>OX326946.1:35756962-38286962 GCA_946800315.1 Misopates orontium | reverse complement strand
CCACTCGATTTGATTGGTATAATGAAAAATAGGGATCTTTGATGATTCAAGAGGTGGCTTAGAATTATTCATAATAATGAATATTTACTGAACAAACGTTCCGCTTTCGGTTAATTTAAATACTTTTTATATTTTTGGTTAGTCATATAGTAGTTTCTAAAATTATTTGGAGTATTTAATTTTTGTAACATCAAGGATTACTTTTACAAATATACCAAACTTTAGGGGTGTAAGCATAATAAGCATAATTTTATCATAACTTACACCCAAACAACCCTTAAGTTGAAGAGGGGAGGTATGTGTAATTTTTCAAACCTCAGGGGAGGTATGTGTAATTTCTCAAACCACGGGGGAGGTATGTGTAATTACACCAAACCTCAGGGGGTGTAGCTGTAATTATCCCTATATTTTATATTCTTCTTATGAAAAAAGGAATTGAAACAGCAAGCCAAGAGTGTATGAATTATGATGGAAGTTAGGTAGTGGATAGGGTTGTCATACTTTGATATAAATTGGTACCAGAATCCGGTCGCACCTATATCAAATCGAAAAGTTTCCTGAAAATATTCAATTTATTATCAAACTTGTTGAATCATTTTAAATTATATGTTGTAGGTGATACTTAATTACTTATAGGACGGTTTGTTCAATGCTTTAATAGCAATTTCTCGTTTTTCAAACCCTTTAGTTATTTATTTAATCTCAGTGAATCATTAGGTTGTGATGTAACTGGACAGCGATGATTAAAAAAGATCATAGTTGTATTAAGACTTTTGTCAATTTAATTTACATATATGGTTTCTTTTTATATTAATCAATTAGCTTTTTATGCCAATTTTGCTTCTAGTAAAACTTAATCTAATCAAAATATCATAGAACGAAGTTACCAAATAAGAAAGGAACAAAATTAAAGGAATCAATTGAGCAATAACCTATTCAAGGTACACCGTACACATCAATCCTAATCGATAGTGTGATGAGATCTTAATGCACGATATAGTTATAAGTACATAATAAATAAGCATATCCACAAATTCGCATTGCAATCTTCAGGGTCGTAGCTTTAATCGTGACATAGAAATTAATACACTATTTAAAATAGTTATTCCAACTGCTACATATTATGAATAATCACAAAAGATTAAGAGCTTAGTTGTTAATTTTATACAGGTTGGGTATAGAAAATCATTGTGTAGTGCAATCAGATCGATGTCCGTTGGAAATAGAAATTTAAAAGCAGTCCGAGTGATATAACAAAAGCGTCACAATTCACGCCCGCAAGATCTCATTTAAATAGATTTGTATACCGTTTACTTTAGGTCTAGAATAAAATATAATATTCAAATTTTCGCCTCATTACATATCTTTTATTTTACGTATTATTATTACTTGTTAAGTCGATTTTACCATTGGTGCAGGAAATTAATTACATGCAAAACTGACAACTAAATATTTAGCTCATTTCCAAATTTACACTAACTTTTCTAATTTGATTTGATTAAACTAATCAATGCTAGCTAATCCTCGCTTAATACAGAATCATTACCTGTGATTCATATAATTAAAAAAATAAAATCGTTTTTATAATTAGATTTGTGACGCAACGACAACTATATAAACCCGCACAAACACCTCAAACCCTCGCTTTCATCACCACCACCACCACCTTCTATACATTTTATTCTTTTGCTCTCTAATTAATTCTCATAAACATAAGGAAAATTCTCACAAATTTAGAAATTTTAAAAACTATTACCAAATTTATAACAAATCGTTACATAATTAAACCACACGTACGTACGATCGATCGACATATTGCTCACACGTGCCAGTTCATCACACACAGCACAGGCGATCGTTTTGATCTGGAAATGCCGATGCCGGCGGCGGGCGTATTACCACCACCGTCCGATCGTTTTCCGATGGCGGTGCCAGCTCCGATCACGTCCGAGTCGTTCGCGAAGGACGCGATAATCGCGTGGTTCCGCGGCGAGTTCGCGGCGGCGAATTCGATAATCGACGCTCTGTGCGGCCACCTGACGGAGCTCGAGGGCGGCGACGCGGCGGCGGTGTACAAATCGGCGTTCGCGGCGATTCATCGGAGGAGGATGAACTGGATCCCGATCCTCCAGATGCAGAAGTATTTTCCGACGGTCGACGTGGCGGTGGAGCTGAAGAAGGTGGCGGCGATGAAGAGTGATGACGTGGAGTTGATGAAGAAGAAGAAGGTTGAGGAGAGAGAAGATGAGGAGATTAAGAATGGCGGAGGAGGTGATCAGTTGTTGGTGGATGAAGATTACAACAGAGACGAGGCGCCTGAGAGTGATATTACTGACAGTACTGGTGAGTAGTTTATATTTTTTGTGTCAGTATTTTTTAAGTTCTTAAGATTTCAGATGCGTACAAATATATTTTATGTTCGCGGATCAGAGTTTCGGTTTTGATGTATGTTTCAGTCAAATTTTCTTAAAAAACGTAACGAAATTAGAACATGCGTCTAAAACGTATTGAAATTTTGATCTAGAATTTTTTTTCAGGAGTTTTCGACATGTTTTGAAAATTTCATAAAAACTGTACGTAGTTGTAACAAAATTAGAAAATACTTCAATGTTTCGCTCCGAGGAAGTAAAAACCGCTTGAAAGAAAAAAACGACAATATTTCGGTAGTTCTCGAAAAAGACATTAAATTTTGATCTAGAATCTGATTTTTCACTATGGTGGTTTTTAATTGACTTGATTTTGTTAATTTATTATTCATCATTAAGTTTATTTCAGAGAGTAGATCATTTGAAGAGAATGTACAGATTTAAAGTAGAACGTATAGACCTGCTTTATTATGTCAACATTTGATGTTGAATTTTGTTATAAAGTATTTATTTTTTTTGTCTGGTTCGTTGAAACTTGAGAATGTTGAGATTTCTTCAACTCTTTAATAAAGGGATTCGATTTTCTGGGTCAAGAAAAGTGAAGGAGATTTTCTTGAGGATGAAGGTTGGAGAAAGTTGAGATGCGTGAGGTGCTATTTTAAAATTGTTGAAATTTAATTTGTTTAAGTATTTTTTTATGGTTGAGGTGTGATCTCGACCGTCGATCTTCAGCCGATGTCATGGCTGCTTCTTGTCCCGCCTTTACTCCCTACTGGTCCTTTAGAAGAATGGAGTAAAAGTTTCTCTTTCAAGAATCAAAAGTTTGATTTGATATCATTTGGTCCGCGCTAAATATGAGAAACTTTTTTATCTTCTTGAAATTTTTCCGATATTTTTGAAAAATTCGTTGTTACACTAGACAACAAAAACATATTTATGATTCATTTATATTAAAAGTAGAAAATCCCAATAATTCTCGATGATACTTTTAGATTTTAGAAACTCTGATCCATTGTATATATGTAAATAAGAGAAACTTTTGCTTCGTCTTGCAAACTGTTTTTGGCATGTTCTAAAATTCGTAAAATATAGTGTTGTACTTTTATGTTTCTTTTTCACATTATCAAAAGTTTCATACTTTTCGAATATGTAAAAAACTTTGATTTATTTTCTCTCAGTGCGTATCCCTATGTTGGTTCTCTTGCTAGTTGTTATTATGTTGAGGTAGAAGTGTAATGAAAAAAGATGAGTAATAATTAAACAATTGAAAGCAGTGGACTGTGAAAGGTGCAGAGAGAGAGAGTGCTTTACTGGTGTGTATTAGTGGGACTATTTGTTTTGTGCCATCATATCCTTTTGTTGTTAGCAGAATTCTGATAATGTTTTCCAACGGTAGTGACAGTGAAAGTGTGGTGTAGTTTGAGGCTGATTTCTTGTTGCAGGGTTCCTAGTTGATATACTTTTTTTAGCCTATTTAGTAACAAGACATTAAATTAGATTACAAGTATTTTCTAGAGGAAAGGGACAGAAGAAGAAATAAGCAGAAGCAATGACAACTTTTTCATCTGTGGCAAGTCCAAAGTCCGAGGTTCTAGTATTTGCAACATGGATCGTTAGTCCCAAGAAGAAGAAAAAAAGTGGTCCTTTAATATTTATTGAATAGCCTAAAAGGCCGGCCTTTTAACACTGACTCGTATTCAATGTGGTTACTTGCATTTTAGGGAAGTGGGATGCACTTTCCCCCCCCTAAATATCGCTCATCTCAGATGGTGCTAACAAAAATATCTGTTTTTTTCTTTTAGTTCCTATGTTTAATATCCAAAAACAGGATACATTTGCAAAATCTGTAATAAATTAATAATTCTTGAAACACTGCACTAAAGGTAGAACAATAATTACATTCATAAAAGTTTGATCAAGTGATGATATATGGCAGATGTGAAGAACTTGGAAAATAATCTATTTGCATGATCACCTTTATACTTTTGTTTGTTGTTATAGATGGCATTAATGTGGATTGTGAACTAATTTATTACTCAACTTTATGATGAGTGTCTTGATCTCTCTTTTGCTAATTTTACTAGCTTTTCCTACATCCTTTGTTAAAGTACCTTTTTTTATCTGTCACCACTTTTAGTGATGGACCATAAGTGTTCTATGTTCTGCCTCTAAGAATTTGCCCTCATATTTGGTAGGCCTATTAGCAGCCGTAGCATTCTACTTAACTCCAAAAAGTTAATTCTTTGAATAAACAATAATGACATGGATTATCGAAATTATAGACGTTGAGGTGGTTACGAACTTCGGATAATGACAAAAGTGAGTAGTACGCGGTTGAGCGACTAAACTCCAAGGAAAGCGGTTGTTAAATCAGTCTAGTAATGTAACTTTACCATATTGAGAATTTTTTTCTTCTGGTAGTAATGTTAAATCAGTCCCTTTTAATTTCAATGCTAGGATCTCAAGAAGTGCAGCACTTTCCTGAACACGTTGACATATGCTCTAACCATGAAGAATGTGAGGCACGCCGCAGCCAGATAAAGATGACGAAAGGATTCGTGGCAAAAGAGCCCGTTAAAGGACATATGGCAAGTCTATTCTTTTTACTTTTTGTCGCTTTGTTCTCTTAAAAAGATTTATGTGGACAAATGATCCATACTATGTGGCTGTATGTAAGTTATTGACATTATCTTAGGACTGCAGGTCAATGTCGTTCGAGGTCTTAAGTTATACGAAGACATCTTCACTGATGCTGAGGTTTCTAAATTGAATGACTTTGTGAATGAGCTCCGAGTTGCTGGTCAGAACGGTGAACTCTCAGGTAGTTTTTGCGATTCATGATGCTTTCATATCTAAACTAGTTGTTTCCTTTTGCAACAGAAGTTTACTCAATCAGAACTATTCTTTTAGCTATTTTTCGTGGAAGTTTAAACCAATAACATACCTTATTCTGCACTTCCACCTCTGATTTAATGCTGACTATTGATTTCAGGGGAGACTTTTATTTTATACAACCAGCAAGTGAAGGGAAACAAGAGAGAGTTGATTCAGTTTGGGGTTCCCATTTTTGGGCGCGTTAAAGAAGACGCAACAAATGAATTCCAGAAGAGTATGGCTGATCATATTATTTCACATTCACCTCTTTACTTTGCTCTCCTTGATACTGAAGTTTTTAATCTTATTTTCTTGAATATTCAATGTGTGCGATGAATTTGTTTGCAGGTTACATCGAACCAATCCCTGCTCTATTACAAGGTGTGATTGATCACTTGAGCCAGTGGGATTTGATTTCAGAAAATAGAAAACCGAATAGCTGCATCATCAACTTCTTTGATGAGGTATGTATTTTCCAAATTCACTTTCTTTTCACTTAACAGCTCAAAATTCTATTGAACCGTATAAACCAAATAATATCTGGTTTTTGCAGGGGGAATATTCTCAGCCTTTCTTGAAACCACCTCATTTGGAGCAGCCTCTTTCTACCCTCCTACTCTCTGAATCAAAAATGGCTTTTGGTCGATCCCTCGTGAGTGATAGCGAAGGCAACTATAAAGGACCTCTCATGCTTTCCCTGAAGGAAGGGTATGCATCTAACTTTTGCATTCATGCACTTTATGATGTATGAACAACAATAAAATGTCTTAATTGCCTTATTCACAAAATTTTATAGGTCTCTTTTAGTGATGAGAGGAAATAGTTCAGATACAGCAAGGCATGTTATGTGCTCCTCGGAAAACAAGAGAGTGAGCATTACTTTCTTCAGAGTACGAGCGGAAAGAGAACGCAACGTGCCAGAGATGTCTCCTTCAACCAAAGCAATGACATTATGGCAACCGAATAGCTATGAGCAGCAGATGAATATGATGCCGAAATGGGGTATTGTAAGGGCCCCCGTGGTAATGTTTGCGCCCGTGCGTCCCATGATCGCGACTAATAGAAGGATGCCACGAGGCGGTACCGGTGTTTTCTTACCATGGACTGCTGGAACGCGAAAACCGGCAAAGCATCTCCCGCCACGTGCACAGAGAGCGAGGTTTCTTGCTCTGCCTCCGCCCGTTGGGAGACAGCATGGCGAGACTACTTCTGATTCTGGGGCCAACAGCCCTTGAAGAACAATGATGTGAGTTAAGTTTGCTGCAGCAGCTTACGGGATTTTCATGTGACTTTGCTAATTATCTCATGATCCTAACATGGATCTTTTATGTAATTTATTTGAATGAGTGTAGGATCTAGAATTAGGCGAGCTTCAAGTTGAAATGCGTGAGTTTCAGTTAGTGAGCGCTGAATATTGTATCGAGTTTTCTTTTTTTCTTTTTCTTTTTCTTCAGGGGATTTCTTTTTGTTACAACTTGTGATATTCATAGAACTTGTTTTGTTTCTTGAGTTCAGAAGCTATTTCACATCCTAAAGAGTTATGTGATATTAAATCGTCTTGTGAGCTTGAAGCCCAAATCAATGGGTTAGATTATTGGCCGGAAACCCATGCGAGCATATCTCAAGCAAACATTCTTCTTTCATAATTGGGCTACAATTTGAGCTTTTAGCCCACAGCTAACGTTAGGCTTATTAGCTTAATAGTCTAAAGGCCTGCTACATATTAATTGGGCAATTTTGTTTTTGGCAACAATCCTTAATAGTCGTGAAAAACACGTAAATTATCAACTAACTAAAGTCCAGATTTTTTGCTCAATAAGTCAATAAGTCATGCTGTAACTATTCTTTATTTAAATCAAGCGTTTTTAGAACAATGATCTAAGTTAATTCCCCAGGAATATAGAATGAAAAAGGTGCGAGATGTTTAAATCTGATAGTTTTTTACTCATATGTGGCAGCATTTTCTAGTATCTATGATTAGTTAGCTAAATCTTTATACAATAAATTGATCTTCAGCCATACCACTAAATGGTAAAAAATTAAATATTCCAGGCTAGTGTTTCTCCTATGCTGGAATGAAGCATGTCTCAAGAAAGGAAGATATCATGTTGTCTTTTACATGCTATTGGCATCATATGATGTATGAAAGTTGATTCTTTCTGCATCTTTTTACTTTTATTATGCTTTCATATCATAGCCAATGAGATAATGAAACACTTCAGTGTGCAAAAGAGAGATGGAGAAGCTTAGAAGAAATGTTAAAATACATCACATTCTGCTTTTTGTTAGCCTCCTATCAAAGAATAGAATCATCTGGACAAAGTAATAAACAGAATGGTAGGCTTCATTTGTTGGAATAACTATCAAAACTCAAAGCAAAATTTTCATCAAAAGTTCAGAAAAATGAACACTAATTCAAAGTCTGTTGGCATCTGTCGGAGGTTCATCAACTTCATACTCAGTATGCTGAGTAGCCTCAAGGCTCCGGCCCGTGGTTCAATTGAAGTCCCCATTGAAGAAGGATCGTTTAGAAACGTAAAGAGTTCCATTAGGCCAGTCGGTAAGCCTAACGGTTACTTGGGGTCTGAGATTATGGTTGAGTTTAGGCACACAGATGGATTCGAGAGCTGGACTCAGGTTGATCCGAAGAAAGATGGCCTAAAGTTTGGTGATGAGCAGCAAATGGGATTGCACAAAAGGGAAAGAAAGCAAGATATTGTTCCTCCAAGAAATGATCAGAGAAATGAAAGGAATGGTAATGGGAAAGAGATTCAAGATTTTGAGGGCCTTAACGGGACTTATAGTCGAGAAAAAGGGGCGAAAAAGAGTGTTACTTTCAAAGAAAATGAGGGGGAAGATGAGAGAAGTAAGAAGAAAGAGGCTTATAATGCTGCTGATCAAGGTACGATTAAGGCGAATAATTTGCATCGTGAAGACACGAAACCGAGGCCTCCAAGGCGGTTGGGACCTCTTTTGAGTGTGGCCTCTAACATAAATGAAAAGGCTGCTGCTTATATTCAAAGGAAGAAGAGAGACATGAGCAGAAACTACACCCTTGATCCTGATCACAAGTTTTGATCTCTGTTATTATGTAATGGTTTATTACATGGAAAACTATGATTTTCCTTGTATTCCTGTTGTGCAATAGTGTGGACCTTTCTTAAGATTTCAAGATATCCAGTATCATAATGTACTCTTGGCTCTGTTAAGTTCATGTTGAGATACTTCTCCCAGAACCATAAGCTTAAGTGTCTCGGACTTCGACTGTTTTTACACTGGAGTCTGTAAGATTTAAGAAACCTTGTCTACTACTATAAATGTTTGAAATCCCTTAGTAGAATTACGGAAATTTAATTTCTTTGGTTCTCTGGTGTTTGATTCTTCTGATACTAATGAATGTGCAGTGAATTAATTGTCTTATGTTTTTCCCATCTCCATTCAATAGCTATAAGCCTATAACTGATGTGCTAGAACCTTAAAAAAACAGAATAAAGAAGTACAATCAAAACACAAGGATAGAAGAATCCAATGAAAGAGTAAAAGACAAGGCACTAGGTGTGCTAGAATATAACTAAAAGCATTCAAGTATAACATTACATTTGAGTTGTAAAATGCAACTAACTGAGTTTTAAGGATAAAAAGGTGAAACTAATTAACCAGTTTGGTCAAAGGGTGTTGAATTATCTGACTTCAGAGAATCATCAAGATACTGGGTAAAAGTCAGCAATCCCCACGGAATTCTACAGAAAAAAGACAACCATTTTCTGTAAAATTGCAAAACACCTTTTTTTCCATCTCTTCCCCTCCTCAAAAGAAGAAAAAAAGAAAGCAAACACTTAGATTTTATCAGTGTTTTGAACACTTGATGTTATAACAAAGCTTAAGACATTCTGAACCATAGTCTTTTCCTTTTCCAGTAGTAATTATTTCTTAAAAATAAATAGTAGCATAACTCATCTAACCTCTAATATATCACCTCCAAATCATCATCATCCCCTTCTCTTCCTCAAACTCCAAAATCTCCGTTATCACTCTTCAAAAGAATGTTTGGACGAACGGTATAGATCGTAAGGGGCCCACAGATGATCAACATTACAAGGCTTTCTTGAATCCAACCTCAACCAAGGCTTCCCTTTTCCACTCCAATGCAATAAACTTATCGGTCCGGGGTGCAATCCTCTGCATTTTCCTTCAAGATTATCACCCCCTAATCCATGTTGATTCCACCTATGATCAACCGGCTCAATATTCCCAGCCAAAACAAGCAAAAACGGCGGCAAAGATCCCAAGTGATAAATCCTCTTTTGCTTCTGCACAATCATCCAATTCTCAACTCGCTTAGAATAACTTCCGTCTCTCCATTTTTCCACATCCATAACCATCACTCCCGTGTTGAAATAACAAGGCTTTCGCCCTTCAAAAGTTTTCAGAAGCTCTGCGTCAGACCAAAAAGCGTTAGTGAAGTAGTTCGTGAGGTTAGCGTGGCAGTACTCTGGTGCAGCCAACACTTTATCCTTCAAATCCACACCCCAAAGCTTGGCAATATCATCAACCATCACAAGATCAGAGTCAAGATATATCAACCGCTTAACTTCTTTCGGAAGTATATCCGCAAGATAGATTCTTGCATAGTTTAACGGCTGGTCTAATGCTTGTCGAATGGACTTCGAAATCAATCCACGAACACGTGAGATGTTGAAGCGGTAGACCTTGAAGTTAAGGTAAGGAAAGGTGGACTTAATCGTGGAGAGAACCTCGGGTTCCTTCCTTACCCATAACAAATGGAAGACAACGTTTTCAGGACAAGTTGAGTGTTGGAGAATCGAAAGGACCGCAGCCATTGTGCCTCGAAGGTAGTTTGAGTCAAGTGTCATGGCGACATGTATGGTGGTATTGGCCGCGGATAAGCACGTTGCTCCATTGCGAAAGGCGGGTGCCTCGCGGAATAGGGGAGGGGCGGCGGTGGCGTGGTGGAGGAGGAGGAGAGAGAGGAGGCCGAGGAATTGAAGAGACGAGGTGCCATTGAAGAAGAAAGCGGCCATCCTAGTACTCTCATAATTGAAAAGGCAAGAAAATTGAGGAAGCAGCCATTGAAGGCTGGTGAAGAGAAGTTTTAGGAGAAAAAAGAAAATGAATGATGATTGATGGATTAGATGAAATGTGAGAGAAGGAGAGATGTTGTTGGGATTAATTCATTGAGAGGAAGAGAATGATACTCGGAGGAATATCCATGCATGCAACCTTTTTTATTTTCTTTATATATTATATTGTACTTGACTTGGAGAATCTTAAATAGCAAAAATAGTTTTCACTTAGGTGAACAAGATTTATGGCCAACACATGCTTAACAGACATATGGTTTTTCTCTTTTGCAAATTTTCACTTTTTGTCTGTTCTGTGACAATTTTTCAAAAATACATTATTTTTTTTGAAGTTTGTAGAAGTGATAAAAAAATCTCTGATAAATTAAGTGTAACTTTTATTCCCAAATGTATCGTATATTTGAAATAGCATAAACTATCAAAAAATATAAGATGAAAAGAACAGCCTACATGTTCAAGATTCAAATTACTATTATTAAAACTCTAACATATGCTTAATTATCTATGTTTTGTTCTTTTTAGAACCCTGCGTTGAATATACATCTCATTGATTAATCAGCTAATAAGGCCTGATTTCGAATCGGTTTACAGTTACTGCTCTTGAGCAGCTAGATATTGTTTAGGTCATTAGGTGGCGAAATTGCACCTAAAAATGTTGGCTTTTGACCAATTTCACCCCCAAATCTCATTAAAGAGAAAATCCAAAACTGAAGTCGCACCTGAACTTAAATTACTTTTACCAACAATATAAACAAACAACAACAACTAAACATGTAATCCTATTAAATTAGGGTATGTTGTAGTCATGTTAATCAGTCGAATCGAACAAAAGAGCAACAATGAATCTGCAAATGCACGGACACGACTCGACATGGACATGGCGATATGAATATTTGAAAATTATAATTAAGACACGATACGATCAGGGCACGTCTATATGTTTTCATTAAAAATATATTAAAATTATCAAAATCTACACAAATAACGTTCCAAAGTCTAAGTACAAATTTTAAACCAAAGCATATGTAATTAATTTAAAAATAAGTAACCGACTAATTATATGAAGTCTAGATGAAATACTCATTAATTGAAGTTTCAATACCAAGTATTAAACACAAACTCAAGCTAAATTACAAAACATTCAAAGTGTTATAGACTTATAGAATAGTAACAATACTCAAAATAAGCTAATGTTCAATCCTAATAAACCATCAATAACAATTGTTTTACTAGTTAATTGTTTAACTTTTAATAAACTAATATTTGATCCCTTGCTTTTTATTTATATAATTTTAAAAAATTAAGTTCTAACTACAAAATAATTGAAAATCCTGAAAACATCACAAAATGTGGTCAAGATGTGTCGGACACGGCCTTCAAATGTGTCCATTATTTTTTTTTATTTGACACGCCACGTGGTGCATACGACATGTAATGGACACTGAATTAGATAATTTTTAAACGTGTCGGTGCATTATAGCAATGAATTAAAATAGCAATGAATCAAAATCTATTTAGCTAATTGTCATCAGTCTTTGAAGATAAGAGCTCAACTTTCATCAGAGCCATGGGCAGACCCACCCTAAAGGTTAGGGTGGGCTCTAGCTTAGGGTCAATTTTAGGGCCAATTATAAGGTATGTGTATATGTTTATGTATGTAGTTCAATTCAAAAATAAATTAGTTAAAGTAAAAGAAGTCCAAATATGAACCCAACTTTAACTTGTTTATGGGTACAAAAGAAGTCCGCTTCTTCACCAAAAAAAAGAAAAGAAAAGGGAATTCAATTAATATACAAATTTCTTTTACACACGCAAGAATGATGGTCAACTTAAGCCCTTAGAGAGTAGAAATGAAAAAGCTATGACTTCTGAACCCTCCCCCCCCCCCCCCCCCCCCCAAAAAAAAAAAAAAGAACCCCTATTCCTTTTCAAATTTTATCAGGCTAAATTAACCAAGTTTTAGATTTTTTTTTCTCGAACAAATGAATGAATCATGACTATTGTACATTTAAACTCGACTTATTATACACCAAATTATCTTTTCGTTTATCAATACATGTTTTGATACAAATTCGTTGTGGAGTTGTATATTGAGACTACTAGAACTGTTTCATGCATCTTAATATTGAAACGAGCTTTTTCAATTATGAAGTTTATTAAGAAAATATTGGATAACAAAATGGAAGAATAATATATAGCAGATAATATGTAGTCTTTATTGAAAAAAAGTTATCAGTGTTGATATCAATTTGGTAATTTATAAGTTTTACTCTATGAATAACTGTAGAGCTCAGCTCAATAGCATTTTTGTTGGTTATGTTAAATGATCAAACTTGATAGTGTTGCCTTTTCCTCCATACAGAGATCAGTAATTGCATGGCATATTTTAAATAAATAAACAATGGACTCAAGCGTGGATTAGAAGTGTAATTAATCAGTGATTTTAAAAATCAAAACGTACGAATTCAAAATTAGCAAACAACTTCGGTTTAAGTCTTGCAGGATATTTTCTCATTTAGCATAATATCGAACTCATGTTATACGTTAAAATATTAAAACTTATGTTAGAAATCAGGTATATATATATTAGGTTTGTCATAATGGCAATTGCTATGCATGAATAGTGTGAATTGTGCACGTGTGTATGAATTGTGCTTATATACTAGAATACATGTGTGGGAATTGTATGTATAATTGAGTTCATATATTCTAAGAGCGGAAGATTTAAAGCATGATCTGATGTGTATATAGATTGTAGTAGTATGTGTAGTTCATATGTATTATACTAAATAGTGTATTTTTACATAGGGATAAAATCGTTAAACTCCCTATACTATACCCCGATTGCACTTTGCCCCCTATTCTTTTAATTTTGGCAACTTGCCCCTTGAACTATGGATAAATAAGCACTCTGCCCCTGAGTCCAAATCCAACGGAAAATATACTGACACGTGTTTAAATTCAATGGTGAAAAAACGACTCAGGGGGCAAAGTGCTTATCTATCCATAGTACAGGGGGCCGGCAAGTTGCCAAAAATAAAAGGATAGAAGGCAAAGTGCAACAGGGGGTAAAGTATAGGAGGTTTAATGCTTTTATCCATTTTACATATATTAGTGTATATTTAATACATATATTGATATAGGTAAGTTAAGATCAATAATCATTATTTGTGTCTTGTTTTGTTTATCCTAGGACCTAGTTTAGTGGTGTTGAGGTTAATGTGTCACTTGACCAATAGGTAGATGGCTTAACCTTGGTGTATCTCGACACCCCTGCAATGCTCTAACAAAACTCTATTATTTTTAACTGGAAGGTTGTATCTTATGTGTATATTAGTAGTATTACTATAATATTGCTTAAACACTACAAGGTCAATTCTCGTGACATACTTATGGAAATGAAAGGTTTTCAAAGAGTTAAAGTTGTTGTGCATTCTAATCATAAGACCGGCTATTGGATCCATTTGGCTTGGGTCGGCACGAGGTACAGCTAGATAGCAGAGGGTTGTCGGATGGGCTTCATGTCCCCCTTACCTATTTTCCTTAGACACAATGGGAATATTGTTGAGGTCTTTGTGGGGTCGCCAACATTGTGCCAAGACATGTTTAGCGATTGTAGGGTAGCTCTTTGCACAGGGAGATAAGGGGTACCGTGAAGGGGGATAAAGTTGACATGCCTCAATACTTAGAATAATAAATTAAATCGTAGTACTCGCATACCTCATTAACTGTTGATATGTACACCATGTGCTTGTCTTTAGTCCATTATTAATAGGTATCAACTTGTTTTTTATATACATAAAGAATCTTATTTTGTTCAATTCTGCTATATCGAGTTTGCAAATGAATCTTGGTACTTAGTAGTAATATTCTTATTTCACGGAGAACACGCTTGCATATATAGTCTAGTGTATCTTTAAAAGAAAATATTTATGACTACTTGCACAAACACACACACACACACTCATCGAGCCTTCAATAAGATTTTTTCTCATAAAATGTTTTTTTTTCTTCCTTCCAGAGTTAAGCGTCAACCTGGATGAGACTTTTGGGGCACTGTGGTGAGAGTTGGAGTTGATTTGTAATTAGTTTGATATAATTTAAGCTAGATTTGTCTATGCCAAACTTTTACTGGTAGTTCGACTTTATTGAGACTGTTGCTGAGGGACAGTTTGGGTATTTATGTGTTACTTTTACGAGTTGAAATTATATTTTTAGTCTTAAAAAAATGGGTTTTTACAGTTTCTTAGTTGTGAGGATTATATGGGTTTGGCCACTGTCAAGTATACAAAAATCCAGGTATGTGTGATATGGTATTATTGTATCATTGATCCGTTATTTTAGAAATGAAGTATGGTTCGGTAATTTCAAAAGTCGAATCGTTTGTCAAATCAGACCAAGTCGGTATGATTCGGTAATTACTGAGCTTAGTTGGTAATTATTAAACTATGAAAAAGGAATTAGATATGAAGAAAGTGTTATGTTCTGTATCTTTAATTGAAAGTCGTAGGACCAACATATATAAAGTTACATCTAGACTACATCAATCAACAAGCCTAATTACAGTTTGATTACAACGTACAAAATAGAAACAAATCAATCCTAATTAAAGTGCTAAAAGAAAAAAAAAGGATTCCATACTAATTGACTCCACATTCCTTTAACACCCCCTTTAAGTTTGGAAAATATTTAATGATTTCTAACTTGTTAAGTAGAGTCGAGAATTGCCAAGAGCTCAATGATTTTGTAAATATATCTGCAAGTTGGTTTATGTGATCACATGAAACATCTTGATCATCTCTTCTTGAACTTTAACCCGATGGAGGTGATAATCGATTTCTATATGCTTCATTCGTTCGTGATAAACTGGGTTTGACACAATATGAGGCGCTGCTTGGTTGTCACCAGTGTTCTCATAACTGGACCGGACCGACCGGTCAACCCGGTTTGACCGCTGACCAATCTCTAGTCCGGTCTGGTTTGCATTTTCAAACCAGCTCAAAACCGGCCCCGGGGAAACTGCTCAAAACCGGCCGAAAATCGGTAACCGGTGGCCGGTTTTGGTGGTCCGGACCGGTACTCCTAACATTTAAAAAAAAAAAAGAGGGCAAAATGTCTATTCTGCCCCCCAAAACAAAAGAAACAGACGCGTATGCTTGATCGCGCCGTCGCTCCGCACCACAGCCATCCATTGAGCGCCCAACAACAAGTATTTTTGTTACTTTTGGCAAAAGAAAAAGAAGAAAAAATAGATTGGATGAAGATAGAGGTCTTGGATGCATGGAGAAGATGATGAATCAACTGAATAAAACAAGGAAATTGAAGATTAAGAAAATTAAATGCGTGAGTGACTTCTGAAATTAGGAAAGTAATTAGAGTCATAATTGAATGCTAATTAATGACTCTTGATTGCCAAAATTAAATGCTAATGAATCATTCTTGATTTTTGAAATACACGGTTGTAAGCAACTAATTAAAGTATTATTGGCAAGTATTTTGCTAGAGTTTTAATAACTCTTTACCATTCAAATGTTATTAAGGTAAATATTCTTATAAAGTATTTAACTTAAATATTTTTTAGTAATTTATTTAATCAAATACTCTAGTTATTTTTTGAGTATAAATAATAACCCTTGGCAGTGACTTAATTACTTAGAAGGTTTGATCTCTACAATTGTATTGTTTTCTCGATCATAAATTCTTTTGTTGTCTTAATAAATTTTGAAAAAAATTTAAACTTGCACATCACTTCTCACATAGAATTATTAAGTATTTTCAATTGACAAAAGGCTACTCTAACACAAATACTAAAATGAGGAAGCATTTAATTATGAATAACTTGTATATCATATATATAATTTTTTAATATAAAATTATAAATAGTTTGAGAATGTTAAAAGAATAGTACAAGATATATTTGTTGACTATATTTGTTAGTTTTGACTTTTTGTACCGGTTCGCCCAGTGGTTAGACCATTTCGATCTGTAAAACTTGTAACCAGTAAGGCCACCAATTCGGGGTCCGGTCTGGTTCTGAGAACACTGGTTGTCACAAAATAAGTTGACATCGTGTGAATATGCCACACCCAAATCCTTCAGAATTGTTTTTAACCATGTAACTTCACAACAAGCTGCAACCATAGATTGGTATTCGGCCCTAGCGCTGGACCGTGATATTGTTGTTTGCTTCTTAGTTTTTCGAGATATAAATTTTTTTTCGAGAAAGATGCAATATTACGTAACTGAGCGTCGAGTGTCATGACATCTAGCTCAATCCGCATTGCAAAGGCATTCGGTTATATTGAACCTTCTCTAGAAAAAAGTATCCCTTGTCCTGACATCTGTTTTACATATCTTATGACACGAGGAGCTTCTTCTAAATGTAGCACCCGTGGCTTGTCCATAAATTGACTCAAACATGGACTGCGTTACCAAGTCTAGTCGTTTGATGGTCAAGTAGATTAATCATTTGACAAGCATACGATATAAAGATGGATCTTCGACATAATCACCTTTATATTTGCTGAGAAATAAATTTTGCTCCGTAAGAAAGAAGCTGGTTTTACACCAAGATATCCTGAATCTTCAAGAATTTTGAGAGCATATTTTTGTTGTGAGATAGTAATGCCTTTTGTTAGATTGTGCAACCTCTATACCCAAGAAATATCAACTATCCCAAATCTTTCCACTTCAAATGTTTCTTAGTATACAGCTTGGTGTCCTCGATATCTTGTACATTGTTTTCTGCAATGATAACATCATCGACATAAATGAGATGAACAGTGAATTTACCTTGTTTGGCTAGGACGGACAACGAATAATCAGCCTTGGATTGTTTGCAGCCGACTTTCTTAAGAGCTATAGAGAGCTTAATAACAAAACCATTAAAGCGAATCAAAGCTTGAGCCCATATAATAATTTGTGAAGTTTGCAGAATCGTGTCTCGCCCTTTTGTCTGAAACCAGGAGGTAAAGACAACTTGCCCTCAATATTATGGATAAATAAGCACTTCAATAAATTGCCCTTTTTTTCTTCCATTTTTGTACATTTTCTTGATTCTCAAACCCTAGTTTAATTATCAAAATTTAGGGTTTGAAAATTAAGAAAATGTAAGAAGAAACCGAGGTGAAAAGATGGTATTTTATTGAATTTGAGGTTAAATCGTGATAACCCCATGCTCATGTTTCAAATTCTGGCAAAAATAAACTTTCGGGGAAAGTTTTTCTTTTAATCAATCATGAATAGATGAGGGACAAATTATTTATTTATCCGTAGTACATGGACCATGTTGCATGAAAAAGGATAAAGGGTAAAGTGCAACATAAGGTTTGATACTTTTATTCCTAAAATATAGTAAGTACTCAAAAGATTATAGCATAAACATGAAAATCTTGGCAAAAATTTCAAACAAGGTTAACATTACAAATTACAGTCATACGTAAAATCTGTCAGTCTCCAGATAAGTTGAATTGTTTTTAGAAGATGAGTTGAATCGTTACTGGAGTTTACTTTATTCATTTCTTGATAAGTTTTAAAAGGTGTTTTATTGCTTGTATGTGTAGGCCTGAATGCCTTTTTTATTCCACATTCAATACAAGAGCCTCCAGATTTTGACGATTGTGAGTCAAATAGTTGTCATCAAGCTTTGAAGATCAGAGCTCATCTTTCACGAGAGTTGTTTGATAACACTCTTCATCCCAAAAAATGGGAAACTTCAATTGGGCAGCGGAATGTGGCATGAACCAATCGTCATATATGAACCTGAAATTAATAAAAAGCTACAAATTAATAAAGTCATCTGCTTTAAATAAATGGCATATCGAGTTTATCGCAGTCGGTCCATATGGGATGAGCTTGCTAAGTGTATAAAAATCTGAAATAAACTCTAACTTAACTAATTAAATTCGATTAGCAAGAGAAAATTCAAGCAGTCAAACACTCAACAAAAATCAGAGAGAAACTTACGCTTTCAAAGGCGGTCGAGATATCACAACTAGTATTTCCAAAACCTCGCGTTCGTTAGTGTTCAACATCTAATTAATAAAAGAAATGCCAAGGTCAGATAACTAAAATTGCAACTGATGCAGGACAAAAATCAAGATAAAAAATCCATACTTTCCTCATGTATAAGCATCTAACTTTAAATTCATTCCCTAGCTAGCATTGTAATTTTGCAGCCCATTATTTAGCTGAATATTGGAGTAAGGAGAAGAATTTCTCTGGTTTTGTACCTTTTGACAGCATCCCAAACTATGTATTTTGTTATGGTGGTTACCCCATTATAGTCCACTTATTTTGATTAATTTAGTTGATTAACAAAAAAAAAAGCATCTAACTTCTGAAAGGCTAGTAAGCACTGTCTCCTCGTTTCTTATAGAAGAATATATATAATAAACTCTCTTTATTTGTTTCATTATGTAAGGTGGTGTTTGCAAGAGCTTATAAAATGAATTTGGTTACTATTTTTGCTAAAAGTCACTTAAAGTAATATTTAACAAAAAGTCGAGAGTGTTTGCAAATCTTTTAAAAAAGCTACTTAAAGCACTAGCTAGGTCCTAAAATTGAGAAGTGGCTTGTCCTTTTTTTTTCCTTCTAAAAATGACCATATTTTCAAAAGTAATTGGACAAGCATCTCAAACCTTGCTTTTGCGGCTTATGCTCTTTTTGACTATTTCTAAGACAAGTTGAAGCAAAATCTAGTGTTACAAACATTGAACATGTGTTTATGCGGCCCCAAAAGTCAATTAAACCTTTTTAATAAGCATTTGCAAACATGGAAGGAGCTAGTTGATTTGGTACGAGGTGTTTATGTTAAGAATGTCTCCCGTAGTTCTAGAATTATTTTGGGCTTCTATTACAAACAATTACCCTCTCTCCTAATAATAGTGTCTTTTAACAGGATGAGTATAGCGTGTTGAGCCTTGTCGCATATCAGTTGGAAAATATTCTAGTTTACAAACAGATTAATGTCACATCTTCTCTTAACAAGGTCTTTAATTTAATGGAATTATTAAAGGGGTTCTAAAGTTTCACAAAGAGACCACTGGCGCCAGTCACCACTAGGAGAAAGTAATTAATGTGTATTTTCTGCGTTCTATTTACATAAACAATTTAATATGTGGAATTGCTTTGCTAACATTCTACCATGCAATAATCTCCTGCAAAGGACCTCCATGTTACAATATTTACATAAAAAGTAAAAACTGTGTAAGAACTAATCTCTTTTTCAATATTCAAGAAAGCAAAACGATACGTATATACCTGATGAACACCATTGATAGGAACATGGAATGTGCTATTTGAGAAGAACGGCAACTCCTGTGGACTGCCGGGATATTTTAAATCCGAGTTCGACGCAAGATACAAGGTTCCACTTCCCTTTAGAACCACAATGATTTCCTCACACGAATGCCTATGAATTGGTGTGCCAGCCCCTGGATCTATTTTTTGATGCCACATTTCAACCTGTCAAGAATTCATATTAACTTTAACCATCAAAGCTCAAACTGCAGCACTGCATGCATCGCCAAAAAGTTGCGTTTTTCGTAAAACAGCTTAATAATCTGCGCTCAGACCACTGTGTTGACAAGTTTGGTTGTTGTAATCCTGAGTTTTGATCTAATTAGTACAATGAACTCCTCGTGGGATTTGAATGCTTAGCGGAAACACTTTATGTGATTTTCACTAACATATCTAGCTTAAAGCCAAGGAAATGATTAGGGTATGGCTAGAGGCATAGCCAGAAATATGGCTTAGGAGGCCGGAACTATGTAAAAAAGTTCTAATTCATTATAGATTCATCACGAAATATTACAAGTACTGATGTACCATAATCGCCACGTGTCGAAATTGCCACATGTTACCTTCGAAAATCCTAAAATAGGTAATCTCCAAAATAAACTAAGTCTCTGGCTTGAAACAACTCACAGGCTCGCAGGCTTACCTGCACGCAACGTCACAGGCTCAGAGGTATGCAGGCTCGCAACCTCACAGCCTTACTTTGGACTACACACCATGGGCCAAGCCCACCTATGGCCCATTGAACTCCTATAAATACTCATTTCAGAACGGGAAAAAGGTACACATTCTCAGTTCTGCTTTCTCTCTCTAAGCCAGACCTTTCTCTATTTGGACTTTATTGTCTACATTCTTACTAACTTAAGCATCGAAGTGCTTACGATGGGGCCCACCGGCTAGTCTCACGTGCCTTGTTTGAGTGCAGGTAATCCCGAACCAAGCCAAGGATTCTTCTGTTCGAGTTCCAGTTGGACGATTCTTGGTCTGATGTGGCGTATCGGAATAGCATATGAAGACACCCCGAATCAACTACTTAAAAGCACATATTCAACATAATGAAACTCTAAAAAGTAACTCCAAACGGGCATTATATTCTCAAGATTGAGAAGTTCTCTCTTAAGATATATTATCACTGTGGAATGAATGAAAGTTATTATCAATAGGGGCGGAGGCAGAAATCACCTTATTTTTTGGGGGGGGGGGGGGGCGGGGGGGGGGGCAAAATTCTGGTAAATTGTGTAGATATATTATATATATACTAGTTAATTACATATATAATTCTTTTATCATATTAAATATTAATAAGAAAATAAAAGTTGAGTGTACCAAATAATGATAACAAATTAACATCTTATAATACAATCACTTGACATTTATCATTAAAAATAATAAAATTATATTAAAAATAATTTTGTGGCATTTTATTATAGTTTTTTCCTAAACTATGTCTGTAATCAAAATAGATAAGATTGGACATACTTTTGTTATGCAACATTCTTTAATCTATTATTACTTAAGAACTCTAAATTTTGTGCTACGCTCCTCTTATTACATGAACAATTAGAACTTTGAGCATCTTCTTTCTTATTATAGACTGGTGTCATAATGTACATTAAAGTATTCTTATCTATTTTGCAAATTTACATTACATGGATGAGAATGGCCAATGTATAAATTGCAAACAAACAAATTAGGAAGTGAACAAGTCAAATGATATATTCTATTTTATCTTTAGCAATGTCTTTTATGAAAAGTAAAGTAAAACCACACATATACAAAAGGAAGGAAAAGAAAAAAGAGAGAGACAGAATCGTCAAATTATGGAAACAGAAATGAGGTCAGAATACATATCCAATAAAGAAATAAGAAAATGATAAAATATAACTATATAAGTAACAGATTAATAGAATAAACTATTGTGTGAAATCAATGAAGCGGAACCATGAGAAGCTAATATGTTACGCCTATGCCCTTGAGCAATATATTCACATATTGCAACATTAAGACTCCCATTGGTTCCATCGAAAATGGGCGAAAAAAATTTGAAAATTTTTATTTTCCAAGTGATCGGTAGCACAAATTATTTTGAATTTTTTTTTTAAGAATGGAAAAGATAGGAAAATCTTTTGTAAATCTCTATCCTAAACTTTTGCAATCATTTAATTTTTTTTATAAATCTCACGTATACATTAAATTTGAAACAAAATATCACGAATTTTTCACCTTATTGATAACATTCAATCAACTAGTCAAAGAATATTAAACTAAAAAAAATTGTGATTCCCCTCCTATACAAAAAGGTGGAAAAAGTCATTACTAAAAAAAAAAAAATCAAAAACTTCACATTCCCACCAAATTTTTTGAAGTAGTATAATACTTTTTACAGTGTTAAATTGATGAAAACTAAGCAAACTAATTATAACATTTTTCTGGAAAATTAACGTAATGCCAATCACATGAAAAACAGAGAAAAATTTTAACTTTCCTGGAAATTCCTATTTTCCGCTATTTTTTTTCTTTTTCCCCATTTTCCGTGTAACCAATCGGAGCCTAACATAGCATATTAGTATCATTACTTGGCTTTAGGAGGTGGGTTGGAGCTTAGGGGGCGATGGCCCCTGTATGTCCCTGGCTCCGCCGCTGAATTATCAATATGTTATTTCTTAATTCTTAACTCTAAACGGGCATTAATAATCTTGTTAAGTCTTTTTTTTTTTTTTTTTTTTTTTGCGAACAAAATCTAAAATCCCTAGTTTACTTCAAATATGTCTGCATATAAGTCACATAATGTGGATGCGCGAGCGAGTGCGAGATTGGGAGCATGCGCGTCAATGCTCTAAATTTGAAATTTTATGAATATGAGTGTGTCTTAGTGCGCTTATTAAAATAACTAAATATATATTTATATGAATATAAATGATAATAGTAGCTAATAAATAATGGTAAATAATTATATTTAACTCATATAATCCATTGATGTCTACTTATCTATTCATAGGTAGGAGTGGATTTTGATTTTTAATGAGAGTAATAAAGTTATTTGTTTTTAGGTGTAGTAAAATGTAGATTTGAATGTGTAAAGGAAGATTTCTTAATACAAGAACTAAGAATTTTTAGTGCAAGAACTAAGTATTCTTAAAGCGTTTTAGTGCGGAGCACAAGCACTCAATTCGCGATGCAAATAAACTTGATGAAACTTGCTGTCTATGGTAGCTAAATATGATCTAGATTAGAGGAAAATAAACTTGATGAAACCTTCTGATGAGGCAACATGAAGGATTTGAAGTAAAGAACAAAGTGGATTACGTATGTTAACTAAACATCACTCTATTGTTAAAACAATCACCAAGCCAGTGAAATAAGAAGTTTGATGAGTTCATGACTGATGAGTGAGTAGAATCACTCATTTGTAGGGTGGATCTTGAAAGATATGAAAGATCTCCCTCCAAGTCGTACATACGACTTTCCGCATAATTCTATATGTATCTATGAGATCGAGTATGGAATTATGTTTACTCACTTCAAATTGAGTATCCGTTTCCTTCCCTTTCCTGCTAGGATTGGAAATCATGTATTTTACATCCATACGATTGAGTCATTGGGTTTCCGAAATAGTGTAAAAAGAAGTGCTTCGAATCATTGCTATGTGACTCATAAATATCATAATATTTCTGATTTAATTATATATTCTTGATTGTTATGTGGTATTTTTATGTTTGTTTTCATGTTTTGTAGATTAGAGGTGAACTTGGAAAGAAGAGGCAAAAATTTATTGAGACTTGTGCAGAAAGAACTAAGAGACGTGCAATATACCACTGAAAAGCCGAAGATGTCTAGTTTCCAAAGCAAAAAGAAATTTTGAATTTAGTAGTAAAAGCATAGAATTTATGTATAACTTGAGAAATAGTGCGTAAAACAAGGGAGTAATTAACCAACAACGGTTTCAACTATAAAAATTATGACAATATGTTTAACTAAAGTTAGATCAGACTAATGACTGTGAAATCATCATTCTCTGCTCTCGTAATATTATTTGTTTAATTATATTTTGTTTTACTTGTCATACTTATTTAACTCAGCCAATATTATTGTTAATCTCTGTTTTAATTGTCATAATTATCTACTAGTTATTCCACTCAATTACATTGTTAATCTTTTCACTTGAACATACTCAAAATTGGGATTCTCAAATAAAATAGAGTTGATCAATTTTGGTACTTAACTTTTTATTCCTCGTGGGATCGACAACTTCACTTATTACTTTATTACATGTTACGATTTCGTATACTTGCAAATTTGACTCGAACTGACTTCAAAAGAAGAAAGTTTGACAATTGTGAACTTCAAATTCAACATTGACAAGAAATTTGCAATCTTACTGTTATATATAAATAATATTCTACTGGACAATAACAGTACAAAAGGAATTGCAAGAATCAAGCTACAGTTGACGAGTGAGTTTGAGATGAAAAATCTGGGGCCTGCTACAAAGATTTTAGGCATGGAAATCAGAAGAAAAATAAGCAAGGGTCTGCTATATTTGTTGCCAAGAAGAATATCTAAAGATTATCTTTGAAAAGTTTGGAATGTATGTTGCGAAAGTAGTTGCCACACCTGTGTCACATAGCTGAGTGATGATCATTCTCCTAAGAATGAAGAAGAGAAGGAGTTTATAAGATGAATTCCATATGCAAATGCTATTGGCTCAATGATGTATGCAATAGTATGCGACCTGATTCGGCATATTTTGGTCAATCTTGGTAAAGCACATTGGCAAGCTCTCATGTGAATCCCAAGCGTTATTAAACCCGGACCGAACCAGCTGGACCGGCTGGGTTTACCGCTGACCGGTGGCCAAGCCGGTCCGAAAACACCCCATGAACCGTTTTTTCTCCAGCCGAGCGCGATCGGCGATTTTTCCGGTTGAACCGGGTTCGACCGGTTGCTGAACCGGTCTCGGTAAAAACTTAAAAAAAAAAAAAAAAAAAACAGAATCGAATACCTTTTCTCCCCCAATGTTTTCAGCCCTACAAATCTCACACAAACACAATAAGCACCAGCATAACACGCTCAAACATTAACAGAGGAAAAAGAAGAAGGAAAAGAGGAGTAGAGAGGTGCCCCCGGTCGCAGCCGCTGCTCCAGCGTTGTAAATCAATTTCTGATTCTTTTTCAAAAGTCAAAGTCTGTTCCTTTATTGTTTGTTTTCTTTGTGATTGAAACGATAATTTAGAGTTAATTTACTAATAGAGATTTTATAATAATTACCTAAAAAGAAGGAGATAATTTTCGGATATGATAGGGTATTGAAGAGAGCTTTATTTTTGATAGATATGAGTGATGAGAAGTTACGGTCTTTCCATAAAAGAATATATAAAATTAACTCTTTTGTCAATACATGCCTAATTTTTGTTACATTAAATCAGTTAACTATTTATCAACTTTATCAATGGCTTAATGAAAGGAAATAAATAAGATTATAAACCATTTTGTTATCTCAAATTGCGGTACAAATTACATGTGCTAGTACATTTTCATATAATTATGTCTAGATTTGTTTTATACAGATTTTTTTTTTAAATTATGATGCATACTTATTATATTTAACTAACACTTAATTATTTAACATAGTGTATATATATATATATATATATGTATATATTATAATATAATTGTTTAAATTAGATACACATTGTTCCGATGATCTATAATTTTTTAGGAGGGAACAATTTGAAAAAAAATAGTAATTTGTGGGATAATTCGACAAATAACTCGACATAATTATACTTTGTGGAGAATTGTAATTTTACTTTTAGTGAGATATTTGGTTTGATTAACTAATATAATATAGATATATTGTTATGTGATTGTGAACATGGTTCAAAATATCGACACGTTTCGTCCGAAACGTGCGAATAGTTTCGGTTTTCCAAACCACAGAAATAGAAACGCCGTGTAATTTCGAAATTACTTAGTTTCAAACGAAACATTCTATTTTCTTGAGTTTCCAGCGAAAACTAAGAAAAGTTGGGAGTTTCCAAGTATTGTTTCGAAAAGAGTCCCCCAAAACTAAATATTTCTTTTTTCAGCCCAATATTTCCATATCACAATGTGATTCGATCGAACAAATCGCATCCTAAAAGGAAAAGGAGATATAAAGAATATCAGACCCAATTAAAATAGAGCCCTAATTCAAATCAATATCAAAGGAAAAGTCCCAAAGTTACTTAAAAAACTCACTGTAAAACACAATTTGTTAAAACTCTTTTTCACATCCAAAGCAAAAGAGGCGACTGAAAGAGGAAGCAACAAAAAAAGAAAATATAACAAGAGGTAGAGCTGGATAATCGAAGGTATGATATTTCTTGTTTACCAAACTGCTATCTATATTGTGTTATGTTAAAAAAAAAAAAAAAAAAAAGATATTCTGCAAATTGTAATTTCTTGAGAAATACTTACTCAACTTATGAACTTCATAACAAATCCTTTGGGAACTTGAGACGGAACTGTAAGCTAGATATAGAGAAGATGAATTTCGTACAAAGGTAGAAGAGAAGGATAAAAAAAATTAATAAAAGAAAAGCTAGAGAGAAGAATCGACCAAAGTAGTATAATTTTACTTGAGAGTTGAAAAATATATATTGAGAAGTTCTGGAATTGGAAAAGAAAATAAATGCACTAGTCAAATAAAGTAAAAGGACTACGTGGCTATTATGTAGCAAAAACTGATCGGTAGAATCAATTTTTTTGAGAACAACAATTTCAAAGACCAATTCTTTAAGGCAATGAATAGTACTTATATTGGGAGTTGTGTAGTGGCTTGGGAATTGTCAACTTGCATGCAGGACCATCATTACTTTAATACTTAGAAAAAGATGTTAAAGCAAAAAAGGTAACTAAATGGAAAAATGTGCTTTTTCAAACAAAAGCTGTAGCAGAGCTTTGAACTTACCAAAAAAGAAAACGTTTTATTGAAATGGGATTTTGAGATCTGAAATTTGAGTTTGATGGGACATTTTGAAGGTTCATTTTCAACAAAGAAAAGTTTTTTTTTTTTTTTTTGTTTTGGTAGAAATATTAGTTTGGTTTGTTGGCTGTGGTGAGTTTTTGCACGATGGGGTGTATTGCAGAATATGCAGAGTTGTTTTTTACTTTAATAAAGACATAACATAAAATCTTTTTGGTGGTATTGATGATTTTGTATCCTATGTAATATGAAGACTTTAGTAAATGTGGAGAGCCATGCGTTTTTGGTATTACTCAACAAAGGCATGCAATTAATTATTAGTGATTTTGTATATTATTTTATATGAAGATTATATTTAACAAGTCCTTCAACTGGTGCTTCATTTATACATTTGCAATACTATAGTATTTTATTTTTGTACTTACTGTAGTACACAAAAGACAAGAACTTTAAATAAACTTAGTGTTTTAAATGTCTTATTGTAAAGTAGTAAATTACTCTTAGAAAGACATTATATATATATATTACTTGAAGATCAACTAACTTTATTAGGCTTTGCTATAATTTTAAAGAGTCTATTTATATTGTAATGCATATTTTGTTTGGTTATTTTGAAGTAGTTGAATTTAGTTTATTCTTTTGTATTACAGATATGGCTCCTAATACATCTATCAGCAGAAAACGAGATATAGGATGGGATCATGGAGAGATGATTGATAATAATCGTCTTTGGACTAAGTGTAAATACTGTGGAAAAGAAATGAAAGGATCAGGTGTTTCACGATTGAAACAGCACATAGCCGGTGGTTTTCCGAATGTGGAGAAGTGTTTAATATGTTCCGTGCCTATTTCTAAAGCAATGAGACAACATTTGGATAGTCAGAAAAAAGATAATGAAGAAGTGATGTCTCAAAAAGCTGCACTTAGGGACACCTTGATGGAACCAGTACGAAGACGATATGGTCTAGTTGATGATTTTATTGATGATGAAGAATCAGAAGATGAGATACCCTCTTCGGAGCGAGAGCAATTAAATATTGCTATGCAACGATCATTAGAAGAAGTTCATAGGAAAGAAAGAGGCCAAACTGAAACAACTGATCTTCGTGGGTCATATGGAGGATCAAGTTCGTCTCGTAATGTCCAGCAACGAGATGTGCACTTTGCTAAAAACCATGCTGACAGGTTTAAGAAAAAGAAAGATGCATTTGGGAAAAAAAACAAGAGCTTGAATATTGAAGATATGGATCCTTCTCTCTATAGAACTAGAGAGTGCGGGCAGCAAAGAATATCAAATATGTGGAACAGTAATAACTCTTTCAAGAGTGCAAAACATGCTATTGGAAAGTGGTTTATCTATAGCAATATCTCTCCAAATGCAACCTCTAATCCATATTATCAAGCAGCGATTGACGAAATTGCAAAGGCTGGTGTTGGAGTAAAAGGTCCGACGTCTTATGAAATCACTGGACCAATTTTGGATGCTGAGATAGAGGAGATTCGAGAGTATGTGACTAGCTTTAAGAAGAAGTGGGAAGTCTATGGAGTGACTATCATGTGTGATGGATGGACTTCGGCTACTAAGTTATCCATAATTAACTTTTTAGTGTATTGTGATGGAAAGATTGTATTTCACAAGTCTATTAATGCCTCTAGTCGAGATAAAGATGCGAATTATATATATGAGCTCATGGATGATGTTGTAGAAGAGATAGGTGAAAAGTATGTTGTTCAAGTGATAACTGATAATGGTTCTGCATATAAGAAAGCTGGAGAGTTATTGATGAGGAAAAGAAAGCATTTATATTGGACTCCTTGTGCTGCTCATTGTATTGACTTGATGTTAGAAGATTTTGCAGATAGAACTATGGTGAAAGATACTATTGAGCAAGCAAAGAGGATCTCGAATTTTATTTATAACCACGGTAAGGTTCTTGATATCATGAGAAAATTCACTGGTGGAAAAAAATTATTGCGCCCTGGTATCACACGCTTTGCTACTAACTATATTGCAATAGAGAGCATAATAGAGCAAAAGTCAAATCTTCAAAGGATGTTTACATCAGACGAATGGGCAAAGAATTCAGCAAGCAAGGATCCGTCTGGGAAAAAGATACATGAGCTAATTTTGAATCCCTCATTTTGGAACACTGGAGAGCTTGTTTGTAAGTTACATGCACCTGTTTCACGAGTTTTACGCATGGTGGATGGTGAAAAACAAGCTACAATGGGTTATGTTTATGAAGGCATGCGGCGTAGCAAGTTAGCTATTGAAGCAACCTTGCCAAGATCACATAAAAAATATTGTGATATTATTGACAAGCGCTTGCAAAATCAAATGATACGTGACATTCATCTAGCAGGTAAAATGATTGTCATAATATTTATATAGCATTTTTAGTATTTGATATGAATATATCATGTAATAGTTACTACATTTATGCCTACTACTGTTAATTGAATAATTTTGATGACTTTTGATGCAGCACACTACTTGAATCCAGCTTATCATTATGATTTAGAGCTTTCACACAAGCAAGACCTTTTGGATGCACTAAAGAGAGTAGTGCAAAAGCTTGAGCCCGATGTTAACATAGCCGCACAAGCTATTTCAGAGGTTCATCTTATTTTTTATTTGATTTTATTTTTTATCAACCCTTAAGACTAAGAAACGAGATACATATAATCTTACTAATTTAATTTATGCATCTTTTATAGGGAAAATGCTTTCGGGATGCTATGTATGGTTTTGGAGACTATATAGCGATTAGGGCAAGACAAAAAACTGACCCCGGTATGATTTTTATTTTTATTTAATTTTTATGGGAGATATATAGTTATTCATTGTAATAAATATGATGAACTTTTACCTTTATTTTCAGCTAAATGGTGGTTCATGTATGGCACTGATGCTCCAAACTTAAGAAAAGTGGCTTTAAAAGTTTTATCACAAACCGCTTCGTCTAGTGGATGTGAGAGGAATTGGAGCACATTTGCACAGATACATACCAAAGTGCGCAATCGTCTCAACTACCAAAAGTTAGAGAGATTAGTTTATGCTCATTATAACATGAGACTTAGATTGCGTCATCTAATGAAGGATAAAGCAAAAGTCGATCGAAATTTTCAACCGATTGACTTGAGTAATATCTTTGATGATGATGATATTATGGCAGAGTGGTTAGATGATCCTGGAGATGCTCTTTTGGATGAATATGAAGATGATGGACAACCACGTAGGCCAAATTCTTTTCTAGCTACATGGGCTGAAAGAGCAAGTGCTCCACCTCGAGCTGGTGCAAGTTCAAATAGGGAAAAGTCCATATTGTCAGATGTTGAAGTCATGGAAGATGACGATGAATTTAATTTCTTAATGAGCGAAAGAGGTAGAAAAAGATTTGAAGATATAGGTGGTGATGAATTAACTCCAAGAGGAGGTGATGTTACTGGTGATAAAAGTGATTGCAATAATGCGCTTGATTTAGACAATGTGTAGAATACCTCTAGTCATCAAGGCGTCTTTTTCACCGAGGAACAAAACTTTGATCATGCAACTCAAGATGAGGATCATGGTAGTCGCCGATCAAGATGTTAAGCACTACCTAGCAGGTAGTATATAAATGTATATTTCTTTACTATAAAATAAATTCTTATTTATTGTCATGATCCTATATTTAATTCTTATAGTAAATTAATAATGTCGCTTTTTTTTTTCTTTTTCTTTTGCAGGTTTTCAATATCAATGGTCATGGTTTGACATCACTTTTATGTTTGGTGCATTTATAATCCTTTTCGAAGACTTAATTTGGACATGCAACTTTACCGCTTAGTGATGGTGCTTTTGCGCTACTTTAATTGCTTAGTTAGTTTTTTTTCCCTATTGAATTGAAGGCGTTGCTTTGGTGTTATTTCATTTACACTACTATAAATTATGGAACCCCGTGTTTTGGGTATATTATAATTTTTGTGGTAGTATGGATGAATTTCTAATTAAGACGTTAAATATTTTGATCTTTAAAATTCATTTTTTTAAGCTTTGGAAACATTTTCGAAATGTTTCCGAAACGTTTCCGAAACGTTTCTATTTTTGAACTAACCGAAACTAGTGCACGAAACGAAACTTTGAACCATGATTGTGAATATGAATGTGATGTTTATGATTTAATATTGTAATGTAATTGTAAATATAAAATTATTTAGGATGAGATCTTTGAATTTTTTTTGAAATATATCTTCATCGGTTTGAACCAGCGGTTAAACCGATTGAACCGGTTGAACCTTGAACCGGTAGCGTCACCGGTTCAGTGACCGGTCCGGTTCTGAAAACACTGCAATAGAGAGACACTCTGGACAAGGTTTTGGTGGAGTTGTGAAAGATGAGAAAGAAATTATAGGATTGGTAGACTCTCATTATGTTTGTTGTGTTAATACTAGAAATCTCTTAATTGGATATGTATTCACTGCTTTTGAGACCTCAACAGTCAACTAGAAAGCAAGCCTTCAAAAGGTGGTTGCGTTGTCTACCACTGAAGCTAAATTGTATTAATAGAAGATGTGAAAGCATCACTATGGTTCCAATTAAAGAGCTAAGGCTTCAGGATCAAGTTATCACTGTCTACTGTTACAATCAAAGTGCACTCACTCATCCAGGAATCAGATGTATCATTAGAGGACAAAACGTGTTGACATCAAGCTGCGTTTTTTCAGAAAAATCATAGCAAGTGAAGATAAACTTGTTAAGAAGATTTCAACAAACCACAATCCAAACAGCAGAGGTCCTTCCTAGTAGCAAAATCTTATATTGCTTGGAGTTGATAAGGTTGACTGGCAGATAGCCTTTAAAGGCTGGAGGAGGAGTTGCATTTGTTATCTAGTTGATGAACCAAGGTGGAGATTGTTTAGGCAGTGGATCATCATCAATTTAACCAAACTGGAGCAAGGGCATAAAAACATTGAAAGTTTGTTAGCTGTTGAGTTAGTTTGCAGAAGTTTTTGAGTGTGATCTCAAAGCCTTGTAACCACTTTGTATAGCTGAAAAGTTGCAGTATATTTAGGTGCTCAATTTCAGATGAAAAGACACAGATAACAATCAGAAGATCCCTTATAATTGTCTCAAGCAATAGAAATAAGTTCCTTCGATCCCTTGAATGTAGGTACAGATCAATCTGATCTTTGTCAAACCAAGTAAAATCCTTTTGCCTACGTGTTGTCAATCTGATCTTTGATTGTTTCTTCTATCTGAATGGTGAAATCTAATTCGATTGGTTAAAGTTTTGGGTAAGATTGCAATCTGACATTGAATCAAACTTCGTTAAACAAAGAAAGAGCATCAACAAGACAACTAACGGAAAGAAATGAAATCAATGTACCTACCTCTTTAAAACCGTGCATGAATGAACCGGCTATAGTCATGTGAGATAGACCGGGAATCCCAGAACTAACCGGATCACTATTATATCTCACTATGGGCACCCCTATCCCTTCATTTCACAAACAAAGCAAATTAATTAAAGTTTGTAACTTATATCTTGCAGAAGAAATCATGTAACCAAAACAAAGACAAAAGAAAAGGAACTTGCCATTTGAAGCACATGAATATGAAGCTTCAGTAGTCATGACGGAGAGTAAAATAGTAATTAAGAAAGTCTGCAAAAGAAGATTAGCCATAAGTTCAAAAAAATTTGAGGCTGCGGATTAATTCTAAATGGCCATTCAGTTTAGGGTTTTCTGTGAGTAAAATATTTATTTGGTCTTAATTTCTTCGGCTAACATGGGACAGGTTATATATAATATATTGCATCCACAAATATCCCGGCTAGGATGCCAGAACGGGGAATCTTTTCATGTTTCTCTCATTTTCAACATAATAATTAAAAGTACAACCATTGACTTTTTTTTGTTTGTAATAGAAATACAACCATTGACTTAATTAAGAAAAGGTGGGTTAATTTCTCTCTGTTTTGGACGTACGAACGAAATTGACCATACATGTAATAGCAACGGCCATTCACTTATTAGTGACGAGATTTATGTCAGAACTAACGAATACCAGTTTATAAATCAGACAGAAACTTCTCTCTAATTTCAGGTGCCATGCACACATGCATTTTGAGTTTTGACTTGTGATTTCTGTTCTAATAATTCAATCATCGTGCTAATTTTATCGATAACATCAATTTAATAGAGTCACGTGCAGTTCCCGCCTAGACATTACTCCCGTATGTCGGTAATAATATGTTGGAGAAATATATTACAATTGTGCTGGTTGAGAAAGCCAAAATAATATTTGTGTGTACGAATAAAATAGATTATTGAGAAACTAGTAGGATTTGTCGCACATTAAAATTTTACTATAGTTGAGCATGCTTATATTGTTTTATGCTTTAAAGAGGTGTAGTGAAGTGGTGAAGATAGGTTCCTTGTGTTGTCGTTGTCGTCGTCCGTGCGGCACGCCGCGCGTGTCCTTGCCGGGAAGGCAGCCTGAGTTTTCGAAAAAGGGCCTCATGGCAAATCATCAAGCAACTTCATCATTACATTTCATACACTAATATCACTAAGTTCGATTCAGATGAGTAGCTTGAACTTCAAAGCTATTTTTTGCGACCAGACGTACCTTCGGAGTTCGTGTCTTTTGACAGAAGCAATACGCCGGACATATTGAACTTAAGGAAAAAAGGGGAATCTCTTAACTTGTCTGCTTCTTCAACAAAGTTTTTGCTACTACTGTACTGAGGTTTATCTGATTTAATTTCTGCACCTCTTGTATTTGTTTTGATTTATTGTTATATGTTCATGTTCTGGAAATTATATGTATGTTGTTATGATTTAAACGCATGTTACCAATACAATAAAGGTTCGATAAAAGTGAATTTAGGTCTTGAAATCTATCCCAAAATTTGGAAACTCTTCTGGACTTATGTATATTAATGAATTCTCCTCACCCTTTAATATTTAGAGGAATATGAGGGAGGCCTTATTTCTAGACTAGTACGTACAACTCTACAAGATCAGTTGACTTTTGCTAATTACTGACACTAAACATTCAATCCATGTGAAAGTTGTTTAGTTCCTAAAACTTCTCTCACGAATTAATCTTCATAATGAAGGTAAAACTTGAGATGGAAAAGTTGCAAAACGATGTTCCACAAAATAAAACCAAAGGAAAAATTGATAACAAGGTCAAGGATCTTCTCTTGAAGGCAGCCTTCTAAGCGGCAAACTTAACCTTGTTCACTAAGAAAAAAGAAATTCCATCTAATTCCCGCAATTAGAAAAAGAAACCCATTGTGTTCTCTGTAAAATGTTGAATTTATAACATTATCAGTTTATAAATTCTAAGGAAAATTACTCAGCTCTTTGATGCATATTACTCTTTTATTGAAGAAATGCACGATGCTAGTTCTTTTTAGTTCGTATGACTAATGTTTGTACACATTACTCTTACGAACTGAGGGACTCCATGATGTACCATATTTCGGTACCAACACGTCATAATATCCGATACAATACACGAACGTATTTCGGGACATATTATGCCACGTCAGCACCATTATTTTTTAATGCAAAATTACAATTCAAGGCAAAATTCAGAAATTGGCCCAAGTAGGCCCAAATTGAGCCCAAGCGAGATCAATTTGGGCCCGAAAGGCCCAATTCGAGCTATACAAGCCCAATCCGAGCTATATGGGCCAAAATAAGATCTATTTGAAGGCCCAAAAGCCCAATTCGAGCTATATGGGCTAAAATCCGATCTATTTGAGGCTTAGGAGTCCAGTTCTAGCTATATGGGCCCAAATTCGACCTATTTGAGGCCCAATTCGACCTATTTGAAGGCCCAATTCGACCTATTTCAAAATAGCTCTAATTCGACCTATTTTGAGTCATAGTTCTACTTGGATTGCACTTTTAGACGAATAAGGACTCTTATTACTATATAAGGGGGTCCCATGCCTCATTCTAAGGTACGTTTTTATTTTCTAGCATTTAATTTCGAGCTATATACATCGAATTCGAGCTATATAGCAATAATTCGAGCTATATTGCAATAGCTCTAGTTCGATCTATATAGAGTTTATTTCGAGCTATTTGAGAGTAATTCGATCTATTCGGGTTTTCTCATCACGGTTCTCAATACCATTTCAAGGTGTGCTAATTCGACCTATAGAGCCTAAATTCGACCTATTTGGGCGTAATTCGACCTATTTCGAGCTATAAATTCGAGCTATTGTCTCTGACGACAATACCTCAAATTCCGACCTATCTGACTTGAGCGTCGGAGTGCCTTCGCCGGAGGAGGCACCGGCTTAGTTTACGTGTGGTGTTGAGTGCAGGTTCCGAACTCAAAAGCTGCTTAAGCATCCAGCAGGAACTAAAGCAGTCTGACGTGGAGTGTTGGAGAGCGGACACGTATCCGGACGAAAATACCTCACATCAGTGGCGCCGTCTGTGAGAACCTTCTACACGCACTTAGTAACAAACACTGACACTCAATGGCTCAACGGAGAGCAACGGAGAAGAATGGAATGGCAGGAAGGACTAGATCACAGAGGGAGGATGATAATCGGGCACATGATGCATCTGAGCGAACATCGGTGGCAGCGCCCAGCACTCCCTTAGATCCTCCAACTCACACAGCGAATCAACCTGAAGTTCCTCCCGCGGAACAACAGCTATTGAATTCCGCTCAGTTGGATCAAATCATGGCGGCATTCCAAAGGACTATGGTCCCTATGATTGTGCAGCAATTGGCTAACACTTCTGTTTTACAGAATGTTCAAGCTCCAATAGCACAACAACCATCAACACAGCCTGCGGCACCGCAGCAAGGAAGGACTCATCCGACCCAGCGTCGTGATTCGAGGCAGTATACGCAAACTAGGATGACAAGGCCAAGGGATCCGTCTCCCTCGCCTGAAAGGAGGAATCCTCGTTCAGTGAGGACCAATGCTAACCGAGCTCCCAGTCGGGCAACTGGTCGAGATGGAGAAGGAAGGGATGGAGAGGTGAACTTTAGGCAAAGAATTCCTGATCATCGACCTGCAGCAAGTCGAACTGCCGGAAGAGATAGGGACTTGCCTGAGAGAGTTGCACCAAGATTGGAACCTGTTGTAGCAGAACACATTCCACTAAGGGAAAGGTCAAACCCCTTCTGTGAGGCGATCAGTAAATTGACGTTGAAGGAAGGAACTAATCTTCATGTTCTGAAGAAGTATGATGGAAATACTGATCCAGTTGCACATTATGATGAATTAGATGGAGATTTGCAGGTTTTGGGATATGCAGAGAATATGAGGGCGAAACTTATTTCGCTCAGTCTGAGAGGTCCAGCAAAGGAATGGTTCAAAAACTTACGTTCGGGATCAATTGAATCATCTGAACAGTTTAGGACCATGTTCGTAAAGAAGTTTGCTACTTATCGCGTAAAGAAGAAATCTCCAAGCACGCTGTTTAATATCTATAGAGGACCTGATGAACCTTTGGGGAGGTATATCGAGCGTTTGAATCTGGAGATTGGTAGAGTGAATGCTCCCAATGTCGACCTGGTCATATCTGTATTGGAGCATCGTTGCCGGAGTAAAAAGCTTATAGAAGTGATAACATGGAACACACCTGATTCCATTGAGCAAGTAATGGACCTAGCTAGTAAGGTCATTGAAGTAGAGGAGGCAACTATGAATCAAGGGTTGATGGACTCGCCGAGAATTCATGGAGGCAAAGAGAATAAAGATAGAGATTGGAGGAAGGAGCAAAGGGGAAAAGATCGAGATCGCAATCGACAACCCTTTAAGAAATTTGACAATTATACTCCGCTGAGGAAACAAATTGGTGAAATCTACGCCATAGAGAAAGATAGCGGATTGTTGAGAACTCCTAAACCATTCCGAGAGACTGAGGAGACTAAGGGATCGAAGAAATATTGCAAATTCCACAGGCAGAATAGGCATTTTACTAACGAATGCAAGGCTCTAAAGAACGAGATCGAACGACTCATTCAAGGGGGGAAACTCATCGAGTACATCCTTGAGAATAGAGAGTCACGTGAAGAGAAGGCGTCATCTGGACGCAAGCGAGATAGATCCCCACACGAGAAGAAGGAAGAACCAAAGCGTAAACGGGGAAATGGGAATGATGATATCGAGAATGGAATCAATGTGATTGCTGGCGGACCTACTGGCGCAGACTCAGCCAAAAGTAGAAAACGCATCTCACGAGACATATACAATGAACGATTGAAGCGTCCTGAGATAGATCTTGTCTTTGCGGTGGACAAGTTGGATACAAGAATCACATTCGATGATAGCGATTTCGACAGCTTGTCCCCACAAGCTAAGGAAGCACAATACTTGAATTGCCCTATGGTAGTTTCCGCGGTGATTGCAAATCACGGGGTAAAGAGGATAATGATTGATAATGGATGTTCGTCCAACATAATCTTCATGGATGCTTTACAACAAATGAAACTCGGACAATACGAGATCACGGATGTTAACTCACCACTAGTGGGATTTGGTGGAAGTGAAGTAAAACCCATTGGAAGGATCTTGTTGCCAACATCCTTTGGCGTAAATCCGAAGAGGAGAACATTGAATGTGGAATATCTTATCGTTGACATACCATTTGCATACAACGTACTGATTGGAAGGCCAGGAATAACGGCATTTGCTATGATCATCTCTACTGTGCATCAGAAGGTCAAATTTCCAACGCCTGGTGGAATTGCTGAACTCACTACAAACTATCGTGATTCGTGGAGTTGTTATGTTACATCAACTAAACCTATCAAGGCAAAAACGGAGCCAAATGTCGCGATAGTTGACATACATCCAGGGGAGACGCCTGAAATAGGGAAACAAGTTGATACAGAGATGGTGCTTGCTGCCCAAGTAGACCATGAGATGTTACAGGAGGATCATATCCCTTCCAGTATTGAGGACTCCTTGAAGAAATTGGAAGAAGAAAAAGAGGACAAAACGACATTGCGCTATAAAAAGAAGATGGAAATGGAGCGTCTGAAACCTTCGGGAGAGTTTAAGGAGGTGATTTTGTCAAAAGATGAGCCTGACAAGATAATTAAAATTGGTAGCGAGTTGACTTCCGAGGTTGAGAAGGTATTATTGGAATGCTTGCGAAGGAACTTTGATGTATTCGCATGGACGGACTCGGACTTGAAGGGAATAGATCCTCGAGTTGCGGTACATCACCTGAATGTTAACCCAAATGCTAAACCCATCCGACAAAAGAAGAGACACTTTAGCGATGAAAAGAACAAGGCTGCGGAGTTGGAAGTACAAACAAAGCTTGCTGCAGGCCATGTATTTGAAGTTCGGTACTCTGAATGGTTAAGCAACGTTGTACTTGTCCCAAAGAAGCCGACCGTATGGAGGATGTGCGTGGACTACACCGACTTGAACAAACATTGCCCACGAGATCCTTTCCCGTTGCCCAAGATCGATCTCGTAGTTGACTCTACAGCAGGGTGTGCGCTGCTGAGTCTTTGTGATGCACAGAGCGGTTTCCACCAAATACTAATGGCAGTAAAGGATCAACATAAAACGGCTTTTATCACTGACAGAGGGATATACTGTTACAAAGTGATGCCGTTTGGTCTAAAGAATGCAGGAGCAACCTTTCAGAGGTTAGTTGCCAAGATGTTTTATCATCAAATCGGCAAGACTATGGAGGTTTACATTGACGACATGCTCATCAAGAGCCTGAAGGCAGAAGATCACGTGAAACATTTGGATGAGGCTTTTGGTATCATGAAACAATATGGGATGAAGCTAAATCCTAAGAAGTGCACTTTTGGTGTTAAGGCCGGAAAATTTCTGGGGTTCATGGTCAATGAGAGAGGAATCGAAGCTAACCCTGACAAAATTAAAGCTATAATGGATTTACCATCACCCAAATCCGTTCGAGAGGTGCAACGATTGGTGGGGAGGATAACGGCACTTAGTCGATTCATATCGCATTCTGCTGAAAAGAGTTTACCTTTTTTCAAGAAGTTACGCAAGACACCTAAGTTCGTCTGGACTGATGATTGTGAAGAGGCTTTTCGCCAATTGAAGGTGTACCTTACGACACCACCATTACTATCTAAGCCCAAGGACAATGAGATGCTATATCTTTACTTGGCCATAACGAAGAATTCATTAAGTACAGTGTTGGTGCGCGAGGAAGACAAGAAACATTTACCTATCTACTATGTTAGCAAAGTGCTGAATGGGGCAGAGGTGAATTACCTGGAGATCGAAAAGTTAGCATACGCACTTGTAATAACTGCACGAAAGTTAAGACCATACTTTCAATCACATCCGGTTACTGTCTTAACTAGTCAACCACTGAAACAAGTTATGGCAAAACCGGAGACGTCTGGGAGATTAGTGAAGTGGGCAATAGAGTTAGGAGAATATGGCTTGGAGTATATGCCAAAAACAGCAATCAAAGCACAAAGATTAGCGGACTTCGTGGCTGAAACTATCTCAGAGGCAGAGCAAGCGCTTGAAGTAGCAATGGTGACGGAAGAGGACAAAAGGGACAAACCTATAGTCGCAAGGGGAACTTGGACTCTGCATGTGGATGGATCGTCCACAAACGACGCTGGAGGTGCAGGAATATACCTAAAATCGGCGGATGGTAGAGAATTTGACTATGCAATAAGGCTAAATTTTCAAGTGACCAACAATCAAGCGGAGTATGAGGCTATGCTTGCTGGCATACAAATGGCAAAATCGTTGGGTATAATGAACCTTGTAGCATTCACGGATTCACAGTTGATCGCTAATCAATTTGAAGGAAGATATGAGGCGAAAGAGGCTGCAATAGTAAAGTATCTCGAAAAACTGAAGGAAGTGACATCAAATTTCGATACTTTCTCTATCTCACAGATCCCTCGATCAGAGAATGAACGCGCTGACTCCTTGTCACGATTTGCTAGTACCGCCGAAGTGTTTGTGGAAAGGCGGGTAACTTTTTTGGCTTCAGAACAGCCCTCTATCGGCAAGGTAGTTGAGTCAACACCAACGCAAGCATTGGATTACGTTCTGCCAGTAGACATAGAGGCATGTTGGAAGGATGAGATTATCGATTATCTTCAGAACGGGAACTTACCTAATGATCTTCAAGCGATCAGAAGGCTCAAGTATAAATCTACAAGATTTACTATGTTCAATGGTGAACTTTACAAACGGTCATTCGAGGGACCACTCCTGAGATGCCTATCTCCCACACAGGCAAAACAAGTCTTACGCGAAATTCATGAAGGGAGTTGCGGAAATCATTCAGGAGGACGGTCTTTGGCCCAGAAAATACTCCGACAAGGATATTTCTGGCCAACTGTTATGAGAGATGCTATGGATTACTCAAGGAAGTGTAGAAGTTGTCAACTGCATGCGAAGATCATTCATACACCTGCACAACCTATGACAACAGTGAGTTATGGATGTCCATTGATCAATGGGGAATAGATATAGTTGGACCAATGCCTAAGGCTACGGGAGGTAGAAAATGGTTATTGGTGGCTGTCGAGTACTATACGAAGTGGGTTGAAGCTGAAGCACTTGTAAACATTACGGAGGCTAATGTGAAACAATTCATTTGGAAGAACATCGTTTGTCGATTTGGAATACCAAGAGTCTTAATTTCCGACAATGGAAGGCAATTCCAAGGTTTTAAGATTCAAGACTGGTGTAGAGAAATGAAAATTGAGCAACGTTTTACATCTGTTACGCATCCTGAAGCAAATGGACAAGTGGAGGCTACTAACAATACATTAGTGAAGAGTTTGGAGAAAAGGCTGGAGGGAGAAGGAGGAAATTGGGCGGATGAGTTACCTGGGATATTATGGGCATATCGCACAACTCCTCGTACCTCTACAGGAGAAACTCCATACTTATTGACATATGGATCTGAAGCAGTGATACCCGCTGAGATTGGAATGCCAACTTATCGTATTGTTACATATGATGAAGAGCAAGCATTAAGGGCAAGACAAATGGATTTGGAATTGATCGGAGCAACTAGGGAAGCAGCGTACCAACGCACTCAAGCATACAAATCTATGATGGCGAAAGCATATGACAACAAAGTCCGTTTTAGGAACTTTCAAGTGGGGGACTTGGTACTCAGGAAAGTTGAAGCTACTAAGCATGTTGGAAAATTGAAGCCGAACTGGGAGGGACCTTACAGAGTGGAGAAAGCAAGGTCAAAAGGATATTATTACTTACAAGAATTGGGTGGAAAGACTTTGTCACGCCCCTGGAACGTCAAGAACTTACGAAGGTTTTATAGTTAGAAACACTAGTTTTCTAATGGCCTTGTGGCACGATAGGATCATAGTTTCAATATTTCATTCGCTTATTCTTTTACGAATTACGAGTCCCTCTACGTGGATTCTCATTGTAATAGTTAGCAGCGAACTACAAGGACTTGATTCCTAGCCAACCTATAAACGGCGGGATACGTAGGCAACTCGAAAGTTACTCGAGCTCAGTCCCAAAACTAATAAAATCTCTTATTTTATTCTAGTTCAGCTGTTGCCTACTATTTATCCGCATGATTACAATCTATCAAGAAACATGAAGATGAACTCAAACTGTCTACAAACCTTAAGTTTAAAAACTTAACGAACATTAGCTTCGTATAACGAGCACTAGCCTCGTGGAGTCAAGCACAAGTCCTTGCACTCCCGCGAACATAGCTTCGCAAGCGCAAACATAGCTTTGCACAACGAGCACAAGCCTCGTGGAGTTGAGCACAAGTCCTCGTACTCCCGCGAACATAGCTTCGCAAGCGCAAACATGGCTTTGCACAACGAGCACAAGCCTCGTGGAATCGAGCACAAGTTCTCGTATTCCCACGAACATAGCTTCGCTAGCGCGGACATTAGCTTCGCACAACGAGCACAAGCCTCGTAGAGTCGAGCACAAGTTCTCGTACTCTCATAGACACTTGTTTATAAAACTTAAGTGTTTTAACAAGTACCAAATTTAAACTTAAAAAGTAGACACATATGAGTGAAGATGTAACGAGACAAAACAAAGATTTTGCAAGTCAAAACTGTACTAAGCAATTGTTAAAGCGCTAAAATCGCGCGAATGTTAGCAACATATACTGTACGGAAAGAATGTACTAGGACTAATGTATATACGGAAAGTAAAGATGTTCAAAAATATTAAAAACAAGGCACAAATGCCAAAGATAAAGGCACGCAGGCCACTCCAGAAGATCAAGGCAGCAGATTCAACCCAAGAGCCTTCACCGCACCCTCGCTCTGCTCTTGGATATCGGCGAAAGACTCGTTCAATGGCCCAGTGTCATCGAGAGGGGAGATCTAACGAGGAGCAGCAGCGGCAACAGGAGCGTCAGGCATAGGCTGATCGCCATCAGCAGGCTGATCCAAGATCTGTGGATCGAAACCCATCTCACCCTCCTCCGGAAGATCATCTAGAGCAGCACCAGAAGCAGCAGCGGCAGTAGACGTAGAAGGAAGCTCGTCGGCAAAGTCGGAGAGCCATACCTGCCGAAGAGAATAAAAGGAGGTGAAGGGGTCATGCTTTGGCTCGTCGTCGACCACAGTCGCTGCAGGTTCGCCAGAAGGAGGATCGGCCAGAGTAGGATCCGCAGCAGCGGCACTAGAGGACTCGCCGACTTCCGTGTCATCCTCATTCAGGCAATTGAGGACATTGAAGTCCTCCCTCTTGAACCCAGGAGCAAGAGCACCGCGGGCAATGATGTCATCAAGGGCCATGTTGTAGCCCTTGGTCGTATCAAAACCGCCACGCTCCATGGCAATCTGCTCCCAGGTGGCTGAGCGGAAGAATTCGATGGCCACCATCACCTTGTCTTCATCGGGGAGCTCCTACGAAATAAGTAGAGGAAATGTAAGTGTGTAACACGCAAATTTTAAGGAAAAAGAAATAAAATCAAGTTTCATATGAATACCTCAGTCATGGCCCTGTTGTAGCCATCCTCCTCAGCAGTCGCAAGGCGAGCTTGTGCGTCAGCCAGCTCCGCCTCAAGTCTCAGACGTTCGGCCTCAGCGGCAGCAGCTGCATCCTTCATCGTCCGGATGGTGTCGACATGATCGTCAACAAGGGCAGTGGCATGCTGGCAGTCGGTGGTGAGCTGGCTGGATAGGCGCCTTTCCTCGGCAAGCTCCCGGTCAACGGTAGCTTTCACTGTCTTCAAGGCTTCCAGCTCCGCCTGTACTGCCTTCAGCTCATCAACAGCAGCGACCAGATGCTTCTCCACTTCAGCCTTCGCCTCCTTGGCCTGTTTCTCCAGCCGTTGAGCCTGCAAGGCCGAAGAGTGGTGCCTATCCATCAGGGCCCTCTGCTGATCCTGAGTCGTCATGACCATGTTGAAGTTCTCAGCCATGGTCTGGACATTGACGAAGAACTACAAGAAAGAAAAAACGTTAGTGATAGTCAAGTATGTACATAAAACAAAGATAAGGGAAAGCTCTAAATCCACATACCTCACACAGAGACAAGGCAGTGCGACTGACCAGCTTCTCGTGGCCCATCGCCTGGTAATATGCCTGACGATCGAAGTCCGACATGAATCCTTTGACGAGTCGAAGGGCAGTAGTGTCTTTCAGAGTGAACTGCCCCGATTCGACTGAAGCTCGGACGATCTCCTCCACGCCAATATCGAGATCGTCAGCATCATATGCTCGGTCCTGCGCGACGCGCTTACCCCGTCGGATCTCCTCAGCAGTAGCAGCGGATCTCTTCCTCGTTGCTGCCTCAGGGTTGGCCTCATTAAAGCGACGGGCCGCTTCAGCAACGGAGGGAAGATGCACTCTTCCAGACGAAGGTGCTGATGAAGGAGAAAGATCCGGAAGGATCGGCTCAGAACCGCCAGGGGGTGAACCCGGAGCAGTATCGGCGGTCGTCTGAGAAGGAACAGTCTCAGGCACTGGAGCTGGAGCAGGGACAGGGGCAGGAGCTGCACCTCTACCACGCCCCGATCCTCGTGTCGAGACGGTAGCAGGAGTAGTACCGCTTCTTGAACTGGTACCAGCCGTCTTCGCACCACGACGACTGGTCTTCTCAGGAATGGGCACTGAGGACTGAGGAGCGTTGGCGCCACGCTTCATCGCGGCCAGCCTCTTCTTCGTCTTGTCCATCACAATTCGTTCTGAAAATCATAAACAATGCAGAGGTTAGAAGACAACAAAGGACAATAAAATCAATGAGTAAAAAGAACGAAAACATGCATAATATTATACCAAAGACAGAAGGCTCAACGCCTGCATGATAAGTATAACCGCCGGCCCGCAACACAGGGGTGGTGGTCAACTCAAAGGCATCAAATTCATGCTCTTTCAAGTTTTTTACAACCGCCAAGGTGTAGACAGGAGGATCGGGGCGTCTCGGTGATGGACGGGCATCTGTCCAAAGCCGCTTGAATCGAAATTCTTGCGGCCTGGATTCTTTGATATAAAACCACTGTTTCTTTCAGTGAGCCCCGAAGCTCGTCTGCAGATCAGATAGGAAGCATTGCTTCTTTCGCGAGCTCAAATAATAGAACCCGGCGTCTACACCTCTGTTGCGGAATTTCACTATGAATAGTTGTCAAAAACCGGCCACAGAGCAAGGAAGGTCAAAGATGCGGGTTAGCATCGCATAAGCATACATCTGAGTGTATGCATTGGGGGTAAAATGTGAAGGAGAAGAATTGAGTGAGGACATGATTTCGGAGACGATTGGAAAGATGGGAAAACGTAAACCACAATGCAGGTAGCCACTAAAAATAGTAAGACACCCCTCTGGTGGGTTGTTTATCCTATCATCTGGCCTAGGCACGATAATTTCATAAGTGTCGGGAATGTCATACGTATCACGGTAATAAGCTATGTCGTGAGGCAAAGAAGATGGGAACTGATCAAAATTGATCAAATTAGGCGGAGCAAGTTGTTCGGGAGAGTTAGAAACAGGAATGGGAACATTCTCAGAAGGAGGTAAAAAAGGCACGATGGGGAGAGGGTTCGATTCATCCTCGTCATCTCCTAGGATGTCTACGTCTACCTCCATATCAGACACCCTATCGTTGTTATTTCTCTCATCACTAGATGAGCTCTCGTCACTTGAGCCATTACTACTATCACTAGTTGACGCATTCTTCCTAGCCTCAGATGCCATAGACGACTCACTACTACTTTCTCTACTACTACTACTGGAAGATTCAAGATCAATAACTCGCGTCATAAAGAGGTTTAGGTGGAAAGTTTACCGGCACGAGGATCTAGGTCTACTGAAACTTCTTCGTTTGGGGGAATTTGCTCGTATGACCTCTGTGCAGGTGCAAAGAGTTTTGGAGCGCCCGGTAATCGGATTCGTGCAGGTTCTGGTTGACGAGGACGATTTGGGGATGATGGACGTCGTGTGTTTGATTCACGAGGATGCCGGTATGACGAATCTCGTGATGGATTGCGTGCGTTATAATAGGCTCGTTGGTGCGATCGTGGTGGTGATGGACGACGTGGAGACTGGTTACGTCGAAGTCGCGCCGTCGTGAATAAATCTGCGTAAAAGATTTGAATATTAGCATTTTTTATAAAATTTTCAGAATTTTTCAAAAAATTGAAAATTTTTCTAAGTGCTATAGCTCGAATTTCCCCATGAAATTCGAGCTATATTTTCGAGCTATCTGAAAATTACCCAAGGATATAATTAGCAGGAGAGTTTTTCGAGCTGTTCAGGTCAATTTCGATCTATTTGCGGTCAATTTCGAGCTATCAGGAGTATTTTCGAGCTATTTTCTCAAACTTACTAAATTTGGAGGGTTTTTCGAGCTATTTCAGTGAACTTTCTATTTTTGGCAAATTCGAGCTATTATTTCGAGCTATTTTTTGGGAGCTCTGAAATAATTCTTAGGCGCGAAATGAGGAAATGAAGCTGGGAGTGGGGTATTTATAGGCGAAATGATGCGGGAATTACCAAAATGCCCCTAAATTCGACCTATTTGTAATTTCGACCTATTTTCCGGAAAATTTTCCGGCAATTTCGATGTATCTTTTTGGAGGCTAATTTCGACCAATATGGAATTCGAGCTATTTTTCAGGCAAATTCGAGCTATTTTACGGAAATTTTTTTATGGAATTCGAGTTGTCTTTTTCAAAGATAAATTCGACCTATACCTATTAGAGTTACCAAAAATAGTAAATTCGACCTATTTTCGAATTTTGATATTTTTGGTCATATTCTTGGTTTTTTACAACGACGCTGCTCTCGTTGCACGATTCTCGGTTACGTGACTTCTTTTTAGTTCGTATGACTAATGTTTGTACACATTACTCTTACGAACTGGGGGACTCCATGATGTACCATATTTCGGTACCAACACGTCATAATATCCGATACAATACACGAACATATTTCGGGACATATTATGCCACGTCAGCACCATTATTTTTTAATGCAAAATTACAATTCAAGGCAAAATTCAGAAATTGGCCCAAGTAGGCCCAAATTGAGCCCAAGCGAGATCAATTTGGGCCCGAAAAGGCCCAATTCGAGCTATACAAGCCCAATCCGAGCTATACGGGCCAAAATAAGATCTATTTGAAGGCCCAAAAGCCCAATCGAGCTATATGGGCTAAAATCCGATCTATTTGAGGCTTAGGAGTCCAGTTCGAGCTATATGGGCCCAAATTCGACCTATTTGAGGCCCAATTCGAGCTATTTCAAAATAGCTCTAATTCGACCTATTTTGAGTCATAGTTCTACTTGGATTGCACTTTTAGACGAATAAGGACTCTTATTACTATATAAGGGGGTCCCATGCCTCATTCTAAGGTACGTTTTTATTTTCTAGCATTTAATTTCGAGCTATATACATCGAATTTGAGCTATATAGCAATAATTCGAGCTATATTGCAATAGCTCTAGTTCGATCTATATAGAGTGTATTTCGAGCTATTTGAGAGTAATTCGATCTATTTGGGTTTTCTCATCACGGTTCTCAATACCATTTCGAGGTGTGCTAATTCGACCTATAGAGCCTAAATTCGACCTATTTGGGCGTAATTCGACCTATTTCGAGCTATAAATTCGAGCTATTGTCTCTGACGACAATACCTCAAATTCCGACCTATCTGACTTGAGCGTCGGAGTGCCTTCGCCGGAGGAGGCACCGGCTTAGTTTACGTGTGGTGTTGAGTGCAGGTTCCGAACTCAAAAGCTGCTTAAGCATCCAGCAGGAACTAAAGCAGTCTGACGTGGAGTGTTGGAGAGCGGACACGTATCCGGACGAAAATACCCCACATCACAACCCAACTTTTAATTCCTAGAGTTCAGCAGCTTGATCGGAGAATTATCAGGCATAATTCTAATGAAGTTAGTAAAATTATGGTTGAGTATCACAACCTTTCGGACGGAGATGTGGCATAACGTTGTAGCAAGGATCCAAAGCGATCAACTAGTACCTACTACAACTATTTGAACATGGTGATGTAAAAGAAAAACCCCCAGATATTGAATATTCTCGTCGTAGAAAAAGGCCTGTACACAAATCGTCATAACTTTTGATTCAATGCTTCATTTTGGGGACTAGAACAATTTCAGACCCAAAATAAGACATTTACAATTTTATGTCGCTATAGTTAGGAATTCTACTTTTATTAGAACTATATTTCCTTTCCGCATTAAAGTTTAATTTTAATACTGTAAATACTTTATTCTCTATTATTTTCTGCAGACCTTCGATTGTTTTATTCAATAAAAATTAGAATTTAATCCTAATCTCTAGTGAATTCCATCTCTTTTTCATCGATTACACATTTGTGTTTTGATTGCACATTTCTATTTTGCGGCAAGTGGTATTTAGAGCAAGGATTTTGCCTTATTCATGATGGTGGGGGGAGGCACGAATAAAGAATTTTCCGATGATGTTGGTCAAAGGAGTTTGAGCGTCCTGGAGGGTTCAGAGGGTTGGAGACATGGTTTTGCAAGATTGGAGATCCCTCTTCAACAACTTCTCAACAACACCGGGTTTCATAATTTCAATCGATAATTCGAAGGAAAGTCGACTGAAATTAGTAATCTCTGACTTTGCAGCAAGATGTAGAATAATAAATTTCAAGGTAATCTCAATATACAAGATGATTTCTCGTTGTTATACATAAATTTGCAAACTGGAAATTTTCTGAATTCGATTTCAGAGGTTGAACGATGTTTTGAACTTATTGAATTTGTTGAAGATCGAAAAATGGAACTGACGGCTTACAAACTAATGATTTGCTGCTATTTGGTGGAAAAAATTGAAACTCGATAGGAGACATAGAGGCAAAACACTAATACAACAGTGGAGGAGGATGCAATGAGTAATGATAAATAAATTTTTACCACTCTATGAACAATATACGTTTTAGTCCTACCAAAATTACTCCAAATCAGCAATCTGAATGTGATTGCAATATTCAAGTACGAATCTCAAGACAATCTGTTAACTTAGTTGAGGTGGAGGAGGAGGAGGATACGTGCCTGATATGAAGCCAAAAAAAACTCGTGATGTTAAAGCAAAGCTCGAGGTAAAAAATGAAAAGAATAAGGGATTGGCTGACGTGAACAGAAATCAGAAGTTACTCAAAAAGAAGATCAATTGAAGTTTCTTTCAAAGAAAGCAAGATTTCCAACATGGATGTTCAACAAGTTTAAACCGAGAAAATATTGTCCTTACAAGGTACGAAGGAAATTTAAAAATAATAATTATGTGATTGATCTTCCTGAAGACCTTACAATTTTAAAGAAATTCAAATGGGTGGATCTGTATGAGTTCCATAGTGATGTACATTCATATCTTTATATTAACTCGATATCGATTTTTTTTAAGTGGGAGGTACTGATGTAGGACAAGAACCCCATAATATTGGATATTTTCGTAAAAAAGGGCCTACACGAAAACCTTCGTAACATTTGATCAAATGCTCTGTTTTAGCCCCATAAAATATCAAATCGAACGTCCTTGAGCTTCCTACAACAAGTCGCGCATTTCTGACCCAAAATCGAATGTTTAAGGCAGCGACGTAGCATTATAGTTTTATGTCGTTTTAATTAGAAATTTTACTTTTATTATAACTATATTTCCTTTTCGTAATAGAGTTTCCTTTCAGTACTATATATACTTTCTTCTTATTATGTGTGCAAACTTTTGATAATTCTATTCAAGAAAATCAGAATTTTATTTCAATCTCTGGTCGATTCTAGATTTCTTCAATCGATTACACGTTTATGTTTCATTGCACGTTTCCGTTCTGCGTCACATGGGAAAAGAAAATATCAAATATATGCATATACTGCCCCAGATGGGGACATCCAGCAAATTTTCTATAAAGCAAAAGGGCAACATCCGGAATCGAAAACCATGTTCTGTATATATACCAAGGACATATTTACCTCCCCCATGTCATGAGTCATAACAGTATTCGACAAACATAAACCACAGGGCTTAGAGAAATTCTCAAATCAATGCCCCTCTATGATCTCATAGTGTTACAACTCCAACTTGCTCAATGACACCAGCCGGTTCAGTTTCGTAAAGTTACACCAGACGGATCATCGGAGTAAAAAATAGCTGACCTTGCACCAACCACCTCAGCATGAACCATTCATTTATATAGCAGAACAATAAGTACTGATTGAATCAGTAACTATTTGCACTACTCTTTCTGTGAGAGCCATCCAAGCTGTACAAAAAGGATCAATGTTTAGAAGAAGGCTTGAATATATTATAGAATCATTACATTTATATCCCTTCAGGTTTAGTCTAATTACATAAATTTAACCAACTTCTTGAATAATTTCAGATAACCCCTCAATTTTCTCTTTAACACATCACATAGGTTTCCTTGATTCCGCACAATAACAACGACATAACTTTGAAGTTTGAAAAAGATTTCAGATAGGCCTTAGTTTTGAATGTTGTTTAAAGCTGCAAGGGGTTTTCTTTTGTAATTATTAAAACTTTAGAGAAGGTTTCTGCTATTACACGAAATTTAAAGTGGTGTAGACTTAATGATCCCCATCTTAAATGGGATTTGTCGATAAAGATGGATGTACCTTCCACGCATACATTGCAAAGAAGGCTACAGTATCCGCAGACCAGACAACTGCAAATGATTTCAAGAAAAAAGGGATTGTGACGTTAAGTAACGGAACCAAGAGAAAGAGATAGTTGAGGGCTTCCTTTTCATTCTTAGAGCAGTCCCGAGCACGAAGTGAAGGAATAGCTGAAACAGCAAACATGAACATTGTGAATATATAGCAATCCTAGAAATCAAATGCAATATGGCATCACATCATCGCTTAAACATGTTTAAGAACTGCAGGGGTGTTGAACGGAATCCACACTATTAATTGCATAAAAGATGATCCATTCGTGAGTTAATGTCCAAGACATTTCGTTTCAAATTTTGAGAAAACCTACTCTTTAGAAGAAGATAGTGGCTTTATAACCATGCACCCCTAACTATTGACACTAGACAAAGAATTATTCAATACAATTAGGCATCAGCATGTTGATTCTGCAGATAATTTACTCATTGCAAGTAGTCCTAATTGAGTGACAACATTTTATAAACTTTTTCTCCAAAAAACTGAAGGATTACTTACTGAACATCCATATGGACCACATGCCCATTAGTCTCCAAATATCCGGTTCATTCGATGGAAATATGAGATTAAAAGAGAGAGCTCCACCCAGTAACAGACAGGCATACGCTTGAACTTCGAAAACAGTGTATAATACAGTGCCGGGTACAGCAGGATTCTTGCTTGCGGTCGAAGCTCTAGGTGCAAAGGTTGCAGCAGTCTTTTGAACCACCTGTTAAAAGATGCAATGTTTGAGGAAAGTTAACAACTAATAAAGCACGGAATTCTAAGTAATCCACAAAACATACAGACCAGCAGCGTAAACCATTTCTCCACGCTAGAACGATAAATTTATGCTATTCATATTTTATTAATTGTCGTCTCATTTAGAATTTTAAGCTTATAGAAAGGTTGAACGTTTATTGCTTATTATGTATGTTATTCAACACGCCCCTCAAGTGCATTTGAATATTTCTTCGTAAACGGGTGGGGTGTGGTATTCGAACACAGTACCTCTTTTTCGCCTGATTTAATATTGTACCGAACTATCGTCTCATGTAAAAGCTTAAGCTTATAGAGAAGTTGTGCATTCATTGTCCCTGTTCACATTCTCCAATATTCTTCACCGCATTTACGACATTTTCGCTTTCTGATTCTAATTCCATCATCCCAATAGCATGAATCAGAAACAGAACCACCTTTTTTACAAAGCTTAAGCTATGCAATTTTACTTGAGTTAAATACATTTTGAAAAACAACAACACCTTTGAATCCATATTCACCACAAATCAGCCCACTTTTACTTCATTTCCTAAGAATTCATCAGAATCTTTCATTTATCCAGCAAAGATTACGCACTGAACTAGATAACAAAAAACATAAAAACCATCACATAATCAATAAAACTGTAAAAGCTTCAAGCTTCCTTTCTCAGCCCAAACAGAATAAGTTTACAATCTTATTTTTTTTTACTAAAAAGCCCAGCAAAAAAAAGCTTGCCTTTTTAAGATCTTTGTCGAGTGCTGCAGGCGTTGGCCCACTTGAAGTCTTGTTGGGTTCTTCATTCGATCGGCTTTGTTCTGTTGTGGTGTCTATCTCATTTGAGCTCGCGTGTATTTTGAGACTTCTGAGTTGGTGTAGGCGAATGTTGAGTGAGAGCCTGTGTGGTGTTCTTGAAATTTGACCGTAGCAAAAAGCCGTTGAGGCTAGAGCACCGCTCATGTTTTTTTGCCTCTAGTGGATAGCTTATGGGAGGTGAAAAGGGAAGGATTTTGCGGTGAACTAGCAACCGTCATTTTTCGACAATACGACGTCGTGTTGGTGCCAGAAGGAAATAATATTATCATTCTTCTATTTGTGAATTTTTAACAAGTCTAGAAAGACTATATGACCCCTCATAAAGTTGCATTTTTGCTTAAAGGTATTTTCCAGACGCATGATCATCCAGCTCATGCATTGACTAGATTGACTAGATTCGAGAGAGTTATGAATATTTTTTTTTGCTACGTATAGATCGTTTCTTAGATAAATTTAGAGCATTTATGACAATCCCTAGCAAGAGAGTTACCCGAAGTATTGAAGCATAACTCAATTCTAGTGCACCGTATGTGGGATACATGTCTACTTGGATGGAGTCGCTTTTGTTTTTTGATATTTCTAATGACGTACCTCGCGTTTCTTTTTTCAGTTGCCTACTGAAAACTATTATTCTTTATTATGTTATGTCCTATGCATTGTTAATAAAAAAAAAATCCTCTTGCACAACTATTATAGCTAGGACAATGAATTCTCAATGTACAACGTACACCACTGCTACAACCTGAAAGTTCAGAAATGCACCATTTCAAACCGTGTGATATTTGCAAAAGTTTCAAAAGTGTATGCTATGAGATATGCAAAAGAGGTTTCCGTTTCTTGGATGATCTTTGAGTTTGCCTACATGCCTCATTTTGTAGGAGAGAAAAATGTAACATCCAAAACCGTTTGAAAATAATTACATCCATTAACCCAGTATGATGTCTATTTTAAGTGTGTGATTTTGCTGAAAAATAATTAATAAATATATTATTTAGCTCTTTATTTTATTTTGTCTAATTAAAAATAAATGAAATAAAATTTCACCAAAATATTTAAGTTGCCTTCCCAACAAGGACGCGACGCGACGAGCAAGATAGAGGACGACAACATCACAATGAGCAATTGGGCCAAAGTTACTTTATTTCAGTTGGGCTCACTTCCAATTTTAAAAATAATTCCATTTAGGCTTCATTGCCCAAATTAATTTCTTCAACATTATAATGGAGGATACCTTCGTCTATCAATCACAATATTTCACGTCATATTGGTTCAAGTCTCTGTAGAGTCCAGATCAGCTTGAGTACAGTTAATCTGCACCAAACATTGCACGTTAGCTAAGTCAGGATTGACCCTGGCGTAGACCCTTCGATGCTAAGTCAGTAAACTTAAACTTGGTGAGATAAGAAAGACGATCGATATGAATTGTTCTCTACAATAACTGAGGTACGTTATAATAATTAGGTCGATTTAAAAAAAAATTGTGAATAGTAAAAAATGGCCTACCTGTATTCATTAAATGTTCGGATATTTATAAGCGATTAGCTCCGCGATTGCCGTTGGATGATCCAGTGGTCCTCAAACTATGTATCTATGCTAATAACTGACTACTTGTTGTGACGCCTTATTGTGCAAAGATTACATAAAACATTTTCTCCAGTATAACACTGAAATATGTCACATCATATTAGAAACATTTCCCCCGAATTATTGGGTTTGTCTTGTGCACAGCAGGGGGCACAACAGCCCCCACACACATGCACGCGGCCCCATGCGCATAGGGCCCGCGTGGGCCCCGCACATGTGTTAGAGGGGGCTGTTGTGCCCCCTGCTGTGCACAAGACATACTCCGAATTATTCCACGTATACCCGTGCACCCATGTCTTAATACGCTGATGTAATATTATTCCAATTTGTCGTAATACTGGTCGACATAGAGTACGCCTGGTGGTCCAATAGAGTTCCGGGCCCAAATATTTCAGATTACACATAATGACAGAAACGCCCTTTCATTGTCGTGAAAAGAAAGAAAAAAAATCCTATTCGCTTAAACCGTATTGTCCGGCCGTATAAAAAAACACAATTCAGATCACACTGTATTACTGCGATTTAAATTTAACCCTTTATTTTCGAATAAATCTTGATCAAGTGTTCGCTTGAATGAATGAATGTTAAACCTCTATTACCATTCACGCTTGTAATATTTACTGGTCATAAGGGTTTCTTCTGTTTTTCTCATTTGATGGAGATTTGGCAAAGCAAAGCGATTGAATTGTAGAGAAGAAGCAACAATGGGGAGTATTTTGGGTGGGGCTGTATTGCCAGCTCTGCTTTTGGCAGGTATGGTGACATTTTGCTGATAAAGATATCTTTTTGCAAGGTTTATGTTGCAACATCAATGCTTAAGTTTATGTGTTGAAATCTTGAAGACTTATTGCTCATGGTAGTATGTATGTATGCATGAAATGTATTGAATTGCCGTTCTTTCTACTAAAAGCTAAAGCTTGTAGAGAGGATAGACATCGCCCGATAATGGGCAGGCTGGAAATCTTTTTGTTATGCCAGATACGTGCCATTCTTTTTTAAGTGGGTGCGGGTGGGATTTGAATCCAGGACCTCTTCTTTGGCCAGAGCTATGTTACTGTATTGAATTTGCGTTCTCTGTAAAAGCTCTAGCTTGTAGAGAGGATTGACATTTATTTATTTATGTGTAATCTCCAACAAAATGCGAGCTTTGCGTCTTGTTCCTCTATGTTCTATCTGTACATGTGTATATCGGTCTGTCTTTCACATATAAAGCAGGGATTATGTGAAAATTGAGAAAAGGGGCTTTAGAAGGAGTGAGGTAAATAAAGTTTCTACATAAGGCATGTTTTGGCAGACAAGATACGTCTGTATGGTTTCGAGTAGAGTTGTGTAGACATTTTTCCCCATTTCTGATTTCTGTTTCTTGAATCTACTTTATTGATCTGGTAACCTGTGCAACTTTTGCAGCTGGCTTACTGAATAGGAGTCTAATATCTCTAATTTATCTGGTGACTTCTCTTCTTCTGCGATTTGTTGCCCCTAAATCAGGTGCCATTTATGTTTTCAGACTCAAATTACGATACATTCTTTATGACATTTATTTGTGATGGTTATATTTATCAACTTCATATTTATAGCTGCTCACATGCCACATACACTTGAGAAGCATATTGTAATGGTGTCACTTTAAGTGTTTGACCTAATGATCTGTTTTTTCTCTCCTCCCTCTTCTTTTTTTGTGTGAGTTGTGCAGGATTTCGGTTCAGGGGCCGTGTTCCATCTCTGTGGTTTGTTATCATATACTCGGCTATTGTAATTATTTTTCAAGTGGTTTTTCTTATTCTATGCGCTGCTCTGGGATCGCAATGGAGCATTGCAGATGTCTGGTGGATAAAGCTATTAGGAGTTATGAAGTATAACTTACTATTTTCGTCTTATAACTAGTACTTCTTTCATGAGATTGATGCTGCATTTATATAATGGTCAAAAGGCACTACCTGATAACTATTTAACATGGCATGCTTTTGTAGGCTCCAGTCCTGGAGATCTCCAACAGTAATCTATCTCCTGGTTGTAGAATTATTAGTTGGAGGTGTCGCTTGCATAGAGCTCAACCAAATTGAATTTGGACTTTCTGAATTTCGAGATTCATTCTGGGGTTATATGTCATCAGTTGTTGAACATATAGGTTAGTTAAGTTCACTGCAATCTTTTATTTTTTTATTTTTTTATTTTTTTCACTCTTTGCCAATTTCGAACTCAAAATAAACATATTATGAATTTGAATTCATTTACTTGAAAAACTATCAACCCGCAGTATCCAAACTCACGAGTTTGAGATACCTTTCCATTATTCAAGAGCCAATTTGTGTTGATAAAAGAACAAGTAGTGTTCTTTATATTGCTGGGTTTAAAAAAAAAAAGAATTAGTAACTAATGCAGTGGAGGTGTTTGAGTTTGAAAGGAAGAATGTAGAAGAATCTGTCTCGTGTTAAGTTATTAAACATTGACCTTCATGATGTTTCACCAAAAATAAGCCTGATGTTGGGGGATTTTACTGCATGCTTAAATACTGAGCTTTAAGTAATACTTAGTAGTAATTTCTTTGCATATAAATTATTTTTGCGCCAAAACTTTTTTGTAAAAAAGTAGTATGCTGAACTTTCATATGTGTTTAGTATTTGTAACACTAAAGTTGTTTGATATTTAACTTTTCTTTCTCGGCTGAAAATTAAATATGACAAGTCATAGTTTTTTGAATTTCATATATACTGTGTTCAGTGTCTCTGTGTTCGGGTGTGCAGGTTATCGTCTTAGGCTAGCTTCCTGCTTATTGCTACCTGCTGTGCAGTTGGTCTCGGGGATCAGCAATCCTTCTTGGCTTTCTTTACCCTTTTTTGTTTGCAGTTGTGTTGGTCTAGTTGATTGGTCCTTGACAAGCAACTTTTTAGGCCTTTTCAGGTGCTTTACCCTTTCAGGTGTTAAATTTTTTTCTTTCTCGCTAAAAAAGATATTCAACAACTGTTAAGCCCTCAGCTTTTTGATATTCAGTTTTTCATCCATGCTTATGTTCTCACACATGACTTGAAGGTGGTGGAAACTTCTCTGGGTATATGCTGGCTTTAGCATTTGCCTACTTTATGTGTATCAGCTTCCTGTTGAATTTCCGCAAATGTTCCAAGGGATAGCTGACTTGATTGGTCTTTACAAAGTATCTGTCGATTTTGACTGGCAAGAAGTTGGTTCTGGTATTTCTCTGTTGGTGTTCTACTATATGGTACGCCTTTGTTATTAGCTTCCAGTTTGACTTTTGGTTTCCCATATTGCCTATGATTCATCTAAAACTAATTCATAATATGTATTTAGGCACGGCCTTCTATTTTTTGTGCTAGTTATTAGAATAACTTGTCTTTGTGTGTCTTCTTATGCACACTAACTATTAAAAATTAGAATCCCCTCTAGATCCTATTAAAATGCCTGATCCAGGGGATAGGGGGAGACAATTGATATTATATGTTCCAAAATAGTTCGAGTGACGGACAACAAATTTGACCACGCCCCCATGTGTGGGCTGGAATGAGCATTTGATTGTATCACGTGGATAGTAGGATAACTCATAATCGATCTTGAGCAGGGTCTTTGAATCATATTAGAAATTAGATGCACCTCTAGGTTCCCCTTAAAACGAGTTATTAAGGAGATATGGTTAGGCCTAAAGTATTTCCCAAGTGACGTAGGACATATCTCAACATAACCTTTACAATACAGTGCGAAATCCTTAGTTCATGAAGTAATGGTTACATAACATTCATAGTTTCTATCTGGAGAATTATTAGGTCCTGCAGAAAATCACTTCTCCATGTTAAATAGCATAAGTTTCTTGAGGTACTTCTAGACTCCAACTAGAATTTGTATCCAAAAGCGGACATGAGTTTTGTGAAACAAATAATTTTAGCTTGTCATGAAGGGAGCCATATGTCCTTTCAGTAAACTTTTATTGATTATTCAGCTTGTGTTACTCTATACATTATAGTATGATCTAAAGACGAGCAAATGACATAATTTGATGATGCCATATAGTTTCTCTGGGAACCAAATATTCGTAAGTTGAATAATCAGCATTTTTGTTTTAAAAAAAATAACCGTCTTTTCTTGACTACAAACCGTCGTTTTTAATGTGAATGAGATTAATTCCAGATATTTTGGACCTAAAAAGGAAAATATTCTATGAGATTTGTGACGTTTCCTTATGAGATACAAAAAAGTTCTGTAAGAGGTTTTTAAATTTTCCTTATAAGATACAAGTACTTTGAGATTTGGGATTTAGGTGTATGAAAAAAGGGAAGGATAGGTTATGGTCCAGGCTGATGACGTCCTCAGAGTCTATGGGCATTAATGATGATATGAAGCAGCATGCTGTGAAAGACTTTTATAGAACCTTTATATTTCGTGAAATTAGTTCTTCCTTATCTATATGTTAATGATACATCATGATTACAAAACGTGGGGGAAAGTGAGAGGAGCATATATGCTCTTTACTCTGTTTCAGTTGGTTTCTCTGCAGTGCATCACCTGTGATTTGATGCTGCTTCTATATGTCTAAACATGTTATAAATTGTTAGACTGACATCTGAATATTTGGTAAGAAGGGATGTGAACTTTGTACCATAGAGAATCCGTTTGTTAGCATGCTAAAGGGATCACTTGGTCCCTCCTTCACTTCCCTCTATACTCACCCCTTTTGTTCTATTGCTCTATATCATTTTGATCTTTTCAAGCCATACTCCTATCCTTTTCTTTCACTAAATGCTCGACATAAACACTTATGGGTGTGGAACTGTGACAACAACTTCCTTCAATGTCTAAATGCTTTGTCATCTCCGATCAAAAAATGAATAGATTGAATACTGATGGATTCAATTATGGTTTATTCTGAAATCTTAATGCAGCTCTCTTGTGTAAAGCATGATTTAGAAGATATGGAATTCATCATGTCCATGAGAGAAGGCAGCCTGACTGAGCATCTTCTTCCCTCAAGAAGTTCCTTCTTTGTTCGTCAGCTGAGGTATATGTTGCTGATTCTATTTTTCGTGCTGTTACAAATTTCCTTAATCCACTACAATTTCGCTCTAATTTGGAATAAGAATCAGGCTGAATGATGAAAAAGATAATTTTTATACCTTTATATTACAATATGAAAGCTTTTACAGCTATTGAGACGATAATTTTTCATATGGAATGGTCTCTATTTGAAATTAAGTTCTTGTCTTCTGGACTATATTCTCTGGTGGTTTTCTTAGTTTCACCCGACTAATGCAAATTTTTCAAAATATTTACTGGGTTACAGGTCTGGTGTAAGGCATACCAACATTTTATTAAGGGGAACAGTTTTCAGGATTTTCAGTATCAACTGGTTCACTTATGGCTTCCCGGTATGTCTTATGTATTTAAAAACTTGACTCTGTTGTCCTTGGTACCTTTATCTTTATACTGAAACACCATTTCTAATATTTTTGATAATGTAAGTATAACCATCTTCATTATATTTTCCTTATATTTTAAAGTTTCAGATGTAAATTTGACAGATATCCCTGTTTGCTCTTTCATATTGGAGCTTCCATTTTGCGAGTATATGTGCATTTGGATTGCTTGCATATGTTGGGTATATTCTGTATGCGTTTCCATCCTTGTTCCGTATGCATCGGTTGAACGGATTGCTTCTTGTCTTCATTCTCTTGTGGGCTGTGAGCACGTATGTTTTCAATGTGGCTTTTGCGTATGTGAACTGGAAACTTGGGAAGGTATTTCCTTATCTTGTAACTTACAGCTTGAGTTTAAGCCCCCAGTGAGGTGAAAATTACAATCAGTTTTCATTGTTACTCAGGATATGGAGATCTGGGAGATGGTTGGATTGTGGCATTATCCTATCCCTGGTTTCTATCTTTTAGCACAGTTTGGTCTCGGAATTCTTGTAGCTCTTGGTAACCTCGTAAATAATTCTGTGTTTCTGTGCCTATCAAATGAGGAGAGGCAATCTTCTACTGAGAGCGAGACCGAGGAAGGTTTGATACTTATATTAAAGCGGCAATGTGATATTCCGTTAAATCATTATTAAAAATACTATGTACCTTTTGTTTTCTTAGTATGTTTTGAAGCTCAAGTAATGTCTCTATTAGAGAAGATATTGCTAAATCTAGCTGTGTGCGGGTCAAACATTAGTTGTCTTATTTCGTAGCAGTTCTCTTGAAATTGATGGGAAACCTGTAAATCTATCTGCAATGTGAAATTATACTTCTAAATCATCTCTTCCAGCAGTTTTTCTCAGAGTGGCCCTCATTTATTTATATTTTGCCCAACTTGCTTCAAGTCTTGTTCATTTTTGTCGCATTCACAAGTTATTAAAACAAAGGAAAGCTACTATATCTGTTAGTAGAGATGATTCTCATTTTCTAGTTCAGATTACACTCGTAAGATGGCCCTGGTTATTTTACTTCGGTTCTCCTTGTTATTCACGGCGTTTGGTGCAGCCTTCTTGTCCTGCACTTTTTTCTTCTTCTGCTGAACGCAATCTTTCACAATTGATCTTGACTATTCTATAAATTCTATATATATATGTTTCAGTGAAAGAGGATGCGAAAGTCTTAATTGTGGCGACAATAGCTTGGGGTTTGCGCAAATGTTCTCGGCCTATAATGCTATTGTTGATTTTCCTAATCGCTACAAAACCTGGTTTCATCCATGCTATTTATAGTAAGTCCGATTCTGAAGTGCTCTTGTATTATAGTTTCGTCCCCCCTTTACCCCACAATCCAGTTCAATTTTAGGAGATATCCTGCACTCTGATGCTTGCTCAATATTCTGATTGGTCATTATTTTTCACCTTCCTTTCAGTGATATTCTTCTTTGTATATCTTCTGAGCCACAGCATTGATAAAAGGATGCGGCAAGCCCTTATTCTTTTGTGCGAGGCTCATTTTGCCATTTTGTACATTCTTCAGCTTACTCTGGTCTCCAGAGAATTGGAGAAACAAGGCTCTATGAGTTTCGAAGTGCTTTCACAGTTAGGTGTGGCTTTTTCTTGAACTTAAATTTCTTTAACTTTTGGTCTTTGGATGACCTCTGCTTTAATTATGTTTTTTTTTTCTTAATTCCCCCTTTTCAACAGACCTGATATTTTTAACTTGGTTATTAAATGCCTGCAGGTCTCCTTGAGAGTGACCATGACTTCCTGGAAATAGCTCTGCTTGCATGCTTCTGTGCTGTTCATAACCACGGCTTTGAAATGTTGTTCTCATTTTCTGCGATTGTTCAGCACACACCTTTTCCTCCGATTGGATTTAGCATCCTCAAAGCCGGTTTAAACAAATCAGTTCTTTTGTCTGTTTATGCCACCTCCAACATCAGAGACAATGAGAATCGTTCCCATGGTACTGTTACCTTATACAAGGATCAATAGTAGACATTTCACATATAGCTTAAATGTTGAATTACGCTTAGTTAGAATATCTAGAGCTTTTAGCATTAGGGTTTTAAGAACCTCAGAAGTACTTGTCACTAATTGGGCCCCAGTAGTTTTCTTACATGTCCAGATATATCCAGTAAACATCATATTTCTTCTGTTATATAGATACTCTATCCACATAGTATATTGACCAATGCTACTTCTTTGTCTTGCTTTCAGAAAGAAGGGTAGCATTGTATCTCAGCACAGTTGGCCAGAAGTTCTTATCCATGTATAGGTCATTTGGAACCTATATTGCTTTTCTCACCATTCTTTTTGCGGTGTACCTTGTGAGACCTAATTATAGATCGTTCGGTTACATTTTCCTTCTTCTTGTCTGGATTATTGGAAGACAGCTTGTTGAGAGGACAAAAAGACGTCTCTGGTTTCCACTCAAAGCATATGCTATTGCAGTTTTTGGTTTCATTTATATCTTAAGCATCTTCCCCACTTTTGAGACATGGATGTCCACAAAAGTCGATCTTTATGAATGTTTTGGCTATAATACTGAAGCTTCTTTATTGGAAAATCTATGGGAGTCTATAGCAATTGTGATTGTCATGCAACTATATAGTTATGAGAGAAGACAAAGCAAACACCTGGAATCAGAAGATCCTGATCAATTGCAGTTGGGGATATTGGGGTTCATTAGAAGGTTTCTGATCTGGCACAGTCAAAAGATTTTGTTTATTACTCTGTTCTACGCATCTCTATCTCCAATTAGTACATTTGGTTTTTTGTATCTTCTTGGTCTCGTTCTTTGTTCAGCTTTACCTAAAGCTTCTAGAGTCCCATCCAAATCATTCTTAATATACACAGGCTTTCTTGTAACTGCTGAGTATCTGTTTCAGATGTGGGGTAAACAAGCTAAAATGTTTCCTGGGCAAAAGCACCATAATATATCTCTTTTATTGGGTCTACGGGTATATGGACCAAGTTTTGAGGGTCTAGAAGCAGGTTTAAGGGCAAAAGTGCTGGTGATTGCTGCATGTACCCTTCAGTACAATGTTTTCCGATGGTTGGAGAAAATGCCTAGTGCTCTTTTGAGTGCAGGTCAATCAGAGGAACCTTGTCCGTTATTTATTTCAGCAGAAGATGTTTCTGCTGTTGTTGCAACTTCCTATAGTGACAACCAGACATCATCTGAATCTAGTGAGCATTCTACTCGAAGGATAAGACCAAGCAATTCATGGCCATCGCTCAGGCCTGATATTTATCAATCTCAGGATATGTCCTCTGGTAGAGCCATACAAGATGGTAGCAATAAAAAATCCTCTTTTGGTTTTATGTGGGGAAGCATGAGGGAATCTCACAAGTGGAACAAGAAAAGAATTGTTGCCTTGAGACAGGAAAGATTTGAAATGCAGAAGACAACATTAAAAGTTTATTTGAAGTTTTGGGCAGAAAACATGTTCACCCTCTTTGGCCTTGAGATAAATATGATAGCACTACTGCTTGCCAGTTTTGCTTTGTTAAATGCCATTTCTATGCTTTATATTGCATGTCTAGCTACATGTGTTCTGTTGGCACGTCCTATCATACGCAAAATGTGGCCAGTATTTGTATTTCTATTTGCTGTCATTCTTCTGGCTGAATACTTTGCTCTGTGGAAGAGTATGATGCCTTTGAGTTCACATGCTGCAACTGAAACCAAACCACATTGCCATGATTGCTGGAAGAACTCAAATATATATTTTGACTACTGTGAAAAATGTTGGCTGGGTAAGTTTTTCTGACTATGTTATATGTACAACCTAAGAAATACTTTTTACATCTTTCTTTTGCACCAACACCCCCCCCCCCCCCCCATAGATAAAATTAAACTCAACCAGGAGAATCTTTCTAGTCTGTTTTCCGTTTGATGAAAAAAATTTATAATTAAGATTGTTAACCATGGAAATTATTACTATCCATATTTTTCTTTTGTATTGCACCCTTCTCCGCGCATGCATGTTTAGATACAATTAAACTCATAAGAAAACTCTCTAGAGTTTAGTCTAGTATTTTTGTTTCCGCAGTTTTCTGTTTCTGGCATGAAGAATTTTGAGAATGAAGTTAGTTGATGAAGTTAATGCGTAAACTAAGATTTTTATGGTCAAGGTCTATAATTACCCATATGTGCATTGGTTATCAGAAGTTCTAAAGTATACAGCACTTGTTTTGCCAGAAATGCTAACAGGAATGCTGGAACCCATTAGAACATCAGTACTTTTTGCACACAAGCTACCAAATAGGCACATGGTTTTCATTTCACCAATGTTGGTGATTACCTGATTCCAGTCTAGTTAATCCCACTATGTGCTTGTAATAGTGTATTATGATATTAAAAGAACTATCAAAGAGGCACATTTAGTTAATTTATTAGGCTAAAGCACCCTGCCCCGATACACCAGTAGGATATGGTAATCCAGGAGCAATTTCTGATGATAAGGTGTGTTTTAACTTGTTATATCATATTGTGTTCACTGAACTGTGCTGATTGTTCATTCTTTGTTTATATATTTTTTCAGGGCTTGTAGTTGATGATCCCCGCATGCTAATCAGTTACTATGTGGTCTTCATGCTGGCGTGTTTTAAACTCCGTGCCGATCATGCATCCAGTTTTTCAGGGTCATTTACATATCGCCACATGGTTTCTCAGCGCAAAAATGCTTTTGTCTGGCGAGATCTCTCCTTTGAAACCAAGAGCATGTGGACTTTTCTCGACTATTTGAGGGTTTACTGCTATTGCCATCTATTAGATCTTGTACTCGCATTGATTTTGATAACGGGTACCCTGGAGTATGATATTCTACACCTTGGATATCTTGGCTTCGCTCTTATTTTCTTGCGCATGAGGCTTACCATTCTAAAGAAGAAAAATAAGATATTCAAGTATTTGCGCGCATACAATTTTGCTGTAATCGTTCTCTCTCTGGCCTATCAATCTCCCTTTGTTGGTGATTTTAATTCAGGGAAGTGTGAAACAATTGATTATATATATGAGGTGATAGGATTTTATAAGTATGATTATGGATTTCGGATTACCTCAAGATCTGCTTTAGTTGAGATCGTCATTTTTATTCTGGTATCATGTCAGTCATATATGTTTTCATCCTCGGAGTTTGATTATGTGTTTAGATATCTTGAGGCAGAACAAATTGGAGCTATTGTACGGGAGCAAGAAAAAAAAGCTGCATGGAAGACCGAACAGTTACAATACATTCGCGAATCTGAAGAGAAGAAACGTCAGCGTAACTTGCAAGTGGAGAAAATGAAATCTGAGATGCTCAACTTACAGATCCAGCTACATGGTATGAATGGTATGAATTCCACTAGTGCCTGTGGCAATGCTTCACCTGTTAATGAAGGCTTGAGAAGAAGAAAAAATACTTCACTGAATCAGCAAGACTTTGACAACCTTGACAAACAGGATGACAATATGAATCCTGATTTAGTTTTCCCATTTAATATATTTGGATCTCCGAGTAGCGCAAGAGTGAGAACTCCATTTGCGGACTACGCCAAACACCCAGTGGATGCATCTCTTAGTGAGATAATTGAACTTGAGGAGGATGGAGGTGATAGTACCGCTAATGTTTCAGAGAAAGGAAAGAAAGCTAAAAGTCAGTTGATGGAAAACCCTTTGGTTTCTGCTGTACAATTAATAGGTGATGGGGTTTCCCAGGTACAGTCTATAGGGAATCAGGCAGTTAGCAATATTGTTAGCTTTTTGAATATTGCACCTGAAGATTCAGATTCAAGTGAGCCCTCACCTTTGGAAGATGTACATTCTGATGAAAGAGTAAACCCAGATATAAAAACCATAAACGTGGACCATTCGTCTTCCGTGCTTTCTGACAAGAGCAGATCTTTCGATTCCACGAGTCTGCAGATTGGACGGATAATTCATCACATATGGTCTCAGATGCGATTGAATTATGATGTGGTGTGCTACTGTTGTTTCGTTCTTGTTTTTCTTTGGAATTTCAGTTTGCTTTCTATGGTGTACTTGGGGGCTCTTTTCCTGTATGCGCTTTGTGTGAATACTGGTCCAAGTTACATCTTCTGGGTTATAATGCTAATCTATACAGAAATCTATGTTTTGATTCAGTATTTATACCAAATAATGATCCAGCACTGTGGCTTCAGCATCCGGTCAGACCTTCTGCGTGAATTAGGTTTTCCTACGAAAAGGATAACATCATCATTTGTTATCAGTTTGTTACCACTATTTTTGGTGTATTTATTTACTCTAATACAGAGCTCTATTACTGCAAAAGACGGGGAATGGTTTTCTATAGGATTCGGTAATTTTAGAGGGAGATTAATAAAGCGAGAGGTGGTTCGCACTGGTTCAAGCTTGGGTGATAAAGCACAGATGGTTTTTGAATTAATGAAACAAATGGTTGAAATGGTGGTCAATAGTTGTTCCAGATACTGGAAATCATTGACTCAAGAAGCAGAATCCCCTCCATACTTCGTTCAATTGTCCATGGATGTGAAAGTGTGGCCAGAGGATGGGATCCAACCAGAGAGGATTGAGTCTGGAATAAATCAGTTGCTGCAGCTTGTGCATGATGAGGCCTGCAAGATTGAAAAACCTAATTTTTGCCCTTGCGCGAGCAAAGTTCAAATTCAAAGCATTGAAAAAAGTTCCGAAAATGCAAGTGTGGCTTTAGCTGTTTTTGAGGTGATTTATTCTTCTCCAAATGCGGATTGTTCACCAGCAGAACAAATTATCTCACTTACTCCAGCAGCAGACTTGGCGAAAGAGATCCTTAAAGCAAGAAGCATGGGGCTTCTTGACGAAGTTGGATTTCCATACCCCATACTCTCGGTAATTGGAGGCGGCAAAAGGGAGATTGATCTTTACGCCTATGTTTTTGGTGCTGATTTGATGGTTTTCTTTCTGGTTGCTATATTCTACCAATCTGTTATAAAGAATAAAACTGAGTTTCTTGAGTACTATCAGCTGGAGGATCAATTCCCTAAGGAGTTTGTTTTTATTTTAATGGTAAGCATATTTCTCTATGTGCTTTTGGGTCAGCTTTTGTAAATGAGCAACTTAAAAAACTGTCAAATTGACTTATGATTAGAAACAGAGAATCACAATCTCCTAGAATCTTGATTATTTATATCATGCATTGTTTTATGTGTAGTGTATCTGATAATATACCCTCAATCTTGATTATTTATATCATGCATTGTTTTATCATGCATTGTTTTATGTGGTTCCTTAATCTTCTTGGATTTCTTTTCGTGCAGATAATCTTCTTCTTGATTGTTGTTGATCGCATCATATACCTTTGTTCATTTGCTACGGGGAAGGTCATCTTTTACCTTTTCAATCTCGTTCTTTTCACTTATGCTGTCACGGAGTATGCTTGGATTGTAGACACCTCACAACAGAATGCTGCTGGATTGGCCCTTCGAGCAATATATCTCACTAAAGCAGTTTCTCTCGCATTACAAGCCATGCAGATTCGATATGGTGTTCCTCATAAAAGCACATTGTATCGCCAGTTTTTGACCAGTGAAATTTCTCGTGTTAACTATCTAGGATATAGGCTCTATCGTGCTTTGCCTTTTCTATATGAATTACGATGTGTCCTCGATTGGTCATGCACTACTACATCACTGACGATGTACGACTGGCTGAAGGTGAGTTCTTCAAATTTCAACTAGAGATGCTCTATGTATGCGTGTTTTGAACCAGGGAGAGAGGGGGTTGGAGAAGAAAGATATTGTAAATTTTTGTGGAATCCCTAGAAGTTTCCCAGTTTGACTACCAAAATTATCACCCTTTCAGCTTTCTGCTGTTACCTGTGCTACAGACTCCTTTATATACCAAGTAGAAAGATACAACAATCCAGTGAAATTAAACTGGATGCCAGGATTGAATTTGATGTGAATTTTCAATTAAAAAGAACATCCCCAGGTTTACTTGTGCCGGATCATTTATTCCCTGCATGACGTCTCTGGTTGAAAAAGAGGAACTAAATTGCACGACCTTGACCGAGATGCAGAATCCATGTAGTTAAATATATTGTTCGGTACATTACAACACTCATTCATTATGAACCTAAAAGGACAGCAGCATAACTTGGACAATATCCAGAGGGTAATAAAGAGGCGATTTCCAACTTACTATACTTTTGCCGAAAACCAACAAAATATGAAGCATGATATATTCTAAACTTTTTTTTTTACCTCCTAATCTTCAATAGTGAAACCATTTTCTTGTATGGTACTGTTGGATATCTGACAAATATTATATCTGGTACATGTGTTGAGCCATTGTTAGTTGTTAATCAACTCAGCAAGACAAAGTTTAATTGCCTACTGGTGGCTAAAGCTTTTGTATTCTTTTCAGTTGGAAGACATAAACGCGAGCTTGTACCTTGTTAAATGCGATAATGTTTTGAACAGAGCCACACATAAACAAGGAGAGAAGCAGACCAAGATGACTAAATTTTGCAGTGGCATATGTCTATTTTTTATCTTAATGTGTGTTATTTGGGCTCCAATGCTGGTGAGTATCTCATGTTATAATTCTGCTCGACAGAAGTTCTAATTATCTTCCATTAGAAGAGAAATAAAGAAAATTACAAAATAAAGATCCTACGTATCTCACATTACTTTTTGGTGTTTTGCCTAGATTAAATTTATAGTTATCTGATTTTATGTTGTATGATCTTTGTTATTTACATTGAGGGTTGGATGGAAAAGGAGAGACAGGGGTGAGGTGGAGGTGGAGGTGGAGGTTTAGGAGCAGTGTCAAAGAGATGTACTGATAGAGGTAGCTAAAGAAGGAGTTACTCAATTTGATGTTAGGATGAAGAAGTTGAGAAAATATCGTCATTATGACGCAGGAAACATTTAGTGCTGTATCGTTATCTTTTAGGTTTGGAGACTATTTGCTGATTTCAAACCTGTATAGTCCTTAAAAGCCAAGGAGCTATTTTCAGAACTTTATTATGGTGGCTGAGTAATTTTAGTCTCGTAATGTACTTACTCGGTTACACTTTGTATCTATTGAGAACAATTTCTTTCCTACCAAGTCCTCAGAACTCTGACAAAAGGTTTCCTGAAGATGCATCGAATATTTAAACAAATCTATGCAGTATGCCTTATTGAGATTTTCATACACACTTCTTCTTATGAGTACCAGATGTGTTGAAGTATGATAGAGCACTTGTAACAAGTAAAGAAAAAGAGTATTTGGACGATTCTTTGAGCATTTAGTTTCTAGATTGTCAAAATGTTAATTTTCTACATTGAGGATGAAATTTATGCCTACTGCCTTTTTTCTCTGTCAATAATACTCTTATCTAACATGAAAGCAAGAGTCTCCAGTGTTGACCTTTGCTTCTGCAACATGATGCTTTTGCTAAGTGAGTGATATATAGTTGGAAAACTACATGTTTCAAATATTTTGATTATCTTGTATTTGGTTTCATGATCCTCAGTAAAGTTGCATATGGGTAGTCAGAGAGATATATGATATGCTCATTTCACATGAGAAAAGTAACCTTTTCATACTTGGGGTGCGTAGAAGTTATATGTGTCTGGCTGTAGTGTAAAGTTATTCCAGTGCAGACTGAAACTATTAATAGCTGATACTTAGGCTCATTATCGGGTGTCAAATAGAAGCAGAGTTAATATAATAGCTTATCAAAAAGGTCCCTTTTTTTTGGTATAAAAGCTGACTTCTCTCTTGTCTTCGGCAGATGTACAGTAGCGGCAATCCAACTAATATGGCAAATCCAATCAATGATGCCGTTTTTCAGTTTGATATCAAAACCTCTGGAGGGAGGTTGACCCTGTACGAGACAACTCTTTGTCAAAGACTTGCATGGGATCAACTCGTTACAAATGTTGGTCTTGATCCCAAGCATTATCTAGACTCGTATAATGTGAATGACATTCAGCTAATTTGTTGTCAAGCTGACGCAAGTAATATGTGGCTTGTCCCTGATGTGGTTCAGAAGCAGTTTATCCGCTCTCTCAACAGCAGTGATATGCATATGAAATTTTCTTGGGTTCTTACAAGAGACCGTCCAAAAGGCAAGGAAACAGTGAAATATGAAAGAATTATTGATCCATTAGATCTTCCAAAACCATCAGAAGTTGAGGGAGTGCTTAATGGTACCTTCAGAAGCTTTAGGATTTACAATATTTATCCAAGATTTTTCCGGGTTACTGGTTCCGGAGATGTTAGGCCTTTTGAGCAGGAGGTATGCTTTTGAACCTCTTATGTGTATTTACATATCTATGTATCATCATATAAGTATTAGCAGTTTATTTTCTTCTAATTCTCTGGTAAAGTAAAATTTCAGATTTTAGTTTTTCACATTATCAAGTTGGCAAAGCTTATTTCAAAACGTTTTATGAGCTCCCTTTTCATTTACTGGAGAAAACTCAATTATTCCAATATTTTTTGCTAGAAAGCTACGTATATGAAGGTCTGATGCTGAAAATTAATGATAAGTTTCTGGAAGAGTATTGATAGAAAATCAGATACAGAGTTATTACATGCTATGCAAAGCTCCTATAGTTATTGTTCATTTAGGAGAGTGGTAAAATATTAGAATGTTTCTACAAATAAGATCATGAAATGTTGAAGAAAAAAGCTGACGGGGCTTGTGAAATTTTCATAATGGTCAAATTGAAGTAGTTTATGGCTCTCCTATATTTGGGGCTTATCAGCTAGTCTTTGGAACTTTTTCGCAGATACATTAGGTTTATGATATAAGCTCTTAGTTTCTCTTTAAGTAAGCGCAGCTGCTCATCCTGTTACTAAGTGTACATTAATTTTACATACTTTCTCTACATTTGCTGTAATTTGGTTTGAATATGATAAGTTTTGATTCATTTTAATTTTAATTGGATAATTTGAATTGCCATACCAAATATTTTGAGGGGCTTAAAATAAATGACATCTAAATACATGAGTTACTTCTTTTGGAGTTTGAGTACTAGATGGTGGGTACCATAATGAAGACAATCCTAATATATGGCTTCTGAGAACATGACTTGATAACGAAGTTTGGCTATGTCGATCTGTGTATTCTTTTACCTATACTTGCACCTTTCCCCTCTCCATGTTGAAGGACTTGGATTTATCTTTTGAAGTAATATATGTAATATATGGTACATTTCTAGTATTAAAAAGCTGACCTTAGCTGTGTTATGATCTTCAGTATTGACTGTCTAGTGAATATTTAGTCAATGCATTTGTATTATGTATATAGATACAGATTCATGCAGTCATGTACCAACCAAATCTGTATATGTAATCTGCTGATGCTTGATGCACCACTGTACTTGGTTAGCATGTGAGCAACTTAAGAAGACCATGTAATTGACCATCTCTTGGAATAGATGATAAATGAATTAGGCAGATATAGTGGCTTAACTGCTTCCACAAATGAATATTAGTTGAAGTGCAACACTGTCCTGTAAAGCTCATTTGTTTCTTTTGGAAAAATAATATTATCCAACTCTCAAAGTTGGAAAAGGTAAAAGTTTTCTTTCCCAGAACCGATACGACCGATTTAGAGTGTGAAGGATCTTCTTATTTTCAATAAAAAATCCGGAGCATCTCTCAATTTCTCATTTTTCACAAATAGCAGCAGAAGAAGAACATTGTAAGGTTTTAAATGTGAGAGCTCTTTAACCTAGAAATGCTCCAGACAAGCCTTCTCATTCTTGTCATGTCCTTTGATCACAGGAGGCTGGTGTTCCAGCATTTTGTGGGTCAATACACAAAAAGTTTTCTTGTTCATTCGTTCTGCTACGTCCTCTTCATTACCGAACGGTCAAGAACATAGCAATTGTTAAAATAGCTACCTCAGCTTAGCAAACTTTGGACCTTCCAAGTTCTGATCATCATATGACATGTTTAGAACAACTCCAGTTGATATAGCCTATTTTCACATGTTCTGATATAATAACTGCATGTTTGATGAATCTTTAATACAACAACAACAACCAAGCCTATAGTCCCAATTAAATCGAGGTGGCTATATGAATCAAACGAGGATCACGTCAAGTCGAACATATGAATTCTCCTCTTCCACTCCATCCGGTTGAGAAACGTTTTAATTTGATAAATCTTTAATGTAATGAGACAAAGACGCGTTTGTCTTGTTGAGGGGCGGGACTCTGCATGTTATGGAACATCTTGTCCTGGCGTGCATGTGAAGGGGTTATTGTCTTTGCAGCATTTTAACATCAGAATTAATTTCATTTCCTTGTACATATTTTTTATTCACATGCTTCTGCAGCAGACTGATTGCGGATTTAGTTGACGATTTTATTAAATGTCTTCTAATACAACTAGAAAGTAGAGAATGTAGAGGGTGTCTCTCACCATCCATAATGTCATGAGCTTGAAATATGAACTTCCTGATTAAATTTGCGTCTAGGGGATTTATGAAGATCCATCTCATAACTTTCATTAACTAGGTGATGGATGGTGATTTAAGTTCAAAAAATAACTCAAAAAGACCTTTCTCAATCATTGACAGGTAAATGATGTTAGCGCCGATCTTGTCTTACACCATGGCAGTTCAGAATGGTGGTCCTTCCATGATATCAGTTCCTTGGATGCATATGGCTGTGGAGGCTTATCAGGGCCAATGGCTGTCATTGTATCAGAGGAAACCCCACGTAAGCACTGCTGTATTTTTTCTTATGTATAAAAGTTGACAGGCTATTGTATTGATGTTTATGATTTAATATGTTAAATTATTCCAGCGGGGTTTCTTGGGGAGACCCTCAGCAAATTCAGTATTTGGGGTCTGTACATCACATTTGTACTGGCAGTTGGCCGGTTTATCAGACTGCAATGTTCTGATTTACGGATGAGAATACCATACGAGAATCTGCCTTCATGTGACAGGTAATTTGGATATGTCCATTATCCTGTGCTATACCATTTCTTTGTTAAGAACAAGTATGAACTATCTTTCTAGTAAAGATATGCATATATTTATGTTTCAACTCTGGTTTAAACTTCCAAAATAGTTTCGTTGATTAGTTCTTGTCCAAGTGACAATGTTTAGTAAGTATTGTAAGTATGCTACCGCAGGAGAAATTTGTTGACAATCTGAAGATAATCATTTAACCTTCCGTGTCAGTTATTTCATTTATACAAAAGATATTTAAATATTTTCTGTTTACCTCCAGGTTGATAGCCATCTGTGAAGATATATATGCTGCAAGAGCAGAAGGTGAACTTGGAGTTGAAGAGGTCCTTTATTGGACACTTGTGAAGATTTACCGGTCACCTCATATGTTGCTCGAGTATACAAGTCCCGACTAATATTAACTGATACATTTGCCTTTGTACCCTAAAGCGGAAAATGCTGACAATACGTTCGACTAACTTCCGTTACAAGATACAACTAACCAACAGCGTCAAGTCCAGTTTTCAAGCAGGCTTCTCGACTCGTGTTTTTTAGTTTCTGGGTCGAGACAATCTTGAATGCCAGAGTGCTTACAAGATAAATTTTGCTTTGCATCCTTCACTCTGAGGTATGAATTATTGTGTTGTGGTTTGTATGAAAGATTTATGGAGTAGGCCAGCAGAGCTACTTATGTACAATAAAACAGAAGGAAGTGCTTGTACAGTCGGTTATTCTCTTGCCATATGTTATCTTATGATGACAGTAATGTATTAATATGAGAAGGAAATGAATCCAGGGTTTTGTGTATGTATTTTATCTCATTTCCTTGTAATTTGGTCAATGTTACTCCATTTTCCCTGATAATAGATATCTCCATTTTCCATGACAATAGATCATCTCTTTGTTCTTCCACGCGAAATACTTGCGAGGCTCTTTTAGTTTCTTAGTAATTAAAAACAAATGATAATTGCAAGTAATATGCTATAGCATGACATGCTTAATTTACTGACACACTCAACTATTTAACACCCTAATGATGCGTTGTGTAACTCTTAGAAAGACTTACAAGGACTTATAATTATATTTATAAGCATTTATAATTCCTGTTGTAGCACTTGAGTCGTTTTGTAACAGTTGAGAGCTTTATATGATTTTTAATCTTGCTACAGAAAAATAAATAAACTTTGAAGGAAGGAACAGAGGGGCTCAAATGAAAGAAGTGAGAAGATAAAGTTAGGAGATAGTATATACTAGTGGGTGGATGTTGCATAGTCTTAAAAGAGGTTTGAAAATTTGAGTTCTGTATCTTAGCTAAAAATATTGAAATTTGAGCACCCTTAAAAATATATATTTCTAATAACATGATCTAAGGTGACCTTTCCATAACACCAAATTGGGGATCGAATTTGTCGGCCAGGCCTTCTAAGTCCAGTTACATGTTATAAAATCTGCTGCTGGTAAAATAAGCATTTCATCATTGCAAAAGGTCGGTGGCAAATTGGCAAATACAACTAATATATAATGGGCTTAAACTGAATTTATTTCTTATTGGGCTTTTGGGTTGATACTTGTGAACCGAATACCAAACATCTTAATTTTTCTTTTTTTCGTTAAACATACCAAACATCTTAATGGACTATTGCATATCACCAGAACTCCAAACCGAACACTCCCCAACAACATTACAATCTTTAAACAGCTATAAATTATAATACACAGCCTAAGAGAAAATAACAACATCCTAATTGGTCGAAACAATGCCTTCAAAAGTACAAAAGAAACATTAAAAGAATATTAAGAATCGAAGGCAAAGTACAGTGATTACAAGCCAATCTCCAAAGAAGCCAGTTTCTGAAATGCAGTTCACCCCTATTTATGCCACATCAACAAAGACTCAAAAGAAGGTTTACAATTGTTATGCATCAATGAAATGCTCCCTTTCTTCAATTTAGAAAAGATATCATAGCAAAAAAGACAACCTCAAACATATGAGGTTAGAAAAGGTTTTCCTCAAAAGGAACTCTATACCCTCATCAGCAACTAAATTGGATTCATGAAGCCAATGGCTTAGTAACATGAACCAATACTCATCAGCAAAAGGGTTATAAAATATAATACTCATGAAAGAGTACGCGATTATAACTGGTACTTGGCACCAGAGTTGCGATACTTCAATAGTAGGGATTCGGGAGCGCATAAGTTACCAATGACGGGCTATGGAGTTGGATACGATATAGCTTTGCAAGCAGCGCGTCTATCACACAAGTAATATAGTGACAAGAAGCTAAGCTGCAACCCAACACAATTTATGCAGTAATAAACTTAGGTATTTACTCAAAGAGTTAGTCGACAAGCTGCATAATATCATACCAATGCAAAGAAGAAATTACTGCACTGCAACCAGATCAACCATTTCCTGTCTACCAATTACAGATGAGCTCAAATTGTATCTCCAGAAATGTATATATTCATCTGGATATCTGTTTTTACGCAACAAAAAATTGCTCATGTACCAAAAGCAACTTAATATCAAATTAAAAGAAAAAAGCTGTGCTAAGACCAGACCAGACCAATACCTAATCCTACTTACTATTCAACCACTCGAATGTATCTCATGGTATGCATGAAGTGACCAAACACCATCTCAACATCAATAATTCAATCAAGCCTTCTTTGATACACGGGCTGGAACCGTATCCTCCATGATCTTTGGTCCAGTAAAACTGAAATCCGAGATAGAGATCTTCTCTTTGTATTCTGGATTCCGATCCAGCCACTTGGGAACATCAGGTAAGGCCCTAAGTCTTTTATTATTAGGGGTTTCATAGTAGCAATCCATTTTCGAGAAATCTTTCCTCATCACCATCGTCCTTTTGAAACCCGGGGGGGCTTTGGGGATGTTGGGCTTGTCAATGACCCAAGTACGAGAGTTATTGTACTCGATATCAGTTGGATTGTCACAGGACATGCCTGGCCTTTTGCTACAAACAAAAGGGTCTTCTATGAACTTACTTCGGATTTCTTCATACTCTTCTTCAGTCGGGATCACCCGCCACTTCGTGCACTCCCCACATTGCACACTCCATGTGTCAGTCAGGTTAACAGAACTGAAAGATGGCTGTAACAAGAAACACATTAACAAAATGAAACTTACACCAAAAGTTGTAATCTACCAAAAAATCATCATTGTTCAAAGAAATTGAAGCAAACACCACAAAAAAACACAGAAAATCTCATACTCTTGAAATTTTTCCAAAGGTGTACCATTACCATCCCATGATAAAAATAAGACTGCCCATTACATCAGATTTCTATAAATTAATTAAAAAGGGCAAAAAGAAGCTCATTTTCGAAATAATCACATTGTTCAGATTCATCAAGATTTTGTTCAAAAACACATTATTTTGTTCAAAAACACATTATAGAATGAAAGTAAAAGTGTGCCCAAAATTCATCATTCAGTAAGAATCTAAACCATACAAACACAACGACGTCAATAACACACCGTTTACAAAATTGAAACAATATTCATATATTTGCGCTCATGTGTATGCATGTAAAGATGAATGTGTGTATGTGTATATACTGAAAAGAAATATACCCTTTTAGATTGGTGAGAGTTCCTCGCCATAACAGGGGTTTGATCAGAAGCGTGTTTGATGAAAAACGGCAGCTGCAATGGCGAACTTCACAAGGGCTTTACTTTTTTTTCTCTTCCCTTTTTTTTTTTTTTTTTACCTTTTGCTTTGGGTGAATTAATTTGCCTAGGTTTAGTAGTTAATTTATAGCCATTTTCGTCGTGGATTACGATGCACGAACACGGAAACAACACGGTAAAGAGCATTTTAGGAATTACAAGATACGAAACGGCTTGGGTGAATTATATTGCTTAGGTTAATATTTAACACTGGTTAATTTAGTTACCCCAGTTGTCGTGGATTATGATGCACGCACACGGAAACAACACACTATTGTGAATCCACGCACACGAAAACAACATGGTATTGTGGATTTTTAGAGATTACAAGACACGTAACGGACTCGGTGAATAAAATTGCCTAAGTGAATACTTGATACTGGTTAATTTAGTTACCCCTTTCGTCGTGGATTACGATGCACGACATGGAAACAACACGGTAATGTGGATCTTTGAAAATTACAAGACACGAAACGGTCTGATGAGTTAAATAGCCTAGATTTATACTTTAACACTGGTTAGTTTAATTACCCCTTTCGTCGTGAATTACTATGCACGAGAAATGGAAACAACACAAAAATGGCTTGGGTGAATTGAATTGCCTAGGTTAATACTTAACACTAGTTAATTTAGTTACCTTTTCTTCGTGAATTACGATGCACTGACACAACATGGATTTTTATAAATTAAAACATATGTCATGACCACGACATTGCCTTTTTTTTTAATATATTAAAACTTATGTTGTACGAATACAATACTATAAAAAGATCGGGACACAGATTTTTTTTAAATCAGTGTACCATAAAACATGGATAAGAGTATATATTTACATTTTTTTTTTATAAAATAATAAAAAGTAATAAACTTAAATTTACCACATAACTAGAACAAACAAAGTTACAAATTTACAATCTTACCTATATTTACAAACTTAAATAAAAAATTATATCTTAAATATTATTTCTAAGGGATAATATCACTCACACCCCTGAGGTTTGGTGTAATATTAGTAACACCCCCTGAAGTTTCAATAATATCAGTGACACCCCCTGAGGTTTGATTTTCAGGGGGGTGTCACTTATAAAATGACACTTGTACCCTTTAGTTTAATATTACCTAAAACTTCTTAAAAATAAAGACACAAGTACCCTTTATTGTCAAATAATAAAATCAACTAAGAATATCGTTGATCATCTTGCATAAATTAAGACAATTTTTATATTTAATAATAAGAAGACAAAAGAAAGTCCTTTGTAACCCTAGTCACTTGTTTTCAAAATTTTAAGATTATGTGGCCCTTTCCTTAGTATGAAATATATTACCGAAACTCCAGGAATGACTCTATATAATACGTCAAGAATATAAAGTTAACATCATTATAAACAATTATTATATCTACAAAAATAGTTTCATAGTTATGAATTAAAACAAATTAATTTTGACTGGGATACATAGTATTCAAATCAAAATATAATTTATTTCTTTTACTAATAACATAACTAAGATTTTTAATTTAACAAGAAAACAAACGATTTAATAAAATGTAAAGAACAACAAAAAAAACAAAAAAAGTACTCATGTCTTTTAATTATATTATTGTTTGAATTTATTACTTGAACAATAAAGGGTACTTTGTGAAGGGTATTTTATAATATTAAATTAAAGGGTACAAGTGTCATTTTATAAGTGACACCCCCTGAAAATCAAACCTCATGGGGTGTCACTGATATTATTGAAACATCAGGGGGTGTTACGGATATTACACCAAACCTCAGGGGGTGTGAGTGATATTATCCCTATTTCTAATTAATGTAAAGGAACATTCCAAAAGAAAAATATGGTAATGAATTTATTTCAAATGTGAGAAAGTTGTCACAACTTAAATTAAGAGAACTGAGCCTAGAATGATCCTAATCCGTCTCTTCATATATATATAATTTTTGTTATTAAAATGTTTATTATTACAATATGGGTATACGAAGTCGTGAAAGATAAATGAATAAAATTTCAAAAAATGACCAGAATTGTAGACTACCTAAAGATAAAGTACTAATAGAACAAGTTATTATTAATTTTTTTTATTAAGTTAAAGTTAAACAATGATTTACACGTGAATTTACATCTAATAGAAAGATCCTTCAAAAGTTAAATCGGTGAAATCTGACCGGAACCAAAATTCTCAAAGAATATAGAACCAAGTATTTCAATGTAGTTTTGCTAGTTACCAAAAATGAAGGATTAGTTTTGTAATTATCATAAAGTTGAGGGACTAATTTTGCATTTTGCCCTCAGTAAATCCTTTATCAATAAACATAATATTTGATTATTTAACCATGGTTAACATAACCAAAGGTACATACAACAAAAATTTCACTTCTTTCAATTGGGCGCGCAAAAGGGAGCTTCAATTTACAGTCCATCTTGTGATTGCCCTTTTCATTTCTCACCGATTAATTCAACTTTGTTATTCATTCACGGTTCTTGAACTATGCCCTGTTAGTAAAAATCTCTTCTTTGTGTTGTTTTTGTTACTTTTTCGTGTTTGTTTTCTTGTGTTTTTGAGCTGTGACTTGATTTCTTTATTGGGATTCTGTTTTTATACGATTTTACTTGTTTTGTGAAGTGGGTTTGCAGTAAATTTACAATCCAGACTTGAATTTGTTTGTTCTTGGTTTTAGTCTTAATTTCTTGGATCGATTTTAATGCAAGGACTTAAAATTTAGTGGGTTTTAGTACTTATTAGTGAGTCATTGTTGGTAGTGATTGGTTTTTGAAACTTTAATCTCATTTGTTGGGAGTAGATTTAGCGATTTTTTTTTTATCATATTCTTGGATTAAATTGGAAGTTGTTTCATTCAGACATGTTTCTTGTATATGCAACACCATTTTCTGTTTTTCCGTTTTTTCTCGTTGGTTACGAATAGGTATACACACGAAATATTTTGATTGTTTCCTTGCTCAAACATGATGTTATGCTGGTAAAATTCTTGTAGCATATACCTTATAGTTCTTGTTACTAATCAAGAGAAAAGCTTCTTTTTCTTTTTCTCATGTTCTCTCATTACTGGTAGTAGATGGTAATGGTGCAAACAATGAGTTGCTTGAGCTCATTGACTGCTTTCATACATTAATAGTTGTAGGATAGAGCTTTCTTTTAAGCTCACTAATTGATGGGGTCATGAATGATTATTTGTTGTTTAAGCTCACTGAATTTGTGTGTGCGTATTCTTTTTTTATGACTCTGCTTGTTTATTTCATGTATTTGGTGGCAGGACAAGTATCAAAAAGGTTTGATTTTTGAAGCATTCTACCTATCATAATGTTCAATTGTTGTTAGAAGTTACCCTGTACTCGTTAAGGGTTATCTTTGGTTAAACTTATCTCATTGGTCATAAACTTGTTATGTGTTTCCATTTGTTGCATAGGAATTTATCTTCTGCAAACAAAACCTTATACCGTTCTCCTTTACCTTAATATTTCCTTTATATGCTCTTGGTCGACCACGCAGAGCCTGCATCTTGGAAATCAACTTGTTGGAGACTTCTGGTCCGCGGAATTGTCTGTCTATAGGGTATGAAACATGGGAGACATTTCTGCTGATACATCGAATTCGTCGTCAGGTTCAATGTTAGAGGAGGCGGCTGAAGAATCCCAATATGCTGAATGGTATAGTTCTGATGCACGCCAGCTCGACGAACTTTTGATAGGTAATTTGGCGGCAACTTATATGGGTGCAATAAGGAAGATAGTTGAACGGGGCTACAGTCGGGAAGCAGCTAAATTGGCCATTTTTAACATTGGTCTTTGCTGTGGCAGAGATGATGTGACTGGTGCTTTGACTTTCCTAGAGATGATGGAAGGTAATCTCAATACCTTAGATTTTGGTTTATTTAAAGGGCTTGTGGGGCTTTTAGAATACACTTTACTGGAGATGATTAACGTGCTTCTAAGGGTTAGGCCAAACTTGACGGTAACAGATGCAATGTGGTGCCTGTTAATAAGTGAATTAAATCTCTTCGATGCATGTATGGTGAATGGAGATCGCTCTGGTGTTTCTTGTGGTCAAAGAGTTCCTCTAGAGAAACTTACTGAATCCAAATTAAAAGCTCTATGCGCTAGAAATTCAAACTCTAACACACCGAAAAATCCAAGAAAATCAATGCTCCACGGTGAAAGTTCTCAGCCCAAAACCCGTGATTTTTGGCCTGTGCATCAACTATCAATATATGAATTCCGTGCGAAAGCAAGTCCTCTTGCTCTTGAAGAAGCAAAAAGAATGTTTTGTGGCATCGATAGGGAGCGTATCGAGACTCCACTTGCGGCAACAACTACAAATGAGAAATCAGGAGGGAGTAGAAAGGGATCAGAAACTTATTACAAGAGAGATACACTCCGGCCAAAAGCGCACCCCTTCAAGAAAAAAAAGGATCACTCATCCAAGGGAATTAAGAAAGCCAACATTGCTGCCATGGGAAAAATGATGTTGGATAATCCGTCTTGCGAAGTAATGAATGAAAATGATCTGAAGTTTGCTCCCTTGGCTGAAATCTATGGCTTTACGGAAGACATAAGCAATTATCTTTCTAGCAATCCAACATTACCTGCAGCAAATTCCAAATCTCCTGCATCATCAGTCCCAGATCCCATCACTTGTCCAGACAGTGAGGCGTCTGTTTCTAACCCTTCCGAGAGTATTGATTGTCTGCAGAAAAATGTCCCTCAATATGACAAAGAGAAATCTATTCAGAAGCTTGTACCAATTAAGCTAGAACTTGAGAAAGAGCTCCAAGGTTGGACAGTCTGGGCAAACCAGAAGGTTATGCAGGTGACAAGAAGGTTGCAAAAGAACCAGGGAGAGTTGAAAATGCTGAGGCTAGAGAAAGAAAAGACAGTTTTTCTTGAAAATAAGAGGAAGGCCAGTATGTCGGAAATGAAGCGTGCATTATTAGATATCCCTGCCCAAATTGATGTGTCTAAAAAGAGGGCTCGTCAGCTGGCAGAGGAGAATCTTGTTTTGGCAAAGGAGATGGAGGCTGCTAAGTCATGGGAGCTAGAGTCTGCCACCAAATTGCAGGGAGCTATAGCTAGGGAGCAGAAGACACGGGGGAAAACTCAGTTATTGAATGTGGAAAAAGTTTCATTTCAGGAGCAACTGAGTGATTTGAAGTACCGAGTAACTGAGTTGGACAATCAAATAGAAAAAGCTAAAGAACGTCGGGATCAGTTCAAGGTGCTCAACAAAAACACTTATTCTTGTCCCCTTACTATTAAGTCATTCATATTGTTCTATGTGCATTCCAGAGTTCACTGCATCATTTGTTGTAGCCATTGTAGAGTTCACTGCAGCTCTCACCGAGGGAATGAAGCTTAATGGATTTGGTTTAGAGATAATTACATTTGTGCCCACTAAGTTTTGATCAAATTTCATGGACCTTCCCCTTTGTTTGGATTATAACAGGAACACCCCTTGAATGTTGAAAAAATGTTCCAGATAGGGCACCTTAAGGTTTGAATAAATACAGAGACACCTCATCGATTGAAAAATATTGCTCAAATGATCTCTATCTTTACGTGTTTTTGAAGCTTCAGAAGGGAGTGTCTCTGTAATTATTTGAACAGTAAGAGAAGTTTCTTTAATTAGACCAAACAAAACCTCAGGGCTCTAGATGTAATTATCCTTCTTAGTTATACTTCCTAGTCCTTTCCACTTAAGAAAAAAAACTTTTCCTTCTACATAGACTACATTAGCTAAAACTATGTGCAACTTATCCCAGGTACTGCTGAAGCACGAACAGAAAGAGAGAGAAAGAGCTGCAATGCAAGTCGACACTTTAAGAAGAAAAAGAGAAGAAGATGATGCTTTGATGAAAGTAGAAGAAGATAAAATCAAACAAAGGGCAGAAACAAACATGCGCAAATGCAAAGAAGACATCAAAAAACTCGAGAATATGATCTCAGAACTAAGATTGGAAACGAGTAAGTCAAATATATCAGCTCCTAACCTGACCAATATCGGCACCGACAGTGTGAAGCGGGAAAGGGAATGTGTCGTGTGTATGACAGAAGAGATTTCTGTGGTTTTCCTGCCGTGCGCGCATCAGGTCCTCTGTGGGAAATGCAATGAACTTCATGAAAAGAAAGGAATGAATGACTGTCCTTCTTGCAGAACTGTGATCCAGAAGCGAGTCCTTGTTCGTTATCGGGGATGATTAGTGTTTTTCTTGAAAGTAGATTTTAGGAAAGTGGAGCCACTTGATAGGTAGAAACAGCTGATTGATCCACATCTTTTTGTATCTTGGTTATGTTCAGGACTAACATTGGCTTTTTAGCTACATTTGACATGGGAATTTTGTTCGGTTGCTTTACATATGATGTATAGAAAACTTAGGACTGGGAAATTTGATTCCATGGATCAACTTGGTGAAGTTGGTGTGGAGGATGTACATTTTCAAGTGAGGATTTTGTGTCTGAATGCCACTCTTACCAAATAATATACTTGAAGAGTTTCTTGTTCATATTTGTACATGTTTGTGGATTAGTGTTTTGTGAAGGTTTGAATTAGCTTTTATATGTAAATTCTGTAATGGAATGGCATATACGTGTGGAATCACAGAAACTCTTCTTCTTCTTTTTTTTTTTTTTTTTTGTTTTTCAAAAAGAAACATTTGATTTAATAAAAATATGTTCGTAGTATATACATTATATAGTACATATATTTGTAGACTCCTAAGAATTACTATCTTAGATTGGGTTCTGTAAGAGTCGCAATTACGAGAAGGCATATTGTATGGCCACTTTTAGACGGGAAATTATATTATTGAGCTAAAATAAAACCATTGTTTAATTATTAAGTGTACAAAAGGTCAATTTAACCAACCAGTGGGGTTTAGTGTAATTCTGCTGGCCATCTTGATTCTTTATTGTGTCAAACCGGGTCTGTATTAGTAAAGGTTTGACTTACGTGTCAACTGTTAAATCCATCTTTGTTAGAGTAAATAGCAGAAACTATCCCTATGTTCTCGAATCGGTAACAGCTCATGTGTAACTTTAACTAGCAAATACCCGGTAAAACTTAATAATTAGCAAATAGCCCCTAAAGTGTTATATTTTGGGTTGATTGCATAAATACCTAACCATTTATATATATTAAATGTGCATTCATTCAACTAAACACTATGATTTTGTGAATTTTCTAAGACTTATTTAAAATAATAATATAGCTATTGCCTTACTTTTAATTTTACAAATCTAAAAATAATGGTTGATTTCTATTTTTTATGAAGAAAAAAAGGTAAGGTACGTAAAATTCAATTTGAACAACATTAACCTTTTAATTAAAAGCATGAAAACAAGTACTAGAGTAAAGATCAACTAAGTGTACCAGGGTGCATTTGGTAAATTTTAAATTTCACAAGATTTACTATTTGCAACTGAAAATTATAAAAGGGCCAATTCACCAATTACAAAATAGCAAATGGGTTGTTTCTGCAATTTACACACTAAAGTTAGTTAGTTAGTTAGTTCACTGAACTATATATATATATATATATGAAGCTGTGACTTAAAATTCTCATTCTTTCAACTGAGCGCGCAAAACAGAAATACGAATTAATTCCCTTTTCAATTCACCACCATTTTGTAAGTCCCCTGTTCTGCTCTGTTTTAATCTCATTGAATAATTCAATTCGTCTATTATTCTTGATTATGAATTGTTAGTTAAAATCTCCTTCTTTGTTCATTGTGTTGTTGTGGCAACTCATTCTCTTTAGTGTTGTTGTGTTTTTTGAGCTTCGGCATTGTTTTTTTTTATTCGGATTATGCTGTTAGTTTTGTTATCATTTTGCAATATTCGATACGATACGATACGATTTGTTTAGTGAAGTGTAAAATCTATAATCAGGGTGTGAATTTGTGGTTTCTTTGGTGTTGGTCGTGGTTTCTTCGATGATTCGGTGAGTTTGTAAATTAAAGAAGATTTTAATAAATCGAAGTATCCGAAGAATCGAGAATTCTTGAAATATTAGTGAGTTGTTTGTATTGTCAGTCGATGATTGTTCTGAAACATTTCTTTTTTTGTCTGGGATTGTGAGTAGATTCAACGACGATTCTTAAATGTATTGCTATATATTAAAACGTAGAGTCCGCCTTCTTTTTCTCGTTTAGTTTAAAGCGTTTAGTATTCTAGCGGTTGCATGCATATTGGTATATTTAGATGTACAGAAACGGTACTGTTTTCGGTATGTTAAGAGTCACACGAAGTGGTGTGTTGATGGGGCTATGAAGTATTATCTGTTGGTTGAAATCTTGATACTCGAGTATTTTGTTGCAGCACAAATACCAGAGAAGTTCAATTGCTGTGACAACATCTTGTAATTCATCTTGTTGGAGACTTTTAGTCTTAACAATACTTTTCTGTGCGTGGGGAAGAGATATGGGCGACAGTGATAGCACTGCCGACAGTGGTGATGAAACCTTATCGGCTGATTCAACTAATGAGAAGGAAATTAGAAATAAGCCGAAAGTTTTATCTGATCCATCACCAGGCACTAGTTCTGATGCATCAAACCTGTCTTTGGTGGATTTCTCTAAGTATGAAGTGCTAGACAAAATGTTCCAGGAGACTTTAGCTCAGTTTGGGTTATTAGTAGAGAGGTTAGGAGACACTACTGAGGAGGAGGCACGAGAATCGCAGTATGCTGAGATACTAGCTGACTCTTTGAGAGATAATTTGCTGTCGATTTACAAGCATGCAGTTAACAAAATGGTTGGGTTTGGCTTTGATATGGAAACTGCTCAATGGGCCATTTTTAACACTGGCCTATGCCATGGCAGTGATAATGATGTTCTAACCGATGTTATAATGGGTGCACTGGATTTCCTTACCAATAGGGAAAAGAGGCTTAATGCCTCAAGGTATTATGTAGGGGACCCGCTGAAGCTGATATCTTACACTATACAGGTTATGATTAAAATGCTTCGAGATGTTAGGCCAAACTTGACAGTTACAGATGCAATGTGGTGCCTGTTAGTAAGTGATTTAAATCTTTCCTATGCATGTATGGTGGATGTGGACGGAGTTTCCTCTAGTGTTTCTTCTGGCCAAAAATTTCCTGGAGAGAGATCAACACTTACCCAGTCCAAAGTAAAAAGTACCGGCAATAGAAGTTCAGATTCTAAGAAACCGGAATATCCAAGAAAAGTAAAGCCACACGGTGAAAGTTCTCAGCCCAAAACCCGTGATTCTTGGCCTGTGCATCAACTATCAAAATATGAATCCTCAGCATCATCAGTCCCAGAACCCAATGCTTGCCCAGACGGCGAGGTGTGCGGTTCTAGTCCTTCTAAGATGTATGTCCCTGAAGAGGAAAAAGAGAAAGCCATTCTGACGTTACAAGCTATGAAGCTAGCACTTGAGAAAGGACTCCAATATTGGTCGGACTGGGCAAATAAGAAGGTTATGCAGGCGACACGAACGCTGCAAATGAATCAGGCAGAGCTGAAAATGTTGAGGCAAGAGAAAGCTGAACGATTGGATGAGTGTACAAAGACCAAGATCTCTGAAATGAAAAAAGAAATTTTAGATGCCACTCGCAAAACTGATGTGTCTAATGCCAGGGCTCGTCAGCTTGAATTGGAGAAATCTGTGTTGGCAAAGGAAATGGAAGCTGCTAAGTCACGGGCACAAGAGTCTGCCACCAAATTGCAGGCAGCTATAGCTAGGGAGAAGGAGACGTCGAAGAAATCTCATTTGCTGGCAGACAAAGGTGAATTACAGGAGCAACTAAAGGATTTGAAAAACCAAATAGCTCAGTTGGACAACCAAATTGGAAAAGCTAAAGAACGTCGGAATCAGTTCGAGGTGAGCTTTAACAATACCACTTATACTTTTCCAGCTAAACATCAAGTTTTTAAAATTTATCAGGAATGCAGCAACCTCTTGGTTAATGCATTATTTGTTGCAAGGCGTGTTCTACACTCTATATGAGTTTACCGCAGGTCTCATTGATGGAATGTAGCTGAATGGCTCTTATTTAGGGATAATTATTTAAACCTCTTCGCATATTCAAAGGAACGCCCTTTGGCATGTACAAAAACTATTACAGAGAGGGCTTCCCTAAGGTTTGAATCATACAGAGATGCCCTGAAGTTTGAATATAAGCCCGAGTTCTTACATATCTTTTGAAGCTTTAGATGGTGTCTGATTTATTTGAACAATAGAAGTTTCTTTGATTAGACCAGACCTCAAGGGTTCTACATGTAATCATGCCTTTAGTTTATGCTCCCTAATTCTTTTCCACATTAGACAACATTAGCTGAATATTTATTCAATGTATTCCAGGTTCTGCTGAAGCACGAAAAGAAAGAGAAAGAAAGAGCAGAACAGCAAACCGACACCTTAAGGAAAAAACGAGAAGCTTATGCTTCTGTGACACAAACAAAAATAGATGACATGAAGAAAATGTCGGAAACAAACATGCGCAAATACGAAGAAGACATACAAAATCTCAAGAAAGCTATCTCACAGTTAAAATTGACAATGATCAAATCAAATACAGCAGCTCATAACCTGACCAACCTTCCTGAAACCACCAAGAGGTCGGCTGCATTTCAGGACAATATAGGCGGGAAAAGTCTAAAACGGGAAAGGGAGTGTGTTATGTGTATGGAGGAAGAGATTTCCGTGGTTTTCGTCCCATGCAGACATCAGATACTTTGCAGGAAGTGCAATGAAGTTCATGAAAAGGGAGGACAAAAGGACTGCCCTACTTGTAGAGCTGTGATCGAGAAACGAGTCCATGTACGTTATCGGGATGATCAGTCGTCTTCTCCTCAAGAGTAGATTTTAGCAACTGAAGCCACTTTATAGGCTGGTGATGGTACAGTGATCCAGGTTTTGTTGGATCTTGGCTATGTTCTGGATTAACATCAGCTTGTTCAGGTACATTTGATGTGGGATTTTTTTGTGGTTATGTTACATATTAATGAGGAGCATTGTATAGAAAGTTTAGAAGAGTTAGTAGTAACTAGGAACTTGATTCTTGGACAAAGTTGGTGAAGTTGGTGTGAAGAGTTTATAGAAGAGATGTACAGTCTGAGTCAGAATTTTCCGTGTGATCATTTCTTTTAGGGAAAAAAATAAACTTTACGATCTTCTATTTCATATTTGTACAAGTTTATGAATCAGCTGAATCTTTTCTGTGTTTTTGGGAAAGTTTTTCTGTGTGTATGGTATGCATGTATTAGGAACTAAGTGCCCCTTTCAACTCTGACTTTTAATGAAACTTAGCATCTCTTTTAACTTTTATTGTTATTAAGTGAGACAGTATTTGACCGGTGCAAATATATCATGTCTGTTAAAAATAATTTCAAGTATATTTTCATATTTTTCTAACACTTTTAAGAATTTCAACCGCGACTTCTTTTTTAAAAATAATTCAAGCCATCCAGATGCTTAAAAAGATTAAGTACAAGACCTTCTGAACTGTGATCACAACTCTTTCATTCATAAATATTGCGACAACTATATAACCCATTTAGTGTTATTAAGTTATTGAGTTATGTGACAATAATGACTGATTACTAGATTTGGTTACCCCAAAATCTGATATTTTGTTCACGTACAAAAACAAATTGACTTGAAGTCTGGTACAACAAGTCGATATGTCCGAGTGGTTAAGGAGACAGACTTGAAATCTGTTGGGCTTCGCCCGCGCAGGTTCGAACCCTGCTGTCGACGATTATTTTCAATTTTTTACTTTTTTTTTTTTTTTGTGGTCTGCCTTTTTTTTTTTTTTTTTTTTCTCTAATAAAGATAAAGATTCCAACACAGAGAATATAGCATCAATTCCTGTACTACCTTAGTTAATATTCCTTGTTTTATTGTTCAATTAAGGGGTAACATACATTTCTTACTTTTTATTTGCTCCACCTTTCTTTCTATCTTAGATACTTTTCATTGTGGTCCTACTCCTACCTTGTGACACCAGATACTTCAATGAGGCTGTATTAATTATATTTTATTTTTCATCAACTGTCTACTTTTATATATGTATGTATGTATGTCTAGCAACTTCTGTTATTTTCAGTATGGCAATTTATATATTAACGAGCCCCATCTCCCCACTATATTTTGCTCCAATCCCAATTCCTCCCCCACTCAAACATTCAATTCATTTTTGGGTTGGGACAGAAATCAAATCAAAACTGACATTTGATAAAAAGAGAGGGTTAACCCATTTTTTCTTTTTTTTTGGATAAATATTGTGAACAGATCTCAACTTTTTTTACGTTTCAAAGTTTCAAAAATTGTATTTTTGAGGGATATATCAGTAACACTCCTAAAAAAAATAAATACTCCCTCCTTGAGGTTTGGGTATTACCACTAACATCTTCTTTATCTAACATTTTTAACAGAATTGTTAATATAAAACAAAACAACAAAAGAAGGCAAAGTTGTCCGTAATTTGATTTTCTTATTAAATCCTTTGAGTTTTTTTAAATTTGTAACAATACACTTAAAAATTTATCGACTCCAATGTGTTATGTATAAACTAACACAATTTGTTATGGGTCAAACTTGAATACACATTAAAAGAACAAAATAAGAAGATCAACATTGACTTTTTGTTGAAAGTAACGGTTATGTTAACAAAATTAACTAACGTGATGTGTCACTTATTAATTGAAATATTAGAGAGGTACTAAATTGCACTAAATCTCAGGAGTGTTATGATATTATCTCCACTTTCAATTATTCAAATAGGGGAAGTTTCTCTCATGACATCTTAAGAACAAACAGTTAATATAATTATCTAGCGCGTTACTTTAAACATATATAATTAATGTCTCCAGCCCACCCTGTTGCAAGCTTCTACCTCATGATAAGAAACATAGTCGCTAAGATTTGAGCTGGCAATCTGATAACAGTATCCACTGAATTTATTATTATGACTTAATTGGACCCTTGTTCGAATCCTTAGTACCATAACTAATTAATTAAAAAATATATATAAAATATAAAATATTTAAACACTATGTACATTGTATCTTATGCCACAGATGAGTACACATTATTATAAATCGAGTACCATTTAATTTTAAAAGTATGAATACAATCATATAGTTGAAGAGTTAGTAAAACTTGATTGGATTTTTGTGCAGGCAGAGAATCTGAGTGATTGTCATAAAACGCGATAAGGAATCCTACAGTCCCCACAATCATACAAATTGAGGAGACAGTAATTTAGAGCTGGCCCTATCTTTTATTCAATTATAATATGCCTATAGTTGGTTGTAGTTTTAATTTTTGTAGGGCATTAAATCCATCCATTTGGCATCTTTCCTTTGACAGCCAGCCTAGCTATTCCGACCAAATGAAAGTCATGAGAAGATTTGAGACTATTGTACAACGTTTGTGAGGCCAAGACTAGAATACACACTTCTTGTACAATGTGCTTTTATTATCTAAAAAAGAGCAATCTTCCCTTGAACCATTGAATATGTACGAGATACTCTTGATCGACTTTGTGGCGTCATAAAGTATATTTTTACCATAATGTTAAGCGCAAATATGATAACTCAACTCGATCGATTTAACCCTAGTTCTAGTGAAGATACATTATTTTTTCTTTAGTTTTTATTTTATGTTTCTTAATTTCATTAAAATTCTTAATTGTCAAACCTCTAATTTCGGATTTGAAATGAGATTGAAGAGGTAAAAAAGAGGACTTTTTATCGAAATTATGGTAAATCGAGATGAATTTTCGCTTTTGTACTTAGTATATTAGTAAAGACAATCCGACGAAATTACTTGACTAGGAGATATTTTGCATCGACTAATAAAACGAGGGACGTTGTTTCTTCTTAAACGATAAAGGACAAACGGCAAAAAGGGAGTTTGATAACGCTTTTTATCTTTATTAATGAATAATATTGATGAAGAATCGATTCATTCGTCATACAAGTGCCAATTTTTCTCTTTATTTAAAAACAAATAAAATATATTGATGCACATTATTATTTTTTCACCATTGGGGGATTCGTTGTTTTTACTAGTGGCTACTTGATCGGCCTCCCGAGGATGTCAAGATCTTCGACCAGGAGCTGGTTTTGTATCATGAGTTATTAGTATTGTATAAAAAACAATTAAATAATTAAGAAAATAGACCATTTGATTGTTTCAGATTTTAACCGCTAAACTCTTCAGATATTATCTTACAATCTTGTACTTATAATTTTTCGCATAACATAATAATAATATTATTGCTGTAAAGTTTATACCAAGTACCAGCAAAAAGTCGTACTTTTATAATGGTGAACGAAATAATGATTTGGATACCGATTGATGGCCATGATGAAAGTTTTGGCCGTCATACGCCTGCATTACATCTGACTTCAGTCAGAAAAAAAACAAAAGGAACAAAAAGGCAACAGTAAATAAAAATCGAACACATACATCATTGGAAATCTAATAAATTGAATAAGTTTCTTTCCCATGTATTAATTAGTTAGCGCAAATTTGACTATTAAGTGTGGAGTTTAAATACTAATGGAAATTGCAGGTTGCATGAAAGTTGGAGCCTAGTCAACTTGGCATTCGATAATGATAGGTTTTAATTAATTAATGTTTTGCATCATGCATGACCTCTCACTGTGTAATTATCAACATCGAAGTTGATGATAAAGAAATGGATAGAAAGAGGGAATTTTTTAAATGAGTAAGAAAGACAGATTTTACTTCCATAATAAGTGCGCGATTTTTTTCAATAGACATCTCATATTAAATTGAATTATATCCTCTTAGAGTCTTTCCTAAATTTGCAGGTAACATGCACTTAAATAATGGATGAAAATTAAGTCGAATGATGTCCGAGTATAAACCATCTGAGATCTAAATTAGCAAAGGTTAATAATAGTCATGTATAATAGAATGGTCAATCGATAAGGTTGTTTATGATCGATCAATTGAGCTGTGAAACTTGGATGATGATCTAAAATGTATATTTAAGTACAAAGTACGAGATATAATAAGTGATTGATATCGTGATTTCTGAAAAATGATATGAGACTATTTTTAATTGCATGAGACATGTTACACCATCGTGGATGCTAGATCGAAGTGTTAGAAAATTCACTGAGTAATTGATTTGTCAATATATTTAGGTGGTTGAATGAGACGATTAAAAGTTAGAATCGATGTATATGTGCGAATTAATCCAATTATGATCGTTCGTCAGTCCAATGGTTTGTGCAACTTCCTTCTTGTACATGTGGCTCATTTAAATCATGTCATATAAAAGGATCAATTATGACGCATCACCTAATTTCTCTTTAATAAATGACATATTTAATAATTTATATAGAGGACATAGACAAAAATAGTTGGAGAGATAAGATAACCACGATCAAATTTCTTCTTATGGGAAGTTGTTTGCCATCGATTTAGGATTTAAGTTCGATTACTTGAATTCGTGGTTAGTCCCCAAAATAACTCAGTCACTTTTAAAGTTACTAACTTTTAATAGTTTAGACTAAAAGTAAATAAACTAATTGTGGGTATGTTATATGATGCTGCAATAGGATATTCTTAATCCTCTTTAACCTTAGCGGGCCATCTTATATATAAGGAAAATTACGGTGTATAATAAATAGGGACTTGTAATAAAGACGCCGTGAAACGGTGAACTGGCTAAAAGAAGGAAAAGAAAACGTAGTATGGAAAGATATAATTGAGAGATGGAAAAATTACAACTTGATTTCAACGATGTTATTGAATATAAAGATAGTTTTTGATAATTTTTGACGTCGAATATCTTTATCTACTTGTTAAATAATTCACATTAGATTGAACTAGGTCTATTAAGAGTCCTATTTTCGCTCGATTTAATAATGAGCAATCAAGTAGTTCACGATTTGAACGTATATTTTCTAAATATGAAATATTCATAGGTAATTAACTTTGAGAATTCCGACAAAAATTTTGAGGTACGTTTTAACCTGTGACATGTATAGTTTCGTCCTAGAGGAACGATCAAAAACTGTGATATATGATTGAGTTGTCGGATGATCGAGTTAGGCAGCTAGCTGAAGTGGTCAGGGGCCACAATCGGACAACAAAACTCATTGTGCAGGTATCGTTTCATCGTTAATCGTAGTTCACGATATCTCCATTTCGTCTACATTAACATATTGCCAAGTGTCACTTTAGGAATTAAACTTTTTTTAAAATCATAAAATCGACCGATAAATTAATATGATCAATATGGTCACTTTCATAGTAGCCACTGAAGTTTATGTTATGTACCTTATAAAATGTGAAATACTGTACCCAATTATTGGTGCAATGTATAAATATATAAGTCATAGTCAAAGGATGTTCTAAGAAAGTTCCAGCCTAACAAAATAAAAAAATTAAATTAAAGACTAACTAACCACAGGTGGAGGGTAGCGTCACCGGAAAATAATTTACATTGGAGTTAAGTCCGCCGTGTTTTTGGTGACGTGGCGTCCCATGCATTTCACTGCAACTGTATGATTAAAGTTCTGATACGCATTGTTTGTCTAATTGGTGTCTCACATATTAAACTATATAATCTGATTTGACCCCCAAAAATTATACAAACTAAATTAAAAGAAGATAGCTGTATTAGTGTACGTTTAGGGAGTAGTTAAATTATCATTTTCTTTTGTCTATTGAATAATACAAAAAGCTAAAAAAGACATTAATAAAATGTCCAAACAGAACACGGCTCTTATTCTGATTTCAGAGCAGTTGGCCTCTGAATAATTTTGTCTTCTAATTTTTGTTTCCTTTAGCAATTTGTCATTTTTTATTTTATCTCATTGCATTAGCATATCATGATGATGTTATACTGTTTTGTGGTTTACAGAACAGAGACATTTAGAGCATTTTCTTCAAAAATTGTATTATTTTAGGATTTCAAATTAGGATTGTTTGAATTCAATTGATTAAGTAACTGGTCGATAAAATAAATAATATACTTTGATGCAATAGTTATCATAATGATTGGATTATTCCAATTCGTTTGAATAACTAATTCAAAATTCACATTTTTTTAATAAATTGATCGCTGATTTAAGTTTAAAATAACTAATAGACCAGAAATATTGATTAGGTCCATGGCGTAAGATAAAATTGAGATCTTACATGTGCAATGATTTATTTAACCGGGAGTCATTATATGTTTACCATGAACTACAAATGAACATTAGTCTTGAACCCTTTGAACTAAATTATTATATGTTCAATACATTGTTCTCCATCCAATTCTTGCCGTGTGCAAAACTCTCTTGGACGAGCAACGACAACAATGAACTGCAAGCGTAGATTAGTCTCGAACCCTTTCAACTAAATTATCATTATCCAAGACAACATAATCATCAAAACAAACCTACATCAAACATCAATTCTACATTCAATTTTTCATCATAACACATCATTAACCCAATGTGAACTAGTACTTAATTAAGAGATAAAAAAAGTCCCGACATTAAAGTTAGGAATAAATGAGCTTTCATCCAAATACACACATTGACCTGTCAAAAGTCCTTCATTGAAGAGTAAAGACTCCTCCATTTTTTTTCCATCACAAAAACAAACACTAAACCAAAATCTTCACTTCATTCACATTCCTCCACATTAATAGCTTATACGCCAATAATCTAACTTTTTGCCACTTCAACAAAAACCCACACAAAAAAAAAAAAAACAGAGCATTTTTTTTCCCTCACAACAATGCTGAAAATACTAAACAAGAAACTCAGGTTCCTCTGTTCTAAACTGGGATGGAACGTTCGTCGCCGTTCCAAGACCAAAATCGTCGTAAAAAAGTTCGGCAAATCCACTTCTAAAACGCGTACCGATCAACGAGAGTCATCGAACACCACTTCTTCAGCCGTGATCCACCCCAGCAACGAATTGGCAGCCTTAAAACCGATAAGGATCGCATCTTTTAACGCTGCTCTGTTTTCAATGGCACCTGCTGTGCCAAAAACAGGGGAGCCCATTTGCGAAAACCCGAAAAGCTTCAATCTTGATCATGTTACACGAGCTAAGTCCATGAACGATCGTCCCAAAAGCATACTAAAGCAGTCACCTTTACACCCCAACAGCACAAAAACAGCACCAGAGAACCAAACCAAGCAGCAGAAGTTTGCGAAGTCGAGGTTAAGGGTGTCGATAAACTTGCCGGATAACGAGATATCCTTAAAGAAAAGTGGGCAGTTGAGTTTTTGTATTAATGATGAGAAGATGGAGGGGAGTTTAAGTAGGACTGTGAAGGGTAAAGCTCCGTTGAGGTCGAATACGATGGACTTAAGAACGACGAATGGGGCGGAGTTTTGTGGGAGTAGTAGGACTATTGTTGAGGTGTTGAGAGAGCTGAATGTGGATGTATTGGCTTTGCAGGATGTGAAGGCTGAGGAGGAGAAGAACATGGAGCCTTTGTCGAGTTTGGCGGAGGCTTTGGGGATGAATTACGTGTTTGCGGAGAGCTGGGCACCGGAATATGGGAATGCGATTTTGTCGAAGTGGCCGATTAAGAGGTGGAAGGCTCAGAAGATCTTTGATGACACTGATTTCAGGTTCTTGATAATGATTCCCTTTTGCTACTTCTTGTTTTAATTCACTATTTTTTATTCAATTTATGCTATGAAAATTGATACAATCAACTCATTTCTGTGGAAGTTGTTGTGTGTTTAACATGAAAAATGTGATATTTGAACCAAATGCATATACTGCATTGAGTTGTACAAATGATATGATAACTTTGGTGCAATTACAGCTTCAGTTCCAGTGTAGTTTTATGTAATTTACCATATTGTAAGATAAATATCTGTAATTGCATCATGGGGTGTGGTTGTAATTGTTACTTGTATTAATCATGTTAATGTAGGAATGTGTTGAAAGCAACCATTGATGTCCCTGGAGCCGGAGAAGTCAACTTCTTCTGCACGCTCCTCGACCACTTAGACGAGAACTGGCGAATGAAGCAGATCAATGCCATTATCCAGTCAACAGATGTTCCACACATCTTAGCCGGAGGCCTTAACTCCCTCGACGAAGATGATTACTCTCAAGAAAGATGGACAGATATCGTAAAGGTGAAATCTTTTTACACAACTTCATTAAAGATTGTCTATAGCTTGTACTTTTGTCGGACAGTTCCATAAGCAAAACGTTGCACATCCACTTGTTCTATTTTGCAGTACTATGAAGAAATGGGAAAACCAAAGCCTAAGGTTGAAGTAATGAAGTATCTAAAGGATCAGCAATACTCAGATTCTAAGGACTTTGCAGGAGAATGCGAGTCGGTTGTGATGATCGCCAAAGGACAAAGTATGTTCGACCTTAAATCTTTCTCAATAAAGTTTGCTTTTTATATCCATTAGTCGTGCGCTGAACGATTTCATGTGCGATGCAGGTGTACAAGGTACGTGCAAATATGGGACTCGAGTAGATTACATATTATCGTCATCAGACGCGCCATACAAGTTTGTTCCAGGATCGTACTCGGTTTTCTCTTCTAAAGGGACTTCAGATCATCATATAGTGAAAGTTGACATGATCAAAGTTGGTAGCACTCCACAAGTTTATGCAAGTAAGAAGGTGAGGCAACAAAGAAAGAGAACAGTTAAGATAACACATTCTTCTTCTCCATCAAAGGGTATATGGAAATTGTATTCTTGATAAACTTAACTGTCTTTTTTAGCCTTTTTTTTTTCTTTTTTTTTTTTTTTGTTTTGGTTTAATGGGGTTGGGGCATTTGCTAAGCTGATTTGATTTTTGAGTGACCGGAGAAGGGCAAGGATTTATGATTGCTTTCTTCTTTTTTCTACATATAATTTTGTTTTTCTTTTATAAAAAAATGACCTAGAGAGAAAAGAGAAAAAAAAAAGATAAAGAGTGGAAATATTGATTGTACAGGATACTTTATATATCTTGAGTTGAAATTGTTTTAGCCCATGTTATCTTGAGTAAATTGCAAAAGCCATGCCTATATTTAATTTTTTTTTGCATAAATTTATAATTTTGTGCACTACTGTCAACTCTTTAGTCAAAGTTTATCTATCTTATATTGCTCTTGATTGATCTACATGTACTCAAACTGATATCAACGCGTGACTTTTCAGTACATTAATTTGATACGTGATAATGATTAACATTGTCTAAAATTTAAGTTGAAGTTAAAGTTTGTACGAATTTTCATTAAAAGAAATGACTCTTGTTTCTGTCTTCAGATCTATGAGAATGAAATATGGTATTGATCATTTTTCTTAATGTTTTTCGAAAGAATCATATAAATATTTTAAAAACTCGCAATGTTTATTAAGTTGAAAATATTCGATCTAATATCATAATGCATAAACACTTTCAATCATCGATGAAACTAATAAAAAAGATGATATCAGCGTACCTTGGGTAAATTTTAAATTGTAAGAGATAAACTGCTAGTAAAAATTACAGGAAGTATCATGTGATAGAAGATAATAAACAATTGGTTGCCGCAATTAACTCTATCGCATATGTGGCTCAAATAGGATAAATTATTACATGCCGTAGGTATATGATGAGGTGGTGCAGTTACTTAGTTATTAGTATAAAAATGCATGACCGAAAAGATGCGTTGATAAGTTAATGACTTATAATTTGTAAAATATATAATTTTAATTCTTAACTGTACCACGTCATTATACAGTGGTTGGAGAAAATAATTCCACAGATAGCAACGAGCCTCATGTAGAAAATATTAATTCATGTAATCACTAATTATGGCGTAGTGCAAACAAAGGATTAATTTATAAATACTTTTGTAAAGTTCAGTGCATTAATTTCTCAATATTCTACAGGAGTCAGTGATGCCTTTCTAATTATTGTACTTCTTCAGTTCTTTGCCATGCATAATTTTTTAAATAGGAGATCCCAATTCTGTTCAATACAGAAACAAGTGGGCCGGCGTGTAAGGAATTACCAAATTAGCAACTGACTTTCGGAATTTTGGATACAATGATATATATAAGTAGGCCGAAGAAAATAATTTTCATTGTATTGTTTAATTTATGAAAACTGACAAGGATAGAGATGGTTAACTAACTGATAATGCATTTACAACTTATCAACGTGATAATAAGGAAACACAAAAAAAAAAAAGAATTAATGAGAGAAATGGGCAATAAAAGCTAATTCTATTGGACGATATTACAATACATAAAGAAATACCAAAAGGGAGTATCCTTATATTTACTACACATATTAAAAACATCAATTTTAAAAGCGCAACTACGATAACTTTCTTTCTGAATTGATAGAACAATTAAATGACAAGCGAGAATGCGTACATGATGTTCTCATTGTAGCAAGTGGTGGAGGGAAACAGACCGACTTTCGGTAGAGTGCAGAGGCAAGAGTTGAACTCTTTGTCTTTAAAACAATATTGTTCTAGTACGGTGCTAACGGAATATTATATTTCATCTGATTGTTTCTCAAGATACAACGATACTAAAATCTCAATAAAGCAGCACTGCAATTATTAAGAACATGGAATCAAAAGAAAATCTGAACTCTAGAAAGAAAGCAGAAGAGAAGAAGAAATATACTCAACTGAATAGTTTTGAACAAATAAATATACAAAGTCCATCTACACAAAATGTAGATTTCATTTAGCTAAAGAACTACCAATTCTAACAATTACAACCCACTTGAATAATTGATCAAACATGGGTTCATAAACACATTTCCCAACACCCGTGCCACATGGTAATCAAACAACCGATTCTTAATCCATTTCGCTACAAGAATCTTCAGGGTTTCATATATTTCATTAGAGGTTTTGCCAATTTACCATGTGTTATACTAAATTGACAAATTACTTTCTGATGAAAAATAAATAGGTAAATTATTCTCGTGATTTCAAAAATTGGTAAAGTACCTCCCTATGGCCTATACATGGAAGTGTAGTTCACTTGTTTAAACTTGAGAGTATAGATAGTTTTTAGGCGAAGAAAGACAATTATATTCTTTTTTTCTCAAGAAATATATAGATCTTTGGTTTAATACTTTAACTTGTTAAAAACATGCAAAAACAAAACTAAAATTTAAAAGTAAGTAGGATTTCATAATATGTTTTGTATTATTTTTATACTTTTAGTTGTAATTTTTTAAAGATGTTATAATCCAATTTGAAATTACAAAAACGAAAATATTAAAAATAATAAAGGTATTTTGGTCGTTAAATATAAAGAAACAACCTAAAACAATTACGGGGAGGTGGTGTGCCAATTTTTGAAATCACATGGGAGAAATTCACATATTTATTTTTTACAGGGGATAATTTGCCAATTTAGTCTAAGGGAGAATTACGCAAACTACCCTTGAACTATGGGCAAATTACACAAACTACCCTTGAACTATGGGCAAATTACACAAACTATCCCTCATCTTTGGGAAATTACAAAAACTTCCCTTATTTTGTGTTTGCCACTATAGTTACCCCTCACGGCGTTAAATCTAATGGAAAAATATGAAGTCATCCAAACAAAATTCTGAAATTCCAAAATCGCCCTCAAATAAACTATTCTTTAATTTCAAATATTATATATTTCTAATTAAATTATAAAAAATAACAAAAAGTCATTTTTTTATAAAACAGTTACATGTAATTATATTATATTTATTACTTCAGATATTGGGACCTTATTTATATTTTTGAAAATATTTTAATAGGTTTTTTATTTTTTAATAGTATAAACAGTAAGAGTTCTAAAAAAAAAAAAGAAAAGAAAAACTAAATCGGGTGAAGTCATCTTCCCCGATTCATAATTCGCTGGAATCGGTCGTACATCGACCCCCACTTGTTGAAAAAAAAATATGGAGGAACAAATCAAGACTCAACACTCTAACACACACAAAGAGTGGAGGAGGAGATACTACACTCAACTCTAAATGACTTGTTATAAAATGAACAACTTACATAGGTGTTTATAGGATTTTCCTAACATGAACGTATACTAATACATGTAACTCTAATTAATTTAGATCCAATCTACTAAGTTCATTAATACAATCAAAAGACATACATGAATCTCCCAAATACATGAATAGAACATTCCACACATTTCTAGATAATACTAATCTAGTTTATTATTAATATTATTAAAATAATATTTCAACACCACTGCGACCACAGGTGGTGGGCTGATGCCACCAACCGATTTCAATTTCGTCTGCACCACGGCGAAAATCGTCGATTTCTGTCGTGGTGCAAGTTTTCATGCCACAAGCGACCTGAACATGTCGCAGTGGCCAGAGCTTCATCGCGACCAAGTTGCGCCTAACCCGGTCGAGGCGGCAGCAGAGAAGAGTCTGGAGGAGATGGCGGTGGAGGTGGTGGGGCTGGGTTGCGTCTCGGTCCTCTTTTTTTAATCATTATTATTATTATTATTTAGAAATAGTTTTTACTTTTTTACAAATTTCATAGAAGGGGTATGGATGTAATTACACCAATTATGCTACGATTTTTAATAGAATTTAGTTATAGTGGTAATTTGTGTAATTTCCCAAAGATGAGAGATGATTTGAGTAGTTTGTCAATAGTTCAGGAGTAGTTTGTGTAGTTCTCCCTTTATACTAGGAGGTAAATTGCCTAAAACCCTACATCATTATTACCCTTAAAATATGAATCTACCACAGTGCTAAAGCTCTACAATCGCAAAAATCTAATATGCCAAAATAATAAGTCAATCTTCTAGCCACTTGCCACCGATAAATTCACTTCACGTGTAAGAGCTATAAAATTAAAATTTGATCCTCTTGTTTCTTTACCTAAGAGACTCCTCAGAACACACACAAATATGTTTTATATAAACACTAAGAGATGTCTGCAAAGAAATATATATATATATATATTTTTTTTTTCAAGAGAAATGTTTCTCGATTTAATCTCGAAGTTGCTCTCGGTTCCAATTCAGATACTCCTAACAAGGTGAGTGATGAATCATTGACGGAAGTATTGTGACCTAAAAGATGATGAAATATATATGTATACTTCTCACAAGTATAGGTGATGAAAATAATGTTTGTAGTGTATGGAGCCTTCTTTAATTCTTCTATGGAAGACGATGCAGCTAATGGTGATTCTGGACATGTTTACGTTAATTATAAATACAACTAAAATGAAAATATAAATCAAGAGTAGCCACAAAACAGGAGCACTATTTAATCTAATACTTAATAAAAAAATTGTAAATTAGAACAATTCAAACTTGAATTGAATTCTTGAAGGAAAAGTTACAAAAAATTTGTCTTCGTTTTCTTTTCAAAAAACTTCATGTAATACACTATTTAAAAGTTTAAAAAAAATTAAGATACTTAATTTAAAAAGAAATGAAAAACATAATCATAAAATTAGAAGAGAGTTTATGTAAAACATAACTCTATAAAAGTTGGAGAATATATAACAAATATTAAATATAGGTTAAAATTGAATAAAGGGTCAATAGCGTCACCTTCTTCACGTTTGACCTATTTTGTAATATGCCCCCCCTAATACTTGCAAAAGAGAAATTTGACCCCTAACGCTTGTAAAATTGTGCGATTCGCACCCTGAGTCATTGATCAACCATTCATTTTTGGCATGCGTCTATCTTTTCATCCATGAGATTTGCCATCATGGGGCAAATCGTACGTTCTTACAAATGTTAGAGGCAAATCGCTCTTTTCCAAAAGCTAGAAGGAACACTGCAAAATAGGTAAAACCGTTAAGGGGCAAATTGGAACTGACCCTTGAATAAATCACCTTAAAAATAATTTAATATACTTTTTAAAACGAAATGGCAAGAAAGTGCGATAGTGCCTGACAAAAATATACTTTTCCAAAACCGTTTTTGTGCGCGCAAGCTTTCAAACTAAATCATGTTAGTACTCACTCGTCAATAACAGAATTCGGTATATTTAAAGCTCCTCGGTCTGTTCATCTCCTTCACTTGTATACTTTTCACCTTTACAAAACTCACAACACACAAACACAGTACACTGAAAATGGCGAAAAGAGAGTCGCAAAAGAGCGACAAATCGGAATTGAAAAGGATGAAAATTGCGGAACGAGCTCGAAATCCCTTCCACCGTGTGGGTCTAAATGAATTCGAATGCGATCTTGGTTCATGCTCACTTGATACTTATTTAACTTCATTCTGATGAATCAAATTTGACTTGATTACATTTTCTCATGATAGACAGTGGGTGATCTTGATTGTGATGATTGTGATTCGATTGTCTTAGATTTTGGATCATTTTGTAAGTTGATTCTTGTGTGATCATATGGATTCGTTATGCGCTACGTACTTTGGTTATCGAAAAAGAATGCAATAAAGATAAATTTGTTTATGTTTTTGTTTACAAAGACTCGTTAACACGTATGTATATAAATGACTCTCATCATTATTTAATCAGCCTAATTCAAAATCAACAATTGACTTTCTAATCTTTATTAAATTCGTTCAGATCCGAGAACCATAAAACTAATCATGAATTTATCCTAATCCGCTGGGAATCCAATCCTCGTCTCCTAAATCCACATTAACTAATAAACCTTATCCAATATGTATTCGAACTTTTTTTTTATTCCATATTATGTGACCTGGAACAAATTTTGACATTATCCATTCGTTAAAATTACTCGATTTTGTTTATCTTTGATCTTCGTATTAATCTGAAGTTTGATTTCTTCGATATATAAATACACTTTTAGTAGATCCTCAAAATTCCCCGAAGTAAAATTCAAATAACAACAGAGAGTTTAGGCATTTTTGAAGTTTATGTTTAAATAGTTAGTTTATGCATATAATATATTCCAACGTATTATTGTTATTTCATTTCAGTCTACTTAATCAATTTTTTCTTTTCCTTTTATAAGTCTCTAAGTATACTAAGAACCAGTGTTTTAAAAAACTCGTCACAAGGCTCGCCTCGGGGCATTGGCAGCTCGTTGGGGCTTAAGTTTAATGGGACTTACGCTTCGTAATTTAGGTTATACGCTCAGAGGCAAAAGGCTTGCCTTGTGCACTTCAAGAATCTAGGCTTACTGTTACGTGCTAAGACTTGTCTCGTAAAAGTTATAAAGTGCGGTCTTACTAGCACCTCGTGTCCCTAACAAGTCAGGTTCTTACAAACTGAAAGGTTACTAAAAGTGAAAGAAGGCAAGGAAGTATGTGCAAAAACTTGTATGTAGTGCTTAAAATTGACTTTTGTTGTCCACGATGACTCTAAACACCATATATACAAGACTACCTCCTCAATGGATGGTGGAGATCAACTCAATTTAACGACTACTATTTCAGATCTACAAGGTTCTAAACTCTTCTAACCGACAAATATCAGGTCCTTCTAGAGTTCTCTAAATCGCGCTTCTAGAAACGCATAGTTACAAGAAAGCCCCTAAAAAGATTAAAAACTGTAAAACTGGCCCATGTAGCCTGCATGGGTAGCATGTGCACTCAGCGTGCACACGAGTTGTGCGTGCCGCTCCCATTGGGTCGCCTGGCCAGGTTTGTTCTGTTGTGCGCTGCGTGCACCCGATGTGCTAGCCTGGCCTTTCTTCTGTGCGCGAGACTGGACTGGTTGTGTACCATGCTCATTTGTACCGTCTTTGTTGCCCGGTGCACCAACTTTCGCGGTATTTGGTGCACGAGACACGCGGGAAGACTTATTGCGCCCATAAAAGAATAAGGATTACTTTGTCTGTTTCACTCTTAATTTCATCTGTAATTTTGCATGAAAAATAATATTCCGCATTAATTACAAATATACTGAGAGCTATTTGATATTCCTATCCAATATTTAATAAATTTCAAATTCATCTTCTTCTTATTAAATATGTTTTAATCCTAATAACTAAGTTGATGATTTTCTTTTTATGTTTTCTTTTAATTATTTATCTAGTATTTTATATTTCACTTCTATATATAGTTATCAATTAATTTTATCATATGTTGAATATATTAAGGGTCTGTAAAAATATCTTTATTGAAGTTATATAACATGCAAAGTAACATATATCCATAATCTTTTTGTGTTTCTTATAACCTAATATAGACACATAGTTCTTTATAATTTTTTATCTTTGGCTTTTATTATAAATATATATTCAAAAACATTAAATATTCAAATGTTATGGGGCTTACACCCTATGCCTCAGGACTTACACCTCGCCACTAGTCCATGAAATGCCCCGCCTTACGCCTAATGTCTCTTAAAACATTGCTAAGAACTAATAAGTGATTTAAGTATTCTTTTTGTCCCTAAGCTCCAATTGGTTCTACGAAAAATGAGAGAAAACAAATAATGAAATAAGATTTTCAAGAAAACTTCAATGGAACACAAAATTTACATATCTTTTTCATGTGTTAGCATCACTTATGCTTCAGAAAAATTGTTATTATTAGTTTGCTTACCGACCATCGTTTTTACATGTGTAAATTATAGTTTAAACCTTAGAGTATGTGGTTAAATCATATTAAATGTACGTTATTTTTTTATTAAATTAATCTTTTCTGAAGTTCCTATTTTAGAAAACTTTTATCTGCAAGTTATTGGATAAATTAAATATGATCGCTACCTCTTCATTTAATATGTATTTTGAAGTTTATAAGTTCTATTAATATGTTCGAAGAAAATAAAAACACAAACAACACGAATTTAATCAAGAGACTTGTCAAATAAAATGGTGAGATTTTGTTTTCAGAAATATTAGTTATAAAGAAATTATGTAGATTGAATTGAGGGGGTCAAAAAAATGATAATTGTTAATTTATTTGGATAAATCTTTATAAATAATTTTCTATATTTTCTTATCTTTTTCCAAAATTTTATTTTCTTTCTCAAATGCCTTGCTCTCAGACATTTGGTTCCTTCATATTTTTTTTTTTTTGAACGAATCAGAGCCTTAATTAAAGGCAGAGCTATGTTACTCCAGATAACAAGACAAACGAAGGTTTTAAATGAGAAAAATACAATATACGTCGCTTAGCACATCGTTGATAAAATACCGAATTTACTTCAAGCTACGAACTTCAAAACTAGAATGAATGACCGTAGAACACAATTTCTAAAGCATTTCCAACTTTCTGCACAAATAAAGCAACATTACGTTGGATGTCAAAAATATATCTAAGACTATAAAATATTTGATAACCGGCACAAGATGAAAAATGTGAGATCGACACAAAAACGTGTAATATGTATGAATAAAACTGGAATCCATCAGAGATTGAAATAAAATTTTAATTTTATTGAATAAAATATTTATGGTGTTGAAACATAACCTAACACGAAGTAGAAATAAATAAAACAGAATCCTAAATGAGACAGAATTTTTTTAAAATAAAACGACATAAAACTTTAATGTTCCACATCTACCTTAATCATTCGAGTTTAGGCCTGAAAAAAGCGAATTTGGGATCCCCCCCCCCCCCCCCCCCCCCGAGCTTGGAGACGTTCAATTTGATTATGATCCTAAAATGGAGCATTAAGTTAAAAGTTATAAAGTTCTTTCCAAAATTTAAGGGTTTCTTGATTTATATTAACAATTGAATTTACCATGACATAAAAATGAGAAATCATACAAAACTCTGATACATTAACTATTACCTCAAGTAATTTTCAACATAGCAAATCTCATGAGCATTAGAAGTGAAGGTATAACCTTATATGACGCATATTTATAAATTGAGGGCGTCAGAGCACGTGGTGTGGTGTACCCGCCAAATGTTATACTAGACAAGTTGAAAGCTTGTTCGGACGATGATTGTGTTTGGTACTTGTGAATGGTCACTAACCAGAAATGGAGCAATCTCGTTTCCAAGAGATCAAGGACCACAAGAAAGTTTAATGCGTGAAATATTAAATTCCCATAAAAGTCTTGTCCAGACTACGTGGTGTTGTTTCTGGTACTTGGTCATACCCTTGTAACTCAGGGTTTGTATGCTAAAACAAAGTAAGTTATTTAAAACTCTAAGTTCAGTGCATTGCAGTTTACAAGAACTAACTGAATGAACAAGTCAAGTTAAACAAAATTATTATTCCTTAAGAATAAATTTTACTATCACAAATGCTAAGAAACGAATTTTCGACATTGTCAACACATACAAGCATTAATTACCACTACAATTCGCATTCCTAAAGAATTGTGGCTACAAAATCTACTATAAACGTAAATTGTATAAAAATCTCAAGAGATCAACAAAGTAAACAAAAGGCACTATAACAAATTAGACGAGGAACACATTTTATTAATACAACAAACGGGAAATTCCCTATGCGAACTTGTAAGTATCTAAACTAAAATGGGGGATTCTATTATACATTCTTTAAACAACTTCTACTGTTTTTTGACACGTACAAACAATTACATACAAGCCCAGATCTTCAATGGAAGAAGTTGTAGAAAGGCCTTGGAAACACTGTTCTACATGTACACGTAAAACTACATTCCGATATGCAATATGGATCACGATCCGGATCAGAACTCAAAATTCTACAAAGAAACAACAGCAACAAGAATTGCCTGTACTATACAAAAACCACTCATTCCATTTCCATAAATAAATCTCTTCTTTGCCAAATCTGTTCGCCACCGGAAGCAAACAGGGCAACTGAAATGTCGGCCAGTTTCTTCGCACTTAATCTGGACCGTGGAACTCTCGATTGCTTCGGAGCATTTGGAGGTTCAACCTCATTGAATTCACCAAAAGAACCCGCATGATCGCGGAATCCCACAGTTTTCTGGGGTGTACTGTAAGCGAAATGAGACTTCTTTGCAATCAAAGTCTGTTGAAATCAAATTACAGAAACTCAGTAACAGCAACAAACTGAAGATAAAAAATAAAGAGCTAACATTTTGGATAGGAAAAAATACCCAAACAAAGAAAAACAGGCAAAAACCCTTTCTTAATTTTTCGATTTTCACACTGAGGTTTTTTTTGCCTATTTTCCTTTCAGGGATTTTACGCCATATACGCAAAACACAACTACATTCATTTTTTCAAATGGGATTTGTGCCTCCTTTATCCTAATAGACACAAGTTTTGTTTTACCAAAACCCCTAAATTAACTGAAAAAGCACAATCTCATTGAGTAAACGAAAACCTTACCGCTTCTCTTATCGCTTTGGATATTAAAACAGCCTCTTCAAATCATCATGCTCCACACCACACAGTACCCTAATCTGCAAATGCAAAAAAAAATCACTTTAATTCAGTTACACATCTCAATTAGATAACCACAAACACACAATCAACAGTCCACACATACAAATAAACAAGACATAATAAATCATAATTATTCAAACTATACTAACCAGAATTTCTTGAGGCAAATCTTCAAGCACAGATTTACCACTACCAAAAAATGAATCCTCAAAACACTGTCTCTTCAAGGGCGTGTTTGGCAAACAATCTTCATCACCAAACACATCATCAATACTTGAAAAAGTAACTCTTTTTCTACCAAACGAAGTACTTCTCACAAGCTCCATCCCATATCCTTCATTTCTCACAACTCTTAAAATATGAATCTACCACAATGCCAAAGCTATACAATCGCAAAAATCTACTATGCCAAAATGATATGTCAATCTTGTAGCCACTTGCCACCGATAAATTCACGTCATGTGTAAGAGCTATAAAATTAAAATTTGATCCTCTTGTTTCTTTACCTATGAGACTCCTCGGAACACACACAAATATATATATATATATATATATATATATATATATATATATATATATATATATATATATATATATATATATATATATATATATATAAACACTAAGAGATGTCTGCAAAGATATTTTTTTTTTCCAAGAGAAATGTTTCTCGATTTAATCTCGAAGTTGCTCTCGGTTCCAATTCAGATACTCCTAACAAGGTGAGTGATGAATCATTGACGGTAGTATTGTGACCTAAAAGATGATGAAAGAAAATATCAAATATACAAGAGAAGAAACAGACATACAAAACACATGCAAAAGAACAAAATGAGCATCAACAAATAGCTTTGAAGAACTAGTACAAACAGAACAAGGTTGATGGACCCTTTTCAACTTATTTTTAAATGTGTGGCTTTTTCATTTTCTGTTACTCATATTGTTACTATTATTCTGTTTGTATGTGATTGTGATGGTACACAATTTAAAATTTCAGACCCGCCCTACAATATTGTGAATTTAGACAAACATAAATTTGGTTTTAGAAACCAAAAGCTGAGATTCAATTTCTGGACAAGATTCTGAACAAGGATATAACAATCAGAACCTAGCTAGTAACTGCACTGACCGAGGATCGATAGTTCACAAAAATAGCTTCATTATCACCTTTCTGTTTCCCTATCATAAATTACAAATTGCAGCATCCACAATTCTTTTAAATACAAAAAATACCAATAGCTTACAAAAGCATCAAATACACTATACAATATACACTACCCTAACAATGATTATCTTCGCAAGAAGAATTTATGGATGATTCAAGTTTAAAGAATCAACAAAAGAATAAACCAGCCATCACAATTAAGTTTGAGCTAACTATGGAGGGACATGATACCTATCACCTTACTTCTCATCGTCCTCCTCCAATGTCCTTGAACGGTCTGGCGGCATTGTATAAGACTGATAGCCCCTCGGAGTCGACAAACGACCAGAGCTACTGCTACTCACCGACCTCTCAATATCGTCCATGCTTGCAAGAAGAGAGATCGGTCTTTCAGGCATCGAAGGAACAGGTACATCCATGTCCAACATCTTAAGAACCTGGTCCATTGTTGGCCTGGCATATAGTTGTGGGTGAGAACAAAGAACCGCCACCAATACATACCTCTCCACCACCTCTGGATTACCCAAATCAGGCATATTCTCTTCGACCACATCCATTGCTCTCCCTTTTCTAACTAACGACCAAGCCCAATCTGCCACTAGAGTCGGCTGCCCATCGTTAATGGCAAGAAGTGCTTTCTTCCCACTCAATAGCTCGAGAAGAACTATCCCGAAACTATAGACATCGCTCCTCTCTGTCAACTGCCCATACAATGCGTACTCGGGTGCCACATATCCCATTGTTCCTGCAACTCTGGTGCTCATATGTGTCATTCCTTCGGGAGTGAACTTTGCTAATCCAAAATCTGCAACTTTTGCCTCAAAATTCTCGTCCAAGAGTATGTTACTAGCCTTAATGTCCCTATGAATAATGCCGGGCTGAGCTCCGTAATGCAAGTAAGCCAACCCTCTAGCCGTCCCGATAGCAATCTTTTGGCGAACTGGCCAACTCAACTTCTTCTCCCCCAACCCAAACAAATGATCATGAACACTCCCGTTCTTCATCAAATCACAAACGATGATCCTCTGGTGGCCTTCCAGAGGGGTTGTCGCCGTACAATACCCTCGCAATGCAACCAAATTTACATGCCTGACACTCGCAATAACTTCCACTTCGTGAGTGAAACTAGCATCACCTGATGCAGAACAATTCTTAAACCTTTTCAAGGCCACTTCGGTACCATCAGGTAAAAAACCTTTATACACATTTCCATACCCTCCTCTCCCAATTATATTCTCCCTCGCGAAATTCTTTGTCGCACTCTTAATCTCATCAAACGTGAACCTAATCAACGTCGTGCTGGCACTCATGGAGTCCAATCCAGAACTCACGTTACTCCCAATTTTCTTACTCTTATCCCACTTCTTCCTCAAATCCCTCGCCCTCCTTCGACGCCAAAACCAGTACCCTAAAAACCCTAAAACAAGCACCACGACACCCACCACCACCACAACAACCGCAATCACAACAGTCCTCGACCTATGACTCGAACTAGACCCCGCGAAATCGAGATTAAACAAACACTTAGCCGAACGCTCATCGGTAGGCCCGAAATGATTAACAAAAGCACCAGCGTATATAAACGGATACGCCGTACAATCCGACACATTACCAGTAGACGGACCGGGAAGATACGGCGCCTGCAAATTCGACAGCGCCGTGGTGCACGAAGCACAGGGAGAGTTATTAACAAGCGTCTGATTACACGCCGACACGACGTCGTCTAGCGCCGATTCCGGCACGGCGGCCTCGAACTCCGATCGAGTGGTGATGTTCATGCAACCGGTGGCGATCCACGGAGTCTGAAACCCGCATCGACTGCGAACGTCAAAATTAGGCATGTAGTCGTTGACCAGAGACTCGTACGAGGTCCAGCACGATTCGGCGGAGGTGAGCGGCGGGAGGAACGAGCTCGTGCGGCGGAGGTACTCCGATTGGACCAATCGGAGGCCCTGACGGACGTACTGACACGCGGAGCGCGTGTCGAGGCTCTGACGGCCGGAGAGTCGCCGGAGAATGGTGAAGTTGAGCGGACATGGCGCTGAAACGGTGCCGTTTTGGAGGAGGAGTCGATTTTGTGAGGTAGTTGAGAGAATTAGGGTTGAGATTGAGAGTGTGAAAATTAGGGTGTAGATGAGAGAAGGCATATTATTTTTTCTAAGGGGGTTTGGTGGTGGATTTGATGAACATTTTTGTTGTTGTTGTTGTTGTTGTTGTTATGATTAGATTAATAGAGAAAAAATTGTTGTTAAAATTGGTGGTTCCGAGAAGGAGGTTAATTAGGGATTTTGGAATGTTCTTAGAAGAGTGTTTTATTTTAGCAGTTGATGATTGAATAGTAAGAGCTGTAAGACCACGTCTTGGATCGTATTCGTAGCCCAAGTAACAAAACATAAGGGTCAGGTCTCCAGATGGGAATGCCCAACACTAGGGACCAAGAATTCGTGGTATGATGACTGATGAGTGACAATTTCAATTTCCAAGAATAAATATAAAAAATCAAAAAAATTCTTTACATAAAGTTAAAACTTAAAAGTCATTTTTTATCATAATCAGTTGTATAAGTTGATACAGGAGCTTTTCGTTCACTATTTCCAAATTTCGTGTTAGATCAAAGATAAGTTAACTTAAAGTTTTGCTTTCGAATTACTTCGGTAAGCTCCTAGACACATCACGTGAGTTAAGTGATGACACGTGCGTAGACACTTTAATGCATAAGTCAATTAAACAGTTCGGAAAGTCATAAAAAGTTTGAGGTCAAAAAAATGCTCCAACAATTAAATCACGCACTTAACGATCAATAGTCGATCTCTCAAGTAGTGGGTAAGAGCAGTGTGTGTGTGTTTTTTTTTTTTTTGAATCTCTGACGGTGTATTTGTAAAAATATTATCCCAATATTGTCGAGATATAGACGCGAACAAGATGACACGCGTCGTCTGAGGTGAATTGTTTAAGATGTCGCCTTGTCAAATTCACACCGCATGATGTCATTTATAAACGATCAAAGTTCAGGAATGATCATACAATTGAAAGGAATTATGGGGTGGACTGATAAATGGTTGATTTTGACAACGTAATGGCCGATATTCACAATATTATTATCAACTTCGATGTTATAATGATCAATTTGACTAGAAATGATCATGTTGGCCCATAGTAATTTATTTTTTACCACAGTATTGAGTATTGACTCTAATATTATCCATTCACTACGTATCATTCATTATATTTGATCGTCAAGCAATAAGCCCAAAATATTTTATATATATCAAAATAAATGTTTCGAAAATCCAAAGCATTATACAAATACATAAGCTCCTCTAGTAGTCTAATGTTGCTTGTAGCTCACATATCTTCTAAAGTTTTTCTCATATTTCTTTCATTTTTGACTTTGTATTGCAATCTTATAAAGTACGAAAAGAGAAAAGGACTCTCAGTTGCCATCATAATTAGAGACAACTAGAAGCGTGGATGCTAAGTACTAATCACTTTATTATTGGATTTCTCGCCAATTAATACATTATAACTAGAAGAATATTAAAATAATTATTGGGTTAGCAGAAGATGCTATCCGTGAGTTGGATTAATTATCGTGGAGTGATTAAAACCTGTAGGGGGACAAAAATTACCTCACGCCAAAGTTACTTCAGAATAATGATACTTGATAATTACCCGTGGGGTAGGGGCACGACTACGTTAATGTGAATCTAATTTCTTTACTTCATTTTCTGAAAATGATATTCTTTTTTTTGTGTAGAATCTTTAAAATGACTTTTTAAGAAATAATTTTTGTGAGAATATTCGCAGCATTTAATTTGTATCATTAAAAATAATTAGCTAGTCATTTTTCTCATGATAATCTTATGCTACATCTCAGATTATAGATGAGTTTGGTTTTTATGGACTTATTAAATAAGGAAGGGGGTGTGTGGGTTTAGTTAGAACTTAGAATAATATGTAATTGCAAATTACACTCTGGTGCTGACGTGCAGTTTATTTTGCCAAATATACATTGTTGCTTCTCTTACCAATAGAACTTATGATTTATCTAGAGCTAACACTCCTCAAATAATATATCATTGTACACGTGTAATTACTTTATAAATAATCCTTCAATTCCTTAGAGGAACCAAACTCGTCCTTACTATATGCTTTTCAGAGCTAACAAATTTCAGAAGCAGGTAAACATATCATAGCTTCAGCTACAATGTTGTTGAAGTTTCCAATTTCTTTTTGACAAACAATCAAGTCTGTACCAATTACTTGATCATAGAAAAAAAGAACATCTTTTATTTGGTTTAGTTTTGTGTGCTACTACAAATAACACTGTCAAAATAAATGTGAGTAAAATTATATATCCGGTATCCCTGTGTCAGATTTTTACTCTTTATTTTTCAATACTTATTTACAATTAATTGTTATCATACGCACAATATATCATTTAAATATGCCTAATATCAACACGCAATTCAACGTCACTTGTTTAAACACGGTACAACTTATACCACTGAGGAGTGTTCTAGTATGGAATGAAACGAGTTGATTTCTACGGTTGATTAGATGCATGGATCAAAATTTCTATATGTTTCTTCGAACACTAACGAAACGTTTTAGTTTTTGACATGGTTGATACGAAACCTAAAAGTAGTTTTCAATTTCATTACAACTATAACTTTTACGAAGTTTTCGAAACATGTCAAGAAGCTCTCGAAAAACACGAAACATTTCTAATATTTAGGAAATCAAAACATACCTGAAACCGGAACTTTGATCCAGAAGCGAATCTACAATTCTACACTGTTTGATTTAATTATATATTGTATTCTTAAAGTTCGAATTTACATAAACACCTCTTACAACTTTAGAAATACTAATAAAGGGTTAGATTGGTAATAATTAAAATTCTTAGGCAGCATTTTCTTAATCATAAAAACTTGTAAGAATTTTCTACAATATTAGATTTCCTTTCAAAGAGTATGTTCGTAATTATCCAAACACTACAAACATTTTCTGTAGTAATTACACCAAAATCCCAAGGTACAAATGTATTCTAATAATCTCTTTGGCCGAGTCACCGAGCCAAATCAGCATATTGGCACGTGGCGTCAATCTTTTAGCTCCTACTCCAATTAAATACAGAATTATCGTCAAACTAATGGATAAATATAGAAATGCACAAAACTTATCGTCAACCAAAACATTTTAACCCTTTAATCATCATCCAAAAAATAAATAAAGGAAAACCCTTTTCTTTTACAGTTTTGCTCTTTATTTTTTATTTTCAATATTTAATATTTTTCATAAAAATGAATACCAAAAAGATACTTTTGTTGGGTTGTTGAAGGTGGGGCTAAAGTCTAAATCCAGCAGCAGCTTGTCTTCGAAGAATAACCTCAGACACTAATAATAATTACCATCAGCTTCCTTCATGCACACATAAAAAGTTGTTTCAAAAAGAAACCATTTTTATAATAATTCTAATAACAAAAGAGAAAAAAATCCTCTGTTTTTATGCTCATCTCTTTTGTCCCAGCTGCCTCTTCTGTCACTTTTCTTGTCTGGGTTTTTTCACAAAGACAACCTCAAGAAACTGTCAGTTTATGTTTTATTGTAAGCACCGCTTTTGTGATATTATTTCATGTACCTTCTGTTTCTCTGTATTTGAATATAAAGATACTATCTTTTGCTGCCTTAATGCATGTTTATTGATGTTTTTATGTTGTACAAAAAGGGATTTCAATTATGTATATTGGGTTTTTTTTTTTCTGTGTTTGTGATATGATGTAGTGAAAGTTTTGGGCTAAAGATTGCAACTTTTTGGTTGTTTTGTAGTATTAACATTGTTATAGTGTTGAAAATTTGTGTACTAATTGTTGATGTAGTTGTGATTTTGTAGTATGGAGGAGAAAGATAAAGCTAAAGCTTTTTCCCCTGATACTGTTCTTGGTGATTTCTTGAGGAGTGCTGAATCTGATACAGATTCACCAAAACCCAGCACTTCAGATTCAGAAACTCATATTGATGATGCACAACCCGTAAATTCACGGTGGACCGAGTTTTTCCAACTTTTGAGATTTAAGTCCAAGAAACAGTTAGCCACACTGCATCCCCTCAAATTATCGAAAAGGTTCAGCAGTAGCTTGCGGGAGGAAGTGTCGAATCCGCTAATAGACGCTAATCTGAACTATTTCAAACCTCAGTGGAAGAACTTTGGTCTTTCGGAACTCCAAAATGCAACTAGCAACTTTTCGCAAGGTTTGTGATATTAAATGTCATTTGCGATTATAAGAACTTTCTCCGGAAATCATCTAATGATCGACTTTGTATTTGGTGGAGTAGGATATTTGATTGGAAAGGGCGGTTATTCGGAAGTATACAGAGGTCGTTTGCGTGGGGGGCAGCTTGTCGCGATCAAACGTTTGATTAAAGGGACAATGGAAGAAAGAATAGGCGATTTTTTGTCAGAACTCGGGATAATGGCCCATGTCAATCATCCCAATACTGCTAAATTGATAGGATATGGCGTTGAAGGTGGAATGTACCTTGTTCTAGAGTTGTCTCCGCTTGGAAGCTTGGCTTCTATGCTCCACAGTTAGTGCCATCATCTTAGTATCTATTTTTGTCAACGGTCTTATGTAACTCGTTGGATTTGAATTTGAGTTTTTTACCAAATTTCTAATTTGCAGATTCTAGGGAGAAGTTGGATTGGGGCAATAGGTACAAGATTGCTCTTGGAATAGCTAAGGGGTTGCTTTATCTTCATGAGGGCTGTCAAAGGAGGATCATCCACCGAGATATTAAGGCTGCAAATATATTGCTTACTGAAGAATTTGAACCTCAGGTATATCGATTGAGCTGTGCTAAGTTAAATATAGATACACGTCTTCGCGTCTTCTTGTTGGCTTACCTTTAGTACTAAATTCGGGTTGTTGATCTTAAAGTTGCATACGGAGCCGATTTTCCTGATAATGCGATAAGTTCAGGAAATATGATTTTCATTTTAAGAAAATTACTTCGAGGTATTTGGGTAGTTGGACCTCAAAAGCTGCTTTTGTTTCAGATATGCGATTTTGGCCTTGCAAAGTGGTTGCCCGAACGATGGACTCACCTTACAGTGTCAAACTTTGAAGGCACTTTCGGGTAAGTGGAACCAAGGATTTCTCAGGTTTAGTTATATTTCCTCAAAACATCTTACATTAACTTTGACGACAATTGGTCCTAATCCTTGTCTATGCAGTTATCTTGCTCCTGAGTTCTTAATGCATGGCATAGTTGACGAAAAAACTGATGTTTTTGCCTATGGAGTGCTGCTGTTGGAACTTATCACTGGACGCCGAGCCTTGGATTATTCACAGCAAAGCCTTGTTCTGTGGGTACGACCGGTTCCCTGTCCGTTTGAATTGCTATAAGTTGCTATGTTGGTTAAGTTGGGCAGTGTTTGAGTAATTAATATTGCTATTTACTTTTATATGCTAGGCTAAACCTCTGCTGAAGAAGAACAAAATTAGAGAGCTCATAGACTCTTCGCTTGCTGAAGACTACAATTCCATTCAAATGAACCTCATGATTTTGACTGCTTCACTCTGCGTTCAGCAATCTTCTGCTAAACGTCCACAGATGAGTCAGGTACGCTTTCAACATTGCTTATACTCATGAAATTATGCACTTAAGAAACTTACTGAAAATTTTATTTGATGAACATTACCTTCTCTGAATCTGATCTTAGAAGGGCCTACGTTTTATCCATGTCAAATTTTGTAATTATTTATAAAAGAATGAGAAGAGCAGCACGAGAACAATGAGGGTCGACCATTCAGCCTGCGTCCACAAAACAAATGTTCAAAAGAACTCGTTCACTTCATTTTTCTCTTAAGTTTACACGTGGAAAGTGTCGTTTATATGGCATCCATATGCAATCAACTCTCAACTCACAACTCACACTATTAGTATAGAAAATCACTTCATAATCAATCACAAGTTCACAATCTTAAATTACCTTGATTTTGAGGTGATTTAGAAATATCTCAAAGAATCAATTTTGAATCTAAGTTTCTAACCATAAGCATAGTTCTCAAGTCTTTATCAACTAGTACTACTGTTAAAAGCTGTTTTTGGACATGAACGAAGTGAATAAGGTTGAATAACTTCTCAGAAATCCCAGAATACTTTTTTCTCATCATACTATGACACCAAGTTCATCATAACTAAGAATACTTTCTAATGCTTGTTGAGTGCAGGTCCTTTTGCTTCTAAGAGGAAGTTGTGGCAGCCTCGACTTGATCCGAAAATTTAAAAAGCTTTCAAGTTGGAAGAAGTATTACAAACATCTTTTTAGCGCCGAAGATTACAGCCTCAACAGAGATTTGAACCTCCAAACACGAATGGCCATGGAAGTGTGACGCTGTAAGCATTCGCTACTCAGATCGTAAGCATAATCAATTTGCAACGGTTAAAGATTTTTCGTTGTAGACGAATCTTGGTTTCGTAATTAGTTGCTAGAGTAGTACCATGTAGGATATAAGTTTAATACCTAGCAAAAATTATTATTACATACACTTGAAAATGCAGCTCGAGATGAAAAAGGAGTAGATGAAATAGCTATATATATCAAAGGGTTATTATCTTTAGATTTACATTATAGTTTATGTAACTTATGTTTGAAGTACCTCTGTATCTATATTTACCATGCACGCAGTTCAATATACCTACACATTTATGTTCTAAGTTTCATATTTTTTTCATTGGGAATCTTTTAACGTTAAAGGATGATTCCTTGTCCACGAATAAGGCTCAGCCTACCTAAAGATTCCTCAAATTTTAAACGGTCATTTTTCCCCAACGGTTATTTGCAGATTGGGCCTCAATCAGTTAAAGCAGTCTGTTTCCATCAGTACTCAATTATATTACCAATGGTTTACCAAAAATGGTCTTACTGATAAAGCCCAATTAATGGGAGTAAATAAGTATTTGTGTGGTTGTTAGTTGTTACACAATGAGATGTTACAATCAATTTTAATTATTCAAAATAATATATGATTGAGAAAAGAACATAACAAATTAGTATAGTTGCTACATGATTATGTGATGTAGTTAATTCAATTATTTGTGACAATATAGATATTATAAATTTGATAGAACAAAGTAAAATTTTCAATTCCTGAAAACGAATAGTTTAAATTTAATTAGTCGCACCTTCGCGCGCTAAATCACAATTTTGATATATAAATATCTTTCCTACGGATCAAATTTATGAAGATTCATAACTACAACGTTTTAATTATAATATAAACATATTTAACTAAATGATATAAATATGCTTATAGTTAGTTATACATTTCGGATTTCAATTTCTAAACTAGATTAGTGGCGCATGCCCAACTATAGGTTATAGATATTGACAAGAAAGGTTGATGGGGACATGTATATATTAGGCCCCATTTTAATTGGCAAAGAAGGATAGCTATCCAAATACCTAATAAATTATGCTTTTCCTTTTACCAAAATATATTACTAAAAGAAAGAACACTATGTCACGTTTACTTTTCCTATCTTTCTACCTTATGTACACGGCTTAAGAAATTGTACAGTGACTTATAGATTACGAGACGTCGATTTAAAGCTCTTAATTTTGACATTTAAGTGCTACAATTGTACATTGGACAAGTATCGACACGTGACCAAGTGGGCTAATATCTACCAACTTATACACCGTAGAAATTAGAAAAAAAATGATTATAAAATCGGGTTTCTAGTATTTTTCCTCAAATTACTTATATTCTTCGCACCTAAGACCTAACCAATGTTGTTAAAAGATCACCTCAAAACTTGTTCAGGGTATAAATATGACCCCAAACACCTTGAGGTGGCTCTTTGGAGTTTAACTTTTAGGAATATACGGGCAAAGGCTAAAGGCAACATAGAGAAAGAGTACTTTTGCTGATATATTTCTAGTTTTTATCCTTAATTTATTTGAAAAGAAAAGCTATATCAATAAATAATAAATATTTGAAATTTAGTACTCTAACTAAGATCTTTTATATTTTGGATTTAGTTTCTTTTAATGGGTTATTTAAATAGAATTATATTTATGATCATTCTTTTAAGGTTCTTTTTAGTTGTTTATTTTGTTTTATTTTTCAGGTTTTACAAGTATCAATTAATTGTTTAATACGTAATATATTGACGGTCTCTCGGATTACCTTCATGTAGTTTGTGTAGAATGTAAAATGAAGTAAGCGAATAATTATTATGTGCTTTTTTAACTTTATATTGCAAAAATATTCCTTTTAATTTACTTGAAGAAAATTTTAACATATTATTTTGTCTTCTCAATTTTCATTTCTAAGTGACTGCAAATAATATATAGGCAGTATTAGGAAAGTCTAGTGAGCATCATCTCCATCATTAATAATCAAATAAAACTTGACTACATATTGAAGCCTCAAAAAGTTTTAAAAAGGAAATAATTTTTATTGAGATAAGTTCTATCTGTTTAATCTACTAATGCTGACATACGCAAAGATCCGTACAGTAATTAACTAAAATGTACATTAACTTTTTACCCACGCTATATCTAATATATATCTCTAGTAACACATTTATGTGTATTTGATCAATTATTCAATGTGTATCAATTAATTATATGTCTAACAGGCCTATAGCCATATAATAGAGAGACTGCGTGCAAAACACTAAATTGAACGCACATCGATTCTTTCATCCACGTCTAAATTCAATATACATATATATTGCGCAATAAATACATAGTACACACACACACACACACACACATATATATATATATACATGTGTATTTAATATATTTAAATAAATTTATGATTCATTCTACAAATAAAATAAAAAATGTCATAAAATAAGAGTGAAACTAAAAAATACACTTTTTTGATTCAAATAGATCCATTTGCATTTTATTTTTTTGAAGCAAGATCCATTTGAACTAAAGAGATCCATATATTGTATGTATTTTTGGGCAGCTTAGAATAGAAACTTGATTCTATTAAGTTATTACCATTCCTGCTACGAATACGCATTTTCTTGTCAAACAAGAATACACATCACGTAAATGATAAATATTAAATCATAAATCTAACTAATTAAGTTCAAAAGTCTTTCGATTTATCTAATAATAATAAAGTAAATAAGAAAAAATAAATAATAAAAAGAAAAAGAAAACCAATAATGAGGATAGATTTTAGTTACAGAGAGGCAGCAAACAAGGGGGTATAAATATCAAACCGAGTCTACAAACAGTAAACAAAATCATTTGCTTCAAGTCAAACTTCAAAAACTCACCAATTTAGAACACAAACAAAAATTAAAAAGTAAAAATAAACAAAAAATAAAATCCAAAAGACCAAATCGGAAAACCTTGCGTGTGTTTCGCTGCGTTGTCTTCTCCGGTGATCTCGGAATTTGATGATCGACGGCAAAGCGTCGGTGCACGGCGGCGTGCGCAACTTAATCGGCGGTGGTTAAATCGAATCGAGGATAATTTAAACGAACTGTAGAGAGAGATGAAGAAGAGCAAGGGCAAAAACAGCAAATTGTTGCCTAATTCGTTGAGGATTATATCGTCCTGCATCAAAACTGTCTCCACCAATGCTAGCACCGCCGTTCGCTCCGCCGGTGCTTCCGTCGCCGCCTCAATCTCTTCGTCTAGTGACGATCGTAGAGAGCAGGTTCAGTGCTGCGTTGTGCTTCGATTGTTGATTAATCTAGTATTATTTACTTCTGCTCTGTTTGTTTGTGGTTTAATTGATAGTTCGTTGAATTTGAGCGGTTAGTTTTGGAATCTTATCTGTTTAATTGATTCTTTAAGTAATGAATTGGAACAATTGTTTATCGAAACTTTGTTTTGTCGAGCCGTATTTAACTTTTTATTGAAGAGTACTTTTCGTTTTTCGCTCGATTAGTTTGTTTAATTGCTCGGAAGTTGTTTTAGTGCGTTTCTTGATTTGTTCTGTGGCTGTGATTTGTAAAGAATCGTTGAGCTGTTCGGTTTAGTATGTTTCTTGCTGTTTTGACTTTATTGCGCCTTTTGAGTTATTGTTGTACTTTTTTTCTTTTTGGTAGTTGTTATTATTGTTGTTCAAATGATCTGGTTGTTTGATATTGTTGAGAACTGAAGCCAAAAGCTTCCCTAATTGATGTCTTCAGTGTTTTGATGTTCTTGAATAACTTCGGTTAGTTATTACAGAAAATTATTTTTATCTGTTTATTTATGTATTATAGTTAAGAGGAATTTCATTAAGCTAGCTGGTTTATAAGTATTGCTTCAAGCGTATCTATAATTATGAGCCTTTCTCTTTGCATTTTCTAGTTGATCTTTTCCTGGTTTTCAGCCTGCTTAGATCAATTGTTAATCATGTATGTTTTGATAGTTGTTTGTGCGATTTAATTTTAAAATGTAGTTAATAAAATAAAACCCATCTAATTGTTTGTTTCTCCAGAATTTCATTTCAAGAAATTATTATTCAGTTCTTTCGGATTAGCCTGTGGTTGTTGGATCAATTTGATCTATTTTTTTCAATTTTCCTCTTTGGAACTCTTGATGTACTGCGACCTCAATGATTAAATGCGTAACTATTAACTGATTTTTTTTTTAATTGGTAGTATATTATGTTTGTAAACAAGATTTTGAAAAATGAATTACAGTTTACTTTGAAGTTGCTGTGTAATGAAACTCATCATGCTGATTTATTGTCCACCATTACCTCTGATAGTCATATTTCTTACTTCACTTCTCTATAGCGACTCTTCCTTGGGCTTTTGCTTTTAAGCAAACCTTCCAGGGGTGCAAATTCTCTATGTCTGCGCTCGGGTTCAGCATCTTCGACAAATTGCCTAAGTTAATTGTATGGCCCCAAATTGTCTCCAATATGTTTCTTTCTTTTTACAAATAACACCAACATTAGTTCCCAGTCACATAAAATGGAAAGCGAAGAGCCCATAAAATGAGAAACTGACATTACGTCCGTAGAATCTTTTATGCATTTCTTCCTCGTTTAGGATGACCATTATATGTATTGCGCTCTATGTTAGATTATCCATTTTCTTCTTCAACAATCATGCTTCATTCTTTGGTATTAGACTTAAAAGCAAAGAAAGCATGGGTTTTTAGTCAGATTGTTGCTGTTTAATTTTTTTACTCATTGCCCTCTAGTGATCTGACTTATTTGTTGCTTGGCAGGATTTGATTAATGTTTAATCCGAAATTGTTTCTTTTACACTGTACATTTTATTATGCAAAATTAGCTATCAACTCTTAATTGTTCCTCTCATCTGGTGATACAAGTGATCAGGAGTCTGCAGTGTTAGTTATTGACGAGAATCTCGTTAATAATCTCCTTTCTTGATGTAGAGCTGATCTTTTATCTTCTTCAGGTATTGTGGGCAGGCTTTGACAAATTAGAGCTTAGTCCAACCTCCTTCAGGCGTGTGCTATTGCTTGGTTATCTTAAGGGATTTCAGGTTTTCGATGTTGAGGATGCATCTGGTTTGAGTGAATTGGTTTCCAGGCGCGATGGACCAGTTACCTTCTTACAGATGCTTCCAGCTCCCGCAGGTTGTAATGGTGCTGAAAAGTATAAATCGACCCATCCTGTACTGGTTGTTGTTGGAGGGGATGAGGATGAAAGGATCACAGGATCCCAAAATGCTGGCCAAGGGCCTGTTAGGTATGGGTCAGGAGAGTCATCATTTGTGAGCCATATTGATCCCCCAACTGCTGTTCGATTTTATTCAATGAAACTGAACGAGTATGTGAAGGTTCTTGACTTCAAGTCTGCAGTCTTTATGGTTAGATGCAGCCCGCGTGTTGTGGCTATTGGTCTCGAAGAACAAGTAAGTATCTGTCCCTTCATATAAAATTTCCTAATTGTGAAAGGGAGCAAAAAGAGAATGCAAGTGACAAAGTGCAACATTTGCTTTAACTAAATAAGCACACCGGTTACATGTGGATTCTCAATTGCCCACTAAAAAGAAGAAAAGAAAAAAATTGGAAGAAAGGAAGAGAAACAAATAAGAGTTGCTATAACTATGTAAACAATGCTTACTGAAATGAGCGCCTGCAAAGTAATGGATGGTCAGCTATCTCACTAAATATAGCACTACAAATCAGTAGCTCAATATACTTAGGATGATCAATTTTCGGCTTGTATTTGTTACCTTCTTTTTCACGATTCTGCACTGTTGTCTGCGATTGGTAAATATCTGTGGCCTCGTTTTCCTATTTAATAACACTTTATGAAATTGATTTTGTATAGAATATTTTACTAATACCATATTATGTGAATCAACTAACTAGAAGTATAGATAAAATATTTGCCTCATCATGTTCTTCTCCGAGTTTTAAAGAGAATTTGGAATCTTCAAGGCCGTTACCTAAAACAAGTAAGCATGAAACGTTGGAATTCATGTTTGAACTAATATAAAAAAGGTGCTTGCAAATTCGAAATGCCTCCATAAGCAACAGTAATGTCGTTCATTTTTCTAGATTAAGTAATGAATTATTGTGCTGTTATTTCAACTGAATTAGCAAATTACATGTGTAACCTGTACTTCTCGTTATTGATACTAAACTAACATATATTTTTAAAGATTCATGGATACTGGAAAAATAATCAATTTTGTATTCAATGAAATGTATTTGACGTGCATCTTTTAGCATTAGTAATGAACAGTTTATCAAATACTACTTCATAAGCACACTGGGAGCACAGTTAACGATGCCAAGAAGCACTTTAGTTTTGGGATTATCGTCTCAGCCGTTGTGCCTGCTATAGCAAAAAGTTAAAATGCGAAGTTAATTGGAATAAGTAATTGAAGTTACTTGCGACAGGCTGATCCTCCGATGTAATATAGTCAATATGTTTGGCAAGATTCCTAACGGATAAGATACGAATGATTGGTTAATCTAGTAGTTGAGCTATATGCGTTGATACACTTACTCTTGATGGTAACATAATAAATTTGTCAGAACTATATAACCTAAGAAATAATGATGGCAATGTGAGATACTTATTGTCTTTTTCTAATGAGCAGATATACTGCTTCGATAGCCTTACTCTGGAGAAGAAATTCATTGTGGTAACCTATCCTGTTCCTCGAGTCGGAGAGCAAGGAGCATTTGGAATCAACACAGGGTTTGGCCCAATGGCTGTGGGGCCTAGGTGGTTGGCTTATCCTCCTAATCGCCCATTTATGTTAAATACAGGTCGGGTGAGTCCAAAGAGTCTTGCCTCTAGCATTAGTCCATCTACATCTCCTGGAAGTGGATCTCTAATGGCTCGTTATGCTATGGAATCTGGCAAACACTTAGCTGCTGGAATACTCAACCTGGGGGATATGGGATACAAGAAATTCTCTAAATATTATCCAGAGCTACTTCCAGATGGTAGTTCTAATTCTCCTGGCTGGAAATCTGGGAAGCTAGCAGCATCTGAATCAGATAATGCTGGATTGGTAAGCGCCAAATACTGCTAGTGTTGCTATGTGTTAAGATTTTGGTAACTCCCGAGCTAACGAGAAGTTAGAGATTTGGAAGTTACCCATTCCTTTGTTGTTACATTGAGATTATTGAGTTTTGAAGTGTGTGGAAGAAATCACCTTTTCTTAATACATTCGTCAATTGCAGATTGTCGTGAAGGACCTTGTTTGCTCAGACGTTATATCACAATTTAGGGCTCATACGAGTCCGATTTCTGCTCTATGTTTTGATCCAAGCGGGACCCTTCTTGTCACTGCCTCAGTCTATGGAAACAACATTAATATTTTCCGCATCATGCCTTCTCATACGTGCAATGGATCTGGCGCTAGTGACTGGAGTGCTTCTTATGTGCATCTTTACAAGCTGCATCGCGGTTTGACCACAGCTGTAAGTACATTGCTCCTTGCCTTTGGCATTTGACTTACAATATTATACTTTCTTTTTACAGAAGGCGTTGGACTCTCTGAAATTTATTGCCCTCTTTTTTTATCATTGGTCATTAGGTCATCCAAGATATCTGCTTTAGTCATTACAGCCAGTGGATTGCTGTGGTATCATCAAAAGGAACTTGCCATATATTTGTTTTATCTCCCTTTGGGGGAGATGATGGTTTTCATGCTTTAAGTACTCATGGACAGGGTACCTCTCTGTGTTTAGATTCGACTCCACCATGGTGGTCCACTTCATCCTTCACAATAAATGAGCAAAATTCTTTGCCCCCACCTCCTTGCACCCTCTCTGTGGTAACCCGGATAAAGTGCAGTGACTCTGGCTTGGTTAATTCAGTAAGCAATGCTGCTGCTTCAATGGTGGGTAAGATATGGGTGCCATCTGGGGCAGTTGCTGCAATTTTCCACAATTCCGGGCCTACTGGTACTCTTGATAATTCACTTGGTCGTTCACTAGAACACATCTTAGTTTATACCCCGTCAGGATTTGTAGTTCAACATGAAATTCAATTATCAGCGGGGGTTGATTTGAGTGAGAATAGAGTTGAATCTCGGTCAACTCTACAAGTAAACCAACCAAATGAGGAGGTAACTGTGAAAGTTGAACCTATACAATGGTGGGATGTCTGCAGAAGATTGGATAACTTGGAGAGGGAGGAATGTATTTCTGGAAGCATATTTGGTGGACAGTATGATTCGGAGACTCACGATGATTCCAGCATAGTAGGTTCGGAGAATGCAAGTGTTGGAGAGAAGAAACTGGGTAAAAGTGATTCACTGAAGTTTCAGGAAAGATCACACTGGCATTTGTCCAACGCTGAGGTGCAAATAAACTCCGCCAGGTCACAGATATGGCAAAAGTCAAAGGTCTGTCTGCTTAGAATCCTGATGTTGTGTTTTTTGGTGGATTTTTTTGAATTTAACATGAGATTTTCGTCTAGATGCATTTTCATGCGATGGAACCTCCGGGAGCACATTGTTCTGATGGTAGGGAGTTCGATATTGAGAGGGTTCCTTCACATGAAGTTGAAATAAGGCACAAGAATTTGTTGCCTGTATTTGATCACTTCCACAGTACAAAATCTGGCCAGATTGACAAGTATATTCTTCATTCCTGTCTGTCTTTTATTCTAGGTTTAATCTTATCCTTTAGTTTTATCCTTGTACTTGTATTATGTAATCTGCACCCGGTTGGTAAGTTGATTTGTTTTTCTTAACAAAATAAAGGTGACACTATTGAGTTCTCATATTGGCTTCTACACGCGTTTGTTATTTGGGTTAGCACGGAAACTATTCCAAATGGTTGGCCAGAATGGGTCTTTAGTATGAGTTAGTGTTTATATTAATGTGTACTTGTGACTTACTAAGAAACTTTTTGCCATGGTCTTCCTGTCGTGCAACATTTTAACGGAATGATTAGGTGTTCTTTTCTTCTGATTCATGACGCTTATCATGTAAGCTGGTTATAGGTTCAAGTTCTATCTTTTCATCTTCTAAAAATATAGTTGTGGAACTGGCATGGCATCATTTACTTACTTAGTTGCTTCTGCAGATCTATACCTCCTGAGAGAAGATATCCTATTACTTTCTCCGACTCCTATCAAACTACAAAGACCAAAGAAGCAAATGCTGTTGGTCATTCGGAGCCTCCATCTTTTAGCTCTACGGAAAGCTCTGAAGGAGGTAAAGATATATTATCATCGATATGTCAAACGTGAATCACTTTTCTAGGTTTTGAATGGTAGTGCCGTAGAAATAAACTATTCTTTTAGTGACAAATTATTGCTGGCACTTCGAGTGTTTGTTAGTTTTTTACGTGCTTAGTAACTAATGACAAGAAGTCATCCTTCAAAAATTCTCATTGAGATCAAAACTTATTACATGTTTATATGTCAACTATTATCTCGTTGTATGGACCAAGCTCATTTTCTTCCCATTTTCATCAGGAGCATCCAGACGGATTGAAAATTTGCTTGATTTGGATCACATGAACATTAGTAGATCTCCAGTACTTGCTAATCGTGCTGGAAGTGGTCTGAACCCAGCAAAAGAGGTTAATCCCACTCCTGATTACAAACCTGCCATGCCTTCAGAGACAGAGGGAACAGCCCATTTTGGGCAGTTCTTCAAGGAAGGCTACTGTGATCAGCCAGAAGTCCATGATAATGGCAAGCCAACCGCAGTTGTCTCTGATGATGCAGACACAGGTGGCAACCACCAGGAGGAAAAGCCCGATGAGGAAGGATGGATTGGTGGGATGTTTGATTTCTCTGAATAAGGTAGGAATTCCAAGCAACAATGCAATCATCCAGTTTACATCTTTTGGTTAGGGATGATTACAGTTACAACCCCTGAAGTTTATTACAGAAACTTACCCTACAGTTCGAATAATTACAGAATGCCCCTTGAGTGTAAAATAACATTACAGATAGACTCTCCTGAAGTTTGAATAGTAATGGAGACACCCCATAAAGTTTCGAAAAGCATTATACATAAGTGTTGCTTTTGTGGTTAGACCAAATCGCCGATTACAATTATCTCTTTGCTCGTGTCTAACTTGAAAGTGCTATCATCTTGCATGACAGGTTAATTTCCCTCTTGTGATAAAGGATACGGGAGACTCACTAACGACATTTACACATCGAATAGCAAGGTAAATTTCTATGCCCTGAGATCGTGTGAGGATGACAGCATAATACCATTTACGTATCAGAGAAAATTAAGCTGTGTCTCTCCGACATATGTACACTGTTGTATAGGAAAACATTTATTTCTGAAGTTCTGGGGAACGGTGTTCTTCGAACGGAAAAACTATGTACAGGTTTCTGTTAACAAGCTGCTCCAATCTGTGTAACATTTTTTTTTCTTTTTTTTTTCAATCGAAAAAGAAAAAAGATTGAAATATATGAAAATTGAATTACCAATGTTGATCAATTCTTTGTGTATCTTATGATTGCAAATCTCTGTTACTGTATTTTCAGAATTCATATTGGCATGGTGGGCATATGATAAGTAGATTCTCTTTTTTATTTTTTATGAACTGTTACTCGTACGAACGTCGTGGTTCAATGGAATAAGTACATCAAACTGAAAGTGTCGACAGGGGGACAAAATCTTTCTGTAATATTTTTTTCTATTATTTCTTTTTGAAGTCATTTGAGTTGGAGATAAGATTTGGAGATCCCAACATGATGTTCCCTGCGTATGAGAAGATTGGGAGCACTTGCCGCTGTTTATTAAACCAATTTAATTGGTCGAATATTTGGTAGGACATTTTGCCAATCAATATCTTATTCAGAGTGATTAAGAGAACACAGACATTGAATTTGTTTAGAAGTATGCACCACATGTTGCTTAACAATCACGTATAACTTATAAGGTGCTTTATTTTCTCAAGAATGGGAAATTTGCGTAAATTAAAAATTAAAAAGTTAAAAACATTGAAGTTTCAACTGCTGATGGGTCAATAGATTCCATATAAGTGGGTGTCGGGGGAATAAGTTGTGGCAAGTACAACTGTACTGCTACGAGGTGGAGGATTGTTACATAGTATGTACGCATATGGCACATATTTTTTTTTTTTGTTTTGATAAGTTACACGTGGCACATGACTAGTACCAATAAATTGGTTTTTTCTTAACGTAAGTTGATAGTAAGATTTGTTTTTTTTCTTTTTTCCTTTTTTTTTTTTTGTAAATAAGTGCACGAAATCCCAACACTTGTTTCTTTCGTTGATCAAAAAGTATTATGTACAAGCAATAAAAAGCAAAACTAATCTTGGAATTCATTAATTATTCACCATATCCAATGTGGCAAACTATTTTCTGAACAATTCACAATAAAGAACTACGTTGTACATCCTGAGGTTTTTTCTAGTATTTGTTTACTTATATATGAACCAAATATTTATTAAGCTTGTCGTTATAATCCGAATTTGACCACAAAACATATTTTATCGAATCCATAAATATTGAGTTTTCCATTTTGGCAAATCTGCTCTTAAGATTTTAATTCACACTCTCCATTAAAACACAAGGTTATTGTTGTTACCACTTACCATGACATATATAGTAGGCTCATATAAAAATTTATCGTTTCAGAGAGTTGTGTACTTCATAAAATGCACAAGTCATAGTTTCTAAATGTTTTCTTAAGAAGGGAATGTTTCTACTTTTGATAATGCGGAAGTACATATCATAGTTTCTAAACATTGTCTCAAGAAATGCCTGCCCAAAACTTTTCGAAGCAAAACCCCCGAAACAATATTTTTATAAGATTTTAAAAACATGCACGAAAAAAAACTTAAACCATTAAAAGAAGCTTCATTTTTGTCGGACTTAAACATACACCGAAATCGAAACTTTAGAATCAGTCATAAAAAAGCAATTCACATCCGATCCGCCAATCGAAATCTCTAGTCTTTTTAGCGCGCTATAAAAACAGAAAGTGGTCTTGGTCTTTCTTTCTTACATTATTAACAAAAACAAAAGACTTAAAATTTTGATTGGTTCTCGTACGGAAACGAAAAAAAAAAAAAATCTGAGCACAGAGCAATGGCGCTTGTGGGTCAGTTGCAGAAGCAGTATATTGATTTCTCCACTTCTCTGTATCGCGAAGTAAGAAAATTTTTCATCTCTATTTTGCTTCACAACTGTTTTATCAATTAAAAAGATTCAATCTTTATCAAGATTAAGTGATGGGTTCTTTTTGTTTCACATTTTTATTCATATCTTTTGTTTTGTTTTAGGGATTTTTGGATGATCAGTTTGTGCAGCTACAAAAATTGCAAGATGAGAGCAACCCAGATTTTGTTGTTGAAGTGATTTCACTTTTCTTTGAAGATTCTGAGAAGCTTGTGAACAATTTGGCCACTGCTCTGTGAGCTTCATTTTCTTGATCTTGTGTTTTTTGAGGTTTTTGTAATTTTAGTGATGATTTAAAAATCCAATTTTGTGTTTTTTGTAGTCAACAGCTTGTTGTGGATTTCAAGCAAGTTGATGCACATGTTCATCAGCTGAAGGGTAGTAGCTCCAGGTGATAAATCCCTTTTTTAATTGATTTTGTTTTGTTAAAATTGCATCTGGTGGTTTGATTTGTTCATTTAAGTTAAAAACTGTTTGATTTGAGAGAAAATAAGTTCAGATCTGGTTGTGGTTTTTGAGTGAGACCAAACATTTCATGGATTTGTTCTTGTGATGTGTTTTAATTTGAGTTTATGTTTTTGTGTATTTGTGTATCAAATTACAGCATAGGTGCACAAAGAGTGAAGAATATGTGTATTGCATTCAGAAGCTTCTGTGAGGAGAAGAACCTTGATGGGTGAGTGAGTCTCGTTTTGTAATCGTTTTCCGTTCTTTTTTACCTAATCAACATGCGTTAGTCTGTCGATGTTCAAGTTAAACGTAATGAATTTGTTAATTTGCTCCATTTTACTGAATGGTTTATTGGTGAAAGGTCAGAGTACTAGTCCATCGTTGATCAAATCAATCGTCATGAAATTGTCTATTTGTGCCGCTTACTGAATGGTTTATTGGTGAAAGGTCAAAGTAACTAGTCCATCGGTGTTCAAATCAATTGTCATGAAATTGTCTATTTGCACCGCTTATTGACCGCTTTCTTGTTGAAAGGACACGTTCGCTATAGACAAACTGCCATGCCCTTTATTGAGGATGGTTGTTTTAGCAAAAAAATCTTTATTATGGCTCATGATTTCATGTTCAATTGACATAATTGGAATTTATATGTTTCGATTTGTGAAAGGTGTAATACTTTATTGTTCCTTGTTCTAGCAGATATAGTAATTCTCTTTTCCCCTATTCTGCACCACAAGTACACCTGCAAATTTAGTAATGTGTTCTTTTGTTGTACATCCAAATATGGCAAATGAACTTTTTCTCCAAATATTTGGTGATTGCCATTAAGTCACTCAATTATAAGAATTATGGCTGCTACGATACACTGTTATATAGCTGAAAATTTTGTTTATGCAGGTGTCTGAGATGTTTGCAGCAAGTAAAACACGAGTACTCTCTTGTGAAGAACAAGTTGGAAACACTGTTTAGGGTAAGTGTTCGTCTTTCATAGGATTTCTGCATTTTGGGATTTGATAAAACAATTTCATTACCACTTTTAGATGTTCAAATCTCACTCTTGCGCTTGTCAAGAACTTGATTCCCCTTCCCTTTTATTCTTTTAGCATCCTATTCTCTGGTGAAATAGTTTTATCCAATGTTCTATTCCCTTTATTTAACACGTCGAAACGTGAACCATGTGTTAAATTTCTTTCCGATATTCTTCCATTTTGCTGACAGCTCATTAACTGGTTTTGTACATAGTCTGGACATTCTATTTCTTTTATACTAAATTAAACGTTTTTTTGTGGACTTAACGTCACTGAAATTTTCTCTATTGAATGTAGTTGGAGCAGCAAATCTTGGAAGCTGGTGGGACAGTTCCCTTCATAGAATAGCTAAGCTTTCATTAAGTTATGGTGTGAAATCGAACTGTACCTGGGGTTCGACGTTGAGAAGTGCTATAATCTTGTCATTGATAAACCTAGCTCCTTCAGTTTTTAGAAATAGATCTAAATGATCATGTGAATATCGTTCTGTTGTCTACTCTTTCCTCATGCTTTCGAAGTCTGACATTTGTAACGCATGTAACTTTTCATTATCTGTTTTTGCTCTGTTAATGATCCTGTATTTCAAGCAAGAACTTTGCTTATGATGATTAAGCGTCAAGTGTAAGCGTATGTTCTGTCTAATTATTGAATTGTTCGAAGTTTCATTTGTATTCTTCATCATTTCACTACTCTGTTGTATTGCCTCCTTTATTCTTTTATCAAATTCTGAGAACAAGTTTAAAAAAACCATTGCCATGGTGTCAATATAGGCTGTATAAAGTGTTCACTTTTGTGCTCCAGAAGTTCAGCACTCATTCTAACTCACTGTATGTAAATTACTTGGGGCCGTACTTGGGCCTAAGCTGATACTGGGGTGTGTACAAAATAAACGTTTTACGGGCCCAACAAACTAATTACCTCGAGAATTGGTTTTTGATTTTTTTTATTTTAGTGAAGCAAATATAATAATTATATGAATTGAAGCAAACACAAAGTTTTAGTGCATGAAAGACCGGATATGATACAATACCATTGTTGATATATCATAATACAAATTTAGGAGAAGCCCATCCAAGAAATGAAAATCTGCAACAGTTGGGGTCCTTCAAAAAGGTCTTGTCCCAGAGTAGTAGGGGGATGTAATGTTCCTAGTTTTGTCAGATTTTCCGATATCGTTGTCAGCTCCCGACAGCCAAACTTCCCGTTGACATCGCCATCCCCGATGGCCAAACGTCCCCGTGACATCGCTAGTAAGTAACATCCATTTCTCCCAAAGAAGACGCTAAAATGAAGACAATGAATCGATATGAATGATGAGGTGGATGGTTTAAAGAGTCGCGACTACGTTAGTCCATCACAGAGTGCCTAAAATTGCACTTGGTCATTAATGATGCGGCCTAAATGCTGAGAAAGCAACAAACAAAGTTACCATGACTCTCTTGAAAAATTCATGGAGCGAAGCCAACAAGTGGTGTTACCAGGTTAATCCTAGTGTGGTGCACCACTTTATGTGCAGGACCTGAATTGTAAACACCAACATTCACTTATTGCAAAATGAATTCACTTGTAGCACGTGGTGGCACATAATGATACAAGATATGGTATATATAACCGCAATTAATTGATACATAATATTTAGACTGACCACCAACACTCATTAGATTATTATAACATTATTTATCCTAAAACTTACATGCCTTTGGTAGAGCTTTAAGCTCTGTTCTTGTTCTGTCATTTTCTTGATCTTTAATTGGATTATACAATATGAATGGTCAGTCTCTTACTGTTCTTAAATCACTAGTTTTCTCAAATTTTCTCCAAATTTCAATGTGCATGAGTAACAGTTTTACTGTGATTCTCCTGTGCTTTAAGCATGCATGAAAAACTACTGTTTTGAGGCCTTTTACAGCCAAACTTTGATTAACTTTTTATCCATCTTTCCTTTTCATTCTTCTTTCTTTACATTTTGCTTTTCAGAGTTTGAGCACTACACAAAGTTTTGATTCTTCAGTTTCCATTTTATTCTTTGTGAAAGAAGACAAAAACTCAAAGTTACAACTGATCAGGTTTTAGATATATGTTTGCAGCTGTTAGCTAAGGTGCAGTGAAGTTTTGCATCATGTTTGAAGTTACGGACATTTTAAGGCTCATTTATTTGTTCCCTTAAAAAGGTTCTTTTAGGAGACACTACAAGAATAATGGCCTATAGCAAGGTTCAAAAACCTTGCTATAGGTCCAAATTCCCTTGCTATTGATCTATAGCAAGGGATGTGGACGTTGGTAGCATCCCTTGCTATAGGTGGCGTGGGTGCAGGTAATTTGCATGCTGCAAGGGAAAAGGATCTTGCTATTGCTTTTCTGACACACACCTGTAGCAAGGTCCCATTTCCCTTGCTATAGGGTGCTGACACACAGCAACGTCCACAGACGTTGCTATTTCTTTCTGACACAAAGGTCAATTGCAACGTCTAAGGACGTTGCTATGTATTCTGACACAAGCTCAATTGCAACGTCCGTAGACGTTGCAATTGATTTAAGCACGTTTTTTTTTTAATTCTTCGATAAAACACAGCAACGTCTACGGACGTTGCTATAGTTTTTTTTTTAATTTCATTATTGTCCGGACATTTAATTGCAGCAACGTCCTCGGACGTTGCTATAGTGCCCGTCCGATTTTTTTTAAAAATATGGCAGCAACGTCCGTGGACGTTGCTATAGTTGCCCGATTTTTTTTTTTTCAAATTTTGGCAGCAACGTCCACGGACGTTGCTGTACATAAATATTTTTTTTTTAAAAAAAGTCGCGGTAAATACCGCCTCTTTTAATAAAATGTTTTTTAATATATATATATACACACACTCACACTATACTATTATATATATATGTATAGTATGTTAAAAAATATAATACTAATAACTAAATTATACACACACACACACAAACACACGCACATATATATATATATATATATATATATATAGATATGTATATATATATAATATTAAGAAATGTTAGATAACATTTTAAAAATATAATGATATATATATACATACACACACTAAACTTTACAATGTATATAATTATAAAATAATCTCACTAATTATAATTATACAATATATATATGTATATATATATAGTATAAGATGCATGCATGCATATATAATATATATATAAGTTGATGATGATGCAAAATAAATTAAGGAAAAAAATAAAGTGTAGGAGAGAGAAGGGGAGAGAAGAAGATGATAATAATATGAGAGGGAGAAGTGGGATGGATGAGTGATATAGTGGGGTATTTATAGTAGTATAGTGGAAGGGAGAGGGAGGGAAATGAAATTTTTTGGGAAATTTGAAGTTTCCGCCAAAAATTTTCTGAAATTTTGTAGCAAGGTCCAAATCCTTGCAACAGGTTATAGTCAGAAAGCTGTTGCAAGGGAAGTTGGAATCCCTTGCTGCTGTGTCAAAGCTGTTGCAAGGGAAGTTGGAATCCCTTGCTGCTGTGTCAGAAAAGTAGCAATAGCAAGGGATTTGGACCTTGCAATAGCTTTATTAGAAAAATGTTTTAATTATATATATTTCCTCATTCAATCATTTAATTATATCCATATATAATTATGGCTTGTAAATCATAATTAAATGAGACTTGAGCTAAATATATAGAACTAATCTTGATCTTGGTTAAATTAATTAATTAATAAAACTTATTTGATTGAATAATTATTAATTACATAAGAAAATAGAACTAATCTTGATATTTATAGCTATATATATGTGAACTTATTTGAATGAATAAGATCCTAATAACATATATGAGAACTGGACTAATTAGAATTAATCTTGTATTGTAAAATTAATTAAAGTTATTAGAATCAATAACTTCTCATTAAATAATAATAACCAAACTAAACATACGATTCTTGATTTTCATTAAATAAACTGAATTTATATGAATGAATAATATTTATACTACATAAGAATTGATGATCAACTACGTTCAGGAAAATTTACTGTTTATTTTTGTTGAATTAATTAAGAATATGATTGATAACTCAACATTACATTAGAATTGAACTAATTAAACAAAACTAATCTTAATTAGATTTTAATAAATGAATTGAACTTGTTTGAATGGACAACTCCTAATTAACTACAAATATATAAGCATCAACTAAATATTACTAACATTGACTTTTGTCAAATTAGTTTAATTACTCAATTGAACAAATATTAAATAAGAACTAAATTAATTAGATTTAATAGCATTGATTTTATTATGAATAGTGTTATTACATAAGAATTGAACTACGCACTAGGAATACAACTCTTTTTGAAAATATGATTTTGACCCCAAAAAGATTTGAAAAGTTACAATTTAGTCCTTCCCTTTTGAAAAATTTATGATTGACCGCAAATACGATTCTTGATTTTCATTAAATAAACTGAATTTATATGAATGAATAATATTTAAACTACATAAGAATTGATGATCAACTACGTACAGGAAAACTTACTGTTTATTTTTGTTGAATTAATTAAGAATATGATTGATAACTCAACATTACATTAGAATTGAACTAATTAAACAAAACTAATCTTAATTAGATTTTAATAAATGAATTGAACTTGTTGAAATAAGAACTAAATTAATTAGATTTAATAGCATTGATTTTATTATGAATATATAGTGTTATTACATAAGAATTGAACTACGCACTAGGAATACAACTCTTTTTGAAAATATGATTTTGACCCCAAAAAGATTTGAAAAGTTACAATTTAGTCCTTCCCTTTTGAAAAATTTATGATTGACCGCAAATACGATTCTTGATTTTCATTAAATAAACTGAATTTATATGAATGAATAATATTTAAACTACATAAGAATTGATGATCAACTACGTACAGGAAAACTTACTGTTTATTTTTGTTGAATTAATTAAGAATATGATTGATAACTCAACATTACATTAGAATTGAACTACTCTTTATTTTTGTTAAATAAATATATATATATATATATATATATGTAAATAATGAAGAATGCAGCTTTATTATATTAAAAAATAAGTAAAACAAAACCTGCAAGGGAAGAGGAGGTTGCTGAAGCTGAAAGGCTACTGCAAGGGCCTTTTTCCCATGCAACTGTGTCAGAAAAGCTGTTTTTACAGCAGCAAGGGATTTGGACCTTGCAATAGATTTATCAGCTTCATATCCTCTCCTCCACACATTTCATTATCCATACCTTCGTTTCACAACCCCAAAATCTACTGCATAACCTGCATTTCATTATCCAAAATCCACTGCATTTCTTCCCCTTCTCTTCTCTATTTTTCAGCAAAATTTCATTTCTTGCTTGTGATTTTTTTGCAAAACGTACGTAATTCGCAGCAAAGCTCACTCCACGAGAGGTATCAATTTCAGTATTATCGTAATTCGTTGATTAATTTTATATATATATTGTTGATGTTGTTGCTTAATTTAGTGATTTTTGTAATGTAAATACCTATTATTCATCATATTTAGAGTAACTGAGATCTAAGCGTGATTTGATTAGTAGTATGCTATATATATGCATGTGTGTAATTAATTGCTTACACTGTTAGTATATGATGATAAGTTTTAATTAGCCTTACTTTCGTGATTAAATAGTCAGTTCTCGTGCTGATGCATTGTTAATTTGATTTTAATTAGATAAAAAATGTATAACAACGAAGATCGGAGTTGGATGTACGATCGAGGCAACGTTGATGAGGGGTATATCAATCCATATTTCATAGATGGCGTCAACAGATTCCTAGAATTTGCATTTTCTCAAGGTTAACGAAGAGTTAAGTGTCCGTGCACTCGGTGTGGGTTTAGCAAAAGCAAAAAGAGGGATGTGATTCAGGGACACCTATTGACGTACGGTTTTGTTCCTCATTATTACGTATGGGAGGCACACGGAGAAAGGAACAACTTTTCTGGCAATTACACATACGCAGGAGAGTCATCGACTCGTAATGATAATGTCGAAAGTGGTTACGTAGATATGGTGAATGATGCATACGGAGGTCAGTATGAAGGCACGCACTATAATCAAAATACAGAAGAAGAGCCAAACCGTGAGGCCCGAGACTTTTTTGATATGCTACGGGAAGCCGAGGTGCCAATACGCGTTGATGTGGAAACAACACCATTGCAGTGGTTAACATCATTTATTGCCGACAAGGTTCGTCATGGCACAACAAACGCCTCTGCTGACAATCAATTACAAGCGGCCCGCAGATTAATGAGTCCTGCAGATCGTCATAGATTGCCTGAAAATTGGTACGGAGTCAAGAAATTCATCAAAGGTTTAGGACTTGGGTACAAAACATACGATGTGTGTGTTAATACTTGTATCCTTTATTACGGGGAGTATGAAAGTAAGCGCTGGACCGAGTGCCCCCATTGTGGCGAAGCTAGGTACGAGGAATGCTCCAATAAGAAGAAGCTCGTTCCTCGTAAGAAGCTGTGGTACTTGCCTATTACGGATCGATTGCAGAGGCTTTACACATCACGCAAGATATCGGAGCACATGACATGGCACTTGAAGTGTCAGGCAGATACCGATCAAATGATTCACCCTGCTTCAAGTTTGGCCTGGAAATCTTTCGACAGGACATTTCCAGATTTTGCTGCCGAACCGAGAAACGTTAGACTTGGACTTTGCACCGATGGTTTTAATCCTTTCGGGAGCTCCTCAGCTCCTTACTCGTGTTGGCCAGTATTTGTGACCCCTTATAACCTCCCTCCCGACCTGTGCATGCGGCAAGAATATATTTTTCTAAGTTTAATGATATCTGGTCCGAAGAGTCCCGGCAAGAACATTGACGTATTACTCAGACCCCTTATTGATGAACTTAAGTCACTGTGGGATTCGGGTGTGCCAACATACGATAGTTTTCGGAAACAAAATTTCCAAATGCGAGCTTCATTGCTATGGACGATTAGTGACTATCCAGGGTATGGCATGCTATCACAGTGGAGCACACATGGTCGTTTATCTTGCCCGTACTGTATGGAAGAAACCAAGAGTTTCCAACTTAAGCACGGTCGAAAGACTTCTTTCTTTGACTGTCATCGTCGATTCTTGCCTCCGGACCATCCATGGAGACTAAACACAACTGACTTCACGAAAGGTAGAATAGAGACTGATGAACCTCTACCAAGAAGATCAGGGATGGACATGTGGAGACACGTTGAACGTCTTCCACCGGTCGGATTTGGTATATGCGGAGAATTTGTTCAGGGCTTTGGGTTGTATCACAATTGGTGTCGTAGAAGTATATTTTGGGAACTTCCGTATTGGAAGCACAATCTGATCCGCCACAACCTAGATGTCATGCATTGTGAAAAGAACTTCTTCGACAATATCAAGAACACTGTGATGGATGACCCTGAGAAAACCAAGGACAATATGAACTCTCGCAAAGATTTACAATTACTGACGGGCAGAAGATCTTTGTTTCTACAGACTGGACCGGGAGGGAGGTTATACAAACGTAGAGCATCGTACTGTCTCAGTAAGGACGAAAAGCTTAAAGTGTGTGAGTGGTTGTGCAATCTCAAATTTCCAGATGGATACGCGTCAAACATTTCGCGTTGTGTTCAAATGCCACAGCTTCGTCTAGTGGGAATGAAAAGTCACGATTGTCACGTTTTTTTGCAAAGGTTGGTTCCGATTGCATTTCGTGACTTCTTGCCAGATAATGTCTGGGGGCCGCTAGTGGAGATCAGTAATTTTTTCAGAGCTTTGACAGCTCCTGACATCCGATATAGTGACATGGATTTATTAGAACGTTCGATTGTGGTGACTATGTGCAAGCTGGAAAAATTCTTTCCTCCATCGTTCTTTGATTCCATGGAGCATTTGGCGATACACCTTCCCTGGGAGGCAAAGGTCGGTGGGCCCGTACAGTACAGGTGGATGTACCCATTTGAGAGGTAAATACCAGTTACTGTTAAATTGATAACTATACGATGTTCAAAATATGACTAGTTAATCTTTTTTTGTCTTTGTTAGACGGATGTTTGATTTTAAGAGACCAAGGGGTAACAAGGCACACATAGAAGGGTCGATTGTTGAGGCGTACATTTACGCAGAAATTGCAAATTTCTCCTCACTCTACTTTGACAGCAACATTGAAACAAGAGCAACCCGTTTGAACAGGAACGAAGTTCCAATATCTATTGACCCCAACGACCAATTATCAGTATTCCAGAGTAAAGGGAAAACAATGGGGCGTTGTGTCAGTTACAGAAATTTGTCTCTCGCAGAGTGCAAAGCGGCTCATCTCTATGTCTTGTTGAATTGCCCAGAGGTCGAGTGTTGGTTAAGGTAAGATTAGTAATTGCCATACGATGTATTCTTGCTAATATATCAATTGATGTTTTAAACGGCTTCTTTCTGCGACAGTGTGTTTGATGAACAGATGTGCGCTGGATATCCGCAAGCTAATAAAGATCAGATACGTAAAGCTTATTTTATCGACTGGTTCAAACAAATTGTTGTGTCTGGTAGTTACAGTGTGGATCCTAGATTACGCGGTCTTGCTCGGGGTCCTGTTTTGAAAGCAAAAACGTATAATGGTTATACGGTTAACGGATTCAAATTTCATACAGAAGCATATGGGGCTGGTGGGCAAACAATGAACAGTGGCGTTTATGTGAAGGGCGACACTGGTGACCCAGACGCACGTAATTTCTATGGAATGCTTCAAGAGATTATACAGCTTGATTACTGGGGCAGTGGAAACTTGGAACAAATTGTTATGTTCAAATGTGATTGGTACGACGTGTATAATGGAATAACAACTCATCCGACTTATGGCCTTGTTGACATTAATCCAACAATGCGACTCGGGACAGGAGCGTCTGAACCGTTTATCTTAGCTAGTCAGGCGCAACAAGTCTATTACACTCTGTATCCGTCACAAAAAAATACGAGTAGGAGAGGATGGTGGGCGGTTTGCACGACAAGAGCGAGGTACCTCGTTGACACAACTGCAGTGGCTAATCTCGACATTTATCAAGATAGCACCGCACCTCAGCTAAGATTGGATGACATCAACAATATCGACAATACACCTATCAGGCTTGCAGACAATGATATTGTGGAAGTCGATGATAACGACACGTTCGCCGACGATGACGTGGATGAAGATCATGATGATGGTGACGACGACGACCCTGATTATGCGTAATGTGTGTTCTAAGCAATATGTTTGCCTATGTAGTAAGAATTCGTGAACTTAAACAGTGGTTTATTTGCAATATGTAAGTTTGCGTTGTAATATTTGAGTTATTTGAATTGTAACGTTTATATATATATATATATATATATATATATATATATATATATATATATAAAACTAGTGTAAATTATAGATATAAATAAAAACATAAATATATATAAGGTGCAAACATTAATAAAAACAAGCTAAAATAAACCACGTTTGTTCATAATTATACAAATACAAATAAAAGCAGCAAATAACAGTCTAAATTTCAATATCCGCTTCAAATTACATATCACCCAAGCCAGTGGTGTCGTCATCACCGCCCCCCGAACTTCTTTCCTGGTCTCCTTCGTCCTCCTGACCGATAGAATGTGACTGTGGTCGATAGAATGAACCCCCTGATACTCGCCCGCTGCCGACACTCGTGTTCGTCGGTTGCAATGGTTGGTGGAAAACTGCCGGGAAGTTGTTAAACTGTTGTGGTAGCCCCTGTTGTTGTTGACCCTGTTGCTGTTGCGCTGACCCCCACAACCCCTCGGGCACCGGCACATTCATCTGTGACATAAAGTATTTGAGCACATTCTTTAAACCGGCGATTTCTTCATTTTGAGTAGCTGTTACGGCCTCCAGTTCCTCACATTTTGAGCGAAGCGGCTCCAAGCTACTAGAGCCAGTCTCAACGAACCTAGAATGTCTCCGAGCCTTGAATCCTATGCGCTCGGGCTCACCGTAACTCGCCAGACCCACCACCCTATTCTTCTTTACACGTCCGGCTGCGGCAATTTCCACCCACGGTCTCACATCCCAGACCGGCCACTGGCTCATATCGGGCCCATGTTCTCGTAGGCAGTGTTCCACATAGGCATCCTACATATGACATATTATGATTCAAAATATTTTTTGTAACAAACATAAGTATAATTACGACAACACCAATTATTGACGATTACACAACTTTAATGAAAGAATATATTATACTCACGTAATTAGCCTTGTCCTCAGGGTTTGGCCACTCAACCGTACCGTCGTCGTGTTTCTTTGCACGAGTCTTTACAAAGACATCCTGAAACGGCACCTTGTCGGGCGTTGTATTCATTTCCTTGGCCTGTCATAATATGAAAATTCATTAAAGCAAATATAGATCACATTATTAAATCAATGATGATATTTGAAAAATAACCAATCATATTTTTCTACTTACCAGATCTATCCTATGCTTGTTCGTGCTGCGCGACCCACCCCTATAGTTTACTGTTTTCCCCTTATCTCGATTTTTGGCGTTCTGCTCCGAACGACCCTTCGTGGGCTCAAGCTCCCAGTAATCATAAAATGCCTGCCGAAAATCTTCGTGAATCCAACAGCTGTGAGTCAAACTATAGGTGGGGTCAACTCTGCAGCGCAACCACCATTTCTTGGCGTGGTTTACCGAACCTGCAAATCTCGCAGTGGCGACCTTATCATACCATTCCCTGACTGCATTTTCAATGGCAGGATCCCACTGGTAAGTGTGCTGCATTTAATACAGACATAAAGAAAAGTTGGTCACATAAATGAATAAAAATGAACAAATATTTATAAATATTTAATAAATATAGAAGCCAAACTAATTCCTTACCTTAAATCTGTTCCAACACATTTCCTTCTCCTCTTCTGGCCACATGCCGTACGTGAAGTATGGCCCTTGCATCATGTTCCTCAAATTTGTACCAATCGTCGTCACGGCGGAAGGGTTCTCTATTGAGCCGTCAAAGAATAATTCCAGTACCTCCCTGTCATCCGGATTTGCCGGGGGCTCGCGAGGTTTAGATTGTCCTCGCACTGCAACCCTAGCAATACCACCATCGTCTCCTGAATCATCGTTACCCCCCTCATCCTCGGCTAACTCCTCAGAAACGCCATGAGCACGTGAGCCTGAAGCTCGTGTGCCCGAAGCACGTGTGCCCGAAGCACGTGTGCCTGAACCACGTGAGCCTGAACCCCGTGAGCCCGATGATGATGGCCCAACAGTACTTCCCGTCCCCTGAATCTGTAGCTGTGGCCTCGTTAGCGGTGTTTGTGGCACACCAAATCCAGATCCACTCCCAAACCCAGGCCCACCAAACCCAGGCCCACCAAATCCAGGCCCACCAAATCCAGGCCCACCAAACCCAGGCCCACCAAATCCAGGCCCACCCAATCCAGGCCCACCAAATCCAGGCCCACCATAACCAACCCCGCCGTAACCAGCCCCACCAAATCCACCACCCCCAAGATATACACCCCCCGTTGTCGATCCTACACCCATCAATTGATTGGTAAACGGCCCACTAGCGCGGGCTCCTGCCTCATTTGATCCTCCGGGAAACATCGGCATAATCGCTGAAAGTGATCCCATCGAACCAAGATCAGGCTGCGAAGAGAATGATCCTCGGGGTACCCCTTCCGGGTATGGCACCTGGTTCTTCGACACCTTCTTTTTTCCTTTCCCCCTTCCCTGATCTGACGAGCCGGCCATCTGATAAATAAATATTTAGAATGGTCAAATTAATAATTTCTAAACGCTACTAACCTTAATTTTTAGCATATCTAATTAACATAAATACGTTCTAACATAAACACAATTATATATGTTATATAATACAAAGTTAATCGATTAAATTCTACAAAAATCATAATAAAATACGTAGCTATATTGGTCACATAATCACAAATCTAATATTAATTAATTAAGCATATATATATATATATATATATATATATATATATATATATATATATATATAATTAACAGTACTAATACACTCGAATCAACAAATACATCACTATTATGCGATAATATTACACAAATCTAACCGATTAATTAAATTAAACCTTAAGATACATATATAAATCGTCACATATATAATTAATTACCTCTACTACCTTAATTAAGTATAAATAATTAACATATATATATAAATACACTATCTAATCAACAATTACATCACAAATACTAATTACACAAATCTAACCATTAATTTAAAAAAAAATTAATAATACACATAGATCGTTCAAAATTACTTCTAATATTTTAATTAATCATATAATTACACAAATCTAACCACTAATTTAAAAAAAAATTAATAATACACATAGATCGTTCAAAATTATTTCTAATATCTTAATTAATCATACATAATTACACATATCTAACCATTAATTTTAAAAAAAATTAATAATACACATAGATCGTTCAAAATTACTTCTAATATCTTAATTAATCATACATAATTACACAAATCTAACAAATACAACACTATGATGCTATAATATTACACAAATCTAACTAATTAATTAAAAATAAACATTAATATACGTAGATCGTCACATAATTACCTCTAATTAATACCTTAATTAAGCATAAATAATTAACACAAATATGCCTAAAATCAACAATTATATCACAAATAATCTAATTACACAAATATAACCATTAATTTAAAAAAACAAACATAATACACATAGATCATCACATAATTACCTCTAATACCTTAATTAAGCATAAATAATTAACACTAATATGCCTAAAATCAACAATTACATCACAAATAATCTAATTACACAAATCTAACCATTAATTTAAAAAAAAAAACATAATACACATAGATCGTCAAAATTAATTCATCAAATCGACTAATTAATACATAATTAACACAATTACATCATCAAATCAACTAAAAAATCATATTTATGCAAAATAATAAAAATCTAACCGATTAAACCCAAAAAAAAACATGTATAATCGTAATTTTGAAGACATTAAACACATACCTTAAAAAAAGAAGAGATTTGGAGCTGAAATGAGTGAAATTATGTGAAATCGAGTGAAAATGAGTGAAAAAAAAAATTTTGGCCGAGAGCAGCAATGGCAATTTTCGCAGCAGAAATCTGCTGCGAAAATGCCATATAAATATGGCACCAACGTCCTGGGGACGTTGGTGCCATGGATTAATGCTGCCGTGCAGCTTTGTGTCTGCATGCAGCAGACACAAAGCTGCAGGGGAGCAGCTGGCGTTGAATTCGACTGTCAGCAACGTCTAAACAGACGTTGCTGCAGTCGAAAAATGCTACCAACGTCTTTTTCAGACGTTGGTAGCATTTCAAACTTAAAAAAAAAATAAAAAAATGCAGCAGCAACGTCTGTACGACGTTGCTGCTTCAAAAAACTTCTGACAAATACCTGCCAACGTCCGAAGACGTTGGCAGGTATTTATTTTTTTCAATTTTGCTGTACCAACGTCGAAGGACGTTGGTACAACTAATTTCCTGCAACGGATTGGAAATCCGTTGCAGTGTGTCCGTTTCAATTGAACCAAATTCTTGTAGTGAGAGAATTAAACTTACGTATATTATAGTTCACAGCAACTTTTTAAGTAATGTGGGACAATACTCGATACGCTATTTAATTTGCATGTAGGTTAACACAAATATCATCGCATCCATAAGTTGATATTAAAACCAATGCATTATAAGTCGCAAATTCATCATAAGTTTTAGGTAGATTTCATATCATATAAAATTTTGGATATTTAAATTGTGTCTCTTTTTTAAAAGTTCTTACTAAGAAAATTTGAAATTTAGAAGTTAAATCTTGACTTTAGCTAGCTCGAATAGTTCGATGAATCCATATCTTAGTCGTGGATTTAAGAGACTGCAGAAACATTTGAGTTTTAGATTTTTCATTTCATATTTAGACAAAGGGTCTCAAAATTATCTAAACATGTGAAAAACGCATTGGTTGCAATTAATTCCAATTCACATATGAAGCCAGACAACAAATGGATCCATGTATAAATAAACTAGCCATTGTGTGCACGCGCGGACCGCGTGCAATGTGTTCTTAGGTATTAAAAACGGGCTTGTAATTAATAGATTAAGTAGGGTTGATTTACTCTATTGCCAAAAAAAATTCATGGTAAAAGCTGTAAAAAGAGGTAGTTTGTGGAGAAAAACGAAGAAGAAATAAGAAGATGAAGAAGTTTAAAATTTTGAATTTGTTTAATTAGGATAGAGGTGGTGAACGTGATACTCTGATTGAATCAATCTCCCTAAATTTTAGGAGGTGGTTTTGGATGATGGTTACAAATATTTGGGTAGTTAAAAGATCGGTGTTGTGGTGTACTAAAATAATTACAATATTAGGCTCTTAGAAACTAAATTTAGATGATTAAATAGGGGCAAATTTGGAAAACACTTTATTTGTACAACACAAAACCTGTTTATTTATATTAATAACTAGCCATTGTGTGCACGCGCGGACCGCGTGCAATGTGTTCTTAGGTATTAAAAATGGGTTTGTAATTAATAGATTTAGTAGGGTTGATTTACTCTATTGCCAAAAAAAATCATGGTAAAAGCTGTAAAAAGAGGTAGTTTGTGGAGAAAAACGAAGAAGAAATAAGAAGATGAAGAAGTTTAAAATTTTGAATTTGTTTAATTAGGAAAGAGGTGGTGAACGTGATACTCTGATTGAATCAATCTCCCTAAATTTTAGGAGGTGGTTTTGGATGATGGTTACAAATATTTGGGTAGTTAAAAGATCGGTGTTGTGGTGTACTAAAATAATTACAATATTAGGCTCTTAGAAATTAAATTTAGATAATTAAATAGGGGCAAATTTGGAAAACACTTTATTTGTACAACACAAAACCTGTTTGTTTATATTAATAATAGATAATAGATATAATACCTATTTAGATACCTTCGAATGATATCTTCACTAAGTACTTTACTTTGTTATGGACGGTTAATTGACGAGCCACATGCAGTTTCAGTCAAAATGGATTATAGTGAATCGTGTTTTTAAGATATAATTTTCCCAAAAAAAGAAAGCAATTGATTAGTTTTTGCACGAACTAAACGAATCAATTCTGAGAAATTGAAGCTCTTTAATTTATGAAAAAACCTTTTTAGTTGCTTGAGTCTAAAGTCCATCTATATTCAACTAATGTGGGATACGACTTAAAATGTTGTTATACTTTTTTGCATCTACATCCCATTAATATTAAAACAATGTGGCATATATACTTTATTTTTTATCTCTCACTACATTATCTAAAAAACAATATAACATTAAATATAGGGAAAACATGATTTAATTGCACTCTTTAAGATTTGATCTAATTACAAAGACTTCTTCATTTATTTTCACAGATTATAAAAACAATCTTTTAAAGTTAAAATAAGCATGGCAGATAGGCTCCATAGACTAGATCTGATTAATTAGTTATAGAGATATCCCTTAAAGTTTTAGATATGTTACATAACGACCCTCTATATTTAGTATTTTTAGAGGTTTAAGGGGTATCTTTATAATTGTTCAAACATTAGAGAATATGTTTGTAATACCTAAGCCGATCGGGGATTATAAATGTAATTATACCTGAACAATAAACCCTTCATGAACAGTAAGTAAATGGTTAAGTGATTCATCATTTTTTTTTTTTTTTGCAAGCAAATGACATTATGTTCCCAGTTCCATCTTTTTTCTGAAGTTTAGTTAGAAAACAATTTAGCATGAAGGTGGAGACCCCTGATTGTTACTTTTATGAAAGATGTGTAGCTGGATGAAAGAGACATGATACCTAAACTTTATAAATAGTTAAATATACACACATGACATATACCTCTAGCTACTAGCAGATCACGATAAAACCAAAAAAAAAAAAAAAAAAAAAGAATGGGAAAAACATAACATTATTGCACTTGTATTGAACTTCATCACAGAACACATTAACAAGTATTTTTCAATTATTATTTTTTTGCTATGCAGTATTAGTATTTTTACTTATATTATGCTTCTACTCAAGCATTCTCCTTTAAAACTTCTCTTTTTGTTCCTATTAAATTTTCAACCTTATGCTCATTTCTCAAGGATCGTTATTTGACAAGATGAGATTTGATAAGGTGTCAAGTCATTATCTAGTATCACTTGGTTTTCTTTTCCTATTAAATAAAAAAAAACATTTTCTTACTAGCTAATACTTTTCAAAGCTCGTGAACTAAACGATATAAAAGTGGACATTCGAAGGGACCAATACATCTGGAAAGGTAGGAATTTCATAAAATTAAGATTGCAAGTGATGTGATTTTTTCTTTGTTGGAGCTCCTAAAGTCCCTAGTTTGTTAAAATTTTCTAATTTAGAAAATTCACATAATCATCAATGATAATGCTTAAAGAAATAGATTTGTAATACATTTTCTTTCTAAAGTCTATTATGAGCATCGATGTATGATGAAGTATTAACTATGGTCGCATGCAAATGATGATGGGGCTACTAGGGTTGTTGGAGTTGGTGCAATGAACACATGTCCCAGTATAATTACTCATCGATAGAGCCAATTGAGAAGAAGCCATGCATGCATACAGTATATTAATTATTATTATGTGTATATATACGCAATCCCTGCGCATATACAATTATGCCAAAGTTGGCCAAATATTTACGCAACGTTGAATGCTTTATAATTTCACTACTTTAAAATTCCCATTGATTCGAGAATCAAGTTAATGTACTCAGGTATTTTATACATACTGGATACTGGATAGTCATTTATGCAGAATCATTTATAATTATGAAAGTGACCGGTTAAGTCATGTGAAAAATGTAAATATATGACCTAACTTATTTAAGTCCCCCATCATTTGTTTTCTATTCGACGACTTCATAATTACGTACTCATCAATAAATGATAGTCTTTTCATCTCGAAACTTGAGGTATAAAATACTTCAAAATAAACAAATAATAAAGAGACGGGTATACAAATATTTATCATGATTTTGCTTGATCTGTTTTAACTTTTTATAATAAATGATGGGAGAAATCAACTATTATTTGCAATAATATTCATATAATGTTAACTATATAAGATCTTAATAAAATGAAAAAGGAAAAAATATTTCCTCATCATATTTTTTCAACAGGTTCACAACCAACACGATCGAAGTAGAGTATTGACAGGAACTAACGCATGAGGTTTGCACATATATACGCCACGATCAGAGGCGTGTTTATTCATATTTTATATATATATATATATATATAATATACACATAAAAAAATGCATGATTCATTAAATTAAGTTGCTAATACAAATTGATAAATTGCGATAGACACCTAACAATAAAATCCCAAGTTACGTAAAATATATTATTTTTGAGAACTTACCAACAAAACCCTTGTATCCGTGGTAAAAATTTGGAATAGTTTGAAGTTCTGATAATGTAGCTAACGAAAAGAAGTACTCAAATAGTGTATAAAAAGTCTTGTTCATATGAACTTGTCTTTCAATTTTTTTCAGGTGTGTTTAATAATTAATATTATCTTTACCACGTTTCAACTTTTTCCATTACTTAATTTCGTTATTACGTTATCTAATCACTTTTATATTATTATGTACTTTTTATTAAAGTACTTTTGACAAATACAAAAAAAAATAAAAATAGTAGATTAGCTTAACACCCGATTGAATTTCTAGATACACCCCTATATGCAATATATTAGTTCACATTTTATACCATATTCCGGTTCAAGTGACCTTCATTTCATTTTCTGATAACAAAATGGTTTATATTACAACTTCTTGTCTCTATCAAAAACAAAGGAAACCAAAACCTATTCTAACTAAATATCATTCCACTCATGTAATTGGACTCCTATACTTGCCTCCCAAGTCTCTTAAAACTTACAAATGACTTATACAAGAAGAGAAAAATTGGACCAATTACCGAAATCGTACAATGCAAGACTCAAGGTCCAAGTTTTATTTCCAGACTAAATACAGTATCACACTTTATAACTACATAAAAAATTATAAAATAAACATAGTACTTTTAACAAAATAAACAATAAAATAAAGCACATATCTCTATTTTAACATTTATGCCTACACAAACTCAAATAAGTTCACCAAATGTACTGTACTACCCACCTCCCCCATCAATTCAAGCCCAACACCAAAAACCTAATCGGATCACCACCTCCAGCTGTCCCACAAACCGCCTCACCTCTGACGTGGCACCATTTTATGGCGGGTGACATTTATTACAATGCCTCTGTAAGTCACCATCATCCTATGATTTCCACCCCCAAAAAAAATAAAAAACACAAAAACCGAACCGTCACGTGGTTCCCGTAAAAAGTCCACCCACACACCAAACCTGCTTATCTGTCACTCCCAACCTCAGGCTCGTGATCCTCTCACTAGGCTCGGACAACCGTTTGGCCCTCCAAACCTAAAACCAATAAACAAATCAACCAAAACCCCACAAAACAACAAAAATATGGTAAACAAATAATACTCCTTGTACTTTGCTCTAAAACATCAACCTGCATTCTACAGTACCCAATTTTTATTTTCACCTTCCACCACAAGCAAAATAACACACACACACACTTCTTGATCTTCATCACCTTTTTTTTTCTCACTGATTGCTTTCTTGTGAAGCCATTTAAAGCTGCTCACGTTAAAGCATTTTTACAATACCCTTTATAAACCCGACCCATCGTCACTTCATGCTCCAAACACAGATAAAAATGGAGTCTTTTTCACTCAAAACGCACTTATACTCATTTCTGTTCGTAACCCATTTCGTTTTAGCTCAATCCATGTTGGACCCGGTTGATTTCTTGGCCCTGCAATCGATTCGTAAGAGCTTGAGTGATTTACCCGGGTCGAACTATTTTGCTTCGTGGGATTTCACCTCCGACCCGTGTAACTTCGCCGGCGTTTATTGCGACGGCGATAGGGTCATAGCTCTCAATTTAGGTGATCCCAGAGCCGGGTCGCCCGGGTTAACGGGTCGGGTCAACCCGGCTGTTGGCAAGCTCTCTAATCTGGCGGAGTTCACTATTGTACCGGGTCGGGTTTACGGGTCATTGCCGCAGACTCTTTCGCAGCTTAAGTTTTTAAGGTTCTTGGCGATCAGCCGGAATTTTATCTCCGGCGATATTCCGGCGACTTTGGGTCAAATCCGGGGGCTACAGACCCTGGATCTCAGCTACAATCAGCTCACCGGTTCGATTCCGGCTTCGATCGGTTCTCTGCCGGCTTTATCGAACGTCATTCTCAATCACAACCGGTTGACCGGTTCGATTCCGGCTTTTACTTCTCAAACCCTGACCCGGCTCGATTTGAAGCACAACGGTCTCGCCGGTTCGATTCCGGTTCTCGGGCTGCCTCAGTCGCTTGAGTATCTTTCATTGTCCATGAACCGGTTCACCGGTCCGGTGGATTTAGTTCTGTCCCGGTTGAACCGGTTGAGCTACGTTGATCTGAGCATGAACCAGTTCACGGGGTGCGTACCGAGTAATTTGTTCGGTTTTCAGATTAGTAGCCTGCAGCTGCAGAGGAACCAGTTTTCGGGCCCGGTTCAACCGGTCGATCAGGTGACGATCCCGACCGTTGATCTGAGTTATAACCGTTTGTCCGGTTCGATATCGCCTTTGTTCTCGACGGTTCAGAATTTGTACCTGAATAATAACCGGTTCACGGGTGAGGTGCCGGCCAGTTTGGTGGACCGGTTATTGTCCGCGAGTATTGAGGTGCTTTATTTGCAGCACAATTATCTGACCGGGATCGAAATTAATCCGACGGTGGATATTCCTTTGACCAGCTCGTTGTGTCTACAGTATAACTGCATGGTGCTGCCCGTAGACACTCCCTGCCCGTTAAAGGCTGGTACTCAGAAATCAAGACCTACGGAACAATGCATCCAATGGAAAGGGTAATTTTGGGAACTTGGGGTTTGTGAGAGGGGTAAAATGGGAAATGTGTTACTAATTTTTTGTGGGGGGGTTATTATTAAACTGAATATTCTTTTGTTTGTTATAATGTGGGTAATTAAGTGGGTTGATAAAAGCTAAAAATGTGGATAATTTGCAAGAAAGAAATTAATTAGTGGGGATGATGGAATCTGAAAGTGATTTATGGTTGGTTGCAAATCTTTTTGTAATTAGAAAACATGTTTAATTTGATCATGTCATTCAATTTTTTTTTTATTGGGATGTTTTGTGTAGTAGACTATTATTAATTTTGTTACTAGATTTTTGCCGTGTGGAGGTGGAGTTGATCATGGTTTTTCAATGATTGTACCTTCTGGGTGAATAACTTTATTTTCTTTTTGACCCCTAAATAAATGGAGTTTCAGATTTTTTTAATCTTTAATTGGTCGGGGCAAGCACTGTTTAGTACCCAGAAGCCGTTGGGATTTGTCGGAAGCCCTACACATACTAGCAAATTTCCTTTTACATTTATACCTTAATGATTTATTTAATTCAGTGGTTTCTTTTTGTTCTTTTGTTTGCAGTGGATGATTTAGTCATGTGATCAGAAAAAAAAAAAAAAAAAAAAAAAGATTGAAGCTTTTCTAATGAATTGTATCTCTCAAAGTTCCCTAAAAAGATATTGAGACAGAAAAATAATGAGGCGTTTGTATTTCTAGGTAAGTGAAAATGAATTATAAAAACAATTTTATATTTAGTTCAACATTCTTGATTTCTCTAAAACGTTTCCCAGTTTCCTAAAAAGAATTGCTTAAGGTTTTTATATCTAACCGAAATATACACACAAACTGAAATTTTAATCCATGTTGCATATCATTTGCATCTCACATTTTGTTTCAAGATCAAACATACAATAACTTATATCATATTATCAAAATGTGAATCTTAATATTATGGTTGAAACAGTCTCTTTATTGGCAAATTTTCTTTTTATTCCCTAGACTCGTAAATACAATAAAATAAATGCGTATAATTGTCGAGCGAAAGCGGCAGTCAAGATTTTACAACTTTCGTGCTCTTTACAACTACGCAAATTTGGTTTCAAGTGTGTGGCTTTTACCTTTTGCTCATTTTTATGTGAGATATATATAGAATGTGTAGAATGTAGATAGTGAGATTTGTTACTTTGTCTTTTCCATTTGACGAGGAATCATTTGTTAATCAAGGTTTTGCCGGTCAAAAAAGTGATTAAAGCTTATATGTTTGGGATCCTTTTTTACCCGATAAATTAATTCTTGTTACGTACACAAAGTAAATAAACTCTGAGTGCATATTGGTTTTCTTTTACTATATATATATATATATATAATAAAAAAAATTTATGACCTCTCTCCGTTAAATTACGGGTTGAGTTATTGGATACCAATTGATGTAGAGAATTAATGTATATATCTCGAAAGCATAATTTCTGTTGTTCTTTGTTTTGCTCTTTGGCTTCCAAAAGTAAAGGGAACCATCCGTACGCGTTGACCTGGATTTAAAAAAAATTCCCTTTCAAAGTAACGTGAATAAATTTTCATACTAGATGCAATAACTTACAAATAATGTTTGAATTAAATACACTAGGCAAATTTAGTATGATAGACACATACTTAAAACTTAAAAAGGCATAAAATCATATTACTCTTCATAGAGATCTAAATTCAGACCAATTAATGGTATTTTATATTTTGGTCATAACTTATTTTTTAGATGTCGGAATTACAAATCACTTTTTCGCTTTGGTGACTAAACATGTGCTTTCCATGTCTTCGGTCATCTTCTTTTATATTTGTCTTTGTCACACTCGTCTTTGCTATTGAGCTAGCATGCAGAATACCAAATTATGAAAAGCAAAAATAATTTCGTAATTTTTTGAGTTGTGACGCTAGTTTTCAGTGTAGCTAATTACTCAAAATGTCACTTTTGTTGAAAATTACCAAAAACACATTTTTCTGTTATAATAGAAAATAACCGAAATCAACTGTTTCATATCATTTACATCCAACCAACTAATAATTCTTCAAATGTAGGAAAGGCTGGAATGAAGAGCTCAATGCTTCTTTGGGGCTTTTGTCAAAGAGATCAAAAAATGCTTCTAAGGGGGTTTACGTGTAAAATGGGCCATCGGACTTTGATAAGTAAAACTATCATTAACTGCAATTAAGTTAATTAAACGGATTTCAATTTTATTCAAATTTAGTTATTCTGTTTCTTCCTTGCAGTTTCACTTTTTTATTCAACTGTCAAAATCAGGAACTTTTTAGTTCCCATGTTGATAAGACGGGCACTAATCACTAATTACTTAGCGATAAGTGGATGGTCAAAAAGGAATTTAAAGCTATTCCTTTGTATAATATTTTTTTGAAAAAGAAAGAAAAACTGATGATGCACATAAAATCATGCACGTAGAACTCTTCTTTGTCACGATTAACATATCTCATTGTTACTTTTGTGTAACACAAGTCAAATCACAATACTTCGTATTCTCGAAAGTACTAATAATCGCACCTTTGCAAGAATAATGGAGTATCAGATACTTCACCTTTTTATCCCTAAGCAACAAAAAGAGAAGAAAAGGAGAATCGATGCTAGCAATTTCCCTTTATATCACTATTAAATTTTCATTTTTAATTTGATTTGAAGCTATTGGTTAAATAAACGAGCTCGCCATCATATCCAATTAAAATACTAGTCAAATTTAAAAAAAAAAATATACTAAATGTATTTGATTCATATATAAGCTTATTACCACTTGAAGTCCCAAACCAATGACCTCTTCTAAAAAGTTATAAATTAATTTCAGTACTCTAAATACTTTAGACTAAAATATATTTTTATAACACAATTCAACTAGTACGGGAGCAAAACTCAAGAGTCAAATCCAGACACTTTATTCTGGATCTCAAGCACCTCTCAACAAAACGAATCTTGTGAGTGTTGAGAATGAACCTGATAGCTGTCGGTTAATGCATATTTAAAGGCGAAGGGGCTCGTAGCCGTGACACATTGTTCAATAGGTGTTAGTTGAATTGCATTGCATTAGTTGAATTTGATACTTATGAATGGATCATTCACTGAAGGAACAATTCCATACTCAAGCTCAAGCATTTTAGATAAATTATACGCGTCGACTTGTTATTTAATTTAAACCATCATGACTCGATGGTGCAAATGAGGGGTGTAGTTGTGGGCACCTGTCGAGCCCTCATGACCTAATTAGGAATCTTATGTTATGCATTATCATATTTGATTCATAAGCTTCTACTGCATACATGCTAAAACCACAATGACCATTTTCAAAAAGCATTACATCACTTCATTAAGAGGCCGTTTGATAAATAAGAAAGAATTAGATATTATGGTTTGACATTTGTATGATCATATATATGTATATGGTGTTTGTTTGGTAACATAGGTTATTTCTTAATATAATCTGTTTTGTCTTATAGACTAATCTATCCAAGCGACGTGGATTATATTAAAGGAGTCGCGAAATTCAAATATACGTACCAAATGTACCAATTGCATGCATGTGATTATATATCCCGAATTATATAAACAGAAATAAAGGTGTATTTGGTGGTTTCAAATGCACAATTTAGATTACCTTGTTGGTGGTTTGATTTCTGACATAAATTTGTGATTAATAAATTATACTTAGAATCTCATTAAATTCCTATATTTTTTTATCTATTGAGTGTTATAGCAAAGAAAAGTAAAAAGCATATGAATAAAATAGCCAGTTTATGTGCACGTGCACAGGTGGGGAGTAGTTCACGAAGACAATAATGTAGAATGAAGTGATACAATGCCACGCCGTTAAGCTTAAGAAATGAATGTCTGCCTAATAATTTGCATGCGCCTTTCCCGACACCACTTTTCACTTCTTTTTCATTTTTTAATGGATGTAATAATTGATAAACAGGTGCTATTTTTGCAATTAATAAATATTATTTGTAAGTTTTGATCAAACCACTTAATTCCTGTATAGGAGTGTGGACCAAAATGTATAAATATTTTTTCTATAAGTAACTAAATATGTTTATTTTGACTTAAAGAAACGAGATGTCTACATCAATTGCATTAATAATTTTTATAAATAGTTCAAAATGAATCAAAAAAAGTTCGAAACATTGCAAAAGAAATTCTGATATCTAACGGACCAAAATATACACCTAAATCAAAACTTTGATCTATATGTAGCATTTGCATCACTCTCGAACTTATCTTTCTTTTCTTCGTTGTTTTCAATTTATGAGAATTTGTTGATATGGTCATTGGAAAAAGAGGTTTGAAAGCATTGAGGCGGTGAGTATTTATTCCGATGATTTCTCCAAAGGACGTCCTTGTAATTTTAAATAGTGAAGGGGTTTGTTTCCCAGAAATCTATCTTGGAAAATCGAATTAAGTGCAGATTACAGTGCAAATATTAGTTGAAGCACTTACTCTCATCATTACTGCTAGCATGACTCGATAAAATAATTATTTGATGCACATTATCTCACAAACCCCATTTTCCAAATGAAAATTAATTGACATGGGAACACAAGGTGATACATCAACGAATAATTCGGCTACATCAACTACTAAAAAAATAAAAAGTATGCCCTATTTAATCTTATTAGAAAAACTCCTCTTACTCTTTGCATACTTAATGTGTATACCTAAGTAAAAGTAAACTTGATGATTTCTAATTAGGCTCTAATAATTGGTGAATTACAAGATATACCCCTGAAGTATTGGTAAATTATAAAAACCACCCCTCATGTTTAGAAAATTAGGCCAGCTACTCCTATAACTATTTTTAGTTAAAAGTGTGTGTATGTGTGTTTTCTCTCAAATACGAACGATGGTTTGTGCAAAGTAACTCATAATTCAATGCTTTGTATAATTTCTTTATCATGCCTTTAAATTATATCGTATACTTTAATATTATGATTAATTATTTTTATACGAACCTACCTTTCATTATATAGTTTAGTATCAAATATTATCTCTAATACTTCGAGCTTTGATTATTTAATAATGCATTTATCATTTGTTTGTATACCATCACATTTTACTTTCAAGTTTGCTAGTATGCTCGTAAACAGCAATTAATTAATAGTTACAATTAATACTTAAACTATAGTGCGAAAGCAATAATTCAGAAAGAGAAAGTAAATAATCAAATTCATAAAAAAAGTGCTTAGATATTCAAAATCAGTATGAATTTAGTTTTCATTTCATCCAATTATAGATATTAATTTGTGTCTTGATAAAGTATTGAAATAATTGTATAAAAATTTTCGTAACTGTTTAGTATCATGAGATGTTTAGACTTCATTTATTTGAAGACAAAATAATACTATAATATTTTAACTGTTGTTGTGCATCTCATACAGGCACGTAATACTAGTCAGTGACTTTAGATAGGGTGAAGTAGAAAAACATAAGTATTTATGCTTGACTAAGGGCGGGCTTTGAAGTTTCTAGGCGCTATTCTTAAAAATTATAATAATTCAAAAGTTTAAGAAAAATATTGTAATTAAACCAAAACTTTAGTAAGTATAGAATATAGACTATTATCCAGTTAAAACAAAAAATACTAGTAAAGAATATGATACAACATAGATTTCAAACATGAAAGAATTGCATTCACAAAATGTCATATACAAACCTACGGATAGAATAAAATAGTTTATATTATTTATATTATAAATTACCAGAAGTTTCCTGATAGACCTAGTCTAGTAAGGAATACCAATTCTGTAGACCTAGTCTAATAAGAAGATCTAGTCTAATAAGGAATACTTAAATTACATAAAAATAATAATACAAATAATATAAACTATTTTATTCTATCACCTACCAGCGGTAAAAAAATAAAAAAAAAAAAACGTTTGGATCTCTAAATAATACTGGTTGATCAAGATACAAACGTTATATGCACCAAGCCGGTACATACAGAGCTCTAAATCCGGTCTAACATATTTTTCCAGAACTTCATACAATATATACAAGTATCCAAACATTTATTGATGTATATTTCATTGTACGATAGAATCACAACACAAAATGTTGAAGCGCCCTTGTTTCAGGCTTATCGTACACCTTCTACAGCTAACATTATGCATCATCAAATTATACAATTGAACTTAAGGAAGTGTGTGAGTAGATGGTTTAATAAAAGTGTCTCCTTCGAGGTCTCTTCTTGTTTGCAGGCGGTCGTGCATCTCCATTTCCCGGGAACTCCCATTTCACGATATCTCCGTCCCACGAAGAGCTAACCAACATTGGATAATTGGGGTGCCAACTGCAATCTCTCACGGTCGATCTATGGTGCTCCAGATTCGCAACTTGCTCCCCACTAACCTGAAAGTCGAACATAAACAATGGAATATAATATTACCAAATGATTTGAACCAGAAGTATAATGGATTCTAACTATGCAATGCGTGAACCAGAAACATGCAGAAATACATCAGAGCACACTTTATGGTGGTGACATGAATGTATGTCTAGAACAAAGTTTCTCACTCTTGGACATCGATAAGCGATAAAAAAAAATTCACAAGTGTATCCCTCAAGAACAATCGTCATCACTATCCAGAAGCAACTTATAGATAGTTACTAATCTTGTATGTTTATCCACATATTATTCCTTTCGTGGAACTGGATCCAACTAATGTCATCATAAATTAAAATTTGAGAATCCCACCTCAAGAATTCTCATCAGAAGATGGAAAGCATTCTTTATGTAAAAAGAAAGATTTTGCAGATAACAGGAAGTAGGCATGAGAGCATACCAAGTCATAAATGTACACGCATGAGTCATGAGATCCGGTATAGATGTACTTCTGCCCCGTGCTGCGAAAGGTGAAAGTTTATTAATCGTGTTATTTCTGATATCCAAGTATGACAATCTGAATCAAAGGGAGTTCTATATGAACAGACGTACTGACAGAATGTCCTACTTTTAACACGCACCTATATTCCGGTGAGAAGTAACAACGGATCAAAGTTCGCAGAACAGAATGACCTTTGTATGTCGCCACTGATTGATCATATGGATGCTTCAATTCTCTTGCTTGTGGAGGGTAGTCCATCCATCTGTAATCCCATTCGTAATTCCTGAATCCTTTATAGCTGAAAAAGCCAAATGGAAAGCCAAAACGAACTAAGTACATCATGCTAAAGTAGATAAATCCGTGCCTAGTTCCAAGATATAGTTATCAATATGGCAATGGAATGGTAAACTGAAAAGAATAAGGTTAAAACCTAAACTATTACTACAAAAATACCAAACAATCAAAAAAAAAAAAAAAAAAAAACAGGCAGTGGACATAAAATAGACACAGCTACACACTAGAAATTCAAGGATTGCTTGATAGAATTTACTTAAATCAGTTGTTGCTTATGTTTTCAGTTCAAAGATTTCCTCAAAGCATACATCTCCTCAATGGGTTTTAGTAATTGACTCCCTCCAGGATCTCAATGGTTTGAATATTTTGGTAACTCATCCACCATATGATAATGAGAAAGAGTGAACACACACACACACACTCTCTCGGGAGCACTATGAAGACGATGCTTTACATGATGTCATTTCAGCGATCTCATACTTATAGTGCAGAAAAAAGAAAAAGGGTACTCAATGAAGCCCAGTATCACCAGTGCACAAGTTGCTATCATCAGGGTTTTATATGTATAATTTTCCAGCATTGTAAATATTGTGTACCAATAATTAAACAATATTTCAGGTATAGGTAAGATACAGAAGCACACACTTCCAATGCGAATCTTAGTCAAATCACTTCACACATCATCAAAAGACTCCGGCTGCTTTATCAAGGAGTAAATTGAATACATGAACCTGAACAGTAAAATATCAAATTGTAGGTAATGCTCTGAAAGATCATACCAAGTAGCACTAGATGACATTTTCCGTATATCCCACAGTTTGATGGCTTGATCTTTACCATTGGATATCAAATAACGACCATCCCCTCTGCTATCAATAAATGTGATGCCTTCAAGGTGTCCCATCAGGACCCCTGCTGGTTTGCCTTTGGCTCTAAAGCATCGTCTATCCCAAACCTGCATCGATCAGCAAGTTATGACGCCTTTTTCACTTGAAAACGACAAAAGATAAGACTAGCTCCTAATTTGTTACTTCATGGTTTTGAAGAAGACTTGCTCCGAAAACTTCTTTGGCCATTTTACTTCACTAATTGATAAAAAGACAATTTACTACTAAGATAACATAACAGAGTAAAATGTCACTGGATTGAAATATTATGAGCAGGCAGGAATCAGCGTAGCAGGAGTTCTGCCTTTGGTGGTATACAAAAAAGAATAATGTAAAGTGGCAAATTCATGTTCAGTACGCAAAAAATCAGTCAAGGCCAAGAGTAGAAATATGACTCTCACTCGGGCCAATTTTCCCTCTAAAATCCCTGAGCCCCATAATGTCTAGAGGAACGCTAAACTACTATAGACGAAAAAATAATATGCATCAAAACTTGTTCGTCTGGGGACAGAGTACAGATTATTTTGTGTTTGTGGTTAAAAGTATTAGAAAATTAATTCTTTCATATCAAGCAAGATTACTGCCATGCCAGATGTTTTCCAACTATACATGAGCTTCAAAACATACATGATTAGCAAAAGTTAGCATGGAAAAGAATCATTAATGAATTACCTTACAGAGGTTGTCATCACTTCCTGAATAAATAAGATGGCCACTTTCATCAGCAAAACAGACAGTGTTGACATCAGACTGCAAGATAAGGGAATATCTGTTGGAAACTATCTCCTAATTACACACTTGCAAATCTTTCATTACATTATCATAGAGAAAGACCAAAATAGTTGGTTGACAAATGCAGAAATAAAAGAATATGCGATTAATGCAGAGATAAAAGTTATGCAAATTCACGGCATTTCAAACATGAATGACTGACTCATTCAACGAAACTGATATTTTATTGACATGAAGAGAGATTTATCTCTTAGGCAGCGATAAAGCTAAAGTACATTATTCTTAAACCATAGTAATTCAAGATAAGGCCAAGTGGTTGGCTGCTTGGAGGAGAAGAGAAAAGTTAATGTTTATACCAATGATAACACTAACCGAGTGAGCTGTAATTCGAAGAGAGGGTTTATTAGCTTCAAGATCGTATACATATATGTCCTGATCGCTGCTTCCAGCAACAATTTCACGCCCATCAGTTGAGAATTTCAGAGAGAAGATACCAAATGAATATCCATCGTCAGGAGAAGAGAAATCCAAACCATCATGGACTTCCTGTAGAGTAAGGAAGCCAGAGTTGAGCAATAACTACAATAAGAGCATCTAAACTCCAACTTCCATGTAAAAAGGAGAAGCCACATTCAGTCTACTGAAGCTATTATAATAGTAACGAAAATTCAAGGTCATAGTTTCAAAATGATATTAGCTAAACCTGTATTACGTCCACATGTGATTATGTAGCACCATTCTAAACTAAGCCTGATAACAAAAATGCTAAAGAATTTGATCATTGTACATATGTAATTTACCTTGGCCGTTCACATTACAAGGGCCTGATGGGGGTGACATGTTACTAAGCATGTGCTATCTGTTGGGTTCATTATATGCAACTCTTCCACATAAACTAATGTCCGCATGGCAAACCCCTTTACATATGTCAAATACCCGAAAGAAGTTAACTTTTAGGATCTATATGACCCAATTGTATCATACTAAGAAAAATTTGCGCCAGACGATCATTATAAGAATCTAATCTTTGATTCTTGCTGAGCCAATTCAACTTAAAGGTATAAAATGAGACGAGAAAATTAAGAGGAAAAGGAAAGGCTACTTTTTGGTGCTATCCCTACAACTCAATATACTAGAAGAGAAACCTTTAAACTGAAACACGTTCACATAAATGACTGCTTCTTTCACATATTTGGTCATGGCAATACAAACAATCACGAAGTTTTATGAGTAATGAGCCGTGGAAGAAACCCAATGTGGTAGGTTTGTGTATGTGAATGTGGTTCATTGCTTAGCCGCGATAAACAGAACTAGGATGTGGATTAGAGGACTCTGACCTAGACAAGAAAGCTTCACATTTTTAAGTGTAATGCATATCATATGAACATGAAGTGTTATGTAATACATTCAAGAATACCACGCGAGAAAGGTACATAGACTTCATACAGTGATGTTGGCATGAGATTCTTTTGTGGAAGATCCAACGTTGACAAGGTGAACAATAGGTGACATGCTAGCATAGACCTGCAAGGGGAGCATTCGATTTCCAACAAAGATGGAAGTAAGATGAACAAAGTCAGAGTTGCACAAAATGTCTAGAGAGAACAAAAATCAACCACTATATCTTGCTATAACTTCAATACATCAAACACAGTATCTGACAGATGCAAATATTTCTTCAATCCACAACAAGCAACCAGCTAGCTCCAATGCTGTCTATACCAAAAAACTCCAGGGAATATATCTGACACATTGCTTGGGAATGAGCTTGGGCTTCTGTTAATAAAGGATTTCCCCCTCTCCCTCTAATAAGGCCTTTTAGGGGGGAATATGAGGAGGCCCTGATTTCTATCAATATCCACTCACCATTCCTTTATCTTTACGTTGTCTGTATATAAGTAGCGGCCTCATGTGTCCACGCCCTTAACAATCAACGTATAATTTTATTGATAGCTTTTCATAGTGCACATATCCTTTAACAAATGCTCTAGTATATCTTTCCAAAAAAGTTTTAATAGCTCGATAGTATGCTTCATTATCTTTAAGAATCAATTACCATAGAGCTCGATAGTATGCTTCATCATCCTCAAAATCACTTCGGGAAGAGGCAACTAAACCTGGTAGCCTATAGCATGAGAACTTAGATGAAAACAAACACGCTCATCAAATGCAGATTGAACTCTTCTGATATCTATGAATTTTATGTATGTGACCCACAGTTTAGAACAAAGTGAATATTTAATTCCAATACCACGTCCTAAAGAGAGGACTCATACACATTATTGTCGATAACTTCTTAAATTTTGAAGCAATTTTACATGCCTCTGCCATCAATTTCTGAAGGAGGACTTACAAGGTGGCGTTGATCAGGTGACAGGGACGTATCAGTTATCGTCCATCTCAAGCTTCGTGCCAGAATGTTCTTCTGAACTTTCCATCCTCTTTCAACATCATATATTCTAATCTGGCTTCCCTGTTTAAGAAAAAATTTACAGATACAGAAGCTGACAATTATTGAAGTAGGGATCATGGAAGAACAAAAAGCTGAACTATTGGTGACAGTGGACGGTTGGGAATATCCCAATTGGTTAAACATCATAAGTTCAAGAAACTCCTCAATAAACAGTATTAACCTAAACACTTCCTTTCTCATCCATTATTATTAGCCTTTACAGGTAAATAATACCTGAAATGCGGCTATGAAAAGGGAACCATCAGCAGAGAACTGAGATACATAAGCCCTAGTCGACATCTGGTCCACAACCCACGGTCCATTAACTGGCAAATACTTACTTAGAACATGACGGCGATCTCCCGATGAGAACCTCCCTCGTCCTGATAAATTTAATTCTCGACCTGCCAACATCTTCGCATTTGAAATGGGAAACTCACGCTTCCCCGGAAGAACACGCATCAACTTTTCATTGGGCCCTGATCGAAGTTTGGTCAATTGAGCAACTTCATGGTCCAAATGTTTCAACTGTTTACTTGGCCGAGGACTATCACCAACCTCGTAGCTGGAGGTCGAACCATCAAGACTTTCAGAGTCCATCTCCAATCTACTAAAAGCATACCCCATATCTTCTACAAATAACATTTCACGCTACCGTCTCTGCAGCTAATTATCGTGTTGGAAACGCAACAGACCGATGATTTTTCATACGACTCCCTAACTGAAATTTCACCACACCAAACTGGCAAACCATAGTGAGTCAGCACCCTCCAAACAAGTCACTTTTATTGAAAAAACAAAGTAATGCTACCAATCCACACATATCCATGTAAAATTGCCTTGGCTCATGACTTAGATTACAATTTATTTTTAGTGAAAAGCATAAGAAAAACTGATGAATTGTTGAAGTTCAAGAAAAGTAACAACACATTTCTGTTGATTTAGCTAATCCATTTTTCCACAAAATACCATCAAGAACTAAAAGCATTTCAGAAAACATGCAAGATCATAAACCAATAAACCAACAAAAACACTGACAAGGAAAACTAACAAAACCCACAAAAGAACTCAACCAACAATTAACACAACAGAATTAAAATAACAAAACTATGTGCACACAACCACAAAGAATCCATAAAGATCAAAACTTTACCTTAATCACAAGTTGACTCCTTCACAAATAAGCTCTAAAAACCTTTTCTTGAACAGGGGCCATAGTCTGATTACTAAAAAAAAATTGGATGATTGCACAATAATTTGGTTTTGATTATTTTAGTTGGATTTTTATTCCACTTTCTCTTTTTCTCAGATAGATAGATTGCTGGCACGAGTCACTGTCACGTGTTATTGTGAAGATTTTGGTGTTGTGTGTGGTGGATAAATTTGAGCTTCATTTTAGTTTTTGTGTGTGTAATAAGATTGGATTTGGATATACATTATACATACACTCTTCACAAAATTACAGCCGAGTCTCTGACACAATCATCTTCTAGAAATTTTTATTATTATAGTTATTTGTCAGGACGTGGTACACGAGATTCGTGCAAAATATTAATTTAACTGAATGACGGTATCTATATAGTTCGCATTCAGACATGGTTAGCGGATAGTTTGGACTATAGTTTTATAACATTATTTAAGATTGTAATCTAAGATATAGAGCTTTAGTTGATTAGCAAGTTGAACATATTACATATTTACATTAGTTTTTTATATGAATGCTAATGCCAATGCTTCATGTAGCGTCGTTGAAAATCTCGAGTTTTTGAACGAAGAAAAGCAGGAAATCTAAAGATTATCTTTTTAAATGTAAATTAATTAGTGTTTAAAAACTATTTTATGCAAAATCAAGAGTTCAACATCAAGTACTAGATTTTAAGTATATTAGCAGTGATAATGATGTAGTATATTTAATACACGATATTAGTTGATCTCCCACATCGTCACGTGTTTAAATCATCACCACCAAAATCTTAATATAGGTGAGTTTTTAGATTGACATAACGCGCATGCACATAGGTACCCTAGTCTCATAGGAGTGCAGCCTCGAAGCCTTAGTATTTACTACTCGATACGGGTCAAACCCACATATGGTGTAGAAAATTTATATAAATACCACTTCATTAAGGAGATACTTCGCACTCAGATAGGATAAATCCAACTACGCGTCATGAGAACTTGGTACAATTACAAAGCCTCCCTTAAGTTTAGAATTTACAATGATCCGTTGAATTTACATTCATTTAAAGTTTTGGTGGGATCTGTTGAGGCATTATAACTTTTCTGTGTTACCCCTAATCAATGAAGAGTTTTAGGTTGTGATAAGCAGACACTCTTAAAAGTTATAAAATGCAGTTTTAGGACACATAGGCCTCTTGGACACGTGTTGACACACTATGTGATGTGTTCATAAATAAAGTAAACATAACAAATTTTGGATAGAGGTATTCATTCCAAAAGAGAGTTTTTGACATGTTTCAGACGCTTGCTTTTACTAGTTTTAATAATTTAGTAGTCATACTTAATTATTTTAAAAGAAAGGGTATACAAATAAAAATTAGGAAAGAAGTGGAATGATAATTATTTTTAGAATTAAAGAATAAAACAAAACGCCAAGAGAAAAATGCTTGTTTTCTTATTTCACTTTAAAGGAACAATTCTATCAATTGCCAAACTAACACTCTTAGAAAAAATAATTGTCTAACTAACACTCTTGAAAAAGTAATTTCTAAAATAACACTTTGAGCAATACATTCCCTATTTTAACCTTGAACTTTGGTTAAATAAATGTCAAAGTAACATCAATAAAATTATACTTCTCATGTATTTGTAAAAATATGTTTCTTTCGTATAATTTTTGTAAATATATACCAAAAATATTAAAATTATTATTAAATTAAAACGAAAAAGAACAATTAACAAACTGTGTTCGTCTTCCTTAACAAACCTCCTCCCTCCCTCCCCCCATCCCCACCCCCGGCCCCCAGCCTTCAGCCCATTACGGTCGGAATCAGCAGACGAATTCTCCGTCGAGATCCGCCGCTTTAATAGAGTTGAGTCTGTGGAGATTCGCCGCCTCTGAAGATGAAACTACGATGCAACTTAAAAAGATGGAGTAGATCCCTCTATTAACTATTAATGGGGCCCCATTAGAGTCAAATTGGTATTTTGGATTGCAAAATTGGAATAGGTCATGAGGCCTTGCCCTGTAAATTTAGTTGCTGGTTGTATGTGTGTAATGGTGGTGGACTGGTGGTGGTGGCAGCCAGCGGGTGGGGGTGAAGAAGATGAGCAATTTAGGGTTTCCTATTTTTATTAATCTTTATTGAATATAAAATAACTATTATTTTTTCATTACTCTTCTTTTCTAAAATATTCTGCAAGTATAAAAGTTTGCTATTTCAGAAATTTAAAAAGGAGTTTGTGGTTTTATTTAAAGATTAAAAAGTAAAATTCATAAAATCCATAGAGAAATTAATATTTTAGGAAAATTGACTATTAAAACTAAAATAATAAATTATTAATGTGAGATTGCATCAAATAAGTAATCAGCTTTTAAACTTCCTAATATTTCTGATTTTATTGATATACACAAGTATTATTTAATTGGTGGTATGTTGACATTTATTTCACTAAATACAAAGGTTAAAATAGACAATGTATTGTTCAAAGGGTTATTTTGGGAATTATTTTTTCAAGAGCGTTAGTTAGGCAAGTATTTTTTCTAATAGTGTTAGTTTGGCAATTCACTCGAATAATTCTATCATTTAGTGATTTTTTTTCTTCAACATTTGATTGCTTAAAATATATAAATTCCTTGCATTATTTTTTTTCTCTCATTCAATTTAATTTGTCATCTATTATTTCTTAGAAGTTATTTCTTATGTTAGCATTTTTATGTAGTATTTAGAAACTTTTAAAACTAAAATAGAAAGAGAAAAGAGTTTGCTATTAAGGCTCAGTTTGTTTTCCCAAAAATGGAGGAAAGAAAAGAAAATAAGGAACAAATTTATTTTCCTGGTGTCTAGCAACTCAAGATTTTCTTGGAAAAGAAAGAAAAATTCCGGAAAAGGAAGGAAAACTTTCCTCATATATACACAATAAATGAGAAATATTAATCAAATCTAAAAAAATTTAAACTTTTCGATTTCTACCAACAAAAATGGTGGAAGAAATTTATCAAATTTGAAATCTTCCATAAATTTTTTTAACCTTTCATCTTCCCACCAACTTAAAATGAAAAACTAAAATTTAAGCGCGCGCTCTCTCTCTCTATCTATCTATCTATATATATACTCTAAGAAGTAAGAACTAAACTTTTGTATTATCAATCAACCTTCTTCATGCACTCAAGGTATCAAATTGTTTGACTATTTTATATTTTTATTTTGTTATAGAAATTGCTTAAGTAATTATTAATAGTCATAAAATTTTGTGATGGAGATGCAACTTATGTAACCATATTTTGTGTGTTGTAATTTTATAGAATTCTCTTTATTTTATCTCTTGTCTTAACTAAATATGCATTATTTAAGCTCTTTAGTCTCGAATGTACATAACTTTATATAACAATTGTGAGGTTTAAAATAGAAAATAGATCCAGTTAGCATAATGTTTTTGCAATTAAAATAATTAAAGTTGTTGATAGTTTATGTTTTTTTAGAAGAACTTCAATTTTTTTTCTAACTAACCTAATGGAATATTTTTTAAAACAATATTTTTACCACATAAAACAAGACATAAAATATAATGATTATTTTTAAAAGTTAAATTATTACTAAGTACCCAAAATCTTTAGCTGTAGTAATTTTCCTCGAAAATTTAATTTCTGCCAAACACATGGGAAACAAAGGAAAAAAAAAATTCCTATAAATTTTCCTGAAAAATCTTATTTTCCCCTTTTTTTGTTTTTTTTTTCTTTTCTTTTCACCCATTTTCCAGGGAACCAAACTGAGCCTAAGTTTTATCCTTTCACTTGATATTAAGTTGCATGAAATTATATGTTATGTTGTGTGCATCTTCTTCCACAAAGTAAATCAAATGTCCAATTGTAGTGACTATTAGGCAATACTATTAAAATGAGTTGTGTGCTTCTTGTTAGTTTGTATCGAATTCTTTTAAAGTTTTGGCAGGTACCTTTAGGTGTTATGCTAACTTAGTAAACTATCTCCATATGAAAAATAAATAGTCAAAATAACTTATGTAGTTTCAGAAAGTTGCACACTTTCTCCATCCATTATTGTGGTGTATTTTTTATATTTAATGACCAAAATGCACCTCTCTTTATAAGGAGATAATGTGTTATTGTTTAGGTATAAGGGGGTAATTTGACTATTTATTTTTTATCTTGGAGGAAATTTGTCAATTTTCCTTAACGCAGGGAGGTAATATGTCAAAGTCTATTCTTTTTAATAATTTCAGTACCTTTCATGCAATTATTTGCGTTCTGTGTAACTGTTTCGTCTTTATGTAGTTTAGCTTGTGTTTGATGCTTGAAACTTGAGCTTATATGATTACTTTATTAGAACTGGATTTTTGATTTTAGATTTCAACATGTTTGATATTAGTTTTTACCTTGAACTGAAAATTGTTATATGTTCACATTTTATTTTAATGATGTAACATACATATTAATTTAAAATCCATACTCATATCTTGTTCATGCCACATCCTATATATAATTTTAAAAAAATTGTGTCATCATATCTTTATGGTGTCGTGTCTATGTCTACATATTCATATTTACTCACCATAAGTTTGAGAAATGTAAATGCAATGTTATATAACAAGGTACATGGATGTGGTCATTAAGTTTCAAGCTCTGTAAAATATAATGTTATAGAAAGCTTGTACAATATTATCTCAAGATCTTTAGATTAAAAACAAATAGAAAAAGAAACTTAAAAAATGTTATAACTAGAAGACTCTTATTGAAATCTCACATAGAATTATTTTTATTATTTATTATTTGAATCTAAAAAGAAAAATTGTCTAGATATTTTAGTTTCAAGTTTTATAAATTCAATATAGTTTAAAAAATTTATTTCAAAATAATAAATGAGAATATTATATGTTTTTAATTATATTATGTTCTTACTTCAATAATTATTAATTAGAACAATATGATATAGCAGGAAAAGGCAAGCATAGGTTTAATATATAAGCTGTCACTGTATTCCTTTCTGTAATTAAAGTAGGATAACGTATGAACCAACTCGATGCTAAATACGGATCTTTTGAACTATTAAAAAGAAATACGGATCTTTTGACCAAAGTGACAAATGACAATATCGTCAGTCAACTATTATAATCAGGTCAGCAGTGAAATAGTTGACCAAATTATAACATGTTTAGTCAAACTAATATAAATTACTACTCCTGTCTTATCGTTTCGCAGTTACTGCGAGAATAGATCAAATATACTATATATACTCTAAGCTGTGGTGGCCGGTGGACAATAAACTAATAATTACGATTTTGTGAAATGAAATCGATAGGTTAAGTTATAAATAAAATAAAATGAAATGAATAAATCTAGCCCATCTTCAGACCTAAATAATAGGCCCGGAACTCGTATGGACATAATAGACATAAATAAAATGAACTCGTATTGTAGAATAATAGACATAAACTTTATGATGTTTTTTGAAATTTATTCTGAACTCGAGGAACTCTAAATTTGACTCGTACAGTCATATCATATGTGAGCAATGCATTTATATTTATGGATGTAAAATTTCAGTATTGGCTTGAAAGTTGAAACACCCCATCGTTTATTTAGTTTGGAAAGCCCCAAACCGCAAAATTACCAATACTAAAATTTCAAATCCACTCTTTTATTGGGTCATGATTTATGTCGGGCCTGTATTAATTGTATGGGCCCAGAAGTTACATTTGAAGCCCAAGTAGCAAAAATTAGTCCAACTCCACGCTGTACCTGTATGGATCCGAGATACATATAAAGTTCAATTGATCGACCTTTGCAAATGCAAATGGGATGTAACGATTAAATTGGAAAATTTACGTCCTTTATAATTTTAAATGTTAATTTAGTTAAATAAGAACAGAAAACAGTTAACTAATAACAGAAAACAAGTTCATTGCGTGATGACCTAGAATAAAGTTTGAAATGATATATAATAAAACATAAACCTTAGATTTAAGTATATGATTTAGAATTTAACTATTTTTATAACTTTTTCGAAATATATCGAAAACATCTTGAAAGAATACGATAAATTTCTAATATAAATTAACAAAGCATACATCAAAATCAAAATCTTGGTACATGCTCATAACTATATTTTGGTTGTCCTAAAACAATGCACTAATTTGTTATCCTTTCCAGTTTCCACCATAGTGGAGACTGCATAATGAGCATCTATAAATCAAATTTGAGAGGCAACATGTGTTTACTTCTCCCTAAATTATAGGGTGAGTTGCAAATCATAGTATATATATTCCTCACCCTATTTGAAATGTGTGATCCGCTTGATCAATTTTTCATTAGAATCTTTTCGCCGAGAAATTCGTTTCATCGAATTTGATAGCGCTAAAGTGGTGATTCACCTCTACTTAATCCCAATTTCACTTATATGTATAAAAACATTTTCCTTTTGATTTCAACTCAATCCCCAAAATTAGTTTTTGAAAATTGATTTTCTAAAATTAGAGTCTGAAAATAAACTTTTCAGTGACAAGATCCTACCTAAAAGTTGAGCATGGAGCACTTTGCAACGACTAAAAAAGGTTGGGGAGCAATATGACGTTGTTAACCCTATTTTAATATTTGTAATAAGTTGCTAAAACCTGTAATTGGTTGTTGTATTGTATCTCGAATATTTACAAAGTTCATGCTCCAGTTGTGGCTGGAAAACTAACACCTCGATCTTATTGCAAGAATTATTATTACGGTGCTTATGCTAACACATAACCGTCGATAATACAACAAAATAGCAATCTTCGTAGTGGACCAACCGTACAATTTAAGAAACTTAATTACGAGTGAATTAAATCTAAGCAGTGTAGTTTAGTTTAGTGTGATTATCAAATTAAGACCCACCACCCAAAAGTAGGGCCTGCATCCATAGTATTTCCAAAGCAATTAAAGACAAAAATCACAAAGAAATAAAAAAATGATTATTGGTGAGACTTTATAATAATTGAATGAATACGAATAATTTCGTACTACGTTTTTGGCTTTGTTGGACTGGTTCATCAACTTTATGGACCACCTAGTTTGCACGCTTCTCGACTCCTGTTTCCACGTGTTATTAGACAACCCATTGTTTCTTTTTTCTTTTTTAATTTTCTATTACCTTTAGTATTCAAAGACTTCCTTTTATGGTATTGTACAAGAATATGAAAAATAACTGCAAAGTTTATCTAGATTCACAAATAATGAAGTCAGAAGGATCGTGTAATAAGATTTTATTTGCTTTTGAGGTATTTTATAACCTTTTTATGTGTAGGGAATGCCACGAAGTTTAGTTGCCCTTCGAAACTTAGAATTTTGTTAAAGTATAGATTAATACTATTAGTATCTTTGTTCTTTTGTCAGAACTCGCAACTAAAATTCTTATAATACATTTTGAGTGAACTCAAAAATGAAACGCAATAACTCCCCAGACAATATTAGCCACAAAAATTACATTTACAAAACAAGTGTTATAGATATAGACCTAGAAAGTATAGAATCACTCCGTCACCGCTGATTGAATTCTCTAAAGGATCGAACTTAAAATTAAGAAGAAGAAAAAATTCAGCTCTTTTAACTAATTATTATTGTTATTTTCAATTTTGAAAAGCCAACAAAAGACTTTCCTTGGGGAAGGCATGGAAAGTTCCTCCATTAATTCATTAAAAAGACAAAAACCATCATGAACAATAATAATATATAACAACAAAACTAAGAAAGGAGTAGTCATTTCATTTTGTCAACTAGCGTGGAATTGGCAAGAAATGTTGACGAGACATAAATAAATAAATATACAAATTATGGGGCTTGGGCTTTTGCGAAAACTGATTTAATAAACTGCAATATCTTGAACACGTAACAAACAAAACAAAATTATATAATTATTCTACTGGTTTGGAAGACTGGAACTCAATTCTCTAGCGTCAATTTATTTCAATTCCTACCAAAACATTGATTTTCTCCAGATATTATATAATCATTGGATATATTTGATGTTTATTTCATATTAGTGTTTAAATTCGTTTCAAACTAATTAACTGACCAAGTAGAGATTTTCATATAATAGTAACAGTAAAGTTCGATTATCAAGCCCAACAACTGAATATTGCCGTTTTGAACAGTAAGTCAGTAAATATTTTGTCGTTGCACTAAGCTTGAGATATACATGAGCGAAGTCACGAATTGCTTTAGGAGGTGAAATTGACGTGAATTTTTTTTAGTATAAATATGATTTTTTTTTTAATATACTCATTGTCAAAATAATAAACCATCGTCAAAATATAAGTATTTTAAAAAAATATTTAATATAAAAATTGTAAATTACAAACAGAATTATAGCTAAAGAGTTTGAGAGCAAAACTAGATTAATATATATAAAAAATATGTCATACAAAATAAAGATATTGTATACGCTCCTAGAATATTTAAGTTCACTTAAACATCTACAATTGCCTCACATTTCTTAAGAGGATATCAACTTATAACTAAATTGATATCAAATTATTGAAATTACTAATGCAATACTAAAGAAATGATATTTAGCTCTATTCTTTAACTTAATTTGCCTCAATTAATTTTCTAATGCAAAAATACATTCTTCATGTAAGAAAATTTAACAAAATATTAAATCGACACAAAAGTTGGAGTGGAGATTCTCTTTACGTGGTAGAGGTTTCTATTCTTACAACTAGTTGGAGTGCTTTGTATTTAGTGAGTCTTACCTAGTTTCATTCTCAACATGCTAGGTCCCCTGCCCTTGAGAGCTTTTCAGCCTCTTAAGCAAACAAAACTAGTATGTAGTCAATCCCTCTTCTCATTATGTATAGAGATCTAGAGTGCCCAAAAAAAGAACTCGGCAAAATATACGCTCAAATGTTATATTAAATTATTTTGTTAACTACATAAGCCGGAGTATGAGAAAATTTAGATAAAATTTCAGAAAGTAGCACAACAAATTACGAATTAATTACATTGTGAAATTAAACACTAGACACAAGAACTTAGAGTATATATTTATGTTATAATTTCAAAATTATGTTAATTATGTTTAACAATATGTATAAGTATTATATAAAAATATCTATCTACTTATATTATAAACATAATATATGTATATATATATGTACATTATACATATATGTGCATAGCTATAGGGGGTAGGGTGAGTTGGGGGTGGAAGCCCCATATGCTCCCCGGCTCCGCTTGTATACATGATTAGAGTATTATACTAAATATCATTTAGTAGTCAGAACCAAGAATTTAATGGTTAAATCATTACTAATTGTTAGATTATTTCATTATGTCGAAAATATTTTAAATATATAACCTTTTTTTTTAAATATCTCCTAAGAGTATTCAACTTCTTGTAATGTGTTTAATCAACGTGTAAAGGAAACAACTTGAAATGCCTGATCTAATAATTGTTTGATCGTTAATGTATAGCGGTGTTTGAGTACAAATTATTCTAAATAAAATTGAATCAGAACTCTGATGAGGTGGGTATCTAACAAGCGGGCGAAGATCTCTTACATCAATAAGTAAATTGAATTTAAATCATACAAAAATCTCTAATATCTCTACTCCAATGAAGACCTTTTCTAAGAACATTGCAAGTGTGAACTATGCGATTAGCACCCCCACATTAAACATAGATTACTACCAAAACATTGAGATAAGACAAACAAGACTTAACACAAAACTCTGTCTTAAACGAAAACCTCAATTTGTATGACAATGACCTCATATTGTCGTCCAAAAGTTAAACCCACGAATTTCCCAAACACAACACTACACTACACACCAGCTAATTAATCCAACAAACGGACAAACCATAATAAGACAGACTGCACAAAACAAAAACAAAGAAAAGTAAACAAGAAAAGTTAAATAATGCAGAGAAAGTCGGCATACGTACGTACATTGTTGAGAATTCATCAAGGGCACATTGATATATTATTAAGAAGAAATTCAAAGTGTGGAACAGGAGCGTGTCTTGATTGTTTATTGTCTTTGTCGATGCTTAGCTGTTTCTTTTAACCATTTTGTGCCCGTTAAAACACTCGTCAAAAGCAATCCCAACAATTCAATTTTTTAAAAAAGAGTTTTTGGCCCTTTATGAATGGGACAGATGTTATGCTAGATTTCATCACAAGATTAATGAGCTTAAGAGGATAGGTTGGCTTAATAGTGTAAAATATTATTGGGTTTTTTTTATGTGTGAAAACGATTTATTTTGTAGGATATCAGGACGTCTTGGGTTTGATCTCCATTGTGTGCAAAGTTTCTTTTAAGTATGGATTCGAGTTTCTTTTTTTTTTTTCTCAACAAATAGCGAAGTGACTCTGTTTCTAACTCTATGAAAACAAAACATTCAAGTATTTTATACGTCTATTACAACAACAACAACAACTTTTACGAACATTCCGAAATATTTTGAAAAGATCTCGAAACAGTGCAAAAAATCTAATAATTAGCATACTAAAGCGTACCGCAAAAACGAAACTTTCTCCATACTCTCAATTACTTCGAATTGCAAGCAAAGATTAATCTCAAGCCCATTTGGAGAACATCGTGGTCTACACCAAAAACATGATTAGTGTTTGACTATTCAAAAACTACAATTTATCCATAAATCAAGTATAAGATGAGTTACAAGTCTAAGATTAAGAAACTTCCTAAAACATGTTCCATGTGTTTTTCATTGCAAGTTTTGGAATTATTCATAGCAAGTGCTACAAAACAAATTAAATTGCTTGCAGATATAACTAAAGATATTATAATTATATCTAACCCCGAAAATTAATTTTCTTTTCAATATTCAACAAGAAAACAGCTGTCAACATGCGTAGAAATCACGGCTCAATAAAACTCGATGTCTTTGAGTTTAAATCATACCAAACACGGATATTAAGTTGATACACACTTTATCATACTTAAATGGTCTATCTTCTTAACGCTAATGAAAAAAAAAAAAAAAAATAATCATAATAAAATTGTTAGCATAATTAATCACAAGATCCAAATGAATCAATCAACGTCGGATGACGATGAGACCCCATTAGTTGTTTGGACTGATCAAGTCTAATCATAGTATCATTAGCATTGGTGGACGGGGTTTTGTGTCTTTTGGTGGTGGCAACGGGATTTCATGGTCCACCACATCAAAAACGCTGTGTTACCAATTTTTGTAGCAAGTGACTTAGTGACCAATTCAAAAACAATGACGCCCACTATTTTTGGAGGATAAAAAAAAAAAAGACAAATTATTGTTTTCAAAATTAGTTTTTGTTGGCTTTAAGGTAGTGAAGAGGTTGATGAAAATTTTGGTACAAAGAGAATCCCGTTGAAAAAAATAATTGAAACTGAAAATGGCCAACTGAGTTGGTTGTGGAAAATTTTCTGTTAATGTCAGAAAAATGATTCAGAGCTTGACTTTCTGCTGGTGCATTGAATCTATCTATCCATTTCAAGTTTATTATAACAATATATTTAAGTGCAAATATTAGGGGGGGCAAAAGGCAATGGATCTTTTTATATTTATTAAAAAAAAGAATGAACAAATTGTAAAAAATGTGCTAAGGAATTGGTACATTGAATTGGACTTCCTCACAAGGTTGGTTATAAACACGAGGAAGCAAAGTAAGGAAATAAGTCAATAACGACCAAAAAATTCACGTAATAAATAAATAATAGAACCCAAATAGTTAAACAAAGGTATATAATATACTCTCTTTGTGAAGCAGACTTGTGTTTCAACAATTCAAAATTTATAATCAAGTTCATATGTGTTGATTTGCAGATGTTTGAATTGATAGAACAACACCAGCAAAGAATAAGTACAAAATGGAAGAAAGTGAGCTGTGTTCGTACTTCATACATATAAAAACACATAAATTTTATATATTTCTAACACAAGTATAAGATACAGATCACAACAACATCATGGATCTTTCACAAATCCATGTAATGTACTGAATTAGCTTAAATCATAACATTCTAAGGGTACCAGAATCGGCCGTAGAATTAGATACCCGAGTAGTCCTAAGAAATCCTCCTCCATTACAACAAGTAGAATTAGGATGTCTTGAATTCAAGTTGTCCAGTTAAATCCAGGAACGATTTGCGACCCTGAGGTACCGTAGAGACCAATGTTCCTATATGGAACGCCTCTTTCATGCAAAGAGACGAGCGATGAGCTTCCAACGCAAAGCAACCAATACCACAAGAGTCGCAAAATACCATATCACCACCACAAACAAAAAAAGAAGGGAGTAATCCTACACAAGCATATAACTACACACCATACTAAAGCTTCTATTATGTATTGGCTGCCTGTAATTAAAAGTTAAAAGTTATGTATTAACATTTAAGAAGAGTGAATGAAGCTCTTCATTTCATCCATAAGCGAATGGAAATGGTCATTATTCGGCAAGAAATAGAACCCGATAGTCGCCTTCTCCAGGTATAAAAGTTTCACTTCTAACTCATTTTTCTTGAGCCCTTCAACATATCTCAATTGCCAATCTTGAAGAAGATCCAACCCCGCCACGACAACTAAACTTTTTGGAAAGTTGAGCCCCTCGATGCTTCGACTCCTCGGACCAAACACATTACATGCCGGATGGTCTCTATCTTCTCCTTCAGGCAAATAAGCTCTCCAATACCAATCCCTATCTTGAATTTTAACAAAGTACTGCCCATCCAATCTTTTCTCGGATTCTGTCCTCTCTTGCCCACCAAACAACGGATGTAGAAGAATATTTCCCAATACTTCCACCCCTTCTTCCGCTGCCCGCACCGCCACATGATGGGCCATATTCCCACCGGAACTATCACCGGCTAAATAGACATGAACTTTTGAGTCCTTCCCACTCTTAAGCCAAGATCTCGAATGAACCCACTTAAGAGCTTCCCATCCATCATCGTAGGCACAGGGGTATCGGTGCTCCGGTGATCGACGATAATTCACCGATACAACGGCAGCCTTGCAAGTATTAACAATACGACGACAAAATGTATCGTAGATAGCACTATTGGCGGACGAATGAACAAAGCTTCCGCCATGGAAGTATATAATCACAGGCACAACTTCAGTAGCACTCAAAGGCTTTTCCAATTCGACAATTCCCCGTAGAGGCTCGTCCACACCGGCCGCCAAGTAGACCCTGTTAAGAAGGCTCGTGGCACGATCCACAACGTCGAACGAGTAAACCCCGTCAACCGGATTAGCATTTGCGGGCACTTTCCGGTCAAGAAACTCGTTTAAATCTCGGTTAAACGTGCCGTCGGGCCGCCGGAGCATATTGTAGGCGAGCTTGAAGTTACTTATAAGGATCCATGTATTGAGTGGAACCACCCTCTGCATAAAGAAATATAAGTCAATTATTAACTAGCCCCAAGTAAATTTATCCATTGAGTTAGCTGAAAAACAAGAAATTCTGAGATTGTACACAACAAACACAAGAAGCATCTCAAATGAGTATACCTCAAAACAGTAAAATACTCAGCAGTAAAGGAAAAATTATGAATAGTAAAAGAAATGACATATATCCATAATTAGAAAAAAAAATGTAAAAAGAGAAGAAACCACCTAAAAAAAACCAATACAATAATCATGAAATCGTTTTAGGTGGACTGCCAAATCAATTGATTAGAGCACAAAGAGGAGAAAGAAACAGGATAAAAAAGGAAGAAGAAAACAAAAAACAGAGATAAGTGTAGCACAAACCCTCAAATTCAAAAGGTAAAGATTCAATCTTTCACCACAAATCACACTATTTCTCCTCCAACATCAACTCATCCTTGTTCAACAACCAAAACCCACAAATTTGATCGCGAAAATATGGACAAAAAATGAAGAACCCTCGTTACAAAAAAACAGAGCACCACCAAATGAAGAAACAGAGTAAAAAATTACCTTTGATTCATTAGCGTTTACTTCATTACTACCAGCCATGAGGGCTTTGTTAAGTACAAGTCACCCTTTTGTAAATCTCACACGATGATCTCCTCAAAAAAAAGATAACAAATTTAAGTGACTCTAATATTTTCTCAACCGAACAACTCTGTTTTTGACAAACCCCTGTTTTTTATTTTCTCTGTTTCTGATTGAGGTTTGTTCTGAACAAGAAACAAAGAGAGAAAGACACTTCTGAAATACGCACAGACAGGAATTCAGGTTCTTCTTACTACTCAACAGAGCTTTTTAAGACAAAAAAAAAATATATATATATATATAAAGATCAAGAAGAAGATTAGAGAACTTAAAAACAGGAGAGAGAAATAAAAGAGGGAGGTGGAGGAGAGATAAAATGGTGAATAAATAAATGTGTTGGATATATATATAATGTAATATAATTTTAGATTTTATAAATGGGTAGATAAAGAAGGGAGAGAAAAAATTGAAGGTGTCGTGTGAAATTACTATAATAGATGAGAGAGAAAGATGAGAGAGAGTCAAAGACAAAAGAACGACGGAGGAGAGGCGGAGACGAGAGAGACGACAAAAGGGGGCGGCCAAATTAAACTAATGTGGAATTGGCCCCACCCTTTTATTTTTATTTATATATATATATATATATATTATTATTTGTAATAGTTTAAACTTCCAATTCTGATCATTTTTGTTGTTCAATCAATATATATATATATATATATATATATATATATATATATACATAACATTTATAGAAAGTACACTTCTTTTCTCTAAGGATAAACGGCACTGTTGTAGTAAAAATGATTTTGTGTGTCAAATGTCAATATGATATATTTTAAGACATGAGTATTATTTATGAATTCAATATTTAAAATGTTTGTTCTCTAAAGTCTAACCACGTCTCTTTGGGGGTGTTTGTGAGAGTTATAAAATGAGCTTGTTTATTACTGTTTGTTTAAAAATACTTAAAAAGTTTTGACAAAAATTTGAGAGTGTTTGAAAAAAAAATTAAAAGCTGCCTTCTTTTTTTGGACAATTTTTTTAAAAGCTATTTAAAACATTAATTAGTGGTGTTTGCAAACTCTTAAAAAACGTTAAAATCAGCTTTTGACATAAATTAAGTAGTTTGGGGTGTTTGCAAATTTAGCTTCTATGGTTTGAAAACTTTTTTTTTAAGCCGAAAACCACGATAGTCTTGAAGTTGGTAAAGAGGTGTTTCAAGCTTATGGTAAAATTTTTAAAATAAATAAAGATTTACTTATCCAATTATACATGTATGTTCTATTATCATATAATATGACATATTTAATGATTTAAACATTAATAAAAAGGGGCCTCGACTCTTCGTTTTATAATACCATTCTATATATGATTTATGAGTATTTATCTAATTATTAATTCTTCAATTTAGGCGAGTGTAATTTATTTGATAATTCATAAAATTGAATTTTGAGATGGATACCCATATAAATTAGTTTATTCCTATAGATTTCCAATAAATTTGGAACTTCTAGTTTAGTTAAGTTACCAGAACTATATTACTATTTATATAACAATCTACCAAAATAAATAAACAACATGAACACGAAATGCAAATAATTTATGTTAACTTGTTTGTAACTATTGTTTTTATAACTTTGTTGTTGCTTTAATATTTACAGTTGTAAATATTTTATTATGACAATACATTATGTCGATAATGTATGACTTATGGGTAGTATTGTCAAATTATAATGAAAATTCGTAGAATCACTTTTCTCTTGCAAACACTTTACAATGAAAAAGTAAGTTTTTAGATTATTTCCCAAACACATTCAACTTATGAGTTGAAATAGTATTTTGAGTTTTGCCTTTAATTATGAACTTCTGTTTTATGTGAAGTGTTTGCAAACACCACCTTATTGACAATAACTAATGAAAAGTGATTTTTTTTTTTTAATTAAACATATATACTTTGAAAAGTAGTTGCAAAAGCACCACATATCCTCCTTTCGCGGCTTGTTTTTTTTTTTTTTTTTTTGATGCTTTTTTAAAACAAGTAGAAGCAAAAGTCATCACTGCAAACACTTAAAATTTAATCATGCGGTTGCAAAAGCCCGTAAACCTCTTTAATAAGCATTTGTAAACACTCTTAGCAAGAAAGAATTGAACTAAGGAGGCAATGTGCGTACAACAACGTGGATATAGTACTTATATTTTTATAAATATTCTGAACTAATTGATCAAAAGAGAACCATTGAATTTTTCAGCTGATTCTAGGAATATGATGCTTTGAGATAGTTTATCTTATTGTAAAGCCACTTTATGGCCAAACTACATAAAAAAACATCATGTAACATTCTCTCAAAATAATACTTGATTTTTTGAATGACCAAATTAAGGGATTGAAATATTAGATTTATTTTGGAAAAAAAAGAGATTTATAATGTGGTAGAACAATTGTTTTGACTGACTAAGCAAAGTTTGGTAAAACTGTTTTAAATTTTCTGCATAATTAATTTTGTTTCTTGAGTATTTTTCTAATCATATCAAACCAAATGTTAGTGTTAAATAAAAATAAAAATAAAACAATTTCCGCATTATTATATTTTAGAAGCAATTTCATCATCGGCACCCACTTACAAACACAATCAAATTTTAGAAAAAATATATTATTATATCCCTTGACTTTATTTTTCCTATTCTTTTAAGTTAAAATGGCTTGAGCACTTAAATAAGTTTTAGAATATGTTTTTTAAAGGCTAACGCCAAACCTTTTTCCGCAGCACTTAAATAAGTTTTAGAATATGTTTTTTAAAGGCTAACGCCAAACCTTTTTCCGCAATGTCCACGGCGCTGGTGCACTTATTGCGACAACAACCCTATTTATCAATTTCTTGTTTCTTTTTGGTTACTTGTTCCAATTATGTTCTCATGGCTTATCTTTTGTATTTTTCTTCTATTATGGGAGTGTTCTCAGCAATCCATTGGAAAAAAGACAAAGGCAATAGGGACTTTTGGGGTGTACCAATTATAAAGCCAAATCAGTCCTCTACGTAGATGTTGATGTACAGTACGGTACAGTAGATTGCCTCAACCACTCATATGTTATTGGCCCATTTTATTTTATTTTATTTTATTGTTTGTTGCTTCTTTTTTGTGTATGTGTGTTTTGTCCCTTGGCTACTAATACATATAAAACATTATTTTGGGTGCTTGCACATCAGTGAAAAGTATCACCGAATATTTTGTTTCTCTTAGATTTGTGTTTTCATGTCCATAGAATCGGAAATAAGGTGATTTTCTATTATATAAAGGGATAATATCAGTGACACCCCCTGAGGTTTGGTGTAATATCAGTGACACTCCCTGAGGTTTCAATAATATTAGTGACACCCCCTGGGGTTTGATTTATAGGGGTGTCACTTTTAAAAGGACACTTGTACCCTTTTATTTAATATTACCAAATACTCTTCAATAATTAAAAGACACAAGTACCCTTTATTGTTCAAATAATAAAATCAAATTAGAATATAATAAAACAATTCATATATATATAATTATAAGAAGGAAAAAAAATGTCCCATCCACCCAAGGGCGTATGCACATTGGGGCTTGGGAGGGGGGGGGGGGGGGGGGGGGCTATAGGCCTATAGCCCTCCCAAGATATTTTTGCCTATTTATTGCTATATATATACCTTCAATATATGTAAAAATATATGTTAAGTACGGACAGAAAGATAGAAACAATTCTAACTAAAACTTTTGAGGCTTGTAAACTAAGATTTTAAATAAAATCCAGCAATAAATCTCAACGGATGAAAAATCTTATTCTCTTCAAAATTCAATACAAAATCCTCTCTTAGATAAAAGGTTATAAAAAAAAACAGTAAGTATTTCACTCTCTTTAGAAAAGAAAAAAAGGTAAGTAATCAAAAGTTTTCATGTAATTTATAGTCCAAAAAATATCTTCAATCAAGAGGTATTTAAATAGTATAGCATACAAAAAAATTTATTTTTATAAATTCATATAAATCGTTTTAATTTATGCAAGATGACCAACTATATTCTTATTTGATTTTATTATTTGAACAATAAAGGGTACTTGTGTCTTTTATTTTTGAGGAATTTTAGCTAATATTAAACTAAAGGGTACAAGTGTCATTTTAAAAGTGACACCCCTTAAAAGCAAACCTCAGGGGGTGTCACTGATATTATTCAAACCTCAGGGGGTGTCACTGATATTACACCAAACCTCAGGGGGTGTCACTGATATTATCCCTTATATAAATTGAACAAATATATTCATAATTTACAATATTATTTGATAAGTAATTCAAAAAAAAAAAGTTTGGAAATTCTATATTAGCATGTCAGAATGGAAATAATGGGCTGCTAACACACTAGTCTAATAATTAATATAATACAGAAAACACTAAAATTTATTCTACCAGTCGATGTATCAAAGATTTGTTCAGATATTAGTTTCACAATTTTGAAGTAACAAGATCATAATATGGTGTTTATATACAACATTGGAGGAACAAAACATCAAAGTTTGTTATTAAGATAGAAAAACTCAAAGTACTATAAAAGTTATATCGATATTTCATAATGTTGATTTGTGATCCGAGTAATCTCGCATCAGAATCATAACAATTGGACCATAACAATTCATCACACTCGCAGTTCGGCCGTGTGACACTGTTCTAAGTGGTACTGAGTAGTTGATGACTTTAATACTTTTGATATAGTCATGAAAAAGTAAAACTAGGTAATCAAAAACATATTGCATAAAAATCTCATACAAGTATTCCATAATGTTGATGTGGAATCCAAATAACCTTCTATATGTCAAAATACATGGTACCCTAAATAATTTTAATATTTCAAGTTAGATATTGTTACTTCTTTGACTGAATAATGTATAATGAACATATGGTAAAGTTTGTTTGATCTATTTGCATTTCTACTTTTCATAACAATTTGTATCGTAGGAAGCAAATCGAAAATGATCAAAAGACATGCACTACTTGATACGAGTATTAGAATAATCCATATAATCAAATAAGTAAAATAAAAATAATATCTGAAAGTAGCAGAAAGGCTCTGTCCACAGACGGGCTAATTTCATCCACCTCCCCTGAGGTTTATTTTCTCTCTACCCACCTCCCTTCTAGTTTGAATTTTTCCCATCTACCTCCCCTGGGTGGGTTGACTATTAGTCAACGACTTTTTTTAGGGGTAAAAGTGTCACTTGATAAAAAAATAAAAATAAACTATTGAATTGTTATTCACAATACAAACAATTCTCTTAGTAAATTAAGAATTATTAATATACAATATTGGATGACAAATATTATATGAAAAATTGTATTTTGATAATTATATATTTGTAATAAAATGCATATTCATTGCAAGCAAAACATAAACATAATTTTATTTGAGGTTACCTCAATATGGAAAAATAAGAAGAAAATAATTAGGTTCATTTAACTTAATAATTCAATAATTAATATATCTTGTATTTTTATGAATTAACTAGTTAAAATTCATTGAATCGTACATTTGTATTAAATTTTTTATATTGTTTACAAGAAATATGAACTATTGTGTCATTATTTATATGAATCTATTTATAGTAAGAAACTTAATAACATCATAATTACTAATATATAGTATCCAATTAAAAAAATAAAAATAATAATGTTATTTTTAAATAATTATATCGTGGAAACGATATACATGGGATTTAATTATGTTTAGCCCTAACTTTATAGGAGTACAACTCTATTTGATACTTAGTTGAAAGGTACTCATATATTTCTTTCTTTATTTCTCTTAAACTAATCATTGTTTGAATTCGATTATCGTTTACATAACCATGAAACTATTTCTTTTCTTCTTATTTTATGTTGAAGTAAGCCCATGAGACATTTATACATTTGCTATATTTATTTATTTTTTAATTTTTTAGATTTGCTATATTTATGTTTTGGTTGCAATTAATATTTATATTATTACTAAAATTTAGTTATTTAAATACATCTAATATTTCATATTAGTAATTGTTAATTTATTAAGTTATTTGGTTGTGTTGTGAATATATATTGAATAATTACATTATTTTTGTATTAGTTGACAACTTTACCTCCCATTTTAAACTATTGACTAGCAATCAACTAAAGGAGGGGAGGTGGATGGGAAAAATGAAACTAGAAAGGAGGTAGGTGGAGAGAGAAGAAACCTCAGGGGAGGTGGATGGAATTTGCCCGTACACAGATACATAACCCCCCCCCCCCCCACCCCCACCCCACCCCCCACAAAAAGAGAAAAATAAAAAATGTGAGAAAACGAAAGGCAGAAAAATAGTTTCCCTGCGTGCGGCCGACGCCAAGCCAACAGAACGTCACGACAAAAAAACCTTCCCATCTCACCCCCTAAAGACGAAATGACCAAAACACCCTCCACTCTCAAACAAAACCACGACCACGCCACCGAGAGCGACACGTCTTTTGTCACGTAGCGTTAAACGCGTGACGGCATGTTTTTTGTCAGAACTTCACGTGGGCCCCTCTCTTTCCTCTTTTATAATTATTTTAAAAGATTTTTTTTTTCTGCGGTCTTTCGGGCACGGGATTGGGGGCTTCGCGTTTTGTCGTTCTCAGGGTGCAATTATGGTTTTCTCCAAAGGGAAACTGACACGTGTCGCGTGTGTTGTGGGACCCACCTTGGAGGTCCCTACTTTTCTTTTAAAGCCGATTCTAGGTTGATGTGGGACCCCCTGGGGTAGAGGAGTCGTGCCCTCACAGCTCGGAACGTGGCGGATTTATCATGACACTTTGAAAAGCTAACGGACCAGATCTTTTCTTGGGAAACTTTAAGTAGCAATTAAGGACAAGAGTGATGTTATAATTTCTTATTATGACATCCTATTAACGTGGATGATTGTCTTTATCTAATATATTTTTTTTAATAACTATTATAGAAGAAAAATAATTACATTAACTTCTAAATATGACGTCGAAAGTCCAAACAATACATGTTCATTAATGTGCAGATTATATAATTTGTTTACATATACTCAATGGGAAAAAGAAGTTATTTCAACAATTGTTACGTGACTTGATTTATGAATAATTATTTCTGATGGAAAATATAGGTTTTTTTAGGTATGGCAGAATTTAACTTAGCTTCTCGTGTTTTCACTTAGGAGGTACTAATGTGAAACCCTTCTAAGGAAGCAGGAAAAAAGTCAACGAAAAGCACTAGCACAACATGCTAACTAAACCGCCATTATTTTTATATTTCTAAGTAATTAAGTTAACTTTACAAACTGTTATCATTTGTCGATGATCCATTTTCTTATAACTTTTCATATTTCACATCATATTTGGTTCTTCTCAGAAAAACACGGGTGATTCATATATATTTAATTATAAAAAGCTAAATATATTTGTATCCGTGTTAAAACTTAAACGAAGTTTTATGGCCATTGAACAACTGGTGACAATTTTCATATAATAATTTACTTATTTTCCAAATTAGTTTAAAATCAGTTTTGAAATAGCATAAAGTATGGTGTCGCTTCTCGAGAATTGTTAGCTTTTTATTACAGACAGTGCTATTATTTTCTGGCTATGAAGCATTTTTTTAATGTCGTGAATCACTACTTATAGGATGTGCATTGAGTAATCTTTCGAATTAGACACAATGATTTACAGGTAACGTCAATCAAAAAAATTATATTCATCGAATATGGTGCACAATATATATATATATATATATATATATATGCTAACCTGGATTCTTTAGATGTGTAGTCCTTGGGAAAAAAAGGACTTTTCTATCCAAACAACTATGATAAGTGATAACCCAACAGTACTTCCAATTTTTTTTTTCTCACTAAAATTGTGCCCTAAAATTGCCTTTAACAATTCAAATTGGGTTTTGACGAAAGAGACTCGAATTAAATTGCATTCTCTTAAAATTGCATTCTCTTATAAATAGTAAAACCAGCGAGAACATATTTGTGAAATATTATAGATGTTAGAATTTTGTCAAAAAGTATTAATTATTTGTGACAGTAGTACACAGTTTAGGCATTATGAGTCACGACTGTAAGAGTTTGCTCGTGGTCTTCCACGGGAATTTTGGGACAAAAATATTTTATCAGAGATTGCTCGTGGTGTCGGCATCCTGCTAAAGATTGATAGGAAAACGTTGGAAGGTGAGTTTGGACACTTTGCAAGAGTCCTTATCGATGTTGACTTACAGAAAAGACTCCAGGAAACTATTAGAGTTGACACTGATGAGTTGAAAATCTGGGTGAACTTGGAGTATGAGGACTTACCACCCCTCTGCTCGACTTGTAAGTCAATTGGACACACATCAGCCATGTGCCGTCGAAATTCCCGTTTGGAGGATTCAACTGCTAATAAGTCAGAACCAATTCGTGATATGCCTGCTGCTCGTCGCAAATCGCTAGGTCGCTCCAGAAGCAGGAAAGTTTGGCGGCGAAAACCTTCCACTTTGTTGATTCCAGTCCCTCAAGTTCACGATTGCATTCGAGTTGATCTTCAGGGTACAACGGAGGATGAAATTGTGCCTTCTACAGTACAGAGGAACAATGTTGAAGAAATCAATAGAGAACTAGAATTGGTGGATGAGGGTCATCTACATGCAACGCCGATACCCGATGAGGGGGTTAGGACTTCGGTGAGGGAGGAAATTATTACTGATACTCATGTTGAATCCTTGGCTGTTCCGAATCTGGCAAACACGACTGAAAAGAAATCTTGGGCAGATCACGACGAGGATAAGGATGGCAGTTGGACGCCGGTCAAAGGGCGAAATCATAATAGAGAGGATCAAGTTGTTCGCGAAAAACGAACAATTCGGAAACCCTCGCGCTTTTCTCAATGATTGTGCTCTATTGGAATTGTCGGGGTTTTGCAAACCTTCGGAAACAAACAATTCTATTTAATTATTGCAAAAGGTTTCTGCCAGATGTGCTTTGCTTAGGAGAACCTATGATACCTTTTGATGCAATTTCTTCCAAGTTTTGGAATTCTTTGGGACTGTCGTTGGTTGACACTAATAATAAAGATTTGCCGAGTCTTTGGGTCTTGAGAAAGAGCGAGTTAGTTCCTCCGTCAACTATTTTTACCAGCGAACAACATGTAAGTTTTATATTAAGCATAAATGGGACGGATCACACATTTTCTTCTGTCTATGCTAACACGGATGTTGTTATCAGGAGGAATTTATTTCAGGAGCTTTCATTGCTCACGTCTTTTGCCATTATGCCTTGGATGGTGGTGGACGATTTTAATGCGATTAAAGGGGCGCATGAAAAGAGTGGTCGCCCGCCATTGCTACTGCCATGTCGTGATTTTCGACGTTTCTCTGATGATTGCAATCTTCTGGATGTCCCGTTGTCAGGCGCCAACTTTACATGGTGCAATGGTCGAAAGTATCAACATCGCGTTGAATGCTGGCTTGATAGAGCGCTGGTTAACTCATTATGCTTAGCTCATTGGAACACAATAACATGTACGACGTTGGCTCGACACAAATCTGATCATAATCCTATTGTTGTCAACTGCCGAATGTCCACTGCGCGATCAGCCACAAGATTCCGTTTTCAAGGAATGTGGTTAACACATCCTGATCTAAGGGCGTGCATTGGAAATAATTGGTTGTTCATTCCGGATGTGTTGCCAATGCAGACTGCAACGCTCAAATTGAAGTTTCTTCGGAATGCTCTTAAAAGTTGGAATAAACAAGTGTTTGGACATTTAAACAACAATATTCTGGCGGCTGAGACGGCGCTTGGGGCTATTCAGGAGGAAATTTCAATTAGTGGAACCACGGATCAGAATATTGCGCTTGAGGTTCAGGCACGCGCGAGCTTAGAACTTGCACTCACGCAGCAGGAGATTTATTTTAAAGAGCGAAGCAGAAATAGATGGCTTGCAGCGGCAGATCGCAATTCGGCTTTTTTTCATCAATCTGCGCGCATAAAAAACTCCAGGGCAGGAATTAATAGTATTATGATTAACGGAAGGATTTCAGTGGACCCTCAAGAAATTTCTGATCATGTTGCTCACTATTTTGAGGACATTTTTCGAGTGGAGAACGAGATAATTCCAAATGTCCAGCTAGTTAAATCGGTTGTGCCGTGCATCGTAGAGACTATAGAAAATGATGCACTGACGTGCATGCCTTCGTGCGAGGAAATTCATCAGACCGTTTTATCTATGGATGGTGGTAGTGCACCAGGTCCAGATGGGTTTACCGGTAAGTTCTTTCATACTTTCTGGGACATTGTTGGTACGGACGTATGTCGATGCATCCAATATTTTTTCTCTACCGAAAAATTTACGACGGGACTGAACTCAAGCTTCATGATTTTAATCCCAAAAACTAAAGATGTTGTTCACATCGAGAATTTTCGGCCTATTGTGTTAAGCAATTTTTGTTTTAAGATCATAACAAAAATTCTAGCTAACAGGCTTGCTGACGTGGCCTCACGAGTAATCTCGCCAAATGAGTTTGGGTTCGTGAAAGGTAGGGACATTGCCCATTGTATTGCCATGGCTTCGGAAGGAATCAATGTGCTTGATAACAAGAACTTTGGTGGTAACATGGCTTTAAAAATTGATATCTGCAAGGCGTTTGATACCATGGATTGGGGATTTCTCATGGATGTGTTGGACGCTTTCGGCTTCTCTCAGAAATTCAGGGATTGGATCATGGAGATTTTCTCCACCTCGAGACTCTCGGTCCTGCATAATGGGTCGGCTTTGGGTTATTTTGGATGTAAACGTGGGGTTCGGCAAGGAGATCCTCTCTCTCCTTTGCTTTTTGTCATTGCCGAAGACTTTTTGAGCAGGCTTATTACGAAATATGTTGATGAAAGTAAGCTGCAACTCATGAAATACACATATGCATTGAGGTTCACTTCACATCTTTTATATGCGGATGATGTGCTTTTATTTATGGCAGCAACTAAGCGTAATGTTCGTTCAATACGGCAGATTTTTGATATATATGCAGAACTTTCCGGCCAACAGGTTAATTGGGCTAAATCAGGTGTGTGCTTTTGCAATTACATATCTCATCATCGCCAATTATCTATCACAAATTCCCTGAACCTCAAGCAAATTCAGTTGCCTTTCACCTACTTGGGGGTTCCGTTATTTAAGGGTAGTCCACGAAGGCGTTGGCTTCAACAAACTGCCGATAAAATACTTAGCAAATTTCCTAATTGGAAAGGCACGTCGCTTTCCATGGCGAGGCGTGTTACTTTGGTAAACTCTGTGATCCAAAGCTCATTTATTCATTCTTTTGCGGTTTACGCTTGGCCAAAAAATCTACTGCTTCGCATGGAACGTGCTATTCCGAAATTTTATCTGGACATGATCGATTGACACTCGCAAATTGGTTACCGTACCATGGGAACGCTGTTGTTTATCTTTGACGGATGGGGAATTGGCATAAAAAAATTGGCTTGTTTGAATGATGCATTGCTAGCTAAATTCTATTGGAAGTCTATCAAATCTGAAGTTTACCCAATGAATTTGATCAAGGCACGTTTATTTACTGGAGTGGCTCTCAAAGGAACATATTTATCTTCTACCATTTGGTGTTCGCTGCATCGTTGCAGCAGGTTTATTTCAGACTCAATGCGTTGGATCACTTGCAAGTCTTCGGAATGCAATTTTCGGACAGATCAATGGATCATTCCATGTGTTGCTGAACAACTCGAGATTGTACCTCAGCAACGGCTACTATTAAGAGATAAAATTAAGGATTTTTATGTTAATGAGGTGTGGCACTTTCCAGATTCAATTCCGAATGAATTGCGTGAAGTGATTCAGAACCATACATTTATTGATGCTGATTATGACACTTGTGTTAGGTCATTGAGTTCCAATGGGGATTTTCAGGTACGTGATGCATATAAAAAGCTTTGCTTCACAACTATCGTACCAGCTCCATGGCAACGGTTTATATGGAAGGAGTTCCTCCCCCATCACGTTCGATTATCTGTTGGCGTGCAGCGCTTGGATATATTGCCACAGAGGACGTTTTGCAACGTAAATGTTTTAATTTGGCTTCAATCTGCAGGCTTTGTAAGCTGAGTGGTGAGACGATAAATCACATATTTGTGCAGTGTCCATTCGCTTCAGCTGTGTGGACAACAATTTCTAATGTTTTTGGCCAGCGAATATTTGTAACAGGCTCGCTTTCAGAGTTGCTCTCGGCGGCAGCAAAGGTCAAATTCAGCTCGCAAGTTCACTCCTTATGGACAGTTGCTATTATTTCAAGTATTTGGTTGATTTGGCGCACTCGAAATAATTGTGTTTTTGAGGAGAGCAATCCAAATATTACTATTTTCTTACGACATATTTGGCGTTGTATTAAAGAGGTGGAATTATTCAAGGTTGGCTCGTCAAATTCGGTGGATGATCTTAGGATTTTACGGATGTTTGGCATGACTACCTTACCCAGAAAGGCCCCCAAAATTATCTCGGTTACATGGTATCCGCCCCTTCCAGCGTGGATCAAGTGCAATACCGATGGTTGTGCTCTCGGTTACCCGGTCCAGGCGGGGCAGGTGGAATCTTTAGGAATTCAAGAGGATTGCCGCATGGCGCTTTTGCTGTGCACCTAGATTCGACTTGTGCTTTCGAGGCGGAGATCTCGGCTATCATTTTTGCAATCATGAAGGCAAAGGAGTTGGATTGGAGATACTTATGGTTGGAGAGTGATTCGACGTACGTGGTGAATTTGCTGATCAATAAATCCAACAAAGTGCCATGGACTTTGAGAACCCGGTGGGCAAATTGTCTACAGTTTATTAGCTCCATTCATTTTCAGGCTTCACACAAATTCAGGGAGGATAATAGAGTTGCTGATGCTTTAGCAGATTACGGCGCTCGACATATAGGGACTCATTGGTGGCCGTCGTGTACGACTTTTGTTTTAGATTTTGTTAATGATGACTTTTGCGGTAAAGAGAGCTTCAGATTTTGCTGACTCTCGGTTTTTTCTTTTTTAACGCTTCCTTGTATTCTCTTATTTTTATTTTAATATATGAGTTCCGGTTACTGCTTAACGTTCTGGGGGTGCCAACCTAGTTGTGATGTCTAGGCGTTTTTCAGTTGCTGGTGCTCCATCTTTCACTCAAAAAAAAGTCACGACTATAATTCAAGTAAATTTTCGTTACTGCCACTTGCCAGTCTTACTTTTCGTAGTAGTAATACCAACAATAGCTCAATATTTATTAGACATTTTTCAAAAGTGATGCCGTGGCCTCATTTTAATTGAATATGCTTTGATTTGAAATAATGAATTCTTTGAGCTTTTTGCAACTGACTAAATAACTATAGCTTAATTGATTAATGCACAAAATATTAAATTGAGTATTACTTTATCATTATTATCAAAAAATATAAGTACTACTTTATCATGATACAACTTCAGGGGGCAAACACGCTATTTAGCTATTTGAAGTATTCTTAATTTCTCAATGCGTGTGTACTTCCCAGAGCATCAAATTTCCAATAAATTCACTTTGATTCTTTATTCGTATGATCGGTATATTTTCTGAGATCATATATTGTTCAAATTTGCATGTGCAGTTATCAAATTATTAACAGCATCGAGAATGATTTTTATTTAAATTCATATTTTGAAAATAAAATTAAATTTTTGTGATATTTTCAAGTAGACCTGAACAGTATAAATGCATTTTTTCTAGGGGGTTTTACACGTGTAGAACACTCTAAATCTGACTACCACCTAACATAGAAGAAAGAAACAAATAACTAAAAAGTAAAAAGAAAAAAAGAAAAGAGTGTGTCGTTTGTCCAATATATATTATTTTGTTGTTAATGGGGTGCTCGCAATTTTGTACTCATCTCTTGTCGCATGTGCAGGTGGCTAAGCATGTGCCACACACACACACGGCATACCAAACATGTTGCCGTGATAGCTCCATCTCCCCTATAAAGTACAAACATATCCTATTAATTTCACTTTACCTTCATACACACCCCACTTTAATTTATCATTAATTTCTTTGTGATGTGCAAATTCATAATTACTATTTTGATAGGGTGTATTGACAAAATTTGTAGCTAACAGCAGTAGTTTACAAACATATGCCAGATAAATCATAATAAGCAAATTGGATAAAATAGACACGGACTTTTAAAAACATAAAATTAAATTGCTTTTCTAAGAGGATCAAGTTTAACCAACTAGGAGTACATTGCAATAAAATAGATATATGAAATGCTTTAAATTTTGAAAAGGTGTTTTCTGTTAATTGCGTCTGTCACAAAAAGCGCGATGAATATTTTTAAATCTCGCACGCAGATATAAGTAATTACCCACTGCATTTTTCTTCCTCATGCGAATTATGTCATACTTTTGGCTGCGGCGTCCAAAATAATTTTGATATATGGTACATTTATATTTACATACGTCAAAATTTTACTATCACTATCACCATATTCAAATAACATTTAACATTTTGTAGTAAACTTTTGAATATGAAATTCTTCCTAGTTAAAATTCAGAAATCGGTTCTTAAAAGCTTCTTGTTTTCAACTACTACCCACTCTTTTGGTTAAAAGCACGACACGAGTAGCTAGCTGTGTCCTTTTTCGAATATAATTATTATTGGTTGTACTCAAATTGTGTAATTCACATCTAATTGTTTATTTAGTAATTATGATGAGTTAATGTGAATGTATTGAATGACCGGCTTGTACATATTGGGGAGTAAAGTAATTGAGACACCCACATTCAAACTTCATTTTTATTGTCAATACTCAATACAATTATTTTACTCTCTCTGTCTTTAATAAAAGCTTTTAAAACGACATTTGGCCCACTTAAAATTTTGTCCTTTAGTGTGTTAGGTCAACAACTGGGAACAACATTTGGCTATTTGTGCAATTGTGGTCAAGTGGAAAAAAAGCTTCTCCTCCATTACTCATATGTTCATTTTAGACCAAACTTTTGCACTTATTTCCACCACTCTCCCCACTTTTACTATTGTACTGTTGCCATTAGTCCTTTGCTAAGGTTCCTATTTCTTTTGGCTTTTTCCTGCAAATGGGGCTAAAGGGAAAGAACTTAGCAATTTTGGTATGGGGTTTCTTACTACCTTGAATAGACCAACTTCTTATATATATTCTAAAAGTAACTTCTTCTTTTCATTTTTTAATGAAAGAAAAAACAAGATGCAGTTATATATTTATTTCATACAAAATAACAAAAATATAGGAGACGAGAAAAGGGAAATACGGAATACAACAGATTCAAAAAGTAAAAAAAGTTGTAGCTAGGACTTTTATACGGGAATTGATCGAGTGTTTTAGTGACTGTCCTTATATAATAGTTTTACACTTTTACTATTGTGATTGATGAAATAAAATATGTTACGATGGAAAAAGATTTGGACTAAGGTTGTTAATTTGAATAAAAATATATTATACGGTGAATTGGTAATTTATCTTAAATGATAATACGCTCATATTTAATTTCTACTTTTTACGATTTGTAACACTTTGGTTTACATGAAAGTCTAACTTACTTGCAAATAATGACATTAAGGGGGCGGGTTTTAACTTTTAACCCAAATAATGACACTTTTATCATATTTTTTTCTTGTCACTCTAAACTACCAAATTAAAAATTTGAGCAAGTATTACTTAACTACCGAAGTTCTAGTCAGTCTATGTTAAAGATACACCAAAAAAATTAGGAGTCAAGTGCGATTCTTTGAAGTTTTTTTAGCATTTTTACTATAGAGTTATGTGCTTATGAATGCTAACACATGTGGTAATAATATACAATCCACATTTACATATGAAAATATTGCCTTTTATGTTTTAACACATACTTTTAGTATAATGCGGCAATTTATGACACCAATGAAAAAAGTTTTTCTAATTAACCTACCAAAATGTATTTACATTACTCTATGAAATTTGGTCTAAATGTAAAAGACATTCTTTATATTTAAATAGTTACATAAACATTTCTTGAATATTTGAAGAGGCATTACACATAGACTCCCTTCATGTTCGAATTATTACAGACATTTATCATATTTAAATAAACCCTTTATTTTAATATAAGGTTGAGGGTGTTATTATGCGAAATCGTGAGTACAGCAAACATCAGGAGATCCAGATGTAATTATCCATAAAAGAAATCTATTATATGCATGCACGATTAATTAACTAAACTTTTGTTATCTTATTGTTTTGAGATAATTACATGGGCAAAGATACTAAAATACCAACTGGCTGTCGGGAGATGGCGCTGGGATGTAACTGACCAGAGGACAACATTGAAGATAATTAAAAACTTAAGAGATAATCTTACAATTAGGTCAAAACCTCGAGAATAATTAAAAGATTCTGTTTTGGAGTAATATGCAGTATGCACGACCTTTTACATTAATATGAAACAAAATTTAACCCCAGTAGTGAAAAGTTAGTGCGCTCTATTTTTTACTTTTTTTAATTAAGTTAGTGCTCGAATAATTTTCAACATGAAGTGTAGTTGTTCTAACATTTGTCAACGTTTTTAATCCAAGTTAAGTACTCTTTCCCTTCTAAAATAATTTATGTAGTTTTAACCTTTTATTCAATTCCAGTTACTTAGTTAACTAAAATTTACAGTTGGCTGCGCTTCAACCTCATAAACTGATATTTTCTTCCTTACCAAATGTTTGCTTTACCACATTATTGCCCCATTGTTATCCTTAAAATGCTATTAATAAACCCACAAATTACATTCACCTAGAATAGAACTAAATTACATTTTGGATATTAAGATTTAAAGGTTTAGTTTCCTTTTTACATTGTGGGAATCTACAATGACTATTTCGAAAGGTCGAAGAAATTAAGCATTGTAGTTTGTAAATATATAACGTGAAATAGACAAACCTAATGTAACATGCCCAAATTTAAAAGGTATAGAATTAAATTGCTTCAGTCATCGAATTCACCTAATTTGTTTTACAAAGCATATATTGCAATACATGCGCATGCACGTATGTGTGTTTATATGTTTATACCTGTAACCAACCAACATGTCACACGCTCAAGTCATATTGCAAGAAAAAAAATTGTGGAACTATATTGATACCCAGGACCAGGGGGGAATTATCATGAGAAGACTGGATCAGGTCACAAATGTGGATTCCTTATTGACAAACTATTCATTCAACTTTCTGCACATGGATTCAATTTTTTTTATAACTATAACTTAATTTAAAAAATAAACAAGTGGCATAAAACCCATGGCGTAGTTAGCAAATGGTCTTCTCGTGAATAAAGTGGTCAGTACGAGTTATAATTAGCTTAAGATAATCACGGGCAGAAAGTGGCTATTTAATAAAGAAAAGGACTTTACAGAATGGCCGTAAACCCTTACATTTTCTTGTATTTATATACAATAATAAGATTAATAAAAAAAGAGGCAAAGATAAAAGAGAAACATCCCCCTTCGGACAATCTGATGATGTCTTATTAGTTATTACACTGCATTAGGACATAGTCCTTTTTTTTTTGTAAAGGCATTAAGACACAGTCCTATACAAAGTCAAGCAATTAACATCAATCACGCGTGATTGTACGTACTTTATGATCTTTTCTGTTTCTTCTTTAATTTTTGGAATAATTAAATTTACATCCTTGAAGTTCAGTTATTAATTACAATTCACTTTCTGAAATATAAAATATATTACAAGTAAATTTATTGCTAAAGTTTCAAAAATATTATGAATAGACTCTCTATTCTTTCTTCATGATGTTTCTAAATTCTAATGAGCTAGTTTAAAATACTCAAAACGCTAAGGAATGTTTCTATCACTAGGCCAAAGTTTAAGGTGTGTACATGTAATTAGTCCTTCATATTTTTTTGACCCACCGTCCATTATAACAGCCCACGTTGTTTCTGTTGCATGTAGTAATTTCTTAATAGTTATGGTGAGAACTAAGAAGAATGCATGAACTTTTCTTATTTTTTCTTGGGCTGCTTTATGTTAAAATGGTTTATATATAGTAATAATGAATGTCAGATGGGATTTTGTTTTTTACCCTATGTGTGTTTCAGTGGACGGATAATGGGATTGATGGGGTACTTAATGCAAAGGATGTCGTACCATGTATTATGTTTTGAGAGAGGACTTCATCAGAAACGTCACTTCTGCTTGCAGCTATATATATTTGTTATTTCACTTTTTTCTTGTTTGATGATAATGGAATTCAATTCGAGTAGCACAGAACGTATGACATCTAGCTAGCTCAGTAATCAGTACAAGGACTTTGTGCCTAGGGTGGTTGGTTGGGTTGGGTGTGAGTTTTGTTAAATTTATGTTACATTATTTGAGAATAAAGTTAGGGTTTTATCATCTTTATACATTATAGAGTTTTATCATCTTTATTTTATAAGGGCTTCTAAAGTATATTATAACTTATATACTAACTACTCTCGTGTAAATTCTTACTAAAATCAATCGCAATAACTATTCTCACTACAAGAAAATGCATTTTTGGTAACAATACATTGGTAACTAAGACCATTTCGTTACAAAAGAGTGGGCAATGGTAACTAAAATAAGGTTCTCGTTACAAAAAGCAGCATTGTTAGTAACAACATATATTTTTAGTTATGAAAACAAAATAATACGTTACAAAAGGTCAGTGTTTGGTAACAAATAAAATTATAGTTACAAGAAAAGTAAAATCTCGCTACTGAAACAATTTACTTCGGTAATACAAACTAAAGAGTTGTTACAAAACTACACTTTAGTTCCAAATCTTATGTATTCATTATAATTAAGAAATTTTCCACAAAATTAAATTTTAGTATCTAAGAGAACTCCATTCCGGTGCAAATGTAAATAACTCTTTATATGAAATAAATGTATTATGCAATAATTTTAAATAATAGGTACATGAAGATTAATAACAATTGGGATTATTAACTCTTCTGACTACTATAACGTAGTATAAAAAGTCACTAAAACAGATTATAGATATAATAATTTTTTATTTGGGTTTTTTCTTTAATATAGTTCTAAGAAATTTTAGTAATAGATCATACTGTAGTTAGACAGTATGGGAGAGATAATTAGTGTTAATGATCAATTAGCCGGTTAATAATTTTATTTCCCCGTTACTCTCATTAGTGTTACCCACATTTCCTTCCCCATTTCCCCCAAATTTCAGCCATCCCCTTTCAGCCACTTTCCTGTCCGGCTTTCTTCAATTTCACAATAAATGCGTGTTAGCTTGACAATGGTAAGGTTAATTTTCTTTCTTCTTCGTATCTTAGTGTTAGCCTTAATTCGCAATGCGCAAGATAATAACAAGAAATTTCTTTCGAATTTCTTCAACCCTTGCCTCACAGGTATCATCTGCATACCGTTATGATCCCCGATTTGGAGATAGAAACTGCAATTGGTTGGTTTGTCTTAAGGTTAGTTCATTCTTCACTATATTCTGTGTAGCTTTTTACTTGATTTTTAGACAAAGTTTAAATGTCTGATAATAAACTGAACGTTTTTCTGTTTGGTGGTTGAATTCATGTATCATGTATGCCCTTTTGGTGAATATCGGTTTTGGCAAGAAATGTGTGGAAATCATTTTGATAGGAAAACTGATTAGACGCTCAAGGTCAGATTAGCGGACCGATTAAATGATAACCAGTATCAACAAAGTTCTTTTATTGTTATTATCTTGCATTGCGAATTAAAGTCTTAATTTTTTCTTTCACATTCAAGTGGACAACAAATTGGAATTAAAAATCATTATTCGGCCCTTTCACTTTCTATGGATGACGACTGCATATGACTTGGTTTACAAAGCTATAAACTAAAGGTGGGGGTGATTTCCGGGTTAAGTAGCTTAATGAAATGATATTAGCTCTCTATCAGTTAAGGTTGCTTGTTCTGCTTTGGATGAAATCTCCTGGTATTGTGGTAAGAAAAGCGTTGAAGCACTTCATGTATTCTCTTTTGTGAATTATATTAATGCATTTCTGCTAGTTTATCTTCAATAGCTTGATTGATTTTGTTACTGAAACTCATTGCGTCATTGTTGGATTTTCTGACAACTTTACTCAAAACTTGGGTGCTCAAGCTACTTTGCTGCTCTTGAAAATTGAGGATATCTTGATATACTTGTATTATTCATATTGTTACCTATAAGCACTTCTTTTGGTTGGGTTAATTGGTGTTCGAACACCCATCTGTCCCTAGAAATTGAAGTTAGAAACATGGATACACCAAAAATTTGCAAGGCAGCCTTGTAAAGTAATTATGTTTTCCTCCTAACTTTTATTACACAGTAGAACGATTTGCAATTTTTTGGGTTGAAGCCGGTGCTGTTTCTAGTATTAATTGTACGCATCCACCTGGGATGTATGATGACTTCAATTGATCTCATGGACCTATTTCTTGTCTTAGTGCATATTGTTTACTTACAAATTGCTTTAGGTCAATAATGAATGTTGCTGGTCACAGATTTACTAGAGAGACACAAGGCAATAACGTCTGTGAGTGTTAAAATTTTCTAAGTTTTTCCCATTTACTTGTGAGTGCATCCTCCATTACGTTAAATAAGTCATATGCAATGTTTTGTGAAGAATTAAAATAAATTATGAAGCAGAATGTTTCCTGTCACATTAGAGAGGTGAATGATCTTGTGTTGTCTTCTTTGGCCATGGTTTGTTGTTTATTATCATCAGGAGTAATGGAGGTTTCAAAGAAAGATAGGGACAGGTTGTTGGTTATTGAGTTCAAATTTGATTAGACAACTTGTTGTTTTGCAATCACATATCACACGTTTGGTTAATCTTGCAACTATTTTCAGCCTGTTGATTTGGAGTTCTCTGATACATATGAGGTTGAGCCATTAAACTAGGCATCAATAGGAAGTCTAGTGTTTGAATCGGACATATCAGACTTGAAAATCAGTTAATTGAACGAACATCTAAAATATGATGAGTACAATAATGGGTGAGATGTCTTGTTGATGTCTTACTTGGAAGAATTCTCCGGGGTTGATGAAGACATATTGCATACTAATTCATATCACCAGGACAGAGGTTCTACTAACAAAATTGTTGCTTATGATAGGCGAACATCTGCAAATAATAACGTATTTTTGTGATGAGTGCTTGTGGGATATGATATATATGGTCATTTTTATGAATATGAGCAGATTTGCATCTTGATTCTGAAAACCCAACCTGATTACTGTGATTTTACAATATTTGGAAGTTGTAACTGAGGCTCCAGAGTCCATCTTAATAATTTGAACATGACTAAGTTCTTCAAAGAGTGCAGATGTACAGAAAATGCAATCGAAAGGGATATATCACAAACTGATAATTTGGATTCTAGAGTTGCTATTGAGACCAAAAACAGAGGTTGGTTATACGAATATAAACATTCTGAAATTTGCAATTTTATTTTGGAAATTTTATTTAAGAGGGGTTGTAGTAGTACTCAGTATACTTTGGCTTCATTTCTTAATTTCATTAGGCATTAAAACTTGTGTATTTGTCATACTGCTAATACACGATCTGCAGATTGGGCAAAAGACACCATCAGGCTGAAGTGGATGCTTTGTTTTTCAAGAGGCTGCTTTGGTCTGCAAATGAGTTGCATTGGCTTAGCACATCTTTCACCGCTTGTTATCTTATGCTGTGATGCACTTGCTGCTCTCCAAGATTGTGGTCGTTTCTGACACTTTGGAAGCTTTCCTCTTGCCCATTTCTTATAAACGTGTTCTATATTTTTTAAAGGGAGTAGTACTCCTTTTTTATACTTTTTTGTATAGTTTGTACAGACGTATTTGCCCAGACTGTAGTATTTTTCGACTAAGAACTTTGTTGTACCCCCTCCATGTACTTTTCTTCATTTTAATGAAAGGTTGAGGTTTTGATAATAGAATGTGTGGAGTACTCAATATTGAAGGGTGTATCGTCTTTTGTATTTTTACAATAGCAAAATAATAAATTTAAAATTTTTTATTTCAATAATTGTAAACGGACGTTAATTTGTAGCAGAGTGACTATTCATAACAAAACCACTACTCTGGTAACAAAAATATAGTTACTAAAGTAAAGCTATTGGTAACGATATTACATTTCGTTACTAAAGTAATGGTAACAAAGAATTGAAAATTTCGTTACAAATACTTTTAGCGACAGGGTTTCGACGACCAAACTCTTGTAACGAAAGGTTGGTTACCAAAGCTTATTGTAACGAAAATTGACAGTTTTGGTAACGAATCCCTGCGTTACAAAAAGTGTTTTTTCTTGTGTTGTCTTGTGGGCAAGTCTCTATGCTCTAGATCCTTTTTCACGGTTTTTAATAGCATAGAATATTTTTTCAGAAATAAAATAGCGCGCATAGAGTAGTTGTCCCTTTCTTTTTCAATAATTAAAATATCTTAGAAGAAAAATGAATTTACAATAGTTGAAAATCGGAAAACTCCCATCATAAAATGCAATATAATATAAGTGGGGGGGGGGGGGGGGGGCGTTAAATGACAAAACCAATTATTTTTTAGGGATAATATCACTGACCCCCTGAGGTTTGGTGTAATATCACTCACACCCCCTGAAGTTTGAATAATATCAGTAACACCCCCATGAGGTTTGATTTTCAGGGGGTGTCACTTTTAAAATGACACTTGTACCATTTAGTTTAATACTAGCTAAAACTCCTCAAAAATAAAAGACACAAGTACCCTATATTGTTCAAAAAATAAATTCAAATAAGAATATAGTTGGGCATCTTGCATAAATTAAAACGATTTATATGGATTTATATAAATAAATTTTTTTGTATGCTATACTATTTAACTACCACTTGATTGAAGATATTTTTTGGACTATAAACCACATGAAAACTTTTGATTACTTACCTTTTTTTCTTTTCTAAAGAGAGTGAAATACTTCCTGCTTTTTTTAACCTTTTATCTAAGAGAAAGGATTTTGTATTGAATTTTGAAGAGAATAAAATTTTTCATCAGATGAGATTTATTGCTGGAATTTATTTAAAATCTTAGTTTACAAGCCTCAAAAGTTTTAGTTAGAACTGTTTCTATCTTTTTGTCCGTACTTAACATATATCTTTACATATATTGAGGGTATATATATAGCAATAAATAGGCAGAAATATCTTGGGAGAGCTATAGGCCTATAGCCCCCCCCCCCCCCCCCCCCCCCAATGTGCATACGCCCTTGGGTTGGTGGGACCTTTTTTTTTTCCTTCTTATAATTATATATATGAATTGTTTTAATTTATTATATTCTAATTTGATTTTATTATTTGAACAATAAAGAGTACTTGTGTTTTTAAATCATTGAAGAGTATTTGGTAATATTAAATTAAAGGGTACAAGTGTCCTTTTAAAAGTGACACCCCTAGAAATCAAACCTTAGGGGGTGTCACTAATATTATTCAAACCTCAGGGGGTGTGAGTGATATTACACCAAACCTTAGGGGGTGTCACTGATATTATCCCTATTTTTTAACGGCCATTTACAAGCACTGCAAAATTAGTGTTTCGATTAATAAAAATCGGAATTTCCATAGAATTGTCCTATTAGCTACCATGAAAAGTGAATTCGTTAGTTTGGTTCCCTTTTGTTTCTTGTATTGTTTTATGTTTTGCCTTCAACTTTTGCAATGAACTTGTGGGCCTAACCACCATTGATAGACGGGCCTCTGGAAGCATTCGAATTCGGACTTAGTGGTCAACCATATTTTACATTTATTATAGACTGAGAGTTCAAATAATTCAATTAGATCTTTATTTCAGACTAAAAGTTAGAGTGTTAAGATAACGTTCAACAGGCACTATAATATATGAATAATTTCGTTTGGCATAAAATACAGCCCAAGCTCAAAGTTTTTTAATTGATATACTTTCCACAAATCCGGGGCCCAACCAAATGAGGCTGATCTAATTACAGGAAGCCCGGGGAAAAATATTGTTTACTTACCTATTCTGCTAGTCATTACTAATTTTTGTCCTATCTTTATTTGCGTGCAAGCCTTTGTTTATTTTGTTAGAGTAATCTTCTAACTGTTTTTTACTTCAAATAATTACGATTATGTAACTCGTAGGCATGAGAAAACGGAAAATAAAAAATATTGTTTACTTACCTATTCTGCTAGTCATTACTAATTTTTGTCCTATCTTTATTTGCGTGCAAGCCTTTGTTTATTTTGTTAGAGTAATCTTCTAACTGTTTTTTACTTCAAATAATTACGATTATGTAACTCGTAGGCATGAGAAAACGGAAAAATAGGCAATCTTAAACCTTTGACATTATAGCCAGCCGTGCTATATTAGCACGTATAGATCAAAATTTATAAACGTTTCCTAAAAAAGTATTGAAGTATTTTTGTATTTGTTTTTTTTAGAAATGAGACATAAATTTCTATGATAATTATTAAGACGCATCTGAAATATGTCAAACATTACAAATTTAGCGAACTCAAACATGGATTAAAAGTGAAACCTTAATAATATTAGCACGCACATGTATAAAGACACTACACTTTAGACTATATTAATATTTTCAATGACTTACTTTGGTCACACTCCTTCACACATGACCATATCATTATGAAAATACTAGAAACTGGGGCAAATCAATTTTTTATATTGTAAAGTATTTATATGTTCGTATTCAAGTATAAAGAAAAAAATAAAATATGAAAAAAAGACAAGAAAAAAGATTTTTCTAGATAGAAAAAATTTAAATTAATGGAAGAGTGAATCAACATAACTATAGTAGAATGGAAAGAAAAGTAATTTCTATTGAAAGAATATGAATTATAGGGAAATTAAATTATTCTTCTTAGTAATTGGTATAATTAATTTCATCTAACTTAAATTGTAGGGTTAAAATGAAAAATTAATAATAAGATGCTATAATGGAACATAAATTATAAGGTTAAACTTGTAAATCAAAAGTTTCGTATCACACATACCGCTTCGTTTATATATTAGTATAGATATCGTGGATAAAAACCAAAAATAAAATAACAATATTTTTTTATTTTCTTCATTAAATTCGTACGTAACTTCATTTGCCATCACTGTGTCTGTTCTTATTGTTTCACCTTGTGAGGTAGGTTTGGACAAAGTGCAATTTGTTTTATTAACTGTAGTCTGAATTATCGCATTGTTGATCATGGGTTTTGTCCATTGTAATTAGTTAAACCAGAAATTTCCATTCTTAGCTAGCGTATATACATACATGGCTTCTGATAAAATACAAATTGTGACAGTTTGTACGTACTATATATTGTACTTTATATATGTTACTTGAGTTGCGTTTTATCGTTAACAATTCCAAAAGGAAAGACAAAAAATAGTCCTAACAGAAAACCCATATGCTAATTGTTTGAGTTAAACGAGTCTCCTCTCACATCGCACTTCTATCAAGGGATAATTGCATCTACATCCTTGACGCTTGATTTAATTACTGAGACACCCCACAAGCCATAGAGCTTCTAGAACGTGTAAAACTATGGAGTCTATGGTAATGTTTTCCTTATTTTTAAGATAATTTATTTGTAGATATTCAAACTTCAAAGAGATTATCTGTTATGTTCTTTTTTTTCTTTTCAATTTCAAAAGGTGCCCATGTAATTATTCAAACATTGGGAGTGTCTCTGCAATTAAATCATAGTACACGGGTGTAAGAGTAATTATCCATTAGCGGGCAATCGTGAAGCATATGCTTTAGTTTCAGCTTTGTCTTGTTTCTTGTAATAAATAGTAACGTATCGTTTGGGATCATATGTTTGCATCCCGCTCCGAATATGATCGATCATATATATGTTAATTATCAATGTCTCAATTCTCTAAGTAACTCATAGCATTTATTGTTTCAATAACACCAAATAAAGTGGTTTTGGTTATTCAATAGACTAGTTAAGTTTCTTAGAAATTGGCAATACATGCTAAATGACCAAGTCATTCATTGAAAGTAGCTTTTTTTTTTTCCTTTTACTTTTTCAAGCTAAGCTAGTGAATGGAAAAGAGATGACACAAAAACAAATATCACTAACTTCTAAACTTTTTATTAAGTCAAAAATTCTGCACATTATCAAATGATATTGTAAGTGTTCATGAATTCAAATCAAACAATTATTCATTTATTAAAAAGTGATATGTGTCGTACTTAACAAAAAATTTACTTTCTACGCTTGTAAAAACGTGTTATATATATATAAAATAATAAATGTTCAACAGCTCTACAAAGGTCAAAATTTTAGATGAGATTGATCATGTTTGAAAACAGTTGATAGCCCATATTAGGTTATTACAAATGTTAATTCAGTTTAATAAAATTGAATGAAATCATAATTTTAACCCAGGATCAAACCCATTAAAATTGGATCACCAATCGTATCTACCTCTTTATTATCTTTTGTAAATGGGCAGTGTACGGCTCAAGGCAATGACCTAACTTGTTAAATGTAAATTTACAAGACTATTCACGAATCGAACAATATAACAATAAATTGAATTTGACGTATTCGACATGCCAAATTCTATATCATCCTAATTTTGAGAGGAATGTCGAACGAGGCCTATGTTTGTTCACGTCTGTCTCTTTTACTCAATCACTTAGATTCGGCGACTTAATCACGACTCCGTCTAATCCTAAGTTATTTACGTACACGATACACCTTGTCAAACAAATAGGAACACTCGGTATGTACATAGAAATTAGATGTAAGAAAAAGTCTTCCAATAAAATTCTAACAGTGGAGACACCAGCATACATAGTTGTTCATTACAAAATGACCAAATTAATATTTATTTGCCCGAGTCAACAACTAATTACATTTCTTGATCCTTTCTTCTTAAACATTAACAAGACTTGTTGTACTTTTCTGTCCTCCCCATCCCAAAAACTTTTTCTATGTTGCTCCATATATTTTTCAAAGTCACTATCTCCTACCCTACACCACCAATAGCAGGCCAGTTGTAATTCATTAAAAATCTTCATACACAATTAAAATATAGTTAGTACAACGTAAGCAATTGTTGTATAATAGGGATAATTACAATTACACTCCCTGATATTTAGTCTATGGTTACAAAACTTCTCCTATTATTTGAATATTTACAAAAACACCTCATAAAGTTAAAAGTGTTAGAGATAGACTCTTTCAAAGTTTAATTAATTACATGTAGACCCTTTTCTTAGTGTTTCACTTTCATAGGGTGTCTCTGTAATTATTGAAATTTTCAATATATTTTTATGATTAGACCAAATTCAAGGTTGTATAGATGAAATTATCCCTATATAATATTACACCATATATGACTCAATAAACATAAACTATATCCCATCACTATCTTCATTCTCATAACACAATTCACCAAATCATTCATCATCAAACAAAGATCAAATAAATCCCATTTCAGTTCACAGTTGCTAGATCAAGAAAAAACATCATGGACAGACTAATCAAGCCTGATGTCCAACTACTCGAAGTGTTCTTCACCAAAAACCAAAAATGTTCAAAAACATTTAAACTAACAAACTTAATGCACACCATGCCTGTTGCAATCTCCTTAACATCTTCAGCTCCATCACTCTTCTCATTCTCCAATCCTCTATCCATAATCCCGCCTCTATCCACCGCATCGTTCACTCTTTCGTTAAACAAACCGTGCGAAAAACCTCCCATGGGAACGCCACAAGACACGGTTCTCGTCAGAACATCGATGCTACCGACAGGAAAAGCGCCTCAGGATGATCTTCGACGTCTGTTTTTGAAACCAGGGCCGCATATATTCAAGGACGCCACGATTCCTGTCTCGTTCGTCGGCCCTGATGCGGCGGAGTTTCTCCTGTCGACATGTTCCAAGTCTTTGGACACTGATTTTCATTTTTCAAAGGCTATTTGCTGGTGTGATGAGTCTCATTTGACTTCTCTGCTCAGAATTGCGCTGTTTAACGCGAGATCGTATTTTATTAAGGCCCTGATTGAGGCAGGGGCGGATGTGAACGCCAGGGATTTGAATCAAGAATCCCTGATTTGTTCTGCTGTTAAATCTGGAAAAGCTGAGTCTTTGCAGATCTTGATTGAATCTGGTTCAACTATCGATAACGAGATTGACCGGTTGTTGTTACACGAAGCAGCAGCGATGAACCGTGTTGATTTGATGGAAACTTTGTGCTTAGGATATCCTGATATTGATTTGAATTCAGTAAATTCTGATGGACAAACACCTCTACATGTGGCTGCAATTTATGGTCATATCGAGTCGCTTCAGTTTCTTGTTTCGATAGGAAGTGATGCCGATATCCCTGACTCTAAAAACTGGACTCCTCTCCATTACGCTGCAGACGAAGGCCATCTCGATGGGGTGGAGTTCTTGTTAAGCCACTCGATTTTTGCAAAGTATGCAGTTACTACTGAAGGAAAAACCGCGTTTACGTTGGCAGTCGAGAGGGGATACTCGTACTTATACGATTTATTGCATTTAGGTGACTCATTGCATAGGGCTGCAAGATTAAACGATGTTCACGTGATGAAGAGTTGTTTGGCACAAGGGGCTAAAGTTAACGGTAGAGATCAAAACGGTTGGACGGCTTTGCATAGAGCATCTTTTAAGGGGCATATGGAGAGTGTGAAGCTTTTGATTAGCCATGGGGCGCAAGTTGATCTAGTCGATGGCACGGGGTACACGCCTCTTCTACGAGCAGTTGAGGCGGGAAATGTGGAGGTTGCTATGTATCTTTTGTCTCATGGGGCTAAAGCAAGTCTCAAGAGTTTGAAAGGGATTGTGCCCTTTGATCATATGGATAGTTTTAAGAATCATTCATCTTTTTTAAGTACTTTGAATCTAGGGAAAGAAGAGGTATTGGGCTTGGAATGCATCAAGTTGTAATCCTTTTTAGAAAATAAAAATTGGGATTTTTTATGCAATGTATGTATGTTGTGTATGGTCTTAAATTAGCAATTATCCCGATTTATGTAGTTGTTCAACATACGAGCGTTTGGGAGTTTCGAGGCCAAGAGAGATCTTGAGTTCGAGTTCCAGAGTATGTATTGATATGATTTTTGTTATTTTTGAGGTTTTAGTACCTTTTTTTTCTTCTCATGTTTTGTCATTGATTGATGGAGTTAAAAGGGATTGTGCCTTGTGACCATATAGAGAGTTTCAAGAACCATTCATCTCTTTTGTATCCTTTAGATCAGTAGAATTAAAGAAAAGAGCTTGAAATTGGGATGCACCAAGTTGTGGTACTCCTAATTCTTTTGTTGTTCTTGTTGTTGTTATTGTAATTATGCAGTGTATGGCCTTGAATTTGAATTCATCTTGATTCATTTAGTTGATCAGATACTAGAAAATTTCGATATTATGTGTTCTAATGGTCTATGGAAGCATTTTGAGTTGTGGACAAGAGAATATCCTAAGTTTTTTTGGATAAAGAATTTTTTTGGAAATGTAATCTAGCGAGCAAAAAATATTTTGAGAATACAATACAGCAACTTGAATTAAATATGGGTTGGCTTGCTTGTGTCCAAGTTAACATAGAAATGGTCAAAGAAGAGCAGCTGCACTTTCTTTCGGGTCATTTTCATTCAGCGCTGTATCAATTTAAATAGTCTTCTATTACAATACATAATGAGTGTGACTGAAACTAAAATATTAAATTAACTTTACAATAATTGTTTTGTTTCATTGTTTATCAGTTATAGAAATTTACAAACTCTAGTTAATATGTTTTCAACTGAACCAAATGGGATTTTTTTAGTTCTTTTTAACAGAGACCCCTATCCGAAATATGTGAATCTAAGGAAAGGGAGGTTCTAGTGTGCGTAGATGCTATTAAAAATAGTTGAACTAGTCATGAAAGTGAGATTTTTATATATAACTCAGTGTATTTAAATATTGCAAGCCTTACGATATAGTAAACCAAAGAAAATGGAACTCGAATATTGGATTCTTTTCGTCAACTTTGCTAAAAGCCTAAAACCAAATGAACACTTTTTGCTAAGCCATTGTGTAATACAAGAATGGGATAAGCAAAGATATAACTAAATCCGCAGCCACTAAGTTTATAGTGTCTCGCAATAGCTATTGTTTTGTCAAACTCTAAAAATTCAAAGAGCTACCTTGAACTAGCAAATCATGATCCCGCGAACATACATGTGTATTTTAGATAATTATTGTGATCAAGATAATTGAAAGAAAGGCTATTTTATGTTCATATTAACTTACTCTTGGCATAATCATTTTAGATGGGTTAATGAGTTGGCTAAAGATAGTGAAAACTATTTGTTGTTAATTCAAATGTTCAAACTTATAATATTTACTTGTAACCATTCCCTATAATGAGTATAAGAATTTATTCCTTTACGACGACCACTATCATAGATAGTTCCTTCCTTTCCGTTACTAAAATCAAAGCATTCACCTCTGAAGGGGAGTAAAATATAGGCAAAAATAAAATTAAGTAGATTGAAGTACACCAATCTTTGTTCTAATAAGAATATTATTTTTTTGCGATAATGGACGCTCTATATAGTGGAAGTCAATTTAAGGTCAAATATGTTAGGTTCATGATACGTGAAAAATAATGTTTTCTTAAATAATATTGTGAAACTATGTTTGAAGTAGTTGCAATGTCATTTCGTGCTCTCGTCACATGGTGCTACTCCTTTGTGAACTTCTATAATTCGTTTGGCTAATGCGGATCATATCATTTATAAATAAACAAAATTATTGGTAAATAAAGACAAAATCACGCTTTTTGCTTGATCAATGACAACAAATTTATTTTCATTGCAAGTCAACTCTTGTTGAACTATTCCCAATGATTCTATGATTTTGTGGAATCTCACCATTTCTTGATACCTATGCAATATGCCAACCCTTTTTAAAATAAATAAAGGAATTAAATAACGATTATATTAAATTCAAGAGATTTGTAACGGGTCAAACTTATGTAGGAAAATCAGATATTACCAATTAAAAAATAAATAGTTCCAACATTAGAGCACTTCCATTCTACTTGACTTTGCTTCTTGATTTCAAAAACAGGTAGTTTGTAATGGTTATAACTTAAAATTGATGGTGACCTGAGTTTCTTCTTTACTTATTAGTTATTATACATGGTGATGTGGGGTATTTTCGTCTGGATATGTGTCCACTTTCCAACACTTCACGTCAGACTGCTTTAGTCCTTGTTGGATCCTTAAGCAGCTTTTGAGTTCGGAACATGCACTCAACATCACGTAAATTAAGCCGGTGCCTTCTTCGGCGAAGGCACTCCGACGCTCAAGTCAGGTAGGTCGGAATCTGAGATCTTGTCGTGAGAGACAATAGCTCAAAATAATAGATCGAAATATGTTGAATAGGTCAAAAACAAACACCTCGAAGTGGTACTATAAGTCGAAATGAAGGTCTTCAAATAGATCGAAATAACCCTCAAATAACTCGAAATACTCTCAATATAGGTCGAAAGAGAGCTATCTCAAACAGCTCGAAATAGTGCTCTAATAGCTCGAATTCGACTAATAATGCTCAAAATTGAATGCTTGAAAATATAAAAAAGGTACCTTAAAATGAGGCATGAGACCCCCTTATATAGTAATAAGAGTCCTTATTCAGCTAGAAGTGCACTCCAAGTAGAACTATGATTCAAAATAGGTCGAATTAGAGCTATTTTGAAATAGCTCGAATTGGGCTTTTAAATAGGTCGAATTGGGCCTCAAATGGCTCAAATTTGGCCCCAGATAGCTCAAATTGGGCTTGAAATAGCTCGAAATAGGCCCGTTCGGTCCAAATCGGGCCTGCACGAGCTTGACTTGGGCCTACTTGGGCCGATTTCTGAGTTTTGCCTTGAATTGTAATTTTGCATTAAAAAACAATGGTGATGACGTGGCATAATATGTCCCGAAACACGCTCGTGGTACTGTATCGGATATTATGACGTGGCGGTACCGAAATATGGTACATCACATGGAGATATTAAGGGGGCGAAATTTCGCTTCTTTATTTTGCATTGAATATTTTTCCTTAACATTATATTAGATTTTCATTATAGTATGGATAAAAAATATGTGATTTTGGGGGAGTGTACTTTAAGTGAAACTTAAGGAATAGGATCTTCAACATTTTCTTGATACACAGTACCAAATTAAAGACATTAATCATTGAAAGCTTTAGTTTGGATATGATTATTACATTAGAATATCTTTTTAGAAAAAATCTAATTCTATTACTTTATACTTTTTATTATCAGAAAATTCTCCTCATTCAATACTTCGTATTCATAAAGTCCGATTCCATTCCTACCTAACGGACAGAAATAATTCCTCCTGCTCCACGATTAACTATTTCGTTTAAAGGATTAAAGCAATTAACTCGTTAGGACAACCAGAAGGGCATAGCTCTATGATCTATCTAAGTGCATGTTAAGTGTTAACCATAAAGTTTTTTGCAAAGGTTGACGATATTGCTAGAGCAAATTTTTTGATCTTTTTAAACTACTAGTAAGCATGAAGTTCACTTAGTCTACACATTTAGCTTATATAGTCTTTGACAATAAACGGCAAATTAGAAAGTCTAAAATGATTCCTTGATAGCAATAATTCTTGTTTTGGCAATATCGTCGATGTTTTGCAGATCATATGTCTAATTAGTATTAATCATGGATTAAATATATAAGGCATCTGAGTTCTGGACAAGAGGACATCCAAGTCTTTTTGGATAAAGAAATTTTAGAAAATGTAATATAATGAGAAAGAAATGTTTTCAGAATACAATACAGCAACTTGAATTAAACGTTGGCTTTCTTGTGTCCAAGTTAACATTAAAAATGGTCAAAGAAGAGCACGCCCACTCTCTTTGGGGCCATTTTCTTTCAGCACTCAAACAAGTTAAATAGTCTTTCATTTTAATGCATAATAAAATAGTTAGTGTGAGTGACACTAAAAAAAGGGAATAATGATGCGTCTTTTGATAATTAATGAAAAATAATGAGCTCAATTTAAAATTCAGGATATTTTTATGAATATTGTTTATGGGAATTTAAAGAAAGGGAGGTTCTAGAGTGCCTACTGCGTAGAGGATTTTCAATAGAAGTTGAACTGCTCATGAAAGTGAGATTTTTATAAATAACTCGATCGATGTATTTAAAGACATAAGCCTTACGGTATAATAAACCAAAGAAAGGCTGTTTTAAGGTTATATTAAGTTGTTTCCGCATATCATTTTAGAAGGGTTGGCTAAAGATAATGAGGACGATTTATTCTTTGTTCAAAAGTTCGAAAAAAGTAAGATTATTTATAATTAAATCTATTTAATCATTCCTGGGATAATCGCCAACCTCAAGAGTGGAGAGTGGAGACTGAGACAATATGTCTCAGTAAAATAAATACTCCAGATAATCTTTTGATTTCATTCTTTGAATGACAACCATTATTGAAAATAGTTCTTTTATTTCGTTACTAAAAAGCATTCTCTGAAAGGGTGTACAATGTAGGTAAAAATAAAATTACGTAGATTGAAGTACACCGGTCAATTTTTTATTCTAAAAAGAATGTTAATATTTTCACATAAGATCAATAACGTCTCTATATAGTGGCAAGTCAATTTAAGGTCAAATAGGTTAGGTTCATGAATCATGATACGTGTGATAATTTTTTTCTTAAATAATAAATGCAACTATGTTTGAAGTAGTTATAATGTCATTTCGTGCTCTAGTCACATAGTTCTGTTCCTTAGTGAACTATAATGCATTTGGTGTTGATCATTTCATTCATAAATAAACAAAAGTATTGGTAGATATAGACAAAAACACGCTTTTGGCTTGAGCAATGAAAACAAATTTATTTTAATTGCAAGTCAACTCTTGTTGAAATATTCCAATGACTTATAATTTTGAGGAATCTCACCCTTTCTTGATACCTATATAATATGCCAACCCTTTTATTTGATAAAATAAAGGAAGGAACTATTCCAGAGACTTGTAATAGATAAAAGTTGTATAGAAAATCAGAAGGCGACTTGATATTATCAATTAAAAAATAGGAATAAAATAGTCAAACTCCCTATTCTTTGCCCCATATCGTACTTTACTCCTTATACTTTAAATTTGAATAACTTGCCCCCTATCCCCGCTGCTACTTCTGTATGCATCACGTTGTGGTGGTGCCGCCTCGAATGTAGGATGTGTCACTCACTATTGAAGGAGAAGTTTGGGTCTTTTTGGGCCTGAATCGTGATGGGCCTAACATTAACCTCATCGGGCTTGTGGTGATTTATTAACATTTTAGATACTTGTATGCTGGGCTTGAAATTATATTTGTGTAATATTTACTGGTGTTTTAAGTAAATGGAGTCTAGGCCTTTACGTATTGGGCTCGATTAACTCGGGCCTACTGAGTTTTGGGCTATTGTGTCAAGCTTAAGCTTAAATTTGAGTTTCTGGGGACAAACTTTTTGGAGTAATGACTTCTGTTAGAATGTGGCTCGAATGTGCTGGGCTAAGTAAAAGGAATCTTTTAGGCCACTTCGTAAGGAAATATGCTTAAATTTTGTGGACCTAGACTTGATTTTGTCTGGACTATAATTTTTTGACCCAAATCTTAGAGAAGTAATGTCTTTAATATAATCTGTATGCATCTCTTAATTGGGGCTTATGTATAAAAATTCAAAATGAATTTACATAGAGAGATGGATTTTATTATGAGAGTTATGTGACGATTTTTCATGATGATTTGTGTTTTATGACTTTAAATCAAAACTATATTACCATTATGTACATATATTCATAAATCAAAGAAAAATATATTCATTAAAGATGGATGTTAAGGAACGAGAATTTGTTGTCTGTTACGACACTTGTTCCATTGTAAAAGCTTTAAAGCATACATTTGTTATATGTGCATCAAAGAATTGATTTCACATTATGAAAAAATGTTAATCACTAAAGTGACCTTATTCGGTGTCGTGAAATTTAATTGCATACAAATTTTATGTATTTAATAGAGGTTTACATTTTGTTGATCTACTAATCACCAAAGTGGTTGATCAGTGGTTAGTGAATACTAATTATCACATACTAGCTATGCATTAAAGAATCAAAATTCACTTTTATGGGAATATGTTAGTCACCAAAGTTGCATTTTCTATAGTGAAATTTGAGAATTGCATAAATCAATTTTGTTGTGCTTAAAGGTTAAATTTGCTTCGCGAGAATATATATTAGTCACCAATGTGGTCGTATTCTACTTTTCATAATTTAATATTTGCACATTTTACCGTGTGTTTAGATTTATTTTGGAATGGTTTGATAGTCACGAAAGTGACCTAATCAGTATGGAAAGTGAATAGTAAAAACATAGCGATTTGTCTATTGTCAACTAAATGAATTGTACACTATGAAAAAGGAGAACCTCTAAATAATTGTTTTGATGGTCACTCGAGTGAGTTGATATTGCAAAGGGTTGTCCATAAATTTACTCAACTCATTAACTATGAAACACATGTCATGGCGAATCATATTGAGATACAAAAGACGACCAACAAGGCGTCAATACTTATCTTGATGAGGGTATGCAACACCAGCTATGGATAATTTGATACCTTTAGGACAAGGAGCGAGTAAGGACCTTGTGCCTGTGAGGCCAACATCTGAATTAATGTCTATGATATATTTGCGTTGATTGATGTACATACTAGCATGGATCAAAGTTTCGGTTTCGATGTATGTTTCGGTCTCCTAAATATTAGAAACATTTCGTAGTTTTTCGGAAGCTTTTCGACGTGTTTCGGAAATTTCGTAAAAGCTATAATTGTAATGAAATTAGAAATTACTTCTAAATTTCGTTTCGACTAAGTGAAAAAAGGAAACATTTCGGTGGTTTTCGAGGAAACATATGAAAATTTTGATCCATGCATACTAGAAGTAGAATGAATATTTGGCAATTTACCTAAAAAATATTTGACTGGGCCAATATATTTAAGGGTTTTTGGCAATTTACCTCCCCGTATTATGTTAAATTGACAAATTGCCTCCCAATGAAAAATAAATAAGCAAATTACCTCCCTATGATTTTAAAAAGTTGCACACCACCTCCCTGTATACTTTTTAGTGTATTTCTTATACTTAATGACCAACATACCCTTGTTATTTCTAATATTTTATTTTGTGTAATTTCAAATTTGATTATAACATTTCTTCAAAAAGTTATAGGTAAAAGTATAACAAAATATTATAAAATATACATATTATGAAATCATAACTTATTTTTAATTTTAGTTTTAGTTTTTGCATTTCCTTAACAAGTTAAAGTATTAAATCAAGCATTTACATATTTTTTTTTTTGAGAAACAAAGGGTAGAATTGTCCTTTTTTCCTAAAAAACTATCCTACTCTCAAACTTGAACAAGTGAACTACACCTCCCTATATAAGGAGGTAATTTGCCAATTTTTGAAATCATAGGGGGGTAATTTGCCTATTTATTTTTCAAAGGGAGATAATTTGTCAATTTAGCATAACACAGGGAGGTAAATTGCCAAATTCTCTCTATTTAATGATGAAACTAGTTTGCAAATTATGGATCAAAGTTTCGTTTCAATCGTATAATTAGGTACGCTAAATATTAAAAAGAACTCGTAATATTTGGGGATCTTTTTGATATTTTTCAGGAAATTCGTAAAAATTTGTTGAGTTATAGACGTAAGAAAAAACGTGTATGTTCCGTTTCTATAAAATCAAAAACCGAAACATCTTTTTACTTTTCCAGAAAAATAAAATAAACTTTCAATCCACGTTGCAGCTGATCCATAAAGAGAAAGACTTATAACCATGGATCAAAGTTTCGGTTTCGATGTATGTTTCGGTCTCCTAAATATTAGAAACATTTCGTAGTTTTTCGGAAGCTTTTCGACGTGTTTCGGAAATTTCGTAAAAGCTATAATTGTAATGAAATTAGAAATTACTTCTAAATTTCGTTTCGACTAAGTGAAAAAAGAAAACATTTCGGTGGTTTTCGAGGAAACATATGAAAATTTTGATCCATGCTTATAACTAGTAGTATATCATCCACGTAAACCAAGAAAGCAATTTGAAATAGTAGAAATTTTGGACCCTCGACCCAAACCCGCCTAATTTCAATAATTTCACACTAATCCTCGCGCCAAACCCCAAAAATTTAAAACCCCTTCACCTTTCCCTCCAATAAAAATTCGCCACGCTGGCAATCCGCGTCGAACCACATCAACCAATCACAACCCACCACTAACTCCTATATAAACCCCCACCGTCACACCAACACCCTCATCCCTCGCTCTAAGCCACAAAAAAAATCCCCAATTACAAATCCCTTAACCAAATTTAGGGTTTTACCATTTTTTTCACCGCCGATCGAAAAAATGAGCACCAAGGCTGAAGGCGCCACCACCAAAGGCGGCAGAGGCAAGCCTAAATCCTCCAAATCAGTCTCACGTTCGTCAAAGGCCGGTTTACAGTTTCCCGTTGGTCGAATCGCGAGGTTCCTTAAAGCCGGTAAATACGCTGAGCGTGTCGGTGCAGGTGCACCGGTTTATCTATCTGCTGTGCTCGAGTATCTCGCTGCTGAGGTAATTTTTTGAGTCCGAGATCTGTGATTTTGAATTAGGTTTTAATTGGTGCCTGATTTGTTGAATTGGATCTGAATTTGTTGTTGTTGTGGTGTGTGTGTTGATTAGGTTTTGGAGCTTGCTGGTAATGCTGCTAGGGATAATAAGAAGAACAGGATCGTGCCGAGGCATATTCAATTGGCTGTGAGGAATGATGAGGAATTGAGTAAGCTTTTGGGGAGTGTGACGATTGCGAACGGAGGTGTTTTGCCGAACATTCATCAGACTCTGTTGCCGAAGAAGGCTGGTGGAAGGGACAAGGAGATTGGCTCTGCGTCTCAGGAGTTTTAGGGCTTTTGATTTTATGTGTTTTGTGGTTTGGGTAGTATAAATTGTTGAGGGTTTTGGATCAGTTGGTTTGGTTATGATGCACTTATGTCCTTGTAAAAATCCTTTGTTTTGAGTATGGCTGAATACAGATGCTAATGTTAATGGGTGGAAATTTATGTCGATGGTGTTCTAATAATTTAGTCTTTTCTGTTTATATTTTTTTGCTTTTACTTCCTTGTTACAAATGGGATAAATTTATTTTCTAATTCTTGAAGATTGTTGATTTAATGTGCATATTTTCACGTTTTTTGCCCGAGTGCAATTAGTTATATGCTTTTCTCATTGCTTTGTTATTGTGTATGGTGGTCATCTGGATTGGTTATGAGTTTTTGCTCATAGGTACTGAGGATCATTTATATATTGAAAAATCTTTGCACTTTTATGTGTTTTGTGTTTTCAGTTTTTCTTCACTCTAGTGTCTTAGTGTGATTGCTATGTGATACGGTGGTTGATGAATTGGTATATAATTTCCTGAATGTTGTGCTCATGGTCAATGATATGTGACATTTTTAGAACTTTGTATTTTGAAATGATATGAGTATCTTGGGTTTCTGTCATTTAGTTTTCAGTAATCGGAAGAATCATATCTTCCCTATAGTTTAGTTGCAATATTTGTGCTATTATAGGATGACTCTCCATTTGTTTTATTGGCCAAATTCAATCTTTGGCTGGTCATTATGGATCAAACACATCTCTTTGTGTTTAAGTCAATGTTTCTCATCCGATTAGCTGAGCTTTTGACCTCTGCAGAATGTGCGTTGCTCTGTTATGTTGCCCCATTTATTGATTCTCTATTCTCTATCAATCTTCTCTAATCTCTAGGTATCAAACAACAAAGTTCCAAATTCCAATCTCAATTAAAGCAGCTAACTATATTATCAAGTAAAACACGAATCGAGTCAAATGCACGCCAGGTAAGTATCTTAACATGAAACGCAATTGAAGAACAATCTAGAAAGAACCTGAAGGTTTTTAAAGAAAAATGACAATAACAAAATCATGAATACACAAACACATGGATTTTGTATCAATCAAAAGTAAGATGTATCAAAACTTTGAAGCTATATACTAAAATATATCAGCAAATCGATTGAAAGTAAGGCAGTATGGATTCCATAGAATGAATTAATAGTCAAAATACTTAGACATCATTTGCACGAGAAAAAGCACAATTAGGATCACATAATAAATACTTGAAGTTGAATTCAAATAATAAATATTGGATTTTTTAGAGGAAAGCCAATTGAGATGGCGTGTGAATTTAAATTGCTAAATGAGAAGCAACGTGGGATTTTATTTATTTAATTAAATAAAATTCGTAATAAATATTTAAATTATTTATTAAATATTTTAATGAGAGAATAATTGCACACTTATTTTCAGCTTAAAAGTTAAAATAAAATCCCCTCTTGATTTGTGGTGTGACTCTTCTTTTTTTCCTCTCCTATAAATAAAGGCCTGCAGGCATTGTGAAAATCATCCAAAAAGTTTTAAAACTATTGCATACACATCATGGCACAAACAGTTAGAGTTTTGCAAATATCACAAGGTTCGAATGGGGTCTGACCTTCCGCACCAGTGATGGACGTTGTACATTGGGAATCCATTTGGGCTGAAGCAGTAGCCGGATAAATTGGGTTTAAGAGCAAGATGTCAAACTTCTGCCTCGTCCAGATTTTCTACAATTTCCGTGAAATCATCCTTGAGGTCCATTTAGTTTCATGTTGTTAATTTTCTATAAATTTGTTGTTGTTGTTCTTAACCTCTATGTTTCATGTTGTTAATTTTCTGTAAATTTGTAGTTGTTGTTCTTAATCTCTATGTTTAATTTTCTTAGTTGCATTTTTGTAGTCTGATTATGTTTAGTATATTCTGGAAATTATTACATAATCATGTTTAGTTAACTTCCGGAATATTTTACTCAATTACTAACAATAAACATCTCCTAATAATTGTAATTCTATAAAAGTTGGATTAGCAATAAAACTTTATCAATAATAACTTGAAAGTACATTATATATTAATATCCGTCAGCCACCCATCTCAAATGGGGATGTAGCTCAAATGGTAGAGCGCTCGCTTTGCATGCGAGAGGCACGGGGTTCGATCCCCCGCATCTCCAATTTTATTGTTTTTACCGCGTTGATTATTAGGCCAGCAGAATATTTTGCCTCAGCCATATCAACAACACTGTCGAAGAGGTAAATTCCTCAGTTTCTTTGGCTGTTGTACAATCATTTACGCTTCATTTGACCACTTAATATACGCCCAAACCAATTTAGGAATATTGCGATTATTATTAGGCTTGATTTAATAATTTGTGTGGATTATACAAGTTTAGTTTGTTTGTTTTGCTTATACATGAGATTGTCTTTGAACAATGAATCTCTTGCCTTCAATGTTAGAATTTTTTAAGTAAAGCTCTTAAATTGCTTTTATGTATATAGGGAGGGGTGTTTGCAAGAGCCTACTAGTAGGAGCTTGTTTACTATTTTTGCTTAAAATTACTTTAAGTGGCTTTTAACTCAAAGTTGATAGTGTTTGTGTATCTTTTTAATAAGCCACTTAAACCATTAATAAGGTTTTTGCAATAATTAATGAGATTTAACTTTTTTTTTTAAAAACTAGCATATTTCTTTAAACAGTTAGAAGAAGCACCCTAGACCCTGCTTTTGTAGCTTGTGCTTAATCCAAGCAGAACTAAAAGTTCAGTGTTGCAAACACTAAAAATGTGTTTTTGCGCTTACAAAAGTCAATAGGCACTTCTAGTAAGCATTTGCAAACACCACCATAGTATCTTGTTGAAAAGAGTTATTGTGGCATAGTTAGCTCAATAGTGCTGGATTATGCACAGTGAGTAGTGAGACAAACAGTTCTTTGAGTAAATTGGTTAGACGCTAACGTTTGTTCTGGAATTTGATTACATGGTCAAGCGATTGGATCTGCTGTTCAAATTTAAGTGGGGGTGCTTTTGTGTTTTGCTGCTCCTAAGAAGTGGTTAAAGGATTTGATCAGTTGGCCTGGTCAATTTCGGTGTATGTTGGCTTCTGGTATAAATACGTCAAGAGAGAATAACATTTGGCACAGGTTTTATATTCCATGACGAAAATACATCTCACGAACATTGGATAGTGTACGACTTCCCAAAAATAACACTAAGACCAATAGCGGATCATTTATAAATATGTCAATGTTTTTGCCCTTCTATATTTGGAGGATTTAGTATGACTCATCCCTATGTTTGTCATCTGTCAATGTTGAAGCACAACTTGCTGCACCAAATACTAATGATGGTAGATTTGTTGCTGAGGCTGGGAGTTTACGCGCCCGTTAACCTGATTGGCACTTTTTTCTTGTTCATGGGGCTAATACACTTGATTACGTCTTGCATGTATGATATCTTGTCTCAGTGGGGGAACATCTTATGGTATCATGAAGTTTCTCAACGTTGCTATAGAGTCCCCATCAATCCTGAAATATAATCTATGTAGGTGTTTCATTGCCTCTACTCTGTTTAAAAATAGTATGGCTTCTGCTTATTTTTTCAGTATCATTCTCCCACCACTCTCTCCAAACCCATGTGTTACATTATTCATACATATAATTCCTCGGTGTCGGAATCTTATAACCTTCTCTGCCTATACTTTGATTCACGTATGGCTGAATCATGTCATCATCAGAGGTATTGCTATATTTGCACATATCTAATCATCAGCTGTTAGGCGCTTTACCTCATTTTGGTTTGCCTAGCGTGTGTGTGCTTTTACAGTAATATAAATGGGTTTTATTGTGCACGAACAGCCTCGAGATGTCAATTAAATCATGTTCTACATTTACTTTATGGGACTTGTTCATCTGCCAGCATACATGGTGTATTATTATCATTGAGTGGTTTGTTTGGCTGCAGCCACGAGCTTTCAGATGTACTATTTGTGTATTCATAAGCATATCATTAACAATTGTACAATTAATTATTCTGAATTGGAGAGAGTTTAAACCTTTAGTTTCATCATGCTACCAGCGGTTAACTTCTTAGGTGCATCTTTGCATTACCTACTGTCACTCTGTATTGAACTTTTCATCGCTATTCAGCTATATTTTTGTGTATTCTATTGCAGCTTTTTTGTTTCTAAAGTTAATGTGGCTTTTATATTGTGCTAAGTAGCCTTAGCTATAATATCTTAGCACAATTTCGTCATTGTCATTGACCCGAAAAGCAAACTTGGGCTTCACCTACTGTCATCCTGTGTACCGAACTTTTCATTGCTATTCAACTATATTTTTGTTTATTTTGCAGCTTTTTGTTTCTAAAATTAATATGGCTTTTATATGTTGTAAAGCCTTAGGTATAATATCTTAGCATAATTTCTTCCGTGTCATTGACCCGAAAATCAAACTTGGGCTTCCTGTATTGACTAAGGTGTTCTTGGTAATATATAATGTGTTGGTCGTATGATTGTCTTTATTTTGTCTTTGGTAGCTTCGTAATTTGATTTTGATGCACTCAGTTTTAAGGTGTATATTCTTTCATCATTACGACTAAGATGACTTCATATCTGTATTTTTTTTTTTTAAATTTACATTGTTCACCTGTTTGATGAGATATGTCACAATATCTCTTTTTATAATATACACTGTAATAAGCTTAATGGGCATCCTGTTGGGAGTGTCCACTTGATTGTAGCAATGCTCTTCTGAATCTCTTTAGTTATTTGTCCATCTTTGTGGCCATGGGGTGCAACTGCTTCATTTTTTATAACAATACTGCTTTTGTTTTATTTCAGGAAGGGTTGAAGGCAAATCTACATCCAATATATCAGTATCAGTTGAGATTTCACTGCAGTAGCAAAACATTGATTGTTTTGATATCTACATCAGAATATTTAGGTTACTGCAATGACGGCAGTAACGCAATTGAATCAGGTGACAGAGAACTTTTTGTTTGTTTTTTGTTATGTAGAACTAATTCCGATTGACCTCCTAAAGATATAACTTCAACATCGCCATGCATTTTCACTTTGACGTCCTTCATCTTTTGCATAAGGATTGTTAAGTCTTGTAATGGTTATGTTTCTTGGCTTGATAGTCTATTCATGCATTTTTCATGAAATTCATTTAGCTATTGTCCATGAAATATATCTGAGTGGTTAATTAGTTTCAACTATACTCAATCATTTATGTTCTAGAACAAAAGGAGGGAGGATAATTGGAAACCTTATTGCAAGGAACAGTGACGGTGATTGAATATAAGGCTGATGCTATAACATAACTATATAATGTACAGTGACTGAAATGGTTGGCATGAAGAGAAAAAGTTAGTTTGTTAATGTTTAGTGATCGCCGGCAGAATAGTTTTTTCCATCATTTATAAGTTCAGGTCTTTCGGCTATTTTAGTTGTTATTTCACGATTTCCCTTTATTCTTATCTCAGTATGTATGAAATAAGGCTTGATTAATTGAAGTATTAGTTAGTAGCTAACAATTGTTCCACCCTTCTCCAAAATGTCAGCAATGAGCCTATCAATGGAGAATGTTAGGACTCTATCAATCAATAACTATGCATTTTTTTCAATTGTTGCTACCAGTTCATAGTTCACTTGTGGTATCTCAAAAGCATTGTTACTAGCAGCAATCATAGTCTTTTTACGACTATATCAGTGGCTCCTAAATATGAGGCAATCAACTAACATATTATTGAGAATGTATACCTGTTGCCATGCGGCTAATGAAGGGGACTTGCATTTGGTTTGGAAGATATGGAGCCTCTTAATGTTGAAATAGATCGACCTCCCGATCGTCATCCTCCGCAATCATATCTTTCCCTCCTCTGTCCTGGTCTGCGCATCTCATACAGTGCGTCCTTTCAGCAACCATATTGTCCTCACTTCAATGCAAAACTCAACCAATCTTTATAGTGCCACCATGCCACTATTCTCTCCATGTCTGTATTCACTCTATTCCCACCAAATTGAGCTGCAATCACATCCTCTATGTTCATTGATCTCTTGCTCTACCCCCTCTTTCTCAGTTGCCTCAGTCTTGCGTCCTATGTCCTTTGCATGTTCTTCACCCTCTTTCCTTCGCTTTTGGTGAAACCGTGGCTACTCTGATCTGTTATCCTTGAGGTCAAGACTCTTCCAAAAGGGGAATGTGTTCATAGTAATGCTATTATGCATAACTATAGAGGCATATTATCTAGCCTGCTTATATATTGAAGGAATATAAAAGGAAATCAAAGATGCAGTAAAAGGAGAGAAGACAATCTTACTCCAAGGCAAGGTTGGAGAAATATAATGAAAAACCTCAATGCAACGAAATATTTAGTGACTGAATACAAGGCAGATTATATGCTATATCATGCCAATACTCACACACCCACAAGTTAAATTACTGCCAGAGCTGTAACGATATATACATAAAAAAATATTTTATGTATGTATAGTAGTACTGAGATTGGCATGAAGAGAGGGGGAACATCTTGGCTACCAGGTACACATTGTATGTGGGCCCCACATGAGTGGGGTCCACACACATGTGAGGGGAAGTGGCTCTAACATTATGGTAGCCAAGATATTCCCGAAGAGAGGAAATGAGTAACTTTTTTCGGCTTAAAGCATGAGATTTAGAAGATAGTTAACAATTTTAAGTCTGGAGTATTAAGTATTTCGTTGTTTCATCATTTTGTACTGTTCTTACATCAAATATTTCAGGAGACTTCAAGTATTGATTGGTGCCGAGCATATTAATCCCGTATCTCTCACTATAGGTATGGTATATCATTTTTTGTTGTTGACATGGTTTAAGAAGTTTATGGGATATGCTAATGCGGATTTGCAACCATTTGCATAACTTCTGATTTGGAGCTGTTGGCAATTACTTATTATGTTCAACGCTTGCATATTGGTTTTCTGAGTGACTAGGCATTGTAATGCTAATCAGGTTGCAGTTGTAGCATATTTTTAGATGGCGATATTGCCAAAGCAAAAATTGTTGGAGCCAAAGCAAGTCTTTTATTACCTCTAATTTACCTCTACTAAGGAATATTAAGATCTATCTCTTTAAATCTTGTAGAATCTATTTTGTTAATTATCATCCCTTAATTATGACAACTAATTTTTCTATTCAATTAGTACATTATAGGAATTTGTTTCTCTCTCCAGTAATTTTATATGAAGAAATGATCATTAACTATTTATCTTGGCGCACAAATTTGAAGTTAAAATCTAATTAGAAATTTATGGAGTACAAATCTTAAATACTATACTAGAGTAAATTTGATTTTGAATATATATTGTGAATATTTATTTTCTGTTAACTTGAATTTCCCAATTTCAAGAAAGCTTGTAGATTAATTTCTAATATTACAATAAAAATATGAAGCAGAAAATAAATAAGTAATGATCTAGGTGTATGTTTAAAAGTATTTTACCAAATGATTCGGTAAGCAATGATTTTAAAAAATCCTCATATAAATAAATTATGGAAGACAACGTTGAGAGAGAGAGAGAGAGAGAGAGTTAAGAGTCTTAATTAAGAAGTAAGTATATTTCAAATATTAATTACTATATTACTTAATTAAGAAGGATAAATTAGAGATATTAAAATTTTACTCTGTTTCCAACCATTTCTAATTTGGCAATAACACCCGCCCATATTTTTTCCAAGTTCCTCTATCAATTTAATACTTGGACCTCATTAATTCCTGTTATCTTTAATAATAATGTAGAGATTGGTTGTTTTGTAACATTTGAGTTAAGTTAATAAAATCTTATCAAAATGTCACGTTATGCTTACATGTTTAAATAATTTGATTTTCTAAGAATAATGATTTTATCTACCAAGAAATCTGAAGAAAATAGATTTTCTTACAACAATTTTAAGTGCACATTTAATATTATACCGTAGAATGAACTTTTCCAGTTCTGGCCTATAAAGATAGCAGTGCATTTGCTTCCATTTCATAAGTTTGTATCACATGAAGAACAACATCTCTCCTTCAAGCCATTAGAGCTCTATCCTCCGGATGTAAGCAACAACTTTCCGCTTTGATTACCAATTTAGCAAAGTTGCCCTAATTCTTAGGCTTCATTTAATAATTTTGTGTGGATTATAGAAGCTTGATTTGTGTGTTTTGCTTAGATATTGAACAATTAATCTCTTGCCTTTTTATGTTTCTGTATATATATGGTACCTGGTTGCAAAGAGTTATTGTGGCATAGGTAGCAATCGATGATGCAAAATGAGTTAGAGAGACAATTCTTGAGTAAATTGGTTACATGCCTATGTTTGTTCTGGAATTTTGATTAAGAGATCAAGCGATTGATTCTGTTGTCCAGATTTAGGGTGTTTTAAAATGAGAAGTTTCTTTTGCGTTTTTGTTGCTCCTAGGAAGTGGTTAAAGGATTTGTTCGGTTGGCCTGGTCGATTTCAGTGTATGTTACGTCAAGAGAGAATTACATTTGGCACAGATTTTATTTTCCATGACGAAATACATCTCATGAGCAGTGGATAGCGTCTGACTTCCCAAAAATAACATAACTTTTACACGTGTCACTTTTTTGTTTTTTCGCTTCAATGTTCCTACATTTGGGCCCAACCCGACGTTTAGCATCTGTTAATATTGAAGCACAAGTTGCTGCACCAGACACTAATGGTGGTAGATTGGATGCCCATGCTGGGGGTTTACACAGCCCTTAACCTGATTGGAGTTCTGTTCTTTCACGGGGATAACACGCTTGATTACTTCTTGCAGGTGTCATAGCTTTTCTCTGTAAGGAAACACTGCATGGTATCATGAATCTTTGGCACGTTGCTGAAGGAGTCCCCATCAATCCTAAAATGGTATCTTTGCAGGTGTTTTATTGCCTTTACTTTGTTTGAAAATAGTATGGCTTCTCCCTATTTTTCAGTATCATTCCCCCGCCTCTCTCTCTCCAAACTCGTATGTTACATTAATCATACATATAATTTTCTCGGTGTCAGACTCTTATAACTTTCTCTGCGAATACTTTGATTCAGGAATGGCTGAATTATGTCATCATCAGAGGTATTGCTATATTTGCACATATCTAATCATCAGCTGTTAGGCGCTTTACCACATGTTGGTTTTCCTAGCATCTCCGTGCTTTTACAGTAATATAAATGGGTTTTAATGTGCATGAACAGCCTTGAGATGTCAATTAACTCATGTTGTACATATACTTATGGGACTTGTTCATTTGCCAGCATGCATGGTATATTTTTTTCATTGAGTATTTTGTTTGGCTGCAGGCACGAGCTTTCAGGTGTACTATTTGTCATTTTCTTGCCATATCATTAACAATCGTACAATGTTTTTGGTCCATTAATTATTTCGAATTATAGAGCCTTTTAACCTTTAGTTTCATAACGCTACCATCCGTTAACTTCTCATGTGCATCTGTGCATTACCTACTGTCACTCTTTGTATCAAACTTTTCATCCCTATTCAGCTATAATTTTTCTTTATCATTTTGCAGCCTTTTGTTTTTAAAATTAACGTGGCTTTTAATTTTGTAAAGTAGCCTTAGGTATAATATCTTAGCATATTTTCTTCCCGAGTCACTGACCCGAAAAACAAACTTGGGCTTCACCTACTGTCACTCTGTGTACCGAACTTTTCATTGCTGTTCAGCTATATTTTGTTTATTATTTTCAGCTTTTGGTTTCTAAAATTAATGTGGCTTTTAGATTCTGTAAAGTAGCCTTAGGTATAATATCTTAGCATAATCTCTTCCATGTCATTGACCCGAAACAATGGGCTTCTTGTATTGCACTAAAGTGTTCTTGGTAATATCGAATGTGTAGGTTGAATGATTGTCTTTGATTTGTCTTTGGTAGCTCCATAGTTTGATTTTGTTGCACTCAGTTTCAAGGGTATATTCTTTCGTCATTAGTACTAAGATTACTTAATATCTGTTTTTTTTTTGTTTTGTTTTTAAATTTACATTATTCGCCTGGTAGATGAGATATGTCACAATATTTCTCTGTTTATAATATACAGTGTAGTAAGCTTAATGGGCATCCTTTGGGGAGTGTCCACTTGATTCTAGTGATGCTCGTCTGAATCTTTTTAGTTCGTTGTCCATCTTTCTTGTGATGGGGTGCAACTGCTTCATTTTTTGTAACAATGCTGCTTGTGTTTTATTTCAGGAAGCGACGAAGAAGAGTCAACATTTAATATACCAGTATTGGTAGAAATTTCACTGCAGTAACAAAACATTGATTGCTTTGCTATTTTCATCAGAATATTTAAGTTACTGCAATGACAGAAGAAACCCAATTGAATCAGGTGACAGAAAATTTTTTGTTTGTTTTTTGTTATGTAGAACTAATTCTGATTGACCTCCAAAAGAGAACTTCAAAATCGCCATGCAGCTCTCCAGTTTATAGTATTTTCACGTTGACGACCTTTATCTTTTGCATAAGAATTATTAGTCTTGTAATGGTTACTTTTTTAGCTTGATAGGCTATTCATGCATTTTTCATGAAATTCACTTAGTTCTTGTCCATGAAATATCTCTGAGTGGTTAATTAGCTTCAACTCTATGCTATGATTTATGTTCTAGAGCAAGAGGCATTATATTGCCTCAAATAAGCTGCTGTATCGTAAGTACTAATAAACTGTGTGGCTTCTTTTTCCCACTTCTTATTTTATGTTATGTTATGTGTCAAACTTAATGTGTGGACCTCATGAATTCCTGTTATCTTTAATACTAATGTAGTTGTAACATGTGAGTCACTCAATTAGATGTAAAGTTAATAATAAGATGAGCAAAAGAGGAATATTGCGAAAATTTCAGTAGACGGGGATTGCTGATGGAACACATCTGCGAAAGGAAATGCTTCAGATCCAATTTATCATTAATAATTATGTTTGACTTGAAAAGTTTTGGGAGAAAAACAAAAAGATTGAACCTAGAAGTCTAGACTTCTCACAAATCAGAGCTACTTCTCTTTATCCATTACTTTCTTCTCGTCTTCTGAACATAGAGCCTTATGAATACGAGGACGAATACCAGCATTTGGGATGATGACATTCCTCCACATCTGGTCCAAATCATCGTCGCTCGTCATGCCCATCGGTATGTGTGTTGGTGTGGTACGCTTCCTCTTAAGACGTTTTGCCTGTTCTCCAGCTATATTTAGAACCTGAATAAGAAAACGTTATTGCAAATAAAAACTCACTAACTGATGCCAGATCTGTTTCTTCAAGTATTAGGAAATGAAAAATTGATTATATAAGATTTTGTTTCTGCAGTCAGATATTCAAGAACAGCGGACAGATAAACCGGGGCACCAGCACCGATACGCGCAGTATACTTTTCCCTCTTAAGGTATCGAGCGACTCTGCCCACTGGAAATTCGATTCCAGCCTTTGTAGAGCGGGAGACAGATTTGGGGCCTTGGCCTTGCCAACGCCACTCTTGGTGGAGGTTGCATCGTAGGAGCTCATTTTTCAAGCCGTGCTTAGATCTCCTAAAAACCCTAAAAGTTAAGTAAATAAAATTTCTGTAGAGTGCGGGTCTAGTGGAGTGATGAAATAGCGGATTCGGAAAATGGGGTTAATATAGAAATCTCTAATTGAAATGGGAGATTCTAATTGGTTGATGTATGGCGCAGATTGTGAACTGTCAGAGCGAAAGGAAAAAAATTGAATTTTAAGTTTGCAGAACCATTTTGGCTCGGTTATAAGAATGAAGGAAATTTATGGAGCAAAAAAAAAAATATTTTGAATTTTACAAAATAAATTTATGGAGCAAAGAGAAAACATTTAAATTTCATGGAGCGAAAAGAGAACATTTAAATTTTCAGTAAAAGTGTTACTTTGGCAATTTAACAACAAAGTGTTAGTTTGGCAATTTCTATCAGAGATTTTCTCATATGAACCCCCTCTTCCCAATCTGGTATTTCAGCACTCCACTAAATCCCCATTTTACCGAAATTTTATTCGCTTAATTTTTGGAGATCTGAAGTACAGCTTGAAAAATGAGCTCCAATGATGCAAACCTTCACCAAGAGTGGCGTTGGCAAGGCCAAGGCCCCATAATCAGGCTCCTGCTCTGCGAAGGCTGGAATTGAATTCCAGTGGGCAGACTCGCTCGATACCTTAAGAGGGGAAAGTATGCTGAACGTATTAGTGCTGGTACCGCGGTTTATCTGTCCGCTGTTCTCTAATATCTGGCTGCAGAAGTGAAATCTCATATAATCAATTTTTCATTTCCTATTACTCGAAGAAACAGATCTGACATCAGTTGGTGAATTTTGATCTGCAATTACGTTTCTTACTCAGGTTCTAGATGTAGCCGGAGAAGAGGTGAAACGTCTTAAGAAGAAGCGTATCACACACATGCGTATGATGAGCGACGAAGATTTGGATCAGATATGGTGGAATGTCATCTTCCCAATTGCTGGTGTTCGCCCTAGTATTCATAAGGCTCTATGTTCAGAAGAAAGTAATGGATAAAGAAAAGTAGCTCTTTATTTTGAGAAGTCTAGACTTCTAGGTTCAATCTTTTTGTTTTTCCCCTATAACTTTTCAAGTCAAACATAGCTATTAATAATAAATTGGACCTGAAGTACTTCCTTTTGCAGATGTGTTCCATCAACACTGCAAGTTTTGCATAACTTCGTTTTCCAATCTAAATTGAGTAACTCAGATTTTGCAAAACAGCCTATCTCTACATTACTATCAAAGATAACAGGATTTCATGAGGTCCGCACATTAAATCTGACAAGAGGAACATGGAAAAAATATGTTATGGCTGCAACCTAATTAGCATTACAATGTCTAGTCATTTTTCTCTATGATATAAGTACAAAAAGCAGAGTGTCAATGTGGTGGCGAATATGGAGAAACAACTGACTGCTTCACATATTTCTTGGAAATTGGAATCCTATGGATAGAGCCCACTTAATCTTACTTAAAAGATTAATTAATCTTCACATATTTATGTTATGTGTTTTTGTTGCTAAAATTTATGGAATTGTGATAGGAGTGTTATTATGCATAATGATAGAGGCAACCAGTCAGACCTTATATTGAATATTTATTAAAGGAACACAATGAATATGGAACAAAAGGAGGGAAGAAAAGCCACTAAATGTAAAACGCAAGATTAGAGGGAAGATAACTGGAAACCTTAATGCAAGGTACAGTGATGATGGTTGAATATAAGGCTGATGCTATACTTTGACTATATAAAGTACAGTGACACAAATGGTTGAGCATGAAGAGAAAAGGTTAGTTTGTTAATTTTCAGTGAACGCCGGAAGAATAGTATTATCCATCATTTGGAAGTTCAGGTCTTTGGCTATTTTATTTTGTTGTTATTTCACGACTTTCCTTTACTCTTGTGTCATTATCTATGAAATAAAGCTTGATTAATTGAAGTATTAGTCAGTATTACAATTGGTCCCACCTGCTCCAACAATGACAGCTATGAGCCTAGCAATGGAGAATGGTAGGACCCTATCAACCAATATCTTGTTACTATGCATTCCGACCCAAAAAACATGAAGCGACAACTGAGCTCCTTGGTAATGGACATATTTAAGTAAACCAAATGGTCTAAGACACACCATGCCCTGTAACTGATTCTTTCCACAAGCAGTTTCATTTTGAGTCTAACCACAACTTGCGTCATTTCCAGGGACAGATAATTTACCACAACTTGAGGCAATCACATATTATTGAGAATGTATACCTGTTGCGATGCGGCTAATGAAGGGGGCTTGCATTTGGTTTGGAAGACATTGAGCCTCTTAATCTTGAAATAGATCGAGCTTCCGATCTTCATCCTCACATCATCTTTCCCTCCTCTGTCCTGGTCTGCGCATCTCACACAGTGTGTCCTTTCAGCAACCATATTGTCTTCACTTTCGATGCAAAACTCAACCAATCTTTATACTGCTACCACACCACTATTCTCTCCATGTCTGTATTCAACTTTATTCCCAGCAAATTGAGCTGCAATCATATGCCCTATGTTCATTGATCTCTTGCTCTACGCCCTCTTTCTCAGTTGCCTCAGTCTTGCTTCCTATGTCCTTAGCATGTTCCTCACCCTCTTTCCTTCGCTTTTGGTGAAACCGTGGCTACTTTGATCTATCAGCCTTGAGGTCAAGACTCTTCCAAAAGGGAATGTATTCATATTACTGCCATTATGCATAACTCCAGAAGCAAGTTATCAAGCCTTTTATTTATTGAAGGTGTATAAAAGGAAATCAAAGATGTAGTAAAAGGAGAGAAGACAATATGGAGGCAATCTTACTCCAAAGCAAGGTTAGAGAAATATAATTAAAAACCTTAATGGAACGAAAGATTTAGTGAATGTATACAAGGCTGATTATATGCTATATCATGCCAATACTCACCACACACAACAACCAAGCCTTTGATCCCAATTAATTAGGGTAGGCTATATGAGCCAAATGAGGATCATCATGAAGTCTTAATTTGTCTGACACATGCTTAAGACTATACTCCTGCTTTATCCTTACTTGGACATGAAATTACTGACGAAGTTGTACCAGTATTGAAGCCAGCAGCTGAATTGCAGATGCAGTGTGCACTGGAGTTCGTAATATATATATATATATATATATATATATATATATATATATATATATATGTATATATATATATATATATGTATATATATATATATATATGTATATATATATATATATATGTATATATATATGTATGTATATATATATATATATGTATGTATCATATGTATGTATAGTAGTACAACTACTGAGATTGGCATGTAAAGAGGAAATGGGTTATTCATTTTGGCTTAAAGCATGAGATTTAAGACCCGTTAAGTTTGGAAACAAATCAGTAATAACTTATGTGCAATGGGGTCAGCTTACTGTAATGTGTTTGGATAGATATACAACACCCCGGATCATTGAACTATTGACTCTTTGCATCACCTAGATCTGAATCCCGGAAAATTCAAAATACCATGATTGTCCTTCACTTTTGCACAGCGATGCAATGGTCATAGTACCCAATAGTAGTGTCGGTTTTGTCGAACTAGGTTACTTCATTGGCGGCTTTAAAGGTTTGATTGGCGGCAGAGAAGGGTGTTATGTCATTGTATGTTGATGTTTTGGTTTCATTGTTATCCTAAATTGGAAGGACTAGTACCAAAACTGAAAACTAAGGTTTGCTTCTGATTTTTGTGATGAAGTTAGTGGTTAAGGAAGATGTGTAGGGGAGATTCAAATTCAGATTACACTAACATTCTACATGAGATGAAGTAATTAAGTATTGTAGTTGGTTTCCTAGTCCGGTGCCGATTACGGAGTAGGTGATTGTGGTGACGATGAGAAGTGAGGACATAAATCTAATTGACGAGGCATACACGAAATTGAATAACTACATTTAATTTTATTGAGGAATTTGGGTTTGGTTTTGAAGGAATTACTCAGAATTTTTGGATTCATGGACTGAAGGAGGTTGAGTCCAGTGAGCTTCCGATTTTCTTGCTTCAATTTGTTCCGGGGATAGGAGGATAACCAAAGCATGGTTTGAAATTACCGGGATGGTGCAATGGTATATTCGGTATTTACCTACAAACCAGTTCATGATAATTTTTTCACGTGGTGGGTGGAGAGCTACGACTTGGAATGGGGACTTATTGAGGAGATGGCTCACTTATTGCGGGCCTATCCCATTAGTTCTTGCTGCATCCAAACACCATACAAGGACTAATAAATATTTATCAATTCAGTTTGTGTCATCCAAACGCTTCCTTACAAGATAGTTAGCAGTTTAGTTCTTTGGAGTATTTCGTTGTTTCATCATTTTGTACTGTTCTTAAATCAATATTTCAGGAAACTTCAAGTATCGATTGGTGCCGAGCATATTAATCCAGTATCTCTTACTATCGGTATGGTAAATCTTTTTTTGTCTTTGATGTTGTTTAAGAAGTTTTCTGGGATAAGTTATGGTACTTGTAGCTAATGCAGATTTGCAAATGTTGCATAACTTGCGGTTTGGAGCTGTTCGCAATTACTTATTATGTTCAACGCTTGCATATTGGTTTTTTGAGTTACTAGACATTGTAATGCTAATTAGGTTGCAGTCGTAACATATTTTTTCCATGTTCTCTATCAATTTAATGCTTGGACCTTATGAATTCCTGTTATTTATTATAGTAATGTAGAGATAGGTTGTTTTGTGACATTTAGTTACCCAATTTAGAGGTTAAGTTAATAATTAGATCGGCAAAAGACGAAGTTCTGGAAAAATTGCAGTAAACAGGGATTTCTGATGGTATGCATCTGCAAAAGGAAATACTTCAGGTCCAATTTATATTAATAACTGTGTTTGACTTCGAAAAATTCTGGGACAAACAAAAAGATTGAACCTAGAAGTCTAGACTTCTCGCAAATTATAGCTACTTTTCTTTATCATATACTTTCTTCTCGTCTTTTGGAACTAGAGCGTTATGAAAACGAGGCTGAATACCAGCATTTGGGATGATGACATTCCTCCATATCTGGTCCAAATCTTCGTCCATCGTCATAGCCATCTGTATATGTGTTGGTGTGATGCGCTTCTTCTTCAGATCTTTCGCCACTGTTCCAGCTACATCTAGAACCTGAGTAAGAAAATGTAATTGCAAATTAAAGGTCACCAACTGATGCCAGATCTAATTCTTAAAGTGTTAGAAAATGAAAAATTGATTATAAGATTTTACTTCTGCAGCCAGATATTCAAGAACACCGGACAGATAAACCGGGGCACTAGCACCAATACGCTTAGAATACTTCCCCCTCTTAAGGTATCGAGCGACTCTGCCCACTGGGAATTCGATTCCAGCCTTCGCGGAGCGGGAAACGGATTTGGGCGCCTTGGCCTTACCAACGCCACTGTTGGTGGAGGTTGCACTGTTGGAGCTCACGTTTCAAGCTGGCTTAGATCTCCAAAAAACCCTAAAAGTTTAAGTGAATAAAGTTTTTGTAGAATGGAGATTTAGTGAAGTGATAAAATAGCGGATCAGGAAAGGGGGGCTTATATAGAAAATCTCTGATAGAAATGGGAGATTCTGATTGGTTGATGATATATGGCGTAGATCGTGAACTTTGTCAGGATATTAACAGCACGAAAGGAAAAAATTGAATTTTAAGTTTTTGGAACCATTTTGGCGCGGTAAAAAGATTGAAGGAAATTTATGGAATGAAAAGAAAACATTTTGAATTTTATGAAGGAAATTTATGGAGCAAAGCGAAAAAATTTGAATTTCATGGAGCGAAAAGAAAACATTTGAATTTTAAGTAAAAGTGCTATTTTGGCAAATTAACAAAAAAGCTAAAAGCATTTGGTTCCCTGAAGTGGACTTCTCGGTCCGCTTCTAAGCCATCCTTAAGCAGACGATTTGCTCATGCTTCATAGTTCTTGTATCTAATTCACTACTTCTAACATTTGAAACTTTTAGCACTTACTCCTTTCATGCGTATGTGTTCTTGTCATGATAGCTTAGTTTGCAATCTGGACTTGTTCCTTTTACCTTGAAATACTTAATACTTTGATGTTATTATGTCCAGAAAGAGAAAATGTTAATGTTGCCATTTTACGCACAGAGTATTGTCAAAAAGCAGCATTTTTAGCTGCTGCTTATTAATTAGATCTACTGCTAATAGTAGAAAAAGGTGCCAAGGAAATTGACATGAGCTTTTAACAGACTGGACTAACCATTTGATGCTGTTAGATAGAGGTGATGGCATAATCTGAAGTTGTGAGGTGTTGAGTTTGTTACATGTGATTTGGAGCTTACATGGGCTTTGGAACTGTAAATAGTGTAAAGGATCCACATGCTAGGGTGTATGTGTTGTCTATACAATTATACTAATATACATCAATTGGTTAGTTGAAGGAACAGAAAAACTGTATTTTATTGCACATCATGGTGATACTTTCTGCTGATGATGTGGTCCGAGGGTTGTAGGTTGCGAAACAAAGATCTACTTTTTGCCGTGATTTGTAATCTTTTTATCAGGACGTTTCGCGAACTCCTTAAATTCCGAGGTTTCTGGGGAGCATTTGTTTGGAGTGGTTAGTGGTCAGCAAGTTTCTTGGAAGCAAAGAAGGTGAGGAAAACTCCAAGAGTAATTATTGCAGTGTAGAACTTGTTGCTAAAATTAGCCAGATTTGTGCAGCATCTCCAAGTTCATGTCCCTAATAAACCTCCAACTATCTGCAGCAGTGCCGTATTTCAAAGGTGTTGGTGTTACTTTGAATCATTTAAGTGAACAAAATTTGATTGTCGTGTAGCTATAAGAGTTGAAAATCCATTTCGATTCCTGGGGTGTTGAAGCGGGTCTCAAGATGTGAATGATGAGAATACTGTAAAAATGGCAGTCACAGCACAACTGTATCTTGATAATTCATTGGTGCCTGTATAGTTTCCTAATGTAACATATGTCATTGTTAATTGAACAAGAAAACTATTTCATATTGAGAATGGCGAGTCTGAAACATTAGATATGGACGCTGCACATGCTGTAATTAATATTCAAATAAGAACTGATTTTCGATTCAAACTAAGCCTTGATTGGGGTTGATGATGTTTGGACTCATCAATATAAATTTGATTTCTTTTATTTATCAAGGTATATCTCATGTTTAGTTCCAAAGATAGGTTTTTTATTGAACTTGTAGTAAGTTGAGGCTCTAGTAAACCATATTGATTAAGTTAGACAAAAGTTAGATTTCTATACTGTCAACAGTCTTGTACAGAACACTACTGATAAATCTTTTGACAATGTAAGATATTACGCTCTACATTTTTACTGTTTGTGTTTAAACATCTTTCTTTTTGTCTAGTAACGACTTGTCCAGGGGCAGTTGATCACTCTATTTCTGCAACCAACTTCTGTGGTATGCATTTAAAATCTTCATCATCCATGCTTGGTCGAACTCTGAGTGAACTTCTGTTCCACCAATCCAATAATTTCAGGAACCGCACACAATGCTGGGGGCGAGACATGAAGCTTTGTAGAGCGGGATGAGTGAACGTAATGTTTGTTGAATTGTTTTGGTTTGAATTCTCTATACAAAGGGAGCATTCATATAGGCTGAATACATAGTTTCCTTGATGCTAATCTAGCATAACTATGATGTTACTCCTAAGGTAGGAGAACAAAAACTATATCATATTTTAACACAGTTAAGTCTCCCTTGGTAAAGAGACTACATCCGAGGAGAAGACTGTCACCTTTCTTTGTGATGTAAGTACAAACACCAGAGTATCAATGGTGGCGAGAAAGATACGAGAATATGGAGAAACAACAGGCTGCTTAACATAATTCTTTGAATCATATAGATTGGGAGCGCACTTAATCCACTATGGTGAGTTCTCCAACTTTCTCCACCTTCCCTCTTTTGCCTCCCCTCCCAACAGAAGACTATTTCGACTGTACGAGAATATGCCTTTGGACAAGAGAATGTCGTCAGGTTCGAAGGTGTCACACTTGTCGCCCCACAGCTGGAAATGAACCGCCGCTGTCTCGTCCACCACTAAAGCCAGACAGGTTTTATGCTGTCCCATTTATATTGAAACTCCCTTTGTCGAGGAGTATGCATTTATGTTGTTCTGTGCCACTGGTATTATGGCTTTAAGAGGCTGAAGAATTGTTTCTTGATCCATCTCTTCCTTTTTTTTCTCTGACTGAAGCAGCGTTCTGTTTTGTGCCCCTTAAAACAGGTTTTGGTATCAGAGCGTTCTAATTGAAGTCTGGTAACAACAGACAGGTATGTATTTTCTAATATTTTAAATGACACAATTAAATTTGGCGGCTGCACCGCCTGTAGTCACTAGTTCTTCTTCTTACTCCAAATCTTTCTTTTTGTTTTTTTGTTTTGATCTAGGTAATGTGTAGCTCAATATAATGAGATATTAGAGGTGTGGAATCAGGAATAATGATATGGCTCCATAGCGGCAGTTGTTTAGGAGATGAACTCCGAGTCGGATTTGTTGTAAATTATCAACTTTCTATAGCTCTACAAAACCCTTTATGTAAAACTATTTTACCTGTTTCTTGTCCTAGTAATATAAAAATAATATAATTTTGCTTGCTACGCTGTTTGTTAACACATTTCTTAACGCATAAAATGATTTATAAAGACCAACCAATACTCATTTTCACTTATTTTGTAGCATTTGTGTAAGTCTGAATAGTTTCAAAACCCGGCATATAACACGTAAGATAAACATATATTGAATGTATGATATATTTGACTTACTGAAACATTACAACTTGTTAAACACCAACAAAATGCAATATTAGTTGCAAGTTACAGCTCGAAGTTCTATCCTCGTACATTATCGGACAAAGAACAATGTAACCCATTTGATAATCTACGACCAGAAAGACACTGATGGTAAACTGTATCCATTATCATTCCTGGTAGGAACAAACAAACATATATCTAACGGGTTCATGGATCAAAGTTTTATTTTCAATGTATGTTTCAATCATCTAAATATTAAAAAAAGATTCACGATATTTCGATATTTTTTTGGTATGTTATGAAAAACTTACAAAAATTGTTGTCGCAATAGACGCGAAAATTATTTATGTGTTTCACTTCCTTAGAGTCGAAAAGTAGAAATATTCCGTTACTTTTCAAGAAAACGTTGATCTATAGAAGGGTCTCTACTTCTTTTTTACTTTCCAATATGACCGTGCTTTTTTTTCTTTTTCTTTGGCTTGTGTTAATAGGATAGAGGAAAACAAATGGAGCTGAATGCGTGGAGTTGGTCCCAAAAGATTAAAGATTTTTATGCAGTCGTGACTGCGGCAACAGATTTCCACTTCTCATTCCTAAACATTTCTGTCCAGTGAATTTGAAACTAGAGGGGCGTTAGAGGCTACTGGTTTTCCTAAAACTGACATTGAATTACAAGAAACATCAAGAATCATGGGACAGAGTTATCTCAAATTCTCCATTTGGATACATACATTCATTTTCTTTGGCTGTCTGCACATGGGAAAAAGACCTTGCAACAATTTGACAACAGCCATTCGCGATATTGAGATCACTTTTTGAGACAGTTAACCCGCTTATATACATTGCATTTGTTCTCGGCAGTACAAACGGCCGAACACACTTCAACCATTTGCAGGCACATTTGATCAATCTCTGTCCAAACCAAGTCATCTCTGAACCACATCACACCCGCGGGTGAAAATGGGGGCAATAAAAACCTTCAGTCTTCTCTCCTAGTTTAACTGTCACCAAAAGAAAATCCAGAGCAAGTATTTACTTGTTACCAGATCCATCCCAGCATATGTGCCCTCCAATTCACTGAGGTGGCAGAAGCAAAAGTTAGTCTGAATCCCACAAAACCATCATCTATCCAAGTCTTTTTTCTGCCTGCTCAAATGAATTGCCCGTGACTGAAGCTTGGCGAATATATTAACTGAAAGCTCGATAATATCCAAACCCAACCTCCTCTGCTTTCTCACCAATTAGCATTACATATTGCCAAGGCTTAAAGTACAGATCTTATCGTGCGACATCCATAGTCGTTTGAAGACCCCAATTCCTCACGAACACTAACTCTTGATGTGGTGTCTATATCCTCATTTCTAGTGCTACCTCTCGCAGTAGAAAACTCGCGATGGATATGATATACAAGTACAAAACCTATAGACAAAACAAACGATAGCTAACAACAAAGCTCGATATAGCAGGAGAACACCAGGGGTCGATATGAATTCAAAAACCTCAACACATCAAAAGAATCACAACGAAACTTCACCGTCGTATAGTTTCTCCTAACAAAACAGCACACAGAGTATATATCATCAATGCATGGGCGCAAAAATCCGCGAATACGGAGAAACAACAGAGTGCTTGACATACTTCCTAGAATCACACGGATCAGGCACCCACTTAATCTCACTCAAATTAGGTGTCTCCACAAAAGTCATTGTAAATTCTCCCACTTTCTCAATTTTCCCCCTTTTGCCTGCCCTCAACAACAGAAGGCCATTTCGACTGTACGAGAATATGCCTTTGGACAAGTGGATAATGTCGCCAGGTTCAAAAGCGTCGCACTCTTCGCCCCACAGCTGAAAATGAACCGCCGCCGTTTCGTCCGCCACTAAAGCTAAGCAAGTTTTGTGGTGTCCCATTTCGATTGAGATTTTGCCTTTGTCGAGGAGAATGAATTTGGTGTTGATGTTGTTCTGTGCGGCTGGTGCTATGGTAATAAGAGGCTCAAGGGTTTCTTCTGGATCCATCTTTGGGTTTTGTGTCAATTGAAGTGAGAGAGTTTGAGTTCTGATTTTAGGGCTTAGGGTTTTAGCTATATGTGGAAGAAGAGAAGATCGTAATTTGGAAAACTATTCTCACCAAATCCTATAAATAAATACAAGGGTATATTTGGCATTATCAATTTATTATATACAATTGTTGATCATGGCTACGATACCTTAAACAACTATTCTAATTCATGGAGATTCATTTCCATAACTTAGGGGACAAAGTGCAATAAACCCCATAACTTAAGGCAGTTCGCTCATTTTCATAGATTAGAGGACAAAGTGCAACAAACCCTATAAATTGGAGGCTTTTCTCAATTAACCCTTATATATTTGTAATGCAGCAAGGTCTAAATGGTTAAAACGGTGAAACCCCTTCGGGAGAAGTTGAAAATGGATCAAGTGGCATTTCCTCCATCTCATAAATTTTCTTATGCAAAATTGTGTTTCTCTCCCATGCCTCTCTTCTTTATAGTTCGAATTCCTCCCTCACCATTGATTGTGATCTGAGCTCGACCACATCAACCACCCTTCTCCAGACGAAGTGGCGGCCAGTTGCTACACCTTTAGACTATAGCGGGAGGCTGCGACTGTGCCGCCTTTTTTCTCAAGCGAAGGGCAACGACTCCCTCGCCTCTAGTTCTTTCTTTCAATTTTTTATTTTGGTTTTTGTCCATTGAATGATATTTTTGAAAATAATTTATATATTTGTTTCTCCACTTAAAATTTAGTATTAAATAACTTGCAATTTTATAACAAATGTTAAAATGTACTTTTAAATGTTAACAATCAAACTAAATTTACATTGTTCATATTATATCAAAAAACATCCTTGATTGCATGATAAAGAGCAATGTAGTCTCATAATATGGTTAAAATTGACTACACCCTTTATTAAAAGACTTCCTGAAATTATTTTCGTATGATGCTCTCTTCGTGCTTTCGCGGGACAAACAAAACAATGGCGCTAAAAGCGGGTTCCATTTTACCCCGAATAAATTAGAGGTGTCTATCTATTTTGCGCAAATACCGAAGTACTAAAAGAGCTTGGAACTCGGAACCCAGAAACCGGCCAGTCCCAACAGAGGTAACAGATTCCCAATTCCCAGTGCCTTAAACATACGTCTACTGATTTGAAACTAGAGGGGCGTTACAAGCTACTGGTTTTCCTAAAACTAACATTAAATTACAAGAAAAAAATTCAGAATCAAGGAACAAAGTTGTCCTCAAATTCTCCATTCCGACACATAACTAAATTTCTTTTGGCCGACTGCATATGGAAAAAAGGCCTTGCAGCAATTTTATAACAGCCACGCGCAAGATTGAGGTCACTTTTGAGACGGTTCACCTGCTTATATACACTGCATTTGTTCTCGGCAGCAAAAGTAGCAGGCCATACTTCAACCATTTAGGGCCACATTTGATCGATATCTGTCCAGAGCAAGTCATCTCTGAACCACATCACTTTGCAACAGGAACATGAGTCGTAGCTCCAAACTGCATGTGGGGGGGAAAGGGGCAATGAGAACCTGAAGTATTCACTCCTAGTTTAAATCCCAAAGTGCTTTCTTGTATCATTCAAAAAACTAACTTGGTCATCAAATAGAAAATGTAAAGCAAGTATTTACTTGTTACCAGATCCAACCCCGTACTTCTGCCCTCCAATTCACCTAGGTGGCAGAAGAAAAAGTTTGTTTGAATCCCACAATACCCTCATCAACCCAAGTCTTTTTTCTGCCTGATCAAATGAATTGCCTGTAACTTCTGTCGGATGCAGAAGCTTGTCGAATTTATTAACTGAAAGCTCAATAATATCCACCACACACATCCCAGATTGCTCCAAGCTCCTGCCACACCATTTTCCATGGACCTGAAATACTTTACCTTTTCCGACCTCCTCTGCTTTCTCACCAACGAGCATTACATGTTGTCCAGGCTCAAAGTACGGACCTGATGTCATGCGATCCATTGTTGCAGGTGAAGACCCCAATTCCTCATCAACACTAGCTCTTGCTGTGGTGTCTGTAACCTCATTTCTAATGCCACCTCTTGCACTAGATGCAACACGAGCATCATCTGTTGGACTACGGGGTGAGTCTAACGGTCCAGAGCCCCCGTGTCTGTCAGGCTTGCCCCCATATGATACACGGCCATCCTTGGCGACTCGGGCTAGCCTAGCTTTTCGATTATTGAGCCTGTTCATATAAACATTGTATAGATTTCAGGAGTAAAAACTGGCAGAAGGAAGAAGCAGAGTTATATAATTAATTTAAAGACCATCCCAGGCACTACTGTCCATACTCTATTGACCAGCGCTCTTACATATCTAAGATCATTGAGATTAAACCAGAAAGCTCTACGCTACCGACGATTATGCTTTGTGGCATTTATGCTCATTGCAGCCACTGAATGTCGTCAACATTTTCTCAGGTGAACTTCTGAATACAAGTTATGGCAGACTAATTATAAAGGACATTAAAAGAATCCACAGAAAAAATCGAAGTGAACTCAGCAAATAACAGATGCCTGGATGCCATTCACACCAAATAACAAAGTGAGGAAAGCAAACACTTACACAAGCATTTATCCCAAAATAAAGGATCAAGATGAAGAATCCTAAGGAAATATTAAAGCCTCTTATCAAGCTATATATAGCTGGAATCCAGCCAACTGGCTTCTTAGCCAAAAGAAGAATGAATTCTAGGATCGAAATGAAGAGCCCTTAAGGATTATTTAAGGCACTAACCAGTTTTTTAGTCTGGAAGTTGTAACCTCCGCACCCTATAAAATTAGAGAGCAGAGATGTCATCGAGAAGAAAATGCACTGATAAGGTGTTAACATATGAATCTTCAGTTGGGAAAATGAAAAACAACAAAAGTAAACAGAAATGAATCGTCATATTAATCCTCACATGAAAACTTAATTTTTCCGCCCATGTCCTCAATGAACTTGAATTACGATGCATGTCAGGTTCATCTACAAGTGCAGATTCAATAAGTAATATCTGTTTATCATTCATTATTGTTCGCTTGCGTTTCCTTTGTTGCTTCTCATCAGAATACACTGTCTCAACCTTCTCATCCCCTATAGTTTCTTCAAAGCCACTCCCTTTGATTTGATCAACATCCATCTGGTCAGCTTTTCCTTGTGTAGGGCTGGAATCTGACCCACTTGTTTCAACACCACGAGCATCTCCCTCATTTTCTCTCAAATTTATAGCGGCCCCACTAAGTTCATCCTGCTCTGTCATCCCACTTCTCCTTTCATCATCAATAGATTGATCATCACCATTTCTACTGATATCTAACTGATCCACTTCTTGGAAAGTAACATTCTCCTGTGTGCTGGCTTCCACGTTGATATCACCATTGTCACGATTAGAAGCTACTTCTCCCTGTAAGGGTGAAGGGTGCCCCCCTGTATTTTGAGCAGCCTAAAGGATAGATATCAATCAATAGAAAAATATAAAGAAAATTCAGAAGGAGAAGAAAAAAGGCAAACTTGGAAAGAATTAGAACTTTTTCATTTTGTTGAAATTTTATCTGGTTGGATGTCGTTATCAATCGAAGCACAGATCAATAGGACAGAATAGAGTTTTTGTTACCCTTTTTGTTATGTATAACATATGAAATTCAGATGTCGATATCCTATTGAAAAAAGTACTCTCTTAGATCTTTGATCATTATATTGAATTATAGAAGAAATTTCAGTCTAAAATATCTCTCTCAAATTTACACTCCTCTCAAAGTAGATCAGACGAAGTTCCAGCATTCAAGTGATGAGTCTGGTGACTATAATTACATTTCTTGTCCCAAGATAAATATCTCAAATTATCCTCCATAAACTTACTCCAGCGGTGTGGTTTGAAACATTTAAGTTGGCATAAAATGACAATATCATGATTCTATAAAACATAAAGAGGGAAGAAGGTCAGCGCAGAATGGTGTAAGTAACTGAACTTAAAAAGAAAATGGGAGCTACAGAGGCAACATATTGGTACTGAAGGAAGGAACATTTACTTCGACAAGATGAACTTCAGATGCAACAGGGACAATAAGAGATTCGAATTGATGTACAAACAACCTACATCCAAGAATTTTCTCTGTTAGACAATAGCCACAGAAGAAGAACCAAACTGCACATTTAATATAACAAAGAACCTTGAAGCAGACCCAAAGAAGACAATACCAAGCAGAAAAATACTAGAATAATCCAACACCAAATTTACCGAGTACAAAATTGTAAGTAGAAAGCCAGATAGGTATTAGCTGAGATTACCTTAGGAGCTGCACATCATCTTCGTTTAAAAATCTGGGAACCAAAGACTCCGCATGACTCAAGAGTGAACCTACATTAACATGGGCTTGTTAGAACGGTAGATGCATGCATTCAACTAAACTGACACAGCATCAGCAAAACGTAATTACGTAAATTCTTGCTAACTGTCTTTGTCCTTTCAGTATCAGAAGAAGATGGTAAGCCATCTGACAGAGTCTGAGGTTTCTTCTGTAAGAACCGAACAAACTTGTTGAGGAACAGATCCTTCTCATCTGGGATTTACACGGAGCAATATAAATACATATGAAGATCAAGTATAATGGCGACCTAAAGCTGACAGAAGAGCTAGAATCATTTTACCTTGACATACGTTAGGAACAAAACAATGAAGGTTTGCTATCACTTTAATCAACAAAGATGTTATATGATGGGCATAGGATTCCCAAGCTACACTGCATGGAATAACGGAATCCAAATTTACTATGTAAAAGAACTTTCAGATCGAGCATTTCAAACAATCAAGCTGCTTCAAGATAATACATACTCCAAAGTTGCATTGTCTTCACGAACAGGAAGATGAGATGAACACCAGCCCGACAAAAACCCTCCATGCGGTAGTAAAAAGATAGCTGCCAAAGCCTCGGTCTGGAGGAGCAAATTACAGAAATAAGCAAAATACAATTCCAGCATCACTTTTCTGATTACGAAATGACCACCAAAATAATGGGCATGACATGATATTTGACATAGGGAAGCCATGCTTTCAGCGATGAGACAAGGCACTGAGCATACCTTAAATAATGTACTATAATTACACGATGCCAGAGAAAAATCTTATTAAAACTTCATCCATAAGTTATATTGTGTTAAAACCTTAATTGAGCAGAAAATCAAAACATATAAAATTTGACTGGTGGTTCATTTTGCATTTAGGATAACTTTAAGAAACAAACTTTCTTGGCTGAATATTCAACAAAAGTAACAAAGAATTAGACAGATGTAAAAGGTTAAAATTTACAACATATGACGGGTACTTATTTATGCCCGAAGAGATCAACTACAGACCACTCATTGTTCACCAACTCACCATACATTTCCAATAGATGAGCAGGGATCTATTTATGATCCTTGTCAACTTGGAGAAACCCAATGATAAAGTATTAGGTGATACATATGGTGAACACGGATGAAGAAGGGAATCTGTGAGTATATATAATACATACATACATATATATATACATATATATATATTTATATATATATATGAGGATATGGTAGAAAATGTCTGAACCTGTGGTTAGACAAGAGCACTCGTGTTTGTCATAGTGACATGAAATCACTAGAGCCATCTGAAATCGGCTAACTAGATCTATGTTATTTGCACAGACGAATTTGTCTAAATCAACAACACGAGAGCTGGGATTAGTAACAAATTAGAACTATGGAGGCAAGCCTTGAAAGTCAGTTTTTTTAGATTAAGTCAGACAAAAGGAAACATATGTAGGGCAAGTTTGGTAGCAAAAAGACTCGAGAAATAGTGTAGCTGACACTGGATAGACAAGGATGGACAATTTCAATACCTAGACTCTGACTTTAAAGGATGGATCTGGACAATGATGAAATGTAAGAGCCAAACACCGATTTTGCACAGCCGCAACTTTCCGATAAAACTAAAAAGAAAGTATGTAAGACTGTATTAAACCCGATTTATGATATGGTTCTAAGGATGGACTTTTAAGTAAAATCGCGCTCATAACATGAATGGAGCTGACATGTACAGTTACATTGAATGCAAGGTAACACCAAAAAAAAAAGATGATGTGAGATTAACGAAATTCACAATTGAAACAGGCTAGCCCGACGGAGAAAATTATTTCATATAGATAGGTCATCTAATATGTAAATCTACAAAAGCACCAAAAATACATGTTGAAACTCTCAATCGAAATTCTCAGTATTAGGCGCTCGTGTATGTTTCTTGGGTCGGAAAAAAAAATGTGAAAAATATTCATCTATCTGCCCATTTCAGACAAAATGAACTAAGGTGATCACAAAATTAAATTACTGTTCACAATATACATAATTTCAAAGTTTGGTCTACCATCTCATTCACAAGCTGAAATATTATAACTAAACAATTTTTTCAGAGCTACAAATGATTCAAAGCATCTTCAAAGAGCTTCAGGTTAAAATTGTTATAGATATATTATGTGTAGAAATCTGGTATGCCATCCCAAATTCGGGAGCCAAGATGGTCTTTTGATCCCTACTACCTTTGATAAATAATTAATGCATAAAGTCTGTTTCTGAATAATCAACCTCTGTCCTTGCATATACCACACTAGAAGAGCTCACGGCAATGATAGAAATTACAAAACAAGTCAAAACTGAGAAATTCTGCAATTATTCACATCCAACTACATCAGAACTCACAAAGTTTATCATAATGAATGATCGAAAATTTGAATCATCAGAGAAGACGTCTGCCAAACGCATTGAGTTGAGCTCCAGTTGTCCTTTTAGATGGATTGCCTCGGTGGAAGCAGTTATCTGCCTCAAATCTATACTAAACATTTTCTTTAATAATTCAAGAACCTAAACAAAAAAATACCAAAAAAAAAAAAAAAAAAACACTCAGGATATTATAACTAGAAGATTGCCAATTGCAAAGTAACCAAAAGATATTAGTAGTCACAAATTTATTTTTAACAGGCGGAACAACGATTACTGTAAAAACTCATCAGGTTCTCAGAAATAAATGCATGTATGCATGCATTACTGTGAAGCTTATCGCGCACTATATATAACCACCATTAACAACAAACAGTCCTGAAAGGCTGAAACTAATCATAATGCCATTTTGACTGCTAGTGATTGAAGGTTCATCATCCTTTGTTGAATTTATTTGGAATCATAAGAATATGAAGTGAAACAACATAAGAACTAGATGCTGCAATGCATGCTACTTCTGTAAGATCAGAAAAAAGATTTGCTACATGCACTTCAAAACTCTTTCATGGTGGAACACAACAGCATACAACTTTATTATGTGTTTATCTTACCTAAAGACTTCTCGTGGAATAATTTCCTTGTCTCGAACAAAAGTATAATATATTATCTTCCCAAGCCTTTTTTTACAAAATTTTAGTAACTTACTTTATAATAGTTTTAGCCAAAACCAACCTGTAGGGCAATAGATTTTGCCAAATTTTGACTTCCATGATTGCTAGCAACCTCGTCCAGGAAAGAGACACTCTCCGCCTCGCAGAGGTGCAAGAGCTGCAGCATAGCCAGTAGCAAGTGTTTGAAAAATGAAACTTACAAATGAATACACTCTTACCCATCTTATTCTGGAGAACCTTAAATCTTTAGCAATGAAAATACTGAAGGCCGTAACAAATAACATGACTAGCACTTGAACTCACGATAGATAGAGCTTTGGCCTTAAGCCGAGAGAGAGAAACCATATATGCTGGAGATCCAGTATATGATGGCGATAGCTTTAAGTTCATAACGGTCAGAACCAGAACAAGAACACCTCCCTTGCCACATAACTCCTGAATTTCATTTACAGCAAAGTGCAAAAAATCAAGAAGATACGAAATGTTAAAACAAGTTTGAATTTTGAATTAAAGCAATGATGTTAAGTTATAAAGAAAGATCTTTTGCAATTTAAATTTGGGGGAAATTACTACTAAAACACAGCACGAAGATGAAAATTGACTGTATTCAACAAGAACACCTCCCTTGCCACATAACTCCTGAATTTCATTTACAGTAAAGTGCAAAAAATCAAGAAGATACGAAATGTTAAAACAAGTTTGAATTTTGAATTAAAGCAATGATGTTAAGTTATAAAGAAAGATCTTTTGCAATTTAAATTTGGGGGAAACTATTACTAACACACAGCACGAAGATGAAAATTGACTGTATTCATGTTGTGAATCAACTGATTTGTTTTGAGTTTTAACATGTCTAATATACTCTGGTCCAATTTCGTCGGATCTAGCTCCTAATGATGGCCGGAAAAAATTAGTTAACTCTTATAGTAAAATATATCCTAAATAGCTGGCAAAAATTTGCAGTTAACAACATTTTTTTCAGAATCTGAAAATAGCATTGATAATTCTGAAGCCATTCAGTTTGGCCAAGATAATAATTGCACAAAAGATAACCTATGTGCAGTTCAAGAAAATCAAAGCACTTTCCCACCTCACAGAAACAAATAAATCAAGTGACCCAGGTTATGAACTACATGCAGGTCAGATCTCAATTTACACATGTGAAACCCGCTTCTTCGAACATAGTTCAACTGAAAATATTGACTTCAAAGAAATTCTGAAACTTTCAGATAATCAACACCCCTTCCTTTGAAAACGAAAACAATAGAATCCAAACAGAGAACCTTATTCTTCACGACGTGTTCTCGGAACAACTTCTGCTGACACAAGGACTGTAGCAAATGCAGAGAGCATTCACACTGCTGGCAAAGATAAAGCAAAGTCTCTTCATTGGTAGGGGAAATGTTTTCAGAGGACTCAGCATGTCCAGCAGATAGCTTGTCTTGGAGAACTTCGACATCTAAACAAACAGCAGCAAATGTCGCATCCATAAATATGTCAACCTGCCAAAAATTCACATGCTCAGCCATGACATCCTGAACCTCTTTTTGTTAAGTAAAAGAGGGGGGAGGAGGGGAGAAGAAAACTCGGAAGGAAATTTTGGCTCAAGTGGTGGCAATGTGCAAAGTCGAGACCAGATGTCAACTGGAGGATTCAGCATGTTTGCATGTGTAAGAATGCTTAAATATCCCTCATACACATGTTACAAATACCTTATGATGTGCAGTCAAAACCTGTGCAACCTCTTGGTACTGTGGAGAAACAATCACTGTTAGCAGTTTTAGACTGCAAGCAACCAGGGCAGAGTGCAAGAGAACCAGGTCGTTGCGTGTGTCATAATTTTCCTAGTAAGTCAATGTATCCCTCAGTTCACATCCACAAAGAAGAAAATTAAAATACTCAAGCGTATGAAAAATAACCTGTCGTACTGCAGCAAGGACAACTAGCAGGTAAAAGACCAGCTCTATTAACTGTTCTGATATCTTTACGTCATCAAGCAATATCTGTGAAAAACAAATTTCAAGATATATTGATGATAGTATGACATGAAAAATGCTTATAAGCATACCATAACAAATACAAATTATAGGTACACAAAAGCTAACAAGTACCGGACAAAGCACGTTACAGACACCAAACTCCTAAGATATACAAGAAGATAAAAGAAAAGGATCCAAAAGAAAGGGGCCAATGAAATGATCAGCGTTTTTCATTCGTGAATTCTGAGAGCATATGGAGTAACAGGTACTTAAAGTACAGAAATTGGAAGAGCTAATTGTAGAGAATATCCTTCCTATTGATGGTCTTGCAAGTGCCAGATAATGTATGAACCAGGGATTCAGGTACCCCACGTTCTTATGAAGACAACTTTGAACTCGGAACTATATTTTAGGAAATATACCAAAAACAAAGAAAGTTTCTGATGTAAGTAGACTAGCCAAATATTTAAAACCTCTGTATATCATGATAAATCTTCCTCAAAAAAATTCACGGCTTTCATGTACCTTAAAAAATCTAACAAAGTTAAGAGAATGGTATTAATTGAGGGGACAGGAAAATGAGAAAGGAATTTCCACCACATTAAAAGACGAAGAACTCTGCATGGAATCTCCCAACAAAGACCTCGCATAATTAGCACAAACTTTCCCCAGCAAAGTCATATGTAAATAAACCTGGTACAACTGCAGGTAACCAAGTACTTTATTTCTTATCTTTGTTTTTCTAATTCCCGTAAGCTCCTTCATGTTAAATTATAAGTTAAATAACCTAATTCCCTATTTCATATGGCAAATACACACACAAAAAAACCTTCAAATAACCTGTTCAATTTTGGGTACTCGAGTTGCAAGATCACACAGCGCGTGCACCAGAAGGATTCCACATAATAAGTACTTGAAAGTGGACTTGTCTCTTTCCCAGGCCATAATCACTGAAATAAAGTGAAGAGGGAGATGTCGGGCAAATTTCTCCACGTCAATCTGCAATAATCGCATCATAAATGTTTGTTTATAGAGTTTGATAGTACGAACAGCTATCAATCAACAAGATTTTATATATTGGACCTGTATGAGTGAACCATCTTCAGCAATGTGCTGAACAATATTGCTCCCAGAATCCCTGATTAGTTTGCTCAGCTGCTGTGGGGTAAGCTCGTGCAGTCCTTTAACAGCGGTGATTAAATCTAGGGCCTTAATGAAATAAAGCATCATGAGCATAAGCAAGCTTGTTAAATTTTTAAATGCAGGGCTACTAATTGGCAGGAAAAAAAAAAAGACTCAAATATTAAGTAACAGGACTTCTCTCATGCACTGGGGACCAGGCAGGGTGTGAAATATCAAATGGTAGTTCTGAGCTCATTAGTTAACATTTACTTTGGCCCAGAGTTAGTGTGCATGAGCAATGAACTACAATCCAAATCCACTCTTTTGTGACCAATATCCAATAATATCTTAATGGGTAATTTTTTTATCTTGCCCCAAGAGAATTGCAATAAATCACTTAGTCGTTTCATACGACATACAAGGTGCACAAAGAAATAAGTTTAGAATAAAATAAGTGAACACAAAAGAGCAGCTTAAACTGAATAGAGCAATAATGAAAATTTACTTGCACAAAAGAAAAATTAAACTAAATATAACAATGCGCCCCTCTTGCAAGTAGCTGAAATCAAAACACGAAAACACATCACTGGAAGCATACAAAAGCAAGAATTCAAACTTGCACTATTTTCCTACAAAAATCATTCAGAAAAATGAAGTCCATACAAATTCTCAAGTTCTAATGCTTACAGATCGAATTTAACTAAACGTCTAACTTACTGGCTCATCTCGGCTTCTGTATATTGTCTGTCCTACCTCCGAGCTGGTCGAAGCTTCTTCCTTTGATATCCTCATTCCTCAAAATTACGGCTTGCCACCTAGATACTCAATCAAATCCTATTACACACACGGGAAATAATATAAATATAACAACATCAAAATGTAAAAGGAAAAAAAAATCAAGAAACGGAATTAAAAACATTCAACCCCCTCCCACGCACACACACACACTCAACCAAGTACAAACACTTACTAACTTAAAAATAAAAAATAAAAAAAAATAAACGAGAACACTAATTCAAAGTGTGTCCTTACATGCAGGCTTGTTATGTGTCTCAATTGTGTGCTTCTCTGCGTAACAAGCAAAATAAACCCTAAAATAAAACCCTAGCTGTGAGCAAAACAGCCAATTAAAGAGATAATTAATGAAATTATAAAGCAATTAGTCACCTTCTTGTTGAATGAGAGGAGATAAACAAAGAATTTGGACAAAGAGAAATAGAAGTGAAGCAAATTTTGAGAGCGACTCAAATGCAAACGCGCAATTTTTGTTTTTGTTTTTTTTTGTTTTTGTTGTTCACATTTTCCTTTTTGGGATTAAATAGTGCACCATGCAGTGGTTGAGGGATGCTAATATACGCCGCGATGGCATTGATTAGAAACTTCACTTAACCCAGTTCTACCCCTGAGATTTTATTATGTCGCTCGCTTATATATATATATACACGTGCCAGTTCTTCCTACAAGATTGTCATCATCACATGAAAACTTATTTTCTGAATTAACTCTATAGTTTAATTGCTGATATAATTTTTTTGGTCAGAATTATTATGATTAAAAAAAAGTTACGGGAAGTTTCAAGTTATTATATTAAATTGAACTTAATGATCTGCTAACAAAAACTTTCCACCCTTAACAACAATAATAACTTTTATTCTATTATGAATTATAAAAATTTCATAATTATTCACACTATTGCATTGCTTGTAATTTATTAAGGTGGAAGACAGTAATGAGTTTTCTTTCTTGTATTTGTACTTGGTGGTCCACATAGACCAAGAACATGGGACCAAACACATAAGTGGTCTACACAGACCAGGATAGGAGATAGATCCGGGAACCACCACATTCACGCCAACAACATACCTTTTCTTTTTAATTCGTTTTTTGTGTTAACTGGTCCATGTACACCACCATATAGGACATCTTTTCCCGCAAGAATATGGGGGTTCTCTGTAATCCAATTCCTTTCCAATTAATTCATAAAAATAAAAATAAAAAATCGTTCCCATTCAAATGCTTTCTGTTCTGATAAGTCAACTTCACGGGAGACCTATGCAAACACTAACTGATCTAAAAGATTTGTCTCCTCGAGGAAAGATTCACAACAAGATTTATATACATATGTATAGATTAAGTCATGGCGGTGCTTCAAGGCTAGACTCATAAAAAGACGATAACAGAAAAATTAAAAAAGATGAGGGCGAAATGGGAAGAAGCAAAATGGTCGAAAAGTACCCTTCGAAGCAGTCAGCAAAACAAGAACTTACAAGGGCAAAATCAGGAATTAAAGAGAACGGGAAGAGAGGCGTGAAATTCCGAGAGTGTAATAAAGAGGTGAGAGAATGTAGTCATAATTTTGTTTAATAGTTTGCAACACCACGTGGCAACATAAATGAGATCTTATATTGAAAGATAAGAATGAGTCCCGGTAAATACAACAAATCTGTGGGGCAGGATTAGAACAGGAAAGATTGACGAACAAAATCCATGACATTTATATATATGTATAGATATAGATATACTCGTTGTGCCGCGCTTTTCAAAAAGAAAAAAAAATATTATGTTTAAATTTTAAAGCTTCTTTTACTTTTTAAGTTTTTTTAGGTGAAGATGCAAATATGTTTAATAGTGAGAGTGGGCTCTTAATCCAAATTTAATAAACTTACGAATACTATTTGGATGGGCTGATTTTATACCGTGTTGTCCATTTGTAACAGGTAGGATTTATTAGAATTTGTTCAATTTTGAAAAGATTAAAGGTTTTCTAACTTTTACCCTCTAAACCTTAGATCTTTGCTAAAGTGTTCTTATCATTCCTCGTCGCTTTTTACACATTGTTCATCTTTCTTTTCCTACGTATTCCACTAGTTACTTAGTTCCGGCATCATTGAGAGTTAGAGCAGAGGACTCGTCGTTAAATCTCGGTCCTCGGATGATTGACCCCGGGTTTAGTGTTGTTGCCGTTAGGTCTACTACACGCCAAATTATTTTTATTTTTTCTCAAGGTAAATTACACAAATTATTCTTAAATTATAGTTATATTACACATCACTCCTCATGTTCGAGAAATTAATATAAACTATCCTATAAGTAATTGTTGTTAAAATTTGTTAATTGATTCAAAGAAGAAATACATAATCTCATGAGTGTTGTGTACTTTTCTCAAAAATGGCAGGTAAATTTTGTAATTTGATTTTGTTAATAAAACTAATAGTGTACATACCCATATTATTTAAAGACATTGATTAGTGATTCTTATTATCCATCAATCCTTTAGAAAATATGCTCAGATTTTGGCCCAAGACTCGCCCATGGCAAAAAATGGCCCTAGAGATAGCTCAAAGAGACTTAACATTCATGTTTGGGCATACAATCACGTTCCACTTGAGTTGTATGTTGAATGTACTGAAACAAAATCAAGTTCATATGTCAAACATGAGACCCTTGCAAAAACGACCCAAACATTAGAAGTTGGGCGAGATATGGGGTGCTTTGAGAGCAAGAATACAAATAACAAGAGTTGTGAACTTGAAACATAAGACCAGTGAATTTTATGGAATTATCTAATTTTGAATAAATGTTAGTAAAAGTATCATGTAAGCATGTAAAAACTGAAAAATCATAAAATGTAAGAGCTTCTAAAATTAGAGGATCTAAAGGACTTTGTACATATGTGTAGAAACTAAATCATTGTCGTTAAATTAAATTGATCTCCAACATCTATTGAGAACGTGAATGAGTATAAATAGGGTAAGTAAGTTACGACCTACAGATATGTCGATCCCACGGGGAAGCGGTACAAATATTGTGAAGAATTATTAATGGTCAAATCTATTTCTAATTATGCAACTCAAATAAGAAAATAATAAACAAAATGAGGTTTTGTTTGATGTAGAAAAGACTATGAAGACTTCAAGAAAAAAACTAGCCATGACGTGTTGGTTTCATCGGATTTTTGTGACTACTTATCTCACAGTAATCATTGACTTCTCATATTACAGTATTTCCATGCAGATATTCCTAGAATAGTGTGCGGTAGTAGATCACGTATCATTTCTCTCTATTCACTTAAATGGTACTATATGTACTTTGTTCTCATTAATGCATTACCCTCCTTGAATCACCGCAACACAAAAAGTGTATAGAATTGTCTATCATACAACATAATTTCGTGATTTATAACAAGCATGAGATCTATTTCATAAAAGTCTTCTGTCAAATCATAAACATAAATACTTCAATACTCAAGAATGTTAATGTAAAACATAACCTTCATAATCACATAAATCCAACTACTCCCTAACTCCAGGATTTATGATATTAGCTACTCATAATTGGGAAAACATAATATAATTCAAAAGTATTTGATTATACAAAGTGAAACTTGTATTGCAAGACAATGGCAAGTTCGAGGCGTTTGCTGACGTGCTTATAAGATTTCAAGAACATGAGGACATCGATCAATTGAGAGAAGAAGCGCTTCCTTTGTTGAAAGAACATCCAGGACTATAGATCGAGTTGTTTAAATTTTTGGCAGCGACTGTTGAAACAAGACACGACAAGAAAGGGCGGCAAAACAATGTGTTTGCATTTTACGAAGTTAGAAGAGATGAGTTTAGTCCTGAAAGAGGTGGAGGTCGAGTCCATACCGAATACGAGAAAAAATTCTTTGACTGGGAAGACGACATGCACATACGTGACATGAAGTTCCACGCCTGGGATTCTGCATTAAAAGCTGTGCAGAATTTGATATGCTTAAATTCAGAGAAGGATCCGCAGAAAAGAATCAAGACGGGAGAATATTTCAGCTTTTTTCACCTCAAGTGTTTGGAAAAGTCGAAATTAGATAAATATTTGTTTCGTTTCACGAGGTTGCCGAGGTATGTAGTGATCAGAAAATCCGAGATCATAGTTTCTTGCTTGGAAATTGCATTGAAATACTTAGAAAAAGAGCGCGAGAACTTGAGGGGCCTGATTGGCTATGCCGTTGAAGAATGCATCACTGAAAATGTCGGAAACTCTATCGCCGTTGTTGCCCCGTGGAGCGAAACACGGGCCAGACCGACAGTCGTTGACACAATATTCGTTGCTGGGACCAAAAAAACTGAATTGACTGCAACACACATTTGGTGCACAACCACAGGTCTAGCCCGAAACGTGCGTCCAGGCTATCAGAATTGTAGCCAGAAAGGCGCAAATTGGTAACAGGAGATTTCTTGTGAAGAAGAAAACCATTTTGAGTTTGGAGGAGATTAATAAGGGAATGTTGTGATGGTGTGGTAACATAACTTTGAATGCAAAATTATGAAGACTAAAGTTGTGCTTTTGATTTGAAAACTTAAAAAGGTTGAACTTATTTATTGATTTATTTAACACGATCATGTTTCCGGTGTTTCGACGGTATGATTTATATACCCAAACCCCAACCCACATTAAGATAAAATGGGTATCGAGTACCCTACCCGAATTGAAGTTTACCCGTTTTGGCTTATGTTTTCGTATTATACCCAACCCAAACAAGCAAGGTACCATGAACATCGGATGACTCACCCCTTGAATTTGAAGCTTTTAATCAACAAAATCTTCACAGATACAATTAAAATTATTAAATAAAATGTTAGGAATCCATTTCTATTGGGCCGGTCCCAGCCTTACTTAGGTAGGCCCTCACAACCCTATATAATAAGAGATTGGACTGCCCTAGCCTTTTTTCATCTAGTTCAGATCCAAAATTAAAAGTCCAGACCTGGCAAAGCCCGCTGAAATAGCATATTACCTCCTCGGCCCATTACACCTCCTCCTATACTAACACCGCGCCATTTGTAAGTGTTAATTTCCACTCCCAATTTCAATTCGTCACTTTCTTAAAACCCTAATTAACCAAAACCCTAAAACCTCCGCCATTCAACAATGGCGGAAACTTTCGCCGTTAAACCAAAACTCCGGCCGACGTCGAACAAGAACACTCCCACACCCGAGGCCAAGTACTGGAGATCGTTCAAAGTCCCCAAAGACATCGAGACCACGCCCGCAAAAACCCTAATTTATCCAATCACTTCGATTTCATTTTCCCCAATCGCACCGCACGATTTCGCCGCCACTCACTCCGCCACCGTGTCCATATTCTCCGGCGGAACGCTCGAGCAGAAGTCAACAATCACCGCCTTCTCCGACGCCGCCGCGTCCGCCTCGTACAGATGCGACGGAAAACTATTAGCCGCCGGAGATTTAACGGGCACCGTCCACGTGTTCGACGCGAAGTCTCGGAACCATCTGCGACGTTTGAAAGGTCACTCAGCTGCAGCTCGTGCGGTGTGTTACCCTCGTGCAGGTGATAAGTTCCATCTTTTCTCCGGTGGTGATGATTCTGTTGTTAAGTACTGGGACATAACCACGGAAAAGTGCCTGTTTAATCTCTTGGGGCACAAGGATTACGTGAGATGTGGGGATGCTTCGCCTGTTAGTGACGATATGTTTGTTTCGGGGTCTTATGATCATAAGGTTAAGGTGTGGGACGTTAGGGTGTCGAATGCGGGTTCGGTTGTGGAGTTGAATCACGAGAAACCGGTGGAGAGCGTGATTTACTTGCCGTCTGGGGGTTTGATTGCTACTGCGGGTGGGAATTTTGTGAAGATATGGGATATGATTGCAGGTGGGAAGCTGTTGTACTCGATGGAGAGTCATAATAAGACGGTGACGTCTCTTTGTATGGGTAAGGTTGGGAGAGGTGCCGAAGAGGAGTCTGAGCAGTATAGGATATTAAGTGTTTCTTTGGATGGTTATATGAAAGTTTTTGATTATGCCAAGTTCAAGATTACTCATTCTATGAGGTTCCCGAGCCCTCTTTTGTCAGTCGGGTTTTCTCCGGATTGTTCAACGCGGGTGGTAGGGACTTCAAAAGGGAATTTGTATATCGGGAGAAGGAAGAAGAAGGTTGAGAATGACGATGCGGGAGATCGATTGGGGTTGGGAGTGGTGGAGGATGAGCCTCAGAGAGCAGTTCTGAGGCCTTCGTATTTTAGGTATTTCCACCGAGGGCAAAACCTGAAGCCTTCGGAAGGGGATTATTTGATTAAGAGGCCAAAGAAAGTGAAGATGGCAGAGTATGATAAACTGCTGAAAAAATTTAGGCATAAGGAGGCTTTGATATCTGTTTTGAATGGGAAGAATCCAGAGAATGTGGTGGCTGTTATGGAGGAGTTGGTTGCAAGGAAGAAGCTACTGAAAAGCACATCAAATTTGGATGCAGAGGAGCTCGGAGTGTTGTTGGGCTTTCTCCAGAAGTACTCAACGGTGCCGAGGTATGCAGGATTGTTGACGAGGTTGTTGATTAAAGTTGTCGAAGTGCGAGCTGAAGATATCAGGTCTTCTGATCAATTAAGAGGTCATATTAGAAATCTAAAGCGAGGGGTTGAAGAGGAGATCAGGATACAGCAGTCTATGCAAGAAATACAGGGTATAATCTCTCCAATGCTGAAGATTGCTGCTAAAAGATGAAGATAATGGTTTTATTTCACTATATATCTATTTGTATCTTCCCTTTTTGTTGGGACTGGAGAAGCCCTGCAGTTTTGTCTGTTACCTTTAATTTATGCCCCCTTTAAAATTATGAATCTTTACGTGTAACTGTAACTTTATATCACTGTGTTTCAGATGGAATTTCGCTTGATTACCCTCTTGCTCCTTTGCATATTTTGGTGATATAAATCACATTATAAAAGATAACTGCGCACTGGGTTTATTAATGCTTCCTCCCGATCATTTAGGGGGAATCTGAAGAAGATTTTCGATTAAATTGTACTCTTTTTCTTTTTGTATCAGGTTTTGGTTGGGATTCAAAGTAGAACAGTGCAAGAGAAACGACTAACGACCAGGGTACTTGAATTCAGTTCACTTCGTGTGTATTAGCAAGCATGTACTTCCTACATTTTCGTGAAAAAGCAAAAATTACCCCATATCTGTTCATTTTTACTTGGCTAGAATATGAATCTTATTATCAGTTTTCGTTATTGATTAATAACAAAGTTCTGTTTTTCCTAGCTTATTTTTTAGTCCCGTTTTCTCGATTGGAATCCCCTTTTGAAAATGCTCCATCTTTTCCACAGGGGCTCGGATGGTCTTCCAATCTTTTCATTTAAGGCCCATCTTTTAGCATTAGTCAAATTGCTGGCAATTGTTTGTTACGAAATCGGTGGTGTTGAGCCATATCCTCTTCGTTAATCTGTACTCAACTACTGACAACTACTGAATGTCTTCAAAAGTGATAAATCAGAAGCCACTTGAAAGATCAACTGCCATTTAGGACAATTTCAGCTCAGACTCCACACTAACGCAACAAGGTCCCATTTTGAAAAGAATATTAACATCAAAATGACCAAGCGACAATCCAGCTGATGATTGACCGTCCTATTACGAAAATTTCAAATCCATGGTACAGCAAAAAGTAAACAAGAATGCTGCATTATGGATCTTTGTGGTCATACTTTGAGAATCTATGATGAATAGACCAGTATGTCAAAGAAAACGATGATAGCCAAAAGATTATAACTAATGAAAACATACAGCGACCTCCTTCCGTCTAACAAAGAGGACCATAACTTGGTGTACACATGCTTTTGTACATACAAGTCACTATGATTATAGCCAAAAGATTATAACTAATGAAAACATACAGCGACCTCCTTCCGTCTAACAAAGAGGACCATAACTTGGTGTACACATGCTTTTGTACATACAAGTCACTAAATGAGGCAGGAGAATGATGCAGAAAAAGAACAACCAAGGAACCAGATAGACTGGAGACGACAATAAATACTCCATCAGTTAAATGTAATATTTCCAATTAACATTTGCAGGATGACACGCCACTCCAAGTCTTTGGTGAGTACGTCAGTGAATTCCAGTTAAGCGATTAACTTGAAGCCCCTACAACCAAAAGGTCAAAGATTAGAGAAACAGCTCCTCCTGATCCAGTAACACAAAATTCTTATCAGCTTAAAATTCGAGTGTGATTAGCTTGCTTGAAGGAATCCGCTAGGGCAATTGACGAATGTATTAAAGGAAGAGAGTGGGCAGTGGATGATTTTAGGTAGAAAGAGATAAGATCAATCTACAAGTAAAGAGAGGTATTTATAGGCGGACAGTTTAAAAAATATAATTCCGATTATAATTACATCAAAAGTCAAAATATTAGAAACAAAAAATGAATATTTATCGATTGAACCACTTTTTTCCTTGATTTTTTTTTTCTCAAATTATTCTCCACCTCCAAGCAGCATCCTCACATCAAAAACTAGAATGACATTTTGCTTTTGGCTAATGCTATTAATTCACAGAGGTGAGTAATTTTTGAAACCTTGGATGTAACTAGACCAGATGCGTGGAGGTATGAGACTAATTTACCACATAATTTTTGCAGTTAAAAAGTTTGATATTAAAAATAAATATAACTACAAACTCAGAATATTTAAGACAGAAAAGCCTGATTTACTGAACTCTATCTATATGTACCTGAAGTTTTTGGGGTTGCCAACTCTTCCGTTGCCCTACCAGAATCTACTGTCTTCGTCCTGTCTCTCCTATCCTCCTTCGAAACCTTTAAAGATCTAAACTTGGAAGACAATTTAAGTGAATGTATTAAAGGGGCCTCTTCTTCATCCTCTTCTTGATTTTCTTTATCAATTCCAGCATCTTGGTCAGATCCGCTAATTGAATCCTCCTCTTCACTTGAACTTTGGTCATTAAAGAGCCTTTTCCCTTGCAAGTTCTGATTCTTACGTGGGCGACCCCGACGCCTAACAGACGTCCCCTCACCATCTGTTATTTCAAGTCAGGTTGTAAGAATATGATCCAATAAATGCAAGAAATTTGATATCAGTTTTAGAGAAGTCGTTGAACTAAGATTTATGACAAACAGCTGCATTCATAACAGACAGATTACCACGCATTAAGCACTGTAAACACAAATAGGAAATGTCATCGTGCAACAATTTGACAACATTATTTTTTGACAAAGTGGAAAGGTGAACGTCGTCACTCCCAATTATTTCTAATCATTGTCAACCATTGCAACTCCAAGATTAAAATTCCTTACAATTAGGAAAGAGAAACATCTGTATTCAGCCTATAAAGCTTCGCACAACGGGAGCAGCAGTACCATGAAGCAATTTCGTCATGAGTAAAAGATAATATAGATCAGAGAAGCAAGGAAATATAACACATTTACAAAAGAAAAGATAACTGGAACAGAACACAGACCAGACAAACTGGAAGCAAAGCAGTACCTTTTTGGGCTTTATCACCTTCATTTTTCACATACTTCTCCCGAAGGGTGTCTAGAAACGTAAAATAAGGACGCCAACCACTGGGATTTTCGTCTGTATTCACATTTTCAGCTCTTCTTTCCACTCCTCTCATGCTGGCAATATAACAGGAGTACATAACTTAAATGTTTCGACTTACAAATTGTAGCATGTAACTATGTAAGAATGTGTACGGTCCATAATGAGAATAAAATAAAAAATTTATGGATTTTTTACTTCCAGTGACGCGTGCAATACGTACTTTTCCTATTATTAAGGTGATAGGATCTGTAAAAGCTTCATGAGGACAGACAATTCCAATTTACATGGTTTTACAATATTTAAACCCACTTAGATAAATTAGTAAATCGAAAAGAATTTTAAGAGATAAGCTTGAATAATTGTTGCAAATCAACTGTTTTTTCCCTCTTATGTGATTCATTGTTCTCAATGATCTCGGTGAATGATAATATCAGGGATAATCACTCAATCGTATATTTGTTAATAGTTATGAATTCTGACAAAAAACATTTCCTCTTATGACCCACCCATTCACCAAGTTCCATGTGCTTTAACATCTAATTGACACACATGTGTACAAAACAGCAATTATTTCCAACAAATGTGATTAATTATATTTCTGTGCTAACAAGTATCGTATCACTAGTATGATAATCCTTTTTCATGCTATGTATATGTGTTTATATTTGAAATAGGAGATCTTACATGTCCAGTATGTCAGATACAGGAAGTTTGGATACAAAATGCAGCACTACACCGTCCAGGAACGATAGATGCTCCGGAGCATGTGAAAATGCATAGTTGATACCTTCTTTGACAACATTCATAATTTCAGATCTGTACTTGTTTCTAGCAGCACCAATATATGACCCAGACAACCGAGCAGCAAGATCTTTACATTCCTTAAATGATTTGCTTGACAATGATTCGTCATTGTCAGCTACTGCGAGATACCTTTGGTATGCCTAGCCAAAGAATGATAACATGAATATCAGAAAGGATTATGGGAATATATGAACCACGTCAGACTCATTAAGTATACACTCAAGTATGCATCTTATTTGGCCCCTTGTCACGAAACACATTATTCTCCAAACTAAACCAAAAACTCGGAAGCTACATCTGTTTCCTATATCAGTTAACAACATATGACAATTATGATGAAAGTAATTTTGATGCTAAGATGGAAAACAGAATTACGTTCATTTGGACTAACTCAAATATGCACGCAATAGTGCAGCCATGAAATAGCAAGTTTTATTTTATCGATTACCATTTTTAGTGTTCCTAGAAGAAGATCTGAAATATCTCCTTTTTTCTTGAGAGCAGTAAGTAGAAGCTTAACAATCTCGCGTACACCTGTACCATACATCTCCAAATGAGAAATGATCTCAGAGGCAAGATGGTCCTGCAAAGAATAACATCTTCATAAGTGACTTTGACATCTTTGTGAAGACAAATACCAGGCATGAGTTAAGTCAGAGTACTTGTCACTTTACTAAGCTTTCATCTTTAGGACTGTAATTGACATATTTAACTAGTACTTAAACACACCTTAGGCACTGAATCAGTAGCCACTAATTTGGCCAGGGAAAACATGACAGCATTTACATTAGTCTCCTCAACATATTCTCTGTCTTCATCTTCAACTTCTGCATCATCTGCATGAACTTATGGTTAAAGGAACAGGACATAACACAAGCATAGATCAATTAAGCACAAATTACACACATAAAGATTCTCGATAATAACTTTGAGAATGCAGGCATAATCGAAACATTGCTACATGTAAATTCTATTGGCCATATTTGGTCAAGATAACTAGACCAGTGGTTTTTCACTGCCTGTCCAAGCAAGGATAAAGGAGGATAGTTGCGGTAGGCTTGTGACAACCAACATATAACCTCATAACATCTTATGATATGAACCATACTATGAATTTCGTAAGGGGGTGCCCTTTCGTGTGTTTGACATGGCGTTGTTGTTTGGTGCATGCACACCAATAAGTTGGGTTTAAGGGCTTGGTCATTGTTGCTGCATAATTGATCAAAGGACTCATATAACAAACGAAAAAGAAATATTGATCAAATTATAATTCCGAACTTCTAATGAAACAGAATGACAGCCCTAACCACCTCAACGTTGCACTTGCAGATCCCAAGTCTTGGTACAGATAACGAAAACCATTTCATACATTGACTAGTAACTATAGTTCAAACACAGATGTTGACTTCTTCAGAAATTGAGAAAAATGGGGAAAGACAAGCATCAAAACTTGAAATGAGGATGGCCGCGTTTGAAATGAAAATGTCTTGTGAATCCCACAAAACAAGGCAAAGAACTCTACATTCGATCTATCCAAGGAAACAAATAATCTTCTGGAGCATGAGATGGACGGGATGGAATTCAAGACATGTTGTCTCTCAAAAATATAAACCAACAACCAACATTTTAGAAATTATCCAAATAAGATGGAACTTGAACTACGGACATTTCGGCTAAGAGCTAAACATATACATTAATAACTAAAAGTCAGGTAAGCTGCTAAATGAATATCACTTACGACACAGATAACATGATATGAAGTTCATTACCTGAGACACTGAGTAGTGGCTCACAAAATTTCCAGTACTTTTCAACAGTGGAATAATCTGGGCAGTACCCTAACATTTCCAGCTTTGATGAAGCAAATTTAGACTTTTTGAACAAACACCAAATATCTGCAAGGATACCACAGACCTACCAAGATATGCAAGGAACACACTGTCAAACTAAATATCCATGTCAGAGGCATAGCAGATGAAAGAAGAAACCCATGATGACAATTATCACTCCAATTACCCTATACGCCAGCAGATTTCTGCTTCTAATATCGCATTTAGGTTTAAATGGATAAGAAAGAAAGTACTCGAGTTGTTTCAAAAGGGTATCTCGCTTCTCTGACAGAGAAGATATAGATGCCTCAGTTACTGTTTCACTGGACACAAGGGAGTGAAGGCACCAGGAAACATGCAGAAACATATTGAGAAGCAGAAAGGCGACAACCTGGAACCACATGGAGTTCAATATCAGCGAGCATTAGAAAACCAGACTTTTATTTCCACAAAGAAAAATATTCAGAGCTCAGACCTCATCATCTATGTTTCTGAACTTCTCAATTATATGAACAAAATTTTGATATAAGCTTTCAAGAGGAACTTTGTGTGATAACTGAAGTTCGTACAACCTCTTCAGATTTACAAGCAGGGAGAATTCTTCACCACCATTCTGCAAACCAAACATGTCAATCCTCATAATTTAAAATAAAAATAAAGAACATTTGCTGAATAGATCTTTACCGCAACGTCTTTTAATGAAGATGTTAATTTGTCAATGAGCTCATCCTCAAGAACCTTGACCTGATTTTGAGCAAAGTCTTGCAACTCTCCCCGGCTTTCAGTAGCACAGAACTTGACTGCTTTCACACATGATCTCAGAGCATCCTTCTCATATTGCTTAAAAAAAGCCTCCTTTATAAGTTGAAGAACATCCTTAAAATTCTGAAAAAAAGACAGGACACATGATTATGATATATATTTGTAGCGTGAGTTAATAACCACGTTGTCACCAACGGTTATGAAATCCACCTTTTCTTGTCTCTTTAGTGAATAAAGCTCAAGATTTGTGCGAACTATAATTTCAACAAGAGGTGCTGCTTTATCCTTGTCAGACATAAACTTGCGTAGAAGCTGAGGATAAGTCTTCATCATTGCAACTGTAATATCCTGCCTATTGTGTTCAAATATTTCCTGGCAATTGTCAGAAAATTAACTTAATTTATAGCTTGTACAATGATAAGGGGAATCATCAAAGCTTTCCAATTCAGAAACAAAATGACAGACTTAATGCAGGATGAAACACAATAAACCAAAAAATAATGACAGCATATGCTAACTGAAAATGCTGGAAAAATATCTCACTGACCTTTTGAGCTTTAGTGTAATGCGGGCTTCTATTATCAGTTGTGGGAATGATCCTTTCTCCTACTGCCTTTCTGATGGATGCAAAGAGAAGCCTGATTAAGTTAGTAGCGTCTGCATCATTAAGCTCAACTAAGGGGTTATCCTCCAGAAGCATATGAATGATGCATTTCCAATCCTGCAATAAAACAATCTCTTTCAGCAACAACAACAGTAAGTGCCAGGTCCGGATGCCAGGTCTACGAAATTTGAGCAAATACTAGAAACCTATGAATATCTGTTGATGCATCATTTATTTTAAAATGTAACTTAAAATCTCTGGACAGCTCTTGCTCGTAGCCACTAATGCATTTAGTTCTTTATAAAAGAAGGGATAAACATTAGTTAATAAATGATGTCTAACAAAAAAGTTCCAGGAAGCAACGGATAAAAGTAAGACATGAAAAGAAAGGAAGAACAAAAGTTAATTGAAGTGAAAAGATCTATTATGATTTTTTCATACATCCCTTAGTTATCCACACAATAATTTGTATGGATCACTCACATAAATTGGAAGTCTTCAACTCCATGTATATTGCAAAATCAAATATTCAACACAAATGTTACTTTCCGTGGTAAGTGAAGAAACAAATGTAGTGGTTACGAAGAACGCCAATGAATTCTTCTAGATTGTTCTTCTTTTCCTACTTCACATTTCCACTTATCGAATTGCGGAAGGGATAATAGACAAACCAAACAAAGTTACTAATTTTAGGACAATGATACATTTTACTTTTGTGCCGCACCTATGACTTCCCAGTCATTTGGGCGTATAAAAATCACAGATTTATCTATATTCAGACAACAACATAACATACTTTCATGGCCCCCATGTAATCCCAGACGTCGTCAATGACATATGAACTCAGGATGGGATCAGCTGAAAATTCTTTTAGTATCTGTAACATTCTATTGATATGAACCTCCGAAGAATCATTATCACTCCCTGCCAAAGAACATAAAGAAAACCATCTCAATTAAATAAGTAAATTTCTAAAAATAAATATGCATCAAAAGCCAGTAAAAGGAACCTGTTGAGCGAGATTGTGAATCATTAAACTTCTGAGCAATTAAATGATCATATACTAGTGCTCCAATGGCATGCCTCACCTCTGGTGGATCATCAATTAGTAAATCATATAAAGAACCAAGCTCTTCATCAGGCACAAGTTGATGTCTGCAATATAAAATAAAGCTCCTTGCTAAGAAAAGTTTTGGATGTGGTGACTGTGAATCATATCACAGGTCAAAGATATAGAAGTCCGCGAGTCATGACTAGATACCTCAATAACTGTTTTACAAGCCCTATTGCACAAACCGAAACAGAAATATCAATGTCGTCAGCAAGCTCAAGCATCCGTTTGTAAAATCTCTCGGTGAAAAGGTTAAGCGATGGGACATTATCATCCATCTCATAAAGATTTTGTAATGCCAGGACGGACGCCTTTCTGACCCCAGCACTCTTCATATGCAGTGTAATCAAACAAGATATTTAGCAAATGGGAGGGCATTAAAACCTTAAATCCCAATATTAAATGCAATAGTGTAAAACTTACTTTGTCGTTCAAAGTCCATCCAAGATATTTCAGATACAAATCCTGCAAAAAGAGTGAGGGATACGATAGTACCCACACACCGAGTGATTCTATGCATGATACTCGGATATCTGGATCAATGTCACGATAACGATGCACAAATAATCTGAAGAAAAAAAAAGCGCTTTAGATAAGCCAACAGCATGAGAAGAAAATGAATACTTGAATGACAAGAAACTTTGGAAACTTGATTTAATCAATGTTGGTGACGATAACGGGAGCATACCCAGTAAAAATTTTCCGCATCATCTCTTCCATCGTAGTTATCTTTTCATGAGTTGAAGATAGCCTTTTGGTAAGCGACTCTACTCGAGGTCCTTCTATGTTTTTCTTCTTCTCAGCATTCAACTGCCTCTGAGTTGTCTCTCTTTGTGCACCAAGCATTTTAGATACATTGATGAAGGATGTGACAAGTTGAAGTCCCATCAATGATGCAATCTGTCGGTAAGCTCTAGGAGGAGTACTGCAATGCATCAAAAAGCAATGACCAAAATGAAGCTGTTGAATCTTATCATATCTTACTCGTCTCCAAACATTGACTACTTACCACGACAGGGCAATTATGTAGTCCAAGCATTTGTCAAATAATGACTGATCAAACAGTGGCCCACTTTGACATTCGCTGACCAAGTTGTCCCAGAAATATACAAGGTTATCTTTAAAATTCTTGAAGTCCCGTTTTGAACTTTGAAGATCTTCAACCTCGCCCTAAGTTTGGTGTTAAGAAAAATCAAGTTGTTTTGCATGGAAAGCTTTAGCTGATAGGTTTTGTGACAGAAGGGTTGAGGCAGCATAGAAGTCAACGAAAAATGCCATACGCAAGAAAACTCCTCTTTGATTTCAGATACAAAAATTTGATTGGAGAGATCACAAAAAGGACACCTGAAGAAGCTCATATTATTTTATCAACAAAACATAAACAGAGGAGGATACTCTTCTGGCCATATTAACCAGAGCAACAACAACATCGTCAACATCAGTCTCTTCAATAGAATCTTCCTCCAGACGATACTTAGCCCCGCATGCCTGTCAATGATAACACACCCCAAATAGTAAAACGAAGAGGTGAAGTGCAGTAGCATCAATTTAATTAAAATATAATCTCAATAACAACCTCAAATAGCACACTCAAGAGTTCGGCCACTGCAGACTTTTTGTTTCTCTCGTATCGCTCAACCCATCGTTTGACCACATCAGGAATTTCTTTCCCTCCACCTTTGATGACCTCTGCAAAACAGCATATGCATCCCCTTGTCAACGTAAGCCTATCAAGACATTCATCGCGAAGTAGTACGGAAACAAGGGTAAAACTAATTCACCCATTTGCTTCCTCCATATCAAAACTATATGGAAACAATCTTCATCTTCAACAAAGGGGATATATAAATCTCACACACAACAACCACAACTACTGCCAGAATTGCAACTAGGGGAAAAACTATGTCAAGTTATTCAGGGAAATACGCTACGAAGACCTATAACTGTCGCGAATTTGGGTAGATTCTTAGTCGGTTCCGACTAGATTGGTCAAATTTTACGAATGTACACTACACAACTTATCAACACGAATACTATTACATAGTAATTATCATGTAAGTTGAGTATTGAGGAATAAAATTAGCTACCGATCAAACTGAGGTCTGATTTGCGTGCAGCAGCAGCCGAAGTTGAAACACCTTCAGTAGCCTTATTTCGCTTAGTTTTACGGCGCGATTCATGTAAATCCTCGGACGATTCTTCTCTCTCTTCCTCCAATTCATCTTCGATTCTATCAGTGCGCGTGAAATCGGCGGACTTAACTTGAGCCCTAGCTCTCTTCTGCTCAAATTGCAAAAAACACCGGAAAATGAATTAAGCAATTTAGGTTTAGGCAAAATAAGATCAGAACAATTTTACATCTGTAGTTGATGGAGTTGATTAACTAACCGAACGGCGAGTTGCAGTTCCCGGCGCTACTGGTTCGTCCTCCATTAAACGCTGGCAAAAAGTTGATCGTAACTGTAAAATGCACCGATTTGAGTGTGTGAAAAGTTGAAAATGTGTGTGGAGTTAGAGAGAGAAAGTTTTTCTGTGAGAAAAAGGGAATGAATGAAGTATTCCGCCAAAGAAATGAATTGCTGCGGAGTGGTGAAGCGGGAAGCTGAAGAAATTCCACTATTCCTATATTTAGGCACCGATTATATTATTCTTTCTAAATTTGTTTTTAGGGAACAAAAATGAAAAAAAAAAAAAAAAAGAGAGAGATTGAATTACTAAGTTAAGCACTCTTGTTTAAGCTTTGCCGGAAGATTTTGCAAGAAGAAAATTGCATTTGGTCGGAGCTAATAAAAGCAAAATATTTCAAAGCTTCTCGAATTAGTGAGTATAAATCGTGAAGCCTACCGGTAGCCCAACTTGGAAAGAATTTTTCCGATGTATAGCCACTTATTTCACCGTATATTAGGTGGAAAATTGGTGACGGAAAGTGCATATCTTTTTGGTTTGATAATTGGTTGGGGTGTGCGAAACTTTGGAAGGTTATTCCGAGTATTGATTATAGGTTGAGGTTGGCAGATTTAATTGACGAAGCGGCCAATGGAAGTTGTCTATTATATCTATAAGAATATTGCCAGAGTGGCGAAGGAAAATTCTGTTATTTAATGTTATGTTGAGAGAGGTTGAACACACGAGAATCTGGAGCGAGGCTGCTAATGGATTATTTCGTGTCAAAGTACGTACAAAGCTCTACTTTGTACGTACTCGGTATCACCGAGAATCGATAAAAGCATATACTGGGCAGGTAACATGAAGATAAAAAAAAATTGTATGGCTTGCAACCCAAAACCGTTTGGTGGCAAACCGATTGAAGAATTCGTAAAATGACTGAGAATTTGTCGTGTAGTATCTGCACAAATGTTGAGGAATCAGTGATGCATATTCTAAGAGATTGCAAATCAACAAAAAAAGATCTGGCAAAAGTTATTAACACAGATTCAATGGAACGATTTTAGGGAAGAGGATTGGTTGCGCAAAAATATGATTTGCAAGGCAGCGAGTTGTGCGAATTTTCCCCTGATTCCGTGGTCCATTATTTTCGTCGCCTGCATTTGGTTTATTTGGAAAGCACGAAACCATCGTGTTTTGAAGGGGAGAGATGAGGAGTCCTGCGCTACAGCTTTTCAAATTAGAACTCTTGCTCATGATTTAATGTCTTTATATCATAAGAGAAACATTACGAGAATGGTTGCTTGGGTTAACCGACTGAAGGGTGCATGAAGAGCCTAGGGGAGGTGTCTGTAATTACACCAAACTTCAGGGGTGTTGATGTAATTGTCTCAAAAATATATGAATAGCTAACAACTATTCAATAATTAGGAATTGTTATATTTATTATTTGATGAAATTTTAAGAAAACATATTTATAATGCTAGTTATTACATTTATACCATAAAAGTACTAATCTATTGGTATCTTGAATGCTATAACAATTAAAAGTGTTTATAATATGTTCTCTGTTTAGCATGTATATATATTTTTTCTAAACTTGTACAAGTGGTTGATAATTTAAATTAACAAATCTAAAATATAGTCCTATAATTTTAAATTTGTTATTTTAACTGTACGTTACAATTAATACATGTTTATAATACAATTTTTTTAATATTGTAAGTGTATATTTATTAATTAATAAGTTATAATTATAATTAATGAGGAGAGAGAGAGAGAGTGGTCGAGTCAAAGCACCTCATGTGAAAGGAATATGACTTCTTACACTTTCTAGAATATAGGCGTTGCACTTTTCAATTTTTGGGCCAAATTGAATTGAGAAAATTATTCCAATTGATAGTTGAGCTACCAAAATATGAAAATCATGGGCCAAAATTAAACCAAACAGGCCCTATATATTCCACTCGTGCACACTTCATCTTTGGCCCATCAAAAGTAGAGTATATACAGTTTTTAATTGCATAAAGTATTTCTTTGTATCATAAAATAATAAATAAGTTATATAGTAATAAGATACATATGCATTTAGATTCACTTAATTTCTTCATTGCACATTATTAAAGATTAAAATATAATCATACTAAAGGAATTAATAAACACATAAATTCAATTAATAGTACCCATTCATCTGAACCCACTTTGCTTTAGAAAAATTCTTTCTTTTTTAATGAAAACTCTACAACTTTGAATTTATCATTCATATTTTCAGATTCATCTTTAACTAAGTTCATGATACGTCAGCTCTAACTATAACGTTAGCTCTTCAATTTGACCAATAATAATTAGTTTATCTTATATATAATCTTCTGGCTCAATTCACAAGCACCATTATTCAGTTCATAACATCTTTAGACTTTCAATCCCGAACAAACTTAACAATAGAAAAAAAATAAATGAGAGTAAGCAATACACCATGAGATCTTAAAAATAAGTTTCAACTAAAAGTGGGCTGATTAATAATTTCATTAAGATAGTTATCAGAGAGTGACAACTGATAAGCTATCTACGTGAAAGCAACTATGGAAATACAAAAAAGGAAGTTGTAAAGGACATGCACGATGGAAGCGACAGAGGAGCTCCGTGAATCCGATGGGGATATGCGATCTACTCGAATAAAAAAATTAAGACACTTTATAGTTAAAGCTTCCAAGTTTTGAATTTGAACAATAATATTTAGTATTTACTATAGGGATAATTACAGCTACACCCCCTGAGGTTTGGTGTAATTACACATACCTCCCCTATGGTTTGAGAAATTACACATACCTCTCATGAGGTTTGAAATCTTACACATACCTCCCCTCTACAGCTTAAAGGTTGTTTGGATGTAAGTTATGATAAAATTATGCTTACACCCCTAAAGTTTGGTATATTTGTAAAAGTAATCCTTGATGTTACAAAAATTAAAATTAGATACTCCAAATAATTTTAGAAACTACTATATGACTAACCAAAAATATAAAAAGTATTTAAACTATTTTTAAAACTTAATCTAATCTTAATATTTTTATTATTTTGTAAAAAAATTAATTTCTTGTTTTTGTTTGTTTTTTTATTTCTTCATTTTTGTTTTACTTTTAATAATCTCATAAATTTCATTATAGTTCCATATTAAATACTATTACGCGTGCCCACAGAAATTTCAGTTGATCACAACAAAAAAGAAGCATTTGGTAAAATAATAAATATCTATCCAATCTCCGAAAAAAAAAAAAGACAAGAAATACAAAATTCAATTGTAAAAACTCTCATTTTCAATGAAAATTAACAAATATAATAGAAATAATCAAGATTTTCATAACCCATTTTAAAAAATGAAGAATGATGACGAAATTACCAGCAACAGTGACAATAGAATTATCATCCTTGGATCAGACATGGTCACTGGTTTTAGGTAGCAAGTTTTGTTGAACTTTTTGACAAAATAAACAACCTAAATGCACTATATTTAGTGAAACCAATTTTCGGTGTTTTATCTTCTTCTATTACTAAATGATTGTTAGTTTAAAATTGTAACGAGAACAAATGCACAAAGATGAGTAGTTAGTTAAGTTTTGACTGAGATTTACGGGAATTGTTTTAAAGAAAAAAACTAAAAGTTACGTGTTTTGATTCAAAAATATATTTTGGATCAGATTAACTTATTTTTAAATTTAAATTTAAATACTTTTTATTTTGTAGGTAATAATATAATAGTTTATAAAACCTTTTGGAGTATTTAATTTTAATTTTTCTAACATCAAGGATTACTTTTATAAATATACCAAACTTTAGGGGTGTAAGTATAATAAGCATAATTTTATCATAACTTACACACAAACAACCCTTAAATTGAAGAAGGGAGGTATGTGTAATTTTTCAAACCTCAGGGGAGGTATGTGTAATTTTTCAAACCTCAGGGGAGGTATGTGCAATTTCTCAAACCACATGGGAGGTATGTGTAATTACACCAAACCTCAGGGGGTGTAGCTGTAATTATCCCTTTACTATATATCATGTGACCATCCCACAAGAGATTGGTGGGACCTATTTTAATTAAACATTTAAAGCCATTTGTCTCTATATCTTATAAGGCTCTAATTTCATCTTACTCTTTTTTTTTTTTCTTTTTTCTTTAATTAGTAATTGTATTTCAACTATAACAAAAAATTAAAAATAAAAAGTAATTCGGTTTACTGTTTTTTTTTTTTTTTTTGGCACAAAAATCATCCGGTTCGTTGGATTCGATAGATGCGCAAGGTGGCTCTTTTCAGCATTCTAAATATTATGTATCAAGTATCAACTATATGTTAATGTATGTAGTTGTCTGGTTTATGATAATTACACATAATGCATAGCAAATATAAATCACGAAGTATATAATAAAGTTTTAGAAAATAAAACAATTATATACTTATCTTTTAATTATCAGAAGTGGTGTAACTTCAATACAAATAGTGAAATAATACGAGTCACACAAAAGAATTGAGATACTCATAATTTATTAGAGTTGGTTTGGCAAAATGATATAACTTGCTAACAATTGGTTCATAATTTACTAACCGCGAATAAAGCATAATTGTGCTTGTAGTGCCACTAATTATATATATTCAAATGTGTTTAACGGTCATTAACTTTTGACACGTGATTATGCAGCTATTTGTTTAGGGTGTTTACACACTCAAAGCAATGATCTGGACCAAAACCAACAAAGTCGAGCTAATATTTTAAAACTTCATTCTTAATACTTAATTCTCGTGAGATTATTTAAATCTTTCGAGGACCATAATTTGTAACGAAGATATTGATTCATATATGATATTAGATTGCATTAGATATATATTTTCTTTAGCTCATATACCATATTTAGGATGTTTATACTTAAACAGCTTAACACGATGATATATGATGAGAAGTTACCCTTTTGCTAATAGGTTAGACTTTTTTGTTGGTAAATTCGACCCTTTTCTCTAAGCTAAATATCAGTGTTTATAACGGATCCACCGATTAGACTCACATACAGTATTTGAGTGTAAATTTATTAAAAAAAGGTCAAAAGCAAAGCTCTCGTGGGACATACTTTCGATCTAAAATGAATTATCACAATAGTCTCGAAGATATTATGTATCAATTTTTCTAGAAAACAAAAAGTATAATTCGCAAAGCTAGCGTGAAACTTAATAAATTAAGAAATCGAAATCATAAATAAAACAAGTTGATACAAAGGTCAGAATTCTTCTTTATAATTCTTCGCTCAATTCCTTCTAACACAATTTTTAATGATTAACTAAATCAGGTCTATGTATGTTGCAGTTATATTATCATATAATTTTAGTCATAAGTTTGACTAGATAGAAAAAACTATAATCACACAACCAATCATAGACATGACTCAGTCTTAATTATTTCTCATTTAGTTCCAAAATTTTCTGTTTGACCACACCTTGAAGTTAACGAAAGTCATTAATAGTCCAAATTAATTATCATCGTGTTGACAATACTTATGAGACAGATAATCTGGCTAATTAATGAAGGCTGGCCGCTAATCAGGTGACAAAACTCCCATTGGCCAACAAATTTCACTATATCAAACATTTGTCTATAAACCCTCCAAAAAAAAAAAAAAAAAGAAAAGAGAAAAATGTCTTTTCTATTTCCCAATTCCCATAGTCCACTACTCCACTTCTCAGGTGTTGCAAGAGCACGTCTTTTGTTCATAACAGATAACCATGTTCAAAAAGGTAATAAAGCAATCCCTTTTTTCAACGGTCTTCTACCATACAAATGTAGCTGTTATTCTCCCATTTACCCTCCATATTTCACAAAAAAATAAAAACAAAAAGCATATAACTTGAATAATATTCAATGGAGTTTATAATTAAGTTGAAAATAAGGTGAATAAGACGAAACACAAAATCAGAAAATTTTCAAAAGTTTGTAATTAATTAAACAGAGTGGATACAGGTTAGGTAGGTCATAAAGCTAACAAAATCAGGTGAACAAACAAACAAACAAACTACTAGAGTGGCAAAACCGTAAATATCACCAAACCCAAACCCTATACCGTCACAAAACACTAAAAAAAATAGCCAAAAATAAAAAGTGACCCAAAATTTGAAATTGAATGGCCGTTTGAACAATAAACAAACAGTAATAAATAAAACCACTCACTTCAAAAACAAACTTCAAAAAAACCTCATCTTCATTTGCAATATCTTCAAAACTCAAAATCCCTTCTTCAAACGACACCGTTTTAGAGAGAGAAAAATTTAATTTGTAACAAAATCATGACTGGAATGGTTATGGTGACAAGGGGGGGTGGGTGTGGAGGCAGTAGCAGCAGCAACAAGACCTCAAAATCTGCTGTGGTCGAGGAGCACGATAAGCATGTGGACTCTCAGCAGCAGCTCTCTGTTTTGGATTTCATTTTATCAGCTCTGAGAAAATCAATGGTGTCCACTTGTCGCGTGGAGAGACAAGATCAGCAGGAAATGATCTCAGCCGTTCATCACATGGATATCGGATGGCCCACGAACGTCCAGCACATAACCCACGTGACGTTTGATAGGTTCCATGGGTTTTTGGGTCTCCCTGTTGAGTTTGAGGTCGAGGTCCCTTGTAGAGCACCAAGTGCTAGGTATGTTGATGAAGTCTCAAGATTTGTTTTTTTTTTTTTTTTTCTTTTTTTGGAAAATAATTTTTTTTGGCTTTTTGGGTGTTGAAAGGGACTAAAAATCTTTTTAGCTTTTTGGGTTTTTGTGGGTTTGTGTTAAAGTTTGGATCTTTATTACTTTTTGTTGTTGTTGTTGTTGTTTTTCTTTTGTTGTTTGACTTGTGCTAAAGTTCATGTTTATGCTCACTTTTGGTCTTGTATTTTGTTCTAGTACTTGATGTTTGGTGTTTAGATCGGATGAATGTCTCTGTGGGTTATTGTTTTTTGGAAGTTGAAGGGATCTTTGAGATTTGAAAAGAAGAGAATATTTGAATTGTTAACATTAAGCTTTTGATTCATTGGACGAGAAAGAGCTAGTTTGTTAGTGTTGAATTGGGCAATAAATTTGGAACATGAGTTTTATTTTATGTTGGTTTGGTAGCTATAAACTTGAATATGTTTTAAATTCACCTACTTATATCCTTGTGTGAAATCTCATTTATATAGTAAGGCATAATTATGACATTGAAGAATAAGTTTGCATTTGTTTCCTTCAGCTGTTTTTCCAACTCGTGGTACAACCTTAATTATTATTAGCCAGATTGTCAGATGGGTAGATGGGACTTGGAATTATAGACCTTATGAAACTAGTGAAAATGTTTTCTTTAAGGAGTCATGGGCCCCTGAAAGTTTGGTCAAGCTTAACATTGATGTGATGCAAAAACGGTTTAAGAAGACTTCGTTTAAACTCAGATTGTTACTGTGTACCAACTTCTTCATGAACAAACTTGTTGGATTACTAATGTATGGGTGTCTAGATACTTTCTTAATATGCTACAGTAATTATAGTCTTGGATTCTTTCCTTTTCTATGCAGTAATAGCTTTTACTGTGTTAAAAAAATTGTTCTTTCTGTAAAAGTAAAAGATTGGGCCATTAGTTTGTAACTCTTTACTAACTTTCTGTAAATCAATGATCTAGTGTGAGCGTCTTTGGTGTCTCGGCGGAATCAATGCAGTGTTCTTTTGACACGAGAGGCAACAGTGTCCCAACTATTCTGTTGCTAATGCAGGAAAGATTATATGCACAAGATGGTCTCAAGGTGAGCAAACAATAAAAAGTTTCTATTACAACGCATTGGCCTTAAACGTGCAAGGGATTAACCTTAAAATTTCTGAATAATTTTGTAGTCTGAAGGAATTTTCCGAATAAATCCAGAGAATAGTAAGGAGGAACATGTTCGAGACCAGCTCAACAGAGGCATTGTGCCTGAAGACATCGACGTCCACTGTTTGGCAGGCCTAATAAAAGCCTGGTTCCGGGAGCTCCCCTCTGGAGTGCTCGATGGCCTTTCCCCTGAGCAGGTGCTCGAGTGCAACACAGAAGAGGAATCTTCTGAGCTCATTAAACAGCTAAAACCGACTGAGAATGCATTGCTCAGCTGGGCAATCGATCTCATGGCTGACGTTGTTGAGCACGAAGATTCCAACAAAATGAATGCCAGAAATATCGCCATGGTTTTTGCCCCAAACATGACTCAGGTAAGTTGGAGTAACCATATGGGATTTATTACTTGAGATACTGGGTATCATTTGTGTTGAGGATAATAATATTTTCATCCCTTGAGGTTTCTTCTGACTACTGAATCACTACATTATGGATACGCTCTCCTAAGTTTGAACAAAATCATCGATACACCCCTTATCTTGCCATGTTTCTAAAATTTCATGTGCTATTTTATAATTATTCAAACTTTAGCTGAAGAATCTGTAAATAAACCAAACTTCAAATGGTCTAGATGTGATCTATCCCCTTGTTTTGTTGCTTAGTTGAGCTGAAACTTTTTTTTTCTTTCTTTTTTGTTTGTCCCAGATGTCTGATCCATTGACGGCTCTCATGCATGCCGTCCAAGTGATGAACTTGTTAAAGACACTGATCATGAAAACACTTCGAGAGCGAGATGAGGCAGCCGGAGGAGAGTACTCACCCTTGTCTTCTCGTTCATCTGATAGACAAACAGAAGTAGAATATGACAGTCAACAAGAAATGGACACTAGCTGCGACTCAACAGGAATGGCCTCAGACGATGAGGGGCAAGATCAATACAGCCCCTGCAGTGAAGACAAAGAAGAAGTTGACTCATTGAGTGATATAGAAGAACGATTCTTGAGGCAACTGGACGAGAATGAGAATGCGAAAAACGGGTTCAGGAAACAACTAGAGGGAATCTTGTGCCGAGAGCACCCCAGTCCAACAAGTACTTCTACATTCAATGCAGATTCTAGTCTTTCTTTTTCTGATAGTAAAATGGAGAGTTCTTGCCTTAGCACGAGCGACGGAGAAGAATCAAGAATAAGTCCGATTGCTTTAGGCCTTAAGATGGACATGAACAGTTTGCCTCGCGACCTGAATATCAAAGAAAATGTGGCAGAACCTGTCACCATTAATTTGTCTGTTTGATCATCAACTTAGTTTCATGTTGTTTAGGACATATATTTTTGTGGAGTTGAGGATTTTACTCCATCATTTGTCTGTATAAATTTGTTGTGGTAAGTTTTAGGCTTTAGTAGGACAGATTGTGGATTTGCTTTAAATGGTTGTTAGTCACTCACTATTCAGTTTAGGGCTGAAATAGTACTCGTTACTCTTAAGGACACTTTGCTCCGGCCAGCAAAGTTTCTAACTTTTTACCAATGTAGTTTTGCACGGAACAAGAAAACTGCTGAACTTGTAGTCATCCACATTTGACGACTTTAGTTGTTTGCATTCAAAAAGTTCAAATTTATTTGTGGTTTATCACATTCCAGGTGTTATTAGAAGAACGATTATTTTGTATGGTGCTCCAATTTGGAATGCAAATCACGACTTTTTAGGAAAAACGACAATAAAGAGTTTTTGGGTTTTGGACATTTTCGTAAGAATAGCTACTTTAGTTGCATATAAAATATATATCATGCAATGATAAGTAGACCCCATCTCCCATTCGAAAATGTTTGAGCAAATTTATTTGAACGGATGTTCTCTTTCCTCGTATCTCGAACCACAAAATTAATACTCCTTTGAAAGTGAATAAGTAATTCTAAAATGTGAGCTTTTTGTTATTCTGTTGATTGTTCAGAAATTAATAACAAAAAACATAAAACAAATATTATTGTGAAACAAATACTAATATCAAACGAAACTCTGCTCACGTTTAGGCGCATGAGCAAAAATTTCAAATTAATATAGTCCATCACTCAAAATTTCGAGACATGATAGCAATGTTGCAGCAAGTATCTAAATGCAGAATTTAGTCTACAAAAAGTAGAGATAGACCTATTAGAGTCCAGATAAATAAATCCAGAGATCTTGTATATTTGTCTTAGACAAAGTCATTTTACAGTATAGCTACTTCACAGGCACTAGACTAAAAGAAATTTAGTATAAAAAGGTGGAAAAAAATAAAAAAGAAAGAAAAGAGAGGAAGAAGTGTTCATCACATTCCTCATGCATCTTCATCTATTTTTACCACAACAAAAAGCACTTGTGAAATCTAAGACGCCAAACAAGCCTCCCAAAATAGCTTATCCCTTTCTCTCTCGTTCATCATCTTCACATTCAACGATTCCTCACAACCCTTGGATTTCTTCAACTTCTCCTTAGCCGTCGATTTGCGGAATTGGTCAACGACGCCGTCTTCCTCCTCATTACATCCACTCTCTTCCTCTCCGCTATAATCATCAAATTTTTCATCGCGAAAATCATCCGTGATAGCATCCATCTCATGCACGCATGCACTATCGGATCTTGATCCGTAGCTGCACGATTGCGCGTCATCGTCCTCCACCACCACCTCGTTGTTGGAATACTCTACCTCCATTAACGCGCCATCAGAATCGCCACTCGCCTCGAACAACACGTAAGGGGATACATCAAAATAGACTCTTCCCTTCTCCATTTTATCACTATTTTGTTTCCAAATTGAAGTACCTTGGAAAAAAAATTGAAATTTTCACAAATGGTGCGTGTTTATATATCTAAATATGAAGATCGATCGGGCATATTACTAAAACAAGAGTAGTCCTAATCATGTAATCATGTGAGGTGGCCTGTCTTGTTTGACACTTCGTTTGTGATTAATTGTGCTTTTTATTGTGTGGTTTTAAGCAATCTGTTTAGGTTTTATTATATAGTTTTCGTGGTCGTGGTATTAGATTAATTTTATCACGTATTCTATTGCATGTCTGTGGGTTATAAGTTTATTCAATTTGCCTACTACTAATAATGCTTCTAGAAGAAGGACCATTGAAAATTAAACCTAATTTTGGGTATGACACGTACGACCATGTTGTTCTAGAAGGTAGGCAAGGCAGCTAGCTCCCGCTTTATCGCCGTGTCCTCAACTGGCTGCAATTGGGACAAAATAATTACACAATTAGTCAACGCTTTTGTATATATTAGTATATATTACAATGGATAACATGCTTGCAACTTTTGGGGGTTAGCATGAATTAAATTACGTGAGGTTATTGATCATCTCCTCCTTTATGTTGTCATGAAGGAAGCTTCTTATATTGTTAATAGAAATACTTTTCAAAATCAAAAAGAAAAATTACGGATAGAGTCTCATAATGATTGAATAGTTATACAAAATTACAAATATTGTTCAAATTCATAAATATTACGGTTAGACCACTTTTAATAATATTTATCAATGTAGTAATTACTCAGACGGTATAAGAAGTTTATGTAATTAGACCAAACTTCTTGAAAGACGGTCATATATGTATTAATCATGCCTATTACTAATTTATTATATAGGCGTTGAACAGTCTATTTTGATGGACTGCCTTAACTGTAAAGTAATCTTGATTATCATTTATATACGAACGTAGCAGCTACTTGGATAGATTAATATATAACTAGGAAATTGTAACTATTGTGTTTCAATCATGTTCTATGTAACAAAAAGTTTTAAATTATTACAGTATTACATAAATAAAAATGTAAGTTAATTATGTATATATATATATATATATATATATATATATATATATATATGAATAAAACTTCCTAACGCTTTAATATCCGTGTAATAAAACTTTTTGTTGGTAGACGTTTCTTCTACCATTTCATTGTATATATATAAAAAATACCAATTCAAAAAATAATAAAAAAGTAGAAATACATAAAAAAAATTGAGATTAGGCCTAAACACGGGCTGTCCGATCGAAACTAACCATATCCAAACCAAACGAAGAAATCTTTTTGTTTGTTTCTCAAATGAGTAGTGGACTTGTGGGGACCTCTTATTTACTCGTACCCGACACAATACTTTTCATTGTTTACATTTTCTTTTTTGCATAATTCCTTATGCATCAGAGTTAAAGCTAGCTAAAATTAGAAAGTCTTTTATTTTCTCCTATGTTTTAGATCTTACTCGTTCTTTTCCTTTTAAGATTTAATTTGTTTATTCATTTTCTCATCCGTTTTCAAGTCTACGTCTAAAAATGAGAAAAAGTAATAAGCCGAAAACTCGTCTTTGTATTGGCTATAGCTATTTGTACAGAATATCGACGAAAAACTTCACATGATTTTTTTGGGGAATTTTGTAATAATAGTCCTCTAAGTTGACACTTCTTCAATTTTAGTCCTCTATATTTTTTATCTGCAATTTTAGTCCTACAAGTTACAATATGTTCAAAATTGGTCCTCTATTCAATTTTTTGCCCATTTTGGCCGGAAATTCCAACAATTTCCCGAAATCTGATCATTTTTTCAGGTTCTTTTTTTGCCCCCTACAAAATGTGACTTTGAGCTTGTGTTTTATGAATAAACTAAATGAAAAAACTGATTTTTTTTTTGGCCAAAATTGCTGAAAATTTGGTCAGAGGACCAATTTTGAAACATGTTGTAACTTATAGGACTAAAATTGTAGATAAAAAACATAGAGGACTAAAATTGAAGAAGTGTCAACTTAAAGGACCATTATTGAAAAATTCCAATTTTTTTGTCCCTATCCGTATAAGCAATAATTCAATTCAATAAACGGGTAAAAGATGAAATATTTTCCAGTTTCAGTTATGCAGTGGCATGATACGATTGGCAGTTCAAAGAGTAAAAGACCCTCTCCTCCACCTGAAAGAAGACTTACGAGTTATGACTCAAACTTATGATTGTTTTCAACTTGAGATCTAGATATTCTACAATTATAATTTATAATAATGAGTTCTATTTTATCAAGTATCAACCACGACTTTTGTGCAGTAAATGTAAAAGCATGCGTCTTCTTCTGAAAACTAGCACCCGTCATGATGCTAAAGTAGTGTTTACCAGTGCTTCATTATCAAAAGGAGTTTATTGAAATTTTAGGCTCATATAAGGTTATAACTAACTTTTGAGCATTTGCATGCATCATTGATTTTTACTTTTACTTGTCCAAATAGAAAGTCATGGAAAACGTTTGTCAATGGTTTTTACTTCTACTTGTTCAAACAGAAAGTCGTGCAAAACACAAGCTGAAGAACTGGGTTTCAAGTGATTTTCAAAGTATAGTATTCTTAAAAAGAATTGAAAGTAAAAAGCTAGTTTCCATTTTCCATTCAAGCATCTAATTAATGTTTTAAATAAAGGTTTGCAGATACAACATAGTTTTATAACAAAATAGTGACATATTTTTGTTATAAACTTAATCACTAAGAAAAGAAACTACTTCCGTACCGAGAAATGTGTATGTGACAAATGTCAGTCGTAATAGTTTATTGCAACTTCACCGTGCAATTACTTTATTTGCAAAATCCCCCGACCTCCTACGTCTTATAAGCAGTAAAAGTGTTCTCTCTTAATTTCACATCTCTTTGTTTTTGTAATGTTTTAGTATTCTATAGTTTCACAATATTTTTTAAGTTTTATAATTTCTTATACACATTCTGAAATCGAAGAGAAAGTTGCATCCATATACCGTAATGCCTCAAGAACCAGCATACATCCAAATTCAAGAAAATCTATCGTGGAGAGAAAGTCAAGAAAACCCAATTGCCATCCAAAATACACTTAAAAAACGTGTTGTTTACTTTATGCAGGAAGCTGTTGGTTCTTTTCAATGCTCAAACAAAGGAAGACCGAATCAGATTTTATGGTAGGAACCCACAACGTGTATAGATAATCTAATAATTTTAGGAATAATTATTCTTATACTCCTGAAACTCGGTCTAACTACATAGTTTTAGAATTTCTTTTAATGTACTTATAAGCTTCCGTAAAGTTTAATCTAATTATCTTTAAAATTTGGCAAGGACAAACATTACTGATAGAATACCTCATAATTGTAACAACATAACATATAAATATTAACCGTACAACTAAAGATTCTACATAAATCCGATATACAACCTCCATTGCTGCAAAGTCCAACCTAAAATGTGTTGCAGGTTGAAAGCACCCTCTTTACGAAACAAGTCGGGCCTTTGAATTCAATGGACCACTAGCTAAGCCCAATCTGGTCTACCAAGTGTAAACACTTCTACTCCACTTGAGTCAAAGTCAAAGTTATTGCTAACTTAACTAAAACAATTCCTATACTTAAAAAATTATAATAGAATTGAGAAAATTGCTTAAGTATCACTGCGTTAGCATAAAAAGACTAACTAGAAGTCTAGAATATAAAATTTCAATTCTGTTTGAAATGACTGGAAAAGCCCTCTTTCTCTAGTCGAGTTTAGGGGTGGGCACGGGTAGGGTACCCTCCCCGTTCGGGAAATAATTGCGGGTACCCACATGTTCAGGAATGAAAAAAAATTCCCGATCCCGTACCCGATTTTGTCGGGTACCCGACGTTGCGGGTTTAGGGTACCCGATTCTTTTTTTATTTAATTTTTTAAAATATTTTTTAGACTTTTAATATTTTTTTTCTCAACTTTCATACTCACACTCCCATCCCTTTTCAAATAGTAACGGAGAGATATTGAGTTCTTTTACTTTCAAATTGAAAAAGTGGGCAATGAGCTCACTACTTTATAGTTCTTTTTTTTTTTTTTTTTTTTTTTTCTCAAAATTATTGTCATATTTTTCATTTATCATATCAATTGCCATCCCTTGCAAACCATTATAATAAGTGGGGTCAAAATATCTTCATATACATATCATATATCAAACATTACAATAATTATGATTAACTACGTAAGTTGTGATTTATTGAGACTAAAATTGAGAAGAAAAGAATTAGTTCATGTACATAATAAGTTGGGGTATTGATTAAACACTACGGCCTCGTTTGGATTGCCTTACAGCCTCCGATTGGGTTTAACAATCTGCCAAAAATCGCATTTGGATCTCAGTTTTTGTAAACACAGCAGCCCGTTAAAAGTGGGCCCATCCCCTGATTAGGCCGGTTTCGTAAGCCGACCTCTACCCCCTCTGATTATTCATCGCCAGCCCAATTGGCAAATTTTAGGACAAAATTGTCCTCATCAAAACAATTTTTGACCGCGTCATATCAATAGAGATAAACGTTTTTTCTTTTTTTGAGAACACGAAATCGTATCTTTCTTTCTACATACTAGGGTTCTTCTCACTTCATGTCTGCCAAAATCGAGAATATCATTTTGAGCGATTAAGGTTTTCTGGTTGCGCCACATCTCTATAATTGCTGATTTCGTTTTCGATTGTCGATTATTTTTCTTGCAATTCCTAATTTCAAGTTTGTTTTCGCAGGTGGTTTGATATTGTCGAAGAGCTCTCGTCACGCTTGTTCGTCGCATACGGCTACTGGTAAATCCCTCTTCACTTGTATTCTGGTTTTAGTATTTGGTTCTAGAAACATAATTTAGTTGGCGCATTGAAGGAAAACGTTGTCCTATTGTCTCATTGTTACTGAAAATTGGCTGCTTGTTACCCTGCTAGTTGATATGATTTTGGAGTAGTAGAAAATATGCCATTTTTATGTACAACCCTTTCCCCTTCAATCTGCCTACTAGTTGCAGAAGTGTAATACATCATTACAATATTACCATGGACTTGATATGATCTTTTATTAGTTTCTGCACCTTTGTTTTGACAGAAATTGATGATGGATAGTGATGAGGAATTTTTCAATATGATTTTTCTTCACCAACTAATATTTCGTGCAACCGTATTTGGAATGCTTGTTATGTTGATGCATCGTAGGCAGGTTAATTGTGGTCGTAAACCACGTAGGGCCGGGATAACGTATAGCATGGTTAGACGTATCCCGAAGCGTGTTCAATTCTTAGATAGCCTTCTAAATACTGGAGATGTAACGTGTAAGGATAGTCTTCGAATGAATAGGCCTAGTTTCAATCGTCTGTGTTATATGTTATACGAGTCCGGTGGTTTACGACCTACGAAAAATGTTGGTATATCTGAACAAGTAGCAATGTTCCTTGGTGCATTATCTCACCACACTAAATACCGTATTATTCGGCGTGATTTTCGTCGATCCGGAGAGACCATTAGCAAATGTTTCAACCAAGTCTTGTTGGCCGTAGTCAAACTTCACCCTTTACTCCTATCAACTCCCGAAGCAATTGATGTCGGCGAATCAGACTACAAATGGAAAAGCTTTGGTAAGATTTGAGTTGATAAAATTTTAGTCGGTAGACTTACTATATTTTCTATGTAGGCAGAATATTATAACTAATATGACCATTAAACTACCTTTTTCTTTTTCTTAAAGGGGTGCTTAGGAGCCTTAGATGGGACATTTGTGAATGTCCATGTCCCTTTAGTCGACAAACCACGATATCGATAAAAGAAAGGGGTCATCGCTACGAATGTTTTAGGAGTGTGTGATCGTTATGGTAAATTCGTATTCGTATTGGCGGGTTGGGAAGGTTCGGCTGCCGATAGTCGAGTGTTGAAAGACGCCATTTATCGGAACAATGGTCTAAAGGTTCCAGCGGGTAAATACTCGAAACATTTACCTTAGATCACAAATTTATTTTATATAATTAAAACATACTAGTTAATCCAAATCATGCTACTACTTGACAGGGTCTTATTACTTGTGTGATAATGGCTACACCAATGGTGACGGATTCCTTACACCTTATCGGGGGGTTAGGTATCATTTACAAGAGTGGGGTGAGGGTCGTCGTGCGCCACAGAATTTCCAAGAGTACTTCAATATGAAGCATTGTAAAGCAAGAAATATAATCGAGCGTACATTTGGGATTTTGAAGGTCCGATGGGCGGTGCTACGTAGCAACTCTTTCTTCCCGGTCAAAACACAAAACTACATAATCTTGTCGTGTGCATTATTACACAATTTCATCCGCCGAGAGATGGGAAACAATTGCGATGATGATATAATTTTGCCACCTCCAGAAATAGACAATTATGTTGGAGAGAGTGATGCCGATTACGTAGAAGTGGTCCAAACATCTACTGCTTGGACGGCCTATAGGGATAATCTAGCCCAAAGCATGTACAACGATTGGCGTTCTAGGAGATAGTTCTTTATGTATTAAGATATGTTATTTCATTTACCTTTCCTATTCCTTAGCCAGAACAGTTTCACTAGTTTTTTATGTATTGCATCAACTTTACTACACTGTGGTTCTGAAACTTTGTTAAGTTAAGATGGATTTTGTTATTATATGCTTTGTAATGTAATAACTGACATATTAATGGTACCAGAATCGATTTGAGTTTTGGAATCATCTTTTCCGTGCGTATTTAATCTTTATTGATGCATGTTTATTTTATATGTTGCTGCCTACATTGTTTTGGCAACACTGGTTGCTTATTCATGTTGTGTTAATATGATAATAATGTATCCTTCAATCTTAGATCATATGGAGCGTTCGCAATTTGTCCATGTTCCTAAACCAGCACCAAAGAAAGCTGGTGTCTCGCGAAAAATTTGGTCAAAACCTGAGGAGGAAGCGTTGATCGATGCATTGAAGGATCTCGTGACTAACGGCTGGCGTTGCGACAATACTTTTAGGTCTGGTTATCTAATTCAACTTGAAGCAGCTATGGCGAAAAAATTCCCGCATGCCAACATAAACGGACACAAGCACATAAACTCGAAGCTTACCGTTTGGAAAAAAACATACAACCAACTAAGTGCCATCATTGATACTAGTGGATTCGCTTTGGAGCCAGATACGCATATGATAGGAATAGAGGACGACGTTTGGGAAGAATACGTAAAGGTAATACATCGACAACTCTACTTCAATTCAATTTGCAATAGTTTCAATCAATGCACAGTTGTTGCTGTTTTAAATTTTTAGTTCACTAATGTATGTAATATGTACCAATATTGTTTAGTTTTTGATTAGTTTGATTCCCACTATAGTTTAATGATGACTAGAATTATATAGAAATGTGAGAAATAATTACTTCAAAATTAGTTTGGAATTTCTCTGTTCAAGTCATGATGATTTTCACTTAGTTTATGGTTGTCATATTAAAGAATTACAGTTAATAGGAATTGATAAAAAGAACCATATAAATACACAGCCTTATATGCATCTTGTGAAAAAGTATTATAAATTGCAACTTACTAAAATGTAGTAGTTTTTATCTTAAGACTAAAATCAGAAACAAATCTTGAAACATTAACGTCTAAAACTGAGCACTTATTGCATGGAAAATAACATACATAAACTTAAACATTTCAGAGGGATAATGTAGAATATTCACTAACCTTGCACTCAGAGCTTATTGCAAAATATGATGCTAACCTTGAATTTTTTGGTTTTAATCATACTTCTGGGGGTTAGGATAAAACCATAATCAGTTATTCACTAACCTTACAAGAGCTTCTTACTATGATGCTAAGTATCATCACTTTTTTTTTCTGCTTTTAATATGAAGATGACTATACTTAACTCAGTTTCTGCTTCAGGTGGCACAATGATATTTGCTGTTTTTTATTTTTATTCATATAGGACTACTTCCATTTCTGCCTCATTGAATTTATTATCTAAAACTTCCTTTCTCATTGATTAATGTGTGGCCATCCTATTACAGATTTAAACCATGCATCTTTTGGCTGATTTTTTGAAAGTACAAGCACATCCTGAGGTAGAAGGGTTGAAAAACAAACATTTTCCGTCCTACGACGACTGGAGCTTCATTTTTGGCAAGGATAGAGCTAATGGAAATGGCGCTTGTGAGTTTAATGACGCGATTCTCGATCTTCAGCACCCTCACCACGAGGATGACGTTGTGTACTCCAGTCATGTGTTGCACGGAGCTAAGGGAAAGAAGCCGATGGATGAAGTTGATGGAAAGAATGCGACAAACTTGAATTCTGATGAGTCGGATGCCGGTGACTACGGCTCTAAGTCTGGCCCTTCGATGAAGGGTAAATCGATTGTCCCCGAAACTGAAAAAAACAGCAAGAAAATAAAAGCACTTGCCACTCAATCTGCCGATCAATTGGTTGGTGTTTTTGGTGAATTTTTCAAGAAGAACAATGTCATGCTAGAGAGCCTGGTGACAAAGTACACCTCGGAGAGACAAGTTATGGCCGAAAAGACAAGGCAAGTGCAAGAGATTGTTGGTCGAATGCTGTGCCTACCTATGATGGACCGTATTCTCGCAACTCATAAGATAGTGAGTGTCCCATACAACATAGAAATATTTCTGAACATGGATGACGATTCACGTGCTACGTTCGTGCAGATGCTTTTGCAAAATTTGATTGGGTGAGGGAAATTGTCACACTAGCATGCCGTTGTGGATTCGTAATGAAGCCTTGCATTTTGTATTTGTTGTACTGGCATTTTGTGCTCAACAATCCTTGACTTTAGTTAGCTGTTTTTTGTGTGCTTCAACATGGGATATTATGTGGTTAGCTTAAATTTGTGAGCAAGCAGGTTAGATGTGTAATCCAACAATGGCAGCTGGTGTTGTTTTGTGCACCTTTCAGGTCTTTATTCTGTTGTGATGCAAATACATTGGTTTCATATTTTGAGTTATTGCAACGTTTGACAATTTATTTCGCAAGGATGTTGATCATCATCAGACGAAGCAAGAAAACCATGAAATGCATTGTAGACAAGTGCAAGCTAAAAGAATGTACTAAGTTTATGGATACAAACCAAGTATTACCAATAAACCAGGAAAAGGCAAATACAGAGAAGACATTGTCATCTCCAGCTCACCTCAGATAACAGTCCACATGAGGATAAACAAAACTCCTTCACCAGTTAAAGATCATCAAAAAAATAACAGATCAAAATACTAGTGTTTGATAGTGGAAAGCAGAAAAGATTAATGTACACCCCGTTGCACCACATAAGGCCAAAGTTATTGAGCCTACTGGACTTCCCTATGTAAATGAAAATTATAGTTAGAAGACTGAATAAATGAAGCAGCAAAGCAGTATGGTGAATAGAATTGGAGGCAGTATCATTGCCAGACAATTGTATAGGACTCATTACTAAAACTTAGATTAAATTTAGGTTGTTCAAATGGACTACAAATGCCACATTGACACCTTTAGCCTCATTAGCCTCCGAACTCTTTCATTACGATACGTTCTCGTTTGCCTTGACAAATTGGAGGATCAACACTCTGGCAATACGAGACACACACACACATATTTAAAATATCAAGACAGAATACAAAACAACCGAAACTTGTCTGTGTCAAGGATGAACAACTATCCCAATAACAGAACAAGCTACTAACCACGAAATAGCAAAATACAGAGAACAAATAAACCCAACACTAGTCCCAAACACAATTATCCAGAATATAAACTTGACCAGAATGTTCATTGCTCATCACCACCATTACGAAACAAAGATCGGTACTTCGAAACATGCGGTGAAGACGCTTCAGAACTTGCACGATCATTGTTTGGCTCCTCAATAACCTGAAAATCCTCGCTGGTCTCGATGTATAGCGCACCTCTTCGCGTTGGCCCTCTGATTCGACGCGAACTAGAGGCACCTGGTGTGTTCCTCCCTACGGTAGGAACCCGAGCTCTCCCCTGCGCAACAGACTCTTGGCTGCTCACAATGTAGCTATCTTCTGCAATGTCATTCCAGAAACGATTGTCAACGACGTTAGCACGTCGCTGAATGTGTGCGACTGGAGCCCTTATGATATTGGCCGGAACTTCAACTACATCCGAAGACACTTGTATGACTTCAGCTGGATTTGGTGCAGGTTCTTGGACAACGTTAGTTAGATCAATTACCTCCCGCCTAATAAGTGGCGGTCGACGATGAACGACAAAACCAAAGATGACCTTCAGCTCGTCCCATAGTGGTTCGGTGCCCGACATATACGCCTCCGCCATTGCATAAAACTGCAAATGTAAGATACATATTCTGTTAAATATATAAAATTTTAAGAGTAGGTTATCAACTTAATTTGCAAAACTAACCTCCAGAATTTCATCCCATACTCCATCGTTATCAACAATAATTTGTTTAACAGCATCGTCCACAGTCACTCCGCTCATTTCTATCAAATGGCTATAAGCACTATGCCTCAATTTGAGTTTCCGAAACATGTCGATACATTTCTTCTCGTCAAAGTTGGTGTTGAATTGCTCGTTCGTTTTAACAATAGCAGCCTTTAGATTGACGGAGTCGTTGCGTCGAAGGGTGCGGCCTAATGCAAGTGCCTCTAGGGCTAACATTGAACCAAAGTATTGATCAACATCTTTACTCCATTCTGCATTGTAAAAGAAACGAGATTGAGGCCTGGGGTTAAGTGGTGCCATTGAGTTGGTGATAAAACTATATAACAAAAAACTTTGCTGGAGAGTAATGGCTTAGTATGAATTTTTTTTCAATTCACTAGCTCCCCTATTTATACTAAAAACCAATTGCAAAGTTCACCCTTAATTTACCTTATGGAGTTTGTACAGATGATGTAATGATATTCTCATTGAAGAGAATCAAATCTTGAACGGCAGGGAAATCATCTATGCTTGTGGTGCTGACTGCAATTTCTTACAAGTTTTTTGTATGTGAGATGTATGGCATGTGAATACATTAACATTAATTTGGTAGATTTCAAAGTGCATGGCAGTTAAAGCAACTGTAGTCCTGTTTATATTGGTTCTCTTGCTTGTGAAGAGGAATAAGAATCTTAAAGTAAATGACGAATTTTTTTTAGTTCACTTTTAAATTGAAAAACCATAATAGTATAGTACAACAAAATACAACAAAAAATAAAAATTACAACAGCAGGTTATTGTTGGAAGCATGGACATATTAATGTTTCGGATTGATCGGAGTTGTAGTTGGTTCTTCTATCTTGATGGTCTCTTCTGATGTGATTTTCGCTTCTGCCTCTCCCAAATCAATGCAGTCACAAACCGAAAAAAAGAAATGTAAACCATCGTAGTCGTCTACGCCAAAGTTTCTGAAATAGCTGTACAAAGAGGGTTCGGACTGCACGAGTGTTTATAAATTTGTTACTTATAACCATTGAAGTAATTATGATTATGGTAGAGGGGAGGGAACCGAATTTACCTTATTCGCAAATGGGATCCAATAATCTTGATTTACTACAACGACATTACGAGACGCCTTGTATTGAACACCTGGTAATATTATGAAATCTTCGAAAGCATTATAAACCGCCCGAAGGCTACAAACTTTGTCTAAAATTTGTTTAGGAGTGTAACAACGGCAACATTTGGATGACATCCGCTCCGCAACCTTAGATATTAGGATAAGCAAACTATCGGCATTGTTGACTGGGTATTCTAAAGCGTATTTAGCTAGAGCTTGTTTGAGCATCTTCTCACGGCAATCGTTCCATTTCTCGTCAATTGTAATAGTTGGGACTCGGCATCGTGGGGCAGCAGCCATACGAAAAAATAATCTGACATAGTGCAATGAACAATAAAAAATGTTTGCAAAACACAACAAACTTGTCTACAGCTTGACTAAACTTGGCAAATATTTGAAAAAAACTAGAACAGGACTTTTATCAAACATATTGTGTGCGCTTTTAATGCTGAAGTTTTAATCTAAAAAAATGAAGTGTTGGTAGATGTTATTACCTTATATGAGAATTAGAGGACGTGAATCATGCGTTTACCATGTAGTTGTTGGATTGAACTATATATGTGCTGATCGAAGAATGATGTTTTGATAAAAATCGAGGTGAATTTTTGCTGTGATCGCGTAGTAAAACTGATATGGTGATGTAGGCAAATGGTATTGGCAAACTAGTAATTGGAGCAAAATTAGGAACACATGTTGCAATCCAAACGTGAGTTTGAGGGATAATTTTCAACCCAGATTGTTAGTCTGTCCATAAATCCAAACGTGTTGGATGTAGATACATAATCAAGTGGCCCGCCTAATATGGTAATCGGCACATAATTGAAAATGGGAACCAAACGAGGCCTACAAGAATACAAGGCAATGGCTACAAAAAAATGGCGAGTGATTATAATCTGTAACCATGTAGCTACTGAATTTAAATTAATGGAGTCTAAAAAATTTGTAGCCAACAATGGTGACATAATAAAAGTTTAACGAAATTAGGGCGGGTACCCTATCGGGTTCGGGAAATGAAAGGTAACTACCCGAACCCGTACCCGAGCTCGCTTTATAACCCGCGAGTAATGAGAGTTGGGGTACTCGTACCCGATTTTTCCCGACCCTATGGAGAAATACCCTATAGGGCCGGGATTGAGAATGGGTACCCGCACCCGTTGTCCACCCCTAGTCGAGTTGACTCATTAATCATCATTTTAATACAAAATAGGAAATAAGATTAAACAAGAAAAATCTCATTAATCATCATTAAATAGAAAATTAAACATGAGAGATGTTATTAAAAACAGAAAAAAGAAAGTTACAATTGTTCTCTTGCAGCCAAAAGCTAAAATACAAAAATATTCATGAACTTAGAGATTTGGATTTGAAGCAATCGGGTAAAGGAGGCAAACGCAGCACAGCTTCCTCCGTCTCAATCGGGTCGGATCTCAATATCTACATACCACCACACAAAAACATAAAAACTCTAAATTAAAAAATCATTTTCAAATTCAAACAGAAAGAAACTTACAGGATCTTGAAGCAGTGGTTTAGTGTCGTCTTTAGCGGGTCTGAACAAGGGTTTCTTCTTTGCTTCTCTTTCTCCGCCGCCGCCGATATTCATCGGAGTTTCTAATGCGTTCATATTTTAGCTGTTTATGAAAAATGGGCTAAGGTTATTGAGGCGATTCTCAGATATATATAGCAGTGTAAATATTTTGCGTTTTTTCCTTTTTTTATTTATTATTATTTTTGAAAATAAATAAATGTCTAAAGTTTTTGTACCACAGTTATCTAACGCGAAAATACACAATTTCTTTTTTTTCATGCTAATCGCAACTTGTTTCATTTTCTTAATCTTTGGATCCACAATTTTTTATATAATTGTAATCTATATTATCTATACTAAAAATGTAAAAAAGTAATTAATTACACTTCCTTTATAGAAACTTTTGAACAAATGGATTCATGTCTTCTTACGATAATGTAATTTCAACTTAAATGTGAAGATTATTATAGGACACCTCACATACGATGCAAATCTACAACTTATCATCTGATGATTCTGATCCACCTCTTGACAAGAAAACGACTCGTAATCGATCATCGTCAAACTAAAATGGTCCTGATTTTCGATTTATAGCAAAAAGCAGACCATCCAAAATGAAGTTACGAGCTTGAAGAACAGCCTAACGAGATTAAAACGTGTACCAGAAAACTTAAGTGGCACTGGATGAGAACACCAAACTACTAGCATAAACCTGGAAGGAGCCATTTGATAGCCAAGAACGGTACCATCAGTTAAAATAACTAGAGATAATGTTGCATTTACATGATAACATAGTCATTTGATGGCACAATTTACTTTCTACTTAATTTCATTGTAGTCCACCCATGAAAGGCTGATTTCAACCTTGCAACCCGCTATACTGTAACAGGCTTATCAAATACATTTCTAAGATGTCACCCTGGATACCATACTCTCCAATAAAGACGTACTCGATGCTACCAAATGACGATCAAAGGGATTAGTGTTTCCTCCCTTAGATGAGGGACGACATCGCAATCTCATACCAAACTCGATAAGTGCACTTACCAGAAAATCATAGGCCAAGCAAAAGGCAATTTGAGCACAAAATTGCCGCAATCCATGGCTGCAACATTGCCACAAAACAGAAGAAACATAATGAACTGCCTTAACTCAGTCGAATAAATTGTAGCGACAATATCTTTCCTGCGATATGCTTCTACCGAGATAAGTCAAACCTTTCATGCAAAGAAGCACGTCGGGTCTGGTCAAGAAGAGGATATCCATATCTGCAGCAGGCAACGAGACAATAACCAAGCACTAGGTGTTGGCAGAACTAAACTCACCTAAAAATGGCAATGCATGATATCTTTCGGATTTCATCAGCAAATAACCAGATACAATGATATTTCCTTACATTGAATGCATCAGTGTCTTCAGCAGCTAATAAGTGCTATCCCGCAAAGTCCAGTAACTCACCAGTTAATAAAACTCAACGTCCAAACAAATCAATGATAGATCATTTACAGTGAGCCAAAAAGTATACCTTCGAAGTACCATATATCTATCGCAACCAGTCATGATACTGTTGTCCGTTAAAAATTACTCAAGAAACTCGATTCCGTGCAATTGTACCCAGGAATCACCAAAAATTGGGATTAATAATAGAACACTCCGTAATCTGAAACAATTTAGAAAACAATGGAGGTCCAGGCTGTTCACAATAGGTAATGTGCATCCACAAATTTGCCACTGCAGAAAGACAAGGCAGTAGACCAAAAATGAAAACTAACCTGCCAACCTTTTGTGAACCAGTCATAGCTGCAAGATATGACATCAAAATAACATTCTTTGTTTAGATATACTCGAGACTTAAAATTCTAGCCACAAATTTTGGAAACTGGCTAGTGATGCGTACTGGAGTGATCCTTAACAGAGCTGAAAACCAAGCACTTATGTGGTCTTTGCTTTATTTAGCTGAAATACTTTGCACAAAGTTTATCTTACAAGGAAAACATGCTGCTTTCATTTCACTATTTTAAAGGGTTGGCTAGAAGTACATACAGACAAATAACTTAGGAATTGCCACCAAAATAGTTCAATAAGTATACAGTGAACTTAAGAACAGGGCCACAATGCACCTTTATAATACTGAAATCAAACATAAAGTTCAGACAGATGGTGCTTCTGATAATTGCAGCACTGCCGGTACCCAAATTACAAATTAACAAGCAAATTCATAAGTTGGAAAGTATACACTCACATCATGATGGCATTAAGAGCCGGTCTGAGTAACCACTAAGTAGACAAAATGGTATTAATCAGCGACAGGAAACAATGTTTCGTGCTAGCCTGAATGCAGCTTAACATCCAGGCACAAACAACAGGCTATAATACAACACAACAAAGACAAGAAAACCTCATACTACAACATTGAAGACCTACACACTAAAATCACTTTTGTGAGCAGATTTTTAGCAACTATTCTAACTCTAAAGAAGGAACATATTCAAAGTTTTCCAGCTTAGTCACATCTCAAATAGATTTTGGAAGTTCAAACAGACAGCGGAAAAAGCTGTATAACTGGATAATATGATTATACGAAATACACAGAAATTTTGCAATAAACAATTTAAAGATTAAAATTAAAAAAATTAATGATCAATGTCTAATTGGTATCCGTCTTACATACAAGTACAGTTGCATAAATTAATGACAATTACAAGTTCATGGGACTTCATTCCCACAATGATGGAATATGAAACAGAGTTGTTGATTGTCTCAAAGCCACCCCTTTGCTCAAACAGCAGCATGTTCCACATATGAGACTCGTGTGACCTTTCATGCTGGAGAATTTATCTCCCACAGGTTACCTTAAAGTTAATAAGGCTTGTTTTGCTTATTGTCTCGTTTCAATTGAACCTTCAATTTCTTACCACCTAACTGAAAGCCGTTCATCACATTAATAGCATTCTGTGCTGCTGCTGGTGAGTCGTAACTGACAAACCCTGCAGACAGAAGCTAATTAGAAAGACGTACGATTGACTTTCATTAGACTGGAAAACAAATTGAGAGAGTTTATACCAAAACATTTACTGACACCAGTTACTTTGTCCACAAACACCTTGGCACTTAGTACTCTACCAAAACGCTGAAAGGCATTTGCAAGGTCGTCGTCACTGAATTCTTGAGGTATGTGGTAAATAAACAAGTTAGACCCAGGTGGACCTGCTTTCAGTAAAAATGACCGCACATCAGAGATTTACACAACTGGTGCATGTGTATACATGCAAAAAAAGAACAGACACACTCATATGTCATATAAGTGTAAATATGCAGAATAACAAATCTAAGGAAGGTACATGTTTAAATTTTCCAATGACCTTCGATCTGACCCCCAGAACTCGTACTGACACTTGAGGATGCTGCAGGCTGGATATTTGCAGTTGAAGGAGATAGAGAACCAGGAGAACCCCCGGAGGGCCGGCTATTCAAAATTCCTCCAGAATATGTCAAAGGATATTGAACCCCAGGGACAGCTGGATACGCCGCATAGTTCCTTGGCGCCATTCCAGATGAAAGGTCAGGAGTGGCTCCACGCATAGAATTTCCTTGGGTTGAAGGTGGAATCAGATTGTGGATGCCATGTTGATTCTGCAACGGTGGTAGCCGATAAGGCATGAGGCCATAAGTCCCGGGAGTCTACAAAGGCAAGCAGAGATTGAATAAAGTACCTTCAGCAAAAACTATATGTACCAAAAGCACAAGTACTCCACTATGCAAGAAAATGTGAACTGCAGTTTGAAGACCTCCAAAACAATTACACATTAAGACAAGCAAAGCATGCAGTATGCAAGTGGTAATGATGATAACTATATACCTGATACCCATATCCATTGTATGGAGGCATATAACCCATAGGCAAAGCACCAAATAGAGATGGATGCTGCCTGGAGTCGACATTTGGCACATTGGATACCTGTGACAGAGCTTTTTGTGCCTTCCGAGCCTGTCTCTCCTTTTCAGTATCAGCCCACTTGACCACCAAAGGAACAGTAGAACCCTGTTAAAGAACCTATGAGATTGCAATTTAAACAAATTCACTGTAACTTTTTACACATCCAATAAATGGAGAGATTATCCTTAAGCGAAACAATATTGTGTAATAGTGTGGAAAAACAGTTTAATCCAAAAATCACCAAGCTGCAGCTCAAGATATCCCACTAAAAGTGGATCAACATCCATAACTTGAGGTATGGGGAAGAATTCAACATGAAAAATTAAGCTTTACAGATTAAAGATCATAAGAAGTTGGAGGAATGCATCTCCCAGATACGCTATGAAGGATGCGAGGCAAAGATATGCAGAAGAATCAAATAGGAAATTTCTATGAACACTAAGTGGAATTCTTTGGAATATAGGTAGAGAGAAGAGTAGCATTAAAGACCATACAATGCGCCCCAACAATTAGAATAAAACTACCCATTAGCTAAACAGCCAGCTACCCATTTCCAGAATAGAAGTTCGCGGATTGACATAACTGTTGAGGCAAACAAATGTAACAGGAGTTGACTGTACAAGTTACAAATATTAATCTCAGAGATCCTAAAACAAATATTCCTACGTAGTATAAACTTTGTTAGGCCATCAATTTAACCTTAGATGAGATGGAGAACACAAATCAGTATGATTCTTATGGATTTATATAAAAATGTTTCGGTATTATAAATAACTCAAGGGCATTGATGCATCACTCGCTTGAGTTAATATTATAATATATGCAAGAAAACACACATGAAAGATTCAATAATACAAGACTCTGAACTGGTTGAAACGGCTAAACTGGACAGACCTCCATTCTATGCTTCCCATTGAGGGCTTCTATGGCTGCTAATGCCTGTTCTTTTGTCTCAAACTTCAGAAAAGCACAACCTACAAATCATGAACCTGTCAGCTTAGAGATTAAGTAGGAAATTACAATGAGTCACTAATATATATATCGCAACGTCAAGCTCAGTCCACAATAACAGAATATTAACAAGATCCTAGGTGACCAACCTTTGCTTGTTTGCTGGGATCCTCTAAGAATTTGTAGGTCTTTTATACTTCCATATTCCGAAAATAGATCCGAGACCTCAGCATCAGAGACATTCTTTGGCAGCATACCAACAAATAGTTTGTGCTCTGACGGTTTCGTGTTATTAAAAAGATAAATATAAACAAAAGAAACAAAAATCAAAATTAAAAATAAAAATATGCAAAAAATTTATCAATAGTGAAGTAGACGAAAACAGAACTAGAAACAGCCAATTTGGCAGGGAATTTCACAAAGAAAACATGTAACACAAAAATGAAAAAAATTGTACACCTAGCCTTTCCAACTCGCCATCAGCATACTTCACTTGCAACGGACTAGACGCCTGATAGGATACAGAGAACACAATGCCTTTATATCAGAACTAGAAGAAAACAGATCTAACTATAACAAAAAAGCAACCATATATCAGGTGGAAATTTAAAAAAGGAACAGTTGTTTGACTGATTTATTTTAGATGGTCTCCACAGACTATATATTCATATCATGCATCTGGACACACAATTCCAGGTCTGGATCGGTCCTATCAGTAGCTCAGTTATATGCCTTATTCCCTATTGAATGCTTTAACAAATGAAATGTTCAAAAGATTATAACTTAAAAGTTTTAACACAACTCCATTGTACAATGAAAGCAAAAAATATTCAAAAGCAAACAATGAAAAGAAATTACCTCAAATATCATGATGAAATGAGTTCTATTATGGCCAGACGGACATGATCTCATTCTTCAGATACAGAGTTTTAATATTTAGTCTACCAGCCAGGTAGCGATATCACTGTCTTCCTATTCCTATTTCTTTTATGCATAAATTCAAAGGTGTTTTTTTTTTTAGGACACATTTCTTTTCAGTTTTTCTTACGCAGAGTAACAACTTAATACAACAAGGTGTAATTCCTATGAAGCACCACGAGGTGAGATGGCTATATAACTTAAAGTCACATAGAGTTCCACTTTTAATTCACCTATCAGATACAGAGGCAGTCAAACATACTGAGGTATCAGGAAATATTAGTGGTTCGTCACTGAGTCGTGAGCACTTATATGCATCCATCTATGAAGTGACTGCTTTCTTTTATGATTTATACTGCACTCTATCACAAAATCTCTTCATTTTTTTCACTCAACCAGCAAAATGTTTCACAGCTATTCCATATATACTTGTCCTAGAAAACACTCGAGCAAATGTCACATCCAATTTTTCCCAATCTCAACCACTCAATATTTTTGTAACAAACCCAAAAAGTTTGTTTGATTCCTTAACTTAAAATATCAAAGGAGTCAGCATCAAATCCATAATCAAGTGTTTGCAAATTGGAACAGGGGAAACAGTTCAAATTAGAAGATAAAATATGTAGTCAAAATCAAGTCCTCGCACGTTCTCCATAACTAACAAACACTGCACTGCTACTGACGAACACTTACCGCCATATCCAAAGAGAATTTGTTTGCAGGACCTACGAAGTATCATCTTTATTCAGCATTCTTACCCTACTTTAACTTTCTAACATTGTCCTAGAAGATAGACAAGTTAAAATCTCCAGCCATAATCTACACAGCATCACAATAATTCAAGCAACACATAGTTAGTTACTCATTCTAGGATACCGGTACGATTTAACTCCAACTACCGCAGTAAAACTACTCATGCAGACCAATTAGTTTTGCAGATCAGATTTTTCCCTTTCCAAATCAAGCACATTTTTCTCATAATTACAGAAGCAAAAACAATTTCAAACAAACACCAATTACACTAACCCCAGGCAGCATCTTCTTGTTATGACACGCATCGACCGCCTTGTCCGCCTCCTCCCTCGACGGACATATGGCGAAACCGCACCCTGCACCAACACAACACAAAAATTAACCAAAAAATTAGGGATTTCAAAATTAAAACAAAATTACTCCTCAAATCACACATTGCGATCCAAACCAGAAAAAAAAAAGAAAGTCAAAATCAAAAACAAAACCTCGTGAAGCACGCGTTGCCTTGTCCTTGATTATGTTGACTTCGTCAACTATCGCAAACTCTTTCAGCACCTCGAGGAGCTGAGACTCCGTCATGTGCTTCGGCACTTGACCTACGAACAGCTTCACGCTCTCTCCCTCCGCCATTACCGCAATCACTTTCTCTCTCTCTCTCTCTAAAACACAATCACTTTCTCTCTCCTCCAAAAACAACACGTTTGACCAAAATTTGATGATGATGATCCAATTTGTTTTGTGCTTTTTTTTCTTCTCTCTTCGTTTTTCGTAAAAAAGAGGGCAAAATCAATTTTTGGGGGAATTTTCTAGATTGGCGAAGCAAAAGATGGGATCTCCGGTAGTGTGTGAATTTATTATAATTGAATCGCGTACGAAATTGCCCCCCGATTTCAAAATAATTACGGGACTGCCACTCGCTGCGGTTTTATGTTATAGTAGCTTCCAACGGTTGTTAATGCCAAAATGGTAAAAAGTCGGCGATTGAACGGATTCGACTGATGGAGCAATGTACTAATAATTAAAAGGAAAATCTTACTGTGGGGTGTGTGAAATGACGGTTTTGTCCCTGGGGGTGTGTTTGTTTTTGTGGGTTGTCGGAACAAGAGGACCGAGGTGGCATAGTTGTAGTTATGTAATAAGAATGAGGTTTGAGTTGTAAGAGCGCCAGACTGTCCCGCCAAGTATCCACCAATAAAAAACAGCTTGCAAGATTACAAAAGTGCATGCGTTCCCAGGCGAAATTGTGACATTATCTTGTCCCTACTCTTTTTTATGGGGACATACCAGGCAGGGTACAATTTCTTGTTTCTAGATTATTGGAATAATTAGATATGTTTTTTTTTTTTGTAATTTAATTTGATTATGAGATACTTTTTTCAGTTTTAGAAAGTTATAGAGAGTGATTCGTACCCTTTTGTAGGAGTAGAATTATACACACTTTTTATTTGTTATTTGATTACAATTTACAAGTATTCTATTCATTGTAGAGACAACTAATAAATGAAGTTGGTTGTTATTCTGAAGAAAATATTAAAAAACTTTAAGGTGGCTCCTGACAATAATTGAATACATTATAATACACGCTATGAATACGGAGTAATTAAGAAAGACTACATTTTTATTTGAATATTATATTAGAACTCGTCAAATATGCATCAAGCAATATTAACAATCTGTTTTAACTTCTAACTTGTATTGCAGGGATACAAATACAATAATATGGATACTACACTAAAAGTACATCGACATAACTTTTGTTTCAAAAATCTTAGATATGGTACATTGCTATGACTATTTATATTAATATGAATATTATTGCATAATATCAATAGTTCAATCTATTATATGTTAAAGCCTAACTATGATGCATAAAAAAATACTCTATTAACGCTGAGTAAATTCTAATTACAAAATTCATCTAACCATTTACACATAGTTATTTGTGCAACCATAGAAGTATAATAGTCTTTAAATATTGTATTCGGTAAAAAGTATCAAATACAGTGCCAAAGAATTCTTAGAATATCCGTATAATATAGATTCTAACCCTCTTTAACTGAATAACGTTCATCATTAAAAGGTTGTATTGGAGGGGATATATCGCACATTATTAATAAATTTACGAGAATCCTCAAGTGGACTCCAGCCTATGCTTCCAGCTGAATTGAGCGGCGTTAGTATTTGAATCCAACTCTTCTTTTTCTTTATCTTTTTTAAGATTTTGAATTCTCCTTTAATAGTTATTATTAAATAAATAAGAAAAGTGTGCCCAAGCTGGCATCCTGTTTCTGTTGATATTGAAGGTTTAATACCAAGAAATACATTTATTTAACTATTATAAAAACCAATTACTAAATTTTAATATTACGAATAATTTATTTGTTACATAAAATTGGAAAAACCCTTTTATATTCCATATACTTCTGAAAATCTTGATTTCAGACAAAAAGGTTGCACCTAACCATAAACCAATTCATGACCACAACAACCAGGCTGGATGACACTGCAACAAAAGTCAACAACACGCACAAAATAATAAATTAGCCAACACATTCCACGAGTTATTTATTCATTTATTTATTTTCTTTTATTATACCCTCGAGACAACGAAAGTAAACGACCTTTAAAAGTTTCAAACTATCATCCTTATCCCTTAAACAACGTTACTACAAACATAACAGAAATGGTCCCCCTCCACCCCATTGCACAATGAGATACAGACTGGAGGCAGACATTTATGTGACATTGCTACAACAAAATGGACCTACTTTAATAACACGTGAAGTATACTTGTAAAAATATGAAAATCTAGCAATAAAATCCTGTCTTCAGTTCTTCAACAATGTTTCTCTTACAGCTACTTTCAGTGATCTTGAAGATAAAAGAATCGTTTAAAAGAATATCTATGAATACCAGCACGAAGGCGATACGATGGATTAGAGTGCCTTCAGTCCTGCAGCTTCTCTTAGCTTCTCGCAGAGTATGAATGTAATCGTCGTTTGTGGACCCAATCTAGCGAAAATCGCAAAGCCTCTGCTTGATTTTCAGCATTAAACGGTAAGATAACTAATCGATTAGTTCAAGATATTTTGAGATAAAACATTAAGCAGTATGACTAGTGGGTGGAGACTGGTAAAGGGTGGTGACTTTGTCAAAACTATGTAACTTACCCTTTGTAAAGACCCCGAGGACCTTCCGTCAGCAGAACCTGGAACCAATGACACGATAATCCATCAGACAAGCATGCTGCTGTTGTTGAATAACCACATTATCTAAAAGCTTAAGCCGATAGAGAGGAGAAGTATCTAACATGCCTCCACCTCTTCACGTGCAAGTTGTAATAACTTTTGTGAAACCTACCACATCACACTACTTAACTAATGGATGGCTGTAGGATTCATAGACGTGATCTCTTTCGGACTTGAATCATATAACATATTGAATAACCCCGTCATATAAAAGTGTAACCTGGTTACGAGAAGATTATTCAACATTTATAGTATCTAACAGCTACATCGTCTTCTGAATTTCAAGCGGTCTTTCTATTTCTTTATCAATGGGAACAGAGTCCAGCATAGAGTCGAAAACTAGTTCTAAAACCCGAAGAAGAAGCATAATTAAACTAACTTTACGTGCCTCAAAGCATTTAAATTTCATATGGAATAGGCACTGTCGTTACTCAATAAATATGGAGTTGCATTTAGATAAACGAGTGATTAATCATGAAATGTATATTCAATTAATCAGAGCTATGTCAATAAGCCGAAGGAGTCACCACCTGGTAAGCGCAGTGGAGTCCATTTTTATAGGTTCCAACGCTCTTAGATTCTCGTTGCAACATAAGTCTGGTTTTGATCATATCAATGGGTGCGGTCATGATGGTGCTCACCGTGCCTGCTATGGTACTTGCACTTTATAAGATGGTAGTTAGGATTAGAAACAACTCAAAAAGACAAGAATGGAGAACACTCATCTGCATAGATTATTACCTTCTACTTAAACTGAAGTAAACTAATAATAAACACATCTCAGAATTCAGAACGTCTTTCAATCTCTTTATATTGGTTGAATATGTCTCCAAAATTTAAACTTTTTCAACATAGAGCTACAAAAATGTCCGGGCAAGCTTCAAGAACCAGCAGAATTTAAAGATTATTTTGGTTCATAGCTCCAACCTTTTTGACTTGTTTTTTTACGAAAAGACAATGCCTGACAGATCGAAGTTTGACACCTTTTACTGGTAATATCGTAAAACACAACGTGAATTCCAATATCATGACAGTTTTTTTTTTTTTTTTTGTCATTAGGTGGAGACTTTGCTCTTGTGCGTTGCATAGTTTCAACTGAAATCAATGTAAATTTCAGTGATGCCTCAAGCATATATACTGGTGCATAATGTTTCTTTTGTACTCAAACATATAAGAACTAGGTCATTGTAAGAAAAAAGAAGTCTAGCATTTCAAACCAAAAAGGCAATGCATATCTTGTACAAACTTCTAGATTTGGCTCCCTACTTCCAAACCAATCACAAGAAACATACATGACACAGGCATAAGAGACATGTATAACGCCTTACATGAGATGCAGATAAAATCCTTCCTGAAGAGAAGTCCATCTCCTCAAGGCCTGCACTTTGAAGTGCGGAAAAAAAGAACGGACCATTAGAACTACATTGAAGTAAAAGATACACCAAGCAAAAACAGCTTGCCTGACAACAAAAAGTGATAAATAGGACTGCATCGACTGAACCTGCTTGGATTCGTCATATGTTGCTAGCTGCGAAGCGGTTAATGCTGCAGCTCGGGCCATAGCAGGCCCAACCCCTTTCCAAAGAGATGCCACCCCCTCTTCTGAGGCAATCTTCTGCAGTTCCCGGATTGGCCCGCCTGTATTTTTGTTATTCATTTGCAGCCGGACCTAAACAAAAGCAAGAAGTCAGAAGCTTCCAGAACAGTTAATAAATCCTTTACATCTAGTACCTTCAAAACTTCCGTTGGGTTGGTAAGTGCAGTTGCAACAGCGCCCGAGAATGCTCCAGATGCAATCTTCAGCAAGACATTGGAGGACTCAAAAGCCAATTCAGAGACATATTTTGATGGTTGGTATAAGCCTAAACGGAGACCTCCATAAAGAACTGACCTCGTTAATGCAGGTGTCAAGCCCAGATACAAGGACCTCAGTCCTTCACTTTTGATTACTTGCATAGAAAGTGTTCCCTAGATGCCAAGAGAAACGACACAGGATTTAAGATTCTCATCTTGGAAGCCAGCATCAGAGTTTAAATATATTCTAGTATTGAAGCAGAAAAAGATCTTCGTTACACACCATGCCAACCAAGGGACCTCTCTGACCGACAAGTTGCATTTGCAGCCTAACCTTGAGAACATCTGCATTCGTATATGAGCTAAATCACTTACTTTACATACGAGTTAAGAAAGTCAAGTCTGAAGAGTTCAGAAAGTACAGTCTCAGACTTGACTTGCAAATTTGCTGAGCCAAGTAGGCTAAATAAATCAGATGAATTTACCCAGTGACATTTCACAGATCAAACATGAATTTTGGTAAAAGCAACAAATGAGCTTGAAATAGTATGTAAAACTGAAGTAAACACTGTTGATCGATTTTACTTTTTTCAAAAGATGAATGACTTCAAAGCAATAGGGAAAAACCAAATAACGAGTTGAGCCACAGTTCTTTTTCAATCACCAATATAATGTGCAAATTGGAAAGGATATTCACACATCACAGCAGGGGATAGTCGATTTTGAATGATATTATGGTGCCATTAATCTAAATGGCCATTGGTCAAGTTCCAGAGGCGTGGAATGCAGAACGCAAATCACCATCGTTATTGTACTAGTTAGGCTTGCAAGAAACTACATTAAATTGCAAAGTTGTCCAAATTTACAGCGAAAAATAGACTATCCATCAACGTCACATAAAGTGTTCCACATTTTCCAAACTGGGTCCGGCAAGGTAACTCGTTTTAATACCGATGTTAGGTTAACAAAATTTTGCTGCCCTCTCTATCTCTCCTCCAACCAAGAAGGGTGAATCAGAACTAGCATTCACAGAATTGAAGAGATTTCTTGATTCTTACAAAGAGAATAAAAGGTGAGCAGAAAACTTTCTGGGATGAATCTCATGAGGAACGAGACAGAAAAAAGATCATAAAAAACACAACGTGCCTCAAGCCTAAGTGCAATATGTGTAGCATCTAGTTTCTCGTCACCGAAACTTCAGTCTTTTCAGCTAGAACATTTTTCTGCCTAGTTTTTTCCTCATGAGACTCATCACATGTTTGGTGGTCTTTTTCATCCCGTGTTTAACATTTATTATTCGTTTGGATCGAGGTTTCTTGAACAATAAACAATGTTACTGATTTCTATATCATAGCAAATATAACAACCACAATGATATTAAACATTCACAACAACAATAAAGCTAGAGCAAACATAGCATCTAAAGAGAAGTATAAAAAGAACCTAAAGGATGAGTTATGGCGGTGGACGTAGCGACGGACAATCCACTCGTACCGAAGTGGTAAAACACATCCGACGGCGTAACTCCACCCCATCTCTTCAATCCTGAACAATCATCATTTATATTATCAATCTTAATAAAAATTCAACTAGATCTCATACAGAAAAAACTTCGATTCAATTTATAGAAATAAAAAACGATTACAAATTAAAAAGATTCTCGAAATGAATAAGAAACTACACAGTATACCAGAAGAGGACTCGCCCGCCATTGCTCTTTCTGCCTTTTCTTTATTCTTTATTCTTTATTCTCTTTTTTGTGCATGAAAAAGAATTTGTTTAGAACCGTTGAAAAGGCTTTTTTGCGGCTGCGGACATGCTCCGGGGGAGGAGGAAGTAACGGATTCGGGTTGCAATTTTTATGTCATCATGTATGTAATGTTTTCATTTTATTACTTCGCTTATCAAAATCATGATTAAACACTTATAAAAGGGATATTTTTGCTTAAACTTATTTTAACTAATTTTTTAGTGTTTGTAAATTAAAACATTAATTACGTGTTTGAAAAATTAATAATATGTGACTTTTTATTTCAAAAAAATTAATGAAAAATGACTTTTTATATTTCAAAAACGTTTTAAAAGTAACATGTAGTCAAAATTAGGTGGTGTTTGCAAATGCTTATAAACGGAGCTTATTGGCTTTTACAGCCGCAAAATCACATTTTTTAACACTGACTTTTACTTCTGCTTATCTTAAAAAAAGTTAGAAAAAACCAGCCACAAAAGCAGGGTGAGGGGTGTTTCACCAACTGCTTTTGAAAATATGCTATTGTTAAAACGTTTTTAAAAGAAAAAGTTACTTCTCATGAATTTTTGCAAACACCTAATTAATGTTTTTAGTAGCTTTTTAAAAATATTTGCAAACACTCACAACTTTTTGTCAAAAGTTACTTAAAGTGACTTTAAGAAAAAATAGTGAATAAGCTCTTTTTATAAGCTATTGCAAACACCTCCTTAGTTGGAGAGCACATTTGTCCCTGCTTTTGCAGTTTGTGCTTTTAATGACTTTTTTTTAAGATAAGCAGAAGCAAAGTCACTGTTACAAACACTTAAAATGTGTTTTTGCGGCTGCAAAAGCCGATGAACTCATTTTATAAGTATTTGCAAACACCACAAATCTACCGCATGGCGCTTAAATTTATTTAAGAGAAGTACTTTTTTTTTGTCAATTGTTTGGTTTACTTAATATCTTTTGAAAAGAAGTACTTTTTTTTTTGTCAATTGTTTGGTTTACTTAATATCTTTTGAAAAAGATATAAATGTCTTATCTAATATGAAAAACTCCAATAACAAAAGTATTTTATAAACTTAAACTGTATCATTTGCTTCGCCTCTTGTTTCTGTTTGGTCTCATTTTTTGGTTCAAAGCATGGTTTGTATCATATCTCGTTGAATTATTATTATTTTCTATAATCATAATATCCCAATCCAATATATATATTCATTGTATCATTATGTACTAAATAGTCATTTCACACATCTCCAACAATTATTTATTCATATGCACATATTATTTCTAAAGATTTAGAATATTCATTAAATTAATTATTTCTAACCAAACTTATTTGAAGTTATTTCATTAAATTTACATTATCTATCTCATTTATCATCACCGCGTACGCATTTGTTCTTAATATCTCATAAGCTATATAATAAATTGAATTGACTAAATTTAAAGAACATAAGTATAGAAATTCATAGATGGTTTTCTCGATCTGCCTATTAATTTCTACGAGCTTGTAGCAGCTTTACAGTTTCTCAAAATCATAAAGACAAATTTCTCACTTTTTCCTCTGTCCTTTGAGAAGTAAACTCATTTACAACTGCTCAAGAGGGCTGTCCTTGAGAAGTAAACTCATTTACAACTGCCCAAGAGGGCTCTCAGTTTAAATACAATCACTCAATTACCGCCAGTTCCACACAAAAATCTTCAGTTGATGAAGCAGCAAGATATTTGTCCTTTGAGGCAGACATGAGGAGTTGTTCATGAAAAATCTTTGAACAGTTGATGCCTGAAAAAAGTAGGATCATTAGCACAGGCATAGAACAAAGTTTGAGACATACGAACACTACTGCATGAAAACGATTAAAACCTTCGGTTAACTGTAAAACAGTATATTCACAAAGTGGAGTAGGATTCCAGGAATCAGAATTTCACCAAACATTTGTGGATTTCGTAGAGTCAATAGTTGATCAAGACTTCACAACTAAGAGCTTTATATCTTTTTTCAAGTATGTTGCATATATGCAAACAAATTTCAAAGGTCTATTGACATAATATTTCCTGCCTTTACGGACCTGTCATATTCAAGTCTCTGGGTTATGATTCCCTTAAGCAGAAGTTCCAAGCTGTAGATGGAAGCACCTGAATAGAAAGGCAACTTAGCAAAACCACGACGTCTGCTACATGCAAATAAATTCTGAATTATATGATAAAAATCATAAAACGCTACCTTTTTCAAGAAATGGCAGACAAAACGTATAATCCTCTTCACATGACAGAATTAACAAATCATCAGGAACTGCGTTGTTGATTGTTTTGGCACTCGGTATGTTTTGGATTACCTGAGGAACAATTCATTAAAAATTGTAGTTAAGAAGTTGCCAACATTTAATAGAACCCTATATCAGTAAATAAACAGTAATCTGTTATATTCTAGCTCTAATTATGTCATCAATATAGCAACATACTAAATTCACTATATAATAGATTTTGCTGTATTTGTACACATAATTTGTAGATTTTAGTAGTGAAGCAAACAAAACAAGAACGAGTAAATACCTGTCCATTAACTGCCTTGACCAGACAATGTATCACATCTAAACCAGGTTTGAGTTGTTTGACCTTTGGGGTGATGAAGACTTTTTGGCCCTGTGAATGAACAGAACCGAATTCTTACATTAACAACAGAATTCTTGAGTACATAATTGGTATAGTGCAGCTTAAGTTAGAACGCAAACGATATATCACCTTTAAAAGTGGACATTGCCTAGCACGAGTGAGTGAAAGAGGCATGCTAAATCCAATTAACTTTTCCATTTTCTCATCTCTCAGGATGTAACTCTCTTCATCAATAACACAACCAGCTTGTTTACAAGTCTCTAGCCATAAGTGTGTCACCACAGGTTTGCCACGAGCAATGGCTTCTAACAGATTCTTTGTTCTCACAAATCTATCAGTCACAAAATGTGTTGCATCCGTGCAACATAATGCAGTAGAAAACCCCAATCTCGAGATAATCTGCCATAAACATTATCATTAGAACTCCTATAAATATTGGACAATAGCATTAGATTGAAAGCCAGGGAAAATCAAGTGGCAGAAGATGACCTTAATCTGCTGCTTCAGTATGCTAGTATCCAAGTTCTGGCTAAACAAGACACAAACCTTTTCCATAGCTCTTCGCCTTCTTGTACTCTTTGGCAGAAAATCAGGAAGTGATTCGGTGTAACCCAATCTTGTAAGTTCTTTTTTTAGAGGAGAGAATGCGGAGTTGAATGATTTCTTGCTTTTTTCACCTGCACATACTTGCAAAATCTTAGGGTTCCCATTTGATAAGTCTGCTAACTTCATGTGATTTGAAGTGTCAACAGAGGAAGGAAATTGCCCATCTTTTGATTTATAAAATTGCTTTGATGGTTTGGCTGCATCAAGTTCAATGGGAACCAGTACTTGTCTATCAGCATATCCATTGTCATTCCTTGTAGGAGAACTTGAATTACTGGTTAGCATCATTGCTGAGTGTTTTCTTTCTGATGAAAACTGACCTCCCCGTGTATAGACTAGAAGCCTCGTTCCTCTCTTGTATGCCTCCTCCTTTACTGGAGAAAATTTTCCCGTAGCTCTTTGCCTCCTTGTACTTTTTGGGATAAAATCAGGTAGTGATACGGTGTAACCCAATCTTGTAAGCTCTTTTGTCAGAGGAGATCTTAATGTGAGGTTGAATGGTTCCTTGCTTTTGTCACTACCTGCACATACTTGAGAAATCTTAGGATTCCCATTTGATAAGTCTGCTAACTTGATGTGATCTGAAGCGTCAAAAGAGGAAGGAAACTGCACATCTTCTGATTTATAAAATTTCTTTGATGGTTCGGCTGCATCAAGTTCAATGGCAATTTGTACTTGTCTACAAGGATATTCATTATCATTCATTGACGAAGAACTCGGAGTACTGGTTAGCTTTAGAGAAGTTGCTGAGTGTTTTCTTTTTGATGGAAACTGACGCTGCCGTTTATAGACTAGAAGCCTTGTTCCACTTTTCTGTGCCTCCTTTACTGGAGGAAGGTTTCCAGCAGTATTCAAAGATACTTCAGCACATGTCGAATCCTGATTACTTGATTGATTTGAATGGCATGCTACACTATAACTTGTTCTTTTCCCTCTCGGGTAGATCCGATAATTCATCTTTGAGAGATCACTATCAGACGCATCCGAATTAAGACTTTCTTCTCCTTTTGCTTTGTCAATGGTAACTTGGCAAGATGGATAGGAAGTTGACTTCAAACATTTTCCACCCGCTTTTACTTTGCCTACATCATCATGTAAGTTCATCGACCTTCTTCTTTTTGGAGGGGTGGTATGCTTAATCGTGTTATCGCTCTCCACTAACGATCTGACACAGCGCTTACATCCAGCGGGTTGTGCCAAACAATGATCCCTCTGAATATCTTCACTTCTATCTCTTTCAGTGTATTCGTCTTCCCCTTGTTTCAGGGTAGTCCTAGGAGGTCTTCCACATTTTCTGCTCCTTGTAACTCCAGAATTTCTACCATTTAGTTGTATCCCGCTCAACAACTTGTCAGTTATCAATTTTTGGCTCACTTGCCACTGAGCATCTGTACCAATCTTGTTCTTAATGTGTTTTGTTGATGAGTAAGAACCATCATTTTTCTGCTTAACAGTAGAAACCTTCACACACTTTGAACGCATTTTTTGGTTTCTCCGACCAATGACGAACTGCTGAGTATTAGTAAATTCTTTTGATCTACTCGTATTTACACCATTAGAAGAGCCCTTCCCAAATATGTAGCCTGAACCTTGATGGGCCAAACAAGCATTAAATGAAGGAGGAGCTGCATATACTAATGCTTCCATAGCTTCAGCAGCCATCTGAGTGTCCATGCCAACACTTAATGCATATTCTGTAGCCCTTAGTTCATCATTTTTGATACTCTTCCTTGGTGATCCCACATCAAACTGCTCGCCCAACTCCTCCAAATAATCATATTGAGTACAATTTACACGATCTTCATCAATCTTATTCGGATGAAATGAATCCAAATCCACATCATCGAGACTTAATTTATGTCCTGACAACTCTTCTTTTGAATGAAGACTTGATATCTTCTCATTTGGCACATTGACAATGTTAAATTTTCTGCTAGCAGATAAGCATCCAGATTTTTCACCTTCAAATCCGACGTAGTCCTTTGTCTTTCTTGAGTAAGTGTACAACGCATCCTCAGTTTGCTGTTCAGCCCAGTCAAAAGTTGTGGACTTACTTCCAAATCCAAGATCTAATCTCCTTGCCAAACTTTGGGACCCTTTTGACATCAAAGACGGAGGTGATTTTATTCCGTAAGGTTTTTTAGCTTCAACATCCTTAGATGAGCCTAAATCACTGATTGAAAGATAATGATCTACAAATTCTAAGGCCTTACCTAGTGATATTTCAGATTCTGGAGTTTCAACATAGTTAAGCTTTTCATTCTCAAAGCAATAATTTGCATCATTTTCCATAATCGTTGCTTCAACATATGAAAACGAAATTTTCTCATCAGGTGAATCTTTCGTAGTATATTTGCTTAGCATATTCCAATACTCTTGGTCCAAGTGTACATCTTTTGCATTTGTAGGAATTCGCTTTTCATCTGGTGAACTGAATGGATAACATGCAAATGAAACATCTTGATATATGTTGCCATTATCAAGACTAGTCCTCCCGGCAGTACTTTTGTCGTCACACTTTGAACTTCTAGCTGAATCATGGTGAATAAGCATGTATTTGTTAACCTTGTTACCAACCCTCCTAAAATAACCTGATAAAGGTAAACCGTCTAAATCAAGTAAAGATAAAGAACAGTGCTAAATTATTGCCGAATCAGGTGAATAAGCATGTAGTCGTTAACCATGCTACCGAACCCCCAAAAATAACCCGATAATCAAGTAAAGATAAGAACAATGCTAAATTGATTGCAAGAGTAGCATGACATAAAAGAACATTTCCTCCATCAGAAAAAAAAAAGGACTTAATTAATACTTAGTTGATGCATCAATTAAAGACCTTGAATAACCCAAATGCTTCAAAATATCAAGTATTCAAGTTTCACAACATTAAACAAACTGAAACTTATGGGTTGATCTTAACATTGCCATTCAAGTTTAACAGCCCTAAACTATCAATTTTCTTTTTGAAGGTAAAATTCAATCAAAAAGATATGCAGCGAACCAATGATAATATGTTTCACCAACATTAACAGAGTAAGACGAGAAAATACTTTCCAGTAATTTAATCTCCTTCGCATTTTCATCAACTACTGGTAAAAAGAGAAAGGCACAAGAAACATGTGTAACTTCAAACACCTAACAATAAATGAGGCAATGAATAAGAATGTATACCAGTTGGAGTTCGCCGCCTTTTCCCCAAGCCTACTGCATCCCTGCCAGAAAATCTCTCCGCCGCAGAAGAATGCTCTTCATTCACTGTACTCACAGACTCATTCTGTTCTCGTCCTTCATCGTCACTATCCAGCACGACCTCTTTCTCCCAGTCACCTTCCATATAATCTCCTGCACGCTGGAAAGTTTTGCATACATCCACAACCTCGGTGTTTGCATCAAGATTACATGATTCGGGTTCTAATGCAACAGTGTCATCATCTGAGAGAGCTGAGAATGTACACTGACCATCCATTCTAGCTTCAAACTTGTTTCAAATCCTCTGTTTTCAATTACAAATATTAGTGTCGTGTTTCATCCGTCTAATGACAAGTTTACACAAAACATGAAAACCACTATTTCTACGGCAAACTTTCATCGACTCATTCCATAATTTTTAAACCAACAATACCTGCTTAATCGAGCAACTATATCAACAATCATTATCATGATCATGAAACCGAACCAACAACAAAATTTACCACATGAACCTCAACAAACAAATTGACATACCATAAACAGATCGTACCATACCGCAAAATGCAGAGAGTAAAAGTCCCAGAATAGGGATAGAACAAAACGAAAAAAATCATAATGATTCGAGCGTTTATTAGATAAAATGATCGAGAATCGGAGCTCATTTACCTTCAAATTGATACAACTAAGTCGAGATTATTCAGCATCAAGTGATTTTAGCGCCTAGGGTTTTGATTTTTGTACTGAAATTGACAGTGCGACTGTGGTTGAAATGGAAAAAGTTGAAGAGGAGAGTACTTGGCAAGTTTGGTCTTTTTGGAGGGAAAATGTTAATTAATATGCTTTACCGACGTGATTTGAACACTCTTAAAAACGAATGAAATCTGTTTTATTTAATATGAACACTTTTATGTGTTTAATTAACAAGCTAATATTATACTCCTAGCACATTATATAAGCTAAAGATGACCACATCTAAAGGTGTGTATGCAAATGCTTATAAAAAAGGTTTATTGCCTTTTGCACACAAAAACGTATTTTTAAATTTTTGTGTTTGCAACACTGACGTTTGCTTCTGCTTATCTAAAAAGGAGTCAGAAAAAGCACAAGTCGCAAAAGCGAAGTCAGCGGTGTTTCTTCAACTGAGTTTGAAAATATGCTATTTCTAAAGATTCTTAGAAGAAAAAGCCACTTCTCATTAATTTTTGCAAACAACTAATTAATACTTTAAAAGCTTTTGAAAGATTTGTAAACACTCCCGACTTTTTTTCAAAAGTTATTTAAAGTAATTGAAGGCTATTTTAATAAACTTTTACAAACACCCTGTTAAAAGTTGTTATATAGCTTGAGGGATTCCTTTTTAAAAATGAAAAATAATTTAACAACATTTTACAAGCCTTTAAATATTTTTTAAACACCCTCAACATGTATTGGATCGCAGAACCATAACGAAAAACTTAGTGACATTCTATAGGGAATTTTACATTTTTGGTCCTCTAAGTTGGCTCATCTGCAATTTTGGTCCTCTAACTATTTTATCAACAATTTTAGTTCTTTAAGTTGTGATGTGTTTCAATTTTGGTCATCTGACTATAATTTTGGCGATTTTGACCGAGAATTCCTATGGGATTGCGTGGAGGAGACAAATTGGTCTTGAAAATCGATTGAATTTGGTGTACCATTCAAATAAAGTACTAAACCCTCACATTTCAGTTATATTTATCTATAAACAATTTTTATATATCATGGTTCAATACTTCAATCATTTTGTTTTGATTGGGGTGGCAATCTCAGGCGAGGGACACTTTAAAATGTAGTTAGAGTCACCAACATTAGGCCATTAGCCTTATTGTTTTTTATGTAGGTTAGCATACACAAATCTAGAAGACAACTTGTAATGATAGGCAAAATCACGGGAAAATCGAACTTGAGATTAAAGAAAAAATCTTCACCACATTAACTAACCACGCCACCCTTACGGCATCAATCTTGCTTAGGTAACTATCAAAAAAATATCATATTGTTAATTGTGACCTTGTTTTTTCTTGTGGTTTTGTAAGGTTGAGTGCTAGAAGGTCCATTTGATTTTCATCAATGTGAGCATGGCCTTCTTATTAAAATCTTGTTGCTCGAATGCTGGCCAAACTATTATTCCCGTTTCTTGTACTGCAACCAATGGCGTAGTCTTCATTCAACATACAAAATCAATTCTAAACTCAATGTGAAATTCAAGGTTAATGCTATTACTTGATTCCCCTTTTATTAACCTTTACAACATTTTCATTTAGTTGGAAAAGTGCCTTCTCTGCTCTCTTTTAAACTCATTGGTTTCTCACTTTGTATCAAGTAACTTGCCCAAATTGACTTGTCAAAAAAAAAAAAAAAAAAGGCCCAAATTGAAAAAGGCAGCTGTTCCCTTTAATCAATGACATACTTATGTATGGTATTTAGAATAGCTTTACAATAATGGATTTAACTTTGACATTCTTGATTACAAAATTAAACTTGCAACTATTTTAAATACAATGACCATATCATCAAATGAAAATGAGCAAATAAACACTAAAAAGAATATTTTATAAAGAATACAGTCATACTTGAAGCTGATACAAAACAGATCCCCTAAAACATCATAAAATCCATACAAGTTCAATAAATAAATACCTATAACATATGGTTTTACAACACTATAAATAATACGCCACAACAACGAATCATATAATTTTATTTTGTACTACTAGCAAACACATAAAACTACACACTAAAGAGCAACTAGATTACCCTGTGGCTTCCCAAATCCATTGAACAACTTCCCAAAGAAATTCTCTTTCAACTTGTTGAACTCATTGACAGTACTCTCCTTTTTAGCAGCATTCTTCGTAACACACTTCCTTAGATTCACATTCTCTTCCCTCAGCATATCCATTGCTAAGCTTAGTTGCCTTATTACTTCTCTCTTCTCCTCATCTTTTTCCTTCAGTTGCTCCCGTTGAGCCTCGTTCTCTTCTCTAAGTTTCTCTAGTTCCTCCCTCAAACGCTTCGTTTCCTCGTTCACAAAACCACTCGAAACTTCCTCCGTTTCAGATTCCAGACAATCTTGCACCACTTCTTCTTCTTGATCTGGATCATCAACCTCGGATTCATCCGACTCATCTGGTCCGTTGGCCTCGGAATAGCTGTCGTATGCTTTGTCATTCAAGTTCAAACATTTTTCCAGCCGGAATTTGGTGAAAGATAGTGGAGATGATGATGATGACCATGGTGATGAGACGCGGGTGGTTCCCGATTCTGATTTCACCTGATCGAATCGCTCTGCTAGAGAGCGATGGGCACGATAGAAGTCCTCGACCATCGAAATGAGCTCAGGTCTTTTCTTGTAGTACATTTCTGCACGTTGTGCAAAAGAATCTGCATCTTCCTCAATCAGCTTCAGCATTCTTTTCGCCTTATCATCGAGTTCTGCCATGAGAAATGCGTATTGAGTAAAACTATATTCAATTACTAGGTGAATGAACAAAATACATAAAGGCCGCGGTTAACACGCCTGATTGCCTACATCAGGATTGTTTGCAAATTATTAATGCGCCTGATCACCTACATTAGGTGAATGAACAAAACACATAAAGGCCGCGGTTAACACGCCTGATTGCCTACATTAGGATTGTTTGCAAATTATTAATGCGGCCTAAATAGATCGCTTGCAATCTTACTTTTAATTCAGGGTCGAACCTATTAAAACTGCGTAATCCAGCCACACGAGTCTCTTATAATGTGTCTAAGACAATAACGCAATTCACAAATTTATTAAATTCGTCCCCTTTAACATAATGACGAGCCAAACAATATAACAATGAAATAAATCTAGCGTATCCAACATGCTAGAGTCTATTCCACCCGAAACCGACGTAGAATTTCTAAGGAGGCCTAATTTGACTCAAAAAGAAGCTACTTTGGAACTTTTTGTTTAAACGTAAAGACAATAGCCACTTTTACAATATTTCCACTTCAAGATCTCCAACGGTCGGATAATCAAATTAAAGTAAATAAGTCATTACAAGCAAAAGCTGGAGTATTTCACAGTAATAATTTAATTTAGGCAAAGTTTCATTAATAAATAATAATTACTGTGAATAGAGTGATTAATAACTACCTGCAAGTGTTGAGTGAAGCCACGGAGACCGGCTTGAAATGCCCTTATTGTTGTGACTGTCTAACCACCACCAATGTGATGATCCCTTCTTTGTCACCTCCACCATTTTTTCTTCTTCTTACCTTAAAATTGCAATAACAAAAAATTATCTTAAATTAACATGAAAACAGAGAAATGATGACTAAAGATCTAGAAAAATTTGCAGCAAGAAACTTAATTTAATTCTTTGCTGTCCAAATTAATCACCATTATCAAAATGAGTACAAGTGTAAAGACTCCATTTTTAACAACATTCATATAACAAAATCCATACTGGCTTAAGCTAATTAATTAATTAAAACCTGGGATTGGTTGATGAACGGTTCTCTATTTCAAATGGCCGCCACTTTCTCTCTCTAACTCTCTCTCTCTCTCACACACACTTAGTGTTTTAAGAATGCCACATTTTGTTCTGTTTTTTGAAAATGAATGAAGACTGTACTAAGTAATGAAGCTGAATTTAAACATCGTCGCCTCGAACTCCGTATCTTTGTCTCAATCTCTTAACCGCTCCTCCAATAGGACACCGCCACGTGTGTTGTACATAGAAAGTCTCACTCTCGAGGTATGGAAGTACTAAGCACATGCAGTTTTTAAATGCTCGGTCTATTGACTATTTTGCCCCGCGCCACGTGTGTTATTGTAGTTTATTTTCTGCAGGTCCAGGGCTTTGGATGTAATTTTACAGGACCGGCTGGTCAACTGAATTTTATTTTTCAACCATGTTATAATTATTATTTTTCTAAATATGTAGTATGTGTACAGCAAGGAGGAGCGTCTTCTCGTGTAAAAAAAGCAATCTCAACGGTCGAAAATAGAATAAGAAAGTTTATATGTATGGTATAAAGAAAAATCATCACCCAACGGCAACAAAGAGGAAAAAGATGGCCACTAATGAAGATTGTACTTTATAGGAAAATAAATTAATTTTTAAAAGAAAATTGGTCAGTCAAACAATTACTAAACGAGATATTTGCATCATAATTCGTTTACAAATTACAATGCTGAACCATAATTAGTACTTTAACAATTTTTAGTAACTAGTAGCTAATGAATATATCATAGCAACAGTTATTGTTTCTGAAATCAATATTTATAATATATTGAATAGGAAGTTATGTATTCTCAAATAGAAAAATTTATGGTACCTATTCTTCGTTCTCAAAATATCTTAAATAGGAAGCTATTATAGTCTCCCACAAGTAAACTTTTATGCTACTGTATTGTTGTTCTCAAATTACCCGAATTATTAGGTTTTACATCAAGCTTTTGACCTTCTCCTTATTTAAAAAATTAGTTCGACGATTTAAGCGAAAGTCAAGATTTCAGTCCTCGATGTTAATGTCAGATTAAATCTATAACTTATAATGCTATTAAATTCAAATGTTAGCCAAGAAAATAAGTGTAGCCTACATCTTATTTGTATTTCAACGTGCGCTAATTGCTAGTTGTCAAAATAATTTGAAACTCGAGCAAACTTGAAAGCTTTAGACATAGTAAAAATTTGATAAATTGTCCTGACTCACTACATATGCGTATATAAACATATATTTTAAGATTCGTCACATGAACTTTGTACAATTATATTATCATCATGATTAATGGATGCTTAATTCTTGTAGTGAGCCAAGCACATGAGCGACAAATCCTCTATCTCAAAACACCGATTGCATTAATGCATCATCAAACTTTAGGCTAGAGTTATGTAATTTAGTGTCCTAATTACAGAAAAAAAAAAAAGAAAGAAAAAAACATATCTAGCTCCTTAAAAGAGGATTAAAGAAAACTAGAAAGGATAACAATAAGATTTTAATATTCTTTTTCTTATTCACACATTTATGATGCATTGCTTTATATAGATTACACAACAACCTCATATTAACTATATTATTCTATCCAAAATTCAAATTATACAAATAATATCTACTAACTACTGATAAACTGGTTTGTTTTATCTTCTAACATTAATGAAGATAATATCTCTTGTTGCTATTATTTTGCTTATTGGGCTTCACACTTACTGTTGGCTCGATATAGCTTATACACATCTGGACCTGATTGGATTGTGATTGACTGGATATAAGGTGCCTGAGTTTTGGACCGTATCACTTTTGTCTAATAATAATGGACTATGCGGGTTGGAGCACGCGTAAACGAGGTGGAGACGGAAGGTTGCTTCAGCAACTAAATAAAATTAATATGAAATGAAATGTTGTAGAAAGAGTTAAAGAGCAACTCATAGGAAATTGAAGTTGTAAGACGAAATAAATTAACACATGAGTTCTTTTTTATTCAAATAGAACATCCTAACTCAAATTCATAATACATCACAACGGTAACATTGGAACTAATTACTCACCATATATAACGTAAAGTCTAATAATAAAAAGTATTAGCTTATATAAAATTTGAACATAATCTTATTTATCATTATATGCAGCACAAAACTGAGGTTCATAACAATTTCACTAACCTATTTCAATCAACACAAGGTCGAGCACTGCAAAGCTTGCTTTGATATTATGCAGCGCTATATAAAAAAAATAGAAAATAATGTTATTAGACAACGATGAAAAGACTACTGAAACTCAATACTTCACACATCACCAATGATTGAGTTTAAGCGTGTAAAGCTAAAACAAAATTATTTTGGTTTAGATATATCGGTCTGCAGTACTTTCATGCAAGTAATAGAAGCCGAAAGTACATAGACGAAATTGCATACACTAGTTTAAATATATTAAACAAGTACGAAGCTTCGAGATGATATCAAAGATCCAAATCGTCAAGGTCTATTTTTCCGATGAACTCTTTTAGACCTAAAACAGTCAAAGAGTTAGCTCTAAGTTGAGTCGCACACCAAATAAAACCATATAAAACATAATTTAAGCATGAAGATTCCCAGACTACATCAAGTAAATAAGGCGCAAAGCCTTGAACACAATGAATGAATAGTGCATGAAACTCATATACCATGAAATAATCTCTTTAGATTTACTCATGCATCATATGAGAATTCATTAATACGCTTTTTAAATTCAAAGACTTAAACTTATTGAAGACATGGACATTTTTTTGTCAAATTAACTGATAATAATACAACTTTTATTTTTTTGATAACATGGTAACATATAATTTACGCGTCATCAACTCTCTCTATAGTCGGGTCCTGATTTAGTTTTTGTAAAAGAAAACAAATATTTGCTACAATTAAATTTGTCGATCAGTATAATTTGTGACAGATGTTGCACGAGTATTTTCGGTCACTTGCAATGGTTTGGGCCAAGTCCGGCCCATATATTAAAAGTAGAGCCCACGTTCACAATGTGGACCAGTGTATATATTTCGGGAAAGTCTGAAACATTTCTTCCAAGTTAACTGAACTGATCCGATAAGCTCTCTCTCATTGTACCGAAATAGAACTATACTCTTAATACTTAGTACTATAATATCACATAGTACATGCGACTTTCTTCTTATTTAGCAAACATTTAGTATTCTTATACCATTCGATCTCGGAAAATTTTATCATTCTTATAATTTTAAAGGCATATCCTACCATATAGGGCGATCCTTGTTCCAGGAAAGTCTTCAGATGACAGCTAGCGACAAGGATTAATTCTTAGATGGAATAAGCATATGAGAAAATTTGTAGAACACCTTTTTTTTATTATTATAAACCTTCTAAGTATAATTACATTGTGACATTTTTAAATTGTAATAAATAATAATAACATATTGCAAAAGCATCTATGTCAAGTTTCTATAAATTAATCGCGATTAAAAAAAACCAGCAAACAAATGGTTAGTGACAAATTCTGCATTACCAGATTTGTATTTCTTTTCTTTTTTGGGTTAATTTTTGCGTGGTGTGCATTATTTGGTCCTTCAGCCTTTTGGATTATTGTGCAACTTTAAGGGGTGGTCCTAGGAAAATGATATGTCGAATGAAGCTCAATCATTGAAATAAAGCCCGTGGATTTTGATTTAGGACCACAAAAGGTCTTTGGACAGGGGAAAAAAAAAAGAAGTATCGAGGCCCGTGATGATAACCCATCATCATAAGTTTTACTGATAAAATCAAATTTTTTCACAGAAATATTCTTACTTTCTACTTAATAAAAGTTGCAGGGAACAGTATTTGAACAAAATATTCCCGTGGTCTTACTTGAGTTGAGACCATAAAGCTTTATTTATGCACCATTTCAAAAGTTCAAGTTGATATGTTTGTGAACTCAAAATCTGGCCCGAGTTATCAAATCAACACATGTTAGAGTAATTAAGAAATGTTAGAGACCCTCCGGTTGTATATACTCCCTGAAGTTTAGTCTAATTACACGAACCTCTTTTAAGTTTGAATAATACAAAAATACTCCCTAAAACGTAAAAAACATGCAAAAATACGTAGCTTATGTCAGATCCTTCTTTTATGAGTTTTACGGGTTTAATTGTTTCAAAACTCATGATCAAAATCTATGTTTAGTACTTTTTAAAATTTCAAGGTGTTTGAATAATTATTCAAACAGTAAATGATGTTTCTGCAATTAGGTCATTCAAGAGTATAAGTGTAATTAACCCTAATTAAAATAAGGGAGAATTACACAAACTATCCCTGAACTATGGGTAAATTACACAAACCACCCCTCATCTTTGGGAAATTACACAAACTACCCCTATTTTATGTTTGTCATTACAGTTACCTCCTTACGCCGTTAAATCTAACAGAAAAATATGAAGTCATCCAAAAAAATTCTTGAAATTCCAAAATTGCCCTCAAATAAACTATTCTTTAACTTTAGAAATTATATATTTCTAATATTATTATTACAAAATAATAAAAATAGTCATTTTTTTATTAAAAAAAATTACATGTAATCATATTATATTTATTACTTCAGATATTAAGTTATTTATATTTTTTAAAATATTTTAATAGGTTTTTTATTTTCTTAATAATATAAAGAATAAGAAAAAAAAAGAAAAACTTCCCCGATTCACAACTTCCGGAAACGATCGCACAATGGCCACCGCGAGAGTCACGTCGTCGCGCGACCACAGGTGGTGGGCCGCTGCCAGCGACCGATTTCAATTTTTCTTGCTCTGTGCAAGTTTCTCGGCCACAACCCTGAAAATGTCGCTGTGGCCGGAGATTTAGCGACACCAGGTCGCGACGGCGACATTGTAGAAGAGTTATTATTATCATTTTATTTATAAATTATTTTTTTACAAATTTGATGACAAGGGTATGGATGAGATTTCACCTACTCTGTTAGGGTTTTTTAACAGAAGTTAACAGCAGGGATAGTTTGTGTAATTTCCTAAAGATGAGAGGTGGTTTGTGTAGTTTGCCCATAGTTCAGGGGTAATTTGTGTAATTCTCCCTTAAAATAATGATCGATAGCGTGTATGTATTTACTCGGTAAAACCTAAGTCCCAGGTTTTCTCAAGTAAAAGAAAGTACTTCAAATCGTAAGGAGCAATACTGATTCATATTATTATATATTGATGATAATTTTTTAAAAATAAATTAGATATTTGAATCAAATCAACAAAAGACTGTCAAATTATAGGGAAATGATTATGAAATTAGCCATTCAAATTTGAATCAAGAGAGTATAAATATTTCATCAACGTTTTTTATGTTTGGTTTCTTTCACAAAATGGATATAGATAACTTTGTTGGCATTGACGATCTACAAAATAATTATTTCAATACTTCTAATCATGATCTCAAAAGCAAATAAAATCTATATCCTTGTACACTACTGCTAGATGAAGTTCAGTTTAGGTCAAAGTTTATAGAGAATATAAATAGAAAAAAAGAAAAAAAAAGGACGAATGGCGCATGCTTTGTGCAACAGCCAACAGTAGAATTTTGTACTTATTAGATTGAGCCTGTTTGAAAACATTGACCAAAATCACATGCATGGTTGAATATTGCAGCCTCCCTTCCCTTTTTCAATGGCACAAATTTAATCACGCAATAAATTTTGGCTGTGGTGGTTATTGTCCCATGATTTGAAATGACTTAGTAGTCCGAGGATAAGTTCATGCATGAGATTAGGTTATTTGCAAATTATTGGGGTTTACTATAATTTCTAGGCCACGTTTTATCATTTGGGATTTGGCCAATTATTGTTAATACTTAATAGTAACCACTGACGAATTTCACCTATAAATTTTATTCAATGGAATTTACTTATCTTGATTTGAATATATATATATTTACGTTAAAATCCAAAAGTATAGGTGCATACTTCATAAAATAAGTTTGGCACTAGGTTCCTTAACATATGATACTTCTATATTAAATATAGTATTCATGTATTGTTGGAGTCGTCTCAAAATTATTTATATGAGGCGGGATATTATCATGGGTAAGTATATCCATATAAGATTGAAATAGCTCCATTTAATATCTTGCTCTGCTCATCTTAAACTATGGACAACTTGCACTGAAAGCATTACATGTGAGACTATGTCGTAGGTTGTCCTTATGTAAACCCCTAATGTCTAAGTAGGAGGTTGAACTGAAACAAACCACCATTGAATGGTTGATTAGGGTTACATCGATCGATAGAGTTCTTGAATGACCAGACCAAAATAACGTACCTTTTTTTGTGCAATATGTTTGGAAATTTATAGATCGTAAACTCCAAGACCGTCGCTAGATGATTCGAAACAACTCCTAATTTAAATGCGCAAGTCGTGTTGATTTGATGGGTCAACTGAGGGGAAACTAACAATAAGACAATCGATAAGTCAATTAGTCATCCATTCAGGTGAGCGAAGGAGTCTTGATGAAACGACACAATCGAACAGTAGTCGATGAACAAATTGATCCATCTTTAGTTAATTGACTTGAGTCATTTCTTACTTGTCCATGTGGCTCAATCAAATACGGCCAAAGAGTCATGACCAAGATGAAAACATTTTTACCATGATACATAATAAGTTATACATAATACATGAATCTTATCTCAATATCATCAATTATTTCAATAGTAAAAGATGACTAAGTCTCTGTTCAATTGATAACAACGTGAGATTAATAAAATAAATATGATACGAATAAAATTTGGTAGAAATCAAATTCAAAGCCTTATACTGGAAAGAATGACGTGACTTACAAACTCTTCGAATCATGAATATGAACTAGAGGGAGAGTTCGTTGGAGAGAAAAAAATTAAAGCACATTCTTAAAGCCAATAAATTTAATAAACCATTAATCAAAAACAACTCACGATTAAGCACCGAAAAGAATACGTTAGTTTGACTTTTCCATTTCACAACTTTCCACGGTGATAGTCTTGATTCTAATATTTTTCAGATATATATGTAATCGGAGAAAGTAAATAATTTTCAGTATTGGGAGACTTGATATTCATTCAATAATATTTTTTTAAAATTCGCATAATCCATTATGGAAGTACCACAATTGCATAAATTTTTAGGCATATACTAGAACGTCTTCTTCTAAGATACTTTTAGCGATCATAATTTAATTGAGTTGTTTAAACTAGTGAATACTTTATCAACCAGACTTGACATTGAATTATTAGATAAGCTATATAAATTTAATCATAATCGACCAATTAGATCATCTATCATCAATAAATGATAAATGATTCAGACTTACTTTATCACGCGCACAAATAAGCATAGCGATGAGATGAACATAAACAAAACAACAAAAAAGGCATCAGGCATATGTTTAAATAAACTTATTTTTTCATCTTTTCTTTTTTTCTTTTTTCTCTTTGAAATTTGTTTCGCGAAGCGCCAAAATATTCAACCAGAACTAGGATGGTGTTAGCAAATTCATCTCGAAAAGTTCATAATTTAAATTGAATTCTAACTCGACTTTTATTTAGAAATTGTAAATTTTAAATTATTATATCTAGAGAAGATTGCCACAAGTCGAGTGAAATTACATAACAAAATTAAGGTTGAGATAATTTCAACTTAAAACATAGTTTAGTCGCTTCAAAAACTAAATTTGAAGACAACTCAAAAATACTTATTTCAAAAAAAAAAAATCAGCGTTTCATAAGAGCTTGTAAAGAACACTTAGGTATTTCAAATATTTTAAGTACCATATGAAAATTTATAGTAATAATTTAATATTATAATTTTTAAATGGTACGACATAACGATTAACATAAACTAGAATTTCAAATTATGAAAAGACCATCCCGAGTATCCAAATCCAATCGATATTGCACAAAATACTTTGGGTAATTGGATTATTACGAGGATAAGAAAGTACAAAAGTGAAGGAAGGGCGTATTTGTCGGCGTTTATCAAATCAAATCAGCCTATCTCAATTCAATTAAATTCAGGGGCTGCAGCTGTAAAACTTTTCAGAAGTTTTTTTTTTTTGCCTTCCACTTCAAAACGTCAATACACATTAATAAGTTAATTTTTTGTATCAAAAGAAAAAGTTACTTAATTTTCATAAAAAAATAATATAAATAAATAAGTTACTTTAATATGTTTTTGTGTGTGTATTTGTGTGTGTGTGAGAGAGAGAGAGAGAGGGGGAGGGAGGCACAGGCCAAAAAGTTTGAAAAGACAGTCCAAGGCCGGCAGTAGGCAGGTTTAAGGCCGTGGGCCCATTAATCAGCTATTTCTTCAATTGGGCCCCTATTAATTAGTTCAGATGCCTATTGACTAAATTTTATTATCTTCAATTCTTGGCTTTCGCTTTTGCCTATAACCCTCTCTTGTCGTTTTATTCCGCTGTAGATTAGCTACTTATATCTTTTTTAAGAATTGCCAAATTACCTCATATCTTATGCCCACTTAGTTAAGTATATGCTTATATTTTATTTTCATACTTTTACTTATAAGTTTTTACTACAATTGAATTTGAAATTGCGCAACAACAAAGTTTTAGTGTGGAAAGGTTATGCATAATTTTTCCATTATAACATTCCTTTTTATAATTAAAGGAAAAAGGTTAATAACAAATCGGTTTAACAAATTTTAGTGCAGGTTATTAATTTTTTGCTAAAATCTTACATATGAATTATGATAAATTGTATCTTATTAACTATAAGGTAAAGAATAAGGGGACAATTGTTGAAGTTATAATTTTTAGGATTAGTAGGCCCAAAATATTTACTGCACGGGGCTTCTCTATTCGTTATGTTCATTTAATTATTCACTCATTGAGAGGGGCCATGGCTCGTTATCTAACACCTTTTTCCTTCTCTTTCGATTCTTTTATTAATAATGTTTTACTTTAAATTTATTTATTTATTTGGCATGCGATCAAATTATACTTACGTACTAAAAGTTACGTGCTGCAGTTTGTAGGTCCAAGCTGTTTGTCAAACTTAGCAGAATTATTGGTGAATGTGTTATTGCTAACTAGTGGGATGCTTGGAGTTGGAGATGGACCTTTGAAAATTCAATATGCCAAAAAATAAAATAAAATATTAATCAATTAATGAGATAACTTATAGTGATTTATAACGATTGGTGGGTTGCGTATGTCAATTTTTGTGTACAAATTATTGAGGGTGAAAAGAAGATAAGAAGAACATAGCCAGCCAACTGGCTTTTACAACTTATAACTAAGACTTTTGGTTGCAAATCCACTACGTCTTGACTCTAATCAAATCAGACACCTTCATGTTTCACGTTACGTGGATACAATATTATAATATAACTTAGGATTCTTTAGACCTAAAAAAAAATTACCGTTGAAAGTAACGGAAAACTGTACAAGGAAGAAAAAGGAATATTGATTAATTTCTAAAAGGTTAGAAGTGGGATTTAGAGGGTATTAGTTGCTAGTTATTTAACCTAGCTATGTATTGCCAAATTCTATGTTCATTGTATTCTGAAAAGCAATTGTGAAAGATATATAAAATTAGGATTGCCGTTAATTTTATAATTAGTAGTTTAACTGTATGTGTAAAGACTGTGTTGTCAGTTGTCACATATGGTGCTTGCCCAAATGTGCTAATTCAAGTAATTTTGAGGCGTACATTATCAACAAGATTATCGCTAATTTGGAAATTTTCGTTGTCAACTTATCATGTTATTTGTGTAGTTGCTTTCTTAAGTTTCTCAATATTTCGGATTCCTCAAGTAATTATTGGTTAGACAGGAGTTAGTTGTAGGGATTAATAACTATACGGTCGCGTTTTTTTCTTCTTTCTTTTCAATTCCGATTTTCGAAAATCTCGAGAAAATAACAGCTTGAAATTCACTATTTTTAAATATGCATAAAGAAGAATGATCAGGTGATGATTTATAACTCGGTCTGATTTTAAGGCAGCAAACCAATTTGATTTCAATCATTAAAGAAAAGAGATCTCTAAATGATAGTCGATAGTAATAATATGTAAGAACTAAAACTGTTGAGTTATTGTGATCCGATGAATAACTAGTCTCTCTGTGTTTTCTATTGTCGTCCTATTTTTATCAGAATTTCTCACTTCTTACGTAATGTGGGAGTTTGATTAGTAATATTATATATAATATAATATATATATATATATAGATATATATAATATACATTCTTAGAGAGTTAATGATTGCATCTAGTTATTTCAAATTATTCAACTAACATATGGTTCAGTCATATTAATAATTTGGTTGTGGTGAATTTAGAGAATTTCATGAAACTGAATTGTTGAAGCCAAAATATTTATTTATTAAATGACATAGGGGAGCTAGATACCCAACCAGGGGGTTGGAAACTTCGGAATAAATTAATAATACAACTAATCAGATGGAGAAAGCTTTGTTGAACTCTTCTTAATGAGCAGTTAGAAAGTCATTAATGTTAGTATAATTGAGGTTAACTTTCGAATCACGTGTCTCTGATTATTATAATCCATTGTTTCAGAATCAGTGGGTAACAGTTGGAGTTAATTAAGACATTATATTTAAGAATATAATGTTTAATGAAGTAATGCAATTAAACTTTATTTCCCAGTCACCTTCATCTGTCGTCTAATGACTGCCAAAGCACAAGGGCGGACACTTGTCCAAGCTCAAATGGATGGTAAATTACTTTTAATTCGCCTAATTTAGCTCAAAATTAAGTTTTCTTTTCATACATCACTGATTTTGAAGGCGAAAGTTCCTAAGCAATAATAATTGCATTAGTTTACAAGTAAGCATTTTCCGGCAATCTTTTAAAACGTACTACAATATATGTTTTTGTCACATCATTGTTGATTAGAAAATTAAATATATTGTATAGTTACGATTTCAAGATTTGGGTGTACAACTTACAGTCGTAAAGCATATATCAAATTAGTTTACATAAATATGTTTATGCAGGATATTTCCGTAAGTTCACTAAACACTCTATTATAGACTGATGCAAGTCTTTTTTAAAGTATTAAATTAGCTTTAGTTCGGACACATGCACTTGAGCTAAGTTCCAGGGTTGATCCGAAGTAGGCTTTTTGATGCCTAGTTAGGGGATAAGAGTTGCACGAGCCGAAGCTCGGTTGATGTTGCAATAGTAATTACAATTGCGGTAATTCTGAAGAAAAGAATAAATCAAATGAACGTAATCTACATCGAATGAATTATGAGAGAAATTTATAGGAGTTTTGGTGGTTTTACTGATGGTCTTTGGTTAAGACCTCACCCATTAGGGTTGTACTATGTCGATCACATTATTAGTCTTGTCTAATTTGAGGAACTGTTGAAGAGTTATCTTACTCTAACTCATGATGTGTAGCGTGGTGATTAGTCAAAGCTAGGCGCCTTAACCAAAATATGATAGATCATGAGCGGTGATGAGTTGTTGTCGAATGTCTTAACCAAAGTATGTCATATCATATTGATCAATTGTTGTCGGATATCTTAGTCAAACTATGACATATCATAGTGATCAGTTGTTGTTTAGTGCCTTATCCAAACTATGACATACTGCATTCCTAACCGGCGAGACCTTGACCAAAGCCCATTAGTAGGCCTCTCCAAAATTCCTATGAATACCACCCAAATTTCATTTGAGGTAGATGACTTTCATTTTATTATTTTTTGTGAAATGCTCCAGATTACTAATCACTCTTTGAGTCTTTGGTAGTCAATGGACAAGCCTTAGCTCGTCCGACTTTTATTTCTCAACAGACTTATGCATCAAATGACCTACATCTACAGCTTTCAACATAGTTTACGTGTAGTGTTTGAGTGCAGATATGTTCGGACTAAAGCTAAGTTCAAAATTGTAAGAGAACTTAATTACATCATGTTAAAGTGGTTTGTTTAGTCAACGTACAAAAATATGTTGTATCATCACCGTTGGCTTTGTTCCAACAAATAATTGAAAGTCTTTCTCTACATTTCCCTAAAAAAATGGCTGTGATTTTGCTTCCTCTATTATTGTCTTTTAAACTTGTGATGAGGATGTATTGTTGTTTATGTTTTCATTTTTTGTGCCTATTTGAAAAATGTTTATGGATTGCATAAAACTATAAAAATTCGACATATATTCATCAAAGTTGTGTTTTTTTAAAATTTTTGGAAATTACAGTTTAAATATTTAACATAAATCGAGTTACAAAGATTTGAACATGGCTAACTAACTTTGTAAAGTTCACATCACAGGAAAATGAGTTTGTTAAACGTGTTTAAAGTGAATTGGACTTCAATATTTATGTTAAAGGTCTATGATGGACACCTGGGATTTTTGTAAAGTTCAAGACGTATGTAACATTTTTTTCTTGAAATTTATTTTATTGCTTATTAAATTCAATATTTGAGTTACGTGGGGACATGACTATTGTAAGAAACAAGTCTCTTCAGTTTTATCTTTTCCACTTTTATAAATAAAATGATCTAGACTTGTTTTTTTTTTTTTTTAATTAATTATCATTTTATATTTTCTGCATCTAATATAATTTCTTAAATCTATTAAAATTTTGGGGGCTTATTATTTTCTAGGTACAATGTGATAGTATTGCCTTTATGAAAGTGGGATACCACGCTTCAAGAAATCGCAAATAAATCATTTTTCGAGAATATTTATGAAATATCAGATTTAACATGAAAACAATTTTATAAAAAGCTTAAGAGACAGTATAATTAATTAGTTGTTCTACGTATATCTTATACTGAACAAATTAGAATACTAACAAATGTGATTTTAAGTCTTTTTTATGGATCATAAAATGCAGGCCTAATTACAGAATAATATTTAGTGTTAAACATATCTGAACCTCATTTTTCTAATAAGTTGTTTTGTGTGTTTTATAGTAAGTTTCGTATTTATTAGGGTTTATCTAAATGTTTCAGAACAAGTTACAATGCTTTCAATTGTTAATATAATTTATAAGTCCTTGTATGTATCAACAACTTGACTAAATTTTACAAAACTATGTATAGTGCTTAAATTTTATAAGTATAAGAATTTATGCGAATTATAAAACGCAACCTAGCTAGCAATTAATCGATCATATATCTGATGTTCCGTTTCATGTGCATAGTTCACAAAAATCTATAATCCATCGAAATTTTGTCGAGTAAGTGACCCTTAATCGACGTTAACCGGCTCATGTTCACTTAAGAACCCTATGTAATTATAGTTCGACAAACAAGTACAAGTAACACTAACATGTAGTCCATGTGCATAAAATAACATTAGACCACGAAGAATGGGGCAAAACCCTATAACTAATAACCCACAATTAAATAATAATTCAACTGTACACGGCATTGGAGATGGCCGATTAAAATAAATATAACAATAAAAGAAAAGTCAGTAAAATAACATTTTTTAAATTAAACTTATTATAAACCCAAGATTTCATTTCCCAAAAACATGTAGATGGGTGGGTACTTATATTTGCTAGAAAATATACAGCAAAGTCCAAGCCATTCCACTCGAGGGGGGTAGAGAGATTCCCGGAGAGCCATGCGTGGGCTTAATTATTAAATCCATTTATTTAATTACTCATAATTATTTAATTAATTTGCTTCTTAATCCCCCAATAGAAATTAATGCTAAACAATCACCTTTACGTGCATTACAACTCAACAGCGCGTACTTGATTTGACATTAAAAATTAGCAACCAGATTTGCACCTTAATTTCTGAACACATTATTGCACTAATAATATTCTATATTTATTTCCCTGACATAATAATAATTAGTAAAAACCAAAAAGGGCTCTCAAATCCAAAGTCCAATTAAAATTGAACGTTAAGGATTCGTTTGGTAGTTGAAAAACTTTAGAAGTAAATCCGACGGTGGAGCTACACTCTTCATCAACTTTAGATCTAGACCTTTAAATTTTGGGATATAGGGTTATTTTAATTATTTGGACATCCCTCGAATTTGAACAGAGGAGTATCAGCTTTATTTTTGGACATAACAGGGACAGGTCTATGGAGTCCATACTGAGACAGTGCCAACCCATTATCCAATGTCCTTTTCAAGGACTGACATAATTGCCCCTCATTTACTCTAATGATGAAATTTATTATCCAAATCTGACGGAGGGTGATTTCGCCATTAAAGCGTCAAAAAAAGAATTTGTATTGCTGTAGTGGTAACAATGTAACATTTTCTGCAGAGGCAGAGACCACCCAGTACGCCCAAGTTGATGCAAACGTGGGGACACCTCACCTTTCTATTATTTTTATTTTTCAGACCTTATAAATAAAAATAAATAATGTAACTTTTACAAATTATTTTCATTAGAAGATTTATAAATTTAATTCGCACGAATTAAATTAGAGCAGTAAACCGTCGGACGTGCAATATTTATGAGTAAATTGGTCGGCGTTATGACAGCTTAGAAGTTGTAGTAATGATATAATAATTGGAATTGATGGACTATATTGTTTGGGTATGTAGCAATTCTAAATGTGCCACATTTCCACATGCAAATATGTTTTTCACCCCTAGGGAGAGTACTCCACATTTATTAGTCTGCCCTACTTTTCTTCAAGAAACCAAGATTCCTCATACAACAATGTAATTTCAAATCTGTTAAAAAAAAAAAAAACATGTAATTTCAAATCTTTTCACCTTTGAGAAAAAAAAATTGCTTATTGATAATTTCTATTTCTTACTTGTTCATGAATTATATTTTGTGATGTTCTTAGTCGAATACAATTATTTGCAGTTTTCTTTATACATATATGTGATAGCATGATTCCAAAAAAAAAGTAAAATTGAATATTTATTTTTTCGAACACTCTATTCTTGACTTCGAATTCCTTTTAACAAAATGTTTTTGATTTTGCCGAGAAGTGAACATGCCTTTCTTTCTGATTTTACGAGGTTTTTAGCATCAAATGACCCATTTTTAGAATCACAAGACCCACGTGATGTCAAGTGTTATTCCAGACAAGTCACGAAAGCTTGATGTACTTACCAAGAGTTATTCTAGACAAGTCATAAAATATCCGATCATTTCTTAGTTTTGTTTGGTACTTCTATTAGAGTCATTAATCTGCAAAAACAGAGTAGTATCCCCGCTGAAATATATATTTAAAGTAATTTTATCTCTTCACCAATTGTATTAATAATCTTTTTAAATATCTCTGAGTCCCTCATGCCTATATGTCCTAAGGATGGTATTATGCATTGCGAATATGTACTTTGTTGATGATGCATATGTTCTAAGAATCTTTATTCTATTTTTTAAGTAGTGACGAGTCAATAAATTTGCATACAAAACATAAAAATAAACTACCACTTCGTCTTTTTCAACAATTTAGCTATATTTTCACAATATCACTTAGAAAGTCAAAATCTACATACTGGAGTTGCGATTTCTTTTTGTGATTTCTAAGAAGTCAAACTTACTATCATTGTAAGTAATATTATTTTTAAAATTAAGGAAAGATTGCTTACAATGAAATGTGGAAGTGGTAATTAACTCCTACCTATCAACGTCTTTATCCTATTTATTACAATATTGTACAAAAGTAAAAACACACAAGTATTATTGGTTAGTATCGCCTAACGCATAACAAAACAAACCCACATAATTACAATTTCATGAGCGCAAGGGACTTATGAATGCAACTTGTGACTATGATTTTGATGTGTCTTCATGCATGTTGATTTTATTATTTGATGACAAGTTTTCTTTTCTTTAAATGCTATTTATCTCTATCTAAGTGTCTCATTATATGCAAGAATGCTTATCATGATCAAATGGAAAATAGTGTTTCTTTCAGTTAAGGATCTATTAATCACAGTATAATATGCAAATAATGAAAAGTAGATGAAGGCCCCTCATAAAACTATGTAAACTGGGGTCACCACTCATCACAATTCCTACTATGGTGATTAAAAAGATTTAATTTACAGTTTATTGTGTCCTTCTTTTCTACGGTAATAACAACAAATTCAAACTATGTAAGACACAATTTCTAATCATTGAAATATCAAAATCCTAGACGTTTTTTTTTTCCTTCTGTTTTAATCAACTTGTTAAATGTTACACGAGGACATGAACTCAATACTCATTAATATAAACACATTTTTAGTTATAAAACATATACACCGACTTGTGATTAGATAAATACATGGTTTGCATCATATATTCAATAGGGTTGACATATATTTTTGTCTTAATGTCTGTTTTTACCGAAATATTTATCTTAGGAGGGGTTGATATTAAAGGGGTGGACATGTAAACCATCAAACCGCCAAAAAATTGGACCAATGGTTCGGCAAAAAATAATCAGATAGAGTTTGCTACTCGATTTTCAATCCGCCGTTCAAAACCGAGTAGTGAACTGATTTGATTTCGGTTTTGGGTGCCTAATACCTAAACCAAAACTGAAATTGAGAAGATAGATATATTTCAATTTATAGACTTATAGATATTTCATATCTGAATATTTGTGATTGTTAATTATCATTTGCAACTTGTATGTAGTTGTGGACTAGGGGGGTGTACAAAGGCAGGTTCGAGCGGGTTGTCGTCGAAAAATGACCATATCTAAAATTAGCTAGTTACCAATTTTTCAATTCGTGCGAGTTAAGTTAACAATGAAATCATGCGGGATGCGGGTTCAAAAGAACCACACCTTATTGTTTTCTTAAGTCCAAAGTTTTCCAAATAGTCAAAATAAAATAAAATAAATGAGATATGTAATTTCTAGTAACAACTCTTACTTAACAACAATGAGTAGAGAATTAGTCACACTCATTATTTCTTGACACATGGACTTGTTAATTAATCGATAATCCAATATTTTTAGTGGAAGACAAAACCTTGTATTTTTATACTAAATTATAGAACTTTCTTACATCAATTACAATATTTTACAACTCATCATTAAGGCTTTCTCACCCTATAATATATTCTACTTTGCCAAAATCAACAATACTTAATAGTAGGTGTGTACAAGAGCGGGGTGGGGCGGATTGTCGCTCAAAAAATCAACATACCTAAAGTTAGCGAGTTACTAAATTTTCAGCCCGTGTGTGTTAAGTTAACAATAAAATCATGCGGGTTGCGCGTGTCAGGTCTCGGTGGGTCGGGCGGGTCTTGTGCACCCTATTGTGGGCTATTGAATTACTGGTGATGAAATTTGAATTTGACATTTCATATTTGTGATTTGGGGTGATTTTTATTTTACTTTAAAGTTTAAGCATGCATGCTAGTGTTCTTTATGTAGCTTGAAAGTTGCAACAAATTTTTCTTTTTCACCCCAAAAGGACATCAATTTCAAATCGAAACCAGCAACTGATCAAACAGAATCGTTTTGAACCGTACAAAATCATCCTTGATCGGTACACGATCCAATTTTGGACTAAACTGATATTGAATCCACTTTATAAAATTTGGACCAACGGTACGATAAAATCGGTAAAACCGAATCACCTATGCCTAGGTAAAACATGAGGAAGAACTAGTACATACAATCGCTACATGATCACGTACATATAGTATATATGATGTTTTGGTGTGCACAATATCACATATAGCTCGTAGCATTCAGAAAGATTAAGATTTTATATATTTTTAAAATAATAAAGTATCAATCTATTAATATTATACCCAAGTTATATATTAAAAAAGAACTGAATTTGCTGTTCCACCTCATCGTATAGTCGTTGTACGTAATATTTTCTCGAAAGAAGAGGTTCTAATTAATACTTAGATAAAAACTGAAAAATGTAAAGTAAAAAACAAAAGAATTTACTTCATGGAATAGGAAAACTGTTGTTTTTTTATTTTTTATTTAAAAAATTTGTTACAAAATACGTATTATCTAAATTATTTATTTACAGCACTGTATTACTTAGTCATTGTAGTTAGGATTAATAAAGTAATTGTTTTTCTTCAATAGATAAAGCGGTAACCGTTTTGTTCTAAAAAAAAGCGGTAATCGGTTAAATAAAGTATTATATTCGATGAATTACTTTGAGTTTTGTACAATAATTTAAATCGAAGGAAATAATTTAAATCACAAAAAAATATGATTACCCGATTTCATTTATACTCTGAGCGGTGATTTTATGTAATCGGAGACTATGATTGGTTGACCATGATCCCATCATTCTCACTTACTAGCATTTTATAATTTCGGATGTGGTCTCACACGTACTCCTATGCATTCTATTCCAGCCGTGCATTTTGTATCATCATATTCCATTTTCCATTCATCCTACGGTTTATTTGATTGCGGATCATGAGAAATGTATTTTGAGATCCAAAATAAAACCCTCAAATTAAATTCTTGCCATAAAAGAATAAAAATCACTTGATTTCCAATATTTCCGATATTTCACTATATGTATCTCCTTCAGGCTTAGATGAGAAGATATCAAAATTAATCAACAGGAAAGATTATGAATACAATTAATTTAACTATCATTAAACTAAGATGAAATTATAACAATATATATTGTACATTAATACAATACTATTATAAATTAACGCAAAATTCTTGACTATATTTTAAATTACATCTCATTGAATTGAATGTTGTTTTGTAAAATAAGTCAATACAATAATATGAAAAGATCGGCTCGTAGAAACCGTGATCATACTTTAGATGTTTATACTGTTATTGGGTGGATTGATAGCCTATCAACCCTTGCCTCAACCATGCAATCAATTATTTAACATAGATCTCACAATAAAAATTTAATGTTGTTCTTAAATAACAATATGTCTAACAATACATTGTTGAAATTTTAGATACTATAGATAGGTGGATGCTTAAAATTTATTTTTCAATTTAACTTATATTATAAAAATAAGAGCAAACGTTCTCCATTTTGACTAATCTCCAAAATCATGTATCATTTATAGTACGTATCATATAGAAATTTACGACACGTGAATATAACGACGGTACGTAGTATAATCTCCATGTACACCACACTGAATAGTTACAAAAATAGGTATCTAACTCTACTTGTTATTATTACATACGCCACATAAATCTAGTTGTGAGTTAGTCCATAATTTTGGTATGTAAACACAACTTTGGTGTATATAAGATGGTGTTTTAATGAGATAAAATCCACAATTACCCACATTGTCATCCTTCCTGTTCGCCACGTCACATCCAACACTCAATATTTTTCTATGGTCGCTTCAACACAATAAGGGCCCCACCATTGAATCCAACGGCTAAAACAAAACAACCCCTCACATGTTGTTTTGTTTGCCTTTCACATACATAATTCCATTCAAATTCAATCACAAACCCTAGTTAAATTCTTAACCTCACCAAATAGTCACCATCATCATATAAACAAAACCTCCCAAAAAAAATAAAAAATAAAATAATAAATAATAAATAAAAACCTTATCTTCAACTCTCTAATAACCCCTCTCATCAAACCCCACTCGCTCTTCATCTCCTCCTCCTATTTCATTTCTCTCTCTCTCAGATCCAGAGCTAGTGAAATTACCATTATACCCTTCCGATGGCGTATTCATTCCCCGAGGAGGTCCTCGAGCACGTCTTCTTCTTCCTCAGCTCCGATCGAGATCGAAACGCCGTCTCGCTCGTCTGCAAGTCGTGGTACGAGATCGAGCGCTGGTGCCGCCGCCGCATCTTCATCGGAAACTGCTACTCCGTCACGCCGGAGATCGTGATCCGCCGCTTCCCCGACGTCCGGGCGCTCGAGCTCAAAGGAAAGCCGCATTTCGCCGACTTTAACCTAGTTCCCGAGGGATGGGGCGGCTACGTCCACCCGTGGATCGTGGCGATCTCGGCGGCGTATCCGGCGCTGGAGGAGATCAAGCTCAAGAGGATGGTGGTGACGGACGAGACGCTGGAGCTGATCTCGAAGTCGTTCAAGAGCTTCAAGGTCTTGGTGCTGTCGAGTTGCGAGGGTTTTACGACGGACGGACTCGCGTCGATTGCGGCGAACTGCAGGTTGTTGTTGTTGTTGATTTTGAGATGTGGAATAGTGATGTTTTTGTGTTTTGTGCTTGATTTGGTGGAAAATGTTGTTGTTTGTGATAGTGTGATGAGGAATTGGTGTTTTTGACTTTTTCATGTGTTTGAAATGTGGAAATCGGAATGTTAGAGCTAGTGTTGGAGTGAAATGTTTTAGTATCTGTTTGAAGGAGTTTTAGATCTCAATGTTTGGTGAGTGTAAAAAGATGGATCTGAGTACTTGTTGCATTATGAGTTTTTAGATTTGTTCATTGATGTTTGACTGACTTGTATACATCTGACGTTATGTTTCTAGATTTGTCTAGTTTGTTGCAAAGAACTCGTTTTTCTTAAGGATTAAACATGCCTGAGTTGCTGATCTGTTGAAGATGCGTTCTTGGAATACTATGACTAAAGTTCTTTCTTTTTGATAGATTGTGTCTGTTTTGATTATTGATTAAGTTCTGTTCCATTTTGCCTTTAATGAGTATGATTGGGTAAGGTTGTATCTCTTTATCTGCAGCTCTTCATTCACCTTGTTCAGAGTTTTTTCTGTTGTTTTAATATACTTAGAGGCAGTTGAAGTAGCCTTGGTTTTTCCATTTGACTTCATAAATCAAATATGTTCTACTCTAATAACTTGGTTAAACATGCTGGGAGTGATTGAGATTCTTGTTTACGCTGGCTTCTTTTCGCCTATTTTTTGACAGTGTTGACGAAATGTTATAAAGCCTAATAATTTCTTTTTCCCATTCTTCTCAAGAGTTTCTTTTGTGCGATTTTTGGTCTTTTTTGTTTTGGCAATGGTGATTGATGTATTATTTGCAATTGCAGGAACCTTAAGGAACTTGATTTGAGGGAGAGTGATGTGGAGGACTTGAGCGGTCATTGGCTTAGCCATTTCCCTGATAACTGCACTTCGCTTGTATCACTTAACATGTCCTGCTTGGGCTCTGAGGTGAGCTTTTCTGCCTTGGAGCGCCTGGTTTCACGTTGCCCTAATTTGAGGACTCTTCGGCTGAATCGTGCTGTACCACTTGAGAAGCTCCCTAATCTTCTCCGGCGTGCCCCCCAGTTGGTCGAATTAGGTACAGGTGCATTTTCAGCTGAAATTAGGTCTGATATATTCTCGAGCTTGGCTGATGCATTTTCAGTCTGCAAGCAACTTAAAGGTTTATCCGGTTTATGGGATGCTGTTCCGGCTTATCTTCCGGCCATGTATTCGCTCTGTGCTGGAATCACTTCATTGAACTTAAGTTATGCAACAATTCAAAGTCCTGATCTTGCCAAGCTTGTTAGCCAATGTCCAAATTTACAGCGTCTATGGGTATGTGAATCTACCTTCTCTCCGTCATTCCGTGTCACTGGAAGCTCAAGCGATCAAAACTTAACTGTTAAATGCATAAACCTGTAATCATTGTAGTTGGATTGTGAATAACTGAAAGTAGTTTCAAGTGGGAGCTAAGTTTACTGCTAGTTGTGTTCCAACCATATCTTTTTATTGGCTTATGCTCACTTTATTAACCTATGTTATTATATTGTATGCTTGTGCTTACTAGCTCATGGTCGAATGCAGGTTTTGGATTACATTGAAGACACTGGTCTCGAAACCCTTGCTGCATCTTGCAAGGAACTGCATGAACTTCGGGTGTTCCCTTCTGATCCTTTTGGAGCAGAACCTGATGTAGCCTTGACAGAACGGGGGCTTGTTTCTGTCTCAGAAGGCTGCCCCAAACTCCAGTCTGTTCTATACTTCTGCCGCCAGATGTCTAACGCTGCATTAGTTTCAATTGCAAAGAATCGGCCAAATATGATCCGCTTTCGATTATGTATCATTGAGCCACAAGCTCCCGATTACTTAACCCTTGAACCACTTGATACTGGCTTTGGAGCCATAGTAGAGAGCTGTAAAGAGCTGCGGCGGCTTTCCATGTCTGGCCTTCTAACCGATCGAGTTTTTGATTACATTGGAACCCATGCTAAGAAACTGGAGATGCTTTCTATAGCTTTCGCTGGAGATAGTGACTTGGGTCTCCATCATGTGTTGTCTGGCTGTGAAAGTCTCCGAAAACTTGAGATTAGGGATTGTCCATTTGGTGACAAAGCTCTCTTGACCAATGCTGCAAAGCTGGAGACAATGCGATCCCTTTGGATGTCCTCTTGCTCGGTGAGTTATGGAGCGTGCAAGATTCTTGGTCAGAAGATGCCCCAACTCAATGTTGAGGTTATAGATGAGAGAGGGCCCCCTGATTCAAGGCCAGATAGTTGCCCTGTTGAGAAACTCTACATTTACCGAACTGTGGGAGGGAGAAGGGTTGACATGCCTGGTTTTGTTTATACCATGGATGGACATTCTGCCTTGAGGTTTTCTTAGGCTATTATGGAACGTAAAAAATCAAATTCCCTTTGGTTCAAGTGAAGCAGGTAATACGCTCTATGTGCTAATCATCATTCTACTTTTATATCAGCAATTTTATGTGATTGCAGCAGCAGTGCCAGTGAAAGTCGTGGGAAGAAGCTATGAAGGACGGAGGTTGAGAGGCTTGAGAGCTCAATTGCCATCAGTTTTACACTTGGCTGAGCTATTGGTTTGCAATCGGTTACTTAATAAGGAGGTTTTTTCTCTTGTTGTTACATGTATCGGCAATTTGTTTTGGAGACAACTATGATGTATACTATGTGCAGACTTGTGCAATCTTTAGGTGGTTGATTATATTGTTTGGATATTAAGTGCTCACATTTGTTATTTGGTTTAATCATAATTTATTTTTGGCAATAAATAGTGTAAGTTTTCATGGGGGAGTATTGAATATGAACAACTATCAGTTCATCAGGTGATTCTTTGTAGACACTGTTTTAATTCATCAACTGTTGTGGTAAAAAATGTTTATTGTAGAGTAAAGAATGTTATGCACTGTCTTACGGGCTTGAAGTACATTTATTTCGTCCTAAATTTATTTATGAATTTAATAGGTAAATGTATATATTGCTGAACTAAGGTATTTAACGCCTGGTAGCCATTTGATTGATGTCACAATGATAGGTAATATACAATGAAGTCGAAATCAGTTGATGTAAACTAATTAACTATCTGCATATTTAGTGGGATTTAAACCTAATTCGATTACGTGTTTAGACCAGAGGTTTCTCGATTTTCTAAATTTATAATGATAAAAAAAGTTTGAAAGGCATATTGCATTGTTTGTATCGTCTTTTGGAATCTGAAATCTAACATATGATAAAGAAAGAGAGAGCATCGACTGCAGTGCACATGTGACAGATTCTGAGGGAGTAAAGAGAGACCTTTGGTTTCTTTTTGAAAATCACTGCAATCTTCCCTCAAATACTTGATGACCCATTAAAATCTTTTAGAGATAAAAAAGGAAATTATTTATTTCAGATAAAAATCTGTAAATTTTATAACATTTTATTTAATTTAAATTTTTTTCTTTTGCGTTTAATTTGCGAGTGTGTGTGCAAGTGTGAGGGATGAACGCACACCCCACCACCACAAAAAAGAAACAAAAAGAAATGAGAAAAGAATGGGATAAGAAAAAGGCTGACCTCTGCCAGGTGGGGCACACATTACCATCACTTGTGAAACCCAACATTTCATTGGGTGTTTGGTTGATTGGCTGATGATTCCTTCCACATCTCAATTATTTTTAATATAATTAGATTACCACTTTTAATTTCATGATATTTCTTCATTCCATTAATGGGTTTTTGATGTGTGCAACTTTACGAATTGTTGTAAGAATGACTCCTTATGTCATGGATGACTCAGTTAATCTATTTTTACCTTTTTCAAATTTATTCATGTAAAATATATTTTAATCTTTAGAAACACTTGAATTTGGGTTATTTCTGCAATAATAAGACTATAAAAGAACAATTAAAGATGCATAGATTTGTTTGGAGACGTCGTCAAGCCGGGTGTTTTGACTATTTTCGATGATTCAAATTGCAACCCTCATTACATTTACTTAAACTGCCTATAACATATTCAAAAAACTTAGATCGTGGGTGTCGTAAAATGGTGTACGTACTTCTCATAATTGCAACCCAACAGTTTGATCACTAAACAGTAGATTGCCATACTAACTTGGGTATGACATGAACGTTCTCCATCCACTAATTTAACCAGTGGCAGCAGAACAAATATTTGACTCTTAAGTTTTAAAATAAAAAGAAATAATGCAATTTAGAAAGTATAAGTAGGTCAAAAAAGCATGTTGGCGCAACGTCTTGTCAAAAGAGGAGAACCAAACCCCACTTAATGCTTTCAACTTCAACCACTATGCATTCGGCTAAGTGTGTTACTTCCGAAGACTACATCATCTTCTTCTCCTAATTAATTATTGATAACTTTTGGAATTGGACACGTCCAGACAAGGGCTTGTTTGTTTGGAAAATAGAAAATAGAAGTATGGATTAAAGTTATAATTTTTTTTCTTGAAAAGTACTCCAACAAGATATAAAAGTATCTTTCATGTTTTACAGCATGTTTTACGAGTTTAACATATTGAAACAATCTCAAAACATTGATTTTTAATATTTGGTGAACCAAAACATACAACGAATCGAAACTTTGATCCATATTTGTAAGTACGCTCTTTTTGGATTGGATTTGTGATGATACACTTTTTTATCTACTTTCATCTTATAAGTTGGGTTGGTTAACCATTTTTAATTAGAAGTTATGATTTTAGGACAGTATCAACTACTTGTTAATATTGGATAATTGTCCATTAATATGTGCTCCTTGCTTCCTTTCTTAATGGAAAATCAACTAGCCCCCCAAACTACATCAAGTCATATGAGCAATTCAAACTCCAAAAGTCCAGCATAAAATCATTTCTTCATATAATATCTTAATTAGATTGCCAAATGACCATTGTTATAAAAAAAAAATCAATTTCGCTTTAATCTCAACAACAAAAATGCTTAATTATCGGTGCATAGAGTTACATATCCAATTAGTAGAATAAGTAGGAGTTGAAATTGCTCTCAAAATTCATTTCTGCCTTCAACTTTGTCTTTAATAAAGCAAAACAGGTCTCTTACTTTTATGGTCTGCATACCGTACACCCCTGGACAAGTGCCTTGTACGTACTTTCTACAATGACTTTAGACCTAAATGATTCTTTTATTCTTAATTCTAACAATTCGATTTGTATTTATGTTGTACAAACAAGTCAATAATTTTAAGCCATAGAACTCTGTTTGCAAGTACTGCAACAACGGCTTGAAATTTAATGTAGAATCATCTGTCAAGGGGCCTAAGCACCTACAATCTTTTTACTTGAGATGGACTACGGAGCCGATTCTTTTTTATTTTTATTTTAAATAACACCTTATCCTTCATTTGGTTCATATGATTAGATTTTCAGAGAAAAATACGGTTCTTCAAAAGCTGGTTTTGTCCTGTAAAAAAAAGACTAAATAATCTCAATTTTGTCAATTATTGACTACCTACTGAAATGTCCATTATTCTCTCCTCCAAATTTTTATATTCTTGATGGTTATATCCTCCTTAATGTGGTAGTTAAATAAATCATACCAATTTTATTTTTTAGAAAAAATAAATAAATAATTATTCAATAAATTTTATTTGTCTTCAAGTCATGAAGCTGTTTTGTTCACTCAATAAGTAGTAAATTGGAATCTTCATCTCATTGTAATCTGGATTTAACTTATGAGAAAATTTTCAATGTTGTAGTCCCAAATATGTCGTGTTATTTAGATGATTCCATATTAAATACATTAAAGAATTATAATTTCGGGATGTATGCAATTCTTTTTGAAGATTTTATTGCAGACAAATACTTTGTTTAATTAAAATAGTATTATATAGCATTACATGACAACGTTTTAAATAAGTGGTCTAATTATGAATTATTCGAGCATGGCGCTGGCCGGCTGCTATTCCTTTTTACCTTTAAAAATGGGGTTAATTTCATCCACCTCCCCTGAGGTTTCTTCTCTCTCTACCCACCTCCCCTCTAGTTTGAATCTTTTCCATCCACCTCCCCTCTGGTTTGGATTTTTCCCATTCACCTCCCTGAGATGGTTGACTATTAGTCAACAATTATATTTGAGGGGTAAAAGTGTCACTTGATAAGAAAAAAAACTAGTAAATTGTTATTCATAACACAACCAAATTACTTAATAAATTGAATTGCAATATGCAATATTGAATGGAAAATTTTATATAAAAACTTGTATTTAGATAGTTAAAATTTTAGTAATAAAATTCATGTTCATTGCAAACAATACATAATTAAACATAAATAATGTGGAATACAACATTCAATAATTCATATATCTTTCTATTGCTAGTTAAAAGTCTTTGAACCGTACAACTATATTAAATTATTAATTTTGTTATATTGTTTACAAGATATATGAGCTGTTGAAATATTAGTTATACGATTATATTTATAACACATTTAAGAAACTTAATGGTTCTACAATTATTAATATATATATATATATATATATATATATATATATATATATATATATATAGTATCGAATAAAAAGTATTAATCGAAAAATGTTATATTTATCTAATTATATCGTGGAAACGCTATATATGGAATTTAGTTATGTTTGGCCCTAACTTTAGGGTCCAACTCTATTTTATACTTATGCTAAAATGTGCTTGTGTTTTCTTTTCTAAATTAAACATTGTTTGCATCCAATTATCGTCTACATAGCCATGTATTTATTTATTTATGTCCTCCTTATTATATATTAGGGTAAGCCCAAAATACATTTGTACATTTATTATATGTATATGTTAGTTGCAATGAACATATATATTATTACTAAAATATAATTATTTAAATATAAGATTTACATCTAATATTGTGTATTAATAATTATTAATTAATTAAGTTATTTTGTTGTGTTGTGAATAGATATTCAATAATTTGTAGTACTTTAATATTGATTGACACTTTTGCCCTCCAATTTAAACTATTAGCTAACAATCAGAGGGGAGGTGGATGAGAAATTTCAAACTAGAGGGGAGGTGGATGGAGAGAGAAGAAACCTCAGGGGAGGTGAATGGAATTTGCCCTTTAAAAATGCATAAACTTTGTCTTTATGAATAAGTTTTCATGACACGTTTCAACTAACAAGGTGCACAGGTGAGTGGAAAATAGATTTGGCTAAACTAAGTTCTATCTGTATCACATTATTGGGGAAAAAAAAAAGTTCCATCTCTATCTTGATTTGGTGGAAAATATTAGAGTACCTTCGTTTATATCGAATCAGAATTTTATTTTCAGACTTTTCCAGTTAATATTTGATAATTACTTGAAATAAAAGTTGGATAATCAAAAGGGTCGTTCGGGACTTTTCAAACGTTGGTAACAAAAATTTCAAAAAGCTAACCACCAATTCGAAATCGTAGGGGCGTGATGGGGAACTCACGCCTAATCACTACTTTTATCAATAAAACCAAAGGTAGTAAAATTGACCAACCAAAACAGTTTTTTTTCGTTTTTAATCTTTACCTTAGTTTTAGAGATTAATCCATCATGAATACCAAATGGCTCCTACAGAGAAACATGGGAAGCAAAAGTCACCCGTGGCAATAAGCTATCTAATATCCATTCCATAGAGTTATGACCTTTTGCCTATAGTTTTAACACTTCATCCAAAGACTTGCCATTTTAAACACAAGAATAATTCGTAACCTCGAGTTTTAATGGTTAACAATTGTGGCAGCAAGCTCTACCATAAACTTAGCCTAGTCAAATATGTTCCAAATTATTTTACCAGTTCCGCTGACAATGTCAGTAGAAAATTAGCTTTATGTCATGAGTATCATTTCACTAATTGCACAAAATAATAGACCCACTTAACATTTGGTAAGTTAGAACAAACATACCGTATTTAGTTCCCAGAGCAAGTACATACTGAACAAAGAGGGTTTGAAACTAACTGGTTGAACCGCTAATTGTTTCCAGAAGATGCTCTATTCTGTATTTCATGACAGGCTGACCTGATCTGGTTTTCTTGTACATTTTCTCCTTTAAATCTCTTCTCCGAGCTTCAGCTTGTTGTATCTTCTCCTTCTTCGCTTGAATCACGACTTCCTTCTTCATCCGAGCTTTCTCTTCCTCCGCGTGCTTTTTCTCGTACAACTCTTCAAGACTTCTTGGTTTCTTTTTGCTTTTCTTGTTCTGCTGTTCAGCAGAAGTATTATCCTTTTTTGTTTCACTGCCACCCTGCGGAAAAAAGGTTGTAACAAAGATGAAATTTGTTGGACTAATCCAGGCTTGTTTAAGATATTAGATCCACATATATAAAACTGAAACGATATGTATGGTGTCAAAAGTAAGAATGAGATACATCAATGCTGACATCCAATGACGTGGGACGGAAACGAGATACATCAATGTTGAGATCCCATGACCTGGAAGGGACATTCTGCTGCTCTATTGACTTCTTGTATTTGTTCACACACTTGGCATTCTTGTAAAACTCTCTTTGCTTCTCTATACAAACAAACAAATTAATGAATCGATATAACTCGAAACTTCAAGAGTAATGATTTATTAGCATTTGTAAAATAGCACATCAGTAAAATTATAGTCCCACTATCATATCCCAAATTCCCAATTGTAAGTCAAATAAGGAGGCTACAAAGTCCCAGCTCAGGAATTGGCGCAACAATTCCACCCAAGGTAATGAGAGATTTAGATTCATTGACAAAGATCATGCTGCACAATCAAATATAATAGCCAACTGGAAGAGTTTCACTGGTCGGCATTACTTATCTAATGATTCAAGAAATAATTATACTTCCAGTATTACCTTCCAAACGCAAAGCATATCGGCATTCAATGATATTGGCTATAAAGTTGCAACTCATTAATTGACAAAAAGAAAATCCACCTAAAATGCTACAAATATTGCATTACTCGATTATCCGTTATAGCACTTTGGCACTAAACCTCTCAAAAAGCTTTATGGATATTTCTTAAGTTCATCACAACTATTTTCTGAACTTTATCGAAACCTCTAGAAATTTTGCAAAAAGTTTCGAATGCTTGGCTTGACGAAACATACCTCGAAACCAAAACTTTGATTCATGGGCATGTTCATGTGGGTATATAACGTTGTTTAGCATAGACAAGAAACATAACGCTTATCATCATAAGTGAGTCACTAACTAGTTTAAAGTTTATACTGTAACAAAATACTTCAATTTTAGTTCGGCACAATATTTTGTTGTTTGACAAGTTTTGATATTAGTGTTTGTTTGTTTTGAGAATTATGGATAATTAAGATTTACATGAATGAAAAGAAAAAAACATGCTTGTACCTCCTGCACACACAACGAGCACTCTCTTAGATAATTCTCTCATTATTTTTGTTGTGTTCTTTCTCTCGCTTCAGGTAACGATTTATAAGAGCCAACGAGAAGTTAGTTTCGGAGGACTAGAATCTCACATTGCTTCTTTAGTTCCTTTTATATTTTTTTGATAATTATCTTTAGTTCCTTTTGATTGTAAGTAAATTATCACTCAACTAGCAATTTCACGATGCTCTTACACATTCCGACTTTTGTTTCTCTAAACATTGCAAGTTGCAACTATGTGGCCCAGAAAACAGTGAGCGCTCACTGTGTGCGCGTCAAATATAAGTATTTCCATTACCGTAAAACTGAATTAACAGATAATGCTCAAACAAATGAACCTTAATACGAAGACTTTTCATACAACACATTATTGCGTCAAAATTAAAAGAGGTAATTTGTTAAAAAATAAATTTAAACTAGGTTGTAAGTCACTTATGACAGTAACATTATCATTTATGGTTGATGCTAGACAACAATTATATCCCGACACGAAAACACCTCCTCAACCCATGCAAGGATCCACTATACAAATATAAATGCATGTCGTGGTACATACCATGCCCCTACAAAGACACTATGCTCTTGTATTGTACGCTAGGAGGAATAAGCTACGACGACACCAAGCCCAACCAACAAGTCCTTCATAGCCCGTTGGTACCCCTACCATACCAACGTAGAGTTGGAACTAAACTAACATAACATAACATATCGAAACACAACGGAACGACCGATCATCACAAATGTTTAATGTTATTTTTAAAAGCTAGTCCATTTCGGTCATTCCGTTATAAATACCAGAACGCCATATATCTTCTGTAAGACATCTCAAATTCAACACTAGAACAAAATTTCACTAACCGAAGCCTATCCTAAAGAGCACATCACAAGAAAACACGACATAACACAGAACACGTACAAGCATTATCAAAACTCCCACAAATCAGTGAATTTTAATATACCATATCACAACAGAAACAATTAAAACAATAAAAAAACATAATCAAATTACATTCAAAAAATGCAAAAGGCAAAAAAGGGAGAAGCTTACTGATCAAAGAAGGATTATAATTGTCACTCCTAGTCTTAGCATTGGCGAACGATTCGAGCGACAAACCACCGCCTCTGCCTCCCATTCTCTGCATATTCTTCTTCATCTTCTTCTTGTTCTGGATCGCATCCTGACCGTTGATTTTACTCCGTTTACTTCCACCGTGCTCTGAATATCCTCCGCCTCTCTTCATCGCGTTGTTCAAACGAAAGATTGAATTCAATTTTAATTTCGAAACCCTAATTATACACAAAAACCAGCAAATTGAATGAATTGGGGATGATGAGTATCACTTCTCCTTCGTAGTTGGACTTTTTCTTTATTTAAAAGCCCGCCAAAGCCCTAAATAGGCCCAGTACAAATTGGGCTTGGATATTAAGTTTTGGTTTGGATATTAAAATTGAGATGCAACAAATTTTTTTTATTTTTTTTTTTTTTATCGTGTCTTTTCCTTTTAATATTGGTTCTTTGAGTATGAAGAGAAAATCTTTTTTGATTTGTGCAATATTTTTTCAAGAATAATATTTGTCCCATTTTATGGAAAAATTATTAGGTGCAGCCGCTGCATGATGACGTGATGCATCCTGTGGTGGAGATTAAACATAATTCCTAAATAATAGGGTATTTACTTCTCCGATCCTCATTCCAACCTTGCATTTGCGTTAATAACCGACTTGCTGTACCGCCTCATCGTACAACTGCTGCACCTAATAATCTCTCCATTTTGTGATGGAGTACATTGAAAACCCATGTGAGGTATATTATACTCTAGAAAACAGTTTTTGCATTATACTAATAAAATTTAAATCTAATTTCTATAAACAACAATATATTAAAACATACACTGCCATTCAAATATTTAAATTAGAATCTTCATATAATAAGTAATTTTAGCAAAAAAATCAAGATTGTCTTCCCAATAGGGACACACACAAGAGGGTGGGATGGAGTCTGACGGATGGACGATGCACGAGTGGTCCTTCTCTACTTCATTACACTTCTCTAAGACGATATTTTGCTAATACAATTCTGTTTTAGTGGATTACTAAGTAGTTCCAATTCTTGAATCTTGTCGTCACGTTTGGTCCATAGAAATATTAACAAAAGCTCTATCAATTTCTAAAATTTATCATCTCACTTGGTCTCAATGTAATAAAGGAAAAAGAAAAGATAGTCTCAAATTCTGAAAATTGTAATGACATTTGTTCTCAAGCTTTAATTTATTATTAAGGGTGGTTGATATTTTGCACCATCTAAATATTGTCCTTTGAAACTTTGCACCCTTAAATAAAACAATTTTTTTTTTCACTTTACACCCTGAAGTTGTTAATATCAGAATTTTAAAAATTAAACTCTCTTTTCAGAATTTCATATAAGCTATATTTTGTAATCCCTATTCCAAAATAACAAATATTAGTTGTTAATATTGGTTCTTTGATTATGATAAAAGATTCTTTGTTTTTGGGTTGATTTTCATGTTTTTCTTTGCAAGAAGAATATTTGTTCTATAGTTTGGCAGTGTACATTCAAAATCTACCTTTTTCTTTTTTACTATTTATCATGAATATTTCACGTGTGTTTTTAGAGTTCTAATTTTTTCTCATGGAATAATAAAATTTACTTAATAACAAATTAACAATTCAACAAATTATTCTTATAAAAACTTACAAAGCTGACAATAGCTTTTTACAGTTTTAAGTTAACACAGTACTCTCCTTTCGTTAGGTTTTCCTACTAGGATTATGATTGCTCTTTACACATTCTTAAAAACGTTTTTATTCTTTTACTTAATAACGCGTTAGGTCTCTTTTCCTACTACAATTATGATTTTCCCTTTTATATATATATATATATATATATATATATATATATATATTCTTAAAAAGGAACATAGAATCGTAATTCATTACTTCTCTGCCTGATCGAGAACCCTAAATATTCGCTTAGAAAAAGAAAAAAAAAGCTTGGAACCCTTATCTGACTTTCCAAAAAAAAGGCTAGAACCCTAATCCGACTTTCCGAAAAACTTGATCACAACCCGACATGGGACTTCAGAAAGAAGGAGGCCGACGTCCAAAACTCTCTACGATTGCCGCGGTTCGACGTGGAAGAGGACGGCCACCAAAGAAACGAACCGAAAATATTTTCAAAAACTTGATCATTCCTAAGAAACCTAGAAGCAAGCCTTCGGATCGTAAAGACCAAAAATATGATCTTGCGGCTGCCGGAAGTTCAGAAACGCCGGCGAGTACGGATGATGATAAAGAAGGAGACGGGAACTCGCTTGTACCTCTTTGCATGGATTCATGGTTGTCTAAACCATTATCCGAGTATACTATTCCGGGTCCAGTTCACATGGAGGCAATAGATTCGGATAAATCTCTATGTGTATATAATCTTCTCACCGACATTATTATAGATGGTGAGAATTTGTGTGTTAGGAAGAAGTTTGCTCAAAATTAAACTTCGTATACATGTATATCATCTCAATTTTGTGTAATTTGTAAATAGTTGATGAATATTTAGTTTTGATTCCAAATTTTACTTATTAAAGTAGCTACACTAATCACATGCAGACATTAACTACAACAAAAACGATTATCAAAGACTAATTATTACGAACAATTCAAAAATTTATTCCAAAAAAAAAAGCCGTATCAGCAACAACAAAGGTGTTGTTGAAAGTACTGCTTCTTACAAGAATTATTTGCAATTAGGCCTGTCAATAAATACCCTCACATCACATTCACAAGTTAAGGGTCATTGAAACGCTAAATCATATCAGGAGACCTTTTTCTTTTTGATAATTTAGAATTATGCATTTGATAATTTAGAATTATGCATTAATACTACGAACAATCATTACATCAAATAATCCATTAAAAGGATTAAAGCAAAAATAAATTCTAATGGATTCCCAACTCGAAACCAACTCAAGAGAACATGAGTAACAACATCGAACACACGAAAAAGAACAAATTGAAGCATTAGTCAAATTGTCACGCTGGAGAGACAAACAAATTTGAAAGCTATTCCTTGACGCATAAGGAACAAAATCTAGTAGCCTCCGAACCACCGATTCTCGCAGCTTTCGCCGACAACACCGGTCATAGACATGGAAACGGTTCCTTGGGCATGATCCAAAAGTCTCTATTTTAGCCATAATCTTTCTATGGCTCTTGATACTCCAATGCAGCAAATTGAGAGAGATTTGTAGATAATCCTTAAAGATCAATTCTCCACAAACAAAAACAAGACTACATAACATCAAAACAAGGAGCGATCAAACAAAATATAAACATAAAATAAAAAAAGCTAAGTAAGAAAAAGCAGTAAAAGCAATGAACCCCTATTCACTGTTTAGCATATTCACCGGAACTAAAATCATAAACAACCAATGAAGAGAAAAGAGTTTCTATATATTAAAATCCTCAATTTACAAAGAGTACAAAGAGTGTATTTATATACAAAGACTCATCCTTAAACAAGGAAGTAAAATCATAAAAACGATAAACACAAATCCGCTTCCTAAGATATAGCGGATTCCCTAATACGCCCCCGCAAAATAGCCATGCCATCGGCCAAGGCTATTTTAGAACGAAGAAGAAGAAAGCGTGCACGAGGAAGAGACTTTGTAAGAAGATCGGCGAGTTGATCAGCAGTGCTAATGTGAGAGACCGAGACAAGGCCTTTGGAGACAATGCCACGAACAAAATGAATATTAATGGCGATATGTTTCATGCGCGAGTGGAGAACCGGATGGAGCGAGAGATGAGTTGCGCCAACGTTATCATAGAAAATTATGGGAGGAGAACGAAGCGGAAGACGAATTCCCGTGAGAAGATTTTGAATCCAACGAATCTCAGAGGTAGCGGTAGCAAGAGCCCAATATTCGGCTTCAGTGGATGACCTAGCAACAACACGTTGCTTTCGGGAACTCCATGATATCGGATTCGGACCGTGAAAGACCATAAATGTCGTGGTAGAGGAGCGATTAGTTGGATTCCCTGCCCAATCGGCATCGGAGAAACCACGAAGAGAATGAGAAGAAGCACGACGAAGGAGAAGACCATGGGAAATGGTCCCCTTAAGGTAGCGGAAAATGCGTTTGACACCAGTCCAATGAGTGTCGGTTGGTGTAGAAACAGCTTGTGCAAACCGATTGACAGCAAACGCGATGTCCGGTCGAGTGAGCGAGAGATATTGAAGTTTGCCAATGGCTTGGCGATGGAGCCGCGGGTCGCAAAGGCTATCAGAAGTAGAGGAAGACAAAGTGGTGGCCATGGGAGTTGTGACGGGTTTTGCTCCCTCCATTTTATGACGACGAAGGATATCCAGAATATATTTTTGTTGAGAGAGGAGCAAACCAGCGGAACACGGGACAACCTCAACTCCTAAAAAGTAAGACAAATGACCGAGATCCTTAACCGCGAACGAGGAGCCAAGGCTGGAAATGACAGAGTTGATGAAGGAAGAGTCGGAGCCCGTGATGACAATGTCATCGACATAAACCAAGACAAAAATCTGCTTAACACCGTTGCAAAGAAAAAAAAGGGAGCAGTCCAATTGAGATTGGACAAAACCGAGAGATAAGAGAGACGACCGAAGAGCGTGAAACCATTCACGTGGGGCTTGCTTCAAGCCATAGAGAGACTTGCGTAGACGACAAACATGAGAGGGAAAGTTGGAGTCCACAAAGTCAGGAGGTAGATGCATAAAAATCGTTTCAGTAAGGGCGCCATGGAGAAAGGCGTTACTAATATCCAATTACCGGAGAGGCCAAGAATGAGTGACGACAAGAGATAAAATAAGACGAATAGTAACCAATTTTACAACCGGACTAAACGCTCAACATAGTTGATGCCCGGGCGTTGATGGAAGCCTTTGGCGACAAGGCGAGCTTTGAATTTGTCAATAGAGCCGTCGGGTTTGCGATTCACACGAAAAACCCATTTACATCCGATGATATTCGAAGCGTGATGAGAAGGAACAAGGTCCTACGTGCCATGAGATAATAAAGCGTTCCTCCAACATAGCACGACGCCAGTGAGGATTTTGAAGAGCTTGAGAAACACATGAAGGTTCGGGAACATCGGTAATATAGTGTTTGTTTGCATTTTGCACAACTTTCGGGCAACAGATACCATTTTTCCCACGAGTAATCGTGGGATGAATGTTGAGAGGTGCCGAAAAATTTGCTGGTGGCGACGAAGCAGGAGACCAGACGTCGGAAGGAGGCAAAGCCAGTAGTGGCGACACCACCGATGGTGGCAACAAGGACGAAGTTGGCGGTGGCGGGAGAGCAGGCCGAAGAATTGGAACAACAAACAAATCGGGAGAGGACGAAGTTGTAGACAAATGAGTCATCCGAGCGGAAGGAAAAATGTGTTCGACAAAGCGAACATGACGAGAAATAAAGACCCGATGAGTCGCGATGTCCATGCACTTGTATGCACTTTGAGAGGTGGAGTAGCCCAAAATTAAACAAGGCCGCGACGGAAATGATAATTTTCCAGCAACATATGGTCGAAGCCAAGGGTAGCATAAGCACCCAAAAACACGGAGCTTGGAATAATTGGGCGGCGAGCCAAACAACTTAGAGAAATGAGAGGAATTGGCGAGAACCGGCGGCAGCAAATGATTGAGCAAATAAACAGCCGTGTGAAAGGCATGAGACCAATAAGTTGGCGGCAAATTGGACTGATGAAGCAAGGCACGGTCGAGTTCAGTGATGGAGCGATGGTAACGCTCGAAAATCCCATTCTGTTGCGGAGTATGAGGTGCAGTAGTGAGCCACGAAATCCCCGCCTCAAGAAAATAATTTTTAAGTGCAAGAAACTCGCCCCTGTTATCACTATAAAAATTAACAATGCTATGCTTAAATTGCTTCTCAACAAGCGGCCGAAAATGGCGAAACACATCACAAACTTGGGATTTAGATTTTAATGGAAAAAACCACGTATAGCGACTGAATAAATCCACTAAAATAAAATAATCACGAAATCCATCAAGGGAAGGCGTAGTCGGCCCCCAAACATCCGCAAAGACATAATGTAAAGGATGTAACGCCACAAACGACGACTCCAAAAATGGTAAACGATGTGCTTTGCTAACACAGCAAGACTCACAATGCATATCTTTCGCAGATGATTTAAAAACGGGTAAATTAAAAGCAGAAATTAATTGAGAACTAATCTTGAACGCCGGATGCCCAAAACCTGAATGCCAAGTAGAGGGTGAGGTTCGAACTCCCAATGATGCGAATTTTTCCTCGGATTACAGGTAGTATGAGGGAGGCCGAATATGATACACCCCATTATTGCAAAAGCCCCTTCGGCAGTGGATCCCCCGTAAACGTGTCCTTAACAACAAAATGGTCAGGAAAGAATTCCAAAGAAACATTATTATCCTTCGTGAATTGATGCACAGATAGGAGATTTTGCCGCGATGAAGGAACACATAATATATTATTCAAATGAAACTGGCGAGTTGGAAAATTAAGAGAAGAAGAACTCGTATGGGTTATGCGCATACCAGAACCATCAGTGAGGTGCACCTCATCCGTGCCATCGTATTCAGAATGGTATTGCATGTTATTGAGATCGCCAGTCATGTTGTGAGACGCGCCAGAATCGACGAGCCAGTTGCCTTACTGAGGACGCGGCTGGGAAGGAGGCGTGCTAGCCTAGTTAGCCATGGGATTGATCAAGTTTGCAATTCGACAACACTTGATAGCAGTATGACCAGCTTTGTTGCAAAATTGGCAAACAACAGATTCATAGTTGGCGTTGTTGTTGTTGTTGTTGAAATTATTCGGAGAGCCACGGCCACGACCCCTATTATTGTTAAAGCGTCCACCACGATTATTATTATTACCACCACGCCCACGATTATTTGAGAAGCGGCCGCCACGATTCGAAGGATAATTTTGTGGTTGGGCGTTGTTGGCGGTAGCAACAAGGGTTTGGGATTCGGCTTCGTAGCGACGAAGATAAACTTCGTGATTGACAAGTGCACTGTGGAGTTCAGCGAAGGTGAGCGGATGTTCACGGAGCATAATCGATGCAGCGATATCACGATATTGAGAGCCAAGTCCACTAAGGACATAGAGGGTGATATCGTCGGGGTGGAGCGGACGATCAATCATAGCAATCTCATCAACCTTTGCTTTGATGTTTGTTAAATATTCTGAAACAGATCGGACTCAAGAGTGGAGGTATTGAGAGCATATTTCAGGGCTAAGACACGAGTGCGATCGGGACGAGCAAAAGCCGACATCAACAACACCCAGGCTTTGGCAGAGCTGTTGGCGGAGTGGACAAGAGGCACGAGTTCAGACGTCATGAAGTCGACAAGGGCACCGAACAAAAGCTGATCCTGTTGATACCAGTGGGGGTAATCGGGATCGGAGGTCGCCGGTGGAGGCGGATTGCCTTGAAGATGACCGAGTAAATTTAGACCTCAGTATTGAGCGATTACCTGGAGACGCCAGGACAGGTAGTTCGAGTTGGTTAAACGGAGGGTGAAGTGATGTTGAGCATTCACAGGAATCAGAGTCGATGGGGAGGTCACGACAGCCGTGGTATCGGCGGGGGCGGACGATTCTCCGGAGGAATTGACGGCAGACATGGCGTGGAAAAGATGGAAATGATCGAATTAAATCGTGAAGATATGGATGGCTATTGTGATACCATGAGGAGAAAATAGTTTCTATATATTAAAATCCTCAATTTACAAAGAGTACAAAGAGTGTATTTATATAAAAAGAGTCATCCTTAAACAAGGAAGTAAAATCATAAAAACGATAAACACAAACCCGCTTCCTAAGATATAGTGGATTCCCTAATAACCAAATCGATCTATCCGGAGATACAAAATAGAATGTACCAAACAAAAAGAAGCGAGAAGAATAGAGGTCTAGGGTCACCCATTTATCAAGAGAAGCACATTGGATCCCCTTCCACCCCAACTCGCATGCTTGCTTGAGCGGTGGCTGTGTTGATGGATGTTGAACAAGTATGTTGCAGGAGGGGATGAGCTTGAGACGCCGTCGGCCATGGTGGTGGTGGTTTTGGTGGTGTTTTTCTGCCGAAAATGACAACAGTGGTGGCACGGCTGCCGATAGTGGTGGAGAGGCTGCTGATAGTGGTGGAGAGATACCATATCCGGTAGTTTTCCATGTTCTCTTCACTAATCGCCGATGAGGTGCAGAGCTTTTCACGAAGGGACGATGGGGCGGACCAAAATCCCATGATTCTTTAGAAGAGAATGAAGAGAGAGGAGAGAAAGGATCAATAATAAGGCAGTAGGAAGAAAAGAGGAGGAAAGATGAGGAGGGAGGAGATGGAGGCGACTGCAAAAGCAGCCAAAACCCTAGAAAATGGAAGGAAGGAGAGAGCTCAAAAGCCTCTCAGAAAGCGTACAAGAGACTTCTAGACATTTTACAAGATAATGGTCCACACCCTTGCACTTTCCCTTTCCAAAGTCACGACATGGTCTTATCTACCTATTTGCGCCAGCATACTTGATTTCAAAGAGTGCCAAATATGTTTGTGCCAATACATGAAATACCATATGGAAATTAATAAAACACGTAGCTAATATTAAATCATAAAATAGTTGACTATAATATTTGAAAACATACACAGTCAAAAGATGAATTAATGTCCATTTTTTAGGGCCAATTTAATTGTTTCTGTCCATATTGATTGCTATTTCAAAGACAGGAAAATTTGCCCCTATGATAATGCAAAAACGGTTGTAAATAATACAAATGAAGCTCAAATAAACTTACTTTTTTGAGCGGATGATATAAAGTGAAAGATATTTCTTCTTCAATATTTTTCGAGTGTAATTTACTTGTAATGAACACCTACTTATAAGAAAATTATTCAATTATAATATTACAAATTCTCCATCACATAAAATGGATGAATTATCTTCAAGAGTTTTACACAACATGTTGGATGGCTAAATAGTATTTCAAATTTTCATTTTAGTCACTCATCTTTTTAAAAATATGATTTTAAATCCAAAAGTTTTGAAAAAGTTACAATTTAGTCCTTCAATTTTTGACGATTTTCTGATTGACCTCAAATGTTTTCTTTAAGACCAAATGAGTTATCACAACTTTCAAAGTTGTTCTTGTAATTTCAAAGTATCCAAACATTCATTTATAATGGCAGACACATGTTTTCATTTACACTTGAAAATAAAAGTAACTTTTGCTTTGTCTTTTACGGTAGATATTTATTTATTTACTATTATAAAATTATATCAGAGATAAGATTGGGAAGTAATTTAATCATTAGTCTCATTTTTGCCTATATAATATGTGTTCATCTTCAACACTTTTCACACACCTCTCGTCTCCGAATCGGATCTCACTTTTTCTGCTAAGTTTCTCCTCTTTATTTCTAAATCACTAGGAAAACTGTTCTAGTCCTTCAAGACTTCTTCATCTTCCTTAAAAATTCTCAAAACCGAAATCTGTTGGTGCCAATACATGAAATACCATATGGAAATTAATAAAACACGTAGCTAATATTAAATCATAAAATAGTTGACTATAATATTTGAAAACATACACAGTCAAAAGATGAATTAATGTTAATTTTTTAGGGCCAATTTAATTGTTTCTATCCATATTGATTGCTATTTCAAAGACAGGAAATTTGCCCCTATGATAATGCAAAAACAGTTGTAAATAATACAAATGAAGCTCAAATAAACTTACTTTTTTTGAGTGGATGATATAAAGTGAAAGATATTTCTTCTTCAATATTTTTCGAGTGTAATTTACAAATGTAATGAACACCTACTTGTAAGAAAATTATTCAATTATAATATTACAAATTCTCCATCACATAAAATGGATGAATTATTTTCAAGAGTTTTACACAACATGTTGGATGGCTAAATAGTATTTCAAAATTTCATTTTAGTCACTCATCTTTTTAAAAATATGATTTTAAATCCAAAAGTTTTGAAAAAGTTACAATTTAACCTTCAATTTTTGACGATTTTCTGATTGACCCCAAATGTTTTCTTTAAGACCAAATGAGTTATCACAACTTTCAAAGTTGTTTTTGTAATTTCAAAGTATCCAAACATTCATTTATAATGGTAAATATTCACATATTTTCATTTACACTTGAAAATAAAAGTAACTTTTGCTTTGTCTTTTACGGTAGATATTTATTTTATTTACTATTATAGAATTATATCAGAGATAAGATTGGGAAGTAATTTAATCATTAGTCTCATTTTTGCCTATATAATATGATGTGTTCATCTTCAACACTCTTCACACACCTCTCGTCTCCAAATCGGATCTCACTTTCTTCTGCTAAGTTTCTCCTCTTTATTTCTAAATCACTAGGAAAACTGTTCTAGTCCTTCAAGACTTCTTCATCTTACTTAAAAATTCTCAAAACTGAAATCTATCAAAACTGCTAGTTTTGGTACAAAAGTTTGGAAGTCCGAAATCCATATAAAAAATTCATGTCTTTCTCTTAAAATTTAATCAAATACTGTCCATGGTGTAAGATAAATTTTTTTCTTCAAAAACGTTTTTCAACTGAAATGTTTTGAGGGGTCTAAAGTTGTGAAATATAGACCACTATCCAGAAAATCCGAAAACAACTTCTAGCTTTCATGATTATTTAAAATATCAAATCTTATCTTTTTGCCTTGATTCTAGAGTTACATACTCTAATGATGTTTAGGATTAAAATCCTTTACCAATTTCAGATTATCATATCGTTTGAAGTCCTTTTGAAGGTACATCCGATATCGCTACAGTTTTTCAGCCTCAAATTTGCATAAACCTTTTTGTTTAACCATTTTATGTTGCAAAAACTATCCAAATCATGAAAGTAATCGTTAATATGGACTCATTACATGCTTCTAATGATTTTGTATGAGTTGATCATAATTTATAATCTCGTTTAACATTTTCCGTGGACCTTACAACATTTAGATAACACATGTAGTTTGTTTTATGGTTGATCTTTCAATTACTTTAACTTTAAGCAAATTATTGTATTTATCTTGTGATCTAACCATCCAATCTAGTTAATGAGAATATTATAAATATTCTAGAAATATAATTTTAGTTCCATTTACATGTTTATAATATTTTTGAATTGTTATAAGTGATGTATGCAATATTATATAAATTTTTTTTGAACGGGCAAAAAATATATTTATTGTGGAATACAAGGGGTACTCTACCCAAAAAGTTACAAGACAAATCAAAGAAAAGCTCTCTTAAGCACCAATACAAAAAAAAAACACCCTCACACAATGCATTCCAACGGCTGAAGAATCCAATCTGAAAACAAATAGGTGAGACCGTGGGTTTTCACTTTCATCCAAGACCAAACCCTGACTTGTATACCCTTAACAATCCTGTCAAGATTAACTTCCTCACCATTGAAGATCTTCAAACACCCTCTGCATGATGACGTGGTACAACTTATGGTGGAGATTGAACGTAATTCCTAAATAATAGGGTATTACTTCCCACACCTCATCCTAACTATGTATTTACACTAATAACCGACTTGCTGTACCACGTCATCGTACCGCCGCTGCACCTAATAATCTCTCCATTTTATGATGGAGTACATTCAAAACCCATGTGAGTTATAGTGTACTCTAGAAAACAGTTTTGGCATTATACTAATAAATTTAAATCTAATTTCTATAAACAACAATATATTAAAACATACATTGCCATTCAAATATTTAAATTCGAATCTTCAATATAAAATAAATAGTTTCAGCAAAAAATCAAGATTGTCTTCCCGATAGGGACACACACAACATGGTGGGATGGAGTCTGACAGATGGACGATGCACGAGTTGTCCTTCTCTACTTCATTACACTTCTCTTAAGACGTAATTTTGCTAATACATTCTGTTTCAATGGATTACTAAGTAGTTCCAATTCTTGAATCTTGTCGTCACGTTTGGTCCCATAGAAATATTAACAAAAGCTCTATCAATTTCTAAAACTTGTCATCTCACTTGGTCTCAACGTAATACAGGAAAAAGGAAAGATAGTCTCAGATTCTGAAAATTGTAATGACATTTGTGCTCAAGCTTTAATTTATTGTTAAGGGTGACTGATATTTTGCACCATCTAAATATTGTCTTTTGAAACTTAGCACCCTTAAATAATACATTTTTTTTTTCACTTTAATACCCTGAAGTTGTTAATATCAAAATTTTAAAAATTAAACTCTCTTTTTAGAATTTCTTATAGGTTATATTTTGTAATCCCTATTCCAAAATAAGATAAAAGATATTTTGTTTTTGGGTTGATTTTCATGTTTTCTTTTGCAAGAAGGATATTTGTTCTATAGTTTGGCAATGTACATTCAAAATATGCCTTTTTTTTTTTTTACTATTTTTTATGAATATTTCACCTGTGTTTTTAGGTTTCAAGTTCTTTCTCATGGAACCATAAAATTTATTACTTAATAACAAATTAACAGTTCAACAAATTATTCTTGGAAAAAGTTACAAAGCTGACAATAGCTTTTTCCAGTTTTAAGTTAACACAACTCTCTCCTAATTCGTTAGGTTTCCTACTACGATAATGATTGCTCTTTACAAATTCTTAAAAACGTTTTTATTCTTTTACTTAATATCGCGTTAGGTACCTTTTCCTACTACAATTATGATATTCCCTTTTATATATTCTTTAAAAGGAACATAGAATCGTAATTCATTACTTCTCTGCCTGTTCGAACCCTAATATTCGCTTAGAAAAAGAAAAAAAAAAAAAAGCTTAGAACCCTAATCTGACTTTCCAAAAAAAAAAAAAACAAAAAGCTAGAACCCTAGCTATTCTGAGTCTGACTTTCCAAAAAAAAAGCTAGAACCCTAATCCGACTTTCCGAAAAACTTGATCACAACCCGACATGGGATTTGACAAAGGAGGCCGATCTCCAAAATTCCCTAGGATTGCCGATGGTTCGCCGTGGAAGAGGACGGCCACCAAAGAAATGAACCGGCAATATTTTCGAAAACTTGATCATTCCTACGAAACCTAGAAGCAAGCCTTCGGCTGGTAAAGACCAAAAATATGATCTTGCGGCTGCCGGAAGTTCAGAAACGCCGGCGAGTACGAGTGGTGCGTATACGAATGATGATAAAGAAGGAGACGGGAACTCGCTTGTACCACTTTGCATGGATTCATGGCTATCTAAACCATTATCCGAGTATACTATTCCGGGTCCAGTTTACATGGATGTAATAGAATCGGATAAATCTCTATGTTTACATAATCTTCTCACCGACATTATTATAGATGGTGAGAACTTATGTGTTAGGAAGAAGTTTGCTCAAAATTAAACTTCGTATACATGTATATCATCTCAATTTTGTGTAATTTGTAAATAATTGATGAATATTTACTTTTGATTCTAAATTTCTAATGAATAATTTTACTTATTGTCAAAGACTAATTATTTCGAACAATTCATAAATTTATTCCACAAAAGCCGTATCAGCAACAACAAAGGTGTTGTTGAAAGTATTGCTTCTTAAAAGAATTATTTGCAATCAGGCCTGTCAATATCTAGACACCTTAAATACCCTCACATTACATTCACAAGTCACAAGTTAAGGGTCTGGCTACCGTACGTGCTCATTGACACGCTAAATCATATCAGGAGACCTAGTGAAAACTCTTAACATGACATTTTACAAAATAAGAGTCCACACCCTTACACTTACCCTACCCGCCAAAGCCAGTGCATGGTCTTATCGACCTATTTGCGCCAGCATACTTGATTTCAAGAGTGCCAAGTATGTTGGTGCCAATACACGAAATACCATATGGAAATTAATAAAACACGTAGCTAATATTAGATCATAAAATAGTTGACTATAATATTTGAAAACATACACAGTCAAAAGATGAATTAATGTCAATTTTTGAGGGCCAATTTAATTGTTTCTGTCCATATTGATTGCTATTTCAAAGACAGAAAAATTTGCCCCTATGATAATGCAAAAACTGTTGTAAGTAATACAAATAAAGCTCAAATAAACTTACTTCTTTTGAGAGGATGATATAAAGTGAGAGATATGTCTTCTTCAATATTTTTTAAGTATAATTTACAAATGTAATGAACACCTACTTATAAGAAATTATTTAATTATACTACTACACACACATTCTCCATCACATAAAATGGATGAACTGTTTTCAGGACTTTTACACAACAGGTTGGATGGCTAAATAGTATTTCAAATTTTCATTTTAGTCCCTCAACCTTTTGAAAATATGATTTTGAACCCAAATTTTTTGAAAAAGTTACAATTTAGTCCTTCAATTTTTGACAATTTTTTGATTGACCCCAAATATTTTCTTTAAAACCAAATGAGTTATCACAACTTTCAAAGTTGTTCTTATAATTTTAAAATATCCAAACATTCATTTATAATGGTAAAGCTTCACATATTTACATTTAAACTTGGAAAATAAAAGTAACTTTTTTGCTTTGTCTTTTACGGTAGATATATATTTTATTTATTATTATAAAATTATATCAGAGATAAGGTTGGGAAGTAATTTAATCATTGGTCTCATTTTTGCCTATATAATATGTATTCATCTTCAACACTTTTCACACACCTCACGTCTCTGAATTGGATCTCACTTTATTCTGCTAAGTTTCTCCCTTTTATTTCTAAATCACTAGGAAAGCTGTTCCAACCTTTCAAGACTTCTTCATCTTCCTTAAAAATCCTAATTCTATCAAAACTGTCAGTTTTGGTACAGAAAGTTTGGAAGTCCGAAATCCATATCAAAAATTCATATCTCTCTCTCTCTCTGAAAATTTAACCAAATACTGTCCATGAACCTTTTTCAACCGAAATGTTTTGAGGGGTCTAAAGTTGTGAAATATAGACCACTGTCCAGAAAATCCGAAAACAACTTCTAGCTTTAATGATTTATTTAAAATATCAAATCTTATCTTTTTGCCTTGATTCTAAAGTTACATACTCTAATGATGTTTAGAATTAATATCCTTAACCAATATTAGATTATCATATCGTTTGGAAGTCCTTTTGAAGGTAAATCCGAGATTTCTACAGTTTTCAGCCTCAAATTTGCATAAACCTTTTTATTTAACCATTTTATGTTGCAAAAACTATCCAAATCATGAAATTGATCATTAATACAGACTCATTACATGCTTCTAATAATTTTTTATCAGTTGATCATAATTTATAATCGTGTTTAACATTATCCGTGGACCTTACAACATTTAGATAATGCATGTAGTTTGTTTTACGATTGATCTTTCAATTACTTTAACGTTAAGCAAATTATTGTATTTATCTTGTGATCTAACCATCTAATCTAGTTAATAAATATTATAGATATTCTAGAAATATAATTTTAGTTATATCTACTTTTTTATAATATTTTTGAATTGTTATAACTGATGTATGCAATATTATATAATTTTTTTTGAACGGGCAAATTTTTTATTTATTGTGGATTACAAGGGGTACTCCACCCAAAAAAATACAAGACAAATCAAAGAAAAACTCTCTTAAGCACCATTACAAGAAAAAAACACCCCCACACAATGCATTCCAACGGCTGAAGAATCCAATCAGAAAACGAGTAGGTGAGACCGTTGGTTTTCGCCTTCATCCAAGAAAAAACTCTGACTTGTATACCCTCAACAATCCTGTTAAGATTAACTTCCTCACCATTGAAGATCTTCAAATTCCTAGTCTGCCATATTGAATAGATGATTAAGCACCAAATTCCTTTCCAGAACGTGCTCTCCTTTTTCGTTGGTAAAAGATCAACATGAAGAGTATAGCTCACTGTGGGATTATTTGGAATTGCCATTTTAAGTCTGACCCATTTATAGCAGCCCATCCAAATTGAGTAAGAAATATTGCATTCGAAAAAGAGATGGTTTTGCGTTCTCTAGTTAAGAGTCACACAGTCCGCATTTCAAATTATTATTTTCTGAAATGATTCCTCTCCTTGCTAAACTTATTCTAGTAGGAATACAGTCGTGAAAAAGCTTTCAACTGAAACATGACATCTTATAAGGAGCAGAGCAAAAAAAACCGCTTCTTCTCCTCGTTGGATTTACAACATAGCTTGATATGCAGAAGCTACCGTTTATGTTCCAGTTTTATCATGAATCCGTCTCCAGTAGTCGTTGGGATCAACTCTTAAATGGACATCTTGCAGCTCTTCCAATAATGCCTTTAGGATTTCTTTCTCCCACTCAAAGAGTTGTCTTCTCCAATTGAAACACCAAACCCAGCTCTCACCATTCCAATTACACATATCAACAACCTTAGCTAAACCAATCATCCTCTTCATGGATGTGTCCTGCAACACACAATCAGAGGATGAAAAAGTTAAGTATAAATTATTAGCTTTAGCTAGTTTACTTACAGAAATCAAATTGAAAGTAAACTCAGGAACATATAAAGCATCAGTAAGAATCAAAGTATCTGCTAATTTGAAAGAACCAATAAGAGTAGCAGAAGTATGTTTCTCATTAGGCAAATAAACATAAATATTAACTTGTTTAGAACAAGAATCAAAATTGGTTTGATCACATATCATATGATCAGTTGCACCACTGTCAAGAATCCATAATCTCTTGTGATTCTTTAATTGTAAAGCAGATAGACAATGAGGTAAAGAGGACAGAATAATACCAGTTGTTGCAGTTGCAACAAAGGATTTACCAACACCAGGATCAGCATTAGAAGAAGGAGCACTCTGTGTCTTAGCAAAGGCTAAAAACTTAGCAATCAAAGCCTGATCAGGATCAACTGGAACCTGTGATTCTGCATTAGTAGAAACCATGTTAGCTGAAGAATTATTTGGTGGATTTCTCTTACCAGTAGCACCTTCCCATCCTGGTGGATACCTATTATCTGAAAACACCTATCAACAATGTGCCCATTAAATCCACAGTGAGTGCATTTGAGCTTCTTCTTGTCCTTATTCTTAGAAAATTTATTCTGAGGATTATAACCATCCACTTTAGATTGACCAGCATTGTTCTGAGGATTGTTTGATCTTGTGAACATAGCCAAAGGATCAGTGACAGTAGTAGAGTTATGAAGGCTCCTCTGGTTTTCTTCTTGCAGTAGCATAGAGTATACTTTTGATAGAGAAGGAATAGGAGAATTCAGAAGTATCTGACTCCTTATAGCAACATAAGAGTCATTCAAACCTACCAGAAAAGTCAGCACACAGTCTGATTGTTGAAGAACCACCATGTTCTTGTTCACATCACATTCACACTTGCCACAAACACAAGCAATAATGGGGCGCTGACTCACATACTCATCCCAAAGTTTTCTAAAAGTGTGATAAAATGCAGTGATATTCTGTGAACCCTGAGTAATAGTAGCCAAAGATTTCTATAGGTGAAACACTCTTGAACCATCTGACCTATCATATCTAGTCTTGAGTTCAAGCCACACTTCTTTAGCAGTTTTAAGATACAACAAACCATATCGAATGTCTTTAACAATAGAATTGACTAACCAAGACAACACCAAATTATCAGCACTTACCCAACAAGTTCTCATAACAACATCATCAGCAGGGGGAATAGGCAAAGAACCATCAATGAAACAGAGTTTATTCTGAACTTTCAAAGCCATCTCAATGCCTTGAGTCCATGAGATGTAATTATGTCCATTAAACATATCACCTACAATAGATGATCCAACAGTGTTCAAATTACCAAGGAAGTACACAGATGTCGAATCATCACTAGGATTCTTCATTGAACCAGTAGAACTTGAAACAGTACTCGGAGTTGTTGATCCACTCATGATGATAAAAGATCAAAAAACAACAAAATCAACCGATCAAATTGAAATCAACACCGCACAGATGCTAAATCCACAAGATCGAACAAAGATAACCTATCGAATTTGAGAAAAACAAATTCGCAAAAAATTTGAAACCCTAAAAAACAGAATTTCTCAAAACAACACAAAATCGAATTCAAATCAATTGAATTCGCAGCAGATAACAATGATCAGAGTTGAAACGGCGGAATAGGATCGTAAAATTGGTGAATGATACCATGAAAATAGTTTGAAATCAAATCTAAAGCTTCGTACTGACGATTAGAGAGAGAAAACTCTCAAAGTGTTTACAAAGAATCGAACTGAACAAGTGAAAAATAAAGTTACAAAGGAGCGCTTATTTATAGTAAGTTTGGCTCCAACGGTCCTCAACCGAAATATGAATTATTTCTATAAAAGGAAATAAAATACAAAAAATATAAAATAACTATGTATTTTAACATAAAGTCTATCAAATCTAATCTCAAAAGAATGACTTGTTTTCCAATTATTCTTCAAGAATTTGGTGTTTTTCCCATCTCTAATAGTTCTTTCAACCCCCTTACTGAACCAACCATTATCATTCCCTGAGTGACACAAAGCAAGTAAATCACTCCATCAAATAGAGTGCAGCCGGTGCCTTAGGCCGGTATTAGTTAAGTGTCGGTCAAAATTAAGAACACCATACTTTGCAACCAAGACTTTTGTCCACAAGGCACGTTCATCACTCAAAAGTTTCCATATCCATTTACCCAATAGAGCATTATTAAATAATTCGAGATTTTTCACGTTCAGTCCAGCATCCTTTTTAAGTCTGCAAATTGTTTACCACTTAATCCACGATTTTTTTTTTTGAATCACCAGTCCCACCCTACAAAAACTTTCTTTGGATACTGATCAATGCTTTGATAATCCTTTTAGGGGCTTTGTAAATTGAGAAGAAGAAAATTTGACTACCTATAAGGAAGACTTTGCGCATAACAATTCTTCCTCCAAACGAAAGTTTGTTATTCTTCCATCCAGCAAACGTTTCTTCATTAAGTTAAGGACCGACTGCCATGTTGAGGCTCTATTTGGGTTGGCTCCCATAGGAATCCCGAGATACTTGAACGGGAACTCTCCCAATTGGCAACAATGGTCATCATATTGCTCCAGAATCTGCAGAGATGTGTTAATGCCGTAGATGTGGCTTTTAGCAATTAATTTTTAATCGAGAAACAAGTTCAAATTACCGCCCTTAAATTTTGAACGTCCGAATTGCAAAAAAATAATCGTATCATCTGCATATTGGAGATGTGAGACTTCAAAAGCAGATTCACCACATTTAATTCCAGAGAATAATCCCAACTCCATCGACTTGTAAATGATTGCACTCAAGCTTTCAACTGCAATAAGAAAAAGGAAAGGAGCAAGAGGGTCGCCTTCTTTCAAGGGAAAATTCTTCAGAAGGGCTTCCGTTAATCAAAACTGAAGCTGTAGCGAATATTATAAGCTTTAATCCACTTTCTTCATTTTGGCCCGAAACCATTCTTTACCAACATATGATCGAGGTAATCCCAACCCACTCGATCATATGCCTTTTCAAAGTCAACTTTTAAAATAATCCCCTCTTTCTTTCTCCTTCTTAACTCTTCTATAATTTCATAGGTGACCAGAATACCTTCCGTGATTGCCTGCCGCCCATAAATGCTGATTGCTTTTCAGAAATTATAGAGTTCATGAGCTTACTCATACGGTTCGCAAGGTGTTTCGCAAGGATTTTATAAAAACAACCAATGAGAGAAATCGGACGATACTCGTTGAAGCTTTGCGGATTCTCGGGTTTTGGAATGAGAACGATGAAAGAGTGGTTCATACCTCGCACAAGTTTGTCATTTTCATGAAACTCATAATCACTAAAAACTTGAGATGAGAATTCACCAGCATTATCAAGTCTAATTTTCTTGATTGTATAATAAAAAAATTATGCTCTTAATTTGATAATGTGGACCAATAATCTCACAAATGCCATATCACGAGTAATATCACGAGTAGATAATAGATAGACACGTGACCATTGCCTGAGTGCAATAAATCAGCACCATAAAGTATACAATTAAATTCCATACAAAATAATAACTTCAATTAAATTCCAAAACCCTAATAAAACACAGAAACCAATAAATTGAACAAATGGAGGATGACGATACTTTTCCTTCGTAGTTGGACACTTTTTTTTTTTTTAAAGCCCACCAAAAAAGCCCTAAATAGGCCCTGTAAAAATTGGGGTTTGATGTTAAGTTTTGTTCTGGATATCAAAATTGAGATGCAACTATTTTTTTATCGTATATTTTTTCTTTTAATATTGGTGCTGAGTATGAAAAGAAAATTCTTTTTTGATTTGGCCATATTTTTGAAGAATGATATTTGTCCTATTGTATAATGGTGTTCATTAAAAATCTATGTTAGTTAATGTCATGGATCGAAGTTTCTTTTCTTTTCCTCGAAAGAACCAAATACGTTTCCATTTCGACTTTATGGAAACGAAACAAACACGTATTTTCTGTGTTTATTGCAAAAATAATTCTTACGAATTTTTCGAAACATATCAAAAAGATCTCGAAACCTTATAAAAGGTTGCTAATATTTAACACTACGAAACACACCGTGGAAACAAAAAAATTATCCAATGATGTTACTTCAGGAAGCAATTTGATGATATACTAATAAAATTTAAATCAATTTCTGTAGACAACACGATATTAAAACATACAATACAATAACTAATTTAGTGAATTAATAAGAACTAGAAGTAGTTCTCAAGAACAGTTTTTAAACATAAATTGAAAATTTAAGATACGGATTACATCTTAAAACATTAACTAGAAATATAAAGTAAAGATATGAATACTTTTGAACATCAACAGATTACTTCGCCCGAATTCTAGAGGAGAAACAAGTTTAACTTCTTGCTCTTAAATTCAGTTAGCTCCACAAATAACTTCAAATATTCTTGAACAATGAAACCCAAAATACAACACGTACCACTCAGTTGTTCTAGAAGCCTTAAGTTCCTCTCCTTCAGAATTCTTGTGGTATTGCACAACTCTCATGAAAGAAATGATTTTCTGAAATATTATATGTGTATGCATTGCAAATATTTGCTTTGGTGAATCTCAAATGATTGAAGTAAGTCTTATTTATATGTATAGTTGGAGCCAAACCGTCAATACAAATATCTATAGGTATTGATGTTGCAGATATAATTATGTCAAGAATGGTCGGATGTTATATACGTTTTTGCACGTTTTGAAATGATTGCAATTAAACTAATCATACCTTTAAAACTATTGAGCTGCTATCATGATCTTCTATATTAGGATTAATATTGCTAGAATTTATTCTTGTAAATATGACTGATTATAATTGATTGTTTAGTATCCTTGACTGTAGCTGTTTGATTAGCATTCTTTATTGTATATATTTACTTTCTGTAATTAGGTTCCTACCGTTTGTATAAATCTCCAGTGAATGAGAAGTAATAAACAACATTTTCCACAAACTTTATATTCTTATATGGTATCAGAGTAGCCTTCGGTCCTCAACCATGTCTTCCGGTGACCAAAACATCAATGCTTCCACAACTCAAATCCTTTTTGCTGCTGCTGGCGGTGCCTCTGCCAATCTCCAATTTCCGACATTGGCTGTTCGTCTAGATCGATCTAACTATTCCCTTTGGCGTGGAACCATCCGCTCCATGCTCGAGGCTTATGAACTTGACTTATTTCTGGTCTTTGGCAACTCTCTATCACAAATGTTGCCACCCACTGAAGGATCCACCACATCTCTTCCAAACCTAGCCTTTGCGGCATGGAAACGCAAGGATAAACTTGTCATGCTATGGCTCCGTTCAACATTTACCAATCCTTTACTTGGTCATGTGGCTCGTGCCACAACCACTTCTAAGGTATGGCTTCTACTCGAACAGATGTTTCACGCTCAAACTCAAGCATGCCAGATGCACCTCAAACAATAACTTCAAACACTTTCAAAAGGTTCTATGACAATTCTCGAGTATGTCGAGAAGAAACGTGCAATCTCGAATTCATTAGCTGAATGTTTGACCTTTTTCTCAAATGAGGACTTTGTTTCTTATATTTTTTTTTGGTCTCGGCCCGGAATATGGTGCTTTCAAATCAGCCCTCAACATTCGTGTCGAGCCCATCTTCTCTAATGAATTACTTGGTCTTCTTCTTCGTGAAGAACAACACCTTGAAGAGGACAACAACGACACCTTGCTATTGTCTGCCAATATTGTAGCCAAAAAGTCCTCGGTTAGTCGTTCATATACTGGTCTTGAATTGACACCCCCATTGATCGTCCCAAGTCCATCTGTTAAATATGCAGCAAGCCATATCATGAGGCACACAATTGCCATCATCGTCTCAATTTGGGAATGTTGCAGACTACAAATCAGAAATCAAGTGACCGTCAACGTCAACAACAGTCCTCTATCTCCAACAGGCACGTACTGCTTACGGCAACAACCCTTCCACTCTAATTGATCCATGGATTATTGACTTCGAATCCACGAATCATGTTTTTGTTGATTTCAAAAATCTCAACATTCAGTCAGAGTATACGGGTACCGACAACTTAGTTGTCGGCAATGGTCAGTCACTTCCTATTACTCATATAGGTCAATCTTATTTAACTGCTACACATGTTTCTAATCCCTTGTCCCTAAAAAATATCCTTGTTGTTCCTAAAATTTCCAAAAATCTTGTGAGCGTTTATCAATTATGCAAGGATAATAATGTTATTTTGTAATTTCATCCTAACCTTTGCTATGTTAAGAGTTCGCAGGGTGGATAACTCAAGGGGGTCGTTGAGAATGGCTTATATCATCTTCCTCTCAATCCTTCTGTTCCAAGTTCTCCTCGTGTCTTTGTGGGGGGTGAATATCGCAATGTCTCATCTTTTCTACAAACACATGGTATTGTTCATCGCGTCTCAGGTCCTCATACACGCAAACAAAATGGTGCATCTAAAAGACGTAATCGTGTTATTGTAGAAAAAAGGTCTTGCTCTTTTAGCTCATTCAAAACTACCTGTTACTTTTTGGGAACAAGCTTTTCATAGCCATTTACACAAATAACAGAATCATAACTCATGTTCTCAATTACAAATCACCTTATGAACGTTTGTATAACCGTCAACCTAATTACAATTTTCTCAAATCATTTGGTTGCTTATGTTATCCTTATATCAGACCTTATATTAGTAATAAACTGGAATTTTGGTCTATACCTTTCGTATTTTTGGGGTACAGTGCTATACATAAACGATATCTATGCTTTCATGTTTTTCATCTTGCACTTATATTTCTCGGCATGTAATCTTTGATGAATTATCTTTTCCTTTTTCAAAACATAATTCTCCAACAACTTCAGCCACATAACTAAATTCTGACATTCCTCTTCATACTCTTCAAGAAGTATCAAGGATTGAACTCCCTTGTACCTCATTACCATCCTCCTCATCGCTAGTCCCATCCGACTCTTCCACCGTCCCCTCTGGCCTCACGCCAATAGAGTCCACTTATGGCCTCACGCCACCATACTCTCCCATCGTAGAGCAACCTTTATCACCGACTGTTTCTGCCTCCAATCCATATCTAAACGCCTCCTCGTATTTCCAGCCATCCGACAACTCAGAGCATGTCATGGTAACTCGAGCTTCTACATCTTCTCTTAAACCAAAATCTTTTGCTGCTACTAAATATCCTCTGTCACATGAATTTTCTGAAACTGAACCTAAAACTTTTTTACAGGCCACAAAGAACCCTAATTGGCAACATGCTATGCAGTTAGAATTTGATGCCTTAATGTTTAATAAGACTTGGGACCTCGTTTCCAGGCCCCCCGGTGCTAAAGTTGTAGGTTGTAAGTGGATTTTCAGGATAAAAAAGAAACCTGATGGAACAGTTGAGCGCTACAAAGTGCGACTAGTGGCAAAAAGATTTAATCAAGAATACAGTGTTGATTATTTTGACATATTGAACCCGATTATTAAGCCAGCAACTATCAGAGTTATTCTAAGTATTGCCATCACTCAAAATTGGCCTCTTCGTCAAGTTGACATCAACAATGCTTTCTTGAATGGAGATTTATCTGAAACTGTTTACATGGCTCAACCACAAGGATTTGTTGCGTCTGATTGTTCAACATACTTGTGCAGGCTTAAAAAGGCTCTTTATGGCCTAAAACAAGCTCCAAGAGCTTGGTTTCAAAAGTTGCAACAATCCTTGATTAAAAATGGGTCCAAACCTTGTATTTCAAACACACCTCTCTTCATCAAACAACATGGAACTGGTGTTATTTGTGTCCTTATTTATGTTGATGATCTTATTGTTACGGGCTCTAATTCCTCCTTCATTGATGCTTTTATCAAATATCTTAATTCCGTGTTCTCTCTGAAGGATTTAGGCTCTCTTAATTACTTTTTGGGCATCGAAGTTCATCGTCTTTCCTCCTCTCTTTTGCTGTCACAACGAAAGTATATATTGAACTCCTAGAACGCAGAAAAATGACGGGAGCCAAACCTATTGCATCTCCTGCAGAACCCAGGTCCAGGTTAATTGTGGGTGGCGTTCCATTGACAGATCCACACTTATACCGCAACATTGTTGGTGCATTACAATATGTGACCATTACTCGTCCTGAAATTTCTTATTCTGTCAATCGGGTTTGTTAATTTATGCACAACCCATCTGGACATCATTGGGCTGCCGTCAAATGCATCTTGCGTTATCTAAAGGGGACTATTGATGCTGGTTTACTCTTTCGTCCTTCAAGAGACTCTAGGCTGATTTATTTTACTGATGATGGTTGGGCATCCGGTCCAGATGATTGCCGCTCTCAGCATGGTTTCTCCATTTATTTTGGAGGAAATTTGATCAGTTGGTCATCTCGAAAGCAAAAAATTGTAGCTCGTTCTAGCACAAAGGCTGAATATCAAGCCAATGCCTTTGCTTCGGCAAAACTTATTTGGCTTCAACAGCTTCTCAAATAGATGGCAGCTCCCTTGACGAACCACCTATACTTTTGTGTGATAACCTTAGTGTAACCTTTCTCACAGCTAATCCAGTCTTTCATCAACGCTCCAAGCACATTAAGGTTGATTATCACTTTGTACGCGAACAAGTTCAATCTGGTGAGTTAGTAGTTTGTCATGTCAAGTCAGTTGATCAAATTGTCGACGTTTTTACGAAGGCTGTTCGTTCTTCTCGTTTCAAGAATTTAAGGAACAAGCTGCTTGTTTGTAATCGACGGTGAGCTTGCAGGAGGGTATCGAGCTGCTATCATGATTTTCTATATTATTAGGATTAATATTGCTAGAATTTATTCTGGTAAATATGATTGATTATAATTGATTCTTTAGTATCCTTGACTGTAGCTGTTTGATTATCATTCTTTATTGTATATATTTACTTTCTGTAATTAGGTTCCTACCGTGTGTATAAATCTCCAGTGAATGAGAAGTAATGAACAACCTTTTCCACAAACTTTATATTCTTATAAAAACATTCAATAAGTATGCATGTCTACTGCCATTTATTATTTAATTCAAAATTTTAAAATAAAATTCATAATTTCACCAAAAAGGTAAAACTGTTATCTCACAAAGACACGCCAACGGGACTCAACAAAGCTGTTTGGACAAAGAGTGCGCGAGAACTTCTTATTCTTCCGTCGCCACACTTCTCTTGGTACGTTTTGCCGTCCAAATATTTAAATTGAAATCTTCAAAATAATATAAACTATTTCAACAAAAGATGAGATTATTAGATCTAATATTTCAGAAAATATTTATGAAAGACAAAATAATATTTCTTTAGTATGGATTGCTTAAGGCGTGTTTTTATCACTTTTTTAAAGACAATATTTTTACACTATACTTAGAAAATAAGCCCCAAGATACAACAAGGTTTAAGAAATTTTATCAGATGTAGAAAATATATGTTACTTAGTCATAAGAAACAAATCTCATTCAGTTTATTTATAAAACACGAAAAGTTCCAACTGAATAGCCACGTCTCTTTCCCTTTACAAATGGTCATGCCTCTTTGCAAGAGTCATGCCCCTTTACAAGAGTCACGTCTCTTCACAAGAGTTATGCCCCTTTACAAGAGTTTTAACTCTTTATTATTTAATTTTGAATTTAAATAATAAATCTAAAAAATAAATAATCAACACAATAGTCTTGTACTTTACCAAGTGAGACTATTGCTCACAACTACACACAAAAAATATCCAACAGAGATTGCCTTCTGTAGAGGGACGCGCGCAACATGGGAGGATGGAATCTGACTGGCGGAAGATGTGCGAGTAGACTTTTTTCTCTACTTCATTACACTTCTCTTAAGACCCAATTTCACTTTTGGACGATAAAAGTTCCTTGTCAACACATTCTGTTTCAATGGATTACCAAATCAAAACTAGTTCCAATTTTTGAATCTTCTCATAGCGTTTGGTCTCATATGAATTGAATCAAAAGTTATCTCAATTCTTAAAACTTGTCATCTCACTTGTGTCTGATTGTAATACTAAAATAAAAAATAGTCGCAAATTCTAAAAATTGTCATCACATTTGTGCTAAAACTTTAATTTACTGTTAAGGGTAATTGGTATTTTGCACCATCAAAATATTGTCATTTGACACTTTGCACCCTTTAATAACATAGTTCTTGCACTTCACAACCTGAATTTGTTAATATCAAAATTAAACTCTCTTTTTAGAATTTATAGGCTATACGGTTTAATCCATATTTCAAAATAACAAAACTTATTTTTTAATATTGGTTCTTTGAGTACTACGATACAAGATTTTTTATTTTTATTTTCATTTTTAGTTTTGCAAGTAGGATATTTGTGCTATATTTTATGATAGTGTATGTACATTCAGAATTTACTAAGTTACTATTTTTTCTTGAATATTTCACGTTAGTTTTTAGTGTTCTAATAAGCATCTTTTATCAATCATAAATTTTACTTAAAAACAATTCAACACATTATTCTTCTTGAAACTTACAAAGCTATAAGCTTTTCCAGTTTTATGTTTCTTTCTCAGGTCTCCTTTCCCACTACGATTATATATTCTTAAAAAGGAACGTAGAATCGTAATTCATTACTTCTCTGCCTATTCGCGAACCCTAGTCTTCTCATAAAAAAAGGAAAAAAAAAACTAGAACCCTAATCTGACTTTCCAAACAATGCTAGAACCCTAATCTCGACTTTCCAAAATTTTCACAACCCGACATGGGACTTCATAAAGACAGAGGTCGACCTCCAAAGGTCCCTGGAACTGCCGCGTTTCGCCGTGGAAGAGGGCGGCCACCGAAGAAACATACCTGCAGTTTGGAGAATTCGATCTTTCCTACGAAACCTAGAAGCAAGCCTTCAGCACGTAAAGGCAAAGAAATTGATTTTCCGGCCGCCGGAAGTTCAGAGACGCCGGCGAGTACGAGTGGTACGAAGACTAACGATGATGTGGAAGGAGACGGGAACTGGCTTGTGCCTCTGTGCATGGATTCATGGTTATCTAAACCATTATCCGAGTATACTATTCCGGGTCCAGTTCCTTATGACATGGATGTAATAGAGTCGGATAAATCTATATCTGTATTTAATCTTCTCACCGACATTATTGTAGATGGTGAGAATTTATGTGTTAGAAAGAAGTTTGCTCAAGATTAAACTTCGTACGTATATCATATCAATTTTGTGTAATTTGTAAATAGTTGACGAGTTTAAGTTTTGATTCTAAATTTTTGATGAATAATTTTACTTATTAAAGTAGCTACACTAATCACATGCATAAATTAGTAGCTAGGGGTGTACAAGACCCGCCCGACCCGTCAAACGTTTACTTTATAACTTTAGCATCTCGGGTTGATAAAATGACAATTCGGAAAATTTGGGTATAGTCGTAATATTAATACAACCCGTCCGAGCCCGCATATACCTTTAATTTGCATATTTGTATAGTTATGAAGGAAGCAAAGAAAGTTTCGAAAGTCATATATTTATATGTTATAATATTGCTATAATATAGTATTTCTTGTTTGATGTACCATATTTCGGTACCGCTACGTCATAATATCCGATACAATACACGAACGTATTTCGGGACATATTATGCCACGTCAGCACCATTATTTTTTAACGCAAAATTATAATTCAAGGCAAAACTTGGAAATCGGCCCAAGTAGGCCCAAATTGAGCCCAATCGAGATCTATTTGGGCCAGAAAAGGCCCAATTCGAGCTATATCAAGCCCAATCCGAGCTATATGGGCTAAAATCCGATCTATTTGAGGCCCAGGAGTCCAGTTCGAGCTATATGGGCCCAAATTCGACCTATTTGAGGCCCGATTCGACCTATTTGAAGGACCAATTCGAGCTATTTCAAAATAGCTCTAATTCGACCTATTTTGAGTCATAGTTCTACTTGGATTGCACTTTTAAGGACTCTTATTACTATATAAGGGCGTCCCATGCCTCATTCTAAGGTACGTTTTTATTTTCTAGCATTTAATTTCGAGCTATCTACATCGAATTCGAGCTATAGAGCAATAATTCGAGCTATATTGCAATAGCTCTTGTTCGATCTATATAGAGTGTATTTCGAGCTATTTGAGGGTAATTCGATCTATTCGGGTTTCCTCATCACGGTTCTCAATACCATTTCGAGGTGTGCTATTTCGACCTATTGAGCCTAAATTCGACCTATTTGGGCATAATTCGAGCTATTTGTTCGAGCTATTGTCTCCGACGACAATACCTCACATTCCGACCTATCTGACTTGAGCGTCGGAGTGCCTTCGCCGGAGGAGGCACCGGCTTAGTTTACGTGTGGTGTTGAGTGTAGGTTCTGAACTCAAAAGCTGCTTAAGCATCTAGCAGGAACTAAAGCAGTCTGACGTGGAGTGTTGGAGAGCGGACACGTATCCAGACGAAAATACCCCACATCATTGTTAATTTTGTGTTGCTTGATAGTTGTATTTTGGATTGTGAATCGATTCAAATCGTAATTTTATAATTTATGCGGATAAAATATTCGTTCACATCCTTATATTGTTATTTTAATTAAGTTATGTCGTGGTTTAGGCGATTTGTTAAGTTATGATATTGTTTTTATTGTTTTTAAAACTCAAAGTAGGTTATGTTTTTGTAACTCAAATATTACAATTCTTTAGCTTAATGTCTACATTTTGTGCAGATAAATTTTGGTATATTAATTGCTTAAAAATATTGTGTGCATGAGAAATTAAATGTCATAGTTAGCTAATTGAAATAAGCTGCATTTGAATGAAATGAGTGGAAAGGTGAAAAGTCACAATGCCATATGTAAAGTTTGAGCTAGTTTCTTAAGCTTATTTGTCACTTGTTTGCACAAAGTTTGGGCCCTTGGAGTACCAAGTCTTTGAAAAGGGGAAAGATCTACATGTTATAGGGAATGCTCCAATGCTTACTCGGGCTCGACTGTCGTTGTTCACCCAAATTGGCCTCAGCTTGGGCTTAGGCCTAAGGTTGAGTTGGTTATGGGCTCTGGCTTAAACTTGGATTGGAACCGGGCTTCAGGTTCGGCTTGAGACTTTTCTCTAAAGATTAGTTCTTTTTTAGAAACTTTAGTTAAAAATTAATTTAAATTATCTAGACAGATTGATGAATTAATATTTCGTGACATGGGTGCCTGACTAAGCTAGTGGCCGCCTAATGGGTGTGTTCGACCATCCAAACGCTGTTCAATCAGCTGATATCCTTCTAGACATGGGTACGCGTTCAACACTAAACAAGAGCTTAAAACGTATCCGTCAAGTCATACTAAAGTGAAATTTTGTTTAGTATAAATAGACACCCTCCCTCCCAATTCCTTCAAAAGTTGCTCTCCATTTTCTCTTTAGTGTGTTTGTTCCGAGAGTCGAAATAAATCTTTAATTTGTAATTCTTGATCTTTGCAGCTCCACTATATTGTGTTTTTGGTCATTGTATGCCCAATAAATCGTGATTATAATAGCGGAGAATATCGTTTTAAAGATAAATAGTCTAATTGTTACTTTGATTGACTAAAATTCTGCGAGTTTCTGAATTACACTATCTACCATCCATAGAAATCATTCAATTATTGTTATATAATTTTATGCAGGGGCGGAGCCAAGAGGGGTCCTTTGGGGGCCCTCACCCCCTAACTCCAACCCCACCCCTTACTACATATATAGTTCCATATTATACATATATATTATATTATATATTATGTGATATATATGATATTATATTATAGCATACAAAATCATATTGTATAATAGATGATAGTTTTATATATATACACATGATTCTAAATATTTTGAAAGTTTAATTTAATTTATATCCAAATTTGTCTACTTTTTAACTAGTTCAATTCCTTAACTTTGTAATAATTTAAGGATAACTTGGTTACTACTTTCTAACTTTTTTCATGTAATAAATAAATAATGATGGATATCTAATAAACATTTGAGTATATTAGTAATTTTAGCATAATCTAACTTTTTCATAAATATTTTCACAGTGAAATGTGTATTTTTTGGTAAAACAATTTGTGTACACAAAATTATGGATTAAAATTAAAGATGTTTTTTTATATTGCATCAATGATAGACATTATGAATGAAAATACTCAGGACTTTGCTTAATTTAGTTATAATCTATCTCTTTTAATCCCTAAAACAAAACTATATATGTCTAAGTGAATATAAATGATAGACAAATTCTAAGAACGTTCAAAGTGTCTATATATATGACATACCTTTTTTTTGGGATATATATGTAGTTTTACTTTAATGCTTTTTGCAAATTTTAACTATTATCTGTATTGTTTTTACAATATAAATTAAATGTCTAATTCTTGAGTTACTTGTATTTTTAAGATAATTTATGATATTCAAATAAATTTTCAAAAAATTTATAATATATATATACAAAAAAGTTATCATATTCTACCCCTAAATTAAATTTCCGACTCCGCCCTTAATTTTATGCTACGAAGACCAAGACTTATTTGCATTGAGACGTGAAGAAAATCCTTAAAGAAAATCAATATATATGAAAAAACGATCAAGACTCAAGAGAGTAAATACGTATACCACCTAAAGAAAAGAAGCGACGTTAGTTAGACAAATCTGATGTTTTTATAGTTTGCATGCGCTTTTGAGCAATCTATGTGAATCGTGACTCATCGAGATGATCATTGCTTCCCCAAAAAAGAAAACTTAATTAATAATTAGATAAAATTGGGTACTTTTTTTTAGCATTGAATTGGTGGTGGTTAATCACTTTTGTCATCTTTTCTTTCTATGGGAAATAAAGATCCAAAACGTACAATGCATGTGTCCAATTTATGGAACTTTCCTTTTTGTTCGTGCTTCAGTTAGGCGGATCACGTGAAGAATAAACTGAAAGAGCTAAGCCTAAAGGAATTGGATAATACAAAATTCTAAAAAAGATAACTCGATCAAGTATTGAACTTAAAATTAAGAATCCCCGTCAATCCAGTACACATGTTTTTTGTGTGAAATGGTGGGCTAATAGGTGTATTATCATTTAATAATTTTAAGACATGACCTCCGGGTAAGATTATTACATGTGATAGTAGTTAGAAAATCACCCATCATTTTTTTTTTTTGATAAGAATAAAAAGGAAAAGGAAAATCACCAATCAAAAAAGTTAGAAAATTAGGTAAATACACCTTCCCTCGTAACAATCATCACCGGTAAGGGAATTCAGCTATAGCCTATAGATGAAGGATCACACAAGGTTGGTGTAAAAGATTTGAGATGTTCTAAATAGGGTCAATTGGGTTAAACCCCTTAAACTATGTTGTTTATGTAAAGTGCCCCATAATCTATTAAAATGAGCCAATTATCTTCTAACCTACTGAACAATATGTGAATTGCTCAATGATTCTTTGATCAATTGTTCAGTTTAGACAAGTTTTTATATTTTTGTCCATTAAATTTGGCATCAGCACACTTAGCATACGTTAGGGACAAGTCACATATTTGAATAAATAAGAAAGAGCATTGCTACGAACCGAGCACATAGTTTAAAGGGTTAGAACACAATTAAGCCCTTGTAAATATCATTCAACGTTATACAATCAGCTTTAAGTGAGATTTGTGACCGTTATAGAAAGATTTTGCAAATATATAAGTGTTTCTAAGTTTCTAATGTAATTATGATTTGAGGAAATATTAGAAACATCCATCTACTTTGTTTATTATATAATTTTTTCGTGGTTTGTAGTATCGTAACACGTTACATAACGTTGTTAATTTAATGAAGTACCAATAATATCCTGAAGATAAATATTATGTATTGATTTGATGACGTGGTATATTTTTGACATTTAATGGTTAAAGTAAGATATAAGACGCTACCGAAACAATCAAAAATAACTTTCTATTTATTTCTGTAGATAAGAATGCTAATCAATTAATTAGTACTACGTACAATGATTTATTGCCTCTTGTCCTTTAGCGTTCTAAGCCCTATTAATCATATAAACCAATCCCACCCCCATCAAATTAATAATAATTACATGCTGAAAATCAACCTTTAGATTCACTTGTTATGGCATTAATTTCTATTGCGCCATGCTCTACTTGTTGGACTGCAACCTCGTCTCGATCTTGTTCCATAACAACGATCTCTAATTCATGCTCGTTGCAGTTCGATACTTTAGTTATGGAAGATTGATCAAGTTCTTTGCTTTCCATAGTAGTACTCTCTTGAACTTGATCAACTTCAGGGAGAATTTGTTGTTTTCGCCTCTTGTACACGATGTATAATATCATCTGAATGATTCCAAATGCAAACCCTAGAACATTTGGTGCCTGTGTAGGACATAACAAAAAAAAGAAGTTAATAATAATAGTTTTATGAACAATTATGAAATTTTGCAAAGAAAAATGCAATGCAATGCACTTACAGCAATGAATAAATCATTGATAAGAAGACCATAGCAAAACCACATGACGGCGCAGAGAGTGAGGAAGAATGATAGTGAAAATGGCATGAATTCCACGCTCTTGGTTCTTATTACTCGCCTCTGCGTGAAAAAATATATTCGAGATTTTGATTGAGAAAGATGAAAGTATAACAAAAAAGTAAAGACCAACAAAGTTTGATCAAAATATATATACCATGATGCTTAGAGGGGCAGCGAAAACGCTGACCGAGAAGGCAGCACAAATCCAGCCAACGGTTGTCCTTCGGGTGTTATCGTTTGTTACAAGAAATGTGGTGCAAGCAATGATAATTCCTAGCGATGCTACATTAAACAGAAGGAGCATCTTGATTGTAAAGACCTGAAAAATAACCAATATGGAGAAAAAAAATGTTTTAACTATTAAATATTAAAGAGAAGAGATGTAAATTAATTATTTCGTAAGTAGATGAGAAAGAGTATTAATTACTCTGGATTTCTTGGTGGCATAGATCATGTAGATTGTTAGATACACAATTTCCATGAGAGTTCCAACGGTGTTAATTGTGACAATGAGGATTACATTTTCCTTGAGGAACGCATAGTACAAATACAACATCGAACTGAATAATGCAACTGCATAAGGGATTGATTGAAACCCCTCCGTCGATTTCTTCTTACATATCCTGTAAAATGTTGGCCTGAAATAAAATATAAAATGTTAATAAAGATAGATTTAATCCAAACAAACATATTAGTAGAAAATCAGGCGAGTAAATTCTTACACTGGTGCCAAGAAAACCAAGAACGACACGACGTTGCCTTGAAAAGAAAAAAACAAAATATTAAGTTAGGAAAAAGAATAATAATAATAAACTAAGAATTAAACTCAAATAAAATGGACTTAAATTTGTGGAGAAAATTGTAGAAGAAGAAATACCAAGAACGCCAAAAACATTGGCCAGTTGAGCTGCCGTGAGAACTGACATATTTGACGAAAGTGAAGTTCTTGGTTTTTCGAATTTAAAATATATAATTGTGAACGTTCACTGGTGAGGATTCTGATCATTTGTTGCATTATATATAGCCCTCGAAAAGAAGGATTTGTTAATGATAGTGGTCATGGCCTTTTGGGATTTGACATTTGGCTTTGAGCTGTTTGACATGTGGTCAATTTTAGTTTTGTAAAAACTCACGAATATGTGTCATAATGATTGATAAAAGACCTCGTATGTGTCTGAAGTTTGAGTATTTAACCTTCTCTCTTAAGAACTTTTGATTTCTTAATTAATTAGCTGGTAAAATATTGGAAAGTCTAAGGTAATTTTATATATTAAAGTACACATTGCATGGATGTCTAGTAGATATTTTCTTTATTAAGAAAAAATGGATTTTTAGTCCTCACACTATTTGTTTCCATAAGGTCATGATGTATCGCTCTTATGTTGCAATTAGTCAATAAGTGAATGTAATAATGTAATAAAGTGATTATAGGTTTAATCGTATTGATTCTAATGCATTTGTAATTTATTGCACTAAGGAGTTTTTACAAAATTATCAGAAACTAGTGATACAAAAAGAATGTAATTATGTAAATAATGTTATGCAAAGCATAATATTCATTTACATGTAAGACTTTGCAAAAAAAAAAAAAAAGAATTGAATAACCGAGCCAACAAAATTTGCAATATATGCGTAAAAGGTTCCACTTTGTAAAATTTGTCGATACTTTGTTTTAGGTAGATAGTGTTAGACAATCCATGTTTAATATTTCCAGACGTATGTCGACTATAAAGTTATTGCATGAGACGTTCGATTTCGTGAAGGAAAAAGAAAAATTGGACAGATGGCAACAAAAAATGGATGGACGGTCACGATTTTGAGTATGGTGGAGGATGAAGGGCTGTAATAAGCACGTGGCGTTTGAGGACCCCGCATCCGTTACGTTTCTTTATTTTTCTTCAAACTGACACACATTTTACACGGTTTGCCTTTGCCTTTAGACTTTTTAAAAGCGTCCTTTATTCATGCATTGCACTAACCCTCATTCTTTTTTTCCTTTTTTCCTTCATTTAATTACACTCCATTTTGCGTCAAAATTTTAGGAACAACTAAATACTAATTGTTATACAATTAATATTCCTGCACAACTATAATTTGACTAAATGGATTTATGAGTTCAAATTAAATGAGAGACGACGTTTGATAAAAAGAAAGAGATCTAGAGATTTTTTTTTTCCTAGTATAGATATTGGTCAATTTCAATTTAAGGGGAGCATATTTTCTTTTGAAAATGAGCAAGACATAAGATAAAGGTCAGGTGTGGATGCAAATTTATAAATGGTTCGGAATTTCTACGGCTCTTGCTAATGATCCGTTGGCTCACTTCTGTCATAATGCTGACCTTGACCGGAGTAATACATTTGAATCATTTTGGAAGGGGATGTGGTGTATTGTCGTTTGGTCCATATGGTTGCATAGAAATGAAGTCTTGTTTAAAGGCGAGGAGAAATGTGTATCAAGGGTCGTGGAGTTAATTAAAATTCGTTCTTGGGCACGGGTGAGGGCAAACACTAAGAGATGTTGTTTTTCATTTTATGAGTGGAGTATGTTTCCGAGGTATTGTATCGATGTTTATCGGAGTGTTTGTTGATGTACTGTTAAACATTGTTAAGGGTTGAAGCACCCTTGTACTTCTTTTATCCAATTTTATTTGATTGATAAAAAAAAAAAATAGATAAAGGTTAATGGATTTAAGATAATTGTGTTACTTGAAATTATATTAATGGTAAGATCAAAATATAAGATTTAGCATTACTTGACAGTTGACATTTTTATCCATAATATTTATATATGATTCGTTATTATAAACGAATGATAAAATCAAACACACTGAAGAACAAATGATAATCTTTTGTATCTAAGCTCTCAAATTGAGTTCAAGATAAGTAATGATGAAGGTAGGCACCAAATTTTTTTTTCCAGTTGAGCTGCATATGGACTCTGTATTTTATATCGTACCCAGTAAAATATTTTTGTCCAAATAAACTAAGTTATAAGTTCAGAATAACAATATTAACTACGAATATTTACCAAAATACAATAAGGCTCCTGGTTTTTTTCTTCTTTCCTTTTTACATTTATACTATGTTTGGCTTCAGATTATAATTGACTGCACAACCATTCTCAATAATATCTTATATTATAGTAAATGATGATACCGGCAATCGACACCTTTACTATATATATGCTAGTATCTGAGAGGATAAATAGGTAAATCCCGAAGAAGAAAGCTATAAATATCCACATAACCTATTTTATGGCGATCTCAGGAATGGCCTAAAATTTAATGCAAAACTCCATTATCTTTTCTGTAATTGGAATACATTTTGTTTAAATCTCAAAAGAATGATTGAATGATTAAAGCTCGATGATGACAGTCTCATTCACATTTTATGATAAAAACACCAAAAATTATTATCTGCACAATATTATTTTGAATTAAAATATTTTTGCAGTCTTCAATCAATACGATTCTTTTGCCGGTATCTTTTGAATTATGACTCTATTATTGAGTTCGAGATACCCAAAAAATCAGCCAACGATTAATTATGAAGTGTGTGTTATTCCCGATGTTTCACAAGAAGGAAATACTTTTGACTAATATTCAACAATAAACACTGTATGTTAAAACACAGCATGTGTGTCATTGAATAACTTAATTTAATTTTAGCAAGTAAAAGTTAGGACAAAGATTTTAGAAACTCAAAAGTCAAAACCATATTTTTTCTACACAAATCATCGTAACCACTAACCAGATTTCATTGTATTCTCAGATATATATTATATATATAGTACTGCAAAATTAGGTGTAAATATTTTTAAGTTATAATTACGTACGTTTAGACCCGAAGCAATAATGATCGATGTTTAGTCTTTCAATTTCTTTTTTTGTCGACAATGAATACCAGTACGTCAACTGCAATTAATTAATTAGCTAGTCTAAGGTTCTTATATATATGAGTTATGCCGCTATGTGAATTCAGCTATTTGAAACCTTTTTAAATTCCAAAAGTAGAAGAAAGAAAGAACTAGCATTACAGTACTCTGTGATGTCAAAAAATAATTCATACCATCTACTAATTCGTACGTGTAACTTTTACTGCATAATATATATATCACCAGTTAACCAAATTAGAACATATATCTCGCAAATCCTATTGTGAACCTAATTTTAAGATTTTCTTCTTGAAACTTTAAGGTAAGTATACTTATATGTATGCACATATATATGTGAATATATATATATATAATAATAATATATATGTGTATACGTGCATATAAGAGAAAATGTATAAATTAGTTTTTCAACAAACTAACCATCAATTTTCAATTTTCTTTCTTTTTTACTAGTGATTAAAATCTCGTTTGTGGGTAGTATATATGTTGTAACATGTAAATGGACATTTAATTTGTGTTGTTTATTATATACATATTCTTTACAGAGAGCAAAGTGTCAAACCGGATCGTATATCTCATGGGGCTCACTGCAATAATAAGAATTTTTTCTACCGTGCTTTTTTGTTTTTTTCGCTCGATCATAACAAACTCATACCTAAGAATCCTATTGATCTAACAGATCGACTAGCGACAAAGCATATCGTAAATCTAATAAACTTGCATAAAGTAAGATAAAATATGATATTTTGTACAAATAAGTTAACAAATCTACATTGTGAGTTGAGATAAACGTGTCACATCTAGAATGATTTAATTTGCACACGTAACTCTTGACGATTATAAATGTTAATACAAAGTACGAGAAAGACTTCCAATCAACAATCAGTTATGGCATTTTGGGGGCAATCATTGACACTTTTGTCGTTGTTGAGTTTGCTTTTGTCCAATTTGTTACGGTGACCTCTTCTGATTCACGTATTCAACATGCTTTTTGTTATTGTTGTTTGGCAGCTAAGTACTACTTGGTTGTAAGGATTCAAGGCCTCATAATTAAACGAGTGGTCACCCACAAAATCAACGTGTAGCCGCATCCATCGCCTCTTCATGCCTTCATGGTCTTCTTTTTGTTGATTTAAACCGATGAAGTGTTAGAAATAAGTTCTTTGGACATAAGTTTCGCTAATTATTTAAGATCGAGTTCTAACTTGTTAGTTTGCTCCATTATTAGATGGATGTAACATATCTAATAAATTTAATTTAATTTTGGATGAATGTGATAAATTTAAATGAATACTCTTCACTTAAAATAGATGTTTTGCAAATCGGTATTAATTAATCGCAAGGTGATCCAAAAGCATATCAGGCAAAATGTAATTTTGGTTTATTAACTTTGATTCGCTTGAAATTTTACAATCTGCTTTTTAACAATTTGTAATTTTGGTCCATTAACTTTGACGTAATTTTTAGCCATATTTTGGTTACTTGCATTCCAGCTTTTTATCTTTACTGAGCTTACAACTCGTCCTTTATTCCTTAGTCCTTACCAAGTTTTTGACGTTGGTTCTTTTCCGTGATTTCGATCCTTTACAATGTTAATACTATTAGATTTTACTGTGCACTTTCTTTTGCCATCTAGGTGGTACTTTGAGCTTCATTACGACAAACACTACAACAAAATAACAGATTAGGGACAGAAAAAGATGTCCCTCAAGGCCAACATCTATCCATATTGAATTTATAGGGACAGAAAAGTATGTCACTACAATGCGCGTCCCTAATCCAAAGAGACAGACGAACCTGTCCCTAATTAGGGATATATATATATATATTTATGTCCCTTCTCTGTCTCTAGTAATTCACACCTTCTTTTTTAAATAAAAAAATTAATACTAGTATGGACAGATATTTCTTCCCTACACAATGCCAGAAAATTTCAAAAAAAGAAGAAAGAAAGCGGGAATCAGTACAGTAGAGACAAATATTTTTATCCCTACTGATATCTGAAAATTTCAAGAAAAAAAAAGCGGCAGAAAATGAAAATTATGAGAATTTCTATTTTCTGCCATAGAAATATAATTACAAATATCTTAAATAATTAATAAAGCATGAAATTATTAATGAATAAACTAAAAAGTAGCTAATAACATTAATAAAATATCAAGTGGGATAACAACAATCTAAAATAGTACAACATAGTTATAAAAATAACATAACATGATAATAACAAAAACAATACAACAACGTAATAAAAATAGTAAAATAACACAAACTCTAAATCATGTAAGTTCACAAAAAATGTAAATAAAACTATTTATTATAAAAAAGAAAAAAGAATTACTTAAAGTATGAAGAAGAAGTTGTAGAAAATTTGGAGGTGCATGTTAAATGAATTGTGGAGGAGAAATTTTACTTTAAGGTGGAAGGGCTATCGATGATAGCCAGCGAACCAATAAGGATAATATTTGAGGTTCAATGAACTAATAGGGACGGATTTGTCAGCCCCTATAAATTAGCGAAGCAATAGGGACAGACATATTTGTCCCGATAGCTTAGCGAATTATGTCCCTATTGATCGAAAGACATAGAACTTTTTGTCCCTATTGTTTTAGAGCTCTCTCTCCACAAATTTCTTATCTTCTTCATCAGAAATCTATTTCTTAATACTTTTCTCTCCAACAAAACTTGTATAGGCTAGGTCCATGACCAACTCATAGAACTTAAAAAAAAAAAAAAAAAAAAAAAGGATCAATGAGATTAAATTATTTACAGTTGACACAAACATTATTGAAACTTTTAGAAGGTAAGTTCTTTAATAATTTAGCCAAACTAGTTTCTTTCAAAACTCATACCAAAAGCAGAAAGGAAATTCTATGCTCCCTTATCATGCTTACCGGCGAAGCATCCAGGGATATTCAAGAGTCCATGTAATATTGTTGTTTTGCCTTTTTTTTTTTAGTAATATGTTAAAGATTTCTTATTTTATCTTTTAGTAACAATTTCATAAGTCTCTTGTATTTAATTTTGTAAATTGTAAGAGCAATAACTAGATTATTAGTGTTTGGGAACTAGAAATATCATACAACAAAATTTCTCCAAAAAATCATTACAACTCTTACAAAGTGAAAATATTGAAGAGGTATAAATTATTGTCGTCTTAATATTAATATTTTATAGCTGTGGTTTAGTTTTTTAATAACCTAAAATTACTTTGTTGTTATTATTTAAATAACTACTGTATTTGGAGTAGCTAGCATGCATAACTCACAAGGTAAATATGTCTAATTTATCAGTTTATTAGTTATAAAGAAAAACCCCAATTTGTGAGTAATTCATTTTAATTAGTATATTATTGTTGAAGTTTTGATAAATTCTAGTAATTAGTTCACTGTTATATGGGATGTAGATAAAAATATCAAACAGAGATCGAAGTTGGATTTACAACTGATTGAGTGCATCGGGTCTTTTGAATCAACATTTTGTGGATGGTGTCCGAATGTTTATGGAGTTTATTTTCCCAAAGTCACTTGTTAAACGGCTCCATATATAAGTGTCCTTGTAAAAGACGTGGTAATCGCATTTATTTAGAATATGATGAAATTTGTGGGCACCTCTACAGATACGGGTTTATGAATCAATATCACGTATGAGTACTTCATGGTGAAGGATACAACTACACATCACCTCCTTCCCACGTAAGACAATCACCAACTAAAAATGCAGGGGTCACTATAGAAAGATACTTGATACATTGATTTGTTGGTCTGTTTAAAAATGTGAATTACAATGATCTTAGTGAAGAGGTAGGGAGCTACCAGTCTTCGTATGTGATTTTGGAGGCCCGATAAAACAATGAACTAACTATTATGACCTACCAAAACTTCAACAATAATATACTAATTATAATGGATAATTCACAAATTTGAATTTTTCATAATTAATAAGCTGAAAAATACCTTGTGAGTTGTGTTTGCTAGCTACTCGCCAATTTATTCTGCAAACACAAAATATAGTTTCTAATTGAATTATAACAACAAAATAATGTTAGGATTTGAAAAATTACTAACTAGTAAAGAAAAATATTAATAATTAAGATGATAATATTGATACGAAGAATATATAAGGAATCTCTGAGCTTTAAAACAATAGGGACATAAAATTATGTCCATCTAGTAGGCACAAATCAGTTTGTCCTTTATAGACCAGCGAACCAATAAGGACAAATATGGCTCTCTCTATTTGTTCACTGAAACTAAAGAACCAGTAGGGATAGATCAATCAGACCCAATTGCTTCGCTTCCTAAATGAGCAGCTTTGGTACCTTAAATTGAATTTTTTTTTTCTCACAAATCATTAACACCTCCAAATTTTCTAACAACTTCTTCTTCATATGTTAAGTAAGTTTTCGGTTATGTTCTTTTATTTTTCATTTTTTTATAATAGACATTTTATTTATATTTTGTTGTTAAATTACATATCTTAGAGTTTATGCTATTTTACTATTTTTACTTGGTTGTTGTATATTTTTGTGATTATGTTGCTGTTTTTGTTATTATGTTACTGTAGTATTTTTGTTATTATATTATAGGGTAAAACGCTTAAACCCCCCAACCTATGGGGTGTTTCACAATGTGCCTCCTAAACTACAAAAAAGAGCAATCTATCCCCTAAGAGCCCTGACCTCTTAAAATTTGTGGAAAATGCCCACTGGTCAACATTCCAGCAAAAATTTACCAGAAGCATGCCTTGCACGTGATCATCAGAAGGGCATTTTTGTCCATCTATATTTGACAAGAACTGAAAAAATAATAATAATCACCCCTAACCTATTGTCCCACCCTAACTTTTTCAATATGTGCGAAATATCCCCTGAACTTTATGAGCATGCCCCTTAACCTTTCCAATATGTGCGTTGTACCCCCTGGATTTGTCCAATCTTTCCTGCCTTAGTCAAATGAATTCATTCATCACATGCTCTGAAATTTGTGTACGAGTAGGCTAGAAAATTTCAAGTTCTAGGTGATTACCGAAGACTGACGCCATTTTAATGGCGAGACCTATTAATGACCTAGCTTCTTAATTGGCACAATGGTGATTCATGTGAAGTAATTAAGCACTCTACTATAAACCATTGAAACTCATTGATCCGTAAGATTTGTTTTGAACCAAAGAGCTGAGTGTTTAGGATATAACTTCAAATTATTTTTGAATTCCAAATAAAGAAGGTCAAAGCGAACTAAAATTTCAGATTATAACCCGAAATTGTCCATCAAAGACCACACAAAATAGCACTTCACATTAACACCGTCATTCTTTCCAGATCTTAAGTCATTCATAACGAAGTAAATTTTCTCGCATTGTGAAAACTCAAGACAAGTTATTCTTGTTATATAAAATAGTATGAAAAATAAGGGATGGTACTCAATTTCTTCATGCAAACAGAATAGGTGATCATGTGTGTAATCTTCCTCGTGTCTTCTTTTATGGCTTCAGCAACTTCCAAAGTGTCGTTTGCAACCTCATCAATTCTTTAAACTTATCGATCAATATTCTAATTATTTGTGAAAGTAAAAAGATTGTGAAATTGAATAATGTGCTTTATCATTCTCTATGTTGTAAACCAGTGGATCATTATATTTTTGTTTTATGTGATTCAAAATTTCTCTGAGTCCATTAGGGTATAAAACTCCTACTTGAATTTCTTGCTCGTTTATCAATTGATGTCCATTTTGGTCTCCTATAAGAATGCATGAGATAAATTTAAATCAATCTTCAAGTATCACTTCCTAGAACATATAATATATATTATGTGAGGAAATGAGTCGTTTACCAATGTTTACAACCTCAACATCTGTTGTGTACCTGAAACTAGACGAGTTGTTTTTTTTTTTTTTTCAGCTAAGAAAATTTGATTAATAAAAAGTAGATGAAATAAAGGAGTACAAGAAATACTCCAACACTGTCAACCGAAACAAAGAATCAAAACCTTACAGATTAAGACAAAGCCAAGGCTGAGCATACCAATCCGAGAAGGAAAACTTAAAGTCTGTATTTTTGGCTTTGACCCAACACCATAATTCAACTTTAATGACCTCAACCACCTTCGTAATATCAAGAACTTGATCTCTGAAGCAAATCCCATTTCGAGTTTTCCATATTTCCCAAACAACAAAACACCAGATTTGCATCCCCACATCCCTCCCTTTTGTGGCAGGTATAAGCTCAAAAAACTCTTTCAAGTGAATTCTAGCAGCTTGCTGCAAGGCTGTATGTATGTATGCCAAACCAGCTACAAACATGCATCCATATCTTGTAAGCCACTTCGGAGGCAAAAAAAAGGTGCTCAGAGTTTTCATCAAACTTGCCACAAAGAAAACAAACCATATTTCCCCCGTTAACTTCGACACCACGTCTTTGAAGATTGATTTTGTTGGAACCCGATCAATCAAAACTCTCCAAGCGAAGAAGAGAATTTTTGAAGGGACTTTAATTTTCCAAAACAGCTTATAAAAATGAGACACATTGTGTACAGTAGGAAATTGCCTCAATGCCTCGTAAGCTGATTTCGTCCCTCTTTGTCCGCTTTCCAAATCCAAACATCTTATGTATCGGGTACCAGCTAAACGCCTTGCAACAGACTTGAAAGCTCTTTAATAAGTCTTCTTCCCAAACAAAAAGGTTCCTCATCCACCTTAAGTTCCAGGTCCACTCATTTTCATGCCACACCCCCATATGACAAACAAAATTATCCTTTTGAGGTGATAGCTCAAACAGCCTTCTATATTTCTCTTTTAAAGGAACTTCAGCAATCTAAACATCGAACCAGAATCTAATTTTATCCCCTTTCCCAACCTTCACTTTGACTCCCTCTTTAAACCAGTATGAGCCATTTTCACTCATGCAGATTGGAGCGACATCCCTCCACCAAAACGAACTAGCCTTCTTAATTTGTTCTCTTCTATAAAGCCATGAATCTTCCTCAAAACCCCCATACTTTGATTGAATTACTTTTTTCCATAGGCCTTCAGATTCATTTAAAAATCTCCATCTCCATTTACCTAACAACGCAACGTATTAAAGTTCAAGGTCTTTAATGCTAAGACCCCCACATTCCTTTGCCATACACAAAGTATCCCAACCAACCCACACAATTTTTCGATCCTCGACTCCGCCGCCCCACAGAAAATTCCTTTCGAGAATCGTCAATGCTTGAATCACTTTTTTAGGAGCTTTATAGAAGGCAAACATGTACGTAGGCAGCCCTCAAAACTAGACGAGTTAACTTTACTTAATGCATATATGGCATTATAGTAGTTGAATCCTACGAAATTCAAAAAAAACCCTCATCATGTTTATCTCCTCTTCTGTGAACTTAGATAATCGACTTATGAGACGAACTCTCATACTTTTTGGATGTTTACCTACTATTATTGGTTCTATAATCCTTAAGAGGCAAAAAAGCGACAATTTAGCCCTGTGATGGACCAAATAATGATTCATGTAGTGCCGATAACTAGCAAGGGATATGAAAAAATACTGCAGCTATAGTGCACAATGCACAAGTTGAATATCAAACTACATACTGAATCATATATATATACTCACCACTGTAGCATGAAATCAACATCTCGATCTTTAGCTTTTGATTCCAATTAGTCCCATCTTATGGCTCAAACCAATACAAAATAATGTGATATCCCAATCCACCAATTTTGTGATGCAAGCACATCGATATGATTGAAATTAAGTTGTGTTATATAAATCAAGATTTGTCAAATCAAACATTAAATGCTTTTATTTAACTTGAAAAGTTAGAAGGCTAAATCTTTAGTTTAGGAGGTACAACGCACATACTCATAAAGTTCAAGGGGTATTTCGCACGTATGGTAAAGGCTAAGGGATGATTTTTTTAAGATTCTTGTCAAATATGGATGGACAAAAATGCCCTCACGGTGATCACGTGCAGGGCACGCTTCCGGTAATATTTGGCCAAAAAGTTGACCAGGGGGCATATCGCACAAATTCTAAAAGTTGGAGGGTAGAATGCTCTTTTTTGTAGTTCAGAAGGCACATTGTGAAATACCCCATAGCTTGGGGGTTTTAAGTGTTTTACCCTATGTTATATTGTTTTTATAGTATGTCTTATTAGTTTAGATTGTTATTGCCTCACTTGATACTTTGTTAATGTTATTAGTATTTTTGTAGTTTATTCATTAATGATTTCATGCTTTAATAATTAGCTTAAGAATTTTGTAATTATATTTCTACGGTAGGAACAAAAATTATTATAATTTTTATTTTCTGTCGCCCTTTTATTTGCGAAAGGTTCGGATATCAGTAAGGACAGACGTATATGTCCCTACTGATTCCCGCCGCTTTTTATTTTATTTTATTTTAATATTCCGTCATCTATAGGAACAATATGCATGTCCCTACAGATAAGCCGAATATTTTGAAAAAACAGGTGTGAATTATTAGGGACAGATAAGTTTGTCTCTAATCAAAAAGGACGATTCCATATGTCCGTTCTGATCAGGGACGCGCACTTTAGGGATAGATGTAGAGACATGTATTTATGTCCCTAGAAATTCAATAGGAACAGATTTCTGCCTTTAGGAACATATTTTTTTTGTCTCTAATTTGCTGTTTTCCGTCCCTTGAATAACCATCTTATCTAAAAGCTTAAGCCTAAGGTGGCATGGACATTTACCAATTAATACAGATTTTCAATGGTTGCTAAGGCATATTAAACCCACGACCTAACTCATGTTGGAAAAAGATACATAAATTGATAAATTCCGTATCTCTATAAGCTTGAACTTTTAGATGAAATGATGAGTCAATATGATACAACTGCAGAATTAAGATGATGTTGGGCGTCCTTTCTCGTTTTCTACTATTTTTTGTCACAACCAAGCTGCCCTTTCACATGCTGCAACCCGGCTGTGGAAATTGATTCTTTACACACTTTGCACGTCTGCACCTCGAATCAGCTGCCTAACATATTCACCAAAGCTCTTGATTCTTCTCAGTTTCACCATCTTCTCCCCAAGATGAGCGTGAACAATATTCTCTCTCCTCTTGAAGGGGAGTTCATTTTAGCATACGTTTTCAATCATCCAACTGACTACAAGTTCAACCATTTATGTTAATTAGTCTGTTCCTTTAAATTAATATAGTAAGTTAGTGCCTCTCTGTATATATTTCAGTAGATAAGTAGTTATATTTTTTTGTACTGTTTCGTTCATTCTCTATTGAATCAGTAAGATCTCGGCTATTTTTACATCCCTTCTGCTCCTCTCTCGATCACATCAACAATGGCGTCAATTCATATCATCCCGCGACCAAATACTATAAGTTTCGACAAAAAAGCAATTACAGAAAATGGATTGAATGAGATATAAACATGTCATTGATAGAGAACTAAATCAAAATGGTATAACCATTCCAGGCAATCAATGTCATATCTGAAACACCTTATGGTTTTTTAGAACAATCCTCCTGATTGAATAAAAGTTCCTTCTTCTCGGTATCAAAGATAATCCTCTGGTTCATCTGCTGATGTGATCCAATGACGGAGGAATCATCACGACTCCGAACAATCGCCATGCAAAAATATTCACGTTTCCTGAGAAAACGATTACTAGAAACAACTTCAAACACTGCCTCAGGCTTCATAACAAAATCCGCATTTGATCCTTTCAAATGGAAAGTAACATCTGGAAGATTATTATGCCCTTCTGGTTTGATCCCAAATCTCCATCGAATCTCAACAAGTTTTTGAATCCCGAAAAGTACTTTTCGAGCTCTGATACTAATACATCATAGGCAGGTTTTGTGATTCTTGAATATGGTGTGCCTGAGTCGAATGCAAAGCCTCCTGATGTACCACCATTCTTTAATGCAAACACATCAGAGCTAATATTAAGCATAATATTATTTAAACTGATTCCTAGAACTTCTACAAAATAAATGTTGTCTCCATTTACCCTGTCCAACGGAGTACTTTTCGAATTGTGGGGCTGAATTATGTCGTTGCCGAATCTTAAGTATGCTTTAGTATTTTTTCTTGAAAAATTAGGCAAACAATAAGAGAACTTTCCTTTACTTTGAGAGGAAATCTGATTCTGAAACGAAGAACGTCCCCATCCCAACCCCAATACTCCAGCAATTTTGTTGTTTTCGTACTCCCCATAGTGCATATTGTTGTGCAGACCACATCCAAATTTAAAGTTTCCAACTCTTGTGATGCCTCCTGTGTTTGATCTGAGAGAAAGAGTTTCTTTTGCAAGTATGCCACTAGTGGTGGTGTTGTCTTCATAAGCTAGATCGAATTGGACATGCCTGTTTTCTTTGAGAATGGGTTGGAAAGAAGAGGATCTGTCTTTGGGAAATGGATTTGGAGTTTGTTCAAAGCACTTTGTGCAGCCTTGGCACTGGATGTCTGGATCCATGATAAGGTGCTGCCAGTGTCCAATTCTAGGTAGTACTCTATGTACGACAGACTGGATTTGAACGTTCCGAACCCGATTTTAACGATGTAATGAAGTGCTTGCTTGTCAATCTGGGTTTGCACTAACACAGATGATATGTTAGTAAGATAGTTTGTATTTTGATTGGACTGACTTACCAATGTTCGGATTCTATCTTCGTGGGAGAGATTACTTTGGAAGAACGGGTGTTGTGTTGACCCTGGATGAATTAATCTTATAGTTAAACCATTCGATTTCACAAGAACATTCAGTATGATTATCAATGTAGCCAAAGTGTATAATGATGGCAACAGTTGTGTCTTTTCCATGACTAAAGAACAAAGGAGGCCTTGAATTACTTTGTTTCTCTGCTAAGTTCCGAGATCTTTAATAATTCAGTTGGCTAAATGGTTACTTAATGTTTTTTTCCATTCGCATGTCCCATCGTTTAAAATGTACATCCATCATTAATGCTGAGATCTTTGGCGATAACAAATGGTGGGATTGTTGAACCACAACTGTTATTTCTAATGCACAAACTCATTGATGATTTGTAGTGCAATCCTCTGAAACAAAAATTAAGCCATGAAGTTGCTCTTAAAGATGATGCATCAATAAAGAAATCCTATTGGATTAGATCTGCGTTTCTCACCCTGTCTATGGCTACTTATTGATATTTTCTACATTTGCAAATTACTTTCCACATTTACCATAGAAATCCTAGACTAGTAGTACATTGTAAACAACTGTGTGTTTGTGGACATGGAAATTAGTGTCAGTTGCCACAAATCTGTTATTGTTCGTCTACTACTAACAGCTAGATAAAGACATTAGACATGTCTCCCTAAATATCCAGTTCATGATGTAAGTTCTGCAAAAAGTTTCTTATACCCATTCAGTAAACTGATTACAAATCAAAAAGAAAAAAACTTTCCCATTCAAATCCTGCATAAAATTCATCCCACTTTATGATAAAATCCTAGCAAACTAAGCACCAAAATGTAATCTTCAGGTCAAAGTACGGTTTCCATTTCATCTTGTCAAATATAAAAGCTGTATTAGCCTGCTGATGAGCTTGAACCATTAATAAGCCATCTAATCCAGTTAATATTTCCAAACAAAAGTACGCCTTACCTGAATCCAGTAAATAAGGGATCGAGCCTGTATATTCCAAAACTGGTGTCAGTTGAAGACTTTTTGTTGTCGTAATATCGGAGCCAACCGTAGAGCAGCAGTGGATTTAGGTGCTACCTCCCATGGCAGAATGCAATATGAGAACTGGCCTCGAGTAATAGAATCCATTTGGTGTAAAAATGAAAGCTTTTCCCTCTACCATGCTGAAATTACCAACCACTAAATTAGTCCTTGAGGCCTTGGAAAAGCCTCGATTTCCAATCCCACAACCAAATATTACTTCTTTTAGTGTCTCAGATCCCTTTATGACCGAATAACACGTGAAAGATTCCCCTGATGTCGTGGCTTCATCTGCATACATAATTGAGTAGGTGCATGCATTGTTTATGAACTCTTCAAGTGAACAACGGGTCTTTCCCACATGAAATAGGCGGTAAGTGCATGATAGGCTTTATGGAAAAAGAGGCAGCATGGAAACAAGACTTCCGGCCCAATTTTCGGAAGTTCTTGTGTCCGCACCCACGTGATGTTAGTGGCACTGTCGAGGTGGAGGAAGTGTGGGAGAGTATTAAATTGCATTTCAAGAGGGTGTAGTGTAGATGAGAAGGACACCTTGTCACCCTACATCTGTACATCATGTCCTGGTTGGGCAAGCAATTTCATATGTTTGATGAAATTTTTGTGTTTTATATTTGAAATTTTGAATTAAATATTAAATTGCTGAGTTAATCCTGCGAAATAGGAGAGTCTTGACTTCAAAAGCTGCTTCAATCGTAAACATTCTACCTCCTAAGCTCTTTGTGTTAAAAGAGTCAAAAGACTAAGTTTTAAGTTTGGAAAATTGAGTTTCAGGCAAGAAGTTAACTTCTGCCTTGCCTAGAAACCAGAGAAAGAATCTGCAATCTCTTGTTGCTGGTTTTCTATTTTTAAATATAATTTGTCTTCAACATATTATATTATGCTGTATTGTTTTTTATTATGTTATAAAATGCAATATTTTTCAGTTTATAAGTTACAATCTCCTTAATGTTGTGGATTAAGTCATGTTAACTTTAATAAGTTTCTAAATTCGTGTTCTTGTTAAACTGCCAAAAGCACATTTCACACCCTCACCCCCGAGTCCCTATGAATGAGTTTGTAGCCCAGGCTATTAGAGTTTGCAACCTTAAATATGAAAAACAATAGGAGAAGGTTTGCAGTTACATAGTCAAGTCTCTTTTGATCATGTGTGAATGTGTGAGACTTGGTTTATCTTATTTCCTTATAATGATTTGATATGTGAACCCGTGCCAATTAGTCTAATGGTGGCAGCATCTTACCCCATTTATTATGTTAGAGATTGCATTTGAGTTGAAATGTAAAACTATTACTACCAAGTATCTTAATTTACTAAAGGAAAATGGTATCCTAACAGGACTGTGAACTTACAGTCCAATTTTATGATTTAATTTTATTAATTTTCTAGGTGATAGTTACATCTTTCTTTTTTGTCTGTATTAATTTCTTCTGATAATTCCAGAAACTACCGTGCTGCAATTTTTAATTTACAGATAATCATTCTTATTTTTTATTAGCAGATACCCCTTATAAAATATAAAAATTACCAAATAGTAGCATTCCAACATTATATATGCAATTGACTGTGTCAATAATTATCATTTTCATGGAATAAAGTTTTATTAAAAATTATGTGTTTGCTGTATACAGATAAAATTATAAGATTGTTTTTCTTAATAAAAAACAGTTTTTTTCTTTTTCTTTTGAAAACATTATGAATAATTAGTATTTTATTTGTTCTATGTTGGTACTTGGTAGGGTAACAAAAATATTTTCAAATCTGGGACTTTTTTTTTTCAAAGCAAAACTCTATTACATTATATAGAACTTTGGGAATTTTCCTTCCACCACGCATTATCAAGGAATTGGTACTTACCTGTTACTTTGATTTATCTAATTGGGGCACTTTTTGTTAATTTTTAAAATTAGAGAGGCTAGACTAAAATTCTAAGAACTACTAACACCTTTTAGCAATTGCATAATAATAGGACTGTATAACAGTCCTAAAACATGACTGTCAGGCTAGCATAGCCCTTTACTAAATTATTGAACAGAGATGTAACTCTCTCTGCAATTGTTCTTTTCTTAAACTGAGTTGATCCAGAGAGAATAGGTCTCTTGTAAAATATATGTGTACTCTTTTAGTTGATCAATAAATATTTTCACCTTAATTATTTTGTACCATATATTATGAACAAATCCAACTCTCATGGGTTTTTAGAACAATCCTCAGGACGAAACAGCAGATTCTTGTTCTCAGTATCAAAGATGATTCTCTGATTTGTCTGTTGATATGATCCAATGATGGATTTTTTATCGGCCGCTAGAATCGCCATGCAAAAGTATTCACGTTTCGAGAATAAACGAGACTCAACAACCACTTCAAACACTGCCTCAGCTTTCATAACAAAATCCGCATTCGATCCTTCCAAATGGAATGTAACATCTGGAAGATTATTATACCCTTCTGGTTTCTTCCTTTGGTAGCATAATTTCAACCCCAGATTTCCATCTATTCTCTTCAAGTTTCTGGATCTCGAAAAGTACTTCTCTAGCTCTGATATCAATACATCGTAGGCAGGTTTTATGATTGTTGAATACCCCGTGCCTGAGTCGAATGCAAAGCCACCCGAACTACCATTATTCGTAAATGCAAACACATTAGAGGTTATATTAAGCCTAATGTTGTTCAAACTGATTCCTATGACTTTTACAAAATAAATGCTGTTCTCGCTCACCCTGTACAGTGGGGTGCTTTTCGAATTCCGGGGCTGAATTACATCACTGCCGAATCTTAAATATGTTATTGCATTTTTTCTCCAATAGCTAGGCAGACAATAAGAGAATTTCCCTTTACTTTGAGGGAGAATCTGGTTCTGAATCGACATATGCCCCCATCCCAACCCCAATATTCCGGCAATCTTGTTGTTTCTATCCGCCCCATACTGCATTTTGTTGTTCAAACCGCACCCGAATTGAAAGTTTTCAACTTTTGTAATAGCTCCGGTGTTTGACCTAAGAGAAAGAGTTTCTTTTGCGAGTATTCCATGAGTGCTTGTTCCGTCTGAATAAGCTTGATAGTAGTTGGCGACACGCCCATTTTCCCTGAGAATTGGGCGAAAAGAAGAGGAATTGTCTTTGGGAAACCGATTTGGAGTTTCCATAAAGCATGTTGTGCAGCCTAGGCACTCAATCCATGGTATGGTGCTGCATGTGTCCATATCGAGATAGTATTCTTTGTACGGTCGTTTTGTTTTGAACGTTCCAAACCCGATTTTAACTATGTAATGATAGGACTGCCTACCTATCATTGGCTGCACGGCTGCAGATGATGGTTTTGTCAGGAATGGCGAATTTTTGTTGGTCTGAGATACCAATCTTCGAATCCTTTCTTCATCAGAGAGATTGCTTTGGAAGAAAGGGTGATCTGTTGATCCTGGATGGATCAATCTCATTGTCAAACCATTTGATTTCACAAGAACGGTGATGTTTATTATAAATAAGAAACTAGCGAGACAATAGAATGACGACGACATTACAGTTCTTTTCATTGCCAATGAACAATAGCGTCGTTGTATCATAGTGTTTCTCTACCAAGTTCCAAGATTTAAATAGTTGCACAACGGTTAGTTAATGGTTTTTTCCATTTGTATGAAGCATATAGTTTTTAGAAGATTCATGCACAATCAATGATGAGATCTCAAGGGATAACAAATAATGAGATTTTTGAACCACATCTGTTATCTCTAATGCAAAATAATCATGGATTTTCGATGCAATTATATGAATGGAAAACCAGCTGTTCTTCTTTCATATCAAATATTTGTTCTTTTGGTTTTTTTTTTTTTTTGCAATCTACGGCTTGCTCTTAAGGAAGATGCATTAATAGAGTTATCCTCATTCTAATGGTGTTCATGAGGCGTTGAATTCGTGTTTGGTCTCGCCCTACTAATGGCTATTTATTTTATTTTCCCACTTCCACAAAATGTATTCCACATTATCCTTAGATATGTAGGCAGAATACAAGCAACTCTTTGTTTATGACACGGAAATCATTATCACAGATATAGTGTGTATTAAATTATGAGAAAAAAGAAACTTCATTTTATATTTGAATGAATTTGCTACACATATTTACAGTGATAACACTAATAAGATAATTAAATTCATTATCTAGAGTTGGATTGCGAATTCTATCCTTGAAATGAGCTGCTAATATGGAATTTTTTGTATGTCGATCTTCACTGTAACGTGTAATAAATATTGACTCAAGATCTGATTTGTAATTCTCATCTATATGGTTGTGCAGAAAGTTTCCTACACCATGTAATGAACTAAGCACTACGAGTGCAACCTCCGGTGGCCAAAATACAGCTTCTGTTGGACCTTATCGAATATGAAACGCTTATTAGGCTATTGATGAGCTTCAATTAGATTAAGCCATCGTAATTTCCAGTCAACATCGCCAAGCAAAAGTACGCCTTACACTATTCGTCATGTCGAGCAAAAATCTCACTTCAGACTTGAATACTAAAACAGAATCCATCATATGGAAAAACGATACTTGGAAGATCTTTAAATCCTCTATTGTTTGAGAATATATGGCAAAAATTCAATTCTCCTACCTTTCATTCTCTTATATTTCAAGAAATCATACATAATTAACACCTTTTTCAAGTTTTTCAGGATGGATGAAGGCACTATTGTTATGAGCTTTCTGAGTCAATAACGCAGGCCCCATCACCAGTGGCCCTCCGAGCAAACACCGATAGAGGGATATGAACTCGTTGATTACCTTCACTTATGCCTTCCATATTTATATAGTAAGAAATCAAGCCGGAATATGGCAAAACAAGTGCACTTTCAAAGCCTTTTTTGTTGGAATATCAGCTCCAAACCAGAGAAAAACAATGGATTTAGGCCCTATATCCCACAGGGGCAGGAAATAAGAAAACTGACCTTTGAGTAACAGACTCCATTTGGTGTAAAAACGACAGCTTCACCTCTCCCATGCCGAAACTACCTCGCTAAAATAGACCTTGAGGCCTCAGAAAAGCCAAAGACGACTTCCTTCCAGAGTCCCTAGTCCCTTTTTGTCCAAATGAAACTAGACTTCCTGCTCATTTTTTGGCAGTCCTTGGCAGTCCTGACATTGTGTTCACGTGATGCCGCTGGCATATCGAGAAGGAGGGAGTATTTATAGTCATAGTAGTGGGGTTGACGGTGAGAGGATGTTCCTATTCCAACTTCGACCATGTAAAAACAGAACTATGTTGACTATAGAGCAAAGAAAGAAGTTTGCGACCTTAGACTACAAACTCTGAATTATAGTCAAAAATCAATACCATTCAATGGTATTAAGTATACAGTAGTATCAACATTATTAAGCATACAACACAATCTTAACCACAAATTTAACACATTAAAAGATTGTGATCAACCATGAAACTTGTGCAAGTATTCTTGCCTTCCTCAATTCGGACACGATCAATGATCTAAAACACTTCAAGTTAAAGCAAATAAACGAGAAAATCTAACTGCGTGTTTTATTATTCAAATACTCATTGAAGCATATACAATTACAAAGTCTCTGTACAACGAATAATACCACTGGATATGTGATTCACCAAATTAATGTCCATTTCTGTAAAAAGATCATAATTTCGAATCTAACTCTTCATCCTAAACCAAAAAGAAAAAACAAAGAAAGAAAGAAGCAAATTTGCCATATTATCTATCCCTCAAAACAGAGTTTCTTTTCTTTGTTGTCATCTGCTGTGGGACAGTGCAACAGCATTACACAAAGGACATTATTTTACTGTTTCAGCCACCTAATGATGCATGGAGTGTGAAATTCGTGACCGCAGTCAAGTGCTGCAATGGTGTGAGTTTCCTGGCATAAATCGTCTTGGCACATGACGCATATCTCGGATTCCTCATCTTTATTACCAGAGTTCCTTGTTTTCAAGTGCTTGGTGATCAATTCCTCTGTCAAACCTCTGTTTCTTTCTTCGGAGAGACTACGATCATCTCGATCTACTCCATTTAGTATCATAGTTTCATCACCTAGACTGAGCATGAAATTACGATAGTTGTGAATTTCTCGCACAGTATGAATTTGCCCTGCCTCACTCGCATCAATAGTATGTACTCCATTTAGTATCATAGTCTCATCATCTTGATTCCAGTTCGCGAGCATCAAGAAATCACGATGCCGAATGTGACTTCGCCCTGCCTCACTTGGCATGGAGTTGTTAACGTGACGATATAGATGCATATTCGTGTTCTGCCCTTGAGGTATCACTGAGATACGATACCAAGAAAAGGGAACATCGCGGAATTCATAGCGAGATTCTATGACCCTACGCGGGCGAAATGATGAAGAACGATTGGTAGAGTAGTTAGCGCCGCTCATGATACTTTCACGACGACGATGAGTCGACATTCTTCGTTATGCAAAAATATGGAGTGTATGAGATTTTTCTTACGTATGACTGCACTGAAATTATGTTGTTTGGTTAGAAGAAGAGATATTGGAGGCAATGGAAGCAATACCCTCTATTTATAATAGGAGGGAAAATCTGGTCAATCTTTCCTTGTACATGTAACGGCTATATTTTGACAGTTTATTTGAATGTTACTGCATTAGGAAATCTAATAAAATCTTCCAAGTATATGCTAAGTTCTAACGGATAATTAAAGCGTGTTCAAGTGAAAAAGGATATTTCACATAACTGTAACGCGCATCAAATAACCCCTTGCCTGAGTTGTTTTTATTAAAAAAAAACCCTTGTAATTAATAATTTTATGTATTGCATAATGTAATATATGAGGTAATAGCAAAAACTACCCTCGTGTTATTCCTAATTTGCGGATAACCCTTTGAGTTATTTTTATTAGAAAGACCCGCTTGTAAAATTTTAAAATTAGAAAAAGATCATGTCTGTCGAATTTTTAGTTGATTGTAGCGATAACTAATAATGTTATGAATCAAAATTTTAAACAAAATGTATAATTATCTAAGTAAATATTATGAACTTTCTTATAATTTTTTGAGACTTTCATAAATGGGATAAAAGCGTTAAACCCCTTATATTATGCCCCCGATTGTATTTTGCCCCTATCCTCTTTTTCTTGGCAACTTGCCTTTGTACTATGGATAAATAAGCATTTTGCTCCCAAGTCCAAATACAACAGCAAAAAACACCGACATGTGTTCAAATCTAATGGTGAAAAAATAACTCAGGGGGTCGCTCATTTATCCATAATACAGTGAGCAAGTTATCAAGAATAAAAAGATAAAGGGCAAAGTTCAACATGGAGTAAAGTAGAGAGTTTGATGCTTTTATCCCTTTCTAAATTTATTTGAAAACATAAAAAACAAACAACAACACTGGATTTTTGTATCTACACATCAAACTAGTGTTCTTTTCAAAAGCTTTAAAAATAAATGTATGTAGAATTCAGTTTGAACAACATGAATTCTTTACGCATGAAACAAGTACAAAAACAATAAAATTTCTTGTTGTCAGTTTACGTGTGTGCAGATCAAATAAGAGTATTAGGAGGTTTTTTGCTAATATTTAAGTTCAAAAAGGGGGTTCTGATAAAAAAAATAACACAGGGGTTATTTAGCAATTACGAATAACACATGAATGATATTTTGCAATTACCTAGTTATTAAATATTATGGTTTATTTGCAATCTAAGGCAATGCTTTAAGGATGATGCACAATGCATTAATAGAGTAATCCTCATTCATGAGGCATTGAATTCGTGATTGGCCCCTGGCCCTGTTACTTTGCTACTTATTTTATTTTTTCCACGTTATTTGTTTACTAGCAACTCTTTGTTTTGGGACATGGAAATCATTGTCACGGACATAGTATGTGATAAATTATGATAAAGGAACCTTCATTGTAATTTTAAATGAAATCGCACACATATTTATAGTGATTACACTACGTAAGAAAATAAAATTCATTATCTGGAGTTGGATTGCAAATTCTAACATTGAAATAAATTGCTAATACTGAATATTTTGTGTTTATCTTCTTCACGGTGATCTGTAGTTTGTAATTCTCGACTATGCAGACCATGATGTAAGTTCTGCAGAAAGTTCCCTACACAATGCATAAAATGATTATAGTTAACCACAATACTCATTCCTATATGTGATCAAACTTAGAAACTAGGCACTACGAGTGCAATCTTCGGGCAAATATACATGTCCTGTTGCACCGTATCAAATATGAAACGCGCATTAGCCTGTTGATGAACTCTAATTATGATTAAGCCATTTGGTGTAAAATTGAAAGCTTCCCCTCTCCAATGCTGAAATTACCTGTCACTGAAATAGACCTTGCGGCCTCAGAAAAGCTTCCCCTCTCGAAAAACGATTTATTTCAGAGTCTCGAATCCCTTATTGTCCAAGAGAAACATGAAAATTTCATTAGCAAGGTATCATGATGTCAAGGCTCCCTCTGCCTGAACGATTGATTGGTTTGGAGGTTGTACTGTTGATGCATTCATCGGGAGAACAATGCTGGTGTTTGCCGCATGTGGAAGAGGGCCATAAGTGCGCGATAGCCTCACCGAGAAAAGAGAAGGGCTTGATGGAAACTAGACTTTCAGCTCATGTTTTGGCAGTCGTTGCATTGTGTCCGACGTGATGTCGCCTGTTCAGTGTTCAGGTGGAGGAAGTACTTATATTCATAGTAGAAATTTAAAAGATTTTTTTCTACTTTAAGAAACGTGCCTATTCTAGAACTAGGTTGTCAATTTTTGGTTGGATCAACATCCTAGAGTAAATAGAGATCATGTCTAGTTCAGAAATGCTCCGCTGGATGATAGTTGATGACCATAGAGCAAAGAAAGAAGTTTGCAGCCTGTAGACTATGAAATCTGAATCAATAGTATTCAACTATTCTGTTTCTAGTCCATCAGCGGTTACTTTAGATTTTATTATTATCATATAGTCCAAGATCAATATTATAAAGTATACAGTACGATCGACATTATTAAGTATCAATACAATCTTAATTTACCACGAATTCAATACTTAAAAAAATTCTGATCAACCATGAAACTTAAGTAAGTATTCTTGCCTTCCACAATTTGGGACCGATCAATGATCTAAAACACTTTAAAGTAAAGCAAATAAACAAGAAATCATAACAGCATGTTTATTTGTTCAGATCTTCACTGAAGCATGCACATGAAACAACTCTCTGTACAATAGAAATTAACCCTCGTCTAATACAATACAACTGGATATGTTATTCACAAAACTAAGGTTTATTTCCATAACTAGATCATAAATTCTAATCTAACTCTGCATGCTAAATCAAATAGACAAAGAAAGAAGCAAATCTGCCAAATTATCTACCCCTCAACACCGAGTTTCACTCTTGGTTGTCATCTGCAGCGGCGAGTGCAACGGCATTACACAAAGGACAAACATTTTTCTGTTTCAGCCATCTAATGATGCAGGGAGTGTGAAACTCGTGACCGCACTCAAGTGTTGCGATGGCGTGATTTTCTTGGCATAAATCATCTTGGCAAACGACGCATATCTCGGACTTTTCATCTTTACTGTAGCAGTTTCTTGTTTTCAAGTGCTTCATAATCCATTCATCTATCAAACCTCTGTTTCTTTCTTCCGATACTCTACGATCTCGATCTACTCCATTCAGTATCATAGTTTCATCACCTTGATTCCAGTTCTCCAGCCTGAAATTACGATAGTTGCCAATTTCTCGCCGATTATGAGAAATTTGCCCTGCCTCACTCGCATCAATAGTATGTAGTCCATTTAGTATCATAGTTTCATCGTCATGATTCCAGTTCGCAACCCTCATGAAACTACGAACATGAATATGCCCTGCCTCATTTAGGTTGGAGTTGTTAACGTGACGATATTGAGGGATATTCCTTCCCTGCCCTTGAGAAATCACTGAGATGCGATACCAAGAAAAGGCAACATCGCTGTATTGGTCGACGCCTTGATAGCGAGATTCTATGACCCTACGGGGACGAAATGATGAAGAAGGATCGGCATAGTGGTAGTAGTAGTTAGTGCCGCTCATGATACTTTCACGACCACGACGAGGGGTCGACATTCTTTGTAATGCAAAACTATGGTGTGTGAGATTTTCGTACGTATGAAATTATGTTGTATTTTGTTTGAAGAAGATATATAATAGGGAATTGATGTGATAGCCTCTATATATATAGAGTTTTCTGCTTTTCTAAGACTAGGAAAATCAGGAGTTAACGGCTATATTGTGACAGTTATTTGATAGTTAATTTGAATATTACCAGGATTGTTGTAGGAAATCTTGTAAAATCTTTCAAACGGTAATTAAAAGCGCGTAAAAAGTGAATTTAAGGCGAATATTTACAGGAGATTGTAATAAGGGAATCTGATAAAATCTTTCAAAGAGATGTATCTAACAGATAATTAAAGCGTGTACAAACTGAATGAATATTTCCCGCAATTGTAATGCGCGTCCAAGCTTCCTACCCAGGTCTGTTGCATAATTTAATTTTAATAGTTAAGACATTAATTAGATTTGGTTCAATTTTACTCGAAACTTGTAAATCGAGGCAAAATGATCTATCGTGACCATTTACCGTGTTATTAATTATTTTAGTTTCAACCAGTTTTACTTTAATCTTTATTTTTATTTTTTCTAAAAGAGCTATATGTAGAAAAACTAGAAAGCTAAATAAAATGACTTTACAAAATTTAAATATAAAATATGGAAATCATAATTGAAAAATATCTATTGCTCGACCAAAAATAATCGACAACTATATATGCTGGCAAACAAACAAATGAAAATATTGTGTAAAATACACAAAATTCCATGGCGTTTTCAAACCCTGCACCGATCCCCTTCATGTTATATTTTCTGCATAGAATCCCCTCATGTTATCAGGAACCCAATAACGAATTTCCAAAGAAACGTTTGTGGATGTTAATCAAATATGAATTGTCAGTTTTACCTCTTCATTAGGGTATTTTTTTTCAGTTTAATAAGTATACAAGTTTAAAAGACAAAAACAAGTCCCATTTAATGTGATTATAAAAATTAGGCAGAAGTTTGGTGTGGGGTTTATAAGAAAAATCTAAGAAGGCATTTTGAGCAAAACTATAATACAAGCGGGTTTGGTGCTGTTTTATTTGAAAGACCAGAGGGTGTTCATGCATTTTCCCCCAAACTTGCTATTGAAATTCATTAATTATTGTATTGATATCCATACGGCTAACTCTTTTCAATTTAGTAATATTATATTATGTGCTAAGAAATCTTATCCAATTGTATTATTTTGTGATGTAAAAGACTTGTAGCCTTATGGTTTGGGTTGAATTTGACTTGTCCATCAATGGTCAAAATAAATATTTAATTAGTTAGGTTAAAAACTAATTTGCTAGATTAGGCCGAGATGCTTATATTTCTTTCTTTTTCTATTATATTGTGTTGGACTAGATTGATATATACGTATATTTGTATGAAAATTTTAATTTTTAATACGAGTCGTAGCCCAGCCAGTTCTTAATTTGGGGTGACTAGTTTAATTGAAATGTAAAAGTATTATAACCGAGTCTAGCTTGTTATTAACTAGCTCGATACTATTTCTCAACAAAGTAATAGACTAATAGATGTAACAAATGTTCTTTTCTTAAACTGACTTGACTTAAGAATAATTCGTGTGTAAATATGGGGAGGATGAGAACATCAGAAATGACCAACATGGGTAAATGATGAACTCAAGTTGAACAGAAAAGAATTCCAGGATTTCTCAAATGACACATTTACATATATATAAACATACATGGTTCGGCAAAAGAAAGCAGGAAAAGGAAAGAGCAATGACCAACTGAGCAAAGTTTCACAAGACTATATATATATACTATCATTTGGCCTGTGTTAGCGTACAAACATGCCTATCGAAACAAGAAACGATAATTTTGAAGAAAGTGAACGCAACCTAAATTTGCAAAACCACGGAAATAATCTATATTTCAGCTTTATAGAGCAGATCCTAGCTGTCCAAAATAACCCTTTATCCTTGTACGAACTTTTCTTGATTCATATCTGATGTGCATGCTTATCATACTCGTTATTTCAAGAATATTGAAATCTAAGCTAAATGAAAGGATATGACAAACATTAGTCCAATCCAGAAAAATGAACAATGACTAATCCAACCAACATCAGAGGTAACAAACTCTGGTCAGGGGATACTATTCCGTGTGTGAGAAATGAAAGAGTTAAAGATGCAAGCCTCAAAAATTGTTCATTGAATGGGGGTGTTACACGCTTGATCGTCCTGAAGACCATTTGCAATAGCTGAACTGTCTTTGACATCTGAATCCTTGATCTTGAATATCTTCCCTAAAATCACACACACGAAGTGCTTTTGTCTGCAGCAGTGAATAAGATCGCTTCAGTTTACACAAAAGACAATGATAAAACTTTGCGCTCATCTGCACATACACATAAGAGTCTGTGGCAGGAATGTAAAACCATTTACACCCACTACAGCAAATATAACAAACAAATCTTATATTTTCATGCAAACTAATTATCGTGTTCCAGACAAAAGCACTTAATTCTCGATAGCTGTTGGAATACATACCATTTCATATTGTTGGAAACGTAATAATCAATGAAGCATCCATACCATAAACTAAAACTACAATACATTTCATTTGGCTGGATCAACTTGCTAGAGTAAATAGCGTTCAGAAATGTTTGTTTAATTGATAGTTGATGTACCATAGGGCAAAGAAAGAAATTTGCAGCCTGTAGACTACAAAATCTGAATAAATAGTATTCAACCATTCTGTTTGTAGTCCCTCAACTATTATTATAGATTCTATTTACAACTTATCACATTGCCAAAAACCAATAGTATAAGTATACAGTAGGATCAACATTATTAAGTATCAATACAATCTTAATTAACCACGGATTTTATACTTAAAAACATTGTGATCAACCATGAAACTTATGTAAGTATTCCTCCCTTCCACAATTTGGGACCGATCAATGATCTAAAACACTTTAAAGTAAAGCAAATGAACAAGAAAACGTAACAGCGAGTTTATTTATTCAGATCTTCACTGAAGCATGTACATGTAACAACCTCGTCTAATACAACTGGATATGTTATTCACAGAACTAAGGTCTATTTCGATAACAAGATCATAAATTCTAATCTAACTCTGCATGCTAAACCACCGAAAAAGATAAAAAAAAACAAACAAGGAAAGAAGCAAATCTCCCAAATTATCTACCCCTCAAAACAAAGTTTCTCTCTTGGTTGTCATCTACAGCGGCAAGTGCAACGGCATTACACAAAGGACAAACATTTTTCTGTTTCAGCCACCTAATGATGCAGAGAGTGTGAAACTCGTGACCGCACTCAAGTGTTGCGATGCCGTGATTTTCTTGGCATAAATCATCTTGGCAAACGACGCATATCTCGGACTTTTCATCTTTACTATCATAGTTTCTTGTTTTCAAGTGCTTCATAATCCATTCATCTGTCAAACCTCTGTTTCTTTCTTCCGATACACTACGATCTCGATCTACTCCATTCAGTATCATAGTTTCATCACCTTGACTCCAGTTCTCAAGCCTGAAATTAGGATAGTTGCCGATTTCTTGCCGACTATGAGAAATTTGCCCTGCCTCACTCGCATCAGTATTATTATGTACTCCATTTAGTATCATAGTTTCATCGTCATGATTCCAGTCCGCGAGCATCAAGAAATTACGTTGCCGAATATGAGTTTGCCCAGCCTCATTTGGCGTGGAGTTGTTAACGTGGATATTCCTGTCCTGCCCTTGAGAAATCACTGAGATACGATACCAAGAAAAGGCAACATCTCTGTATTGGTCGACGCCTTGATAGCGAGATTCTATGACCCTAGGCCGACGAAATGATGAAGAAGGACTGGCATAGTGGTAGTAGTAGTTAGCGCCTCTCACGATACTTTCACGACCACGACGATGTGTCGACATTCTTTGTAGTGCAAAAATATGGTGTGTGAGATTTTCGTATGAAATTATGTTTGAAGAAGAGATATAGGAGTGAATTGATATGATAGCCTCTATATATATAGAGAGAGTTTTCTGCTTATCTAAGATTAGGAAAATATGGACTTAACGATTGTTGTAGGAAATCTGATAAAATCTTCCAAACGGTAATTAAAAGCGCGTCAAAAGTGAAAAAAAATGGAAATTTTCCATAATTTTAACGCGCATATATATACAGGATTGCATTAGGGAATCTGATAAAATCTTCCAAAGATATTTTCCAACGGATAATTAAAGCGCGTACAAATTTAAAAGGGAAATTTCCCGCGCGCATACCACATGTGTTGCATAGTTTAATATATAGTCTAAAACATTAATTCGATTAACATGTGGATCGAGACAAAATAAATTCTCGTGAAACCTTTACCGTATTATTAATTATTTTAGTTTCAAGTTTCAACCATTTTTACTTAAATTTAGAAAAAGAGTTATTAATTGCAAAAAAAGTAACCACGTCTTTGTTGGCTGGCTGTAGTCATGGCTCCTTTGATCACGTGGCAGTGTGTAAGACTTAGTTGAAAGATTTGTGTCTGATGTTATAAGTTAAAAGGGTAAATTCCATTCACCTCCCTGCTTTCTTCTCTCTCCATCCACCTCCCCTCCTTTAGTTGATTGCTAGTCAATAGTTTAAAATTGAGGGTAAAATTGTCAACTAATAAAAAAATAATGTAATTATTAAATATATATTCACAACACAACCAAATAACTTAATAAATTAACAATTACTAATATGAAATATTAGATGTATATAAATAACTAAATTTTAGTAATAATATAAATATTATTTGCAACCAAAACCTAAACATAGCAAATGTAGAAAAATAAAAAATAAATTAAAAAAATAAATATAGCAAATGTATAAATGTCTCTTGGGCTTACTTCAACATAAAAATAAGAAGAAAATATATAGATTCATGGTTATGTAAACGATAATCGAATTCAAACAATGATAATTTAAGAGAAATAAAGAAAGAAATACATGAGTACCTTTCAACTAAGTATCAAATAGAGTTGTACTCCTATAAAATTAGGGCTAAACATAACTAAATCCCATCTATATCGTTTCCACGAGATAATTATTTAAAAATAACATTATTTTTTTCATTGGATACTATATATTAGTAATTATGACATTATTAAGTTTCTTACTATAAATAGATTCATATAAATAATGACTCAATAGTTCATATTTCTTGTAAACAATATAAAAAATTTAATACAAATGTACGATTCAATGAAATTTTTAACTAGTTAATTCATAAAAATACAAGATATATTAATTATTGAATTATTAAGTTAAATGAACCTAATTATTTTCTTCTTATTTTTCCATGTTGAGGTAACCTCAAATAAAATTATGTTTATGTTTTGCTTGCAATGAATATGCGTCTTGTTACATGTATATAATTATCAAAATACGATTTTTCATATAATTAATATTTGTCATCCAATATTGTATATTAATAATTCTTAATTTACTAAGTGATTTGTTTGTATTGTGAATAACAATTCAATAGTTTATTTTTATTTTTGATCAAGTGACACTTTTACCCCTAAAAAAAGCCGTTGACTAATAGTCAACTAACCCAGGGGATGTTGATGAGAAAAAGTCCAAACTACAGGGGAAGTGGATGGAAAAAATTCAAACTAGAAGGGAGGTGGGTAGAGAGAAAAGAAACCTCAGGGGAGGTGGATGAAATTAACCCTAAGTTAAAATATAAATGTAAGTACTAAAACCAAGTCGTGTAATTTACATAATATATTTTCTGAAACAGAGTAATAGACTAATGGATGTAAGTAGCCCTGGCTATCTGCAATTGGTCTTTTCTTAAACTGAGAGAGTAATTTATGTGTTTTAACAACAATCTAAGAGAAGCTCTGATAAATGATAATTACAGCAGAGATCATCCTTTTTTTTTTTTTTTTTTTTTAATTTCACTTCTTTGATGTGTGAATATGTAGGATCTATGTCCACGCTCCCCCCCCCCCCCCCCCCCCCCCCGCCCAATTTTCTTCTTCTCAAAATAAATTATCCAACATATCTTTTTCATTTCCTTCTTGGACTGGGATGTGTAACACATAATTCAAGTTTTATGTACGCTCATTTTTGTTGTTAAACAATGTACGCTGATTGACCTAGTCATATTAAGGCCTAGTCATCTTCTACATAAAATTTGCCATTTGAATCTTGGAATAGCACATCCATATTTGGATTTAACTTAGATAATGTAGACATTGAAAGCAAATTTCTTGTAATAAACACATATCCAAGATCTCTGATTTTACCTTAAGTAACTAAGGTTGAGTTAACAGACATCTTTATCATTTGATACTTACGATACTCCCAACTTTTATCATTAGCAGTCGAATATATACATTACCGATGGTATCATATTGCCCCATTTTATGACTTCTGAGATTGCAATAATTATATGATTAAGTCAATACTCTAGACAGTTGTTTTAAATGTAAGAGATAACATTAGCATTCAGCATAAAACCAAGTATTGCAATATGCCTAATTATAATTTCTGAACAGAGTAATTGACTGATAGACATGGCTGGCTATCTCTACAATTGGTCTTTTTTAAAAAAATTGATTTGATCCAGATAATAATTACTCGAGTTCAGATAAATGACAATTACTGAATTAACCTTTCGTATTGTCACTTCTTTGATATTTGGAAATAGTAATTACTTCCAGTGCCATTAGAGGTTGATTCATCAATTCATTAATGAATGGCACATTTAATCTTCTTAACAAAATTGCCTCAGAATGTCATATCAACATGCGTTGTAGTAAACCATGGTGCAACTGGAACATTCAGCACAGGACATAGACACCTCAAGAAACTTACAGAAGAATTATCAGATGTCTTAATCAATTGATGGGCATATAATAAAATCTTGCATAAAAATCCTGATAGAAGCAAAAATCCACTATTTGTGATCTTTATTTTGTTCCTGGTCCTAGTGTATGAACTCAATGGCCAACATGGGTAAAGTAAAAACATGGAGAGGATGAGAACAACAGAAATACAAGTGTTACAATGTTGAAGAGGAACCAGAAATTTTCAGTTTACAAAAATTACATATATAAACATACATACACCAGAACATATCTTGACAAAAGAAAGCGGGAAAAGAAAAGAGCAATACCTAACTAGGCAAAATTTCACATAAGGACTAGGAAGACTATACTATCATTTGGCCTGTACAAACTGTTGTTAGCATACATGCCTGCCTATCAGAACAATAAACAACAATTATGAAGAAAGTGAGACACAACCTAAATTTGCAAAACCACGGAAAGAATCTATATTTCTGGTCCGTTTCCAGAAGATGTCGAGATTTTACCAACTTTCAGCTACGAGATTTCTGAATCATAATTATACAACAGATCCTAGCGGTCCATCTTCGCAAAACGACCTTTTATTCTTGTCCTACTTTCTGCACGAACTTTCCTCGATTCATATCGGATGTGCTTATCATACCTGTAATTCAAGAATATTAAGATCTAATATAAATGAAAGGAAATCACAAACACTAGTCCAATCCAGAAAAATGAACAATGACTTATCCAATTGACATCACAACAAACAAACTTTAGATGGAGGATAATTTTTCCTGCGTGTAAAAATGAAAGAGTTAAGATGCAAGCCTCAAAAATTGTTCAGTGATCCGAAAGAGGGTGTTTCATGGGAACTTAAAATCAGATCAAGCAAGTTTGCCACAGGATGCAATACCGATGTTACAGAATTATCAAAAACTTGTCACCATTTTGAGAACAAAAAGTTTTTCCTATAAAAATATACAAGAAAAGAAACCACAAGCCTAGAGTGCCCCAAAACCAGAACCTCTCATCTTGCTGAGTATTTTACTCGAAACAAAGTCTGTTACTTTGTCATTTGTAAAACACTGTTAAATGTTACACTTTACGGGCCATGAGGCTATCACGATAAAACAGAAAATGGTGCAAACTTTCCCATCTACATGCATTGGTGAATCAGCAGCAAAAGTTCTAGAAACTTAAAGAAGACTTTAGTACTAGGACCCCAATAATGTGGTTCTTTTCAATAACTTACTTGCACAACAAGTTCAAATAATATGCAAGATGAGAGGCCTTAATAAGCTAAAAGCATGTGCTACTTCACCTTCTAGTTTTCCTTTTCTCTTTGTATCGTGAGATTGCCGAGTCTCTTTCCTGGGTGTTTAATTCCCATATTCCAGCTTTAGGATTCACCTGAATGGTCTTTGAGTCTTCAGGGTTACATGCTTGATCTTCTTGGAGATCATTAGCAATGGCTGAACTGTCTATGACATCTGAATCCTTGTCAAGTACTAAGTGATTCATATCATTAAGGTCGCCAAGGAAGTTGGAGGATAATGCTTGATCTGGAAACTCTCCCATGTAATCACACAAATTAAGTGGTTTTGTCTGCAGTAGAGAATAAGATCACTTCAGTTGACACAAAGGACAATGATAAAAAGTCTCATTCACTTTCGAAATCTAATTGCACAAATTTCCGTGTTTATCTGCACACACACACACATAACACTTTATGGCAGGAATGTAAAACCATTTACAGCACTATATCAAATAAAACAATACAAATGTTATACTTTCTAGAATACTAACTACAACTTGGGTGGTTGTTTCCGATAGCGAATGGATGGTCAGCCATCAGTACGTGTCCAATACATACATTTCATAATGCCAAAACATATTAATCAATGACGCATCCATACTATAATCTAAAATGACAATAGGCACACAGGTGAAAAGTCATATACAGAATCAATCACATCAATCTGGACGCAAGAGAGTTATTACCTCAAAGTAAGGAAGTGATGCTGGCTCAGCATTATTTTCAAATCCTGGACTGCTTTCCTTCAAGTGAAACTCTTCAGGTACTTGGTGTTCAAATCCAAACTGGGGTTCGAAGTCTTCGAGAGAACCACTAAAATTTGGTTCTGTCTTCGCCATCTCGCGAAGTTGGCAAAGTATTTCTTCTTTATGTTTACCACATGCCGCATTTCGGTTCTGATTGAATAACAATATTCTAAACAAGGTTATGATACTAACTGAACAGGTCAAACAATCTCTACAAGAAGACTAAAAACATTTGTCAACGGCACACATATGTATAATAGGATATCCTTATAAGTACAACATATCAAGTAAATTAGTGAACAAGTGAGAGCTGAAGCTAGCAGGTTTTCCAGCTATTTGCGCCTCATACAAGTTCTTAACATCACATCTAAACTCACACATACGAATGTTTATTAACATTTAACCAAACTGGAATAAAACTACGTGAATACTACAATACACGAATGTCTTCTTCCACGATGGTTAACCGATAGACAAAATCATCAAAACAAGCTAACGCAGGCTCATAGCTAGACACTGTTTCCTATAGAAGACTCCTTCGAAGAATTCACCACTACACACAAGCTACTTATAAATTGAAAGCAATGATCCAAAACACAGAGCTAGCTAATCAAAATCACCATAAACTCTAGTCCTTCTCATCTTATCAACCTACAAACTGAATCCCATTTGCAAACAAACATAAACTTCAACCCCACATTCCATGTTAACACAATCAACACCCCAAAAAAAAAAAAAAAAAAAACAGAGCACAACACAAAAGATGATAATCATCACAAACAAACCTACCTTAGGCAAAGGAGGCACACCCATAGCCTTTAAATTACAACCACCACTCTCACCAACCATCAAATCGTCAAAACCCACAACCCCAACAGGCTCATTCTCCCACACAAACCACAAATCCTCATCATCCTCATCACCAAGACTCCACCTTTTTTTCCCCAAATCCTCAAACCCAAGAAAACCCAGCAGCTCATTGACATTGGGGCACCCATTGAACCCCTCAACGGGTCTTCTATCATGAACGGAGCCACAGCTCTTCTTGTGGGTCTCCCAGTCGCAGTTCTGACAGAGCACCGCCGACTCAGTGCGGCAGAAGATTGAAGATGGAGACGAATTGCACGAGTTGCAGAGGAGGCAACGGTAGTGTTTTTGAAAGAGTGGGTTCGTGGAGTGGACTTGGCGGTCGCAGGTGAAGCAGAGCTTCGCTGAGTCGGCGCGGCAGTAGAGCAGGGCTCTCGATTCGTTGCAGAAGTCGCAAGCGTGATGATGATGATCATTCATGGTGTGTTGAAAGAGTTGTGTATGTTTTTTTTGGAGAAGAATGGATATTTTGAAATTGAAGAGAATGGGAGTGTTGGTTTATATGTAGGTGGTTGTGTATGTGTAATGGTATTGATTCTGGTCATGTGTTTGTGTGAGTGGCAGTGAGGTAGAGAGCGATGGACGTCGTATAAAGCGTGGGGGTGGGTGGGGTGGGGGGGGGGGGGGTATGGCCTTATTGCATTTCACGTGCATACGTACTTTTCTATATTTTGTACCATGTTGTAAATATTTTCGATTTTTATTAAATTACTATGGATGAAAGTTTTTAATATATTTGTCGAAAAGAATGCTAAAATATTTTTGTCTTTGACTTAAAACAAATGAAAGTAAAAGTTTTCTTCCCGATATTATTCTGACGGATTTTTGTTAAGCATGTTAAGAGATTTTTTATATTTAACAGACAGACGTAAACATACTATGAAATCAAAACTTTTATTCTTTACTTAATGATGTAACTTATAAACTTGAAGAATTTAGCGTGAGAAATAGAAGATCCTCGGGATGTGTCGCGTTATGTATCATTTGATTGTGATGGCCGTACGTGTCTTGAGTCTTAATGCATAAAAGGTGAACGATTATTTTGACATATAGGCTTAAACGATTTATTGTTTTTTATGCCTTTTAATGTCTTGATATCGAATTAATTTTAGGTTTTCGGAATTCTAGATAAAAATAAAAATTATGTTATTATACCTTGTCACTTCAACTGGTCGTTTTTTCAATATGGAAAATTTCTGTTATATCATTATTTAAGATAATTATATTCACATCTTCTAATATTTTAGATAATTATCAGATTTTATTTTGAAATTATAATAACTACAGGCATAACTACTCTTTTTCTAACCTTTGATATTTACCAATAATAAACGGGTCCCGTCTCCAGCTGTATGTCGGGTACGAAGCTGCTATGGGTCATGCATCGCAATAAATACATGTCTCCATAAATTAAAACCACAAAGCTTTTCTTGCTGATCAAGTTTTGGCTAATCATTTATGATTAGTTGGTAGATATTATATAGTAATGTACTATGTCATAAGTAGATTCACTTTATTTTTTCATCGTTCACATCAAAAGATTCAAGAAGATCACAAATACGACATAAACTAACGACGGAGTGACTTTATTTATGGTTTTAATTAATTTAGCATACATCATTTTCAGCTACTTACGTATCTTGTCTCGCAAGGACAGATATTTATATTTCGAGGGACCCCATTTACTACTTGGCGGAAAAGAACACTAGAACCTGCTCGGAGTTGCCAATGATAATTTAATAAAACTGTTTAGAGAAAAGGCGACTTTAATTAATATTGCTTCATTAAATGTTAAAGTTGGTCTTTTAAAGAAAAGGTTAAAATTGGTGAATCATACAAATTACCCATGAGGTATGGAAATTTACAGAGAACGCCTCTGATATTTGGATATTTGGAAAATTGCACAAATTACTCTTATAACATGTTTGATAAACGCTCTCCCTTTACACCTTTTATTTTATCGAAATATTATGATTGTCAACAAAGCATAATTTTTTATTGTCCAAAATACCCTTGGTCATTTCTTACTATGGCACCATGTGAATGAGTTACTTATCCTTTACAGGAATAGAACCTCTATCTCCGACGTGAAAAGAAGGGGAATTTAGCAGGTTTAGTCCTTTAATGTGTATGGTCTCCAGTTTTAGTCCTTTAATGTGAACTTTCACTAATTTGGTCCTCTAATGCGCAATAATTCCTAAAATGGTCCTTTTTTGATTTAATCTTAAAATAATTAAGAAGAAATTACACAATGTACCCCTAAACTATGAGTAAATTATACAAATCAGCCCTCATGTTTGGTAAAGTATACAAAGTACCCTTATTTTCAGTTTGGCATTAGAAAAATCTTGAAAATTCAAAAATTTCCCTCAAATAAACTATTTTTAAATTTCATAAATTATATATTTCCAATGAAGTTTTAAAAAGATAACAAAAAAGTCAATTTGTATGAAAAATTAAATGTTATTATTTTATTATTCATTACTATGGATCTTTTGACCTTACTTATATTTTTGAAAATATTTTTAATAGGTTTTTTTTATTTCTCTTAATAATACAATAAACAAAAACAAGAAAAAGAAAAAGATAGACAAACTGAATCGGGGAGGTCATCTCCAAATTCACGATTCGCCAGAATCGGTCGCGCGACGGCGTGATCCGGCCTGACCTGGGAAGGTCACGCCGTCAGGAGACTTGAGGTAGTCGTCGTTGCTAGCGCCAAGCGGCCGATTCTAGCGAAAATTTTGGTCCAATCTCCTCTGCGCAAAAGGTCTGAATTTGGATGACTCATATAATTTGATTGGAGCCCGTTGAGGTTTAGCGACGATAGACGACGGCGGGCGGTTCAGGGATTTTTTGGAGAATTTTAGGGTTTGGAATCGGGGGAGGATCAAAGATCCTTTCATTGTTCTAATTCGAGAAAGGACGGTCTCCTAAAAATTGGGGATGAGGGGAAGAGACTTTTACAAACTAAAATTACAATTTATTTCTTCTTAAGTTCTAATACGTACAACCCATTACATTTATAGAATTGCAAACACAATAAACTTCTAATAATCATATTGTGGATAACTACCCACTACTAGAATAACTCCCAATAAAGTGCATTAAGGATAATTACAATACATTTAGATAAATCCTAATAATAATAATAATAATAATAATAATAAAAATCTTCATTTGGCCCGTATCAATTCCCGACCCCTTGAAAATGGCCTTGTCCTCAAGGCAAAATGGAATGGTAGATTTTTCTATTGCCTTGAATTGAATGGAGAAGTGAGCGATACAGTTAAAAACCTTGGCAGCAATTCCTCTTCTTTTTTTTTTTTTTTTTCCCTTGATAATCCCTTGCACCCTATTTCTTTGGTTGTAAGCAACAAAGATGCTTCCAAAATCTGCCCTGTGTTGGAATTGTTGAACGGTTCCAGCGAAAATGTAATATTCCCTTCAAGATTTTGCACTAATTGTCTATTGGGTTAAGGCCTTCCATCCCTCAAAGCTTGGTAAGCCACAATAGCAACGACTAATTCATTGGAAATCTTATTGAACCCACACTGCTGAAAATATGCATTCTTTGCAATCATTGGAATGAGGGGAAGAGACTTTTACAAACTAAAATTACAATTTATTTCTTCTTAAGTTCTAATACGTACAACCCATTACATTTATAGAATTACAAACACAATAAACTTCTAATAACCATATTGTGGATAACTACCCACTACTAGAATAACTCCTAATAAAGTGCATTAAGGATAATTGCAATACATTTAGATAAATCCTAATAATAATAATAATAATAATAATAATAATAATAATAATAATAATAATAATAATAATAATCTTCATTTGGCCCGTATCAGGGTCTGGTTGGAGAGAGGGAAGGGGTACGAAGGATTACTTGGAGCGGAGTTTTTTGGAGATTGTGCAGAAATGGCGGTGGTTTTCGCCGGAGGAGACGGTTGGAGTGGTGGTGCAAGTTTCCCGGCTTTATTTTTTCAATAGATGGTAGTTTGTGTTTGTGTGATTTACACATAGTTTAGGGATACTTTGTGCAATTTTTCTTTGATTATTTTAGAATTAAGTAAGAAAATGACCCATACTAAGAATTGTTGCACATTAAAGGACTAAATTAGTGAAAGTTCACGTTAAAAGACTAAAGCTGGAGACCATACACATTAAAGGACTAAACTCACGAAATTCCCCGAAAAGAAGATATCTTAACTGCACTCTTATATTTATAAGTAAGATAACTATCACACGCATGTACTTATAATATAGTAATTATTGCCCCTATGCATAAAACAAAAAACAAAAATTATCCCACCCCCCCCCCCCCCCCCCCGCCCCGTATTTAATATATTAAAATATTATTTTGTCTATCAAATTAGTGAAATCATAGGATCATTACACTAAATAGTTAGAAAAGTGTCATTTCAATATTTTACCATCATCAAAATTAATATTTATGATTTCATGAAACGGTAAGTAGTTTAAGATATCTAAGAAATTTTGTACGAGTTTTACAATTTGCTAATCTTTTTTAATATTTATGTTTGCAATATATTTTTGTTTTTAATTTTACCTCACTACTAATATAGTGATTTTTATAATTACTCTTTATGAATAGCAACCATAAAAATAAAGTGTGACGTTGGTATGTGAACAAATAATAAATAATAATTAAACTCTTATAGTCCAAAAATATTGATTTTAAACTTCGTAATGCGAGGTAAGTTAAAATAAAAATAGATGATCAAGATATTAAAGTATAAAACGATATAGTTTAGTTATAAACAAATTACATAAAGTATAGATAATGTCTATATCATCTTACACAAGAAGCCTTGAGGTTAAATTTGTAATCCTACTAAAACCTTAACTTCTTTTTAACGGTAGCTATAGAGGTAGTTTGTGTAAATTTTTAAATATGAAGGATGGTTAATGTAATTTATCCACACTTGGAATGTAGTTTCTGTAATTGACTCCTTTAAAAAATCCTTGGTTTACTAAATCCACGGGATTTTTGCAAAAATGGAAGCATAACTTTTCCCTCTTGCGAAAATAGTCCCATAACTTAAATCTGTTAATTTTTGGTCCCATAACTAAAATTAATTGCAAAATTGGTCCCTCCGTTAATTGAAACTAACGGAGTTATTTTTTTTTTTAAAATATATTGATAATGACGCCAAAATGACGTCATGTTACTCTTAACATGTGTGGAATTTTTGCAAAAATGGTACCATAACATGTCCCTATTGCAAAAATAGTCCCATAAATTTTTTTTTTTTGGATTTTGGTCTATAACTAAAAATTAATTGCCAAATTAGTCTTCCGTTAATTCCATTTCTTTACGGAATATGCGATTCTATTAATCATCACTAATTTGTAGACAACGTGTAAATTTTTCATAGGGCAAGACCCCCTTAATTCTTCATATAGAAGTGAGGCAACTTCAAATTCCACACCGTGACCAACACGTAACATAAATGGTTATAAATGGATATCACAAAATTGACGAATGTTTCGAAGGAACTAACATGAGGAGCAGTAGTAAGGCTACTAGTGCCGTGTAGGGCAAAGAATTACTTAAGTCGGGAATATGGAAGAAATGATAATAAGATGTAAAAGTTGAAGGGGGAAAATGAGGAGTTGAAAAAATTGATCTATATAACTTGGGTCGGCATTGCAGTCGTAGTGGGTGTCTTTGTTGCTATCCTCGGTTGAAGTCGTAATTTTATTTGTATTGCTTTGTATTTAACTGAATCGATTTTTTGTTTTCGTAATGTATTAACACGATTTCGCAATTATTGTGTGCTTTGTAGGACTGTTTGTTGTATGGTCATTGAAAAAGTTTTCGAATTTTCGGTAACTAAATCGAATATTCCATTAACGGAAGACTAATTTGACAATTAGTTTTTATGTATGGACCAAAATCCAAAAAAATTAAATTGTGGGACTATTTTTGCAATAGGGACAAGTTATGGTACCATTTTTGCGAAAATTCCACACATGTTACTCTTAACATGACGTCATTTTGGCGTCATTATCAATATATTTTTTTTAAAAAAATACCTCCGTCAGTTTCAATTAATGGAGGGACCAATTTTGCAATTAATTTTAGTTATGGGACCAAAAATTGACAAATTTAAGTTATGGGACTATTTTTGCAAGAGGAAAAAGTTATGGTACCATTTTTGTAAAAATCGCCTAAATCCACAGTGGCCTTAATTTTTGATATCTAAGCTTCTCTTAAAGACACATGTTTATATGCAAAATGGATCAAGATTTAGCTCTAAGAAGTCCTACCTTGAAACATATTGAAAAATGGGACCCTACTATCTTTCCCTTGATTTATGAGGCTTAATGATTTGAAAGTGACGACGAATCACAGTCCATTGGTGAACCGACTGAAATCTTCACGATCGAGAGAAGTGCAGGGAGAACCAATATTGATCCCCATTGTAAGAAAACAAATTAAACAACATAAGCAAGTGGAGTCAAGTTTTTGTTAGAAAGAGAATGCTACTTCCTTTATTATTTAAAAAAACTTCAAAAGCAAATAGGAGGCGTAAAATGTTGACGAATTTGAACGAGTCATCATAGGCCGACGTTACTCATTGAAATTTAAAAAATCGATTAAAAAAGCTGTGATCAAAACTCGTTACATGTAAATTGTAATCCAACCACTAAAACATGGTAATTATAAATTTGGCGGAATAGACCATTTTGTCAAAGCTTTAATTTGGAAGGATGCAGAAAATCAGTACTCAAACGTCATTCAAGAGAAAAGGATCCTCCAGCGTTCTAATATATCCACGTAGCTCGATTTTACATGATGGGCTATTACACGTCCTTCCATTGACAAATACTAAGACTTCAATTGATTAATATCGTGTTCTCCTAGCGAGATATGTAAACGTGCAAGAATTCAATGGACAATTAGACATAAAGTGACTAAATTTAGCGAATATCGACAAAGTAGACTCCAAATTTGACACAAATTAAAACCATCTTTAGTTTTGGTTTTTATTTTATTATTAACAATCTTTTGCATTAGAATTGAGGGTATTACAGTAATTTTGAACCAAATGTCCTAGTCCAAGATGCACACAAGGCGCCTGGGGTGCAACATAAGGTTCTAGATGATATTTTACCATTGTATTTACAACTATAACACATGGGATTTTTCCCAGTTAAAATAACTCAGAAGTTTTCTGACAATAGAGACAACAAATAGATACTCTTTGGTATTACCCTTTTTTAAAATAAGCTAAGCGTATGTTCTTTTATTTTATAAGTTTATATATGGACACCTTATACAGTACCTTATAGTTGGAGAGGTTTAACGCATTTTACTCTGATAATAAAAGAAAGAAAGATTGTTGCTAACTTTTTGAAAAGAAGTTTATGCATTTTTCTTTTGACATCATTGAGGTAAGTATTATAATTGTAGGATTAAAGATGAACGCAGACAAAGAATGAAATTTGCCGTTAAAAGTGCCAGAGTTTTCACTTTTCAAGTAGAAGTTACATGAAAAAAGTGAGTGGACTAACCTTACTAGTATCGCTTTGTTTTGATGATTAAAAGCGTTCTCAGCTGATATTTATTTCGAAAGAACCTTAAATGCTTAAAAGGTCGAAGTGTCTCACAAGATAGTTAATACGTGGGTGTTTAGCATGGTACTCTAAAAAAAAAAAAAATTGTTGACACATTGCATCTTGTACTAGATAATTTAGCATAATGCACTCTGGAAATGCAATAGGCACCTTCAAAGTTGAAAAGGGCAATATAATTCACTTAAGTACATTACTTAATTTATTCATGAAAATTATTTCTAAAAGAAAATTAATTTACTTGACTACGTCGAATGTCATTTTTAATAATTTTAGTACATTATATTTAATTTGTTTATGAATTTTAAGTTATTATAATTTTAAAATTGATTTTTAAGCACACTTTTAAAATGAAAACGAAGGTAAATGATATATAAAACACACACACACACACACACACACACACAAGAATGTCATACATAAGCAATTTAAATATAAGAAAGTTAAAAACATACTAGAAATATCCTCCACATGCATAATGAACTAAATCACTCAATGTTAAAAAAAAAAAAAAAGAAGTAATTCTACAGGGCACTTTACCAAAATGATCATTTTCAGGGTGCATTCTACTAAATTCGTAATTTCAGGGTGTAATTTGCTGAAGAGTCTTATTTTTAGGATGCAACATGCTATAAAATGCTATAAATCTTCGTTAGTGACATATGTTAGGGGGGTTGTCTAGCAGCGCATCGAATCTTCTTTACTACTCAGGTGGAAGTTAATACACTATTGTGTTCCAGTACGACCCGGAGGTCTTGTGTGTTATCGATAACAGTTTCAGTTACAAAAACTATATATATGCTTGAGTAAAACTATATATAGAAAATAAATTTTAAATCTTGGAAAAAGATACGTGATCTATTTGAAGAAATTTTACAATTTTCTCATGTGTCTCTAATCTCTAAATGGTTTAAATTGATTTAACCACTTCACTGGTCATGTAGAAAGTACGAGAATAACATTCTTTCGTTTTTTTAAAATGGAAGTAAAAAGTTGATTTACGTGGGTGTAAGTTTGAGTAAACTCCAATGGGCGACCCTTATTCATATTACTTCCCAATAAAATTAGTTAATAAACAACCACCCGACACTAATCCAAATCCGACAAATGATGAATCCAACAAGAGAACATTATAACAAAAATTAAAATACAGTTTGGAATTTGGGGCGGTGGACCATTTTGCCAAAATAGAGTTTGGAGCAATGCATAAAACTAATACATAAACGTAACTGATCAAGAGACGGGATCATCTATTGAGCTTAAATTTTTCATGAAATGAGTTTATATTACACGTACTACCTTCCGTCGAGAAGTACGGTACGTGATCTTATATGACTAGCTAGCATCGTGTTCTCCTAGCTAGATATTTTACGCGTGCAAGAAGAGTATATATGTATGTATGATGATTGATGAAGAAGTATAGGGTAGTGGATAAATTTAGCAAATTAATATCACAAAGTATTCTAAAACGAATTTAAACCAAATTCAGAAGAGATAATCACAACTTCAGTCACGGCAAACAAAACAAGAAACACAAAGAAATCATCGATCCACATTTTGGAACAACCAATAGCACACAAGAGTTTGCACAAGTAACGTTATATATGCCTGACTTCTGCATCCCCGGCCCTGTCGCAAGAACAACCTCGAAGATGCATGGATCGATATCAACCATAACGGGTCAAAGTTAATTTCTTCTTTTTCATATAAAATTCTGAAATTTCACTTCATTTCTGTACAGTTCAAAAGAAAACGTTATTAAGCACCTGCCAAACAGGCTTGTTTGTGTCTATCTTCTGGATCTCTCAAAAGAAACACACACATGATTACCATTCGGTGAGCATGTTATAAAAGCGCGCATTTTTATAAACCCAACGGTCGTGGCACAATTGGCACAAAAATTTGAACTGCATTAGCTCCGTTGTAATTAAGTGAAAAATCTGACAGGATCAAGGGGCTCTATAACAAAAATAAATTTTAGTACCATTATTTGATTGTCCGCATTTTCACCACAATATAAGTTTAATACATATTTAGATGACAATTTCAAGTAATGCATGCTACAATAAATAACTAGTTGTGACAGTACTAGCATAGAAAAATTGATGACATTTAATATAAAATTCCCCATTTCTTAGAAAAAGTGAGCCACCGGTTAAAATTTCAAAAACTGGTGAATGTGACACTTGACAGCACTCCCGTTTCATCTTATTTACGACGTGCCACTGATTTTACTAGAAAGTATTAAGCATAGGGAATTACATGTTTTTATATAATCAAGATATATTAATTATGGAAGTTAAAATTACAGAGTTAGATAGGAAAGCCTTCAGCACAAAAGCAGACACCAAATGGTCCAGATCAACAAGAAGAGAAAGCCCATTTACATCAATTGTGGGCTACAACTTTAGTATATATTTGTATTATCAAATCGGATCTTCCATCAATAGCTTAAATATTAATAACGAATTAATCGCAAAAACCACACTTGTAGTTTAATTGGCAGAAAATTATCTGTATTAGACTAATTAATAACAAACCCTGTGCTAGCAGCAAGTCAAAGGTAGAAAACCTCATCCGTGCAAAAGGCTTAACTTTCTCCTCAATCTTTTAATTCCATCTTCCTTGCCCCTTGACCAATTAAATATCAAGAATCATAAAAGAAATATTACAATATTTTAAAACAAAAGAATAGGGAATATTAACCTGATCAACAAGCATAACGGCCCTTATTCGTAAGCTCCACTAAGGGCCGTTATGCTCGTTGGCTTACGAATAATTTTGCTAGAAAATATTTTTTCTTATATTACCCCATTATTGTATATTACCCCATTATGCAAATACATAATTTCGTTGGGTTCATTTAGTTCGAAATTGAAATGATCTTCATTACCACGGGGGTTTGAATGTATAATTGAAAATTTGATTTGTGTTATCTTAATTTTTATAGAAAAATGTATATATGCAAAATACAACACAGACTCTAATGATTTAAAAAACTTATTACAATATTTTATTAGAGTTAGGATTATTTCCTTGTTTATATTCCTTGTGTATATAGAGTTGCATTCCTTTATAGTTTAGGTAGTTTCCTAATTTACCCTTTCAGGTTTGTATATATACTTTATTAATTGTGATTTTAATACACAGAGAATTATAATCTTACATGGTATCACGAGTCTAAACCCTAGATTACTCTATAGCCGCCGCCCTCATCCCCTCTCCTCCTCTCCTACCGTCGCTTTCTTCCAATGACGGATTCTAAATTTCATCCGGCCCTTGCGGTCTCCAACGTCCGCAACTTTATTCCAATCACCATTGAGATGGAAAAAGGGCAATACTCCTCTTGGGCGGAGCTTTTCAAGATTCACTGTCGTGCCTATCAAGTCATCCACCATATCCTTCCTCCTCCACCACCACCGTCGGCCCCTACACCGACGGACAATGATAAGGCCGCTGATGCTGATACGGCCCTTTGGTCCCGCTTGGATGCGATCGTTCTCCAGTGGATCTACGGCACTATCTCTAACGATCTTCTTCACACTATCCTGGAACCTGATTCTACTGTTCAACAGGCTTGGGAACGCCTCCAGAGTATTTTTCAGGATAACAAACATTCTCGGGCCGTTTATCTGGAAAATCAATTCACACATGTTCACATGGATGATTTTCCCAATGTTTCTGCTTACTGTCAAGAACTTAAGATGCTCGCTGATCAGTTGTCCAACGTCGGTGCCCCTGTTTCCAACCAGCGACTTGTTCTTCAGTTGTTTGCCGGAGTCAATGAGAATTTCGACGGCGTTGCAACGTACATCCAGCAGAGTGATCCCCTACCACCATTTTCTGAGGCGCGGTCTCGTCTTATTCTCGAGGAGACCCGCAAGGCCAAGCAAGTGGCGGCGTCCACCTCTTCAGCCGGCTCGGCCTTCATCGCCTCAACCGATTCAGACGATCAATCGGGAACAGTCTGCTCTCCAACCCAAGGTTCCGGCAATGACTCATCAGGGGGATCAAACCAGCAGAAACGGGGTCGTGGCCGAGGACGTGGCCGGGGCCGCGGTCGGGCCCAATCTCGCGGCGGCGGTAACTCTTCGGGCCAACAACCGCCGCCCGCCAATCGCCCCTGGCAACAACCGATGCAGCCCATGCCGTGGGGCCCCTATCCGCCGTGGCAGTAGTGGCCTTCCACGCCGTGCCCTTACCCGACCACCACTTGAGCGCAGCCCCCGCCGCCATCTCAAGCCGGAGTTCTCGGTCCCCGCCCGCTGCAGGCTTACTATGCTCATTCATCGGCTCCTCAGGCATATACCGCGACCGATATTGATGGGGCCATGCACTCGATGTCTCTGGCTCCTCCGGATGATCAGTGGTATTTTGATACCAGGGCCACCGCGCATATGACAGGGAATTCAGGTACTCTCACTTCTTATTCTAGTTCGAGCATGAATAAAAATATTCTTGTTGGTAATGGTTCTGAAATTCCTATTCGTGGTCATGGCACGTCGACTCTTCCTCGCCCCCCCCCCCCCCCCCTCAAACTCAAACACGTCCTTCATGCTCCCTCTCTTGTCAAAAATCTAATCTCTGTCTGTCATTTCACTCATGATAACAGTGTTTCTATAGAGTTTGATCCTTTTGGTTTTCTGTGAAGGATCTTCGGATCGGAACCCCCCTAACGCGATGTGATAGTCTGGGGGATCTCTACCCTTTGCCAACGCCTCCCGTCGGTCCTTCACAACCCGCCATCCCTTCCGCACTCATCGCCCAGTCTTCTACTCTCTGGCATCAACGTTTGGGTCGTCCCGGCGTCCCCGTTTTTAACTTTCTCAGACACAATAAGCTTATTTCTTGTGATAATAAAACCGATGCTTCGGTCTGTCGCTCGTGTGTTTTGGGCAAACATATTCAGTTACCTTTTTATTCTTCTACGTCTCGTTCATTATTTCCTTTTGATATTGTTCATTGTGACTTGTGGACATCTTCTGTGTTAAGCACTTCTGGTTATAAATATTCTTTTTCTTAATGATTGCACTAATTTTTTGTGGACATATCCCCTTGGTCGCAAATCTGATGTGTTTTCTGTATTTAAATCATTTGCTACGCTTATCAAGACACAATTTGAATGACCTATCAAAAGTTTTGAATGTGATAATGGCAAAGAATTCGACAACCATCAATTTAAAAACTATTGTCTTTCTCAGGGTTTGGTGTTTCGTTTCTCTTGCCCATACACTTCCTCACAAAATGGTAAAGCCGAACGTAAAATACGATCAATTAATAATATCGTTCACACTTTACTTACTCATGCCTCGGTTCCCTCTTCGTTCTGGCCTCACGCCCTCCAAATGGCCACATACTTACTAAATATTCTTCCCTCCAAACTCCTAAATCACATATCTCCCACGCACGTCTTATATAATCGGGTCCCTTTTTTTGATAATCTTCGCGTCTTTGCTAGTTTGTGCTTTCCTCTTTTTTCCTCTTCTACTATTCACAAACGTCAAGCTCGCTCTACACCCTGCGTGTTCTTGGGTTATCCACCTAATCATCGGGGATTTACGTGCTATGATTTCTCTTCGGGAAAAATATTTCTTTCTCGTCATGTGGTTTTTGATGAGTCTCGCTTCCCTTTTGCAAGTCACTGTCCCTCACAAAATCCACTACAATCGTCGCCGGCACACAATTCTCAGTCACCGACGATCATTTACCCTGACCCGGCGCCCGAGACGACCCCCCCCGCGCGCAGGGCCACCTTTCCTATTGCCCGCGCGTGACAACCGCTCTTCTCGCACGCCCGCGGGCCAATTTTCTGGCTACTCGCCCACGCGGCCAGCACCAACCCCCACCCGCATGCACGCGGACTTGGCTCCAACACCGCCCGTCTCTCCAACTCCGCCCCAAACAGCACCGGCCCCCCGTTCCATGACTACTCGTAGCATGAACGGGATCTTCACTCCTAAAAACGTCTTCAATCTTTCGGCTTCTTCCTCTGTTTCTCCAATTCCCAAAAATCCGAGAGTCGCCCTGTCTGACCCGAATTGGAAATCAGCCATGATTGATGAGTTTCGTGCTCTTATTAAGAATGAGACGTGGGAGTTGGTTCCCCGTCCCCCTGATGTTAATATTATTCGTTCTATGTGGATTTTTCGGCATAAATTTCACTATGACGATTCCTTTGAGCGCTATAAGGCTCGTCTTGTTGGTGATGGCAGGTCTCAACAGGTTGGCGTGGATTGCTTGGAGACTTTTAGTCCGATGGTCAAACCGGTTACTATTCGCATGGTTCTTAGCATTGCTATCTCACGTTCTTGGCCTATTCATCAGTTAGATGTCAAGAACGCCTTCTTGCATGGTCATCTGTCTAAGACGGTTTATATGCATCAGCCCGCTGGGTTTTCGGGATCCTACTTATCCGGATCACGTTTGTCTCCTGAAAAAGTCCCTATATGGTTTGAAGCAGGCTCCCCGAGCTCTTTTTTAACTAAAGGATTACCTCGAGTTCTTTTTGAAGATTTTTCGTTCCAGTCTCAACGTTTGTTGCTCCCCCGTTTAGACTACGGGGGTGTATTAGAGTTAGGATTATTTCCTTGTATATATTTCTTGTGTATATAGAGTTGTATTCCTTTATAGTTTAGGTAGTTTACTAGTTTACCCTTTCAGGTTTGTATATATACTTTAGGGATAATTATAGCTACACCCCCTGAGGTTTGGTGTAATTACACATATCTCTCCTGTGGTTTGAGAAATTACACATACCTCCCCTGAGGTTTGAAACCTTACACATACCTCCCCTCTACAACTTAAGGGTTGTTTGGGGTGTAAGTTATGATAAAATTATGCTTATTATGCTAAAGTTTGGTATATTTGTAAACGTAATCCTTGATGTTAGAAAAATTAAAATTAAATACTCCAAATAATTTTAGAAACTACTATATGACTAACCAAAAATATAAAAAGTATTTAAATCATTTTTAAAATTTAATCTAATCTTAATATTTTTATTATTTTGTAAAAATATTTAATTTCTTATTTTTGTTTGTTTTTTTATTTCTTCATTTTTGTTTTACTTTTAATAATCTCATAAATTTCATTATAGTTCCATATTAAATACTATTACGCGTGTCCACGGAAATTTCAGTTTATCACAAAAAAAGAAGCATTTGGTAAAATAATAAATATCTATGCAATCTCCGAAAAAAAAAGACAAGAAATAGAAAATTCAATTGTAAAAACTCTCATTTTCAATGAAAATTAACAAATATAATAGAAATAATCAAGATTTTTATAACCCATTTTAAAAAAGGAAGAATGATGACGAAATTACCAGCAACAGTGACAATAGAATTATCATCCTTGGATCAGACATGGTGACTGGTTTTAGGTAGCAAGTTTTGTAGATATTTTTGTCAAAATAAACAACCTAAATGCACTATATTTAGTGAAACCAATTTTCGGTGTTTTATTTTCTTCTATTACTTAAATAATTGTTAGTTTAAAATTGTAACGAGAACAAAGGCACAAAGATGGGTAGTTAGTTAAGTTTTGACGGAGATTTACGGGAATTCTTTTAAAGAAAAAAACTAAAAGTTACGTGTTTTGATTCAAAAATATATTTTGGATTAGATTAACTTATTTTTAAATTTAAATTTAAATACTTTTTATATTTGTAGGTAATAATATAATAGTTTATAAAACTTTTTGGAGTATTTGATTTTAATTTTTCTAACATCAAGAATTACTTTTATAAATATACCAAACTTTAGGAGTGTAAGTATAAAAGCATAATTTTATCATAACTTACACCCAAACAACCCTTAAATTGAATAGGGGAGGTATGTGTAAGGTTTCAAACCTCAGGGGAGGTATGTGTAATTTCTCAAACCACATGGGAGGTATGTGTAATTACACCAAACCTCAGGGGGTGTAGCTGTAATTATCCCTATACTTTATTGATTGTGATTTCAATACACAGAGAATTATAATCTTATATATTTAAATAAGAATGAACTATATTATGATGAACCTGTATTACACTCAGCGAGGTCATCCATAAAAATATAGATTCTATACAAGCGTTATTCTTGAGCCACGATATCGTATTTTTGAAAAATCAATAGACTCTACTTCATAATTAATATATTGACATAGATGGACAGCTTTCAAATGTTAAATAAAAATAGCTCTCGAACTTGAAAGCTTAAAACACCATTAACGTGATATTCGCAAGAGCCTAAAAAAGTAGACACTTTTTATGTTTTTCCTTAAAGTTGCTCAAAGTGTCTTAAATTAAAAGTATAGTATGAAATATCTTATATAAATAGCTATTTATTACCTATGTTACACAGATACTTCAATTACGTATCTGATATTTCTCGTATCATATCATACTCCGATGTTTCGATACTTTTATGTCTTCTATGTTGCACGAACATTTTTTAGTGAATGTTTAGATAGAGTGTGTGTTTAGATTTTCCTAATGCACAATATATTAATTTTGGATGCATTAATCATTATAGATGAAATTTGAAGCATTATTAGTTATATTATTCATAGTAATGCATAATATAGATAGTCAAAGATAGTCAAATTAAAATAAACTGTCGTTGTCGACTGTATCGATCATTTAAAAACAAAAATCGTATCACCATACAAATATCGTATATATGTATGTATTGGTGTATTTGTATCTTTGCAACATATAGCTTACAACAGAAAAAAGTTATTTTAGAAGTGTTTGGGAATCATTTTTAGGAGTTACTTAGTCTGTCATAAATATAATTGACCTTATTTTATTTAAATATATTGAGGTAAGCAAAAGTGTTTTTAGTGTGAAAACCATAGACCTTGGTGATTGGGCTTCTTTTTTTCGACTTTTCTTAAGACAAACAAAAAAATATAGTATGATAAACACTTGGAAAATATTTATATAAGCCTAAATTAACACCAATAAATATATTCATAAGCATTTGCAAATTACCAACCAATCAGGTCAATTTTTGCCTTTGCTTTTAAAGTAGGGAAAGAAAACTCCGAAGCTGGAGACTAGATGATCTTTGCTTATATATTTTGTAGAACCGCGCCCCTTAAGTAACACTTCTTTCAAGTGAAGTTTCAGCAAATTTTTTAATCCATACTTCTTTTACCAGTTTATACTAATGTTACTTTCTTTCTGAACGTGTACTAATTGCCACTAATAAATGGCAAAGTTCAAAAGCGAAAACTTTTAGTCAAACGATGTGTTTGACTTATTTTGAAAGTTCTGATATATAAAATAATGTGCAATTTATTATAGGGCAAATTCCATCCACCTCCCCTGAGGTATTTCATCTCTCCATCCACCTCCCCTTTAGTTTCACTTTTTCCATCCACCTCCCTTTAACTAGTTGACCAACCAAACCTAAGGGGCACAAATGTCACTTACCAGAAAATAAAATAAACTATTATATTATTAAGTTAATTAGACTTATTTACAATGCAAATAATCTTTTTAAATTAAAAGTTACTAATATGCGACTAAAAACTGAGAATGAGATAAATTATGTTTAAATTAACAATCTTACAATCGTGGGGACCGCGTGTAAATTCTGGTCTTGGTATTAAAATAATTTAGTTGTATTGCGTTGTTCTTGAGTATATTTTATGCTCGGAGTAAAATAGAGTTGTGCATCCCTAAAATATGTTTTAACTATGATGGATAAATGTGCAAATTATCACTGACTAATTGAACGAATGATAGTCATATTAAATTATCAAATTTAATAATTCAATATATCTAAATAGAAACAAAAGTGAATATCATTTTGCCTTCATATAAAGAATATTTTAACTTCAAAGCATTGGTTATATAGTTTATATTGTCGATGGAATTGGTTGCGTATCTGTCTTTTTTTTTTTTTCCCACATATTCTCTGATATTAATAAAGGTAAAAGTAAGATGTGTACACCTATATTATTTTTGGGGATACCTAAAAATTGAGCATAAATAAATTAAAATTGAAAAAAATGAATGATAACGTTAAATTACCAAACAATTTTGTGTGTGCGTAACTTTACGATTATATATAGGATCTACTGAATGAAGATAATTCCTTGGTGCACAAATGAATTTCCTAGCTAGTAAATGAAAATGATAGCTTGAGCTTTTCATTTAACAATTGAATATATGTTTAACATCGGGATATAGAATCTAGAAAGCAGGGCAAGTTGTGAATGAGGCACTACCTCATGTTTAAATGATTTTAAATATTTTCCGTATATTAAATTTCTAAGTAAAATATCAAATTATATAATAGTCATAATTATCTTTTAAAAGTTCAAATAATTATTTAAGTCCCCAATATGTGTCATTTAAAGAATCAAAATGCACATATATTTAGAATTTTCAATCGACATGTTACGAAAGGTACAAATAGAGTTACGTAGTTGGTTGTTTATATTCTTTGGCAATGAATATATAAATTCTAACTATTTAAGTATAATTTTATCTGATATTTATCATTTAATTGCATATTAATAACCTTTAATTTATAAAAGATTTTTACTGTAGTACATAAGTCTACTTAACTTAATAATACAATAGTTTGTATTATTTTCTAGTAAGTGACATTTTTGCCCCTTAGGTTTGGTTGGTCAACTAGTTAAAGGGAGGTGGATGGGAAAAGTGAAACTAGAGGGGAGGTGGATGGAGAGATGAAATACCTCAGAAGAGGTGGATGGAATTTGCCCATTTATTATATATCTGTGATGAATTTGTTGACAGTATATAATTATAACTATGATTATACAACTTAAAGCTGGTGCTTGCATTTTTTATATAACATAAAGGGGGCTCATGCAATTTGCTACCTATGCCACACAAGTTGCAATTTTTGTTTCAACTTTTATGCAGATGGAGCAATGTAGTATGAAATTCATAAATCATAAGCAGCTGAACGAATAACTTGTGTACGGTGATTCCTCCAAATTTATAGCTTTTGCGACTTAAGTCACATAATTCTCTATTGTTGGCTACAGCAAGGTGCACAGGTCTTGTACAAGAGAAATAGAGTTTGTAAAATATGACTGAATGAATTCTCATTAACCTCAAAGAGTACTAATAATAAGTTACAAGACTAATTACAGAAATATAAAATACTAAACTAAATAATAAAAGAATAATAAATACACAATATCTATTCTAAGATATACACTATCTAATACGCCCCCGCAAAATTGGCGTGCCATCAGCAACGGATATTTTGGAGCGCATTAAAGAAAACCGAGAACGAGATAGAGGCTTCGTCAAGATATCAGCAAGCTGATCAAGAGTATTGACATAAGAAACCCGAATTAAACCTTTGGCAACAAGATTACGAACAAAGTGTAAATCCACAGAAATATGCTTCATACGAGAGTGTTGCACCGGATGCAAGGATAATCGAAGAGCACCCATATTATCACACCGAATCAAAGGTGGAGAAGTAAGAGGAAAGCCAAGTTCCCCAAAGAGATGTTGGAGCCAACGAACCTCAGCCGAAGCCGAAGCCAGAGCACGGTATTCCGCCTCAGTAGACGACCGAGAAACGGCCCGTTGCTTACGTGAGGACCAAGAAATAGGATTGGACCCAAGAAACACAATGTAAGCAGAAGTGGAAGTACCATGCAAAGTATCACCCGCCCAATCTGAGTCCGAATAAGCTATGAGAGATAAAGATACATCACGACGAAGAAGAACACCATGAGAAAGAGTACCTTTAAGATAACGCAAGACACGCTTTAGAGCCACCAAATTGGACGCATCAGGGGCCGCCATATGCTGAGCCAAACGATTGACTGAAAAAGCTATATCCGGACGAGTGAGAGTAAGATATTGCAAACCACCAATGATTTGACGAAAAGCAGTGGCATCAACCACCTAGTCGGATGTCGGGGCAGCCGGGTTTGACGCCATTGGGGTATTGAGAGGTTTGGCACCGTCCATCTTATGCCTAGAGAGCAAGTCAAGCATATACTTGTGCTGAGAAAGAAAGAGACCTTCACGACACCGGAAAACCTCAATACCCAAAAAATAAGAGAGTGGTCCCATATCCTTAATAGCAAAACTGCGAGCAAGTTGAGCTATCAAGGAAGAAATAGAAGAAGAGCAGGAACCAGTAACAATGATGTCATCAACATAAACCAAAACAAACAACCTCACCGAGCCACGGGAAAGCACAAACAGCGACGTATCGGACTTTGTCTGAACAAAACCGAAGGATACCAAAGCGGCACTCAGGGCAAGGTACCACGCCCGTGGGGCTTGCTTGAGGCCATAAAGGGACTTACGCAATAGACAAACATGTTGTGGTAAGGATTTGTCCACAAACCCGGGAGGTTGGTGCATATAAACAGTTTCCGACGGAGAACCATGCAGAAAGGCATTGCTGACATCAAGTTGTCTAATAGGCCAATTATGAACAATAGACAAAGAGAGAACAGTACGAATAGTTACCGGTTTGTAAAATATGACTGAATGAATTCTCATTAACCTCAAAGGGTACTTAAATAATAAGTTACAAGACTAATTACAGAAATATAAAATACTAAACTAAATAATAAAAGAATAATAAATACACAATATCTATTCTAAGATATACACTATCTAATACTTACACAATATCTATTCTAAGATATACACTATCTAATATCTTGCACTGGCAACCTCAGTGTCAGTGCTTCGCACTAAGACGCTTTAAGATTTCTTAGTTCTCGCACTAAGAATTCATAGTTCTCGCTCGAAGAATCATTAGTTCTCTCTTTAAGAATTCTTAACTTCTCATATTCAAAACTACCTAGTTAATGCATTGTCTCTTACCTACATTATGCGCCTAGTGCCTTCTTCTTTGATTGGGTTGAATAATAATAATAATAATAATAATAATAATAATAATAATCATAATAATAACAATAATAATAATAACAATAAAACATTAGAAACTAAATAATTGCTGAAAATCGAAAGTAGAAACAAAAGATTGGATAGAAGTAGCATTTGAACTCTAGCACAATGATGTTAGTGACTATAATAAATAATAAGGTAAAAATAGAAATTAAATATTGAAAATAAGCAAAAATACAGAGATAAAAGAAATGAAAGAAGAAACTGATAACGAGAAATGCTTAGTGTTAGACACTAAGCAATAGTATAAAAAAAAAGAGTGAAATTGAGGAGTAGGTAACGAATTTCTTGTTTTCATAAGAAACAAAAAAGAAAGAAAATAACAAAATACAATTCTCACACATGAATTCAAATTAACTTTGACTAATAGATTCATACATAGACATGAATTGATTATGCATGTTAAATTTACATCTTAATTTGATAATTAATGTACTTATAAATTTATTTTTTATTACTTTAAAGCGCACTCAAATTAATAAAATTTCAAGTTTGACGCACTGCGCACACGCTTTCGCATCTGCACTCGAAGAGGCGGAGCAGGGGGCATTCACAGTACTTCCATAATGCACATTCATGAAGAATTTATTCAATACTTTGATATTAAATTCTTAGTAATTCACTTTTTAGAGCATGTGAGACTATTGTATATAGTCTAAGAGAACATAAATAAACTTAAACTCTTATGAGTATATGAAATATCTTATTCCTTACGACATATTTTTTTGTATATATTCATGCAGTTTTATTTTAATTTTTTTTTTACAAATTTAACTTATAATTGTGTTAATGTAGAGTTACTTCTTACATAGTATATGTTAAATTTTTAATTTTAAGGTTGTAAGGTACTTATGTTTTTACAATAAATTATCATTTTTACAATGAATAAGAAATAATTCATAAAAATATTCATATCTATATATAAAAAAAGTTCACGTATTTTCGCCCCCTAAACTATATTCTCGGCTCCGCTCCTGCGCCACTCCTGACTAAAACTTTGTGATATTATTAATCGATCAATATTTTACTAAAGAAATAAAAATTGTAGTTATCCTAATGCATAAAAAAGTTATATATTGACACAAGAGTTAGATACCCAAGTTGATAAATAAATATTCCCCCCTTAAGGCCCACCATCCGTAAAAGACGTATGTACTTTTGCAATCGGGTAACGCTAATCTCACAGACCGGCTGTAAGATTTGCATTTACAGCCGGTCAAGGTATTAACTAATTGTATTTAAGTGGTTTGAATTAAGAGAAACTAAAAATGTCCCTTCTTGAATAATTTTCGAACACTAAGAAGCGTTTAAGTTTAAAAAAACTTTAACATACATCCAAGTAAGAATACAAATTGTTAAAATATAAAAAAGACTACATAGCATATGATTTATTTATTTTTATTTAAAATTTGATTCTTTAAATTCATAATCTTTACCTAGGTAATTACCAAAAAAAGCAAAAGATCTTTATCTAAGTTTTGTTTAAGAGGATAATTAGAAGTGGAGAATCCATACATAAGCAAAAAAAAAAAAAAAAACAAGTAATATACGCCTTTTAATATTTTATAATTGGTTTATAGAATACTAAGATAAATTTTGTGACATGTTTAGTAACTTATTAAGTTTTGACATTGAAATTTAATATGCATGGTTTCATATTTAATTTTATTATTGTACAGTTTTATAAAGTTATACATTGTGTATTGCTGTATAATTAAATATTAATATAAAAACTAAATAGACAATACATTTATAAATCAGTAAAATACTTAATAAATGTGCTATAGCCTATAAAATATAATGCGGTTGTTTTATGAAATTTATAAGCAGATTCTATGTCATCATAAAATTTGCAACTCGATCGGTAAGAAATAATAATTAGGAATTCAAGAATAGATTTTTCGTAAACTAGAAAAATATTGTATGTAAAATAATGGTTAACCATGGATAGCTCATAAGAAAAGTAGGGACTTTTGTGTGAAATTACAAACACAACACTTCACCTGGCCAACCGGTTGCCGGTTCCGTTATTTTATTTTCTAAAGCATGAAACAGTCTGTATGCTCACGGACTGTCAGGAAATCATTTTCCTTTGCAATCGCCACCTATGGAGCATGAAAATTCCACCTCCATGCAGAAGCTACTTAATTTCATAATTCTCTTCAAAACATCCATCTTCTTTTTCGTTTGAGTTTATGCATCAGCACCCACAAGACCCTGTAATTGTGTTCTAAGCTCGTTTAATGAAGCTTTCTTTACACTCAATTAAGATTCAAATCTTCCAACAATTTAATTTTGTATTTTGACATGGAAAGCACCTTCTGCTTGAAGGGACTACTAAAGTACAATTGGAAGTTTATATGTCAAACAGTATGTTACTCATGCGCAACTATTAACTTATGATTTGTGTATCTAATGTACTTCTTAGTTCATGTATAGGATAATTAAAAAACCTAAGTAAATGTATGTTTACCTTATTAAAAAACGTAAGACGACAAAAACACACAATTAATTGTTAAAACTAATTGTACTTCATAAGGTATATTAAATAGAATACACATATTTTCACTTACAATCCAATTCTGCTGGACTGATCTAGCTTACAAGCTACATGCTTCTTCTAGACTTAAAGCTACTAATTTATAATTAACCACCTTCTAAATTAATAGAAAGTTACATTAATACACCACTATTTTAAATTAAGCTCGCGATAATGGAGCTAGCGAATCTTATTCTTCTACGTACTATTAATTAATAACAATATTCGAATATATATAACTAATTAAGAGATCAATTTCTAACGCAAATTAGCCTGATCGCTTGAGGAGTGGAACAAGCGTGCCACTCAAGTGGCGTGACATGACCTCATTAGTCGATCCCACGAGCTTTCCGCCCACGAAAACCGCCGGGACAGGGCCGTTGCACCCCATCCTCGCCAACGCCTTCTCGATTTCTTTGCCTTCGGGGTCGTGGTCTATTTCGTGCACGTAATGGTGGGCCCCGATTTCTTGAAACAGGATGTGAACGGCATAGCATAAGCAGCAGCTGCTCTTGCTGATGATCAATATGGGATTTTCTGATGCTAGCTTTGCCACTTTCTCCATTTTGGGGTGTTATGTGTCTGAAAGTGATAGTTTATTAATTATGTTTGGAGACTTTAGCTGTTATGAAAAAGCAAAAGATCACACAATCCAGGAGTTGAATTGTGATCTATGGTTTTTCTATGTTGAGGGAAAGTTTATGGCTTGCCCTGAACTGAGGGGCTTTGCTGCTCTATTTATAGGTAAACAAAGGATATTTGTTGTCCGTGATACGGTGGAGAACGCAAGTATTTCTATTTTGAATAAGACAAAAGAATTTATCTTTTATGGGTACTTTTGTTAATAAAATATAGGAATAAAAGCATTAAACCCCCTAAACTATACCCCTGTTGCACTTTGCTCCCTGTTCTTTTATTTTTTGCGACTTGCCCCCTGAACTATGGATAAATAAGCACTTTGCCCCTGAGTCACTTTTTCACCATTGGATTTGAATACGTGTCAACATTTTTTGCCGTTAGATTTGGACTCGGGGGGCAAAGTGCTTATTTATCCATAGTTCAGGGGGCAAGTCGCAAAAAATAAAAGGACAGGGAGCAAAGTGCAACAGGAGTATAGTTTAGGGGGTTTAACGCTATTATCCCTAAAATATATATACTCATCGTTTTTACACCTTTATCAATTAAGTATTGAATGACTATCGAAGTAGTATTTTTACTTTTTCATATAACTTTAAATGGTGTTCTTTTCTTCACATCGTTAGTGAATCTATGTTTTCAATTTTGAAGAATTACTTAAACGTCCATGATTTACAAGAATATTGCTATAACAGTCCAAATGACATAATATATGTTTGCTACATTTTTTTATATAGTTTAAATTACACACACGTTATTTTTGGAATTGTATAAATTTGTTTGTATTCCCAAGACTTTCGTTGTATGTAAAATAAAAATATTTTTATAATGCTAATGACTTTGATTTGGTTAGTGATGCTTCTTCCTATGAGTTGCAGTTCGGTCTGAATCAGGTGTTTTAAGTATTCAACACCGAATCAACTTGGATCGGAGTGTGACGGTTCGGCCCTCACACAGCGACAAAAAAATAATAAAAAAAATATAAACTACTGACTAATGGTGTAACTCGTCTAGGATATACATATAAATCAATCATGTATCAGTCCTTCGTAAGTGCACTGCCTTCACGCTTGTGTGAAACTAGAAGTTTTTGTTTGTGTATAGAAAGATTTTACACTCTTATAGTTTAAATGTAATAACAAACAATTACTCCTCATATTAAATCAATCAGGCACGTGAATGATCATGTAAAGTAATGTTACACTACCTTTAGTTTTGCTTAAAAAAAAAAAAAAAAAGTAATGTTACACTAGTAGCAGTAGGAAATAATGTATTTAAAGTTTATATTTGTATGAGTATTCATTTAAAATTAAAAGGGAAACGACGTGCTTCTCTCTTTTCTAAGTTTTTTTCTTTACTTTTTCTATTTTTAATGAAGTTTTACGTGAGGTTATATCTGTCTTATAAGCAAAAAAATTAAATGATATTCTATTAGCATTAATAGAAAATAGCGGTGTGAGTGGACTGCTTTTTCCTAACCAGCTAGAACAACTGAAAAGAAGGTAGTCATTTCATTATTCGGACTCTCCTAACAAGAACAACTGGAAAGATTGCAGACTTTACACTACTTAAATATTGGATGCCAAAAGATCTTCTTAAAGACACTTTTTAAAGAAAGATACTATATGATATATTTTTGTTCCGCATACAACAAGTTGAACATCACATGCAAACAGAGGGATCCCTCAGTCCTCGCCACTTTTGAATAAATTCTGTGTAATGGGAACATTTTGACTGGTCATGTTACTGCAGATTAATATTCCCATAACTTTTTGCTGAAAATAATTGTCAGGAATAATACAAAATTTTGAATGACGGTAATTTTTTGAACACGTCGTTGGCTACTGACCATGTAGAATGCTCATCTGTTTAATTAATGATGGAAATGGGAGAATTGCGTACAAAATTGCAACAAAAGCACCCATCTTTTAATAAGAAATTCTGAAGTAATACCCTTTTTTGGATAGAGAATAATACTATCTAATACGGTATACTTTCGTAAGGCTACTTGATATTTCACGATAGATTGATCCAAGTTTTCTTAGGTGATGTTTGCAAACTTTAAAAAAAAAAAATAAATCAACTTTGACTTAAATTAAATAGTTTGGTGTGTTGAAAATCTAGCTTTTATGGTTTGAAAACTTTTTTTAAGTTAAAAGCCCTCACACTCTTGAAGCTGCTAAAACGGTGATTCTAGCTTATCGTGACATTTTTTATACAAATAAAATTTTATTATCCAATTATAACCTTATCTTGTATTATCAAATAACACAATATGATCTCTAATAAATGTTAAATGTTAATATGAAGGAGCCTAAGGTCTTCATTCTATGACAAAAAAGCTTAGTCACTTTAGAAATGTTTTACAATTTTTTTTTTAGTTATTCAAATTCTTTTTCTATCATGTTAACGAGTGTAAATTATTTAGTGATTCATCAAATTGAGTTTTCACATGAAAACTATAAAATAAATTCATTTTTGAATTTCTTTTAATAAAATTAGAACTTATAGTTTAGTTGAATAATAAAACTTATATTAGCATAAATTTAAATATAACAATCCATGAAAATAACAACAATATGGATATAATGTGAATAGCTGTTTTTATCGTATTTATGATTTTATGTATTATAACTTTACGGTTACTTCAATATTTCAAAGTTGTAATAGTTTTATATGGTAATACGTTTAGATGTCGACAATGTATAAGTTAAGGGTATTATAGCCAGATTATAAAAAAAAATCAGTAGAATCAAGAAGAAATCAACTTTTTAATTGTTTTCAGACACTTTCAGCTTATGAGTTAAAATAGTTTGTGGAACTTTAATTTAATTAATTATGAACTTCTGTTTTTTTTAGAAGAGTTTGAAAACACCACCTTAAAGTCCAAATTAAGTTGAGTTCGGGTACCTGCACTTAAACACAATACCTGAGCTAAGGCGGGGTTGACCCAATTTACCATCCTATGCCTAATTCAATAAGGTGGTAAATCAGTTGTTTACAACTAATAGGTGGTCGAATAGGAAGAGAGTTCGAGCAATAAAGGTCGACATGGTCAAACTCAAGAGTAGTGAATAGTGATATATAATAACGCACCCCTACTCGGCTACCCGTGAATAGTACAAGGTATTTTATATAGTTCTGTGATTCCGAGCGAGTGATTCGGAAAAAAATTTAATTTAGCCATCGTAGCTTTGCATGGTCGAATACGTCGATTCGATAGACTAGGGACACATAAGGTCGAGCTAGGTCGATCTAGGACCTAAAGTAACAGCTTGCAGAGCTTCAATCAATCTAAGGTCAAACTGGGTTCGACTGTGGTCAGGGTCGATTTGGTCGACCATGGTTGATCATAGATGGTCAGCCTTGGCTCACTCGAAACATTCCATGCATGTGTAATGTCAAAAAATGGCAAATCAAGATCCATATATTTTAAAAATAAAACAATAACAAGCTACTTCCTTTCTCTTTCTTAGAAACACTATTCGGTGTAATAGGGAAAGATTAGCAAAAGTACGTATCTTCTAAGTTAATACAAAATCTTATTTAATTTGAACGTATTTTCCCGACATATTAAAACACGTGGAAAATTCAAGAAACAATAGTGAGATGCTAGGGTTTATTTTAACTATTACTGCTTCTTTTTTACACGAGGGTAATGCATGTATAAGTATAATTAATATAACTACTAGCTCTTTTTAATAAAAGAGTGATCAATTTTCCCGATTTTTCTAATGAAACTTTTGGGAAATTATATTCTCTGGCTATTGAAAAAAGATCACGAATAAGATTGGGTTTGAGTGGTGAATCCTAGAGTTGCGCCCACCAGCTGATCGTGCAATGCACCAGTTAGAATCTCTTCGAACGCAACTTGAGCTTTTCGAACTTTCTATTTATTTTGGATTTGGATCCTTTAATCATGCATGTACTGCGGAAGCTTTCAAATTATTACATGATGCCAAAAATAAGAGGGAGTTTCTTTCTTTACCTTTTCAATAAATCACGTAGGATTTTTCGGCTATTTTTCCTTAATATGAGTTTTGTTTTGCCAATCACACAAAACAAACTCTTTTTTGTCAACATAGCTTTGCATCTATCTTACTCATAATTAATATGGTAATAACTATTTAAGTATTTATCTTTGTTAATTAAATTTTTGGCTTTAAAAAAGTTTAATTATTAAGTCTGGAGTTAATTCAAAAAAAAACATAAACCAGATATTTTTTAATTACAAGAAATAATTAATGATTGTCCAACTTCAGTTCACAAGTAATTGTCTTGAATGATCAGTTTATAAAATCAAGATTTTTTTACTAAGAAAGCACAAATCAAACAGGCAAGGTTGGAAACTTGTCCGATAGGATTAGTATAAGTTATTACAGAATATCACCATGCACCAACTAAACGGACCATATTGAACTGATCCTTACAAAGAACATTAAAAGTCTCCTAGATTATATGAGAAGTCGAATCATCACGATACTTATCTCAACAATGGGATAGTCTTCCGTACCTCATGATGCACCACCTTCTGCCCTCACATGCATGTGGGCCCCACATGCATTGGCTCCACATGCATGTGAGGGCCGAAGGTGGTGCATCATGAGGCACCTGAGCATGCTCCCTCAATAGAACCAAGTCCTGAGACTTCTCCTACCAATGAAAAGAACTTTTACCCACTGGGCTGCTGGCATGGAGCCCTAAGAGATTGTGGCCATGTGCACCGGACGAAAAATGTTGGAGAAAGTACATTATATATATAGATAATTACATATTGAGTTCTTTTTCTAACTTTAACTTTAAGATGAAAGAGTCAATTTAATATCTTATCATAACTCAAGTTAAGAAGAGATCCTGAGTTCGAAACTCATTGTCATGCATGCAGTACCCGTTATTATAAAGTATTATATGTTACTTGTAAGTTCCATAGTTTTGGGAATGGCACCAGATATTGCACAACTATAACTAAGTTTCATAATTTTTCTTTTCGTGAGAAATTTCTCAAATTTTATGTTGTTATATTTGAGGGACTTTCATGTGATGACTATGTCATACGTACATTTGGAAAATGAAACCGTATCATACGTCTGTCACGTGATTACTGTATCGTTATTTTCCTTCTTCTTTTCTATTTATCTATTGGAGGATGTGGTGGGGATCAGGGGAGGGGAGGGGGTTGGATTCTAATTGTTAGAATTTAATTTCATCATAATATTATTCATAAAATTACAATAATGTGTATATCGTGTAAAAAAAATGTAAAACTATGTTCATTTAGGTAGGTAGGTAGATTGCATGTATAGGTTTTGTGTCAGATTACTTGTATAAATGGGGCAAGTAAGTTGTGAGGTGGATTCTTTCGTGTTGATGGAGAAATCCATGTCTTCGTGTTTACACACTCCTTTAACAATAACTGCATGCACAATAATCCTAGTACCTGATCCATTTCTGATAAAAAAATGTACTTGAAACACACATTTGATTCTCTGTTTTTTCAACATTGCATCAAACAGACTAGGCAAGCATCTCATTTTACAACTGAACACACCCAAAAAGTAGAAGTAAGTAAAGAACTCACTATAGAAACCTCAATCACACGCACACAAAGAAAAAAAAGAACACTATAGTAAAACTATACACTATCATATATTTACATAATAATCAAGAAACTGAATGACGCCTTCTCTTCTGAAAAAGAAACCGATTCTCAGAGTTAGCCTTCCGTCCAACTGGCTTCAGATCGTTAATCCGGAACAACGAATTGAGCTTGCTTAATTTTTTCGTAAACGACTTAAATAAATTATTAGCAGGATGTGATTTCACAAGCTCCTGTTTTATGGAAACATGGTCTTTTTCAAGATCAGTTAGCCTCATCCTCATTCTTGCAACCTCAAGCTTCAATTCGCGGTTTTCTCTTCTCACCGATGCATAGTTATCTCGTGGAGAGATGCATCCGCTCCCTGCACCACTCCCTGAACGGTGTGGGAATTGTCCGTTCATTGAGCCGAAGAAAAATTGGTTATGACCACTAACTCCATTCATAGCGTTCCTTAGTCTGATCTGTTCGAAGTATAGAACTTGAACTGCCATCTGCACTGGCAGTCGTTCGTTCTGAGCTGCGTGGCTGCAGGCTTCTTGAGAAAGCTTTTGACAGTCTATGGTTTTGCAAAGGCGGTAACGTTCTGAATCCTTTATGTTGGGATGAACCTGTGAGTTCATTCAGAAAAATGATGACAATCAAAGACCTGATATTGATATGAGATGTGACAGCCGTGGTGTTTTTCTTAGAGACCATGAATAATTATCAACTCGATTCATTTCTTATGTAATAGTTACCATGTATAGTGGATTTAAATCAGATTTCATAGACCAAAAAATTACTTGAATCCAACTGCTACCCATTGATTAAAATGTGGGTCACGCTAAGTATCTCAAATGACTACAATCTGCATATGAAGGGGGCGTGTAGGTGACTATAAGCATTAAATAACTCTTGTCTCTATTAGCTTAACTTTTAGATGAGGCGGCAATTCAATAGCTTCAACCAGTTTCATGTTTCTTTCATTTAGAGATTTTAACGTCTAAGAGTGGCTAACCTTGAGAAAGATATCTGCAGCGCGGTATAATCCATCATCGACCATTCGAGCATGTTCCGGGAGTAATTCTGCAAGTGCAATGAACTTTGATGGAGTCAAATTTGAATCCAATGCAACTTCAGCAAGATAGTTATCCAAAAGTTTCGAGACTTTAATGATTGCGCTTTGTTTTGGAGACCCAGGGCTGTCGAAATCGTAAGCCATCTCACTTTCATCTCTCATTAGATTATCCTCTTCATCATCCTCATCGAGATTTAAGAACATAGAGAAGATCCGCATGACTGAATCGGTATCATACAAAGGGCTGTGATTGTTTCCATGTGCACATCCTGGAATTAGTATATCTTCAAGAATTGCTTGGTCCAGTTGAAGACCAATCCGACGCTCAAGATCAGATTTACAAGAAGTGGAAACTGACGATGCTATTGCAGATTTCAACAAACTCGAAAGAAACACCATTGGAACTGTACTTTTTCGCGATTGAGTCGGTAGTAAACTGACTATTGTTTCAACTGTCACCCTTTGTTTCTTTTGCAATTCAAGATCCGAGAAATTTCCTTTGAACGTTTGAGGATCTTTAACAACAAATCCTTGAAGGGAATTTTGCGCGTAATTTATCAGAATTCTGCTGATCATTTCCTGTTTTAGGCCTTTAGTCTTCACTGCTGTTAGAACTCTCTGAAAGAACTCAAGATTCAAAGATGAGAGTTTTTCTCCCCACCAATCTAAAGGTATTTCCAAATCTGCACAACGGACAGTTTTTGAAGAGAAATTCTGCTCAAGCTTTGACAATCCTGAAGTTAGCTGTTCTTTACATGCATTGCTAGCAATCGTGTTAATTATTCGGCTAACAAGGTGAATTTCCTCTGATATTGGTAGAAGACTTTCGCACTGATGAAGAACGGATATTGAGTTCAATGTGTTTGGCAGAATGGTGTCCTTGAGAAAGAATTCGGTTCTGGATTCAAGGTTTCTCTCGGAAAATTCTTCGGTCATTTCAAGAAAATGTGCTGCGCACCGCAGCATTGCTACATTTGATATTGTAATCTCGGTATTTACTCCATAACAGAATTTTGCGGCAAGTTCAAATGCCGATGAACCGCCAGGAATGCCAGAAAGATTCAGCCTTGATATTTTGGAATCTTTTGCTTCCAACAATAGTTTTCGTATTTTTCCACTTCGAGAAACCAGCGGGAACTGAAGAAGAAACCAAGAATTTGTTGTCATAACAGTATGAGGTCTTGTCTTTAGTAATAGTACTATTTTCGCCTAAGATGCTTCCTTAAAGGTCATTAAATGTCCCTAAGTTGAAAGGTTGTGAATTCTGTTCCACACTTAACTTCTGAAAATTCAGAATGCAGGCATAATTTCTTTATTTTAGTTCTTTAAAACTGCTTACAATGTTGCTAACCTGAGTATGTTCACTGTTAATCAATAAAGCATGCTTCAAACATACTAATTTGCAGTAACACCTACCATAGACTGTCAATTCACTTAGCAAGTTTTACTGGTAATTGACATGTAATTGCATTTAAACTACCAGAATACACAGTTCATGAAGACTTTTTTTTCTTCATCACACTGTTCTTACTTTATGAAGCGCAAAGCTAGTTATACCAACTTCAACGGTTAGATCACTGGAAACATCTGATATTGGCCTGCAACAAAACAAATTTAAGAAAATAAATACAAAACCTATAAAAAGGGAAAAGGAATATAATCAACACCTATTCCTTAACTCACATCTCCATGCTTAAATGTAAATGAAGCTGCACTAATCTACTCAAATGCTACTCAAGCTTGTGACAGTAAGCCCCAGAACCTGTGAACCTTGTTACTTATCTTGGTTTTAAGACTCATTATATAATAACATGGATGGCTGAACATGGACCGAGTCAAGACAAAAGACAAAGTATATCAACCTAGTAAGGCAGCTTGATGTAATCAACTTGTGGGCCGCTAGGTAGTGGACACAGATTATAGGGATGTTTGTGTACTATTAACCCGGTTCAATAGGTTGTTTGAAATCCTAGTTTTAAATTATGGTCGAACCTATAGGAACCATCCGTCCGATTCGGTTCTGTGGGCTTCTTATATTCAGCTATAAGTGGGCAGCTTAATAAACCGCTATAGGCAATAATAGCTCAACTTTATAATAAGGATATAAATGTAATTTTACTTATAATAGGACATAATCTTTAAGTTGCAATCTAGCGAACCAAATGAAATAAGCTGAGAACATGGATTAGATTATCCCATTAACATGACGAACCCAAAAGTATGACTATGGGTTGAATCCGGCATATTCAACATCCCATATTCTAATTCGTCGCAATACGACCCCCAGAGTCTCTTGCCCTTCTGAGGGCAACTCTTTGAGTTTCCTTTTAAGCCGGGGGCCAGAGCCTCTCAATGCGTACGGTGTGATTATTCAGTACATAAACAGAATAGGCCTCAATTTTGATGACAATGCACATGCGCTGCATTTAAAAGGTTAGAAGATTTTACAGCATTGGCACTTCAAGTCTGATGAAAGTTCATTATTTTGCTCTGTCAAATCCAGTGCTTGTAGCCATAAAATGAATGTACTATGATACTATAGTATTGGATCAGATGTCGACCTCTTGTCTACTACCAATTATTCATGGAACTATATACATATATATGTAGAGAATCTCCCAAGTTATAATTAAAAAAAAAATAAACATTGATTGTGAAACTTCAAGAAAATGCCATTAAGTGTTTTTGAAGTGGGGTTCATTTTAGTTTCCTATTCTTGACTCATGTACAGAGCATTTACCCTACCAATTCTCCTGATTGGTGAGCCAATTTATCATCAACACAAATCTAAGAACAAGTTGAGCAGTGGTAAGATGGAAACAGAAAGAGCCAATGACATTTTACCCTATGTGTTATTTGAAATATGGACATTAGTCCCTATAAAACGTAAATAGGCAAATTACTCATGTGTTACGATAATAAAGCATATATATTACCCCCGTAATTTTCCAAAGTTGCACACCACCCCTAACACCTACATGTAAGAGGATCCAAAAATACACAAGGACGTAATGTGTGTCGTTTAACATAACACAAGTAAATTGTCTATTTAATTTTCATAAAGGGTGCATAATGTGTGTATTTTAACATAGCATAAGAGGGTAATTTTTACGTAAGCAACGTGCCTATTTCATATAACACGATGAGATGTTCTACCAAAAACCGAAACATAACAAGAAAAATAAATTTCTACCATTCAGTAACATTTCGTGTACTTGAACTGGGACGAATTGACCTCTTCCCCGATATGCTTAGCTTCATTTCAGCAACCGTAGCAACTCCCATTTTCTCAATAAGCTTTCAAACTTCAGCTTTTGGAAGCAAAAATCCCACACAAAAAAAGTGTGTTTTGCCTCATATAATGTTCTGTATTTTTTTAATAATGCATTAGAACTACAATTGAAACTTCAAGCAACAAACACAGAATGAAGGATTAATTTCTTGCAGTAGCATGGCTTATGACACACTCATGCAAGATTAATATAATATTTGAAAAAAAAAAGCTACTTTCTTTAATGATTTTTTAACGACAACAAACAAACGAATATTTAAGTCAAGAATGATTTGGCATTGGTATCAACTTTTCGGTGAAAGGTGGAGAGTGAGTGACATTTTTTTTTTTTTTTTTGGTTTTATTTTTTACTTGTTTGTTCTTTTAAAAAATCACAGGAATCCTGTATGGTGTGGTCCTTAATTTAGGGGTATGTAATCATGGGGGGTGAAAGCTTCCACTTGTGTAGATTGTTTAAATAATTAAGTGAATTATGTGTAAAGCTAAATAAAGTGGACGGCAAAGATGAGTTGGGTTATATACTAATAATCAGAACTATATTACAGTTAGGCTGCATGTCCCTAACACAACCTTAAAAGAATTATATTTCTTCAACTAATGAATCTTGATCATCCGTGTGCTTTTTTTTAATGTAACGATAATTGTACATATATTGATAAAAAGAGGAGAATGTTAGCTGAAATGGAAACACATAATTTGTAAGTCTATTAAAGAACAAAAAGATTCCAATCAAATTGCATGAACTTAAGTATGTGATTATTTAATTTTCGTGGGTCCAGTGCGTGCATCATATTCTCAGTATGCACTTGAGTTTTGCATTATTTAGGAAACCTTGTAAAAAGAGTCTTAATTGTCAGGAAAAAAACAGGTGGAGGCTATTACTAAAGAAACGGCTATGGTGGGCCTTTTATGTGCATGCGTCCTCATCTATAATCAAGCACATATAATGATTCTTTAGACTAAAAAGAAATCTATAAAGATGAATTGCAGCTGAGCTAATGATAATAGCCGTGCCAATGACAAGTAGCAATAGCTCGCAAATAATAATATTAGATGGACAAATTATACTAGACAATTTGGTATATATGATATGCACATGCTTAAAAAGAATAGAATAAAATTATTTTTATGGGAATCGAATTTAAGACCCAAAAGAAAGATTTTCTCACCTCTTTAACCAAATTGACCACATTTATGGGCATATGAATTATGATTCTATATTTCTCTGTAGAAGTATTTTGGTGGGACTGTTGCAAAGAATTCATTATATTAGAGTGTGTGAATGAATATATATGTAGTACATAGTTTTTTTTTGTTAACAAGACCCAACGGCCATTTATTTAATATAAAAGGATAGTCTTAGTACACGAAATGGCAAAATTAGAAATAGTGGTTACAACAGCAAAGGTATCAAATAGTAATGAAGGTCGAAGCCAATCAGGACAGGTTTCTCTATTTATATGTTTGATTGGCAGTTGAGTGTTCCTGTGAAATAAACGACACGCCCAATTTTGCTAGAGTATATGTTGCTTGATTTGTTTCTCTCTATAGTTGAAAGTACCAACGATTAAATTAAAGTTGTTGGACGACTCCGAATTCTTGGGTGAGACCAGTCAAGTCAGATGTGTTGGAGAATCTTGTAGTCTGTCAACATTTCAACATATATAAAGAATCTATAATAATCATAACGCGTGTAATTTACATGTTGTGTGCCAAGGCAAACACATCTCGTAAGACCCAAAATCCCGTTTGATGATAACCGAGTCAAAAGTTACGCCCGTTTTCATTCGGGTCTGATTTTGTCCAGTTTTCTTCAAAATTGAAGGCCTCTTGTTCTACATCATTGTTGATTGAGTATCCCGTTGACGCGAGAATGTTGTCATGAAATTTTCGATAGTATCTTTAGTAATGCCGCCGATACTCATTTAATACTTCTAAAAGTGAAATCACCGTGAAGTTAATATTGGTTCATCAAATTAATTATGCTTTAATTAATCTTTTTGACTAGGAAGTCCTGGCCATGTCTAAGGATTTACATAACTGGTAAATAATAAGATCAAATTGAGTAACGAAACATAACTTGAAGATAGTAAAACAAATTTTATTTATTTGGACAAACATACACCACGTGAAAAGATGACTCATACAACTTTGGATGTTCCTGTCTAATCAAGAGACACTAATTCTGGTAAAATGTTTCACTACCGACCAGCTTTAAGAGTGATAAATATTGGACTAATCATAGTTCAAGCAATTGAAAGTTTAAGGTGGACTGGTAATGATGCTTCAGTAGTCTGATCTGTGTGACGCAAGAAGCTAATAATTACTATATAAGAGCATATTTAAAGGCAAATTTCCTAGATCAGTGGATGAAATTATGCAGGCCAATCGCTTGATGGCCCATCTAAAATTTATTTATAGAAATATTTGGGGTTGTTAGGACCACATTAAATTGTAGGCTTTCCTTGAAACAGGGACAAACTTCAATTGTATATTTCGTTAGTGTTATAACGAGAACGATTCATATTGGGCTCTCACAATTAATTATACCAATGTGGAAGGAGGAATAATTGCTGGGCAAACAATAGTTCTGTATCATGAGAGAGATGAAGTAAATCTGAATCTTTCTAGAGAAATTGATCTCTAATATAAGGCTTTTATTTGGGAAACTTAGACCAAATTCAAGAAGGGTTGGGTCCAAAACCAATAATATTGTATTGTTGTAGAAACATATTCCTAACAACTTTTATTAGAGTCAATATTGTGGTTCGTGTTAAACGAAGAAAGTAATGAGCTCTCACTTTAAGGAGAGCCTCAGGTTGTAACCCTCTAAGTTAAGGGGATGTTCGACGGTCCATTGTTCGAGGAAAGAATTATTAGGCAAACAATATTCCAGGAACAAACTAATATGTGTGAGGTGAATTAGGCGGTCCTTTGTTTGAGAGGGGAATTGTTCGGAAGAATGACTAGTTTCACGTCGAAAAGATGAAGGAGTTGATCTGAGCTTGTAAGAATTGTTAATGTCTACGTAGTGTGAGACTTTTGGAGTCTTCAAAAGCCAAAATTTATTATATCATACTATACGTAAAGTTATATTTCGAACATATTATTCATCACATTTTCGAATAATGAGTACACTGTGAGTAATTGGATCAACTTCTGCAGACTAAATAATATTCTTCATGTTCTGGAGTGTATATAAGGACCTAATAAATGGTGCAACTATTTCGTACGTGCTTTTATGAAATAATAAGGCATTGATAATTATCTGAAGCAAAGTTTCGCAAGTGAATGATCACTTCACAAGCAATTTTAAAAGACGGTGGTGGAGTTAGACAAGGTGTTTACGTGGATATAAGTCTAAAGCAATTTTAAGAGACGGTGGTGGAGTTAGACAAGGTGTTTCTTAATTTTTGTTTCAATATATATATATATATATATATATTAAAACAAAAATTAAGAAACAGATAAAGAATAAAAATGTTTGAAAAATACGTTGAAAAAATATTTAAGGTATATAAATTACAAAATTAACATAAAGAAAACTTGCACACTTTTTTTTTTTTTATGAGCAAAACAATTTTATTGCAAAAAAGTAGAGTACAAGTGATACTCTTACAAGAAGGAGAAAAAACAGAAACAAAAACACCAAAAAAGAATCAACAACAAACTAAACAGTTCCAACAGCTCCCAGACAAGCCACGGGATTCCTATACCAGTCCAGGAAGGAAAACTTGCACACTTATTTTAGTGTATACACATTACTCACGATAAAAACAATTACATTATCCAAACCCGGACATATATAACTTAACAAACAAAACAAAAACGCACATATATTCCAGATATTGTCAAATTATATATATATATATATATATATACATATATATATATATATACATATATATATATATACATATATATATATATACATATATATATATACATATACATATATATATATACATATACATATATATATATACATATATATATATATATACATATATACATTATCTTTAGTAGTTAATTATTATTTTTAAATTCTCATTAATACTAAAATACTCAGACAGAGATTCAACAAAAGAGTAAATTTACAAGAATAACATTCCATAAACATAGGTTGCGTAACTCGGTTGATACAAAAAAAGTATAATTTTCATTAGTTTATAAATAAAGTATTTCTTCATACAACATTAAATACAAAAAATCTTAAAGATATAAAACAAAATAAAACTAATTAACATCCTAAAAAAAAAAAAAAAAAGCATTTCCGTTAATATTTGAAATATCTTGCATTTCTCAAGAATTCAACAAACTTGTAGAATATCTTCTGCATGGTACTTCGCTAACCATTCTTGTTTAATTGGATTAAAAAATAAAATAATGTGAAACATTTCTTTTTTCAATAAAAACGTAATTTTTTATTCCACGAGTGATATGTACCAAGAAAAACCAACTCTTGATCTCAACTTTAAATACGTGAGCTCATTTGGAGCTACGTCAAGATCATTGACCTTATATTTAAGGAGATGATAAAATATAGCTTAGCGTTAATAAAAATAAATTAGTACACCATAAGATATAGGTAATTCTGTAATTGATTTAAAGAATAGTGTTCTAAAATGCCAAATATAGCTTCCAGGAACCGGTGTAAGACTGATTCTCACAGCCCGGCTGTGAGATAAGTATATATATATATATATATATATATATATATATATATATATATATATATATATATATATATATATATATATATATATATATATATTAATAATATAAACAAACAGGTTTTGTGAGACAAAATGGAAGTTGTTGTACAAATAAAGTGTTTTCCAAATTTGCCCTTGTTTAATCATTCAAGTTTAGTTTCTAAGAGCCTAATATTGTAATTATTTTAGCACACCACAACACGGTTTAACTACCTAAATATTTGTAACCATCATCCAAAACCACCTCCTAAAATTTAGGCAAATATTCAAATATAGAGTATCACATTCACCAACTCTTTCCTAATTAAACAAATTCAAAATTTTAAACTTCTTTATCTTCTTATTTCTTCTTCCTTTTTTCTCCACAAACTACCTCTTTTTACAGCTTTTATCATGGATTTTTTGGCAATAGAGTACATCAACCAATGCACGCGGTCCCCGCGTGCACACGGTGACTAGTATATATATATATATATATATATATGTCAATTAAAGTATTAATCAAAGTTATTACATAGAAAACCCAAAATAAAAGGATAACCAATTTGATTCTTAAGATAAAAAAGTAACAAAATCAAATAAAGTATTTTTAAAAGTTCTAATAAGAACATAATACACTTTTCAACACAGTAATTACCATTTTTTAATACGCGAGAGAAAAATGAACAATTATAAACGAATAAGTCAAATAAAACTTAAAATCTCTATTCCTTCTTTCTTTTAGAGGATTTGGCAATTTGCCCCTGTGTTATGCTAAATTGCCAAATACCTCCTGGTGGAAAATAAATTAGCAAATTACCTCCCTATATAACGAGGTGTAGTGCACTTGCTAAAACTTGAGAGTAAGGACATTTTTTAGGCGAAAAAAGACATTTATATCCTTTTTCTCAACTAATATGTATATCTTTGATTTAATACTTTAACTTGTTAAAAAAATGTAAAACCAAAAACTAAAATTTAAAAATAACATTCTATTGAACCGGTTGGGAATGTATGAAGTATAAAAGATCGTAGGATGCTTGTCACCAGATCTAGGAACCACAGATTTTAAGTGTGATTTTTTTTTTGTTTAAATGATTTTAAGTGTGATTAGTTTTGCAGGAAAGCGGCAAAGCGCAGCCGAAAGGAATCTTCATATGATTTGTAAAAATAGGACATAGTACGCAGAGCCTGAGGTAGTTCGTGGCAGTAATAATAATGTCCTAAAGGCCAATGACCCCACGTCTTAAACTGTAAATCTAACACTAAAACACAAATCGACTAAAGCCTAAGGCTGCCTCCTACATTGTCACATAGAGTTTAATTTATTTACGTCTGAAAACTTTTATCCAAGACAGTAAAACTAGAAAACGTTACGGCTACTTGATTTTACAACTTAATAAATAGCTTGATAAAGTGAAAGTTACAAAATTAATGAATTTTTCGTAGATTTGAATGATCCCTATTGCGCGTTTACCACGAACAATTGACCTTTTCTTAATTCACGCGATCCAGAAAAAAACTACGACATGGTTTGCGTGGGAAACTGTTGTCTTTACCGAATCTACGCATAGTTCATAAATCAAAGCAGTTTGCAATCAAAATAGTACGTGAGAATCGGCCAGCATTCCAACAACCCACATAAATTTCGATCAATGAAGTTTACATAAGTCTCTGAATCGATACCGAAGAACATCTTGAGGCTATAAATAAATAGGAGGATCGATATACACATTATATATGCTTCCATTCATACTTGCGGCAGAGGTTTTAACTTAGGAGTTGGGTGTTGGAAATTAAAATAGATACGGTGTGTGCACATTAGCAGAACCAGCACTGAATCTTGGTCGTGCCCGGATCCATCACCGATCGTCCTCAATCGTATTTACCCTGCAGTTCTTGAAATGAGTAAGTAGGAACTAAAAGGGAGTGCGGAATAAAACCCGGCCATCTAAGAAGAGTACCTGGCATTTCAGCATACGATGAGGCAGGGCTGAATTTTATAGGATGATCGAACTTGCATGTTTGCCCGAACTTGCACTGTCCTTTCTGCAAATAAAAAGAGCAGGCCTGCACCCCCTGTGAATTGCATTGAGAAATCACGTGAAAAGGGCAGAAAATACTTGCATATTCACCTCATATCTTTTTGTAAAAGGTGCAAGAAAAAGATAAATCACAGATTAGCATGTAATTGTTGCAAGGTTAATTTAGCTGAGGTTTGATTACATCTACAAGCCCTAAGTTTGGTCTAACTACTGAAGCCTCGTGTGTCGTTTCAAGAACTTACAAAGCTCACTAGCAACAGAATCTTCAGTCTACAAATTAATTATCTAGCCCATTGCACAACTGATTGCATATCATGTGTAATATGTGGAACATAATTAACTGGGGAAATTTTTTGGAATGACAGTTGATACATGGGAAAATGGAGTACAGAAAATAATGACTACTCTAAGCTTTTTTCAAGACTTTGGAAGAAACATTTTTGAACTTGGTCATATTGCATGGATCATACTTTTTCCTTGATGAGTGTGACATGGGAGGGGAATGAGAACATGTAATTTTGATGTTAACTATGTGAAACATCCATATCTTATATCGGAAAAGCCAACTGTATTTGCTATACACTGCGGAAGAAGAAGAGATCTGGAACTCCCAACTATCAAATAAGATCTATTTATGAATGTTGCATCATTAGTTTAAGGGATAATTGTCTTTGCGCGCTCTGAAGTTTTCCCTACTGTTGGAATACTTAAGTTTGAAATACGAAAAAATTTATTATATTTGAGGTTTGAATAACTATAGAGATACCTTTTTAGTTTGCATAAAAAAACAGAACATGGATGACCAGGAGCCAGTGACAGGCAAGTGTAAGGAAGAACTGAAGCTTTAGAATGAGAGGAAGAATAGAGGCTTTGGAATCAAGTACCCACGTAATAAGGAAAAACTTCATAAAAGGTGATATCCCAGAAACTGAAACACGGTTCCAGGTGAAAAAGTATGTCTATGTCACAGTAAATAGATAATAAAAGAAGGTCAACAGATACTTTCAGCAAATTAAAATGCACGACTATGCCATAGTCTATTAACAATTGAAGTCTACTTTGATAATTCTTGTACTTCTTGATTCATAATCCTGGGCTAGAGCCTAATGTTAAAAAGTGTCTCACATTACCGTGTCCAGATTTGGAGTAAGTATATGGCTAAGTATGAAACTACCAAAAACAATTCAACTGAAGTACCTAATTTTTAATGAGTTGCACTGAAATCCTAAAGCAACACAATCAGTGCTTGTAATGCTATGCAGATACGTTAGAAAGCAATCTCAATGAGGTAGATCAGCAGAAATGTAATACCCAAACCAACACTATACTGGTACCCTGCCCCCGAATTCCTCTCAAAGAAAGGATATCAGCAAAATATCAAGAAAAGGGAAATTAAAATCCTAGTTTTTTTAACTAGCAAAAGAAAGAAAGTTGATTCTGCTATTCAAATAAAAGAAGGGTGTAGGGAATGAACAAGCATACCGGACGCAGAGGCAAACCCAAGGGGCTAAGAGTGACATTAGAGATCGACGCAAGCAACTCTAGCGGATGATTATACCTACAAGATGATCCATATTTACAGTCCCCAGTTTTCATATAGTACTTGCAGTCAGGCTGGCCAGGTCTTTCCGGAAATTGATGTTCCTTAGATATACGGACACCAGAAGGGTGTACCTGAGAATAAGCTCCACCAAAGGCAGGTGCAGAAGAACCAATCTGTGATATTCCATATACTGAAGCTGCTCCTACTGACGGTTCAGCACCAGGTGATGGTGCAGGGCTAACTGATCCCTGCATCAGGTAAACCAGTACCACAACAGAATGGCATCATATATGGAACTTATGGCAATATATTAAGTTTTTTATTTATTTTGATTTGATTGTACCATTTTTCTATTTTTTGTTAATTTAAATCATAAAATGAAAAGAAAAGGACAAGTAGTAATTTGAGATTCAAATGTGTGGTATTTTGATTTTTGTTTTGTCAATTAAGTATGAAAAAGAAATCGTATATTTTTAAAAAGTAAATGGTACAAGTATTTTTCTTGGGGGGAAATTCATCCCTGCTCTCAATTTTCTGTGAGTGAAACACACTGATATGTATAGGGAGGTATTATCTTTCCTTTTCTTTAGCATATGGGGTAGTTTATACCAGCATAACACAGGAGGCCCGATGCCAAAAACACAAAATAAAAAGAGTAAAAATTTTGAAATGAAAGTACTGCTAGTTGTTCCTCAACTTCAATAAAGAGAGCCTACCGAGTAAGGGTTCCAATTTGGAACGGGAACCACACCAGGGTGAAGCAGCATGGGACCATAAGCACCAGCGACATATGAACCAGGCAAAATAGGAGGCCTTGCAGTCCTAGTGCTAGTTGTTGTGCTGACATATTGATCAGGATATGGAGAAGAAATAGTCTGCACTGTCGGATAAAAGGGACGTGCAGACACCGGCATAGGTTCGCCGGAATGATGAGCAGAAGTATGATTGAATCTACATGTTACACCAAATTTGCATTGCCCCGTTTTCGAATAATAGGAGCATTCTTTTTCACCCTGTTGTAAACAAAGCTAACATGAGCATAGAAGTACTTGCACAATAACTTTACACAACATGCCAAAAATGATAGCATGCACATGCACTTGTAGATACTAATACCGGTCGTATTGGATATCCATCAGCATTGAGTGGTACATTTGTCATTGAGCCGCCAGCATTTTTTGGGTGGTTAAACTTGCAGGAAGCACCAAATTTACAGGTCCCTGTTCTTAAATAAAACTGCAGATTGAAACCAACTCAATTAGGAAAAAAGAAAAAGAGACAATATCTTGGTTTATTTTTAAATTAGCATTCAGAGAAAGATAATCAAACCGTGATTAGATTTAATATCCACTAATTTAACCATACAAAAGAGATCAAGCAGAGTACCTGGCATGCCGGTTCCCCTGTTCTCTCCGGATACTCTCCCCCTACCAACTGTAAAAATTTGCGCATCGTTACTAACGAAGCCACAAAATGATACCAAAATACCCACAATCACGAATATATAATAAATGTGGAGCGGTCCAACGTTATTTCTTCCGAACAAGACAAAAGAAAGTAATGAATTAACAGAAACAATAAATTTTCAAATCCGCAACCAACAAAATTCAATCCCAATAGACGTCACATATAATCATGGCAGAAAACTACATAGCAGCACTAAAATATGAAAATCCCAAAACCCTTATTTCTTCACAAAATATAATAGCACAAAGTGGTTTAATCATAGGTTTAACACAGCAATACACCGCAACTAATACGAGTTACTTCATATATCCCTGCAATTAACAAATATGCTATAGCCTCATTCATAAGCAGAACAGAGAACAACTCCTACCGGCTACTACAGCTAAACACAAGTCACTAAATCACTCGTAGTACAAGTATAATCGACGAATTACACTAAACAAGTACTAACAACTCCTCTACATGATATGTTGGATCTGACAAAACTCTTAGTCCACCACACAATTCAACAAAAACTAAACCTACCCTAAAAACCAATTCACCAAAACACAAAAACAAACACAAGAAAACATAATGCTCACTGCGGTGGCCCGATCACGGGGGTGGTTATAACGGCACTTGGCACCGTACCCACACGACCCCGTCCGCATATAGTAAGCGCAGTTAGCCAAACCCGGCCTCTCCGGGCCCACCTCCACCTCCCACATATTCAACCTCGCCATTGATTCTGCAAATAAAACAAACATTCAACATAAAACCCTAAAAAAAACAATGCAGCTCAGTTACAAAAACCCACAAGAATTCACCTTCCACACCAGTTTCTTGAGCCCAATCCACCTGATTCTGACCCGACTGTGACCCGTATATCTCCATTTTACTCAAAATCAATAGGGCTAAAAAGGGTACAAAACCAAAACAAAGACTCTGTTTTTTTTTTTTTTGTTCAACTTAAATAGTAGCAACGATCGGTCACTTGATGATCAAGAGACCTAGAATCTTTTGTACGGTAACAAGATTCTTTTATTTTATTCCACCACTGAGATTTTTGGGATTTTTTTTTTCTTTTTTTTTTTTTTTTTTGTGAGCTCCTAAAATTTTGTACAGTGTGAGTGTGTGTGTGAAAAAATGATTCTTGAATTTCAAAGTATAGTGCTGCTCTCTCTCTCTCTTCCTCGTACGGTCTGTTTGTATGCGTACCCGCCAAAGTCAGTGTAAGAGAGAAAAAAGCGGGTTAATGCATTAAATGTAAAGTTGCTTATAGGCATGGGCAAATTTTTCATTTTTCTTTCTTTTTTGGCTTAAAAACGTGTTTTTAAGGGAATCTAAACGTAGCCGACACTCTTTTTGTGTGGAATGACGGTTTTGTCCTCCACTGGAAAATATCGTTTTGGGAGAGGGTTGTAAGTGAGGAGGCGTTGGAGGGGTAGTTTGGGGATTTGTTCTTGTTTTTCATCCGGTTAGAAAAAGTGGTTTTGTTTCTTTGTTTTTTGTCTTTATTGTTTTTGTCAGTCTTTGAAATTAAAAGTAGTAGGTGCATTTATTGGGGGGGTGTAGGCAGGCAATAGGTTGTAGTAGTCCCAGGCAGTTAGTTTTCTTGGGCAGTAATTAATTGAACGCTTGAAAAAAAATAGAAAAGTGAAAAGTAAAATGATAATAAATTTATTTGCACATATAGCCCATGGAATACAACTTCATCGCATTTGCATGTTTACGCCCTTAAAAGTCTACAAAACTATTTTGCATCTTTAGTTTGATTGTTGACCTTTAAAGTGCATCCTACACCATTTCCCAAAGTTGAATACGTAGCTCCATGTGTTCATTTGTCCCTATAAGATCCATTATTTCACTAGTATCTATGGAAACCGTATTTAATAAACTGAAAAGCTCATCTTTTTGTGTTATTTATGGGTGTTCATTTCAAAAGCAGCATCTGAAATTCAGAAAACAAAAACGAAAATGGCTTCAAAGTTTTTGTTTTATGATTTCTCACTAATGTAAGACTAATGATGTGTTATTTGAGATTTTTAATTCCAACTAAAGTGGATAATGTGCGGCTTCTTCTCTTTAGATGGATATTTTTGGTTATTAAATGATAGTATTAGTGTCACAAATCAAAAATTCATTACTGAATAAATTTTGCTAGAAGAAATTTATGGGAGTGAAGAAGCTGGTTCTGGAAAAACCAAACTTGTGATTTATCTAATAAGATTTAAATGTGCATTTCTACAAGTGGATTGTTTCGCTCTGGAGCAACAATTGTTGTAGCTACAGTAATTTATTGCATATTTCAAGTCAACGTTTATGAAAATAAAAACTTTTAAAATTCCAAAAATCACATCTTTCTTTTATTAAACATTCCTTAATTTTAGCAAGTCAAAAATGTTTTGATAATATAACAATATATCATTCCGCATTTATTAGTAATTACATCTTTTGTCACTTAATGAATTAATTGATTAGCCATTCTAACTTTATAACATTTACTTTACTTTTTGTCTCTGATTTTAGAAATTCGCTGGGGTGTCTATAGTTTCCATCTTTCAAATATATATGATCGGTGCTTAATATCTTGTAAAATTAATAAATAACTCAAAATGAAGAATTATGTTAGTACTCTTTTTTCCCAAGAACTTTGAATTTATACTACTTCGCGATAAAATCTTAAATCTAGGAATGGCACTCCAACTCTTTTAAGTTTCGAGATAATGGTGGTGGTATGAACCCTAGATGCAATGCCACGTTGCATTGGGTTTGAGACAAGAACTTAGAAAGTCAAGTTATCATTAAGTTATCATTGATGAGTAATTTTAAAGAATCAAAAACTTTACACTTGCTATAGTAATACCATCTTTTATTTTAGTATAAATTATAAGACTATGTACACTTTTGCAATGCTTGTGCATTTCTCTGTTTTCCTTAACTTAAATGTTTGAAAACTACAGGAGCAAGTACGCGAGGCACTACTCTATTAAAACTAGAAAAAGTATTCATCAATGTTTACTAGTGATCGATGACAACATAAATGAGTATTCATTTATCTTGAGGTTGTGGAGTTTGGAAACAGTAGAGTATTAGTTGGTCTAGCAAGCAAAAATCTACATTACTTGGGAGTTACAGGGTTTACGTAAAACCACAATTATGATCGCGTTCTTATTGTAAATAGTCCAAGTACTTGTCACAAAATAATAGAAAAAAGTATGCTTGGTGATGCTTCTAAATGTAGTCTTTTTTAACGAATTGGGTAAAAATAAATTTAGTGTCTTTTATCGCTTTTCGTGTGTATATTTTTTAGCATTTTGAGTACTGCATAAAATTGATACGAAGAGTTCAAATTTGAACGGGATTAATTATGATAGATGGAGAAAAATTACTGATCAAAAAGTTTGATGATTTTAACTATGGGTTCGGGAAAATTCAAAAGATCTTGAAACTATTCTAATACGCATATTTTCATATTTTCTTCCAACAAAATAGGCAGGAATTTAAACCGTTTCAAAAGATTATAAATATGGGACTTCCATCTCTCCTATATTTACATTAAATTCCACTGAATTATTATGATTCTGTTTATACTTTATACAAGCTACCACTTCTATAACTTAATTTATTGATTCAATGAGGGTTTCTTTCATCTTTTTCTGTTTCATGCCAAACGTAACGTTAACATTTAGAATCTAAAATGAACCAATATCAGGTTATAGCAGACCATATCTTACACAAAACCATTCTTGATGAAAAAAGCTAGCTGTAGATTAATTTTTTTTTTATTTTTAAAAAAGGGTCTTTAACTAAATCCATAGATCTTAAATTGCGCAAAACAGTATTTGAAAAATTAATAAAGTTTCTACCCAAAATATTTCCACATTACTTAATAAAATATAATAACAAATAAATGATTATAGCTGCATGAAAACGATCGATCTTCTTAAGCAGTTAAGCACAAGCCAAAAGCGGGTAATCAAGTCATCATATAAAATTGAAATAACTAGCAGAGAAATCTAATGCATTATCAAGAGCAGGACTCATACTTGCCAAGATACTATTCAAAATTAGAAACGCAACTTAAACTATAAACTTCAACTAAGCGTAATTAATTAATATCTAAGAACTTTAGCTGCTACCAAATCAGCTCCTCTCCTCAATCTTGATGGCATGATCCAAAGCTCCTAAACATGGACAAAGGTAATAAAGTAACATGTTGCAACAGGGCATAATCTGTATCTCTCGCACTTCAGTTGGTTGCAAATCTTCAAGTCTTATTCTTCACAGAGCATTCCTTTTCACTTTCACAGAATTTAGTCATGACTGCAAATAACCACAAGAAGAACAAAAAAAATAAGATATTAAGTAATGAGAAAATGAGTAACTCCAATGGTGAACTATGTAATTCTCCCTTGAAAAAAAATTATGAACTTGACACACCTCAATGAAAGTCCTTCAATGTAGACCATCAGCATAGTCTAAGCGGCGCGATCTCGCACGAGCCCTGGCGCGCCGGTACAGCCCTCCCCCTCCATCCTTGCACCAGAATTGGTGGAATTGGTTGGTTGCTATTCAGAATCTTCGTCAACTTCTCCATCATCTGAAGAATCGTCAAAAGCACGGACATCTACCTGGTAACGCAAGATTCCTCCAATTCCTCCAAAACCTCGACAAAATTGAGACCCTTCTTGCGACTTATCAGTGACAAACTCGAGTGTGCAACCAAATCGCTTATACTCATTGGCAAACCATTCAAGCAGCAACATCTTTTCCTGAACCTCCAATTCAGCATCTGTCTCTTGATCCCTGAAGTTCTTCTGATCAGCCTCCTCCTCCTTCGAGAAGTGCTTTACGATGACCTCACCGGTGGTTCTGTTCTTAAGCATGTATCTAGTCATGTCCAGATTTTCCCACACAATTAGTGTCTCAACAGCTCCCATCTCCAGGACTTTCAATGTGTCGTCGACACCAAAAACGTACTTGCCCGAGTCCTGACTAATCTCCCCAAAGTACTTGCCAATTAAGCGCTTCTCTTGTAAGAACTTAACATTAGATAGGATCTCAGATGATAGCTCAATTGCCTGGTTGAAACCGTTTTCTCCTCCATAGGATACATCCACTACATTCAAAATCTTGGCCTTAAGACGATGATCAAGCATATCAGACTGACTCAGCTCTGTCTTGAAATCAGCTGAACCAGCAAGAACGAGTCCCGACACGTTGGGCTGGTTAGTCTGAGGATTAATGTAAAATTGGGTGGCCAGCTCTGCAGTTTTCCTGACATAGTTATGACGCTTCTCATCTCTTATGCGACTGTATCGCTCAGCAGATTGCCCTCCTCTTCCATGCTTCTTAGGAAGGTCTACAATGAATTTGTGAAGTACCTTCCTAGTATTACCACTCAATGTCCCAAAAAGAGTCCCATGACCATCCATGACAATAAAGCCAAACTTGTCATCGGATTCTAGAAGTTTATTAAGCGCCTCGGTATGGAATTTGTTGTCGCAAAGATAAAGGGACGCATTTATAGGCCTGAAGGGCTCAATGTCAATTGTTACTTTTTTTTCCTTTCCATCCTCAATAACGATGGTTCCGGTGTAAAGCACAAGTCCATTGGGAGGGACCTTGTTGTACGATTTGAGCCTCTGCTGAGCAGATGCAATCGCAACAAGAACAGATTGACGGTTAACTCTGCTCTTGATATTAGATGCAGTTGCCAATTCATCTCCAAGCATCTTTGCAGCACGAGATATTTGATCACGTGGAGACATAATGAGAGAAATCATGCTGGTACCACTGCCTCGAGCAGCTTCCAAGGCCCTGATGAGCTTCTTGATTTTCCATATCTCAATGGATTTGTCAGTTTCATGAACGCCGGCCATTATTTGCAGATTATAAAATTGTACTGCTAAACAGAAAGCAAGGAAAATAGATTAAAATGAGTGGACAAAGATGGACGGAAAATTCGAAAAAGATGATATAAATGATGAACACTGCACATGGAACCAAATATTTTAGGCAGACATGCATCTTTACAAGAACATTCTAGTTTCAACAAAATGAATGTAATCATGCATACAGTGCCAATATATAGAATACGTTCCAAAAGGCAAAACATAGAACCCCTCTTTAAATAGGAGCATAAGAACGTTAATTGTAACCCCGGAAACATGCTTGACTCCAAAATCGCTGAATACGAGTTTAATTAGTCCAAAAAAAAACGAGAAAACTGGTGATTGAAGAAGAAATACGCGCAGGTCTTGTCTGTTACCCGATATACCCTCCTAAACATGAGAAATTATTTCATGCAACCGTTGCACGATGAGGTAGCACAACAAGTCAATTATTAGTATAGAATCATGGTTGGTATGAGACTGTGAGGAGGTTACTTCCAACAATTTTAAGTAAATATAATTATTCTGACAGTTGGTTGCACCACATTATCAATGAAACTGTTGCGTAAAATAATTTTTACCTAAACAGATGGGTGTTGTTTAGATCATTAGACAAGCTATAAATAATTTCTAAGGTCTAGCGAGGATGTAAAGTTGAGACAACACGAGTTATTCTGCTCACACCACATATAACAGCTTATGGTAAACCCTAACCATCATCTCCATAAGAGAAAAACTAGAATAATTCATCAGTTTGAATTCCATTAACAATAACATGACAATCGACATCAAACCTGAGTATACGAGATTTGCTAACTGTGACAAGTATCCTTTGGTTTTCAAAGGACAAAAAAAAAACTGAGAGATTTGTAGCTGCTTACGTACCGATGATTTGAGAGAGCGAAGAGTTTGTAATAGACAGAAAAGGAAAACAATACAGGTTTATATATAGGATTAAAAAAAGAAGAAAAACAAAAGGAATCCTAATCTAAAACGGAAGGAAATATTGTTTTGATGAAATTTATATCAATAGTCCTAATCCTAAGACGCAAAGCTCAGTAGTGTAATAAAATTAGGGCACGTTAAATTCTTTCTTTTGAATGTTACGTGGAGCAAATTGTTACTTTGTACAGGGGTAATTTTCATCCACCTCCCATAAGGTTTCATAATTTGTCATATAGCCCCCTGAGGTTTCATATTTTGGCATATAGCCCTCTAAGGTCTTATTCATTGGCATATACCCCCCTGAGGTTTAAATTCTTTTGCGTATACCCCCATGAGGTTTCAATTCTTTTGCTTATACCTCCCTTCCATCCATTGACCCTTAATTAACTATTAAAAGTGAGGGTAAATATGTAATTTTCCTATACTTTAAAATATGAAAATCTATTTATAATTATTAATATGTTAATTAACTTAAACATAATTCATTTAATCTATTATCTAAATATCTAAATTAAGCTTGATTTATTTTAAATTATATTAGTTCATTAGCAATTTTGGATTTGCAAATTTAATTTTTTAGAAGTTTTTTAAGTAGTTAAAATTTGACATGATTAGGAAAATTATACTATATGGTCATTTGCTTATTTTTAATATTTAGAGAAAATTTTGCAGCAATTTTACTAGAAATTATGAATACTTTATTCATGCGCTATTGTTGATGATTATATTGATTAAATGATATTTTTATTAAAATTATTAATATGTTACATATGTAAAATAAAATATAGAATAAAAAGAATATGTTTCTAAACTTTATTATTTTTTGCTAGAGAAAATTATGCCTAGTAATGGACCAATATGATTAACAATAAAATATGCTTATTTTGAATATTTAGACCAAACTTGAAAATATGGATTATGTTTAAGTTAATTAGCAAATTGATAACCATAAATAAGTTTTAATATTTTAAAGTCTAAGAAAATTACATATTTACCCTCACTTTTGATAGTTGACTAAGGGTGAATGGATGGAAGGGAGGTACATGCAAAAGAATTGAAACCTTAGGGGGGTATATGCAAAAGAATTGAAACCTTAGGGGGAGTATATGCCAATGAGTAAAACTTAGGGGGCTATATGCCAAAATATGAAACCTCAGGGGCTATATGCCAAAGTATGAAACCTCAGGGGAGGTGGATGAAAATTACCCCTTTGTACTACTGTGTCTGTACATTACAAAAATTGATTGAAAAATCTATTATGGTTTGTGGGAAGGGCAAGTCCGGTATATGTTGATTCAATGTAGTTTACACAAGATTTTAAAGGGTAGAGTTCCCATGTGAATAACGGTGATTCTAGCATGGTTGATAGAGTTGTTAATGCTATAGGCAAAGATGTAGTGGACTATGATAAATGAGAGGATCTAGATTTTGGAGTTATAAGTGCAATATGCCTTTCCCTAGCCAAAAGTATCCTTGCTAACATCCACAACATCATATCTTGGGAAATAGACTTGGAGGAAAACTAGGGGAGTTGTATCAAATAGAGGGCCTTTCGAATCGGATCTACGTGAAGGTGCATTTTCACATATTGCAAATGAACAAGATTTGAATATATCGGATCATCTCAGTATTTTTAACAGAATTCTCATTGAGCTTGAATCTATTATAGTTTAGATTGATGAGGAGGATTAAGGCTTGAAACTAATATCATATCTTCCACATTTGTATGAGCATATGAAATCAATCCAAATTCATGAGGAAAAAAAAAAGAGTTTCTCTTATGTTGCTAGCAAACTTGTTTTGCATAGAGAAGGCTTAGTTGGTGTAACGCCCCTGAAATTTGGAAAAAAATAAAAGTATTTTCGAATTTTCATTTTAGTCCTTGTACTTTTTGAAAATATGATTTTGACCCTAAAAGTTTTGAAAAAGTTACAATTTAGTCCTTCCCCTTTCGAAAAATTTATAATTGGCCAAATATATTTTATTTAAGACCAAATGAGTTCTAAAAACTTTCAAATTGGTCCCTTGTAGTTTTAAAATATCCAAACATTCATTGACAATGGTAAATCTTGACATATTTACATTTACATTTGAGAAAAGTTAACTTTGCTTTGTCTTTTATGCTAGATAAAATCCTATCAGATAAGACATAGAAACATCTTTGTAATTAGAGTTGCCTAGCTTGGATAAAAATAAAAATGAGTAGGGTATGGTAATTAATCCTTTGTCTCCCATTTTCACCTATAAAAGGGAGGCTCTCTTCAACATTTTTCACACACCTCTCTTCTCCGAATCTTCTCTTCTTATCTTCTTCAAAGTTCTTCCGATTGATGTTTAGATCTCTAAAATAATTGTTTCAGTCCTTTAAGCCTTCTTTATAGTCCTTAAAAATCCTCAAAACCGAGTTCGGTCAAAACTGCCAGTTTTGGTACAGAAACTTTGGAAGTCCGAAAACCATATCAAAACTTCGATTCTTTCTCTGAAATTTTTATCACATACTAGTTATTGTGTTAGCTAACTTTCATGTTCAGAAACCTTCTTCAAACAAAGTTGTTTGAGGGGTCTAAAGTTGAGAAATACGTACCACCATCCAGAAAATCTGAAAACAGCTCATATCTTTCATGATTTATTTAAAATACCAAACCTAGTCCTATTGATCTGATTTTGAAACTACATACTCTCAAAGATGTTTAGAAATTTAACCCCTTAACCAATTTCAGATTATCATATCGTTTGAAAGTCCGATTGAAGGTAAATCTAAGGTCGCTACAGTTTTCAGCATCAGATTTGCATAAACCTTTTGTTTAACCAAATTATGTTGCAAAAGCTATCTAAATCATGAAATTGATCATTGATATGGACTAATTACATACTAATTATGATGTTGGATCAGTTGATCATAGTTTAGAATCGTGTTTAATATTTTCCATGGATTTTGCAACATTAAGATGACATATAGTTTATTTTACGGTTGATCTTTCAATTTCTTTAACTTTAAGTGAAGTATTACATTTATCTTGTGATCTAACCTTCTAATCTAGCTTATTAGAATAATAAGTATTCTGGAAATATTAATTTTAACTAGATCTACATGTTTACAATTTATTTTAATTGTTATCAGTGATATATGCAATATTATATTATTTAATACTAAGAACTATAAGAAAAATAGTTTTTACCAAAGTTAAATATATGATATAATTCTATTCAAGGGCTTATTGAGATATTTGTTCAATGTTAAGATCATGGTAAAACTTTTGATTTGATATTATTATGTAATAAGTAACTTACTAGAATTTTGGTTAATAAATATTGTTTTAAAAAGGGTTTAAAAATGCATTGAAGCATATGTATATATTAATATCAAATATGTTGTTAATAAAATAGAAATGGAGATTTTAATATTAATTTCGTAACTGATTTAGTCTTCAACTTGTTACTTTGAAATGGTAAATCTCATTATTTATATTTTTACGTCACAGTTAAAGTTAAAATAGGTAAATGTGGGATTTATCCAAAATTAACAAATTGGATATTTAATGGAACTTCTTTAAATATACTAAATATTGAAAATTTATGCTTATTGCTGTAAATTTATGAGCAAACAATTGATTATATCTTTTTGATTTATTTAAGGTTGTACAAATATCAACGTTAATGAAGAATTTCCCTTACGGTAAATGGTGAGGTATGATTTCTGATTTGTTCAAAACCCCGTTTGGCACCCGGCCCTGAGAAACTTGGACATAACAATTGTGATTCTTTGTTTCAAATCACGAGCAACGTTCTATCACCATTTTAATGCTTTTATATTGATATTCGTCAATTCTTTACATAATCGGTTTTCTTGCCTATTGTTAAATCAAATCTCATTTAATTCATAATCAGAAATTTTCTTCATAATCATAATTATCCAGGTATCATGATCACCCTATCGATTCTTGAATTGTGCAACGAGCAACGAACTATGTTCGGCCTATGTAGCTCAAAAACGAGCAACGGATATTATCCGGCTTACTAGCTCATCTGATATTTCTGTTTCACCCATTGGGACGCCTTTGGGAAGTTGGGCCCACGGATTGAGAAGATTTACTGCTGGACAGCAAATGGCTGTCAGATTAAGTATTTCAACTTAATACACATTTTGTCTAAGCGTCGCTTGCAGTCAGGAGTTGGTTGTGACCCGCGTGTTAGATTGGCATGTACTCGAGCATGTCTTCTGTTCTTTTGCGAGGTCGCTCTTCGTAGGGAGGTATACAATTGAATTTTGGGAGTTAAGGTTAGATCTGTTATATGTAATTGCACAAGTTCATTTTCCCGTTCTTCTGAATACTCCGGTATTATCGTTAAAACCGATAATTTCAGTTCAATGATGCAGATGTAACTATTCTGGTCATTCTTGTTCGTTTTGCTCTGATTTACTGTTTGATTATTGTCATGATCTAAGAATTTCATTAAGTCATTAAAGACTTACTCCTCTTTTATCCTATATGTCCATTTCTCAGAACAAGATTGGTATAACAACATGGATGGAACGAAAGATTGACAAGTCTGCATTTTGGAAACTTTACAAAATTGTTAAGTGTTTTATTTTATATAAGTCATTTTGAAATTGTAAAATTTATTTGTATTCCAAAGACTTCCGTTGTACTTAAAGTAAAGATATTTTATAATGTTATGGTTTTGATCCTGGTCAGTGAGACACCTTCATATGAGCTACAGTTCGGTCTGAGTTGAGTTTGTTAGGTGACCAACACCGGACCAACTCGAATCAGATTGTGACTCGTGGGGCGCAGTCCTCACAGTTGGAGCAATGTTTCTCTTGAAATTCATGAAATGGTAGCTCATGATAGGAGGCAGAAGAAATCTAGAAAGAAACTTTATTGGGTATACTAGCAACCTTGTCATGTAAAACGAAATTATCCAAAATGTGGAATTGGTTCCATAAAAGGCTCACATTCAGTACATGGAGAAACTAGGGGTGAATTTAATATTCCCTACTCCGGTGGTGTCATTTTATGAGAGACATACACATCTCAATGGCATGCAGCCTTGACTTTGTCATGCTAAAAGATATTAATGTTAGTGAGTCCAAATATGCAAACAAGTGTTAGTTTGACATTAACGATAATTATCTAGTGAAAGTTAATGTCGACGACGGATGACTTCCGCAAGCCAAATGTGGGAGTACGTACAACATTGTTATTTTTGGACTTGGTTCAAAATGTTTGTAATTAGTTGATCATTTACGCTTTTTTTTTTTTATGGGGGAGCAAATTTGTTATGTTAAGAAATGTTGGGAGGATAGAGAAAACTTTGAGGTGATGGTGTTAATGTATAATTAATCACTAATTAAGTTTTTAAGTGAGAGATTGTTATCATTGTTATACTCTAGGTAAATAAATAAATAAGTGAGGAGAAAATCGATATCGCTCATTAAGGAAAAATGAAGACCATAAGTAAAGAATTACAAGATACAAAAAATAATAATGTATAGTAAAAACAAAAAATTAAAAATGAAAGAAAAAAGATAAATAAGACTAAGTATAAACTTCTCATGTCCACTTTATTCACAAATTACCTAGTTAATCGAATAAATTAATTTTCGCGATCTAGTTTTAGCTGGTGTTTAACAAAAAAAATTCTCAAATTACTATGAAGATAATCAACTCAAAGAGTTTATGGCAAAGTGAATCACAAAGGTGCATATAGTACCTACCACCAAAAGATCTAAGGTGTGACAAAGTTACTTATTTAGACAAGACGTAGTTACTTTGCTCAAGTAAAGAAAACATGAATGATGAGTGAGGCGTGAACAATATAGATCAATTATCCTCAAGACATAACTATTCGATGTTCGAGTGTGTGTGGAACAAAATAAGATCATCCAGGTAGGAAAAAAACGCATTGCATGACAAAGGCACCAGAAGCATGTTCAAGCACAAGTGTCCAAATCTTGCAAGAATTTAATTGCAGAAGTTGTTAGCTTTCATTCTAAGATAATTGTGAACTAGGTAGCTCTTTTCTATGTAGCATAAGTGAGAACATGAAGGTCGTAGGAGCAATCCAATCTATAGCTTTTACACTAGATGCTTTAAAGCCTTCACGCTTTTTTCCAACTTAACTAAAGAATAAAGTATATGCAACTTCCAAACAAGGGTACATAAACGAACATGTTTGCTTGTGTAACGACAAGTATACCTTAGACATGACAAAGTTAAATAATCAAGGAAATTGTTAGGATAGCAATAAAGTTCAGAAGTTGTATGAACAAGAAACACATTAGTATTTAGACACAAAGAACAAGAAGAAAATACACTTTAGAGCGGAGGATAAGCATGTGGAACTGATCAAAGAATGTTGTGACTACGGTTCATTAATAAAGAAAGCTATGGGGATCTTCGTTGAGGTGGAGTTGTTGGGTTGTTATTAGTGGCCTACGGGCCATGTGATGATTTTGTGTGTACATGCTTCAAATCTTGTTAAATCAAATATATAGGCATCTCCTTTTAAATAGTTAATTTGTGTTGAGACTTTAGAGGCTTCAAGTTATGGAACATTTGCGAATCCTCCTTGTGATATTTCTTAGAAATAGATGTCAAGTAATAATGTTTCATACATCTCATTTGTGAGCAATTAACCCTTCTCTAATTTCTTTGTAGTATGTTCATATATTTGTGTGATGTGTAAATGAGTGTTGATTGTGGCAATTGCTAAGTGGGTTCCGTTAAGAATGGGAGAAAAAAAATTGCGAAAAAAGATTTGTAATAATTTTAAGTATACCATATTTCCTCTTTATTTCCCATAATTTTTCTTCGAATTTTTAGTTTTCATGTTTAATTTCGTGTTTTGATTATTGTCATTTTGTTTTAAATTTTCCACGGTTGACAAACCATGAAAATGGCCATTTGTCCGTTCATATATATTCCTACTAGGGCGTGCGGATCGGTAAAATCGTACCATTGGTACAAAACCAAAAAGGGGAGTTCGGTATCGGTATGCCGAACGTTTGTATCGTGTACCATATCGCAATGCTCGGTACGGTTTGGTACAAACTAAGATCGAATCGGTACGATTCGGTTTGGTTTTTGGTTTTATTTTTTGCTTATTTTGAACAAAAAAAATGCAATATAATGTCTAAATAATAGAGCTTAAAATTGTAAAAAAATATAATAAAAAGTAAAGCAACAAACAATATAATATGTAAACACTAAACAATCATCTTAATTATACATCAAAAATCAAAACACTTAATATCATTCATTGAATGATTAACATCTCATTTAATAATCTTACAATCATCCATTTACTGATACAATAATTCAATTAACATCCAAACCATTTGTCAATTATCAACATCATTTGGATGGATATAAAAAGTTTTAGACTTCAAAGTTTAAAAACACAAAGTTTTTCCTTTTCTTTTAAATTGATTTCACTCGTTCTTTTAGTCTTCGAATCTCTCAATATATATATATATATATATATATATATATATATATATATACATACAATTTCGGTATCGGAACGGTAAGGTTTTGCACTAAAAAACCAATACCATACCAAAATTGATTTCAGTATTTGACCTTCAACCAAATACCATACAATTTTTTTGATTCCAAAAACTTAACGTACATCGGTAGGTTACCAAACGGTATGGTTGGTATGGGTTGTTTTGCACACCCTAATCCATACCAAATCATAAAGGTAGAAAATAATTCATGAAAATGTACGACGATGAGAATGCAATACAATTGGAGAATCAAATCTTCTGGAGTTGAACACTCCGCGCGATACATATCCAAGAACCGCTTCAATAGGAGTTTAGGACCGACTTCTTCCTTCCTAGTACCACTGTCGACACTCCCCAGATCCCTACACGTGGCACACCACACTAATCATCCACCAACTGTCAATCTCTCTCCCCCAAAAAAAATTGCGACTGCATAAATAATCAAAATATGCTCAAAAGACTGCTCCTTTCTTCATCATCCTCACGCCGCTTCACATTTCAACACAAGCCCAAAACTCACACTTCTCATTGCTCCCCATTTTCTTGGCCTTTATCGATCGTTTTCAACCGTCCGATTAGAATTTGCAGAGTTTTGGCGATGGCGGAGTCTTCCAAAACGGCGTCGTCAGGGACACCAAAGCACACTAATCGGCTTGCTGCAGAGCACAGTCCTTATCTTCTCCAACACGCACATAACCCTGTAAGTAATTTATATTTTTATGTATACAAATTTTGTTTAATGTTATTTGTGTTTTTGTTTCTTGTTTTTTTTTTTTTTGTTTTTTAATGTGAGTTGATTGTGTAATGAAAATAGGTGGATTGGTATCCGTGGGGTGAGGAGGCGTTTGCGGAAGCTCGTAAAAGAGATGTGCCGATATTTCTGTCAAGTATGGCCCTTTTTTTTATAAGGGAAAAGAGCACTTCACCTTAGAAAATAGTACAACTTTTTACCATTTTGCCTCCTTTATGTAAAATGAACAAATTGGCTTCAAGATAGGCAGCATTTGATCCTTGAGATTGATTTTGGTCCAATTTTTTAAAAGTGCAAAGTGCAGGCTATAAGAAGGCAGAGTTGCTAGCTGAACCTGAGTGTTCTGTGTTGCATTATCTTCATATAGCAACAGCTAGATCATTTTGTTGTCGTAACTCGTACTTTAACCCGAAAAAGAGTAGTTTGAGATTTGGAGTTTTTGGTTATTTAAATTATGCCACTCTGTCCTCGAAGTCTTTTATTGGCAAGTCGATTATGCGGAACCTACGAGAGCAATAAACGGATTTGAGCCCTGAATAATAATGATCAAGTTTGTGTACAACTTTAAAACATTTATTGGTATATGATATATTTTAAGTTTGGCTTCTATTATACGGAGTTGATGTGATTTATCGCTTCTTTAGAGTTTAATAGATTTGAGTGCTAAAATCCAGTTATGAAAAGCGTATCAGGCTTACCATGTGTTTATGAGACGTAATCCCCATGTAATTTTGAATAAGCATGTTGCTAAAAGAGTAGCCAAATGCCTCGCGAAAGTTAGCCGTATCAAGTTGTTGGCACTTTCTCACCTAAAAATGTGTTCTGCACATTGGTTAAAAAAACAAATTTCATCTGAGGAAAGAGTGCTATATATTCAATCATCATTAGAGGCAAAGTTTTAAAAGTTGCGTTTTCTGGGTAGGGGGTTGAAGTGTTTTTTTCCCTTCTCTTTATGATTATATTTCTGGTATTTGTATATAAAAGTGCAGAAGCAATGAACTTATATGTGCTTGGTTTGTGTTTGCTGCCGATTGGGTTTTTGTGCGGTTGAAGTTGGGTATAGCACATGCCATTGGTATGACCTTTACAGACTTCTGTGCAATGCGTCTAGCTTATGCATAATCAAGACACTGATTTCTTTTTGGTGGACATAAATTAGGTGTCATGTAATGGAGGTGGAATCTTTTGAAAATGAAGAGGTTGCAAAATTGCTTAAGGATTGGTTTGTCAGTATCAAGGTGGATGTCTCAACTTCTTAACAAGTCATTTTGCTTCTCCTTTCGATTTTCATATATATGTGATTCAAGAAGTCATCTTGACAGGTGGATCGAGAAGAAAGACCGGATGTAGATAAGGTCAGCATCCCCCACATTTTGCTTTGACCTTTTTATATGCGGACTGAATGAGTTATAAGCATACATAGTCTACCTACTGACAAAGAATTTCAGTTGGCTTCATGCTCGTTTAGTGATGCTTTAGTGGTAGCCCACTCAGTTCCTTCACATGTCGAGTTTCTATCATGTTATCTTCGTAAGAGAGTTTCCACTTTCCCAACACGATACATTTTTGGAGTACTACTGGATCTTGGATTTTCCTTTTTGCTGTACATGCTGAAGATTGTATAGCTCATCAAATATTAGAATGAAATTTTGTTTTTTTATCAGTAGATGGGGAGATAATATTTGTTTAGCATGCACGTCATATCGTTGCGAATGGTTTTATATATTACTGACTCTTCCCGCTGCTTCTCAGGTGTATATGACATATGTGCAGGCATTGTATGGTGGTGGTGGTTGGCCCCTAAGTGTCTTCCTTTCACCTGATCTAAAGCCTTTGATGGGTGGGACTTACTTTCCTCCAGATGATAAATATGGCAGACCTGGCTTTAAAACGGTGCTAAAGTAATTCTGCTCTCAAAATTTGTTCTTGGTTGACGTATATATGTCTAAATTTGAAAAAGATTACGAGTATTGTGGCGGTTTTGTTTCGGTTCCTTCGAAATAGCAATTTGCTGGTTCAAGTTTTATGGAGACTTAAATAATCGTTTTTTTATTTTTCAGGAAAGTGAAAGAAGCTTGGGACACGAGGAGGGACGAACTAGTCAAAGGTGGAGCTTTTGCAATAGAACAACTTTCAGAAGCCTTATCGGCTACTGCAGTATCCAAAAACTTACCTAAAGGACTTTCAGAGAGGGCTTTGCAGAAATGCGCAGAACATGTAGATTATTATCTTGCGATATTCTTCTTGAAATTAAAAGGATGTGTGTGATATTCTTTGTTTTGGTTTCTGTAGTGTTTGCATGAATAATTTTAACTTTTAGTTTTATTTTAGATTTAGATTTTACTTTAGAGCATGGAGCCAAGAGGATTCTTCTTTTCACATTCGAGCTTATGTATTGCATTCTTGGTGATTTCTGTTTTATAGTACCTCTGATGATTTTAGCGAATTAAACATGATCATTGACCGGGTTCTTGTGGTCTCCTTTTGTTTGCATATCTTCAGGAAATAGTCAGATATCAATGTTGCATACAGTAAAAAATTCTGTCTTGCTCCAGGCTGTTCATTCCCAAAAAAACATTTGCTGTTTATACATAACCTCCTACAGCAATTTTTTATAGCCTTGGACTGCTAATTTATTGTTTTATTTTCAGCTTTCTGACAGCTTTGATTCCAAGTACGGTGGATTTGGCGGTGCTCCAAAGTTTCCTAGACCTGTTGAAATCCAGCTGATGCTTTACCATTTCAAGAAGTTAAAGGAGAATGATTTACCTGGTGAAGCAAAAGAAGACTTGAGTATGGTTCAGCAGACTTTACAGGGCATGGCAAGGGGTGGTATCCATGATCACGTTGGAGGTGGTTTTCACAGATATAGCGTGGATGAGTGTTGGCATGGTTGGCTTCTCTCATCAACAGATAAACTTTTTCCCTTTGGTTTAGTTATATGTTTTTGGGTGGTGGGGGATTATAGTATCAGATGTTAAAAGATCGTAGCACTTTCTAAAGACATTTTATCTTCTTGCAGTACCTCACTTTGAGAAAATGTTGTACGATCAAGGGCAGCTTGCAAATGTGTGCCTGGATCTCTTTTCCATTACAAAGGACGTACTGTATTCAAGTGTATCGCGCGATATCCTGGATTATCTGAGGAGAGATATGATTGGTCGTAATGGTGAGATTTTTTCAGCAGAGGATGCTGATAGTGCGGAGTCTGAAGGTGCCTTGGGGAAAAAGGAAGGTGCTTTCTACGTCTGGACCAGTCAAGAGGTACACTATTCTATAACTTGTTGATTTAAATTGAAGAAACGCCATCTGTAGCTGATAGTTGCATTTGACTTTTGAGTTTGTGAATAATTTGCTTCCCTGCTTTGTATCTCAGGTTTGAGTAGTTGACAAAAGGAAAAGTTTATTTACGTCTAGTGATCGTATATATTATGTTATTGCTTCATTATTACACGATTAATCTAGAGGACCGTTTGATCACCTGTCTCCTTATGTACCATGGGTGTTAGTTTTATTTCACTGTTGCATGTTGAGGGTCTTTTGGTTATCTGGTCCTCATGTATTGTTTTATTGGTGTAATCTGTAGTTTTTGCAACTCACCTCCTGCTGTTTTTCAGACATATAGGCAGGACTTAAACTTTCTATAATTGGCCATTTCATGTTGGAACCTTGAATACATAAACATAATTAAATTTACTTTTGAGCATTTTAGGCTTCTTCTAATCTTTCTCTGGCATCAACAGATAGACGACATACTTGGAGAGCACGCACCTATCTTCAAAGAGCATTACTATATAAAAACGTCAGGCAATTGTGATCTCTCAAGGATGAGTGATCCCCACAATGAGTTCAAGGGTAAAAATGTGCTTATAGAGAGAAATAGCACTGCTGCAATGTCATCAAAACTTGATATACCAGTCGACGAGTATCAACATATATTGGGGATGTGTCGGCAGAAACTCTTCATTGTAAGATCAAAGCGGCCAAGACCACATCTGGATGACAAGGTACCATATATTGTGATATGTCAGTTGAAGTATGTTCCATCTTTGTTTGGTAGAATGACAATGCAATTTTGGGTGCTTTGCATTTTCTAGGTGATTGTGTCCTGGAACGGACTTGCCATTTCCTCGTTTGCAAGGGCATCTAAAATTCTGAAGAGTGAACAAGAGGGAACACAGTTCCACTTTCCTGTTATCGGCACCGATGTAAGACACTATTTCTGAGGCTTGTCAAGTTTGTTGATTAAATAATGTGTATAATGCCGGAGACAGCATAAGAAGAATCAATGGAACTAGTAAAATGAGCAGGGCTTTTCTATGGGGTTGAGATGGGTTTGGTGATCAGAGATGCATTTGCCTAGTTTTACTCTGGCCTCTCATTTCTTGTGAATAATTTTTGAAATTGTCCAATCTTTGAGGGGAAATGCTCGTTGTTGTCATGTCTATGCTTACTTTTCTGCTATTATTAGGAGGTGTTTCGTGCTGCCCATTAAATACAGGTTATTTATGATGTGATGGACATTTGAGTACATGTCATAACATTTCTTTGTCCGTGGATTTTAGCCAAAAGAGTACATGGATGTAGCAGAAAAGGCAGCAGCTTTTATCAGGAAACATTTATACAACCAACAAACACGTAAGTTGCAGCACAGCTACAGAAATGGCCCGTCTAAAGCTCCCGCATTTTTAGACGATTATGCGTTCCTAATATCGGGTCTCCTGGACATGTACGAATATGGAAGTTCTGTATTTTGGTTGGCTTGGGCGATTGAACTGCAGCAAACCCAGGTAGCAGCTAATTCAGCTATTATTCTTCGTCGATCTTGGTTGGTTGTGCATCTTAAACTGTGCGATATTGCAGGATGAGCTGTTCCTTGACAATAAAGGAGGAGGTTATTTCAACACCGCTGGAGAGGATCCTTCAGTTCTCCTTCGTGTGAAAGAAGACCATGATGGTGCAGAACCTTCGGGAAACTCTGTTTCAGCGCTGAATTTAGTCAGATTGGCTTCTCTTGTTGCTGCCATGTCTGATCACTACAGACAGAATGCAGAACGTCTACTGGTATGGTCTAGATTCCTGAAGGGATACTTTTATCTACGCTCCCCAATATTTGGCCTAGTTTATCATAGAGTCTCTCAAGATTTGCATAATTACAGTCACTCTGAGGAACTGTAGAAATATGAATTAAAGTAAAGGTATCTAGGTAATATTTTTCAAACTCTGGTGGGGTAATCATTAGTACTCAAACTTACCGCTTGTTAGCTATGTTCTTGTCATCCACAGGTGTAGTTTATGTGATTTTTCAAGCGGTATGGGAATAATGTTTGTACTTATAGTGTAAAGTCATTGCAACAATCTCTAAATACATTTTAACCTCAATTCTCTCACATATTCGAGTCTCCGCAGGCCGTTTTTGAGAAGAGGCTGAAAGATACATCTGTGGCGGTGCCTTTGATGTGTTGTGCTGCCGATATGCTCGCTGTTCCTTCACGCAAGCAAGTGGTGTTGGTTGGAGATAAATCCTCTCCTAAGTTCGATGACATGTTAGTCGCTGCTCATTCATCATATGATCCAAATAAAACGGTAAGCACCTACCTTGCACGTTTCTCATTTTGTATCTTTTCCGCTGTGGACATTTATTTTGGGTGTGCAATTGCTACAGGTCATTCACATAGACCCTACTGATGTGGAAGAAATGGGATTTTGGGAACAAAATAATGACAAGATTGCTATGATGGCCAAAAGCAATTTTGCTTCTGACAAGGTTGTGGCTTTAGTGTGCCAGAATTTCACGTGCAGCCCTGCAGTGCAAGATCCAAAGTCTCTTGAATCTAAGTTGATGAAGTAAAGAATTAGCTAGAGTTTGGGTTACAAGATAAGCTTCTCGTTGTAAAATGGTGTAAAGAAGTATGTTGATGTTATAGCTTTTAATAAGTGATACGGTGAAGTTGGTCAGAAACACGTCGTGATTTGGGTTCAGATTACCCTGTATGTATGTCATGTGGATGAACGACTTCAGAAACGTGTCTGGATTTTGGGTTCGGGTTATCCTGTTTGTATGTCATGTGGATGAATGACTTTCTTCATCGGTTCAGTTTAGTTGAATAATGCAATTTTCTTGCGAGTTATGAAGCATTTTATGTTTGCCTTTCATAGCGAGGTGTACAAGTGAAGGTGCTTCTTTGTTCTCTTTGTATCGGCGCTTTGACGAAATTTTGTCTAGGTCCAGGTGTGTTTCTTGTGTTGAACACGGCCAGAGCTGTCCTACATTGTTGAGGGGAACATGTTGGTTTGAGAACTCTCAGTTTGGGATCTTTACAGACGAAAGCCATTGGATACTGCGGTAGGCGTAGAGCTAAGCTTAGTTTGGGCTGTGGTGCGAAGGCAAAACTGTGGATATCTATGTTTATATAGCCGTGTATGTATAAAGTATAACTAAGCTGAAAGAAGATGTCAATACATTCGAGGAAGATTAAATTCATTCTTGTAGGCATACTACCCTAATTTGATGAGCTTGTTTCAACCTTGTTTCCATTTGAACATGTCAGAACGTGCAAATCGACGTGGATACTGGACACTTTTGGCAGTTATTAATTTTAAAGCCAATAAAGTTCTTTCCTCACTTCCTCCAGGGTTGAAACAGATTTTCTGAGTTGTGATTGCCAATTTTTTTCTTTCTTTTCTACCTAAGAAAAAAGAAATTAATACTTCTTAAAAAAATTGATAAATTTTGTGTTCTCCTGATAATCTAGCAAACATGCCCGAGTATAAGAGTTTCTTTCACCAATTCTTCCTTGATAATAGGATCGAGAACGAGTCAAGAAGTGAAGTATTTAACGCCCTCGGATATTGAGTTCTTCGCTGCTCATTCATAGTATGATCAAAGAAAAGAGTGAGCACTTCACTTCACATGTTCCTCAAATTTGTACTCTTCCCACCTCAGTATATCCGCTTTGCCGACGATTACAGGTCATTCAATTAGACCCTAGTCATGCAAAAGAAATGGAATCTCCTGATGGAAATGATGACAAGATTGCAGTGATGGCCAAAAACAATTTTGCGTCTGATAAAGTTGCGACTCCGGTGTGCCAAAATTTTCACGTGTAGCTATCCGGTGCAATATCCGGATTCCCAAGATCTCTTAAATGTCTGCTGGTGAAGTAAAGAGGTGGATGGAGTTGAGGTTTGCAAGATACTACTAATGATGAGTTGGTGGTGTAAAATAAGTACGTGGATGCTCAGAAGATATACACGAGAACTATTGAACTGTAAGAAAGGCTAAACTTAAGCGTATGATGGCATCTGGTGCTAAGGTACACTTATGGCTGACCATGTTTATATGTTCATGTATAGTTCAAGTATGATATCACGAAAACAAGTTGTCAAGATATACGAGGAAGATAAATTCATTTCATTACGCAGGCCTTATCTTATGAGATCGTTCAACCTAAATAGCAAACTCCATTGTAACATGTCTGTTAACTCATTACAGTGTATCCTACATATCAATGTCAATGTTAGATACATTCCAAATTCATAATTTGGTATTAGCAGAGTCATTTCCGCACTCCCTGTAGGATTGAACCGCATCCTCAAGAATTCTCATCGAGATGGCACCCCTTGATTTCTATGATCGTCTCCTCTGTCTCGGTAAAACACCATAGGCCATAGCCTATACGGTGTTTCGTATTGTGCAACTCAACCTTTAGAAATGTGGCGTGCACTTAAAACTTTCCGAAAATATGTGAATTACTCCTTGATGTCAAAATTAATAAACAAAAATGTAGAAACGTGTAAAATTGAACGGCAAATCAAGGACTAAGGGTGCAATTCTCACGTATTTGAATAGGTAGAAGTGCATTTTGATTGGTAAGTTGCCAATCAAAGCATAGATTACGATGTTTGACCTTTTTTACCTTCATTTTAATAGGGTTATGAAGGATGCATCTCTTCTTCAACTTCTTTTCTTTTTTAATCCAACAAACTACCTAAGAAATAGAAAACAAGTGACAAATATGTTATTTTCTTGAAAATCACAGAGAACAAACTCGAGTGCACGAGTGTCTTCCTTTTATACTTCTTTGATGAGAGAGGATACAACAAAATTCCTCGTACTTCTTTGATGAAAAATTCAGTGCCTTCTGTTTGGGTCGTTTTACAGTTACGATGGTTTTCAATTTGACAATTCCTTTTTCACATATCCAAAGAAACAAATGATTCGGCTCAGGTTTGTTTCATCTAATGATCCAAAAAAGGTCGAGGTTCGATTGAAGATCGGTCACAAGGGCGGGCGGGGCGTCCGCTTAGGCATGGGGCTGCGGCATCACAATCCACAAGGTTCCGATAGCGGCTGCTGCTCTGTCAAGACAGCACGCATCCTAACCTTAATGCAAGCCATATTCACCTTTAGAGGTGTGGACGTTACTTGGATGCCCTCGAAATCCCCCAAGGGTATAATACTCGATCCCCGAAGGGTATAATATGCGCCGCCGGGATATGCTGCTACTCACACATTCGAGAGCGCTGTCCCTTAAAGTTACCTTGTGGATTGTGATCCCACCAATCTCCACTTGCACACTTGGGACCAATTTGACCTTCCGTCGCCTTAATGCCCTCACTTGAGTTACAGGCTTGCGCAACTAAGCCCGGCAATTGTTGATTTTGGGGGTTGAGTTGATGAGTTGTATTTTCTTGGTTGCTTATTCGATGTGGGAGTGACTAATTATTGAATTTAGCGAGTTTTTGACTAGTGAAGGGACTCTTTGATTCGATTGCACTTTCTAGTTCTTTATATATATATATATTTATTGAATGCTATTATGCACGGGTACAAGGATATGGATATGATACCATACGAGTACAGGGAGCTGAATATTTCAAAAGTATAGGATACGGCTCTAGATTTTATATTAGTATTTAATTAAACTCAAATACAAAAATCTTACCTATACCGTAATAGAAGTTTAAATCATGAGATTATTAAAATTGTTTCAAGCAAATAACTTCAACAATCATTAAAACTTGAATATATAGTTCACCTGATCTATTTATTAAGTCTTAATACAAAAAACTATAGCAAACAACCAATTTTTTTTTTAAGGTTATTTACAATATGTGTATAAACTTTGAAATTTTCCTTGTAACAAACGCAAATTAAAGATTTCTAAATTCGCAGAATTGTGTCCCGATGGTGTCAGATACCTCTTCTATATGTGTTTCGATACGTATTCGATATTCTTCATTTATTTTAAATTCCAAAAAGCACATATTTTCCTTTTCTAATCATTCCTCATTTTTTGCAACTCAAAGATGTTTTATAATATAATTAAAATCGATTATTGCCTCATTTATTAGTAATTACTAAAGTACATCTTCCGTGAGTAAGTTGACAAGCCATTGTATCTTTTTTCTATCTAATTTATTTGTCTTAAAATTAGGAATTCATTAAAGAAAAAAGAAAAAGCAAGAGCTCTACAATTTCCATCTGTCGATCCCATCCGTGCTCAGCAGGTGATAATAATATTATATTGTAAAATCTATAACTTTCTCAAAATGAAGAATTTTGTTAGTACTCTCTTTTCTCGACAATTTTAATTTTAACAATTAATTCTTCACGATATTCTCAAAATGTTAGTTAAATGTTTACTATTTAAGAACTCAAACATAACTTCAAAACAAGTTTTAGTAGTTGTATTAGATTTCAACTTTTACAATTATTTCTGTGCATGGTCGGTCGATCTTTATTGATATCCAACATATCTGCATCTACTTTTTCCATTTTTTTTCGTCAATCTTATCCTTTAAGTACGGGTTTTCACTTCTTTTACTTCATGAATATATATATATGACTGAATTTTTATTTTCTTTTTGCTACAGTGGGAGGGTTAGAACCCAGAAAACAGATTACATAGGACTAAGTCCTTGGACAATATTTCGCCAACTCATGCCGCCAACAACATCAAAGAGTAAGGTGGAGGAAACCGAAGCATGAGGGTGTTCAAAGATATGGAGCCCGAAGGTTAAGTCGTGGCCAACATTTGCCAAACAGTCCGCAACCTTATTTGTCTCGATTGATGTAGTCGTGACTAATCTCACAAATTCGAAAGTGATAGATTAACATTTGACACGCATCGATTAAAGGTTTCTGAGGATGGAAGCGAGATGATGTATGTTGGAAGAGCAATACCACAATCTTAATCATAGGAAATAACGATTTGGTCAAGGTTAAGTCGACGTGCCTCAAGAAGTGCGTGGTACACGCCCCAAAGTTCAGCAAGCAAAGTGCAGCCAACTCCAAAGTTTGCAGCGAACCCCGAGAGCCATAAACCACTGTCGTTTCTAAGAACACCACCACAAGAAATGGGACCAGGATTGCCACGGGCACTGCTGTCAACAATAATTTTAACCACATTGGCCGGAGGGTGCTTCCATCGGAGGCCGCAAGTACTACGACGGGTTCCAGGTTGTTGTAAGGCTCGGAGTTTCAGCCACGCCTTGTGTTCTTCATTTGCAAAAACCTTGATCCACCTAGCTGCATTATGTGGTTGCTGGTCCTTTCCTTCAAAGATCTTTTTATTGCGCCAATGCCATATTTTCCGGTAAGTAATAGAGAACGTAGTGGACCAAGGTGCCACAGTATCCGAAACCTCGCCGTGGTGCCTAAGGTTTGATGAGAGCCAGTTGTGCAAATCAAATGTAAAGAATTCATGGTGCATTTGGTTAGGGATCATGTCACATCAAAGATCCTTAACTGTTTGGCTGTTATTAATAAGATATTCTGAAACCAAACTGCGAACTAAACTTGTAATTTGATTTGTTCAAGAGAAAATCTGTCTATTTAAGTAAATAAATAATTTCTATGGTAATAAGGAGTGGTTAATTAAGTCAAAGAAGTAAATAAATTAAATAATTATGAGCATAAATTTAAATAATAAATCAATTGTATTATAAGGTCTAATTTAATTAAATATTTTCGCTTACTCATTGTTTTTATTTGAATTGTTGGGGTGGTCATAAATCATAATAATTCATAAACTCTTACTGATTGTACTTCCAAGAATTATTAGTGTAGCCAAAACTAAAAGGCCGGGGTTCGGTTGAAGGCCCACAAGTGCGGCGGATCCACCTCAGGCAGTGGGGGTGTGGTGCGGGGGATCTGAAGCCACGCATGCACACTCTTTTATTTAATTTATATTTTTACTAAGCAGCTGCTGCTCTGTCAAGCCAGCACACGTCCCGACTCACCTAAAGCCGCTCCCCTCCCTAAGGAAACTGGGTCAACCAGAATATATAACGCTGCAGGTGGTGTACGTTAAGGGGCTAGAGAGCCCCACAGGCACCAACACTCGCCACTTGAAGCTTCGCCGCACCGCACACTTGTGAGTCACCAAATTCAACCTCCCGTCGCCTTAATGCCCCCACTCGAGTTACAGGCTTGCGCTACCAAGCCCGGCATCCGGATTTCTCGGGTGGCGTGCATTTAAACCTCGATTATACTTGTTGCTTTTCCGATGTGGGACGAGAGTTGATGGTTTAGAAGAAAAGGAATTTATGTTCTACCTTAGGTAGAACCTTGTTCTTGAGACTGACAATCCAAGAGTTTTTTATTTTACTTTTTTGTGCTAGACGATAAAACAGTGAAGACCATATATATATATATATATATATATATATATATATATATATATATATATATATATATATATATATATATAACTTTTATTGAATGTTTTACTGATGAAGGGACTTGATTTCAATTTCAGTTTTGTATATTAATGTGTTCAGTATTATTATTTATTATCCCTGGTATGGTAATTTGTTTTCTTGCCATTTAGCAGCCTGCTCTTTTTTACAGGACACGGCTCTTCTGCCGGTGATATATGTATGGATAAACTGTTCGCGTGAAGACCATTTTATGTTGACTTGGTCGTAGCTGTTAGGCATCACCTACAAATATTTGAATTATTTCCTCTTTTATACAACACGTGTGTAGTTGAATTGGTCGCTTGGATTAAAACGTAAACTTGTTTTTATTGATAAAATAATTACATATCAACTGCGCGTCTTCATGATAGCACTTATCATAGAGGCTTTATTTTATTAGTTATCAAATTATCATTCGCTAAATTCATATAACGTTCTTATTCTCTCATGTTTGCGAGCCGTTGGATAGGCAACTTTTCTACATTTATGTCCATTAAATTTGGCTTAGAGGGACAGTCGCATAATTTTCAATAAATTGGAAGATTAATTGTAAAAAATAAAGGTTATGTCGCAACTTGTAAAAAAGGTATAGCTTGAGGGGTTTGATGCATTTTATCCTTAAATTTCAGTTCATTTTATAATATGTTATTGGTATTCTTTTTTGAGTAATGCTAGTCCAACAGACATATAAATATGTCTGTTATACAGACTCAACATGAAAAAGAGTTTTAATGCATTATAACTCCTAAGTAATTTGATTTTCGTCCAATCTATCCTTCTAATAATCCATTACCCCAATATTTTTCAGTAATTTTAGTTTCACCCAAATTGTCCTTTTGATATATATTAAAAATTAACCAAATACCCAAATGTTTCCCCTTATTAGACCTTCATCCAAACTATCCCTCTAGTACTTGAAAACAAACAAATACCTCCCCACGAATTTGAGTTCACCCAACTGTAGCTCTAATATCTAAAAATTAACAAGATGCCCCAAGACCTCCAAATAATGCTATTTTCACTCAAATTGTCCCTCTAATATTTTAAAAACAACATCATGCCACAATATCTCTCTACTTATATTGAGTTTCACCTCATAATCTGATAATTATTGTAGAATAAAAGGGTGATAAAAAAATTATTAAATAACAAAAGAGAATCGAAAAAGAGAAATAAATTAAAATGAGTTAGCTATATATAGAATATAAGAAATTATACAAAATGCCTCACTACAAACCTAAATAAACAGGCTTGTTATCACCAGCAATTATGAAAGCTGGAAATAAGATGCTATTATAAAATATTCTGAACCAAACCTATATTTTGAAGAAGTTGAGGGGAATTTGTTCAATCCTGAAATTGGCAGTAAACTCCTAGCTAATAACAAAAAAATCTAGGACAAACTGAAATTTTGAAGAAGTTGAACGAAACTTGTTGTCCAATTTTGGGAATAAAATATTATTATGAAAGATTTGGGTTAATCCTAAATCTTAAGGAAATTGAATGAAACTTTCCGGTTGACCATTGCCGCCAATTCAAAAAAAAAAAAAAAAGAAGAAAAAAAACGCCGCTAAAAGTAGTCTGTAAGCTTACAGACTGTAAGCAAAGCTCTTTCCTTCTTTTTTAGTTAGTTTGCTGCTATATGTTTGTCCGTATATGTTATGCAGTTTCTGCTTAATTTAATTACAAGAACATGTCGTCAATTCATTTTAGTTATATATTGTTTAAACACCCGAACCCAACACAAAAATCCATTTCAACATGCATGCATGCATGTCAATTAACTCATTCCACTGCAACCTACAAATCAATTCCAATACTACCAAAGTCATTAATTTTAGCACCAGCCAAGTTTTTTCCTCTCTCCTATATATGGGATTGAAATCCCAATCTCAAAGATTTTCGATTAAGTAGTAGAATTATTGCTACGAGCCTACAATAAACACTCAGTATCCTTAACCAATAACATTCAAATTCTGCACAAAAAAATAAAAAAAATAAAAAAAATTTGAGCTTAGAACTTTAAAATTTCAGCGGATACAAATTTTGACTAGTGGAAAGATAATGGACGAGGACTGCAATACCATGACTAGTATTGGATTTGCGGTGGGATTCAGATGTATCATAAAAGTTACATATATATAATTACTACCACTACACCCTAAAGTTTGGTAATATACTCTTACTTTTTGTAAAAAAAAAATAAGTTTCCTGTTATTTGATATCTTTATTAGAACTTTTAAACAGAGTTTTCCTAAATTATTCATTATCTTTCTTGTAGGTTTTAAATATATACCAGATGTTATCATATCATTCTTTTATGAGCTAACTGAAAAAATAATAACCAAAAAAAGGTGAAGGTCCGGTTGAAGATGGATCACACAAGGGCGGCACACTTGGGCTTTGGGCGTGGGGACAAAGGAATAAATAATATACTCTGATAGATAATGCATGCGACTGCTGCTCTGTCAAGCCATCACGCATGCAACCTTAGAAGGAGGCCCATCATCAATCAGGGCCTCTGTTGAATTCCCTCCCTCAAAGGGTGCACCAACGTCGCCGGGATCTTCTAGTGGCCCACCCACGACTGGGCTTGTTGTAGTAGTAGTACCACTTGTGTTGTGACTGACCAAATTCAACCTCCCGTCGCCTTAATGCCCCCACTTGAGTCACAGGCTTGCGCGACCAAGCCCGGCATCCGGATTTCTCGGGAGGCGTGCATATAAACCTGGAATTTCTTGCTTGCTTTTCCGATGTGGGATGTTTTGGAAGAAACCACAAGGAATGTAGCTACTTTTCTATTGCCTTGGATTTTTCGATTTTTATCCGAAGTGTCAAATGTGTTTAATATCCCTGGCAATTTGTTTTCTGCTCTGCTGTTGCAGCGAGCTTTTCTACACCAAAATGTCTTGCCCAGTTTTCCTACTCTCTATAGTAAATTGCAGAGTCTACCCCTGTGTTATTGTTAATTACTAAGTACCCCCCCGCATTATTTTTATTTACAAAAACCATGCGTAAAATTTAAATATTAGCAAATACTCACCTAATACAATTAATGGATCTCCACCTATTTAAATCAATAACAAAACTTGAGTTTTATATTTTTCAAATTGAATTTTTAAATACATTTTTGTCAAAAGTTTAAAAACAAAAAATAAAAACTTTACCTTTTAGAGCAGTAAAAATGAAAATAAATTTCAAAGAGGGTATTTGCTCATAAAACTTAAATAGGGGTTTTTGCTAATTAATAATAATAGCGGGGATAGTTTTTGCAATTCACTCATTTTCTTCATGCTTCTAAAACTTACTTGATGTCGTGTGATTGGTCAACTTTTCACGGGAAGGCCACGCGTCTTGGTTTTATATTGACTGGTCGGTATCACTTGCAAGTTACAACTAATTAAATTATTTCCTCTTCTGATGAATAACATGTGTAGTACTTGAGTTGGTCGCTTGGATGATAACATAAACTTGTATTTTTTTTAAAGATAAAATAAAGACTTGATTCAACTGTGCGTGTTTGTGATGGCATTAGTTATTGTACCAAACTTACAACTACGTGTCTTATAGTCTTATATCAAAGTTTTGTTATATTAGTTATCCAATTAAAAATGAAATGGGTGTTGTGAGTCAAATAATCATTCAATTAAATGCATTTTTCAGAATAATATCTCATACTATATATATGAATGATTTTTTCTAATGCATTGTTTTTATTGACATTTTCTTTTCCAATTGTCAATTACTTAAAAGTTAAAACGGTGTTTCGGTTAGCATACTCTTATATATGCTTTGATGTCTTCTACATGTACGGATGAATCTCCAAAAACTCGAAACCACTTAAAAGCCCTTTGCTTTTTGAATTTGAAGAAATTATGTATAAATCGTTAAATATAGTAATTATACCAACAACAAAAAAAGAATTCCATAGATTTTACAATAATTTAATGAAAACTCTTGGACTTCCAAGATAATCTTGACGTTAGTCTTAAGGTGTAATTCCTTGCCTATATTTTGTAATGAAATATTCAGCGTAACACGCGGTTATCGTTTTACAACGTAATAATGTAATAAATAGCTACAACTATATCAACATTTTTTACCTTCTCGAGATAAAAAGTTCCTTGTAGCTGTGCAAATAAAATCAAACTTTTGTCAGATGTTTAAAAAGACCAAACGTATGGTGCAGAAAATTCAAATTTCAGTATGGATTCATTTAATAAATTAGAATAATGTGAGTTAGTTTTCCTTGGCCAACTACATTTTGACTGGAAAAGTCGATCGGTGAAGAAGACTGCAATACCAGTATTTGATTTCCAATGGGATTTAATTCAGATGTATCAAGATTACAAAGTGTAAAGTCCAAACGAATAAGATAAGGATCGATTTGTGTAGGCCTAGCAACTTGTCTGACAAGTGACAACCTTTGTTTCTAATGCCTTGTGGTTCTTGGAAATGTCTTTGGTTCGGCACTTGGCAACTAAAGTTGGACTTGTCAACATAAGGGTATGGGTAACTAATTAATTTTCTCTCAGTTTTATTACTAGCAAAAATAATATAAACTAGCTCTACTTGCTTCAGAAAAATCACTTTTGTGGTAATACATGTCTTATACGTCAAAATAAATAAGTAAAGTTAGCGGGATACTATTAATATTTTTTTTGAAAAGGTTGTTGTCAAACACACAATTGAGAGAGGAAAAAACATCAAAATTAATGGGGATTTTTGAAAAAATTATATCCTTTATGCGTTGTGCATAATAGACAAAAAATACTCATATCAAGAAAGGGAGGCAAAGGCCACTTGAAATATAAGAAGGGGTGTTTCTATGCTACATCCAAGATTTAAGGAGATAATACTATCAATTTCTTTCTAAAGATTTTGCAATTATGATCAATTAAACCCATATCCACAAATTCCATAATATGGTTTCCAAATTGGATATTACATATATATTCCCTAATGTGGGTGATACATCAGCGGCCTTTAATTTGACCATGGAATAACATTGACGGCTCCTGTAATGCTTTAAAGCTAAGGTAACACTGAAATAAAGGAGATTCGATTCTTACAAGCAAAGCATTATATTGGTAAATTAAATTGTTTAAAAATAAAATCATTGATAACTAGCTAGAACCTAAGTCACATAATCCTCTCCTTCATTGGTCTACGCAATGCGCTTTAGTCGCGCTCTCGCGAATTGAGTGTTCGTGCTCCGCATTAGGACGCATTAGGAATTCTTAGTTCTCGCACTAAAAATTGTTAGTTCTTCTTGTATTAAGAATTATTCCTTTATACACATTCAGATCTACATTTTGCTACACCTCTCACCTACTTAATGTGTCTAATGTCTTTTTCTTAGATTAAGTTGAAGCTAAAGCAGGACAAAATATAATTAGAAAAACAAATAACTCTATTATTCTCATTAGAAATCAAGACTTACTCCTACTTATGAATAGAAAAGTAGACATCAATGGCTTATGTGTGTTAAATATAATTATTTATTAGCTACTTTTATCATTTATATTTATATAAATATATATTTAATTATTTTAATAAACGCACTAAGACGCACTCATATTCATGAAATTTTAAATTTGGCGCACTGGCGCACACACTCACGCGCTCGCGCACCCGCACTATGTGACTTGGGCTAGAACACAATTTGGGTTTTGGGGGGGGGGGGGGGGGGGGGGGGGGATTATAATAAATTTACTTCTTTGTTTGAACTTTGAACTAATAAGTTATAACAGGGAAAGCCCTTTTTCCCATAATTAAATTTGATTTCGTTCTTATGTTACACGCCTACAATGTCCATCAGAAACCCATAATAGTTTATGGAAAACTTCATCGTACCATCTTAACTTTAGCTATTTTTGCACTTAGTCATCCCAATTAATTATAAAGCTCATATCCAATCATCTAAAACTATTAAGAGGTGTTTGTAAGAGCTTATAAAAGAAGTTTAGTAACTATTTTGCCATTTTAAGTGACTTTTAATAAAAAGTCGGGAGTGTTAGCAAATCTTTTGAGAAAACTAATTAAAGCATTAATTAGGTGTTTGCAAAAATTAACGAGAATTGACTTTTCTTTTTAAAGACCTTTTAAAAATAACATAATTCTAAAAGTTGTTAGAGAAGCACCCATGGATATGCTTTTGCGGCTCGTGCGAACACCACCTAAATCTTCACAACTTAGCCAATCCCGAGACAAATGTTCTTACTTAATTTCACTGGGCGATTTTGTTTATCACCTTTTTATTGTATATTTGAGATTTAATTTTCCTTATGAAATCTTAATTATTATCAATAATGTGTGTGTATTTCGTAAACTTATTCAGGTTATTTTAATTAGAATGTGAACTTTCGAACTGTTTATGATCAATCAATTTTTTAATAAAACAATATTAATGTGTATTTATGTTCGAAAATTCTCAAAATTTATGATTAACGGTAATATATTTAAAATAAGGGCCGAGGTTCTTTCCAAAGATGAGTTTTATATCAAAATAGGAAAAATGGACTCACAGAAGATTGACTCTCTCACCGTCTCGCGAGGAATATGGGTGCAAGACTGCAAGTTGAAACGCTACATATTGTTTATTTGTTTATTTTATTACTATACATAGATATTTGTTATCCACGAATCTTAATTAAATATATGAATGCAATCTTTTCGATGATTTATTTCGTTTATTTTATTCCCGTTAGTTGTTTTCTTCTCTTTAATTGTTCTTTTTGATTTTTTTATTTATGAATCAATATATAATTTGAGATTCTTTAAAGAATGCTCTAGATGTCGTATTTGATTACTCACGAGAATTAATATTTTATGACAAAAAACAAGAATCTTTTATTTATTAATTAATCAATATATGATTTGAGATTCTCTAAAAGGATGCTCTATATATATGTCATATTTGACTACTCACGAGAATTAATATTTTATGACAAAATATCAGAATCTTTATATGTATACTATTTATTTGAATTAAAAAATAAACATGTTTATATGAAATCGAATTACACAAATAAGTAACTTCTTGGCTGTACGGTAAAGAGAGGAGAATTAATTTGCATGATAAAATGATTTAAGTTATAATTGAGATGCTAAAGTGTTGCAAAGTTACAAGGTTAGACGGCTTGGTGCTAGTTTATTTAGTTGAGATGGCTAAGTGCTAATATAATGAAACTTTAGATCGATTGGTAAGTCCAATTTTATATGGCAAATGATATAGACAGAGCAATTTTCCTAATTACAGAACAAAATTTAAGTTCTCTCTGTTATACCCTTGCAAATTAATTATTCAGTTCATCTTCCTTTTTAATACATACCATAATTATCAAAATTTTAATAAACTTGACAAAAACCTTATTGTTTCCTATTTATAACATGGAAAGATTATCAATCATTCTTAACATATCAGTTGAGTGATTTTTTGGCAATATATTCTTCCAATTTACTTTTTCTTCTTTGTAATATTCCTCCTAGGATACAGATTAATTACAAATGTTTTCCCGATCCTGTCATTTCTTCTAAATTAATCCTTTGATCAACAATCTGCTTTTACAATAGTTAAAAATCATTAACATAATATATACAAAATTGTAGCATTTGTATTAACTATGTTCTTGTGTGGATTAATTAATAAAAACTTCAATGGCTACGACTACAGAGCTATCTCATAAATTTTATGGGAAACTCGAATTTCAGGTTCCAACAAAAGTGAAAAACAAAATTATGCTTTTCTCATTTGGCCATGAACTTCATTTAAAATAAATGTATTATATCGAAAGAACATTTTGTACTTCCTTCATATTTTTGCTCAGGCAAGCATATGTTTCAACTAGTAATTCAATTCAAATTACTGTTTTTGCACCTAAGTTTTGTCAAAAAGCTTTGTCGGAAAAGTATGCTGGATAAGCCTGCCGCAGTAGTATCATGGAGAAAAAATTGTTTGAAATTGAATCAACTTAAAGTATTTTTCTGTAATTAATGAGATTATTAATTTTGGTATTTCCATTCATAAATAAGAAAGAGAATCTCTATTTTCATTAACATATGGGAAGATGTTTATTTATGGTGTATGAGAGATTGAGGAACCTCTAAAAAGAGAAGATGATTAGTTTGTTGATTGGAGAAGGACAAATTAGTAAATTAATGAAATATTGCTCTGTGATTAGGGATTTTGCTCCAGATATATCAACTCTTATTTTATATATATAAAAAAAAAAATATAGAACCAAATTTATCGAGACAATTATTTTTTTCCTTTCCCAAACTATAGTTGATAGCTTTATTGTGTGGAACAGTTTGCTACATGAAATTACTTAATTTAGCCAATGTAAGTTGCTAAATATAAAGGCTAACGATATTGCCAGAGCAGATAATGTTGCTTCCAAAGCAAAATCATTAAATTGTCTAAATTGCCCTTACTTACAAATCTGTCAAAGTTCTAATTTCAGAATTTATCTTTAATATCATTATATTGTACAAGATTCATTAATTATATGAAAAGAACATCCTTAAGTCATGCTAGTAATTTAATTTTTCTATAACAGTAGCTACAAAACTTGGAAAGTATTTTAACAAATTGCTTTTTAAAGGTTGCAAAATTAATTTAGTTTATATATATATATATATATATATATATATATATATATATATATATATATATATATATATATATATAATGTGTATCTTATTCAAAGTAGGTGGGTTTTTTGTTTTTATATATATATATATATATATAATGTGTATCTTATTCAAAGTAGGTGGGTTTTTTGTTTAATTGTTGTAGCTTTATTTTATTTATTTTCAGATTGGAAAATATTTCTTTTTTATTATATTGTATTCCACAAGCAACTTTAAATATATGTAACAATAAAAAGATGTACAATGTTTTAATTTGTAAACACGTAGAATTATAAAAACTTATTATTCACCCGGCTTTATTTCCTGTTATAATTTTTAGTATAAGGTATGGAAAGCAAATAAATCTTAACTACCAAATTTTGTTGATAAGAACAAATCATTTTTTTATTGAACTTGATTGAAATTCGAATTATGCTTTTTATTTGGTAGAGATATCAATAATTACTAAATAATTTATGATGCAATAATGTAAGTGAATAATACAAATAAATATCTCCAAAGGTACGCGTCAATTAAAGTTAGAAAATTACCAAATTAAAAGCTAATATGAACAACCAAATTTCTGTAACAATAACTCCGTTTTTAAAGTAAATACATTTATATTAAATCACATTTTAATATGGATTTTGGAAAAACAACTTTGATTTGGTGTTTTCCTTTAAAAAAAACCATTTGACACAATTTCTTTCCAAGTTTAAGGCTCTTATCACATAGAAAGTCAATTAATAACAAAATTTAAGGAGATTTTTCAAGTAACTAATATATATTACATAATTAGAATTTTAACAAATCTTAATGCGAGGGTAATCTTAACACTTCAAAATCTTTGCTTTGGCAATATCGCCGCCCAAATATAAAGGGTAATTCCTCTGGTAGTCAATCTACTAAACGAGCTTATAGTAACTCTTTATCTAATTATCTGAAGGTTTGTTCAGATTAACTCATTAAAGTAACATAACCGCATGCATAATCAACCGCCATTATTGTAGAATAATTGAAAAGGATTTTGTAATGAGGATTTTCTATAGAAAGGCGCCCGGAAAATGTAATATCTTCATTGATCGCACACTTATTCCCATAGTTCTTGAAAAACTTTTTCGTACAATCAAATTTGTGTGAATTTGAAGTATGACCTCTGTTTACGGATACGGTTACGAGACTCAGATACGACATGATACGGACATGGGAATACGGATTTTTTGAAAATTACACGATACGATACGTGCATGATACGTAGAACATTTTATACTAATAATTTAATTATATAACAACATAATAATAAAATGATTGTCAATAATAATTTAACTTCACTTACAAACAAATATATCTAAATATTTAATTTCAAACACAACAAAATTATGCAAGCAAATATAAAAAAATCCATAATCCATATAAACTCAAAGTACCAAAACGTAAATTAAAAAATACATTCAAAAAACTGAAAGATACATTTTTCAATCTCTATGTTTGTTCTTCTAAGAGAACCCGTAGCCTTTTTCCCTTTAACTTTTAGTGATATTTACAAAATTAAGTTCCAGTTACTTAATGTTACAAAATAACCCCAACAGATTTTAAAAAACTGACAAATTGCCCCTTAAAACACGGATACGCCCCAAGGCATATCCGATACGCGTATCCAAATTATTAAAATTAAATAAAAATTTAGATATGCCACGTGGTGTATCCGATACGTGTCGGGCGTGTATCGTATCCGATACGTATCGGGCGCGTATCTTATCCGATACGTATCCGACACTGCATTTTGTAATTTTTTCAAGTATCCGTGCATCATAGAGCATGACTGATAATATTAATCACTTTTAAGTTTTAATTTATTACTGCTTACAAAAATGATTCCGAATTTGGGAAAGGACTTCCGGATAGCGGAAAATTCAATATATAGTGTTGGAGAAACGACAATATATGGTATATAACAAAATTGTCCAAAAAGGAAAAAAAAAATACTTCTAGCTAATAATTAATCACTTGTAATTTATGAATGCCCACGTGAATCAGCTCGCCTATAAGAATGATTCCAAACAATTTTTTGGAAAAGGACGTCCCGGATATATAGCGAAAATTTTAATAACTGGTGTTGGAGAAAAAAGAATGGTTTATTGAAAAAATTGAAGTTTGATTTGAGTATGATCCTACACTTTACTGTTGTCAACACTATGACCACATAGATGTAGGGGTAATGTAGTCAATGCAACAATAATTTTGTCCAAGAGGTTTGTTGCCTGCCTAGTGCCTACAACTTCAACCAAACAATGGGACCCATTAAATATTTGAACCAATTTTTAACTTTTTCGTGTAATATTTCGTCAAAGAATCAGAAAAGAAAAATAGTGAGAAGAGAACAATGTACATTCGGACATGACGAAGCAGTAGGTGTTAAAAATTAAAATGTTAAATTAAGGAAGTTACTTCGGGTCACGCGCACGCGCACACAGATCATTATGAAGAGGATGCCGTGTTCTAAATTAATTCCAACGCGATTTTGAGGTGTGTGACTGTGGGTACTTTTCAATTTCATTTGGCATATTTCATCTAACTATAATATTTTTTGTTAAGTTGGATTAAGACTTTAAGAGTATTTTAAAATGTGTTGGGGGAAAGGTTGGATGTTTAATGTAATGAGGTAGATACATTATATATATCACACCATTTGAAATTAAAAGTGAAGCCATCTCAATACATTTTTGAGTCAAATTAGTTCGATAAGGTCCTAAAGTCAATCTTTAAAACACTGCAAATAACTAAATTAACACCCTCCAAGACTTTAATTCGAAATATAACAAAAAACAAAAAACAAAAAACAGAAAAATAGGTCATTTACACAAATCACTCTCAGGAAATTACATAAACTACTCGGCGAACATATCTTTTTTAATTTTACAGTTGTTCATTTACACCGTTAAATCTGAACATGAAAATGATTTCAACAATTTTGTTTTTTCCTTGAAATGTCCAATTTTGCCTTTTCTCCTATGATAACTGATAGTTCTTTTACTAACACTCACATGTCTAGAAACTTAAAACTAATCTTTCATAAAACTTAAATTATTACCTAATCATCAAATATTAGCTATTTGTAACATAAACAAATAATAGAAATTTATTAATAAAATATCAAACTTAATAACAAAAACAAAAATTTTGATGATAGAATTTTTAACATAAGGTAATTACAAATATAATTGACCAATACCTTAAAGTGTCACATGACACAATTAATAACAAATAAAACTCACAAGTGCTCCTGAAGTAAAATTACTCATCGTATTTGAGAAAAATATACAAACACACTTTAAGCTACGCATATGATTTATTCAAAAACTTAAAATGTTTGTAGTGGCATTTGACTATATATTTATGTAATTTGTATAATCTTCCATACATGAGGTTTCGTAATTAATTCCTATGTAGTTTCTCATAAATAATATGGGTTTATCTATCTCAGAGTACTTCGAGGGGTGTCTTTAGAATAATCGTAGTAACATACGTGAATTTATTGTAATAGTTTTATATAATGTTTTAAATTTCAACATGTACTGTTTTTGTAATTATGTAAATTGCGTGAAAGGTTTACGTAATAAGACTAAATTCGTGTGGATAATATATATATATATATATATGTATGTAATTATTCCGTTTATGTCAGTGTGTCAATGTTGAATTTTATACTACCCTCTTTCTCAGATTAATTCACTAAGAACTGTGATATTAACAAATTAAACAAACAAATTCTTTCTCCACATTTCACTTCATTTACTCTCACTAGATATGTATTACAAATTAGAGTGAGATGATCAGATACTGATAAAAAATGCTAGGAAAAACGTTCCAAAGATTGTTACTTTTTTATTTATTTTTTAAGAAAGAAAGTTTTTTTTTTTAGTATACAAATTCATTTCTTAGGGATGTGATAACTGATAAGCCACAATGGTCCTTATTCATAGACACCTAATAATGAAATATTAAGATCCTAATCAATTCAAGTTAAAGACATGCAGGATTAGAACCATATAATTAAACTTAGGTTTATTAAACCTCAGTAGCTATAGACGTTCGCGTCATGTAATCATTCAAAAAGAAAAATATCCAATCCTTCGGATTTCGCTAAATTGTTTTACAAGTAATTTAATTTGGACAGATGGTTGCAATTACTTAAAAATCTGCTATTATGGACCTGCTGTCACATCTTGACAACATTATTTTTTTTTAAATTAAGGTTGTTTGACACGATAATCACTTATGAAAGAATCACAAAACTATGTGAATATTGAAATGACACGTGAACTATCTAATACATTCCCTCATCGCCACATCATTTTGATATTAGATATATCACGTTTATTCCCAGACAATTTTTCTTTAGAGTTTAAAAACGGGAGTAGAAGTCACACTTGTACCAAAACAATAAAAAATAAAATGTATACATTGGTGGCCGGGGCATGATATCTTCATTCATTACTTTGAGTGCACCTTACACTGAAACTCTGCAAGTAAGTCCATAGAGTCTTGTTTTCAACTTTGTTTTGTAAATATACACCGAATTATGCAATTTGATGCTTAAGTTCGTCCAAAAAGTCGAAAATTGTCAAATTTGGGAAAGCCGATCGATTTCAAGAAAAATGGTCGAGTGATCAAATATCATCATGTAGTTAATGATCTAAAGATCAAAGTAGCTAAGACGTAAAATAACTAAACAACTCATCTCTCATGTGGGTATAAAAACAACATATATTTTTCGAATATCGAATGGTGCAATTATATGAATCGTCAGGATCAGGGCACACATTTTTCAAATGGCATAAGTCATCTTCGGGGGTTCACTATTTGGATTTGGAGTGTAAATCGTTTGTTTATTGATGATTGAAGCTGAGGGAGTGATCGAACAGTCAAATGGAGCCACGAAAAAAATCTTTATGAAAATGATCGACATGTAAGACTGAAGTAAGACCGTGAATACTCGATTTTGACATCTATGAGATCTATTGTGATCGATCCTGACATTATAATTGATTTTAGGAGAATAACCATTGTTTAAATATTGATTCGACCATTAATAATAGTTTATTTTCAGTCACATATCGTTGTATTTATTCCAAATGTTAGATTTAAAAATGATACATGGTGACCTTTATTTCCATCTTAATAGGTATGCCGTAGATAGAAAATTCTTACTGTTGGAGCCTGATTTTAAACTCCTGTCATGTTTGTTCTATTTAGCAGAATATCCTAGAAAGCTAGCCATAATATGGATAGTCAAAGTCGGTACAATCATTACCAAATTCCAACCATCCCATCCGCATTATTCTCAACTAAGCCATTAGTATTTGTACCACCTAGCTAGCTAGTGGTCATTCTCGTATATAATTTCATATTAAATAAATCAACTAGACTTGAAGGTTCTTTTCTCTCTGAATCAAAGAAGAAAAATTCCCACAATTTGTTTTCATAATATTTTTATTAGATACATTAGTACATATTACACAACGCTTAACCTTCAAAGCCACAATTATATCGTCTATTTATGATTAATCAATAAAGATATATGTATATTCGAATGTTAACAGTATTACTAACTTATAAGAAACCTACAATAAAATTACATATAAGCTTTAACTTTTTTATATCTATTTTCCTTTTTCTTCTACGGCGAAATTTGACATCATAAATGTAATGACGCCAAAGACTATAATGCAGTCGCATTAGTAAAGTGGAAATGATGATGTTTGGAAGACAAAGAAAAGCCAAATGCACCCAAGTTTTCCATTTGAAGAAGGGTAAGACTCGTAATGTAAATGCGCAAAGAGGATAAGAGTCCAACGTGTCCATTCTTAACTATTCCACTTGTCATTCGGATCTGTTAGAAAAAGACAAATATGATGAACGAATCTTATAAGTTTTCACAGAACAAAGGTGGTGTTAGATTTTACTAATTCCTTTGTAAACCAAAGAAGAAAGATGGTTGTACTTAATTATGGTAAGCCGTGTGATTTACTCAAAATTATTTATTCCAAATAAATTACTTTTCAATATAGTGGTAACGCGCAACCACATTTTTTAGAGTGTTAATAAGAAAAAATCTCAAACCAGAGGCACTAGGTTACTACGAGTGGAATGCCATGAAAATATTCATATGCACTTTTTTTTTTTCAAAAATCAAAAAACAAGCTCAAATAATATTAGGGGCATAAAAACTTTCTCCTTAATTAATCGCATGACTTACGACGTGTTTCTCCATCATTATATCAAAAGTTAGAAAAAGTAAGATTATATTCTTCCCTCCGTGGGCGAAAAGTTACAATATGGTCGTCCCTTTTAAAGTCAATTGATTCGATTATAGATACTACTATAAAATTTGATTGAGTCGACAATTCTAGGTGATTCATCTAAAGACTCTAAATGTACTCTCCTCATTGTATAATTATATTATGCCCAAACCGTACTCCTTTTCTTATCAAGATATCAATTTGTAAATAGTCACTCCATATGAAATTGATCTTTTATTAATGATTTGTGAGCGAAAGCTCAAGTCTTAGATTTGACGGTAAATGAACCACTACATTCATTTAAAAAAAAAACAGTACATTCATGAGTCATGACCAACCACGTAAGATATGCAATACCAATCTAAATTACTAAAGAAATAAGACACATTCCCACATTATGATCTATAGAAGTGTAATCTCATCTAGTTTGCATCTCTTGAATTTGTAATTTTCTATTAAATATGACTTTGGTCGGCGCTCGAGCACCACGATATAGATTATATACTATTCAAATGGCGTCCCAACTAGTTTGACCATATCTCAAATTTATGATTTTTATTAAATGTGACATCGGTCGGCGCTCAATCATCACGTTATGAATTATGTGTTATTCAAGTGTAATCCAAGTATTTTGACCATATCTCTCGAATTTATAATTTTGTATTAAATGTGACTTCGGGCCCCACTAAATTAAATTTAGACTTCAAAAATGTGTTGTGAGGATGAAGAATTGAGATTATCACATACAACAATAAGTTAATGGATAAAAAAGCTTATTTAACAAAATCGGTGAAACCTATTATGATTTACCATTTCTCAGTTCTACACAATTTTATTCGAATTGCCTTCATTTCAATATCATCACTACTTTGAGTTTCGATTAGATTAAACAAATGGATTGCATTCATAACTTGATTCAATTCAAAACACCCAACTTAATTTGATTGACCATTACATACTTCGTTTTTATCCTTTATATTTATGACTTAATCCTCTCCCTCAAAACTCTTGTATGCTAACCTTTAGAATTTCATGTACATATGATCAGTGCCATTTACATGATCAAATTCATACTGCAAGGAATATGTTTGAATTCGTTTGCATGGCACAAATTTCAACAAACTATTCATAAATTTCAATTTTATTTCTATATTTATCTACTCAACACAAAATCTTTCACACTTTCCAAAAATTTCGAAATATTGTAAAACATATCATGAATAAGATTGGTGATATGTTGTTATCGACTTGTCGAGCTAAACATCAATAATTTTTTATTTTTTTAATAAAAATGTGTAGAAATTTAATTGTCCTCTTATAACCAAAAAAAATAAAATTTTTGCTCCAATTCTTAGCTTGCATAAATAAATGTGAACTTTTACGCGGTAAATTATATATAATGCTTTCTAACACACATAAGCATATCACATTTATTTAGTTTTACAAAAATACAAATTAACAAAACTTTCAAGAATAAGGATTTATTAATTGAAAAAGAAAAGTTTGTGAGTAGTTTTAATTATTTTCTTTACTTCGTCTATAAATAAGTCCACTAATTTTATCTTAAAGTTACAACTGTCTAATCCAATTATGATAAAATGACACAGAAGATGAGTATGCGTTGCACGCTGGTCAAATCTCTGCAACTAACCTAAGAAGAAAACATAGTAAACAAACTAGATGAAGTAGTAAAGTACGTAACACGCGCCAAAAAAATCGGTGTGGAGATCTGTCATTGGTTTATCTTATCATACAAAAGCGGTTGTGTTGGCAGAATTTCACTGTAATAATTATAATTATAAGTAATAACAAAAAATAAAATTTAAAGAAAAAAGAATCGGGCAGTTATTTCAGAATATTCCCCCTATATTTCTTTTTCTCATTCATTCATGCCTAAGATATGTATGAGATAAAAAAGGTAATTTTCACCAAAAAACGCAAAATGGAAAAGGTAAAAAAATTTCATTTTTTTAATCAAAATAAAAAAAACAAAACAAATAAAGAAATAAACGCGGCTGCTGTACACCAAAACCAGAGTCTTTCTCTTTCTTTCCTCTCTCTCTCTCTCTAATTTTTCTCTTCTTTCTCTCTCTACATTTTTTCCTGCTCATCTGTTTGAGCTAACAGATCACATAACCACGATCCATTTTTCCCACGATTAGATAAATTAAATCGAAGATAGCTCTGTAAAATTAGATTAGTTATTATAGATACACGCGCGCGTGTATCAGTGCGGAAAAATTAAAAGCTTTTTTTTTTTATTTTTATTTTTTCCTGGGCAGGTGAATAAATCTAAGAGTGAATCTGATCAGGAGAAAATCTTGGTGGGTTTTTCTGGGTTTTCGATTTTGTGAAATGGGTCATTGAGATTTTGGGGAAAAAGTAAACGGTGAAAGAGAAAAAGGCTTACTTTATTTATATAAGGAGTTTTTTATTGTGAGTTTTAATAGTTTATTTAAATTGTTATGTTTTGATGATATCTATTGGAAGTAGGGATGGGAGAAAGGGGTTAGGGTTAGGGTTAGAGATGGAAGACACTGAGCTTGAAGAAGGAGAGGCTCTTGGTGGTTACAATGATGTGGATGGAGATTCAACCGTTGACCCTGATATTGCTCTATCTTACATTGTAAGAAGCTTTAGTATTTTCATCTTCACATCTTTGTTTTGCTTGGTCAATCGTTTTTCAGCTTGTATTGCTATGTTGAATTGCAATTATGTAGTAGGATTCGTCGAACCTTGGTTTTAGTAGTAATGCACCTGTTTTATATGCGGTATAGCAAGCTCGTTTGCTGCGACAATTAGTATTGTTGTGATTGGTCATCTAGCTCTGTTGATTTATGGTTTGATCAGTTTTGAAAGGTGACTTTATTGCTTGCCTAAAAAGAAGAAGATCATTAGAGTTCCTTGTTGTAGTTTCTTAGTTACTGTTGTTAGGCGGACAGTTGGGCATTCTGTAGCTGTATTTTGTATATTAAAGAACATAAATCACCTCCAGCTGCTTTCTTAGATGTATTTTCTTTGTGTGTCGAAGGACTGCTAGATACTCGTTTAGCATTATGCAATCCTAGTTTCCTGACCTTCACGAAAAGAAGAGTCAGGATATTTAGAATTGGCTGTATCCCCTGGGTCATGAAGCTTAGTTTGTGTATAGAAATTCACGGTTGCTCACTTGATACATGGAATGAAACTCTTACCATTCCTTGATATGTACTCTTTTGAAGGAGGAGAAACTCCAAAATGTTTTGGGGCATTTCCAGAAAGATTTTGAAGGTGGAGTTTCAGCCGAGAATTTGGGTAAGTCAAAAAAGAGCGCGGCAGATCACACAAACTTAGAACCCCACATAAATATGATTACAGAAGGTGAGGTATTAATCAGTAATTTGAACACTCAACAGGAGCGAAATTTGGTGGCTATGGTTCATTTTTACCTACTTATCAACGCTCTCCAACTTGGTCTCATACAAGGAGTCCACAGAACATCCATAACCATGCTACGCCAAGATCCTCAAGAAAGCTGCACACTGAGGTTGGTGCTTATTGATCTAGAAATTCACTTAATCTTTGTTCCACTATCTTTCTATACCAAACAGAGCTAGGATGTTTTCTTTTCTGACATAAAATTCAGGTTTACTGAAGCTGTTTGATTTGTTCTATGGTTCAGGATCAAATACAAAACTCATTGGCTTCATCAACCGTGACTCCATCAGCAAGGCCCCCTGCTGCTTCAGGAAAAACTTCATCAATGGGCAATTACTCGAAAAGCGGCGTCTGCGTGCCATCTAATCATACTGAGGAATTCACTTCAAAAAGTGGAGTGACTACAAAGTCTGCAGATCCTTCTGATCAGAGAACTCTGAAGGTTCGAATCAAAGTTGGCGCTGAGAATTTGTCGACACAAAAGAATGCTGATATCTACAGCGGACTTGGACTTGTCGTCTCTCCATCATCATCGTTGGATGACAGTCCATCAACTAGTGAACGGCTGCATGGTGATCAGTTGGATGTACCAGATGAGTCTCCTACCAGTATTCTTCAGGTAATAATAATCCTCTCTCTTTCTTTCGAATTATTTAAAAAAAAAAAAATAACTTTGTACTACTCGGTATTGGAGCAGATCATGACATCTTTTCCAGGGGGCGTACTTTTATCCCCTCTGTCGGAAGATTTGTTATATCTAACGGAAAGAAGAAAGCCTAGGGTAAAGAGTGAATCTAAACCTGTGGACAAGACGAGCTTAGAAAACTCTGGTACACCAATGAATGGATCTCGTTTTAGTAGGACCAATCAGAAAGTTTTTGAGCAGAAAAAGATGAGGTCATCCGAAGAAAACGGGGCCTTTTCCACAGAGCTAACAAAAGAGAAGAGCAATGGTGATAAAGATAATACAGGTTCTCTCTTGAAGAAGGAAAGAGAAACTAATCTTGACAGTTTAGGATGTGAGGAACTTGTCTCTAATGCTCTAAAACTTCCACTTTTATCGAGTTCAGAATATTCTATTTCTGATCCTGTAAAAGGTATGTCCCTTGCAACTACTATTCCTATGAGAGCTTTGAAAGACGGACTAAAGGAAGAAATCTTCTCGGAAGGACGTTTTGATAGTAAATTCAGCCAAGATATTGGCAGCATTGAGAAGTCGGGCGGAAAGATGGGTTCATTAGGTAAAGTATCTGACAGTAAAAAAGAAAACCTTATCAGCAAGACTGCAGCTTACTCACAGCAAGATGTACTCGAAGCAGCAAATCCTCACTCTTCAGATCAATCTGAATCAAATGTCCCTAGAGGAAGAAATAGTCGTAGCGCTGAACCTATTGATTCCACCAAACAGTTAGTTGGTCAGAAAGGAGGATCTCTCAATGATGAAGGATTTAAAGCAGCTCGCGAGAATTCATCCACTGGGGGCAAGAAAAAACAGAAAGGGCTTAAAAACCAGTTAATTGCTGATTCTCCCGGGACTGCAAAAATTGGGAAGTCCTCTCATGCTAATGGTCTTTTACCTAAAACCCAGAAGGACAGTGAAAAACCTTTGGACAGGTATAAAGAGTTTTTTGGAGATGTAGAATTTGACGACGGTGATAATGAATCTATTTCAGGGGAAATGACTTCCTCAGGAAGGCTGAAGGATCCTCAACCTCTTGTAAAGAAAAGCATGAATGAACGTCCTAACAAGTCAAAAGAGAAGCGTAATATCAGAAGTTCTGAAAAGCCACGTCCACCAGAGTCATATCCTGGGGCCGGCTCTCATGCAGCACCTCCCCTTGGAAATGAGTCGAATTCTGAAGCTCCATCGTTAATCATTCCTCCACCGAATGACGATTGGGTATGTTGTGAGAGGTGTCAAAAATGGAGACTTCTTCCACTTGGTATGGACCCTCAAAGTCTTCCGGATGAATGGATTTGTAGGATGCTTACCTGGCTGTAAGTTATCAACTTTAAATGCACGCCTTTATCATGCATATTTGGATGATTAAATTTTCGTCTTTGAAGTTTAAAATATCTGCGTAATGAATAAACTAATAGTTGATTGACATTTGTCAGCCTAGTGCATTTAATGTCAACTTCTGTTTAGGTTTCTCGAATCTAGTGATGTAGGTGAGGCTGACGAATCCTCTGTCTATATGATTGGGCGTGACAATAAAGTTATCTAATTTGGACATAATAGAAACTCCCTAATCTGGAAAAATTGACTATTTTCCATTTTCGTAGGCCTGGAATGAATCGTTGTAGTGTCCCTGAAGAGGTGACAACTAGTTCTGTAAAAGCACTTTACCATCCTGTTGCTCCAGTTCCTGCTCCGGCTACTGAGGGGCAACTAGATCTGGTTAATAATCCAGTTCCAACTTTAGTGGCCTCAGTTGATGCTAGATATTCTGGTCAAGAGCAGCAGAATATAGCTATTAAAACTCCGTCAATCAGCGGGAAGAAAAAACATGGGTCAAAGAATCCTACAAATTCAATTGATTTAGATGGTTCCACTCACTCTTCTAACTCGAAAAGGAAGAGTCTTCCGACATCTATCAGAAATGGTAATTCGAATTCCGGAAATCGAACTCCTTCTCTGGATGGAGGTGGATATCAGCATGTTCAAAAGTCAAGCAGCGACATTGAGAGGCATAATGATAATAAGAAGGATAAAAAAGTGTCACTTGTCAGCTGTTCCGATAAAGGTATCTTTTTGAATACCCTCCATCTTTTTATTACTTTAGTAGCGACACTCAAATATAAAATGTTTATTAGCTTCTTGGGCTTCTCTCTGGAATTTTCTAAGCTTCTTCTTTGTTTCTGATGCTACCTTAGGCACGAATTTAAAGATAAGACGCAAGCGAGAGTCTGATCTGGATGGTCCTAGACCTTCGAAAAGGAGCAAGGGTGAGGAATTGCGTGATGATGAGAACTGGACTTCTGATAATGGTGAGTCTCTCTCGAAGGCAGGTCGTGGCTCTACCAGTGGTCTCCCTATTAATGCATCAGGGAATGATCGGCATAAGTATGCAAATCATAAGAATACAAGGGAGGAATCGAGGAAGAATATAAATGTAGGAGTTAATCCAGAAACGCAAGTTCCAGGTACTTCAGCTGATGGTTTGCCGCGTTCAAGCAAATCTGATGATAAGGACTCTGTTAGGAAGAGGAAATGGAAGGAACATATCAATTCTCAGATTCAAACAGAGCCTCTATCGAGTTCAGGACGAAATCTCCAAGACTCTGGTGGTTTTATGGAAGAAATGTGTGAAAATGGCCCCCAGAAAGAAAAGAAAGCTAGAGTTTCGAAGTCTGGATTAAAAGATTCCAGTGTAGGAAAAGATCAAAAAGTTAGGAGTGCAGATAATTTGAAAAGTGATATGGGTTCCTTACAGCATTCTGTTGCTGCCAATTCAAGCTCTTCCAAGGTCTCTGGTTCGCATAAAAAGAAAACCAGTGCGCAGGAAGTTAATGGTTCACCAGTTGAATCAGTTTCATCGTCCCCTTTGAGATTTTCTGTTTCTAATGCTGATAAGGTCTCATCAACTCGGAGCAACCTTGAAAAGAACGATACTCATGATTCTGGCTCCCTGACTGCTGTTACTCCAAGAAGGTTTTCAGTTGGTGAGGATGATGGAGGGAATGATCCAAGAGGGATGGTGAAAAAGGATCCAATTCTTACAGACACTGATTGTGAAACTGATGTCTACAGTGATCGCTTGCGTCAAAATAATCAATATTCTAGTGAAAAACATACCTCAGAACGAGGCCAAGTGGAAGAGAAAATAAATCCCGATCAATCCCGGAATAGCGGATCTCAGTCAAAGAAGTCTGGAAAGGGGTTGTCTTCACATTCTAAAGAGAGGGATCGTGCTTCTGGTTCTGACTTGGAAAAAGAAAAAACAAAGGCTTCTGATTTCTCACATGATGAAAAGTCGAAGAACAGAAGGACCCAGTTTGATGAGAAATCTGGTACTCCTCGAAAAGCCGATAAGTTTATTGTCAAAAAGGATACTGCTGAAGGTACAACAAGTGAAAGCAGTAAAGGACAAAGTAAAATAAAATCTGGGGGTCACGATGCTCAGGATAAAAGGCAACATCATCAACAAGAACGTGAAGATGAAAAATTACCCAAGAAACACAACCATGCTGAAGCAAACGGGAATGGGAAATCGCACTTGCTTCCACCTTTGGCCAGAGTTCAGACTGAAATTTCTGGATCTCAAAAACAAAATGGTTCAAAAGTTTTGGCAGGTGATTCACTTGATAATGGTGATTCATCTAAAGCACCTTACCAGAGTAGGAAAGCAGAAAACCAGAATGGTCAACCTATTGTGTCGAGACATGCTACTCCAAATTCACACAAGGGTCGAGATGTTGAAGCCCCAAGTCCCCTTCGAAGGGATTCCTCGAGCTATACTGCTAACAGTGCTTTAAAAGAAGCAAAGGACCTGAAACACGCGGCTGACCGTCTTAAGGTTGGTGCACATCTTGTTTTTGCAGACATTATTACTGTATTGTTACTACGATTTCATTACAGAATTCTATTTTGCAGAATTCTGGATCAACAGATAGTAATGGATTTTACTTCCAAGCTGCTCTCAAATTTCTCCAAGGAGCTTCTTTGTTGGAATCAGGGAGCGGTGAAGGCACTAAGCACAACGACATTATGCATGCGGTGCATATTTATAGTAGCACTGCAAAGCTCTGCGAGTAAGTTATATCACCGTGAATACTTATGGGCTATGATTCATGTGCTTTTTTGCTTCGGTTAGCAAGTTTTTAAATGGTAATGGGGTAGTTGCGTAGTGATTATGTTTGTTGAAGTAGAGTTACATAGGGTAGTTGCATAGTGATTATTCTTTTTTGAGCTAGTTACCTTCTTGGTAGTGATGATAGGGTCTTTGCATTATTTTTGTTGAACTAGTTACATTTTTGGTAGTTTTTGTGCTCGTGAATATGAAAGATCAAAAGACATGGCTGCTGCTGCTTTGGCGTATAAATGCATGGAGGTTGCTTATATGCGAGTGGTTTATTCTGCTAATACCAATGCAAGCAGGGATCGAGTTGAGTTGCAATCTGCTTTACAAATTGTTCCCCCAGGTAAGTTTAGATGCAATAAATTTGAGGCATGATTACCTCTAGACACCCTAATGTTTGGTCTAATTACATTATTTCGTCGTAAGGCCTGAGAAGCATCCTTGAAGCTTTGTAAACACTGAAAAACTAAAGGTCAATTGGGAAATTTTCTCAAACTTCAAAGGTGTCTCTACAATCATTAAAACCTCTGGGGAACCGTAATGTTTTCTTTACTTTCAAGGGGTGTTTCTGTAATTACATCAAACCTTAGTGGGTGTAAATGTAAATATCCGTATTTTTCAATTTGTGGTTTAAAATAAAATTACATAATACCTTTTAGACTCCTCGTCATATAAGCAAAATCGTGACAAGCCGAAGCTTGGATAACGGAATTTTGATGAAGCAATCTAGCCGTTTGGTACTTGTACCATCACTTAACATTTTTCCACTCTCTCGTCAGGGAATAAGTAGTGCCTGGTCTTCATTATGCCAAACTTATAGCTGGACTTTCCCTCCCTATGCCAAACAGGACAACTAGACATCCAAAATGATGAACGACGTCCCTTTTACATGTGATGATTGAATACTTGTTTTGAGTTCCTAAAACTAAACTTGATATCAAGAAACGTGTAGCTGCAGTAGAAATATATTTATCTGGCTAATTATTTTTCTAAATGATAACAACTATGACAGTCCTAATTGTAGTTTTCCAATTCCATTACCATTTTAGGTGAATCACCTTCTTCATCAGCTTCTGATGTTGACAACTTGAACCAACAAGGAACTACTGATAAGGCTTCCTTGGCCAAAGTTGCAGAGTCTCCTCAAGTTTCAGGAAGCCATATCATCACTTCACGGAATCGTACTGGCGTCTCGCGGCTCCTAAGTTTTGTAAGTATAATTGTATTTCCATCTTTTCAGATCAGAATATTAGTAATTAGGCTGACCAGTCAGATACACGTGGTACTTAAATAATTCGAGCAAACATGCCAAATGAAGAAAAAACAACCTTATTCATCCTTAAACTATCTCGTCATTCTCGAGTGGGTTATGTGTTGCACGTTGTATATGCAGTCCGTGTTGTTCTAACTAAGAATACTCTATCTTGATCAATTATTGTCAATATTTAATATATTTAGAGAATATATAATTTACACTGACATAAGGCATTTTTTTCGGTCGAGAACTACTCATCAAAATGTTTTATTTTCCACCGGTGGCTATGCATGCACATATTATTGGGCATAATTTTAGCATAGCATAAGATACTCTTATATAAATGTACCAGATTTTGTTGTCCAATTCTTTACTAACTAGTGGGATTACGTGGGTATCAATCTAAGTTTCTCATTCATCTTCTTGCACTAAGGTTGGTTGAAATCTGAACGTTGTGACAGCATTCAGTTTGTGCTTTTCCTTAGCGTTGCTTTTTCTTAGTGTTTCAAGATTTAGATAATGAATGTTACTCTTTGTAGGCCGAGAATGTTAACCTTGCGATGGAAGCGTCAAGGAAATCAAGAAACGCTTTCACTGCTGCTACTTCAGCACTTGGAGAAACCTCACATAGAGAGGGTATAGGCTCAGTAAAAAAGGCACTTGATTTCAACTTCCAAGATGTTGGGGGTTTATTGCGCCTTGTTCGAGTTGCAATGGAAGACATCACCCGTTGAAACGGCCTGTTGCTGCTATTGCTGATGCTCATCTTCCGTCTTTTCTTCAAAAAAATTGAAAAGGATATGCTACTCGACAAATTCCATTCAACGCATTGAATCATGAGCTCCATAACGCTCTTGTAAAATCTGTATAGTTATCCTTGAGTTTGAAAGCTTGTTCTATTCTTTAGTACAGTTGCTTTTGGGCAATAATAAGGGCCTCGAATTTTCTCTGAGTTTGGTTGATGACATTGTTAAAGACTTTCATGTGGTTCATAATCAAAGTCAGAAATCACCATCATCTTGTTGATCGAAGGTCTATTTGGTTTCTAAGAGGACCCTGAGTTGGAGGTCCTGTACATCCATGTTATACTCATAATAATTATAATAAAAAAACAGAAAGAGTCCCGATGTCTCGGCTCCAAAAATTTATTCTACGAAATGGATTGTATTCTGAGGTTAGTTTTCATTTAACTATATTCTAGAGTCAATTAATATTTGTCCCTCTCGGCTCTTACTTGTGTTATTTAATGTCTTGCAGGTCAACCAACACAAATTCCAATCTTGCCACCTACAGAATTTGCCCCTTGTATTCATCTAGCATATAGAATAATTTGCTAAATTCTGTTTATCTCTAGTTGAAAGTAATAGGTAGTCATTTATGCTTCTCACGGACGGTAGGTGTACATATAAATGTGATATGGAGTTGTTTCTCCAGCAATATAAGATGTGCTTTATCCGTGGAAGCTGTAATCAAGTCAGAGTTGCTATACATAAATCGTCAACCAATGTGAGGACTTCACAATCTCTTTGGCGTTCTGGATATGAATGCTCTACAACCATCTTGATTCAACAGGTATTTTGCGATCTCCTTTCTCTGTTGAAATGACATGAGATTGTGTTTAATGTTTAACATATCTTAAGGATTCTTGGTTCTTATTATATTTTATGCCTGCTTTTGTATCCCTCTCTTTTGAGAAATGCACATGGCCACCTTTTCCAGGTTAACTTACTCCGCTGGCACATCAAACTGGCATTTATCTGCGCTTTAGCTTTTTCTGCATGACAAAATTCTAATTTGGTTAAAATTTCGAAAATATTAATAGAATTGTACTTAGTGCATTGGTTTTGCACCAAATCATTCTCATCCTGTCCTGTTCTGATTTTCGTTCTTTGCTACTAAGGTTATGAATGTTTTCCAAGATATTCTTGTATCATCTTGGTCTTACAAAAGGAATCTTTCGACCATTTTTTCACAATCCTCGTTTGAATGAAGTTGTTTCTTTGAATCTTGAAGCTGGTAATTGGTGAAATCATCGTTTATATGTAGCCTTGCATCCTGGCACAAACTAACCAATTCTTTTTGCAGGTCGCTAGGCACGGGAAAAGCTTCTGAGATACGTAAATATGAATATATGATTATTCTGGTGTCTTATTCTTGTGAAGATTTTAGAATGTATCATCTCTGCATTTTGATCTTCCTGTAAACTTTATGAGGAAATGCATTACTGATATTACAAGCTAAAGATTCGTGAATCTTTATGTCTAATTAGTTTGTACTGAGCTGAGGCTCTAGCACGACTGGGTAGTCCACAGTCTACAAAATGTTGGGCGTGTTCTCATATAAAGTCCCGTAGAGAGTCCCTGTCAACTTGTGTCTTTTCTATTTTGGAAAAAGTTCAACATTTCAAGTCATGAGCAATGCTAACCAACTCAGTCGTGATTTGGGTATCATAGTTCTGGAGGAGGGGTTGGTGTAGTAAAGTTCATAAAAATTCGAACTTTTAAGCAAAAGAGATCATTTAGATATAAAGAATCTTCAAGTAAAATTTAACAAAATTGAATAAACAAACAACTAATAATTTTATTTGGGTTTTTGAATATTTCGTTTATGCATATATATATAATTATCATAACCGATTTACATTTTATCACTAAGGTGTATGGGGCTGTGAAGGGACAATCAGAAATATCTATATGATGTAAATTGGTTATGATAATTATTATATTTTTTCATTGGTTTTATTGTTTTTTTTTTTTGTTTTTTTTTGAATTCTATTTTGCATTGATTATATCAATTGGTGATTTGATTTGTAAAGATTCTGGGATGGTAGAGAGAAAGAGAGAGAAATCGTTTAACTCTTTTTAGGAATTATCATAAAATAATGGACGTATAAGCGGCATAAATCACTGGAGTCTTAATCAAAAGGGTAAAATCTAAAAGAAAAACCTCAATATTTTTGCTCCTTTGGAAGAGAACTTGTTCTGTTTGTATCACTTGTCATTTAATAAATTGGTTGATTATTTAAGTGACTTCTAGTTTATGAGTTGAACTATCATATTGACTTTTAGAAGACTAACCTTTCAGTTTGTTTAATATAATTTTACAAGTTGAGCAGTTATTGTTGCAGTTCAATAAACTTTACTTAATTAAGTGTATGTTTGAAAACTCAAGTACTTCGTAAATCTTGAATTTTCATTTTTGTATTTGACCCAAAAGTGAAGTAGTTTAAATTTGATTTATCTTTATTGGGTTTTAAAATGATTTGGAAAAGAATCTAAAAGTTGATCTTTTTGTGATAGAGTGTTTGCAAGAAAAAATGCGATTCTACTCATTTTCTTGTAATTTGACTATAATATCCATAACTAATACATAATTAACATCTAAATGCATTAAGATTAATACAAATTTAAAATGTTGAAGTTGCCGCAAAGGTATAAGAAAAAAATATATAAAATAATAAGAAGAACTATCTACTCTTCACATCCATATTGTTATTTATTTTAGTAGATTCTTATATATTTTGCACTAATAACTTTGATAATTTAATTACGTTAGAACAATTTTATTAAAAAGATTGTAAGAATGATTTAATTTTTAAAGATATCTATCTAAAAACCGAATTTGATGAATCATTATATAATTACGCTCGTCAATATGGTAGGAAAGAATTTAATCATTAGTAAAACTCATTAAAATCATTTCTAGAGTGGTAAGATTTTTTTAGTAGTAGAATAAAGACTCCAGATTTTTTGTATTAAGGTTTGAGTTTATTTGATATGTTTTGTTATTTGATAATCAAAGATAAGGGTATAATTAGATAAGTAAATTTTAATTTATTTTTAAATTACTACCATAAGCTAGAAGCACCCCTTTACCAACTTCAAAATTGTGAGGGTTTTTAGCTTAAAAAAAGTTTTCAAACTATAGAAACTGGATTTGCAAACACCCAAACTGCTTAATTTAAGTCAAAAGCTAATTTTAACTTTTTTTAAGAGTTTGCAAACACCACCTATATCTTTGTCTTGTTGCTTTTTAACCTCTTTCACAGAACATGTTATGAATTTTAATTTAACATTCATTAGTTGACAAAAAAAATTGTTGATGCTTTATCCGATATTGTGAGTTATTATTTTAGTTAGATAAATTTTTTCTGAGCCATATTACCATTTTAAGTTCCCAATTATGTTCTGAAACGTCCCGAGGATAACGAAGAAAAAGAAAAAAGAATAGGGGAAAATGAGTATTTCAGGAAAACTTCATGAAAAATAAAATGTTCCTCCTTTTTTATTTGATTGGCATTCCATCAGCTTTATGGAAAAAGTTGTACTTAGTTTGCTACTCATCGTCATTTTCACATTGTAAAATTGTTAATATACTTTAAAACTCAAAGTATACATATTAAATATTTTTTATCTTCTTGAATTTAGTTTATGTTTTAGAATTTTAGTTTTTATCTATTAAAAATATCTCCACAACTTCTTGAATAAGAAATAAAATACTAATTTATTTTAATATATATTAAAATTTGCAAGTGCTATCAATACACTAAGTGAGTAAATTCTAGAGTTCCATGAATATTAGTTATAGTGTTAGATGAATTTTGGTGAGAAATCAAAAAATTGAGAATTCGAGAAAGATGAATAGATTTTCCTATCTTTCCTCCATCTTTTTCGATAAGAAGTATCCAAAAAATTGCTTAGTACTAATCATTGAGAAAATAAAAAATTTCATTCTCTTTTTCTTGTTCTCCATTTTTCGTGTAACCAATCAGAGCCTTATGATAAAAAAGATTGTAAACATATCAGCTTTTACTTTAGGTTTTTCAACAACCCAGTAATCCCTTATATCATTTATTCTATCATTTGTTTAACTTTAATTACAATAACGGAATAATTATGCACATACAGTTTATGTTTTAGACAATCTACCAATATGTTAAATAAATCACAACATTTTCGATAAAAGCATTTGGCACAACGCGTTTTGATGGGCGTATGAATCAGTCTCTTAGCCAAGATTGGGCCCAATCAATGGAAGACATTTGTTTGGTTTGGTGGCATCGCATTAGGATATTCACTCTTATTTGGCTAATGTGTACATCAAACTAAGATAATTTTTGTCCATTTTAGATAAATCAGAGCTACATAACCAATATTTGTTAATTGTTTTCTTTTTAATGACATTGACAATATTGTCCTTATTTTCTCTCAATTGTCACACAATATGCACGCAGTTTGATATGTCTCTCAATTGTCACACAATATGCACGCAGTTTGATATGTGGTCTCATAAGGGTCGATTGCTTTACTTTAGTTCCTTCTTATAGGAAAAGAATGAATTCAAGAGTTCTAGACAGGAAAAGTACACAATCATACCTAAAATGACTGGGCGCCATTCGGAATAGAAAGAATAGAATATGATGTCTGGGGTGGAAAGATTCGATAGATGTCTTATAGAGTCTTATGGGAAATATCAGTCTCTTTTTGTTTAAGAAAAACGAAGGCCATCCTCCTTTCGACATGAAGAGATCGATTCCCTGCAGTAAATATGCTTGTATAAACTCACTTTTACAAAATACGACCAAAATCATTTCCTTGTTCCTCGTCAGACAAGGACCACATCCCAATTTTTTTGAGTTCCTCTTACATAGCAAAAATGCATCTTACATCGCGATTTTCCTCAAAACATTGTCATGGAAGCCCTAACATTCATACATAATTAAACATGACTTCAACAACCAATATTCTCTTGTCATTAGTCTATTAAAAACACATGTTTTTCTCAAAACATTACCATTGAAACTCCGAAATTCGAACACAATTAAGAATGGTATTTAGCGCAATAAAAATGACCTAAACCTCTGTCACCAACAATTTTTGATCCGTGTTGTAATTTTACCAAGTTAAGCCGCAATTATCCTAAATCTAACGAACTACACCAAAACGTAGGACATTGTGCTTGATGACAATTCAATAAAACTTAGAACTTAATTTCACAAAATGTTCAAATACTTGAAGAAGAAATAAAACAAAGCATTTTAGAGATGTATAATGTATTAACGTACAAGGTAGAACGGGGTTGAGAGAAACATCGGTGCTGGAAAAGGCATGGTTGATGACGAGGGGGATTTGATTGGTACCACCATAGGCATAAATGGAAATTGGTCCATTTCAATTCATTTTCTCTAGTGCAGAGCTCATATTTAGTTGTATTTGCTCTATCTAGTGTGTTTTTAATCCTTTTCGGACAGGACAATTCCAGATGTCCCACCACATTGATGTTTTGGCAATCGTATACCTTGTATCTGCGCGTCCCATCATCCGCCCATACCACGCCATGCTAATTGATTAAGATTATTAAATCTTTTTTTTTTAATTTTTCGAGTATATTTCGACATGTTTTAGAAACTCCGTAAAAGTTGTAGTTATAATAATAATGATGTGAGGTATTTTCGTCTGGATACGTGTTCACTTGTCAACACTCCACGTCAAACTCCTTCAGTCCGTGTTGGATCCTTAAGCAACTTTTGATTTCAGAACATGCACTCAATACCACACGTGAATTAAACCCGGGCCTTTCCGGCGAAGGCACTCCGATGCTTAAGTCAGATAAGCTGGAATATGAGGTCTCGTCGTGCGTGACACCAAGTTGAATAAAACAAGTTGAAATGTGTAAATAACTCGAAAGAACACGTGAAACAAGTCGAATTGAGTATTAAGAACAAGTCGAACTGAATACTCAATTAACTCGAAATGTGTGTAGTTATAAGTCGAATTAGAGCTGTTCAGCAAAATAAGATGCCAAACATGTCGAATTTGGACTATATAACTCGAACTGGATGTTGAAAATTATGATTACGTACCTTATAATGACGACTGAGACCCATATTTATTGTAATAAGAGTCATTCATTAGCTAGAATTGATGTTCTAGTACAATTATGATTCAAAATAACTTGAATTAGAGTTGTTTTGAAATAACTTGAAAAGAGCCTTCAAACAAGTCGAACAGGCCTTGGAATAATTTGAACTGGGCCTCTAACAACTCGAAATGGGCCTGCATGGGCCTGATTTTGAGTTTTGCATGAAACTGTAATTATGCATTAAAAAATAATAGTGGTGATATGTCATAACGTAGTCCAAGATGCGCTCATGACATCTTATGAAACGTATGACGTGACAGTACCAAAATATGATACATCAAATATTAAAATTTATTTCTATAGATTTCATTTTACAAAGTAAGAAACAAAAATGTTTTTGTTAATCTGGAGGAAACGTATGAATTTTTTATACTTGCTCTTCGGTTTTATCGTATATGACATGGATCAAAGTTTTAATATCGATGTATGTTTCGGTTTTCTAAATTTTAGAAACATTTCGTAGTTTTTCGAAAATTTTATAAATGTTATAGTCGTAATATAATTGAAAACTTGATCTGACTTTATCCTTCAGCCAAACAGACCTTTAAAATAGAAGAATAAGCAAAATTTTAAAAACGACACTCTTTCGCTGCTCTTATGAGCCTTCACCTAAAATTCAATCTCATAAACCCTAATTTCAATTTCATTTTCAATTCCCATTTTCTCCATTCTTTCAGTTCCTGTAACCCTAAATCCCAATCGGACAATTCTAAATCCCCGAGTTCATATTAGCTAATTTCTAAGTGTCATTCGTAAACCCTAAATCGCGATTCTTCGCGATCTGTAAAATTGCAGCTGAGTAAATGGCGCCTTCGGAGAATCAACAAATGGTACTCGCGGTGCAAACGACGTCGTACAGAGATTTGTTGGAGTCTCAGAAGGATCTGCTGCAGAGTCAGATCGGTTATCTTGAACGGGTCATCGCCACACAATGCGAACTCACCGGCACCAATCCTCTCTCTCAAGAGATGGTAGATTGATTTGTTTTTTTTTTTTTATTTAATTTTTTTATAGTTTTTTTTAATTGAATTTTATAAGGTGTGGTTCTTATTTGATCGATCTGATTATTTTTAATTGAAATTATTTCAGGCTGCTGGAGCGTTGTCTATTAAAATAGGTGAGACCTGGTTACTTTTTGTCGGTATGATTATCGTGGTTGCTGGTGTTCGTTGAACGTTGTTGTTGTTGTGCTAATTAGTTTGTGTAGCGTTTTTGGGTGAATTTGGTGATGGTTGTGGGCTGCATTTTGATTTTGTTGTCTATGTTTACCGATTATTGTGTTAAATAAAAAAAAAAACGTTGTATTTATTGCCTGATAAAGCAAGTAAATAAACGTGTTGGTTATAGCGTATTCTCTGATGGATGGGTTTAGGGAGTTCTTATTATGGTGTGAATTGGTTCTAATGTTTGGAGATTTGTAATATTTACTTTTACTATATGAATTCTTTTGTAGGAAAGAGGCCTAGAGATTTGTTGAATCCCAAAGCTGTAAAGTACATGCAATTTGTTTTCTCTATAAAAGATGCAATTAGCAAGAGGGAAACTCGGGAGATCAGTGCTCAGTTTGGAGTTACAGTGACTCAGGTTCTCTCCATTCTTTTTGGTCAAATCTATTCTCCTTTCGTTTGTTGTGTGACTCAAGTGAACTTTAGTACACTTCGCGAAGTTTGTATCTGTAATTTTTTTGTTGGTCCTATTGGGGTGGAATTGAAGTATGTGAGATTTCTAAGTAGAAGTTGGTCTCTCAAGATATGCATTTATGATGAAAACTTACTTTCACTGATCTTCATACTGCAACTCATTAATCTTTATATTTTAATTACTCGCAGGTTCGGGATTTTTTTGCTGGTCAACGGTCAAGAGTGAGGAAGCTTGTCAGATTTTCTGGAGAGAAGGCTGATGAATCTCCGGCCTGTGAAGCAACGCCTGGGGCAATGGCCTCAACTTCTGAACAAAGCATTCCTGCGGAACCAGTACCGTTGAACACGATGCCTCCTACAGAAAATGAAGAAGGGCCTTCTTGCTCGGCACGGCATGAGGTTGTAGCTTGCATGGAAGAACCTGACAGAAATTTCATTGAAAATGTTTTTAGATTAATGAGGAAAGAAGAATCATTTTCTGGACAAGTGAAATTGCTGGACTGGATTCTGCGTATAGAAAACCCTCCAGTGCTAAAGTGGTATTGATTACTTTGGTACATAAATGTTCTGATTCATTGCGAGTCTTTTTGTTTTCTCATATTTTCTATGTATTCTTATATTATGCAGGTTTTTGGATGAAGGTGGAATAATGATATTAGCAACATGGTTAAGTGAAGCAGCTTCTGAAGAACAAACAAGTGTTCTTCGTGCTATGCTTAAGGTAATTCTACATATAATATTGTCTAATCATGCACTTGATTTTTCTTATAAGCTCCTAAGAGTGTCATGGACTTTTTTCAGGTGCTTGATCACTTGCCTCTAAAGAAGGCCCACCCTGTGCAAATGTCCGTTGTATTGCACAGTGTTGGTAGACTGCGATTTTATAGGAAACCTGGTGTGTTCTTTTACTTTCCTTGGTGCTTTGATCCCTCTTTCTCTGTTTTTGTATGTCAATCATTCATGTCTTTGTGAAAATGTAGTCCAGATGCACATTTGAGCAAACTGTTACCTAAAACTTTCGACATAATTTACTTTTAGTTACATTTACCATAGATGTATTACTCTTTTTCACCGCGAAGTTTTGGGCTCATCTTTTCTGGTTTGAAGATCAGATATTGCAAGCAGATCCAGGATTCTATTACATCAATGGCGCAAACAGTACTCGAACCGGATCCAAGCTCTGCAAGGAAGCCAGTCAGCCTGGGATGCACAGGATGAGATGCTTTTGAAGCAGAGGTTAGCCCCGTACTTTATCTCATCTTTGAAGATAGTGATTGTTTGCGTCAATTATTAATTAGTCTGTTACTATGTGCAGCTTTGATGAAGTTATGGGAAATGAATTGTGGGACCTTAAAGATGACAACTCTGTAAGTCTTCTAAGATTTCAACTGCATTATTTGAAAAGTTTATGCTGCTGTAGGTTCTAACCAATTTCACAATTTCAGCAAGATGCTCAGAGGCTCTTGTGTAATGATCCAGAAAACCATAGGTATGTGACTTGTACTGTTCTATTTGTTTGATGTTGTTGCTGTTTTTACAAAATTGTACAATTCTTACACATTCACTTCTTTCACAGGAAGCTGGACACTCCACCTCTAAAATTGCTTACAGCATCTGGAGATGAATCTAATAAAAGGCGAGGTGTTATGTCATCTCGTATCCTTCTTTTTGACTTTGGAGTTATTCAGTTTCTATTTGGTTTGAAGTGGGGGGCAGCTAATCAGCTAGTGAAATATGTTTTAATGTTTTGTTACTGGATGATACTAAAAAGAAGCCTATCTCAAGCTCTGTGCATACATAGATTTATAGATATATATTATAACTAGTATCCACCCCTCAAGTATTTCGTTTCCTCATTTCTGTTTTCTTTGTATGCTTTAGTTTTTTCACCTTTGTAACATTCTCTGACCTAGTTCTATTCGGGTAACTAAATTCCTTGGTGAATTCTTCTCTGTGAAATCGATTGCAGAAGTGAAAGCTCGTGAACGATTCAAACAAATGAAAACACAATATTTTTTGAAAATGGAAAACAAGTCAGATGTGTGATTATATCATTGAGAGCGTCGGGAGGTGGATCCCAAGTATTTTGGTTATTAGGTAGATCACCAGTGCTGATATCAAATGGTGTCTTTAAGGAAAGAAATGAAAATTGAAAAAATGTATAACTGGTATACATTTTAATCTGTGGTTCAGTGAATGGAGAGCTGACATTAAGTTGTTGCACATAATTTTAACGTAAAACCATCTTCAGAACTCTCGTGGGGTGTGCAACTCAAATTTTGAGTTCGTTACTTTAGCATTTTACCATGATTCTTTATCAAAAACCTTCTAAGAATAAAAGCAGCCTTGTATAATGCTGATGGTGTGTACCTATCAAGATTCCCAACTGCTCATAGAAGGATTCAATGATTTGTGTAGTTCATAATAACAAAAATTGTACACCCCTTGAATTTACCAAGCTATCTTGATTGCTGTGCTTCTGACTTCATAGATTGAGAAGCTTGGAGTTAATTTTAAAAGTTAATCCTTGTCTTTAAATAATCAAAGTCCTATCATCTTTAGTGACAAGACACCATGTAAGACGCTGTAGTTCTATATTCGAAATGAGGGGTTGAAGCTTGAAGCTTTCTTCCAAGGGTTGTCTATTGCAAGTCTATCTTAAAGGAACTTTCATATTTGTGAGTACCTAGTTTTTAACAACACTAATAGGAAGCGAGATACTGGAATACTAGGGAAAGAACACACTCTTATACACCACGTTTTGTGTGGACGTCTCATTGTGCTCGGAGAATATGGAAACAAGAGCTTAAAAGTGTGGTACTGCATGCAATCCAAGATCCTAGTGAAATTTCTCCCTGCTTCAGTTTCTTGCACATTCCTGTTTATATGCTGTGATTTAAAGTTGAAAAAAGGTGAAATGTGGGAAATAGAGGACCCCTTCTGTGATAGATGCGTTGATTTAATAAAAGCTGTGAGTGTAGATGACTTTTGCAAACAAGCTTCTTGGAGAAGGGTTAGGTGGTTTCAGGTGATGGTATGATACTAACAATTAACACTACAGAAATGCTTAGAAGTATCCTCAATTGATGAGCTGGTGAATTAATTAATATGGAATAAACTATAAAGGCATTTTTCTGCGAATTACAGTAATTTGTCCCCATTTTTCTTTTCCATATAAGAAAATTGCTAAATGCGAGGTCTCTGGAAAATTGGTTGGCAAAGAGTAAATCTAATCTTTAAAGTGTTAGGTACTGTCGTCCTGTACATTCAAGTCTTTTGCAATGCAGGCTTTCTTCTGATTATTATTACAAGGCTTGCAAAATGGTTAATGAGAGACCAGAAAAGGGGGTAGAGATCCATGGGTCATACTTTCAGCTGTAAGCTGTATCTACATATAATTTTATTTCCCTCTTTAATAAGATGGAAAAGCAATGATCTCCTCCAGCGATAATGTTTGCTTAAAAGAAACTATTGGAGGTCATTATGGCTAAAAAAGTAGGGATGGGTTAAACATTGAATATCAAGATAGAGTAGAATTGTGAGATAATGTCATTCAAGTTTAACACGCGAAGGGAGAATCTGATTTGTCCCCTTGATTGAAATCTATAAAACACAATAGACAAAAATAGGTGATGTTTGGTGTTAACATAGGGTAGGTGGCGAGTAACTTGGGGTTCAGTTTATCAATCCTCAATTCGATCAAGTTAGTCAACGGCTGAAAAGGAAATTTGTGACTGCTGATTCATTCTACCTGTAAAGGAGAAAATGCAATTTATGATGCTCCATGATTGATCATTTGCAAGAGAAACACTACCTAAGAGCCCACTCACTACTTACATCTTTGGCTGATTGATAATGTTCTTAAATACGTTCATGGAGTTTTGTTGTCTTTAGAATTGCTTATCCTTTCTTCACACTTTTGTGATATATGCTTCGTCTTTCTTAGTTCTGGAATTTTGTATGACTTAACTACTATAGATACACGGGAGCGTCGAAAAGTTCAAATGGTGGAGCATCCAAGTCAAAGAATGGCAGTGAGGACTTCCCAGGTTGCAAAGTCAACACCTACTACTCAAAGCCGCCCACTCTCAGCTGATGACATTCAGAAAGCAAAGATGCGTGCTCAATTTATGCAGAGTAAGCATGGGAAGACAATTACCAATTCTGATGATCAGGTAAAGCCTGAAATCCGGAATAGGTCTACCTCTTTGCAGGCCAGTGTTTCTCCGTCAGTTCCCAAACCTTATGTTCACCCGGAGCTTGAGGGACAGAGGAAAGTTGAAAATGGTCTTTCCAAAGTAGCAAATGCACAGGGAGCTCTGAATTTGGAGGAACCTCCCTCAAAAAAGTATAAGAGAACACAGATACCATGGCGAACACCTCCAGGTACGTTATCCTTCATGTCTTGTCTATCGGTCTTGTTCAAGTGTTTTTTTACTGTTTCATTTTATATTCGAGCAGAGCATACAATAAACCAAGTTGACCTTTTTTCTATATTAAGCCTTTTCTCCCCAAGAAGTTTGACCAAGCTTAATGTGCTAAGACATTACTTTTTGTAATGGCTTGAAGGACAATATTTTTCAACAATTGCTCTTGGTTTATTTTTCCTTTCCCTTTTCAGAAGTAATTTGCTGCTTCGTTGTTTTGCCCTTGGCTAATTAACTATGAAGTTTGTTGCTGCATTTATATGAGATATTATGAAATATCTGAAGTCAAGGGATATGATTTGATTTGTGTATAAATATATATTATCTGAAAAATCAGCATCGACTATGGAATGCCTTGAGTAACACTTTATGAAAATATTGGCCCCGTAATATGTGCATTATATATAGCATTACAAAATTTTACATACTTTGGCCTATTGAATTATATTATCTCTTAATAAAAAAGAGTATCATTTCGCAGCTATCATGCAAACTCTCTGTTGATCCCCTGTTATTGCTGGGTTTGCAATTTAAGTACTAGTTAATTAACCTCATACTTAATAAAATAAAAGTTCAATTGATACAATATGGTTATCATTGAAAAATGGGTTGCAATACGACTCAATGTTTTGCTATTGGGAGGAATCTTGTCTCTTGCTCTTGGTGGACATGCTACTTCCACGAAAGAATTTACAAGATAAATGGAGAATAGCAAAATGGAGAAAGTGCGAAGGAGGTGTTCTTACAACAATTGACTAGTAACCATGTATTTTGTTCCATCTGTACCTAAAACAGTGGTTTTCTTCCTTATAAATATGGAATTCGTATTGTGAATTTCCCGATTCGGTCTTATGAAGTTCCTAATGCCTACAAATCAATCTCCGCACTTAATTTGTTCTCATTCACTTCTTCTGGAGCAAGTGCACTGTCAATTTAGTTTCTATCGAGCCACATTTCACTAATTTTTTGAGCCCGAGCAATAATGGTAAACAAACAAATGACTCGAAGATAAAGGCTTATCTTTTAAAGCACGTAATAACAAGATACCTGGCTCTGGCTCTTCTTCGACATACTGCTCTCCTCGAATAATGGTTGTACGTTGTGAGAATCAGTAAGTGTATATCAATAACTGTGCTACTGAGAAAATGCCTGTTCCGATCAACGTCTGCCGAGGTTAAATATTTGCATGACCTATAAACCCAACTTATTAGAAATACAAGACAGCCGATTCGTAGAATGCATTCGACTCTCCCTCCGATATTCACCTTTCAAGCAATCAATTTGGTGTAACATCTTATCTAACACCATTTTGTACGAACTAGAGTAGGAGACGCGTATTCTGCAACATAATGGATTGATTGATCAGCCCCTCTCAAAGACGAAACGAGCATCAATATTCACTAGATGAGAATGCATAAAAGACTATTTAAATTTGTTAAATTACAGTAATTCAATGTAACTAAAAGTGATCACATGCACTTGAAATTTGGTCGAGTATCTTATTTGGATAGAATAGTTTGGAGTATTTGATTCAATAGTATATTTCTTTGTAATTTGCACGGCTGTGAGTCAACGTATATCTATTACTATGCACGAAACTGATAAGTGTAAGCTGATTTTTTTTGGTAATCTGCATGAACCAAAATAGATTTTTCTAAGGTGCATGACACTGATAAATATATGTTGTGGTTTTCTTTCGTTGACTTATGTTTGTATCTTTATCCATATCTTCTCTTATTTGGCTACTTCTTTTTTTTTGCCATCTTGTGTCAGTCTTTAATGTTAGCTCAACCGATCACGTTATCACATTTTTTTTTTTTTTTTTTGTAATATGAAGTTAAAAACGGATGAGTTGAGTGCTGTAAGATTTGTTTTCATTGGACATCTGACTTCAACTGAACCCGTATAGATTTCTAGGTACTTATTCATACCATTTCGTTGTTTCATGCAGAAATACAAATTATGGATGAATGGCATGTCGGTACTGGGGCTAACAGCAAAGAAGTTGAAGTACAGAAAAATAGAAATAAACGTGAAAGAGAGACATTCTATAGAAGTACCCAAGAAATCCCGTTGAATCCACGAGAACCCTGGGACCGTGAAATGGACCACGATGACACCTTAACTCCTGTAATCCCCATTGAACAATTGCCGGACGAACCCCTGGAAACTCCTGTTTCCGAGAATTTTACTGAGCAAAATGGTTCAGCACTTGCCTCGGCTTCTTGTAGCAGTATGCCTGAACCCGATCTCGAGTTGCTGGCTGAATTGCTCAAAAACCCGGAGTTGGTTTTTGCACTTACGTCGGGGCAAGGTGGCAATTTGCCGGGTGATGCCATGGTGAAGCTGCTTGATATGATTAAGGCTAATGGGACGAGTGGTTTTGGTAATTTAGCTGGTATGAATGGAAATGCAGAGACTAAAGTTGAGGTCTCTCTACCATCTCCAACGCCGTCGAGCGACCCGGTGCGTAATTTTAGAGCATTTTGTACGCGGCTTCTGAAATTTTACACAAAAATGTTGGAACTTTTTAGTAATATTTTTCCTTTCAGTGTTGTGTGCCTTGCTGGTTGTCTCTATGTTCGGTCGTGAGATGAGGGAATTAAAAATAGGATTTTAATTAAATGGTACAAAGTATAATAATACACTTTGAAGAATGAATACACACAAATAACGTTCAAGAAGTGAAAAAAGCATCTTACGTCTCCACTTTTTCTTTTTCTTTCTCATTCTCAGTTCTCTGTTTTCTTTTCTTCTCCGACAGTAACTCACATTCAACCAAAAAGCCACAATTTTTCGTCCATATAAATTAAAATATAATGAAAAACATAAACCAAATTGTAAAAAGAAGAAGAATAAGACAGAGCTGTGACTTGTGATAGTGATGATTAAAGAAAATAACCATACAGAGTTATTGACAAGGGAACGCTAGTGGATAAAGCCAATTCTCATGCTCCATATATTTTCTTTTGTCCAATGATGATGTCATTATTGCTTGAACTTATCATTTGACTGGTGTTTCTTCTGAATATGCCGTTTGATGAATTTTCATATTTAATGCAGAATGGACCGAAGCCCGATTTTTCAAGAAATCCATTTACAAGGCAGCATGCAATGGCCAACGGCAATGCATATCAGGTTCCGGCTGCCGTTGTAGTTCAGCCTCAAATTCAGGCCACCACAACCTTTGTCCCACAAATTCAAGCAGTTCAACATTTGGCGGTGCCGCCGTTAGTATCTTCTCTTCAACCTTCCGTTCAGTTGCCTGAACAGTGGCATTCACCTGCAAATGGACTAAATTACCACCAACATCTTAATTCTACTACCAATATTCAAAACATGACCCCACAAAATATGATAAATGAGAATGTCATGGTCAACTCTAATCGGGCTCAATCGACACCCCATTTTCCCTATTCACAAGAACATACAGATTTGAATTCACTGAGAACAAGACAGAATCTTGAATCAAATTATCACAACTACCAAAACAATGCAAACCTGAATAATTATAACACATATGCTAGAGGACCTATGCAGGGTGCAATGCCCTCCATGGATGGTAGAAACTATCTTGCGGGGCGGCCCGGATACGATAATTGGAGCCCGGATAACAGTCCATCGAGACGCCACGAATATGTATCGGGGCAAAATTATCAAGAACCGCACAGATATGGATCCAGACCCGAAAGGACTATGCCGCAGAATATGGGGCACCCTTCTGGTTATGGAGAGGGAGCTGGAAATAAAAGGTGGAGGGATCAGAGAAGATAGTAGTTACTTTTGTTTGTGCTGTGGAGATTAGTAGTGATGGGGAATGAGAAAATTGGGCTGATTTTGAATGTTAGTGGTTGGTTATAGAACTAGGAAAATCCTTTTTGTTGCTGAAATGGTTGTACTGTAAATGTATCGAGGATATTCTTGATTGGTTCGATGTAGCAATGAGTTTTACAGACAAATTTAGAAGGAATATTCATGTCTGTCAGCTGGTGACTGTAACTGTGAGAAACGCCCATCATTTGATGCTTGGTTTGAAAATTAAGATACTGTAAGAACAATTTAGCTGCTGTGAAAACCTGTACTTTGGGCAATTGGGCCTCTTCTTGATTTGTCAATGTCAAAACCTAGGGAGCGGTTTTAGGAAAAAAAAGCAGAACAATTGGGCTTGGCCACTTGAGAGGAAAACGCGAAGATTCTCTCTTTGTGCAGTGGAGTGTTTTGTGGAGTTATAATACTAGTAATTATGCGGTATGTTAATTAGTACAGTTTTTTAATGGAGAATGTTAAATTGAGGTAATAAGTTGAATAGTTTGTAAGCAAGAATCTTGGCAATAAGCTGGCCTAGTTTAATTGTACAAATTTAATAACACAACACACTTTAATAGTTAATGATTCCACAATAATAATTAATATAAACTTAAGTCTGAATCTATTAAAAATAATAATTGCTAATAACTAGTTTCACCACCGCCACCATTTGTAGCATGCTACTTTAAAATAAACATAATAAGTTCTGTTGAATCAGCAAAAATGGGGTTCAGGTTCTTGATCATCATCAACCCCAGAACTATTCACAAACTCTGCATACCAAGGATCTCATCATCATCATCATCTTCTCCTCCCAAAATTTTGAAGAATACTTGTGCAGCACCAAATTTCAAAATTCATCGGCGGTGGCACACGCACCACCACCATGACCGCCGAGATTCTGATTCCGGCGAGAAGATTTTCCGCCTTGGATTGGCCGCGGATATTGGTCTGGCCGCCGGAAAAGCCGTTACCGGGTATCTCTCCGGTAGCACCGCCATCATTGCCGATGCTGCTCATTCCATTTCCGATGTGGTAAAGTTTTGACACTTCCTTCCGTTTTTTGGTCGTCCAATTGATGGATTCTGTTTTGGAAAAAATACTCGTGGATCAGAGTTTCGGTCCGCTAAATATTAAAACTTTGAGATCTTTTTGACGTGTTTTGAAAATTCATAAAAATTGTTGTTCATGGAGCAAAGTTTGGTTTCAATCTGTCAAGTTTCGTGATTTTTTCGGGGGCTTTTTTACTCGTTTACGAAACTTTTACAAAATTGTAGTTGTAATGATATTTGAAAATTCTTACTGGGTTTTGTTTCGAATAACTGAAAAACGGAAACGTTTTTTGGTTGTTTTCGAGGAAACGTATGGAAAGTTGGGTTGAAATGTTATTTTCCTTTTCTTTCCTTCTGTTGTTTCTTTGATTGATTATGGATATTTGATGGTTTTAGGTATTGAGTGGGGTGGCATTGTTGTCGTTTAAAGCTGCAAGGGTGCCAAAGGACAAAGAACATCCATATGGTCACTTTTGATCTGTATCTATGCTCTACTCTGTTTATTCTATTACGTTTCTCGTGTCACTTGCCTTTTCATACAGCTTCAACCAGTATTTATATTGATCATCAATGTCTAAAGCTTGCCTTTAACAAAGTTAAACCAAAGTGTGCCGTAAATGCAATGTCTGAGGTAGACTTTTTGGAGAAGTTTTTTAACCTGATTCTTGTGTGATTAAGATCTCTCGAGTATCTGTAATCTAATTCGTATTCGTAAATTACAGAGCTAAATAGGCAAGCTGAGTTTACGTTCTAAATGTTTGTTTATCGTTTCAAATGCCATTAAACATCAATTTGAAGGAGAAGACAAGAGCAAAAAGTTATTCTTGTATTTCAGAAAATTAGCTTCTGTTACTGTTTGGAACATGAAATTTTATTTCTTAATTAGAAATCTGAGTACGTAATATGTCGAACTTCCTAGGTAAACAAAAAATGTGAACAATCACAAAGTCTCTTGTTACTTTAAATGGGCCTAAATTCTTGTTTTAAAATGTTCACAAAAGAAATTGAAACCTCTGGAGCAGGCTAATAAGTGTGACATTGAGTTCCTAGTTATGTACAAAAAGTGGTACTCGCCGACAAATATTTGGTATTTGTTGGAAACTTCATTGTGTTCTTCTAAGGTTTGGCTCTCAACTTGGAAGAGTTGATTACTTATGTTTTATAAACCCACACCTCTCTATCCGTGCTCAGCTCGTTGAAGTCAGTTCTAGAGGCCCTCTTACCAATATTTTTAATTTTTTCTAATTTCTAGGCAAGATTCATACTTGAGATGCTTGGTGTTAATCTCGCCCAAATTATGTTTCTACATTCATAATTTGCGATGACGAAAGTACTTGTGAGGTTTTATAGCAATATGGTGAATACTCTTTGGTGCGAAACAAATTTCATTCTTACCATTTTGGATACAAATATATTTAGGGAATCCAATTCATCGTCTTTACAATTCATTGTACTCTTCATCTTACAGGACATGGAAAATTCGAAACTTTAGGAGCCCTAGGGATATCTGGTGTACTTTTGGCAACTGCTGGAGGAATTGCCTGGCATGCTTTGGATGTGTTGGTGGTATGTCAAATACTATTGTCTGATGCAGAGGAAATATGTTACTTTATGACCATCGACCTTGTAAAGCATACTCTATGACTATCAACCTTGTAAAGCATCAGTTATAAAACATTCAAAACAGTAGATGTTGTGGTTCTCATTACATATTTCAAACATTCTTTAAATCTAAATATTTTGCATGCGCAGGAGATATTGTCGGCTGCTCCTGAGATGGTTAATCAGTCATTGGTTCATAACCATGCGCATGGTCACCAGCATGGCGGACATAACCATGGAATTGACATGGACCACCCAGTGCTAGCATTGAACATGACTATAGTATCTATAGCTGTTAAAGAAGGGTAAACTTTGAATTTAATCTTTAATCTTATGTAAAATAATAGTTCCAATTTATTTGACAGACAGTTTTTATTTGTTTATTTATTTATTGCTACTTTTATCGGTAAAGTTCCTTTGATGGTGTATATGTCTATGTTTCATTATTTGCTTCAGCAGACGTACTGCTGTATGTGAACTCCATGGTTTTTGGCATCTCTTAATCTTTTATCCATATGTTGAATTTTATAAATTTTACTAGGCTATATTGGATAACAAAGAGGGCAGGAGAAAAGACAGGCAGTGCACTCATGAAAGCCAATGCTTGGCATCACCGTGCGGATGCTATTTCATCTGTAGTTGCTCTCGTTGGGGTTGGTAAATATTTTTCACTTATTTATTTTAATTTTGATATTGGACTTCGAAATTCAACATCGTGTCTTTCCCCATTCGCTGACTATCTGCGCCAAAATTAATTTTCTACTAGTAATCTTCTCAACTAATAGCTTGATACTCATGGATGTTTGACGCTTGCTAATGCATCACTTTAAATGGATTGAAAACCAATTAATCAGAGTATGTTCTATGCGAGGCTCAGCTAGAATTTAATGATAATATTCCGTATTTATCTCAATTTCTATAGTCACATAAAGCATTTATTGCATCAGGTCTACGGATATTTTTAGTTTCATACGCCATGCAGATGATTAAATTTTCCCGTGAAATTTCTCAATGATCACATATTCTCTATAATTATCATGATCAAGTGTCTTGGCAGCTTTAGGTAACTTAAGTGCCTTAAATGCTGTCAGCCAAGTTGGTCGTATTTTATCCTTTTGTCTCTATGCAGCGATCTTTTCATAAATGTTGGAGAATTATTCTAGAGAAACAATATGAAGATATACTTCAATTTTCTGCTTTGCAATTAATCATTATTGATGTATACAGTAAATTGATACAGGTGGATCTATTCTTGGAGTTAGATTCCTTGATCCTCTTGCTGGACTTCTCGTTTCTGGAATGATTTTTAAAGTTGGACTTGAAAGTGGTTATCAGAGGTATATTATTGTTAAAGATTTGCTAGCTTTTGGAGTTCTCCTCATTATAAATTTATTCGAACATGCCATAAGGATGAAACTAACCGAAATAAGTTCTCACTGCCGGGTGAATAAATAATTCTGTTTCAGTCTTGTATATGAGTTCTGCTATAAATTGCACTGGTTTTGTAGTCTACTTATTCAACAAGACACATCCCCTTAATTTTTGTCATAGTTATCAGTTTTTGACCAGAGAGATCAGATCTTTGTTGTTCCTTACTCCCTTGTGTTTGAATTTTAGTATCTTGGAATTGGTGGATGCTGCTGTTCCATCACAACAATTGGAACCCTTTAAACACACAATATTGGGGGTTGAGGGTGTCAAGGCAAGTTCTTCACTTCTCGCTCCTTCACTTTAATTTTTGTTACTCAGTCACACTTCTTTCATATCTATTTCATTATATGGCAGACGGAAGTCTCACTTTTGTCATGTTTAGTGATTTGTTGAGTTATTAATGTATTCATTTTGGAATAATTCATACTTTCATGGTTTATGAATGGAGTATCATGATTATACATCTTAGATGTTGGTTAAAAATCGGTAATATGTGCAAGTAATTGTGTTATTTTACCACCGATTCAAGAAGAAGAAATGCTATTCAAAGAGACCATGAATCATGTCCAATATATTGAACTGTATCACATGTAGGATGTCTGTAGGGTATCGGAATGCAAAATTCATCAAGCTGATTCAGTTCCTTCAGTCAAAGACACACTTGGAAATTGAATATTAATGCAACTGTGAAGTAATGGCTAGTAAAAACCTCTTCCTATTTTTTCAAGGGAGTTTTTGGGGAGCAAACTTTAATCACAGTTAGTACAAGATCTCACACCAATTAAGCTGGTGTGATGATTTGTTCCGATACTTATCTTGCTATTTAATAAGATATCTTCAATTAAGTCTGCTGTATTCATCTAACAATTGACACTCATTAAAGAAGTTAAGGGAGGATATCTGGGACATTCAACATTTTTCACCCTTTTTTCTTTTCTTTTTTCCTTCCAAAATTTTCAAATAATTTGGGAAACTTTGACCAATATACTGCATATTATGACTTAGATATGGCTAGCCTCTTCAAAACCATGCTCAACCACCATCTATTTTGCATGTTTAACATTTTCTCTGTGATTATATTTATGTTCGTTTAAGTTTGAAATATATGTTTATGGCAATTTTAGGGATATAGCCACCTTAGAGGAAGGCGTGCTGGCTCATCTCTGTATCTTGATGTAGATGTTGAGGTATGTTAGTCTCTCATGTTTTCTGAAACCATAATAGTAATAGATATTTGTTGGTGTATCTCTCTTTATTAGATATTATCAAGTTGGTATGCTGAAATCTTGATGTAGGTGGATCCATTTTCAAGTGTTAGTGCTGCGCATGATATTGGGGAAAATGTTCGCCGTCAGCTTCAGCAGTCCCATCCGGAAGTAACAGAAGTGTTCATACACATAGGTAACAACTTGTCAAAAACTTAAATAAACAGTAAAAATGAAGAATGTGCATTATAGTGAGGCCAATGGGTTGTGCAATTACTAAAAACTCAGGCTTTGTTCTGTAAATTCCTTTCATTTTTTCCTTTATTGCCACTCTTCTACTTTTTGGTGAGATCCAAACATATTTCTGCTCCTCGGTAATTCTAATGCTTCCCGCTGTTGGGATCTGGGGCTTGGGGCTGGGGAGAAAGAAAAGCCTTGAAACTCGGATATAAAAACATCTGAGGTTCTAATTATAGGACTCGTGGAGTAGTAACAGTTCTTTTAAGGTTCAAGTTTGTAACTAGGAATTGTGAAATTTTATGTTTGCTCAGAAGGTAAAGTCTCATTTTGATTTTTCAACAGAGCCATCAACTTCAAACATTTCGCCCAGTGTAATTAACCACGAAACAAACTTTAAGGGCTCAGATCAGAGCAGTACTGTCAGATTGGAGCAAATAGATGTGGAAGATACTGTTAATAGAATTCTATCCTCTAATTTCTCGGAGGTATGAATTTTCTTTTCAATCTTATTAATGTTCTTTCTTCCTCTGCCACCATATTTTGCCCTGCAACTTAGTGAAGTCATGATAAAAGTCTGCAAGGCTTTAGCTTGAGTCAAACCCTTCTCCTTGTGTTTTGGATTGTATATCATCTCTTTTCTGGGTAATGTTTGGATTGCATACCAAGACACCATTTTATGTCATCTGAAACCTGGAAAATGGTATTTAATTATCCTTCCATTGCTTAGTATTTGCCATGTGAATTTTTAATGGGTTTCAGAAAATGGTAGTTGAGCGCATCACACACCACTCGCTACAAGGGCAGATCTTTCTCGAAATTGAGGTTACCATGCCTCCAGACACGTCGATCAGGTTAGACTCATTTTTGATTTGAAGGGATAATTAAATCTGTGCCCCTTGAGATTTGGTCGAATCACAGAAACCTCTCATGCGGTTTGAATAATTTTAGAGACACATCAGGAAGTTTGCACAAACATATTACTAAGAGAGTCATCGGATTGGAACTATCTGCATCATTTGTGCAAGTTCCATTGGTTGTCTTTGTAATTATTCAAGCTGTAACTGAAAGTTACTGTAACTACCAAAATCAGGGGATGCAGGTGTAATTATCCCTGATAAACTGCTCTTTTGACGTTGTGTTTCTGCTATAGCAATTTACTTTCGATGATGAGAAAACAGGGAGGCCAGGGAGGTTGCAGAAGCAGCTGAGAAGAAAATTGTGGAGGCGGTGCCTGACATCACACATGCCTCGATTCAACTGCGACTCGGGCGGCCAATACCGGAATTCCAACGCTGAGCTGCCAGTCATTCAACATTATATGTACCCTCCACTAAAGCACAGATTTAGCATTTCATGTAGACTTCTTGCCCTTGTTTGAGAACATACTTAACAATATCAGAAGAGATGCCCTTGAGTCCGAGTGAATTAGGCGGAACTTTATGAAACCTTGGGTTGTGACGTTTATTTTGTCACAAAACTGTCTTAGACCCCCCCATGGGCCTGGGGTTACTTGACTTGACTTACACATGCAAATAGGTATCAAACAGTAATTAGAGAACATTACTTCTGTCTTGAGTTTTTAGAATAACTTCAAATATGTTGCTTGTGTTTTTAATGAAAAGTTTTGGTTTTAGTTTGAGATGGACCGGGGACATTTGTTAGGGGTCATCAAAATAAATGGAAGCAAGTTCCTCGTTATATTTATTCAATGTTGGGTGATCTTTAACCAATATTGTTACACACCCAAGACGGAGTTTTCGACCTCTTCAATATTTCACTTTGTAATTAATTCAGATATGCGATGCATATTGAGTAAATTACAATATCAGTCTTGTAACTTTGGGTGGTTACAACAAAATCATTACTTTTTGTTTATAAATGGTAGAAATAGTTAACTTTTTTGCCTTATTAATATGACAAACAAGGACGTCATCGTTTTTCCCTTTGTTTTTGGCCAACGTAGCTATCGAGTTTGCCGAAATGATTATAAACTATCTGAGAAATATGTATGGATGGGGACTATAAATCTATCTTTTCAATATAGTAAAACAATCTATCCACCATTAAAGAATTGAAAAGAGAAGATCCAAACATAACTGGACTAAGTACTAAAACTAATTCACCAGGATAATTTGAGCTCTAAAATTGAGGAAAAAAACATGATAATTTTAGTGAGTTATAAAAAGGTGAGGGTTATTTTTGCGGCTACAATAAAACTAAGAGATTTATACTGTTATTCGCCCATTGAAGATTTGAAGATTAAGTTTACTACACAAGCGCCCATGTATTCGTTTATTCAGGTTTAGCAACGCGTATACTCGGTTTATTTGATCTAAACATAAATTCTCTTAAACTTTCTCCTCCTAAACTTTCATTTTTTGTATATTTATATTTCTAGTTTCACAAACAGGCTGATAAACGAATAAAACTACTTTATATTCTGTAGATTAACTCAAATAAAAACATCTCTAATAATGCTTATTAGCAAAATTACATCAATTTCATCCTAATCATCATGCAATGCCGCAACAGCTTCAGCTTGCAAGAATTAAAGTCCAATCCCTCCATTAAAAACTAACTGAATCCTCCATAGATTCTCATGCATGGCATGGCATGGCATGCATTTCATTTCACAACACATCAGAATGTGTTATACAATGGCTTTTCCACATCAGAATCCCCATGAGAAATCTGTTGGCCAAAAGGATCATGCATTACTTGAATTCTCTGTTCCATATCCAATCTCTGATTGTTCATATGTTGGGTCGGCCTTGATCCTCCGACGCCTAAGAAATCAACCGTAGTCATGTCGCTTCCTCCCCCTCCTCCCAATCTTGTCGGAGTCCTAGACACGAAATGACTATTCTTCCCTTGCATAATTTCCTCTTGTACCACATTTTTCAAGAATCCATTTTGGTCGCCTCCCATCAACATACCGCCGTACATCATCATGTCACTCACTGCTGATCCACCACCGTCGAACAGCTGTGCCACCTCTTGTGGGCTTTTCTGCATATTGAAAAGTATACATAAAATTATTAATGTCTAGTCACTCATAAACTTAAGCTTTTAAATTTGGCATGATACTTTAAAGGGGTAATAGAGCTAGGCCGAAAAGAAGTCCGAACCCCTAAAGCGTGTCAAAAAGAACTACAGCCTGCATGTGAGGGGCGTATTGATATAAAAATATAAATGATTAATCCCTCCACAAGTTTAGCTCTTAGACGAAGCGGATATTAAATACTGCATTACCTGAGTCGCAAATCCTCCATTAAACGGTGACACCTGTTCGTTTTGAGCCTGGGCCTGGAAATTATCGTAGGAATTCACAAAGGTCTTCTGCATCATGGGGGAGTTCATAGAATTACTCGCTGTTGCACCCATTTGTGCCGCTTTCTGCAACAGCGCAGTGGCAGACATGTGGGCTGATCCAGAAATCTGCCCCAAGTTTTTATTCTCCTGGTTATAATTGTAGCCTGATGGACTCGAATTCGAACTGAGCTGAAGCCCCGATGATGATGACGGCATCCCTCTCGGGCTGAAAAGGGTGCCTGAACTGGTAGAAAACATGTTCATAGGCTTGAACGGCGTAGGGATCAGCTCATGGGACAGTGATTTAAGAGGATTGTTGAATTCGGCAAAGCCAGTCGATGAATTTGTGTTGGTACTTATGGGCATAGTTGATATTAGATCAGTCATTTGAGCGTGCATATTTGGAGCCATGGTACTTTCCATCATTCCTTGGTTCATGACTTTGTTGTTTTCTTCAGCTAATGCATCACAGAACGCCCTATGGGTGATGAAACTGTCTCTCCTGAATTGATAAAGGAATAAAAGTTAATCATGAGATTAAGCAAAATATGTTGTTGTATGAACCACTTGTTGGAGATTATATAAATAAATAAATGTAAATCTTCTACAACTTGAGCTTTTAGATGAGACGACAACTCAATATGATATCAGAGTTCAAGCTAAAAAAATAAAAATGTCTTGAATTCAAATTCCATTGTCCCCCATTTATAAAAAATGTTACATGTCAGGCGAGAGAGAAAGTTTTACCGCTTGCACGTGAAGGGGCATATGGGGGTTTCATATATAAATAAATGTCAATTTCCTCCGCGAGATTAAGCTTTTAATTGAGAAGGAAATTCAACACCAGTAGTGTAGTGTGAGGTGTAGTGCTCACATGACAAAATAAAAAGTATATATACCTGGAGAAAATAGTTCCACAATCACATTTGTATTCCCTCGTGCCACAAGTCTTTTGATGAGCCTTCCAGTCAGATTGAACTGCATATTTTTTGGAACATTTGTCGCATTTCCATTTCTTCTCGCCGTGTTTTCTACTATAATGCTTCTTGATTCCGGTGAGATCACCTAGAGCACGAGCTGCGTTATGGTGCACGCACGATGGTTCGGGGCAAATGTAAACGGGCTTTTTCACCTCTGTGGTTGTTCGTTGCCTAAGCTTCCATGGAAGATTGTGACCCCTTCTGTGTAATTGAAGATTTTGGTCCCTCTGGAACCCCTTGTTGCAAATTTCGCAGACAAATCTGTTTGTTGCCATAAGGGTTGTTGGTGATAGAGCAACAACTTCTGCTGTGGGATCTTCATGTAGAAACAAAATAGAAAAGAAAAATGTTTGAACAAAAAGTCATATTCCCTCTCATGGAAAAGTGCATACTAATACTAGTGATAATTAATGCATGTTGACAAATTGTAAACTAGATGAGACAACAAAAGTGGGAAAATATAGAAAGGTTCAAGGAAAAGCAGATCCATACATGATCACACAATAGGATGGAAAAGAGGAAAATAAAAGGTCCAATCAATCAAACACTTCAATTATTGTAATCTTGAATGCAATTATTAGACCCTTTTAATCACTAAAAACATCCCATGTTACTACTACTTCATACTTCACTGGAACACTATTGTAGTCTTAGCTAGTGTAAGAAAAGAGCAGTGAACTTCTACAAGAACTGTACATTACTAGTGTAGATCAAGACTTAGTTTGTTAATCTGAGTTCTAACAAAATGATGCAAAACTCAGAAGCTATTAGAAATATGCACAAGTTTGTTAAAGTTGCCTGGAGTTCCTGGTAAGTTTCTTTTCTTCTTAGCAGGAGGCTGCTGAGAGCTGGAGCCATTGCTGTTGGTTGAAGGGACTGATTGGTTTTGCAGTTCTTGCTTTTCTTGATGCTGTTGGACTTCACCAGAAGAGAAGCTACCTCCATCACCTGTAATATTTGACATCTAAATTCTATGTATGTTACAAAACAAGCTATAAAGCTTAATTTGATGTGTCTTATTTGGGCCCTCAAGCTTGGATTGTGGGTGCAAATGTAATCCAAAAGGGATTTGTTTTTTGGTGAAATCAGGAAAATGCTGCTTTTAGGTGAAGGAGGACAAAAAGGCAGTGAATTCTCCTCTATTTGAGGATTGAGGGAGCTCTTGTTTGCATAAGAGCATATGAAAATATGAACCTAATCTGCTTTGGCTTATATGGTATATATAGAAGTGGTAAGAGACAGCTGATGAGAAATGCCTTGAACCGCATGTCATACGTTCTGTAGTAGCTAGCGCAATGTGCTAACCTCTGTGTCACCGTAAAATTTACGATGCATGTCGTGTAGTTGTATTGGCAAAAGCGTATTTACTTAATTTTTTAACTTTCCATCACCCCGTTTATTAATCGTTTTACGTGTTATATAAATATGTCATAGATTCAATCTTGTCACACAAATTGCATACAGCTTAGGTACTAGTTTGGAAAAGAATTAACATTGGGTTATAAGTTTAAAAGTAGGAAAAAGAAAAGGAAACATATCATGCTCATCAATGGTATATTTATTATTAATTACAAATTATTCCTTGTCTTCATCTTTCTAGCTAAATTTGTATTATCTAGTCCACGTGGTGCAGAACTTGTCGTTAGAAACAATATCTATGAAGTGTTAATTAGATGCTCCAAAGTAAAATTCAGAAGGTTAAAAACCGTCACAAATAACTACCCGGTTCAAGGATTATTCTTTCATAAACTTGGAATATAGAAAATAACTAATGCAGCATCTAGTTGATGAAACACTGAAAAGATTGATCCATCTGTAGTTTTTGAATTGATAAGACAAAATAGGCCGGTATTGTTCGCTCCAAAAAGTAATGAGATATTAAGATACCAAGAAATATATATAGTTTTTCACAAACAGACACTGAAAGAAATCTGAGAACAATTAATATATAGTTCTTTAACATAGTTCCATTCTTAAATTTATACTATATATCAAGTTCCTACACCCTAAGTATTAATCCCTAGGCTAGAGATTACATGCCATACAAATATTCATTAATTTCAGAAATTATTCAACAGTCCCGGTCCCCAAGATGCATTTTAACTTATTAATAAGAAAAACCATATTCTTATTTTTATTTTTCCTAGATGCATTTATAAGGATGCTAAATCATGCCCTCAACCATATCATATGTGCGTTCAACAATACTTTCCTGGAAAGTTTACAAGAAAAGACCACTCTGAACTTCTACGTAATTAGGACGTATTTTTTGCAACTTTGATCCTTTAATGACTACTGACTCAATCTTAGTTCTCTATTGAAATTCTTTGCAACTTTGCTCCTCTAATTTGTCTCACAATTAGTGCTATTGATTCTCTTTTTCGTCGAAATCGTTCTTTTTGGCAAAAAAATATCACGTGCCGTGCACGTGGTCACACGAGAGTTGTTCTCATGTGGGAAGAAGTCGCGATTTTGAAATCGCACCCCTCTTTCGTTGTTTTAAAAAAAGCTTTGCTTTATTAAGGGACTAAAGCTTCAAAAAATTTCATTAAGGGACCAAAGATGGAGTCATTACTCATTAAGGGACCAAAGTTGAAAAAAACTGCAATTAGGACACTAGGTATATGTGTTTCATGGATTTTTATTAGAAAAGAAAAGAACAATCCGGCTAATTTAAAAATCAGAAGCAACAAAAGACAGAATTTAGAATGTCAAGCATGCACTAAATTCCAACAGCCTAGTCAGGTTCTTTGATGGAACAATGCAAAAATCAGAATTTCCAACAACATGGTCATCAGTAAAAACAAAATTTCTACCTGGAATTCATCGATGAATTTTCGATACAACTAATGAAGTAGTAGAATGATGCAATGACAGGTAGTACCCAACGAAATTCATCTACTGTTACATAATATACGTTCATAATAATAATGCTAAAAAAAACAGACAATTAGCTAGTTGACATAAACAAAGATCCCGATCACTTATTAAAAAAGCAGACGAATTCTTTGGTGAAACTAGCACTCTGTGGATAAAACCATGGATTAAAGGTTCACTTAAGAAATATGTTTTGATCCGTTAAATATTAAAAAAAATTTCATATTTTTCTAGAGCTTTTTCATATGTTTCGGAAACATCATAAAAATAGTTGACGTAATGAATAGCAAAATGCCCTTATGTTTCGTTTCCTTAAAATAAAAAGACGGAAATATTTCCAATACTTTTTATAAACTTTGGAGATCCTATTGATATTTTTCAGAAACATCATAAATATAATACTTGATGTAATAAATTGGAAAAAAAAAAACTTTTATATTTCGTTTCTATCATGTAATAAAAAACTGGAACCCTTATTGTTGGAAAAAATGTCTGAGAATTCTGTTCCAGTATAAAACAACATATAAGTCAAATTAATGTACTCGATTCCTTTAAAGCTGAATTCCTAGACGACTTGTAGAGATAACTGGTAACTCGCTACAAAGACATTTTTTTAAGACGTTTGTCTAATTCATTGATTAGGACACAATTGTGAAGAAAACGGTTTATATTTCAAAGATGAAAGAGCTATTAACATTGTTTATTCGCCATGCATCAATCAGGATCTTGGTCAATTTGATGCCTCATGGTAATTCATGGTAAAATCTATTCCACATTACTTGCGAATAAATTTAGAATTTTAGGCTTACGTATGTTAATAATTTCCTTCACTTAATTAACAACGTCTTAGAGAATTCCAAATTCTTGTGTGTTAATCATCCAAGATAATTAATATTGGACATGAGACCTAACTCACGTAATAAGATTCGATGATTATTCTTGCCTACACGAGTTATTTTGAAATTTCTACAACCCAACATTCTTTCCAAACTACCCGTTAATTATTAGATATTGTAATGTGAAACTCCTTCTTTTAGCAAGAAAAACGAGGCTCCACAGGCTAAGACACAAAAACATGGGACAAGATATCTCAAATTATTGTATTAAATTGATAGTAACCCCGGAGCCCACGTTGAAAGAAACCTTTGATAACACGATTATGTTATTCCAATTTGAACTATAGAGTATTTAACAAAAAAAAAAAATAAAAAAAATTGAACTATATAGAGTTTTTAAATCACTCCACCTATTATTCCTATATTACGTAAATGAAAGTTATTTTCATTCTCCTCCGCGTTAGAAATTCTACCTCGATTTCTTCTTGGCACATAAGAATTGCTTCTAGACTCGAGAGTGCAATTGACGTACTATATCAAATTGAAGAAATACTATCCATGCTCTCTGAAGTTTGTCATAATTATATATAGAAACCCCCTATAGTTTTGAGCGATACTTACGTAAATTTTTAATTCAATTTAAGTTGGAATAATTAGAGAGAAGTCCTCTAGGATTTTACAGACACGAAATTACGTGTTATTTGTAATTATAAAAATTATCAGTGTATATCTATAATTACTCGGAAAATCAAATCACCAGAAAATTAATTATAGATATACATAAAAAATTAATTTTTCGCACTATTTTCAATTGTGTTGTACTGTTGTTTCGTGATATTCATATATATATATATATATATATATATTTTCAAATAATTTAATTTACTAATCAGTTTGATCTTAATAGACATGCAACTGAATGGTCAACAAAAAAACGGGACCTTTGACTTTTTCTTCATTTCCTTTTGAACTTAAACGGAGAAAATCAGCTCATGAAGTGGAATCCACAGGCTCCACCACAATCACATCCAACTCAAACCTAACAGTAGGCCCAGTATCCAGTATAATCTAGAGCTCTCATAATTTATTGGGCCTTCAAGCTAGACATGGGCTATCAAATAGGCCCATAGTATGTCAAATTTTGGAATCTATTTATGGTTAGTGTTACATATAATGTGATAAGTAACTTCTTGCGAGATCCAGATTTTGCATATGAAAATTTCATACACATTGTGATCAGAGACGAAGCAAAGGGGGTGTCAAGTGGTAGGTAACCAGCTCCGCCCCTGCCAAATTTTTTATGTTGTTATTGGTACATGGTAATATACTAGGGAAAAAAATCATTTTTCATACCATAATTTGGCACGATTTTCATTTTCATACCTTAATTTGGCACTCATCAATTTTCATACCATAAGTTGGACAATTTCTTCACAATGGGTACTCCGGCCACGATAAAGTACAAGTTGCCATCCGTTAAAATCAAATTTGGAGATTTAGACCAATTTAGACCGATTCCAACCTTATAACTCAACATATTCTACGTCAATTGCACGTACTTTTTCGGCATCGAAGTACCTAATATGAATAAAATGTTCAACTTATGGTATGCAAATTGATGAGTGCCAAGGTATGAAAATGAAAACCATGCCAAGTTATGGTATGAAAAATGATTTTATCTCTAATATACTACAACTTCATAATTAATGTAGTTTTATATCCTGAAATCATATTTTGCATATTATTTTGATTTATCCTATCACCTCGTTTATAATAAAAGATTTTTTTTGTATCGCTATAAATTTCCTAATTCTATCTTAATTTCGTTTTACTTTTTTTATATAAAAGTTCCATAAGAACATCTATCTGTGAATTTTCCATTTAATAAATTTATTCGACTTATTTTTTATTTTAACAACATTCGGACATGTATTTTGGATTGCGAAAAAAGTATAAATTACAAAAGAACTGATTTCTTATGCAAATATTAGTAGTATACATTATAAAAGAATTACTCGATGTTTGTGGTGGAGTTCTTCTCCTTTGTCTCATCCAATCCCACAAGAGCAATTAGATTCTACACCTTCTAGATTTGAGCCTCCTCACGCCAAATTTGACTAGTGTTTGATCAGCTAGCTTGGTCTGTATGCTATTGCATTTTAGCAAAGAAGTGCGGTGCACATCTTCCCACGCCATAAAATTACTTTTTCTTTATCATTTGATTTATAATATAATATAATATCATCACACCAAATATGGGACGCGTTGAAAATATCTGTAGAAGTAAATAGCAGTGTTCTCAAAACCGGACCGGTCACCGAACCGGTGGCCTTACTGGTTACAGGTTTTACAGGTCGAACCGGTCTAACCACTGGTTGAACCGGTATACAAAGTCAACGACCTAAAAATCTAAAATATAGTCAACAAATATATCTTATACTATATTTCTTAAGATTCTCAAACTATTCACAATTATATGCTAAAAAAAATACACATGTCATCAAAATTAACAACAACTTTAACATTAAACATCACACTACTACACAATATTCGGAATTGATAATATAAACCAATTTAATTCTGAAACACAAAACATCTCAATTTTCGAAGTTGCGAAATCACCAAAACAACAAAACCCATAAAAATGTCACATGTAATGTGTTATAACATCTCACATAAACATCTCATAAAAGTTAAAACACAAAATTGTTTATGTGATGTTTATAACATCTCACATAAACATCATCGACATAAATACCAAAAGCACTTATCCCCATTCCATATTTCGTCAAATTCATTTCTGCATTTATCACATCCGCATTTGGATCACCTAAACATCAAACAAAGTAGTACAAAAGTTAAAAAGTAAATAAAGAATGGTCCATTAGAGATAATAATTGAAGATCTACGAGGATAAACGTAATAATTTGAACATATAATTAATTACCAATTGGTGGTTCTGAAGTTGTAGCATTATGTTGCTCCGTTGCATTCTGTTCCTCCGTAGAATTCTGCTGCTCTGCATCGAGCATTTCTTCCAAATCATCATAATTAAGGTCTTCACCTCGATTTTCCTCAAAGCACCACTCTCCCACCTTATCAATGTGCTCGTAGTCAATTGGATCATACGACTTCTTTTCTCTTCACCTCTATAAGATAACATAAACTAATAAGTTAATACTATAATAAATTAAAGACTTGTATAAAAGAATAACATAGATGTAAATTGTACCTTCTCTTCAAGCGTAAGTTGTAATGCACGAATACAAGATCATTCAGTCTTTGATGCTCCAACCTATTCCTCTTTTTTGTATGAATCCGCTCAAACACACTCCAGTTGCGCTCACATCCAGATGATGCTGATGTCTGACCTAAGATTTTTATAGCAATCTTTTGCAAATTTGGTGCATCGCCACCAAATAGTTCCCACCATAAATATAAGACAATGAAAAAAAATAGTATAGTCAACAGTCAAATCAAAAATTAAAAACAATACTAATACATATAAATATAAATATACATACATGGAGAAACACGATCAACATTCTGAACTGCTAATGGTATTCCAAAACATCCTTGACGATCTCGAAACATCATCATTTCTTTCAATGCATCGAGAACTCCTGGCAGAAGCTTCTCGAAAATCGTGTATACACATTTCAAAATTTCAGCTTTTTGACATGGGTTACCATCAGCATACTGGGAAACTGGGTTAGAAAATAAGCTGCCGAATGAAGACTTTTTTCGTAGCATTTTATCCCACCTATCATTGATAATGTTAACATATGGTTTGCAAAGCTGCTCTTTACCTTTGAATAATTCTTTTATCCTATTGATTGCCCTATCCATACCATCATACACATAGCTTAATGAAGGCTTCTCATCCGTATCACACATACGCAACAATCTCATGATAGGACTCATAACTTTCACAACAATCTTGCAATCCTTCCAAAAACTTCTATCCAAAACAATGTCTTTAACTTCTTGAGCCTTTGCATCTTTCTAAAACCTCTTAAATTCTGCATCTATCACCATTGCTTGCAAAAAATCCATGTGATCACACAAACTATTTAAAGCTAGAAATGTTGTGCCAAATCGTGTGGTATCACGAACAATTATTTCAGTCCATCCAGGCCTTTGCTTAAGCCATGCATGAGCCCACTTACGATTATAAACAAAACAAGTAATTCGTGAACCATGATTTGCCAATTTTTTAACAAGTGGTAGCCCACAAACATCTTTCAAGATCAAATTAATGCAATGGGCAGAGCAAGGAGACCAAAAAATTGTTGGATACTTTTCTGTGAGCAATTTTCCAGCTTTCTTATAGCTACTTGCATTATCAGTAACCATATGCACGATATGTTCGACACCAAGATATTCAACAATTTCAGAAAAAAGATTGCATAAATTCTGAGCACTAGACGCTATAGTAGATACATCAACAAACTTGATAAATGACCTATGGCTCCTATCTGACCAACATCGCCCATAATAGTGCAACCACTAGTAGCCCAAGTACTTTTAAGTTGTTTCATATTATATTCCACTTGAGTCCTAGCTTCTTGAAGCAAAACATGAAAGGTAGGACCTGTATACCCATGACCCATTACTGCTATTCTTGTAATTGCTGGTTCAAAATATGGAGAATTCACAGCATTCATAGGTATACACGCATCATACATCCACATAGCAAATGCCATATCTGTATCATGATAAATTTGCTTACTTTGCATTCTAACCTTAATGCTAGGCTGAGAAGAGTTTACCCCTGCTTTTCCTTTTATATAACCGACTATTTTATTTGTCTTTCTTTTCTTAGAACTACCATCTGTTTCTAAAGAATTTGGAACTTCTTCACTTTCATTTTCTTCATGTGAAGAAAGAGATGGTCTTTTATCTTTTTTAGCCTTTTCTTGCTCTTTAAGTGCTGAAAGAAACTCATGCCTAACTAGATCACTCACAAGTTTACAACTCTTTACATTACCCATTACTCCTGCTAGGTGTTGCTTCATGCGGTTAATCCCACCACCACTGAGTATTTGATGACAATGAACACAAGACTCTTTGACTTCCCTTGAGTTGCTGGCATCTCAACGCAATGATCCCATGCTGGATCAACTTTACGCATAGGATTTTGATTGCTAGCAGTAATCGATGCATTTGCTGAATTTTGTGCACTTGATGTATTTTCTTCCATTGCCTATTTCAATTATCAACAATTAATGTTAGACTATTAAATGTTAAACTTTAAAGCATGATCAATAAAGAAACTACTTTAAAGCATGAACTTAAAATAGACAGCAAATTACAAAATCTACAAATGGAGTAAAAAGTAAAAATTAAAAACAATAGTAATCAATTTAAATGAGGAGTAATTAATGTTGAATAAGTATAAAACAAATAAAATTACAGCAAATCAAATTATCAAATACAAATAGTGACTAATAGAACACACACAATTTTCGATTTCAAGAAACTAAATGTATACAACGAATGTATATATATTTCCATTTAATACAAGAATAAAGTCTTTAATTGATCCTTAATTAATACTTACAAATACATGCACATCATAATCAAATAATCAATTATGCAATTTAGAAATAATCAAATAATCAATTATGCAATTTAGAAAATAGAAATTAGAATTTACTATTTAGAACAGAATACGTACGAAGCTGCTACAGCCTACACGAACTGGAGCAGCGCCGCTGGAGGAGGAGAGCCGCGCCGCTGGAGAGGAGAGGCGCACGCGGAGGAGGCACGGTGGACGCGTGGTTGAGGGATGAAAACCTAGGGTTTCTGGTTTGGAATTGTGAATTTAGGGTTTTTTTTTACAGATTACGTGAATTAGCTGCTTATTTTTAGGGGTGGTTTTGTAATTTACCTCTTTTTTTTTTTTTAAATTGAAGCTAACGGTTCGAACTGCCAAAACCGGCCACCGGTTCTCGGTTTTGGTCCGGTTTTGGGCATTTTTTCCTGGCCGGTTTACAACCGGCCCAAAACAGCAAACTAGACTAGAACAGCGGCCGGTCACCGGTCGAACCGGTTCGACCGGCCGGTCCGATCTGGTTTCAAGAACACTGGTAAATAGTGGACATTTTTAGAACCATACATCTGAAATATTTTTTTTAATAACATATCGTTTGTACTTGTTTATGTATCTTAACGACTTTTGTTACGTGAGAGTTATTTTATAAATTTGTAATATATTAGATATCAATATTTTAAGTGTATTGTACTTTTTTATGTTGGATTACAACTTTTACTATGAATTTAAAATAATTAATTAAAAAAATACTAATGTTTATAAGTAAAAAGTAAACGAATCTTGATCGAAGTTTTACTCCTAAATTTTATTTTGGCTCTTTTCTTGACTACCGTGACATTTTCTTTTGTTAATTTTAGAAGTGTTTTGAGAAAGTCGTGACTATTTTTAAATCCAGACTGGACCATCAGGTCCAACCAATTTATCTTAAGCAATATAATACACACATTTTTGATAAAAATTAATGACAATTAATTGCATATATATTAACGAAGGTGGTGTTTGCAAATGCTTATAAAAGGAGCTTGCTGGCTTTTGCAGCCGCAAAAGTACATTTTTAATGTTTGGAATACTGAATTTTGCTTCTACTTGTCTAAAAAAAGGTCAGAAAAAGCACAAGCCGCAAAAGCATGCCCATGGGTGCTTCCCCAACTGCTTTTGGAATTATGCTATTTTTAAAGGTTTTTAAAAAATAAAAGTTACTTCTCATTAATTTTTGCAAACACCTAATTAAATGTAGCTTTTTATAAAGATTTAAGTAGCTTTTTATAAAGATTTGCAAACACTCCCGACTTTTTATTAAAAGTCACTTAAAATGACTTCAAGTAAAAAGTAGTGAACAAGCTCCTTTTATAAACATTTGCAAACACCACCTCATTATCATAGAAAATAGATAATTATGGGGAGGGAGAATGAATCATGGTCATTAATGATTGACGATTAATAATTGAAAATGGGTAAATACATGGAAACTTAGAAAATATCATAAGATAAAAAAGAAAAATGGTGGGATATTTTCTTACTGTCTCACTACCACGACAAAGAGGTAGTGAGATTCCCTAATTCGAATTCCATAAATTAGTGATTATGTAAATATTTAAGAAAAAATTTATAATTATAATTTGAAATCTTAGAGAATCTACATAATCTTAAGATTATATAATGTGTTCACGCTTGTTGCGGTTATTTAGGTTGTTATGTTGTTTACTTATGTTCCGAAATAAGTATTATTAATTTGTGATTTATTGTTGTGTCCATATTAACAAAAGGTGCATATGTAAGTATATGAATATTTATAGAGATGTACATATATTTGTTGTTTATCCTTATAATTTGGTATATAATGAAGAAGCAACAACAACAACAATAATAATAGTAGTAGGACATACAATAGTTTGTAGCTATCATGCATCATACTTGAAGTTCCTAAAAACATATAGTTACGTTCTACCGATTTGATCAGTGGTTTAATCAGTTCAACCAACAGAATCTATTAGTAATAAGGTTGTCGATTCTATGTTCGGTTCGATTATGAAACACTAATTGTGATACAAATGTATATAAATTTCATGAGATTCAATTTGAGCGGATAATACTCAACGCCCACTCGTCCACTAAGATGAACAATATACTGTTTTGGGATCCAGAGAACAAGTTAAGATATAGATTTTGAGGGAAAGTTATCACTTAAAGAATAAGCAGAATGTAACATACTTTCTAAAGCACTCCAAAGAAGCTTCTAGAGTTTCTTGAGTCCCTTTAACGTATAATAAAAGTATAATCGCACTATCCCTATCAAAAAGAAAAAAGTATAATCACACTAAATAGTAGAGAGGGAATCCCTTTTTATTTTTAAATTCCAAGTGAAAAGTTAGCGAATGAAGTTCAGGGCAGGATTGAACTTCCTTCTGCAATCACTATATATTGAGATTATTCTACTTTAGAAGTTTAATGCAGAAGCTGTTGGCATTGTATTTTGATTCCATAGTCTTTCTCAGGAAAAATGGGACGCGGGGGCCACCGGTGGAAGCAAATGAATTTTCAAGAAATGAAAATTCACCCTTTAACGCTTAAAGATTAGGAATAAATGAAGTTTTAAACTAAAAGTAACGCCGGCCCTAGTCCTTTTGAAGGTTTTTTTTTTTGTTTTTTTGTTTTTTTTTTAACCTTGGTCCCTTAATGAGTATTGACTCCATCTTTGGTCCTCCACTGAATATTTTTTGCACATTTGGTCCCTTAATGAGTACTGGTAATTCATAGTGATCATTTTTTGCCAAAATTGTCTTTTTTGGCCGGAAGAAGTCACGTGTCGTATATGTGGTCGCCTTAGGATTGTTCTCATGTGGGAAAGAAGTCACGATTCTGAAATCGCAACCCGCTTTTGTTATTTTGAATTTTGATAGAGCAAAACATTTTTTTCAAACAACAAAATAGGGGTGTAATTTTAGAATCGCGACTTCTTTCCCACATGAGAACAATACTCAGGCAACCACATACACGGCACGTGACTTTTTCCAGCAAAAAAAAAAAAAAAGGTTTTGGCAAAAAAAAAAAAAACGATTTTGGCAAAAAAGGATCAAGTATGAGTTATCAATACTATTAAGGGACCAAAGTTATAAAAAATTTCAATAGAGGATCAAAGATGAAGTCAATACTCATTAAGAGACCAAAATTGAACAAAACCCTATCTTGAACCTTAATAACTTACCAAAATTGAAAAAAACCCTCCTCCTGGACCTTAAAGACTTTCCCACGAAAAAAAATCTAACTTAAACTAAAAATTGCATATTGATTAAATCTAGCTACGCGGAATTAGTGGGCGGAAAGTATAAGCTTCTCGGAATCAGAAAAAATCATGTCCATTTGACCGAGAAACTATAATATATATGAACAAGGAATGGAGAATACTATCGATATTCTATGTATTTGCTTTAGTATCTAAGTTGACTCATTATATATTTAAGTAACCTCTTAAGTATATAGGATGATCCATAAGGTATTATTCTAATTCATTGTAGGACTCTCTGTCATTTTATTTTCAGATTTAGTTTGTTCATCAAGTGCATTTATACGAATTACTGTTTGAAGAGCATCATTAATAAATAACAAAAAACTCTAGGAGCATATACAATATATCTATTTTTATGACATATATTTGTATATATGTAATATATTTAGTTCTTTATGATATTACCCATAATCGTGTTATTTTGCTTTTATAATTTTTTAATTAAATATCCGCTTCTAAACGTACTTATGTTTTCACATGATTTCACCCCATAAGCCAAATTCCTGGCTCGGCCCTGGATATTTCTTCAACTTATTATAAACAATAATAATCATGATACATATCTCAAAGATTAGATTAATAAGATATTAAAAGACTAAGAAAATAGTTACTTATTAACACAATTATAACTTGTTTGTGCAATCATATATCTGCGAATTCTGAGTATAATTAGTAGTATCTTTTTATCAGAAAAATTAATAAATATAGGATTGGGGAGTACAAGGGGTACTCCAACCCTGTTCCGCAGAAAAACAAGCCCTCTTATAAGGTTTCAAAAGATTAACCATCGGAATCACAATTCATGTATACATATGGAAAAATTACGACTGGCCCGGATACATCATACTAGTATATATGAAATATTCAACCTTCACTATTTCAATTTTTCAATAGTTAAATCGAACAATATAACTACTTTAGTTTGTGGTCCTAATGCTTTTCGTAATTGACAAGTAAAAAGTTAATTATTTCTTTAGTTTCGTGTTTTTTGGACCACATTCCAGGTTCTACTATAAAGTGATACATCACAAGGAAAAGTACGGATGAAACAAGCTTATAGGTTTACTCCTAATAAATAATTTGCATATAGCTAGTGACAATTTTATCATGGCAAACTGTAACAGGATATATTCTTGAAGTATGAATAATCAAAATGGAGGAATTCCAAAAGGAGCAAAGAGGTATATATGTTGGTTACTTTATGCAAAGATTCATCCATGCACATAAGTTGCTTATCGTTGGCCTTTAAAGCTGACCTTCTTATAATTTCTTCATTCAAGTTCTTTTTCTTTCTCTTATTTATTTCTTAAAGTATAAGCGAAAGATTCTTAATTGGTAGTAAAATGAAATTTATGGGACAGCGGTCAACATCATTCAAGGGTTACATCGAAAAGCTTTGTTAAATCAGTTGCTTCTTACCATTTGCATTTAAATGTACCATAATGATCACAAGTAATGTTCTGATAGGCGTTCCTAAGGCGAGGTATTTAGACTTAAGGCAAGGAGTTAGTTTCACAAATCTTGATATATAGTCTTTCAAATATATGTTTTTGAAATAAAAAAGAAAGACTAAGAAATGTTAAGATATGCCAAAAAAGACATTTTAAAAAGGTATTTGTACCAATATAAAGTCGCAAAGCACAAAGAAAAAAAATATTCAAGTACTTTACTATAGGCATTATGGAATGCATAAATATATTACCTCAGGTCCTTCACATATATACAATATTGTAGATTTAATTTATAATTTAGAACTGAAAGTAAAAGCAAAATTAAATACCTAAAATGTAATCCATAAAAGTATGACGATAAAGTTGATTTCTATTAGTATCATTTGTGTCTCAAAATTGAAGACGAATTTGAATTTAGGAAAAATCTATTTAAAAATTGTAATATCTTTTAACATGCATACTAGCTAATGCCATATATATAGTTTGTTAAATAAGATTGAAAAGTTACTAAACATTAAGAAAAATAGACCATAGTTTTTTTTTTTTTTGTTTTTGTTTCGAGCACATGCCCAACATCTCAGTGCACAAAAGACGTACCATTAGCACCTTAGGCGCATGCCCCCAAATTACGCTGCATATATCGTGTTTTGTGGTCAATTTTGCTCTTTGAAACTTTAAGACGAGTCCGGAGTGAGTTTTGTTAGACACCAATCACAAGGTCTTGAAATGCTTAGAACAATATTACCGTACATTCATAAACTAAATAACAAACCAAATTCTTTAGCCGACTTATTGATTGTATAATTGGGATTAAACGGTCACACTAGAAGCAAATGAACCAAATTGTTAAGAGTGTAACTTGCCTCCAAAGACTCTAGGGATTTTGTGTGGATTCATTTGGATTTCGTAGTTTTGATTGAATAAAGATGTTAGAAAGATTCTTTCGAGCTTTGTGTGGAAGAAATATGTTTGAATTCTGTAATTAATATCATGGTTAGAATGTTCATGAATATTGAAATGAAAAATATGTGTATGGATTAATATTTGAATTTTTGTTTTTTTAAAGAACATGCGAGACTACTGTTTACGAAGATGCTGGTGTAAAATCATGGAAAAGGTGTTGATTTAATATTATTCTTATTTTTTTATGGTAGGATGATTGGTTAAAGTAGTTATTATCTTAATCATATGTTTTAATAACTAGTATAGATTTGTAAAATAGACGATATATATATTAGATTCCGTGCACGTGCGAAGAACGTGTTTAGTTTTGTTATCTAATTTATTAACATTAATAAGTAGTAACAGGTCATGTTTAATATCAATTCATTGCATAAAGTTAGTCCATGAAGTCTTTTATTGTTAAATAAAGAACCATTAACATTAATGTTTTAACATGAAAGTTGATAAGTGGTATAGTCATAATGAATTTGCATATATCAACAAATAGGAATATTTGCCTTAAATAATACTCCGTCAAAATTTTAGATAAAAATTATTATTAAATTGAAATTGTTAAGAAATAGTACTCTATCAAAAATAAAAAAGACTTGATCAAATCCTTCATTTTAGAATATTATTGAATAGTTTTTTTGTAATGAAGTGCAAACTGTAGGGTTATGTTTGTGCAATATTTTAAACATAAAGTGGTGATCTTGTAATTAAGTCATACCTTGGGGGTGTTTGTACAATTATTCCTTTTTCAATTAGATGTAGGTTTGGACTTTTGAGTTTCCTAGCTCGTGGAGAAAACAGGCTAGACAACTCATTTTTCTTATATAATATTTGATATAATCAAGATGAATTCATTTGATAGTTCTATTTTATGAATTTTAAATGGTAATAGCCCCTAGTTAACCGCTTTCCATACTCGATAAATATTGCTCCCATTATGTATTTTTAAGCTTTTCACTCATGTATAAATAGGACTTCTAGTTCAAATTCCCATTCACTAATTTGTAGTCTGACTTGAGGAGATTTTACTATCTTTCCTCTCGATCAACATTCATCTTCTAAAATGGTCAATGTAAATATTCTTCATTTTGTGCATCGATCTCAATTCAATTTTGATCTGATTCAATTTTTCAGTAATATTTTGTATATATATATATATATATATATATATATATATATATATATATATATATATATATATATATATATATATATATGTGGCTGCATATTATATGTTAGTTGAAATTACTGATAATATTCTCAAAATATGCATTTTTGTTTGAAAAGAACATAAACAAATTATTTTGGTTTCAATTTAGAAGATGAGACGAAAAGAGAAAAAATCTGGGCTTAGAGTTCCATGACCTTATAACTCGGAGAAATCCTCAAATTGGAACTTTTAGTTGAGGTTCGGGTCAGAGTTTTTTCTATTTATAATTATAAGAAGAGTCAATTGCGTTTCGCCCCATAATGTTTGTGGTGTTTTGCAAAGACCCCTAACGTTTTATAAAAACACTTTGCCCCCTAACGTTTGTAAAAATGTCGACTTGCCATCTGATTCCAAATCTAATAGATGAAAAGATAGCCATGTGGCAAAAATGAACAGTAGATCAAGGACTAGGGGGCAAATTACAAACGTTAGGGGAAACTGTGCTCCTTTTGAAACATTAGGGGCACTTCGTAATTAAACACCCCAAATGATAGGGGGTGATCGCAATTGACCCTATAAAAAATTATAATTTTCTACGTTCTTTCTAGAATCTTCCATTGAAGGGAGGAAAATTAGTGATATGTTATGTGGCTCAAAACAATTTTCAAGCAATGCGAAACATATCTCATCATACCGCCTAAGGTGTAGACAACATGAATGAACATTAGATTACATGGTCAGTAAACAGACCTATCATAAGTCTTGGATAGAAGCTCTAATACCATAATACAAATTAAAGGCCTTACTTGTTCTTCTTAAAATGCTCTGATAAGGGGAATAGAGAATATATATTATATTGGTGTAATATGACTCGAAATATTTTTCATACATGATAAATCTCAATATGTCCTCACGTGTAGATCGAAATGGACATGAGTTGATATAATGCAGATAGTAGTCAAATTCATCGTCGACCTACTAAAGATTCTACGATCTACCTAATATCAGGTATTAGAAGTCCCTTTAAAAGTCTTGTTAAGGGAAGCTGAAGAGATTGCTGATATAGTATGACCAACATTGATTCACAAGCTGTACTGTGACATATCTCAAGAAAATTGTTGCTATAATTCTTGAGATTTTAAAATATGCATGGTTCTATAACTTATTGGGATAATTACAGCTACACCCCCTGAGGTTTGGTGTAATTACACATACCTCCCTTGTAGTTTGAGAAATTATAATGACCTCCCCTGAGGTTTGAAACCTTACACATACCTTCCCTCTACAATTTAAGAGTTGTTTGTGTGTAAGTCATGATAAAATTATGCTTATTATACTTACACCCCTAAAGTTTGGTATATTTATAAAAGTAATCCTTGATGTTAGAAAAATTAAATTTAAATACTCCAAATAATTTTAGAAACTACTATATGACTAACTAAAAACATAAAGAGTATTAAATTATTTTTTAAAATTTAATCTAATCTTAATATTTTTATTATTTTGTAAAAATACTTACTTTCTTGTTTTTTCTTTTGTTCCTTTTTCATTTTTGTTTTACTTTAATAATCTCATAAATTTCATTATAGTTCCATTAAATACTATTACTCGTGCCCATGGAACTTTCAGTTTATAACAACAAACAAAGAAGTATTCGGTAAAAGAATAACATATCTATGCAATCTCCAAAAAAAGGACAAAAATAGAAAACTCAATTGTATGAACTCTCATTTTCAATGAAAATTAACAAATATAATAGAAATAATCAAGATTTTCACAACCCATTTTAAAAATGAAGAATGATGACAAAATTAACAGCAACAGTGACAATAGAATTATCATCCATGGATCAGACATGGTCATTGGTTTAAGGTAGCAAGTTTTGTTGAACTTTTTGACAAAATAAACAACCTAAATGCACTATACTTACTGAAACCAATTTTCTGTGTGTTATCTTCTTCTATTACTAAAATAATTGTTAGTTTAAAATTGCAATGAGAATAAAGGCATACAAATGAGTAGTTAGTTAAGTGACTGAGATTTACGAGAATTGTTTTAAAGAAAAAAACTAAAAGTTAAGTGCTTTGGTTCAAACATATAGTTTGGATTAGATTAACTTATTTTTAAATTTAGATTTAAATACTTTTTAAAATTTTAGCTAATAATATAGTAGTTTCTAAAACTATTTGAAGTATTTAATTTTAATTTTTCTAACATGAAAGATTATTTTTATAAATATACCAAATTTTGGCGGTGTAAGTATAATAAGCATAATTTTATCATGACTTACACCTAAACATCCTTAAATTGTAAAGGGGAGGTATGTGTAAGGTTTGAAACCTCAGGGGAGGTCATTGTAATTTCTCAAACCACATGAGAGGTATGTGTAATTACACCAAACCTCAGGGGTACTGTAGCTGTAATTATCCCCAACTTATTTAGGCTAATTATCTTTGTCCCTGTTCAACGGGCAGACAAAGTTATTAGCTTAATTTATGGAAAGGCTTTCCACATTCGTAAGATAATTCGAAATAAGTGATCACTATGTCATCATCAAATATATATAATGCTTAGCTTAAGTAAGGTTTAGCGGGCTTCATCAAGCTGATGTGACTTCTTAATAGTTGCATCAATAATTGCCCTACCTACAGTAGATTCATGCATCATTATTTTCCATTTCTAGAAGCACATAACTATAAATTATACTAAAAAGTCGCAGTTTAGATTATTTTCTTATCTTGATTTTTCTTTTTGTTTTTCCACATGGCCATGATTTTAATCTTAACCACGTACATCTTAATAAGCTACACCGATCAATGCACCTTAATTATAACTACAAATTTTCAACCTATAAATACTTAAAAACACTAGTAACAAAAAGATTATATGTTGTTATTGCCATCCCATATTAATTAACTATTCTTAATTTAATATCAGTTATAGTTTCTCGTCTTAAGACAAAGGTCAACATCAGATAATTTTATGAGAAGTAGTCAACACTTCCTTGGATAGATCTGCAGACTGCAGAGACCACGGTCATGACCTATAAACATATTTAATTACCTAATTAAACCTATGAAGAAGTAGGTAATCCGACATTTGGGTTTCGATTTGAATTAATCCTCAAAGTTTGGTTCTTTTTAGGTTTCGTTTGGTAGCTTGCACTCTGCCACAGGCACACGTGCACTGATGCACTCCACAAGATCTAAACTTGAAAACATAATTTAAACCGGAATTAGTAAGCTAATTGAGGGCACTTAAGTTTTATCAACGGGTCCGGAGGAAGGGGGGGACCATATTTAGTAATTAGTAGTATATCTATTATTTTATTATTTAATTTGGGGGATCTAGATTTGATTAGTGCATAAGAAAAGTGACCTAACTCCATCAGTACTACCGATGAAAACTTGCCTGCCACTTTGCTCCCCTAAAGGATGCTGACTATGTCATTAGCATCTTAATTAACTATTTCAAAGTGTATTACACCCTTAAAAATCAAGATTTAATTAGATTGTTTATCTCACCTTTTTAGTAATACAAACATTCTTATATTACATCTTGTCTGAGATGACAACTTATGAGGTACTAGCTATAAGAGTTAAGATGCTACAAACTTAACCTACGATAATAATCAAATTAATTTATTATTTCTAACGTCTCTTTGCTCACATGTAACTTTCCTTTTCCTTCTAAAGCTTAACACATCATACTCTTATTTTTGTTCTTTACATAAATTTAAAAAATAATAATAAAATTTATTACATTTTTTTTTAACGTGAACTCTAATACCATAGTGAATTCATCATATATGCTAGCGAGCGCGTCTATATAAAGTGAAGTGAGAGGTAGAAGCACGCAACGTGTCTGTGTCTTAGAGGATCAACACTAGGTTTCTCTATATAGAAATAATGGTTGATAACATAAGGCCAAATAATAATACAGAAGGAGAAAGAGGAGGGTTCAACTACTACAGTACATATGATCATGCTTTTGTTGCTAGTGGCAACTCATCCGGAGGAGGAGGAGAAGATGAATCAGGGCTTCTCAAGGAGCAAGATCGTCTCCTCCCGATCGCAAACGTCGGTCGCATCATGAAGCAAATCCTTCCCCCGAACGCGAAAATCTCGAAAGAAGCCAAAGAAACCATGCAAGAATGTGTGTCCGAATTCATCAGCTTTGTAACGGGAGAGGCATCTGATAAATGCCACAAGGAGAAAAGAAAGACGGTTAATGGAGATGATATTTGTTGGGCTTTGGGGAGTTTGGGGTTTGATGATTATGCGGATCCTTTGAAGAGGTATTTGGGTAAGTATAGAGAGGCAGAAGGGGAGAGAGCCAATCAGAATAAGGCGGCGTCGACGACGGCGAATATGATTGAGGAGAGGGAGGAGTCGAATGGTATGAGGAGAGGAGTTTCTACTGCGCCTTTCAGTTTCAATTTGATGGAAAAGAGAAGAATTGATTAAGGGTGTAAGTTAAGTTAAAAACCTTGAATAGAGTGTTGTATTTTTAACATGTTTGTTTTTGATGTTTCTGTGAGATGTTTAAGCACATAAACTGGTTGTTTGCATACTAATAAACCCTTTTGTGGTTTTGTTTGATTTCATCAAGTGAGCTTGAAGCTTATGTGAAGATTAATCTTGTGTATATCTGAAGTTTATGAGATTTGTGGGATTAATTTGTACATGTAAATGTCATTTTTTTTTCTTCTGATTACGAAGTTAACTTACCAGGTTCATAATACATTTTCTTAATTTAATTCCAGTTAGTAATTTAACTTCTTGTTTCGATCCAAATTATAGCGACGGGCCTAAAGAAGCAAGATAGATCATATTTCATTTTAAATTTCGTTGTCATTCTACAGAATAGGATGAAGCCCTCTTTGTCTTCTTCCATTAATTGTTGATGATATGGATCTAACACTTGGCATGTGTTGTTCATTCCACTTTTTTTCTGTACTTTAATTTGTTTTTATTGAATAAAATAGTTTGATGATGCAAAACTTGTACACGTCCAATAATAAACAGTTGTTTGACATGTGCTAAGTAATCAATTCACATAATTTTAGTTGATACTGGTTGTCATGAATAGGTGTATATTTTGTCTATTTTGAGTTTGGAATTCGAGTTTATACAGTTATGGGTTTCAAATCTGCATTTCAGTTTTTCGATTTCTTAAGACAATAAATTTCTTATTGAAATTAAAACAATAGGTTTTTAATCAAATGCATGTAAGGCTTTCCCAACTTTTATATATATATATATATATATATTTTAGACGCGCACTTCAAATTTTGTATTGCATTATAACTTGAACTAAGTGCACACGGTGTACATACATGAAGTATAGTATACACTTGAGATCTTGTTCATTTCAAACTTTGTATTCTAAGTGCTTATGCACATATGGTCTGAGTTGCATAATGAGGATGTGCGGGCGGTGCGGGTGCGGGTGCGGATGCGAAAGTGTGCGTGTCAGTGCGCCACATTTAAAATCTCATTAGTGTGATTGTGCTTTAATGCGTTTACTAAATAAGAAAAATATATTTACAAGTATATTAGTTATCAAATTAAGATGCACATCAAACATGCAAAATCAATTCATGTCTATGTATGTATCCATTAGTCGAATTTAGTTTGAATTTATGTGTAAGTAATTGTATCTTTTTTATTTTATTTTATTTTTCTATTATTTTCTTTTCTTGTGAAGATGGAATATATCATCTACTCCTCAATTTTACTCTTTTTCCTTGATATTACTGGTCACTGCCTAATAACCGAGCGCCCTTGGTGATCTGTTTCCTCTTTCATTTCTTTTATCTCTGTGTTTTTGCTCGTTTCAATATTTAATTTATGTCACTTTTACCTTATTACATATTATAGCCATTAACAATAGTGTGCTAGAGTTGGAACACTTCTTCAGTCAAATCTTTTGTTTCTATATTTACTTGTAATTTTTTGCAGTTATTTTTCGTGTGATTATTTTTCAACCCGATCAAAGAAGAAGGCAATAGACGCATAACGTAGGCGAAAGGCAAAGTCTAAGGTATATATATATTGAGAGAAGTTGAGAATTCTTAAAGAGAGAACTAAGGATTGTTAATGCGAGAACTAAAAATTCTTAAAGCACTTCAGTGCGAAGCACATACGACATTGAAGTTGACAATGCGAGATCGGTGCACCGTAAAACAGTCGATTGTGGAGAATTATGTGAGGATACAATTAGAGCGATTCAAGTGCTTGAACCACAAAAAGAATCTATTTGTACGTTCATAAAAATTTTCACCAAACTTTCTTAATTTTGTATACTTATTATTTATTAATGAAGATTTTGTATCATTTTTCGCCTGAACAGTTGAATCCCATATCTAAGCTTGGTCAGTTATGTATTCAGGCTAGGTATTAGGTAATATATTGTCTTGCGATTTCCCCGCAAGAGCAAAAAATATTCACTTGAAGCCCTGGTTGGGGGGATCAATTCGAGTTAATTGAAAATTCTGATCCGTGACAAAAAATTAGCCTTGCAATATAATGTGGCACCAGTTGTACAGTACAACGATGGAAGCTGTAATTATAGAATATATCGATTGAGTGTATGTCTGTATATGTGATTAACTATTAGCAACCATTAAAACTCTTGGGATTTCGACAAAAAAGAAGACACAACAAAATGTAGCTTTTCCTTCTGATAATTAACATGATGTAGCTTTATTTCGTGGGACTGGATGCAGAAATTATTGATATTCCATGAAACTTTAGGCATAAAAATAATTACATATACATGATGAACAATCGAACGCCTGATCAATCTCAATAATGTGAATATCGCATAAATTTAAATACAGAAGGATAATAAATTGGCCATCAGGATCCACTTCTATACACATAATTAGTTTAGTTTACAATTAGTAACATATATAAAACCAACAACAATAAAACATGGTTGTAGTGAGAATTGCAAAACATGGTCCATTGTCACCACTACTAGGATTTGCACACATTCATATATATCTACTAGATCTATAGAACAACTTTCTTCTCCTCTTTTTTTCTCTAACTCATGAAGTTCAATAACTAATGTACCATGCCAAAAGACTTATATATACTTCATAATATTAATAGGCCAAAATGCAGAATTTGTCCCTTATTTAGTTGCTTTTTATGTTTCTACCCCGTTTTCGTTCGGGCGAGGAAAAAATTCCTTAACTCCGTGATTTTCAAGCAATTTATGCCCACCCCAGGCCCGACCGGGCTTTAATGTTAAATGCGCGTGTCTTATCCTACGTGGCTGCCAGGTTGGACGTGACATGTCAAAGTTGAAGGGCATATTTTGCAATTTAGCTTTAAAAATTTAAATAAACTCATAGTTATTGTGAAAAAATAATTATCAAATTTCTTATAGATTTTTAACCAAATGCATGTAGGCGTTCACAACTTATATATATATATACACTCACTTCAATTTTTTTATTGCATTATAAGTTGAACTAAGTGCTCACGGTGTACATACATGAAGTATAGTCACTTGAGATCTTATTCATTTCAAACTTGGTATTCTAAGTGCTTATGCACATGGTACGATTTGAGTCACATAATGTGGATGTGCGAGCAGTACGGGTGCGGGTGCGAAAGTGTATGTGTCAATGCGAAAAATTTAAAATTTCATTAATGTGATTGTGCCTTAATGCATCTACTAAAATAAGAAAAATATACTTATAAGTATATTAATTATCAAATTAAGGTACAAATCAAACATGCATAATCAATTCATGTCTATGTATGTATCCATTAGTCGAAGTTAATTTGAATTTATGTGTAAGTAATTTTATCTTTTTTTTTTTAAATCTATTTTTCTACTATTTTTTTTCTTGTGAAAATGGAATATATATGTCACCTACTCCTCAATTTCACTCATTTTCCTTGAAATTACTGGTCAATGCCTAAGAATCGAGCGCTTTTGGTGATCTGTTTCCTCTTTCATTTCTTTTATCTTTGTTTTTTTGTTCATTTCAATATTTAATTCCTGTCACTTTTACCTTATTACATATTTTAGCCATTAACAATAGTGTGCTAGAGTTGGAACACTTCTTTAGTCAAATCTTTTGTTTCTATATTTACTTGTAATTTTTTGCAATTATTTTATTTCTAACGTTATTTTCGCGTGATTATTCTTCAACCCAATCAAAGAAGAAGGCACTAGACGCATAACGTAGGTGAGAGGCAAGTCTAAGGAAAATTTGAATATATAATATATATATACATATATATATATATATATATATATATATAAAACATTTAGTGAGAGAAGTTAAGAATTTTTAAAGAGAGAACTAAAGATTATTGATGCGAGAACTAAAAATTCTTAAAGCGTTTTAGTGAGAAGAACCTACGACATTGAAGTTGACAATGCGAGATCGGTGCAACCGTATAACATCCGATTGTGGAGGATTATGTGACTTAGGATACAATTAGAGCGATTCAAGTGCTCGAAGCACAAAAATAATCTATTTGTACGTTCGTAAAAATTTTCACCAAACGTTCTTAATTTTATATACTTAATAAGGAAGATATTCTGTATCATTTTTCGCCTGAACTGTTGAATCCCATAGCTAAGCTTGGTCAGTTATGTATTCAGGCTAGGTAATATATTGTCTTGCGATTTCCCCGCAAGAGCAAAAAATATTCACTTGAAGCCCTGGTTGTGTGGACCAATTTGAGTTGATTGAAAATTCTGATCCGTCACAAAAAATTAGCCTAGCAATATAATGTGGCACCAGTTGTACAGTACAACGATGGAAGCTGTAATTATATATAGAATATATCGATTGAGTGAATGTCTGTATATGTGATTAACTATTAGCAACCATTAAAACTCTTGGGATTTCGACAAAAAAGAAGAAACAACAAAATGTAGCATTTCCTTCTAATAATTAACATGATGTAGCTTTATTTCGTGGGACTGGATGCAGAAATTACTGATATTCCATGAAACTTTAGGCATAAAAATAATTACATATACATGATGAACAAGCGAACTCCCGATCAATCTCAATAATGTGTATATTGCATAAATTTAAAAACAGAAGGAAAATAAATTGGTCATCAAGGTCCACTTCTATATACATAATTAGTTTAGTTTATAATTAGTAACATATATAAAACCAACAACAATAAAACATGGTCGTAGTGAAAACAGCAAAACATGATCACCACTACTGGGATTTGCACACATTCATGTCATATATATGTACTAGATCTATAGAACAACTTTCTTGTTCTCTTTCTTTCTCTAGCTCATGAAGTTCAATTAACTAATGCACCATGCCAAAAGACTTATTAATAACCAATGTGTATACCTTACATATGTAAATAGAAATGAAGCCGAAATCAAAGTACATAACTATTCAAATATCAGGTCCTATCCAGACATTCTAAAGCTCATATGTCATCCCCACTTTAAGCATTCTCCCGTGAGGAATATCAAACACTTTATTAGTTTGCCTCAAGTTCTTCTTCAAGAAATTATATGCATAATTTATCATAATTCGCTTGCCAACGCCAGCCCCTTTTGCAGCCACTACCTCATGCTCGCCCACCATGTGAACCACCCCGGCCCGCCAAGCCGCGTCCAACACCTCTCTGTATCTTTCTAATTTCACATCTTCTTTGTCACTCTCACTCCCACCGCCACCTATTAATTCCTCATTATCCTTTTCCTCCCCTTCCAAATTATTGGGTAATTTGGCTAATCCCATGAAATACTCTTCCGTTACGAACTCCTGTAGCTTCTCAAATAACAATTTTTCAAAGGGATCTTGCTCGTTTCGTGTATCTGTGTATCCATAACGTACAACACACCGAAAGATTTGGAGGTCATCTGGTTGTACTCTGCGAAAAAGAAACCTTTCTTCTACTGGAACTTTGCTGATTGGCAATGATTTGATAGAAACAAAAACCAGGACCGAGTGAAGGGCTGGAACGTTAGTGACGTAATGATTGAAAATGGGTGGAATACCGTGGACTAACTCAGAGTAAAAAATCGCAAGTCCTGGAAGCCTCTGAGAAACGTTATCCGTCATTATTTCCTTTAGCTTTTCTGACGAAATCTTGTGCTCGAGCTCGAAACGGTACTTCTTCCTGTACCCATAGTTCCATGTGTACATAATTGCCATAAGAACCAATGCGAACGTCAGCGGTAAATACCCTCCTTGATCGAATTTGTAAAGGACCGAACTTAAGTAAACAAACTCAACCATGCCAATGATCAAAATGTATGATAATACGACAAGTACGTGAGTCTTCCAAATCACGATCATGATTACAACAAGAAACCCGGATGTCAGTGTCATCACAAAAACTACAGCAATACCTACAAAATTCCAAAAATATTATGTGATGAGACTACAAGTTATATGAGAATCAAATTTTGAATTAAGCAGTTGATAAGTTTCTAAGTACCATATGCATTGCCGATCTTTTCAGTAGTTCTGAATCCAAGAGTCACACAAATACAAGCGAACATGAGAAGATAATTGATTTCTGGAATGAAGACTTGCCCTTCGTACTTTTCGGAGGTGTGAACAATCTTAACACGAGGAAAGCACCCGAGTGCTAGCGACTGCTGGATTATAGAAAATGTACCAGATATCATGGCTTGACTTGCAATAATTGAAGCCAATACCGCCACCACAAACATTGGCCAATATATAGGTTCTGCATATTCAAGTCATTCGAGATTAGTTAGATAAATGTGAGAGGCACAAACATTGATTGTACGAGTAGTTTTTTGGGCAAGGAAAATAAACCTGGGATAGACCTATAGAAGGCATCTGAAGCAGCGAGATTGTTCTTGCGGAGATAAGAAGATTGTCCAGTGTATGCCATTACTAGTGCAGGATAAACGACGGAGCACATGCTTATTTGAATAGATTTGACAGAGAAGTGACCAACATCCGCGAATAATGCTTCAGCTCCTGAAAAGAAACAAGTTTGAAATTTTGAAAGTTAATTGGGAATCAAACTTAATTCTATATTTGTATATGTATCTTTAAGATTGTAATAACTTTAAAGTTGGATTACCTGTGATTGAAAGAACTACTCCACCCAAAGAAATCCAGGCTTGTTTTTTGTTCCTTGTGAAATAATCTATGATGTATTTGGGGTTTATGGCTTTGACAACTGAAGGATCATGTTTGATAAAATTGTAGATGCCACATCCACCGATTAAAGCAAACCAAACACAAAGTACAGGAGCAAAAGTGTAGCCAACTTTATCAGTCCCCAGTCTTTGGACCATGAATAGAAGTACCAAGATTACAACTGATATCCAAACAATCCTTTCTGTTTTGATATAAGATAACAAATATGCTAATTAGGAAATTATAAGAAATAAATGGCAAGTCTTAAAACTTAAAATACACTATCGTTCGAATCTTTAAGGCAAATAAGCAAGAAAAGAAGAAGCAAATTGTCAATTTTGAGTAGTTATCCCCTTGGACAACAGTACATCAGCACAAAACTTTCATGAGCATTGATATTTACTGAAATCTTGAAAGAAATGAATTTACCAAAATAATTGTATGTTTTCCAATTATGTTTCAAAATACTGATTAGAGATCCACATAAGAGTACTTATCTAATGAACCATGCAAAAATTCGATTCCTCAACAGTATTAAATCCTTCCAAAGATTTAGGCAAAACCCCTTGTAGTTTGAAAATTATGCACAAAATCTCTATCTAATTTATTTATTGTCTAGCTACTTACTTTTTATTTATTTATTAATATCCTGCACATTTCCCTTCGTCAAATCGGTGTAACTCCCGTTTATATTTTTATTACATGATTAAATTGCCCTTACTCTGTTATTTCAAACTACAGTTTTTTTTTTATAATATTTTTCTTTACAATATTTTAGTTTTACGTTTTAATTTGGACATAAAAAATAACTATTGTTAAAGTTCATATGTATATATATATATATATGGAAATGTTCGTTTCAGAAGTTCACTTAAGGATGTGCAGATACCCCGAGACTAAAGCATTTTTAACTAGTAATGCAACATATGTGAGCATCGAATATGACATGAGTTATTATTTGATTATATTATAATTTGTAACTTGAGCGATCCAAATGAAGTCTTGCAAATAATTAACGTACCTTCTGTCATTGCAGATGTAGCTAATTTAATGCCACCTACAGCAGATAATACTGTCAAAGAGAAATTGGAGATTTTAGCGATAGATTTCGATTGCAACGTACATTTAATAGTACTGTAAATCGTGTATTGAAAATCTTAATTTCATTTAGCAGTTGATTTACATGACACAAAATATAGATAATATTTGTGCAAAAGACTTTTTTCCATATTTAAGTAAAAATATTGGAAAAATAAGAATAAAACTTAGCAGTTGACACTTAATAATGCACCTGAAATACATGGCGTGAGCACACCATCTCCAATCACCATAGATGTACCCAGCATTGTGGCGATCAACAGAAAAAACTTGGCGAAATTGCTTTTTTCTAACTTGGATTTAAGTTTAGAAGCCATTCGCATTCGATTATTAGGCAGTTCGAGTTGGTAAGTTGAGACGTTACGATCCTCTACTTCTTGACTGGGGATCAAACCAACTTTCGCATATCGACATATCAATGAGTACATAGCGAATGTTCCCCCTAAAATATCAAAAATCACAAAACTAACAATTATAGCAACAAACAATTATAAACCATCATATAATTAACACTTTATCGTAAAATATTAATAATGGAAAACACAAGTGCGTCCAACTAAATATTTCACCAAGAATGTTTTGATTCGACAACCATTTGAGAATTAAGATCCAACAAAGGTCTTCGTAATCTCACATAACCTCGTCAGCAACACATGAACTTATATAGTGACCGGCAAAATAAGGCCAAATTAATGTGAAATAAGAAGGAAACTAAAACATTTCAATTAAACCTTTATTAGCCTTAGTTCAAGGGGAGACGGGAATTTATTCATATAGATACGCGTGCCACATTTATAAATTGTATAATTTTACTTAATGATTTAGTGATTAATGAAACAAAAAAAAAATCCAGAGGAATTTATTACCATCCCCGTTGTCATTTGCGCGTAACACAATGAGGACATACTTGACCAAAGGAATCAAAGTAATGGTGTAAAAAATCAAGGAGAGTACACCAAGGATATCATCGTTGTGCTTGATTCCATCGCTGAAAATGGCTGGATACACATACAATGGCGATGTGCCAATGTCTCCATACACCACACCAATGCTCTGAAACGCTAGTTGCAAGATCACCATCCACTTTTCATTCTATATATGTTGTACAAAAAAAATAAAAATGACAGCATTGAAAAATTATAAGAAAAACCCCATCAATAACAAACCAACATTAAAAAATAAACAAACCTTGGACCTGCCGCCGCCGCCTCCTCCGTGCTTGGAGGATTCCACGTCCATTGAATCGTGGCGATTCAAAGAAGGCTTTCGGGGATTTTTTTCTTCGCTAATCATTTCTGTGGCTATGGACACTTCATGTGGAACATACTCGGTGTCACTAGCCATGTTTTACAAATGAAATGATTTTTCTTAATGCTTAAGTTTCTTATATATATAACAATTAGGTTGAAATCCTGTACGCTTAATTAGTCATTAGAGAATGGGAAAAATTTATCCGGGATGTGGAATATCGAGGAGTCGGGGAGGGGCTTGTAGTTAATAGGAACGTTCATGGAAACACATGTGTTCATATATGTGTGATGTGTTATAGTATAATCAATAATTTAATAATGTACCAAAATTTATTTTATCATATAAAAAATAATTTATAATTTATTAATAAAATTTGAACACGCAATTTATACTATCATTGGAAAGTATAAAATATTAAAGTATCGAATAAATATAACATAGTTAAATACACTAGAGCATGATATTTTTGTGCAACAATAGCATATATACGAGTATAGTACGCGTACAATATTGTGTATGTCATCATTATCAAACAAAATTTGTATCTCTTCATTAATAATTTTGAGCCCACACGATTTCTTCTGGGGTCCTTATTTACCCTTTTTGCAGCCACAGTTTGTTCAGTATTTCCACTTTTGTGATCCAAGAAAATATAGGAAAACGTCTGTTTTCGGTATATAAGAAAAAAAATCCAACTGTGTCGAACCTTTTTTAGAAGTAACAGTTAGTTAGTAATTACTAGTTAGGTACACCAAACCAGAAATTAATGGCTTTAATTTGGTAGTGAGGAATTTCAGGGCAAGCGAGATTTTCAAGTCGGATTTGTTTCTTTAAGAAAAATAGTAATGTGACCAATATCAGTTTGTCATTTAATTTATTTAAGTAGCAGTTGTAAATTATTTCGGTTTGTCATATATATATATATATATATATATATATATATATATATATATATATATATATATAAAACTTGTTATATCCTCCAGTTGTTCCATATGATCAATTAATAGCAGGTTTCCTTTGTTTGTTAATTTCTCTTCTTAATTGTCATCCTTGAAAACGATAATGACCTCTATATATATTCTATCAATTATTCAATTCTTGTCAATGGGCACTCTTTGTCTTTTCAAAATTTATTTTAAAGTTGATGAATTGAGATATATGTCTTCCAAGAAAATATTTGACTGAAATTACAGAAAAAAACAACAAAAGTAACTAATTAAACAAGACAATGAAATATATTTGAAGATACACAAAAAAAAATTAATTATTAATTTGTCAAAGCATCCTAATTAGTCCATATGATTTTTAACAATGTTACAACAAGGTAATTACATACTGTGAAAAACATTAATTATTAGTTAATACCGTGGCAAATCGGAGTAATTGCCATTAACAGTACTTGACAGGCAGGAGCATTTTGGTGCAAAGAATCTTGATTCTTGAATCAGAGTTATACTCTGGCACATTTTGAAAATACCATTGTAATTTTGTCAAAACCAATCATCTTTCATCACATGAGAGGTTTGCTATAGGATCTTTAGACCTACGGGAACTTCAGCAATTTTGGTACAAAGGTTTGAATACATCGTACCCAAGAAGAAAATGAGCTTTAAGCCAATTTGAACAACAATGGCAATTTTGTACCACATTTTTAGGGAAAATCACAAAAATGGTCATTTAAACAAGTCTACTTGCAAAATTGATCCTTTAAAGTTGCAATCTCCAATTTAAATCCTGGTACAATTTTAGTCCTGCGATGCCGGGGTCAACGATCTTGACTCAAAAATGAGACGGATTCTTCGATTTTGACCCTTAATTTTGGAGTTTATTTATCTTTTCAAAAATTTTATTTTACATTCTAAAACATTTCAACATTTATTACGTAATTTTTTTTAAGCTAAACATATTTTTAAATACTTATTTTTGATGTTTTAAATGGATTTTATACAATTGTTTTCAATTAACTTCAATTAAATTAACTTTATCACTTTTATTTTTGGTAAACTAATCTTTTGTGTGTATGTGTGGGTGGGGCTGTCAAGTTTTTCTACTCTACTGAATCAGTTTTTCTAATAATACATAGTTGATCATTCTTTTTAAAAAAATTGACATTAAGGCTCCGATTGGTTCCACGAAATATGGAAAATAATATTCAAACAAATTTTTTTCTAAGTGATTGGTAGTATGGAAAATCTTGGATAAGAAAGAAAATTGTAAGAAAGTTAGAAAAATCTTTTGTAATCTTTATCCAAAACTTTAATTTTCAGATTTTTTCCCAAAAATTTATCTAACACTTAGAACTAAATTTTCTAGAAGAGGAATCTCCATATTTGTGAACTTTCCGATAATCTCATATAGCAAGTGTCAAATGTAATAAAAAAATAATATTTACGATAATTCCCTCCAATACAAAAGGTGGAAAAATAAACTCACTACTCTTTAAAAAAATTCCAATTCTCAAAAATTTTATATTGTCATTAGCTCAAAAACTATATAAGAATTTCTAAGATAAATATTTTGTTCTGAACATCTTCTTCAACTCCGAAGTACTACTTTTGAATTTAATATGTAAAAATATACTTATTCTAGTTATTCATCATCTTCAATAATATATCACTATTTTAATTTAATCTATAATCTCATTTTATCTTCTAAAACAGGGAAAACCTTTAATAATTATTTAATTCCATAAAAAATAACTTCAATATACACTTGCCTTATACATTAAGTTTAAAGTGTAATAACACTTTTTACAATGTTAAAATGATAAGTAACCAAACTTTGTATTACATCTTTTCGGAAAGCTAAAGTAGTGCCAATCTCATGAAAAAAGAAAGAAAAATTTTATTTTTCAAGGAAGTTTTCCTGAGAATTCCTATTTTGTGCTATTTCTTTTTTCTTCTCCCATATTTTTCGTGGAACTAACAGAGCCTAAAGCAAAATCTTTAATTCATAAACAGACAGTGGAAACCTCATGTGGAATTTCTCCAACTTCAATTTAACAAATTTGTTTTAAAGCCAAAACATGCAAAACCTATTTAAATGGGCTGTTGATATATACAGAGCAAAATCCCTCAATACAGAACAATTTTGTTATGTTTACTATTAGACCCCCATTTATATTAGTTATTTAGTTATATAGTCATTTTTCTTTTAATACATGCCAATGATTAGCATAATCTTTGTAAATATAATTAAAATATTCATCCTTCCAATAAACGGAAAGATTATTTTTCTTTGTTTTGCAATTGATAATAATCCATGTAAATAAATTACTTAGTCAAAATATAACTAATACTCTAATTTTTAATCTTTTCCTTCAAACTTTTTGTTTCTACAGCTTTCATATGACCGTATAATCTTACAAGTTTTTTTTCTGGCAAAATTTGTCAAAATATAGGTGGGTTCAAATTTATTATTGTTTGTAAATACATATATTAATGCATATACTATACTAATTGAGGGCCACTCCTAACAATTATTTTACTTACATTCAATATTTTCTTCTTTTATCTTTTTATTTTTATTTTTATTTTTTATCACAACAAATCTTTAAACTTGGGAGAATGATACAAAGAGCAAGGTGGACAACAAGCTTACATGAATTCAAAAAATTATTCCCATTATGTTCGTATAATAAATGACTAAACCGGACATTTAATAATTAATGTGTTAAACAGTTTTTTTTCATGAAATGTAATATACAAATTTTAATGCATACATGGATTTAATACTTAATTATATTTCTATTAACTAACTTTTATATATATATATATATGTATGTATATGTATATATTATTATTATTAACTATTGCTTAACAAGGGAAGACAACCTTTCCATTACATAAATTAGAAAGATGAATATTTAATTATGTTTCCAAAGATTCATCTAATGATTGGCAGGTATTAAAAGAAAAATGAGTGTTTAACTAATATAAAGAGGATATAGTTGTAAAATTCCAAACACTAAAAATGCCAGCATTCCAAACACTAAAAATGTGCAGAAGCTAAAGTCAGCATTCCAAACACTAAAAATGTGTTTTTGCGGCTGCAAAAGCCAACAAGCTATTTTTATAAGCATTTGCAAACACCACCTACGAATTGTAAATTGAGCTTTTACAAAAGTCCAAGAAATTCGCTACCTGAAAAACAAAGTGTTTTTTCCGATAATACTGAAAAATAATTTAGAGTCCAAGGTTCTCTATATCAATTGTTTATGAGTCCTAATTAGAAAGCTTCTTATGAAAATTTAAAAATATGTGTTAGAATAATTAATAAAAAAATACATTAATATTTGTAAAAAAAATGTGAATGATCAATTTAATACTCCTTCATAGATATGTTTTATCCTTTTTATATGTTATTGAAGACACAGAACCAAATTCTGTGCTCTACGAATATGTGGATGTATAAAACTAATATTTTTATAATGCACGTATATTTTTTTGAATGGTGTTTTTGTTTTTTAACATACAGTTTTATATTTAACTTTTGCTAGAAACAAACTAAAATTGATTATTTTTATATCAAGAGCATGGATCAAAGTTTCGGTTTCGACGTATGTTTCGGTCATCTAAATATTAGAAACGTTTCATAAATATTCGAAAGCTTTTCGGCATGTTTCGAAAATTTCGTAAAGGCTATAGTTTTAATGAAAATTGGAAACTACTTCTATGTTTCGTTTCGACAAAGTGAAAAAGAGAAACGTTTCGGTTGTTTTCGAGGAAACGTACGAAAATTTTGATCCATGATCAAGAGAAGTACAAAAGAGGACGTACTTATTTCTTGTGTGTCCATTTAGTAATTTCTAATTCATTATATGATTATTATATTTGTGTATGTTTATAAAAAGAAAATAAATTTATGCAAACTCATAAATACGAAAGATATAATCATCATTTTAGTAAAGGTAAACTGAAGATTTTAAAACGGAAGACTAGTTGTTCATTAATTTAAGGGATAATATCACTCCCACCCTTGAGGTTTGGTGTAATATCACTCACACCCCCTGAGGTTTGAATAATATCAGTGACACCCCTTGAGGTTTGATTTCTAGGGGTGTCACTTTTAAAAGGACACTTGTACCCTTTAATTTAATATTACAAAATACCCTTCAATAATTAAAAGACACAAGTACGCTTTATTGTTCAAGTAATAAAATCAAACAAGAAAATTATAAGTTAAAACAACTCATATATATTTAATTATAAGAAGAAAAAAGGTCGCACCCACCTCGAGTTTTGCATTTTCATTAGTATTTTTTTGTTGTTTTTGTTGTTCTTTACATTTTGTTAAATTGTTTTTTTCCTGTTAATCAAAAATCTTAGTTATGTTATTAGTAAAAGAAATAACATTTTGTTTTGGATACTAACATATTCCATCTAGATTTAATTTGTTTTAATGCATAACTATGGAACTATTTTTGTGGATATAATAATTGTTCATAATGATATTAACTTTATATTCTTCAAGTATTATATAGAGTCACTCCTAAAGTTTCAGTAATATATTTATACTAAGAAAAGGGTCACCTAATCTTAAAATTTTTAAATCAAGTGACTAGGGTTACAAAAGACTTTCTTTTGTCTCTTATTATTAAAAATAGGAATTGTTTTTATTTATGCATGATGATCAACAATAATTTTAGTTGATTTTATTATTTGAACAATAAAGGGTATATACTTGTGTCTTTTATTTCTGAAGAGTTTTATGTAATATTAAACTAAAAGGTACAAGTGTCATTTTATAAGTGACACCTCCCTGAAAATCAAACGTTAGGGAGTGTCACTGATATTATTGAAACCTCAGGGGGTGTGAGTGATGTTACACCAGACCTCAAGGGGTGTGAGTGATATTATCCCTTAATTTAATAAGGATAAGATTGACAATAGCAAAAAGTCGCTCTATATTTAACTAGGATTATTACTCTGTCTATATCATTTCCCATTTAAAAGAGTGCTAAGAGGTGGGCCATCCAGATATTTGGCCAAGTATGAAGAGGGAGAAGGGAGGAGAGGGAGGAGAGCCAATCAGAATAAGATGGCTAAGACAACCGAAAATATTGAGAAATGGGAAGAATCGAATGGTACGAGGAGAGGAACTTCTACTGCACCTTTCAGTTTCAATTTGATGGAAAGGAGAAGGATTTAAGGGTATTCGTTAATTAAACAGTTTTAACATGTTTATTTGATGCTTGTTTGAGATGTTTGAGCAAATAAACTGCTGGCTTCACTACAAAAAAACTGCTTTTCTGTGACGACTTTATATGACGCAATATAGTATTTGTCGCATAAACGTTAGCATATATGACGATGTTTGATATTATCACATAAAACCAGGTTTTTATGTGACAATCCCGTATTTCGCCACCAAATCAATATATTCGCCACAATTTGTGTAAATTGAGTGACAAAACGCGCTTTCGCCATAATGTTTGTCACATAACATCCTCCCTAAAAACGCGGCAATACTCCCGCGATTTTGCCAAAAAATCCCCCGCATATTTTATTTTTCCCTCCCATACCTTTTGCCACAATAAAAAATTAATTTGTCATAAAAATGCAAAACTACGTCGTTTAACAAATATTTGTGTTGACTCTCAGATTATTAAAACATTTGAGGAATTTTACACCTCAAACTCAGCAACTCACGCACACACACGCCTCACTCAGCCAAAAACCCTCATTCTCGAGAAAAAACTCTTCTCTCCCGTTTTTAGCACATAAACCCTAAATTTCGCGCACTCTGTTCACAAGCAATGGTAGAAGTCCATTCTTCTCTCTTAACTTGTTAGATTAAGCTGTTAATTCATCCTATTATAACCTAATTTCTTCGTTTTTTGGGTGTTTAACAGGCGGGTTTGAAGACCACACTGGGTTCTTGACATATTGCTATAATTTCGTGTAAGTTGCATCTAATTGTTGACGTATTGCTCTAATTTCGTGTAAGTTTCTTCTTATTTTCTGAAACAATTCAACAACTAAGGATGATGATTTGGGGATTAGAGTTTTTGAGGTTCTGCATGTACATTTTGGAGGCTATTTCGTGAAATGATAATGTTATGTTTCTTAGATCTGAAGAGATTTGTTGACATTCCTCTTACTTCCAAAGATGTGTTGCGATTTCTGTTGAAAAGTTTGAAATCTGATGGTTTTCATGTGGTTTGTGTTATTGTTAAGTAAAAGCTCTTAAAAAATGTGGATTTGTAAAAGCTCTTTGTAACTTTATAAGTTGCTGCTATGGTTGTGATTCTTTTTTTGTTTGAAGTCAGTAGAAGAAATGTAATTGTTGTTTATTACTTTGCAAATTGATGGTTTTCATGTTGTGGTTTTTAATTTATGAACTGATGGATTATTGTGGCTTGAGTTGTTAAAAACTTGACATTGTCTTATGAAGGATCATCAAACAGAGGTTGGGAATCACTTTCTTGGCAAAGGATTGAGAAATTGCAGAAAACTTCTTCAGGTTGATTTCAATTCTGATTGTGTTTGAATTGAATGGTTGTTGGTCTATTTGCATTTTTAGTAGTTGTATATCAATTGGTTTTTAGTTAAGTAAGTTTTATGCATGTTTGTGAGAATTTTCAGGCTTTGGTTGTAGAAAGTGTTGGTCTTGTACATTACCTTATGAATTGTGTTTAAATTTTAGTTTATAACATTATGAATTGTTGGTTTTCATGTGGATTCTGTTGTTCACTAAAAGCCCTTCAAAAATGTGTGAGTTTCTCATCTTTTTCCAACTTTGTAAAGTGGTGTTTTTACTATTGTGATTTGTTTTGTTAGAAGTACTTTATAACTTTATAAACAAACATTAGTCCTCTGTTTTGCTTTTATAGAAGTGTTTAAGATATTGTTTGGATTTGCAATTTATCTGAAGTACTTTATAAACAGTTGTGGTGTTTATATTGTTATGCAAAAGTCCATTGACAAATTTGATTTTGTAGTTTCTTTTTACTACTTTGCAAATTGATGGGTTTATGTGAATTGTGGATTTTTATTCATTAACTGATGGATTCCAGTGGCTTGAGTATTAAAAAAAATTACATGGTTGTGCAGGACTTTCGAACGGAGTTTGGGAGTGATTTTATAGCTTGGCAAAGGATTGAGAAACTGCAAAAAGCTTTTTCAGGTTGGTTTAACTTGCGACTGTATTAGAATTCAATGATTTGTTCTTATTTATATGTTTTAGTAGTTATAGATTAAATGGTTTGTTAGTTATGTAAAAAATGTTGTCCTATCCTTAAGCTTTTCAAGAATTTAAATTTTTTGGTTTGTGATAATGTTCAAGTTTGAGTTGTAGAAATTGTTGGTCTTGTGCTTTACATGCAAAATTGTGTTGAAATCTCAGTTTTTCTTGATAAAAGTGCTTGAAATATTGTCTGGATTTGCAACTTACTAAAGCACTCTATAAACTGTTGTGTTCTTTATAGGATTTATATTGTTATGAAAGTCCATTGACAAAAGATATTTGATTTTGTAACTTTTGTTTATTACTTTGCACATTGATGGTTTTATGTGATTTCTGGTATTTAATTTTAACTGATGGTTTCTTGTGGCTTGAGTTATTAAAAATAATTACATTGCTTTGTGAAGGACCATTGAGTGGAGTTTGGGAGTGATTTTTCTAGCTAAGCAAAGGATTGAGAAACAGAGGAAAGCTTCTTAAGGTTGGTTTAACTTGTGACTATGGTAGAATTGAATGATTTGTTAGTTATGTAAGTTATGTTGTCTTATCTTTAATTAACATTTTTGAGCATGTATTATATTTTGGTTTGTGAGAAAGTTCTTTGCCCATGGTTGTAGAAAGTGTTAGTCTTGTGCATTGAAATCTCAATTTATGATTGTATGAATTGTTGGTTTTCATGTGATTTTTGTTGATAGGTAAAATCCCTTCATAAAACATATGGATTTGTCATTTCTTTTTCCATTTTGTAAAGTGGTTGTTTTCAGTGATTGTTTAGTTAAAAGTTCTAGAGAACATTATTACAGCCATAATTTGGGTTTTAATTTGGTATGATGTAATTCAGTAAATTGGTTAATATGTGTCTAGTATATACTTATACAGTTAACATTGTATTCCTAGGTACACAAAGATGGACAAAAGTTGGATAAAAGAAAGGAATAAATTTTCCACCACTTACATTAATGGTGTCAACTCATTTATAGATTTTGTTAAGAAAAACATGAATGGGCTTGATAGCTTAGTTAAGTGTCCTTGTGCTAGTTGTAATAACGCATATTACAAAACGATAGATGAAATAAAATATGATTTGCAAACACTTGGGTTCTGTCACACGTATGTAGACTGGATATTTCATGGGGAGACAGTACTACCTAGCTATGAGGATAATAATGATGTAGATACAATGAATGATAGCAGTGGATCTGATTCTAAAAATTCTGATGATGAGGGGGATGACCTTAGTGAGTTTTTAAATGAAATGAGAGAAGCCCAACAATTCAACAATGGTGATGGAGAAGAATCAGAATGTTTTCGTAAGCTATTACAGAATGCACAATGTGAACTGTATCCTGGATGCAAGACATCATTGTTATCAACTATTGTTAAACTGCTACATCTTAAGGTTTTAGGAAAATGGAGTAATAAATCATTTAATATGCTTCTAGAGTTTTTGAAAAGCATTTTACCAGAAGGTGAGAGACTTCCATCATCACTTTATGGTGCTAGGAAAGTGTTAGTTGAAATTGGGTTGGGGTACGAAGAGATTGATGCGTGTAAGAATGATTGTGCCTTGTACTGGAGAAAAAATGAGAAAAAAGAAGCATGTCCAGTTTGTAAAGAATCTAGGTGGAAGGTCAGTAATGATAAGACAAAGAAGATTCCTCATAAGAAATTAAGATACTTTCCCTTAAAGCCTAGATTGCAAAGACTTTATATGTCCAGTAAAACGGCGTCAAAGATGTTGTGGCATAAAGATAGACGTGTAAATGAGGAAGGAGTAGCTAGACATCCAGCTGATTCCTTAGCATGGAAACATCTTGACAATCAATTTCCGCACTTCGCTCATGATCCACGCAATGTGAGATTGGGATTAGCTTGTGATGGTTTTACCCCATGGTCAAATTTAGGCAACTCCTACAGCATGTGGCCTGTCATACTTGCAGTTTATAATTTGCCTCCTTACGAGTGTATGCGTTCTTCATTCCTTATGATGTCGTTACTCATTCCGGGACCAAGTTCACCTGGCAAGGATATTGATGTATACTTGCAACCGCTGATAGAGGAGTTGAAGGAGTTATGGAATACAGGGGTCGAAACGTATGATATATGCAAGAAGGAGAAGTTCCTCATGTATGCTGCTATTCTGTGGACTATAAGTGACTTGCCTGGCTATAGTGTTTTATCTGGTTGGGTGACAATGGGTCATTTCGCTTGTCCATCTTGTTTGGACGAAACTGATTCAAAGCAGTTAAGAACAAAAACTTGTTATATGGGGCATCGTCGCTTTCTGCATAAAAGGCACTTGTTTCGTAAAAATAAAAGAGATTTTAATGGTGAAGAAGAACACAGAGACAAACCTCGACAACTATCTGGGGATGATATCTTGGGTTGGCTTAATAGGTTGCAGCAACTGTTTAGTGAACCGGGGAAGCATCAAACAGTGAATCGAAAAAGAAAGAGGGGGGCTGATCAAGTAATTGGGTAAAAAAGAGTATTTTCTTTGAATTGCCATATTGGGACAAACTTTTAATCCGACATAATCTCGATGTAATGCACATTGAGAAGAACATTTGCGATAATGTTCTTGGGACTATACTTGATATTAAAGGGAAAACAAAGGATCCATTGATTGCTCGAGAGGACTTGCGCGACTGGGGGATTAGGGAGGAATTACATGTGCAGATTCGAGCTAGGGACAACAAACCCTTAAAGCCTCCAGCATGTTTTACATTGTCAACGACAGAAAGGACTGAATTCTGCCGGTTCTTGAAATCAGTCAAGTTTCCCGATGGATATGCTGCAAATATATCGAAATGTGTAAAGGAGAACAAAATAACAGGCTTGAAAGCACATGATTGTCATATTCTACTTCAAAGGCTGATTCCAGCAGGCATTCGAGGTTATTTAACAAAGGAAGTGAACGAGGTTTTGTATGAGTTAGGAGACTTTTTCAAGGAGTTATGCTCAAAAACACTAACTGCAGCCAATCTAGAAAATTTGGAAAAAAACATACCCATTATCATGTGTAAACTTGAAAAGATCTTCCCTCCGTATTTCTTCACTATAATGGTGCATTTGACAATTCATTTGGCTCACGAAGCATTAATTGGAGGTCCGGTGCAGTTTCGATGGATGTATCCTGTTGAAAGGTACGTTACTTTAACTATATACCTCTTTATGCATAGTTGATGTTTCTTTTTTATATTAACCTTTTCACTTTGTGTTATTCAGATTTCTGAGCACTCTAAAAGGATTTGTTGGAAACAGAGCTTGCCCCGAGGGTTCGATATGTCAAGGATTTATAGTGAGAGAGAGCTTAATATTCTTGTCTTTGTATCTGCCTGGCATTGAAACCATATTTAATCGGCCAAAAAGAAATTTTGATGGTTCGCAAGATCAAGGAGATGAAGAACTTTCTATATTTACAATGAACACAAGAACATTCGGGAAACTCAAGTCTAATAGTTCTCTATCGGAAGAAGAACTGGATAAGGCTCATTGGTATATATTGAGCAACTGTGAAGAAGTAGAACCATATTTAAAGTAAGTTCCATTTGCTGATAAACTTATCTAATTAAATTGTATAGTGTTTTAATTCCCTTTGTTATTGTATATGCAGAATGCACAAGGCTGCATTGCTAGGAATACGTCTAGAAGAAGTTGATGATAATGTTGAAGATGAACGGCAAAGAAGTCAGTTTCCAACATGGTTCAGGGACCACGTATGTATTGATTTAATGTTATTTGAACTTTACTTTTGATTTCTGCATACTAATTAGTTCAAGTTTTGTTGTTTCAGGTAAATGAGATGCACCTCATGAATCCTGATGACACATCAACTGAATTGTGGGCTTTAGCAAATGGTCCATTAGCATTGAATACAAGTTGTTATGAAGGATGTATAGTTAATGAGGTTCGATTTCATACAAAAAGTCGGGATGAGCATAGGAAAACTCAGAATAGTGGATTGGTTGTTCAAGGAAATCATAAAAACCAGTCCATTGAGTATTTTGGGTTCTTAAGAAAAGTGGTGGAGTTGGTTTACATTGGAGGCCACAAAGTTGTGTTATTTGAATGTGAATGGTTTGATATGGGAAGTAGGAAGACCACACAGGTTGATAAGCACTTTATTAGCATTGATATGAGGTCGCGATGGTATAAAGAAGATCATTTCGTATTACCGGTGCAAGTGCAACAAGTGTTTTACCTGAATGACACAAAGTTGGGTAAAGATTGGCAACTTGTACAAAGAGTAAAACATCGACATCTTTGGGATTTACCGGAGTTGGAGACTGATAATATTGATGATGCTATGAATTCTGGCAGCCAAGATCACTCTAGACAAGTGTTGCAACAATACGATTCTGATGGAGTTTGTTTAGTTGTCGAGCCTAATGACAACCACCATCATCAGACTCAGTTATCAAGGAATGATGTAGAGCCGGAAGAGGTGGATAGATCAGTATTCCAGAATGCTAGAAATTGCAGACCTCGTGATGATGCAGCTTTCATTGATGAAGTAGAGGACGAGGGGGAAGAGGACATGTGTGAAATAGAGGAAGAAGAGGGGGCTGATGAAGAAGAAGAAGGGTCTAATGAAGGAGAAGGTTATTCTGACGAAGGAGAAGACGATGAAGCACACTTTGAAGAAGAAGATGAAGATTTTGATGAAGATTAAGCTAGAATAACAATCTTTAAAACATATGCTTAATCTGTTTTGCTTAGTCTTATTCCAGAAACATTATGTTAAATATTTCTATTAATGTTATTTTAAAGTGTTGGTTGTGTTAATTTTTAGTCTTTCCAATTATAAGATTACATCCCTTGAATCTTCTTTTAAATTGCATATTAACATGTTTTTTTTTGTTTATTCAGATGGCACCAGGACCAAACTTCAAGAAGGCTCCGAAACCAATAGGATCGAAGAGGCAACCGGAATCACAAAGGAGTGGATCTAATGTGAATATGTCACCATTGGATGTTCCTGCATCTCTGTTGACGAGGAACGCTGCACGTAGACTAGCTAATGTAATTCCCACAGCCCCTAGTGGTGGGATTGGACATGAAGATGTTCTTGCATCTCCGCTGACAAGAAATGCTGCACGTAGAAGAGCTAATGCAGTTCCTACAGCCCCCAGTGGTGGGGTTGGAAATGAAGCTGTTCCTCCATCGCCATTGACAAGAAAGGCTGCCCGAAGACAAGCCAATGCACATCCCACAACCTCTACTTTAGAGACTGCACATGAAGTTATTCCACCATCGCCATTGACGAGAAAGGCTGCCCGCACACAAGCTAATGCACATCCCACAGCCTCTAGTGGTGGTTCTAGACATGAAGATGTTCCTGCATCTCCAATGAGAAGAAAGGTTGCACGTCGATTGAGTTGTGCACAACCCACAACTTCTACTGGTGGTTCTAGACATGAAGATGTTCCTGCATCTCCGATGAAAAGAAAGGTTGCACGTAGATTGAGTTGTGCACAACCTACAATCTCTACCGGTGGGTCTGAAAATGAACCAGAAAATGAACCAGAAAATGCAAGGACATTCTCGGCTACATCGGCACCAAATCCAGATGGATTAGGAGATCCTACCAATCCTGACTCTCCTATTACACCAAATTCAGTGGAATCAACACGTACTTCGGGTAATTTCATAGAAGTTTCATATGAGTAACTTAACCAATTGTAATTTTCAATGTGTACTAACATTTGGTTCCATTATTTCATTTCAGGATCTAATGTTGTAAAGAATGGCCGGGGTGTAAGTAGAGGCCTGAACTTGGATAAAATAGTTGCTAAGGTATGTATATTTACTTTAACTTTGAGTAGGTAGAGTTTTGTTGGAAAGTATATATGTGGTTGTAGTTTTCATCTATGTTTTGCTGTATTCTGTTGTGTATAATCTGTTTGTTAGTATTTTTTTTTGCATCTTTACATTAAGTCTCTCATGTATTTGTCTGATCATGTTTAGAATCTTTGTTTTACATTTTCCCATTGTTACTATTATTCGGTAAATGGTAGTTTTTAATAAGTTAAAGGAAAATATTTCTAAAACTGTTCTTAAAATGAATGCTCTTCTGAAAATTCTAACACTTATCATGTTATTCTTAAAATTCTTTTGCAGATTGGAAAGATGAAAATAAAGTTCAACCCTGGTGAGAAAATACCTGCTAATCATGTGGATGAATTTGCTACTGGAATAGGAATTGCTACAAGGACAAGTGCAGAACTGATTGGGGTCTGGTATTGGCGCCAAATTCCTGAACCAAACAAAGATGTCTGTCGTACAAGATTGCTGGTATCTGTGTAACTATTCAACATATATCTTATAGTTTAATATGCAATTTAAGTGTACTTACTAACTTCTTGACTTCGTTTCGTAGACATGGTTTGAAGTTGAAGATTGGACAAGTGAACGTGTCAAAGCAATCATTAATGAGATGTTCCAGACCTGCTACAGAAACTGGAGGTCCGTATTGGCTGCAAAATATCGTGATCTTGTACTGAAAAAGAAGAACCCAAGAGAAAGGAGTCCCCGAAAGGATGTGACTTATGCAAGATGGTTGGCTATATGTGATTGGGTTGAGACTGAAGAATTTAAGGTAATTATTTTCAGAAATCTCTTGCTTTAGATTTATTTTTAAAACAATGATTTGGGTTTTAAAATATTATTCTGGAAAATATTATGCAGAAGAGATCTTTGACCAATTCGGCAAATAGGGGGTGCATGCCTTTCAACCACACTTCTGGGAAGCTTAGATATCTTACTCGTCATAGAAGAATGGTACAAAAATCATATGGTATCATGATTTTAACAATTGAACAGAATTCTTCATTTTGATCATTTTGTTGTTTATATAATATAGGAAGAGCCAAGTAAAGTTCTTCTATGGAAGAGTACGCACATTGACAAGAATGGTCAGTTTGTAAATGCTGCTGCAGCCGCCGTATTTGTGAGATACACTTAATCTTTCTTTTCTTTTCTAATATTAAAACTGTACATGGTTAACTTAATTGATATGCATTGATTTGTAGGAAAAAATGACTGAACTTGAGGAGGCAGAGGTTGATGAGGGAGAAGATCCCATGTCTGAGGATGAAATTCTTGAACAAGCATTAGGGCGTCGGTGTGGATATCAGAAAGGAATGGGTTATGGGGTAGAGGCACGTAATCATAAGAAGTTCCACTCAACCACAAGCACACAAGAAAATCCTGAACTTCAAGAGAAGTTAACTGAAACACAAGTTGAGCTCGACAATGCAAAGGAGAAGATTGAGCTTCTCAACAAAGAGATGGTGGAGCAAAGGGAGCAGTTGGAAGATGAGTTGGAGGCACAGAAGGCTAAGAACCTGAGGTACGAAGATCGACTCGAGGCTCTGCAAGCACAACTTAATAAGATGCAGAGCTTTTGGCGAAATCTGAAATAGGTAATGATGCCATAACCTTGTTGTTTAGTAAATGTATAAAGTGCTTTGAATTCGATAAATTGTTGGCTGAAAGTTTATGATTTCATTCAATATGTTTAAATACATGCATTGTGGGTAGTGTTGAATGTTTATAGTGTAAGCTATGTGAGATTTGCTCTCATTTAATATCTTTGCTGGTTTAGGCTGTTTTCGAATGGTTTGTGAGAATGTGGGTGCAATGAGTTTAGGTTGAACATGTTTCATTCAGATTTTCATGAAGAGTATGTAGTTCTAGTAGTGATATTAGACAGTTTACAATGTGTGAAAATGCATTGAATTGCAAAATTTGTTAGCTGAAAGTTGGCTATTACATTATATAATATGTGAGAATAGAGACAGAGATATTACATAATATAATATGTGAACATGTTTCATTCTGATTTTCATGAAGAGTATGTAGTTCTAGTAGTGATATTAGACAGTTTACAATGTGTGAAAATGCATTGAATTGCAAAATTTGTTAGCTGAAAGTTGGCTGTTTCATTCGATATGTTCGTATATATTGTGTGGTGATTGTTGCGTTTTGGTACTTTAAGCTATTTTGATATGTTTGTTTGTCTGCAATGTCTGCTGATATGGTTTTTGGGAATGTGGGTAGATTCTGGTTAGTGTCAATTAGTAGAATCTTCCAAATTAGTTTTATGATTAGTTTGAATTAGTAGAATCTGTCAAATTAGTTTTATGCTCATTGTGAATTAGTAGAATATGCATTTATTGATGAATGTCTGGTTCAAGCCTGCAGGTGTTAAATGGCTAGCCTCACCCAAAAATGGAGATCATGGAAGTCTCTGGATATTGCAATTGAATGAAGAAGGGTGAAGGTGCCTATTTTGATAACTTAATTTTGGTACTAGAACAGTGCTTTCCAGTTGTGAAAGCTATTTTGGGTTTAATTGATCTGGAGAGACTATATTTATGTTAAGTAATTAGAACAGCCACCCCCTTTTGATGGATGTAGGTTTTGATGAAATTCTCTCCAGTAGTGAATTTAAGTCTAGTGCAATTTCTGATGGCAAAGTGCTAAACTGTTCTGTATATATATATGCAACTTTGCCATGGGTTCTGAATTGAAACTTGATGTAGGATGATGTTCTATTTTATATGGAAGCATGTGATTGTGTATTTTGTTGATTTATTATGATGGTTATTGATTTTCAATCACATTTCGTTGCAATGTGTACGTAATTCACGACAATTATAGAACTAGAGCATGGATAATTTTTAGTGACAATAACTAATATGCCATTGACAACAAATTTGTCACGAAAAAAAATTCAAAAAAAATTCTGTAATGACAATTTATATCGTAGCAAAAGGTATTGCAAAAACAATGACGAAATACATTGTCACAAAAACACTTTACATGCAAAACTTCATGTGGCGATGTGATGATATGATGACGAAATAATATAGCTCATGTGACAATATTTCGCCACATAAGTTGTCAATTGTTTGTGGCGAAACCACATTTGTCACAACTATATGTGACGATAAAAACCTTTCGCCACATAAGACCTTTAGTGACGGGCATATCGTGGCGAATCTTGTGGCGAAATATTTTGTCATATAACATTCATGTGACGAATTTTCTAGATTACATGACGATATTTGGCGTCGCAGAAAAGCAGTTTTTTTGTAGTGCTTGCATACTAATAAAACCTTTTGGTGTTTTGTAATTGATTTTATTAGGTGAACTTGAAGCTTATGTAGAAAGATTAATCTTGTGTATATCTGAAGTTTATGAAATTTTTAGGATTAGTTTGTACTTAATTGTAAATTTAATTTTTTTTCTTGTTACCAAGTTAATTTTCTAGGGTTATAGTATATCTTTCCTAATTTAGTTCCAGTACTGATTTAACTTGTTTTTTGGTCGGAATTTTATAGCAAAGGGTCTCAGAAGCGCAGGGAACATATTTGATTTAAATTCCGTTGTCATGCTACAGAATCGGAGGAAGCCCTCTTTGTCTTCTTCCATAAATTGCTGATGTTATGGATGTAATACTTGGCATATGCATGTGCTGTTCATAGTACCTTTTTTTTTTTTTCTGTACTTTTATTTGCTTTTTATTGGATAAAATAATTGATGATGCAAAACTTAAGTACAGTATAATGATGGAACCTCTACTAATATGGATCCATTGTGTGTATAGGGGCGTGCAAATATAATCGAATCAATCGAATCGTTTCGAAACCGATCGAAAGATTTGATTTAAAAATCGAATCAAATTTTTGACCCGATTTTTGGTTGCCACAGAAAAATCGAAACCCACTTCGATTTGATTTCGATTTTAGGGGTCGATCATCGTGTGTATATTTTATTTTTAATATGTTTTTAAAAAAGAATTTATTTTTAATATATATGTATAGAACATAATGAATTTAAAGATTTCTTGTATATTTATGAATTTGAAGTGTGACTTAATTTCTCTTATGTTTAATGATGTTTGAACTTAATATTTTATTATTTGTGAATTGTGTTGACTTGAGTAGAAGTATCACTTTTGAATTGTGAATTTGCAATGATTGATGAATTAGAGAGTGTACAATATTATATTATTTTTGTATATATACAGTGTTTCCTACATATTTCTTTAGTTTTAAATTTATATTTAAAGCGCTATATTGCTTAATTTTTTTAAAATTAAAATACAATAGATAAAAGGCTCTTAATCGAAATCGGATCAAATCGAATCAAAATCAACTCGATTTAAATCGAATAAATTGATTTTCATTTTCATTTTCTCACAACTAGAATCGAATGATCCTAACTGATTTGATCGATTTGATTCGATTTATCGAAATGCACAACTCTATGTGTATATGTGCTTAATTTATTAGCATGCAATTTTGTATCCAAACTCTTAAAGCATGGACTAGACACATAAATTACTAATTCATGAAATTTTAGGCATAAAAATAGTTACAGATACATGATGGAACAAGCTAACTACTTAATTTTAATAATGTGTATATTGCTTACATTTAAATAAAGATGGAAAATAAATGGGCCATCAGGGTTCCATTTCTATGGTTCCTACGCATGGATTAAAGTATCGTATCGACAGTATGTTTTCGTTCTTTAAATATTAGAAACTTTTTGCAATGTTTCGAGATCTTTTCGATATGTTTTGGAAATTTTGTAAAAATTGTGCGCATAGTAAATGTAGAAAATATTGTATGTTTCTTTTCTACAAAGTCAAAACCAGAAACGTTTGGGTAGTTTTCGAGGAAAAGAAAAGAAACTTTGATCCATGTTCCTACGTTTAACATATAATTAAGGGATAATATCAGTGACACCCCCTGAGGTTTGGTGAAATATCAGTAACACCCCCTGAGGTTTCAATAGTATCAGTGACACCCCTGTAATTAAATTTTGTTATAAAAAAATAATGAATCTTATAGAATGACAGTTTTATCCTCGTCTAAATATGAAAGGAAAAAAAAGAAAATAAGATCTTCTTTTTTTACCCCATTTACCCTTATGTGCAAGACATATGTTTCTCTCTCCTCTTTTGACTTTTTCCTCCATCTTCAATCCTCATTTCCATCTCTCTCTTTCTCCAATCGTACTCATTTTTAAAGTTTCACCTCTCCCCCTTTCTCGACAAAACTCCGGCTTAAGCACACCCCAAAAATTATTGAATTACAAAGATTTACGAAGAGCTCACATCGATGAACATTTAGAGACCCATCTTGATAACCTTTTTTTTTTCTAAAGTAATTGAAGGATGAACAATTAGAAACTCGAGTTTTGGATTTGGAGAAGCTGATTCTTCAATGCTTGTTCCAAGTCTTTCTCCCAACTCATTCAAACTTATGGAAAAAAGTCTTGGAATTTTTTTCTTATGATGATAGTTGTAACAATTTTTTGTGAAATGCTCAATGTCTATGGAATTTTTTAAATGGAACTTTGTTTGGAAGCATTAAACCATTTGCAATCATGAACTTCAAATTACAAATATACAATATATAGTGCAATTGCAATCAAAATAGTTTATAGATAAACTTTAGTTTCCTTGTTTTTAGGTTTTTGGAATTTCTTTCGCTCTTACTTGTTAAATCCAATCATAATAAATCAATATTTGGGTATGATTCTTTTAAGAATGGGGAGATGAGGATCACGCTCCAAATCTTTCCATCAAGAAAGATTTCACGAGAAACAAAAAAAAAAAAAAACAATAAAAAAGAAAAGAAAAGGAATAGCCATGATAATTGAATAATGGGAAAAGGGTCTTTTGGGCTTAAGAAGTAAGTTAAAATTGGAGTTAAAGTTAAACAAGGGCAAAATGAGAAATTTTCAGCTGATATTACCAATTATGACCAAGCTTTGTTTATAGAGGGGTCTACCTGATATGTCATAGCAAATCTCAGGGGGTGTCACTGATATTATTAAAATCTCAGGGGGTGTTACTGATATTTCATCAAACCTCAGGGGGTGTTACTGATATTATTAAAATCTCAGGGGGTGTTACTGATATTTCATCAAACCTCAGGGGGTGTCACTGATATTATCCCTATAATTAATAAAAAATTAACTACAACGACATGGTTACAGTGAAAAGTGAAAACACAACATGATACATCCCGACTTCAGATGTATGTGGTTCTTTGTCATCTGGGAAATTTGGTCAATCAGAAATAATGTTTTGTTCAACAATAAAGAGCCCGATGAATATGCAGCAGTTGAGTCTATCAAAGTCCGTGCTTGGTGTTGGTTTAAATCGCATTCGCATTCTTTTTCATACTCGTTTGTGGAATGGTCTTGTAATCCACTCAGCTGTACTCTTTAATCTTTGTTTGTTGTCTCCAGAGTATCTTTTATACTCCATTTTATTAATAAAAAAATTTATTCGCCAATCAAAAAAAAAAAAAGTTGTCACCCGTAGGATTTGCCCACATTCAAAAATATATTATTGTTTTATTTTCAATTTCTGATACGGTTAATTTTAATTTCTAACAAAATTTATCAATATGTAACATAATTTAAAAAGTATCAAAATAACCGAAAAAATAAAATACCAAAATCTTTAGATGCCCCCCCACTAAAATAGTTAAATTGTCATAATTTAAAGGTACAATATGCCAAAGAAATTATTTATGGGGTGCAAAGTGCTAAAAATCCAAAATATAGAGTTCATTATATATGCAGCACTTTTCAAGGAAAAAGATCTTCTTACGTAAATTTATGTTTCATGTACCCAAAAACGTACAATATCCTATATAATTGAGATTTCGACATAAAAAACTAAACTACTAATTCTTTGGTAGATTTAACTATCCTAAGTTGTGAATATAATCATGTCTTGATTGTATTTCGAGAATTGCATTTCATGTGAACAAATCACCACAATTGGTATTCTTACAACTTCTTTGACGTGGAAGTTATCGTAAGATTAGAGTAAACTTAGTAGAGTAAACTTAGTATGAATATCTTTATTTTGCATCTGTCACTTTTTGTGCTATGTCCAAAACATCATGTGCATTTGAACTATGCTCATGTTTTCATAATATTCAATACTATAAAGTAAAGTCGGTCTAATATTTTTAAGATTTTATTTTAAATTTTATTAAGAAGTCCTGCTCATACAATACCCCTATTAAACCTTTTTATTTTATTTAACCGACATCAACTTAATTATTGGTGTGTAATTGATTTTTTTAAAGTGTTCATGCCCTATTGCTACCCGCTTCTTCATTCACATATCATCATTTTCACCAGATAAATCCTCAAGAGACTTTCCTTTTGATTCAGGCACCAAGAAAGTGAACGATAATCCCAAAAGGTTGATCACGCCCAACACTATAAGTGAATTCTTCACGCCTATACCGGGCGGGTAACCGGCTTCTGTCTTGCTCGGGTCTTTGCTTTGTGAAAGATACAAGAACCCAAAAGCTCCAACGATAGCCCCTAGCTTTCCGGCGGCAGCTGATATTCCATGACAAGTTGAGCGTAGCCTAGCAGGAAAAATCTCGGCCGCCACAACAAATGTAGTTACATTTGGTCCGAAATTAGCGAAGAAGAAAATCAACGAATACATTACCACGAATCCAATTCGGTTATCCGGTTGAGTCCAGTGATGGTAAGGAAATGCCAGAGCAAACATAAATACCGTCATGAAGAAGAATCCAATCAATTGGATGGCAAATCTTCCTAATACGTCGATTAGCGCCACCGTGAACCAATATCCAGGAATAGTGCTGCAAAGGGCAATCAAGGTTTGCGCTTTCGCAATTGAGAATACTTCTTCAATTGCATTCATGGTTTTTTCCGCGGGGATCCAACCAATAGCACTAAAAATGTCTTTTTGGAATAAATTCATACTGTAAAATACAATGTCAAGCAAGAACCACGTGCTAGTAGTTCCGAGCAAGTGCAAACCGTGACGAGTGAGGAATTCCTTTGAGAATAATCCATATGAGCCCTTTGGCTTGTTAGCAATAGCCTCTAACTTTTGCTGCTCCACCTCAATATCCATTTGCAAGACCTTGGACATGTCCGAAGCAGCCTGTTTTGCGTCCTTGGCCACCAATGCGGTGTACCTGGCCGTTTCGGGCATCTTTAGCCTCCAATAAAAAGTAAGCATAGCCGGGATAGCACCAACCATTAAAATAATCCTCCACACATAATCCGCTTGTGGGGCTGTCGAGGCAATCGGGTTAACCTGATAAGTCGGTGCCTTGAACTTAGCGTCAAAAGCTGCAGATACAATCATAGCAAATACTCCACCACCCAAAATCCCAAACCCCTGCATGGCAAAAACTGCCGCGATGAACAATCCACGAGTCTTCTTATTGGCATACTCTGACATAATTGTGGCCGAAAGTGGATAGTCACCGCCAATACCAAACCCAAGCCAAAAGCGAAAGAAACAGAGAGTAGCCATAACCGATTTTGGGCCTTTTCCGAAAGAAAGACCCGATGCAATGGAGCAAATGGACATAACCATTAGTGTAGCGCCATAAACCTTCTTGCGACCCATTTTATCGCCGAGCCAGCCAAAGAAGAGCTGCCCTGCAAGCGTTCCACAGAAGGCAACACCATTGATTGTAGCTGATACATTAGGCGGCAAAGAGCCGGGCTTAGGAGAGCCCTCGACGTGGTAGTAAATGCGACCGAGCATCTTGGTGATGAGGGAAATGCAGAATAGATCATATGCATCAGTGAAAAATCCCATCCCTGCTATAATGATGGCAGTAAAATGGTACCACTGAGTTTTCGCCACATCGAGTGCGTTTAACACTTTTAAGTTTTCCCCTGCCATCGTTCTTCGTTTTCTATGGCAGTACTCGATCGATCTCTTTCCAACTTATTCTCTTTCTCCTTCTGTAAGAATTGAGAAACTTCATTTAAACATATGTAAAGATATATATATATATATATATATATATATATATATATATATATATATATATATATATATATATATATATATATATATGAAGATTCTAAAGTTACAAAAATTACATGATCATCTTTGCATGGAACGAGACAAACAAGGAAAAGACAACATATGACAAAACAAGAAGTAAACATACGTATGATAAGGGGAAACTAAAATGATTTTCACTAAATATCTTTACCTGTTTCTTGAGAAGAACAGAGAATAAATTAATCCTGAGGAGTTATTATCGAATCTAAATATGTTTGAATTTGAATGCACTGTTATTACAATTTGTTCTTGACAATGGGCGGTGGTAGATGGCTTAAATAAGGTGGAGGCCATTTGGAATCCTGGTCGGTATATTCATGGATCAAAGTTTCGGTTTGAAGGTAAGTTTCGGACTGGTGGATATTGGAAACGTTTCGTAAAGTTTCGGAAACGTTTCGATAATGTTTCGAAGAATTTATGAAAATTACAAAAAATTAAAATAAAATAAATAGAATCAAAACAAATATATAGGTGTGATTATATAAGTGATGTGTACACACACACACACATATATACACACACTTATATATATATATATATATATATATATATATATATATATATATATATATATATATATATATATATATATATATATATATATGTGTGTGTGTGTGTGTGTGTGTGTATGTGTAAATATATGCAACACATGAATATAAATTACCTATATATTTGATTATCTGTTCAATTTGATAATTAAATTTTTTCAGACCTATATTATATTACTTATTGTTGTGTGTCATACGTCTTTACATACAACACATGAATATTATTATCTATTCAATACAATATTATATATGTAGATAGGAGATACATATATATGATATAATATAAAATATTTGTCCTACATTTACTGTAATTAATGTACTGTCATTCACAATAATTATGTTAAGAAAAATTGAAGCTTTGGGAAACAACACCGAAACATCCAACTTTCCATTTATTTCGGCTGTTTCGATGTAAACTCAATTATATCGACCGCAAATTTGTAATTTCGAAAGTGCAGGCTGTTTCTGTTTCGTTCCACTCTAAAGCCGCAATTTTTCGGTTGTTTCGTACGAAACAATTCGAATTTTTGAACCATGGGTATATTCTGTATCTTTTTCGTTTTTTCCTCTTTCATCACTCAAACATATATCTTCACATTTTTGTGTTCCTTCCCTTTCGGATGTTATTCCACACTTTCTGGTAACGTTATATTCGTACGTGATTTGTGGGACCAATCATGATTAAATCATAATTAATAATTTCACTACACAATCAAACTAAATTTAATTTTTTTATTAAATATTTTAGAAAAATCTGACACCATGGCATAACATAGTTAAATACACTAGAGCATGATATTTTTGTGCAACAATAGCATATATACGAGTATAGTACGCGTACAATATTGTGTATGTCATCATTATCAAACAAAATTTGTATCTCTTCATTAATAATTTTGAGCCCACACGATTTCTTCTGGGGTCCTTATTTACCCTTTTTGCAGCCACAGTTTGTTCAGTATTTCCACTTTTGTGATCCAAGAAAATATAGGAAAACGTCTGTTTTCGGTATATAAGAAAAAAAATCCAACTGTGTCGAACCTTTTTTAGAAGTAACAGTTAGTTAGTAATTACTAGTTAGGTACACCAAACCAGAAATTAATGGCTTTAATTTGGTAGTGAGGAATTTCAGGGCAAGCGAGATTTTCAAGTCGGATTTGTTTCTTTAAGAAAAATAGTAATATGACCAATATCAGTTTGTCATTTAATTTATTTAAGTAGCAGTTGTAAATTATTTCGGTTTGTCATATATATATATATATATATATATATATATATATATATATATATAAAACTTGTTATATCCTCCAGTTGTTCCATATGATCAATTAATAGCAGGTTTCCTTTGTTTGTTAATTTCTCTTCTTAATTGTCATCCTTGAAAACGATAATGACCTCTATATATATTCTATCAATTATTCAATTCTTGTCAATGGGCACTCTTTGTCTTTTCAAAATTTATTTTAAAGTTGATGAATTGAGATATATGTCTTCCAAGAAAATATTTGACTGAAATTACAGAAAAAAACAACAAAAGTAACTAATTAAACAAGACAATGAAATATATTTGAAGATACACAAAAAAAAATTAATTATTAATTTGTCAAAGCATCCTAATTAGTCCATATGATTTTTAATCAATGTTACAACAAGGTAATTACATACTGTGAAAAACATTAATTATTAGTTAATACCGTGGCAAATCGGAGTAATTGCCATTAACAGTACTTGACAGGCAGGAGCATTTTGGTGCAAAGAATCTTGATTCTTGAATCAGAGTTATACTCTGGCACATTTTGAAAACACCATTGTAATTTTGTCAAAACCAATCATCTTTCATCACATGAGAGGTTTGCTATAGGATCTTTAGACCTACGGGAACTTCAGCAATTTTGGTACAAAGGTTTGAATACATCGTACCCAAGAAGAGAATGAGCTTTAAGCCAATTTGAACAACAATGGCAATTTTGTACCACATTTTTAGGGAAAATCACAAAAATGGTCATTTAAACAAGTCTACTTGCAAAATTGATCCTTTAAAGTTGCAATCTCCAATTTAAATCCTGGTACAATTTTAGTCCTGCGATGCCGGGGTCAACGATCTTGACTCAAAAATGAGACGGATTCTTCGATTTTGACCCTTAATTTTGGAGTTTATTTATCTTTTCAAAAATTTTATTTTACATTCTAAAACATTTCAACATTTATTACGTAATTTTTTTTAAGCTAAACATATTTTTAAATACTTATTTTTGATGTTTTAAATGGATTTTATACAATTGTTTTCAATTAACTTCAATTAAATTAACTTTATCACTTTTATTTTTGGTAAACTAATCTTTTGTGTGTATGTGTGGGTGGGGCTGTCAAGTTTTTCTACTCTACTGAATCAGTTTTTCTAATAATACATAGTTGATCATTCTTTTTAAAAAAATTGACATTAAGGCTCCGATTGGTTCCACGAAATATGGAAAATAATATTCAAACAAATTTTTTTCTAAGTGATTGGTAGTATGGAAAATCTTGGATAAGAAAGAAAATTGTAAGAAAGTTAGAAAAATCTTTTGTAATCTTTATCCAAAACTTTAATTTTCAGATTTTTTCCCAAAAATTTATCTAACACTTAGAACTAAATTTTCTAGAAGAGGAATCTCCATATTTGTGAACTTTCCGATAATCTCATGTAGCAAGTGTCAAATGTAATAAAAAAATAATATTTACGATAATTCCCTCCAATACAAAAGGTGGAAAAATAAACTCACTACTCTTTAAAAAAATTCCAATTCTCAAAAATTTTATATTGTCATTAGCTCAAAAACTATATAAGAATTTCTAAGATAAATATTTTGTTCTGAACATCTTCTTCAACTCCGACGTACTACTTTTGAATTTAATATGTAAAAATATACTTATTCTAGTTATTCATCATCTTCAATAATATATCACTATTTTAATTTAATCTATAATCTCATTTTATCTTCTAAAACAGGGAAAACCTTTAATAATTATTTAATTCCATAAAAAATAACTTCAATATACACTTGCCTTATACATTAAGTTTAAAGTGTAATAACACTTTTTACAATGTTAAAATGATAAGTAACCAAACTTTGTATTACATCTTTTCGGAAAGCTAAAGTAGTGCCAATCTCATGAAAAAAGAAAGAAAAATTTTATTTTTCAAGGAAGTTTTCCTGAGAATTCCTATTTTGTGCTATTTCTTTTTTCTTCTCCCCTATTTTTCGTGGAACTAACAGAGCCTAAAGCAAAATCTTTAATTCATAAACAGACAGTGGAAACCTCAGGTGGAATTTCTCCAACTTCAATTTAACAAATTTGTTTTAAAGCCAAAACATGCAAAACCTATTTAAATGGGCTGTTGATATATACAGAGCAAAATTCCTCAATACAGAACAATTTTGTTATGTTTACTATTATACCCCCATTTATATTAGTTATTTAGTTATATAGTCATTTTTCTTTTAATACATGCCAATGATTAGCATAATCTTTGTAAATATAATTAAAATATTCATCCTTCCAATAAACGGAAAGATTATTTTTCTTTGTTTTGCAATTGATAATAATCCATGTAAATAAATTACTTAGTCAAAATATAACTAATACTCTAATTTTTAATCTTTTCCTTCAACCTTTTTGTTTCTACAGCTTTCATATGACCGTATAATCTTACAAGTTTTTTTTCTGGCAAAATTTGTCAAAATATAGGTGGGTTCAAATTTATTATTGTTTGTAAATACATATATTAATGCATATACTATACTAATTGAGGGCCACTCCTAACAATTATTTTACTTACATTCAATATTTTCTTTTTTTTTTTTTTTTTTTTTTTTTTTTTTTTTTTTTATCACAACAAATCTTTAAACTTGGGAGAATGATACAAAGAGCAAGGTGGACAACAAGCTTACATGAATTCAAAAGATTATTCCCATTATGTTCGTATAATAAATGACTAAACCGGACATTTAATAATTAATGTGTTAAACAGTTTTTTTTCATGAAATGTAATATACAAATTTTAATGCATACATGGATTTAATACTTAATTATATTTCTATTAACTAACTTATATATATATATATATATATGTATGTATATGTATATATGTATGTATATGTATATGTTATTATTATTAACTATTGCTAAACAAGGGAAGACAACCTTTCCATTACATAAATTAGAAAGATGAATATTTAATTATGTTTCCAAAGATTCATCTAATGATTGGCAGGTATTAAAAGAAAAATGAGTGTTTAACTAATATAAAGAGGATATAGTTGTAAAATTCCAAACACTAAAAATGCCAGCATTCCAAACACTAAAAATGTGCAGAAGCAAAAGTCAGCATTCCAAACACTAAAAATGTGTTTTTGCGGCTGCAAAAGCCAACAAGCTATTTTTATAAGCATTTGCAAACACCACCTACGAATTGTAAATTGAGCTTTTACAAAAGTCCAAGAAATTCGCTACCTGAAAAACAAAGTGTTTTTTCCGATAATACTGAAAAATAATTTAGAGTCCAAGGTTCTCTATATCAATTGTTTATGAGTCCTAATTAGAAAGCTTCTTATGAAAATTTAAAAATATGTGTTAGAATAATTAATAAAAAAATACATTAATATTTGTTAAAAAAATGTGAATGATCAATTTAATACTCCTTCATAGATATGTTTTATCCTTTTTATATGTTATTGACGACACAGAACCAAATTCTGTGCTCTACGAATATGTGGATGTATAAAACTAATATTTTAATAATGCACGTATATGTTTTCCGTACTTACAACGCCGCCGGAAAAACTCCGAGCAAGAGGCAACCCTTGTGTTTCTGTGCAGGTACCTTTACGAAGCCTATTTGGAAAGGCTTACAAATACAACTCTATGAAAAATCTGCACCAACAAATTTAATCCTCCAAGGACGTGCACGACTGGTCATGGCATCGTTTCGAGAGGGGGTATCAACCGCTCACGGAAGACAATGTCTCTAAGCAACGACCACAGGTGTACTTCCAAGGCATCGACCAATGATCCTTGTCGAAACACACCAACCACGAGCCCGTTCCCTCGAGATCGCACAAACGAGCGGAATTGGCTCAACTGCTCTACAAGGGTTCCTCAACGAACCTTGAGCCACACAAGCATCATCCCCCCGATGAAACAACTACCCCTCAAGACTGCTGATGAGAGATGAAGTATTCCGTGGTGCCCCCGATATCGCACTCTCGAAATTCTGCCAAAACCAGTAAATCAGACGCGTACGAGGGTCAAATTATTTGAAGACAACCAGAAACTCTTCTTCAGACAACCACATGAAGAAGAACACATCCAATCAAGTTATAATAATCAGGACATATATGAGTGGAACGATCGGCATTACTCCACTCTTTGCGCCGTCTTAGCTCAGCGGCCAGCTATTGAACCATCGTGCTTCCAACTTTCTTTAGTTTTCAGTGCAGTTGAAGACTGCACTAAAAACAGGGGGACTTATGATGACGCATACTTCCCACGGGAAGTACGCTCGCACAATGGTTCAATAGCGGCCCCTCGGTACGTATTTTTATCGCCTAAACTATGCCTAATTACACTACTTAATTAATCATGCTAAACACTCAACATTAATTATGCTAACTCTCTACACATGCCATCCTACCCTCACAACACTTGTCTTTACTAGAGCATTCCACCTTACCCCCACTTGTCACCCTTAGCCTTCAACACTTGCCTCTACCTCAAGCCTACACACTACCCCCCCATGTGTCTTCCCCTCAAGCCTCCACCCATCACCCCTCTTGCCACTTATCTCAACCCCTCTTACCACTTGTCCTCCCCCCCCCCACTCTACACATGTCCCTCATGCCCCAAGGTTGAGCTCCTATATAAGGAGGCCTCTACCCCCTCTTAAGCAGAAGACAAGCACAAGACAAGCACAAGACAACACAAGACAACTACACTACCCCCTCTATACTAAGTTGGTCTCTCTAATCCTTCTCCCCCCTCTTCTACATTACAAGGGCACACTTTTAGCTATAGTAGCACACACACACAAGAACTACGTTGGTTTGATTCCCCTCGGGGATACGTAGTGCAGCTTCGGAATATATCCGGGTCCAGTCATAAATCACGCACACACCCATGTTTGCCGCAGGGACGAAGCCTCGCCAACGACTCCGCCCGACTCAACGCCGATCCGAGGTCGGGATTGACGTTCGAACAGACCTCGGTGACGGGTCCGGAAATTCGCGACGTCATCAGTGGCGCCGTCTGTGGGAACGTCAGTAAAGTCCCTAAGGCAGCTCAAGTAATGCACCTAGGATTGGTAAGCTCTAATCCCGTAGATAACATATTCAGTTTTCAATCTCCGTCGCGTTTGTTTTCCCAAGCTGTTATGGCAATGGCGTCCCAAGATTCCGAGGAGTCCATTTCCTCCTCACCGGAAGTTCCCAGCCAGCACGCATACGAATCCCCGAATCGCGCAGCTACATCTGACGGAGGGACCACCACCGAAGTACGTATGACCATGAGTGAGCTAGATCGCTTATTGGAAACCGCCGCCGAACGAGGCGCCCGACGAATGCGACAACAAGAAGGGAGAACCAGAGGGAGAGAGGTCCCGCCCCCGGAAACTACCGCTCGAGTCCACGAATACTATCGGGAGCGAGGCGAGGCCCGAAGAGCAAGAATGGAAGCCGAACACGCCAGAGGTCCCCACCCAAATCCAGGTATGTCTGGTAGCGATCCACATTTATTCGATATGCTGTTTGAATTAAGGAAGGAGGTGCAAGCTTTGAAGAAGGACAGAAATGGAGAAGTGGAGGAAGAAGAGAGGGGTAGTCCGTTCGCCCCGCACATATTAAACCCAAAAATCCCAGCGTCCGTGCGTTTGCCTAACCCGGTGGTATATACGGGTGACCGACATGCAAAAGATCCTCGCGATCACGTTAACCAGTTCTTGGCAATGATGGATATCCTCAACGCGCCAGACCATGCCCGATGCCGAATTTTCTGGTCCACCCTGACCGGGCGAGCGCAAGCGTGGTTCTCCCAGTTGCCCAGGGGATCCATCCACAGCTTCAATGACCTCCAGGAGCTGTTCGTCCGGCAATTTGCGTGTAATCGGCGCTACCCAAAAACGGCCGGGCACTTGATGGCAATGGTCCAGGCAGAAGGGGAGAGCTTGAGGGATTACATGCGAAGATTCGCCGACGCCGTGATCGACGTAAGGCATGTAGACCCCCACATATTATCTGAGTTTGTGGCCCAGGGCACCCGATCCATAGAATTCGCTGAAGCGTTGGTAAGGCATCCAGCCGGAACTCTGGAAGAACTCATGCTGAAAGCGGAGAGATACATGCTGCTCGAAGATACGCGGTTAGCAAAGCTCGGACAAAGAGGACAGGATGATCGAACGAAGAATCGACGAGGGGATAACACGCGCAATCGGCACGATGTCGTGAAAAGGTACCTAGAGCCCGTCCCGATGACCCCTTTAAAGATTTCTAACGTTGAGGTGCTAGAAGTAATGGAAGGGCATCCCGACCTACGATGGCCGCCCCAATCGCGAAACTCAGAGAACCTACGTCACACCGGAAAATGGTGCCAATTCCATCAAAGTTGGGGGCATAAGACAGAACAGTGTGACCATTTGAGAAATGAGATTGAGCGATTGATAAAGAAAGGGTACCTGCACCAGTTTCTCGAGAGAAGAAAAGATCTTTCTCAAGGAAGAAAACTGATAGAGGAGCGAGAGGACAACCGGTCTCGTGTACCGGAGCGTGAGGAACATCGAAGCGCGGATCGTCAGGAGCCAGAGAGAGAAAATTCCAAGGCTCGTAGAAGAAGATACGAGGGCAGGGCAGTAGACGAAGAGCCAATCCCGCCCCAGTATTTACCTCCTCCACCGTCGAACTACCTGCGCAATCCTATGAACGGCAGGACCATTAACGTAATCGAGGGAGGCCCTTTGGCGTCCTCGTCCACCCAAAGGAAGAGGAAGTTCTTGAAGGAGACGCAACGGGTAAGTCTGAAATACCACGTTTTTTCTACTAGCATGTATGCCCCCCCCCGATTACCTTTGGTCCGGAGGATCTGGTAGACATAGTCCATCCTCACGATGACCCGATAGTGATCCAAGCCACGATACATGGAGCCGAGGTGGCTCGAGTTCTGATTGACACTGGGAGTTCAGTGGACGTGATGTTCTTGCCAACCTTTTTCGCGCTTGGACTCCAACTGGAGCAGATAATGCCGAAAAAGGTTCCATTGGTAGGCTTTGATGGGAGTCCGAGCGATACGTTGGGTTCGATCCCACTCTTGATGTCGTGGGGAGAGGGACACTTGCGCAGAACGGAGGAAGTGAAGTTTTGGGTCATCAATGCACTCGCCAAGACCTACAACGTGATTTGTGGACGACCCTCCCTTCGCTTGTTCGAAGCGGTGCCTTCGGTTCTACATCTAAAGGTAAAATTTCCCACCATGAATGGGATCAGAGAGGTCAGAGGGAATCAGGCTCGAGCCCGTGAATGCCGCCTGAACACGATAGCTGCGATAGAGGAAAAGGTGGGTAGTGATCACCAAAGCCAGGGAGAACTTCGAAGAATCGAAGCAAGGAAGCTATATCCAACGGAAGAGCTCAGGGAAGTTCAGGTCATCCCGGAAGAACCTGAGAAGAAGGTAAAGATGGGAACAAACATCAACCCGGCCATCGAGTTACAGCTCCTCAAAACCCTGCAGCATTTCCAGCATGTGTTCGCCTGGGAAGGAGGACCTCCAGGACGCATCAGCCCATATGTATGCAAACATTGCTTGGATGTACGACCTGATGCCAAGCCGGTGCAGCAAAGGAAACGCAAGATGGGTCCTGAGAGGAACAAGGTGATTAAGTCAGAGTTACAAAGGCTGACTGGGTTGAATCAAATCCGAGAAGTGCGATACCCCAAATGGTTGGCCAACGTTGTCTTGGTCCCGAAGTCGGGAGGACGGTGGAGAATGTGCATAGACTTCACGGATCTAAACAATGCGTGTCCGAAAGATTGTTTCCCCTTGCCTAGCATTGATCAGTTAGTGGACTCCACGGCGGGATGCGAGCTGCTCTCAACCATGGACGGAGATCAGGGGTACAATCAGATTCCGATGGCTGAGGAGGACCAAGAAAAAACTAGTTTCATCACGGACTTTGGTACGTATTGCTACCTGGTTATGCCTTTCGGATTAAAAAATGCAGGCGCTACGTACCAGCGGCTTATGAGTGCTATGTTCACTTCGATGATTGGAAATAACCTGGAGGTGTATGTGGACGACATCATTGTAAAAAGCCAAGAGGCCAGCCGGCACAACGCTGACTTGACGGAAGCTTTCCAGATCATGGACAAATTCGGATTAAAAGTTAACCCTCGCAAATGCTCCTTCGGGATCCAAGGAGGCAAGTTCCTCGGCTTCCTTGTCACCGAGAGGGGCATAGAGGTGAACCCCGAAAAAGCCAAGGCGATCTTGGAGATGCCCGCCCCGGCTACAGTTCGAGATATACAACGACTTACAGGGAGAATGGCCTCGCTCAACCGCTTTATCTCGAAGGCGGCCGAAAAAGGACTTTCCTTTTTTAAGGTGCTCCGCAATGTCAAGGATTTCCAGTGGACTGATGAGTGCCAGAAGGCGTTCGACGATCTGAAGGGGTACTTGCTCCAACCGCCCCTGTTGGTCAAGCCCCAGCCAGGGGAAAGACTTTTCGTGTACCTTGCCGTAGGGAAAGAGGTTGTGAGTGCGGTGCTCGTGCGAGCCGAAGGAACGGACCACCTCCCAGTCTACTATACTAGCCGAACCTTAAAGGATGCGGAAACTCGATATACTTCCATCGAGAAGTTTGCTTTTGCACTTGTCACGACCGCGCAAAAGCTCAGGTCATATTTCCTGGCCCACCCCATTACCCTACTCACAAAGCACCCACTGCGAGCCATACTCAGCCATCCCCAGGTATCGGGAAGAATGGTGTGGGCTGTGGAGCTCGGGGAGTATGACATCCAGTACGCCCCTCGGCCGTCCATAAAAGCCCAGGTACTAGCCGACTTTATGGTAGAAACTTACGAAGCCCTTGAGGAAGCTAGTACGGAGAAGATTTGGAAGGTGTATGTCGATGGCTCTTCAAGCAGCGGCGTAGGGGGAGCAGGTGTGGTGTTTAAGCCAACGCCCGAGGATGGATCCGAGGAAACACTATCTTTCGCGGTGAAGATAGATTTCCCTGTATCAAACAATGAAGCGGAATACGAAGCACTACTGATCGGGATGAGGTTGGCAAAAGAAGGGAAGATGACCCGGATCCATGTCCACAGTGATTCGCAGTTAGTGGTGCAGCAGGTGAAGAGAATGTACGAGGCTAGGGATGAAAGGATGAAAGAGTACTTGAACGCGGTGCGCAAATCCCAAGAAAGGTTCGAAAAATTCACCCTCGAACAAATTCCCAGGACCGAAAACGGAGAGGCAGATGCCCTATCTCGTACAGCCGCAGGCATGCACTCCATCGAATCCCGACAGGTAACGTTCCTTACTATTACCTCGTCGGAGAAAAATCACGTTGCGTTAGAAGTAATGAATCTGGAAAACGAGAATGGGAAAGGTTGGATGACGGAAATCAAGGAGTACCTGGTAAACCCGGATAAGTACGAGCATCATGGGGGATTAGGAAAGAGAGCTACCCGTTTTTTTATAAAAGACGGGGTGATGTACAAAAAGGGGTTCTCGCAACCCTATCAGAGATGTTTGTCCGAGGAAGAAGCCATCAATGTAATGAAGGAAGTGCACGGTGGGAGTTGCGGAAACCACTCCGGAGGAAGAAGTCTAGCCCAAAAGATACTGAGGCAGGGATATTACTGGCCCACGATGCAGAAGGATGCTAAGGAGTTCGCGCGGCAATGCGAGCAGTGCCAAAAACACGCCACTATGACGCACCTCACCGCGGCCGCATGGGAGCCCAACCTCGTCCCCTGCCCATTTGACAAATGGGGTATAGACATCGTGGGTCCCATGATCCAGGATCGAGGGCAGAAGAAGTATCTCCTGGTCGCCGTGGATTACTTCACAAAATGGGTCGAGGCAGAGCCGATGGCACAGATCACTTCTGCGGGTGTGATCAACTTCCTATGGCGCAACATTGTGTGCCGATTTGGGGTACCTCGGGTACTTGTCAGCGACAACGGATTACAATTTACTAGCGACCAACTAGCAAGATGGTGCGAGCATTGGAAGATTCAGCATCGCTTCACTTCTGTCGGTTATCCCCAGTCAAATGGCCAGGTCGAGGTCACGAACCGCACCCTAGTCCAGGGGTTAAAAGCACGACTCCTGGCATATCAGGGAAAGTGGGTCGAGGAAATCCCAGGCTTGCTGTGGGCATATCGAACCACCGCTCGGTCGTCTACCGGAGAAATCCCGTTTAGCTTGGCCTACGGGCACGAGGCAGTCATCCCCGCAGAAATAACCACCACCAGTTGGAGAGTGCAAGAATACGAAGAAAACAACAACAGCGAGCATATGGTTTTGGAGTTGGACCTTCTGGAAGAACGAAGACGAAGTGCAGCGCTACGGAGCGCACAATACACGGCCCGCATGGCGCGATATTATAACCGTCGGGTAAGGGATCGGACTTACCAAGTGGGCGAGTTGGTCCTACGTAGGGTAGGGGCGTCGAAAGCCGTAGGAAAATTGGACCCTGCCTGGGAAGGACCCTACCAGATATCTCGCATCTTGGGAGCAGCAACTTATCAGCTGCGAGACATGGAAGGTCGAACCTACCCACGCTCATGGCATGCTTTAAACCTCCGGAAGTTTTATCCCTAGTAGCTGGATACAAGCCAGAGGCAACGCCCACTCCCCTTTCCTGGAACAACGAAGGAGGGATCGGGCCCAGGCAAATAAATAAACTTGTAAGTTTTTCAGTTGGGTTTTCTAGTGTTATCTACTTAAGTCCATGTACTCTAGAGAACTACGTGTGGCTTAATTCCCAATTTTACAACGAGGGATACATAGGAAGCCCGGAAGTTACTCGGGTTCAGCCCCAAAAAATAAAAATAATATCTGTACACTACACACACGCACAAAGATGAGCTAACGATACAGGAAGAGCTAAAGGAGAAAAACTATTAAAAAAAAAAAAAAAAAGAGGCGAGATTACATAGCACGCTTCGCCTACTACCCGCCATAAGCAAGGCGAAGGATAAAGAAAACAAAAAAAGAGAAAACTTCTGAAGCCCCAGCGCTCCTCTCCTCAACGATCCTCCCGACGCCTCTTGCCAGCCCGAATAGCTGCCCTTCTCTCTTCCTCTGTCATCTCCCTTATTACCCGCTCGGGAGGAGGACTCCTCGATCCACCAGGGGGTACCGTTGGCAAGGAAAAGGTAGGAGCAGCGGACGCAGGAGAAGCAGGAACTGGAGGGCGACTTCGGGAACGATGAGGTTCAGCCCTCGAACAATGAGCCCGGCTAAATGAAGGGATCACCATGCCCGGAGGAACACCCGGAAGCTTGTACACCACACTCATACATAGATCGTAACCACGATCCATGTAAGTCTGGATGTCTTCATCAGTAAGCCCCGCCGGCTCCTTCCTCTTCGCCGAAGAAGAGCGCGCAGCAGCCGAAAGCCCCTCAGCCAACTTCCTCTCGTAATCGGCACGGGCCGCGGCCAGATCCGCTTCCATTCGGATCTCGAGCTCCTCCTTCGCGGTGTGCGCCTTCACCAGGGCCGCCTCTACTTCGGCCACTCGTACCCGGGCATGGTCCAGGTCCGACTGAAGACCCTCCATTCTAGCCCGGTCCGCCATCAGGGAGTCTATCAAGCCCCGCGAGTCCTCCTCCATATCCCTCAGGTTCCTCGCCTGCTCCGCGAGGAGACGCTCTCGCGACCTCGAGTTGGCCAGAGCCGATTGAAGTGATGCCAGTTGATGGGAGTCACGAGAAGACATGATCTCTCGGCTATCCAACTCCCGAACCACGAACAACACCTGAGGAGGAAAAGGGTCAACGTAAAAAAAAACATACCGCAGGAAAACACACAGAGAAAAGAAAAGAGCACATACGTCAAGGGCGCTGCGGGATAAGTGAGCCAACAGGTGAGCGCCGTCCGCTTGACCGAGGGTCACCCGTTCCTCAGGCCCCAAGAACCCACCTACCCAATCTCGCAAACCCTGAGGAATAAAGATAGATTGAGTAGATCGAGGGTCCCTACTCGTCCCCTCCCCCGTAGGAGCCACGGGAGTACGAGACGATGGAGCCTCGGATCTAGTGGGAGCAACAGGATTCCCAGAGGTAAGGGGATCGAAGGAAGCAGTATTCCTCGGCTGACCGGCCCTTGTCTGGTCCGCTATAAAACTGCGGGAGACGAAGGGCGTGGAGTGATGGCTGCGCGGGGTGGTGTCCTCGCTAGGAGAAGATCCAGACTGAGAGGATGAAGAGGCCGTACCACCCTCGGAAGGAATGACGGCCGGAGCAACGGCCAGGTTCACCGGACGTCGCCCCGAGGTGGCCCGGCCCATGGAAGCAGGGGAACCGTCATTCGAAGAGATCTCCTGGACAGCTCCAGCTGCACTCGCGGAAGAATTATTCATCAGGTGCGTGGCCAACTCGTCTCCTGCCAGAGAAGGTTTATAAAAAGGGGATCAGTACCAGAGCATTGCCAAACAAGAAGTATATAATGGAGAGATACTTACCGAAGGGCGTGCCACGTCCCATCGGAATATCAGCACCCTCGGGATAAGCAGCCCCGGACTGAAGGCCCACCATCACCATGGCTCGAGGGCGCTCGAGGATCGACATCGAATCATAGACGGCGGAAAAGAATCCTCGTTGCACCAGGAAGGTGGTCTTAGGAGCGGAGTCGACGATGTCCACATAGCTCACCCCCCATCGAGTAGACACAACCCATGGTTCGCTTTGCCTACGGAGGAAAAAGTAGTAACTCCGCCAGTTGCGGTAGGTGGGGAAAGCGGTCGAGACGCGAGTAATGAAAGAATTCACAGATTGACGAGCCACCAACTGGAAGAAGGGTAGCTCTGTCTCACTGGACGAAGGGAAAAGGCCCCAAACAGTAGGGCAGGGGTCAAAGGAATGTTGTGATAATGACACAGAAGAATAAAACCTACCAGGTATCGGTAGGAGTGGGGGACTAGTTGGCTTGGGCAGATTTGCAAAAAGTTAAAAATGGCAATCATAAAAGCAGGAAAAAAGTAGCGAAGTCCGTTGCGGATCTGCTCGGAATAAACGGTCAAAAAACCCTCGGGAGGGTCGTAGGCTCGTTCCTCAGGGGTCGGAATCCTCACCTCCACCCCAGGAATACCGTGCTGATCCAGCAGCGTCTGCACGGTTTCAGCCGTCTCAAGAGAAGGGGCGTAGCCGGCAAGCCCCGCACCCATCATGTGGATGGGCTCGACCTCTGCAGCCACCAGTTGGAATCCGGCTCTTGGGCTTCTATAGGGAGCCCGGTTGGCAAAGGCAACCTCAATGTCGTCAGCAACGGGATCCCGAAGGAGAACCCGTTCGCTAGAATCCCTAGGGCGACGGGCGTCAGCCGCCAGTTGAAGAATAGTCCTCCGGCGAGACCGGGAAGCCGCAGCCCGCGAGCTGCGACGAATGCGGGAAGAACCGGCCCCAGAAGGATTAGCAGTAGGAGGGCTCGGCCGTGGAGCAGTCGGTGGAGAAGCAGGTGATGAAGGGAACACCAATGAAGTCTCCTCGGAGGGTGACTCATCGGATCCCAGGATATTTTCGGAGTAAGAAGAGGAAGAAGACATTTTTAGCAGATAGCAAGAAGCAAGAAGCAAGAAGATAGGAATTGCTGGAATACAGAAGATGAAGTGACGAAATAAGGTAAGTAAGTTTGCTTATTTATAATCCTTGAAGTAACGCTTCAGTTTGGGCGGGAACAACCAAAACGCCTAAAACACTGATACCGCTCGGGCTACCAATAAGAGACGATACAGGAAGGACGCGTGGCCGTCATACAGGGGTGTCTGCTATTAACGTGCCTTTTCGAGGCACTAATGATGGCAAAGAAAATTATGCATGCTAAAATAGATAACATTTAGAGTAGCGCAATAATCAAAACGGCCGGATGGGACATGTTGGTTCAGAAAACGGCGGGCTGTGAGTCGCCAGAGTTGAAAAGACTCCTCGAACCATTACAGCCTTTAAAGAAAGGCCACTGTCCGAAGAGATTCTCAAAAGTACTCCCCGAGCCGTTACAACCATTGGGGAGAACGTTTGCAAAAAGGTTCTAAGGAAAAATTGACTGGTTTGGGTAGCGTTACGAGGGGTTACATCAAGCCCCGCTCTACGAGGTGTCCAGCTGAACCTTTGAGCACCACGCGTACTTCCGAGGGGAAAAACAACAACTCTTGTCGAAACACGCAACGAGGGGCTAAGGGTACGCCCTGTTGACCGGCGGAAAACCCGCGTGGAGTATCGTGAGTTGACTCGCTCCTCATTATACGACTTGTGGGTTTTAGCCAACTGCTCTCAAGAGATGTCCCGTTGAATCTCTGAGCCACCACGCGTACGTCCGAGGGGAAAACAGCAACCCTTGTCGACACACGCAACGAGGGGTGAAGTATACCCTGTTGACCGGCGACCGTCCCTTTAGAAGTATTACGAGTCGACTTGCTCCTCGTAATACGGCTCGAGGGTCCTAGCTAACTGCTCTAAAACGAGGTGTCTTATTACGAACCTCAGAACCCCACGCGAGCAATGCAACTAAGGCGACCGATTCCTTTAGGAGTATCATGGGTTGACTTGCTCCCTATAATACACCTCGAGGGTCATAGCCACACAACTCCTGGGTGCCTTCACGGGAACCCGAGGAGCCCCGCACGTACTTCCAAGGAATAAAATAACAATCCTTGTCGAACCACGGCACGTGGAGCAAATGTGCTCCCGCGATTGTTTCATCCTCGAAATTCTACCCCGAACCGGCAATTTAGTAAAAGATAGTATACGGAAAAGAAATAAAGAAAGACCTCGGAAAAGATATTATTAATCCTGGAATTATTACAACTATGAGGAAAAAAGAATGATTAAATACAGGAGGCCTAGACTATAATGCCCCTCAGGAGGGTCGCTTGCCCTCCCTTATCGACCTGCGACGCCCTTCCAGCGTCGGAGCATCATCATCGACTTCAGGAGCTCCGACGGTAGAAGCCACCCGCAAGGCCGTCTCCGTCACACGGGGAGCAAGAACGTCAACGGGACGAGAGTCAGGAGGACCAGGGCCAGTCACCAGCGGCCCACCAGCCAAAATCGCTTCGGCCATCTCCCGAACCCTTCTCGCCCTTGTCTCGGGAGGGGAACGCCGGGATACCGTCCCGCCGACCTCCGGGAGGACGATTCGAGTAGTAGGGAGCTTAGCCTGATAGGCCTCAAGAATTGCTTGCCTTTCGGCAAGGCTAGGAGGAGAACCGGGCGATATTTCCAATGGTACCTCGATCTCCTGGGGAGAGAGGGTCCTCAGGTCAGCTTCAGGTACGATCCAATTTCTTGCTTTTAATTGTTGTATGGATCCCTTGTACCCAACCATGACCAGGGCAGCAAATACCTTCCGAAAGTAACCATGATGGAGCGGAGAGCCGATGTATCGAATGATGCGGTCGAACGCGTCCCGACGAGACTTCTCGACGAGTTGCCTCCGAAGATCCAGATTGACTCGTCGAACCTCCTCACCAATCCGCTCGTTGATGGTTGTCCGACACTCCTCCAACTTCGCCCGAAGGGTCTCGGCGGTAGCCACCGCCTTCGTCTGCCCCACTTCGGCCTCTCTCAGTAGCCGAGAAGTAGTTTCCAGGGTGTCCCTCAAAGCCACCAACTCCAGGGCCCCTTCATCCCTCACCCTCTCCGCCTCCCGAAGCTGCTCTTGGGCGCGGTCTAGCTCTTCTTTCAGCCCAGTCGCATAAGTTTCCCACTCGCGACATCTCTTCATTCGGGACACCAGAGCCGTCTGGGCCTCCTGCAAATCGGCCAAGACCTGGGCATGGTCCGACCTCAGATTCCCCAAATCCTCCTGCCCGGAAGGGTCGGGAACGGCGGACTCCAACTCCGCTACCCGATCCTCCAGAGTGTGAATGTGTTCCAGCAATAAAAATTGGAGGGCGCTAAACTGGATAAAAGAGAGGCGAAGCGGGTTACAAACAAGTAAGAAGGAAAATCGACATAAGGGAAAGAGATAAAAGGCTTACGTCCACCGCCTCATAACCGGCTTGGTCTTTCAACCATTGGATCCCTCGGTTCCGGAGCGATGCAACCTCGAGAGAGTCCACCACCTGACCCAGTCTGGCGAAACCGCCACCCATGCCACGTAGTTCCTCTGTCAGGGAACGCTCGACGGACCTAGTACGATCCGGTTGATTCATCACCATTCGTGAAGAAGTGCCCTCTTCACGGGCCTCCCTCAAGGCACCACCTTCATCACCCCGGACCTCCGGTCTCTCACCTTCGGCTAACGACCTCAATAGGGTGATCTCTTCTTGTTGGGGCGCCGTGTCACCCCGAGGACTCGGAGGGGTCACAGGAGACCCCACGTCAGCCGCCCCGGGTGAGCCTGCGACCGAGCCCGTTAAGCCATCCCTGAGGGTCGGAGAAGAAGGCGTGGGAGCGTCGGATTCCCCCCGACCCTCCGGCATACGAGCAATCTCTGCACCCTCACCTTGGGGGTCGAGAGACGGGTGAGAAATGGAATCCCGGGAGGGAGAGGCCAGAGAGATCGAAGCCCTCTCATGAACGGCAGGGGAAGTAGCCGGGCCGCCCCAGTCAAAGGAAGCAGGCAAAGATTCCCGGACCCAGTCAAAACCGGTGTCAAGACTGAGAGGAGCCGGGTCACGGAAGAGGTCGAGATCGTCCTCTCGGAGGCTATGGAAACCGCCAGGAGACGGCGGAGCTGAGCTCGCATCGCCACTAAGCCTAGGGGCCGGGCGAGGAGCCGAAGCTGGTTCTCTATCAGGAGTGGACAGAGATGGAAGGGAAGACGGTGGAGCGTCCGCGACTTGGGTATCTGCCACGGATTGGGAAGACGAAGTCTTCCCTTGAACAGACCTGCCCCCCTTAGGAACTTTAGGGGGCACAGACGCGTTTTTGGCTGCCTCTGCCAAAGTGGACACCAGCGAACCTGAGGACATGGATCAGAAAAAAGGAAACTCAGCATATCGGGGTGACGAGAAAAGATAGATACTAGAGGGAGCGGAACTAAAACTTACAAAATTCAGGGTCCTGCTGCAAAGACGGAAAATGGGTTGATCTAACCCCTCCTTGAAGACCACAAAGCTCGAACAACCTTGGGGTCTTGGTCAGCTTCAACACGTGGTACTTTGCCTGGAAGTACCCTTCCTCCATCATCTGGAGCCGAACCCGGTCGAGTTTGGCAGTATCCAACTCCTAAGGACTGCTCGACCACGCGTTCGTCACCCCCCAGCTCGCGCAGTTACGACCCGGGGGTTTTACGAAAAAGAAATTGGATTTCCAGCTACCGTAGGAGGAAGTAGCGTCAGTAAGAATCCTCGCCCCCGGAGCAGCTTGAGATGAGCGAGGGGTCAGATAAAAGAAGGGCACTTGGCCGGCACCCACGTCGTACAAGGCCAGTAAGCGGTCGGCCGTGCAGGGAAGCCCTCGACCCCGGCAGGTGATCTCAAACCCAGCCATAATAGAGAAGGCGTTGGGCGTCAGTTGACTTAGACAAAGCCCTAAGGCTTCGGCTACATCTCGGAAAAGAGGTGGCACAAACATACGCCACCCTGCCTCGATTTGAGGAAAGAAGACAGTCAAGAAGCCGGTAGGGGGATCATTCGCCCGGTCCGAAGGCTCCGGGATCAACACCGTCACATTCTCCATCGCCACATTATACTTGGCGAGTAAGCTGTCAACGGTGGCCTGGGTCGCGGTACTCGCGGCGTCGTTTATATTCACCGCCTGTCTTTTGGATGGCGTCCCTTTCTCCAGAGCGGCGGATGCAGCCCTGCGCTTACCGCGGCGAGTTGCCAGAAGGGAAGACGGCACTGATCGGGATAGAGAAGAAGGAGGAGTGGATCCGGAAGAGGCGGTTGCAGCAGCAGACATAATGATGGTGGATGAAAAGAAGCAAAGAAAATTATAGCTACAAGAAAGCAGAAAGTTATGAACCTACAGAACCGCAACGCAAAAAAACCTAAATAGACGTGCAAAAAGGCGGTATAACTCCCGCTCGAAACCCAATAACCGCGGATGGATAACACGTATGACTCAGCGTATGAGGGAAGTTTGAGGAATCCCGAGAAATCAGGAAGTGAGGCCGACACGCGGTCAGATGATTAGGCCCCTAGCTATTTTACTCTCTGCCACGTTCTGCGAACTGCGTCAGAGACTGGGGGACTTATGATGACGCATACTCTCCCTCTTGGGATCGTACCCGTCCACGTGGCCTAATCTTCTGACCTCGTCTCGCCTCACTACCCCCTTTCTCGCACGATACTCGACCCCAGGTATATCGACCCCTCTTTTATCCCCGTACCCTCGTTAAATATTATTTGTATTACATCCTATGCTGCACGTATTCCCCGAAAGGGGGGTCGTTCCCATCACATGCAGGCGTACGTCACCTACTCATCAACCAGTGGCGACCGCCCTTTTCCCCAACAAAAGGGGAGGGTCGGACGTCAGAGTCGACGTCACATTCCACTCGCTAGGATGCGCTGTCACCCCCGCGGGGCTCGACCACCCCGCTTCCCCAATGGAGAGCGAGGGTTCGGAAGTTATAAGGTGTGATCGGAACACGCCGTGCACCGAGGGTAGCATGCAGGCACCACGTGCCCTACTCTACAAGGGTACTCAAATACCCTATTACCCTCGACGAGCATGCACGGTGACGCGTGCCCAGGGAGGGTCGGACGTCAGAGTCGACGTCACATTCCACTCGCTAGGATGCGCTGTCACCCCCGCGGGGCTCGACCGCCCCGCTTCCCCAATGGAGAGCGAGGGTTCGGAAGTTATAAGGTGTGATCGGAACACGCCGTGCACCGAGGGTAGCATGCAGGCACCACGTGCCCTACTCTACAAGGGTACTCAAGTACCCTATTACCCTCGGACGAGCATGCACGGTGACACGTGCCCAGGGCCAAATTACACTTATAACCTCTCCCTCGCCCTATAAATAGGGAAGCGGGTTAGTTGCAAAGGAGGGACGGGATCTAACTCAAAAAATCAACACAAGCACAACACATTCCTCCCCCCCCCCCCCGAAATCACTGATCCCTATAAGCAGGAGATAGCCCCACCTAGCGAGAGAGGCGCGAGCCAAGGAGGTCGGAAGAGCTCAAGATTGGTCATAGGAAGCAGCTTGAAGGGAGATCGTGCAAACGGAGCCCGAACCCCCAAGGGTCGTGGATAGTTGCGGCAGCAGAGGAGCAGCAGAGAGCTTGCCGAGCCCAGGGGCATCTTGAGTCGGGACCGGCGTGCGAACAGCTCCGGTGACGGGTCCGGGAATTCGTGGCGTCATCAGTTTAGACGGCACTGATCGGGATGGATAAGCAGGAGGAGTGGATCCAGAAGAGGCGGTTGCAGCAGCAGACATAATGATGGTGGATGAAAAGAAGCAAAGAAAATTATAGCTACAAGAAAGCAAAAAGTTATGAACCTACAGAACCGCAACGCAAAAAAACCTAAATAGACGTGCAAAAAGGCGGTATAACTCCCGCTCGAAACCCAATAACCGCGGATGGATAACACGTATGACTCAGCGTATGAGGGAAGTTTGAGGAATCCCGAGAAATCAGGAAGTGAGGCCGACACGCGGTCAGATGATTAGGCCCCTAGCTATTTTACTCTCTGCCACGTTCTGCGAACTGCGTCAGAGACTGGGGGACTTATGATGACGCATACTCTCCCTCTTGGGATCGTACCCGTCCACGTGGCCTAATCTTCTGACCTCGTCTCGCCTCACTACCCCCTTTCTCGCACGATACTCGACCCCAGGTATATCGACCCCTCTTTTATCCCCGTACCCTCGTTAAATATTATTTGTATTACATCCTATGCTGCACGTATTCCCCGAAAGGGGGGTCGTTCCCATCACATGCAGGCGTACGTCACCTACTCATCAACCAGTGGCGACCGCCCTTTTCCCCAACAAAAGGGGAGGGTCGGACGTCAGAGTCGACGTCACATTCCACTCGCTAGGATGCGCTGTCACCCCCGCGGGGCTCGACCACCCCGCTTCCCCAATGGAGAGCGAGGGTTCGGAAGTTATAAGGTGTGATCGGAACACGCCGTGCACCGAGGGTAGCATGCAGGCACCACGTGCCCTACTCTACAAGGGTACTCAAATACCCTATTACCCTCGACGAGCATGCACGGTGACGCGTGCCCAGGGAGGGTCGGACGTCAGAGTCGACGTCACATTCCACTCGCTAGGATGCGCTGTCACCCCCGCGGGGCTCGACCGCCCCGCTTCCCCAATGGAGAGCGAGGGTTCGGAAGTTATAAGGTGTGATCGGAACACGCCGTGCACCGAGGGTAGCATGCAGGCACCACGTGCCCTACTCTACAAGGGTACTCAAGTACCCTATTACCCTCGGACGAGCATGCACGGTGACACGTGCCCAGGGCCAAATTACACTTATAACCTCTCCCTCGCCCTATAAATAGGGAAGCGGGTTAGTTGCAAAGGAGGGACGGGATCTAACTCAAAAAATCAACACAAGCACAACACATTCCTCCCCCCCCCCCCGAAATCACTGATCCCTATAAGCAGGAGATAGCCCCACCTAGCGAGAGAGGCGCGAGCCAAGGAGGTCGGAAGAGCTCAAGATTGGTCATAGGAAGCAGCTTGAAGGGAGATCGTGCAAACGGAGCCCGAACCCCCAAGGGTCGTGGATAGTTGCGGCAGCAGAGGAGCAGCAGAGAGCTTGCCGAGCCCAGGGGCATCTTGAGTCGGGACCGGCGTGCGAACAGCTCCGGTGACGGGTCCGGGAATTCGTGGCGTCATCAGTGGCGCCGTCTGTGGGAACGTCAGTAAGTCCTTGAAAATGCCTCGGAAAGGCGTTAGTTGCGGCGGAGCTCACCGGAAATCACGCTCAAATTTTCAGTTTACAAGGTCGTCATTCTACTGCCTGAGCTGCGGATTCAAATTCGGGGTGAAACTTAAACAAACAAACAAAAACAAGACGTGGAATACAACAACTATTCTACGAATTTCTGACTTCGGGAACATAATTAGAAGAACTGGATCGTCAACCCCACCTCGCTTGTTCAGCGTTGGCCTAATTCAACGCCTACTCGCTTGTTCAGCGTTGGCCCAAGCTCTCGATGCCAACTCGCTTGTCCCGCGTCGACCGAGCCCCACCACCTCGTTAAAACTATTTTCTTGGCTGCATTCGACACACGGCATAATTGTCTCGAACCTCACAGGTACGACCTCGAACAATAAATATTTCTTTAGCTTCACTACCGTCGCTTGTAAATTGCTGTTAACTGTTCTCTAAAGAAGAAAACATGAGTGCACTTTAGCCTCAGATTAACTAAAGTGAAAGCTTAACTTCCTTTTCTTCGTGATACTGGAGCAAAACATTCATCCTCGTCAAGGAAAAGATGGACCCTCGTAACATATTTATCACCCTCGTTGATATGTCATATGTACCCCACGTGATTAACCAAAATAAGCTCAGCTATGCTCTCTTTCGTTTATAGCCTTTTAAATATATTTCATAAACTCAGCCTCGTTGGCAAAAGAATGTGCTGGATCTAGTGGCAACTAGAGTCAAAATTCCTGCCGAGCCGTTTTCAAAATATTTTACAGAAAGAGGTTCTTATTAAGTTTTGCCTCGGAAAATTTTAAAAACCGACGGCTGATTCGATGGCAAAAACATTCATCTTCATTTGAAGCACCTGGGTTTGAGTACCGGTTTTTTGCAATTTCAAATATTTTATGAGATGAGTTTAAAAGCTTGTCGCGGATAATTTCATGAATCTCCAATTTCAAAGAACCAGTGTTTACCCCGACCGCCTATTTTATCAAATTTATTAAAGTTCAGATCGAGCCTTAAAATCGTTCGTGGGGAAATATTTTTACAAGAGGGTCATATGTTTTTTGAAACGACGAGGTCCCAAACCTTTGCGTTTTTAAAATATTTGGCAAAGTCTTTTATAAACAACATTTGCCTCAATATTTACACAAGGCTCTATTAGCTCCATGGGAAGCCCCCAAACTAACTCAACCTAGTTCCCAGGTTCAAACCTGGAGCGAACCTCACCTTTCCTTTTTTATAAAAATTTCGATGCTCGAAAAATAGTTTTGCAAAGATGCTTCTCGAGGGTCTCGAACCCTCCTTACTTCAAGGAGATTCAACTGCTTTTCACCACTGAACCATGTCGATCATTGTGCAACTCCTCACACTTTATTTATATCTTTTTATTCTGGCTGCTGAAGTTTTAAAAATTTAGACTTTCAAAACTATTTTCGAGGAGGATTCGAACCCTCGTGAGTGAAACGAGGGGCAAATGCTTTTTCCGCTGCCCCATTTGCCCTCTGGTTAAAAAAAATAATTTCTAAATGTTTAATCAATTTTTTTTTACGGGATGGAAGTGTAAAAAATAAATGGTTTCCGAGGCAGCTTTAACTTGGATTCGAACCGCGAGGCCCAGATCGAGGGTCAGAAAACTTTCCCGCTGGATCAACTTGCATCATTTTGCATTTTTTGGCACTTAACTTTAATTATTGTGACTGTGTGCTAAAGTTTTAAAAGAAAAACTCGAACTGTTGAAAGAGGGGTTCGAACCCTCATTACCGAAACTAAGCCCAACTACTTTTCTCCATCGGGCCAATTGCTCTTTCCTTGCACTTGTTGAATACATAATTTTTATTGAGATATGTTGTTTTAGAACCTCTCATTTTGCATTATATGCTCCATCTAATTGCAATTTGCACATTGTTCACCACAATTACTCACTCGAGACATATCATCTTTACATGATCATTAGACATTTGCAATTTAATTAATGAAATCCTTTTACGCATAATTTGCTAACTGTCGTAGCTCTTGTTCGAATTATTGCTTCGTTGCCTAATGTGAAATTATTTCACTTATCTCACACGATGTCTTTTATGAATACATCTATGAATTAACATGATGCATCTCCTCACTATGGGAACTAGCAATTAATTACTTCATGGATAATTGCAAAACTTTGAAGAACTATCTTTAGCAAATTAAGATTAATTTACGAACTCCGTCACTTATGAACTGTTTATATACTCACGCCATCGGAGAAAACTCTGAGCAAGGGCAACTATTTTACAGTTATGCAGGGTCTATTACCTCATAATCTGATGTGGGTTATCAAGCCCTAAATCAGTACATAACCAGTTTCTTAAAAGGGTGTCATCAACGAACCCCGAGAAATACGAACTTCAACGCTCGCAGGGAATCCCAACCGAACCCTACTAGCACCACGATGTACTTTCGAAGGGATCTTTACGACCCTTGAGAAGACACGTCGATACGAAGAGGCTTCACGAGCCGTTACAACTTCTCCAAGTAGCTAAACGAAGAGGCTCCACGAGCCAGAAGAGTTGATCGAAGAGGCTCCACGAGCCATCACACTTTCTCAAGGAAGTTACACAAAGAGGCTTCACAAACTGCCGCAGCTTCTTCACGAAGCCACATGAGGAGACCCTATGAGCAAATACAATTTTTGGAACGTTGCTGCTTGGACATCACCAAAATAAATTCTTAAATATGTTTTCCATACTTACAACGCCGCCGGAAAAACCCCGAGCAAGAGGCAACCCTTGTGTTTCTGTGCAGGTACCTTTACGAAGCCTATTTGGAAAGGCTTACAAACACAACTCTATGAAAAATCTGCACCAACAAATTTAATCCTCCAAGGACATGCACGACTGGTCATGGCATCGTTTCGAGAGGGGGTATCAACCGCTCACGGAAGACAATGTCTCTAAGCAACGACCACAGGTGTACTTCCAAGGCATCGACCAATGATCCTTGTCGAAACACACCAACCACGAGCCCGTTCCCTCGAGATCGCACAAACGAGCGGAATTGGCTCAACTGCTCTACAAGGGTTCCCTCAACGAACCTTGAGCCACACAAGCATCATCCCCCCGATGAAACAACTACCCCTCAAGACTGCTGATGAGAGATGAAGTATTCCGTGGTGCCCCCGATATCGCACTCTCGAAATTCTGCCAAAACCAGTAAATCAGACGCGTACGAGGGTCAAATTATTTGAAGACAACCAGAAACTCTTCTTCAGACAACCACATGAAGAAGAACACATCCAATCAAGTTACAATAATCAGGACAGATATGAGTGGAACGATCGGCATTACTCCACTCTTTGCGCCGTCTTAGCTCAGCGGCCAGCTATTGAACCATCGTGCTTCCAACTTTCTTTAGTTTTCAGTGCAGTTGAAGACTGCACTAAAAACTGGGGGACTTATGATGACGCATACTTCCCACGGGAAGTACGCTCGCACAATGGTTCAATAGCGGCCCCTCGGTACGTATTTTTATCGCCTAAACTATGCCTAATTACACTACTTAATTAATCATGCTAAACACTCAACATTAATTATGCTAACTCTCTACACATGCCATCCTACCCTCACAACACTTGTCTTTACTAGAGCATTCCACCTTACCCCCACTTGTCACCCTTAGCCTTCAACACTTGCCTCTACCTCAAGCCTACACACTACCCCCCCCATGTGTCTTCCCCTCAAGCCTCCACCCATCACCCCTCTTGCCACTTATCTCAACCCCTCTTACCACTTGTCCCCCCCCCCCCCTCTACACATGTTCCTCATGCCCCAAGGTTGAGCTCCTATATAAGGAGGCCTCTACCCCCTCTTAAGCAGAAGACAAGCACAAGACAAGCACAAGACAACACAAGACAACTACACTACCCCCTCTATACTAAGTTGGTCTCTCTAATCCTTCTCCCCCCTCTTCTACATTACAAGGGCACACTTTTATCTATAGTAGCACACACACACAAGAACTACGTTGGTTTGATTCCCCTCGGGGATACGTAGTGCAGCTTCGGAATATATCCGGGTCCAGCCATAAATCACGCACACACCCATGTTTGCCGCAGGGACGAAGCCTCGCCAACGACTCCGCCCGACTCAACGCCGATCCGAGGTCGGGATTGACGTTCGAACAGACCTCGGTGACGGGTCCGGAAATTCCCGACGTCAGTGTTTTTGTTTTTTAACTTACAGTTTTATATTTAACTTTTGCTAGAAACAAACTAAAATTGATTACTTTTATATCAAGAGCATGGATCAAAGTTTCGGTTTCGATGTATGTTTCGGTCATCTAAATATTAGAAACGTTTCAGAAATATTCGAAAGCTTTTCAGCATGTTTCGAAAATTTTGTAAAGGCTATAGTTTTAATGAAATTGGAAACTACTTCTAAGTTTCGTTTCGACAAAGTGAAAAAGAGAAACGTTTCGGTTGTTTTCGAGGAAACGTACGAAATTTTTGATCCATGATCAAGAGAAGTACAAAAGAGGACGTACTTATTTCTTGTGTGTCCATTTAGTAATTTCTAATTCATTATATGATTATTATATTTGTGTATGTTTATAAAAAGAAAATAAATTTATGCAAACTCATAAATACGAAAGATATAATCATCATTTTAGTAAAGGTAAACTGAAGATTTTAAAACGGAAGACTAGTTGTTCATTAATTTAAGGGATAATATCACTCCCACCCTTGAGTTTTGGTGTAATATCACTCACACCCCCTGAGGTTTGAATAATATCAGTGACACCCCTTGAGGTTTGATTTCTAGGGGTGTCACTTTTAAAAGGACACTTGTACCCTTTAATTTAATATTACAAAATACCCTTCAATAATTAAAAGACACAAGTACGCTTTATTGTTCAAGTAATAAAATCAAACAAGAAAATTATAAGTTAAAACAACTCATATATATTTAATTATAAGAAGAAAAAAGGTCGCACCCACCTCGAGTTTTGCATTTTCATTAGTATTTTTTTGTTGTTTTTGTTGTTCTTTACATTTTGTTAAATTGTTTTTTTCCTGTTAATCAAAAATCTTATTTATGTTATTAGTAAAAGAAATAACATTTTGTTTTGAATACTAACATATTCCATCTAGATTTAATTTGTTTCAATGCATAACTATGGAACTATTTTTGTGGATATAATAATTGTTCATAATGATATTAACTTTATATTCTTGAAGTATTATATAGAGTCACTCCTGAAGTTTCAGTAATATATTTATACTAAGAAAAGGGTCACCTAATCTTAAAATTTTTAAATCAAGTGACTAGGGTTACAAAAGACTTTCTCTTGTCTCTTATTATTAAAAATAGGAATTGTTTTTATTTATGCATGATGATCAACAATATTTTTAGTTGATTTTATTATTTGAACAATAAAGGGTATATACTTGTGTCTTTTATTTTTGAAGAGTTTTATGTAATATTAAACTAAAAGGTACAAGTGTCATTTTATAAGTGACACCTCCCTGAAAATCAAACGTTAGGGAGTGTCACTGATATTATTGAAACCTCAGGGGGTGTGAGTGATATTACACCAGACCTCAAGGGGTGTGAGTGATATTATCCCTTAATTTAATAAGGATAAGATTGACAATAGCAAAAAGTCGCTCTATATTTAACTAGGATTATTACTCTGTCTATATCATTTCCCATTTAAAAGAGTGCTAAGAGGTGGGCCATCCAGATATTTGGCCAAGTATGAAGAGGGAGAAGGGAGGAGAGGGAGGAGAGACAATCAGAATAAGATGGCTAAGACAGCCGAAAATATTGAGAAATGGGAAGAATTGAATGGTACGAGGAGAGGAACTTCTACTGCACCTTTCAGTTTCAATTTGATGGAAAGGAGAAGGATTTAAGGGTATTCGTTAATTAAACAGTTTTAACATGTTTATTTGATGCTTGTTTGAGATGTTTGAGCAAATAAACTGCTGGCTTGCATACTAATAAAACCTTTTGGTGTTTTGTAATTGATTTTATTAGGTGAACTTGAAGCTTATGTAGAAAGATTAATCTTGTGTATATCTGAAGTTTATGAAATTTTTAGGATTAGTTTGTACTTAATTGTAAATTTAATTTGTTTTCTTGTTACCAAGTTAATTTTCTAGGGTTATAGTATATCTTTCCTAATTTAGTTCCAGTACTGATTTAACTTGTTTTTTGGTCGGAATTTTATAGCAAAGGGTCTCAGAAGCGCAGGGAACATATTTGATTTAAATTCCGTTGTCATGCTACAGAATCGGAGGAAGCCCTCTTTGTCTTCTTCCATAAATTGCTGATGTTATGGATGTAATACTTGGCATATGCATGTGCTGTTCATAGTACCTTTTTTTTTCTGTACTTTTATTTGCTTTTTATTGGATAAAATAATTGATGATGCAAAACTTAAGTACAGTATAATGATGGAACCTCTACTAATATGGATCCATTGTGTGTATAGGGGCGTGCAAATATAATCGAATCAATCGAATCGTTTCGAAACCGATCGAAAGATTTGATTTAAAAATCGAATCAAATTTTTGATCCGATTTTTGGTTGCCACAGAAAAATCGAAACCCACTTCGATTTGATTTCGATTTTAGGGGTCGATCATCGTCTGTATATTTTATTTTTAATATGTTTTTAAAAAAGAATTTATTTTTAATATATATGTATAGAACATAATGAATTTAAAGATTTCTTGTATATTTATGAATTTGAAGTGTGACTTAATTTCTCTTATGTTTAATGATGTTTGAACTTAATATTTTATTATTTGTGAATTGTGTTGACTTGAGTAGAAGTATCACTTTTGAATTGTGAATTTGCAATGATTGATGAATTAGAGAGTGTACATTATATTATTTTTGTATATATACAGTGTTTCCCCTACATATTTCTTTAGTTTTAAATTTATATTTAAAGCGCTATATTGCTTAATTTTTTTAAAATTAAAATACAATAGATAAAAGGCTCTTAATCGAAATCGGATCAAATCGAATCAAAATCAACTCGATTTAAATCGAATAAATTGATTTTCATTTTCATTTTCTCACAACTAGAATCGAATGATCCTAACTGATTTGATCGATTTGATTCGATTTATCGAAATGCACAACTCTATGTGTATATGTGCTTAATTTATTAGCATGCAATTTTGTATCCAAACTCTTAAAGCATGAGACTAGACACATAAATTACTAATTCATGAAATTTTAGGCATAAAAATAGTTACAGATACATGATGGAACAAGCTAACTACTTAATTTTAATAATGTGTATATTGCTTACATTTAAGTAAAGATGGAAAATAAATGGGCCATCAGGGTTCCATTTCTATGGTTCCTACGCATGGATTAAAGTATCGTTTCGCCAGTATGTTTTTCGTTCTTTAAATATTAGAAACTTTTCGCAATGTTTCGAGATCTTTTCGATATGTTTTGGAAATTTTGTAAAAATTGTGCGCATAGTAAATGTAGAAAATATTGTATGTTTCTTTTCTACAAAGTCAAAACCAGAAACGTTTCGGTAGTTTTCGATCATATGCAGAATAGATCATATGCATCAGTGAAAAATCCCATCCCTGCTATAATGATGGCAGTAAAATGGTACCACTGAGTTTTCGCCACATCGAGTGCGTTTAACACTTTTAAGTTTTCCCCTGCCATCGTTCTTCGTTCTCTATGGCAGTACTCGATCGATCTCTTTCCAACTTATTCTCTTTCTCCTTCTGTAAGAATTGAGAAACTTCATTTAAACATATGTAAAGATATATATATATATGAAGATTCTAAAGTTACAAAAATTACATGATCATCTTTGCATGGAACGAGACAAACAAGGAAAAGACAACATATGACAAAACAAGAAGTAAACATACGTATGATAAGGGGAAACTAAAATGATTTTCACTAAATATCTTTACTCTTGAGAAGAACAGAGAATAAATTAATCCTGAGGAGTTATTATCGAATCTAAATATGTTTGAATTTGAATGCACTGTTATTACAATTTGTTCTTGACAATGGGCGGTGGTAGATGGCTTAAATAAGGTGGAGGCCATTTGGAATCCTGGTCGGTATATTCATGGATCAAAGTTTCGGTTTGAAGGTAAGTTTCGGACTGGTGGATATTGGAAACGTTTCGTAAAGTTTCGGAAACGTTTCGATAATGTTTCGAAGAATTTATGAAAATTACAAAAAATTAAAATAAAATAAATAGAATCAAAACAAATATATATGTGTGATTATATAAGTGATGTGTACACACACACACACATATATACACACACTTATATATATATATATATATATATATATATATATATATATATATATATGTGTGTGTGTGTGTGTGTGTAAATATATGCAACACATGAATATAAATTACCTATATATTTGATTATCTGTTCAATTTGATAATTAAATTTTTTCAGACCTATATTATATTACTTATTGTTGTGTGTCATACGTCTTTACATACAACACATGAATATTATTATCTATTCAATACAATATTATATATGTAGATAGGCGATACATATATATGATATAATATAAAATATTTGTCCTACATTTACTGTAATTAATGTACTGTCATTCACAATAATTATGTTAAGAAAAATTGAAGCTTTGGGAAACAACACCGAAACATCCAACTTTCCATTTATTTGGGCTGTTTCGATGTAAACTCAATTATATCGACCGCAAATTTGTAATTTCGAAAGTGCAGGCTGTTTCTGTTTCGTTCCACTCTAAAGCCGCAATTTTTCGGTTGTTTCGTACGAAACAATTCGAATTTTTGAACCATGGGTATATTCTGTATCTTTTTCGTTTTTTCCTCTTTCATCACTCAAACGTATATCTTCACATTTTTGTGTTCCTTCCCTTTCGGATGTTATTCCACATTTTCTGGTAACGTTATATTCGTACGTGATTTGTGGGACCAATCATGATTAAATCATAATTAATAATTTCACTACACAATCAAACTAAATTTAATTTTTTTATTAAACATTTTAGAAAAATCTGACACCATGGCATAACATAGTTAAATACACTAGAGCATGATATTTTTGTGCAACAATAGCATATATACGAGTATAGTACGCGTATAATATTGTGTATGTCATCATTATCAAACAAAATTTATATCTCTTCATTAATAATTTGGAGCCCACACGATTTCTTCTGGGGTCCTTATTTACCCTTTTTGCAGCCACAGTTTGTTCAGTATTTCCACTTTTGTGATCCAAGAAAATATAGGAAAACGTCTGTTTTCGGTATATAAGAAAAAAAATCCAACTGTGTCGAACCTTTTTTAGAAGTAACAGTTAGTTAGTAATTACTAGTTAGGTACACCAAACCAGAAATTAATGGCTTTAATTTGGTAGTGAGGAATTTCAGGGCAAGCGAGATTTTCAAGTCGGATTTGTTTCTTTAAGAAAAATAGTAATATGACCAATATCAGTTTGTCATTTAATTTATTTAAGTAGCAGTTGTAAATTATTTCGGTTTGTCATATATATATATATATATATATATATATATATATATATATATATATATATATATATATATATATATATATATATAACTTGTTATATCCTCCAGTTGTTCCATATGATCAATTAATAGCAGGTTTCCTTTGTTTGTTAATTTCTCTTCTTAATTGTCATCCTTGAAAACGATAATGACCTGTATATATATTCTATCAATTATTCAATTCTTGTCAATGGGCACTCTTTGTCTTTTCAAAATTTATTTTAAAGTTGATGAATTGAGATATATGTCTTCCAAGAAAATATTTGACTGAAATTACAGAAAAAAACAACAAAAGTAACTAATTAAACAAGACAATGAAATATATTTGAAGATACACAAAAAAAAATTAATTATTAATTTGTCAAAGCATCCTAATTAGTCCATATGATTTTTAATCAATGTTACAACAAGGTAATTACATACTGTGAAAAACATTAATTATTAGTTAATACCGTGGCAAATCGGAGTAATTGCCATTAGCAGTACTTGACAGGCAGGAGCATTTTGGTGCAAAGAATCTTGATTCTTGAATCAGAGTTATACTCTGGCACATTTTGAAAACACCATTGTAATTTTGTCAAAACCAATCATCTTTCATCACATGAGAGGTTTGCTATAGGATCTTTAGACCTACGGGAACTTCAGCAATTTTGGTACAAAGGTTTGAATACATCGTACCCAAGAAGAAAATGAGCTTTAAGCCAATTTGAACAACAATGGCAATTTTGTACCACATTTTTAGGGAAAATCACAAAAATGGTCATTTAAACAAGTCTACTTGCAAAATTGATCCTTTAAAGTTGCAATCTCCAATTTAAATCCTGGTACAATTTTAGTCCTGCGATGCCGGGGTCAAGGATCTTGACTCAAAAATGAGACGGATTCTTCGATTTTGACCCTTAATTTTGGAGTTTATTTATCTTTTCAAAAATTTTATTTTACATTCTAAAACATTTCAACATTTATTACGTAATTGTTTTTAAGCTAAACATATTTTTAAATACTTATTTTTGATGTTTTAAATGGATTTTATACAATTGTTTTCAATTAACTTCAATTAAATTAACTTTATCACTTTTATTTTTGGTAAACTAATCTTTTGTGTGTATGTGTGGGTGGGGCTGTCAAGTTTTTCTACTCTACTGAATCAGTTTTTCTAATAATACATAGTTGATCATTCTTTTTAAAAAAATTGACATTAAGGCTCCGATTGGTTCTACGAAATATGGAAAATAATATTCAAACAAATTTTTTTCTAAGTGATTGGTAGTATGGAAAATCTTGGAATAGAAAGAAAATTGTAAGAAAGTTAGAAAAATCTTTTGTAATCTTTATCCAAAACTTTAATTTTCAGATTTTTTCCCAAAAATTTATCTAACACTTAGAACTAAATTTTCTAGAAGAGGAATCTCCATATTTGTGAACTTTCCGATAATCTCATATAGCAAGTGTCAAATGTAATAAAAAAATAATATTTACGATAATTCCCTCCAATACAAAAGGTGGAAAAATAAACTCACTACTCTTTAAAAAAATTCCAATTCTCAAAAATTTTATATTGTCATTAGCTCAAAAACTATATAAGAATTTCTAAGATAAATATTTTGTTCTGAACATCTTCTTCAACTCCGACGTACTACTTTTGAATTTAATATGTAAAAATATACTTATTCTAGTTATTCATCATCTTCAATAATATATCACTATTTTAATTTAATCTATAATCTCATTTTATCTTCTAAAACAGGGAAAACCTTTAATAATTATTTAATTCCATAAAAAATAACTTCAATATACACTTGCCTTATACATTAAGTTTAAAGTGTAATAACACTTTTTACAATGTTAAAATGATAAGTAACCAAACTTTGTATTACATCTTTTCGGAAAGCTAAAGTAGTGCCAATCTCATGAAAAAGAAAGAAAAATTTTATTTTTCAAGGAAGTTTTCCTGAGAATTCCTATTTTGTGCTATTTCTTTTTTCTTCTCCCCTATTTTTCGTGGGACTAACAGAGCCTAAAGCAAAATCTTTAATTCATAAACAGACAGTGGAAACCTCAGGTGGAATTTCTCCAACTTCAATTTAACAAATTTGTTTTAAAGCCAAAACATGCAAAACCTATTTAAATGGGCTGTTGATATATACAGAGCAAAATCCCTCAATACAGAACAATTTTGTTATGTTTACTATTATACCCCCATTTATATTAGTTATTTAGTTATATAGTCATTTTTCTTTTAATACATGCCAATGATTAGCATAATCTTTGTAAATATAATTAAAATATTCATCCTTCCAATAAACGGAAAGATTATTTTTCTTTGTTTTGCAATTGATAATAATCCATGTAAATAAATTACTTAGTCAAAATATAACTAATACTCTAATTTTTAATCTTTTCCTTCAAACTTTTTGTTTCTACAGCTTTCATATGACCGTATAATCTTACAAGTTTTTTTTCTGGCAAAATTTGTCAAAATATAGGTGGGTTCAAATTTATTATTGTTTGTAAATACATATATTAATGCATATACTATACTAATTGAGGGCCACTCCTAACAATTATTTTACTTACATTCAATATTTTCTTCTTTTATCTTTTTTTTTTTTTTTTTTTTTTTTTTTTTTTTTTATCACAACAAATCTTTAAACTTGGGAGAATGATACAAAGAGCAAGGTGGACAACAAGCTTACATGAATTCAAAAGATTATTCCCATTATGTTCGTATAATAAATGACTAAACCGGACATTTAATAATTAATGTGTTAAACAGTTTTTTTTCATGAAATGTAATATACAAATTTTAATGCATACATGGATTTAATACTTAATTATATTTCTATTAACTAACTTATATATATATATATATGTATGTATATGTATATATGTATGTATATGTATATATTATTATTATTAACTATTGCTTAACAAGGGAAGACAACCTTTCCATTACATAAATTAGAAAGATGAATATTTAATTATGTTTCCAAAGATTCATCTAATGATTGGCAGGTATTAAAAGAAAAATGAGTGTTTAACTAATATAAAGAGGATATAGTTGTAAAATTCCAAACACTAAAAATGCCAGCATTCCAAACACTAAAAATGTGCAGAAGCAAAAGTCAGCATTCCAAACACTAAAAAATGTGTTTTTGCGGCTGCAAAAGCCAACAAGCTATTTTTATAAGCATTTGCAAACACCACCTACGAATTGTAAATTGAGCTTTTACAAAAGTCCAAGAAATTCGCTACCTGAAAAACAAAGTGTTTTTTCCGATAATACTGAAAAATAATTTAGAGTCCAAGGTTCTCTATATCAATTGTTTATGAGTCCTAATTAGAAAGCTTCTTATGAAAATTTAAAAATATGTGTTAGAATAATTAATAAAAAAATACATTAATATTTGTAAAAAAAATGTGAATGATCAATTTAATACTCCCTCATAGATATGTTTTATCCTTTTTATATGTTATTGAAGACACAGAACCAAATTCTGTGCTCTACGAATATGTGGATGTATAAAACTAATATTTTTATAATGCACGTATATTTTTTTGAATGGTGTTTTTGTTTTTTAACATACAGTTTTATATTTAACTTTTGCTAGAAACAAACTAAAATTGATTACTTTTATATCAAGAGCATGGATCAAAGTTTCGGTTTCGACGTATGTTTCGGTCATCTAAATATTAGAAACGTTTCATAAATATTCGAAAGCTTTTCGGCATGTTTCGAAAATTTTGTAAAGGCTATAGTTTTAATGAAATTGGAAACTACTTCTATGTTTCGTTTCGACAAAGTGAAAAAGAGAAACGTTTGGTTGTTTTCGAGGAAACGTACGAAAATTTTGATCCATGATCAAGAGAAGTACAAAAGAGGACGTACTTATTTCTTGTGTGTCCATTTAGTAATTTCTAATTCATTATATGATTATTATATTTGTGTATGTTTATAAAAAGAAAATAAATTTATGCAAACTCATAAATACGAAAGATATAATCATCATTTTAGTAAAGGTAAACTGAAGATTTTAAAACGGAAGACTAGTTGTTCATTAATTTAAGGGATAATATCACTCCCACCCTTGAGTTTTGGTGTAATATCACTCACACCCCCTGAGGTTTGAATAATATCAGTGACACCCCTTGAGGTTTGATTTCTAGGGGTGTCACTTTTAAAAGGACACTTGTACCCTTTAATTTAATATTACAAAATACCCTTCAATAATTAAAAGACACAAGTACGCTTTATTGTTCAAGTAATAAAATCAAACAAGAAAATTATAAGTTAAAACAACTCATATATATTTAATTATAAGAAGAAAAAAGGTCGCACCCACCTCGAGTTTTGCATTTTCATTAGTATTTTTTTGTTGTTTTTGTTGTTCTTTACATTTTGTTAAATTGTTTTTTTCCTGTTAATCAAAAATCTTAGTTATGTTATTAGTAAAAGAAATAACATTTTGTTTTGAATACTAACATATTCCATCTAGATTTAATTTGTTTCAATGCATAACTATGGAACTATTTTTGTGGATATAATAATTGTTCATAATGATATTAACTTTATATTCTTGAAGTATTATATAGAGTCACTCCTGAAGTTTCAGTAATATATTTATACTAAGAAAAGGGTCACCTAATCTTAAAATTTTTAAATCAAGTGACTAGGGTTACAAAAGACTTTCTCTTGTCTCTTATTATTAAAAATAGGAATTGTTTTTATTTATGCATGATGATCAACAATATTTTTAGTTGATTTTATTATTTGAACAATAAAGGGTATATACTTGTGTCTTTTATTTTTGAAGAGTTTTATGTAATATTAAACTAAAAGGTACAAGTGTCATTTTATAAGTGACACCTCCCTGAAAATCAAACGTTAGGGAGTGTCACTGATATTATTGAAACCTCAGGGGGTGTGAGTGATATTACACCAGACCTCAAGGGGTGTGAGTGATATTATCCCTTAATTTAATAAGGATAAGATTGACAATAGCAAAAAGTCGCTCTATATTTAACTAGGATTATTACTTTGTCTATATCATTTCCCATTTAAAAGAGTGCTAAGAGGTGGGCCATCCAGATATTTGGCCAAGTATGAAGAGGGAGAAGGGAGGAGAGGGAGGAGAGCCAATCAGAATAAGATGGCTAAGACAGCCGAAAATATTGAGAAATGGGAAGAATTGAATGGTACGAGGAGAGGAACTTCTACTGCACCTTTCAGTTTCAATTTGATGGAAAGGAGAAGGATTTAAGGGTATTCGTTAATTAAACAGTTTTAACATGTTTATTTGATGCTTGTTTGAGATGTTTGAGCAAATAAACTGCTGGCTTGCATACTAATAAAACCTTTTGGTGTTTTGTAATTGATTTTATTAGGTGAACTTGAAGCTTATGTAGAAAGATTAATCTTGTGTATATCTGAAGTTTATGAAATTTTTGGGATTAGTTTGTACTTAATTGTAAATTTAATTTGTTTTCTTGTTACCAAGTTAATTTTCTAGGGTTATAGTATATCTTTCCTAATTTAGTTCCAGTACTGATTTAACTTGTTTTTTGGTCGGAATTTTATAGCAAAGGGTCTCAGAAGCGCAGGGAACATATTTGATTTAAATTCCGTTGTCATGCTACAGAATCGGAGGAAGCCCTCTTTGTCTTCTTCCATAAATTGCTGATGTTATGGATGTAATACTTGGCATATGCATGTGCTGTTCATAGTACCTTTTTTTTTTCTGTACTTTTATTTGCTTTTTATTGGCTAAAATAATTGATGATGCAAAACTTAAGTACAGTATAATGATGGAACCTCTACTAATATGGATCCATTGTGTGTATAGGGGCGTGCAAATATAATCGAATCAATCGAATCGTTTCGAAACCGATCGAAAGATTTGATTTAAAAATCGAATCAAATTTTTGATCCGATTTTTGGTTGCCACAGAAAAATCGAAACCCACTTCGATTTGATTTCGATTTTAGGGGTCGATCATCGTGTGTATATTTTATTTTTAATATGTTTTTAAAAAAGAATTTATTTTTAATATATATGTATAGAACATAATGAATTTAAAGATTTCTTGTATATTTATGAATTTGAAGTGTGACTTAATTTCTCTTATGTTTAATGATGTTTGAACTTAATATTTTATTATTTGTGAATTGTGTTGACTTGAGTAGAAGTATCACTTTTGAATTGTGAATTTGCAATGATTGATGAATTAGAGAGTGTACAATATTATATTATTCTTGTATATATACAGTGTTTCCTACATATTTCTTTAGTTTTAAATTTATATTTAAAGCGCTATATTGCTTAATTTTTTTAAAATTAAAATACAATAGATAAAAGGCTCTTAATCGAAATCGGATCAAATCGAATCAAAATCAACTCGATTTAAATCGAATAAATTGATTTTCATTTTCATTTTCTCACAACTAGAATCGAATGATCCTAACTGATTTGATCGATTTGATTCGATTTATCGAAATGCACAACTCTATGTGTATATGTGCTTAATTTATTAGCATGCAATTTTGTATCCAAACTCTTAAAGCATGAGACTAGACACATAAATTACTAATTCATGAAATTTTAGGCATAAAAATAGTTACAGATACATGATGGAACAAGCTAACTACTTAATTTTAATAATGTGTATATTGCTTACATTTAAGTAAAGATGGAAAATAAATGGGCCATCAGGGTTCCATTTCTATGGTTCCTACGCATGGATTAAAGTATCGTTTCGCCAGTATGTTTTTCGTTCTTTAAATATTAGAAACTTTTCGCAATGTTTCGAGATCTTTTCGATATGTTTTGGAAATTTTGTAAAAATTGTGCGCATAGTAAATGTAGAAAATATTGTATGTTTCTTTTCTACAAAGTCAAAACCAGAAATGTTTCGGTAGTTTTCGAGGAAAAGAAAAGAAACTTTGATCCATATTCCTACGTTTAACATATAATTAAAGGATAATATCAGTGACACCCCCTGAGGTTTGGTGAAATATCAGTAACACCCCCTGAGGTTTCAATAGTATCAGTGACACCCCTGTAATTAAATTTTGTTATAAAAAAATAATGAATCTTATAGAATGACAGTTTTATCCTCGTCTAAATATGAAAGGAAAAAAAAGAAAATAAGATCTTCTTTTTTTACCCCATTTACCCTTATGTGCAAGACATATGTTTCTCTCTCCTCTTTTGACTTTTTCCTCCATCTTCAATCCTCATTTCCATCTCTCTCTTTCTCCAATCGTACTCATTTTTAAAGTTTCACCTCTCCCCCTTTCTCGACAAAACTCCGGCTTAAGCACACCCCAAAAATTATTGAATTACAAAGATTTACGAAGAGCTCACATCGATGAACATTTAGAGACCCATCTTGATAACCTTTTTTTTTTCTAAAGTAATTGAAGGATGAACAATTAGAAACTCGAGTTTTGGATTTGGAGAAGCTGATTCTTCAATGCTTGTTCCAAGTCTTTCTCCCAACTCATTCAAACTTATGGAAAAAAGTCTTGGAATTTTTTTCGTATGATGATAGTTGTAACAATTTTTTGTGAAATGCTCAATGTCTATGGAATTTTTTAAATGGAACTTTGTTTGGAAGCATTAAACCATTTGCAATCATGAACTTCAAATTACAAATATACAATATATAGTGCAATTGCAATCAAAATAGTTTATAGATAAACTTTAGTTTCCTTGTTTTTAGGTTTTTGGAATTTCTTTCGCTCTTACTTGTTAAATCCAATCATAATAAATCAATATTTGGGTATGATTCTTTTAAGAATGGGGAGATGAGGATCACGCTCCAAATCTTTCCATCAAGAAAGATTTCACGAGAAACAAAAAAAAAAAAAAACAATAAAAAAGAAAAGAAAAGGAATAGCCATGATAATTGAATAATGGGAAAAGGGTCTTTTGGGCTTAAGAAGTAAGTTAAAATTGGAGTTAAAGTTAAACAAGGGCAAAATGAGAAATTTTCAGCTGATATTACCAATTATGGCCAAGCTTTGTTTACAGAGGGGTCTACCTGATATGTCATAGCAAATCTCAGGGGGTGTCACTGATATTATTAAAATCTCAAGGGGTGTTACTGATATTTCATCAAACCTCAGGGGGTGTTACTGATAATATTTCATCAAACCTCAGGGGGTGTCACTGATATTATCCCTATAATTAATAAAAAATTAACTACAACGACATGTTTACAGTGAAAAGTGAAAACACAACATGATACATCCCGACTTCAGATGTATGTGGTTCTTTGTCATCTGGGAAATTTGGTCAATCAGAAATAATGTTTTGTTCAACAATAAAGAGCCTGATGAATATGCAGCAGTTGAGTCTATCAAAGTCCGTGCTTGGTGTTGGTTTAAATCGCATTCGCATTCTTTTTCATACTCGTTTGTGGAATGGTCTTGTAATCCACTCAGCTGTACTCTTTAATCTTTGTTTGTTGTCTCCAGAGTATCTTTTATACTCCATTTTATTAATAAAAAAATTTATTCGCCAATCAAAAAAAAAAAAAAAAGTTGTCACCCGTAGGATTTGCCCACATTCAAAAATATATTATTGTTTTATTTTCAATTTCTGATACGGTTAATTTTAATTTCTAACAAAATTTATCAATATGTAACATAATTTAAAAAGTATCAAAATAACCGAAAAAAATAAAATACCAAAATCTTTAGATGCCCCCCACTAAAATAGTTAAATTGTCCAGAACACAATATTATTTTAGGTGTAATGCGTCGCAAAATTGTGACTTTTGAGTGAGCGTGTGATGCTCATAATTTAAAGGTACAATATGCCAAAGAAATTATTTATGGGGTGCAAAGTGCTAAAAATCCAAAATATAGAGTTCATTATATATGCAGCACTTTTCAAGGAAAAAAATCTTCTTACGTAAATTTATGTTTCATGTACCCAAAAACGTACAATATCCTATATAATTGAGATTTCGACATAAAAAACTAAACTACTAATTCTTTGGTAGATTTAACTATCCTAAGTTGTGAATATAATCATGTCTTGATTGTATTTCGAGAATTGCATTTCATGTGAACAAATCACCACAATTGGTATTCTTACAACTTCTTTGACGTGGAAGTTATCGTAAGATTAGAGTAAACTTAGTAGAGTAAACTTAGTATGAATATCTTTATTTTGCATCTGTCACTTTTTGTGCTATGTCCAAAACATCATGTGCATTTGAACTATGCTCATGTTTTCATAATATTCAATACTATAAAGTAAAGTCGGTCTAATATTTTTAAGATTTTATTTTAAATTTTATTAAGAAGTCCTGCTCATACAATACCCCTATTAAACCTTTTTATTTTATTTAACCGACATCAACTTAATTATTGGTGTGTAATTGATTTTTTTAAAGTGTTCATGCCCTATTGCTACCCGCTTCTTCATTCACATATCATCATTTTCACCAGATAAATCCTCAAGAGACTTTCCTTTTGATTCAGGCACCAAGAAAGTGAACGATAATCCCAAAAGGTTGATCACGCCCAACACTATAAGTGAATTCTTCACGCCTATACCGGGCGGGTAACCGGCTTCTGTCTTGCTCGGGTCTTTGCTTTGTGAAAGATACAAGAACCCAAAAGCTCCAACGATAGCCCCTAGCTTTCCGGCGGCAGCTGATATTCCATGACAAGTTGAGCGTAGCCTAGCAGGAAAAATCTCGGCCGCCACAACAAATGTAGTTACATTTGGTCCGAAATTAGCGAAGAAGAAAATCAACGAATACATTACCACGAATCCAATTCGGTTATCCGGTTGAGTCCAGTGATGGTAAGGAAATGCCAGAGCAAACATAAATACCGTCATGAAGAAGAATCCAATCAATTGGATGGCAAATCTTCCTAATACGTCGATTAGCGCCACCGTGAACCAATATCCAGGAATAGTGCTGCAAAGGGCAATCAAGGTTTGCGCTTTCGCAATTGAGAATACTTCTTCAATTGCATTCATGGTTTTTTCCGCGGGGATCCAACCAATAGCACTAAAAATGTCTTTTTGGAATAAATTCATACTGTAAAATACAATGTCAAGCAAGAACCACGTGCTAGTAGTTCCGAGCAAGTGCAAACCGTGACGAGTGAGGAATTCCTTTGAGAATAATCCATATGAGCCCTTTGGCTTGTTAGCAATAGCCTCTAACTTTTGCTGCTCCACCTCAATATCCATTTGCAAGACCTTGGACATGTCCGAAGCAGCCTGTTTTGCGTCCTTGGCCACCAATGCGGTGTACCTGGCCGTTTCGGGCATCTTTAGCCTCCAATAAAAAGTAAGCATAGCCGGGATAGCACCAACCATTAAAATAATCCTCCACACATAATCCGCTTGTGGGGCTGTCGAGGCAATCGGGTTAACCTGATAAGTCGGTGCCTTGAACTTAGCGTCAAAAGCTGCAGATACAATCATAGCAAATACTCCACCACCCAAAATCCCAAACCCCTGCATGGCAAAAACTGCCGCGATGAACAATCCACGAGTCTTCTTATTGGCATACTCTGACATAATTGTGGCCGAAAGTGGATAGTCACCGCCAATACCAAACCCAAGCCAAAAGCGAAAGAAACAGAGAGTAGCCATAACCGATTTTGGGCCTTTTCCGAAAGAAAGACCCGATGCAATGGAGCAAATGGACATAACCATTAGTGTAGCGCCATAAACCTTCTTGCGACCCATTTTATCGCCGAGCCAGCCAAAGAAGAGCTGCCCTGCAAGCGTTCCACAGAAGGCAACACCATTGATTGTAGCTGATACATTAGGCGGCAAAGAGCCGGGCTTAGGAGAGCCCTCGACGTGGTAGTAAATGCGACCGAGCATCTTGGTGATGAGGGAAATGCAGAATAGATCATATGCATCAGTGAAAAATCCCATCCCTGCTATAATGATGGCAGTAAAATGGTACCACTGAGTTTTCGCCACATCGAGTGCGTTTAACACTTTTAAGTTTTCCCCTGCCATCGTTCTTCGTTCTCTATGGCAGCACTCGATCGATCTCTTTCCAACTTATTCTCTTTCTCCTTCTGTAAGAATTGAGAAACTTCATTTAAACATATGTAAAGATATATATATATATATGAAGATTCTAAAGTTACAAAAATTACATGATCATCTTTGCATGGAACGAGACAAACAAGGAAAAGACAACATATGACAAAACAAGAAGTAAACATACGTATGATAAGGGGAAACTAAAATGATTTTCACTAAATATCTTTACTCTTGAGAAGAACAGAGAATAAATTAATCCTGAGGAGTTATTATCGAATCTAAATATGTTTGAATTTGAATGCACTGTTATTACAATTTGTTCTTGACAATGGGCGGTGGTAGATGGCTTAAATAAGGTGGAGGCCATTTGGAATCCTGGTCGGTATATTCATGGATCAAAGTTTCGGTTTGAAGGTAAGTTTCGGACTGGTGGATATTGGAAACGTTTCGTAAAGTTTCGGAAACGTTTCGATAATGTTTCGAAGAATTTATGAAAATTACAAAAAATTAAAATAAAATAAATAGAATCAAAACAAATATATATGTGTGATTATATAAGTGATGTGTACACACACACACACATATATACACACACTTATATATATATATATATATATATATATATATATGTGTGTGTGTGTGTGTGTAAATATATGCAACACATGAATATAAATTACCTATATATTTGATTATCTGTTCAATTTGATAATTAAATTTTTTCAGACCTATATTATATTACTTATTGTTGTGTGTCATACGTCTTTACATACAACACATGAATATTATTATCTATTCAATACAATATTATATATGTAGATAGGCGATACATATATATGATATAATATAAAATATTTGTCCTACATTTACTGTAATTAATGTACTGTCATTCACAATAATTATGTTAAGAAAAATTGAAGCTTTGGGAAACAACACCGAAACATCCAACTTTCCATTTATTTGGGCTGTTTCGATGTAAACTCAATTATATCGACCGCAAATTTGTAATTTCGAAAGTGCAGGCTGTTTCTGTTTCGTTCCACTCTAAAGCCGCAATTTTTCGGTTGTTTCGTACGAAACAATTCGAATTTTTGAACCATGGGTATATTCTGTATCTTTTTCGTTTTTTCCTCTTTCATCACTCAAACGTATATCTTCACATTTTTGTGTTCCTTCCCTTTCGGATGTTATTCCACATTTTCTGGTAACGTTATATTCGTACGTGATTTGTGGGACCAATCATGATTAAATCATAATTAATAATTTCACTACACAATCAAACTAAATTTAATTTTTTTATTAAACATTTTAGAAAAATCTGACACCATGGCATAACATAGTTAAATACACTAGAGCATGATATTTTTGTGCAACAATAGCATATATACGAGTATAGTACGCGTATAATATTGTGTATGTCATCATTATCAAACAAAATTTATATCTCTTCATTAATAATTTGGAGCCCACACGATTTCTTCTGGGGTCCTTATTTACCCTTTTTGCAGCCACAGTTTGTTCAGTATTTCCACTTTTGTGATCCAAGAAAATATAGGAAAACGTCTGTTTTCGGTATATAAGAAAAAAAATCCAACTGTGTCGAACCTTTTTTAGAAGTAACAGTTAGTTAGTAATTACTAGTTAGGTACACCAAACCAGAAATTAATGGCTTTAATTTGGTAGTGAGGAATTTCAGCGCAAGCGAGATTTTCAAGTCGGATTTGTTTCTTTAAGAAAAATAGTAATATGACCAATATCAGTTTGTCATTTAATTTATTTAAGTAGCAGTTGTAAATTATTTCGGTTTGTCATATATATATATATATATATATATATATATATATATATATATATATATATAAAACTTGTTATATCCTCCAGTTGTTCCATATGATCAATTAATAGCAGGTTTCCTTTGTTTGTTAATTTCTCTTCTTAATTGTCATCCTTGAAAACGATAATGACCTCTATATATATTCTATCAATTATTCAATTCTTGTCAATGGGCACTCTTTGTGTTTTCAAAATTTATTTTAAAGTTGATGAATTGAGATATATGTCTTCCAAGAAAATATTTGACTGAAATTACAGAAAAAAACAACAAAAGTAACTAATTAAACAAGACAATGAAATATATTTGAAGATACACAAAAAAAAATTAATTATTAATTTGTCAAAGCATCCTAATTAGTCCATATGATTTTTAACAATGTTACAACAAGGTAATTACATACTGTGAAAAACATTAATTATTAGTTAATACCGTGGCAAATCGGAGTAATTGCCATTAACAGTACTTGACAGGCAGGAGCATTTTGGTGCAAAGAATCTTGATTCTTGAATCAGAGTTATACTCTGGCACATTTTGAAAATACCATTGTAATTTTGTCAAAACCAATCATCTTTCATCACATGAGAGGTTTGCTATAGGATCTTTAGACCTACGGGAACTTCAGCAATTTTGGTACAAAGGTTTGAATACATCGTACCCAAGAAGAAAATGAGCTTTAAGCCAATTTGAACAACAATGGCAATTTTGTACCACATTTTTAGGGAAAATCACAAAAATGGTCATTTAAACAAGTCTACTTGCAAAATTGATCCTTTAAAGTTGCAATCTCCAATTTAAATCCTGGTACAATTTTAGTCCTGCGATGCCGGGGTCAAGGATCTTGACTCAAAAATGAGACGGATTCTTCGATTTTGACCCTTAATTTTGGAGTTTATTTATCTTTTCAAAAATTTTATTTTACATTCTAAAACATTTGAACATTTATTACGTAATTTTTTTTAAGCTAAACATATTTTTAAATACTTATTTTTGATGTTTTAAATGGATTTTATACAATTGTTTTCAATTAACTTCAATTAAATTAACTTTATCACTTTTATTTTTGGTAAACTAATCTTTTGTGTGTATGTGTGGGTGGGGCTGTCAAGTTTTTCTACTCTACTGAATCAGTTTTTCTAATAATACATAGTTGATCATTCTTTTTAAAAAAATTGACATTAAGGCTCCGATTGGTTCCACGAAATATGGAAAATAATATTCAAACAAATTTTTTTCTAAGTGATTGGTAGTATGGAAAATCTTGGATAAGAAAGAAAATTGTAAGAAAGTTAGAAAAATCTTTTGTAATCTTTATCCAAAACTTTAATTTTCAGATTTTTTCCCAAAAATTTATCTAACACTTAGAACTAAATTTTCTAGAAGAGGAATCTCCATATTTGTGAACTTTCCGATAATCTCATATAGCAAGTGTCAAATGTAATAAAAAAATAATATTTACGATAATTCCCTCCAATACAAAAGGTGGAAAAATAAACTCACTACTCTTTAAAAAAATTCCAATTCTCAAAAATTTTATATTGTCATTAGCTCAAAAACTATATAAGAATTTCTAAGATAAATATTTTGTTCTGAACATCTTCTTCAACTCCGACGTACTACTTTTGAATTTAATATGTAAAAATATACTTATTCTAGTTATTCATCATCTTCAATAATATATCACTATTTTAATTTAATCTATAATCTCATTTTATCTTCTAAAACAGGGAAAACCTTTAATAATTATTTAATTCCATAAAAAATAACTTCAATATACACTTGCCTTATACATTAAGTTTAAAGTGTAGTAACACTTTTTACAATGTTAAAATGATAAGTAACCAAACTTTGTATTACATCTTTTCGGAAAGCTAAAGTAGTGCCAATCTCATGAAAAAGAAAGAAAAAATTTATTTTTCAAGGAAGTTTTCCTGAGAATTCCTATTTTGTGCTATTTCTTTTTTCTTCTCCCCTATTTTTCGTGGAACTAACAGAGCCTAAAGCAAAATCTTTAATTCATAAACAGACAGTGGAAACCTCAGGTGGAATTTCTCCAACTTCAATTTAACAAATTTGTTTTAAAGCCAAAACATGCAAAACCTATTTAAATGGGCTGTTGATATATACAGAGCAAAATCCCTCAATACAGAACAATTTTGTTATGTTTACTATTATACCCCCATTTATATTAGTTATTTAGTTATATAGTCATTTTTCTTTTAATACATGCCAATGATTAGCATAATCTTTGTAAATATAATTAAAATATTCATCCTTCCAATAAACGGAAAGATTATTTTTCTTTGTTTTGCAATTGATAATAATCCATGTAAATAAATTACTTAGTCAAAATATAACTAATACTCTAATTTTTAATCTTTTCCTTCAAACTTTTTGTTTCTACAGCTTTCATATGACCGTATAATCTTACAAGTTTTTTTTCTGGCAAAATTTGTCAAAATATAGGTGGGTTCAAATTTATTATTGTTTGTAAATACATATATTAATGCATATACTATACTAATTGAGGGCCATTCCTAACAATTATTTTACTTACATTCAATATTTTCTTCTTTTATCTTTTTTTTTTTTTTTTTTTTTTTTATCACAACAAAGCTTTAAACTTGGGAGAATGATACAAAGAGCAAGGTGGACAACAAGCTTACATGAATTCAAAAGATTATTCCCATTATGTTCGTATAATAAATGACTAAACCGGACATTTAATAATTAATGTGTTAAACAGTTTTTTTTCATGAAATGTAATATACAAATTTTAATGCATACATGGATTTAATACTTAATTATATTTCTATTAACTAACTTTTATATATATATATATATGTATGTATATGTATATATTATTATTATTAACTATTGCTAAACAAGGGAAGACAACCTTTCCATTACATAAATTAGAAAGATGAATATTTAATTATGTTTCCAAAGATTCATCTAATGATTGGCAGGTATTAAAAGAAAAATGAGTGTTTAACTAATATAAGGAGGATATAGTTGTAAAATTCCAAACACTAAAAATGCCAGCATTCCAAACACTAAAAATGTGCAAAAGCAAAAGTCAGCATTCCAAACACTAAAAATGTGTTTTTGCGGCTGCAAAAGCCAACAAGCTATTTTTATAAGCATTTGCAAACACCACCTACGAATTGTAAATTGAGCTTTTACAAAAGTCCAAGAAATTCGCTACCTGAAAAACAAAGTGTTTTTTCCGATAATACTGAAAAATAATTTAGAGTCCAAGGTTCTCTATATCAATTGTTTATGAGTCCTAATTAGAAAGCTTCTTATGAAAATTTAAAAATATGTGTTAGAATAATTAATAAAAAAATACATTAATATTTGTAAAAAAAATGTGAATGATCAATTTAATACTCCTTCATAGATATGTTTTATCCTTTTTATATGTTATTGACGACACAGAACCAAATTCTGTGCGCTACGAATATGTGGATGTATAAAACTAATATTTTAATAATGCACGTATATGTTTTCCGTACTTACAACGCCGCCGGAAAAACTCCGAGCAAGAGGCAACCCTTGTGTTTCTGTGCAGGTACCTTTACGAAGCCTATTTGGAAAGGCTTACAAACACAACTCTATGAAAAATCTGCACCAACAAATTTAATCCTCCAAGGACGTGCACGACTGGTCATGGTATCGTTTCGAGAGGGGGTATCAACCGCTCACGGAAGACAATGTCTCTAAGCAACGACCACAGGTGTACTTCCAAGGCATCGACCAATGATCCTTGTCGAAACACACCAACCACGAGCCCGTTCCCTCGAGATCGCACAAACGAGCGGAATTGGCTCAACTGCTCTACAAGGGTTCCCTCAACGAACCTTGAGCCACACAAGCATCATCCCCCCGATGAAACAACTACCCCTCAAGACTGCTGATGAGAGATGAAGTATTCCGTGGTGCCCCCGATATCGCACTCTCGAAATTCTGCCAAAACCAGTAAATCAGACGCGTACGAGGGTCAAATTATTTGAAGACAACCAGAAACTCTTCTTCAGACAACCACATGAAGAAGAACACATCCAATCAAGTTATAATAATCAGGACAGATATGAGTGGAATGATCGGCATTACTCCACTCTTTGCGCCGTCTTAGCTCAGCGGCCAGCTATTGAACCATCGTGCTTCCAACTTTCTTTAGTTTTCAGTGCAGTTGAAGACTGCACTAAAAACTGGGGGACTTATGATGACGCATACTTCCCACGGGAAGTACGCTCGCACAATGGTTCAATAGCGGCCCCTCGGTACGTATTTTTATCGCCTAAACTATGCCTAATTACACTACTTAATTAATCATGCTAAACACTCAACATTAATTATGCAAACTCTCTACACATGCCATCCTACCCTCACAACACTTGTCTATACTAGAGCATTCCACCTTACCCCCACTTGTCACCCTTAGCCTTCAACACTTGCCTCTACCTCAAGCCTACACACTACCCCCCATGTGTCTTCCCCTCAAGCCTCCACCCATCACCCCTCTTGCCACTTATCTCAACCCCTCTTACCACTTGTCCCCCCCCCCCTCACATGTCCCTCATGCCCCAAGGTTGAGCTCCTATATAAGGAGGCCTCTACCCCCTCTTAAGCAGAAGACAAGCACAAGACAAGCACAAGACAACACAAGACAACTACACTACCCCCTCTATACTAAGTTGGTCTCTCTAATCCTTCTCCCCCCTCTTCTACATTACAAGGGCACACTTTTAGCTATAGTAGCACACACACACAAGAACTACGTTGGTTTGATTCCCCTCGGGGATATGTAGTGCAGCTTCGGAATATATCCGGGTCCAGCCATAAATCACGCACACACCCATGTTTGCCGTAGAGACGAAGCCTCGCCAACGACTCCGCCCGACTCAACGCCGATCCGAGGTCGGGATTGACGTTCGAACAGACCTCGGTGACGGGTCCGGAAATTTGCGACGTCATCAGTGGCGCCGTCTGTGGGAACGTCACTAAAATCCGTAAGGCAGCTCAAGTAATGCACCTAGGATTGGTAAGCTCTAATCCCGTAGATAACATATTCAGTTTTCAATCTCCGTCGTGTTTGTTTTCCCAAGCTGTTATGGCAATGGCGTCCCAAGATTCCAAGGAGTCCATTTCCTCCTCACCGGAAGTTCCCAGCCAGCACGCATACGAATCCCCGAATCGCACAGCTACATCTGACGGAGGGACCACCACCGAAGTACGTATGACCATGAGTGAGCTAGATCGCTTATTGGAAACCGCCGCCGAACGAGGCGCCCGACGAATGCGACAACAAGAAGGGAGAACCAGAGGGAGAGAGGTCCCGCCCCCGGAAACTACCGCTCGAGTCCACGAATACTATCGGGAGCGAGGCGAGGCCCGAAGAGCAAGAATGGAAGCCGAACACGCCAGAGGTCCCCACCCAAATCCAGGTATGTCTGGTAGCGATCCACATTTATTCGATATGCTGTTTGAATTAAGGAAGGAGGTGCAAGCTTTGAAGAAGGACAGAAATGGAGAAGTGGAGGAAGAAGAGAGGGGTAGTCCGGTCGCCCCGCACATATTAAACCCGGAAATCCCAGCGTCCGTGCGTTTGCCTAACCCGGTGGTATATACGGGTAACCGACATGCAAAAGATCCTCGCGATCACGTTAACCAATTCTTGGCAATGATGGATATCCTCAACGCGCCAGACCATGCCCGATGCCGAATTTTCTGGTCCACCCTGACCGGGCGAGCGCAAGCGTGGTTCTCCCAGTTGCCCAGGGGATCCATCCACAGCTTCAATGACCTCCAGGAGTTGTTCGTCCGTCAATTTGCGTGTAATCGGCGCTACCCAAAAACGGCCGGGCACTTGATGGCAATGGTCCAGGCAGAAGGGGAGAGCTTGAGGGATTACATGCGAAGATTCGCCAACGCCGTGATCGACGTAAGGCATGTAGACCCCCACATATTATCTGAGTTTGTGGCCCAGGGCACTCGATCCATAGAATTCGTTGAAGCGTTGGTAAGGCATCCAGCCGGAACTCTGGAAGAACTCATGCAGAATGCGGAGAGATACATGCTGCTTGAAGATACGCGGTTAGCAAAGCTCGGACAAAGAGGACAGGATGATCGAACGAAGAATCGACAAGGGGATAACACGCGCATTCGGCACGATGTCGTGAAAAGGTACCTAGAGCCCGTCCCGATGACCCCTTTAAAGATTTCTAACGTTGAGGTGCTAGAAGTAATGGAAGGGCATCCCGACCTACGATGGCCGCCCCAATCGCGAAACTCAGAGAACCTACGTCACACCGGAAAATGGTGCCAATTCCATCGAAGTTGGAGGCATAAGACAGAACAGTGTGACCATTTGAGAAATGAGATTGAGCGATTGATAAAGAAAGGGTACCTGCACCAGTTTCTCGAGAGAAGAAAAGATCTTCCTCAAGGAAGAAAACTGATAGAGGAGCGAGAGGACAACCGGTCTCGTGTACCGGAGCGTGAGGAACATCGAAGCGCGGATCGTCAGGAGCCAGAGAGAGAAAATTCCCAGGCTCGTAGAAGAAGATACGAGGGCAGGGCAGTAGACGAAGAGCCAATCCCGCCCCAGTATTTACCTCCTCCACCGTCGAACTACCTGCGCAATCCTATGAACGGCAGGACCATTAACGTAATCGAGGGAGGCCCTTTGGCGTCCTCATCCACCCAAAGGAAGAGGAAGTTCTTGAAGGAGACGCAACGGGTAAGTCTGAAATACCACGTTTTTTCTACTAGCATGTATGCCCCCCCCGATTACCTTTGGTCCGGAGGATCTGGTAGACATAGTCCATCCTCACGATGACCCGATAGTGATCCAAGCCACGATACATGGAGCCGAGGTGGCTCGAGTTCTGATTGACACTGGGAGTTCAGTGGACGTGATGTTCTTGCCAACCTTTTTCGCGCTTGGACTCCAACTGGAGCAGATAATGCCGGAAAAGGTTCCATTGGTAGGCTTTGATGGGAGTCCGAGCGATACGTTGGGTTCGATCCCACTCTTGATGTCGTGGGGAGAGGGACACTTGCGCAGAACGGAGGAAGTGAAGTTTTGGGTCATCAATGCACTCGCCAAGACCTACAACGTGATTTGTGGACGACCCTCCCTTCGCTTGTTCGAAGCGGTGCCTTCGGTTCTACATCTAAAGGTAAAATTTCCCACCATGAATGGGATCGAAGAGGTCAGAGGGAATCAGGCTCGAGCCCGTGAATGCCGCCTGAATACGATAGCTGCGATAGAGGAAAAGGTGGGTAGTGATCACCAAAGCCAGGGAGAACTTCGAAGAATCGAAGCAAGGAAGCTATATCCAACGGAAGAGCTCAGGGAAGTTCAGGTCATCCCGGAAGAACCTGAGAAGAAGGTAAAGATGGGAACAAACATCAACCCGGCCATCGAGTTACAGCTCCTCAAAACCCTGCAGCATTTCCAGCATGTGTTCGCCTGGGAAGGAGGACCTCCAGGACGCATCAGCCCATATGTATGCAAACATTGCTTGGATGTACGACCTGATGCCAAGCCGGTGCAGCAAAGGAAACGCAAGATGGGTCCTGAGAGGAACAAGGTGATTAAGTCAGAGTTACAAAGGCTGACTGGGTTGAATCAAATCCGAGAAGTGCGATACCCCAAATGGTTGGCCAACGTTGTCTTGGTCCCGAAGTCGGGAGGACGGTGGAGAATGTGCATAGACTTCACGGATCTAAACAATGCGTGTTCAAAAGATTGTTTCCCCTTGCCTAGCATTGATCAGTTAGTGGACTCCACGGCGGGATGCGAGCTGCTCTCAACCATGGACGGAGATCAGGGGTACAATCAGATTCCGATGGCTGAGGAGGACCAAGAAAAAACTAGTTTCATCACGGACTTTGGTACGTATTGCTACCTGGTTATGCCTTTCGAATTAAAAAATGCAGGCGCTACGTACCAGCGGCTTATGAGTGCTATGTTCACTTCGATGATTGGAAATAACCTGGAGGTGTATGTGGACGACATCATTGTAAAAAGCCAAGAGGCCAGCCGGCACAACGCTGACTTGACGGAAGCTTTCCAGATCATGGACAAATTCGGATTAAAAGTTAACCCTCGCAAATGCTCCTTCGGGATCCAAGGAGGCAAGTTCCTCGGCTTCCTTGTCACCGAGAGGGGCATAGAGGTGAACCCCGAAAAAGCCAAGGCGATCTTGGAGATGCCCGCCCCGGCTACAGTTCGAGATATACAACGACTTACAGGGAGAATGGCCTCGCTCAACCGCTTTATCTCGAAGGCGGCCGAAAAAGGACTTCCCTTTTTTAAGGTGCTCCGCAATGTCAAGGATTTCCAGTGGACTGATGAGTGCCAGAAGGCGTTCGACGATCTGAAGGGGTACTTGCTCCAACCGCCCCTGTTGGTCAAGCCCCAGCCAGGGGAAAGACTTTTCGTGTACCTTGCCGTAGGGAAAGAGGTCGTGAGTGCGATGCTCGTGCGAGCCGAAGGAACGGACCACCTCCCGGTCTACTATACTAGCCGAACCTTAAAGGATGCGGAAACTCGATATACTTCCATCGAGAAGTTTGCTTTTGCACTTGTCACGACCGCGCAAAAGCTCATGTCATATTTCCTGGCCCACCCCATTACCCTACTCACAAAGCACCCACTGCGAGCCATACTCAGCCATCCCCAGGTATCGGGAAGAATGGTGAAGTGGGCTGTGGAGCTCGGGGAGTATGACATCCAGTACGCCCCTCGGCCGTCCATAAAAGCCCAGGTACTAGCCGACTTTATGGTAGAAACTTACGAAGCCCTTGAGGAAGCTAGTACGGAGAAGATTTGGAAGGTGTATGTCGATGGCTCTTCAAGCAGCGGCGTAGGGGGAGCAGGTGTGGTGTTTAAGCCAACGCCCGAGGATGGATCCGAGGAAACACTATCTTTCGCGGTGAAGATAGATTTCCCTGTATCAAACAATGAAGCGGAATACGAAGCACTACTGATCGGGATGAGGTTGGCAAAAGAAGGGAAGATGACCCGGATCCATGTCCACAGTGATTCGCAGTTAGTGGTGCAGCAGGTGAAGGGAATGTACGAGGCTAGGGATGAAAGGATGAAAGAGTACTTGAACGTGGTGCGCAAATCCCAAGAAAGGTTCGAAGAATTCACCCTCGAACAAATTCCCAGGACCGAAAACGGGGAGGCAGATGCCCTATCTCGTACAGCCGCAGGCATGCACTCCATCGAATCCCGACAGGTAACGTTCCTTACTATTACCTCGTCGGAGAAAAATCATGTTGCGTTAGAAGTAATGAATCTGGAAAACGAGGATGGGAAAGGTTGGATGACGGAAATCAAGGAGTACCTGGTAAACCCGGATAAGTACGAGCATCATGGGGGATTAGCAAAGAGAGCTACCCGCTTTTTTATAAAAGACGGGGTGATGTACAAAAAGGGGTTCTAGCAACCCTATTAGAGATGTTTGTCCGAGGAAGAAGCCATCAATGTAATGAAGGAAGTGCACGGAGGGAGTTGCGGAAACCACTCCGGAGGAAGAAGTCTAGCCCAAAAGATACTGAGGCAGGGATATTACTGGCCCACGATGCAGAAGGATGCTAAGGAGTTCGCGCGGCAATGCGAGCAGTGCCAAAAACACGCCACTATGACGCACCTCCCCGCGGCCGCATGGGAGCCCAACCTCGTCCCCTGCCCATTTGACAAATGGGGTATAGACATCGTGGGTCCCATGATCCAGGATCGAGGGCAGAAGAAGTATCTCCTGGTCGCCGTGGATTACTTCACAAAATGGGTCGAGGCAGAGCCGATGGCACAGATCACTTCTGCGGGTGTGATCAACTTCCTATGGCGCAACATTGTGTGCCGATTTGGGGTACCTCGGGTACTTGTCAGCGACAACGGATTACAATTTACTAGCGACCAACTAGCAAGATGGTGCGAGCATTGGAAGATTCAGCATCGCTTCACTTCTGTCGGTTATCCCCAGTCAAATGGCCAGGTCGAGGTCACGAACCGCACCCTAGTCCAGAGGTTAAAAGCACGACTCCTGGCATATCAGGGAAAGTGGGTCGAGGAAATCCCAGGCTTGCTGTGGGCATATCGAACCACCGCTCGGTCGTCTACCGGAGAAATCCCATTTAGCTTGGCCTACGGGCACGAGGCAGTCATCCCCGCAGAAATAACCACCACCAGTTGGAGAGTGCAAGAGTACGAAGAAAACAACAACAGCGAGCATATGGTTTTGGAGTTGGACCTTCTGGACGAACGAAGACGAAGTGCAGCGCTACGGAGCGCACAATACCCGGCCCGCATGGCGCGATATTATAACCGTCGGGGTAAGGGATCGGACTTACCAAGTGGGCGAGTTGGTCCTACGTAGGGTAGGGGCGTCGAAAGCCGTAGGAAAATTGGACCCTGCCTGGGAAGGACCCTACCAGATATCTCGCATCTTGGGAGCAGCAACTTATCAGCTGCGAGACATGGAAGGTCGAACCTACCCACGCTCATGGCATGCTTTGAACCTCCGGAAGTTTTATCCCTAGTAGCTGGATACAAGCCAGAGGCAACGCCCACTCCCCTTTCCTGGAACAACGAAGGAGATATCGGGCCCAGGCAAATAAATAAACTTGTAAGTTTTTCAGTTGGGTTTTCTAGTGTTATCTACTTAAGTCCATGTACTCTAGAGAACTACGTGTGGCTTAATTCCCAATTTTACAACGAGGGATACGTAGGAAGCCCGGAAGTTACTCGGGTTCAGCCCCAAAAAATAAAAATAATATCTGTACACTACACACACGCACAAAGATGAGCTAACGATACAGGAAGAGCTAGAAGAGAAAAACTATTAAAAAAAAAAAAAAAAAAAAGAGGCGGGATTACGTAGCTCGCTTCGCCTACTACCCGCCATAAGCAAGGCGAAGGATAAAGAAAACAAAACAAGAGAAAACTTCTGAAGCCCCAGCGCTCCTCTCCTCAACGATCCTCCCGACGCCTCTTGCCAGCCCGAATAGCTGCCCTTCTCTCTTCCTCTGTCATCTCCCTTATTACCCGCTCGGGAGGAGGACTCCTCGATCCACCAGGGGGGTACCGTTGGCAAGGAAAAGGTAGGAGAAGCGGATGCAGGAGAAGCAGGAACTGGAGGGCGACTTCGAGAACGATGAGGTTCAGCCCTCGAACGATGAGCCCGGCTAAATGAAGGGATCACCATGCCCGGAGGAACACCCGGAAGCTTGTACACCACACTCATACATAGATCGTAACCACGACCCATGTAAGTCTAGATGTCTTCATCAGTAAGCCCCGCCGGCTCCTTCCTCTTCGCCGAAGAAGAGCGCGCAGCAGCCGAAAGCCCCTCAGCCAACTTCCTCTCGTAATCGGCACGGGCCGCGGCCAGATCCGCTTCCATTCGGATCTCGAGCTCCTCCTTCGCGGTGTGCGCCTTCACCAGGGCCGCCTCTACTTCGGCCACTCGTACCCGGGCATGGTCCAGGTCCGACTGAAGACCCTCCATTCTAGCCCGGTCCGCCATCAGGGAGTCTATCAAGCCCCGCGAGTCCTCCTCCATATCCCTCAGGTTCCTCGCCTGCTCCGCGAGGAGACGCTCTCGCGACCTCGAGTTGGCCAGAGCCGATTGAAGTGATGCCAGTTGATGGGAGTCACGAGAAGACATGATCTCTCGACTATCCAACTCCCGAACCACGAACAACACCTGAGGAGGAAAAGGGTCAACGTAAAAAAAAACATACCGCAGGAAAACACACAGAGAAAAGAAAAGAGCACATACGTCAAGGGCGCTGCGGGATAAGTGAGCCAACAGGTGAGCGCCGTCCGCTTGACCGAGGGTCACCCGTTCCTCAGGCCCCAAGAACCCACCTACCCAATCTCACAAACCCTGAGGAATAAAGATAGATTAAGTAGATCGAGGGTCCCTACTCGTCCCCTCCCCCGTAGGAGCCACGGGAGTACGAGACGATGGAGCCTCGGATCTAGTAGGAGCAACAGGATTCCCAGAGGTAAGGGGATCGAAGGAAGTAGTGTCCTTCGGCTGACCGGCCCTTGTCTGGTCTGCTATAAAACTGCGGGAGACGAGGGGCGTGGAGTGATGGCTGCGCGGGGTGGTGTCCTCTCTAGGAGAAGATCCAGACTGAGAGGATGAAGAGGCCGTACCACCCTCGGAAGGAATGACGGCCCGAGCAACGGCCGGGTTCACCGGACGTCGCCCCGAGGTGGCCCGGCCCACGGAAGCAGGGGAACCGTCATTCGAAGAGATCTCCTGGACAGCTCCAGCAGCACTCGCGGAAGAATTATTCATCAGGTGCGTGGCCAACTCGTCTCCTGCCAGAGAAGGTTTATAAAAAGGGGATCAGTACCAGAGCATTGCCAAACAAGAAGTATATAATGGAGAGATACTTACCGAAGGGCGTGCCACGTCCCATCGGAATATCAACACCCTCGGGATAAGCAGCCCCAGACTGAAGGCCCACCATCACCATGGCTCGAGGGCGCTCGAGGATCGACATCGAATCATAGACGGCGGAAAAGAATCCTCGCTGCTCCAGGAAGGTGGTCTTAGGAGCGGAGTCGACGATGTCCACATAGCTCACCCCCCATCGAGTAGACACAGCCCATGGTTCGCTTTGCCTACGGAGGAAAAAGTAGTAACTCCGCCAGTTGCGGTAGGTGGGGAAAGCGGTCGAGACGCGAGTAATGAAAGAATTCACAGATTGACGAGCCACCAACTGGAAGAAGGGTAGCTCTGTCTCACTGGACGAAGGGAAAAGGCCCCAAACAGTAGGGCAGGGGTCAAAGGAATGTTGTGATAATGACACAGAAGAATAAAACCTACCAGGTATCGGTAGGAGTGGGGGACTAGTTGGCTTGGGCAGATTTGCAGAAAGTTAAAAATGGCAATCATAAAAGCAGGAAAAAAGTAGCGAAGTCCGTTGCGGATTTGCTCGGAATAAACGGTCAAAAAACCCTCGGGAGGGTCGTAGGCTCGTTCCTCAGGGGTCAGAATCCTCACCTCCACCCCAGGAATACCGTGCTGATCCAGCAGCGTCTGCACGGTTTCAGCCGTCTCAAGAGAAGGGGCGTAGCCGGCAAGCCCCGCACCCATCATGTGGATGGGCTCGACCTCTGCAGCCACCAGTTGGAATCCGGCTCTTGGGCTTCTGTAGGGAGCCCGGTTGGCAAAGGCAACCTCAATGTCGTCAGCAACGGGATCCCGAAGGAGAACCCGTTCGCTAGAATCCCTAGGGCGACGGGCGTCAGCCGCCAGTTGAAGAATAGTCCTCCGGCGAGACCGGGAAGCCGCAGCCCGCGAGCTGCGACGAATGCGAGAAGAACCGGCCCCAGAAGGATTAGCAGTAGGAGGGCTCGGCCGTGGAGCAGTCGGTGGAGAAGCAGGTGATGAAGGGAACACCAATGAAGTCTCCTCGGAGGGTGACTCATCGGATCCCAGGATATTTTCGGAGTAAGAAGCGGAAGAAGACATTTTTAGCAGATAGCAAGAAGCAAGAAGCAAGAAGATAGGAATTGCTGGAATACAGAAGATGAAGTGACGAAATAAGGTAAGTAAGTTTGCTTATTTATAATCCTTGAAGTAACGCTTCAGTTTGGGCGGGAACAACTAAAACGCCTAAAACACTGATACCGCTCGGGCTACCAATAAGAGACGAGACAGGAAGGACGCGTGGCCGTCATACAGGGGTGTCTGCTATTAACGTGCCTTTTCGAGGCACTAATGATGGCAAAGAAAATTATGCGTGCTAAAATAGATAACATTTAGAGTAGCGCAATAATCAAAACGGCCGGATGGGACATGTTGGTTCAGAAAACGGCGGGCTGTGAGTCGCCAGAGTTGAAAAGACTCCTCGAACCATTACAGCCTTTAAAGAAAGGCCACTGTCCGAAGAGATTCTCAAAAGTACTCCCCGAGCCGTTACAACCATTGGGGAGAACGTTTGCAAAAAGGTTCTAAGGAAAAATTGACTGGTTTGGGTAGCGTTTCGAGGGGTTACATCAAACCCCGCTCTACGAGGTGTCCAGCTGAACCTTTGAGCACCACGCGTACTTCTTAGGGGAAAAACAACAACTCTTGTCGAAACACGCAACGAGGGGCTAAGGGTACGCCCTGTTGACCGGCGGAAAACCCGCGTGGAGTATCGTGAGTTGACTCGCTCCTCATTCTACGACTTGTGGGTTTTAGCCAACTGGTCTCAAGAGATGTCCCGTTGAATCTCTGAGCCACCACGCGTACGTCCGAGGGGAAAACAGCAACCCTTGTCGACACACGCAACGAGGGGTGAAGTATACCCTGTTGACCGGCGACCGTCCCTTTAGAAGTATTACGAGTCGACTTGCTCCTCGTAATACGGCTCGAGGGTCCTAGCTAACTGCTCTAAAATGAGGTGTCTTATTACGAACCTCAGAACCCCACGCGAGCAACGCAACTAAGGCGACCGATTCCTTTAGGAGTATCATGGGTTGACTTGCTCCCTATAATACACCTCGAGGGTCATAGCCACACAACTCCTGGGTGCCTTCACGGGAACCCGAGGAGCCCCGCACATACTTCCAAGGAATAAAACAACAATCCTTGTCGAACCACGGCACGTGGAGCAAATGTGCTCCCGCGATTGTTTCATCCTCGAAATTCTACCCCGAACCGGCAATTTAGTAAAAGACAGTATACGGAAAAGAAATAAAGAAAGACCTCGGAAAAGATATTATTAATCCTGGAATTATTACAACTATGAGGAAAAAAGAATGATTAAATACAGGAGGCCTAGACTATAATGCCCCTCAGGAGGGTCGCTTGCCCTCCCTTATCGACCTGCGACGCCCTTCCAGCGTCGGAGCATCATCATCGACTTCAGGAGCTCCGACGGTAGAAGCCACCCGCAAGGCCGTCTCCGTCACACGGGGAGCAAGAACGTCAACGGGACGAGAGTCAGGAGGACCAGGGCCAGTCACCAGCGGCCCACTAGCCAAAATTGCTTCAGCCATCTCCCGAACCCTTCTCGCCCTTGTCTCGGGAGGGGAACGCCGGGATACCGTCCCGCCGACCTCCGGGAGGACGATCCGAGTAGTAGGGAGCTTAGCCTGATAGGCCTCAAGAATTGCTTGCCTTTCGGCAAGGCTAGGAGGAGAACCGGGCGATATTTCCGATGGTACGTCGATCTCCTGGGGAGAGAGGGTCCTCAGGTCAGCTTCAGGTACGATCCAATTTCTTGCTTTTAATTGTTGTATGGATCCCTTGTACCCAACCATGACCAGGGCAGCAAATACCTTCCGGAAGTAACCATGATGGAGTGGAGAGCCGATGTATCGAATGATGCGGTCGAACGCGTCCCGACGAGACTTCTCGACGAGTTGCCTCCGAAGATCCAGATTGACTCGTCGAACCTCCTCACCAATCTGCTCGTTGATGGTTGTCCGACACTCCTTCAACTCCGCCCGAAGGGTCTCGGCGGTAGCCACCGCCTTCGTCTGCCCCACTTCGGCCTCTCTCAGTAGCCGAGAAGTAGTTTCCAGGGTGTCCCTCGAAGCCACCAACTCCAGGGCCCCTTCATCCCTCACCCTCTCCGCCTCCCGAAGCTGCTCTTGGGCGCGGTCCAGCTCTTCTTTCAGCCCAGTCGCATAAGTTTCCCACTCGCGACATTTCTTCATTCAGGACTCCAGAGCCGTCTGGGCCTCCTGCAAATCGGCCAAGACCTGGGCATGGTCCGACCTCAGATTCCCCAAATCCTCCTGCCCGGAAGGGTCGGGAACGGCGGACTCCAACTCCGCTACCCGATCCTCCAGAGTGTGAATGTGTTCCAGCAATAAAAATTGGAGGGCGCTAAACTGGATAAAAGAGAGGCGAAGCGGGTTACAAACAAGTAAGAAGGAAAATCGACATAAGGGAAAGAGATAAAAGGCTTACGTCCACCGCCTCATAACCCGCTTGGTCTTTCAACCATTGGATCCCTCGGTTCCGGAGCGATGCAACCTCGAGAGAGTCCACCACCTGACCCAGTCTGGCGAAATCGCCACCCATGCCACGTAGTTCCTCTGTCAGGGAACGCTCGACGAACCTAGTACGATCCGGTTGATTCATCACCATTCATGAAGAAGTGCCCTCTTCACGGGCCTCCCTCAAGGCACCACCTTCATCACCCTGGACCTCCGGTCTCTCACCTTCGGCTAACGACCTCAATAGGGTGATCTCTTCTTGTTGGGGCGCCGTGTCACCCCGAGGACTCGGAGGGGTCACAGGAGACCCCACGTCAGCCGCCCCGGGTGAGCCTGCGACCGAGCCCGTTAAGCCATCCCTGAGGGTCGGAGAAGAAGGCATGGGAGCGTCGGATTCCCCCCGACCCTCCGGCATACGAGCAATCTCTGCACCCTCACCTTGGGGGTCGAGAGACGGGTGAGAGATGGAATCCCGGGAGGGAGAGGCCAGAGAGATCGAAGCCCCCTCATGAACGGCAGGGGAAGTAGCCGGGCCGCCCCAGTCAAAGGAAGCAGGCAAAGATTCCCGGACCCAGTCAAAACCAGTGTCAAGACTGAGAGGAGCCGGGTCACGGAAGAGGTCGAGATCGTCCTCTCGGAGGCTATGGAAACCGCCAGGAGACGGCGGAGCTGAGCTCGCATCGCCACTAAGCCTAGGGGCCGGGCGAGGAGCCGAAGCTGGTTCTCTATCAAGAGTGGACAGAGATGGAAGGGAAGACGGTGGAGCGTCCGCGACTTGGGTATCCGCCACGGATTGGGAAGACGAAGTCTTCCCTTGAACAGACCTGCCCCCCTTAGGAACTTTAGGGGGCACAGACGCGTTTTTGGCTGCCTCTGCCAAAGTGGACACCAGCGAACCTGAGGACATGGATCAGAAAAAAGGAAACTCAGCATATCAGGGTGACGAGAAAAGATAGATACTAGAGGGAGCGGAACTAAAACTTACAAAATTCAGGGTCCTGCTGCAAAGACGGAAAATGGGTTGATCTAACCCCTCCTTGAAGACCACAAAGCTCGAACAACCTTGGGGTCTTGGTCAGCTTCAACACGTGGTACTTCGCCTGGAAGTACCCTTCCTCCATCATCTGGAGCCGAACCCGGTCGAGTTTGGCAGTATCCAACTCCGAAGGACTGCTCGACCACGCGTTCGTCACCCCCCAGCTCGCGCAGTTATGACCCGGGGGTTTTACGAAAAAGAAATTGGATTTCTAGCTACCGTAGGAGGAAGTAGCGTCAGTAAGAATCCTCGCCCCCGGAACAGCTTGAGATGAGCGAGGGGTCAGATAAAAGAAGGGCACTTGGCCGGCACCCTCGTTAAATATTATTTGTATTACATCCTATGCTGCACGTATTCCCCGAAAGGGGGGTCGTTCCCATCACATGCAGGCGTACGTCACCTACTCATCAACCAGTGGCGACCGCCCTTTCCCCCAACAAAAGGGGAGGGTCGGACGTCAGAGTCGACGTCACATTCCACTCGCTAGGATGCGCTGTCACCCCCACGGGGCTCGACCGCCCCGCTTCCCCAATGGAGAGCGAGGGTTCGGAAGTTATAAGGTGTGATTGGAACACGCCGTGCACCGAGGGTAGCATGCAGGCACCACGTGCCCTACTCTACAAGGGTACTCAAGTACCCTATTACCCTCGGACGAGCATGCACGGTGACACGTGCCCAGGGCCAAATTACACTTATAACCTCTCCCTCGCCCTATAAATAGGGAAGCGGGTTAGTTGCAAAGGAGGGACGGGATCTAACTCAAAAAATCAACACAAGCAAAACATATTCCTCCCCCCCCCCCCCCGAAATCACTGATCCCTATAAGCAGGAGATAGCCCCACCTAGCGAGAGAGGCGCGAGCCAAGGAGGTCGGAAGAGCTCAAGATTGGTCATAGGAAGCAGCTTGAAGGGAGATCGTGCGAACGGAGCCCGAACCCCCAAGGGTCGTGGATAGTTGCGGCAGCAGAGGAGCAGCAGAGAGCTTGCCGAGCCCAGGGGCATCTTGAGTCGGGACCGGCGTGCGAAAAGCTCCGGTGACGGGTCCGGGAATTCGTGGCGTCATCAGTTTAGACGGCACTGATCGGGATGGAGAAGCAGGAGGAGTGGATCCAGAAGAGGCGGTTGCAGCAGCAGACATAATGATGGTGGATGAAAAGAAGCAAAGAAAATTATAGCTACAAGAAAGCAGAAAGTTATGAACCTACAGAACCGCAACGCAAAAAAACCTAAGTAGACGTGCAAAAAGGCGGTATAAGTCCCGCTCGAAACCCAATAACCGCGGATGGATAACACGTATGACTCAGCGTATGAGGGAAGTTTGAGGAATCCCGAGAAATCAGGAAGTGAGGCCGACACGCGGTCAGATGATTAGGCCCCTAGCTATTTTACTCTCTGCCACGTTCTGCGAACTGCGACAGAGACTGGGGGACTTATGATGACGCATACTCTCCCTCTTGGGATCGTACCCGTCCACGTGGCCTAATCTTCTGACCTCGTCTCGCCTCACTACCCTCTTTCTCGCACGATACTCGACCCCAGGTATATCGACCCCTCTTTTCTCCCCGTACCCTCGTTAAATATTATTTGTATTACATCCTATGTTGCACGTATTCCCCGAAAGGGGGGTCGTTCCCATCACATGCAGGCGTACGTCACCTACTCATCAACCAGTGGCGACCGCCCTTTTCCCCAACAAAAGGGGAGGGTCGGACGTCAGAGTCGACGTCACATTCCACTCGCTAGGATGCGCTGTCACCCCCGCCGGGCTCGACCGCCCCGCTTCCCCAATGGAGAGCGAGGGTTCAGAAGTTATAAGGTGTGATCGGAACACGCCGTGCACCGAGGGTAGCATGCAGGCACCACGTGCCCTACTCTACAAGGGTACTCAAATACTCTATTACCCTCGACGAGCATGCACGGTGACGCGTGCCCAGGGAGGGTCGGACGTCAGAGTCGACGTCACATTCCACTCGCTAGGATGCGCTGTCACCCCCGCAGGGCTCGACCGCCCCGCTTCCCCAATGGAGAGCGAGGGTTTGGAAGTTATAAGGTGTGATCGGAACACGCCGTGCACCGAGGGTAGCATGCAGGCACCACGTGCCCTACTCTACAAGGGTACTCAAGTACCCTATTACCCTCGGACGAGCATGCACGGTGACACGTGCCCAGGGCCAAATTACACTTATAACCTCTCCCTCGCCCTATAAATAGGGAAGCGGGTTAGTTGCAAAGGAGGGACGGGATCTAACTCAAAAAATCAACACAAGCACAACACATTCCTCCCCCCCCCCCCCCCGAAATCACTGATCCCTATAAGCAGGAGATAGCCCCACCTAGCGAGAGAGGCGCGAGCCAAGGAGGTCGGAAGAGCTCAAGATTGGTCATAGGAAGCAGCTTGAAGGGAGATCGTGCAAACGGAGCCCGAACCCCCAAGGGTCGTGGATAGTTGCGGCAGCAGAGGAGCAGCAGAGAGCTTGCCGAGCCCAGGGGCATCTTGAGTCGGGACCGGCGTGCGAACAGCTCCGGTGACGGGTCCGAGAATTCTTGGCGTCATCAGTGGCGCCGTCTGTGGGAACGTCAGTAAGTCCTTGAAAATGCCTCGGAAAGGCGTTAGTTGCGGCGGAGCTCACCGGAAATCACGCTCAAATTTTCAGTTTACAAGGTCGTCATTCTACTGCCTGAGCTGCGGATTCAAATTCGGGGTGAAACTTAAACAAACAAACAAAAACAAGACGTGGAATACAACAACTATTCTACGAATTTCTGACTTCGGGAACATAATTAGAAGAACTGGATCGTCGACCCCACCTCGCTTGTTCAGCGTTGGCCTAATTCAACGCCTACTCGCTTGTTCAGCGTTGGCCCAAGCTCTCGATGCCAACTCGCTTGTCCCGCGTCGACCGAGCCCCACCACCTCGTTAAAACTATTTTCTTGGCTACATTCGACACATGGCATAATTGTCTCGAACCTCACAGGTACGACCTCGAACAATAAATATTTCTTTAGCTTCACTACCGTCGCTTGTAAATTGCTGTTAACTGTTCTCTAAAGAAGAAAACATGAGTGCACTTTAGCCTCAGATTAACTAAAGTGAAAGCTTAACTTCCTTTTCTTCGTGATACTGGAGCAAAACATTCATCCTCGTCAAGGAAAAGATGGACCCTCGTAACATATTTATCACCCTCGTTGATATGTCATATGTACCCCACGTGATTAAACCAAAATAAGCTCAGCTATGCTCTCTTTCGTTTATAGCCTTTTAAATATATTTCATAAACTCAGCCTCGTTGGCAAAAGAATGTGCTGGATCTAGTGGCAACTAGAGTCAAAATTCCTGCCGAGCCGTTTTCAAAATATTTTACAGAAAGAGGTTCTTATTAAGTTTTGCTTCGGAAAATTTTAAAAACCGACGGCTGATTCGATGGCAAAAACATTCATCTTCATTTGAAGCACCTGGGTTTGAGTACCGGTTTTTTGCAATTTCAAATATTTTATGAGATGAGTTTAAAAGCTTGTCGCGGATAATTTCATGAATCTCCAATTTCAAAGAACCAGTGTTTACCCCGACCGCCTATTTTATCAAATTTATTAAAGTTCAGATCGAGCCTTAAAATCGTTCGTGGGGAAATATTTTTACAAGAGGGTCATATGTTTTTTGAAACGACTAGGTCCCAAACCTTTGCGTTTTTAAAATATTTGGCAAAGTCTTTTAAAAACAACATTTGCCTCAATATTTACACAAGGCTCTATTAGCTCGATGGGAAGCCCCCAAACTAACTCAACCTAGTTCCCAGGTTCAAACCTGGAGCGAACCTCAGCTTTCCTTTTTTATAGAAATTTCGATGCTCGAAAAATAGTTTTGCAAAGATGCTTCTCGAGGGTCTTGAACCCTCCTTACTTCAAGGAGATTCAACTGCTTTTCACCACTGAACCATGTCGATCATTGTGCAACTCCTCACACTTTTTATTCTGGCTGCTGAAGTTTTAAAAATTTAGACTTTCAAAACTGTTTTCGAGGAGGATTCGAACCCTCGTGAGTGAAACGAGGGGCAAATGCTTTTTCCGCTGCCCCATATGCCCTCTGGTTAAAAAAAAATAATTTCTAAATCTTTAATCAATTTTTTTTTACGGGATGGAAGTGTAAAAAATAAATGGTTTCCGAGGCAGCTTTAACTTGGATTCGAACCGCGAGGCCCAGATCGAGGGTCAGAAAACTTTCCCGCTGGACCAACTTGCATCATTTTGCATTTTTTGGCACTTAACTTTAATTATTGTGACTGTGTGCTAAAGTTTTAAAAGAAAAACTCGAACTGTTGAAAGAGGGGTTCGAACCCTCATTACCGAAACTAAGCCCAACTACTTTTCTCCACCGGGCCAATTGCTCTTTCCTTGCACTTGTTGAATACATAATTTTTATTGAGATATGTTGTTTTAGAACCTCTCATTTTGCATTATATGCTCCATCTAATTGCAATTTGCACATTGTTCACCACAATTACTCACTCGAGACATATCATCTTTACATGATCATTAGACATTTGCAATTTAATTAATGAAATCATTTTACGCATAATTTGCTAACTATCGTAGCTCTTGTTCGAATTATTGCTTCGTTGCCTAATGTGAAATTATTTCACTTATCTCACACGATGTCTTTTATGAATACATCTATGAATTAACATGATGCATCTCCTCACTATGGGAACTAGCAATTAATTACTTCATGGATAATTGCAAAACTTTGAAGAACTATCTTTAGCAAATTAAGATTAATTTACGAACTCCGTCACTTATGAACTGTTTATATACTCACGCCATCGGAGAAAACTCCGAGCAAGGGCAACTATTCTACAGTTATGCAGGGTCTATTACCTCATAATCTGATGTGGGTTATCAAGCCCTAAATCAGTACATAACCAGTTTCTTAAAAGGGTGTCATCAACGAACCCCGAGAAATACGAACTTCAACGCTCGCAGGGAGTCCCAACCGAACCCTACTAGCACCACGATGTACTTTCGAAGGGATCTTTACGACCCTTGAGAAGACACGTCGATACGAAGAGGCTTCACGAGCCGTTACAACTTCTCCAAGTAGCTAAACGAAGAGGCTCCACGAGCCAGAAGAGTTGATCGAAGAGGCTCCACGAGCCATCACACTTTCTCAAGGAAGTTACACAAAGAGGCTTCACAAACTGCCGCAGCTTCTTCACGAAGCCACATGAGGAGACCCTATGAGCAAATACAATTTTTGGAACGTTGCTGCTTGGACATCACCAAAATAAATTCTTAAATATGTTTTCCGTACTTACAACGCCGCCGGAAAAACTCCGAGCAAGAGGCAACCCTTGTGTTTCTGTGCAGGTACCTTTACGAAGCCTATTTGGAAAGGCTTACAAACACAACTCTATGAAAAATCTGCACCAACAAATTTAATCCTCCAAGGACGTGCACGACTGGTCATGGCATCGTTTCGAGAGGGGGTATCAACCGCTCACGGAAGACAATGTCTCTAAGCAACGACCACAGGTGTACTTCCAAGGCATCGACCAATGATCCTTGTCGAAACACACCAACCACGAGCCCGTTCCCTCGAGATCGCACAAACGAGCGGAATTGGCTCAACTGCTCTACAAGGGTTCCCTCAACGAACCTTGAGCCACACAAGCATCATCCCCCCGATGAAACAACTACCCCTCAAGACTGCTGATGAGAGATGAAGTATTCCGTGGTGCCCCCGATATCGCACTCTCGAAATTCTGCCAAAACCAGTAAATCAGACGCGTACGAGGGTCAAATTATTTGAAGACAACCAGAAACTCTTCTTCAGACAACCACATGAAGAAGAACACATCCAATCAAGTTACAATAATCAGGACAGATATGAGTGGAACGATCGGCATTACTCCACTCTTTGCGCCGTCTTAGCTCAGCGGCCAGCTATTGAACCATCGTGCTTCCAACTTTCTTTAGTTTTCAGTGCAGTTGAAGACTGCACTAAAAACTGGGGGACTTATGATGACGCATACTTCCCACGGGAAGTACGCTCGCACAATGGTTCAATAGCGGCCCCTCGATACGTATTTTTATCGCCTAAACTATGCCTAATTACACTACTTAATTAATCATGCTAAACACTCAACATTAATTATGCTAACTCTCTACACATGCCATCCTACCCTCACAACACTTGTCTTTACTAGAGCATTCCACCTTACCCCCACTTGTCACCCTTAGCCTTCAACACTTGCCTCTACCTCAAGCCTACACACTACCCCCCATGTGTCTTCCCCTCAAGCCTCCACCCATCACCCCTCTTGCCACTTATCTCAACCCCTCTTACCACTTGTCCCCCCCCCCCCCTCTACACATGTTCCTCATGCCCCAAGGTTGAGCTCCTATATAAGGAGGCCTCTACCCCCTCTTAAGCAGAAGACAAGCACAAGAAAAGCACAAGACAACACAAGACAACTACACTACCCCCTCTATACTAAGTTGGTCTCTCTAATCCTTCTCCCCCCTCTTCTACATTACAAGGGCACACTTTTAGCTATAGTAGCACACACACACAAGAACTACGTTGGTTTGATTCCCCTCGGGGATACGTAGTGCAGCTTCGGAATATATCCGGGTCCAGCCATAAATCACGCACACACCCATGTTTGCCGCAGGGACGAAGCCTCGCCAACGACTCCGCCCGACTCAACGCCGATCCGAGGTTGGGATTGACGTTCGAACAGACCTCGGTGACGGGTCCAGAAATTCCCGACGTCAGTGTTTTTGTTTTTTAACATACAGTTTTATATTTAACTTTTGCTAGAAACAAACTAAAATTGATTACTTTTATATCAAGAGCATGGATCAAAGTTTCGGTTTCGACGTATGTTTCGGTCATCTAAATATTAGAAACGTTTCATAAATATTCGAAAGCTTTTCGGCATGTTTCGAAAATTTTGTAAAGGCTATAGTTTTAATGAAATTGGAAACTACTTCTATGTTTCGTTTCGACAAAGTGAAAAAGAGAAACGTTTGGTTGTTTTCGAGGAAACGTACGAAAATTTTGATCCATGATCAAGAGAAGTACAAAAGAGGACGTACTTATTTCTTGTGTGTCCATTTAGTAATTTCTAATTCATTATATGATTATTATATTTGTGTATGTTTATAAAAAGAAAATAAATTTATGCAAACTCATAAATACGAAAGATATAATCATCATTTTAGTAAAGGTAAACTGAAGATTTTAAAACGGAAGACTAGTTGTTCATTAATTTAAGGGATAATATCACTCCCACCCTTGAGTTTTGGTGTAATATCACTCACACCCCCTGAGGTTTGAATAATATCAGTGACACCCCTTGAGGTTTGATTTCTAGGGGTGTCACTTTTAAAAGGACACTTGTACCCTTTAATTTAATATTACAAAATACCCTTCAATAATTAAAAGACACAAGTACGCTTTATTGTTCAAGTAATAAAATCAAACAAGAAAATTATAAGTTAAAACAACTCATATATATTTAATTATAAGAAGAAAAAAGGTCGCACCCACCTCGAGTTTTGCATTTTCATTAGTATTTTTTTGTTGTTTTTGTTGTTCTTTACATTTTGTTAAATTGTTTTTTTCCTGTTAATCAAAAATCTTAGTTATGTTATTAGTAAAAGAAATAACATTTTGTTTTGAATACTAACATATTCCATCTAGATTTAATTTGTTTTAATGCATAACTATGGAACTATTTTTGTGGATATAATAATTGTTCATAATGATATTAACTTTATATTCTTGAAGTATTATATAGAGTCACTCCTGAAGTTTCAGTAATATATTTATACTAAGAAAAGGGTCACCTAATCTTAAAATTTTTAAATCAAGTGACTAGGGTTACAAAAGACTTTCTCTTGTCTCTTATTATTAAAAATAGGAATTGTTTTTATTTATGCATGATGATCAACAATATTTTTAGTTGATTTTATTATTTGAACAATAAAGGGTATATACTTGTGTCTTTTATTTTTGAAGAGTTTTATGTAATATTAAACTAAAAGGTACAAGTGTCATTTTATAAGTGACACCTCCCTGAAAATCAAACGTTAGGGAGTGTCACTGATATTATTGAAACCTCAGGGGGTGTGAGTGATATTACACCAGACCTCAAGGGGTGTGAGTGATATTATCCCTTAATTTAATAAGGATAAGATTGACAATAGCAAAAAGTCGCTCTATATTTAACTAGGATTATTACTCTGTCTATATCATTTCCCATTTAAAAGAGTGCTAAGAGGTGGGCCATCCAGATATTTGGCCAAGTATGAAGAGGGAGAAGGGAGGAGAGGGAGGAGAGCCAATCAGAATAAGATGGCTAAGACAGCCGAAAATATTGAGAAATGGGAAGAATTGAATGGTACGAGGAGAGGAACTTCTACTGCACCTTTCAGTTTCAATTTGATGGAAAGGAGAAGGATTTAAGGGTATTCGTTAATTAAACAGTTTTAACATGTTTATTTGATGCTTGTTTGAGATGTTTGAGCAAATAAACTGCTGGCTTGCATACTAATAAAACCTTTTGGTGTTTTGTAATTGATTTTATTAGGTGAACTTGAAGCTTATGTAGAAAGATTAATCTTGTGTATATCTGAAGTTTATGAAATTTTTGGGATTAGTTTGTACTTAATTGTAAATTTAATTTGTTTTCTTGTTACCAAGTTAATTTTCTAGGGTTATAGTATATCTTTCCTAATTTAGTTCCAGTACTGATTTAACTTGTTTTTTGGTCGGAATTTTATAGCAAAGGGTCTCAGAAGCGCAGGGAACATATTTGATTTAAATTCCGTTGTCATGCTACAGAATCGGAGGAAGCCCTCTTTGTCTTCTTCCATAAATTGCTGATGTTATGGATGTAATACTTGGCATATGCATGTGCTGTTCATAGTACCTTTTTTTTTCTGTACTTTTATTTGCTTTTTATTGGATAAAATAATTGATGATGCAAAACTTAAGTACAGTATAATGATGGAACCTCTACTAATATGGATCCATTGTGTGTATAGGGGCGTGCAAATATAATCGAATCAATCGAATCGTTTCGAAACCGATCGAAAGATTTGATTTAAAAATCGAATCAAATTTTTGATCCGATTTTTGGTTGCCACAGAAAAATCGAAACCCACTTCGATTTGATTTCGATTTTAGGGGTCGATCATCGTGTGTATATTTTATTTTTAATATGTTTTTAAAAAAGAATTTATTTTTAATATATATGTATAGAACATAATGAATTTAAAGATTTCTTGTATATTTATGAATTTGAAGTGTGACTTAATTTCTCTTATGTTTAATGATGTTTGAACTTAATATTTTATTATTTGTGAATTGTGTTGACTTGAGTAGAAGTATCACTTTTGAATTGTGAATTTGCAATGATTGATGAATTAGAGAGTGTACATTATATTATTTTTGTATATATACAGTGTTTCCTACATATTTCTTTAGTTTTAATTTTATATTTAAAGCGCTATATTGCTTAATTTTTTTAAAATTAAAATACAATTGATAAAAGGCTCTTAATCGAAATCGGATCAAATCGAATCAAAATCAACTCGATTTAAATCGAATAAATTGATTTTCATTTTCATTTTCTCACAACTAGAATCGAATGATCCTAACTGATTTGATCGATTTGATTCGATTTATCGAAATGCACAACTCTATGTGTATATGTGCTTAATTTATTAGCATGCAATTTTGTATCCAAACTCTTAAAGCATGAGACTAGACACATAAATTACTAATTCATGAAATTTTAGGCATAAAAATAGTTACAGATACATGATGGAACAAGCTAACTACTTAATTTTAATAATGTGTATATTGCTTACATTTAAGTAAAGATGGAAAATAAATGGGCCATCAGGGTTCCATTTCTATGGTTCCTACGCATGGATTAAAGTATCGTTTCGCCAGTATGTTTTTCGTTCTTTAAATATTAGAAACTTTTCGCAATGTTTCGAGATCTTTTCGATATGTTTTGGAAATTTTGTAAAAATTGTGCGCATAGTAAATGTAGAAAATATTGTATGTTTCTTTTCTACAAAGTCAAAACCAGAAATGTTTCGGTAGTTTTCGAGGAAAAGAAAAGAAACTTTGATCCATGTTCCTACGTTTAACATATAATTAAGGGATAATATCAGTGACACCCCCTGAGGTTTGGTGAAATATCAGTAACACCCCCTGAGGTTTCAATAGTATCAGTGACACCCCTGTAATTAAATTTTGTTATAAAAAAATAATGAATCTTATAGAATGACAGTTTTATCCTCGTCTAAATATGAAAGGAAAAAAAAGAAAATAAGATCTTCTTTTTTTACCCCATTTACCCTTATGTGCAAGACATATGTTTCTCTCTCCTCTTTTGACTTTTTCCTCCATCTTCAATCCTCATTTCCATCTCTCTCTTTCTCCAATCGTACTCATTTTTAAAGTTTCACCTCTCCCCCTTTCTCGACAAAACTCCGGCTTAAGCACACCCCAAAAATTATTGAATTACAAAGATTTACGAAGAGCTCACATCGATGAACATTTAGAGACCCATCTTGATAACCTTTTTTTTTTCTAAAGTAATTGAAGGATGAACAATTAGAAACTCGAGTTTTGGATTTGGAGAAGCTGATTCTTCAATGCTTGTTCCAAGTCTTTCTCCCAACTCATTCAAACTTATGGAAAAAAGTCTTGGAATTTTTTTCTTATGATGATAGTTGTAACAATTTTTTGTGAAATGCTCAATGTCTATGGAATTTTTTAAATGGAACTTTGTTTGGAAGCATTAAACCATTTGCAATCATGAACTTCAAATTACAAATATACAATATATAGTGCAATTGCAATCAAAATAGTTTATAGATAAACTTTAGTTTCCTTGTTTTTAGGTTTTTGGAATTTCTTTCGCTCTTACTTGTTAAATCCAATCATAATAAATCAATATTTGGGTATGATTCTTTTAAGAATGGGGAGATGAGGATCACGCTCCAAATCTTTCCATCAAGAAAGATTTCACGAGAAACAAAAAAAAAAAAAAAACAATAAAAAAGAAAAGAAAAGGAATAGCCATGATAATTGAATAATGGGAAAAGGGTCTTTTGGGCTTAAGAAGTAAGTTAAAATTGGAGTTAAAGTTAAACAAGGGCAAAATGAGAAATTTTCAGCTGATATTACCAATTATGGCCAAGCTTTGTTTACAGAGGGGTCTACCTGATATGTCATAGCAAATCTCAGGGGGTGTCACTGATATTATTAAAATCTCAGGGGGTGTTACTGATATTTCATCAAACCTCAGGGGGTGTTACTGATAATATTTCATCAAACCTCAGGGGGTGTCAGTGATATTATCCCTATAATTAATAAAAAATTAACTACAACGACATGGTTACAGTGAAAAGTGAAAACACAACATGATACATCCCGACTTCAGATGTATGTGGTTCTTTGTCATCTGGGAAATTTGGTCAATCAGAAATAATGTTTTGTTCAACAATAAAGAGCCTGATGAATATGCAGCAGTTGAGTCTATCAAAGTCCGTGCTTGGTGTTGGTTTAAATCGCATTCGCATTCTTTTTCATACTCGTTTGTGGAATGGTCTTGTAATCCACTCAGCTGTACTCTTTAATCTTTGTTTGTTGTCTCCAGAGTATCTTTTATACTCCATTTTATTAATAAAAAAATTTATTCGCCAATCAAAAAAAAAAAAAAAGTTGTCACCCGTAGGATTTGCCCACATTCAAAAATATATTATTGTTTTATTTTCAATTTCTGATACGGTTAATTTTAATTTCTAACAAAATTTATCAATATGTAACATAATTTAAAAAGTATCAAAATAACCGAAAAAAATAAAATACCAAAATCTTTAGATGCCCCCCACTAAAATAGTTAAATTGTCCAGAACACAATATTATTTTAGGTGTAATGCGTCGCAAAATTGTGACTTTTGAGTGAGCGTGTGATGCTCATAATTTAAAGGTACAATATGCCAAAGAAATTATTTATGGGGTGCAAAGTGCTAAAAATCCAAAATATAGAGTTCATTATATATGCAGCACTTTTCAAGGAAAAAAATCTTCTTACGTAAATTTATGTTTCATGTACCCAAAAACGTACAATATCCTATATAATTGAGATTTCGACATAAAAAACTAAACTACTAATTCTTTGGTAGATTTAACTATCCTAAGTTGTGAATATAATCATGTCTTGATTGTATTTCGAGAATTGCATTTCATGTGAACAAATCACCACAATTGGTATTCTTACAACTTCTTTGACGTGGAAGTTATCGTAAGATTAGAGTAAACTTAGTAGAGTAAACTTAGTATGAATATCTTTATTTTGCATCTGTCACTTTTTGTTCTATGTCCAAAACATCATGTGCATTTGAACTATGCTCATGTTTTCATAATATTCAATACTATAAAGTAAAGTCGGTCTATTATTTTTAAGATTTTATTTTAAATTTTATTAAGAAGTCCTGCTCATACAATACCCCTATTAAACCTTTTTATTTTATTTAACCGACATCAACTTAATTATTGGTGTGTAATTGATTTTTTTAAAGTGTTCATGCCCTATTGCTACCCGCTTCTTCATTCACATATCATCATTTTCACCAGATAAATCCTCAAGAGACTTTCCTTTTGATTCAGGCACCAAGAAAGTGAACGATAATCCCAAAAGGTTGATCACGCCCAACACTATAAGTGAATTCTTCACGCCTATACCGGGCGGGTAACCGGCTTCTGTCTTGCTCGGGTCTTTGCTTTGTGAAAGATACAAGAACCCAAAAGCTCCAACGATAGCCCCTAGCTTTCCGGCGGCAGCTGATATTCCATGACAAGTTGAGCGTAGCCTAGCAGGAAAAATCTCGGCCGCCACAACAAATGTAGTTACATTTGGTCCGAAATTAGCGAAGAAGAAAATCAACGAATACATTACCACGAATCCAATTCGGTTATCTGGTTGAGTCCAGTGATGGTAAGGAAATGCCAGAGCAAACATAAATACCGTCATGAAGAAGAATCCAATCAATTGGATGGCAAATCTTCCTAATACGTCGATTAGCGCCACCGTGAACCAATATCCAGGAATAGTGCTGCAAAGGGCAATCAAGGTTTGCGCTTTCGCAATTGAGAATACTTCTTCAATTGCATTCATGGTTTTTTCCGCGGGGATCCAACCAATAGCACTAAAAATGTCTTTTTGGAATAAATTCATACTGTAAAATACAATGTCAAGCAAGAACCACGTGCTAGTAGTTCCGAGCAAGTGCAAACCGTGACGAGTGAGGAATTCCTTTGAGAATAATCCATATGAGCCCTTTGGCTTGTTAGCAATAGCCTCTAACTTTTGCTGCTCCACCTCAATATCCATTTGCAAGACCTTGGACATGTCCGAAGCAGCCTGTTTTGCGTCCTTGGCCACCAATGCGGTGTACCTGGCCGTTTCGGGCATCTTTAGCCTCCAATAAAAAGTAAGCATAGCCGGGATAGCACCAACCATTAAAATAATCCTCCACACATAATCCGCTTGTGGGGCTGTCGAGGCAATCGGGTTAACCTGATAAGTCGGTGCCTTGAACTTAGCGTCAAAAGCTGCAGATACAATCATAGCAAATACTCCACCACCCAAAATCCCAAACCCCTGCATGGCAAAAACTGCCGCGATGAACAATCCACGAGTCTTCTTATTGGCATACTCTGACATAATTGTGGCCGAAAGTGGATAGTCACCGCCAATACCAAACCCAAGCCAAAAGCGAAAGAAACAGAGAGTAGCCATAACCGATTTTGGGTCTTTTCCGAAAGAAAGACCCGATGCAATGGAGCAAATGGACATAACCATTAGTGTAGCGCCATAAACCTTCTTGCGACCCATTTTATCGCCGAGCCAGCCAAAGAAGAGCTGCCCTGCAAGCGTTCCACAGAAGGCAACACCATTGATTGTAGCTGATACATTAGGCGGCAAAGAGCCGGGCTTAGGAGAGCCCTCGACGTGGTAGTAAATGCGACCGAGCATCTTGGTGATGAGGGAAATGCAGAATAGATCATATGCATCAGTGAAAAATCCCATCCCTGCTATAATGATGGCAGTAAAATGGTACCACTGAGTTTTCGCCACATCGAGTGCGTTTAACACTTTTAAGTTTTCCCCTGCCATCGTTCTTCGTTCTCTATGGCAGTACTCGATCGATCCCTTTCCAACTTATTCTCTTTCTCCTTCTGTAAGAATTGAGAAACTTCATTTAAACATATGTAAAGATATATATATATATATATGAAGATTCTAAAGTTACAAAAATTACATGATCATCTTTGCATGGAACGAGACAGACAAGGAAAAGACAACATATGACAAAACAAGAAGTAAACATACGTATGATAAGGGGAAACTAAAATGATTTTCACTAAATATCTTTACCTGTTTCTTGAGAAGAACAGAGAATAAATTAATCCCGAGGAGTTATTATCGAATCTAAATATGTTTGAATTTGATTGCACTGTTATTACAATTTGTTCTTGACAATGGGCGGTGGTAGATGGCTTAAATAAGGTGGAGGCCATTTGGAATCCTGGTCGGTATATTCATGGATCAAAGTTTCGGTTTGAAGGTAAGTTTCGGACTGGTGGATATTGGAAACGTTTCGTAAAGTTTCGGAAACGTTTCGATAATGTTTCGAAGAATTTATGAAAATTACAAAAAATTAAAATAAAATAAATAGAATCAAAACAAATATATATGTGTGATTATATAAGTGATGTGTACACACACACACATATATACACACACTTATATATATATATATATATATGTGTGTGTGTGTGTGTAAATATATGCAACACATGAATATAAATTACCTATATATTTGATTATCTGTTCAATTTGATAATTAAATTTTTTCAGACCTATATTATATTACTTATTGTTGTGTGTCATACGTCTTTACATACAACACATGAATATTATTATCTATTCAATACAATATTATATATGTAGATAGGCGATACATATATATGATATAATATAAAATATTTGTCCTACATTTACTGTAATTAATGTACTGTCATTCACAATAATTATGTTAAGAAAAATTGAAGCTTTGGGAAACAACACCGAAACATCCAACTTTCCATTTATTTGGGCTGTTTCGATGTAAACTCAATTATATCGACCGCAAATTTGTAATTTCGAAAGTGCAGGCTGTTTCTGTTTCGTTCCACTCTAAAGCCGCAATTTTTCGTTTGTTTCGTATGAAACAATTCGAATTTTTGAACCATGGGTATATTCTGTATCTTTTTCGTTTTTTCCTCTTTCATCACTCAAACGTATATCTTCACATTTTTGTGTTCCTTCCCTTTCGAATGTTATTCCACATTTTCTGGTAACGTTATATTCGTACGTGATTTGTGGGACCAATCATGATTAAATCATAATTAATAATTTCACTACACAATCAAACTAAATTTAATTTTTTATTAAACATTTTAGAAAAATCTGACACCATGGCATAACATAGTTAAATACACTAGAGCATGATTTTTGTGTGCAACAATAGCATATATACGAGTATAGTACGCGTACAATATTGTGTATGTCATTATTATCAAACAAAATTTGTATCTCTTCATTAATAATTTTGAGCCCACACGATTTCTTCTGGGGTCCTTATTTACCCTTTTTGCAGCCACAGTTTGTTCAGTATTTCCACTTTTGTGATCCAAGAAAATATAGGAAAACGTCTGTTTTCGGTATATAAGAAAAAAAATCCAACTGTGTCGAACCTTTTTTAGAAGTAACAGTTAGTTAGTAATTACTAGTTAGGTACACCAAACCAGAAATTAATGGCTTTAATTTGGTAGTGAGGAATTTCAGGGCAAGCGAGATTTTCAAGTCGGATTTGTTTCTTTAAGAAAAATAGTAATATGACCAATATCAGTTTGTCATTTAATTTATTTAAGTAGCAGTTGTAAATTATTTCGGTTTGTCATATATATATATATATATATATATATATATATATATATATATATATATATATATATAAAACTTGTTATATCCTCCAGTTGTTCCATATGATCAATTAATAGCAGGTTTCCTTTGTTTGTTAATTTCTCTTCTTAATTGTCATCCTTGAAAACGATAATGACCTCTATATATATTCTATCAATTATTCAATTCTTGTCAATGGGCACTCTTTGTCTTTTCAAAATTTATTTTAAAGTTGATGAATTGAGATATATGTCTTCCAAGAAAATATTTGACTGAAATTACAGAAAAAAACAACAAAAGTAACTACTTAAACAAGACAATGAAATATATTTGAAGATACACAAAAAAAAATTAATTATTAATTTGTCAAAGCATCCTAATTAGTCCATATGATTTTTAATCAATGTTACAACAAGGTAATTACATACTGTGAAAAACATTAATTATTAGTTAATACCGTGGCAAATCGGAGTAATTGCCATTAACAGTACTTGACAGGCAGGAGCATTTTGGTGCAAAGAATCTTGATTCTTGAATCAGAGTTATACTCTGGCACATTTTGAAAACACCATTGTAATTTTGTCAAAACCAATCATCTTTCATCACATGAGAGGTTTGCTATAGGATCTTTAGACCTACGGGAACTTCAGCAATTTTGGTACAAAGGTTTGAATACATCGTACCCAAGAAGAAAATGAGCTTTAAGCCAATTTGAACAACAATGGCAATTTTGTACCACATTTTTAGGGAAAATCACAAAAATGGTCATTTAAACAAGTCTACTTGCAAAATTGATCCTTTAAAGTTGCAATCTCTAATTTAAATCCTGGTACAATTTTAGTCCTGCGATGCCGGGGTCAACGATCTTGACTCAAAAATGAGACGGATTCTTCGATTTTGACCCTTAATTTTGGAGTTTATTTATCTTTTCAAAAATTTTATTTTACATTCTAAAACATTTCAACATTTATTACGTAATTTTTTTTAAGCTAAACATATTTTTAAATACTTATTTTTGATGTTTTAAATGGATTTTATACAATTGTTTTCAATTAACTTCAATTAAATTAGCTTTATCACTTTTATTTTTGGTAAACTAATCTTTTGTGTGTATGTGTGGGTGGGGCTGTCAAGTTTTTCTACTCTACTGAATCAGTTTTTCTAATAATACATAGTTGATCATTCTTTTTAAAAAAATTGACATTAAGGCTCCGATTGGTTCCACGAAATATGGAAAATAATATTCAAACAAATTTTTTTCTAAGTGATTGGTAGTATGGAAAATCTTGGATAAGAAAGAAAATTGTAAGAAAGTTAGAAAAATCTTTTGTAATCTTTATCCAAAACTTTAATTTTCAGATTTTTTCCCAAAAATTTATCTAACACTTAGAACTAAATTTTCTAGAAGAGGAATCTCCATATTTGTGAACTTTCCGATAATCTCATATAGCAAGTGTCAAATGTAATAAAAAAATAATATTTACGATAATTCCCTCCAATACAAAAGGTGGAAAAATAAACTCACTACTCTTTAAAAAAATTCCAATTCTCAAAAATTTTATATTGTCATTAGCTCAAAAACTATATAAGAATTTCTAAGATAAATATTTTGTTCTGAACATCTTCTTCAACTCCGACGTACTACTTTTGAATTTAATATGTAAAAATATACTTATTCTAGTTATTCATCATCTTCAATAATATATCACTATTTTAATTTAATCTATAATCTCATTTTATCTTCTAAAACAGGGAAAACCTTTAATAATTATTTAATTCCATAAAAAATAACTTCAATATACACTTGCCTTATACATTAAGTTTAAAGTGTAATAACACTTTTTACAATGTTAAAATGATAAGTAACCAAACTTTGTATTACATCTTTTCGGAAAGCTAAAGTAGTGCCAATCTCATGAAAAAGAAAGAAAAAATTTATTTTTCAAGGAAGTTTTCCTGAGAATTCCTATTTTGTGCTATTTCTTTTTTCTTTCCCCTATTTTTCGTGGAACTAACAGAGCCTAAAGCAAAATCTTTAATTCATAAACAGACAGTGGAAACCTCAGGTGGAATTTCTCCAACTTCAATTTAACAAATTTGTTTTAAAGCCAAAACATGCAAAACCTATTTAAATGGGCTGTTGATATATACAGATCAAAATCCCTCAATACAGAACAATTTTGTTATGTTTACTATTATACCCCCATTTATATTAGTTATTTAGTTATATAGTCATTTTTCTTTTAATACATGCCAATGATTAGCATAATCTTTGTAAATATAATTAAAATATTCATCCTTCCAATAAACGGAAAGATTATTTTTCTTTGTTTTGCAATTGATAATAATCCATGTAAATAAATTACTTAGTCAAAATATAACTAATACTCTAATTTTTAATCTTTTCCTTCAAACTTTTTGTTTCTACAGCTTTCATATGACCGTATAATCTTACAAGTTTTTTTTCTGGCAAAATTTGTCAAAATATAGGTGGGTTCAAATTTATTATTGTTTGTAAATACATATATTAATGCATATACTATACTAATTGAGGGCCACTCCTAACAATTATTTTACTTACATTCAATATTTTCTTCTTTTATCTTTTTTTTTTTTATCACAACAAATCTTTAAACCTGGGAGAATGATACAAAGAGCAAGGTGGACAACAAGCTTACATGAATTCAAAAGATTATTCCCATTATGTTCGTATAATAAATGACTAAACCGGACATTTAATAATTAATGTGTTAAACAGTTTTTTTTCATGAAATGTAATATACAAATTTTAATGCATACATGGATTTAATACTTAATTATATTTCTATTAACTAACTTTTATATATATATATATGTATGTATATGTATATATTATTATTATTAACTATTGCTAAACAAGGGAAGACAACCTTTCCATTACATAAATTAGAAAGATGAATATTTAATTATGTTTCCAAAGATTCATCTAATGATTGGCAGGTATTAAAAGAAAAATGAGTGTTTAACTAATATAAAGAGGATATAGTTGTAAAATTCCAAACACTAAAAATGCCAGCATTCCAAACACTAAAAATGTGCAGAAGCAAAAGTCAGCATTCCAAACACTAAAAATGTGTTTTTGCGGCTGCAAAAGCCAACAAGCTATTTTTATAAGCATTTGCAAACACCACCTACGAATTGTAAATTGAGCTTTTACAAAAGTCCAAGAAATTCGCTACCTGAAAAACAAAGTGTTTTTTCCGATAATACTGAAAAATAATTTAGAGTCCAAGGTTCTCTATATCAATTGTTTATGAGTCCTAATTAGAAAGCTTCTTATGAAAATTTAAAAATATGTGTTAGAATAATTAATAAAAAAATACATTAATATTTGTAAAAAAAATGTGAATGATCAATTTAATACTCCTTCATAGATATGTTTTATCCTTTTTATATGTTATTGACGACACAGAACCAAATTCTGTGCTCTACGAATATGTGGATGTATAAAACTAATATTTTAATAATGCACGTATATGTTTTCCGTACTTACAACGCCGCCGGAAAAACTCCGAGCAAGAGGCAACCCTTGTGTTTCTGTGCAGGTACCTTTACGAAGCCTATTTGGAAAGGCTTACAAACACAACTCTATGAAAAATCTGCACCAACAAATTTAATCCTCCAAGGACGTGCACGACTGGTCATGGCATCGTTTCGAGAGGGGGTATCAACCGCTCACGGAAGACAATGTCTCTAAGCAACGACCACAGGTGTACTTCCAAGGCATCGACCAATGATCCTTGTCGAAACACACCAACCACGAGCCCGTTCCCTCGAGATCGCACAAACGAGCGGAATTGGCTCAACTGCTCTACAAGGGTTCCCTCAACGAACCTTGAGCCACACAAGCATCATCCCCCCGATGAAACAACTACCCCTCAAGACTGCTGATGAGAGATGAAGTATTCCGTGGTGCCCCCGATATCGCACTCTCGAAATTCTGCCAAAACCAGTAAATCAGACGCGTACGAGGGTCAAATTATTTGAAGACAACCAGAAACTCTTCTTCAGACAACCACATGAAGAAGAACACATCCAATCAAGTTATAATAATCAGGACAGATATGAGTGGAACGATCGGCATTACTCCACGCTTTGCGCCGTCTTAGCTCAGCGGCCAGCTATTGAACCATCGTGCTTCCAACTTTCTTTAGTTTTCAGTGCAGTTGAAGACTGCACTAAAAACTGGGGGACTTATGATGACGCATACTTCCCACGGGAAGTACGCTCGCACAATGGTTCAATAGCGGCCCCTCGGTACGTATTTTTATCGCCTAAACTATGCCTAATTACACTACTTAATTAATCATGCTAAACACTCAACATTAATTATGCTAACTCTCTACACATGCCATCCTACCCTCACAACACTTGTCTTTACTAGAGCATTCCACCTTACCCCCACTTGTCACCCTTAGCCTTCAACACTTGCCTCTACCTCAAGCCTACACACTACCCCCCCATGTGTCTTCCCCTCAAGCCTCCACCCATCACCCCTCTTGCCACTTATCTCAACCCCTCTTACCACTTGTCCCCCCCCCCTACACATGTCCCTCATGCCCCAAGGTTGAGCTCCTATATAAGGAGGCCTCTACCCCCTCTTAAGCAGAAGACAAGCACAAGACAAGCACAAGACAACACAAGACAACTACACTACCCCCTCTATACTAAGTTGGTCTCTCTAATCCTTCTCCCCCCTCTTCTACATTACAAGGGCACACTTTTAGCTATAGTAGCACACACACACAAGAACTACGTTGGTTTGATTCCCCTCGGGGATACGTAGTGCAGCTTCGGAATATATCTGGGTCCAGCCATAAATCACGCACACACCCATGTTTGCCGCAGGGACGAAGCCTCGCCAACGACTCAGCCCGACTCAACGCCGATCCGAGGTCGGGATTGACGTTCGAACAGACCTCGGTGACGGGTCCGGAAATTCGCGACGTCATCAGTGGCGCCGTCTGTGGGAACGTCACTAAAGTCCCTAAGGCAGCTCAAGTAATGCACCTAGGATTGGTAAGCTCTAATCCCGTAGATAACATATTCAGTTTTCAATCTCCGTCGCGTTTGTTTTCCCAAGCTGTTATGGCAATGGCGTCCCAAGATTCCAAGGAGTCCATTTCCTCCTCACCGGAAGTTCCCAGCCAGCACGCATACGAATCCCCGAATCGCGCAGCTACATCTGACGGAGGGACCACCACCGAAGTACGTATGACCATGAGTGAGCTAGATCGCTTATTGGAAACCGCCGCCGAACGAGGCGCCCGACGAATGCGACAACAAGAAGGGAGAACCAGAGGGAGAGAGGTCCCGCCCCCGAAAACTACCGCTCGAGTCCACGAATACTATCGGGAGCGAGGCGAGGCCCGAAGAGCAAGAATGGAAGCCGAACATGCCAGAGGTCCCCACCCAAATCCAGGTATGTCTGGAAGCGATCCACATTTATTCGATATGCTGTTTGAATTAAGGAAGGAGGTGCAAGCTTTGAAGAAGGACAGAAATGGAGAAGTGGAGGAAGAAGAGAGGGGTAGTCCGTTCGCCCCGCACATATTAAACCCGGAAATCCCAGCGTCCGTGCGTTTGCCTAACCCGGTGGTATATACGGGTAACCGACATGCAAAAGATCCTCGCGATCACGTTAACCATATCTTGGCAATGATGGATATCCTCAACGCGCCAGACCATGCCCGATGCCGAATTTTCTGGTCCACCCTGACCGGGCGAGCGCAAGCGTGGTTCTCCCAGTTGCCCAGGGGATCCATCCACAGCTTCAATGACCTCCAGGAGCTGTTCGTCCGGCAATTTGCGTGTAATTGGCGCTACCCAAAAACGGCCGGGCACTTGATGGCAATGGTCCAGGCAGAAGGGGAGAGCTTGAGGGATTACATGCGAAGATTCGCCGATGCCGTGATCGACGTAAGGCATGTAGACCCCCACATATTATCTGAGTTTGTGGCCCAGGGCACCCGATCCATAGAATTCGCTGAAACGTTGGTAAGGCATCCAGCCGGAACTCTGGAAGAACTCATGCAGAAAGCGGAGAGATACATGCTGCTCGAAGATACGCGGTTAGCAAAGCTCGGACAAAGAGGACAGGATGATCGAACGAAGAATCGACGAGGGGATAACACGCGCAATCGGCACGATGTCGTGAAAAGGTACCTAGAGCCCGTCCCGATGACCCCTTTAAAGATTTCTAACGTTGAGGTGCTAGAAGTAATGGAAGGGCATCCCGACCTACGATGGCCGCCCCAATCGCGAAACTCAGAGAACCTACGTCACACCGGAAAATGGTGCCAATTCCATCGAAGTTGGGGGCATAAGACAGAACAGTGTGACCATTTGAGAAATGAGATTGAGCGATTGATAAAGAAAGGGTACCTGCACCAGTTTCTCGAGAGAAGAAAAGATCTTCCTCAAGGAAGAAAACTGATAGAGGAGCGAGAGGACAACCGGTCTCGTGTACCGGAGCGTGAGGAACATCGAAGCGCGGATCGTCAGGAGCCAGAGAGAGAAAATTCCCAGGCTCGTAGAAGAAGATACGAGGGCAGAGCAGTAGACGAAGAGCCAATCCCGCCCCAGTATTTACCTCCTCCACCGTCGAACTACCTGCGCAATCCTATGAACGGCAGGACCATTAACGTAATCGAGGGAGGCCCTTTGGCGTCCTCATCCACCCAAAGGAAGAGGAAGTTCTTGAAGGAGACGCAACGGGTAAGTCTGAAATACCACGTTTTTTCTACTAGCATGTATGCCCCCCCCCCCCCGATTACCTTTGGTCCGGAGGATCTGGTAGACATAGTCCATCCTCACGATGACCCGATAGTGATCCAAGCCATGATACATGGAGCCGAGGTGGCTCGAGTTCTGATTGACACTGGGAGTTCAGTGGACGTGATGTTCTTGCCAACCTTTTTCGCGCTTGGACTCCAACTGGAGCAGATAATGCCGGAAAAGGTTCCATTGGTAGGCTTTGATGGGAGTCCGAGCGATACGTTGGGTTCGATCCCACTCTTGATGTCGTGGGGAGAGGGACACTTGCGCAGAACGGAGGAAGTGAAGTTTTGGGTCATCAATGCACTCGCCAAGACCTACAACGTGATTTGTGGACGACCCTCCCTTCGCTTGTTCGAAGCGGTGCCTTCGGTTCTACATCTAAAGGTAAAATTCCCCACCATGAATGGGATCGGAGAGGTCAGAGGGAATCAGGCTCGAGCCCGTGAATGCCGCCTGAACACGATAGCTGCGATAGAGGAAAAGGTGGGTAGTGATCACCAAAGCCAGGGAGAACTTCGAAGAATCGAAGCAAGGAAGCTATATCCAGCGGAAGAGCTCAGGGAAGTTCAGGTCGTCCCGGAAGAACCTGAGAAGAAGGTAAAGATGGGAACAAACATCAACCCGGCCATCGAGTTACAGCTCCTCAAAACCCTGCAGCATTTCCAGCATGTGTTCGCCTGGGAAGGAGGACCTCCAGGACGCATCAGCCCATATGTATGCAAACATTGCTTGGATGTACGACCTGATGCCAAGCCGGTGCAGCAAAGGAAACGCAAGATGGGTCCTGAGAGGAACAAGGTGATTAAGTCAGAGTTACAAAGGCTGACTGGGTTGAATCAAATCCGAGAAGTGCGATACCCCGAATGGTTGGCCAACGTTGTCTTGGTTCCGAAGTCGGGAGGACGGTGGAGAATGTGCATAGACTTCACGGATCTAAACAATGCGTGTCCGAAAGATTGTTTCCCCTTGCCTAGCATTGATTAGTTAGTGGACTCCACGGCGGGATGCGAGGTGCTCTCAACCATGGACGGAGATCAGGGGTGCAATCAGATTCCGATGGCTGAGGAGGACCAAGAAAAAACTAGTTTCATCACGGACTTTGGTACGTATTGCTACCTGGTTATGCCTTTCGGATTAAAAAATACAGGCGCTACGTACCAGCGGCTTATGAGTGCTATGTTCACTTCGATGATTGGAAATAACCTGGAGGTGTATGTGGACGACATCATTGTAAAAAGCCAAGAGGCCAGCCGGCACAACGCTGACTTGACGGAAGCTTTCCAGATCATGGACAATTTCGGATTAAAAGTTAACCCTCGCAAATGCTCCTTCGGGATCCAAGGAGGCAAGTTCCTCGGCTTCCTTGTCACCCAGAGGGGCATAGAGGTGAACCCCGAAAAAGCCAAGGCGATCTTGGAGATGCCCGCCCCGGCTACAGTTCGAGATATACAACGACTTACAGGGAGAATGGCCTCGCTCAACCGCTTTATCTCGAAGGCGGCCGAAAAAGGACTTCCCTTTTTTAAGGTGCTCCGCAATGTCAAGGATTTCCAGTGGACTGATGAGTGCCAGAAGGCGTTCGACGATCTGAAGGGGTACTTGCTCCAACCGCCCCTGTTGGTCAAGCCCCAGCCAGGGGAAAGACTTTTCGTGTACCTTGCCGTAGGGAAAGAGGTTGTGAGTGCGGTGCTCGTGCGAGCCGAAGGAACGGACCACCTCCCAGTCTACTATACTAGCCGAACCTTAAAGGATGCGGAAACTCGATATACTTCCATCGAGAAGTTTGCTTTTGCACTTGTCACGACCGCGCAAAAGCTCAGGTCATATTTCCTGGCCCACCCCATTACCCTACTCACAAAGCACCCACTGCGAGCCATACTCAGCCATCCCCAGGTATCGGGAAGAATGGTGAAGTGGGCTGTGGAGCTCGGGGAGTATGACATCCAGTACGCCCCTCGGCCGTCCATAAAAGCCCAGGTACTAGCCGACTTTATGGTAGAAACTTACGAAGCCCTTGAGGAAGCTAGTACGGAGAAGATTTGGAAGGTGTATGTCGATGGCTCTTCAAGCAGCGGTGTAGGGGGAGCAGGTGTGGTGTTTAAGCCAACGCCCGAGGATGGATCCGAGGAAACACTATCTTTCGCGGTGAAGATAGATTTCCCTGTATCAAACAATGAAGCGGAATACGAAGCACTACTGATCGGGATGAGGTTGGCAAAAGAAGGGAAGATGACCCGGATCCATGTCCACAGTGATTCGCAGTTAGTGGTGCAGCAGGTGAAGGGAATGTACGAGGCTAGGGATGAAAGGATGAAAGAGTACTTGAACGCGGTGCGCAAATCCCAAGAAAGGTTCGAAGAATTCACCCTCGAACAAATTCCCAGGACCGAAAACGGGGAGGCAGATGCCCTATCTCGTACAGCCGCAGGCATGCACTCCATCGAATCCCGACAGGTAACGTTCCTTACTATTACCTCGTCGGAGAAAAATCACGTTGCGTTAGAAGTAATGAATCTGGAAAACGAGGATGGGAAAGGTTGGATGACGGAAATCAAGGAGTACCTGGTAAACCCGGATAAGTACGAGCATCATGGGGGATTAGGAAAGAGAGCTACCCGTTTTTTTATAAAAGACGGGGTGATGTACAAAAAGGGATTCTCGCAACCCTATCAGAGATGTTTGTCCGAGGAAGAAGCCATCAATGTAATGAAGGAAGTGCACGGTGGGAGTTGCGGAAACCACTCCGGAGGAAGAAGTCTAGCCCAAAAGATACTGAGGCAGGGATATTACTGGTCCACGATGCAGAAGGATGCTAAGGAGTTCGCGCGGCAATGCGAGCAGTGCCAAAAACACGCCACTATGACGCACCTCCCCGCGGCCGCATGGGAGCCCAACCTCGCCCCCTGCCCATTTGACAAATGGGGTATAGACATCGTGGGTCCCATGATCCAGGATCGAGGGCAGAAGAAGTATCTCCTGGTCGCCGTGGATTACTTCACAAAATGGGTCGAGGCAGAGCCGATGGCACAGATCACTTCTGCGGGTGTGATCAACTTCCTATGGCGCAACATTGTGTGCCGATTTGGGGTACCTCGGGTACTTGTCAGCGACAACGGATTACAATTTACTAGCAACCAACTAGCAAGATGGTGCGAGCATTGGAAGATTCAGCATCGCTTCACTTCTGTCGGTTATCCCCAGTCAAATGGCCAGGTCGAGGTCACGAACCGCACCCTAGTCCAGGGGTTAAAAGCACGACTCCTGGCATATCAGGGAAAGTGGGTCGAGGAAATCCCAGGCTTGCTGTGGGCATATCGAACCACCGCTCGGTCGTCTACCGGAGAAATCCCGTTTAGCTTGGCCTACGGGCACGAGGCAGTCATCCCCGCAGAAATAACCACCACCAGTTGGAGAGTGCAAGAGTACGAAGAAAACAACAACAGCGAGCATATGGTTTTGGAGTTGGACCTTCTGGAAGAACGAAGACGAAGTGCAGCGCTACGGAGCGCACAATACACGGCCCGCATGGCGCGATATTATAACCGTCGGGTAAGGGATCGGACTTACCAAGTGGGCGAGTTGGTCCTACGTAGGGTAGGGGCGTCGAAAGCCGTAGGAAAATTGGACCCTGCCTGGGAAGGACCCTACCAGATATCTCGCATCTTGGGAGCAGCAACTTATCAGCTGCGAGACATGGAAGGTCGAACCTACCCACGCTCATGGCATGCTTTGAACCTCCGGAAGTTTTATCCCTAGTAGCTGGATACAAGCCAGAGGCAACGCCCACTCCCCTTTCCTGGAACAACGAAGGAGGGATCGGGCCCAGGCAAATAAATAAACTTGTAAGTTTTTCAGTTGGGTTTTCTAGTGTTATCTACTTAAGTCCATGTACTCTAGAGAACTACGTGTGGCTTAATTCCCAATTTTACAACGAGGGATACGTAGGAAGCCCGGAAGTTACTCGGGTTCAGCCCCAAAAAATAAAAATAATATCTGTACACTACACACACGCACAAAGATGAGCTAGCGATACAGGAAGAGCTAAAGGAGAAAAACTATTAAAAAAAAAAAAAAAAAAAAGAGGCGGGATTACATAGCTCGCTTCGCCTACTACCCGCCATAAGCAAGGCGAAGGATAAAGAAAACAAAAAAAGAGAAAACTTCTGAAGCCCCAGCGCTCCTCTCCTTAACGATCCTCCCGACGCCTCTTGCCAGCCCGAATAGCTGCCCTTCTCTCTTCCTCTGTCATCTCCCTTATTACCCGCTCGGGAGGAGGACTCCTCGATCCACCAGGGGGTACCATTGGCAAGGAAAAGGTAGGAGCAGCGGACGCAGGAGAAGCAGGAACTGGAGGGCGACTTCGGGAACGATGAGGTTCAGCCCTCGAACGATGAGCCCGGCTAAATGAAGGGATCACCATGCCCGGAGGAACACCCGGAAGCTTGTACACCACACTCATACATAGATCGTAACCACGACCCATGTAAGTCTGGATGTCTTCATCAGTAAGCCCCGCCGGCTCCTTCCTCTTCGCCGAAGAAGAGCGCGCAGCAGCCGAAAGCCCCTCAGCCAACTTCCTCTCGTAATCGGCACGGGCCGCGGCCAGATCCGCTTCCATTCGGATCTCGAGCTCCTCCTTCGCGGTGTGCGCCTTCACCAGGGCCGCCTCTACTTCGGCCACTCGTACCCGGGCATGCTCCAGGTCCGACTGAAGACCCTCCATTCTAGCCCGGTCCGCCATCAGGGAGTCTATCAAGCCCCGCGAGTCCTCCTCCATATCCCTCAGGTTCCTCGCCTGCTCCGCGAGGAGACGCTCTCGCGACCTCGAGTTGGCCAGAGCCGATTGAAGTGATGCCAGTTGATGGGAGTCACGAGAAGACATGATCTCTCGGCTATCCAACTCCCGAACCACGAACAACACCTGAGGAGGAAAAGGGTCAACGTAAAAAAAAACATACCGCAGGAAAACACACAGAGAAAAGAAAAGAGCACATACGTCAAGGGCGCTGCGGGATAAGTGAGCCAACAGGTGAGCGCCGTCCGCTTGACCGAGGGTCACCCGTTCCTCAGGCCCCAAGAACCCACCTACCCAATCTCGCAAACCCTGAGGAATAAAGATAGATTGAGTAGATCGAGGGTCCCTACTCGTCCCCTCCCCCGTAGGAGCCACGGGAGTACGAGACGATGGAGCCTCGGATCTAGTAGGAGCAACAGGATTCCCAGAGGTAAGGGGATCGAAGGAAGCAGTGTCCCTCGGCTGATCGGCCCTTGTCTGGTCCGCTATAAAACTGCGGGAGACGAGGGGCGTGGAGTGATGGCTGCGCGGGGTGGTGTCCTCTCTAGGAGAAGATCCAGACTGAGAGGATGAAGAGGCCGTACCACCCTCGGAAGGAATGACGGCCCGAGCAACGGCCGGGTTCACCGGACGTCGCCCCGAGGTGACCCGGCCCACGGAAGCAGTGGAACCGTCATTCGAAGAGATCTCCTGGACAGCTCCAGCCGCACTCGCGGAAGAATTATTCATCAGGTGCGTGGCCAACTCGTCTCCTGCCAGAGAAGGTTTATAAAAAGGGGATCAGTACCAGAGCATTGCCAAACAAGAAGTATATAATGGAGAGATACTTACCGAAGGGCGTGCCACGTCCCATCGGAATATCAGCACCCTCGGGATAAGCAGCCCCGGACTGAAGGCCCACCATCACCATGGCTCGAGGGCGCTCAAGGATCGACATCGAATCATAGACGGCGGAAAAGAATCCTCGCTGCTCCAGGAAGGTGGTCTTAGGAGCGGAGTCGACGATGTCCACATAGCTCACCCCCCATCGAGTAGACACAGCCCATGGTTCGCTTTGCCTACGGAGGAAAAAGTAGTAACTCCGCCAGTTGCGGTAGGTGGGGAAAGCGGTCGAGACGCGAGTAATGAAAGAATTCACAGATTGACGAGCCACCAACTGGAAGAAGGGTAGCTCTGTCTCACTGGACGAAGGGAAAAGGCCCCAAACAGTAGGGCAGGGGTCAAAGGAATGTTGTGATAATGACACAGAAGAATAAAACCTACCAGGTATCGGTAGGAGTGGGGGACTAGTTGGCTTGGGCAGATTTGCAGAAAGTTAAAAATGGCAATCATAAAAGCAGGAAAAAAGTAGCGAAGTCCGTTGCGGATCTGCTCAGAATAAAAACCCTCGGGAGGGTCGTAGGCTCGTTCCTCAGGGGTCGGAATCCTCACCTCCACCCCAGGAATACCGTGCTGATCCAGCAGCGTCTGCACGGTTTCAGCCGTCTCAAGAGAAGGGGCGTAGCCGGCAAGCCCCGCACCCATCATGTGGATGGGCTCGACCTCTGCAGCCACCAGTTGGAATCCGGCTCTTGGGCTTCTGTAGGGAGCCCGGTTGGCAAAGGCAACCTCAATGTCGTCAGCAACGGGATCCCGAAGGAGAACCCGTTCACTAGAATCCCTAGGGCGACGGGCGTCAGCCGCCAGTTGAAGAATAGTCCTCCGGCGAGACCGGGAAGCCGCAGCCCGCGAGCTGCGACGAATGCGGGAAGAACCGACCCCAGAAGGATTAGCAGTAGGAGGGCTCGGCCGTGGAGCAGTCGGTGGAGAAGCAGGTGATGAAGGGAACACCAATGAAGTCTCCTCGGAGGGTGACTCATCGGATCCCAGGATATTTTCGGAGTAAGAAGCGGAAGAAGACATTTTTAGCAGATAGCAAGAAGCAAGAAGATAGGAATTGCTGGAATACAGAAGATGAAGTGACGAAATAAGGTAAGTAAGTTTGCTTATTTATAATCCTTGAAGTAACGCTTCAGTTTGGGCGGGAACAACTAAAACGCCTAAAACACTGATACCGCTCGGGCTACCAATAAGAGACGATACAGGAAGGACGCGTGGCCGTCATACAGGGGTGTCTGCTATTAACGTGCCTTTTCGAGGCACTAATGATGGCAAAGAAAATTATGCATGCTAAAATAGATAACATTTAGAGTAGCGCAATAATCAAAACGGCCGGATGGGACATGTTGGTTCAGAAAACGGCGGGCTGTGAGTCGCCAGAGTTGAAAAGACTCCTCGAACCATTACAGCCTTTAAAGAAAGGCCAATGTCCGAAGAGATTCTCAAAAGTACTCCCCGAGCCGTTACAACCATTGGGGAGAACGTTTGCAAAAAGGTTCTAAGGAAAAATTGACTGGTTTGGGTAGCGTTACGAGGGGTTACATCAAACCCCGCTCTACGAGGTGTCCAGCTGAACCTTTGAGCACCACGCGTACTTCCGAGGGGAAAAACAACAACTCTTGTCGAAACACGCAACGAGGGGCTAAGGGTACGCCCTGTTGACCGGCGGAAAACCCGCGTGGAGTATCGTGAGTTGACTCGCTCCTCATTATACGACTTGTGGGTTTTAGCCAACTGCTCTCAAGAGATGTCCCGTTGAATCTCTGAGCCACCACGCGTACGTCCGAGGGGAAAACAGCAACCCTTGTCGACACACGCAACGAGGGGTGAAGTATACCCTGTTGACCGGCGACCGTCCCTTTAGAAGTATTACGAGTCGACTTGCTCCTCGTAATACGGCTCGAGGGTCCTAGCTAACTGCTCTAAAACGAGGTGTCTTATTACGAACCTCAGAACCCCACGCGAGCAACGCAACTAAGGCGACCGATTCCTTTAGGAGTATCATGGGTTGACTTGCTCCCTATAATACACCTCGAGGGTCATAGCCACACAACTCCTGGGTGCCTTCACGGGAACCCGAGGAGCCCCGCACGTACTTCCAAGGAATAAAACAACAATCCTTGTCGAACCACGGCACGTGGAGCAAATGTGCTCCCGCGATTGTTTCATCCTCAAAATTCTACCCCGAACCGGCAATTTAGTAAAAGACAGTATACGGAAAAGAAATAAAGAAAGACCTCGGAAAAGATATTATTAATCCTGGAATTATTACAACTACGAGGAAAAAAGAATGATTAAATACAAGAGGCCTAGACTATAATGCCCCTCGGGAGGGTCGCTTGCCCTCCCTTATCGACCTGCGACGCCCTTCCTGCGTCGGAGCATCATCATCGACTTCAGGAGCTCCGACGGTAGAAGCCACCCGCAAGGCCGTCTCCGTCACACGGGGAGCAAGAACGTCAACGGGACGAGAGTCAGGAGGACCAGGGCCAGTCACCAACGGCCCACCAGCCAAAATCGCTTCGGCCATCTCCCGAACCCTTCTCGCCCTTGTCTCGGGAGGGGAACGCCGGGATACCGTCCCGCCGACCTCCGGGAGGACGATCCGAGTAGTAGGGAGCTTAGCCTGATAGGCCTCAAGAATTGCTTGCCTTTCGGCAAGGCTAGGATGAGAACCGGGCGATATTTCCGATGGTACCTCGATCTCCTGGGGAGAGAGGGTCCTCAGGTCAGCTTCAGGTACGATCCAATTTCTTGTTTTTAATTGTTGTATGGATCCCTTGTACCCAACCATGACCAGGGCAGCAAATACCTTCCGGAAGTAACCATGATGGAGCGGAGAGCCGATGTATCGAATGATGCGGTCGAACGCGTCCCGACGAGACTTCTCGACGAGTTGCCTCCGAAGATCCAGATTGACTCGTCGAACCTCCTCACCAATCCGCTCGTTGATGGTTGTCCGACACTCCTCCAACTCCGCCCGAAGGGTCTCGGCGGTAGCCACCGCCTTCGTCTGCCCCACTTCGGCCTCTCTCAGTAGCCGAGAAGTAGTTTCCAGGGTGTCCCTCAAAGCCACCAACTCCAGGGCCCCTTCATCCCTCACCCTCTCCGCCTCCCGAAGCTGCTCTTGGGCGCGGTCCAGCTCTTCTTTCAGCCCAGTCGCATAAGTTTCCCACTCGCGACATCTCTTCATTCGGGACTCCAGAGCCGTCTGGGCCTCCTGCAAATCGGCCAAGACCTGGGCATGGTCCGACCTCAGATTCCCCAAATCCTCCTGCCCGGAAGGGTCGGGAACGGCGGACTCCAACTCCGCTACCCGATCCTCCAGAGTGTGAATGTGTTCCAGCAATAAAAATTGGAGGGCGCTAAACTGGATAAAAGAGAGGCGAAGCGGGTTACAAACAAGTAAGAAGGAAAATCGACATAAGGGAAAGAGATAAAAGGCTTACGTCCACCGCCTCATAACCGGCTTGGTCTTTCAACCATTGGATCCCTCGGTTCCAGAGCGATGCAACCTTGAGAGAGTCCACCACCTGACCCAGTCTGGCGAAACCGCCACCCATGCCACGTAGTTCCTCTGTCAGGGAACGCTCGACGGACCTAGTACGATCCGGTTGATTCATCACCATTCGTGAAGAAGTGCCCTCTTCACGGGCCTCCCTCAAGGCACCACCTTCATCACCCCGGACCTCCGGTCTCTCACCTTCGGCTAACGACCTCAATAGCGTGATCTCTTCTTGTTGGGGCGCCGTGTCACCCCGAGGACTCGGATGGGTCACAGGAGACCCCACGTCAGCCGCCCCGGGTGAGCCTGCGACCGAGCCCGTTAAGCCATCCCTGAGGGTCGGAGAAGAAGGCGTGGGAGCGTCGGATTCCCCCCGACCCTCCGGCATACGAGCAATCTCTGCACCCTCACCTTGGGGGTCGAGAGACGGGTGAGAGATGGAATCCCGGGGGGAGAGGCCAGAGAGATCGAAGCCCCCTCATGAACGGCAGGGGAAGTAGCCGGGCCGCCCCAGTCAAAGGAAGCAGGCAAAGATTCCCGGACCCAGTCAAAACCGGTGTCAAGACTGAGAGGAGCCGGGTCACGGAAGAGGTCGAGATCGTCCTCTCGGAGGCTATGGAAACCGCCAGGAGACAGTGGAGCTGAGCTCGCATCGCCACTAAGCCTAGGGGCCGGGCGAGGAGCCGAAGCTGGTTCTCTATCAGGAGTGGACAGAGATGGAAGGGAAGACGGTGGAGCGTCCGCGACTTGGGTATCCGCCACGGATTGGGAAGACGAAGTCTTCCCTTGAACAGACCTGCCCCCCTTAGGAACTTTAGGGGGCACAGGCGCGTTTTTGGCTGCCTCTGCCAAAGTGGACACCAGCGAACCTGAGGACATGGATCAGAAAAAAGGAAACTCAGCATATCAGGATGACGAGAAAAGATAGATACTAGAGGGAGCGGAACTAAAACTTACAAAATTCAGGGTCCTGCTGCAAAGACGGAAAATGGGTTGATCTAACCCCTCCTTGAAGACCACAAAGCTCGAACAACCTTGGGGTCTTGGTCAGCTTCAACACGTGGTACTTCGCCTGGAAGTACCCTTCCTCCATCATCTGGAGCCAAACCCGGTCGAGTTTGGCAGTATCCAACTCCGAAGGACTGCTCGACCACGCGTTCGTCACCCCCCAGCTCGCGCAGTTACGACCCGGGGGTTTTACGAAAAAGAAATTGGATTTCCAGCTACCGTAGGGCACTTGGCCGGCACCCACGTCGTACAAGGCCAGTAAGCGGTCGGCCGTGCAGGGAAGCCCTCGACCCCGGCAGGTGATCTCAAACCCAGCCATAATAGAGAAGGCGTTGGGCGTCAGTTGACTTAGACAAAGCCCTAAGGCTTCGGCTACATCTCGGAAAAGAGGTGGCACAAACATACGCCACCCTGCCTCGATTTGAGGAAAGAAGACAGTCAAGAAGCCGGTAGGGGGATCATTCGCCCGGTCCGAAGGCTCCGGGATCAACACCGTCACATTCTCCATCGCCACATTATACTTGGCGAGTAAGCTGTCAACGGTGGCCTGGGTCGCGGTACTCGCGGCGTCGTTTATATTCACCGCCTGTCTTTTGGATGGCGTCCCTTTCTCCAGAGCGGCGGATGCAGCCGTGCGCTTACCGCGGCGAGTTGCCAGAAGGGAAGACGGCACTGATCGGGATGGAGAAGAAGGAGGAGTGGATCCGGAAGAGGCGGTTGCAGCAGCAGACATAATGATGGTGGATGAAAAGAAGCAAAGAAAATTATAGCTACAAGAAAGCAGAAAGTTATGAACCTACAGAACCGCAACGCAAAAAAACCTAAATAGACGTGCAAAAAGGCGGTATAACTCCCGCTCGAAACCCAATAACCGCGGATGGATAACACGTATGACTCAGCGTATGATGGAAGTTTGAGGAATCCCGAGAAATCAGGAAGTGAGGCCGACACGCGGTCAGATGATTAGGCCCCTAGCTATTTTACTCTCTGCCACGTTCTGCGAACTGCGTCAGAGACTGGGGGACTTATGATGACGCATACTCTCCCTCTTGGGATCGTACCCGTCCACGTGGCCTAATCTTCTGACCTCGTCTCGCCTCACTACCCCCTTTCTCGCACGATACTCGACCCCAGGTATATCGACCCCTCTTTTATCCCCGTACCCTCGTTAAATATTATTTGTATTACATCCTATGCTGCACGTATTCCCCGAAAGGGGGGTCGTTCCCATCACATGCAGGCGTACGTCACCTACTCATCAACCAGTGGCGACCGCCCTTTTCCCCAAAAAAAGGGGAGGGTCGGACGTCAGAGTCGACGTCACATTCCACTCGCTAGGATGCGCTGTCACCCCCGCGGGGCTCGACCGCCCCGCTTCCCCAATGAAGAGCGAGGGTTCGGAAGTTATAAGGTGTGATCAGAACACGCCGTGCACCGAGGGTAGCATGTAGGCACCACGTGCCCTACTCTACAAGGGTACTCAAGTACCCTATTACCCTCGGACGAGCATGCACGGTGACACGTGCCCAGGGCCAAATTACACTTATAACCTCTCCCTCGCCCTATAAATAGGGAAGCGGGTTAGTTGCAAAGGAGGGACGGGATCTAACTCAAAAAATCAACACAAGCACAACACATTCCTCCCCCCCCCCGAAATCACTGATCCCTATAAGCAGAAGATAGCCCCACCTAGCGAGAGAGGCGCGAGCCAAGGAGGTCGGAAGAGCTCAAGATTGGTCATAGGAAGCAGCTTGAAGGGAGATCGTGCGAACGAAGCCCGAACCCCCAAGGGTCGTGGATAGTTGCGGCAGCAGAGGAACAGCAGAGAGCTTGCCGAGCCCAGGGGCATCTTGAGTCGGGACCAGCGTGCGAACAGCTCCGGTGACGGGTCCGGGAATTCGTGGCGTCATCAGTTTAGACGGCACTGATCGGGATGGAGAAGCAGGAGGAGTGGATCCAGAAGAGGCGGTTGCAGCAGCAGACATAATGATGGTGGATGAAAAGAAGCAAAGAAAATTATAGCTACAAGAAAGCAGAAAGTTATGAACCTACAGAACCGCAACGCAAAAAAACCTAAGTAGACGTGCAAAAAGGCGGTATAACTCCCGCGCGGTATAAGGGAGATCAGGCGTACGTCACCTACTCATCAACCAGTGGCGACCGCCCTTTTCCCCAACAAAAGGGGAGGGTCGGACGTCAGAGTCGACGTCACATTCCACTCGCTAGGATGCGCTGTCACCCCCGCGGGGCTCGACCACCCCGCTTCCCCAATGGAGAGCGAGGGTTCGGAAGTTATAAGGTGTGATCGGAACACGCCGTGCACCGAGGGTAGCATGCAGGCACCACGTGCCCTACTCTACAAGGGTACTCAAATACCCTATTACCCTCGACGAGCATGCACGGTGACGCGTGCCCAGGGAGGGTCGGACGTCAGAGTCGACGTCACATTCCACTCGCTAGGATGCGCTGTCACCCCCGCGGGGCTCGACCGCCCCGCTTCCCCAATGAAGAGCGAGGGTTCGGAAGTTATAAGGTGTGATCAGAACACGCCGTGCACCGAGGGTAGCATGCAGGCACCACGTGCCCTACTCTACAAGGGTACTCAAGTACCCTATTACCCTCGGACGAGCATGCTCGGTGACACGTGCCCAGGGCTAAATTACACTTATAACCTCTCCCTCGCCCTATAAATAGGGAAGCGGGTTAGTTGCAAAGGAGGGACGGGATCTAACTCAAAAAATCAACACAAGCACAACACATTCCTCCCCCCCCGAAATCACTGATCCCTATAAGCAGGAGATAGCCCCACCTAGCGAGAGAGGCGCGAGCCAAGGAGTTCGGAAGAGCTCAAGATTGGTCATAGGAAGCAGCTTGAAGGGAGATCGTGCGAACGGAGCCCGAACCCCCAAGGGTCGTGGATAGTTGCGGCAGCAGAGGAGCAGTAGAGAGCTTGCCGAGCCCAGGGGCATCTTGAGTCGGGATCGGCGTACGAACAGCTCCGGTGACAGGTCCGGGAATTCGTGGCGTCATCAGTGGCGCAGTCTGTGGGAACGTCAGTAAGTCCTTGAAAATGCCTCGGAAAGGCGTTAGTTGCGGCGGAGCTCACCGGAAATCACGCTCAAATTTTCAGTTTACAAGGTCGTCATTCTACTGCCTGAGCTGCGGATTCAAATTCGGGGTGAAACTTAAACAAACAAACAAAAACAAGACGTGGAAAAGCTTGTCGCGGATAATTTCATGAATCTCCAATTTCAAAGAACCAGTGTTTACCCCGACCGCCTATTTTATCAAATTTATTAAAGTTCAGATCGAGCCTTAAAATCGTTCGTGGGGAAATATTTTTACAAGTGGGTCATATGTTTTTTGAAACGACGAAGTCCCAAACCTTTGCATTTTTAAAATATTTGGCAAAGTCTTTTATAAACAACATTTGCCTCAATATTTACACAAGGCTCTATTAGCTCGATGGGAAGCCCCCAAACTAACTCAACCTAGTTCCCAGGTTCGAACCTGGAGCGAACCTCACCTTTCCTTTTTTATAAAAATTTCGATGCTCGAAAAATAGTTTTGCAAAGATGCTTCTCGAGGGTCTCGAACCATCCTTACTTCAAGGAGATTTAACTGCTTTTCACCACTGAACCATGTCGATCATTGTGCAACTCCTCACACTTTATTTATATCTTTTTATTCTGGCTGCTGAAGTTTTAAAAATTTAGACTTTCAAAACTGTTTTCGAGGAGGATTCGAACCCTCGTGAGTGAAACGAGGGGCAAATGCTTTTTCCGCTGCCCCATATGCCCTCTGGTTAAAAAAAATAATTTCTAAATCTTTAATCAATTTTTTTTAAGGGATGGAAGTGTAAAAAATAAATGGTTTCCGAGGCAGCTTTAACTTGGATTCGAACCGCGAGGCCCAGATCGAGGGTCAGAAAACTTTCCCGCTGGACCAACTTGCATCATTTTGCATTTTTTGGCACTTAACTTTAATTATTGTGACTGTGTGCTAAAGTTTTAAAAGAAAAACTCGAACTGTTGAAAGAGGGGTTCGAACCCTCATTACCGAAACTAAGCCCAACTACTTTTCTCCACCGGGCCAATTGCTCTTTCCTTGCACTTGTTGAATACATAATTTTTATTAGATATGTTGTTTTAGAACCTCTCATTTTGCATTATATGCTCCATCTAATTGCAATTTGCACATTGTTCACCACAATTACTCACTCGAGACATATCATCTTTACATGATCATTAGACATTTGCAATTTAATTAATGAAATCATTTTACGCATAATTTGCTAACTGTCGTAGCTCTTGTTCGAATTATTGCTTCGTTGCCTAATGTGAAATTATTTCACTTATCTCACACGATGTCTTTTATGAATACATCTATGAATTAACATGATGCATCTCCTCACTATGGGAACTAGCAATTAATTACTTCATGGATAATTGCAAAACTTTGAAGAACTATCTTTAGCAAATTAAGATTAATTTACGAACTCCGTCACTTATGAACTGTTTATATACTCACGCCATCGGAGAAAACTCCGAGCAAGGGCAACTATTCTACAGTTATGCATGGTCTATTACCTCATAATCTGATGTGGGTTATCAAGCCCTAAATCAGTACATAACCAGTTTCTTAAAAGGGTGTCATCAACGAACCCCGAGAAATACGAACTTCAACGCTCGCAGGGAGTCCCAACCGAACCCTACTAGCACCACGATGTACTTTCGAAGGGATCTTTACGACCCTTGAGAAGACACGTCGATACGAAGAGGCTTCACGAGCCGTTACAACTTCTCCAAGTAGCTAAACGAAGAGGCTCCACGAGCCAGAAGAGTTGCTCGAAGAGGCTCCACGAGCCATCACACTTTCTCAAGGAAGTTACACAAAGAGGCTTCACAAACTGCCGCAGCTTCTTCACGAAGCCACATGAGGAGACCCTATGAGCAAATACAATTTTTGGAACGTTGCTGCTTGGACATCACCAAAATAAATTCTTAAATATGTTTTCCGTACTTACAACGCCGCCGGAAAAACTCCGAGCAAGAGGCAACCCTTGTGTTTCTGTGCAGGTACCTTTAGGAAGCCTATTTGGAAAGGCTTACAAACACAACTCTATGAAAAATCTGCACCAACAAATTTAATCCTCTAAGGACGTGCACGACTGGTCATGGCATCGTTTCTAGAGGGGGTATCAACCGCTCACGGAAGACAATGTCTCTAAGCAACGACCACAGGTGTACTTCCAAGGCATCGACCAATGATCCTTGTCGAAACACACCAACCACGAGCCCGTTCCCTCGAGATCGCACAAACGAGCGGAATTGGCTCAACTGCTCTACAAGGGTTCCCTCAACGAACCTTGAGCCACACAAGCATCATCCCCCTGATGAAACAACTACCCCTCAAGACTGCTAATGAGAGATGAAGTATTCCGTGGTGCCCCCGATATCGCACTCTCGAAATTCTGCCAAGACCAGTAAATCAGACGCGTACGAGGGTCAAATTATTTGAAGACAACCAGAAACTCTTCTTCAGACAACCACATGAAGAAGAACACATCCAATCAAGTTACAATAATCAGGACAGATATGAGTGGAACGATCGGCATTACTCCACTCTTTGCGCCGTCTTAGCTCAGCGGCCAGCTATTGAACCATCGTGCTGCCAACTTTCTTTAGTTTTCAGTGCAGTTGAAGATTGCACTAAAAACTGGGGACTTATGATGATGCATACTTCCCACGGGAAGTACGCTCGCACAATGGTTCAATAGCGGCCCCTCGGTACGTATTTTTATCGCCTAAACTATGCCTAATTACACTACTTAATTAATCATGCTAAACACTCAACATTAATTATGCTAACTCTCTACACATGCCATCCTACCCTCACAACACTTGTCTTTACTAGAGCATTCCACCTTACCCCCACTTGTCACCCTTAGCCTTCAACACTTGCCTCTACCTCAAGCCTACACACTACCCCCCCATGTGTCTTCCCCTCAAGCCTCCACCCATCACCCCTCTTGCCACTTATCTCAACCCCTCTTACCACTTGTCCCCCCCCTCTACACATGTTCCTCATGCCCCAAGGTTGAGCTCCTATATAAGGAGGCCTCTACCCCCTCTTAAGCAGAAGACAAGCACAACACAAGCACAAGACAACACAAGACAACTACACTACCCCCTCTATACTAAGTTGGTCTCTCTAATCCTTCTCCCCCCTCTTCTACATTACAAGGGCACACTTTTAGCTATAGTAGCACACACACACAAGAACTACGTTGGTTTGATTCCCCTCGGGGATACGTAGTGCAGCTTCAGAATATATCCGGGTCCAGCCATAAATCACGCACACACCCATGTTTGCCGCAGGGATGAAGCCTCACCAATGACTCCGCCCGACTCAACGCCGATCCGAGGTCGGGATTGACGTTCGAACAGACCTCGGTGACGGGTCCGGAAATTCCCGACGTCAGTGTTTTTGTTTTTTAACATACAGTTTTATATTTAACTTTTGCTAGAAACAAACTAAAATTGATTACTTTTATATCAAGAGCATGGATCAAAGTTTCGGTTTCGACGTATGTTTCGGTCATCTAAATATTAGAAACGTTTCATAAATATTCGAAAGCTTTTCGGCATGTTTCGAAAATTTTGTAAAGGCTATAGTTTTAATGAAATTGGAAACTACTTCTAAGTTTCGTTTCGACAAAGTGAAAAAGAGAAACGTTTCGGTTGTTTTCGAGGAAACGTACGAAAATTTTGATCCATGATCAAGAGAAGTACAAAAGAGGACGTACTTATTTCTTGTGTGTCCATTTAGTAATTTCTAATTCATTATATGATTATTATATTTGTGTATGTTTATAAAAAGAAAATAAATTTATGCAAACTCATAAATACGAAAGATATAATCATCATTTTAGTAAAGGTAAACTGAAGATTTTAAAACGGAAGACTAGTTGTTCATTAATTTAAGGGATAATATCACTCCCACCCTTGAGGTTTGGTGTAATATCACTCACACCACCTGAGGTTTGAATAATATCAGTGACACCCCTTGAGGTTTGATTTCTAGGGGTGTCACTTTTAAAAGGACACTTGTACCCTTTAATTTAATATTACAAAATACCCTTCAATAATTAAAAGACACAAGTACGCTTTATTGTTCAAGTAATAAAATCAAACAAGAAAATTATAAGTTAAAACAACTTATATATATTTAATTATAAGAAGAAAAAAGGTCGCACCCACCTCGAGTTTTGCATTTTCATTAGTATTTTTTTGTTGTTTTTGTTGTTCTTTACATTTTGTTAGATTGTTTTTTTCCTGTTAATCAAAAATCTTAGTTATGTTATTAGTAAAAGAAATAACATTTTGTTTTGAATACTAACATATTCCATCTAGATTTAATTTGTTTTAATGCATAACTATGGAACTATTTTTGTGGATATAATAATTGTTCATAATGATATTAACTTTATATTCTTGAAGTATTATATAGAGTCACTCCTGAAGTTTCAGTAATATATTTATACTAAGAAAAGGGTCACCTAATCTTAAAATTTTTAAATCAAGTGACTAGGGTTACAAAAGACTTTCTCTTGTCTCTTATTATTAAAAATAGGAATTGTTTTTATTTATGCATGATGATCAACAATATTTTTAGTTGATTTTTTTATTTGAACAATAAAGGGTATATACTTGTGTCTTTTATTTTTGAAGAGTTTTATGTAATATTAAACTAAAAGGTACAAGTGTCATTTTATAAGTGACACCTCCCTGAAAATCAAACGTTAGGGAGTGTCAATGATATTATTGAAACCTCAGGGGGTGTGAGTGATATTATTGAAACCTCAGGGGGTGTGAGTGATATTATTAAAGTTGATGAATTGAGATATATGTCTTCCAAGAAAATATTTGACTGAAATTACAGAAAAAAACAACAAAAGTAACTACTTAAACAAGACAATGAAATATATTTGAAGATACACAAAAAAAAAAATTAATTATTAATTTGTCAAAGCATCCTAATTAGTCCATATGATTTTTAATCAATGTTACAACAAGGTAATTACATACTGTGAAAAACATTAATTATTAGTTAATACCGTGGCAAATCGGAGTAATTGCCATTAACAGTACTTGACAGGCAGGAGCATTTTGGTGCAAAGAATCTTGATTCTTGAATCAGAGTTATACTCTGGCACATTTTGAAAACACCATTGTAATTTTGTCAAAACCAATCATCTTTCATCACATGAGAGGTTTGCTATAGGATCTTTAGACCTACGGGAACTTCAGCAATTTTGGTACAAAGGTTTGAATACATCGTACCCAAGAAGAAAATGAGGTTTAAGCCAATTTGAACAACAATGGCAATTTTGTACCACATTTTTAGGGAAAATCACAAAAATGGTCATTTAAACAAGTCTACTTGCAAAATTGATCCTTTAAAGTAGCAATCTCCAATTTAAATCCTGGTACAATTTTAGTCATGCGATGCCGGGGTCAACGATCTTGACTCAAAAATGAGACGGATTCTTCGATTTTGACCCTTAATTTTGGAGTTTATTTATCTTTTCAAAAATTTTATTTTACATTCTAAAACATTTCAACATTTATTACGTAATTTTTTTTAAGCTAAACATATTTTTAAATACTTATTTTTGATGTTTTAAATGGATTTTATACAATTGTTTTCAATTAACTTCAATTAAATTAACTTTATCACTTTTATTTTTGGTAAACTAATCTTTTGTGTGTATGTGTGGGTGGGGCTGTCAAGTTTTTCTACTCTACTGAATCAGTTTTTCTAATAATACATAGTTGATCATTCTTTTTAAAAAAATTGACATTAAGGCTCCGATTGGTTCCACGAAATATGGAAAATAATATTCAAACAAATTTTTTTCTAAGTGATTGGTAGTATGGAAAATCTTGGATAAGAAAGAAAATTGTAAGAAAGTTAGAAAAATCTTTTGTAATCTTTATCCAAAACATTAATTTTCAGATTTTTTCCCAAAAATTTATCTAACACTTAGAACTAAATTTTCTAGAAGAGGAATCTCCATATTTGTGAACTTTCCGATAATCTCATATAGCAAGTGTCAAATGTAATAAAAAAATAATATTTACGATAATTCCCTCCAATACAAAAGGTGGAAAAATAAACTCACTACTCTTTAAAAAAATTCCAATTCTCAAAAATTTTATATTGTCATTAGCTCAAAAACTATATAAGAATTTCTAAGATAAATATTTTGTTCTGAACATCTTCTTCAACTCCGACGTACTACTTTTGAATTTAATATGTAAAAATATACTTATTCTAGTTATTCATCATCTTCAATAATATATCACTATTTTAATTTAATCTATAATCTCATTTTATCTTCTAAAACAGGGAAAACCTTTAATAATTATTTAATTCCATAAAAAATAACTTCAATATACACTTGCCTTATACATTAAGTTTAAAGTGTAATAACACTTTTTACAATGTTAAAATGATAAGTAACCAAACTTTGTATTACATCTTTTCGGAAAGCTAAAGTAGTGCCAATCTCATGAAAAAGAAAGAAAAATTTTATTTTTCAAGGAAGTTTTCCTGAGAATTCCTATTTTGTGCTATTTCTTTTTTCTTCTCCCCTATTTTTCGTGGAACTAACAGAGCCTAAAGCAAAATCTTTAATTCATAAACAGACAGTGGAAACCTCAGGTGGAATTTCTCCAACTTCAATTTAACAAATTTGTTTTAAAGCCAAAACATGCAAAACCTATTTAAATGGGCTGTTGATATATACAGAGCAAAATCCCTCAATATAGAACAATTTTGTTATGTTTACTATTATACCCCCATTTATATTAGTTATTTAGTTATATAGTCATTTTTCTTTTAATACATGCCAATGATTAGCATAATCTTTGTAAATATAATTAAAATATTCATCCTTCCAATAAACGGAAAGATTATTTTTCTTTGTTTTGCAATTGATAATAATCCATGTAAATAAATTACTTAGTCAAAATATAACTAATACTCTAATTTTTAATCTTTTCCTTCAAACTTTTTGTTTCTACAGCTTTCATATGACCGTATAATCTTACAAGTTTTTTTTCTGGCAAAATTTGTCAAAATATAGGTGGGTTCAAATTTATTATTGTTTGTAAATACATATATTAATGCATATACTATACTAATTGAGGGCCACTCCTAACAATTATTTTACTTACATTCAATATTTTCTTCTTTTATCTTTTTTTTTTATCACAACAAATCTTTAAACTTGGGAGAATGATACAAAGAGCAAGGTGGACAACAAGCTTACATGAATTCAAAAGATTATTCCCATTATGTTCGTATAATAAATGACTAAACCGGACATTTAATAATTAATGTGTTAAACAGTTTTTTTTCATGAAATGTAATATACAAATTTTAATGCATACATGGATTTAATACTTAATTATATTTCTATTAACTAACTTTTATATATATATATGTATGTATATGTATATATTATTATTATTAACTATTGCTAAACAAGGGAAGACATCCTTTCCATTACATAAATTAGAAAGATGAATATTTAATTATGTTTCCAAAGATTCATCTAATGATTGGCAGGTATTTAAAGAAAAATGAGTGTTTAACTAATATAAAGAGGATATAGTTGTAAAATTCCAAACAATAAAAATGCCAGCATTCCAAACACTAAAAATGTGCAGAAGCAAAAGTCAGCATTCCAAACACTAAAAATGTGTTTTTGCGGCTGCAAAAGCCAACAAGCTATTTTTATAAGCATTTGCAAACACCACCTACGAATTGTAAATTGAGCTTTTACAAAAGTCCAAGAAATTCGCTACCTGAAAAACAAAGTGTTTTTTCCGATAATACTGAAAAATAATTTAGAGTCCAAGGTTCTCCATATCAATTGTTTATGAGTCCTAATTAGAAAGCTTCTTATGAAAATTTAAAAATATGTGTTAGAATAATTAATAAAAAAATACATTAATATTTGTAAAAAAAATGTGAATGATCAATTTAATACTCCTTCATAGATATGTTTTATCCTTTTTATATGTTATTGAAGACACAGAACCAAATTCTGTGCTCTACGAATATGTGGATGTATAAAACTAATATTTTAATAATGCACGTATATTTTTTTGAATGGTGTTTTTGTTTTTTAACATACAGTTTTATATTTAACTTTTGCTAGAAACAAACTAAAATTGATTACTTTTATATCAAGAGCATGGATCAAAGTTTCGGTTTCGACGTATGTTTCGGTCATCTAAATATTAGAAACGTTTTATAAATATTCGAAAGCTTTTCGACATGTTTCGAAAATTTCGTAAAGGCTATAGTTTTAATGAAATTGGAAACTACTTCTAAGTTTCGTTTCGACAAAGTGAAAAAGAGAAACGTTTCGGTTGTTTTCGAGGAAACGTACGAAAATTTTGATCCATGATCAAGAGAAGTACAAAAGAGGACGTACTTATTTCTTGTGTGTCCATTTAGTAATTTCTAATTCAATTATATGATTATTATATTTGTGTATGTTTATAAAAAGAAAATAAATTTATGCAAACTCATAAATACGAAATATATAATCATCAGTTTAGTAAAGGTAAACTGAAGATTTTAAAACGGAAGACTAGTTGTTCATTAATTTAAGGGATAATATCACTCCCTCCCTTGAGGTTTGGTGTAATATCACTCACACCCCCTGAGATTTGAATAATATCAGTGACACCCCTTGAGGTTTGATTTCTAGGGGTGTCACTTTTAAAAGGACACTTGTACCCTTTAATTTAATATTACAAAATACCCTTCAATAATTAAAAGACACAAGTACGCTTTATTGTTCAAGTAATAAAATCAAACAAGAAAATTATAAGTTAAAACAACTCATATATATTTAATTATAAGAAGAAAAAACGTCGCACCCACCTCGAGTTTTGCATTTTCATTAGTATTTTTTTGTTGTTTTTGTTGTTCTTTACATTTTGTTAAATTGTTTTTTTCCTGTTAATCAAAAATCTTAGTTATGTTATTAGTAAAAGAAATAACATTTTGTTTTGAATACTAACATATTCCATCTAGATTTAATTTGTTTTAATGCATAACTATGGAACTATTTTTGTGGATATAATAATTGTTCATAATGATATTAACTTTATATTCTTGAAGTATTATATAGAGTCACTCCTGAAGTTTCAGTAATATATTTATACTAAGAAAAGGGTCACCTAATCTTAAAAATTTTAAATCAAGTGACTAGGGTTACAAAAGACTTTCTTTTGTCTCTTATTATTAAAAATAGGAATTGTTTTTATTTATGCATGATGATCAACAATATTTTTAGTTGATTTTATTATTTGAACAATAAAGGGTATATACTTGTGTCTTTTATTTCTGAAGAGTTTTATGTAATATTAAACTAAAAGGTACAAGTGTCATTTGATAAGTGACACCTCCCTGAAAATCAAACGTTAGGGAGTGTCACTGATATTATTGAAACCTCAGGGGGTGTGAGTGATATTACACCAGACCTCAAGGGGTGTGAGTGATATTATCCCTTAATTTAATAAGGATAAGATTGACAATAGCAAAAAGTCGCTCTATATTTAACTAGGATTATTACTCTGTCTATATCATTTCCCATTTAAAAGAGTGCTAAGAGGTGGGCCATCCAGATATTTGGCCAAGTATGAAGAGGGAGAAGGGAGGAGAGGGAGGAGAGCCAATCAGAATAAGATGGCTAAGACAGCCGAAAATATTGAGAAATGGGAAGAATCGAATGGTACGAGGAGAGGAACTTCTACTGCACCTTTCAGTTTCAATTTGATGGAAAGGAGAAGGATTTAAGGGTATTCGTTAATTAAACAGTTTTAACATGTTTATTTGATGCTTGTTTGAGATGTTTGAGCAAATAAACTGCTGGCTTGCATACTAATAAAACCTTTTGGTGTTTTGTAATTGATTTTATTAGGTGAACTTGAAGCTTATGTAGAAAGATTAATCTTGTGTATATCTGAAGTTTATGAAATTTTTGGGATTAGTTTGTACTTAATTGTAAATTTAATTTGTTTTCTTGTTACCAAGTTAATTTTCTAGGGTTATAGTATATCTTTCCTAATTTAGTTCCAGTACTGATTTAACTTGTTTTTTGGTCGGAATTTTATAGCAAAGGGTCTCAGAAGCGCAGGGAACATATTTGATTTAAATTCCGTTGTCATGCTACAGAATCGGAGGAAGCCCTCTTTGTCTTCTTCCATAAATTGCTGATGTTATGGATGTAATACTTGGCATATGCATGTGCTGTTCATAGTACCTTTTTTTTTTTCTGTACTTTTATTTGCTTTTTATTGGATAAAATAATTGATGATGCAAAACTTAAGTACAGTATAATGATGGAACCTCTACTAATATGGATCCATTGTGTGTATAGGGGCGTGCAAATATAATCGAATCAATCGAATCGTTTCGAAACCGATCGAAAGATTTGATTTAAAAATCGAATCAAATTTTTGACCCGATTTTTGGTTGCCACAGAAAAATCGAAACCCACTTCGATTTGATTTCGATTTTAGGGGTCGATCATCGTGTGTATATTTTATTTTTAATATGTTTTTAAAAAAGAATTTATTTTTAATATATATGTATAGAACATAATGAATTTAAAGATTTCTTGTATATTTATGAATTTGAAGTGTGACTTAATTTCTCTTATGTTTAATGATGTTTGAACTTAATATTTTATTATTTGTGAATTGTGTTGACTTGAGTAGAAGTATCACTTTTGAATTGTGAATTTGCAATGATTGATGAATTAGAGAGTGTACAATATTATATTATTTTTGTATATATACAGTGTTTCCTACATATTTCTTTAGTTTTAAATTTATATTTAAAGCGCTATATTGCTTAAGTTTTTTAAAATTAAAATACAATAGATAAAAGGCTCTTAATCGAAATCGGATCAAATCGAATCAAAATCAACTCGATTTAAATCGAATAAATTGATTTTCATTTTCATTTTCATTTTCTCACAACTAGAATCGAATGATTCTAACTGATTTGATCGATTTGATTCGATTTATCGAAATGCACAACTCTATGTGTATATGTGCTTAATTTATTAGCATGCAATTTTGTATCCAAACTCTTAAAGCATGAGACTAGACACATAAATTACTAATTCATGAAATTTTAGGCATAAAAATAGTTACAGATACATGATGGAACAAGCTAACTACTTAATTTTAATAATGTGTATATTGCTTACATTTAAATAAAGATGGAAAATAAATGGGCCATCAGGGTTCCATTTATATGGTTCCTACGCATGGATTAAAGTATCGTTTCGACAGTATGTTTTCGTTCTTTAAATATTAGAAACTTTTCGCAATGTTTCGAAATCTTTTCGATATGTTTTGGAAATTTTGTAAAAATTGTGCGCATAGTAAATGTAGAAAATATTGTATGTTTCTTTTCTACAAAGTCAAAACCAGAAACGTTTCGGTAGTTTTCGAGGAAAAGAAAAGAAACTTTGATCCATGTTCCTACGTTTTAACATATAATTAAGGGATAATATCAGTGACACCCCCTGAGGTTTGGTGAAATATCAGTAACACCCCCTGAGGTTTCAATAGTATCAGTGACACCCCTGTAATTAAATTTTGTTATAAAAAAATAATGAATCTTATAGAATGACAGTTTTATCCTCGTCTAAATATGAAAGGAAAAAAAAGAAAATGAGATCTTCTTTTTTTACCCCATTTACCCTTATGTGCAAGACATATGTTTCTCTCTCCTCTTTTGACTTTTTCCTCCATCTTCAATCCTCATTTCCATCTCTCTCGTTCTCCAATCGTACTCATTTTTAAAGTTTCACCTTTCCCCCTTTCTCGACAAAACTCCGGCTTAAGCACACCCCAAAAATTATTGAATTACAAAGATTTACGAAGAGCTCACATCGATGAACATTTAGAGACCCATCTTGATAACCTTTTTTTTATTCTAAAGTAATTGAAGGATGAACAATTAGAAACTCGAGTTTTGGATTTGGAGAAGCTGATTCTTCAATGCTTGTTCCAAGTCTTTCTCCCAACTCATTCAAACTTATGGAAAAAAGTCTTGGAATTTTTTTCTTATGATGATAGTTGTAACAATTTTTTGTGAAATGCTCAATGTCTATGGAATTTTTTAAATGGAACTTTGTTTGGAAGCATTAAACCATTTGCAATCATGAACTTCAAATTACAAATATACAATATATAGTGCAATTGCAATCAAAATAGTTTATAGATAAACTTTAGTTTCCTTGTTTTTAGGTTTTTGGAATTTCTTTCGCTCTTACTTGTTAAATCCAATCATAATAAATCAATATTTGGGTATGATTCTTTTAAGAATGGGGAGATGAGGATCATGCTCCAAATCTTTCCATCAAGAAAGATTTCACGAGAAACAAAAAAAAAAAAAAACAATAAAAAAGAAAAGAAAAGGAATAGCCATGATAATTGAATAATGGGAAAAGGGTCTTTTGGGCTTAAGAAGTAAGTTAAAATTGGACGCCACCTTTTTTTTTAAAAATTTTTGATTTTCTTTTATTCTAATTGTATGGCTACAAAAGCATTTGACTCCATAATACTTAACCATAATTAATTAGTAATTAAGTTTAGCAAGGTATAAATCATGACTATATATGTGTACTCATTCTATAATTAGTAGTAATTAGGAGAATTTCTTTTTAATTAGGATAGTTTTAGTAAACGTGTTGGATTTTGTTTCAAAAATTATGAAAAGTTAAGAAATATTATGGAATTTAGGATAAAACTCAAATTTAGGATAACATAGGAAAATTAGATTTGTAGGTTAAAAAAATACCTCATGATTATCTTAGTAATTAACACTTTGATGACAATTATTGTATAATTAGTAATTAAACTATAAATTTCATAGTAATTTGAGTAAAATTATTTAGTAATTAAGTTTAGCAAGGTATAAATCATGATTATATATGTGTACTCATTCTATAATTAGTAGTAATTAGGAGAATTTCATTTTAATTAGGATAGTTTTAGTAAAAGCGTTGGATTTGTTTTAAAAATTAGATTTATGTTAATTAGATTTATTATTTCGATTTCAACATGTAATGTATGTATTTTTATTGAACTGAGGATGAGACTACAAGAGCACTAGCTAATTACTCGTGTATTAAACTATACTTTGTTACTTGGATTAATTCAAAAATGTCACACTTCATGAGGTCATTGTTGAATCATTTATTTTTAATTTGACTTTTTCCACTTATGTATGCTCTAAAAGAGACTCAAGTCCAAAATCTAAATTGTTAGTCAATACAATAAAAGATTGCGATTCACTGTCTTTGCTCAAACCACTTTGTTTAATGTTATAGCATATGACGACATATTTGTTCTTTTCTGTTTCGAATCGCGACTCCTTTTTACGAGTATGCAATACGACGTCCTCGTGAAGCGTGTCACAATATTTTATAAAAAAATTATGAAAATAATTATTATTTCGTTTAAAAGTTCAAGTTTATAGTGCAAGTAGTTATATATATCGTTTTCTAACACGTCCAATCATATTTAGTTATCCTTTTGTTACGTTGGTGACATGTCATTTTATAGTAAACGTGTAATGGTAAAATTCGAACACAAATTTATAGTTTAATTACTAATTATACAATAAATGTCATCAAAGTGTTAATTACTAATACAATCATGCCATTTAATTAAACTACAAATCTAATTTTTCTATGTTATCCTAAATTTTAGTTTTATCCTAAATTTAACTTTTCCTAATTTTTAAAACAAAATCCAACACTTTTACTTAAAGTATCCTAATTAAAATGAAAGTCTCCTAATTACTACTAATTATAGAATGATTACACATATATAATCATGATTTATACCTTGCTAAACTTAATTACTAATTAATTTTACTCAAATTACTATGAAATTCATATTTTAATTACTAATTATAGAATAATTGTCATCAAAGTGTTAATTACTAACGTAATCATGCCATTTAATTAAACTACAAACCTAATTTTCCTATGTTATCCTAAACTTTAGTTTCATCAGGATGTCAATAATATTTCTTAACTTTTCCTAATTTTTAAAACAAAATCCAACACTTTTACTAGAATTATCCTAATTAAAATGTTATAGAATGAGTACACATAATGTGGTCCTAATTACACATTAATTATCTAATAACAAATTATTAAGACATGCATGCAAAATTAAAATTCTAATTAACCATAATAATTGCAATGGTGGCAGATTTATTTGTTGCTAGGTGTGGGGTCAAGAAAATCACTCACCATGGCTTTAAAGTTTGTTGGGTCAAAAAAATCAGTCACCATGTTCACACATGGTGACTGATTTTTTGGACCCCACAAAAGCACAATCCATGTGATATCAATGGTGTCAGATTTTTTTGACCCCATTGGTGATAGCAATGAGGTCAAAAAAATCTGTCACCACAATTTCATTTATCTATAAATATACCCCATCTTTCACAAACTTCATCTCTTCATCTCCTCTCCCTCAAAAATCCGAAAATCCTCCCCTCTCCCTAAAAAAATCCGAAAAATCCTCCCCCCTCCCTCAAAAAATCCGAAAATCATCTCCTCTCCCTCAAAAAATTCAAAAACATCTCCTCTCCCTAAACAAAATATGAAAATCTCACTCTAAAATCCAAAAAACCCTCTTCTCTATCACTCTTTTGTTTTGTTTTGGGGTGTTATATTAGTTATGTATTGTTTGGGGGTTTATATAATATATGTATATATTGATTTGTGTGTTTATATATATATATATATATATATATATATATATATATATATATATATATATATATATATATATATATATATATATATATATATATATATATATATATATATATTTTGTTTTGGGTGTTATATTAGTTATGTATTGTTTGGGGGTTTATATAATATATGTATATATTGATTTGTGTGTTTATATATATATATATATATATATATATATATAGATATATTTTACACACTACATAACATATATATATATATATATATATACTATATATATCATGCTTATATATATATATATATTTGTGTGTGTTGGTATATTCTTAATTATATATGTTTATATAATAAAATGGAGGGAAAAAGCCACCAAATTGAAAAAATTGAAATTTTGGCAAAAAAGTGGCGGTAAATCCGCCACCAAATTTTTTTTTTAAAATTTTCAGAAATGTGGTGAGTGAATAATCACTCACCACGTTTTAAAAAAAAAAATTAAAAAACCATGGTGAGTGATTATTCACTCACCACAGTTTTTTTAAAAAATAAAATTAAAAACCGTGGTGAGTGATTATTCACTCACCGCGGTACAATCGTGGTGTCAGATTATTCTGACACCACAATTTAAGAAAAAAAAAACGAAAAAAGCATGGCGTCGGATTTTTTGGACGCCACGCTTTAAAAAAAGAAAAAAGAAAAAAGGCTTGGCGTCCAAAAAATCAGACGCCACGCCTTTTTAAAAAAAAAAGAAAAAGGGTGGCGTCAAAATAATCGAACGCCACCCTTTTTTTAATTTTTGATTTTCTTTTATTCTAATTGTATGGCTACAAATGCATTTGACCCCACGTCATGGCTACAGATTATTTTGACACTACATGGTGAATGATTTTCTTGACACTATTGTTGCTGACTAATTAATTTGTAGCCATTGCTGACATAACTTTATGCCTATAAGGCCAATAGTTACAAAAGCTGGTTACAAAATTTTTTGTAGCCAGTGATCAATGCTCACTGAAAATATAGCAAAGGTGAGTAATTTTTTTGACAACATTGCTACATTTTCTTGTAGTGAATATATAATACTGTTTCATCCATGAAATTTTTATGTTTCATCCATAGTTAAAAAAAGTATATTAATATTGTTTTTATATTTCATGTAAAATAATAAAAATATGTTGTAGTTTTAATTAGTTACGCTACTAGTTATAATATTGTAAGTAGTGTAGATATATAATTTAATATGTTATGATGTATATACATATATATATATATATATATATATATATATATATATATATATATATATATATATATATATATATATATATATATATATATATGTATGTATGTATATATATATGTATGTATGTATATATAGTATACAACACATAGTTACAAGTTAAAATACTTAAATTTCTATTATTCAAAATTTAATTATAATAAAAAAGTGGCTGTAAAATGCCATTTTTTAATTCACCGAAATTACGGAAACGGATATTTTCGTTTCTGCATTTGATTTTTCTTTTCTCTTTCATTTTTTTTTTGTTTTTAATTCAAGGTGTAGATCTATAATACATTACAATATTTATTTATTAATTCATTTATTTTGAAAAAAGTACGGGAGAAACGAATTGCTCCCTTTCCTAGCTTTTCGGAATTCAGAGTTTCCCACCCATTTATTTCGCTGACAAAGTGTCAGTTCATAGCAAGGGACGCAGTTGTTGCTGTCCAAAGAAAGTACCTAGTCCATTTCTACCGGAGAAAGGGACAATTCTCTTTCTAGACTAGAAAGGGAACTTTCTCCCATTTTCTGAATTTTCTCAGCAACTACACCTACAGAAAGGAAGTTTGGAAACAAAATATTGCCTTTCTATTGCTCTACAGAAACGGATTTTAGTCTATAGAAAGGGACTAGAGACTTTGTATATGAGCAAATTCTTGTAGTGAAAATAATATTTTGAAATAATATACGTACCTTCAAATTCAGAATGCACATGTAATAAAAGAATATCATATGGGTTCAATAGCAGAAGTAAACAAATCCAATAGAAAATGCGTTAAATATTTTTAACCATAGACACTATGTTGATTTTGATAAACGTACACTAAAAATTAAAAGAAATTAGAAAATTGATAAGTACGAATATGAGTTTTACGAACGTTCTCAATACCCCAATTTGGTGTAATTGCAGGAACACCCCTTCATGTTTGAAAAATTACACGTAACACACCTAAGGCACCTAAATTCACACATACACATGAAACGTCTAAAATACACACATTACCCCCGAACAACACTCGCGACACCTAAATAGCTAAATTAACTAAAAAAAACCACATTACACCTAAACCACCTAAAAAACTACAAACTACACCTAATGACCTAAAAAAGTACAAATTACACCTAATCACCTAAATGATTGCACGTGCCACCTAAATCACCCCAAGACATAAACCACACAATGCCTGAAAAATGGACAAGACTAAAAAAAAACCTAAAAAACACACTACACCTAAAAAAACACACTGCACATAAGTACCTAAAATACATATACAAAATCCAAAGCAATTAAAACACAACATAAAAAAGAATACACTATAGACTATTCAGTAATTGGTAGTCATAGGAATCAATATTTAAATTAGTATCTTAGAAGTAATACACGTGATATAAATTCAACGATATCACGTAGATGTAACATTATTTTTGCACAAGAAATTGAAATGCTTCTCAATTCTCAAATCCTAAAATATAAACTATTTCTTGGACTCACACTAACACAATTTGAAAAAAAGGATATTGTTGAAAGTATTATTCACCATTTTCCTAAGAAATATTAAAGACGAGATCATGGATAATTAATTGGACCGTCAAGTCAATAGAGTAGAATGAAACTTCAAAGCTACGTTATACAAATTTAAAAATGTTAATACGACTACAATATGATACGTTACGTTGTAGAAATAAATTTAAAAAATATAAATATTACCACATGAATACACTATCTATTTCAATATTCATATTGTATAATATAAATAACGTAATTTATAATACATAAATATTTACTCGATAATAAACAATTTTCTTTTTACCATTTGGAACATACAATTAATCTAAGTATTTAATACAGATGTTCTTGTAACATATAATATAAATAATGATACTTAAATTATCCACGGAGTATCACATTTAGGCTCTGATTGGTTCCACAAAAAAAGAAGTCAAAAGGACTTATACGACCACAGGTGGGGCCCTAAGCATAGCTCTGACATCTCGTCATCTGAAAGGACAGTTACATCAGTGTACTACATCTCTCCTAATTACAAAAATATACCAAATTAATCTTTATTCACAAATGCCATGTGTCGCATGGTGAGAGAGCAGAGGTCAAGCTGTTCGTTTGACTTTGTCGACCAACAGGATCAAAATTTTTGTTCTTGCCCGGAACGTATATAGTAGTGTATGGCTCGATATGGTTTGGCGCAAATACAATTCGAATTGGTTTCCATAGTCTGCTTTTTCATTTGTTTTTAATTTTGAAAAACAAATGGCAATATACTGCCTAACTGTTTGGGAGTAAAATTGTTAAAATAAACCTATAATAAAAATATAATGTAATTATATAAGTGTGATTGAACAATTTAATTAAACGTCAAAGATTTAAAATATCACACATTTTTTTAAAATATTATTCGTCAATTTGTTGAGCTGAACAAACTGAAGAATGCGAATCATTTAATGTCGGAGTTGTGCATGTCTACATAAGTGGAGGGGCATCGTGGCTGTGGTTCACGATGGGGCATCGAGGGTGTGGTGATAGTGAGAAGTAAAGATGGTTTCTAAACTTGCTTATTTGGGTTTAGTACCTCCACATTTCCATCCATTCCTCTTTGTCTAGATTTCCCTTTCCTCTCTATTTTTTTTCCTCATTTCTCTTAGGTCGCCTTAACGATTGCACAATAATTTTAGAAAATACAATAAATAATGGTACAAATTAACGTAGAACCACATTTAATCCAATTTTGTCAACTCATTTCATGCCGATTATCGTAATATTTTTTCATTATGGTATGATTTGAACCGTACCGATCAAACGGTTATGATCGGTACGGTTATTCTGCACACCTGTAACTTTCATCATCTTAATTAAAAATGTCCACTTTTCTGCACACCTGTAACTTTCATAATCTTAATTAAAAATGCCAAAGTGGATGGTTATGAAACAAATCACACGGTTAGTTAAGGGTTGACATTTTCAATGCACCAAAATAAAATCATAATTATAGTAGTTACTATTCACCTAAATCCAATTTTGTATCTTTGTCTAGTCAACATATTAAATGTGTTTGCAAACTTTATATATTTTACGTGTTTGTTGTCCCAAAAAGGAAAAAAATTCAATATTTGTGTAGCTTACTTATTTTTGCAGCACTTTAATGATATTATAATTCTATCAATATACCAAACTTTCCAATATGAGATAATATTTTTCTGAAGGTCCTAGAATTCATATCCTCATGTATGTGTCGTATTCGTTTCCCCATATTAATACACGTGCATTGTAACAAAAGTTTTAACGTCGAGTTAATTACATACTTCTCTTAACAAATTGTAAGATTAATGAACTTCACATGCATAACTTAAATCATGAATTTAGTACATTATATCATTTTATAAGGGAGATTTATTAAAATTATATAATGAAAAATAAGAAAGAGACAAATCCAGTTATTATGTCAACGGACACATTTAATTTTACTGTTCAAAGTTGGTGAAAAAACTATGAAACTCACCTGACATTAAAACTCGGAATCCAAACCCAAAACTGAACTGGATTTAAGGAGATATGTTCAGGGTCGCCTCAGTACGAGTACCTATAAATATTGCTCCCGAGTTTGTGTTTGAAATATTGATAAGAAGCTTTGGCTCAGAACAATAGACTTAAAAGACGCCATTTTTAGAGAGAGAAAGCTTGTGAGGTCACTCAAAATCTTTTAGAGAGAGAAAATCAATGGAAAAAACAACAGCATCATGCTTCAAATTCATCACCTGCGCCGGAGATTCCTTTGATCACGACGATATCGGAGTTCCCGAAGTATATCAATTCAACTAAATTTACTTTTAATTGCATATGATGTTAAATTTACAATCTGCATTTTATCGTGCTCTGTTTCAACTGTTTGCCGCTCTAAATTTTAACAGGATCTCTGAGTGTGGGTTTAAGTTTGTTTCAAGCCTGGATTTTGTGATCAATGAAAACTCAGTGATGTCTTTTTCATTTCCTTTTTACAAAATGAAATCCACTTCAAGCATTTACAGGGGATTCAAGGGTGGCTTAATTTGTCGTCGCATAATTAAAGTTAGAATCTAGGTTGAAGAATTCGATCATTCTTCTCTTGATTGAATTGTCATTTTTCGTGTCTGAATTCAAGCATGCTAGGAGGATTTAAGGATGGATGAATTTGTTGCCGCATAATTTAGTTTGAAATCTAGTGTGGAGAATTTGATCATTGTACTCTTAATTGGATTGTCGTTTTCATGTCCGAATTCAAGCATGTTATTTAATTTTGTCGCTTTCGTGCCCCAATTTTTAAGAGAGTCCATACGATCACCTCTATATAAGCACACACATTTATTGCAACGAGACTGAGGGTAAGTGGCTGAAGTTCTTAAGCGTATGGATTGGGTATAGGGCTTTATTAGATATTAATTAATTATCTATATGATTAAACGGAAGTGCAATTGTTTTACATCATTTTTTGGTGTAAGAATGACTTCAGGTTGGTCAAACTGATTTTCATTACTTACCTTCTTCTAAAGTTGATGATCAAACTACTTTCTTGTTATGACTGCACATTGGTCATTTTGGATATTATAATCTTCAAAAATGTGCCTGCATCCATTACCCATATGGTGGATAAGTGATGCATTTTGGTATCGCGTTCAAGATAACTTGACCAAAAAATTTTTGAAATCTGATTTCTTGCATTTGCTAGATTTTATGTATATATATATGCACTATGCATGCGTTTGAATTGAGTTGATACGATCATTTGAATCTTGACTGAACTCGAGATGTAGGGAAATAAGACATTGCGTTTTATATTTCGGAAAGGCTGAAAACTTTGTTATTTCTTACAAGTTTATACGAATCTTTTTGGCAGAGCAAGGGTTCAAGTGGGCGTGGATGGAGTTTCCGAAAAAGATCCACTAGCCATCGAGTACTGAGTAACACCGTTATCTCGGAAGCACCTTCTTGTGCAAACCAAGAAAATTCAGAATTAACTGCTGCGAAATCTCAAGTGCAGCCTAACTTAACCATTTCCGAGAATACTTCTTTAACTCGATGCGCAAAGGAGACAATCGAATTGTCTGCTCAACCAGGCACAAAATTCATAAAATATACTGAGAGCTCACGAGTGGATGCATCCGAAAGTGATGATGAATTGGTCATTTGTCGTGCAAACAACTTAGACTCCAATTCATGCAAATCAACAACACCTCCTTCCAGTCCTCAGTTGCAAAGTGTTGAAGAATCATATATAACCTATGAGATAACAGAATATGCTCTTATTAGGACCACAGAAACAGATCAGATCTTGGATCCGGAAGCAAAAAATCTTGCAAATAAGGAGGAAACAGGATGCGGTCTTGACATACCTGCTGAACAATCTGACTCTGAGGCAACAGAGTTTTCAAGAAAGGCAAGTCATCCATCTTTTATTGGCACAGAGTCAAAATTTGAAGAGTTAAGTTCAGCTGGATCTTCTGTAAACTTAACAACTTCATTCAGTCAAGACCAGGGAGTTAATTCCACTTTGGACAAGGTTTCTTCTTCTAGTGTTCAACTGTTCAGTCCTAAGGATATTGGATTGGATGACAATTCCATGTCCAATGCTACAGCTGTCCAAACGGGTAGCTCTGAATGTGGTACAGAACTTTCCATTTGTTCGAGCCTTGATTCCCCTGATAGGCCAGATGTCGAAGAAAATAACCCCAAGAAGGAAACTAGCATTTTGGGATTTCCATTTCTTCGACCCCTGATTCCCCTGATAGGCCAGAGGTCTGAAGCCACCCACCCGATGGAAAATTCATCCCCTGCAGCATCTCCAACAAGCTGTAGAACCATCCTGGAATCCAAGAACGGGAAGGGTGAGAAAGGCGAGTCCAATCAGAAGAGCAGGTCTTCAAGAATCCCCTGGGAGCACAAGGAGCGTAAAAATGGAATGAGATGCAACTCTTTTGGTTCAACAAGATCATATGACCATGCAAATCAGGAACCACGAGATAGTAGTAGCAGTAATTCCTTACCAAGTTACATGCAAGCTACTAAATCCGCAAGAGCCAAAGCCATCATTAACAGCTCTCCAAGAACAAGTCCAGGTGTGCATAACAAAGATATTGACATCAACAAGAGGCTATCTCTCCCGGGTACCGACGGAAGCCAAGGATCTTTTCGTATCCAGCGCTCTCTGTCTCAGGTGCAGCAGAAGGCCAAGGGAAATGAGACCCACTCTCTACTAGGTATTACCTAATCTTATGCAATGTTCATATTTTCTTATGACTATAGTGTCTACTAAGATTATAGTTCACTTTAGATGGTTTAAAAAATTGAATTCATTACAAAGACAACAGTTTTCTACAAGTCAGGTGGTATAGTAACTTGTTTGTTTTACCATCTAATTAACAAATTTCACTGACCTGTATGCTTTTGGTCTTGATCCGCCTTGCTTTTCCGTTACTATTACTAGGAATCATATGTATGGTAATAGATACGCAATAACAACCATTAGCAAGATAAGAACTTCTATGCAGTCTTTGTAAATTATTTCATCCAATGTTTTTGATCAATGTCCCCAAAATTGTACAATTAAAAGTTAATTCTTCGTATCACCTCGTATTAACTTTTAGCTTGTTATGTATGCTGATTGATGTCATTTTAATTGTTTCAGAGCGGAAGTGGCGGCGGTAGACATAGCACCCTGTGGAGTTGGATCGAGCTGATTATATTGGCTTATACTGGATGGTCTCTGGTGCTGCTGTGCGGAGTCTGTTGCATGTGAGGCTGAAAAAAGATTGCTTGGTCTTACTATTTTTGATGGCCGAGATTTAGAGAGTGATTTTGAATACAAACTAAAGCAATTTTCTATTGCGCTAATGGCAAAATCATACCACGAATTGTAAGCTTTTTGCGGATTGCACCATAAATTGTAATTACAAGCAAAATGCACCATAAATTGTAACTTTTTTTGCAAGCTGCACCACAACACACATTATAAGGTTTTTTTTAGGGTATTTTGGACAGTTCAAGTTTTAAAAAATTACTTTTGCAAATTGCACCACCAGAAAATCGCCCTAAAAACTAAAGCAGCAAATCTAAGAAAAACAAAAAGAAACGAAACAACGTCCCTCAAAAAAAGAGATGTTAAGCAGAATGAATTGAAACAAAGATCAACCTTACAAATAAAGGACTTGCCTAAATCTGTAACAGCAGTAGATTTTGTGTTTCTGGTTCTGTAATTTTTCGATTTTCTGTAACTCACACATAATCAGAAATTATTAAGATGAAAAACTCCAACTTGTAACCAAAAAATAAGACACATTAAACAACAATTTAACATCAAAATTACAGCATAAAATGGTTTCACAGGGATTCTCTTAGCATCAAAATAACAACATAAATCTCCAATTTGCTGTTTCATTTTTGAGGGATGCTATTTCGTTCCTTTCTTTTTGTTTCTTCCGATTAGCTGCTTCAGTTTTTAGTTTAGCTTTGTTTTTTTGTTTTTCTGTTTTTTTTTTTTTTTTTTAAATCTGGGGTTTGAAGAAAAACGTCTTTGATTGTGAAGGGCAATTTTCTGATGGTGCAAATGCAAAAAGTAATTTTGTAAAACTTGGGATTGTCCGAAATACCCTTAAAAAAACCTTATAATGTGTGTTGTGGTGTAATTTGCAAAAAGGGTTACAATTCATGGTGTATTTTGCTTGTAATTACAATTTGTGGTGCAATCACCAAAAAACTTACAATTCGTGGTATGATTTTGCCATTAGCTCATTTTCTATTTGCCAAAATGGGCAGACCACAGCATGGTTTTTCTTAAGTATACTGTTTAGATTTTTTTTTTTGTTAGAACATTTGTTGAGATATTTGTTTTGGAGAAAGCAGTCTTCTTTATGGTTGCGCTTATATCAGTATGTTCTTTTAACTCCCGCGAAGAATTCGTTTATTGTATTATTCATATAAATCTGAACTTTGAAACTGTTACAAACCAAGTTCTCCCGTATTTTCAAATTTTTTGCACTAAATTACTCATTTTTTTTCATTTTTTATTTCACGAGATCCTGGTATTTTCGTAAATCTTCTGGTACGAATTTCCTCATGTTTTAAAAAACTTTTCACCAAATCCTCTCATGTTATTTTTTTAAACAAAAATTCTCTTCTCATTTTCAAAACCATGCACCAGACTTTCTAATTAAATATGAAATGCAAATTTTACATTCCCAATTCATTTTTTATTAACATTATAGTTTTTTTAATAATAGGAGGGGTTTTCGTACAAGTTTCTTATAAAAAGAGGGAGTTTGGTGCAAAAACATTCTACGACGTAATTAAGACAGTTTTTAAAAATACAAAGAGGTTAGAAACATTTATACGAAAGAATCTGGTGCAGATTTGTAACACAAATGGGTTTTATGCATTTCCTCTAAAAAAAAATGATGAATCTATTGTTGTATAAAAGAAATAATATACCGTTCTTTGAATTATTATAAACCAAAATAATTTTTGGCAAAAAATAAAATAATATCCGTGTGCTATGCTATGTTGTACGTACACTTCACAAAAATAAAAAATGCACGTGTCGGATACATTTAGGACACGACATGCGTCGGACACATTTAGGACACGACACGCGTTGGACACGTGCCTGACATGCCATGTGGCGTGTCGATAATTAAATTAAAAAATACGGACCAGTGTGTCGGACACGTTTTTAGGGCGTGTGTGACACGTTTTCGACACATATTTATTTTGCAAACTTTAAGTACTTTATGGCCCAAGATACAATACCTATAAATAAAAGATAAATACACAAAAATTACAATCAAAAGCTAAGAAAAAGAAATTAGGAATGAGTTGAAAGTTTAATATCAAACTTTGAAAATTCTTTGTAAGTCGACTGTTAAAAAATCTTTAACTTCAAGCTTGATTTTTTCTTTTTTTATTTATTTTACTGTGTACGCTTGAATCTTCTTTCTCTCTATGATTTCTTCCTTTTACTTCAAAATCAACTGGTTTTGTTTTTTAAAATTTATTTGCATTTACATGTAAGACTTGAGTTTATATGGATATTTTATTTACATTTATACTTTTTGTTCGTGTTTGAATTTATATATGTTCAGTCTTAATTTATGTGTACACTTAAAAATATTAATAAGACGATTTAATATATATATATATATATATATATATATATATATATATATATATATATATACACACACACACACATACTATACAAATTAAAACGTGTCCATGACGTATCGTGTCCTACAAAATTTTGAAAATCCGTGTCCCCGTGGCTGTATTGTGTCATATATGTGTTCACGTGTTCGGATGAGGTTTGGAAGAGAGAACTCCACAAAGACCCATAAGGTTTGAAGAAATTGTAGGAACGCCCCCTCATGTTTTGAAAATTACTCATAAAACACCTTAACACACACACCACATTTAAGGCACCTAATAATCACACATTACACCTGAAATGCCTTAAAAAAAGGCACATTACACCTAAATAATAGTTGCGGCATTTAAATGACTAAATCCACTAAAAACCACGCCTTACACCTTAAACCTTACACCTAAATCACATAAAAAATACACACTACACCTAATCACCTGAAAGACAATATAGCCCACCTAAACCACCAAAAAAACATACACAACAACAAATAACATAAACGAAGACATACTACACCTGAAAAATGGATAAGACGCTTAAGACACCTAAAAAACACTCTACGCATAAAACACCTAGAAATACATACACTAATACTTATACGAGTATATGAGACATATCTTACGACATGAATACTCTATTTTAATTTTCATATTACATAATATAAATAATATCATTTTGTAATACATCCATATTTACTCTATAGCATATTTTTGTTATTAATTAATAAAATGTAAACATACAATTAATCTAATTATTTAATAAAAATGTTATTTTAACATATTAAATGTTTAATAATATTTGAATTATCATGCAAATCATTTAATGTCCGAGTTGTATGAGTGCATGTAAGTGGCGGGGCGTCGTGGCAATGGTTAACGGTGGGGCATCGACAGGGGCGGAGCCACCCACAAGGCTTGGGTGGGCTCCGACCCTGGGTCAATTTGTGGCCCAAAGCTTATATTTATATGTAATTATAGTTTAGCCTATGAATAATTCTTTAAAGATCAAGTAAGTCCTAATAAGAAATATGAAATTAAGGTAGCTTAATTTAATATATTTGTTAACCCATTTGAAGCCAACTTCATTAAATTAGAAGAGCATTTTATCCCAAATTAAGTATGTTTTGCAGTAGCATTAATTGTTTTACTAAAATATATTATAGCAAACTTAGAATAAATTAGAAACCATGTTTTTCTCCTAAAATAAATAGAAATTTTGTTTTCATCAAATCTGAAACCTCACTTCAATTTCAAGATGTCACCAAGTAGTACTTCGTGATTCTTTTGTTTTTTTTTTTCTTTTAAGGAATGTATTCCTAAAATTTTTCTATAGTATTTTTCTATTTATATACATGAAAGTCTCTATTTTTTATTTTTCATACATATATTAGCAGATAGCATGGTTATCGATTTGATAATTGATAAATCTTATTTTCTTAACCAAAAGGTGCAAATGCAAAAGACTTTTTACTCAACTTGTTTAATGATATATATTCATTTTTTAACATGATTTTCATTGTCCTTTACACATTTAATATTTAAGTTTTTTAAAAAAAATACATTTTTATTCATTGCACTAGGCTTTTAGTAGCCCAGGGTCAAAAAAAATCCTAGCTCCGCCCCTGTCTCGCCGTTTGCATCGGATTTAATTAGTGATGACTATTGTAGTAGGGAATTTTTCAAATTCTGTTGACTTTCGGGTCTTGAACTCTTTGTACATTCTTTTATTTTCTTCTATATATTATTTGAGGTTGGGTGGTTGTTTGTGTTCCGAGAGTGTCAACCTAGTTGGGATTCATGGTAGCTCACAATCTCCTTGTCTCCACCTTTCACTTAAAAAAAAAAAAAAAACAGTAGCTACAAAACTTGGAAAGTATATAACAAATTGCTTTGCAAAGGTTGATGCAAACGGTCCACAAAATATTAATTTAGTTTAATTTATTATGTGTATCTTATTCAGAGTAGGTGTTTTGGTTTTTTATTTAATTGTTGTAGCTTTATTTTATTTATTTTCAGAATGGAGTAATATTTCTTTTCTATTATATCGTATGACATTAGCAACTTTAAATACATCCAACAATAAACAAGTGTACATTTTAATTTTTAAACAAGTATAATTATAAAAACTTATGATTCACTCGGCATTATTTCCTATTATTGTTTTCAGTATAAGGTATATGGCAAGCAAATAAATCTTAACAACCAAATTTTGTTGCTAAGAACAAAATATTTTTTATTGAAATTGATTGAAATTTGAATTATAGTTTTCATTTGGTGTGTGTATATATATATATATATATATATATATTAATAACTACTAAACAATTTATGGTGCTATAAATTTAAGTGAATTTTTTTTTTTTATCGGACAAGAAAAAATTCCATTAAAGGGAGTACAAGGGGTACTCCAACCCGAATCAAAACAAATACAGCAGCACAACCGAGAGTTTAGCAACAACTAAGACATTGCAAAGGATTGATTACCCAATCATGAAAGGAGAAAGAAAAATGCGTAATCCTAGCTTAACCAGTACCATATCTAACTTGAACAACTTCCACAATATTTTGAGGATTAACATCAGCACCTTGGAACTCTTTCCTGTTTCTCGCTTTCCAAATCTCCCAAATGATACAAAACCACAACATTTTCCACTCTTTCTTCCATTTGCTTATTGGATAAAGACCCCCAAACTGAGTGAAATGCTCTCTAGGACAGTTATGCATCACTGACTCAACCCCGATCCATGATAAGCAAGAACTCCAAATCTGAAATGAGAGGTTGCATTCAAAGAAAATATGAGATGAAGTTTCTGCTGTCAATCCACAGAACCCACACTCCAGCTTTCCATTCACTGCCTCCACTCCTCTCCTTTCCAAATTACTTTTAGTTGGAACTCTGTTATAAATCAGTTTCCATTCAAATGCACTAGTTTTAAATGGCGCTTGTGTACTCCAAAATTCACAAAAGAACTTTCTGCATTTATCATCCTCATTTCTTTGAAAAAGTGCATAGCCCGCCTTAACCGAATAAATTCCAGATTTGTCACCATTCCATATCCAACGATCCTCTACAAATAAAATATCTCTAAAAGTAAAACTAATTAAAGTTAGAAAATATTAAATTAAAAGCTAATGTGAACAACCAATTTGTTATAACAAAATAAACTCCAATTTTAAACTAAGTATAATTATATTAAATACACATTACAATATGGATTCTAAGAAACAAATTTGGTTTGGTGTTTTCCTTTCAAAAACCATTTGACCCGATTTATTTCTAAGTTTATGGCTATTATCATATATAGAAAGTCAATTACTAACAGAAATTTAAGGAGATTTTCCAACTAACTAATATATCTTACAAACATAGAACTTTAACAAACCTTTAGGTGAGGGTAGTTTTGGCACTTCAAAGTTTTTGCTCTAGAAGCAACATTATCTGCTTTGGCAATATTGTCGGCCAATAAAATTACCGTACCAATTGAACCGTTGTTATCGGTACGGTATATATCAATTATTTTGGACACCTCTATGTTTAACAATCTTAACTAACAAAGCTGAACTGAATAGTAATGATTGCTTAACTGAATCAAATCACAAGATTAATTAAGGGTTGACCTTTCGAAGACACCAATTAGCTAGAGTAGGTACTATTCACCTAACTGCAATTAGGTATCTTTATCACTTCATATTAAATGTGACTTGCAAATTGTATATGTTTCAAGTGTTTGTTGTCCAATAAGGGAAAGAATTTAATATTTTTGGAGCTTACTTATTTTGCAGCACTGTTAATAATATTCCTAATAATACACTAAACTTTTCATTATGAGTTAATATGTCTCTAAAGGTATTGCCTTCATTTTCAATGTACGTATTGCATCAATTTTCTTATACTGATGGTGTGCATGCATTGAAGTTCAAAACACGTTGATTTTATACTATATGCATACATACAATACGACTATTTATCTATTAGTTTGTAGAAAGTTAGTGTGTGTAAATAAAATTTCAAATCATTAACTGCACCACGTTACATAATTTCCTTAAGAATAATAAAGAAAAACTTGTGGAAAAGGAGAAAAAGATTCTACGATATTATCGATAAACATTGGAGGGGAAAGAAGAAACAAACAAATCCAGGTTATCATGTCAACGGACACATTTAATTTTGCTGTTCAAATTTGGTGAAAAAGCAATGAACTCACCTAGCATTACAACTCGGAATCCAAAACCAAAACTGAACTGGATTTAAGGAGAGATTTTGAGGTCCGCCTCAGTCTCAGTACCAGTACTATATATATTGCTCATGTGTTTGTGTTTGAAATATTCATAAGAAGCTCTAGCCTGAGAACAATAGACTAAAAAAACGCCATTTTTAGAGAGAGAAAGCTTGTGAGGTCACTCAAAATCTTTTAGAGAGAGAAAATCGATGGGGAAAACAACTTCATCATGCTTCAAATTCATCACCTGCGCCGGAGATTCTGTTGATCACGACAATATCGGAGTTCCCGAAGTAGATCAATTCAACTAAATTTACTTTGATTCTATATGCTTTTAATTTTGAATTCTGCATTTTATGGTGTTCTGTTTCAAATGTTTGATGGTCTAAAATTTTGACAGGATCTCTGCGTGTGTGTTTAAGTCTATTTCAACTTTCAAGCAGATGATTTTCGGTGGTGTAATTGGCGATTTTGGTTTAAATTTATGTTTGGCTGGATTTTGTGATCAATGAAAACTCAGTGATGTCTTTTCCATTTCCTTTTACCTATATGAAATCCAATTCAAGCATTTTACAGGGGATTGAAGTGTGGCTTAATTTGTCGTCACGTAGTTAAATTTATAATCTAGAATGGAGAGTTTAATCATTTTTCTCTTGATTGAATTGTCGTTTTTCGTGTCTGAATTCAAGCATGTTAGGAGGATTTAAGGATGGTTTAATTTGTTGCCGGATAATTTAAATTTGGAACCTAGTGTGGAGAATTTTATCTTTCTTCCCTTAATTGGATTGTCGCATTCTTGTCCGAATTCAAGCATGTTATTCTAATTTTGTCGTTTTCGTGTCCCAATTTGAGAATATTACGAGAATCTAAGGATGGCTAAATTCGTTTTCCCGTTTCTTAATTTGGAATCCAGTGTGGAGTATTCAATCATTCTTCTCTTAACTGACTTGTCATTTTATGTATCAATTCTAAGAACGTTAGGAGGAGTTAAAGATGGTTTAAATCTTTATCGTCTTTTATAATTTGGAATCTAAGGTGGAGAATTTAACCAATCTTCTCTTAATTGGATTGTCTCTTTCGTGCCCCAGTTTTTCTAAGAGAGTTCATTAGATCACCTATGTCCAAGCACACACATTTATTGCAATGAGACTGAGGGCAAGTGACTGAAGTGTTCAAGGCTATGGTTTTCGTAGCAGTGTGTGCTTTGTTAGATATTGATTAATTATTTAATATGATTAATGAAAGCGTAGTTGTTTTACATCATTTTTGGTGCAAGAGGAACTTCGGGTTGGTGAAACCAACCATATGCCATTGGTTTGGCTGTGTCGATATAATTTTCGTTACTCAACTTCTTCTGAATTTAAGATCAAACTGCTTTCCTGTTATGAGTTTTATGACTGAGCATTGTCAAGGTGATATTCTAATTTTCAAAAATGAACCTGCATCCGTTACCGATGATAAATAACTGATGCCTTTTGGTATCGCATTCAAGACAACTTGACCGAAAAGCTTTTGAAATCTAATTTCTTCTTGTATTTGCTAAATTTCATATATTTGCATTATGCATGCATTTGAATTGAGTGATACGATCTTTTGAATCTTGACTGAACTCGAAATGTAGGGAAATAAGATATTGTGTATTATATTTTCGAAAGGCAATTTAGTTATTTCTTACAAGTTATACGGATTTTTTGGCAGAGCAAGGATTCAAATGGGCGTGGATGGAGTTTCAGGAAAAGATCCACTAGACATCGAGTATTGAGTAACAACGTTATCTCGGAATCATCTTCTAGTGCAATTCAAGAAAATCCAGAATTGACTGCTGCGAACTATCAACTGCAGCCTAATGTGACTGTTTTCGAGAATACTTCTTTGACTCAATGCACAAAGGAGATGTTCGAGTTGTCTGCTCAACCACTCCCAGAAGTATCAGATAACATGGCTCCCGCAGAAGATGGCAGTCAAGAAGATGCAACAGTTGATGATTCTAGTATCATCATAATCCAGGCTGAAATTAGGAGATCACTGGTATGCCTTTATGCCATGTTATACTTCTTTCATTTGGAATTAGTCAGAAAAAGTTGTCTATCATTCTTCTTGTTTGTTACCAGGCTAGAAGATTGTTATTGAAGCATAAGAGCGTAATCAAATTGCAAGCACTTGTACGAGGACATATAGCTCGGAAGCAAGCTGTTGAAACTCTTCGAGGTGTCCAAGCCATTGTCAGAAACAGGGAGACAGCTGTCCAAATGGGTGGTTCTGAATGTGGCACTGGGATAGAAGAAAGTGCGCCAACGAAGGAATCCAACATTTTGGGATCCACTCCTTCTTCCTTACTTGCCATAGACTCTCTGCAACTTCAGCACAGGCCAGATGCAAATCCAAGTGGCATGCCACTGAAGTTGGAGACTGAAGGGACTGACCTGATGGAAAAGTCATCACTTGCAGCATCTCCAACAAGCTGTAGAACCATCCCTGTATCCCAAGCTACACCAGCTAGCCAAGTTTCAGTCGAACCCAAGAAAGGAAGGGGTGACAAAGGCGAGGCGAATCAGAAGAGCATGTCTTCAAGAATCACCTGGGAGCAGAGGAAGCGTCAAAATGCGAAGATACGCTACTCTTTTGGTTCAGCAAAATCATATGACCATGCAAACCAGGAACCCAGAGATAGTAGTAGCAGTAATTTCTTACCGAGTTACATGCAAGCTACTGAATCCGCAAGAGCCAAAGCCATCATTAAGAACTCTCCAAGATCAAGTCCAGGTCTGCATGACAAAGATATCTATATCGAAAAGAGACTCTCTCTCCCTGGTACTGACAGAAGGCAAGGATCTCCTCGTCTCCAGCGCTCTCTATCTCAGGCGCAACAGAAGGCCAAGGGATATGAGACCCACTCTCTACTAGGTATTACCTTCACTTATGCAATGTTCATATTTTTTGTGATTACTAGTGTTTGCTGAGATTCTTGCGCCTTTTAGATGGTTTAAAAAAATTTAATTCATTACGAAGACAACAGTTTTCTACGATCTAGGTGTTATATTTGTGATACCATTTAATGCACAGATTTCACTCATGACCTGTATACTTTGGTCTTGATCCAGCTTGTTTTTCCTTTAATATTAGGAATCATACCCATGATATAATAGACACCCATTAACAAATTTGCGTTCTATAATTAATTTTTTTTTCATCAATAATACATTTTACTACAATGGGTAGATATTTCGGCCATTGGTCATTAGTTTCACATATAGTGTGTAAATTATTTTACCTCTATACTTTTGTCTTGGGTTGTGTAAAAACCATAGGATCACAGGTAACTCTATCCATATTGAGTGCAAAGCATATTTTAGGAGAACAATTATCATTTGTCTGAAGAATTTTATTTTTTAGGAGGTAGTCCTTAACATCTATGATAATGATCGCTAGACATGTTATTTCCTTATACTATGTGGCATAAATGAATGGCTCAATATCGAAAAATTAATCTGCATCTCTAGGTCTCTTGATTCACTCTGGTATACACTTGCAATATAAGTTTGCTATTTAAGAACTTCTACATTGTCCCTGAAAATTATTTCGTCCAATTTTAATGTCCCTGAAAATTATTGTTTGTACAAATATTTGTTAATTCTTCGTATCACCTCCTACTAACTTTTAGCATGTCATGGGTGCTGATTGATGTCATTTTACTTGTTTCAGAGCGGAAGTGGCGGCGGTAAATATTATAGCACTCCGTGGAGATGGAGCTAATTATATTGGCTCATACCGGATGGTTTTTGGTACTTTGTGCTAGTTGTCGTGCGGATTCTGTTGCGTGGGATTGCCTGTGATACTGAAAACAGTATGCATGGCATTTTTATTTTTGCATATAAACTACATCAATTATTTATTTGATGACATTTTGTTTTGCCAAAATGGTCATACTACAGCATGATTTTGCTCAAGTACTTTCTGAATATTTGTTATCTGAGAAAGCAGTCGTCTTTATGACTGCACTTAAAGTCTTTATGACTGCACTTAAATCTGTCTGTTTTCTTTATCTCCCGCGATGAATTTGTTTATTGTATTATCCAATCTTAAACTTGAAACTCTTACGACAAATCTCGGAAAGAGGGGAAAATGTGTAAATCATGTGCACAAAATTCCCTCATGTTTTTAAAAACTTTGCACTAATTCATTCATCTTTTTTTGCAGAAAATCTCTTTGCGTAGAATTTTTATGCACGAAATTCTCTCGTATTTTTAAATTCTTTTGCACCAAATCACTCGTGTTTTTCTTTTTTTTTTTTTTTGCACGAAACCTCCTTTCGTTTTCAAAAGTCATGCACGAGACTTCCTAATCATATATGAATTGTATATATTTTACCTCCCCGATTCATGCAATTTTTCATAAAATGAAAAGATATAATGCATAGGTTTTTATAATAGGAAGGGATTTTGTGCGAATTTCTAATAACAAGAGAGAATTCGGTGCAAAAAATAACAAGAGAGACAGTTTATAAAAATACATAGCTGTGAAAAATCTAGACAGAAGGATTTGTTGCAGGTTTTTAATAACACAAATGGATTTTATGTATACATGTACTGTAAATTATAATTTTAATAAAACTGGCAGTTTTATTTAATTTGCACCTAATTATAAACTTTTTGTTCTTTTCTTATTTCACTACTTAATTTGATAATAATTTATTTATGACTTGTCATCCTACTTTCTAATATTTTAACTCATTTTTTTCTATTATAAAAATTAAAGTCAAAGATATTAGAAACACTTTAAATCAAAATTTTAACATTAAGAAAGCCTGCAATAAAATAAAATAAAAAATCTATATTAAATAAGCTTCATGTAACATATTTGTAAACTGTAATAAGAAAAACATGTAATAGGAAAAACACTCTGAGGAAAAAATAGACAACTTAACTTATTCCTTTAAAATTATGAGGTGGTTTTGTTTCTTTTTTCATGTCCAATTACTATTTTTATAACGAGCTAATAATACTTAGATATACAATTATATATATATGACAGATATATAGGCACAAAAAGATACTTGTGTTCTTTGTTCATTAACATATATATCTGTCACATGATTCTTTTGTTACCTGTGCAAATTGCAAAAACTTAGAAAGGTTTTTCTTTTCTAGGTTTTTTCCGCTTTTTTTTTTTTTTTTTGGTTCTACCAATTGAGTGTTATCTCCTCTTACGAATAACAAGGTATTTTTGTGCTATTAGCTCAAGAATATCACATTTTCTATTATAACAAAAATGTAAACCAATATTGGTTCTGTGAGCTTTAAAATGTTTTCTACAAGCAAACAGATATAATATTTTAACTAAGAATTAATAAAAAAATTAAGAAAGCCTAAAAGTAGATGCAATATCTCAAATAAATGGTATATCAAAAAAAATAAAAAAAAAATGGTAAGAGTCTTAAAGAAAGGCCTAATATTGATTAGAGTTTAGGGTTTTGATTTTATTCTTTCACAATTAAAATATGTACTTTAATGCTAAACTTAAAAATACAGGCAAACAATATTTTACCTTAAGAGTATCATATAGAAGCAATTTGCAATTAGCCCCCTTCAAATTTTACCCATGCATAAATAGCACGACTTAACACTACAACAAAAATAAGATTTAATGACATTCAAAAATGTCATATGAAGAGTATTTAGTGACAATTTGAGTTATCGTGGCATTTTTAATAAATGTCACCTGTAGCGATGTAGTTAAAACTACAAGTGTCACTATATTATCTCTTTAGTTGCATTAATGAAATGACATGTAACATAAATATTTTGACATTCTAGAATGCCACGGTAAGTTAATAAGTTGTCATTATAAAATGTCACAAATAGTTAATTTTCTGACCCTGTATAGAATGACACCATTGACACCTATAGTTGCACCAAAAAATGCCACAACCGCATATGATCTGTGACATTTCTCATTGCCAGAAAATGTGTTAATTTATGTTTTTAAATGTCATAATTTTTTCATTTAGTGACATTTCACATGTCACTCATAACATTAAAAACCCTACCATAGAATGTCACTAAAAATGTCTAAACGGCATTGTATAGTGCCATTATAATCCTCAATAATGAGCTCGTAAAATAACTAAAAAGAAACCATTAAACAATGCCACGACAAAACTAAATTAATTGACACTGCAAACTATCCGAGAAATGTATAAAATAACAATACATGCTTAAAACATATCAAAATTAACATACAGCAGAAACACTTCATAAATATCATACGTCTTTATTGATGGACAAAGATTTGATAGATCATTTGTCAATATTGTTCAAATCTGAAATAATACAATAAATCAAAAAGAACTACAAATTTCTACTCAAATATGAAAGAACATTGAGACTGTTTGTTCCATTGTTTATGGGAGAACACAAGAGTCGATCCTCCAAAAGTTATCTGAATCATCCATAAAAGCCAGCACTGTGTTCTTTTTAGTCTGCAAGAGAGCAAGTTTATAAGATGATACTATTTCTTAAATTTAAGATGTTAAAGATTGAAGCTACGTACTATGTACATTTATAAGCCACGCAGTATTCATAGAACTTCAAAATATAAGTCTTACTTTCAACACATTCACCAAACTACCGGTATCAAAGTAGCACAATCTATAAACAGAGCAAGCAAGCATAGGAAGTGATGTGTTTCCTTTCTGTGTCACATAACAAGAACATTATTTGATTGGCAATAGTACAGTGTGAATGATATATATATATATATATATATATATATACAAAGTATCAAACTCTTACCTCTACATCATGTAGCTACCTTCAGATTTCATAAGCTTCAAGAACTGAAATTTTTTTGCAATCACAAAGATTATAGGCCAAGTAATGGCAAGAAGTATATGGATATAGAAGTTACAGAGAAGTGTATATAAGAAGTAACAAAATAAAAAGATATAACTGAAAAAATGTACGAATAATCTAAGTAATTCATGAGTCCTCCGCAGCTACAAAAACATATTTAAGCTTGCATTCCTGTCCTCCAAGACCTGCTTAGTAATTTAGTATGTTTGACGTAAGAAGAACATCAAAAGACACATATAAATTGTGAGATAATTGGAAAAAATAAATTTAAATTTACTTGAATATTTAAAGTAGATCATACTGTTCTTCCTCATTAAAGTTGCATTCAACATTTTCAGAATCTTCATCCCTTGCTATCAGCTGAACATATACATCTTCTAGGAACAAATAGATTATACACTTCTTCCTCATCCATTCTCCAGAAGTCTCTGTTTTCCATTTATTTATTTTAACTTGGAAAATCAAAAACTATGAGATAATCATATGCAACTTCATGGACCACTGGTAAAAAAAAGCATGTACATTTTCAAGAGCAACTGATTTTTTCCTTCGCACTTTCGAAACAATGTCGAGAAACTTCTTTTAGAATCATTGCTTTCTATCGAAATCCAAAAAACCTCATAATAGAATTAGAGATATGAATGTCAATATGATACATAATAATCCACATACAAGCTCCTGAAAATATAAAAACATTGTATTGATACACAACTTAGTGTTTCGAATTGGATCTTAAATAAACCAACAATAACTTGATGATCCAAATTCACCATTTCATTCCTTTTCAGCATATTTAAAATTTATGTCAATCGTTAAATACAAATCAGCGACACATTATCAATATACTCAGCATATATAATAATTCACTTGAGTACCAGGTGACCCTTTTTGTTCCCTACCTTGTACAACACGACAGGGATCACCTAAGTTTCCATTTCATAAAATTCTCAGTTTCATCAAAGTTTTACTACTCAACTTGCATATGTGCGTATTGTGGCTATGGAAATTATTGAAGTATCTAGATTAAGTAATTATATTCTTTGACTAGAGTGATGTACAGTATAACAAAGAATTCTGACTCCTCCACCGCATAGCCCTAATAAATATTATCTAAAAAGTCACTTGACATATTTTTCAATCACTGGAGAATTTTATCAAACATCTTCTAAGCATATACAGTGGCAACCGAAAAAACAAAAGAAAACAAGACAATCACTTGTCAAACTACAACTGAACAAGAAATCAAAGGCGAAATTGCTTACGCAAGATGTTCATGTATGCTTCTCAGGAGAACACCTCCGTCCACTGACCTCCTCTTTTCCCCAATCCTTCTCCTTCACTTTTTCTGCATCAATTAACAATTAAAAATAAACAATCATGTTCATTGACATTACACACACAAAAAAAAACTCAATTTGGTTGATGATGAAGATGGCTCCTCCCTTTGGCCATTTCTATTTTTCGAACAAATTATTTAAAAATCTCTGAAACCCTAGCGATTTGAAAATAATACAGGTCGGGGAAGAAGAAATTGAATCGAAGGGAACGAGATTTTTCTCCCAAGGAAACGAAAAGGAAGAGATTAATTAAGAGCGAATTAGGTCACCATCCTCTTAAATGTAAAACTGCCAAAAATTATAATGTCATCTTAACTAACCTATTGTGACATTTGGAAAATTGCCAAAAATTATAGTGTCATCTAACTGACCTATTGTGGCATTTGACATGAAAAATCGATCCAATAATGTTCAGTTGTACCTGTAATTGAAATAGATTGAATAAAATGTTGATTGAGTTTGAGGATTGTATGCTGAAGCTGGATTGTGATTTGTCATACTTGGAGAAAATAGAAATAGACTAATGCTGCTTTTGCTAAGTACAGTCTTTGATTCTGTAGAATATTGTTTTATTGGAACCTCTCTGCTTGAGTTATGCTAAAGATATCGAATTTGAGAGGACATGTTTTATGCAATAAGAAGCTACAATTTTTTACCAAGAACTCTTGATGCAAAGGTAAGTTATTTATGACAATAGGAATTTTATTTAATCGAAGAGTGTTCCTCAAGCTTTTAATAAATTGTGAACTTTCAGGCTTTAAGTCTTGATCAGTGTATCCTACACTTTCTTGCTGAGATTTTCTTTTCTAACCGAAAAGTTGGTTTCTCCAATGGCTTAACAATTGATGTATATAAAAAGGACATAGCTTCAAGAAGCGTATTCATCGTTACTGTTATTCACAATTGTAAATGGGCTAATCAACCATTGTTTGAAACTTTTACACTTGACATTGCTGTTTTAGCATTGCTCTGCGATATACATTGTTTACGTGATACCTCTTGCAATCATTCTAGCTCACTTTATATGCTACAAACATATACATTCTTATTTACCTTTCTCGTCATAATTTTCAGTTGGGCATAGCTATTGTGAATGATTTCAAGAGTATTGTAGGGGATAGAAAATATGGGACTACAGGTACTTTTTACTACTAAATTTTATTTGATCAATTTATCTCTAATTTTGATAAATATATGGTGTTTTGGGTGTTGCCTTGCTAAGTTTGTGTTTAAAAATTTTGTAATTTATTATTGCAGGATTTTCATCGTCCTTGGGTTTTCCTCGACCATATTCTATCTACAGGCTACTGTTACAAACTCCGTTTTTGTTTTATAATTGTTGTAAGTGTAAAAGATCAGCTTAACAAATTACATGTTGATCCAAATGATGAGGAAGTTTGGAGCGATAAGGTGATGGAGGGATAAGGACAATTAATCTTACTCATCATATTCAAATCAAAAAATGTAGAAGATATGCCTGTTGATAAGCTTTGATCAAGTCTACTCATTTTCTCAAAGAGATTATCCAACCAATGAATATTTCTTGGGATTAATTTCTCAACCAAAAGTGCCGTGAATGCTCCAGCAGTTTTGCTCTTCTTATTAGATTAGATTCATTTTAAATTATTAGATAAGCAATAGTCACTATCCAATTGTACAGTTTATCTATTTGTATAGGTTAGTATATATATGTGTTAGTGGTCATTCTTTTAATTCAGTTTTTTGTACTCACGTTCAGCAAATGCAATACAACCTATTTTTCCTTTCAAATTCTTTTTGGTATCCAGAGCCATTGTGAGTACCAAAAAAAAAAAAAAAAAAAAAAAAAAAAAAAAAAAAAAAAAAAAAAACTCTTTCACATGGCTTCTCTTTCTCTCAATGTTGGGAATTTCATTACCTTAAAGCTTACTTCCGCTAATTACCCACTCTGGCGTGAACAAGCTCTTGCTCTTGCCGAGAGTCAAGACTTACTTTCCCACCTCACAGGTGATACTGACCCACCCCCAATGTATACAAATTCTTCTTCTAATGACACCACTCAAACACTTGCTCCAGCGTATATTGCTTGGCGCAAATTAGATCGGTTGCTCCGTGGTTGGATTATAGGCACTTTAACAGAAGAGTCTTTGAGCCTTGTCATTGGGCTAGACACAGCAAAAAATGTGTGGCTTGCTTTAAAAAATGCGTATGCTCAAGATTCTCAAGAACGTGAATACACACTACAGCAGGAGTTGTCTTACCTTAATAAAGATGACGACACCAATCTCAATGAACACCTCCGTCGTTTCAAGAATTTGTGTGATAACCTTGCTGCGATTGGTAATCCTGTTGCAGATAAAATCAAAGTGTTCAAACTTCTTACAAGTCTTGGACCAAAGTATGAAAATTTTGCTACCACCATGCTCAAACCACCACGTCCTAGTTACTCGGAACCTGTGTCTCAGCTTCAAGGGTACGAGCAACGCCAGATGTAGTACGAGTCTAGACGGCTCCAATCAAGTCCACAAATTGCCTTCTATGGTAAAAAACGCCATCATTCACAACACTCTAATGTTGGCCGAGGATATTCTCACTTTGACTCCCAAGGTAGAGGTTTTCAAGCACATAATTTTCCTAGTACTAATTTCTCTAATGCAGGCCAAAAAGGGCATCATGGGGAACCTGAAAAACATGGTTCGATTGGACGTAGACCGCCTCCACCTGGTCAACGACGCATGACACCAGCCGAAAGGGAATTGTACCGTAATGAACGATGCCAGTACTGTGGAGGACTTGGGCACATTGCAAAAATTTGTTGGTGGATCTCGAAGCAACCAATCAAACAAGATGACATCCCTCAGGCGCTAGCAGCTCTTACCCTTGACACATCATTGGTTGAAACTGAATGGGTTACTGATACAGGTGCCTCCAACCATATGACTGGGACTTCATGTATATTAAAAAATTTACGCCCCTATCCAGGGACCGATTCTGTCTTAATTGGTGATGGAAGTTCTCTTAATATTCAGGCAATTGGTAATACTCATCTAAAGAATAAATCTCAAACTTTGCCTTTAAATAATGTTCTTCTAGTTCCTAATCTATCAAAGAATTTGTTATCTGTTAGTCAACTCACTAATCAATATTCTGTCAATTGTGAATTTTCTAATGTTGATTTTTCTGTTAAGGATCGAAAGACGGATCGCGTGATCATGAAAGGAAAGCGCAAGGGTGCTTTATATGTTTTGCCTAGTCCTCATGAACTTCACTTTTCCAATCGCTTTAAAAATGGTGCAAAACGCTGTTTGGCATGAACGCCTTGGACATCCTCATGAATCTACTCTACAGCTACTCAAGAATAAAGGACTCATTGAAGTTATTGGGGACAAAGAATTAGTTTCTATTTGTGCTAGTTGTCAGTTAGGAAAAATGAGCAAATTACCTTTTTATTATTCTGAGAACTCTAGTTGTTTTGCTTTTAATAAAGTACATTGTGATTTATGGGGACCTGCTCCTGTTTCGTCTCTTGGAAATTTTCGATATTATGCATGTTTTGTTGATGATTTTACTAGGTATACTTGGATTGTTCCCTTAAAGAAAAAGTCTGAATTTTTTACTGTGTATATTGCATTTGAAAAATATGTAGATCGTCAGTTTGACAAAAAAATTAAAATTTTTCATTCTGATGGCGGTGGTGAATTTGTTAATTCCAAACTTACAGCTCATTGTCAAATGCAGGGAATTGTTCATCAAATTTCATGTCCCCACACTCCTGAACAAAATGGGGTGGTGGAACGGAGGCATCGAATTATTCGAGAATTGGGCATAACCATGTTATTTCATAGCAATGCTCCTTTATACCTTTGGACTGAAGCATTTTCTACAGTCGTTTATTTAATTAATAAATTGCCTTCCTCCTCTCTTGATTTTGAAACACCGCACTTTAAATTACATGGCACTCATCCTGTTTATTCTTCTTTACGTGTATTTGGTTCATGTTGTTTTCCTTATACTTGGGATACAAAGAAAAATAAATTTGACCCCAAGACTGTACCTTGTGTTTTTATAGGATATAGCGACAAGCATAAAGGCTACAAGTGTTTTCATCCTAAAACTCGCAAAGTATTCATTTCCATACATGTCGTTTTTGATGAAAAATGTTTTCCATTTCATGATATTAAACGACTACAGAACCAAGATTCACATGACCAACAATAAAGTATATTTGAGTCTTGGACTTCTATTCTGCTTTCTAACTCTGGCTCTTTTCCCTTATATGCAGGAAAGCAAAGCACTTCAACACCTTCTCCAACTTCAACTCAGTGTGTTGCTGATATACCCTTACCTAACTTGGCTTGTACTGCTCCAGCACTACCCTCTATTTCTCAGTCTCCTCCTTTGCCACTACTCGCATCTGAACCCGAATATCCACATACACCACCATCTCCACCAGACTTTTCTTTGGAAACCTCCTCTATCAATCTATCCTCCAACATTTCACCATGTCCTCCTCATAGAATGGTGACACGATCCCAAGCTGGAATCATCAAGCCTAACCCTAAATATGGCCTTGTAGTCACCTCACAAAATGCCCCTCGTGAGCCTCGCTCTGTAAAAGCTACTCTTGCACATGCTGGTTGGTGCTCTGCCATGGAAGATGAAATCAATGCCCTTCAGCTTAACAAGACATGGACTTTAGTTGATCGCAAACCCGATATGCATGTCATTGGGTCTAAGTGGGTATTCAAAACAAAGCTTAAAGCTTATGGATCTCTTGACCGCCTTAAAGCACGTCTAGTTGCCAAAGGGTATCACCAGGTTGATGGAATTGACTATACAAAGACATTCTCTCCAGTAATCAAACCTGGAACTATACTCTTGGTCATCAGTTTAGCATTGGTGCGTAGATGGGATATTCGTCAACTTGACGTAAAAAATGCTTTTCTGCACGGACTCATTTCTGAAGATATCTATATGGAACAACCACCGGGTATGATAGACAAAAGTTGTCCGCTTCGTGTTTGCAAACATCAACGTGCATTGTACGGTCTCAAGCAAGCCCCCAGAGCATGGTTTGATAGATTTAGTACTTTTTTGCTCAAATTTGGTTTCTTTTGCAGTCTTGCTGATCCCTCTTTGTTTATTTTACATTCTCCTGTTGGCACATTAATTCTCTTGCTTTATGTTGATGATATTCTTTTGACAGGTTCTAGCAAACAACTGTTGCATACTTTCATTTCCACATTAAGTGCAGAATTTGCCATGAAGGACTTGGGTCATATCCATCATTTCTTAGGAATTCAAGTTACAGCTCAATCTGATGGGTTACACTTATCTCAGTCTCATTATGCTCTCACTATTTTAGAGAAAACCCAAATGGTTGATTGTAAACCAATAAGCACACCTTTAGAAACAAAAATGTCGGGCTTGCATGATGATACCTTGCTTGAAGATCCTTCTCACTTTCGAGGAATTGTTGGGGCCTTACAGTATTTAACACTCACCCGACCCGATTTGTCTTTTAGTGTTAATTTTGTATCTCAATTTATGCATTCACCAACTCATTCTCATTTGAAAATGGTGAGACGTATACTTCGCTATGTCAAAGGCACTATTGACTATGGTCTTTATTTTTCTTCCCACACTACACTTGATCTTTTTGCTTTCTCTGATGCAGATTGGGCTGGTTGTCCCGCTAAAAGACGTTCCACCACTGGATATTGTACATTTCTTGAAAGCAACCTCATTTCATGGTGCGCAAAGAAACAAAATACAGTCTCTCGTTCTAGCACAGAAGCTGAGTATCGTGCCATGGCTCATACAACTGCTGAACTTACATGGCTCACTTTCCTTCTTCGTGATCTTCTTGTGCCATTACATGGCCCGCCAGTCTTGTTATGCGACAACATAAGTGCTTTACACATGAGTGTTAATCCCGTCTTTCATGCTCGAAGTAAACACATTGAGTTGGATTATCACTTTGTAAGGGAACGGGTTGCACTTGGTCTTCTTGTCACCAGACATGTCTCTACTCAAAATCAGTTGGCTGATATCTTTACAAAGCCTCTGTCCAAAACCTCTCTCGCAAGTTTCCGCACCAAACTATGCCTCCAGCTTCGGCATAGCTTGCGGGAGGGTGTAAAAGATCTGCTTAACAAATTACATGCTGATCCAAATGATGAGGAAGTTTGGAGCGATAAGGTGATGGAGGGATAAGGACAATTAATCTTACTCATCATATTCAAATCAAAAAATGTAGAAGATATGCCTGTTGATAAGCTTTGATCAAGTCTACTCATTTTCTCAAAGAGATTATCCAACCAATAAATATTTGTGTTCTAAAAACTTGATTGCGAGACACAAAGTAATTCGTAAAAGTGTCCGTAATTTCTTGCGACACGACTACATGGGACATAGCTTTTAACTGTCCCGAGAATTGTAAGTGTTGCAACAAGTGGATATTGGGACACTTTTCTGTGTCCCTACAGACCTTTTTTGTTGTAGAACCGCTGTCGAATGTTAATGGTTATAATCTTGTAAGGTAAAATAATTTGTGTATGTTAAATCAAAATATTATTTGTTAAAAGATGTTAACTGCCAGAATTTAGCATTATAACAAAGTTGTGTGTCTTATTGGATCTGGACGAGTATTTATAGGTGGTTTGGTGTTCTCACAGTCCTTATTAATAATCCTGTCGCTCATTTCAACCAACATGATCAAATTGTCTCAACTGTCAAATCTAAATGCTTGTGGAGGGGACTTTGGTGCGTCGTGGTGTGGTCACTTTGGTCGCTCAGAAATAAAGTGGTCTTCGGCGGAGAGGAGATAAAGGCTGAAGAAACAGTTGAGATTATTCGAGTAAGGATGTGGTCATGGTTAAAGGTTAAACAACAAGACTATGAATTTTCATTCAATGACTGGTGCAATTGTCCTCTGTATTGTTTTCCTTGAGTTATGTGCTCTGTTTGATCTTGGTTGTAAACATTGTTGGGGGATGAAGCACCCCTTGTGCTTCTTTTAATACATTTACTTGCTTGATCAAAAAAAAAAAAATAACAAAGTTAGAACCCTTCAACATCTTATATCATACGTACTTAACCCCTCAAGAGAAAAATGGAAAATAAATATTTAAGAATGATGTGATCAACTTCGATAAAGAGACTTATGGTAGAACCAAAATGTACAATAATTACAATCATAAAGAGAGGAAAATGCATTTTTTCGAAATGGACGCGATGTATTTATATAAAGCTAGATGTTTAGGAGAATAGATACATCTTTCCTAGAAAAAATTGAAAATATTTAATCAAATCTAGCTAGTTGTAAAGCTGTTACACAGACTCTGAACTTGGATACATACTTACCTTTATATTCGGATCAAGTTGTGTTTGGTGTTTCTTGTTTGTCAAATAATTTAAATACTTTTGCATTTTGTTTGATGAAAGTGAGACACAATTGATTCAACTCAAACCTGGAGTATAAATGACCAGCCCATTTGTTAAAGTACTGTCCCCAACTCAAATGCCGGGTGGTGTTCAGAGGAGGGGAGTGAAGTTCAGGTTTCATTAATTTGCTTCAGGGATTATTGAATATGCACTTTGCAACTCTGGAAAAGTCTAACTGGTGCTATAATTGAGGTGCACCATCACTTCCGGCTTTTTCTTATATGTGTTACTGAATATCATGTGCTGTGGAACTCCGTAGGAGTTAGTTCCTGAAGCTGGACATATGATTTTCCTGAAAGAACTTGTCATTTTCTAGCAACCTGTTTTCTTTGTTGCTTCAAACTTCGATCTTGTTTTTGAATATTCTGACCTTGACTTGTTAATGATTGTATTTACATCTTTCTTTCAATTATGAGCTGTCACAAGATTGCCATTTTTATGTGGCAGCCTTGCATGATGCATTGACTGCTGAAGTTCAAAGTTTAAAGCTTGAAAGTTTCAAATGGCATTATGCAGCATGGACCATCGAAGCATCACATGTTCCCAATGCAGCTTCAGCAGCTCAATCGGATGGAACGATTGTCCATGGCAACTCGACCAGGGGCGGAACTAGGATTTTTTTCCACCCCGGGCTATTTTTCACTTAAGTAAATTAATTAAAATAAATATTAAAAATAAAAATATTAAATGTATTAAATTAGAATGACTAGTATGCATTGGTTACTACCTTAATCCATCAACCAAGACATATAATATTTTTTTTAATTTTTTGCTTAGAATCTATTAAACATCTAAATTATTGAAAAAGGTAATATCCAACAAACATCTTAGGTGCATAAAAAAGATTATATTAGTCACTCTCTCATTCAATTCCAACTAAAATAAAAATTTATAAGATTATATAAAACTTAATTTTGATGTATATTCAAAAGATCACTAGGATTTGTATGCACAATAAACATCATTTATCGATTTGATGAAAAATAACAAAAAATGCTAATGGAATTGTACATGGATAATTTAGTGGATTGAGTTGTTTTTTAATTTGGTTAAGATGTGGGTTTATTTGGCCCAAAGTGTAATAGTTTTGTTAGGTAAACTCATTTGGACCTTCATATTATTTCTATATTATTCTTAAAGTGGACTACACAATTACATATGCATACCTATTGGATTTGGACCAAAATTTGACCCCGGGCTCCAGCCCACCCTAGCCCACTACTTGGGTCCGCCCATGTGCACCAGCCACTGCATAGCCAATCACGGACAAGTATGGAACTTGTTCGGATTAAGTCAACCAATTTGTTGCCATATCTGTAGATGCAGATTTCAGAGGAATGTGGTTTGCTCTAGACCAATATATATCATATATATTCTATGTTTATGTGACTAATATTCATTTTAAAAATTATATATAGAATAATGACCTTCATAAATTGGATGCTTATGACATATATATGTAAGTTAAAACCTATAGTTGAGTTGGAGTTGAAACCGAGTTGAATGTCATTCTTTCTTTCCTTTTATATCTTCTTTTACTCGTGGTGGAAATCCATGTCTGCTCATGAGTTCTCTTGTTTTCCCAGTTTAAGTCCAAATAAATTGTTTTTAAAAAATAATATATAATTTTAGTATATGAATATTTTATTTTGACTATGTTATTGCCAGTTTCTGTATTGCAGGTGAAAATATATTGAGCTTTTATGTTTTATGATTCTTTTAAAAAGTTCTACCCTTGTCTTTGAAATGAAAAAATAATTGAAACCAACATATGCGATTAATTGATAATATATAACCAATTCTAAAGTGTATATGTTAGAGAACATTTTGCTCCTAGTTCCATACTTGTTTGCTGGTGATAACCGTGTGTTAGTGTTTTTGTTTAAGGTGTATGTCAAAGTTTTTGATTGAAGTGTACATGTCGATTTGCTAAATATTTTAAAACAATTCGCAAATGTTTTATAAATTTTGACATGTTAAATATGCGAATTTCTTGGTGTAAGACGTATAAGATGTTTCTATATTTTGTTTTTACTGGACTAAAAAGATGCATTAGAGGAAATGTTTAAATTCTTTGACCTATGGTGATCACTCTGCACCTCTTGCTTTGTGTGTTATATAATGTGTTGAAGTTTATAGTTTACGTTCCACAATATTAAATGCCGTTCTCTCTAAAAGTTCAAGCTTGTAGAGAGGTTTGACATTTATTCATTTATATATTAATCTCCAACACGTCCTCTCACGTGTAGGCCTTAAATCTTTTTGTTACGCCTGACACATGCCATTTTTCGATAAGCGGGTGGCAGTGGGATTCGAACCCAAGACCTCTTACTTGGTCGTTGTTCTCTCTAAAAGCTCAAGGTTTTTAGAGAGGTTTGACATTTATTCATTTATATATTAATCTCCAACACGCTCCCTCACGTGCAGACCGTAAATCTTTTTGCTACGCCTGATACGTGCCATATTTTAATAAGTGGGTGGCGACGGGATTTGAACCTAGGACCTCTTATTTGGCCTGAGCTCTGATACCATATTGAATGTCGTTCTCTCTAAAAGCTCAAGCTTGTAGAGAGGTTTGACATTTATTCATTTATATATTAATCTCCAACACACAAATGGTCCTATTCTCAGCTTTATCATATAAGTCAAAGATTGTTACTCGAAAAAACATGGCATATGCAATTTTTCTATGAGACAATTCGTTTGTTTCTTTATTTCTACTATAATTATTTATTTTGAATTTCTAATTTAATATCTATAATACGTTCTACACATGTTGCTTTGTCGATATTGGTATGTTTACACCAAGAGAAGAGATAGGTTCGCGGAAATAAACATGTGTAGAAGAGATAGCCCATAAGTAATTGTGACATTTTTCCCCATTTCCCCCGTTTGATTCACTTTACATCTCAGTTTTTAGTTTCCATCTTTCCGATAAGCTTTTTCAATATACATCACCTTCACTTTTTATGAAATTGATATAACGAAAATTACGAAAATCATTTTACATTACTATTATATATGTTATTTAATGACTGTACACGTTTCTCCGAATCTCCAATATCGAAATTCAAAATATATTTTAAACTACTTTCTTGCATGTTTCGGTTTACTAAATACTTTTTAAAAAGTACAACGTTGGCAGTTGTTCTAAGTATTCAAGAATACTATGAAAATAGGTGTTGTTCGTAACGAACATAATAATATATATGTTTTGCTTCCAGTTATTCTAAAATAAGATATTTTTGTAGAATTTTGATCATATGAGTTCGTGTTCTCGTAAGCTCCTCCACTTTTTCCTTCGGGAAGAAATAGGTTCCAATTTTGAGTAAAATACCTTCAGTTGTACCTAAAAACATCATGAGTGTTTGCTAAACGAAATTTCACCTTGTAAATTAGTCGATTGAGAGTTGAGACATTTCACCTTCAATTATCACCCACTTAAAACATTGCATTTGGACCTGGGATTGTAGTCAAAGAACGGCATAAAGTAGGGGGTCTAGGAAGAAAATTAATAAAAAATTACATTTTATGTCGACGTGTTATGATAGAATAAAATAGATACGAAGATGTCAGTTTACGTTTCGAACCTAGGGAAGTGCATTGCTTCATTGAGAGGTGAAAAAACGACACCGTGTATATTTAATTTTCATTCTAAGTTAAATCGAGAATATTTGCAGGTCTTTCTAAAATACTACTTAAAACATATATAATGAGATGTTTCTGATATCTAATGACTAATGAGTAATTCACGTTATAATGTATTAACCTTTACACTTTTTTAAATGCAGTGATGCATAAATCTATATTAGCATTGAAAATTAAGCACGTGTAATGAGACAAGGCTCATAGAACCCACCAAACACTAAGAATTTGTCCATATCGAAAGGGAAATAAAGAAAGCCAATTGAAGGGCCTTTCTAAATTAGTGAAAAATTAAATTGAAACTAAAAGAATAATGGCAGAAAGGGAATTTGAGGTTTCCATTGTAAGAAACGGCCTAATCCGTTTCTATTGATATTAAAATAAAATAAAATAATTAAAAAAATGGGCAGAAACGGATAGGCTAGGTGGAAATAGTGTAAAGAGAGCAGAAAGGGAATATTCCCTTTCTATGGCAGAAATGGAACTGTCCCTTTCTATGGCAGAAATGGATACATCCCTTTCTACGGTCACGCGGATCATGCCCCGTGTGAGTGTAGAAATGGAAATATCCCTTTCTTTAACTTTTGCTAGTATTCTATAAATACCCTCCCTAGTTTACTCTTCCTCAAACTCTCACAATTCCTCCATCTCATATCCTCTCCTAGGGCTCCAATACAACCATTCTCTCTATCTTTTTCATCTTTTTTATTTTTATTCGTTATGCTTAATTGTTTATAGTTTTTTATACTTTTATGTAATTAATGATATATATTGTAGTTTCACCCATAATATATAATATTGTTTCATCCATGAATTTTTTCTGTTTCATCCATAATTAAAAAAAGTATATTAATATTGTTTTTCTTTTTCATGTAACATAATAAAAATATGTTGTAGTTTTAATTAGTTACCCTACTAGTTATAATATTGTAAGTAGTGTAGATATATAATTTAATATGCTATAATGTATATATATATTATTCAAAATTTAATTACAATAAAAAAATGGCAGTAAAATGCTATTTTTTAATTCACCGAAATTAGGGAAACAAATATTTTTGTTTCTGCTTTTGATTTTTCTTTTCTCTTTTTTTCTTATTTTTAAATGCAAGGTGTAGATATCTAATACATTACAATATTTATATATTTATTCATTTATTTTGAAAAAATATGGAGAAACGGATTGCTCCCTTTCCTAGCTTTTTGGAATTCAGAGTTTCCCGCCCATTTATTTTGCCTGACAAAGTGTCAGTTCATAGCAAGGGACGCAGTTGTTGCTGTCCAAAGAAAGTACCTAGTCCCTTTCTACCAGAGAAAGGGACAATTATCTAGACTAGAAAGGGAACTTTCTCTCCTTTCTGAATTTTCTCAGCAACCACACCTACAGAAAGGGGTTTTCGAAACAAAATATTGCCTTTCTACTACAAAAATGGATTTTTAGCCTATAGAAAGGGACTAGAGACTTTCTATATGAGAAAATTCTTTTAGTGAAAACAATATTTTCAAATAATATACGTACCTTCAAATTCAGAATACACACGTAATAAAAGAATATCATATGGGTTCAATAGCAAAGTAAACAAATGCAATAAAAAATGCGTTAAATATTTTTAAACATAGACACTATGTTGATTTTGATAAACGTACATTAAAAATTAAAAGAAATTAGAAAATTGATAAGTACCAATTTGAGTTTTACGAACTTTCTTAAAACACGAATTTGGTGTAATTGCAGGAACACCCCTTCATGTTTGAAAAATTACACATAACACACCTAAAGCACCTAAATTCACACATATACATGAAAAGTCTAAAATACACACATTACACCCGAACAACACTCGCGACACCTAAATAGCTAAATTAGCTAAAAAAACACATTACACCTAAACTACCTAAAAAATACAAACTACACCTAATGACCTAAAAAAGTACAAATTACACCTAATCACCTAAATGATTACACGTGCCACCGAAATCACCACAAGACATAAACCACACAATGCCTGAAAAATGGACAAGACTAAAAAAACCTAAAAAAACACACTATACCTAAAAAACACACTGCACATAAGTACCTAAAATACATATACTAAATCCAAAGCAATTAAAACACAACATCAAAAAGAATACACTATAGACTATTCAGTAATTGGTAGTTATAGGAATCAATATTTAAATTAGTATCTTACAAGTAATACACGTGATATAAATTCAACGATGTCATGTAGATGTAACATTATTTTTGCACAAGAAATTGAAATGCTTCTCAATTCTCAAATCCTAAAATATAAACTATTTCTTGGACTCACAGTAACATAGTTTGAAAAAAGGATATTGTTGAAAGTATTATTCACCATTTTCCTAAGAAATATAAAAGACGAGATCATGGATAATTAATTGGGCCGTCAAGTCAATAGAGTAGAATGAAACTTCAAACCTATGTTATACAAATTTAAAAATGTTAATACGACTACAATATGATACGTTACGTTGTAGAAATAAATTGAAAAATATAAATATTATGACATGAATACACTACTATTTCAATATTCATATTGTATAATATAAATAATGTAATTTATAACACATAAAACAATTTTTTTTACTATTTGTAAACATACAATTAATCTAAGTATTTAATAGAGATGTTCTTTGAACATATAATATAAATAATGATATTTAAACTATCCACGGAGTATTACATCTAGGCTCCGATTGGTTCCACAAAAAAAGAAGTCAAAAGGACTTATATGACCACAAGTGGGGCCCTAAGCATAGCTCTGACATCTCGTCATCTGAAAGGACAGTTACATCAGTGTACTACATCTCTCCTAACTACAAAATTATACCAAATTAATCTTTATTCACAAATGCCACGTGTCGCATGGTGATAGAGCAGAGGTCAAGCTGTTCGTTTGACTTTGTCGACCAACATGATCAAAATTTTGTTCTTGCCCGGAACGTATATAGTAGTGTATGGCTTGATATGGTTTGGCGCAAATACAATTCGAATTGGTTTTCAAAGTTTGCTTTGTCGTTTGTTTTTAATTTTGAAAAGCAAATGGCAATATATACTGCCTAACTGTTTGGGAGTAAAATTGTTAAAAGTAACCTATAATAAAAATATAATGTAATTATATAAGTGTCATTGAACAATTTAATTAAACGTCAAAGATTTAAAATATCACACATTTTTTTTAAAATATTATTCGTCAATCTGTTGAGCTGAACAAACTGAAGAGTGCGAATCATTCAATGTCGGAGTTGTACATGTGTATATAAGTGGAGGGGCATCGTGGCTGTGGTTCACAATGGGGCATCAAGGGTGAGGTGATAGTGAGAAGTAAAGATGGTTTCTAAACTTGCTTAATTGGTCTAGTACCTCCACGTTTCCATCCATTCCTCTTTGTCTAGATCCCTTTCCTCTCTATTTTTTTCCCTCATTTCTCTTAGGTCGCCTTAACGATTTAGCAATAAGTTTAGAAAATACAATAAATAATGGTACAGATTAACTTAGAACCACATATAAACCAATTCTGTCAACTCATTTCATGCCGATTATTGTAATATTTTTTCAGTATAGTAAAATTATCGTACGAATTGAACCGTACTGATCAAACGGTTATGATCGGTACAATTATTCTGCACACCTGTAACTTTCATAATCTTAATTAAAAATGCCAAAGTGGATGGTTTTGAAACAAATCACACGGTTAATTAAGGGTTGACACTTTCAATGCACCAAAATAAAATCATAATTATAGTAGGTACTATTCACCTAAATCCAATTTTGTATCTTTGTCTAGTCTACATATTAAATGTGTTTGCAAACTGTATATATTTCACGTGTTTGTTATCCCAAAAAGGAAAAAAATTCAATATATCGTGTAGCTTACTTATTTTTGCAGCACTTTAATGATATTCTAATTCTATCAGTATACCAAACTTTCCAATATGAGATAATATTTTTCTGAAGGTCCTAGAATTCATATCCTCATGAATGTGTCGTATGCGTTTCCCCATATTAATACATGTGCATTATAACAAAGTTTTAATGTCGAGTTTACATACTTTTTCTTAACAAATTGTAAGATTAATGAACTTGAAATGCATAACTTAAATCATGAATTTCGTACATTTTATCAATTTATAAGGGAGATTTATCAAAATTATATAATGAAAAATAAGAAAGAGACAAATCCAGGTTATTATGTCAACAGACACATTTAATTTTACTGTTCAAAGTTGGTGAAAAACTATGAAACTCAATCCAGGTTATTATGTCAACGGACACATTTAATTTTATGATTCAAAGTTGGTGAAAAAACTATGAAACTCACCTGGCATTACAACTCGGAATCCAAACCCAAAGTTGAACTAGATTTAAGGAGATATGTTCAGGTCCGCCTCAGTCTCAGTACGAGTACCTATATATATTGCTCCCGTGTTTGTGTTTGAAATATTGATAAGAAGCTTTGGCTCAGAACAATAGACTTAAAAGACGCCATTTTTAGAGAGAGAAAGCTTGTGAGCTCACTCAAAATCTTTTAGAGAGAGAAAATCAATGGAAAAAACAACAGCATCATGCTTCAAATTCATCACCTGCGCCGGAGATTCCTTTGATCACGACGATATCGGAGTTCCCCAAGTATATCAATTCAACTAAATTTACTTTTAATTGCATATGATGTTAAATTTACAATCTGCATTTTATCGTGCTCGGTTTCAACTGTTTGCCGCTCTAAATTGTGACAGGATCTCTGAGTGTGTGTTTAAATCTGTTTCAAGCCTGGATTTTGTGATCAATGAAAACTCAGTGATGTCTTTTTCATTTCCTTTTTATAAAATGAAATCCACTTCAAGCATTTAGAGGGGATTCAAGGGTGACTTAATTTGTCGTCACATAATTAAATATAGAATCTAGGTTGAAGAGAGTTCATACGATGATGTAGGACAAGAACCCCCTGATTTTGGATATTTTCGCAGAAGAAAAAGGCCCGCACGAGAACCGCCATATCTTTTGATCCAGTGCTCCGTTTTAGGCCAATAAGATATCAAATTTTTTTTCGTAAAAGATGGAGACCCGGTTGTAGCCCGGGGCTCAAATGGAATTAAAAATGAGAAGGTTCATACAACAAGAAATAAAATCAATAAGAACTAGCAAAATCTAAAGTTCTCTTTGTTACACAAATCATCATGAATAAATTCTGAGACAAATTGTGGACTCGAAGACCACCAATGCTCGCCTTGATGACCGGCGCCATATTTCGCAAGCGCATCCGCTACCCTATTACCTTCTCGAAATTTGTGAGAGGCCTGGAAATGTATGCCGCTGATGTACGTCAGACAAATTAACCATCGAGAACGCATCCGCCACGGTACTTTGTGAGACTTTGAATTAAGCAAGCTTATCACATAGGTAGAGTCGCTTTCCAACCATAAATATGCCCAATTAAACTCCCTTGCTTTAGTTATTGCCTCAATAACAGCCCATAACTCAGCTTCAAAAGCAAAAACCGAATGTAACTGTAACGCAAACGCACCATGAGGGAAACCCCGAGCGTTCCGAAAAATACCACCTGCACCCCCTACTCCCGGTGTGCCGAAAGAACAGCCGTCCGTGTTACATTTCAGCCACATCATTGGTGGTGGGTGCCAAACCACAGGGATGATTTTTGGGGCTCGACGGTGTAAAATCGACATCCCAAACATACGCAAAATTCTGAGATCTTCCATGCTTGATGCCGAACCGATTTTAAAAAATTCCACCTCCTTGATAAGCCTCCAGATATGCCTCAAAAAAACCGAAATATCAGGAGGAACATCCTCAAAAACACACTTGTTCCTGGTTTGCCACAACAGCCAAACGCAAGAAATAATCGCCGTCACCCAAAGTGCACATACCTGTGTGCTGAATCGTGCATTTGCTGCATCCGTGAGCAGCAAACTAAGCGAGCCCGAGGTGTTCACTCGATGCCGAAAAACCCCCTGAATAGCTTTCCAAGAATTAACAGCAAATGGGCAATGAACAAATAAATGGCCAATTGTTTCTTCACTCGACCCACATAGCCTGCAAATTGAAGCAAAGTTGAATCCCTTCTTTCGTAAAATATCCTCAGTTGGTAAATAACCTAAAGCAAACGTCATCGAATTTTCTACCAATTCACGCGAGGTTTGAGCCCAAAATCGGAAGTTCAGGGCAGCGGATCAGCTTTACAGTTTTATGTCGTTTTTTGTTTAGAAATTTTCCTGACTTTCCTATTTTGTTTAGGACTCTTTTTTATTTATTTCCTTATTTCATATTAGGGTTTCTTAGAGACTATAAATACATTGTTCTTATTATTTTTCAGTATCTTTTGATCATTATTAATAAAAAAAGGATTTTATTCCAATTTCTGGTGGATTCCAGTTTATTCCCGGTGGATTCCGGTGTTTTTTCATCGATTACACGTTGGTGTGTCGATTGCACGCTTCCGTTCTGCGTCATACGATCACCTCTAAATAAGCACACACATTTATTGCAACGAGACTGAGGGTAAGTGGCTGAAGTTTTCAAGGGTATGGATTGGGTAGCAATAGGGCTTTATTATAATTTTCAAAAATGTGCTTGCATCCATTAGCCATATGGTGGATAAGTGATGCCTTTTGGTATCGCATTCAAGATAACTTGACCAAAAAGTTTTTGAAATCTGATTCTTCTTGCATTTGCTAGACTTTATATATATATATGCACTATGCATGCGTTTGAATTGAGTTGATACGATCTTTTGAATCTTGACTGAACTCGAGATGTAGGGAAATAAGACATTGCGTTTTATATTTCGGAAAGGCTGAAATTTATACGAATTTTTTTGGCAAAGCAAGGGTTCATATATATATATATATATATATGCACTATGCATGCGTTTGAATTGAGTTGATACGATCTTTTGAATCTTGACTGAACTCGAAATGTAGGGAAATAAGACATTGCGTTTTATATTTCGGAAAGGCTGAAATTTATACGAATTTTTTTGGCAGAGCAAGGGTTCAAGTGGGCGTGGATGGAGTTTCCGGAAAAGATCCACTAGCCATCGAGTACTGAGTAACACCATTATCTCGGAAGCACCTTCTTGTACAAACCAAGAAAATTCAGAATTAACTGCTGCGAACTCTCAAGTGCAGCCTAACTTAACCATTTCCGAGAATACTTCTTTAACTCGATGCGCAAAGGAGACAATCCAGTTGTCTGCTCAACCAGGCACAAAAGTCATAAAATATACTGAGAGCTCACGAGCGGATGCATCCGAAAGTGATGATGAATTGGTCATTTGACTCCAATTCATGCAAATCAACAACACCTCCTTCCAGTCCTCAGTTGCAAAGTGTTGAAGAATCATATATAACCTATGAGATAACAGAATATGCTCTTATTAGGACCACAAAAACAGATCAGATCTCGGATCCGGAAGCAAAAAATCTTGCAAATAAGGAGGAAACAGGATGCGGTCTTGACATACCTGCTGAACAATCTGACTCTGAGGCAACAGAGTTTTCAAGAAAGACAAGTCATCCATCTTTTATTGGCGCAGAGTCAAAATTTGAAGAATTAAGTTCAGCTGGATCTTCAGTAAACTTAACAACTTCATTCAGTCAAGACCAGGGAGTTGATTCCAGTTTGGACAAGGTTTCTTCTTCTAGTGTTCAACCGTTCAGTACTAAGGATATTGGATTGGCTGACAATTCCATGTCCAATGCTACAGCTGTCCAAATGGGTGGCTCTGAATGTGGTACGGAACTTTCCATTTCTTTGAGCCTTGATTCCCCTGATAGGCCAGATGTCGAAGAAAATAACCCCAAGTAGGAAACCAGCATTTTGGGATTTTCATTTCTTCGACCCCTGATTCCCCTGATAGGCCAGAGGTCTGAAGCCACCCACCCGATGAGGTCATCCCCTGCAGCATCTCCAACAAGTTGTAGAACCATCCTGGAATCCAAGAACGGGAAGGGTGAGAAAGGCGAGTCTAATCAGAAGAGCAGGTCTTCAAGAATCCCCTGGGAGCACAAGGAGCGTAAAAATGGAATGAGATGCAACTCTTTTGGTTCAACAAGATCATATGACCATGCAAATCAGGAACCACGAGATAGTAGTAGCAGTAATTCCTTACCAAGTTACATGCAAGCTACTAAATCCGCAAGAGCCAAAGCCATCATTAACAGCTCTCCAAGAACAAGTCCAGGTGTGCATAACAAAGATATTGACATCAACAAGAGGCTCTCTCTCCCGGGTACCGACGGAAGGCAAGGATCTTCTCGTATCCAGCGCTCTCTGTCTCAGGTGCAGCAGAAGGCCAAGGGAAATGAGACCCACTCTCTATTAGGTATTACCTAATCTTATGCAATGTTCATATTTTCTTATGATTATAGTGTCTACTAAGATTATAGTGCACTTTAGATGGTTTAAAAAATTTAATTCATTACGAAGACAACAGTTTTCTACAAGTCAGGTGGTATAGTAACTTGTTTGTGTTACCATCTAATTAACAAATTTCGTATGCTTTTGGTCTTGATCCGCCTTGCTTTTCCGTTACTATTACTAGGAATCATACGTATGGTAATTGATACACATTAACAACCAGTAGCAAGATAAGAACTTCTATGCAGTCTTTGAAAATTATTTCGTCCAATGTTTTTGATCAATGTCCCCAAAATTGTACGATTAAAAGTTAATTCTTCGTATCACCTCGTAATAACTTTTAGCATGTTATGTATGCTGATTGATGTCATTTTACTTGTTTCAGATCGGATGTGGCGGCGGTAGACATAGCACCCTGTGGAGTTGGATCGAGCTCATTATATTGGCTTATACTGGATGGTCTCTGGTGCTGCTGTGCGGAGTCTGCTGCATGTGAGGCTGAAAAAAGATTGCTTGGTCTTACGATTTTTGACGGGCGAGATTTACAGAGTGATTTTGAATACAAACTAGAGCAATTTTTTATTTGATGATAATTTGTTTTGCCAAAATGGGCAGACCACAGCATGTTTTTTCTTAAGTATATTGTTGAGATTTTTTTTTTTTTTTTATTTTTGTTAGAACAATATTTGTTGAGAAATTTGTTTTGGAGAAAGCAGTCTTCTTTACGGTTGCGCTTATATCAATATGTTCTTTTAACTCCCGCGAAGAATTCTTTTATTGTATTATTCATATAAATCTGAACTTTGAAACTGTTACAAACCAAGTTCTCCCGTATTTTCAAAATTTTTGCACTAAATTACTCAATGTTTTTTTTTTCACGAGATCTCCTGGTATTTTCGTAAATCTTCTGGTACGAATTTCCTCACGTTTTCAAAAACAATTCACCAAATCCTCTTGTGTTATCTTTTTAAACGAAAATTCTCTTCGCGTTTTCAAAATCATGCACCAGACCTTCTAATTAAATATGAAATGCAAATTTTACATTCCCAATTCATTTTTTTATTAACATTTGCATAGTTTTTTTATAATAGGAGGGGTTTTCGTACAAGTTTCTAATAATAAGAGGGGGTTTGGTGCAAAAAAATTCTACTAGGGAATTAAGACAGTTTTTAAAAATACAAAGAGGTTTGAAAAAATTATACGAAAGAATTTGGTGCAGATTTGTAACACAAATGTGTTTTATGCATTTCCTCTCAAGAAAATGATGAAATCTACCGTTGTGTAAAAGAAATAATACCATTCTTTGAATTACTATAAACAAAAACACTTTTTGGCAAAAATAAAATAATATCCGTGTGCTATGCTATGTTGTACGTACACTTCAAAAAAATAAGAAATGCACGTGTCGGACACATTTAGGACACGACATGCGTCGGACACATTTAGGACACGACACGGGTTGGACACGTGCCTGACATGCCATATGTCGTGTCGATAAATAAATTAAAAAAGAAAAAATATGGACCCGTGTGTCGGATGCGACACGTTTTGGATACATATTTATTTTGCAAACTTTAAGTACTTTATGGCCCAAGATACAATACCTATAAATAAAAGATAAATTCACAAAAATTACAATCAAAAGCTAACAAAAAGAAATTGGGAATGAGTTGAAAGTCTAATATCAAACTTTGAAAATTCTTTGTAAGTCAACTGTTAATTAAAAATCTTTAACTTCAAGCTTGATTTTTTCTTTTTTATTTATTTACTGTGTACGCTTGAATCTTCTTTCTCTCTATAATTTCTTCCTTTTACTTCAAAATCAACTGGTTTTGTTTTTTAAAATTTATTTGCATTTACATGTAAGACTTGAGTTTATATGGATCTTTTATTTACATTTATACTTTTTATTCGTGTTTGAATTTATATATGTTTAGTCTTAATTTATGAGTACACTTAAAAATATTAATAAGACGATTATATATATATATATATATATATATATATATATATATATATGTATATATATATGTATACTATAAAAATTAAAACGTGTCCATGACGTATCGTGTCCTACAAATTTCTGAAAATCCGTGTCGACGTGCCCGTATTGTGGCATATTCGTGTTCACGTGTCCGGATGAGGTTTGGAAGAGAGAACTCCACAAAGACTTTTCATGTCATCAATACTTAGAAGAGAGAACTCCACAAAGACCCATAAGGTTTGAAGTAATTGTAGGAACACCCCCTCATGTTTTGAAAATTACACAGACAACACCTTAACACTCACACACTACATTTAAGGCACCTAATAATCACACATTACACCTCAAATGCCTAAAAAAAAGGCACATTACACCTAAATAATAGTTGCGGCACTTAAATGACTAAAGCCACTAAAAACCACACCTTACACCTTAAACCTTACACCTAAATCACCTAAAAATACAAACTACACCTAATCACCTGAAAGGCAACATAGCCCACCTAGACTACCAACAAAACATACACAACAACAAATAACATAAACGAAGACATACTACACCTGAAAAATGGATAAGACGCTTAAGACACCTCAAAAACACTCTACGTGTAAAACACCTAGAAATACATACACTAATACTTAATACGAGTATATGATACATTATGGTGATATATATATAGATGAAAACCTAGAGACGACACAGATAGAACCCACATAACGTCCATAATAGTGTGGTTCGATATGATTCGATGATGCAAGTACAATTCAGATCGAGTTCAATCTAATAAAATTGGCTAGCGATATTGTGTTGCTTCCAGAGCAAAATTATCAAATTGTCTAAATTGCCCTTACACAAATCTGTCAAAGTTCTAATTTTAGAATTTAACTTTAATACAATTATATTATACAAGATTCATTAATTATATCAACAAAACCTCCTTAAATCAAGCTAGTAGTTAGTTTTTCCCTAACAGTAGCTACAAAACTTAGTAAAGTATTTAACAAAGTATGGCGCCGAGCACGAGGATGCACTTTGGTGGTCTTCCTCTCCACCGTTTGCATCGGATTTAATTACTGATGACTATTGTAGTAGGGAATTTTTCAGATTCTGTTGACTTTTGGGTCTTGAACTCTTTGTACCTTCTTTTATTTTCTTCTTAATATTATTTGAGGTTGGGTGGTTGTTTGTGTTCCAGGAGTGTCAACCTATTTGGGATTCACGGTAGCTCACAATCTCCTTGTGAAAACCTTTCACTTAAAAAAAAAAAAAAAACCGTAGCTACAAAACTCGGAAAGTATTTAACAAATTGCTTTGCAAAGGTTTATGCAACCGGTCCACAGTATATTAATTTAGTTTAATTTATTATGTGTATCTTGTTCAGAGTAGGTGTTTTGGTTTTTTATTTAATTGTTGTAGCTTATTTTATTTATTTTCATATTGGAGCAATATTTCTTTTCTATTATATCGTATGACATTAGCAACTTTAAATACATCCAACAATAAAAAAGTGTACATTTTAATTTTAAACAACTAAAATTATAAAAACTTATGATTCACTTGGCATTATTTCCTATTATTGTTTTCAGTGTAAGGTATATATATGGCAAGCAAATAAATCTTAACAACCAAATTTTGTTGCTAAGAACAAAATATTTTTAATTGAAATTGATTGAAATTTGAATTATGGTTTTCATTTGGTATATATATTAATAACTACTAAATAATTTATGGTGCTATAAATTTAAGTAAATAATAAAAATAAATATCTCTAAAAATAAAACTAAATGTAGAAAATTATTGAATTAAAAGCTAATGTGAACAACCAACTTTTTATAACAAAATAAACTCCAATTTTAAACTAAATATAATTATATTAAATACACATTACAATATGGATTCTAAGAAACAAATTTGGTTTGTTGTTTTCCTTTAAAAAACCATTTGACCCGATTTATTTCCAAGTTTATGGCTATTATCATATATAGAAAGTCAATTACTAACAGAAAATTAAGGAGATTTTCCAAGTAACTGATATATCTTACAAACATAGAACTTTAATAAACCTTTAGGTGAGGGTAGTTTTGGCACTTCACAGTTTTTGCTCTAGAAGCAACATTATCTGCTTTGGCAATACTGTCGGCCAATAAAATTACCGTACCAATTGAACCGTTGTTATTTGTACGGTATGTATCCATTATTTTTCCCACCTCTATGTTTAACAATCTCAATTAACAATGCTGAATTGAATAGTAATGATTGCTTAATCGAATCAAATCACAAGATTAATTAAGGGTTGACCTTTCGAAGACACCAATTAGCTAGAGTAGGTACTATTCACCTAAATGCAATTAGGTATCTTTAGCACTTCATATTAAATGTGATTTGTAAATTGTATACGTTTCAAGTGTTTGTTGTCCAATAAGGTAAAAAAATGAATATTTTTGGAGCTTACTTATTTTGCAGCACTGTTAATAATATTCCTAATAATACACTAAACTTTTCATTATGAGTTAATATGTCTCTAAAGGTATTCCTTCATTTTTCAATGTACGTATTGCATCCATTTTCTTATACTGATGGCATGCATGCATTCAAGTTCAAAACACGTTGATTTTATACTATATGCATACATACAATAGGACTATTTAATTATCTATTAGTTTGTAGAAAGTTAGTGCGTGTAAATAAAATTTCAAATCATTAATTGCACCACGTTACATATTTTCCTTAAGAATAATAAAGAAAAACTCGTTACAAGGGAGAAAAAAATTCGACAATATTATCGATAAACATTGGAGGGGAAAGAAGTTATCCAGGTTATCATGTCAACGGACACATTTAATTTTGTTGTTCAAAATAGGTGAAAAAGCAATGAACTCACCTGGCATTATAACTCGGAATCCAAAACCAAACTGAACTGGATTTAAGGAGAGATTTTGAGGTCCACCTCAGTCTCAGTACCAATACTATATATATTGCTCATGTGTTTGTGTTTGAAATATTCGTAAGAAGCTCTAGCCTCAGAGCAATAGACTCAAAAAACGCCATTTAGAGAGAGAGAAAGCTTGTGAGGTCACTCAAAATCTTTTAGAGAGAGAAAATCGATGGGGAAAACAACTTCATCATGCTTCAAATTCATCACCTGCGCCGGAGATTCTGTTGATCACGACAATACCGGAGTTCTCGAAGTATATAAATTCAACTAAATTTACTTTGATTCTATATACTTTTAATTTTGAATTCTGCATTTTATGGTGTTCTGTTTCAAATGTTTGATGGTCTAAAATTTTGACAGGATCTCAAAGTGTGTGTTTAAGTCTGTTTTAACTTTCAAGCAGATGATTTTCGGTGGTGTAATTGGCGATTTTGGTTTAAATTTACGTTTGGCTGGATTTTGTGATCAATGAAAACTCAGTGATTTCTTTTTCATTTCCTTTTTACTATATGAAATCCAATTCAAGCATTTTATAGGGAATTGAAGTGTGGTTTAATTTGTCATCACGTAGTTAAATTTATAATCTAGAATGGAGAGTTTAATCATTTTTCTCTTGATTGAATTGTCCTTTTTCGTGTCTGAATTCAAGCATGTTAGGAGGATTTAAGGATGGTTTAATTTGTTGCCGCGTAGTTTAAATTTGGAATCTAGTGTGGAGAATTTATCTTTCTTCCCTTAATTGGATTGTCACTTTCTTGTCCGAATTCAAGCATGTTATTCTAATTTTGTCGTTTTCGTGTCCCGATTTGAGAATATTACGAGGATCTAAGGATGGCTAAATTCGTTTTCCCATTTCTTAATTTGGAATCCAGTGTGGAGTATTCAATCATTCTTCTCTTAATTGAATTGTCATTTTTATGTATCAATTCAAGAACTTTAGGAGGAGTTAAAGATGGTTTAAATCTTTATCGTCTTTTATAATTTGGAATCTAGGGTGGAGAATCTAACCAATATTTTCTTAATTAGATTGTTGCTTTCGTGCCCAGTTTTTCTAAGAGAGTTCATTAGATCACCTATGTCTAAGCACGCACATTTATTGCAATGAGACTGAGGGCAAGTGACTGAATTGTTCAAGGCTATGGTTTTCGTAGCAGTGTGTGCTTTATTAGATATTGATTAATTATTTAATATGATTAATGAAAGTGTAGTTGTTTTACATCATTTTTGGTGCAAGATGAACTTCGGGTTGGTGAAACCAATCATATGCCATTGGTTTGGGTGTGTCGAGCTAATTTTCGTTACTCAACTTCTTCTAAAGTTTTGATCAAACTACTTTCTTGTTATGATTTTTATGACTGAGCATTGTCATGGTGATATTCTAATTTTAAAAAATGAACCTGCATCCGTTACCGATGATAAATATCGCATTTAAGACAACTTGACCGAAAAGCTTTTGAAATCTAATTTCTTCTTGCATTTGCTAGATTTCATATGTTTGCACTATGCATGCATTTTAATTGAGTTGATACGATCTTTTGAATCTTGACTGAACTCGAAATGGTGGGAAATAAGGTATTCTGTTTTATATTTTCGAAAGGCAATTGTTATATCTTACAAGTTACACTAATTTTTTGGCAGAGCAAGGATTCAAATGGGCGTGGATGGAGTTTCAGGAAAAGATCCACTAGACATCGAGTATTGAGTAACAACGTTATCTCAGAATCATCTTCTAGTGCAATTCAAGAAAATCCAGAATTGACCGCTGCGAACTCTAAACTGCAGCCTAATGTGACCGTTTCCGATAATACTTCTTTGATTCAATGCACAGAGGAGACGTCCGAGTTGTCTGCTCAACCACTCCCAGAAGTATCATATAACATGGCTCCCGCGGAAGATAACAGTCAAGAAGATGCAACAGTTGATGATTCTAGTATCATCATAATCCAGGCTGAAATTAGGAGATCACTGGTATGCCTTTATGCCATGTTATAGTTCTTTCATTTGGAATTAGTCAGAAAAAGTTGTCCATCATTCTTCTTGTTTGTTACCAGGCTAGAAGATTGTTATTGAAGCATAAGAGCGTCATCAAATTGCAAGCACTTGTACGAGGACATATAGCTCGAAAGGAAGCTGTTGAAACTCTTCGAGGTGTCCAAGCCATCGTCAGAAACGGGGAGACTGCATTGGTTGATAAATCCATTTCCAATGCTTCAACTGTCCAAATGGGTGGTTCTGAATGTGGCACTGGGATAGAAGAAAGTACGCCAGCGAAGGAATCCAGCATTTTGGGATCCACTCCTTCTTCCTCACTTGCCATGGACTCTCTGCAACTTCAGCAGAGGCCAGACGCAAATCCAATTGGCATGCCACTGAAGCTGGAGACTGACCTGATGGAAAAGTCATCACTTGAAGCATCTCCAACAAGCTGTAGAACCATCCATGAATCCCAAGCTGTTAGGATCGCAAGTCCGACACGTTTCAAACTCGATTGAACAGTCAGGACTGCGAGGTCCAACTAGATTTTATTTTCTTGTTTGCAAAATTATTTTAAAGGAAAATTCGGTTTTATTTACTTTGATTTATTTACTTAATTATTCGCTCTTAATTATATGGTAATTATCTTGTTTTTAGACGAGTGAATGTTTAGGTAAGTTTGTAAAGATTTAACTTGATCTTATAGTATCTTACCTTATGGAAAGTTAATCTTTATCAAACTCTTTATTATATCTTTTAGTAATCTATTCCTTGTGGAGTTCTTCTTTGTCTTTGGTGTGCAGGATATATGAAGATCCTGAAGATCTTATCAAACGGAAACAAAGACTTATCAAAAGGAAGAATCGCCTTATCATGGAAAGATTCGGATATATTTGGAAAGATCCTGTCTCGGCTGGATATGGAGACTGGCCGAGGTTCAAGGAGATCTTTCAGGAGAGCTATCCTATAAATAGTAGAAATCCTAGGAATCAATGTAGAACACTCGTGTAACAAAATATACATCTTTAGGTGTTCTCTTTAATTTTGATTTCTTAGTTTTTGCCCTCTTGAGTTACATCAAGAACGTGAGAAGCCGACGAGAGTTGAAGGGAGTTCAACGGGAAAGGATTGCGCCAGTTAGAGGGATCTATACGTACGTGCAGTTCGCTTGGAAGCTTTCTCATAAGAAGATCGATACGGGAGTTTTGATCTTACGGGTCAAACGGAGTAGACGCGAAAAAGGTTCCGGTGGTATCAACATTTGAGGGATTCGGTGTTAGAGTAAAACCAGTTGGTGTAATAACTTTTGTCCGTTGAAAGAAGTTTGATTCAGGCGAAAGCCTCGTGGATGTAGGACATAGTCTGAACCACGTTAAAATCTGCTGTCTTACTTTACTGTCTTTTATACCTGTCTTACTTATCTGTCTAGACTAGGTATCGCAACTACTGCTTAAAACGTAAAGTATTAGACCTAAAGATCTATCACAAGCTACACCAGCTAGCCAAGTTTTAGTCAAACCCAAGAAAGGGAGGGGTGAGAAAGGCGAGGCGAATCAGAAGAGCAGGTCTTCAAGAATCACCTGGGAGCAGAGAAAGCGTCAAAATGCAAATATAAGCTACTCTTTTGGTTCACCAAAACCATATGACCATGCAAACCAGGAAACCAGAGATAGTAGTAGCAGTAATTCCTTACCGAGTTACATGCAAGCTACTGAATCCGCAAGAGCCAAAGCCATCATTAAGAGCTCTCCAAGATCAAGTCCAGGTCTGCATGACAAAAATATCTATATCGAAAAGAGACTATCTCTCCCTGGTACTGACAGAAGGCAAGGATCTCCTCGTCTCCAGCGCTCTCTATCTCAGGCGCAGCAGAAGGCCAAGGGATACGAGACCCACTCTCTACTAGGTATTACCTAATCTTGTCCAATGTTCATATTTTTTGTGATTACTAGTGTTTGCTGAGATTCTTGCGCCTTTTAGATGGTTTTAAAAATTTGGATTCATTACGAAGACAACAGTTTTCTACGATCTAGGTGTTATATTTGTGATACCATTTAATGCACAAATTTCACTCGTTACCTGTATACTTTGGTCTTGATCCAGCTTGCTTTTCCTTTAATATTAGGAATCATACCCATGATATAATAGACAACCATTAAAAAATTAGCAGTTCTATAATTAAATTTTTTTCATCAATAATACTTTTTATTACAACGGGAATATATTTGGGCCATTGGTCATTAGTTTCACATATACTGTGTAAATTCTTTTGCCTCTATACTCTTGGATTGTGTAAAAACCATAGGATCACAAGTAAGTCTATCCATATTGAGTGCAAAGCATATTTTAGGATCATTTGTCTGAAGAATTGTATTTTTTAGGAGGTAGTCCTTAACATCTATGATAATGATCACTAGACATGTTATTTCCTTATACTATGTGGCATAAATGAATGGCTCAATATCAAAAATTTAATCTTCATCTCTAGGTCTCTTGATTCACTCTGGTACACACTTGTTAAGTTGCTATTTAAGAACTTCTACACTGTCCCTGAAAATTATTTCGTCCAATTTTAATGTCCCTAAAAATTATTGTATGTACAAATATTTGTTAATTCTTCGTATCACCTCGTACTAACTTTTAGCATGTCATGGGTGTTGATTGATGTCATTTTACTTGTTTCAGAGCGGAAGTGGAGGCGGTAAATATAGCACTCTGTGGAGATGGAGCTAATTATATTGGCTCATACTGGATGGTTTTTGGTACTTTGTGCTAGCTGCCGTGCGAATTTTGTTGCATTGGTTGCCTGTGAGACCGAAAACAGTATGCGTGGCATTTTTATTTTTGCGTATAAACTACAGCGATTATTTATTTGATGACATTTTGTTTTGCCAAAATGGCCATAATACACCATGATTTTGCTCAAGTATTTACTGAATGTTTGTTTTCTGAGAAAGCAGACGTCTTTATGACTACACTTAAATCTGTCTGTTTTTTTTTTATCTCCCGCGATGAATTTGTGTATTGTATTATCCAATCTTAAACTTGAAACTCTTATGACAAATCTCGGAAAGAGGGGAGAATGTGTAAAATCCTGTGCACAAAATTCCCTCATGTTTTTAAAAACTTTGCACTAATTCATTCTTCGTCTTTTTTCGCACAAAATCTCTTTGCGTAGAATTTTTATGCACGAAATTCTCTTGTATTTTTAAATTCTTTTGCACCAAATCACTTGTGTTTTTTTTTTTTTTTTGGCACGAAACCTCCTTTGTTTTCAAAAGTCATGCACGAGACTTCCTAATCATATATGAATTGTATATTTTACCTCCCCGATTCATGAATTTTTTCATGAAATGAAAAGATAGAATGCGTAGTTTTTAATAATAGGAAGGGATTTTGTGCAAATTTCTAATAACAAGAGAGAATTTGGTGCAAAAGATAACACGAGAGACAGTTTTTAAAAATACATAGCTGTGAAAAATCTAGACAGAAGGATTTGTTGCATGTTTTTAATAACACAAATGGATTTTATGTATACATGTATTGTAAATTTTAATTTTAATAAAACTGGCAGTTTTATTTAATTTGCACCTAATAAACTTTTTGTTCTTTTCTTATTTCACTACCTAATCTGATAATAATTTATTTATGACTTGTCGTCCTACTTCCTAATATTTCAACTCATTTTTTTCTATTATAAATTAAAGTCAAAGATATTAGAAACACTTTAATTCAAAATTTCAATATTAAGAAAGCCTGCAATAAAATCAAAAACAAAAAAAAAAAAGAAATCAATCTAAGGCAAATAAGCTTCATGTAACATATTTGTAAACTGTAATAAGAAAAACATGTAATAGGAGAAACACTCTGAGGAAAAAATAGTCAACTTAACTAACTTATTTCTTTAAAATTACGAGGTGGTTTTGTTTCTTTTTTCATGTCAAATGACTATTTTTATAACGAGCTAATAATACTTAGTTATATAATTATATATGTTAATGAACAGAGAACACGAGTATCTTTTTGTGCCTATATATCTGTCACATGATTTTTTTGTTACCTGTGCAAATTGCAAAAACTTAGAAAGGTTTTTTTTTTTCTAGGATTTTTTCGTTTTTTTTTTTTTTTTGGTTCTACCAATTGAGTGTTTTCTCCTCTTACGAATAACAGGGTATTTTTGTGCTATTAGCTCTAGAAAATTACATTTTCTACTATAACAAAAATGTAAACCAATATTGGTTCTGTGAGCTTTAAAATGTTTTCTACAAGCAAACAGGTATAATATTTTAATTAACTAATAATCAATAAAAAAAAATTAAGAAAGCCTAAAAGTAGATGCAATATCTCAAATAAATGGTATATCAAAAAAAAATAAAAAATGGTAAGAGTCTTTAGTGTCAATTTGAAGAAGCAAAAGCTATACTAGATGAGGGCATGTTGAGCAGTGGCTTTAAACCAGATATTTATACTTGTAATATTCTTATTCGTGGGCTTTGCAAGAAGGGTTTGTTTTCCTCAGCTCATCAAGTGTTGGAGGACATGTCGCTCAAGGGTTGCGAGCCAAATGTGAAGACATACACAATTATGATTGATGGTTACTGTAAGCAAGGCCGGCTAGAGGAAGCTGGCAACATTGTGGATGAAATGTTACAAAAAGGTCTAAACCTAAATATTGTAGAATATAACTGTCTAATATCTGCTCTATGCAAAATAGGACAAGTGGAAGAGGCATTGCAACTTTTTAAAAATATGCCAAATAATGGATGTAAAGCAGAGATTTTTACCTTCAATTCCTTGATATATGGGCTCACTAGAATTGATTGGATGGAAGAGGCTCTTAACATGTATCATGACATGTTCCAGGAAGGAGTCATTGCTAATACAGTAACCTACAACACCTTGATTCATGCGTTTCTGAAAAGAAAAGCAACGCAAGAAACATTTAAGCTTGTCAATGATATTTTATTTCGAGGGTATGCTCTCGAAGACTTTACTTACACCTGCCTTATAAAAGCACTTTGTGAAGATGGGGCTGTTGAAAAAGCTTTGGGCCTTTTTCGAAGAAATGATGGAAAAGGGACTGAGTCCAAATAATTTATCATGCAATATATTGATTACTAGCTTATGCGGAGATTGTAAGGTGCAAAATGCACTTGAGCTTTTGAGAGAGATGATTTATCGTGGATTCAAACCTGATATAACTACCTATAACATACTTATAAGTGATTTATGCAAGAAGCAAAGAATCCAAGAAGCTTGTAACCTATTTGGCAACATAAAAAATGAAGGTGTCTCTCCGGATGCAATCACTTATAACATTCTAATTAGTTATTACTGTAGGGAAGGCGTGTTTGAAGAAGCATATAAGCTTCTGAACCAGGTATTTGCCACAGGTCTGACACCTAATGATGTAATTTGGCGCATACTAGTTAGCAACTTGCTCCGGAGAGTTCCTTGGAGGATCGAGTTACCTGATCTCAGTTAAGATGGGGTTATTCTTTCTGGAATGCTACTATTGACATTAGTCTTGAGCAAACATCAAATGGAATTGCTTATTGGTGAGCCTGATTAATACAAGTTTTGTAAGCTTCACAACTGAGTATATATTGTGCCTGTCGTCTGATGGCTGTATAGGAATTGGTTTGATTCCACAGATCCTCTATTGAAATGGAACAATTTTTCATTGAGTCCATTCCACAGATGATCAACCTATTACTCGGTGCAAAAACACTAAGTAGACACAACATTAAGATGGTTAAGGTATGATTTTCTTTTTTGATGTGTAAACTATTGTTTTGTTTTGATTTTCTTTTTTAACAAAAAAAAAAAAAAAAGAAGAAGTGAAGTAATTGTAGGTTAAATATATAAATTTCCTTCTCCTTTTCTCGCGTTGGTATTTCTTTTTGTCATCTATGCTCTGACTTCTTCCCCTACCCCGAGTATCCTGATGAAAAACTATCGTGTAATTTTGACAGGGTCAGGATAATTCGTTATCTACTATGGATCCTTATAGATCTCCTTGGAGGAGAACACATTCCTTCAAGTCATGTAAGTATTTAAGTGTTGCTATTTATTAGCTTCGGCAACCTGTTAATTGTATATTTCCAAACAAAGTAAGCTTTCATATCAGCTATTTCCACTCATTCAATGTTTTTCTCTTGAGGAGAACAGTATAGCACCAAACTGTATAAATATGTGGTTGTGATTAATATACAAAATTTAATGACCATAGCTAGTATGTTGTATGCTTACATAAGTATATCACTTTATTTGTTGGAATGATTAGAGCTTTGACTGGGAAATGTAAGCAGGATTAGAATCCAGTTCCTAGTTCTGTGGAAATGTACTCCACAATTTTTGTTTAGCTGAATTATTGCAGGGGAACTCACTATGCTGTCTAACCTTGTCCCTGGCTTGGATACACACACACACACACACATACGCGTGTGTGTGTGCGTACACGCGCAGATGTGCATGTATCTGATTAATTAAATTATGAAATACGCATGTGTAAATTTTTATATTTTAATTAGCTTGATATGAAAATTGAATGTCTCGCTGTAGGAGCTAGTTACTAAGTTTTCTTTCATTTCAGTAATCTGCTAGCTTATACTGTTCGCATGAGGGATTAAATTATTTTTGGTGCCTCAAATTGGCACGATTTCAATATTGGTGCCTTATTGAGGCAGCCATCAAAATTGGTGCCTTAACTTGGAATTTTTATCAATTTTGGTGCCATGTCGCCGGAAAATTTTGAATTTGGCCGGAATTGCTTACGTGGACGTGACATGGCAGAAAATTTGGGGATTTTGACCCAAGTCAACCCACCACATAAGCAATACTCCACATATACTGCCACATGTGCAATTAAATAAAAAACTTAAATCCACAAATTTATATAAGAAATTGTATTTATAAATTTGAGAGTTATAAACATTTTTTATTTTAAAATCTGATTTAATGATAAATAAAAAAAATAAAAAATACAACGATTTTGAATATTGAATTTAGGATTTTTTTTACACTTATACACCATATCTTTCAAAAAAATTTGTTTACACCCCCAAAAAATTTCTAATTTTTTTTTTCATAAACCAAAGTTAATTCTTGAAAGTTTTAAACTTTTTAAATTTCATTATTATGTAAAATAAAAATAAGAAATTATTACGATATCTATACTTGATACCAAATATTAGTTTTGCCCTTGCTCAAAAGTTTTCAATAGTATAAAGTTTAACATAACATTTTTTACAAATAAAATCTATTTCTTAACATGAAGATTTAGTTCAAGGGAAAAAAAAATAAAAAATGAAACAATTTGTTTAAGAAAAACTTCTATATTATTTATAAAATTAAATCTAATTTTTAGAACAAGTTTTTTATTAAATAAATAAAACTAGAAAGAAATTAAAATAAAAAGAACATCCATCTTCTTCGTGCCGCCCTCCCTCCACCCCACGCTGGCGCCGCCGCCGCCACCACAACAATCCCACCTCCAACAGATCTCTTGGAGCCGGTGGCAAATCCCAGAACTCAATTCCCCCTTACCCTTACCCTTCGTCCTTCGATCCCCAACCCCAAAACCTCCGTCGATCACCACGGTGCCGGAATTGGTAGCGGCGCGGCCGATGGTTTGGGAAGAGAGTGAATGTTATGATTTTTTTTCTTTCTATTTTGGGTTTTCCTTTTAAAATCATCATGGGTTTGCAAATCTTTTGTATAATTTGCATTAGAAATCCCAATTCTTTAAATTAATTCTAAGTACCTTTTTGTCTGATTCTTTTGTGAGAAATATGGTCCCAAGTTTATTTTTCATCCTTTGCGTAGCGGTTGAGATTTTCAGAAGCCCGTCCCCTCGGCGCTGTCTCGTCATCATCATCATCATCTTCCTCCTCATTCATCTACGGTACTGCAACAATGGAGAACCTCTCCTCTGATTCTTCAACTCCTTATAAAACTTCTCAATAAAATCCTCAGATTTATTTGGTGGCGCGGCGGACAAAGTTTGGGAACAGAGAAACTTCTCAATAAAATCCTCAGATCTGTTGAGATGGAAGAAGATTAGTTTCTAATTAGAGTTTCTTAATTCAATATCCAAAATCGTTGTATATTTTTTTTTATTTATTTATCATTAAATCAGATTTTAAAATAAAAAATATTTATTACTCAAAATTATAAATACAATTCCTTATATAAATATGTGGATTTAAGTTTTTTTTTTATTTGCACATGTGGTTGTATATGTGGAGTATTTCTTATGTGGTGGGTTGACTTGGGTCAAAATCCCCAAATTTTCTGCCATGTCACGTCCACGTAAGCAATTCCGGCCAAATTCAAAATTTTCCGGCGACATGGCACCAAAATTGATAAAAATTCCAAGTTAAGGCACCAATTTTGATGGCTGTCTCAATAAGGCACCAATATTGAAATCGTGCCAATTTGAGGCACCAAAAATGATTTAATCTCGTTGGCATGAAGTTGTTACATGGGGCGTGAGGAGTTGGACGGCCGATGGAGTATTATTCCAGGAAAATGCATTTGGTGTTTGGCTGCGGCTTGTCACGTGCTAAGACTTTATCACCCAAAACTTAGAACGTGCGGCCTTACCGACACCCCGTGTGTCTAGCAAGTCAGCCTTGATTCACCCAAACTAAAGGTTGCTAGATGATAAAGAAAGGAAAGAGATAGTAGGCAATGAAAGCTTGTATTCTCACTCTTAAACTTGTTGGTTACAAATGACTCCAAGGCCCCTATATATACATGTCCACCTCCTCAACGGACGGTTGAGATCGTTTTGATCGGACGGCTAAGATTGACCTTCTACAAGGTTCTACAACTCTCTAAACTATCCTAAACCGACTTAGTATGTCCAAGGCCTTTCTAGGCTCTTCTAAAGTGTTCTAAACCGTCCTAGACACTTCTAGAAATGATATTTACAAGATAGTCCCTAACTGTACAAAAATAGCAAAACTGCCCCAGGCAGCCTCCGTGTGTGACCCGTGTGCTCATGGCGCGCGCGGGATGTGCATGTCCTGCACGGATGTGCGCTCCATGTGCACGTCTGTGCGTTCCATGGGCGCAAGGTGTGCGCCTGATGTGCGTTCCACATGCTTGGCGTGCGCGCGCGGCTTGGCAACCCGGGTGCTGGTCTCTTGTGCGCCCCGTCTGTTGCCCGATGCGCCCGTATGTGCGGCAGATTGGCCCGGAGACGTGCGGGACGTCTCATTCTCCCCCACCAAAGCTGGCGTCGTCCTCGACGCCTTGAACGCCTCGATTTGGTCTTTGAACTGCCATAACTCGTCTTCTCGTTCCCAACTAGCTTCGGCTTCTGGCAGTCCCTTCCATTGCACCAAGTATTCTGTCCAAGGTTTGACGCCCCTCTTGGACATAGCTCGATCGGCAAGGATTTGCTCCACACCCTTGTCGTATTGCGTAACCACTCGGTAGGTGCCTTCCGTGATAACCCTCGGCTTGGATCCTCGGCATCCTCGTGGTACGGCTTCAGTTGGCTAACATGGAATACCGGATAGATCTTCAGATTCGGTGGCAACGTCAAACGGTATGCCATGATGCCTATGCGTTTCTCGATCGGAAAGGGTCCCTCATACCGTCGCACAAGTCCCTTATGCAACTCGGCCATCGAATCCTTAAACGATTGCACATCGAAGGAAATAGAGTTGATAGTAGTGAGTACCTGGTTTTCCAGCGATGCGAACCGCTCGGCCAAGTCTTCCACATCCTTGGCCTCAATCTCCTTCACACGGTTGATAAGATCATCGAACGTGTGGTTTGCCTCGAGCAGGGCCTCCTCTACCCTACGCAGGCGTGCCTCCATGGCTTGGCCAGCATCGACCGGCGGTTCCCCAGCAGGCTCTTGTGACGCTTGACGGCCCCTCCGTCCTCCCCTGGTCACCCTGTCTGTCGCCGGCATGGCTTGCTCAGATGTGCCCGACATCTCCTAGCCTTTGTGTCCCAAAGTGTGCAGCAACCTCGATCACCTAGTGGAAGCAACAAAGCCACTCGACGTGGCTCCGATACCACGTGTCACGTGCTAAGACTTTATCACCCGAAACTTAGAACGTGCGGCCATACCGACACCCCGTGTGTCTAGCAAGTCAGCCTTGATTCACCCAAACTAAAGGTTGCTAGATGATAAAGAAAGGAAAGAGATAGTAGGCAATGAAAGCTTGTATTCTCACTCTCAAACTTGTTGGTTACAAATGACTCCAAGGCCCCTATATATACATGTCCACCTCCTCAACGGACGGTTGAGATCGTTTTGATCGGACGGCTAAGATTGACCTTCTACAAGGTTCTACAACTCTCTAAACTATTCTAAACCGACTTAGTATGTCCAAGGCCTTTCTAGGCTCTTCTAAAGTGTTCTAAACCGTCCTAGACACTTCTAGAAATGATATTTACAAGATAGTCCCTAACTGTACAAAAATAGCAAAACTGCCCCAGGCAGCCTCCGTGTGCGACCCGTGTGCTCATGGCGCGCGCGGGATGTGCATGTCCTGCGCGGATGTGCGCTCCATGTGCGCGTCTGTGCGTTCCATGGGCGCAAGGTGTGCGCCTCATGTGCGTTCCACATGCTTGGCGCGCGCGCGCGCGGCTTGGCAGCCCGCGTGCCGGTCTCTTGTGCGCCCCGTCTGTTGCCCGGTGCGCCCGTATGTGCGGCAGATTGGCCCGGAGACGTGCGGGACGTCTCAGGCTGCTCCACAGGAGGAAATTTGGCTTAAGTGCACCCAACAGCTTTATCTTCTTTGTACATCAGTTCTGACTTCTGATGCAGTATAGTACACGCTCCAACTCTTAAAGAGATTTCACATGCTATATGAAGTTTGTACCCTGCAGTGGTGTTAAGACATAGATCTTTTGCTGTAATGACATAGATATTTTGACCATTGAGGCAGAAGAAGTGGCAATGATCAACTGCGTTGGCATGTGAAAGTGGAGCCCTAAGGAAATCGCCTCGACGTATTTTAGGTCAAATTGGAAGCGGCCGAGTTTTTAAGATATTGATGATAGTAAGTTATGTCAATTGAAGTCAAAAAATTCTTAATATAACTGAAAACATCAAAGGAATTTACTTTAAGAATTTTATTTGCAAATGTAGCCACTTATACACGAAGGCCACGGCATTTTATAAGGAGAATTACAAGCACCCTCTAATGTATGAGTTAATTACGAGGGCATCCCTCATGTTCGAAAAATAACATTGAATCTCCTTGTTGTCAACTTTTATTTAACTTTTGATGTCGAATGTACATTTTCGCCCCTCCCCTCATTTATTTTGTATATATGATAAATAGAAAATAAGCCAAAACTGATATAAGTTGTTTGTCCGCCCCGGAACACTCCTTAGAACCGTTATTGAGAAAATCACATTTTTGGTGCCTTAACTTGGCACAATTTCTTTTTTGGTGCCTTAACTTGGCACAAGTTCTTTTTTGGTGTCTTAACTTGGCACATCACGTTTTTTGTGCCTTTACTTGGCTTTTTTTTCCATTTTGGTCCTCTGGTGGCGGCAAAAGTTAGAGGCAATAGCTAACAAGCCGAAGGGCTCATATGGATTCTTCTCAAAGGAATTCCTCACTCGTCACGGTTCGCACTTGCTCGGAACTACTAGCACGTGGTTCTTGCATGACATTGTATTTTACGGTCTGAATTTATTCCAAAAAGACATTTTTAGTGCTATTGGTTGGATCCCCGCGGAAAAAACCATGAATGCAATTGAAGAAGTATTCTCAATTGCGAAAGCGCAAACCTTGATTGCCCTTTGCAGCACTATTCCTGGATATTGGTTCACGGTGGCGCTAATCGACGTATTAGGAAGATTTGCCATCCAATTGATTGGATTCTTCTTCATGACGGTATTTATGTTTGCTCTAGCATTTCCTTACCGTCACTGGACTCAACCGGATAACCAAATTGGATTCGTGGTAATGTATTCGTTGATTTTCTTCTTCGCTAATTTTGGACCAAATGTAACTACATTTGTTGTGGCGGCCGAGATTTTTCCTGCTAGGCTACGCTCAACTTGTCATGGAATATCAGCTGCCGCTGGAAAGCTAGGGGCTATCGTTGGAGCTTTTGGGTTCTTGTATCTTTCACAAAGCACAGACCCGAGCAAGACAGAAGCCGGTTACCCCCCCGGTATAGGCGTGAAGAATTCACTTATAGTGTTGGGCGTGATCAACCTTTTTGGATTATTGTTCACTTTCTTGGTGCCTGAAGCAAAAGGAAGGTCTCTTGAGGAAATATCTGGTGAAAATGATGATATGTGAATGAAGAAGCGGGTAGCAATAGGGCATATACGAACACTTGTTGTATCTTTTTTCTGCAACAACTTGTTCAGTAGTTTTATTTTCCTTTTTCCTACTAATTCACTTTTGTGGTTTTAGTTTATTTTTATTTTGGTTTGCAATTGGTTAGGCAGGGGCTTAAATGTTTCACATTCTGAAATTGTAAAAAACATTTGAGATTGTCTTTCTTGACATACCCATTAAGCAGTTGAATTGTTTATGACTTGCGAGATTGAGTTTTTGTTAGCTTAGGTACTTTTTTGATGAAATTGTATCAATAAAAAAACCAATTACACACCGATAATTAAGTTGAATTCGGTTAAATAAAATAAAAATTTTTTAAGAGGGGTATTGTATAAACAGGACTTCTTAGTAAAATTAAAAAGAAAATCTTAAAAATATTAGACCGACTTTACTTTATATATAGTATTGAATAGACAGAAATGCAAAATTTGGCCACTAACTTCGCCCATTTTACACTTTTTCCCTGTATCATTTCGGGCCGCGATCTTACCATGTAGGTTTTAGTTTCGCTGCAAAATATGCCCATTCGGGTTCAACATGGGATTTTCCCCTACGTGGATGCAAAGCTGTTAAATTGTTTGTCCAGGTGTAAAAACGCATTGCCACGTGAATTTTTGCAAAAGTTACAGGGCATTTTTGCACTTTTACTTAAAAATTTAAATAAAGTCACAAAAATTATAGATAAATTATACTAACCACCCCTCATGTTTGGGAAATTACACAAACGACCTCTTTAATTAATTTCTTTTAATAAAATTTAACAAATGTTATAAGATTTCAATAATGTCCTTGAAGTAAAATACCACTCTCATGTTTGAGACGACACTAGTAACAAACCACCCATCATTCTTATATATTTTTTGAAAAGAATTAAAACTTAAGATTTTCAGATTATTAAATTTATATTTACTGGAAAATAGAAATAAATAAAGTTAAACTTAATATTTTAAAAATAAGCAAATAGAGTTAGGATTAAAAACTGAAACTGAATGAGCATCTTCATCCTTCACCCTCCCCCTTCACATCGCACCCCAAGCCACCATCTCCAACACCTCCGCCTCCTCCCCGTCCTGTCATCGTTCCAGCGATTCTCAACCTCCAAACCATGGTACCCTTTCTATTCCCCTGTTTTATATCCAAATAATAATTATCAATTCCACGTCGCATATAATCCAAACCACCAGTACCACAACCCCGTCGTTAATGGAATCTACACATAAGTCTAAATCGAATAACACTTTTGATTGGGAGTTTTCTAAAAGTTTCAAGAATTACAGGGGGCTAGTCTTTTACGCCAGAGGAGGCACAGTTGCAGCAATTCCATCAGGTTTGGGGAGGGCATTGTCAATTTTGCGATTAGGCCTTCAAATTGCGATTTGGGAATTTCGAAGCCCTGTTATGATTGGAGTTTTATAAATTATAAGATTTAGAGTCAGTTTGATATCTGAAAACTTCCTCAAATCTAGAGAGAAGTGAGGAAGAAGACGAACAGTAGAGAGCGGCGAAAAAGAAGAGAGAGAAAACTAGGGTTTGTAAATCGTAAGAACTGAATTAATTAAAATAAAATAATCCTAAATGGCCCTAATATACAAAGGGGCCCGAGACTAATTACAAGAAGAAAAAGGACTAAAAGATAAATAAAGCATAAAAGCGTGAAATAGAAAACACGCGTTTCGTGTATTTTAACATCCCCCTCAAGAGGGGCATGGATATCTAAAATGCCCATCTTGGACAATAGCCTATTAAAAATTGGTAATGACAACGGTTTTGTAAAAATATCTGCTAGTTGATGCTCATTTGAGATGTGCATGACTTTGATGAGGCCTTGATGTACTTTCTCTCGGTCAAAAAAACAATCGATCTGGATATGCTTCGTTCTTTCGTGTTGGACCGGATTAACAGCAATGCAAGCTGCACTTTTGCTGTTTGTAAATAAAACTGGAGTCTTGATTTGTTTAACTTGTAAGTCTTGTAAAAGTTGATGGAGCCACAAAACTTCACAGATGGTGGAAGCTAGAGCACGATACTCGGCCTCGGTTGATGATCGGCTGACTGTAGGCTGCTTCTTCGCCTTCCAACTGATCAATGAATCCCCAAAGTACACAGCAAGACCAGTAATACTCCTTCTTGAAGTGGGGCAGGCTGCCCAGTCACTGTCACAAAAGGATTTAAGGTGAGATTCTGAAGAACAAGGATAAAAAATACCTTTACCTGGGCTGGACTTAATGTATCTCAGCACCCTATGTGCAGCTGTCATATGGGAAACTGAAGGTTTGGCCATGTGTTGAGTTAAACACTGAGTACTATAACTCAAATCAGGCCGAGTAATAGTCAAATATAATAGGCACCCAAAAAGTCTTCTATAAACTGTTGGATCAGAAAGCAAGGAAGAAAAATCATCAGTGATTAACTTGGTATAGTATCTATAGAAGTAGTAGCAGGTTTGCAAGAAAGATAATTAGAATCTTCTAAAATACCTAAAGCATACTTTCTTTGACACAAAGAGATACCCTTAGAATTTCTAGCAACTTCAATACCAAGTATATATTTCAAAACTCCAAGATCTTTAATAGTAAACTTAACATCTAAATGCTTCTTGAGAACATTAAATTCATTCAAATCATTTCCAACTAAGATAATATCATCCACATAAATACATAATGCAGTGAAAAAAGAACCAACATGTTTAACAAATAAAGAACAATCAGAAACAGATTGTTTGTAACCTATTTCTATAAGAGAAGATGTAAGTTTGTTATACCATTGTCTAGAGGCTTGTTTGAGGCCATAAAGACTTTTCTTAAGTAAACAAACTCTTTTGTCACTGTTAGAGCAATATCCAGGGGGAGGGGGGACATGTAAATTTCTTCATCCAAGTCCCCATGCAAAAAAGCATTATTAACATCTAATTGATGCAAATGCCAGTTATAAGATGCAACAACAGCTAGAATGACCCTAACAGTGGTCAACTTAGCTACAGGACTAAAAGTATCAAAGTAATCTAGGCCTTCCTCTTGAGTATAACCTTTTGCCACTAATCTGGCCTTATATCTTTCTATAGACCCATCAGATTTAAGTTTAACCTTATAAACCCACTTACACCCTTTACAATGATGACCAGGAGGTAAATCAGTAAGAACCCAAGTATTAGTTTTCTCTAAAGCAGAAAGTTCAGATTGCATAGCAGCTTGCCATTCAGGGACTTTACTAGCTTGTTTATAGTTATTAGGTTCAACTATAGAAGACACAGAAGTAGTGAAAGCCCTATGACTTTTACTAAGATGAACAGAAGACACAAAAGATGCAATGGGATATCTGATTACACAGGAATTGCTCTTATGCAAGGAACTAGGCAGATCATAATCATAAGCATGAAGATATGCAGGAGGAACAGTATGTCTACTAGATTTCCTAAGAGGAACAGAAGCAGGCAAAGTAATAGGTAATGCATCAGGCACTACAACAGGTAATTCAACAGATTCAGAAATAGGATTAGGGACATAAATATTGTTACTAGTGTCTTCAGTTTCTGATTCATGTGTGAAAGAATCATGCATGTCCAGATTAAGACTGATATCTGGTGTAGCAACCTGAGACTGAACATCTTCAATGGATTCAGTAACAGCAGATGGGACAAGAATAGGTTGTTCAAGGTGAAGAATTGGAGCAGGTTCCTGTGAAAAAATGAAAGGATCTGTGCAAACACTAACAGGCTCATTGGAAACATTAGTACTGTTAGTGACCATATCAGACTTGAATGGAAATTCAGTTTCATAAAACCTCACATTTCTAGAGACAAAGGTCTTTCTAGTATCAAGATTGAGTAACAAATAACCTTTCATACCCAAAGGATAACCCAGAAACACACTCTTAATAGCTCTAGGCTCAAACTTATTTCTATGGGCACTTAAAGTAGAAGCAAAACATAAACAACCAAAAACTCTTAAAGAATCATAATCAGGAGGCTTATTAAAAAGAATTTCATAAGGAGACCTATTAGATTGGTGAACAAAAGGTAATCTATTAATGATAAAAGCAGCAGTAGATATACAATTGCTCCAATATGCAATAGGAACATTAGACTGAAATCTTATAGACCTAGCAACTTGTAAAAGATGTTGATGCTTCCTTTCAACTAATCCATTCTGTTGGGGTGTCTCAACACAACTTTTCTTATGAAGAATGCCAAATGATGTATAAAAATGTTTCATGATGAACTCAATACCCTTATCAGTCCTAATGATTTTAATTTTAGCAGAAAACTGAGTCTCAACAAGTTTGCAAAAATGAGTAAGTTTGGACTCCACCTCAGATTTATGTTTTAAAAGAAATATCCAGGTACATCTAGTAAAATCATCTACTACAGTAAGGAAAAACCTAAAACCATCATGAGAAATGACAGAAATGGGACCCCACACATCACAATGCACAATTTCAAAAGCATAAGAAGAAGTAGTAATGCTATCAGGAAAAGACAACCTTTTCTATTTGGCAAGATGACAGGTATCACAAGCAGTCTTATCATGTGTTACAGATAAATGTGAAATACCAGAGAGTTTTTGATGAGAAGGATGACCTAATCTAAAATGCCACAGATTGGCAGGAACAGTAACAGAATTACATCCAGTATTAAAAGAGTTACATTGAACAACAGGAACAGTAATATCAACAATATAAAGTCCAGAAACTAAACTAGCAGAACCAATCTTCTTCCTCCTGACAGTGTCCTGCATATGACACATGGAAGAGAAGAAATGTAGAGATATTTGACTGGAGGCAGTCAACTTAGAAACTGAAAGAAGGTTATAAGAAAAAGCAGGCACATATAACACATTTAACAATGTAAGGGAGGAAGAGATGTAAATATTTCCAATTAAAGTAGCCTTAGTTTTACTATTGTTAGGTAAATGAATATCAAGATCAATGGCAGTAGGAGGAGAAGTATAGAAATGAGACTGACATATCATGTGATCAGTTGCACCAGTGTCTAATATCCAAGTATTTTTAGTTTTAAAATCATTTGAAGAGTTAGAATTAAAACTAAAGCAAGCATTTATACCAGCTTTGGTAATAGCAGCAGAGTGTTGCACAGGAAGGCTTTGAGTATTATTCTGAGACTTGGTAAAGGCTAAAAACTGTTCAAACAAAGCCTGATGATTAGCATCAAGAACCTCAGATTGCTCAGGCAGTGGTTGTTCACTGTCAAGGAGAGCAGCATTAGCAGAAGAGTTAGCAGGCAATTGTCTTTTACCCATAGGACCATCCCAGCCCGGAGGATAACCAATGATTTGAAAACAACGGTCAACAGTATGACCATTATACCCACAATGGGTACATTTCAGTTTCTTTTTATCTTTAGGACTGAGAGATTTATTAAACTTGCCAGAATTATAAGTAGGAGGTTTGTTAGAACCATCAGAAGTCGGTTTAGTGCGAGCATAGCTAAAGCATCAGTAGAAGAAGTAGAGTACAAAGTCCTCTGATTTTCCTCTTGAAGATCAAGAGAATAGACCTTAGAAAGAGATGGCATAGGAGTCATCAAGAGTATCTGACTACGCAGAGCAGTAAAAGACTCATTCAAACTAATCAGAAAAGTAAGCACACAATGACTCTGTTGAAGAGCAAGCATATTTTTGTTAACATCACAGGTACACAAACCACATGAGCACATAACCACAGGACGCTGATTAACGAACTCATCCCAAAGAGACCGAAACAGATTATAATAAGCTGTAACATTAAGAGATCCCTGAGATATAGCAGATAAGGATTTTTGTAGCTGATAAACCCTAGACCCGTCAGTACGATCATACCTGGTCTGCAACTCTTGCCATACCTCGAGAGCTGTGGAGAAATACAGCAAACTACTGCGTAATTCTTTAGAAACCGAATTGAGGAGCCAGGAGAGAACCAGATTGTTCGCACGAGTCCAGCAAACACGAACAACAGCGTCATTGTCAGGCAGAGGAAGAGATCCGTCGATGAAGCGGACCTTATTCTTGATATTCAACGCCATCAAGATCGCCTTACTCTAAGAGACATAGTTGTGACCAGTCAGAATATCGCCAACGATCGCAGAACCCGTAAAATCTTGCGAACCAAGATAATACACAGAAGACGAGCCCTCGCTTGGATTTTTGACCCGAACAGAAGAAGTACTCGGAGCCGATGATGTCATTTAGCCAAAAAAGTGATAGATCTAAGAATATAGTGAGAGTAACAGGCGATCGAACCAAAAATTCGACAAAACGTAGATCTGAAAAATTCAAGCGGTCAAATCAACAGATCGGGGATTTTAAACGGTGAAATCTCAAGATCAAAGAAAATAATCGGTGAAATCGAGAGAATCGCAAAGAGATTTTGCACAGAGAGTAAAAATGTGAAAAAAACTCCACAAATCAGAGATTATAGAGAAGATGCAGCAGAAAATAGTGCGGATCGAGAATCCCAAACGAATGATACCATGAAAACTTCCTCAAATCTAGAGAGAAGTGAGGAAGAAGACGAACAGTAGAGAGCGGCGAAAAAGAAGCGAGAGAAAACTAGGGTTTGTAAATCGTAAGAACTGAATTAAAATAAAATAATCCTAAATGGCCCTTATATACAAAGGGGCCCGAGACTAATTACAAGAAGAAAAAGGACTAAAAGATAAATAAAGCATAAAAGCATGAAATAGAAAACACGCGTTTCGTGTATTTTAACAATATCCATGGGAAATAGGAGAAAGGAAGAAAAATGAATAGAGTAGATCTTTTGAATCATGCTTGATATGAAAACCCACTTCTTGATTCAAGCAGTTATTCTTTTTATGTAATTATTAGATTCAAGCATGCATAATAAACAAGATGGGGAAAAGTTATAAAAACATAGTAAGAAAGACATTAATGAAATGTTACTACATTTGCTAGGTTTTATTAAAGAAATTACTTAGAGAGGTGGTTTGTGTAACTCCTCAAACATGAGGGGTTGTTTGTATTATTTATCCATAAATTTTGAACTTATTTAAAATTTTAAGCAAAAATGCAAAAATGCCCTGTAACTTTTGCAAAAATCCACGTGGCAACGCGTTTTCACACCTGGACAAACAACTTAATAGCTTGGCGTCCACGTAGGAGAAAAGCCCATTTAAACCCGAATGGGCATATTTTGCAGCGGAAACTGAAACTTACAGGGAAAGATCGCGGCCTGGAAAGTGACAGGGCAAAAGTCGAAAATAGGCAAAGTTAGTGGACAAGTTTTGCATTTCAGCCTATTGCATATTATGAAAACATGAGCAAAGTTCAAATGCGCATGATGTTTTGGACATAGCACAAAATGTGACTGATACAAAACAAAGATATTCATAACAAGTTTACTCTAATCTTACTCTAACCTCCACGTCAAAAAAGTTGTAAGAATACCAATTGTGGTGATTTGTTCACATGAAATGCAATTCTCGAAATACATTAGTAATCCAGACATGATTATATTCACAACTTAGTGATAGCTAAATCTTCCAAAGAATTAGTATTTAAGTATTTTATGTCGAAATCTCAATTATATAGGATATTGTACGTTTTGGGGTACATGAAACACAAATTTACGTAAGAAGATCTTTTTCCTTGAAAAGTGCTGCATAATGAACTCTCTATTTTGGATTTTTAGCACTTTGCACCCCAGGAATAATTGCTTTGGCATATTGTACCTTTAAATTATGAGCACTACACGCTCACTAAAAAATCACAATTTTGTGACGCATTACACCTAAATTACTATCGTGTTCCTGGAATATTTTACTATTATAGTGGGGGGCATCTAAAGAGTTTGGTATTTTTTTTTTTCGTCATTTTGATACTTTTTAAATTATGTTACATATTGATAAATTTTGTTAGAAATTAGAATTAACCGTATCCAAAATTGAAAATAAAAAAATTATATATATATATATATATATATATATATATATATATATATTAAAACAAAATAGCCATCGAAAGAAATCAGTAGCTCAAAATGAAAACTAAATCAACGTGAAAAAAAATATACCAAACACTATTTTTTCCTTCATGTGGTGGTTTCTTGATTTCTTTATCGGAATATATGTGAATCAAACTTGCCTCCAAACCTATATCAAAACCCGAGCACGTCAAGAAAAAGTAAATTCAAATGTATATATGTGATGTAAAACGGAAAAGGCCACCAACACACCGACGTATAATCGATGAAAGATAATTGAAATCCACTGGAAATTTGGAATAAAATCCCTATTCTATTGATAAATAATCAAAGCATGCGGGAAAATAAAAAGATACAAAGTGTGTATATTCTAAAAGAAACGGCCTGATACTAATAGAGATAAAGATATAAATTAAACAGAGTTCTAAATAAAATAGGAAAAAATAGTAAAATCCTTAAAATAAGGCAACATAAAATTGTAAGGCTGCAAATCTACCTTAGACGTCCGATTTCGGGCCTTAAACAACTGTGGTGTAGTACGAAACTCAAAGACCTTCGAATTTAATGTCGTATGGGCCCAACACGAATCATCGAGTCAAAATCTATGGTGGTTTGTGCATGTCATTCTTTTTATCGCGGCAATCTTCAGAATTTGGGGTATCTTGTCATACATCAGTCTCTTCCACTTCTGAAAAATACGACATCGAGTTATTATTTGGAGCCAATGAACTTATTTTGCCACCCCATTCAAAATAGCAAAAACAAATCCCTGGTATGTGATGTTGACATCAAGTTTGCCAAGGTCTGCCCAGTAAAATCATGACTAGCATCGATGTATATAACATCGCGAATCACATCATCTGGATAATATCCTCCTATTGAAATTGGAACCCTACAAATATTTCTCACCCAAACCTCGGAACTTTCTGAGTCCATGCAATAGCATATGGTTTAGGTTGTTTTTCAATCTTTAAATCAAGATGCTTCACCAAATTTTTGGATACAAAGTTTTCACAACTGCCATTGTCTACAATTGATTTACAGGCTCGACCTTTTATACTACACCATGACTTAAAAGCAATGTTGTTGTTGGAGAAATCTTCCACTTTTGTAGAACACATGGCACGTTGTATAACACAATTAGCTCTTTCTCCTTTCCCTCGGCTATTTTTGAACCTTCTAATTCATCATTCATCTTTGGTATTTCCATGTTCAGTCTCATCCTCATTATCTTTTTTCGACTAAGTTAAATGATTTTCTTTTAGGACACTCATTAGAGCGATGACCAGGTTGAAGGCACCTAGAACTTTTATTTCCTTCGGGTTTGGCATAGGAATTGGGTGTCTTTTGTGGCTTGTTGGTTACATGATTTTTCTAGAGCTGATGATTTGTTGGTATAGTATTGGCGTAATTTGGAATATATTTCAAAAGCTTTTCTCTATTATATGAATTGATATTAGATGGTTCAACATTATACCTCTTAAGATTTGAAAATTTGCTCTGCTTCTCCTTTAGCTCTGCTTTTAATGCCAAATCATGAGCTTCATCTACCGCCCGAAGTACTTGTAACCTATTTTCTCCCAAATAGTCGATTTTAATCTACTGATATACCTAGAAACTTGTTGCTCATCCGTCTCATATAGATCATTACGAGTCGATAGTATATACCATTCATCCGATGTATTCATTCACGGGTTTATTTCCTTGAGAACAATTCTGGTATCTTTGAAATATTCACTTCTTGTAATCAGGATGTAAAATTCGCCCCATCATCTTCTCCTTCATCTTTCTTTAGGAACCTTTTGGAGCTATATAATCACGCATCCTACTCACCTGTAATTTTTCCCACCAGAAAGCAGCACCACTCTTAAGCATGTAAGCCACCAGTTTGACTTGCCGATCCTCTGCGATTTCAGGAACTCAAAGAAACGTTCGACTTCATAAATCCAATCCGAAATTCCTCAATTCCTAGCTTTCAAGAAAATACTGGAATATCTCCTCAGGTTTTGAAATCACTCCGTTTGTCGATTGTTCTCTGTATCTCCAGCAAATCTAAGGTTAGTAATATCAGGGACGTCTCCTTCCGAATCATCACTGCCGAAATTATTGAACTCAGGTGTTTGTCTTCCACTATGTTGATGGACATTGGTTTTGATTCGGGTTGGTGTTCCTAACGATGTTTTGAGCAGCGTTAGGGTGTAGGTTTAGATTCGTGAGCATGGTTAGCGGTGGGTTATTTGTCTTTTGAATCATCGCCTCCAACCTTGACGTGGCCCGCGCTAGATCCTCTTGAAACTTCCAACTCTGATCTTTTGCGTTCAAACTCTTTTGACCAACGTCATCAGAAACATCATCAATCATGTCTCTACCAACCATCTGAACAAGGAAAAGTCTTTGCTCTAGATACCCCTTGACGTAGAATAGAAACGCGCAATCGACACACTAACGTGTAATTAATGAAATATAACTGGAATCCACCAGATCATTGGAATAAAATCCCTATTTTATTGATAAATGATCAAAAGATGCTGGAAATAATAAGAAACAAAGTATTTATAGTCTCAAAGAAACCCTTATACTATAAAGAAATAAATGAAACAGAGTCCTAAATAAAGTAGGAAAAATACGAAAAATCCTTAAAATAAAGCAACATAAAATTGTAAGGCTGCGTAGCTGCCTTAGATGTCTGATTTTGGGCCTAAAACCTATGAAATGTAGTAAACTCCAGGACATTCGATTTAATATCTTATGGGCCCAAAAAGGATCACAAGGCAAAAGTTATGGTGGTTTTTGCGCGTCATTCTTTTTACTGCAGCAATCTTCAGAATTTGGGGTATCTTGTCCTACGTCAATTTGTCCTTATTAATATTTGAAATCAGTTGCAAATGTAGTTTAGTGATTCTTGAATCCATACTTTTTATGAGTTTGTAGTATACATGGATTTATATTTTTGGGGTTGTCTTTAAAAAATAGTAAAAAGAAAAAGTCAAGAATCCGACTTAGTTGCTCTACAAGACAGTAGTAGTTTTCAAATTTCAATTAGTAACAATAGAAACCCAACAAAAAGTTTGGTACTATTCATGTTACCATTGTAAAATGCGTTGGTGTCTCGCATATTTAAAAGATGAGCTTAAAGATATTTCCCAAGGCCCTCAATATATTTCCAATTCTCTAAAATTAATTGATAATTATAGATACTAAACAAAAAACCACAAGGTGATGAAAGATATATGATAAGTCTCATTTATATTTCTAAAGCCTATCAAGATGAATATTGAGTTTAGTAAACTTTCATTTAGAAATTCTAATATAAGTATCGAATATCTTTTAATATACTTGCTAGTTATGACGAAAAATATTTTGTGTAAACAATAATAAGAACTTCATGAAAAAAAGACAACAGTAAGAATGAAAATAGAAAAGTAAACAAAGCAAATCTTAGTATTCCCGTCACAAAAAAAAAAAAAAAAAAAAAAAAAAAAAAAAAAACCAAATAATTAGTAAATTAGGTTTCTTGTGGAATAAGCCATCAATTTGAATCGTCAAAATGTATGCATTTTCTTGCTCCGTTCGGCCCCCAAATGATCAACTTCGTTGGCATGTGAAGTGGAGCCCTAGGGAAATCGCCTCGAAGTATTTTAGGTCAAATTGGAAGCGGCAGAGCTTTAAGATATCGATGATAGTAAGTTATGTCAATTGAAATCGAAAAATTCTTAATATAAGTGAAAACATCAAAGGAATTTACTTTAAGAATTTTATTTGAAAATGTAGCCACTTATACACGAAGGCCACGACATTTTATAAGGAGAATTACAAGAACCCCCTAATGTATAAGTTAATTACGAGCGCATCCCTAATGTTCAAAAAATTACATTGACACTCCTTGTTGTCACCTTTTATTTAAATTTTGATGTCGAATGTACATTTTCGCCCCTCCCTTCATTTATTTTGTATATATGATAAATAGAAAATAAGCCAAAACTGATATAAGTTGTTTGTCCGCCCCGTAACACCCCCTTAGAACCGTTGTGACATAAAAGCAAACCGAACCAAATAGAACCGACCAGTGATATAAGCAATGATTATTTTTATTCAATATTTTACCATATACAATCAAGGATATACATGTTTATCCACAATTAGAACTTAAACAAATTAAAGATATGTAGTAGTAGTACTTTGTCTTCTAGAAATTTATTAAATAAGTACTTTTGGCCTCCTAATTAGTAATGTGTCGTGACAAAAATATCCTTGAGAATTGTGAATGAATTCACGTGAGAAACATTTAAAGTGCTCAGTTTGAAGTGCTAAAATGTTTAATAAAAAAAATTAAATTTAGTTTGATTGTGTACTAGTGAAATTATTAGTTATGATTTAATAATGATTGGTCCCACAAATCACGTACGAATATAACGTTACCAGAAAATGTGGAATAACATCCGAAACGGAAGGAACACAAAAATGTGAAGATATATGTTTGAGTGATGAAAGAGGAAAAAACGAAAAAGATACAGAATATACCGACCAAGATTCCAAATGGCCTCCGCCTTATTTAAGCCATCTACCACCGCCCATTGTCAACAACAAATTGTAATAACAGTGCATTCAAATTCAAACATATTTATTTTCGATAATAACTCCTCAGGATTAATTTATTCTCGCTTCTTCTCAAGAAACAGGTAAAGATATTTAGTGAAAAACATTTTAGTTTCCCCATATCATACGTATGTTTACTTCTTGTTTTGTCATATGTTGTCTTTTCCTTGTTTGTCTCGTTCCATGCAAAGATGATCATGTAATTTTTGTAACTTTAGAATCTTCATATATATATCTTTACATATGTTTAAATGAAGTTTCTCAATTCTTACAGAAGGAGAAAGAGAATAAGTTGGAAAGAGGTCGATCGAGTACTGCCATTGAGAACGAAGAACGATGGCAGGGGAAAACATAAAAGTGTTAAACGCACTCGATGTGGCGAAAACTCAGTGGTACCATTTTACTGCCATCATTATAGCAGGGATGGGATTTTTCACTGATGCATATGATCTATTCTGCATTTCCCTCATCACCAAGATGCTCGGTCGCATTTACTACCACGTCGAGGGCTCTCCTAAGCCCGGCTCTTTGCCGCCTAATGTATCAGCTGCAATCAATGGTGTTGCCTTCTGTGGAACGCTTGCAGGGCAGCTCTTCTTTGGCTGGCTCGGCGATAAAATGGGTCGCAAGAAGGTTTATGGCGCTACACTAATGGTTATGTCCATTTGCTCCATTGCATCGGGTCTTTCTTTCGGACAAGACCCAAAGTCGGTTATGGCTACTCTCTGTTTCTTTCGGTTTTGGCTTGGGTTTGGTATTGGCGGTGACTATCCACTTTCGGCCACAATTATGTCAGAGTATGCCAATAAGAAGACTCGTGGATCGTTCATCGCGGCAGTTTTTGCCATGCAGGGGTTTGGGATTTTGGGTGGTGGAGTATTTGCTATGATTGTATCTGCAGCTTTTGACGCTAAGTTCAAGGCACCGACTTATCAGGTTAACCCCATTGCCTCGACAGCCCCACAAGCGGATTACGTGTGGAGGATTATTTTAATGGCTGGTGCTATCCCGGCTTTGCTTACTTTTTATTGGAGGCTAAAGATGCCCGAAACGGCCAGGTACACCGCATTGGTGGCCAAGGACGGCAAACAGGCTGCTTCGGACATGTCCAAGGTCTTGCAAATGGATATTGAGGTGGAGCAGCAAAAGTTAGAGGCAATAGCTAACAAGCCGAAGGGCTCATATGGATTATTCTCAAAGGAATTCCTCACTCGTCACGGTTTGCACTTGCTCGGAACTACTAGCACGTGGTTCTTGCTTGACATTGTATTTTACAGTCTGAATTTATTCCAAAAAGACATTTTTAGTGCTATTGGTTGGATCCCCGCGGAAAAAACCATGAATGCAATTGAAGAAGTATTCTCAATTGCGAAAGCGCAAACCTTGATTGCCCTTTGCAGCACTGTTCCTGGATATTGGTTCACGGTCGCGCTAATCGACGTATTAGGAAGATTTGCCATCCAATTGATTGGATTCTTCTTCATGACGGTATTTATGTTTGCTCTAGCATTTCCTTACCGTCACTGGACTCAACCGGATAACCGAATTGGATTCGTGGTAATGTATTCGTTGATTTTCTTCTTCGCTAATTTTGGACCAAATGTAACTACATTTGTTGTGGCGGCCGAGATTTTTCCTGCTAGGCTACGCTCAACTTGTCATGGAATATCAGCTGCCGCTGGAAAGCTAGGGGCTATCGTTGGAGCTTTTGGGTTCTTGTATCTTTCACAAAGCACAGACCCGAGCAAGACAGAAGCCGGTTACCCCCCCGGTATAGGCGTGAAGAATTCACTTATAGTGTTGGGCGTGATCAACCTTTTTGGATTATTGTTCACTTTCTTGGTGCCTGAAGCAAAAGGAAGGTCTCTTGAGGAAATATCTGGTGAAAATGATGATATGTGAATGAAGAAGCGGGTAGCAATAGGGCATATACGAACACTTGTTGTATCTTTTTTCTGCAACAACTTGTTCAGTAGTTTTATTTCCCTTTTTCCTACTAATTCACTTTTGTGGTTTTAGTTTATTTTTATTTAGGTTTGCAATTGGTTAGGCAGGGGCTTAAATGTTTCACATTCTGAAATTGTAAAAAACATTTGAGATTGTCTTTCTTGACATACCCATTAAGCAGTTGAATTGTTTAGGACTTGCGAGATTGAGTTTTTGTTAGCTTAGGTACTTTTTTGATGAAATTGTATCAATAAAAAAACCAATTACACACCGATAATTAAGTTGAAGTCGGTTAAATAAAATAAAAAATGTTTAAGAGGGGTATTGTATAAACAGGACTTCTTAATAAAATTAAGAAGAAAATCTTAAAAATATTAGACCGACTTTGTATAAACAGGAAAAATCTTAAAAATATTAGACCGACTTACTTTATAGTATTGAATAGACAGAAATGCAAAATTCGGCCACTAACTTCGCCCATTTTACACTTTTGCCCTGTATCATTTCGGGCCGCGATATTACCATGTAGGTTTAGTTTCGGTGCAAAATATGCCCATTCGGGTTCAACAAGGGTTTTTCCCCTACGTGGATGCAAAGCTGTTAAATTGTTTGTCCAGGTGTAAAAACGCGTTGCCACGTGAATTTTTGCAAAAGTTACAGGGCATTTTTGCACTTTTACTTCAAAATTTAAATAAAGTCACAAAAAAATTATACAAACCACCCCTCATGTTTGGGAAGTTACACAAACCACCTCTTTAAGTAATTTCTTTTAATAAAATCTAACAAATGTTATAACATTTCATCAATGTCCTTGTAGTAAAATACCACTCTCATGTTTGAGACGACACTAGTAACAAACCACCTCTCATTCTTATATATTTTTGAAAAAAAAAATTAAACTTAAGATTTTCAGATTATTAAATTTATATTTACTGGAAATAGAAATAAATTAAGTTGAACTTAATATTTTAAAAATAAGCAAATAGAATTAGGATTAAAAACTGAAACTAAATGAGCATCTTCATCCTTCACCCTCCCCCTTCACATCGCACCCCAAGCCACCATCTCCAGCACCTCCGCCTCCTCCCCGTCATGTCATCGTTCCAGCGATTCTCAACCTCCAACCCATGGTACCCTTTCTATTCCCCTGTTTATAATCCAAATAATAATTACCAGTTCCACGTCGCATATAATCCAAACCACCAGTACCACAACCCCATCGTTAATGGAATCTACAAATAAGTCTAAATCGAATAACACTTTTGATTGGGAGTTTTCTAAAAGTTTCAAGAATTACAAGGGGCTAGTCTTTTACGCCAGAGGAGGCACAATTGCAGCAATTCCATCAGGTTTGGGGAGGGCATTGACAATTTTGCGATTAGGCCTTCAAATTGCGATCTGGGAATTTCGAAGCCCTGTTATGATTGGAGTTTTATAAATTATAAGATTTAGAGTCAGCTTGATATCCATGGGAAATAGGAGAAAGGAAGAAAAATGAATAGAGTAGATCTTGTGAATCGCGCTTGATATGAAAAACCCACTTCTTGATTCAAGCAGTTATTCTTTTATGTAATTATTAGATTCAAGCATGCATAATAAACAAGATGGGGAAAAGTTATAAAAACATAGTAAGAAAGACATTAATGAAATGTTACTACATTTGCTAGGTTTTATTAAAGAAATTACTTAGAGAGGTGGTTCATGTAACTCCTCAAACATGAGGGGTTGTTTGTATTATTTATCCATAAATTTTGAACTTATTTAAAATTTTAAGCAAAAATGCAAAAATGCCCTGTAACTTTTGCAAAAATCCACGTGGCAACGCGTTTTCACACCTGGACAAACAACTTAATAGCTTGGCGTCCACGTAGGAGAAAAGCCCATTTAAACCCGAATGGGCATATTTTGCAGCGGAAACTGAAACTTACAGGGAAAGATCGCGGCCTGGAAAGTGACAGGGCAAAAGTCGAAAATAGGCAAAGTTAGTGGACAAGTTTTGCATTTCAGCCTATTGCATATTATGAAAACATGAGCAAAGTTCAGATGCGCATGATGTTTTGGACATAGCACAAAATGTGACTGATACAAAACAAAGATATTCATAACAAGTTTACTCTAATCTTACTCTAACCTCCACGTCAAAAAAGTTGTAAGAATACCAATTGTGGTGATTTGTTCACATGAAATGCAATTCTCGAAATACATTAGTAATCCAGACATGATTATATTCACAACTTAGTGATAGCTAAATCTTCCAAAGAATTAGTATTTAAGTATTTTATGTCGAAATCTCAATTATATAGGATATTGTACGTTTTGGGGTACATGAAACACAAATTTACGTAAGAAGATCTTTTTCCTTGAAAAGTGCTGCATAATGAACTCTCTATTTTGGATTTTTAGCACTTTGCACCCCAGGAATAATTGCTTTGGCATATTGTACCTTTAAATTATGAGCACAACACGCTCACTAAAAAATCACAATTTTGTGACGCATTACACCTAAATTACTATCGTGTTCCTGGAATATTTTACTATTATAGTGGGGGGCATCTAAAGAGTTTGGTATTTTTTTTTTTCGTCATTTTGATACTTTTTAAATTATGTTACATATTGATAAATTTTGTTAGAAATTAAAATTAACCGTATCCAAAATTGAAAATAAAAAAATTATATATATATATATATATATATATATATATATATATATATATATATATTAAAACAAAATAGCCATCGAAAGAAATCAGTAGCTCAAAATGAAAACTAAATCAACGTGAAAAAGAATATACCAAACACTATTTTTTCCTTCATGTGGTGGTTTCTTGATTTCTTTATCGGAATATATGTGAATCAAACTTGCCTCCAAACCTATATCAAAACCCGAGCACGTCAAGAAAAAGTAAATTCAAATGTATATATGTGATGTAAAACGGAAAAGGCCACCAACACACCGACGTATAATCGATGAAAGATAATTGAAATCCACTGGAAATTTGGAATAAAATCCCTATTCTATTGATAAATAATCAAAGCATGCGGGAAAATAAAAAGATACAAAGTGTGTATATCCTAAAAGAAACGGCCTGATACTAATAGAGATAAAGATATAAATTAAACAGAGTTCTAAATAAAATAGGAAAAAATAGTAAAATCCTTAAAATAAGGCAACATAAAATTGTAAGGCTGCAAATCTACCTTAGACGTCCGATTTCGGGCCTTAAACAACTGTGGTGTAGTACGAAACTCAAAGACCTTCGAATTTAATGTCGTATGGGCCCAACACGAATCATCGAGTCAAAATCTATGGTGGTTTGTGCATGTCATTCTTTTTATCGCGGCAATCTTCAGAATTTGGGGTATCTTGTCATACATCAGTCTCTTCCACTTCTGAAAAATACGACATCGAGTTATTATTTGGAGCCAATGAACTTATTTTGCCACCCCATTCAAAATAGCAAAAACAAATCCCTGGTATGTGATGTTGACATCAAGTTTGCCAAGGTCTGCCCAGTAAAATCATGACTAGCATCGATGTATATAACATCGCGAATCACATCATCTGGATAATATCCTCCTATTGAAATTGGAACCCTACAAATATTTCTCACCCAAACCTCGGAACTTTCTGAGTCCATGCAATAGCATATGGTTTAGGTTGTTTTTCAATCTTTAAATCAAGATGCTTCACCAAATTTTTGGATACAAAGTTTTCACAACTGCCATTGTCTACAATTGATTTACAGGCTCGACCTTTTATACTACACCATGACTTAAAAGCAATGTTGTTGTTGGAGAAATCTTCCACTTTTGTAGAACACATGGCACGTTGTATAACACAATTAGCTCTTTCTCCTTTCCCTCGGCTATTTTTGAACCTTCTAATTCATCATTCATCTTTGGTATTTCCATGTTCAGTCTCATCCTCATTATCTTTTTTCGACTAAGTTAAATGATTTTCTTTTAGGACACTCATTAGAGCGATGACCAGGTTGAAGGCACCTAGAACTTTTATTTCCTTCGGGTTTGGCATAGGAATTGGGTGTCTTTTGTGGCTTGTTGGTTACATGATTTTTCTAGAGCTGATGATTTGTTGGTATAGTATTGGCGTAATTTGGAATATATTTCAAAAGCTTTTCTCTATTATATGAATTGATATTAGATGGTTCAACATTATACCTCTTAAGATTTGAAAATCTGCTCTGCTTCTCCTTTAGCTCTGCTTTTAATGCCAAATCATGAGCTTCATCTACCGCCCGAAGTACTTGTAACCTATTTTCTCCCAAATAGTCGATTTTAATCTACTGATATACCTAGAAACTTGTTGCTCATCCGTCTCATATAGATCATTACGAGTCGATAGTATATACCATTCATCCGATGTATTCATTCACGGGTTTATTTCCTTGAGAACAATTCTGGTATCTTTGAAATATTCACTTCTTGTAATCAGGATGTAAAATTCGCCCCATCATCTTCTCCTTCATCTTTCTTTAGGAACCTTTTGGAGCTATATAATCACGCATCCTACTCACCTGTAATTTTTCCCACCAGAAAGCAGCACCACTCTTAAGCATGTAAGCCACCAGTTTGACTTGCCGATCCTCTGCGATTTCAGGAACTCAAAGAAACGTTCGACTTCATAAATCCAATCCGAAATTCCTCAATTCCTAGCTTTCAAGAAAATACTGGAATATCTCCTCAGGTTTTGAAATCACTCCGTTTGTCGATTGTTCTCTGTATCTCCAGCAAATCTAAGGTTAGTAATATCAGGGACGTCTCCTTCCGAATCATCACTGCCGAAATTATTGAACTCAGGTGTTTGTCTTCCACTATGTTGATGGACATTGGTTTTGATTCGGGTTGGTGTTCCTAACGATGTTTTGAGCAGCGTTAGGGTGTAGGTTTAGATTCGTGAGCATGGTTAGCGGTGGGTTATTTGTCTTTTGAATCATCTCCTCCAACCTTGACGTGGCCCGCGCTAGATCCTCTTGAAACTTCCAACTCTGATCTTTTGCGTTCAAACTCTTTTGACCAACGTCATCAGAAACATCATCAATCATGTCTCTACCAACCATCTGAACAAGGAAAAGTCTTTGCTCTAGATACCCCTTGACGTAGAATAGAAACGCGCAATCGACACACTAACGTGTAATTAATGAAATATAACTGGAATCCACCAGATCATTGGAATAAAATCCCTATTTTATTGATAAATGATCAAAAGATGCTGGAAATAATAAGAAACAAAGTATTTATAGTCTCAAAGAAACCCTTATACTATAAAGAAATAAATGAAACAGAGTCCTAAATAAAGTAGGAAAAATACGAAAAATCCTTAAAATAAAGCAACATAAAATTGTAAGGCTGCGTAGCTGCCTTAGATGTCTGATTTTGGGCCTAAAACCTATGAAATGTAGTAAACTCCAGGACATTCGATTTAATATCTTATGGGCCCAAAAAGGATCACAAGGCAAAAGTTATGGTGGTTTTTGCGCGTCATTCTTTTTACTGCAGCAATCTTCAGAATTTGGGGTATCTTGTCCTACGTCAATTTGTCCTTATTAATATTTGAAATCAGTTGCAAATGTAGTTTAGTGATTCTTGAATCCATACTTTTTATGAGTTTGTAGTATACATGGATTTATATTTTTGGGGTTGTCTTTAAAAAATAGTAAAAAGAAAAAGTCAAGAATCCGACTTAGTTGCTCTACAAGACAGTAGTAGTTTTCAAATTTCAATTAGTAACAATAGAAACCCAACAAAAAGTTTGGTACTATTCATGTTACCATTGTAAAATGCGTTGGTGTCTCGCATATTTAAAAGATGAGCTTAAAGATATTTCCCAAGGCCCTCAATATATTTCCAATTCTCTAAAATTAATTGATAATTATAGATACTAAACAAAAAACCACAAGGTGATGAAAGATATATGATAAGTCTCATTTATATTTCTAAAGCCTATCAAGATGAATATTGAGTTTAGTAAACATTCATTTAGAAATTCTAATATAAGTATCGAATATCTTTTAATATACTTGCTAGTTATGACGAAAAATATTTTGTGTAAACAATAATAAGAACTTCATGAAAAAAAGACAACAGTAAGAATGAAAATAGAAAAGTAAACAAAGCAAATCTTAGTATTCCCGTCACAAAAAAAAAAAAAAAAAAAAAAAAAAAAAAAAAAAAAAAACCAAATAATTAGTAAATTAGGTTTCTTGTGGAATAAGCCATCAATTTGAATCGTCAAAATGTATGCATTTTCTTGCTCCGTTCGGCCCCCAAATGATCAACTTCGTTGGCATGTGAAGTGGAGCCCTAGGGAAATCGCCTCGAAGTATTTTAGGTCAAATTGGAAGCGGCAGAGCTTTAAGATATCGATGATAGTAAGTTATGTCAATTGAAATCGAAAAATTCTTAATATAAGTGAAAACATCAAAGGAATTTACTTTAAGAATTTTATTTGAAAATGTAGCCACTTATACACGAAGGCCACGACATTTTATAAGGAGAATTACAAGAACCCCCTAATGTATAAGTTAATTACGAGCGCATCCCTAATGTTCAAAAAATTACATTGACACTCCTTGTTGTCACCTTTTATTTAAATTTTGATGTCGAATGTACATTTTCGCCCCTCCCTTCATTTATTTTGTATATATGATAAATAGAAAATAAGCCAAAACTGATATAAGTTGTTTGTCCGCCCCGTAACACCCCCTTAGAACCGTTGTGACATAAAAGCAAACCGAACCAAATAGAACCGACCAGTGATATAAGCAATGATTATTTTTATTCAATATTTTACCATATACAATCAAGGATATACATGTTTATCCACAATTAGAACTTAAACAAATTAAAGATATGTAGTAGTAGTACTTTGTCTTCTAGAAATTTATTAAATAAGTACTTTTGGCCTCCTAATTAGTAATGTGTCGTGACAAAAATATCCTTGAGAATTGTGAATGAATTCACGTGAGAAACATTTAAAGTGCTCAGTTTGAAGTGCTAAAATGTTTAATAAAAAAAATTAAATTTAGTTTGATTGTGTACTAGTGAAATTATTAGTTATGATTTAATAATGATTGGTCCCACAAATCACGTACGAATATAACGTTACCAGAAAATGTGGAATAACATCCGAAACGGAAGGAACACAAAAATGTGAAGATATATGTTTGAGTGATGAAAGAGGAAAAAACGAAAAAGATACAGAATATACCGACCAAGATTCCAAATGGCCTCCGCCTTATTTAAGCCATCTACCACCGCCCATTGTCAACAACAAATTGTAATAACAGTGCATTCAAATTCAAACATATTTATTTTCGATAATAACTCCTCAGGATTAATTTATTCTCGCTTCTTCTCAAGAAACAGGTAAAGATATTTAGTGAAAAACATTTTAGTTTCCCCATATCATACGTATGTTTACTTCTTGTTTTGTCATATGTTGTCTTTTCCTTGTTTGTCTCGTTCCATGCAAAGATGATCATGTAATTTTTGTAACTTTAGAATCTTCATATATATATCTTTACATATGTTTAAATGAAGTTTCTCAATTCTTACAGAAGGAGAAAGAGAATAAGTTGGAAAGAGGTCGATCGAGTACTGCCATTGAGAACGAAGAACGATGGCAGGGGAAAACATAAAAGTGTTAAACGCACTCGATGTGGCGAAAACTCAGTGGTACCATTTTACTGCCATCATTATAGCAGGGATGGGATTTTTCACTGATGCATATGATCTATTCTGCATTTCCCTCATCACCAAGATGCTCGGTCGCATTTACTACCACGTCGAGGGCTCTCCTAAGCCCGGCTCTTTGCCGCCTAATGTATCAGCTGCAATCAATGGTGTTGCCTTCTGTGGAACGCTTGCAGGGCAGCTCTTCTTTGGCTGGCTCGGCGATAAAATGGGTCGCAAGAAGGTTTATGGCGCTACACTAATGGTTATGTCCATTTGCTCCATTGCATCGGGTCTTTCTTTCGGACAAGACCCAAAGTCGGTTATGGCTACTCTCTGTTTCTTTCGGTTTTGGCTTGGGTTTGGTATTGGCGGTGACTATCCACTTTCGGCCACAATTATGTCAGAGTATGCCAATAAGAAGACTCGTGGATCGTTCATCGCGGCAGTTTTTGCCATGCAGGGGTTTGGGATTTTGGGTGGTGGAGTATTTGCTATGATTGTATCTGCAGCTTTTGACGCTAAGTTCAAGGCACCGACTTATCAGGTTAACCCCATTGCCTCGACAGCCCCACAAGCGGATTACGTGTGGAGGATTATTTTAATGGCTGGTGCTATCCCGGCTTTGCTTACTTTTTATTGGAGGCTAAAGATGCCCGAAACGGCCAGGTACACCGCATTGGTGGCCAAGGACGGCAAACAGGCTGCTTCGGACATGTCCAAGGTCTTGCAAATGGATATTGAGGTGGAGCAGCAAAAGTTAGAGGCAATAGCTAACAAGCCGAAGGGCTCATATGGATTATTCTCAAAGGAATTCCTCACTCGTCACGGTTTGCACTTGCTCGGAACTACTAGCACGTGGTTCTTGCTTGACATTGTATTTTACAGTCTGAATTTATTCCAAAAAGACATTTTTAGTGCTATTGGTTGGATCCCCGCGGAAAAAACCATGAATGCAATTGAAGAAGTATTCTCAATTGCGAAAGCGCAAACCTTGATTGCCCTTTGCAGCACTGTTCCTGGATATTGGTTCACGGTCGCGCTAATCGACGTATTAGGAAGATTTGCCATCCAATTGATTGGATTCTTCTTCATGACGGTATTTATGTTTGCTCTAGCATTTCCTTACCGTCACTGGACTCAACCGGATAACCGAATTGGATTCGTGGTAATGTATTCGTTGATTTTCTTCTTCGCTAATTTTGGACCAAATGTAACTACATTTGTTGTGGCGGCCGAGATTTTTCCTGCTAGGCTACGCTCAACTTGTCATGGAATATCAGCTGCCGCTGGAAAGCTAGGGGCTATCGTTGGAGCTTTTGGGTTCTTGTATCTTTCACAAAGCACAGACCCGAGCAAGACAGAAGCCGGTTACCCCCCCGGTATAGGCGTGAAGAATTCACTTATAGTGTTGGGCGTGATCAACCTTTTTGGATTATTGTTCACTTTCTTGGTGCCTGAAGCAAAAGGAAGGTCTCTTGAGGAAATATCTGGTGAAAATGATGATATGTGAATGAAGAAGCGGGTAGCAATAGGGCATATACGAACACTTGTTGTATCTTTTTTCTGCAACAACTTGTTCAGTAGTTTTATTTCCCTTTTTCCTACTAATTCACTTTTGTGGTTTTAGTTTATTTTTATTTAGGTTTGCAATTGGTTAGGCAGGGGCTTAAATGTTTCACATTCTGAAATTGTAAAAAACATTTGAGATTGTCTTTCTTGACATACCCATTAAGCAGTTGAATTGTTTAGGACTTGCGAGATTGAGTTTTTGTTAGCTTAGGTACTTTTTTGATGAAATTGTATCAATAAAAAAACCAATTACACACCGATAATTAAGTTGAAGTCGGTTAAATAAAATAAAAAATGTTTAAGAGGGGTATTGTATAAACAGGACTTCTTAATAAAATTAAGAAGAAAATCTTAAAAATATTAGACCGACTTTGTATAAACAGGAAAAATCTTAAAAATATTAGACCGACTTACTTTATAGTATTGAATAGACAGAAATGCAAAATTCGGCCACTAACTTCGCCCATTTTACACTTTTGCCCTGTATCATTTCGGGCCGCGATATTACCATGTAGGTTTAGTTTCGGTGCAAAATATGCCCATTCGGGTTCAACAAGGGTTTTTCCCCTACGTGGATGCAAAGCTGTTAAATTGTTTGTCCAGGTGTAAAAACGCGTTGCCACGTGAATTTTTGCAAAAGTTACAGGGCATTTTTGCACTTTTACTTCAAAATTTAAATAAAGTCACAAAAAAATTATACAAACCACCCCTCATGTTTGGGAAGTTACACAAACCACCTCTTTAAGTAATTTCTTTTAATAAAATCTAACAAATGTTATAACATTTCATCAATGTCCTTGTAGTAAAATACCACTCTCATGTTTGAGACGACACTAGTAACAAACCACCTCTCATTCTTATATATTTTTGAAAAAAAAAATTAAACTTAAGATTTTCAGATTATTAAATTTATATTTACTGGAAATAGAAATAAATTAAGTTGAACTTAATATTTTAAAAATAAGCAAATAGAATTAGGATTAAAAACTGAAACTAAATGAGCATCTTCATCCTTCACCCTCCCCCTTCACATCGCACCCCAAGCCACCATCTCCAGCACCTCCGCCTCCTCCCCGTCATGTCATCGTTCCAGCGATTCTCAACCTCCAACCCATGGTACCCTTTCTATTCCCCTGTTTATAATCCAAATAATAATTACCAGTTCCACGTCGCATATAATCCAAACCACCAGTACCACAACCCCATCGTTAATGGAATCTACAAATAAGTCTAAATCGAATAACACTTTTGATTGGGAGTTTTCTAAAAGTTTCAAGAATTACAAGGGGCTAGTCTTTTACGCCAGAGGAGGCACAATTGCAGCAATTCCATCAGGTTTGGGGAGGGCATTGACAATTTTGCGATTAGGCCTTCAAATTGCGATCTGGGAATTTCGAAGCCCTGTTATGATTGGAGTTTTATAAATTATAAGATTTAGAGTCAGCTTGATATCCATGGGAAATAGGAGAAAGGAAGAAAAATGAATAGAGTAGATCTTGTGAATCGCGCTTGATATGAAAAACCCACTTCTTGATTCAAGCAGTTATTCTTTTATGTAATTATTAGATTCAAGCATGCATAATAAACAAGATGGGGAAAAGTTATAAAAACATAGTAAGAAAGACATTAATGAAATGTTACTACATTTGCTAGGTTTTATTAAAGAAATTACTTAGAGAGGTGGTTCGTGTAACTCCTCAAACATGAGGGGTTGTTTGTATTATTTATCCATAAATTTTGAACTTATTTAAAATTTTAAGCAAAAATGCAAAAATGCCCTGTAACTTTTGCAAAAATCCACGTGGCAACGCGTTTTCACACCTGGACAAACAACTTAATAGCTTGGCGTCCACGTAGGAGAAAAGCCCATTTAAACCCGAATGGGCATATTTTGCAGCGGAAACTGAAACTTACAGGGAAAGATCGCGGCCTGGAAAGTGACAGGGCAAAAGTCGAAAATAGGCAAAGTTAGTGGACAAGTTTTGCATTTCAGCCTATTGCATATTATGAAAACATGAGCAAAGTTCAGATGCGCATGATGTTTTGGACATAGCACAAAATGTGACTGATACAAAACAAAGATATTCATAACAAGTTTACTCTAATCTTACTCTAACCTCCACGTCAAAAAAGTTGTAAGAATACCAATTGTGGTGATTTGTTCACATGAAATGCAATTCTCGAAATACATTAGTAATCCAGACATGATTATATTCACAACTTAGTGATAGCTAAATCTTCCAAAGAATTAGTATTTAAGTATTTTATGTCGAAATCTCAATTATATAGGATATTGTACGTTTTGGGGTACATGAAACACAAATTTACGTAAGAAGATCTTTTTCCTTGAAAAGTGCTGCATAATGAACTCTCTATTTTGGATTTTTAGCACTTTGCACCCCAGGAATAATTGCTTTGGCATATTGTACCTTTAAATTATGAGCACAACACGCTCACTAAAAAATCACAATTTTGTGACGCATTACACCTAAATTACTATCGTGTTCCTGGAATATTTTACTATTATAGTGGGGGGCATCTAAAGAGTTTGGTATTTTTTTTTTTCGTCATTTTGATACTTTTTAAATTATGTTACATATTGATAAATTTTGTTAGAAATTAAAATTAACCGTATCCAAAATTGAAAATAAAAGAATTATATATATATATATATATATATATATATATATATATATATATATATATATATATATATATATATATATATATATATATATTAAAACAAAATAGCCATCGAAAGAAATCAGTAGCTCAAAATGAAAACTAAATCAACGTGAAAAAGAATATACCAAACACTATTTTTTCCTTCATGTGGTGGTTTCTTGATTTCTTTATCGGAATATATGTGAATCAAACTTGCCTCCAAACCTATATCAAAACCCGAGCACGTCAAGAAAAAGTAAATTCAAATGTATATATGTGATGTAAAACGGAAAAGGCCACCAACACACCGACGTATAATCGATGAAAGATAATTGAAATCCACTGGAAATTTGGAATAAAATCCCTATTCTATTGATAAATAATCAAAGCATGCGGGAAAATAAAAAGATACAAAGTGTGTATATTCTAAAAGAAACGGCCTGATACTAATAGAGATAAAGATATAAATTAAACAGAGTTCTAAATAAAATAGGAAAAAATAGTAAAATCCTTAAAATAAGGCAACATAAAATTGTAAGGCTGCAAATCTACCTTAGACGTCCGATTTCGGGCCTTAAACAACTGTGGTGTAGTACGAAACTCAAAGACCTTCGAATTTAATGTCGTATGGGCCCAACACGAATCATCGAGTCAAAATCTATGGTGGTTTGTGCATGTCATTCTTTTTATCGCGGCAATCTTCAGAATTTGGGGTATCTTGTCATACATCAGTCTCTTCCACTTCTGAAAAATACGACATCGAGTTATTATTTGGAGCCAATGAACTTATTTTGCCACCCCATTCAAAATAGCAAAAACAAATCCCTGGTATGTGATGTTGACATCAAGTTTGCCAAGGTCTGCCCAGTAAAATCATGACTAGCATCGATGTATATAACATCGCGAATCACATCATCTGGATAATATCCTCCTATTGAAATTGGAACCCTACAAATATTTCTCACCCAAACCTCGGAACTTTCTGAGTCCATGCAATAGCATATGGTTTAGGTTGTTTTTCAATCTTTAAATCAAGATGCTTCACCAAATTTTTGGATACAAAGTTTTCACAACTGCCATTGTCTACAATTGATTTACAGGCTCGACCTTTTATACTACACCATGACTTAAAAGCAATGTTGTTGTTGGAGAAATCTTCCACTTTTGTAGAACACATGGCACGTTGTATAACACAATTAGCTCTTTCTCCTTTCCCTCGGCTATTTTTGAACCTTCTAATTCATCATTCCTCTTTGGTATTTCCATGTTCAGTCTCATCCTCATTATCTTTTTTCGACTAAGTTAAATGATTTTCTTTTAGGACACTCATTAGAGCGATGACCAGGTTGAAGGCACCTAGAACTTTTATTTCCTTCGGGTTTGGCATAGGAATTGGGTGTCTTTTGTGGCTTGTTGGTTACATGATTTTTCTAGAGCTGATGATTTGTTGGTATAGTATTGGCGTAATTTGGAATATATTTCAAAAGCTTTTCTCTATTATATGAATTGATATTAGATGGTTCAACATTATACCTCTTAAGATTTGAAAATCTGCTCTGCTTCTCCTTTAGCTCTGCTTTTAATGCCAAATCATGAGCTTCATCTACCGCCCGAAGTACTTGTAACCTATTTTCTCCCAAATAGTCGATTTTAATCTACTGATATACCTAGAAACTTGTTGCTCATCCGTCTCATATAGATCATTACGAGTCGATAGTATATACCATTCATCCGATGTATTCATTCACGGGTTTATTTCCTTGAGAACAATTCTGGTATCTTTGAAATATTCACTTCTTGTAATCAGGATGTAAAATTCGCCCCATCATCTTCTCCTTCATCTTTCTTTAGGAACCTTTTGGAGCTATATAATCACGCATCCTACTCACCTGTAATTTTTCCCACCAGAAAGCAGCACCACTCTTAAGCATGTAAGCCACCAGTTTGACTTGCCGATCCTCTGCGATTTCAGGAACTCAAAGAAACGTTCGACTTCATAAATCCAATCCGAAATTCCTCAATTCCTAGCTTTCAAGAAAATACTGGAATATCTCCTCAGGTTTTGAAATCACTCCGTTTGTCGATTGTTCTCTGTATCTCCAGCAAATCTAAGGTTAGTAATATCAGGGACGTCTCCTTCCGAATCATCACTGCCGAAATTATTGAACTCAGGTGTTTGTCTTCCACTATGTTGATGGACATTGGTTTTGATTCGGGTTGGTGTTCCTAACGATGTTTTGAGCAGCGTTAGGGTGTAGGTTTAGATTCGTGAGCATGGTTAGCGGTGGGTTATTTGTCTTTTGAATCATCGCCTCCAACCTTGACGTGGCCCGCGCTAGATCCTCTTGAAACTTCCAACTCTGATCTTTTGCGTTCAAACTCTTTTGACCAACGTCATCAGAAACATCATCAATCATGTCTCTACCAACCATCTGAACAAGGAAAAGTCTTTGCTCTAGATACCCCTTGACGTAGAATAGAAACGCGCAATCGACACACTAACGTGTAATTAATGAAATATAACTGGAATCCACCAGATCATTGGAATAAAATCCCTATTTTATTGATAAATGATCAAAAGATGCTGGAAATAATAAGAAACAAAGTATTTATAGTCTCAAAGAAACCCTTATACTATAAAGAAATAAATGAAACAGAGTCCTAAATAAAGTAGGAAAAATACGAAAAATCCTTAAAATAAAGCAACATAAAATTGTAAGGCTGCGTAGCTGCCTTAGATGTCTGATTTTGGGCCTAAAACCTATGAAATGTAGTAAACTCCAGGACATTCGATTTAATATCTTATGGGCCCAAAAAGGATCACAAGGCAAAAGTTATGGTGGTTTTTGCGCGTCATTCTTTTTACTGCAGCAATCTTCAGAATTTGGGGTATCTTGTCCTACGTCAATTTGTCCTTATTAATATTTGAAATCAGTTGCAAATGTAGTTTAGTGATTCTTGAATCCATACTTTTTATGAGTTTGTAGTATACATGGATTTATATTTTTGGGGTTGTCTTTAAAAAATAGTAAAAAGAAAAAGTCAAGAATCCGACTTAGTTGCTCTACAAGACAGTAGTAGTTTTCAAATTTCAATTAGTAACAATAGAAACCCAACAAAAAGTTTGGTACTATTCATGTTACCATTGTAAAATGCGTTGGTGTCTCGCATATTTAAAAGATGAGCTTAAAGATATTTCCCAAGGCCCTCAATATATTTCCAATTCTCTAAAATTAATTGATAATTATAGATACTAAACAAAAAACCACAAGGTGATGAAAGATATATGATAAGTCTCATTTATATTTCTAAAGCCTATCAAGATGAATATTGAGTTTAGTAAACTTTCATTTAGAAATTCTAATATAAGTATCGAATATCTTTTAATATACTTGCTAGTTATGACGAAAAATATTTTGTGTAAACAATAATAAGAACTTCATGAAAAAAAGACAACAGTAAGAATGAAAATAGAAAAGTAAACAAAGCAAATCTTAGTATTCCCGTCACAAAAAAAAAAAAAAAAAAAAAAAAAAAAAAAACCAAATAATTAGTAAATTAGGTTTCTTGTGGAATAAGCCATCAATTTGAATCGTCAAAATGTATGCATTTTCTTGCTCCGTTCGGCCCCCAAATGATCAACTTCGTTGGCATGTGAAGTGGAGCCCTAGGGAAATCGCCTCGAAGTATTTTAGGTCAAATTGGAAGCGGCAGAGCTTTAAGATATCGATGATAGTAAGTTATGTCAATTGAAATCGAAAAATTCTTAATATAAGTGAAAACATCAAAGGAATTTACTTTAAGAATTTTATTTGAAAATGTAGCCACTTATACACGAAGGCCACGACATTTTATAAGGAGAATTACAAGAACCCCCTAATGTATAAGTTAATTACGAGCGCATCCCTAATGTTCAAAAAATTACATTGACACTCCTTGTTGTCACCTTTTATTTAAATTTTGATGTCGAATGTACATTTTCGCCCCTCCCTTCATTTATTTTGTATATATGATAAATAGAAAATAAGCCAAAACTGATATAAGTTGTTTGTCCGCCCCGTAACACCCCCTTAGAACCGTTGTGACATAAAAGCAAACCGAACCAAATAGAACCGACCAGTGATATAAGCAATGATTATTTTTATTCAATATTTTACCATATACAATCAAGGATATACATGTTTATCCACAATTAGAACTTAAACAAATTAAAGATATGTAGTAGTAGTACTTTGTCTTCTAGAAATTTATTAAATAAGTACTTTTGGCCTCCTAATTAGTAATGTGTCGTGACAAAAATATCCTTGAGAATTGTGAATGAATTCACGTGAGAAACATTTAAAGTGCTCAGTTTGAAGTGCTAAAATGTTTAATAAAAAAAATTAAATTTAGTTTGATTGTGTACTAGTGAAATTATTAGTTATGATTTAATAATGATTGGTCCCACAAATCACGTACGAATATAACGTTACCAGAAAATGTGGAATAACATCCGAAACGGAAGGAACACAAAAATGTGAAGATATATGTTTGAGTGATGAAAGAGGAAAAAACGAAAAAGATACAGAATATACCGACCAAGATTCCAAATGGCCTCCGCCTTATTTAAGCCATCTACCACCGCCCATTGTCAACAACAAATTGTAATAACAGTGCATTCAAATTCAAACATATTTATTTTCGATAATAACTCCTCAGGATTAATTTATTCTCGCTTCTTCTCAAGAAACAGGTAAAGATATTTAGTGAAAAACATTTTAGTTTCCCCATATCATACGTATGTTTACTTCTTGTTTTGTCATATGTTGTCTTTTCCTTGTTTGTCTCGTTCCATGCAAAGATGATCATGTAATTTTTGTAACTTTAGAATCTTCATATATATATCTTTACATATGTTTAAATGAAGTTTCTCAATTCTTACAGAAGGAGAAAGAGAATAAGTTGGAAAGAGGTCGATCGAGTACTGCCATTGAGAACGAAGAACGATGGCAGGGGAAAACATAAAAGTGTTAAACGCACTCGATGTGGCGAAAACTCAGTGGTACCATTTTACTGCCATCATTATAGCAGGGATGGGATTTTTCACTGATGCATATGATCTATTCTGCATTTCCCTCATCACCAAGATGCTCGGTCGCATTTACTACCACGTCGAGGGCTCTCCTAAGCCCGGCTCTTTGCCGCCTAATGTATCAGCTGCAATCAATGGTGTTGCCTTCTGTGGAACGCTTGCAGGGCAGCTCTTCTTTGGCTGGCTCGGCGATAAAATGGGTCGCAAGAAGGTTTATGGCGCTACACTAATGGTTATGTCCATTTGCTCCATTGCATCGGGTCTTTCTTTCGGACAAGACCCAAAGTCGGTTATGGCTACTCTCTGTTTCTTTCGGTTTTGGCTTGGGTTTGGTATTGGCGGTGACTATCCACTTTCGGCCACAATTATGTCAGAGTATGCCAATAAGAAGACTCGTGGATCGTTCATCGCGGCAGTTTTTGCCATGCAGGGGTTTGGGATTTTGGGTGGTGGAGTATTTGCTATGATTGTATCTGCAGCTTTTGACGCTAAGTTCAAGGCACCGACTTATCAGGTTAACCCCATTGCCTCGACAGCCCCACAAGCGGATTACGTGTGGAGGATTATTTTAATGGCTGGTGCTATCCCGGCTTTGCTTACTTTTTATTGGAGGCTAAAGATGCCCGAAACGGCCAGGTACACCGCATTGGTGGCCAAGGACGGCAAACAGGCTGCTTCGGACATGTCCAAGGTCTTGCAAATGGATATTGAGGTGGAGCAGCAAAAGTTAGAGGCAATAGCTAACAAGCCGAAGGGCTCATATGGATTATTCTCAAAGGAATTCCTCACTCGTCACGGTTTGCACTTGCTCGGAACTACTAGCACGTGGTTCTTGCTTGACATTGTATTTTACAGTCTGAATTTATTCCAAAAAGACATTTTTAGTGCTATTGGTTGGATCCCCGCGGAAAAAACCATGAATGCAATTGAAGAAGTATTCTCAATTGCGAAAGCGCAAACCTTGATTGCCCTTTGCAGCACTGTTCCTGGATATTGGTTCACGGTCGCGCTAATCGACGTATTAGGAAGATTTGCCATCCAATTGATTGGATTCTTCTTCATGACGGTATTTATGTTTGCTCTAGCATTTCCTTACCGTCACTGGACTCAACCGGATAACCGAATTGGATTCGTGGTAATGTATTCGTTGATTTTCTTCTTCGCTAATTTTGGACCAAATGTAACTACATTTGTTGTGGCGGCCGAGATTTTTCCTGCTAGGCTACGCTCAACTTGTCATGGAATATCAGCTGCCGCTGGAAAGCTAGGGGCTATCGTTGGAGCTTTTGGGTTCTTGTATCTTTCACAAAGCACAGACCCGAGCAAGACAGAAGCCGGTTACCCCCCCGGTATAGGCGTGAAGAATTCACTTATAGTGTTGGGCGTGATCAACCTTTTTGGATTATTGTTCACTTTCTTGGTGCCTGAAGCAAAAGGAAGGTCTCTTGAGGAAATATCTGGTGAAAATGATGATATGTGAATGAAGAAGCGGGTAGCAATAGGGCATATACGAACACTTGTTGTATCTTTTTTCTGCAACAACTTGTTCAGTAGTTTTATTTCCCTTTTTCCTACTAATTCACTTTTGTGGTTTTAGTTTATTTTTATTTAGGTTTGCAATTGGTTAGGCAGGGGCTTAAATGTTTCACATTCTGAAATTGTAAAAAACATTTGAGATTGTCTTTCTTGACATACCCATTAAGCAGTTGAATTGTTTAGGACTTGCGAGATTGAGTTTTTGTTAGCTTAGGTACTTTTTTGATGAAATTGTATCAATAAAAAAACCAATTACACACCGATAATTAAGTTGAAGTCGGTTAAATAAAATAAAAAATGTTTAAGAGGGGTATTGTATAAACAGGACTTCTTAATAAAATTAAGAAGAAAATCTTAAAAATATTAGACCGACTTTGTATAAACAGGAAAAATCTTAAAAATATTAGACCGACTTACTTTATAGTATTGAATAGACAGAAATGCAAAATTCGGCCACTAACTTCGCCCATTTTACACTTTTGCCCTGTATCATTTCGGGCCGCGATATTACCATGTAGGTTTAGTTTCGGTGCAAAATATGCCCATTCGGGTTCAACAAGGGTTTTTCCCCTACGTGGATGCAAAGCTGTTAAATTGTTTGTCCAGGTGTAAAAACGCGTTGCCACGTGAATTTTTGCAAAAGTTACAGGGCATTTTTGCACTTTTACTTCAAAATTTAAATAAAGTCACAAAAAAATTATACAAACCACCCCTCATGTTTGGGAAGTTACACAAACCACCTCTTTAAGTAATTTCTTTTAATAAAATCTAACAAATGTTATAACATTTCATCAATGTCCTTGTAGTAAAATACCACTCTCATGTTTGAGACGACACTAGTAACAAACCACCTCTCATTCTTATATATTTTTGAAAAAAAAAATTAAACTTAAGATTTTCAGATTATTAAATTTATATTTACTGGAAATAGAAATAAATTAAGTTGAACTTAATATTTTAAAAATAAGCAAATAGAATTAGGATTAAAAACTGAAACTAAATGAGCATCTTCATCCTTCACCCTCCCCCTTCACATCGCACCCCAAGCCACCATCTCCAGCACCTCCGCCTCCTCCCCGTCATGTCATCGTTCCAGCGATTCTCAACCTCCAACCCATGGTACCCTTTCTATTCCCCTGTTTATAATCCAAATAATAATTACCAGTTCCACGTCGCATATAATCCAAACCACCAGTACCACAACCCCATCGTTAATGGAATCTACAAATAAGTCTAAATCGAATAACACTTTTGATTGGGAGTTTTCTAAAAGTTTCAAGAATTACAAGGGGCTAGTCTTTTACGCCAGAGGAGGCACAATTGCAGCAATTCCATCAGGTTTGGGGAGGGCATTGACAATTTTGCGATTAGGCCTTCAAATTGCGATCTGGGAATTTCGAAGCCCTGTTATGATTGGAGTTTTATAAATTATAAGATTTAGAGTCAGCTTGATATCCATGGGAAATAGGAGAAAGGAAGAAAAATGAATAGAGTAGATCTTGTGAATCGCGCTTGATATGAAAAACCCACTTCTTGATTCAAGCAGTTATTCTTTTATGTAATTATTAGATTCAAGCATGCATAATAAACAAGATGGGGAAAAGTTATAAAAACATAGTAAGAAAGACATTAATGAAATGTTACTACATTTGCTAGGTTTTATTAAAGAAATTACTTAGAGAGGTGGTTCGTGTAACTCCTCAAACATGAGGGGTTGTTTGTATTATTTATCCATAAATTTTGAACTTATTTAAAATTTTAAGCAAAAATGCAAAAATGCCCTGTAACTTTTGCAAAAATCCACGTGGCAACGCGTTTTCACACCTGAACAAACAACTTAATAGCTTGGCGTCCACGTAGGAGAAAAGCCATTTAAACCCGAATGGGCAAATTTTGCAGCGGAAACTGAAACTTACAGGGAAAGATCGCGGCCTGGAAAGTGACAGGGCAAAAGTCGAAAATAGGCAAAGTTAGTGGACAAGTTTTGCATTTCAGCCTATTGCATATTATGAAAACATGAGCAAAGTTCAGATGCGCATGATGTTTTGGACATAGCACAAAATGTGACTGATACAAAACAAAGATATTCATAACAAGTTTACTCTAATCTTACTCTAACCTCCACGTCAAAAAAGTTGTAAGAATACCAATTGTGGTGATTTGTTCACATGAAATGCAATTCTCGAAATACATTAGTAATCCAGACATGATTATATTCACAACTTAGTGATAGCTAAATCTTCCAAAGAATTAGTATTTAAGTATTTTATGTCGAAATCTCAATTATATAGGATATTGTACGTTTTGGGGTACATGAAACACAAATTTACGTAAGAAGATCTTTTTCCTTGAAAAGTGCTGCATAATGAACTCTCTATTTTGGATTTTTAGCACTTTGCACCCCAGGAATAATTGCTTTGGCATATTGTACCTTTAAATTATGAGCACTACACGCTCACTAAAAAATCACAATTTTGTGACGCATTACACCTAAATTACTATCGTGTTCCTGGAATATTTTACTATTATAGTGGGGGGCATCTAAAGAGTTTGGTATTTTTTTTTTCGTCATTTTGATACTTTTTAAATTATGTTACATATTGATAAATTTTGTTAGAAATTAAAATTAACCGTATCCAAAATTGAAAATAAAAAAATTATATATATATATATATATATATATATATATATATATATATTAAAACAAAATAGCCATCGAAAGAAATCAGTAGCTCAAAATGAAAACTAAATCAACGTGAAAAAGAATATACCAAACACTATTTTTTCCTTCATGTGGTGGTTTCTTGATTTCTTTATCGGAATATATGTGAATCAAACTTGCCTCCAAACCTATATCAAAACCCGAGCACGTCAAGAAAAAGTAAATTCAAATGTATATATGTGATGTAAAACGGAAAAGGCCACCAACACACCGACGTATAATCGATGAAAGATAATTGAAATCCACTGGAAATTTGGAATAAAATCCCTATTCTATTGATAAATAATCAAAGCATGCGGGAAAATAAAAAGATACAAAGTGTGTATATTCTAAAAGAAACGGCCTGATACTAATAGAGATAAAGATATAAATTAAACAGAGTTCTAAATAAAATAGGAAAAAATAGTAAAATCCTTAAAATAAGGCAACATAAAATTGTAAGGCTGCAAATCTACCTTAGACGTCCGATTTCGGGCCTTAAACAACTGTGGTGTAGTACGAAACTCAAAGACCTTCGAATTTAATGTCGTATGGGCCCAACACGAATCATCGAGTCAAAATCTATGGTGGTTTGTGCATGTCATTCTTTTTATCGCGGCAATCTTCAGAATTTGGGGTATCTTGTCATACATCAGTCTCTTCCACTTCTGAAAAATACGACATCGAGTTATTATTTGGAGCCAATGAACTTATTTTGCCACCCCATTCAAAATAGCAAAAACAAATCCCTGGTATGTGATGTTGACATCAAGTTTGCCAAGGTCTGCCCAGTAAAATCATGACTAGCATCGATGTATATAACATCGCGAATCACATCATCTGGATAATATCCTCCTATTGAAATTGGAACCCTACAAATATTTCTCACCCAAACCTCGGAACTTTCTGAGTCCATGCAATAGCATATGGTTTAGGTTGTTTTTCAATCTTTAAATCAAGATGCTTCACCAAATTTTTGGATACAAAGTTTTCACAACTGCCATTGTCTACAATTGATTTACAGGCTCGACCTTTTATACTACACCATGACTTAAAAGCAATGTTGTTGTTGGAGAAATCTTCCACTTTTGTAGAACACATGGCATGTTGTATAACACAATTAGCTCTTTCTCCTTTCCCTCGGCTATTTTTGAACCTTCTAATTCATCATTCATCTTTGGTATTTCCATGTTCAGTCTCATCCTCATTATCTTTTTTCGACTAAGTTAAATGATTTTCTTTTAGGACACTCATTAGAGCGATGACCAGGTTGAAGGCACCTAGAACTTTTATTTCCTTCGGGTTTGGCATAGGAATTGGGTGTCTTTTGTGGCTTGTTGGTTACATGATTTTTCTAGAGCTGATGATTTGTTGGTATAGTATTGGCGTAATTTGGAATATATTTCAAAAGCTTTTCTCTATTATATGAATTGATATTAGATGGTTCAACATTATACCTCTTAAGATTTGAAAATCTGCTCTGCTTCTCCTTTAGCTCTGCTTTTAATGCCAAATCATGAGCTTCATCTACCGCCCGAAGTACTTGTAACCTATTTTCTCCCAAATAGTCGATTTTAATCTACTGATATACCTAGAAACTTGTTGCTCATCCGTCTCATATAGATCATTACGAGTCGATAGTATATACCATTCATCCGATGTATTCATTCACGGGTTTATTTCCTTGAGAACAATTCTGGTTATCTTTGAAATATTCACTTCTTGTAATCAGGATGTAAAATTCGCCCCATCATCTTCTCCTTCATCTTTCTTTAGGAACCTTTTGGAGCTATATAATCACGCATCCTACTCACCTGTAATTTTTCCCACCAGAAAGCAGCACCACTCTTAAGCATGTAAGCCACCAGTTTGACTTGCCGATCCTCTGCGATTTCAGGAACTCAAAGAAACGTTCGACTTCATAAATCCAATCCGAAATTCCTCAATTCCTAGCTTTCAAGAAAATACTGGAATATCTCCTCAGGTTTTGAAATCACTCCGTTTGTCGATTGTTCTCTGTATCTCCAGCAAATCTAAGGTAGTAATATCAGGGACGTCTCCTTCCGAATCATCACTGCCGAAATTATTGAACTCAGGTGTTTGTCTTCCACTATGTTGATGGACATTGGTTTTGATTCGGGTTGGTGTTCCTAACGATGTTTTGAGCAGCGTTAGGGTGTAGGTTTAGATTCGTGAGCATGGTTAGCGGTGGGTTATTTGTCTTTTGAATCATCGCCTCCAACCTTGACGTGGCCCGCGCTAGATCCTCTTGAAACTTCCAACTCTGATCTCTTGCGTTCAAACTCTTTTGACCAACGTCATCAGAAACATCATCAATCATGTCTCTACCAACCATCTGAACAAGGAAAAGTCTTTGATCTAGATACCCCTTGACGTAGAATAGAAACGCGCAATCGACACACTAACGTGTAATTAATGAAATATAACTGGAATCCACCAGATCATTGGAATAAAATCCCTATTTTATTGATAAATGATCAAAAGATGCTGGAAATAATAAGAAACAAAGTATTTATAGTCTCAAAGAAACCCTTATACTATAAAGAAATAAATGAAACAGAGTCCTAAATAAAGTAGGAAAAATACGAAAAATCCTTAAAATAAAGCAACATAAAATTGTAAGGCTGCGTAGCTGCCTTAGATGTCTGATTTTGGGCCTAAAACCTATGAAATGTAGTAAACTCCAGGACATTCGATTTAATATCTTATGGGCCCAAAAAGGATCACAAGGCAAAAGTTATGGTGGTTTTTGCGCGTCATTCTTTTTACTGCAGCAATCTTCAGAATTTGGGGTATCTTGTCCTACGTCAATTTGTCCTTATTAATATTTGAAATCAGTTGCAAATGTAGTTTAGTGATTCTTGAATCCATACTTTTTATGAGTTTGTAGTATACATGGATTTATATTTTTGGGGTTGTCTTTAAAAAATAGTAAAAAGAAAAAGTCAAGAATCCGACTTAGTTGCTCTACAAGACAGTAGTAGTTTTCAAATTTCAATTAGTAACAATAGAAACCCAACAAAAAGTTTGGTACTATTCATGTTACCATTGTAAAATGCGTTGGTGTCTCGCATATTTAAAAGATGAGCTTAAAGATATTTCCCAAGGCCCTCAATATATTTCCAATTCTCTAAAATTAATTGATAATTATAGATACTAAACAAAAAACCACAAGGTGATGAAAGATATATGATAAGTCTCATTTATATTTCTAAAGCCTATCAAGATGAATATTGAGTTTAGTAAACTTTCATTTAGAAATTCTAATATAAGTATCGAATATCTTTTAATATACTTGCTAGTTATGACGAAAAATATTTTGTGTAAACAATAATAAGAACTTCATGAAAAAAAGACAACAGTAAGAATGAAAATAGAAAAGTAAACAAAGCAAATCTTAGTATTCCCGTCACAAAAAAAAAAAAAAAAAAAAAAAAAAAAAAACCAAATAATTAGTAAATTAGGTTTCTTGTGGAATAAGCCATCAATTTGAATCGTCAAAATGTATGCATTTTCTTGCTCCGTTCGGCCCCCAAATGATCAACTTCGTTGGCATGTGAAGTGGAGCCCTAGGGAAATCGCCTCGAAGTATTTTAGGTCAAATTGGAAGCGGCAGAGCTTTAAGATATCGATGATAGTAAGTTATGTCAATTGAAATCGAAAAATTCTTAATATAAGTGAAAACATCAAAGGAATTTACTTTAAGAATTTTATTTGAAAATGTAGCCACTTATACACGAAGGCCACGACATTTTATAAGGAGAATTACAAGAACCCCCTAATGTATAAGTTAATTACGAGCGCATCCCTAATGTTCAAAAAATTACATTGACACTCCTTGTTGTCACCTTTTATTTAAATTTTGATGTCGAATGTACATTTTCGCCCCTCCCTTCATTTATTTTGTATATATGATAAATAGAAAATAAGCCAAAACTGATATAAGTTGTTTGTCCGCCCCGTAACACCCCCTTAGAACCGTTGTGACATAAAAGCAAACCGAACCAAATAGAACCGACCAGTGATATAAGCAATGATTATTTTTATTCAATATTTTACCATATACAATCAAGGATATACATGTTTATCCACAATTAGAACTTAAACAAATTAAAGATATGTAGTAGTAGTACTTTGTCTTCTAGAAATTTATTAAATAAGTACTTTTGGCCTCCTAATTAGTAATGTGTCGTGACAAAAATATCCTTGAGAATTGTGAATGAATTCACGTGAGAAACATTTAAAGTGCTCAGTTTGAAGTGCTAAAATGTTTAATAAAAAAAATTAAATTTAGTTTGATTGTGTACTAGTGAAATTATTAGTTATGATTTAATAATGATTGGTCCCACAAATCACGTACGAATATAACGTTACCAGAAAATGTGGAATAACATCCGAAACGGAAGGAACACAAAAATGTGAAGATATATGTTTGAGTGATGAAAGAGGAAAAAACGAAAAAGATACAGAATATACCGACCAAGATTCCAAATGGCCTCCGCCTTATTTAAGCCATCTACCACCGCCCATTGTCAACAACAAATTGTAATAACAGTGCATTCAAATTCAAACATATTTATTTTCGATAATAACTCCTCAGGATTAATTTATTCTCGCTTCTTCTCAAGAAACAGGTAAAGATATTTAGTGAAAAACATTTTAGTTTCCCCATATCATACGTATGTTTACTTCTTGTTTTGTCATATGTTGTCTTTTCCTTGTTTGTCTCGTTCCATGCAAAGATGATCATGTAATTTTTGTAACTTTAGAATCTTCATATATATATCTTTACATATGTTTAAATGAAGTTTCTCAATTCTTACAGAAGGAGAAAGAGAATAAGTTGGAAAGAGGTCGATCGAGTACTGCCATTGAGAACGAAGAACGATGGCAGGGGAAAACATAAAAGTGTTAAACGCACTCGATGTGGCGAAAACTCAGTGGTACCATTTTACTGCCATCATTATAGCAGGGATGGGATTTTTCACTGATGCATATGATCTATTCTGCATTTCCCTCATCACCAAGATGCTCGGTCGCATTTACTACCACGTCGAGGGCTCTCCTAAGCCCGGCTCTTTGCCGCCTAATGTATCAGCTGCAATCAATGGTGTTGCCTTCTGTGGAACGCTTGCAGGGCAGCTCTTCTTTGGCTGGCTCGGCGATAAAATGGGTCGCAAGAAGGTTTATGGCGCTACACTAATGGTTATGTCCATTTGCTCCATTGCATCGGGTCTTTCTTTCGGACAAGACCCAAAGTCGGTTATGGCTACTCTCTGTTTCTTTCGGTTTTGGCTTGGGTTTGGTATTGGCGGTGACTATCCACTTTCGGCCACAATTATGTCAGAGTATGCCAATAAGAAGACTCGTGGATCGTTCATCGCGGCAGTTTTTGCCATGCAGGGGTTTGGGATTTTGGGTGGTGGAGTATTTGCTATGATTGTATCTGCAGCTTTTGACGCTAAGTTCAAGGCACCGACTTATCAGGTTAACCCCATTGCCTCGACAGCCCCACAAGCGGATTACGTGTGGAGGATTATTTTAATGGCTGGTGCTATCCCGGCTTTGCTTACTTTTTATTGGAGGCTAAAGATGCCCGAAACGGCCAGGTACACCGCATTGGTGGCCAAGGACGGCAAACAGGCTGCTTCGGACATGTCCAAGGTCTTGCAAATGGATATTGAGGTGGAGCAGCAAAAGTTAGAGGCAATAGCTAACAAGCCGAAGGGCTCATATGGATTATTCTCAAAGGAATTCCTCACTCGTCACGGTTTGCACTTGCTCGGAACTACTAGCACGTGGTTCTTGCTTGACATTGTATTTTACAGTCTGAATTTATTCCAAAAAGACATTTTTAGTGCTATTGGTTGGATCCCCGCGGAAAAAACCATGAATGCAATTGAAGAAGTATTCTCAATTGCGAAAGCGCAAACCTTGATTGCCCTTTGCAGCACTGTTCCTGGATATTGGTTCACGGTCGCGCTAATCGACGTATTAGGAAGATTTGCCATCCAATTGATTGGATTCTTCTTCATGACGGTATTTATGTTTGCTCTAGCATTTCCTTACCGTCACTGGACTCAACCGGATAACCGAATTGGATTCGTGGTAATGTATTCGTTGATTTTCTTCTTCGCTAATTTTGGACCAAATGTAACTACATTTGTTGTGGCGGCCGAGATTTTTCCTGCTAGGCTACGCTCAACTTGTCATGGAATATCAGCTGCCGCTGGAAAGCTAGGGGCTATCGTTGGAGCTTTTGGGTTCTTGTATCTTTCACAAAGCACAGACCCGAGCAAGACAGAAGCCGGTTACCCCCCCGGTATAGGCGTGAAGAATTCACTTATAGTGTTGGGCGTGATCAACCTTTTTGGATTATTGTTCACTTTCTTGGTGCCTGAAGCAAAAGGAAGGTCTCTTGAGGAAATATCTGGTGAAAATGATGATATGTGAATGAAGAAGCGGGTAGCAATAGGGCATATACGAACACTTGTTGTATCTTTTTTCTGCAACAACTTGTTCAGTAGTTTTATTTCCCTTTTTCCTACTAATTCACTTTTGTGGTTTTAGTTTATTTTTATTTAGGTTTGCAATTGGTTAGGCAGGGGCTTAAATGTTTCACATTCTGAAATTGTAAAAAACATTTGAGATTGTCTTTCTTGACATACCCATTAAGCAGTTGAATTGTTTAGGACTTGCGAGATTGAGTTTTTGTTAGCTTAGGTACTTTTTTGATGAAATTGTATCAATAAAAAAACCAATTACACACCGATAATTAAGTTGAAGTCGGTTAAATAAAATAAAAAATGTTTAAGAGGGGTATTGTATAAACAGGACTTCTTAATAAAATTAAGAAGAAAATCTTAAAAATATTAGACCGACTTTGTATAAACAGGAAAAATCTTAAAAATATTAGACCGACTTACTTTATAGTATTGAATAGACAGAAATGCAAAATTCGGCCACTAACTTCGCCCATTTTACACTTTTGCCCTGTATCATTTCGGGCCGCGATATTACCATGTAGGTTTAGTTTCGGTGCAAAATATGCCCATTCGGGTTCAACAAGGGTTTTTCCCCTACGTGGATGCAAAGCTGTTAAATTGTTTGTCCAGGTGTAAAAACGCGTTGCCACGTGAATTTTTGCAAAAGTTACAGGGCATTTTTGCACTTTTACTTCAAAATTTAAATAAAGTCACAAAAAAATTATACAAACCACCCCTCATGTTTGGGAAGTTACACAAACCACCTCTTTAAGTAATTTCTTTTAATAAAATCTAACAAATGTTATAACATTTCATCAATGTCCTTGTAGTAAAATACCACTCTCATGTTTGAGACGACACTAGTAACAAACCACCTCTCATTCTTATATATTTTTGAAAAAAAAAATTAAACTTAAGATTTTCAGATTATTAAATTTATATTTACTGGAAATAGAAATAAATTAAGTTGAACTTAATATTTTAAAAATAAGCAAATAGAATTAGGATTAAAAACTGAAACTAAATGAGCATCTTCATCCTTCACCCTCCCCCTTCACATCGCACCCCAAGCCACCATCTCCAGCACCTCCGCCTCCTCCCCGTCATGTCATCGTTCCAGCGATTCTCAACCTCCAACCCATGGTACCCTTTCTATTCCCCTGTTTATAATCCAAATAATAATTACCAGTTCCACGTCGCATATAATCCAAACCACCAGTACCACAACCCCATCGTTAATGGAATCTACAAATAAGTCTAAATCGAATAACACTTTTGATTGGGAGTTTTCTAAAAGTTTCAAGAATTACAAGGGGCTAGTCTTTTACGCCAGAGGAGGCACAATTGCAGCAATTCCATCAGGTTTGGGGAGGGCATTGACAATTTTGCGATTAGGCCTTCAAATTGCGATCTGGGAATTTCGAAGCCCTGTTATGATTGGAGTTTTATAAATTATAAGATTTAGAGTCAGCTTGATATCCATGGGAAATAGGAGAAAGGAAGAAAAATGAATAGAGTAGATCTTGTGAATCGCGCTTGATATGAAAAACCCACTTCTTGATTCAAGCAGTTATTCTTTTATGTAATTATTAGATTCAAGCATGCATAATAAACAAGATGGGGAAAAGTTATAAAAACATAGTAAGAAAGACATTAATGAAATGTTACTACATTTGCTAGGTTTTATTAAAGAAATTACTTAGAGAGGTGGTTCGTGTAACTCCTCAAACATGAGGGGTTGTTTGTATTATTTATCCATAAATTTTGAACTTATTTAAAATTTTAAGCAAAAATGCAAAAATGCCCTGTAACTTTTGCAAAAATCCACGTGGCAACGCGTTTTCACACCTGAACAAACAACTTAATAGCTTGGCGTCCACGTAGGAGAAAAGCCATTTAAACCCGAATGGGCATATTTTGCAGCGGAAACTGAAACTTACAGGGAAAGATCGCGGCCTGGAAAGTGACAGGGCAAAAGTCGAAAATAGGCAAAGTTAGTGGACAAGTTTTGCATTTCAGCCTATTGCATATTATGAAAACATGAGCAAAGTTCAGATGCGCATGATGTTTTGGACATAGCACAAAATGTGACTGATACAAAACAAAGATATTCATAACAAGTTTACTCTAATCTTACTCTAACCTCCACGTCAAAAAAGTTGTAAGAATACCAATTGTGGTGATTTGTTCACATGAAATGCAATTCTCGAAATACATTAGTAATCCAGACATGATTATATTCACAACTTAGTGATAGCTAAATCTTCCAAAGAATTAGTATTTAAGTATTTTATGTCGAAATCTCAATTATATAGGATATTGTACGTTTTGGGGTACATGAAACACAAATTTACGTAAGAAGATCTTTTTCCTTGAAAAGTGCTGCATAATGAACTCTCTATTTTGGATTTTTAGCACTTTGCACCCCAGGAATAATTGCTTTGGCATATTGTACCTTTAAATTATGAGCACTACACGCTCACTAAAAAATCACAATTTTGTGACGCATTACACCTAAATTACTATCGTGTTCCTGGAATATTTTACTATTATAGTGGGGGGCATCTAAAGAGTTTGGTATTCTTTTTTTTCGTCATTTTGATACTTTTTAAATTATGTTACATATTGATAAATTTTGTTAGAAATTAGAATTAACCGTATCCAAAATTGAAAATAAAAAAATTATATATATATATATATATATATATATATATATATATATTAAAACAAAATAGCCATCGAAAGAAATCAGTAGCTCAAAATGAAAACTAAATCAACGTGAAAAAAAAATATACCAAACACTATTTTTTCCTTCATGTGGTGGTTTCTTGATTTCTTTATCGGAATATATGTGAATCAAACTTGCCTCCAAACCTATATCAAAACCCGAGCACGTCAAGAAAAAGTAAATTCAAATGTATATATGTGATGTAAAACGGAAAAGGCCACCAACACACCGACGTATAATCGATGAAAGATAATTGAAATCCACTGGAAATTTGGAATAAAATCCCTATTCTATTGATAAATAATCAAAGCATGCGGGAAAATAAAAAGATACAAAGTGTGTATATTCTAAAAGAAACGGCCTGATACTAATAGAGATAAAGATATAAATTAAACAGAGTTCTAAATAAAATAGGAAAAAATAGTAAAATCCTTAAAATAAGGCAACATAAAATTGTAAGGCTGCAAATCTACCTTAGACGTCCGATTTCGGGCCTTAAACAACTGTGGTGTAGTACGAAACTCAAAGACCTTCGAATTTAATGTCGTATGGGCCCAACACGAATCATCGAGTCAAAATCTATGGTGGTTTGTGCATGTCATTCTTTTTATCGCGGCAATCTTCAGAATTTGGGGTATCTTGTCATACATCAGTCTCTTCCACTTCTGAAAAATACGACATCGAGTTATTATTTGGAGCCAATGAACTTATTTTGCCACCCCATTCAAAATAGCAAAAACAAATCCCTGGTATGTGATGTTGACATCAAGTTTGCCAAGGTCTGCCCAGTAAAATCATGACTAGCATCGATGTATATAACATCGCGAATCACATCATCTGGATAATATCCTCCTATTGAAATTGGAACCCTACAAATATTTCTCACCCAAACCTCGGAACTTTCTGAGTCCATGCAATAGCATATGGTTTAGGTTGTTTTTCAATCTTTAAATCAAGATGCTTCACCAAATTTTTGGATACAAAGTTTTCACAACTGCCATTGTCTACAATTGATTTACAGGCTCGACCTTTTATACTACACCATGACTTAAAAGCAATGTTGTTGTTGGAGAAATCTTCCACTTTTGTAGAACACATGGCACGTTGTATAACACAATTAGCTCTTTCTCCTTTCCCTCGGCTATTTTTGAACCTTCTAATTCATCATTCATCTTTGGTATTTCCATGTTCAGTCTCATCCTCATTATCTTTTTACGACTAAGTTAAATGATTTTCTTTTAGGACACTCATTAGAGCGATGACCAGGTTGAAGGCACCTAGAACTTTTATTTCCTTCGGGTTTGGCATAGGAATTGGGTGTCTTTTGTGGCTTGTTGGTTACATGATTTTTCTAGAGCTGATGATTTGTTGGTATAGTATTGGCGTAATTTGGAATATATTTCAAAAGCTTTTCTCTATTATATGAATTGATATTAGATGGTTCAACATTATACCTCTTAAGATTTGAAAATCTGCTCTGCTTCTCCTTTAGCTCTGCTTTTAATGCCAAATCATGAGCTTCATCTACCGCCCGAAGTACTTGTAACCTATTTTCTCCCAAATAGTCGATTTTAATCTACTGATATACCTAGAAACTTGTTGCTCATCCGTCTCATATAGATCATTACGAGTCGATAGTATATACCATTCATCCGATGTATTCATTCACGGGTTTATTTCCTTGAGAACAATTCTGGTATCTTTGAAATATTCACTTCTTGTAATCAGGATGTAAAATTCGCCCCATCATCTTCTCCTTCATCTTTCTTTAGGAACCTTTTGGAGCTATATAATCACGCATCCTACTCACCTGTAATTTTTCCCACCAGAAAGCAGCACCACTCTTAAGCATGTAAGCCACCAGTTTGACTTGCCGATCCTCTGCGATTTCAGGAACTCAAAGAAACGTTCGACTTCATAAATCCAATCCGAAATTCCTCAATTCCTAGCTTTCAAGAAAATACTGGAATATCTCCTCAGGTTTTGAAATCACTCCGTTTGTCGATTGTTCTCTGTATCTCCAGCAAATCTAAGGTTAGTAATATCAGGGACGTCTCCTTCCGAATCATCACTGCCGAAATTATTGAACTCAGGTGTTTGTCTTCCACTATGTTGATGGACATTGGTTTTGATTCGGGTTGGTGTTCCTAACGATGTTTTGAGCAGCGTTAGGGTGTAGGTTTAGATTCGTGAGCATGGTTAGCGGTGGGTTATTTGTCTTTTGAATCATCGCCTCCAACCTTGACGTGGCCCGCGCTAGATCCTCTTGAAACTTCCAACTCTGATCTCTTGCGTTCAAACTCTTTTGACCAACGTCATCAGAAACATCATCAATCATGTCTCTACCAACCATCTGAACAAGGAAAAGTCTTTGCTCTAGATACCCCTTGACGTAGAATAGAAACGCGCAATCGACACACTAACGTGTAATTAATGAAATATAACTGGAATCCACCAGATCATTGGAATAAAATCCCTATTTTATTGATAAATGATCAAAAGATGCTGGAAATAATAAGAAACAAAGTATTTATAGTCTCAAAGAAACCCTTATACTATAAAGAAATAAATGAAACAGAGTCCTAAATAAAGTAGGAAAAATACGAAAAATCCTTAAAATAAAGCAGCATAAAATTGTAAGGCTGCGTAGCTGCCTTAGATGTCTGATTTTGGGCCTAAAACCTATGAAATGTAGTAAACTCCAGGACATTCGATTTAATATCTTATGGGCCCAAAAAGGATCACAAGGCAAAAGTTATGGTGGTTTTTGCGCGTCATTCTTTTTACTGCAGCAATCTTCAGAATTTGGGGTATCTTGTCCTACGTCAATTTGTCCTTATTAATATTTGAAATCAGTTGCAAATGTAGTTTAGTGATTCTTGAATCCATACTTTTTATGAGTTTGTAGTATACATGGATTTATATTTTTTGGGTTGTCTTTAAAAAATAGTAAAAAGAAAAAGTCAAGAATCCGACTTAGTTGCTCTACAAGACAGTAGTAGTTTTCAAATTTCAATTAGTAACAATAGAAACCCAACAAAAAGTTTGGTACTATTCATGTTACCATTGTAAAATGCGTTGGTGTCTCGCATATTTAAAAGATGAGCTTAAAGATATTTCCCAAGGCCCTCAATATATTTCCAATTCTCTAAAATTAATTGATAATTATAGATACTAAACAAAAAACCACAAGGTGATGAAAGATATATGATAAGTCTCATTTATATTTCTAAAGCCTATCAAGATGAATATTGAGTTTAGTAAACTTTCATTTAGAAATTCTAATATAAGTATCGAATATCTTTTAATATACTTGCTAGTTATGACGAAAAATATTTTGTGTAAACAATAATAAGAACTTCATGAAAAAAAGACAACAGTAAGAATGAAAATAGAAAAGTAAACAAAGCAAATCTTAGTATTCCCGTCACAAAAAAAAAAAAAAAAAAAAAAAAAAGGAAATAATTAGTAAATTAGGTTTCTTGTGGAATAAGCCATCAATTTGAATCGTCAAAATGTATGCATTTTCTTGCTCCGTCCGGCCCCCAAATGATCAACTTCGTTGGCATGTGAAGTGGAGCCCTAGGGAAATCGCCTCGAAGTATTTTAGGTCAAATTGGAAGCGGCAGAGCTTTAAGATATCGATGATAGTAAGTTATGTCAATTGAAGTCGAAAAATTCTTAATATAAGTGAAAACATCAAAGGAATTTACTTTAAGAATTTTATTTGAAAATGTAGCCACTTATACACGAAGGCCACGACATTTTATAAGGAGAATTACAAGAACCCTCTAATGTATAAGTTAATTACGAGCGCATCCCTAATGTTCAAAAAATTACATTGACACTCCTTGTTGTCACCTTTTATTTAAATTTTGATGTCGAATGTACATTTTCGCCCCTCCCTTCATTTATTTTGTATATATGATAAATAGAAAATAAGCCAAAACTGATATAAGTTGTTTGTCCGCCCCGTAACACCCCCTTAGAACCGTTGTGACATAAAAGCAAACCGAACCAAATAGAACCGACCAGTGATATAAGCAATGATTATTTTTATTCAATATTTTACCATATACAATCAAGGATATACATGTTTATCCACAATTAGAACTTAAACAAATTAAAGATATGTAGTAGTAGTACTTTGTCTTCTAGAAATTTATTAAATAAGTACTTTTGGCCTCCTAATTAGTAATGTGTCGTGACAAAAATATCCTTGAGAATTGTGAATGAATTCACGTGAGAAACATTTAAAGTGCTCAGTTTGAAGTGCTAAAATGTTTAATAAAAAAAATTAAATTTAGTTTGATTGTGTACTAGTGAAATTATTAGTTATGATTTAATAATGATTGGTCCCACAAATCACGTACGAATATAACGTTACCAGAAAATGTGGAATAACATCCGAAACGGAAGGAACACAAAAATGTGAAGATATATGTTTGAGTGATGAAAGAGGAAAAAACGAAAAAGATACAGAATATACCGACCAAGATTCCAAATGGCCTCCGCCTTATTTAAGCCATCTACCACCGCCCATTGTCAACAACAAATTGTAATAACAGTGCATTCAAATTCAAACATATTTATTTTCGATAATAACTCCTCAGGATTAATTTATTCTCGCTTCTTCTCAAGAAACAGGTAAAGATATTTAGTGAAAAACATTTTAGTTTCCCCATATCATACGTATGTTTACTTCTTGTTTTGTCATATGTTGTCTTTTCCTTGTTTGTCTCGTTCCATGCAAAGATGATCATGTAATTTTTGTAACTTTAGAATCTTCATATATATATCTTTACATATGTTTAAATGAAGTTTCTCAATTCTTACAGAAGGAGAAAGAGAATAAGTTGGAAAGAGGTCGATCGAGTACTGCCATTGAGAACGAAGAACGATGGCAGGGGAAAACATAAAAGTGTTAAACGCACTCGATGTGGCGAAAACTCAGTGGTACCATTTTACTGCCATCATTATAGCAGGGATGGGATTTTTCACTGATGCATATGATCTATTCTGCATTTCCCTCATCACCAAGATGCTCGGTCGCATTTACTACCACGTCGAGGGCTCTCCTAAGCCCGGCTCTTTGCCGCCTAATGTATCAGCTGCAATCAATGGTGTTGCCTTCTGTGGAACGCTTGCAGGGCAGCTCTTCTTTGGCTGGCTCGGCGATAAAATGGGTCGCAAGAAGGTTTATGGCGCTACACTAATGGTTATGTCCATTTGCTCCATTGCATCGGGTCTTTCTTTCGGACAAGACCCAAAGTCGGTTATGGCTACTCTCTGTTTCTTTCGGTTTTGGCTTGGGTTTGGTATTGGCGGTGACTATCCACTTTCGGCCACAATTATGTCAGAGTATGCCAATAAGAAGACTCGTGGATCGTTCATCGCGGCAGTTTTTGCCATGCAGGGGTTTGGGATTTTGGGTGGTGGAGTATTTGCTATGATTGTATCTGCAGCTTTTGACGCTAAGTTCAAGGCACCGACTTATCAGGTTAACCCCATTGCCTCGACAGCCCCACAAGCGGATTACGTGTGGAGGATTATTTTAATGGCTGGTGCTATCCCGGCTTTGCTTACTTTTTATTGGAGGCTAAAGATGCCCGAAACGGCCAGGTACACCGCATTGGTGGCCAAGGACGGCAAACAGGCTGCTTCGGACATGTCCAAGGTCTTGCAAATGGATATTGAGGTGGAGTAGCAAAAGTTAGAGGCAATAGCTAACAAGCCGAAGGGCTCATATGGATTATTCTCAAAGGAATTCCTCACTCGTCACGGTTTGCACTTGCTCGGAACTACTAGCACGTGGTTCTTGCTTGACATTGTATTTTACAGTCTGAATTTATTCCAAAAAGACATTTTTAGTGCTATTGGTTGGATCCCCGCGGAAAAAACCATGAATGCAATTGAAGAAGTATTCTCAATTGCGAAAGCGCAAACCTTGATTGCCCTTTGCAGCACTGTTCCTGGATATTGGTTCACGGTCGCGCTAATCGACGTATTAGGAAGATTTGCCATCCAATTGATTGGATTCTTCTTCATGACGGTATTTATGTTTGCTCTAGCATTTCCTTACCGTCACTGGACTCAACCGGATAACCGAATTGGATTCGTGGTAATGTATTCGTTGATTTTCTTCTTCGCTAATTTTGGACCAAATGTAACTACATTTGTTGTGGCGGCCGAGATTTTTCCTGCTAGGCTACGCTCAACTTGTCATGGAATATCAGCTGCCGCTGGAAAGCTAGGGGCTATCGTTGGAGCTTTTGGGTTCTTGTATCTTTCACAAAGCACAGACCCCAGCAAGACAGAAGCCGGTTACCCCCCCGGTATAGGCGTGAAGAATTCACTTATAGTGTTGGGCGTGATCAACCTTTTTGGATTATTGTTCACTTTCTTGGTGCCTGAAGCAAAAGGAAGGTCTCTTGAGGAAATATCTGGTGAAAATGATGATATGTGAATGAAGAAGCGGGTAGCAATAGGGCATATACGAACACTTGTTGTATCTTTTTTCTGCAACAACTTGTTCAGTAGTTTTATTTCCCTTTTTCCTACTAATTCACTTTTGTGGTTTTAGTTTATTTTTATTTAGGTTTGCAATTGGTTAGGCAGGGGCTTAAATGTTTCACATTCTGAAATTGTAAAAAACATTTGAGATTGTCTTTCTTGACATACCCATTAAGCAGTTGAATTGTTTAGGACTTGCGAGATTGAGTTTTTGTTAGCTTAGGTACTTTTTTGATGAAATTGTATCAATAAAAAAACCAATTACACACCGATAATTAAGTTGAAGTCGGTTAAATAAAATAAAAAATGTTTAAGAGGGGTATTGTATAAACAGGACTTCTTAATAAAATTAAGAAGAAAATCTTAAAAATATTAGACCGACTTTGTATAAACAGGAAAAATCTTAAAAATATTAGACCGACTTACTTTATAGTATTGAATAGACAGAAATGCAAAATTCGGCCACTAACTTCGCCCATTTTACACTTTTGCCCTGTATCATTTCGGGCCGCGATATTACCATGTAGGTTTAGTTTCGGTGCAAAATATGCCCATTCGGGTTCAACAAGGGTTTTTCCCCTACGTGGATGCAAAGCTGTTAAATTGTTTGTCCAGGTGTAAAAACGCGTTGCCACGTGAATTTTTGCAAAAGTTACAGGGCATTTTTGCACTTTTACTTCAAAATTTAAATAAAGTCACAAAAAAATTATACAAACCACCCCTCATGTTTGGGAAGTTACACAAACCACCTCTTTAAGTAATTTCTTTTAATAAAATCTAACAAATGTTATAACATTTCATCAATGTCCTTGTAGTAAAATACCACTCTCATGTTTGAGACGACACTAGTAACAAACCACCTCTCATTCTTATATATTTTTGAAAAAAAAAATTAAACTTAAGATTTTCAGATTATTAAATTTATATTTACTGGAAATAGAAATAAATTAAGTTGAACTTAATATTTTAAAAATAAGCAAATAGAATTAGGATTAAAAACTGAAACTAAATGAGCATCTTCATCCTTCACCCTCCCCCTTCACATCGCACCCCAAGCCACCATCTCCAGCACCTCCGCCTCCTCCCCGTCATGTCATCGTTCCAGCGATTCTCAACCTCCAACCCATGGTACCCTTTCTATTCCCCTGTTTATAATCCAAATAATAATTACCAGTTCCACGTCGCATATAATCCAAACCACCAGTACCACAACCCCATCGTTAATGGAATCTACAAATAAGTCTAAATCGAATAACACTTTTGATTGGGAGTTTTCTAAAAGTTTCAAGAATTACAAGGGGCTAGTCTTTTACGCCAGAGGAGGCACAATTGCAGCAATTCCATCAGGTTTGGGGAGGGCATTGACAATTTTGCGATTAGGCCTTCAAATTGCGATCTGGGAATTTCGAAGCCCTGTTATGATTGGAGTTTTATAAATTATAAGATTTAGAGTCAGCTTGATATCCATGGGAAATAGGAGAAAGGAAGAAAAATGAATAGAGTAGATCTTGTGAATCGCGCTTGATATGAAAAACCCACTTCTTGATTCAAGCAGTTATTCTTTTATGTAATTATTAGATTCAAGCATGCATAATAAACAAGATGGGGAAAAGTTATAAAAACATAGTAAGAAAGACATTAATGAAATGTTACTACATTTGCTAGGTTTTATTAAAGAAATTACTTAGAGAGGTGGTTCGTGTAACTCCTCAAACATGAGGGGTTGTTTGTATTATTTATCCATAAATTTTGAACTTATTTAAAATTTTAAGCAAAAATGCAAAAATGCCCTGTAACTTTTGCAAAAATCCACGTGGCAACGCGTTTTCACACCTGGACAAACAACTTAATAGCTTGGCGTCCACGTAGGAGAAAAGCCCATTTAAACCCGAATGGGCATATTTTGCAGCGGAAACTGAAACTTACAGGGAAAGATCGCGGCCTGGAAAGTGACAGGGCAAAAGTCGAAAATAGGCAAAGTTAGTGGACAAGTTTTGCATTTCAGCCTATTGCATATTATGAAAACATGAGCAAAGTTCAAATGCGCATGATGTTTTGGACATAGCACAAAATGTGACTGATACAAAACAAAGATATTCATAACAAGTTTACTCTAATCTTACTCTAACCTCCACGTCAAAAAAGTTGTAAGAATACCAATTGTGGTGATTTGTTCACATGAAATGCAATTCTCGAAATACATTAGTAATCCAGACATGATTATATTCACAACTTAGTGATAGCTAAATCTTCCAAAGAATTAGTATTTAAGTATTTTATGTCGAAATCTCAATTATATAGGATATTGTACGTTTTGGGGTACATGAAACACAAATTTACGTAAGAAGATCTTTTTCCTTGAAAAGTGCTGCATAATGAACTCTCTATTTTGGATTTTTAGCACTTTGCACCCCAGGAATAATTGCTTTGGCATATTGTACCTTTAAATTATGAGCACTACACGCTCACTAAAAAATCACAATTTTGTGACGCATTACACCTAAATTACTATCGTGTTCCTGGAATATTTTACTATTATAGTGGGGGGCATCTAAAGAGTTTGGTATTTTCTTTTTTCGTCATTTTGATACTTTTTAAATTATGTTACATATTGATAAATTTTGTTAGAAATTAGAATTAACCGTATCCAAAATTGAAAATAAAAAAATTATATATATATATATATATATATATATATATATATATATATATATATATATATATTAAAACAAAATAGCCATCGAAAGAAATCAGTAGCTCAAAATGAAAACTAAATCAACGTGAAAAAAAAATATACCAAACACTATTTTTTCCTTCATGTGGTGGTTTCTTGATTTCTTTATCGGAATATATGTGAATCAAACTTGCCTCCAAACCTATATCAAAACCCGAGCACGTCAAGAAAAAGTAAATTCAAATGTATATATGTGATGTAAAACGGAAAAGGCCACCAACACACCGACGTATAATCGATGAAAGATAATTGAAATCCACTGGAAATTTGGAATAAAATCCCTATTCTATTGATAAATAATCAAAGCATGCGGGAAAATAAAAAGATACAAAGTGTGTATATTCTAAAAGAAACGGCCTGATACTAATAGAGATAAAGATATAAATTAAACAGAGTTCTAAATAAAATAGGAAAAAATAGTAAAATCCTTAAAATAAGGCAACATAAAATTGTAAGGCTGCAAATCTACCTTAGACGTCCGATTTCGGGCCTTAAACAACTGTGGTGTAGTACGAAACTCAAAGACCTTCGAATTTAATGTCGTATGGGCCCAACACGAATCATCGAGTCAAAATCTATGGTGGTTTGTGCATGTCATTCTTTTTATCGCGGCAATCTTCAGAATTTGGGGTATCTTGTCATACATCAGTCTCTTCCACTTCTGAAAAATACGACATCGAGTTATTATTTGGAGCCAATGAACTTATTTTGCCACCCCATTCAAAATAGCAAAAACAAATCCCTGGTATGTGATGTTGACATCAAGTTTGCCAAGGTCTGCCCAGTAAAATCATGACTAGCATCGATGTATATAACATCGCGAATCACATCATCTGGATAATATCCTCCTATTGAAATTGGAACCCTACAAATATTTCTCACCCAAACCTCGGAACTTTCTGAGTCCATGCAATAGCATATGGTTTAGGTTGTTTTTCAATCTTTAAATCAAGATGCTTCACCAAATTTTTGGATACAAAGTTTTCACAACTGCCATTGTCTACAATTGATTTACAGGCTCGACCTTTTATACTACACCATGACTTAAAAGCAATGTTGTTGTTGGAGAAATCTTCCACTTTTGTAGAACACATGGCACGTTGTATAACACAATTAGCTCTTTCTCCTTTCCCTCGGCTATTTTTGAACCTTCTAATTCATCATTCATCTTTGGTATTTCCATGTTCAGTCTCATCCTCATTATCTTTTTTCGACTAAGTTAAATGATTTTCTTTTAGGACACTCATTAGAGCGATGACCAGGTTGAAGGCACCTAGAACTTTTATTTCCTTCGGGTTTGGCATAGGAATTGGGTGTCTTTTGTGGCTTGTTGGTTACATGATTTTTCTAGAGCTGATGATTTGTTGGTATAGTATTGGCGTAATTTGGAATATATTTCAAAAGCTTTTCTCTATTATATGAATTGATATTAGATGGTTCAACATTATACCTCTTAAGATTTGAAAATCTGCTCTGCTTCTCCTTTAGCTCTGCTTTTAATGCCAAATCATGAGCTTCATCTACCGCCCGAAGTACTTGTAACCTATTTTCTCCCAAATAGTCGATTTTAATCTACTGATATACCTAGAAACTTGTTGCTCATCCGTCTCATATAGATCATTACGAGTCGATAGTATATACCATTCATCCGATGTATTCATTCACGGGTTTATTTCCTTGAGAACAATTCTGGTATCTTTGAAATATTCACTTCTTGTAATCAGGATGTAAAATTCGCCCCATCATCTTCTCCTTCATCTTTCTTTAGGAACCTTTTTGAGCTATATAATCACGCATCCTACTCACCTGTAATTTTTCCCACCAGAAAGCAGCACCACTCTTAAGCATGTAAGCCACCAGTTTGACTTGCCGATCCTCTGCGATTTCAGGAACTCAAAGAAACGTTCGACTTCATAAATCCAATCCGAAATTCCTCAATTCCTAGCTTTCAAGAAAATACTGGAATATCTCCTCAGGTTTTGAAATCACTCCGTTTGTCGATTGTTCTCTGTATCTCCAGCAAATCTAAGGTTAGTAATATCAGGGACGTCTCCTTCCGAATCATCACTGCCGAAATTATTGAACTCAGGTGTTTGTCTTCCACTATGTTGATGGACATTGGTTTTGATTCGGGTTGGTGTTCCTAACGATGTTTTGAGCAGCGTTAGGGTGTAGGTTTAGATTCGTGAGCATGGTTAGCGGTGGGTTATTTGTCTTTTGAATCATCGCCTCCAACCTTGACGTGGCCCGCGCTAGATCCTCTTGAAACTTCCAACTCTGATCTCTTGCGTTCAAACTCTTTTGACCAACGTCATCAGAAACATCATCAATCATGTCTCTACCAACCATCTGAACAAGGAAAAGTCTTTGCTCTAGATACCCCTTGACGTAGAATAGAAACGCGCAATCGACACACTAACGTGTAATTAATGAAATATAACTGGAATCCACCAGATCATTGGAATAAAATCCCTATTTTATTGATAAATGATCAAAAGATGCTGGAAATAATAAGAAACAAAGTATTTATAGTCTCAAAGAAACCCTTATACTATAAAGAAATAAATGAAACAGAGTCCTAAATAAAGTAGGAAAAATACGAAAAATCCTTAAAATAAAGCAACATAAAATTGTAAGGCTGCGTAGCTGCCTTAGATGTCTGATTTTGGGCCTAAAACCTATGAAATGTAGTAAACTCCAGGACATTCGATTTAATATCTTATGGGCCCAAAAAGGATCACAAGGCAAAAGTTATGGTGGTTTTTGCGCGTCATTCTTTTTACTGCAGCAATCTTCAGAATTTGGGGTATCTTGTCCTACGTCAATTTGTCCTTATTAATATTTGAAATCAGTTGAAAATGTAGTTTAGTGATTCTTGAATCCATACTTTTTATGAGTTTGTAGTATACATGGATTTATATTTTTTGGGTTGTCTTTAAAAAATAGTAAAAAGAAAAAGTCAAGAATCCGACTTAGTTGCTCTACAAGACAGTAGTAGTTTTCAAATTTCAATTAGTAACAATAGAAACCCAACAAAAAGTTTGGTACTATTCATGTTACCATTGTAAAATGCGTTGGTGTCTCGCATATTTAAAAGATGAGCTTAAAGATATTTCCCAAGGCCCTCAATATATTTCCAATTCTCTAAAATTAATTGATAATTATAGATACTAAACAAAAAACCACAAGGTGATGAAAGATATATGATAAGTCTCATTTATATTTCTAAAGCCTATCAAGATGAATATTGAGTTTAGTAAACTTTCATTTAGAAATTCTAATATAAGTATCGAATATCTTTTAATATACTTGCTAGTTATGACGAAAAATATTTTGTGTAAACAATAATAAGAACTTCATGAAAAAAAGACAACAGTAAGAATGAAAATAGAAAAGTAAACAAAGCAAATCTTAGTATTCCCGTCACAAAAAAAAAAAAAAAAAAAAAAAAAAAAAAAAAGGAAATAATTAGTAAATTAGGTTTCTTGTGGAATAAGCCATCAATTTGAATCGTCAAAATGTATGCATTTTCTTGCTCCGTCCGGCCCCCAAATGATCAACTTCGTTGGCATGTGAAGTGGAGCCCTAGGGAAATCGCCTCGAAGTATTTTAGGTCAAATTGGAAGCGGCAGAGCTTTAAGATATCGATGATAGTAAGTTATGTCAATTGAAGTCGAAAAATTCTTAATATAAGTGAAAACATCAAAGGAATTTACTTTAAGAATTTTATTTGAAAATGTAGCCACTTATACACGAAGGCCACGACATTTTATAAGGAGAATTACAAGAACCCTCTAATGTATAAGTTAATTACGAGCGCATCCCTAATGTTCAAAAAATTACATTGACACTCCTTGTTGTCACCTTTTATTTAAATTTTGATGTCGAATGTACATTTTCGCCCCTCCCTTCATTTATTTTGTATATATGATAAATAGAAAATAAGCCAAAACTGATATAAGTTGTTTGTCCGCCCCGTAACACCCCCTTAGAACCGTTGTGACATAAAAGCAAACCGAACCAAATAGAACCGACCAGTGATATAAGCAATGATTATTTTTATTCAATATTTTACCATATACAATCAAGGATATACATGTTTATCCACAATTAGAACTTAAACAAATTAAAGATATGTAGTAGTAGTACTTTGTCTTCTAGAAATTTATTAAATAAGTACTTTTGGCCTCCTAATTAGTAATGTGTCGTGACAAAAATATCCTTGAGAATTGTGAATGAATTCACGTGAGAAACATTTAAAGTGCTCAGTTTGAAGTGCTAAAATGTTTAATAAAAAAAATTAAATTTAGTTTGATTGTGTACTAGTGAAATTATTAGTTATGATTTAATAATGATTGGTCCCACAAATCACGTACGAATATAACGTTACCAGAAAATGTGGAATAACATCCGAAACGGAAGGAACACAAAAATGTGAAGATATATGTTTGAGTGATGAAAGAGGAAAAAACGAAAAAGATACAGAATATACCGACCAAGATTCCAAATGGCCTCCGCCTTATTTAAGCCATCTACCACCGCCCATTGTCAACAACAAATTGTAATAACAGTGCATTCAAATTCAAACATATTTATTTTCGATAATAACTCCTCAGGATTAATTTATTCTCGCTTCTTCTCAAGAAACAGGTAAAGATATTTAGTGAAAAACATTTTAGTTTCCCCATATCATACGTATGTTTACTTCTTGTTTTGTCATATGTTGTCTTTTCCTTGTTTGTCTCGTTCCATGCAAAGATGATCATGTAATTTTTGTAACTTTAGAATCTTCATATATATATCTTTACATATGTTTAAATGAAGTTTCTCAATTCTTACAGAAGGAGAAAGAGAATAAGTTGGAAAGAGGTCGATCGAGTACTGCCATTGAGAACGAAGAACGATGGCAGGGGAAAACATAAAAGTGTTAAACGCACTCGATGTGGCGAAAACTCAGTGGTACCATTTTACTGCCATCATTATAGCAGGGATGGGATTTTTCACTGATGCATATGATCTATTCTGCATTTCCCTCATCACCAAGATGCTCGGTCGCATTTACTACCACGTCGAGGGCTCTCCTAAGCCCGGCTCTTTGCCGCCTAATGTATCAGCTGCAATCAATGGTGTTGCCTTCTGTGGAACGCTTGCAGGGCAGCTCTTCTTTGGCTGGCTCGGCGATAAAATGGGTCGCAAGAAGGTTTATGGCGCTACACTAATGGTTATGTCCATTTGCTCCATTGCATCGGGTCTTTCTTTCGGACAAGACCCAAAGTCGGTTATGGCTACTCTCTGTTTCTTTCGGTTTTGGCTTGGGTTTGGTATTGGCGGTGACTATCCACTTTCGGCCACAATTATGTCAGAGTATGCCAATAAGAAGACTCGTGGATCGTTCATCGCGGCAGTTTTTGCCATGCAGGGGTTTGGGATTTTGGGTGGTGGAGTATTTGCTATGATTGTATCTGCAGCTTTTGACGCTAAGTTCAAGGCACCGACTTATCAGGTTAACCCCATTGCCTCGACAGCCCCACAAGCGGATTACGTGTGGAGGATTATTTTAATGGCTGGTGCTATCCCGGCTTTGCTTACTTTTTATTGGAGGCTAAAGATGCCCGAAACGGCCAGGTACACCGCATTGGTGGCCAAGGACGGCAAACAGGCTGCTTCGGACATGTCCAAGGTCTTGCAAATGGATATTGAGGTGGAGTAGCAAAAGTTAGAGGCAATAGCTAACAAGCCGAAGGGCTCATATGGATTATTCTCAAAGGAATTCCTCACTCGTCACGGTTTGCACTTGCTCGGAACTACTAGCACGTGGTTCTTGCTTGACATTGTATTTTACAGTCTGAATTTATTCCAAAAAGACATTTTTAGTGCTATTGGTTGGATCCCCGCGGAAAAAACCATGAATGCAATTGAAGAAGTATTCTCAATTGCGAAAGCGCAAACCTTGATTGCCCTTTGCAGCACTGTTCCTGGATATTGGTTCACGGTCGCGCTAATCGACGTATTAGGAAGATTTGCCATCCAATTGATTGGATTCTTCTTCATGACGGTATTTATGTTTGCTCTAGCATTTCCTTACCGTCACTGGACTCAACCGGATAACCGAATTGGATTCGTGGTAATGTATTCGTTGATTTTCTTCTTCGCTAATTTTGGACCAAATGTAACTACATTTGTTGTGGCGGCCGAGATTTTTCCTGCTAGGCTACGCTCAACTTGTCATGGAATATCAGCTGCCGCTGGAAAGCTAGGGGCTATCGTTGGAGCTTTTGGGTTCTTGTATCTTTCACAAAGCACAGACCCGAGCAAGACAGAAGCCGGTTACCCCCCCGGTATAGGCGTGAAGAATTCACTTATAGTGTTGGGCGTGATCAACCTTTTTGGATTATTGTTCACTTTCTTGGTGCCTGAAGCAAAAGGAAGGTCTCTTGAGGAAATATCTGGTGAAAATGATGATATGTGAATGAAGAAGCGGGTAGCAATAGGGCATATGCGAACACTTGTTGTATCTTTTTTCTGCAACAACTTGTTCAGTAGTTTTATTTCCCTTTTTCCTACTAATTCACTTTTGTGGTTTTAGTTTATTTTTATTTAGGTTTGCAATTGGTTAGGCAGGGGCTTAAATGTTTCACATTCTGAAATTGTAAAAAACATTTGAGATTGTCTTTCTTGACATACCCATTAAGCAGTTGAATTGTTTAGGACTTGCGAGATTGAGTTTTTGTTAGCTTAGGTACTTTTTTGATGAAATTGTATCAATAAAAAAACCAATTACACACCGATAATTAAGTTGAAGTCGGTTAAATAAAATAAAAAATGTTTAAGAGGGGTATTGTATAAACAGGACTTCTTAATAAAATTAAGAAGAAAATCTTAAAAATATTAGACCGACTTTGTATAAACAGGAAAAATCTTAAAAATATTAGACCGACTTACTTTATAGTATTGAATAGACAGAAATGCAAAATTCGGCCACTAACTTCGCCCATTTTACACTTTTGCCCTGTATCATTTCGGGCCGCGATATTACCATGTAGGTTTAGTTTCGGTGCAAAATATGCCCATTCGGGTTCAACAAGGGTTTTTCCCCTACGTGGATGCAAAGCTGTTAAATTGTTTGTCCAGGTGTAAAAACGCGTTGCCACGTGAATTTTTGCAAAAGTTACAGGGCATTTTTGCACTTTTACTTCAAAATTTAAATAAAGTCACAAAAAAATTATACAAACCACCCCTCATGTTTGGGAAGTTACACAAACCACCTCTTTAAGTAATTTCTTTTAATAAAATCTAACAAATGTTATAACATTTCATCAATGTCCTTGTAGTAAAATACCACTCTCATGTTTGAGACGACACTAGTAACAAACCACCTCTCATTCTTATATATTTTTGAAAAAAAAAATTAAACTTAAGATTTTCAGATTATTAAATTTATATTTACTGGAAATAGAAATAAATTAAGTTGAACTTAATATTTTAAAAATAAGCAAATAGAATTAGGATTAAAAACTGAAACTAAATGAGCATCTTCATCCTTCACCCTCCCCCTTCACATCGCACCCCAAGCCACCATCTCCAGCACCTCCGCCTCCTCCCCGTCATGTCATCGTTCCAGCGATTCTCAACCTCCAACCCATGGTACCCTTTCTATTCCCCTGTTTATAATCCAAATAATAATTACCAGTTCCACGTCGCATATAATCCAAACCACCAGTACCACAACCCCATCGTTAATGGAATCTACAAATAAGTCTAAATCGAATAACACTTTTGATTGGGAGTTTTCTAAAAGTTTCAAGAATTACAAGGGGCTAGTCTTTTACGCCAGAGGAGGCACAATTGCAGCAATTCCATCAGGTTTGGGGAGGGCATTGACAATTTTGCGATTAGGCCTTCAAATTGCGATCTGGGAATTTCGAAGCCCTGTTATGATTGGAGTTTTATAAATTATAAGATTTAGAGTCAGCTTGATATCCATGGGAAATAGGAGAAAGGAAGAAAAATGAATAGAGTAGATCTTGTGAATCGCGCTTGATATGAAAAACCCACTTCTTGATTCAAGCAGTTATTCTTTTATGTAATTATTAGATTCAAGCATGCATAATAAACAAGATGGGGAAAAGTTATAAAAACATAGTAAGAAAGACATTAATGAAATGTTACTACATTTGCTAGGTTTTATTAAAGAAATTACTTAGAGAGGTGGTTCGTGTAACTCCTCAAACATGAGGGGTTGTTTGTATTATTTATCCATAAATTTTGAACTTATTTAAAATTTTAAGCAAAAATGCAAAAATGCCCTGTAACTTTTGCAAAAATCCACGTGGCAACGCGTTTTCACACCTGGACAAACAACTTAATAGCTTGGCGTCCACGTAGGAGAAAAGCCCATTTAAACCCGAATGGGCATATTTTGCAGCGGAAACTGAAACTTACAGGGAAAGATCGCGGCCTGGAAAGTGACAGGGCAAAAGTCGAAAATAGGCAAAGTTAGTGGACAAGTTTTGCATTTCAGCCTATTGCATATTATGAAAACATGAGCAAAGTTCAAATGCGCATGATGTTTTGGACATAGCACAAAATGTGACTGATACAAAACAAAGATATTCATAACAAGTTTACTCTAATCTTACTCTAACCTCCACGTCAAAAAAGTTGTAAGAATACCAATTGTGGTGATTTGTTCACATGAAATGCAATTCTCGAAATACATTAGTAATCCAGACATGATTATATTCACAACTTAGTGATAGCTAAATCTTCCAAAGAATTAGTATTTAAGTATTTTATGTCGAAATCTCAATTATATAGGATATTGTACGTTTTGGGGTACATGAAACACAAATTTACGTAAGAAGATCTTTTTCCTTGAAAAGTGCTGCATAATGAACTCTCTATTTTGGATTTTTAGCACTTTGCACCCCAGGAATAATTGCTTTGGCATATTGTACCTTTAAATTATGAGCACTACACGCTCACTAAAAAATCACAATTTTGTGACGCATTACACCTAAATTACTATCGTGTTCCTGGAATATTTTACTATTATAGTGGGGGGCATCTAAAGAGTTTGGTATTTTTTTTTTTCGTCATTTTGATACTTTTTAAATTATGTTACATATTGATAAATTTTGTTAGAAATTAGAATTAACCGTATCCAAAATTGAAAATAAAAAAATTATATATATATATATATATATATATATATATATATATATTAAAACAAAATAGCCATCGAAAGAAATCAGTAGCTCAAAATGAAAACTAAATCAACGTGAAAAAAAAATATACCAAACACTATTTTTTCCTTCATGTGGTGGTTTCTTGATTTCTTTATCGGAATATATGTGAATCAAACTTGCCTCCAAACCTATATCAAAACCCGAGCACGTCAAGAAAAAGTAAATTCAAATGTATATATGTGATGTAAAACGGAAAAGGCCACCAACACACCGACGTATAATCGATGAAAGATAATTGAAATCCACTGGAAATTTGGAATAAAATCCCTATTCTATTGATAAATAATCAAAGCATGCGGGAAAATAAAAAGATACAAAGTGTGTATATTCTAAAAGAAACGGCCTGATACTAATAGAGATAAAGATATAAATTAAACAGAGTTCTAAATAAAATAGGAAAAAATAGTAAAATCCTTAAAATAAGGCAACATAAAATTGTAAGGCTGCAAATCTACCTTAGACGTCCGATTTCGGGCCTTAAACAACTGTGGTGTAGTACGAAACTCAAAGACCTTCGAATTTAATGTCGTATGGGCCCAACACGAATCATCGAGTCAAAATCTATGGTGGTTTGTGCATGTCATTCTTTTTATCGCGGCAATCTTCAGAATTTGGGGTATCTTGTCATACATCAGTCTCTTCCACTTCTGAAAAATACGACATCGAGTTATTATTTGGAGCCAATGAAATTATTTTGCCACCCCATTCAAAATAGCAAAAACAAATCCCTGGTATGTGATGTTGACATCAAGTTTGCCAAGGTCTGCCCAGTAAAATCATGACTAGCATCGATGTATATATCATCGCGAATCACATCATCTGGATAATATCCTCCTATTGAAATTGGAACCCTACAAATATTTCTCACCCAAACCTCGGACCTTTCTGAGTCCATGCAATAGCATATGGTTTAGGGTGTTTTTCAATCTTTAAATCAAGATGCTTCACCAAATTTTTGGATACAAAGTTTTCACAACTGCCATTGTCTACAATTGATTTACAGGCTCGACCTTTTATACTACACCATGACTTAAAAGCACTGTTGTTGTTGTAGAAATCTTCCACTTTTGTAGAACACATGGCACGTTGTATAACACAATTAGCTCTTTCTCCTTTCCCTCGGCTATTTTTGAACCTTCTAATTCATCATTCATCTTTGGTATTTCCATGTTCAGTCTCATCCTCATTATCTTTTTTCGACTAAGTTAAATGATTTTCTTTTAGGACACTCATTAGAGCGATGACCAGGTTGAAGGCACCTAGAACTTTTATTTCCTTCGGGTTTGGCATAGGAATTGGGTGTCTTTTGTGGCTTGTTGGTTACATGATTTTTCTAGAGCTGATGATTTGTTGGTATAGTATTGGCGTAATTTGGAATATATTTCAAAAGCTTTTCTCTATTATATGAATTGATATTAGATGGTTCAACATTATACCTCTTAAGATTTGAAAATCTGCTCTGCTTCTCCTTTAGCTCTGCTTTTAATGCCAAATCATGAGCTTCATCTACCGCCCGAAGTACTTGTAACCTATTTTCTCCCAAATAGTCGATTTTAATCTACTGATATACCTAGAAACTTGTTGCTCATCCGTCTCATATAGATCATTACGAGTCGATAGTATATACCATTCATCCGATGTATTCATTCACGGGTTTATTTCCTTGAGAACAATTCTGGTATCTTTGAAATATTCACTTCTTGTAATCAGGATGTAAAATTCGCCCCATCATCTTCTCCTTCATCTTTCTTTAGGAACCTTTTGGAGCTATATAATCACGCATCCTACTCACCTGTAATTTTTCCCACCAGAAAGCAGCACCACTCTTAAGCATGTAAGCCACCAGTTTGACTTGCCGATCCTCTGCGATTTCAGGAACTCAAAGAAACGTTCGACTTCATAAATCCAATCCGAAATTCCTCAATTCCTAGCTTTCAAGAAAATACTGGAATATCTCCTCAGGTTTTGAAATCACTCCGTTTGTCGATTGTTCTCTGTATCTCCAGCAAATCTAAGGTTAGTAATATCAGGGACGTCTCCTTCCGAATCATCACTGCCGAAATTATTGAACTCAGGTGTTTGTCTTCCACTATGTTGATGGACATTGGTTTTGATTCGGGTTGGTGTTCCTAACGATGTTTTGAGCAGCGTTAGGGTGTAGGTTTAGATTCGTGAGCATGGTTAGCGGTGGGTTATTTGTCTTTTGAATCATCGCCTCCAACCTTGACGTGGCCCGCGCTAGATCCTCTTGAAACTTCCAACTCTGATCTCTTGCGTTCAAACTCTTTTGACCAACGTCATCAGAAACATCATCAATCATGTCTCTACCAACCATCTGAACAAGGAAAAGTCTTTGCTCTAGATACCCCTTGACGTAGAATAGAAACGCGCAATCGACACACTAACGTGTAATTAATGAAATATAACTGGAATCCACCAGATCATTGGAATAAAATCCCTATTTTATTGATAAATGATCAAAAGATGCTGGAAATAATAAGAAACAAAGTATTTATAGTCTCAAAGAAACCCTTATACTATAAAGAAATAAATGAAACAGAGTCCTAAATAAAGTAGGAAAAATACGAAAAATCCTTAAAATAAAGCAACATAAAATTGTAAGGCTGCGTAGCTGCCTTAGATGTCTGATTTTGGGCCTAAAACCTATGAAATGTAGTAAACTCCAGGACATTCGATTTAATATCTTATGGGCCCAAAAAGGATCACAAGGCAAAAGTTATGGTGGTTTTTGCGCGTCATTCTTTTTACTGCAGCAATCTTCAGAATTTGGGGTATCTTGTCCTACGTCAATTTGTCCTTATTAATATTTGAAATCAGTTGCAAATGTAGTTTAGTGATTCTTGAATCCATACTTTTTATGAGTTTGTAGTATACATGGATTTATATTTTTGGGGTTGTCTTTAAAAAATAGTAAAAAGAAAAAGTCAAGAATCCGACTTAGTTGCTCTACAAGACAGTAGTAGTTTTCAAATTTCAATTAGTAACAATAGAAACCCAACAAAAAGTTTGGTACTATTCATGTTACCATTGTAAAATGCGTTGGTGTCTCGCATATTTAAAAGATGAGCTTAAAGATATTTCCCAAGGCCCTCAATATATTTCCAATTCTCTAAAATTAATTGATAATTATAGATACTAAACAAAAAACCACAAGGTGATGAAAGATATATGATAAGTCTCATTTATATTTCTAAAGCCTATCAAGATGAATATTGAGTTTAGTAAACTTTCATTTAGAAATTCTAATATAAGTATCGAATATCTTTTAATATACTTGCTAGTTATGACGAAAAATATTTTGTGTAAACAATAATAAGAACTTCATGAAAAAAAGACAACAGTAAGAATGAAAATAGAAAAGTAAACAAAGCAAATCTTAGTATTTCCGTCACAAAAAAAAAAAAAAAAAAAAAAAAAAAAAAAGGAAATAATTAGTAAATTAGGTTTCTTGTGGAATAAGCCATCAATTTGAATCGTCAAAATGTATGCATTTTCTTGCTCCGTCCGGCCCCCAAATGATCAACTTCGTTGGCATGTGAAGTGGAGCCCTAGGGAAATCGCCTCGAAGTATTTTAGGTCAAATTGGAAGCGGCAGAGCTTTAAGATATCGATGATAGTAAGTTATGTCAATTGAAATCGAAAAATTCTTAATATAAGTGAAAACATCAAAGGAATTTACTTTAAGAATTTTATTTGAAAATGTAGCCACTTATACACGAAGGCCACGACATTTTATAAGGAGAATTACAAGAACCCCCTAATGTATAAGTTAATTACGAGCGCATCCCTAATGTTCAAAAAATTACATTGACACTCCTTGTTGTCACCTTTTATTTAAATTTTGATGTCGAATGTACATTTTCGCCCCTCCCTTCATTTATTTTGTATATATGATAAATAGAAAATAAGCCAAAACTGATATAAGTTGTTTGTCCGCCCCGTAACACCCCCTTAGAACCGTTGTGACATAAAAGCAAACCGAACCAAATAGAACCGACCAGTGATATAAGCAATGATTATTTTTATTCAATATTTTACCATATACAATCAAGGATATACATGTTTATCCACAATTAGAACTTAAACAAATTAAAGATATGTAGTAGTAGTACTTTGTCTTCTAGAAATTTATTAAATAAGTACTTTTGGCCTCCTAATTAGTAATGTGTCGTGACAAAAATATCCTTGAGAATTGTGAATGAATTCACGTGAGAAACATTTAAAGTGCTCAGTTTGAAGTGCTAAAATGTTTAATAAAAAAAATTAAATTTAGTTTGATTGTGTACTAGTGAAATTATTAGTTATGATTTAATAATGATTGGTCCCACAAATCACGTACGAATATAACGTTACCAGAAAATGTGGAATAACATCCGAAACGGAAGGAACACAAAAATGTGAAGATATATGTTTGAGTGATGAAAGAGGAAAAAACGAAAAAGATACAGAATATACCGACCAAGATTCCAAATGGCCTCCGCCTTATTTAAGCCATCTACCACCGCCCATTGTCAACAACAAATTGTAATAACAGTGCATTCAAATTCAAACATATTTATTTTCGATAATAACTCCTCAGGATTAATTTATTCTCGCTTCTTCTCAAGAAACAGGTAAAGATATTTAGTGAAAAACATTTTAGTTTCCCCATATCATACGTATGTTTACTTCTTGTTTTGTCATATGTTGTCTTTTCCTTGTTTGTCTCGTTCCATGCAAAGATGATCATGTAATTTTTGTAACTTTAGAATCTTCATATATATATCTTTACATATGTTTAAATGAAGTTTCTCAATTCTTACAGAAGGAGAAAGAGAATAAGTTGGAAAGAGGTCGATCGAGTACTGCCATTGAGAACGAAGAACGATGGCAGGGGAAAACATAAAAGTGTTAAACGCACTCGATGTGGCGAAAACTCAGTGGTACCATTTTACTGCCATCATTATAGCAGGGATGGGATTTTTCACTGATGCATATGATCTATTCTGCATTTCCCTCATCACCAAGATGCTCGGTCGCATTTACTACCACGTCGAGGGCTCTCCTAAGCCCGGCTCTTTGCCGCCTAATGTATCAGCTGCAATCAATGGTGTTGCCTTCTGTGGAACGCTTGCAGGGCAGCTCTTCTTTGGCTGGCTCGGCGATAAAATGGGTCGCAAGAAGGTTTATGGCGCTACACTAATGGTTATGTCCATTTGCTCCATTGCATCGGGTCTTTCTTTCGGACAAGACCCAAAGTCGGTTATGGCTACTCTCTGTTTCTTTCGGTTTTGGCTTGGGTTTGGTATTGGCGGTGACTATCCACTTTCGGCCACAATTATGTCAGAGTATGCCAATAAGAAGACTCGTGGATCGTTCATCGCGGCAGTTTTTGCCATGCAGGGGTTTGGGATTTTGGGTGGTGGAGTATTTGCTATGATTGTATCTGCAGCTTTTGACGCTAAGTTCAAGGCACCGACTTATCAGGTTAACCCCATTGCCTCGACAGCCCCACAAGCGGATTACGTGTGGAGGATTATTTTAATGGCTGGTGCTATCCCGGCTTTGCTTACTTTTTATTGGAGGCTAAAGATGCCCGAAACGGCCAGGTACACCGCATTGGTGGCCAAGGACGGCAAACAGGCTGCTTCGGACATGTCCAAGGTCTTGCAAATGGATATTGAGGTGGAGCAGCAAAAGTTAGAGGCAATAGCTAACAAGCCGAAGGGCTCATATGGATTATTCTCAAAGGAATTCCTCACTCGTCACGGTTTGCACTTGCTCGGAACTACTAGCACGTGGTTCTTGCTTGACATTGTATTTTACAGTCTGAATTTATTCCAAAAAGACATTTTTAGTGCTATTGGTTGGATCCCCGCGGAAAAAACCATGAATGCAATTGAAGAAGTATTCTCAATTGCGAAAGCGCAAACCTTGATTGCCCTTTGCAGCACTGTTCCTGGATATTGGTTCACGGTCGCGCTAATCGACGTATTAGGAAGATTTGCCATCCAATTGATTGGATTCTTCTTCATGACGGTATTTATGTTTGCTCTAGCATTTCCTTACCGTCACTGGACTCAACCGGATAACCGAATTGGATTCGTGGTAATGTATTCGTTGATTTTCTTCTTCGCTAATTTTGGACCAAATGTAACTACATTTGTTGTGGCGGCCGAGATTTTTCCTGCTAGGCTACGCTCAACTTGTCATGGAATATCAGCTGCCGCTGGAAAGCTAGGGGCTATCGTTGGAGCTTTTGGGTTCTTGTATCTTTCACAAAGCACAGACCCGAGCAAGACAGAAGCCGGTTACCCCCCCGGTATAGGCGTGAAGAATTCACTTATAGTGTTGGGCGTGATCAACCTTTTTGGATTATTGTTCACTTTCTTGGTGCCTGAAGCAAAAGGAAGGTCTCTTGAGGAAATATCTGGTGAAAATGATGATATGTGAATGAAGAAGCGGGTAGCAATAGGGCATATACGAACACTTGTTGTATCTTTTTTCTGCAACAACTTGTTCAGTAGTTTTATTTCCCTTTTTCCTACTAATTCACTTTTGTGGTTTTAGTTTATTTTTATTTAGGTTTGCAATTGGTTAGGCAGGGGCTTAAATGTTTCACATTCTGAAATTGTAAAAAACATTTGAGATTGTCTTTCTTGACATACCCATTAAGCAGTTGAATTGTTTAGGACTTGCGAGATTGAGTTTTTGTTAGCTTAGGTACTTTTTTGATGAAATTGTATCAATAAAAAAACCAATTACACACCGATAATTAAGTTGAAGTCGGTTAAATAAAATAAAAAATGTTTAAGAGGGGTATTGTATAAACAGGACTTCTTAATAAAATTAAGAAGAAAATCTTAAAAATATTAGACCGACTTTGCTTTATAGTATTGAATATTATGAAAGCAATGTCATGAAAATATGAGCATAGTTCAAATGCCCATGATGTTTTTGACATAACACAAAAAGTGACAGATGCAAAATAAAGATATTCATACTAAGTTTACTCTTAATCTTACTATAACTTCCACGTCAAAGAAGCTGTAAGAATACCAATTGTGGTGATTCGTTCACATGAAATGCCATTCTCCAGATATATACATTAGTCATTTCCAGTTTCAGTTCTCTTTTGAGCCTATGACTTGCCTGAACGGTTATACTCTGTCACCATGCATTAACTTTTGTTTCCAAAATCAAGAAAATTGCATTTTCATCCACTTAGGGCTAAGAATCAACCCTATCAAGATCATCTGAATTCGCCTCTAAATCTTTGAGGGCTTTAATTCTCAAACACGAACATGGCTACTGCTTCAGGTAATGGCGTAATGCCCCTCGTCTTTACGTTATCTATTTTTTACATTGTTGTTTCTAGTATTCTCCATTGGAAGAAGCCTGCATTATGAATCGTTCATATTTGATTGTGTTAGGACTTCATCAGCTATTAATCCCAGCGTTAGATTTTGTAATTTAATTACCGTGCATATGATTATTTTGGTTATTTGTTTAAGTCGTTATTTTGAAGCATTGTTGTTGCTATGAACTCTATCTGGATTGGGGGAATTGCAGTGGCGTTGAAGTCCCGAGAGGATCAAAAGAAGCAGCTCGAATTGGAAGAGGCGCGTAAGGCAGCGCTTGCACCTGCAGAGGTGAATGAGGATGGAAAGGAAATCAATCCCCATATTCCGCAGTACTTGGTTTTTGATTGCAGAGAGACCGGTGAGTTACATCGTTTTCTTTTTCGCTTTGTGCTTTTGCCCATTTACGTTTTTAACTTGGATGGAACTCTCAATATTCTGTTTATTTGCTATTTTAAGAGTTTGAAACATCAAGGGAAGTGGATATCAGATCCAAAATTATAGCAAATCTTGGTATGACAGAGGTGCCAAGACCTTTCACGCCAACAAGTTTCGAAAGGGTGCCTGTGAAAAGTATCTTCAACTCTCTTGTGCTTTTATGTGTGTTAGCCTGTTAAATGGTGGTTTTACCTGCTATGTCGGGTTCACGTTGTTTATTTGTTTCATTCAAGCTTTAAATGTTTTTAGTTTAATTGAAGTATATCATTTACAGTTCAATTTGTGGTTCTTTTCCCACTGATGGAACAAAAGTCAAAGCAGAGGTCATGGAGAGATTGATAGTGTACAAACTTAGTTCGCTATTCAAAGTTTATACCATTTGCATTATCTGCGTGGATTTCACATTGTTGTAACTGGATTGATTAATCTTGCTCCTTTTTGTAACTAAGTGGGAGGTTAACATAAAATTCATATTTGGTTATGGTTATGGTTTCCCTATATACTATTTGAGGGTTATATTCCAGTGATCAACTTGTGTGCTCTTGCTACTGCTATGGAGCTATGACTCATGATCAAAGGTCTTGCGTGGACAGGCCCCGCAAATTGGGGGCCAAGTGGACTGGCAGAAATATTCGCGCAGATGAGAAATAGAAAAACCTGGAGCTTGATTACGATGGAAAACAAGATCGTTGGAATGGCTATGATGCAGCATCTTATAAACACGTTGTTCAGATGTACGAAGCCAGGGATAAGGAGCAACAGCTGAAAAAGTTGGAAGAAAAAATAATAATCAGAATGACGATGGGATTATTAATGAAGAAGATAATGACGATGCTCTCAAAGTTGATGAGGCCAAAGTTGATGAGAGCAAGCAAATGGACTTTGTGAAGGTTGAAAAGCGTGTGCGAACTGAAGATTCAATCAAAGAGAGGTATGGCAATGCTGCGGCTGAAGAAGTACTCCGCGGGAACTTCTTCTGGGCCAAAGTGAAAAAGAAGTTGAATATGATCATGCTGGTAGAATTATAAAAGACATGTAAGGGAGTAAGAGTCTTCTTTTTTCTTTATTTCCAATATCCCTTCTCGTGTTATGGATGCCATATTTTCTGAAGGTACTTTTAGAGAGTACTTTAACTGGATATTTATGTTGCTTTATCATGGTAGATCTCTGTTGGTTCCGGTGTTTAAATCATAGCAAATAACAACATAGTCAACAGATTTCCAGATTTATAAATAAGATCAAAACTACTCCAACAATCTCTACCGCAGCAAAGGCCAGAAAACTTCATTGAAGTTTACTGCTATTTATTCAATAATGCTAGGATGCATAACCTTAAACCGGTTGCTGAGTGTTGTGATATGCTTTGTTTTATATAAAAAAAAGGTGTGACTTGATGATTACCTTTAAATCTGTAATTTTTGGTTCCATATAGGATGGCTAATTATTTTGGAATAATATGCTATAATTTTATCAGAGAACCATATTTACATATAATTGGGAAGAGGAGAACAATTGCATGAAAAATTATGAAACAAGTTGGTAGAGCTTTAATGTCTTGACTGTAGGGCGTAAAAAGTTTGAATACTCTTGTGACTGAATATGAAACAATTTGTTAGAGCTCTTAGGTTTCGATGCATCCAACTTTCCTTTCCGACAGAACCTCTGCGATATATTGGAGTGTAGGTAAGCTGTTGAGTTTGTTATCTTTGCAGGAATTGCTCTTTCAAAGAGCAAATATGAAGAAGATGTTTACATCCACAACCGTAGAAGTGTTTGGGGTCCATAGTGGAAGGATCATCAATGGGGTTACAAATGTTATCAACAGAGACAGTTAGAAACAGCTATTGTACTGGTGCCGCTGGTATTGAAGCTGCTGAAGCTGCAGCAGATCTTACGAGAGCTAATATTGCTCGTAAAGAGGCTACTGAAGGTACGCAGTCTCCTTATATATGTATCCTATCTATAACCTGGAGAAAGGCTAAACCTCGTGATGGTAACTCAGAAAAATTACCAAATATTGTGGTTGTGGATGATGAACTATTTCCATTTGCTAATTTTGACATGCTGAAAAGCACATCAAATTAGCCTGAAAACCTGGGATAAAATTGAGGACCCATCTTTCATGCAACACATATTTAAGAACAAAGTGAAAAGTGTAGAAGCACTTACAAAGCAATTAAACAAGGCCATTCTATTTGTCAGGAACACCTATCTCATCAACAATGTTCTGTTATCACCATCTGTACTGTGCATGTCCGTTCTTTACGTGTTCGTTGTTCATCAAAAGTTATCATATGAACATGGGATCGGTCTTTGAAATTGTGTTTTGAAACCAGAAGCACCTGCTGAGGAGAAAAGGCTTGCATGCATCTTGGGGATCTGAAGCGCCCGATGATTTAGTTCTAGACCAGAAAAAACTGGCTTAAGCCTTTCTGGAGGTATAAGACTTGTCTGATTGTCCCTCTTCTGCTTTTATGCACCATGGTTTTAACTGATGCAACTAAATGAAATGAGATTCCCAGTTTAATGGTAAATTTAGTTACACTCAGGAACTGATTGTTTGGAAATGGTAAACGCGCGGTTGCTTTCGCAATTAAACGACTTTGTTTTAGATGGTTTGACTAAGCAAAGTCTAGTCATTCCTGTATCTTTAATTATGTGAATTTTACGTAAGGTGGGAAAGCGTATGTAAAAGGTGGTCTTCTTGATTGTCTTAGGAGGACAAACTGGGGAGAGAGGAAATAGATGAAAGAAAACGCGATTACAACGTGAAGTGGAACGATGAGGTATGTTTATTACTTTATTTTCTGTATCATCCATTTGCTTTCAGTTGTAAGTGGTTTTCTATCATTGATTCTGATCATCTTTTGTGTTTTTAAGGTTACTGCTGAGGATATGGAAGCGTACCGAATGAAGAGGATCCACTCAGATGATCCAGTGAAGGACCTCTTACACTGAACTGTGATTAGATAAATGGGTTATGAGCCAGTCAAAAATCATCTCAACTGGTACCCTTTTCTTCCCAAGTTTACTAGTGTTCTTAGGTTTTGAAAGGGTTGAGATTTCTTCACCATGAGAAGCTACGCGGTGCTCTTTTGCTGTATAATGCACGAATGAGAAGTACGCGTGTTTCTACTCTTTTTGTAAACATACTGAAGTGCATGTCGTAATTGGATATGATGTTCCGTTTGAAATGAATAACGTAGTTTACTGACACTCAATGTGGTCGATTATGTTCATAAGAGTGCCCCAGAAATTATGAGGGTCAATGGCTTTTCGGTTTTGCAGCTAATGTCGGGTTTAGTAGCATTTCGACAGCCGAACTTTGGGACGTTTTCCACAGACTTACAGTAATCATGGTTTTTGGAATATTTTTGTTGCTTGTGATTCTCAAGTTGTGGTTAAACTCCTCACATCTTCGATTCACGACACTCATCCTCACCGCGGTATGAAAAATGAATACCATAAAAGTTTTGGAAAGAAGTGTTAATTTATGCATTTTTGGGAATTTACTTTTAGATTATGCCCAAATCGATAAATTACCACAGATGAAAAATAAATAGCAAGATATATATCTCGTGGTCCAAAAAGTTGCACAATGTCCCATTTGATTTTTTGTAGTGCATTTGTTGTACTTAGTGACCAATTACATACCTTTACTATTTCTAAAACAAATTTCTATAATTTGAATTTAAATGTAGTATTTCTTTAAAAGATATACAAGTAAATTAAGTATCAAACAATACACAAAAAAATATACTAAAAAATTGTAAGTTAGTTTTAAATTTCAGTTCTTACTTTGTGCCTTTTTTTGTGCCTTTTTTATGATTTAAAGTATTTTAAATCAAAATATATATATAGGTATTTGAGAAAGGGGTACACATGTTTGTTTCGTCCAAAAAATCACTCACTCTCAAGTTCTTGGTAATTGGTTAGAGAAAATCACATTTTTGGTACCTTAACTTGGCACAAGTTCTTTTTTGGTACCCTAATTTGGAAGATCACGTTTGGTACCTTAATTTGGCTTCTTTTTTTCGATTTTGGTACTCCGGTGGCGGCAATTTCAAAATCTTGCCGGATTTCGCCACGGTGGACGAAATTTTGGGATTTTGACCCAGTCAAACATCCACCTCACCCAATTGCTGAGTTGGACTACTTGTGGACTTTAAAAAAAAAAAATTTACAGAAAAATATTTCAAAATTACTAAAAAAAACTAAAAAAGAATTCTAATTTCAAATTAATGTAAAATAATTAAAAATGTCAAAATAATTTTAAAAGGTTTTTCTAATTTCATAAATTTAATATTCGTTAAAAAAACAAAAAAGAATTAAAAAAATAAAAAGATCAATGGCGGGCGGCGCCACCTAGTCCTCCCCACACGTGTGCACCTTCTCCGCCGGTCGCCGCCGGCGTCTTCTTCTTCTTTAACTTAGTTTCTGGGAGATCAGAATACCAACCCCCAAATCCAGAAACTGCAAAAATTGATGTCTTTAGACGAAAGCCCAATCGTGTTTGGCTCAGCGAATGAAGGAGCGGCAGGCTTATCGTGCCAGCGGAGGAGGGCGTAATGGGTGGCGCCGGCCGCCAGTGAATCGGGGAAGACGATCTTCCCCGACTTTATTTTCTTTTTTTTTTTTTTACTTTTTTTGTTTTTTAAATAATATTAAATTTATGAAATTAGAAAACCTTTTATAATTACATTTTAATTTTTATTTAGTTTACATCAATTTGAAATTATAATATTTGTTTTTGTTTTTTTTGTAATTTAACATATTTTTTTTGAATCCATGTGGCGTCCAACTCAGCAACTGGGTGTGGCGGATTTTTGACTGGGTCAAAATCCCCAAATTTTGTCAACCGTGGAAAAATCCGGCTAGATTTCGAAATTGCCGTCACCGGACTACCAAAATCGAAAAAAAAAGGTCAAATAGGGTACCAAAACGTGATCTACCAAGTTAGGGTACCAAAAAAGAACTTGTGTCAAGTTAGGGTACTAAAAATATAATTTTCCCTAATTAGTTAACTATACCTTGTGTATAAGAAGTAATCTAGGTACTTTGCTACTTTCTAAAACGATAGAGGGTAATTTTTCTTTTTTTTCTTTTTTACAGGGTTGTGACTTACCAATTTGACTCGACAAAGTAGTCAAATTGCAAATATCTCTGTGTTTACGTCTGGCCCAACAGTAATATTTTGAAAGTTGCAACTGGATCTTATCTTATGGTACTTTTTAGTTATTCTCTACATTGAAGTTTATGGGAATTTTGCAATAATAGTCCTCTAAGTTGACACTTCTTCAATTTTAGTCATCTAAATTTTTAATCTACAATTTTAGTCCTACAAGTTACAACATGTTTCAAAATCGGTCCTCTAACCAATTTTTTGCCCATTTTGGCCGGGAATTCCAACAATTTCACGAAATTTGATCATTTTTTCTGGTTCTTTTTTTGCCCCTTACAAAACGTGACTTTGTGCTTGTGTTTTATGAATAAGATTAAATGAAAAAAGCTGGAATGTTTGTCCAAAATTGCTGAAAATTTGGTCGGCGGACCAATTTTGAAACATGTTGTAACTTATAGGACTAAAATTGCAGATAAAAAATATAGAGGACTAATTTTGAAAAGTGCCAACTTAGAGGACCATTATTGTAAAATTTCCCGAAGTTTATTGCCATCATAAATTCATGGAGACCCATCTCTGTTGAAAATCGTGCAATGTTAAGTACACCCGTGAAGCTTATTACATTAATTGTGAAATCTTCTGCAGTCTTAGTTCCACCAATAAACGTTTTTTTACGGGTAATTTTCATCCACCTCCCCTGAGGTTTCATACTTTGTCATATAGCCCCTAATGTTTCATGTTTTGGCATACAGCCCCTGAAGTTTCACTCGTTGGTATATACCCCCTGAGATTTCAATTCTTTTGCATATACCCCCTTGAGGTTTCAATTTTTTTCATATACCTCCCTTCCATTCATTGACCCTTAGTCAGCTATTAAAAGTGAGGGTAAATATGTAATTTCTTATACTATCAAATATTAAAACTTATTTATGGTTATTAATTTGTTAATTAACTTAAACATAATCTATTTATTCTTACAGTTTAAATATTCAAATTAAGTATGAATTTTTAATTATATTAGTTCATTAACAATTTTGTTTTTTAAAAATTCAATATTTTTAGAAGCTCTTTAAGTAGTTAAAAATTGGCAAGATTAGGAAAATTACAACTTATAGTCATTTGCTTATTCTTAATATTCACAGAAAATTTTGCAGCATTTTAACTAGAAATTATGAGCATTATTCCTATGCGCTATTGTCGATGATTATATTGATTAAATAACATTCTATTAAAATATCAATCTTATTTAATATGTTGTATATGTAAAATAAAATACAGAATAAAAAAAATTGTCTCTAAAATTATATTATTGTTTGGTAGAGAATGATTAAAAATAAATTATACTTAATTTGGATATATAGAGTACAAGAATAAAGGGAATATGTTTAATATAATTAACAAATTAATAGCCATAAATAAGTCTTAATTATATTCTAAATAATAATAAAATTATATATTTACCCTCACTTTTGATACTTGACTAAGAGTCAATGGATGAAAATGAGGTATATGCAAAAGAACTGAAACCTCAAGGGGTATATGCAAAAGAATGAAACCTCGGGGGGTTATATGCAATGAATGAAACTTCAGGGGTATATGCCAAAATATGAAACCTCAGGGAGCTATATGCCAAAGTATGAAACCTCAGGGGAGGTGGATGAAAATTGCCCTTTTTTTTACTTGTTCAAAAAAAAACTTGTTTGAAAAGAAATATTCTTTTATATATGATTACTCAGTCCTTCAAATTCTTAACCACGACTATTAAGCCTAACATATTATTTGTTCGTACATAAAGTAGAATGGTGGCAGAATCATTTGATTCTATACCTTCAATGGCATTATTTACGGAATATCGCTTTTAGTTTAAATCTAGGTCAAGTAGTTTGTCTAAATAACTTAATGCACTACGCTCTAGTCGCGATCCGGCAACTTCAAAGCGGGAACGGCGCACTAAGCCATCTTATGATTTTCTAATTTGCGACTTAACTTTTCTTAACTCGTGAACTTAATAAAGGAAAGAGAAAAAGTAGGTATTTTATTGCTTTACTAAATGAAAAATGCACAATGACGAACTGTTTATGCTGCAAAATGTTTCTTCTTTATGGAAAAATCTTAGCTTTTCATTATGAAACTCTGATGGAGATTGAAAGATTAAAGGAAGAAAATTTGAGAAATTGAAAAGTAAAGAAGCAAAAGCAACAGAGGTAGAAAAAAACAAATGTAAAAAGATGAGCAGCTTATTACGTTTTGAGAATTTCAATTGTTTTTGTATTATTTATACAAATGGACTGATTGTTTGGGCTTTCGTAATTCTTTCCTTAAAATTGCGGACTAATGGACCACATATATCCTATGCAAATAAAGTATTCGAACGTGTGCTACAAAGTTGGCTATTACTTTCATACTTTTAGTTTAGTAGAATTATGGTTAAAACTTAACAGTCCTATATATTATCTATAAATATTATTTTTTATTTATTTCAAATAAACGCTTTAATACACATCAGCCGAGATACTTTTGAAATTCTACGCACTCGTGCACAAGCACTCACTCTCGCTCACGCTCCTGACTTATGTGACTTAAATTCAAACTTTTTTGAGTGTACCCCTAAATGTGCTCGAGTTTCCAAACTATTGAAAGAAAAAAAAAAACTATAAACGGTCGAAAAAGAAAAACAAAATGCTTGTTGGTTGCCCACCTACCCACCCAACAATTTCGGCCATTCGCTATATTTAACATAAAGTTTTTTCTTCTTTAATTTTATATAATAAGTATTGTGTGGCCTGTCTCTCAAGAAATGTGAATGACATGCGCACTTCTGTAATTCGATCTGTACATTTCCCATATAAAAAGTAGAGTAGTACTCTGACATGTGCACGCATGTCATTGTCCAACGCCAATTCTGAAAATTCTACGTAAAAGTAAAACATATATTTCTCATTACACCTCCTACGATTTAGTATAATTATAACTTTTCAAAAATTTAAATAACAATAGAGCACCCCCTTCAAAATTTTAGAACGTGAGAAGTTATGATGCTCATAATTTAGAATATCTCTTAAATTTCATTAAGTGTCTATAATTATTTAGATCACATTTTTGTAAATTACAAGAGATACTTTCACTATCATCCGATTATTAGCATAAATTCTGATAATAATTAAGTAGATATAATTATCCTTTTCAATTATAATATCTGAAAAGAGAACCAAGTCAAAAAGTCAAAAGGAGTTGCAAATTACTTCTTTTAGTCCATTGTTGGTCCCTCGTTACATTTAATAAATAAATAAGCACGAATTTGTTTACGTTTTTGTCGGTCGGTCAATTTCTTATTATAAATACCTGCAGCTTAAGCATCTCCCATACAATCCATCATTCAGCAAATACTCTTTTATATAACTTTGTTTCGCATTTTCTCTTAAATTAAAAAAATGGCAATTAAGGTCCATGGCAACACGATCTCAACAGCAGCAAGGAGAGTATACGCATGCCTCTACGAAAAAGAGCTCGATTTCGAGCTTGTTCCAATAAACATGAAGGCTGGTGAACACAAAAAGGACTCGTTCCTTGCACTCAATGTAAGCTATAATCCCTTTCTCAATATAGTATTAATTATTATGTAAAGATAGACCTGTGCATGAAATGTTAATACTTTGTGTTTGATTGTAAAAAATGCAGCCGTTTGGTCAAGTTCCAGGCTTTGAAGATGGAGACCTCACGCTCTTTGGTAATCTCAAATCTTGCAATACTAGTTATATGAGTACTTATTTTTATAAATTATTAGATAATTATATATTTATCATTTTTTTAAGTGTTTATAATTTCTTCTATTCATAGAATAATATTCCCAATGAGATTGTCGTTAAATGAAAACTTGATCTAATATTTAACGTTTAAGTTTGTAAACAACTTGCTTGTAATGCAGAATCACGGGCGATCAATCAGTACCTCGCTCAAGCTTACGCAGACAAGGGAACTCCATTAACATTAGAAGATCCGAAGAAAGCCGCTATGGTATCAGTGTGGATCGAAGTCGAAGCTCAGAAATATGACCCTCTAGCTTCAAAACTAGTGTTTGAGCTCTGCATTAAGCAGATTTTTGGAATGACAACAGACGACGACGTAGTCAAAGTGAAGGAATCAGAGTTATCCAAGGTTCTTGATGTGTACGAAGTTAGATTGTCTAAATCCAAGTATTTGGGTGGAGATAGTTTCAGTTTAGCCGATCTGAATCACCTCCCGACTATGAACTATTTGATGGGGACAAGAGTTAAGGAAATATTTGATTTGCGTCCGAATGTGAGTGCTTGGTGTGCAGATATTTTGGCGCGGCCGGCTTGGAAAAAGGTTGTCGCAATGAAATGATTGAGGAGTTTTTCGGGTGGTTTTCTGGTTTTATTACCGTTTGTTTTGGTTTTGTTGTATTGTTTTTCCAGGATTTGAATGAGATACTGTTAAATGTTTGAGGAATTTAGTTATGTAATTCCTCAGCTTGTTATGTTTTTTGAAATAAAAGAGTTCGCGGTTTTGTACTTTCGTTAATGAATTTTGATGTAGATTGATACAGCATATTTGGAGAATTTTATTTTAGGTACTTTATTGCGGCCATTGTCCACTTTTATACTTTCAATCCTTTATTATGACGTAATGTTTCTATTTGTTGGTACTTGTCCACTGTTTTATTCCTTTGCAAATAGAGATAAAAGCGTCAAACCCCCTATAGTATGCTCCATTTTCCGCTTTGCCCTCTATATTATTGAAAAACAAGAAATTTGCCCTTCAATCAACTTCGACGATAAAAAATGTAGATATATATCCAAATCCAATGGTGAATCAACAACTCAGGAAGCAAAGTGCATATTTTTCATAGGTGACCTGGTGTAACAAACTGACAAGCTAATACCGTCTTTCCAAATTGTAGACCTTTACTTCTTACACTCTCATCTCAACTATGTATTTACACCAATAACTGACTCGAAATGCACCTCATCATGCAACGGTTGTATAAAATAATTTCTTGTGTTTTGAAAACTTTGATGATCACCTACTTCACCACAGCTACTACAACATTTCAACTTACTCCTGCAATCGAAAAACAAACCTTGGCACATTGTTATGTGTGTCAATGATTTACATGAGAGAAAATACAGTTCTGAGTCTCATTTACAATTCCCTGTCAAACACCAAACACGACGACAATGCAAGAAGGTAAAAGCAAAGAACAATTACCTGAATTCTCCCAAAATCAATCTAGGCATGCCACACAAAATCAACGAATATTCCATCAGTTCAAGCCTACTGAACTCCTTGTTCAAGATTCTTGACTAGAATAACTTGACAAATTCACGATCATGCAAAAATATTATTAAGACGATTTGAATCCACGAACATATGAAAATAACTCTTAAACTAAAAGATCAAGTTACATTAACTAGGAATCATTCATAACTCTAACTATTCATAATCCTGCATCTTCATCTGTTTGACAACTATCGACAAACAAGTCGAAGCTTTAGGCAACGTTGATAGCTGCTCCCAAATTTCATTCTTTGGAATATGATTATTAATATCAAGATTAACATAACATTTCTTAAGCATTCCGCCATTGTTAAACAAAAACTTTACAAGATTAACTTGCAGTGTCTTGCCAGGATAGCAGTGAAACACAACTTCCTCCAAGTGAGATATAATACAGGATGGCACAGATTCTACAGCATCATAATCATAAGCTTTCAATACATCCTGGTGAAAAGCAGTAATAAGTGTCAATAAGGGGAAGTTTAGCCGACAGTCTTATTTGAATATCAACAAAAAGAAACAAAATAAAGAGAATGGAAAGAAAGAAAAATAGCCCATGATTATAAATCTGCCTTACCGTTTCTACAATTAAAACTTTTAGAGATGGTGCAGAGTGCAGTAACTCTAGTAGTGCTTTAATATTAGTACCATATGCCAGAAACAGTTCTCTCAGCTTATCGACCTACGAAGAGCAAATCGTCGTTTCGATCGGGCAATAGCCTAGGCAGAGATGAGAGGAAAAACAAGTCGATTAAAAGACTGAAAATCCACCGTCATAGCTTTCGATATGTGTTGAAACAAAGAAAAGCAAGTGCTTTATTAATATTTGCAGCCTCTGGTATCTACTATTACATGTGCTACATAATGCAAGGAATACCATGGCAATAAAACTTAAGTGTGGTATGCAAAATCATTGTTTGCGGCCAAAATCAGAAATAAAGACACAATTTAGGTTTTTATTTTAAATATAACCTCTTAGTTTTAGTCCAAAACCCATATTGACTTGATCTCTCACACATAGAAAGGACGTAAAACTGAGAGCTTTCATGTTTTGGTATATAACATGACAGAAAGGATTGTGAAAAAAAATGCCTAATAATGGTAGAGACAAAACTCTGTTTTTTGAGTTAGTTCAATAAAAACAAAGATCTAGTGAAGAAATCTTAAACAAAAGACCAAGAAAAATCTCACTCTCACTGCCTCTTGTGCTCATTATGGAAATTTGTAGTATCTATAGCTCCATCCCCTCCCCCCAACACAAGAAATATTAATACTTACAAGAATTGTAGACAAAAAATTTCTACTACTTTTGCCTTTTTCAAATTTTTTATTTTATCGTAATTTCCTAGATTAATTTTTCTTTTCAGAGTCTTTTTTTTTATTAAAATTAGATGGAAAATTAACAATTTCATAGACCAAATATTTATTTCGTCTTTATTCTTTTTGTGAAGGTATAAATATAAGGGTTAATTCACCTGTTTGGTACAATGTTAAAGACTGTAAAACCTCTAAGCGGACCTTAGTAGAGGTGCTCATAGGACGCGGGATGTAATTAACCTCCTAGTTTTCTTGAATTACATTTTATCAGTCTGTTGTGTCAATAAGTGTCAATAATCAGATAACGTAAACCTCTGTATTATGTTTTCCAAGGAGAATATCAATCTGCTAACATAAAACCCAAAAGAAATGAGTAAGAACAAACCTCTGTTACCCAAAACGAGAGTTCCAACTCTTCTACAGTCGAAAATTCTTTCAACAGCCTACGAAATTGTAGTCCACTCTTTTTAAGTAACTGAAGATCATCCATTCTATCCTCATGGTGCAGTCTTGCATAAACAACCGGTGGTCCGGTTAGTAAGAAGTTTTCCGGTAAACCACCATAAGATTTAAAGTTCATAAGCCTGGGTCCAACAATCTTGATCGAATAGTCATCTACTGCAGCATCATCTGGGGTTGTAGAACTGAATGTACTTAGTGCAGGAGCTTGGATTTCTACGAACTTCACATTCAATCATTTGCAGTTTGCCAATTCAAATGTTTCTAGGACTGGGAAAGTAAGAATCAACGTGTCAGTATTAGAAAGCTCATTCCAAATCTTAACTCCATCAAGATTTAAACTTGTGAGATTGGATAAATTGTTCCCGACGGGAACTTTCAAAGTGCAGGGCAACGCTAGATGTAAATTTCGCAATGAACTCCTATTGTGAAGGCCACGAGGGAAGACTATCCCTGCTTCATCATAGCGTAACTCAAAACTCTCAACATTGCGCCTCAATACAGAAGCTATCCATGTAGTCACGCGACTACTCAACTTGTACATTCCACGACATGAAAGACGGAAGTTTTTCATATTTTGTGAAAGAAGAAGTATCCTGTCCACAAAGTCAACAAAACTTGTTTTCTCATTCCCCCTATCATTATAAAACAATCCATCATCAATGTCGATGTTGCAAATGGATGTCCACTTGTATTCCCAATCTTTCGATAAAACACTTGTCCGAACAGCATCCTTGGTAGGTAGACTGGACAAGATGTGACTTATAACACTTTCGGGTAAATTGCTAATGTGATCTTCACCATTGGGACGACCCCTCTTTCGAGAATCCTCTATTGCACTCGTGCTCATGGTTTCACCAAGCAACCTGAAATTCTGCACAATTACGTATAAGCCTTATATAGCCAAACATCTATTCTATATTGAATCATACACAACCATAAAGGGATACAAGTCTGGTACAATAAAAGGTTCGTTTATCTTTGGTTATGTGACTGATAGACATTCCATCTCGAAACTATTTCTTGCTTAGAAAAATGAAAAATATGTGCCTAAAAGTCTCAGTTTTTTCTTTATCGATTCATCACCAGAAGCACCAACCACGCCATAAAAACCTACCAATGTACTCATATGTTCATGCTATTTTCATAGAATGCAGATTAATTTACAAGTTCCAAAGTAAGATGCATATTAACGAGAGTTGACGATGAGAAATGTAGATTAGTCCACCCTGTACTGAAGCTGCCAATAAAAGCCCTAATTTTTCTCAAAGACTCGAAAGTGATTGAGCAAACTGAATAATATCGTAATGAAATGTAGTTAGCTGTGTGCAGTGACAAGGAGCTAAGCTGCTCCTTTTATTACGTTTATTTACACTGTCAAAAGACTCAAAACTATTTATTGGATCATTCAAAAAAAAAAAGAAAACTATTTATTTGGAAAGAAGGGGAACTATTTTGAATTTCAGTATGAAAACATATTAATTTATATGAATTTTTTTATCTTGGAATTCTTTTATCTTAGGAATAATATTGCTAAAACCCTCCTATATAATGGTAGAAAATTTGAGGTAAAATGATTTATTTATATATTTAACTTCTTTGAACTCAATATGTTGTCAATTTCTGAACACTTAAATACATACGACTTGATTTGAGTGAATCGTTTTGAAATTGATAAAATTAGTATCTAAAGTAGTAGTAACAATAATAATAATAATAATAATAATAATAATAGTAATAATAATAATAATAAGTCAATAAATACATTTTAAAAGGTGCCCAACACTTAGGAAAACAAAATTTTCCCACAAACGTTTTCCTTTCCGTCATTTTCCTAAGCCTCCACCATTTCCTTGGAACCAAACTAAACCTTATTGAGCACACAATTTAGTCTTGCTTTATGCTATTGTAATTCTCCTCAATTAATGAGGGCATGCAGGGTTTTTAACTAAAAGGGGGTGAAATCGAGTTTGAGAATGAGACACATTCACATATTATAAAAGGTGAAATACATCAAACCTTGTGAACTATGAAGAGTGTTGCAAAGTCCTCCTAAATCTTAAAAAAAAAAAGAGAAAAAAAGAAAGAAAGAAAGAGAGAGACGGGCATTTTAACTTATTTAAAAATGTGAATGAAGAATCATTGATCAGGTATTTAATTTGAACACGTTTCTACATTTTCATCCGTTGGATTCGCCTTAGACAATGTTTTGTGCACTTTTTAATAAGTTGAAACTTGAGAGGCACTTTTCTCTTTTGATTAGTTTGAATTTACAAAAGAGCCCATAAGATTTGATGCATTTTACCCTATTATAAATATGAATAGCTTTATCTATATATACTTATCTTTAGTTCATCAAATTTATCACGAAAGTTTACTAGCTGTAAGTTATGAAATCTTTTCACAATTCAAGTATCACAAAATCACGTCATGTGATCTAAAGTACTGACATCATCAATAAGGCCTCCAACTTGGTGTCAAAGAAACTACCACGATCAAGATAAAGTGATTAAAAGTATTTCTAAAAGACAAAATAAAATAAAAAGATATTCTTGTATACTTTGAGATAATTTTATGTCGTTCAAAGCTTCTCTAAATCAGGAAATGCTACTTGAAAGAGAGAGTCTTGGTTAAACCCTTCGATCATCACAGCTACTACAACATTTCTACTTACTCATGAAATTGCAAAATATACATTGGCACACCGTTATGTGTGTCAATACTCCACAGAAAGAGCAAATGACAGTTCAGAGTCGCAATTATGATTCCCTGTCAAACACGAGACACGACGAAAATTAAATTGGGAAAAAACAAAGGTCAATTTGCCGAATTCTCCCGAAATCAATATAAGGCATTCCGCACAAAATCAGCGAAGATTCCACCACATTTTCCAAAATTCAAGCACACTGAACTCCTTGTTCAAGATTCTTGGCTAGAATGACTTGACAAATTCACGATAACGCGAAGACATTATTCAGACGATTTGAATCCACAAACATATGAAAAGAACTCCTAAACAAAAAGATCAAGTTACAGTAAGTAGGAATCATCGGTACTCTAACTATTCATAATCCTGCATCTTCATCTGTTTGACATCCACCGACAAACAAGTCGAAGCTTTAGGCAACTTTAATAGCCGCTTCTCAATTTCAGTCTTTGGAATATGATTATTAACGTCAAGAGTAACATAACATTTCTTAAGCTTTATGCCATTCTTAAACAAAAATTTTGCAAGATTAACTTGAGGTGGCTTGTCAGGATAGCAGTGAAACACGACTTCCTCCAAGTGAGATATAATACAGGACGGCACAGATTCCACAACATCATAATCATAATCATCCAATAGATCCTGGTGAAAAACAGTAATAAGGGTCAATAAGTGGAAGTTTAGCTCACAATCTTATTTGAGTATCAAAATAGACACAGAAAAATGAGAATGGAAATGAAAGAAAAACCCACGATCCCAAACTTACCGTTTCTACAATTAAAACTTTTAGAGATGGTGCGGAGTGCAGTAACTCTAGTAGTGCTTCAATATTAGTACCATATGCCAGAAACAGTTCTGTCAGCTTATCGAACCTAGGAAGAGCAAGTCCTTGTTTCGATTCGGCGATAGCCTTAGAGAGATCAAACAGAAGCACAAGTCGATTAAAAGAACAAAAATATGCCATCATAGTTTTGAAGTATGTATTGAAACATAGAAAAATTAAGTGCCTGCTCAAGAATGCTAAATATTTGCAGTTTGTGGTATCTACCATAAAACACATGCTACATAGTGCAAGGAATACCATGGCAATAAAACTTGAATGTGGTATAAAAATCATTGTTTGCCGCCAAAAGCACAAAAAGAGCCACAAATTTCAGGTTTTTATTTTATTTAAATATAACTCATAATTTTATCTAAAAACCATATATTGACTTAATTTCTCACAGTAGAGAGAACGTTTCATGTTTTGGAGTATAATATGCCAAAAAGGATAGTGAATAAAGTGCCTACAGGTAGAAACAAAATTCTGTTTCTTGAGTTAATTAAATAAAACTAAAAATCTAAAGAAGAAATCTTAAGTAAATAAAACTTGAAAAATCTCATTCACCACCTCTTGTGCTCATTATTGGCAACTTGTAGAATCTTCAGATACTTTCGCACCAACACTCCCCCCCCCCCCCCCCCCCCCAAAAAAAAAAAAAAAAAAGATAATACTTTCAATAGTTTTTAGAAATCTTTTCTACAACTTTGTTTGTTTCAAATTTTATATTTTAACTTAATTTCTTTACTTTATGTTTTTTCTTCAAATAGTTTTTTCATAAATTTAGATGAAAATTAACAAATTCATACACCAAATACTTTGTTTCATCTTTTATTCTTTTTATGAGGGTATAAATATAAGGATTAACTCACATTTGGTACAATGTTAATGACGGTAAAATCTCTAAGAGGCCGTAGTCGAGGTGCTCATAGGAAGTGGATGTAATTAACCTCCTAATTTGCTTTAGTTATGTTTTCCAAGGAGAATACAAATTTGTTGTATCAATAATCAGCTACCATCCAACCTCCGAGTCATGTTTTCCGAGGATAATATCAATGTGCTAACATACCAAAAACAAATGAGAGAGAACAAACCTCCGTTACCCAGACTGCAAGCTCCAATTCTTCAACACTCGAGATTTCTTTCAATAGCCTTCAAAATTTTCGTCCACTCTTTTCAAGCAACTGAGTATCATCCATTTCATCTCCATGGTATAGACGTGCATGAACAACTGGTGGTCCAGTCAGTATGAAGTTCTCCGGTAAACCCCCATAAGATCTAAAGTTCACAAGCCTCGGTCCAACAATCTTGATTGAATAGTCATCTACTGCAGCATCATCAGAGGTGAAAGAACTGAATGTACTCAGTACAGGAGCCTGGATTTCTATAAACTTCACATTCAACCATCTGCACTTGTTCAATTCAAATATTTCTAGGAATGGGAAACTGAGAATCAGTGTGTCAGTATTCGAGAGCTCATTCCAAATCTGAACTCCACTCAGACATAAACTTGTTAGATTAGGAAAATAGTTCTCGAAAGGAACTTTGAAAGTGCAGGGCAACTCTAGCTTTAATTTTCGGAATGAACTCCTACTGTGATGGCTACGGGGGAAGACTATCCCTGCTTCATCATAGCATAACTCAAAACTCTCAACATTGTGCCTTAATACAGCAGATATCCACGTAGTCATGCGAGTACGTACGTTGTACAAGCCACAACATGAAAGACGGAAGCTTTTTATATTTTGTGAAAGAAGAAGTATCCTGTCCACAAAGTTAACAAAACTTGGTTTCTGATTCCCCCTATTATAAAACAATCCATCATCAATGTCGATGTTGCAAATGGATGTCCACTTGAATTCCCAATCTTTCGATAAAACACTTGTCCGAACAGCATCCTTGATGGGTAGCCTGGACAATATGTGAGTAATTACACTTTCCGGTAAATTGCTAATGTGATCTTCACCATTGGGACGAACCCTCTTTCGAGAATCCTCTATCGCACTCCGGCTACTAACTTGAGTACTAATGCTCATGGTTTCACAAATCAACCTGAGATTCTGCACAATTGCGTATAAGCCTTATATAGCCAAATATCTATTACATACTGAATTACACACTGCAGGAAGCATAAAAGGATACAAGTTTGGTACAACAAAAGGTTCTATTTTCTTAGGTTTTGTGACTCCTAGTCCATCTGAAAAAGGTTTCACCAATCTATTTCTTGCTTAGAAAAATGGTCATCTACATTGGGCAAAAGAAAAACCAATCTATGCCTAAAAGTCTCAGTTTTCTCTTTTATCAATTCATCACCCAAACCACCAAACTGGCCATAAAAACCTACCAATTTACTCATATATTCATGCTATTTCATAGAACAATGCAGATAGATTTACAAGTTCAAATGTAAGAAAGATTAACTGGAATCAAATCAGAAAACGATGAGCAATTAGGGCAATGTAGATTAGTACCAGTGAGATTTTGACCCAAAAGCTCTGCCAGTAAAAGCCCTAGATTTTGCTCAAACACTCTCCTTAAAGACTTGAAAGTGTTGTGAAGTTTGATTGAGCAAACTGAATAATATCGTAATGAAATGTAATTAGTTAGTTGTGTGCAGTGACAAGGAGCTAAGCTGTTGCTTTTACCACGTTTATTTACACTGTCAAAACTATTTATTTGAAAAGAAGGGGAACTATTTTGAATTTTAGTATGAAAACAAATTAATTTATATAAATTCTTTTAGCTTAGGAATAATATTGCTCAAATCCTCATATAATGGTAGAAAAATTGAGGTAAAATGATTTATTTATATATTTAACTTCTTTGAACTCAATATGTTGTCAACCTTATGAACGAACACTTTAATGCAGACAGACTCGATTTGAGTGAATCGTTTTGAACTTGATAAAATTAGTATCTAAAGTAATAATAATAATAGCAATAATAATTCAATAAATTCATTTTAAAAGGTGCAACACTTTGGAAAACAAAATTTTCCCGCCTAAATTGTTATCGAGCACATAATTTAGTCCTTTATGCTTTTGTAATTCTCCTCAATTTTTTTTTTTTTTTTTTTTTTTGAGAAAAGTAATTCTCCTCGATTAATGAGGGCATGCAGGGTTTTTAACCAAAAGGAGGTGAAATCGAGTTTGAGAATGAGAAACATTCTCATATTATAAAAGGTGAAATACATCAAACCTTATGAACTATGAAGAGTGTTGCAAAGTCCTCCTAAATCTATAAAAAGAAAAAGAGAGGAATGCGCATTTTAACCTATTTAAAAATGTGAATGAAGAATCGCTGATCAGGTGTTTAATTTGAACACATTTCTGCATTTTCCGTCCAACAAATGTACCTTAAACCGTGTTTGTGCATTTTTTAATAAGTTGAGAGGCACTTTTCTCTTTTGATTGGTTTGACTTTACAAAAGAGTAGATAGGATTCAATGCATTTTACCGCTTTATCTATAGATCTAATCTTTAGTTCATCAAATTTATCACGAAAGTTTACTAGCTGTAAGTTATGAAATCTTTTCACAATTCAAATATCACAAAATCACGTCATGTGATCTAAAGTACTGGCATGAATAGGGCCTCCAACGTGATGTTGAAGAAACTACAACGATCAAGATAAAGTGATTAAAAGTATTTCTAAAAGACAAAATAAAATAAAGAGAAATTCTTGTATACTTTGAGATAATTTTAAGTCGTTAAAAGAGCTTTTCTGAATCAGGAAATGCTACTTGAAAGAGAGAGTCTTGCTTAGACCCTTTGATGATCATAGCTACTGCAACATTTCTACTTACTCATGAACTTGGAAAATATACCTTGGCACAGTACCGCTGTGTGTGTCAATACTCCACATAAGAGCAAATGACAGTTCAGAGTCGCAATTATGATTCCCTGTCAAACACGAGACACGACGAAAATGCAACAGGGAAAAAGCAAAGGTCAATTTGCCGAATTCTCCTGAAATCAATATAAGGCATTCCCCACAAAATCAGCGAAGATTCCACCACATTGTCCAATATTCAAGCATATTGAACTCCTTGTTCAAGATTCTTGGCTAGAATGACTTAACAAATTTACGATAAACGCAAAGACACTATTCAGACGATTTGTTCAAGATTCTTGGCTAGAATGACTTAACAAATTTACGATAAACGCAAAGACACTATTCAGACGATTTGAATCCACAAACATATGAAAACAACTCCTAAACAAAAAGATCAAGTTACAGTGAGTAGGAATCATCGGTACTCTAACTATTCATAATCCTGCATCTTCATCTGTTTGACAACCACCGACAAACAAGTCGAAGCTTTAGGCAACTCTAATAGCTGCTTCTTAATTTCATTCTTCGGAATATGATTATTAACATCAAGAGTAACATAACATTTCTTAAGCTTTACGCCATTCTTAAACAAAAATTTTGCAAGATTAACTTGAGGTGGCTCGTCAGGATAGCAGTGAAACACGACTTCCTCCAAGTGAGATATAATACAGGACGGCACAGATTCCACAGCATCATAATCATAATCATCCAATATATCCTGGTGAAAAACAGTAATAAGGGTCAATAAGTGGAAGTTTAGTTCACAATCTTATTTGAGTATCAAAATAGATACAGAAAAAAGAGAATGGAAAAGAAAGGAAAACCCACGATTGCAAATTTACCGTTTCCACAATTAAAACTTTTAGAGAGGGTGCGGAGTGCAGTAACTCTAGTAGTGCTTCAATATTAGTACCATATGCCAGAAACAGTTTTGTCAGCTTATCGAACCTAGGAAGAGCAAGTCCTTGTTTCGATTCGGCGATAGCCTTAGAGAGATCAAAGAGAAGCACAAGTCGATTAAAAGAACAAAAGTATGCCATCATAGTTTTGAAATATGTGAAACATGGAAAAATTAAGTGCCGGCTCAAGAATGCTAAACATTTGCAGTTTGTGGTATCTACCATAACACATGCTACATAATGCAAGGAATACCATGGCAATAAAACTTAAATGTGGTATAAAAATCATTGTTTGCCGCCAAAAGCACAAAAAGAGCCACAAATTTCAGGTTTTTATTTATATTTTATTTAAATATAACTCAGAATTTTATCTAAAGACCATAAATTGACTTAATTTCTCACAGTAGAGAGAACGTTTCATGTTTTGGAATATAACATGCCAAAAAGGATAGTGAAAAAAAAAAGTGCCTACAGGTAGAAACAAAATTCTGTTTATTGAGTTAATTAAACAAAAGTAAAAATCTAAAGAAGAAATCTTAAGTACAAAAAACTTGAAAATCTCAGTCACCACCTCTTGTGCTCACTTTGTGGCAACTTGCAGAATCTTCAGATCTTTCGCACCAACACTCCCCCCCACCCCTAAAAGATAATACTTTCAATAGTTTTTAGAAATCATTTCTACAACTTTTGCTTGTTTCAAGTTTTATATTTTATCTTAATTTCTTTACTTTATGTTTTTTCTTTAAATAGTTTTTTCATAAATTTAGATGAAAATTAACAAATTTATACACCAAATACTTTGTTTCATCTTTTATTCTTTTTATGAGGGTATAAATATAAGGATTAACTCACATTTGGTACAATGTTAATGACGGTAAAATCTCTAAGAGGCCGTAGTCGAGGTGCTCATAGGAAGTGGATGTAATTAACCTCCTAATTTGCTTTAGTTATGTTTCCAAAGAGAATACCAATTTTACTATCGATAATCAGCTACCATCCAACCTCTGAGTCATGTTTTCCAAGGAGAATATCAATGTGCTAACAGACCAAAAACAAATGAGTGAGAACAAACCTCCGTTACCCAAAATGAAAGCTCCAATTCTTCTACACTCGAGAGTTCTTTCAATAGCCTTCGAAATTGTAGTCCACTCTTTTCAAGCAACCGATCATCATCCATTCTATCCTCATGGTGCAGCCGGGCATAAACAACCGGTGGCCCAGTCAGTATGAAGTTTTCTGGTAAACCACCATGAGATATAAAGTTCACAAGCCTGGGTCCAACAATCTTGATTGAATAGTCATCTACTGCAGCATCTTCTCGGGTTCTAGAACTGAATGTACTTAGTGCAGGAGCCTGGATTTCTATAAACTTCACATTCAACCATCTGCACTTGTTCAATTCAAATATTTCTAGGAATGGGAAACTGAGAATCAGTGTGTCAGTATTCGAGAGCTCATTCCACATCTGAACTCCACTCAGACATAAACTTGTTAGATTAGGAAAATAGTTCTCGAAAGGAACTTTGAAAGTGCGGGGCAACTCTAGCTTTAATTTTTGCAGTGAACTCCTACTGTGATGGCTACGGGGGAAGACTATCCCTGCTTCATCATAGCATAACTCAAAACTCTCAACATTGTGCCTTAATAAAGCAGATATCCACGTAGTCATGCGAGTACGTAAGTTGTACACGCCACGACATGAAAGCCGGAAGCTTTTTATATTTTGTGAGAGAAGAAGTATCCTCTCCACAAAGTCAACAAAACTAGTTTTCTCGTTCCCCCTATCTATTAAAAACAATCCATCATTGATGTCGATGTTGCATAAGGATGTCCACTTGTATTCCCAATCTTTCGATAAAACACTTGTCCGAACAGCATCCTTGATGGGTAGACTGGACAAGATGTGACTTATTACACTTTCAGGTAAGTTGCTAATGTGATCTTCACCGTTGGGACGACCCCTCTGTCGAGAATCCTCCATTGCACTCCTGCTGCTAACTTGAGTACTAATGCTCATGATTTCACCAATCAATCTGAAATTTTCCACATTTAATCGAATACCTGCCCCAAAATCCATTCCATGTTTCGGATAAAAGAGTGCAGGAGTGGTCGTCACTTAACCATGTGCGCTAATAAGTGAAAAACACCAATCTGGTCAGTTAAAGCCACCAATATACTCAAATAGATATTCATGATATTTCATAGAATAATGCAGATAGATTAGCTGAAATCGAATCAGAAAAAGATGAGCAATTAGGGCAATGTAAATTAGTACCTGAATTAGTCCCGCTGAGATTTTGATACTAAAAGCCCTAATCTTTAAAAGTGTTTGAGAAAAACTGAATCTTTGATGAAATGTAGTTTGTATTGCTTTTATGACGTTAATTTACACTGTCAAAAGTTCTTTTTTATTTAGCAAGGCGAAGGTTATAGATGTAGCTTATGAATAATATTTGCTAAGAACCTCATATACATATGTAATGGTGGAAAATATGATGTAAAATGATTTATTTATGGTTTTACTTCTTCGAACTCAATATGTTGTTAACATTATGAGCACTTTATACAGACTCGATTTGAGTGAACCGTTTTTAAGTTGATAAAAATAGTAATAATATGAATAATAATGGTAATAATAATAATAATAAATAATCATAATAATAATAATAGTGATAATTATAATAAGACTAGCGATATTGCCAAAGCAACAATTGTTGTTGCCAGAGCAAATCTTTATTTTTCTCTAATTTACCCTTCTAAGTCAATGTTTATGCAAAGTAAATCTAATATTTCTCTCGACACATACTTGCTTTGATTGAGCACTCCTTAATTATAGAAACTTGATTATATAATCTTATTTCTTACTTTAATCTAATATATTGTCTCGTGAACAGAGAATATTAAAAGGATTAAATTTATTGCAGAATATGTCAAAATAAACATAAAAATTACGGCATCTGTTTGTGCTTGGACAAATATAAATCTCCAAAGTATGAAAAGAAGATACAAATTTGGTATACATTATAAAATTATCAAGCATATATACGTGTTATAATATTTTGCATCTTGACCTTTAAATGGTTGAATCTATTTCTTAGTTTATATTTATAAATTTGAATATCATGCGAACACTATAGTTTTATTTTATAACTTGTGTTCAAATTATTAAATATTAAAAATGGGACAGAAATATTTAAGACCCTCGTGAAATGCCCTGTAATATTTATTTATGAATTTCTCACCTAAGATAATGTAAATATAAAGAAACGTATTGTCTTATAAAGTAAAATATGAGAGAAAATCAGAATGTATATGGCATATTATATCTCAATAAATTTCTTATGTGATTATATATGAAACTTGCTACAATTAAGGATCTATTAATTAATTGAAAGATGTATTTTAAGAACAATCCAAGTCTACTTTAAAAAGATTCTAATTATGAAGGGTAAATGAGAGAATCAACAAAATTTGCTTTGGCAACAACAATTGTTGCTTTGGCAATATCGCCAGCCTAATAATAATAATGGGCCACCTCTTTTTTCTTTTGATTTCTTGTATCGCCAAAGATGATTTTCCTTCCATCTTTGGTATTGGAATTCTTTGAGCTAGATTGATTATGAAATCAGAGATTTTCCTTAACTACAAAAGATTTTGAGAGTAGATTGGAGAGACTGTAAGACTTCCAAAAACTTTCAGAGGTAAACATATTCTTGGACTTCCGTTAGTGTCTTGCCGTCAAGTGTACACGTGCTCATTGGGATGGTGTAGAAGAGGATCTGAGGCGAACTAACTAAAAGGAGGTGAAATCAAGTTTGAGAATGAGAACCATTTACATATTATAAATGGGTAAAATGCATCAAATCGTATGAGCTATAAAGCGTGTTGCATAGTGCTCCTAAACCTATACAAAGAAAAAAAGGAAAAAAAAAAAGAAGAAGAAGAAGAAGAGGGAAACGTGCCTTTTAACCAATTTAAAAATGTGACTGAAGAATCGTTAAAATTTGGATACGTTTTTGCATTTCTGTCAGTTAGATTCGGCTTAAGGTGGTGTTTGTGCATTTTTTAATAGGTTAAGAATCATTTTTCTCTTTTTAGCTGGTTTGACTTTGCAAAAGACCATATAGAGTTTAGTGCATTTTACCCTATTATAAAGATGAATAAATTTATCTATAGATACTTATCATTAGTTCATCAAATTTCTCACAAAAGTTTACTTACTGTATGTTATGATTATGAAATCTTTTCATCACATTTCAAATAACACAAAATCACGTCATGTGATCTAAAGTACTGGCATGAATAAGGCCTCTAACGTGATGTTGACGAAACTACCACGATCAAGATTAAGTGATTAAAAGTATTTCTAAAAGAGAAATGTTGATATACTTTGAGATAATTTTAAATCGTTAAAAGTTTTTCTGAATCAGGAAATGCTACTTGAAAGAGTCTTGTTTAGAACCTTCCATGATCACAGCTACTACAACATTTCTACTTACTCATGAAATTGCAAAATATACCTTGACACACAGTTGTGTGTATCAATTCTCTGAACAAGAGCAAATGACAGAATCGCAGTTACGATTTCGTGTCAAACACGAGACACGACAAAAATGCAAAGAGGGAAATAGCCAAGATCAATTTGCCGAATTCTCTCAAAATCAATCTGAGGCATTCTGCACGAAATCAATGAATATTCCACCACATTTTTCCAAAATTCAAGCATAACGCAAAAACATTACAAGATTTGAATCCACAAACATATGAAAATAACTCCCAAACAAAAAAGATCAAGTTACAGTAAGTAGGAATCTTTCAGTACTCTAACCATTCATAATCCTGCATTTTCATCTCTTTGACACCCACTGACAAACAAGTCGAAACTTTAGGCAACTTTGATAGCTGCTCCTTAATTTCATTCTCCGGAATATGATCATTAACATCAAGATTAACATAACATTTCTTAAGCTTTACGCCATTCTTAAACAAAAATTTTGCAAGATTAACTTGAGGTGGCTTGCCAGTATACAAGTGAAACACGACTTCCTCTAGGTGAGATACAATACAGGAAGGCACAGATTCCACACCATCATAATCATAAACATCAAGTGCATCCTGGTTAAACACAGTAAAAAGTGTCAACAAGTGGAAGTTTAGCTCACAATCTTATTTGAGTATCAAAATAGATACAGTAAAAAGAGAATGGAAAAGAAAGAAAAACCCACGATCGTATTTGCGGCTTACCGTTTCTACAATTAGGATTTCTAGAGATGGTGCGGAGTGCAGTAACTCTAGTAGTGCTTCAATATTAGTACCATATGCCAGAAATAGTTGTCTCAGCTTATTGAACCTAGGGAGAGCAAGTCTTTGTTTTGATCGGGCGATAGCCTTGGGAGAGATCAGGAGAAACACAAGTCGATCAAAAGAACGAAATTACGCCATCATAGTTTTGAAATATGAGTTGAGACAGAGAAAAATAAGTGCCTGCTCAAGAATGCTAAATATTTGCACTTTCTGATTTACATGCTTTATAATGCAAGGAATTTCAAGCAATAACACTTAAATCTGGTTTTAAAAACATGGTTTGCCACAAAAACCAGACATAAAGTCACAAATTTAGGTTTTTATTTTATTTTATTTTAAATATAACCTCTTAATTGTAGACCAAAACCCATTAATTGACTTAATTTCTCACACCTATAGAGGAAATAAAATCCAGAGCTTTCATGTTTTGGGATATAACATGCCAAAAAGATAGTGGAACAAAGTGCCTAACGTGGTAGAAAAAATATTCAGATTTTTGTGTTAATTAACTTAAAGTACAAATCCAAAGAAGATGTACTAAATAAAAAAAAACGTGGAAAAAGCTCACCATCACAACTTCTTGTGCTAGTTATCGGTAACTCGTAGAATCCTCAGCTCCGTCCCCTCCCCATCAACACTCGCTACCCCAAAGAATAGTACTTATGGATTGGACAAAATGTTTCTACAACGTTGTGTGTTACAATTTTATTTTATTTTTACCTTGATTTCTTCAATTTATGTTCTTCATTCAGATTGTTTTTAATAAAATTAGATGAACTTTAACCAATTTCGTAATTCACTTGTTTAGTACAATTTTCATGAATGTAAAACCTCTGAGGACGCCTTAGTAGAGGTGCTCATAGAACGAGGGTGTATCAGCCTCCTAATTTGATGGAGTTATGTTTTCCAAGGAGTATCAATAATTAGCTACCATACAACCAAAAACAAATGAGTGAGAACAAACCTCCATTACCCAAATTGCAAGCTCCAATTCTTCTACACCCGAGAGTTCTTTCAACAGCCTTCGAAATTGTAGTCCACTCTTTCGAAGCAACTCAAAATCACCCCTATCATCATAATGGTTCAAACATGCATGAACAACTGATGGTGCATTCAGAAATATGTTTTCCGGTAAACCACCACAAGATTTAAATTCTACAAGCCTCGGTCCAACAAGCCTGATTGAATAGTCATCTACCGCAACATCATCTGGGGTTATAGAACCGAAGGTTATTAGTTTAGGAGCATAGATTTCCACGAACTTCACGTTCAACCATTTGCAATCTGACAATTTCAATATTTCTAGGACTGGGAAACTAAGACGCAGTGTGTCAGTACTCGAGTGCTCATTCCAAATTTGGACTCCACAAAGATATAAACTTGTGAGATTGGGAAAATTGTTCTCGGAAGGAACTTTGAAAGTGCAGGGCAACTCTAGGTTTAATTTTCGCAATGAACTCCTACTGTGAAGGCTACGGGGGAAGACTATCCCTTCTTCATCATATTCTAAAACAAAACTCTCAACATTGTGCCTTAATACAACAGATATCCACGTAGTCATGCGAGTACGTAAATTGTACATGCCCCGACATGTAAGACGGAAGTTTTTTATATTTTGTGAGAGAAGAAGTATCCTCTCTACAAAGTCAACAAAACTTGGTTTCTCATTCCCCCTATCACAAATAAACAATCCATCATCAATGTCGATGTTGCAAATGGATGTCCACTTGTATTCCCAATCTTTCGACAAAACAGACGTTCGAACAACATCCTTGATGGGTAGAGTGGACAAGATGTGACTTATTAAACTTTCCGGTAAATTGCTGATGTGATCTTCAGCATTGGGACGACCCGTCTTTGGAGAATTCTCTATTGTACTCCTGCTGCTGCTAACTTGAGTACTTATGCTCATGGTTTCACTAATCAACCTGAAATTTTGCACAATTACGTGTAAGCCTTATAATCCAATACATACCCAAATATCTACAAGTTTTAGTAATAGTCCAAGAGTAATCGTTTCTTAACCTATGTATGCTAAGTGAAAAACACTTTGATACAAAGGGTTCATTCTTTGGTTTTTGACTATAAAAACAAGCAACTAGGGCAAGTGTAGACTTCAAATTTAAGATACATTAACGATGAGAAATTAGGGCAATGTAGATTCATACCTCTATTAATCCCGATTAGATAATGACACCAAACAAAGATTTTTATGTAAATAGTGAGCTAGAATATTGCTGTCGTGATAATTTTGTTTGTAAATAGTGGGGCTGAGGTTTGTTTTTGAATTGCCACAGTTCACCAACCTTTTTTCTTTTTCTACTTTTTTCTATAAATAATACATTTATATAATATCTATTTTTGAGTGAAAGTTCTTTCTCTATATTTTGAAATACAAGTACACAAACTAAAATAATTATTAAAAACTAATTTGAAAAAGAAACAGATTTTTGACTTCATTGTTTTAAAAAAGAAAAGAGACAGTAAAATTGGGGGGGGGGGGGGGATATTATTACACGAAAATTATTTTCGATATACACTTAAGGCTCCGATTGTTTCCAAGAGAAATGAGGGAAAAGGAAAAAAGTATTGGAAAATTTTATTTTCCAAGTGATTGGTACCAAGAAATTTTTTGGAAAAGAAAGGAATTTTTTTTTTGAATCTTTATCTAGCATTTTTACAACTCACAAACTTTGATTTCCCTCCAAAAATTATCTAAAACTTATTCTAATTCACGTAGGGATGTCTTTGTGGAACCAAATGTAATTAAAGAATATCATCCTCAAAATTTTCAGATTTCCCTCCAATACAAAAGGTGGGAAAATTCAATCCTCTTTTAAAAAATTTCTAGTTCTCAAAATTTCATATTCCCACCAATTTAGAATCTATATAAACACTTGTAAGATCAATGTTTTCCTACACATCTTCTTCAACTCTCATGTAATACTTCTTTATTTATTTTATATTTTTTATTCTAGTTATTTATCATCTTTAATAAATTATTATTATTTTAATTTAATCTATAATCTTGTTTAATGTTTTATTATTATTATCTCTTATTTTTTATTCTAGTTAGAAAAGGATTTTTTGAAATAAAAAAATAAAACATAAACTAGTTTCAAGAAAAAATATAAACTTAATATGAGTTTTATTGAAAAAATTAAGTTTTAAAGTGATGACGCATACTCTCCCTCCCGGGATCGTACCCGTCCACGTGGCCTAATCCTCTAATCTTGGCCTATCTCCCGACCCCTTCTCGCCCTCCGATCCCTGGTAAGACTTATAATATAAATATCTGCCTCGTCCACCCCTCGTTGGATCAACGAGGGGGGGGTCGTATTCTACACGTGCAGTAAAGCCTTCCTTGGAAGCAAATACCACCGAACCATCCGACCAACCAGAGCAAACAGCTGGCGTCACCTCCTACGTCATTCTCCACTATCCGAGTGTGTTGTCGCCCTCTCAGGGCTCGACCGCCCTGCTTCCTCAATGAAGAGCGAAGGATCAGGGATTATAGTATGTAAACGGAGTACGGCGGCATGCACCGAGGTTAACATGCAGGCACCACGTGCCTACTCTACAAAACCTACTCGTGCATCACGTGCCTATTTCGACAAGACTCTCAGGCACCACGTGCCCTACTCTACGAAGACACACAAGTACTCTATTACCCTCGAAATCAACATGCATGCTGACACGTGCCCCCGGTAAGATTACATCTATACCCTTCCCTCGCCATATAAATAGGGAAGCAGGCAGGTCATCAATGCATCCCAACAAGCAGACAGCTAAAGGCCACACCCAGAGAGAGAGAGAGAGAGAGAGAGAGAGAGAGAGAGAGAGAGAGAGAGAGAGAGAGCGAGAGAGCACGGTCGGAAGAGCACGAGCCCCGCCAGCAGACAAGGATCGGAGCAGCGAACGAAGTGCGGATCCCCGCGGACCGCTGAAGAACTGCTGGAATCCCTTCAACGAGCTCCCAACGCTCCCCCCTTTCAAGAGCTTGCCGGGTCCAGGATCATCTTAGGTCGGGACCGGAGTGCGAACTGCCTCGGTGACGGGCATGGCGATCCGGAGGCGTCATCGTAAAGAATAATAACAGTTTTTACATTGTTTAATATGATGAGTAAGCAAATTAAGTATAAAATTTTCTCGAAAAACTAATGGCATGCCAATCACATGGAAAAGAGAGGAAAATTTTATTTCCATGGAAGTTTTTTTGAAAATCCTCATTTTCCAAAAAAAATAATCCTTTCCCTCATTTTCCTTGGCCTAAATAAGCAATCAATTTGTTGAAAAATCAAAAGAAAAAAAAGGAAAAAAAAAAAAAGAAGAGGGTGCAACATATTAAATGAAATGTTTTAGGGTGCAATATGTTATTGCAAGTTTTGCTAAATGGTCTAATATGAAGATTTTTTATTTTTTATTTTATCTAAAATCGTACATTTTGGCACAATAGAGGACTCCAATTGGGTAAGGCTAAATAAAGGACCACACATGGGATGTACCTTACAATTGAGGTTCTTTTGACATGTTTTACCGTACAAATCATACTATAAGTTTTTAAAATATGAAGAGTCTCCAGTTTTAACTTTTTCTTTTTTGGGACTATGTCCAGTTTTATATATATATATATATATATATATGAAATCTATTCTAGTTCAAAATTAAAATAAAATGAAATTCAAACCACTATTCACAAAGCATATTTTATCTGTACAAAATTATTCTCATAATTCAATTTTGAGTTAAAAATTTTGGAAAAGTTATTTGAAGTTAAAACTTAGATGCTCAATTTTCATATAAATCTTGAAATTAACCGAATAAAAAAAAACATCATAGCATAAAGAGAATAAAAACATATCAAAAATCAAAATAAAATAATGTTTGTGAAGAGTAATTTCGTTTTTCGTCAACATTATTCACAACTATTCAACATAGTCAAAAATCTATCTTTGTATCCAAACCCGTCTTCGTCAATTTTTCCACACCTATCTACTGTGATTCAGAACAGACCTTCTTCTTCAATGTCGTTTCGTTTCTTATCTAGATTGTGAAAAAATATATTGTAGCTCTAAAAACAAAATATTTATCCAAACAATATGATTGGCCAATTTGAGATGAATCCTATCATCTCGCCAGAAAAATAGTGAATCCTGTTCAACTTCTAAAAATTCTCAAATAATAAAAAACTTCACTTTTGATGATGGGCTTCTGCTACAAAATAACCATATTTAGTTCAATAAAAGTCTTGAATGGGTAGATGAAAGGTTAAAAGTAAAACACCAAGATGTCATTGCTTTAGCTGCATGTATGACTCATTATACCATTTCTTTAGTTCTCTTAATTAGCTGGTTACAATACCATTCGTTGTTGCATATTTAGAAACTAGACACATATACGTTTCTAACTAAGTGGACGCTGTAGAACACTCCTTAGTTTCATAGTAGTTTAAGGCCTAAAAAGAACAGCAAGCTGTTGTAGTGCAGGAAAATAAAATTTTCTCCTTACCTGGCAACCAAAATGACCCTCCACCTTTTCTCGTGGAGCAAACTGAACCTAAAGCCATTTCTTTTGGAACCAAACTGAGCCTCCACCTTTTCCCTTGGAACAAACTGAACGCAAGTTCATCAAAATGGCAATTTATCACAAAATTTTACTCAGTGTATGTTACAAAACCTCATATCATTTCAAACATTACAAAAACACGTCATGTGGATTTAAGTACTAGCAATCTCTGACGGAATGTTGTACAAACTACAAACCACCACGATCAAGATAAAGTGATTAAAAATAATTCCAAAAGACAAAAGAAAATCAGGAGAAATTTTTACATAGTTTAAAATAATTTTAATTCGTTTAAAACTTTTGTGAATCAGGAAAATGCTACTTGAAAGGAGAGACTTGTTTTAGACCCTTTGGTGATCAGTTATCTCGCACTTCACCACAGTTACTACAACATTTTTACTTTGCAAAATATACCTCGGCACACCGTTATGTGTGTCAATGTTCTCAAAAGAGCAAATGACAGTTCAGAGTATCAATGACAATTCCCTGTCAAACACAGACACGACGAACATTCAAGAGGGGAAAAAACAAAGATCAATTAGCCGTATTTCCCAAAAACAATCCAAGGCATTCCAGACAAAATCGATGAATATTCCATCACATTTTTCCGAAATTCAAGCATATTGAATTTCTTGTTCAAGGTTCTTGGCTAGAATGACTTGATAAATCACGATATTAATGCAAAAACATTGTCAGACAATTTGAACCGACGAACATATGAAAATATCTCCTAGACAAAAAGATCAAGTTACATCACGTATGAATCATTCAAATGTACTACTATTCAAAATGAAGGCATCTTCATCTGTCTGACAACCACCGACAGACAAGTCGAAGCTTTAGGCAACATCAATAGCTGCTTCTTAATTTCACTCTTCGGAATATGATTATCTACATCAAGATTAACGTAAAATTTCTTAAGCTTCACGCCATTCTTAAACAAAAATTTTGCAAGATTAACTTGAGGTGCCCTGCCAGTATAGCAATGAAACACGACTTTCTCAACGTGAGATACAATACAGGATGACAGAGATTCCACAGCATCATAATCATAATCACCCAATACATCCTGGTGAGAAACAGTAACAAGTGTCAATAAGTGCAGTTTAGCCCACAATCTTACTAGTGCATCAGAAAGAGATTCAGAAAAAAGAGAATGGAAAAGAAAGAAAAAACCCACAATCGTATTTGAAGCTTACCGTCTCTACAATTAAAAATTTTAGAGATGGTGCTGAGTGAAGTAACTCTAGTAGTGCTTCAATATTAGTACCATATGAGAACATCAGTTTTGTCAGCTTATCCAACCTAGAAAGAGCAAGTCCTTGTTTCGATGCGGCGATAGCCTTGGAGAGATCAAAGAGAAGCACAAGACAATCAAAAGAGTGCAAATACGCTGTCATAGTTTTGAAATACGTGTTGAAAGCTTGAAACATAGCAAAATAAATGCCTGCTCAAGAATGCTAAATATTTGTAGTTTCTAATATTTACTATTGCACATGCTACATATGCAAGGAATTTCATGCAATAACACTTAAATCTGGTATAACAAAAGTCATTGTTTACCACAAAAATCAGAAACAAAGTCACAAGGTTTGTTTTTTTTTTTTTTTCAATAAATAAATATAACATCTTAATTATAGTCCAAAACCCATAAATTCACTTAATTTCTCATAGAGGATGTAAAATCCAGTGTTCTGGGATATAACATGCCGAAAAAGATAGTGGAAAAAGTGCCCAACAGTGGTAGAAACAAAACTAAGTTTTTTGAGTTAATTAACTACAAATATAAATCTAGAGAAGAAGTCCTAAATTAAAAAAAAAAAAAAAACGTAGAGAAAGCTCACCCACAGCTTCTTGTGCTCATTATTGGTAACTTGTAGAATCCTCAGCTCCATCCCCTCCCCATCAACACCACCCCCACCCAAAGAATAATACTTACGGGAAGTCTTAGACAAAATGTTCCTACAACTTTGTTTTCTTCAATTTATGTTTTTTCAGATAGTTTTTGATAAAATTAGATGAACATTAACCAATTTTGTACACCAGATATTTTGTTTCGGCTTTTGTTCTTTTTGGACAAGATGTGGCTTATTAAACTTTCCGGTAAATTGCTGATGTGATCTTCACCATTGGGCCGAACCCTCTCTCGAGAATGGGTTTGTCTTGTGCACAGCAGGGGGCACAACAGCCCCCAGACACATGCACGCGGCCCCATGCACATGGGGCCCGCGCGGGCCCCGCACATGTGTGAGAGGGGGCTGTTGTGCCCCCTGCTGTGCACAAGACAAACTCCTCGAGAATCTTCTATTGCACTCCTGCTGCTGCTAACTTGAGTATTTCACCAATCAACCTGAGGTTTTCCACAAATTACGTGTAAGCCTTATAATCCAAACATCTATTCCATATTGAATAAAAGAGGATACAAGTTTTAGTAATATGCTAAGTGACAAACACTTTGGTAACAATTCACTGAAGTCTTCATGCTCTTTTACAGAATGTAGATATATATATGTGTACAGGTTCCAAGTTAAGATAGATAAACAAACTGGAGTTGAATCAGAAAACGATGGGTAGATTAGATTAGATTCACTGTATTGATAGATACACTCAAGTGGCTTAGTTGTAGACGTAGATTAATTGGGCAAACTAAATCGTAATCAAGTGTAGTAGCTCTGTGCTCTGCTCCATAAAATTTTGCCTTGATGAGGCTGAGTTTTGATGCTTGAGTTGCTACAGTTTGTTCTCTGGTATGATCGCGGTGTTGTTACTTCTTACTTGTTAATAAACTGAATAAAACTAAGAAATTCGATGAATTACAGATATTTATAATTTTATTTACTATAATTTATAAATAGGAATTATAATGAGTAAAATTTGACAGAAGAAACAGTTTCTAAATTTTGAAATACAAATAAATAAATTAAGATAGTCATTAAAAATTGTTAGGACCGTATATTTTGATTTACAAGTCTTGGTATTTTACTTTAAGAAAAATTGCATGTATTTTAGTTACCATATAATTCCTATAGTTTGCATGGAAATAGAATTCTATAAGGAAAGTTATTTTTGGTAAGTTGTGATAGAGTAGGATAAGATTTAGGAAATATCTTGTATATCTTTTGAAAACTAAATCTTTATCTCTACTTGTTTCTATCCGGTCTAACAAGCTTCATATTGGAAGATTTTGTTGTTTCCTTGTGTGCAGATAACGAAGATCGCGAGAGCTTATCATAAGGAAAGATTCTGAGTAATTTAGGAAGATACGAGTCCCGACTGGAGTAGGAGACTTCAACCGCAAGACTTATCTTCTAAGGAGAGCTATCCTATAAATAGTAGAAGAACTAGGTTTTAGAACTTAGAACACACAAGTATTATCATATAGATCATAAGGTGTTCGTTGTTTTTATATTCCTTAGTTTTTGTTATTGATTTCGATCAAAGAACGTGACAAGCCGAACAAGAGTTGAAGGGAGTTCAACGGGAAAGGATTGCACCAGTTAGAGGGAGTCTATACGTACGTGCATTGCCGCTTGGAAGCTTGGTCATAAGAAGATCTTACAGGAGTTTGATCTTACGGGTTCGAACGGAGTAGAGATAAAAGTGTTCTATTGGTGTCCGACATTAGAGGAAGTCTAAGTGTTAGAGTAAAGCAACCAGTACTTGTAAAAACTTTTGATCAGTGAAAGAGGTTTGAAATTCTTGGGCGAAAGCCTCGTGGATGTAGGACGGGAGGTCCGAACCACGTTAAAATCTGTTGTCTTTATTTTTACTGTCTCTTTACCTGTCTAGACTAGGTAACACGCCTTATTGCTTTAAAGTAAAAAAAAAAAATTGACTTTAAGATCTAACAATTGGTATCAGAGCTTGTCACCGTTTTTGGTGAGATCCTGTAGTGTTTAGATCCTGCAGATGGCACAAAACGTTGAAGGAACGTCTGCATCAAAGCCGCCGCTTCTTAATGAGTTTAACTACTCATATTGGAAAGTTCGGATGAAAGCCTTCATCAAACGAGAGAATCAGAAGGCATGGAAAAGCATTGTCAAAGGATGGGCCCCACCAAAAGGAGAGAATGGAAAATTCAAGGACGAACTTGACTGGACGGATGCAGAGAATCTTGAAGCGAGTCACAACTCCACCGCACTCAATGCAATCCTTAATGGAGTCGACCTCAATCAATATAAACTCATCTCCTCATGTGAATCGGCCAAAGATGCATGGAACGCTCTTCAAATTGCTCATGAAGGAGCAATATCGCTTAAACGATCAAAGAGGCAAATCTTTGGAACGCAATTTGAAGAACTCAAGATGGAGGAACATGAGACTATTGCGCAATTCAATGCCAAACTTCGTGAGATTGCGAACGAAGATTTTCTTCTTGGAGATGATTATAATGATGCAAAGCTTGTCCAAAAAACTCTCAGGTCATTGCCAGCTAGATTCGACATGAAAATCGAGACCATTGAAGAATCAAGAGATGTCGAAAATCTACCACTTGAGGAGTTAATGGGAGCACTTGCCACCTTTGAGATAAAGAAGAACATGAATGGTACTACTCAAAAGGGTGTTGCTCTGAAAGCTGAGGTCAATGATAAAACTCAAGATCAAAAAAAAGAGAATTTTGAGAAAACCATTACTTTTCTGATCAAAGGGATGCGGAAATTTCCAAAATAATGGAAAAAGAAAGGTATGAATACTATTCTCTCTAACTCTGATAATTCATCGAATTCATCGTACACTTCCGCAGCTAATGATCTTAGTATCAAAATAATGGGAAGAGGTGTGCAATGCAGGGAATGTCAAGGCTTTGGTCATATTCAAGCTGATTGTGGGAATCTGCTTCCAAAGAACAAGAACAAAGCAATGATTACCACGTAGAGTGACGAGGAATCAGAAGATGGAGAGGAAGAACCAGAAATCAAGGCAAACGTTGCACTCTCCTCCATCACCTGTCTTGACTATCATCCAGTCTCGACCGATTAGGACAACTCATTTGTTACCTCTGAAAGCAAAGCGATGATATCCTTAAGGAGTGATGACGAGTCAAATGAAGATGAGGATGGTCTAGGAGAAAGAGAGATCTTTGCGTTCTCTTCCATTATTGATGCTAACTCTCAGTCTGTCGCGACAGACCAGGACAACCCTGTTGCAAAATCAGAGAGAGAAGATGAAGACTCTCATGAGTCCAAAAACGAGTTCAGACTATCTCGCTTGATCTCATTCAAGAGATGGTTATCGAACTTACTCAAGCAAACTTTGATCTCAGAGGAGAAGTTAAAACTCTCAAAATTGATGTTCAAGGTCGGGGTGTACGCGGGCGGGTTTGAGCGGGTTGTCGTTAAAAAAATGACCATGCCCAAAATTTGCGGGTTACTAATTTGTCAACCCGAGCGGGTTAAGTAAAAAATTAGACCATGCGGGTTGCGGGTTGAGCGGGTTGCGGGCGGGTGGCGGGTTTGAATTGTGAGAAAAATATAGTAATATTTTGGTATAAAAACAAAAACTAATCTATTTTGAGTTGTAAAAAACAACAAAAATAATATCATAACTTAGTAAAAATATTTAAATCACAACTTAACTTCTTTAAAATAAAAATGTAAGGATGTAAACGGACATTTTATTCACGTACATTATAAAAAAATAATTTAAATCGATTCACAACACAAAATACAACTATCAAACAATATAAACTAACAAAAAAAAAAAGTTATATAATAGCAATATTATGAACATACAACTATATAACTTCCAAAAATTTTCTTTGCTCCCTTCATTCCTCAACAAATATACAAACTAAGAGTGTATGCGGGCGAGTTTTGGCGGGTTGTCATTGAAAATGTGACCATACCCAAAATTTGCGGGTTACCGATTTATCAACCCGAGCGGGTTAAGTTAAAAACTAGACCATGCGGGTTCGGCGGGTCGGGTTTTGGCGGGTCGGACGGATCGGGCGGGTCATGAACACCCCTAGTTCAAGGAGCTAAAGAGTCTATTCGTCTGTACGAGAATTTGCATGAGGATCTTCTAAGGGAACTTGAAAATGTTCAAAGGATTCTCTAGAAGTCTGAATCAGATGAAACAGATCATGAGTCAGATTTCTTCAGACCATACAGCAACCGTGCTGGTCTCGGCTATCCTTCAAGGGATGCTCATAACAGGAAGAAGTCTAGTTTTTCATACATGAAAAGTGAGAAGGTAAGAAGTGCACATAATAAAAATCACTCACGATCTCATGTTTCTGATCGCAGGTTCACTCCAGTGTGTCACAACTGCGGTATTGAAGGACATATTCGTCCAAACTGTCCAAAAATCAAGAAAAACTCATCCAAGGACAGAATACCAAAGCCAGTTAAGCATCGAGTCGCAACAGCAAGGACGACTCACAGAGAAACAAGTAGAAATGACTCTGGAGATGAAGCTAAGGCACATACCATGCAACGGTGAAACGTTACTTTGCATTATCTTCCATTAGTAATGACTCACCTATTTGTTGGTATCTTGATAGTGCATGTTCACATCATACGACAGGGAACAAAGACTTTTTGACTAACTATGTGATTGATCCTAAGGGAACAATTAAGTTTGGAAATGGTAAAAATGGTCAAATTGTCGGAAAATGAACACTCAATATCAAAGGGTTTCCAATGCTTTGTAATGTTTTCCATGTCACAGGTCTTAAACATTGATTAGCATTAGTCAACTGTGTGACCAAAAGATGTCGGTTATCTTCTCTCAAGAAGAATGTCATGTCACTAATGATCAGAATCTTTGTGTATTTATAGGAAAACGAACTGCCTAGAACTGCTATACACTGATGCAGTCACGACTTCCTGCCAAACAGTTTACTAATTGCACTTTGAATGTTTTTAATATGCACATACTTAGTAAACTGATGAATTTTTGTATTATGCAGGATAATCAAGAAGATAGTGATTTGTCACTCTATTCCAAATATGTTCTTAATTCTTTCATTCATTCTGTTGAATTTGGAATTCTTAAACAGTTGAAATCTCCTGTGATAACTTGCAACTTCATCATTTTGTGTAATTTTCATAGCATGATAGGGAGCTTTATTTGCGTATCTAATGATAAATCTGTCATATTTTTTAATATAGATGAAGTGAACATTATGCTTAAAGACTATGGAAGTATGATTAATAATCTGCTTGAATCATCTGAGAACACTCGTGCTCTTCACATTGCAAACTATCATGTTCAACATGCACGCATTAAGCAGATAGATCAATGGCACCACTTTATTCGTGATTTGGTAAAGTCTAGAACTGTAGTCATTAAGCTAGTCGCGACATGTAGTCATTAATCTAGTCGCGACAGAGAGACATTCTACGGATATGTTCTTAAAGGCACCTGTTTCAAAATGCTTTGAGACCTTCAAAAAGTCTCTCGGCATTTGCCATCACTAAGCCTGTCGCTATGCCTGATTTAACTAGGTTGTTTTTGTTTATTGTCGAATTAACTGTCATGACTCATATTGTAGACTTATCACAACAGTTGTTCCGAAGCTCGATCTGACCAGAGTTACTTACTCAGTGCTCCTATTCCCCAGTTAAATATGTGAAATCGAAGGATTTTTCAATGGGCAATTTTTGTTTTTTATTTGTTTATTCTCTTTGACTTGGATAAAAATCCACTTTTACTACCTCACACATCAAAAACAGAAGAATTGAGCATGAAAATAGTTGTTTGAGTGTGCAAAAGAGTTTGCAAAGAAAAAGAAAAAAGAATGTGAGCCGAAAAGATTAATGTGCTTTGAAAGAAAAATAAAAGGAGAAATAAGCTGCTTAAACTCAATGAATATGTGTGAAAGCTTCAATTTTTATCTCACGTTCTTCACTCATTCAAAAAGAGCTACCATATTCTACATAAAGTCCATGAGCGAAAGCTACCTCCTTGCAAAAATGCTCAAATATGTGTGTTAAGGTACAATTGTCTAGTTTGAAAAGAGATATATCTTGTTACAATTGTTGCCCCTTTCAAATTCTCTTCTTCATCATATATCATACATGAGAATTTAAATCACACATTGTTTTGTGATTATCTGGTAAATGAGAAACTTCGGGCAGACTGTTTGTGAACGAGTCGCTGAAGCTGTCACGACAGGGTGTTCTTCCAAACACTCAAACCAGGTAAATCAGGTACTCGGTAAGTTGTGTGGCACTTGCTAAGTTTCTTTTTGTTTGTTTTATTTATTTAAAGCTTTTTTGTTTATTTAAGTGGCGCAAATCTTTTATTTTTATCCAAATATTTGTCTCTTGGGCGCGATTTTCTTAATTATGGCAGTTTCGACCGCCAAAAGCTTTTGCCGCGCGAGTTCGAATCTTTTGGATAGAGTGTTTGTGTGATAGCGTGATTCTGTTTCCTATTTTCTTGGAAGTTGAGTCTATATGAAACTATTGATAGAGTTTGAGATTGATTTGACCTTAGCTTCTTGCACATCATTATATATATCTATCTCTCGTCTCCTTCATATCACTATCTCACAATATCTCTTATTTTGTTATCTTGCTTTTATCACCATCTCTTTTTTATCTCTCATATTAACCATGGTGAAAGGTAAGAAAGCTGGAGGTTCATCTCGATCACCACCAGTTGATGATCCCAGTCGTGACTCCTCCACTGACGACCACCCCGAGGTGGTTCTTGCACCGGTGCCTTTACAAGTCTATGTTCCACCGGATGTTGTTCCACCGTCGAAACAATCTGTGAAGAAGAAACGCACATCCTTCTCCGCACCACAGCCGCCAAGTGATGTTTAGCCACCACCACCATCACCACCGGCATAGTCTGACTCACCGTTCCTTGCTCTGTCTATAAGGGAACCTAAATCTTCTCCTCCAAGAGATTCCTCACCCCCACATCGTAAGTCACCACCCAAGGTCTCAACCACGCATGCACAATCACCGTCACATTCATCACAGGCGACCGATCCCGAACCCTCTCTCAAGCAATATGTTGCTGCAAAGGGTAAGCAAAAGGCACAACCATCACAGTGCACACCTGCTTGACAAAAGGCCTCACCGGTCTCCACCAAAGTCGCGACTGGAGTCACGACTCGTGCAAGCAGGAGAAAGCAGTCCATCGCCAAAAAGCGTCTCCGAAAGACGGTATCTGATGCTGCTAGTGTTGGGGGATCTACCCCTATTGATGTGTCTGATTCATCCTCAAGCCCTATTCGCAAACATCCTAGACGTGAAAAAGAATCACCTTCTGCTACGGGTGATAATGATGATGATGTTGAGAATGAGGAAGCTGTCGAAGAGGATGCTGATGGTGGCTATGGAGTTCCTCCAAGGGTCCTACCTTCCCCTGAGCCCTTTTTTGTAGGTTTGGCTTACTCAGATCGGTTCTACACGGCCCAAGCTAAAATGAAGTATAAGAAGATTATTGACCGTGTTCCGTTGAAGGAGATTCCACTGCATGAGGGATCCTATGCACCATCTGGGGTTGTTGAGTTTCTGGAGCGTCGAGGGTTTCTTGAGTCCACCCGCCGAGTCCAACCATTCGTGACACGCATTGTCCACGAATTCTATGCTAACTTGGATACACAACTTGGAGTTGCGGGTTCGACAAAGGAGTTTTCAGTGTTTGTCAACGGTCACATCTTCCAATTCAGCCCGACAATACTGAATCTCTATCTTGGAACACCATATGTCCAGACTGATCGTGAATCTGAGATGCAACCAGAGCCTGACATGAATGCACTCGCGACTACACTCACCAACAACCCCTGGCCTGATAAAGGTAATCTGATTCGTGGATCGCTCACCCCATGGTATGGTTTGATTTATAGTATTATGATTCGAAATTGGTTCCCCATGTCCCATGTTTCTACTTTGAATCATATAACGGCTTCGGTTTTGTTCCGCATTGGCTCAAACGCTCCCATTAACTTGGTAAAACTGATTTTTGAGCGGATTCGCCTTGAGGCCTTTGATCAATCCATCAAGATGACGCTTGGATATCCATCATTGATCTACCGTGCCCTTACTGCCCAGATGGATATTCGAGTTCCCCGATACAAGATGACAAAGAAGCCAAATCCTTTACGAGCTATTGCGCATCTTATCGCTGCTTTGTCACCACCGTCATCCCAGCATGCTGCTGCTCAAGATGGTCCCTCTGTTCCCACGGGGAGTCTCGACAACATAGAGTCGCAACTCACCCGAGTGATTGAATTGCTACAGTCCATGAACGAGTCGTTTGCCAAGATTGCGGATAAATCTTGACTGGTTCTGGCAAAATGGGGGAGTAGAAAGGAAAAATGGATGCGGATGTCTGGGGGAGATTAATGAGATTGGGGGAGATCTACTCATTTTTTTGATATGTTGAACTATTTATTTTTCTGCATTTATTTCCGCTTGAACTTAGTACTTTACTTTATTCTGTGATGTTTATTTCAGTTTATGGACTAGTACTTAGTTTATTCTGTTGGTTTTGCGGATGTAGGCCTGTCAAGGGTAGGGTAAGACCCTTACCCTTACCCATACCCTGTTAGGACCCTCTCAATTTTATTTTCAAAGACCCTGACCCTACCCAGACCCCTACCCTATTCGGACCCTAAATATACAGACCCTGACCCTACCCTGGTCGAAGGGTCGGGTCCAGCCAGACCCTTTCTTTTTTTTTTTTCTTCATAAACAGGCGTAGCTGCTGCGCCTTTATGTAAGTTTGTTGTAATTGCATAAATACCCCCACTCAGTTTAAATAATTACAAATCACCCCTTCATTAATTAAACTAATATTATGTTTTAAAAATTACAGCACTGCTCCTGTAAGTTTGTTGTAATTACATAAATACCCCTGCACAATTTAAATAATTGCAAAATCACCGCCTTCACTAATCTAAATATTAATATCATGTTTTAGAATAATTACAGCATCGCATCCTGAAGTTTGTGTAATTGCATAAATACCCCGCACAATTTAAAATAATTGCAAAATCACCCCCCAAAGATAAACAATAGAGTGTGGCTCAATTCAACGAGTATAAGAAATCATAATCACTGAGACAACCTGTAATTAACAGCAAAACTAGGGTTTTTGACCTCAAACGCACATTATCGTAAAACTAGGGTTTTTGACCAACAGATTAAGCTGATAAAAACTTACATAGCTTGAGCCTTGATGAACCCTAGGTTCGATTTGGGAGTGTTTCTAGATTTTGGTCTCAAATAGCTGAATTTATAAGACGTGAGAACCCTAATTTTGTTTTCTGATTTGGGAATTAGGCAGGAGGGGGGAGGCGGGGAGAGAGAAACAGAATAGATATTTTGGGTGCGGGGAGAGAGAGAAAGATTGTGCGAGTAAAATTTGGGGTCAAAAATGAAATATTGAATAGTTATGGACTTACCCTGTGAGACCCGGTGCAGACGCAGTGCGGATTGGCTCCGAATTTAGACCCGGACCCTAATTTGCAGGGTAAGGGTCTAGACCCTTATTAGACCATGTAGAGAGGGTATGGGTCTAGACCCTATATTTAATTTCAGGGTAGGGTAAGGGTCTTACCCTACCCTTGACAGGCCTATGCAGATGTTGCACTGCGTGTTGCAACAAGTTTTGATAACTGTCTAGACTGGTAGGAAGACTTCATTTGCTTACATGTTTTTAGTCTAACAGTTTTATGCAGCATACTTGGAATTTTCCTGGGCTTAAAATGTTTAGCCAAAACTAGTCAATTATGGGAGATTGTTAGGACCATGCGTCTGTATATTTTGATTTACAAGTTTTGGTATTTTAATTTAAGGAAAATTGCATGTATTTTAGTTACCATATAATTCTTAGAGTTTGCATGGAAATAGAATTCTATAAGGAAAGGGATTTTTGGTAAATTGTGATAGAGTAGGATTAGATTTAGGAAATATCTTGTATATCTTTTGAAAACTAAATCTTTATCTCTAATTGTTTCTATCCGGTCTAACAAGCTTCCTCTTGGAAGATTTTATTGTTTCCTTGTGTGCAGAAAACGAAGATCGTGAGAGCTTATCATAAGGAAAGATTCCGAATAATTTAGGAAGATACGAGTCCCGACTGGAGTAGGAGACTTCAACCGCAAGACTTATCTTCTAAGGAGAGCTATCCTATAAATAGTAGAAGAACTAGGTTTTAGAACTTAGAACACACGAGTATTATCATATAGATCATAAGGTGTTCGTTGTTTTTATATTCCTTAGTTTTGTTATTGATTTCGACCAAAGAACGTGACAAGCCGAACAAGAGTTGAAGGAGTTCAACGGGAAAGGATTGCACCAGTTAGAGGGAGTCTATATGTACGTGCATTGCCGCTTGGAAGCTTGGTCATAAGAAGACTTACGGGAGTTTGATCTTACGGGTTCGAACGGAGTAGCGATAAAAGTGTTCTATTGGTGTCCGATATTAGAGGGAGTCTAAGTGTTAGAGTAAAGCAACCAGTAGTTGTAAAAACTTTTGATCAGTGAAAGAGGTTTGAATTCTTGGGCGAAAGTCTCGTGGATGTAGAACGGGAGGTCCGAACCACGTTAAAATCTGCTGTCTTTATTTTTACTGTCTCTTTACCTGTCTAGACTAGGTAACACGCCTTATCGCTTTAAAGTAAAAATAATTGACTTTAAAATAACAAGCATTTGGTTTATTTATGTTTTCTATCTATTACTACTAAGAAAAACCCTTTTTTGGGTCACAAGTACTAGCAGTTTTTTTTGGGTAATTTTACAAAATGTAGCCTTCGAAAAATTGACCAAATTTCGCAATTAGTTGCATTGGAAGGGTTAAAGCGAAAATTACAGCACATTTGACAGCTCTCTGTCCATATTTCTGATTCTCTTATTTACCCTTGTTGAAAACTAAAAAATACTTACAAGAATCGTAAATTCAGAACAAATGTAGGCCAAGAGGGACAAATTGCAATGCCAGTTATTGTCTTCTTCCTCCCTCTCAAAAGTTTTAAAACTCCACGTTCTCCATATCCACTCTTCTAAACTTACACCCACGTTCTCCAGTTTAGTTTTTGAAATTGGCTCCACTCCACGCATCACCATTGCTATTACTTTCTTTGCTTCGTGGCTTTAGAGTTTACGGTTTGACTTCTTCTTCCTTTTGGTGAAAGTTTTCAATGGATTCTGACAGTTTGATCTTTTTTGTTGAAGGGATTCTAACAGTTGGAGGAGGTGCTCCTTCTTTGTTTGTGTATCAAATTTTTTATATTAAAGTATTTAAAATTTATTAGTATGTTGATTAATGTTCTTCCTCTTTTAATTGGATTCTGTTATTATGATTCTGAAATTAATTTGTTAATATTTTTTCTCTTCAGAAATTTATTTGGTACAGACCTATTGCAAGTTTCAGCGGGACAAGTTACTAGCAATAGGTAGTGTTGCATTCTGCACTCGGAAGTTTTGTGGAATGCAAGCGAATTGATTTTACTAGAGATAGACAGAGTAATCCATCCCAAAGGGAAAAGCAGAAACACATGGCAGGCAAAACAAGGTCAATGAGTAATTTTTGTGCTTTGTCTTTAACCAAGTCCAAAACCACACCTTCATCAACATTTGAACCTCTTCATTACCAAAGAGTTTTCTGTTTCTTAAAGACCATATTTATATTCAATAACTATTAGTAGTTTTTTATTTCCCAACTTCTATGTAAAACCTGCGCACGTTTTTTTTTTCTTTCCCAAACTTATATATAAAAACCTGTGCATACTTTGTAGTACAAGTATCTTTAGCAATTTGCAAGGAGATCGTGCCCGAGGATGTCTGCTTTTCGAATGTATATTGAATTACGACATTTGTTGAATATGTGATAAATGTGTATGTTTTGAGTTGAACGTTATACTTTGCTGCATAAATGTGTATGTTTTGAGATGTTCTGCTTTTCTAATGTTTGTTGTGATTATTTCCTTATTCGTCAGATTTTTTCAAATGCGTGGGAAGAAATCGTGAATTTAACTTTTTTTAAGCCAAGTGCTTCATTTTCTATGATGATGAATCGATTCTAAGTTTGTAATGAATTGCTTGAAGCATGGAAGTGGCCACAAGATTGTATGTGAACTTCGGTGATAAAATTGTTTCATAAGGTGCTTATTTTCCCTATCATCCTATAGAAACTTTTACTTTCCGTGCATTTTATTGTTACCAGTTACATGGTTGTGGGTGTTTCAAGCTAAGGGGAGCATCACTTAAGTAGTGGTACTTTGGGTGTTCGAATAAATAACAGTAGGCTGAAATTCATCTTCCTATCATTAGCGACGACAATTTTCATTCAACTTTCTTTTGTTTTGCAACTATATTTAATATATGATCAATGTGTTATGGATGTTAAGAAAATGAACTTTAATATGAATTTTTTTTTGATTGTCTAACAAATAACTCATGTATATTCTTCTTTTAGTTGATAGCATTAATATATAACCGTAATTGCAACATAAAAGAATTTTCATTATACCAAAGAAAACTTTATATGCTGGAAATGCGAAATATAAAATAATTTTAATATCAACAAGAAATTTACACGCGGTCCCCCACGTGCGCCCGATTACTAGTTCTAACTAAATTAAATCTGAATTTTAGGTTCCATTCCAGATGATTTTTCAAACACATCCAACTAATGATTTTTACTTTTAAGTTGAGTTGAGTTTATATCTTTAACTTAAATTATGAGTTCAACTTTTTGAGAAGAGTGTGCAAATACCACCTTAGCACCCAAAATATATGGCAAAAATTCAAAATCAAAACATTGACCAATGATTGTATCAGAACCTCACTATTTTAGAAAGATAGGTACAACAAAAATAAAAAGAAACTCGTGTAACCATACCAACTGTACCACTTAAATGGTACCTCTAAAACTATTCTTCCTCATTCTCAATGTTCACCCATTTTCAGTTACATTTTCCTTATTATTCCACGCATTACCAAATGAAGCAACACCCGTTACATCGTGTTATATCTAAATTTGTTGAGCTTTAAACTTTCTCCTTCGTTTTAGTTCACAGATCTTTGATGGAATGTCCTCGAATATATTAAAATGTTAAGGTAACCGGAGAAATGTAAGCAGAAACCAACTGCCTACAAGGTGTCTACTATCTTACAAAAGAGAGTTGTTTGTAAGAGGGAAGAATTTGAATAGATATTTCGTCTCATGCTTTTCTTTTTCTGGGATCAAGCATCAGAATAAGCTACTTGAAAAGGGTTCTTGTTTGAGACCCTTTGACATAGGAGCAAATGACAGTTTAGAGTATCAATTAGGATTCCTTGTCAAACACCAGACACATCGAACATGCAAAACAGAAAAAACAAAGATCAATTAGCCGAATTCTCCCAAAATCAATATAAGGCATTCCACACAAAATCGACGAATATTCTATGGCCACATTTATCCAAACTTCAAGCACATCCTGGCACACTTTTTGGCAGCCTGGGCTAGGGAGCATGATTTCTCTGGTTTTGTTCCTTTCAATGTACTCCCGAACTCAATCTTTTGTGACTGTGGCTACCCGATTGTAGCTCCCCTCTTTTAGTTTAATGAAGCTTTGTTAACAAAAAAAAAAGGCATATTGAATTCCTTGTTCGAGGTTCTCTGCTAGAATGACTGGACAAATTCATGATAATGCAAAAACATTATTCAGACAATTTGAATCCACTAACATATGAAAATAATTCCTGAAAAAAAGATCAAGTTACATCACGTAGGAAGCATTCGGAATTGTAACTATTTAAACTGATGCATCTTCATCTGTTTGACAACAACCGACAAACAAGTTGAAGCTTTAGGCAATGTTGATAGCTGCTCCTCAATTTCATTCTTCGGGATATGACTTTTAATATCAAGATTAACATAACATCTCTTAAGCTTTACGCTATTCTTAAACAAAAATTTTGCAAGATTAACTTGATGTGTCTTGCCAGCATAGCTGTGAAACACAAGTTCCTCCAGGTGAGATACAATACAGGACGGCAGAAATTCCACAGCATCATAATCATAATCATTTAATTCACCCTGGTGAAAAACATTAGTGAGTGTCAATAAGTGGAAGTTCAGCCCACAATCTTATTTGAGTATCATAAAAAAGGAAGAGAAGAAAGAAAGAAAAAATATCCCACGATCTTATTTGTGGCTTACCGCATCAACTATTAATTTTTTGAGAGATGGTGCCGAGTGAAGTAATTCTAGCAGTGCTTCAGTGTTAGTACCATATGTCAGAAACAGTTCTATCAGCTGATCGAACCTAGGGAGAGCAAGTCTTTGTTTCGATCCCGCAATAGCCTTTGGAGAGAAATACAAGTCGATCAAAAGAGCGAAAATACGCCGTCATACTTTTGAAATATGTATTGAGACAGAGAAAAATAAGTGCCTGCCTCAAGAATGCTAAATTTTGCAGTTTTTTGGTATAACACTTAAATCTGGTATCATAACTCGTTTGCCGCCAAAATCAGAAATAAAGTCACAAATTTTTGGTCTTTTATATTTTTTAAATACAACCTCCTAGTTTTAGTCCAAAAACCATAGATTGACTTAATCTCTCACACCTAGAGAGGGCGTAAAATTCAGAGCTTTCATGTTTTGGGATATAACATGCCAAAAGAGATGGTGAAAGAAGTGCCTAACAATGGTACCAAAAATTCAGGTTTTTGATTTAATTAAATAAAATTAAAAATTGAAAGACAAAATTCTCAGAAAAGCTTAAAAGAATAATCCTCACTACCTCTTGTGCTTGTTGGCAACTTGTAGAATCCTCAGCTCCATCCCCCCACACACACCCACACAGAAAAATACTTACAAGAAAATGTTTCCACATTTTTTTATATGCTTCAAAAAAATTTTTATCTAAATTCCTCTAACTTATGCTATTGCAAACAGTTTTAATTTGATGAGTACTAACCAATTTTGTACACCAAATATTATGTTTCAGCTTTTATCCTTTTTATGAGGGTATAAATATAAGGTTGATCATTAACTTGTTTAGTACAATGTTAAAGACTGTAATAACTCTGAGCAGGATGTAATTAACCTCCTGATTTGCTTGAGTTGTGTTTCTCAAGGAGAACATTAATTTGTTGTATCAGAAATTAGCTAAGATACAACCTCTGAGTTACTGTGTCAATCTGCTAACATACAACCAAAGAAAGATAGATGAGTGAGAACAAACCTCCGTTACCCAGACTGCGAGTGTCAATGTTTCGACACTTGAGAATTCTTTCAATAGCCTTCGAAATTGTAGTCCACTCTTCTCAAGCAATTGAAGATCATCCAATGTATCCACATGGTCTAGACGTACATGGACAATAGGTGGCCTAGTCAGAATGAAGTTTTCCGGTAAACCACCACAAGTTCTAAAGTATACAAGCCTGGGTGCAACAATCTTGATTGAATAGGCATCTACTTTAGCATCATCTGGGGTTTCAGAAACGAAACAACATAGTGCAGGAGCGTAGATTTCCACAAACTTCACATTCAACCATTTGCATTTTCTCAAATTAAACATGTCTAGGACTGGGAAACTAAGAATCAGTGTGTCCGTATTCGAGAGCTCATTCCAAATCTGAACTCCACCAAGATATAAACTTGTTAGATTTGGAAAATAGTTCTGGAACGGAACTTTGAAAGTGCAGGGTAACACTAGCTTTAAGTCTTGCAACAAACTCTTACTGTGAAGGCTGCTACAGGGGAAGACTATCCCTTCTTCACCATATTCTAACACAAAACTCTCGACATTGTGCCTTAACACAGCAGATATCCACGTAGTCATGTGAGTACGTAAGTTGTACATGCCACGGCATTTAAGACGGAAGGTTTTTATATTTTGTGAGAGAAGAAGTATCCTCTCCACAAAGTCAACAAAACTTGTTTTCTCATTCCCCCTGTCAATATCAAACAATCCATCATTAATGTCGATGTCGCAAATGGATGTCCACTTGTATTCCCAATCTTTCGACAAAACACTCGTTCGAACAACATCCTTGATGGGTAGATTAGACAAGATGTGACTTATTACACTCTCCGGTAAATTACTAATGCGATCTTCACCATTGGGACCACCCCTCCTTTGAGATTCCTCTCTCGCCATGACGCTAACTTGAGTGCTTCTGCTCATGGTTTCACCATTCAACCTGCAATTATGTGTAAGCCTTATAATCCAATATTACATACCCAGATATCTATTCTACGTTGTATCATAGAGTGCAGAAGCATATATAATAGGATACAAGTGTTAGTAATAGTCCATGTAATTGTCTCTTGAAACTATAGAAGCTTATGAATTGCAAGTGGAAAATGGAATGGGCGTGAGCAGGCGGTAGGACAAAGGTTCGCTTTGTGTGAAACAACGTTCTGCAACCGTTTCGTTTGCTATGTATAATAACTAGTTTAAATTACTTATTAATAAATGGAATAAAATAGAAAAAAATTATTTATAAGCTTATTTTTTAAGAAATTCAAGACACTTCATGATTTCTATAATTTTTTCGTTGATAATATTATAAAATATCTGAATTTGAAAGAACATTCGACGTCCTAAAAAAAACAATTCAATGTGGAATATGTCATTGCACATTTTGCTAGATCCTAGTCACTAGATGATCCAAAATGGAAAAAAATACTTTTTGACTAAAGTCATACGTTTTGCCACAATAAAAGTTGGGCAATTCCGTATCAGGATTAAAATTGGACATAGATCAAATAAAGGACCAAAAATAAAATAAAAAAATTATAACTAATTATGTCATGAATTATGAAATTAATTACATAGTTCTTCTCTAAAGTTTGAATAATTACAAAGACACACTCCGAAATTTTAGAATATCTATAATATTTGTTGTGCCTTTGTAATTATCTATATCATAGGGGAGCATATCCTTTTATTACTCTAAGGGACATTTCTGTAACAGTTATTTTTCTAACAACAGAGCAAACTGGTGTGATTTTTTCCGAATTTTACCCTTCTAGTTCTTTTAAGTTCCTGATTTAATGAGTTTATTATTATATGTTAAGAAATCAAATCACCAATTGATGATGTAGCCAATGAAATATACAATTCGAGCAAAACAATATTTAGGGTTAAAAATGTCAATAACTATTTTTGAAATTAAATTTGGGACCAAAAGTAGTGATGAAATTTTGCTACATTAAAAAAATGTAAGTCTTATTTATGCAAAAGATAATTGGGCCATTTGTTTACATTCAGCCCAACTACATTTTTTCACCAGGCCTGCGAATTTTACATCTCAGTGTGTTTTCGTTTTAAATCGATCTCCACCGGAAAATCAGTTCTCCGGCGACCTAATTCCGGTATGAGGATAGTCGGATTAACTGGCGGCATATCAACTGGTAAGAGCACAGTCTCCAATCTCTTCAAAGCTCACGGTATTCCCGTGGTTGACGCTGACGTCATTGCTCGCGTATGCCCTACGAATATTCCAGTTTGAAAATACTGTTATTAATTAGTTCTCGTGGATTTTGCATTGATAAATTTTACTTATGTGAAAATTTGTAGAATGTGCTGAAGAAAGGCACTGGCGGGTGGAGAAAAGTGGTGGCCGCATTTGGGGACGAAATATTGTTGCCTAGCGGCGAAGTCGATCGGCCGAAGCTAGGTCAAATCGTGTTCAATGATCCTGATAAGCGCCAGCTCCTTAATAGGTGCTGATATTTATGTGTTAATTCTGTGCTATTAGATGAATATTGAGAATTTAGGCTGTGAATCAGTGAATGTGCTTTGGATGAAACTTATGTACAAGTAATTTTGATAAAATTCTTCGTTAGATCGGTAGGAAATAGAGAATTTTATGCCGTAGTGTATCCAGGGTGGCGTGTTTGATACGTCTCCCTAGCTTATCCAGCGTGTATCGTATTTGATACGTATTCGATACTGCACCAAGTGCGTTTTTGAAGTATCCGTGCATCATAGATATTAAGTAATTGTAGTACTTATATTGCATTAAGCTATAGAGTTTACGCTAGATATGTTGTCTACAGAACTGAATCTGTGGTCTGATTCCATCTGTTCGGAATTTTTGGCGACTTGTATTCATGATAAAGAATAGAAATGCCCTGCGTAATTTCTGTTAACTCAGTAGAAGTAGATATTCTTAAGTTTTCTTGTGTGCGCCTTTTTTTTCGTTTTTCCTTATCAAGGCCAGCAGTGAGAGTCGCTATTTTTTATATGTTTAAGCAATATCACTAGAATAAAGCCCATCATTCATTATGTTATGAAACTTGTTTGTTTGTTTATATATAATGACCAGTTTTTGGATGATGTACGGGTTGTTTAAGAATGTGCATGATCTGATTGAGTTTCATAAAATATTCTTTTCAGGTTACTGGCACCTTATATTTCTTCTGGGATTTTCCTGGAAGTGTTCAAGCTATGGTTGAAGGGTTCCAAAATAATTGTTCTTGATGTTCCTCTGTTGTTTGAGGCCAAGATGGACCGGTGGACTAAGCCCATTATTGTTGTTTGGGTTGATCCTGAAACTCAGCTTCAGCGGCTTATGGCTAGAGATGGATCAACAAGCGAAGAAGCAAATAGCAGGATTAGTGCTCAGATGTCTCTGGATCTGAAGAAGAACAAGGCAGATATAGTGGTAGATAACTCAGGATCGTTAGATGATCTGAACGAACACTTCCAAGAGGTATTAGCTCTAGTACGGAAGCCTTTGACATGGAGCGAGTTTGGGCTTTCTAGAGATGGAGCTCTTGTGGCGTTTGCTTCCATTCTTTTTGGTGTTATCTTTTGCCGAAAAGCTTTGTAATTAAGATGGCATTGCCACTGTTTATATTTTGAAGAATGTGACCATTAAATGTTGCTTTTAGTTCAATTAGTCTCATGACTCTCATCCCATCTTGTAATTGTTTCAAGCATTGATACTGAAAGTTGGCCTTTGTAAAATTCATATGTGACAAACCTATACTTGTGGGTACTATTAATATAATCTACAAGCTGGGCTGAGCCAGAGGCTCGGTGTTTGATTGAATAATGAGCGAGCTTTAATACTTTGACCACTTAATCAAGATTAATCTTGTTAACTTTGTTGAGCACTGGTAGCACACTTTTCAGAGTACGTTCCACGGTAACTTAAAAAAAAAAAAAAACATTCTCTGCATTTGGTTTTACCTGACATCCCTCGTTCCAAGATTTATATATAGAAGATGGAGGTGGCACTTTGCTCTGCTACTTGACTGACTTGGTTTGTGCAGGATGCATAGTCCTTATATAGAAGTGAAACTAGTCAATTGCTGGTTAAATTTTGGGAATAATGTTACTTCTGAAACTTGAGTTTTCTTGTCATTATAAATGTAAATTGCATCTGTGTGAATAATAGTTCTGTACAGCCATCAGGATAAGCATGAGAATTTGAGTGCTAAATGTTGTCAGACCTCATTTAGCTTTGTGAAAGTTGGGTTCTGATATAGGCTCCATACAGCACCTAATCTTTTTTCAAAAATTTGTAAAAAAACACAACTTTTTGTTACTTTGTCCGGCTTGATATTGTGCTTCTGTACATGGAAGAAACTGGTATTTCAGGTACACATGTCTCTTTCAACTTTCTATCACTGGGTTTTTGAATAATAGCCTGAAGAAAAGCACTACATTTGTTTATGGCTTATATTTTGTTTCTTCTGCTTTGCTTCTGTTCTTTGAGACAATCTTCTCGTATCGTGTTCTCAAACTTTGAAACTGATCCTTTGACTTGTACTGTTTTGTTAATGTTACTCGTTTAAATGCGATGAATTGAATCCAAGTAGGATCAGATTTAATGCAATGCAGATTTTCCTAACCTTGCAATTACTGAATCTTGTCTGCTCCTATCCATTAATATGTGTTAAATGAGTGTGATGTCTAAAGATAAATGAGTTGAACAAAGTTGAAGTACTACCACCAGTAGAGTTAAGACTGTTGAATGTGCAGATGAAGCTATGAACGTAGTATACTACCACGTAGATGAGTTGGGCTCTACACAACACAGTCTGTTGAGCAAAACAATAATTTGAGATACCATAAGTATAATTTCCATATTACAATTTGAAATATTATGGAGTTCTGATTTTGTTGGAGTTTTGAAGTAAATATATGCGTATGCAGAAACTTTTTCTTTTATTATCTGATGGCCACTTGCAATATGGCTTTGATGACATGTCTAAGTCCATAGTGCTCTGCTGCTGGTGCTCCTGATGTGGCTTCCACGTTTAAGGATTGATCTGTCTTTTCGTCTTTTGATGCTTGTTTTATTCATTGTACTATGTTGTCCCTTTTTATAACTCTCGCTTCATTGAAGCACACTGAATTATAAGTGTATCTTCTATCTTTTTTTTCATGTCACTCAAAATAAACCAGCCCTTCTTGACTGTATGGAACAAGCACAAGTGGGAGGCGACAGCTCTGAACCCCTCAAATACAAGGTAAATTCTCAATCCTCTTATGCATGATAGACATTCATTTAGCTTGTTACTAACCCGATTTCTAATCCATCAATTGTTTACTTTCGTAAGACATGGACCCTGAGAGTGTCGATCCATTGCGAAGGCTGCAAGAAGAAAGTGAAGAAAGTCCTTCAAAGTATTGAAGGTAACATAGTAGTGCGTATTAATTGTGTGTGTGTGTGTCTATCCATTAATAAAACATGCATGCTGTGTTTCTTAATCATTTAGAATCTTGTGATTTTGCTTTGGTTCCTAAATACAAATATATTCATCAGGAGTATATAAAACGGAGATAGATTCCAAACAACACAAAGTTATAGTCGCGGGGAATGTAGATGCGGAAACATTGATCAAGAAATTGGTCAAATCCAAGAAACATGCCGAGCTTTGGATGGAAGATTCTCATAAAGAAGGAACTAAGTCGAAGAAAAAGAAAGGCCAAAACGGCTTAGAAGATGATAAACATGACCAAAATATTAGTGATGATCCTGATGAAAATGGCAAAGGAGAAGCTAAAACTCCTGCAAAACATAATGGCAAAGGAAACGAAAGTCAGCAGCTGGAGAAGGAATTGGGTGACAATTCAGAAGATGATCATAAGGAGGAAAAGGGCGGTGCACAGGGAGTTGCTGTGCAGAATGGCAGTGGAAGCACCGGTGGAGGTAAAAAGAAGAAAAGAAGAAGAATAAGAAGCACACGGCTGGTAATGATGGGGGTGATAATGGTGGTGGCGGTGGTGCCCCGACAAGCACTGGATCTCCTCTGCCTGAAGACCACGTTGGTGATCAGGTGAATCTCGGCCAACCACGTCCACACATGTTCTCTTATCCGCAGCCTTACTATGTCTCTCCAGCGTATGGGTTGAGTTACAATGCTGCCCCAGATACTGCAACTGGTGCTACTACTACACGTTATTCCTTGCCGATGCATTATTATACATACTCTTATGAACTCCCAACTTCTGACCAATATCACCTACCATCTTCGCCGTTTGATGCAAGATCAGATAATCGGGTTGATGATGAAAGTGGATGCTCAATTATGTGATATGAATCTTCCAGAAAGTCTTAGTGTTCGGAGGGATGATGTTTACTTGTGTAATATAAGTATATAGCATAGGTCAAGTATGGAAGAGTTGGTGTTGGAGGATCGTTACTATTAACTATTAAGGAATCTTTTCAAATATATGACCTAACAACTATGTTGGACTAGTGTTGTATGTTTTACTTAGTATAGAAAATAATTATTTTCTAGTAGTTTGTCTTGGGACTTCGGTTTCCTTAATTGTGCCCGTAATAGAACCACTAAATACTACCTTTTTTCTTCACTTTCTTGTGTGCACGGAGGGTTTATGTTTATGGACGGAATCAACATACAAATTGAATGAGAAAGTATGATATGATTTGCTTTTTGAGAAAAAATAGAGCTCATGCTTTGGTAGAGGATTTTGTTTAGGTTCTTTTTTGATAATTACTATCCACTTTAGGTTGAAAGTAAAGTTTGTGCGGGCAATTGCAGCATTTTGTTTTTGCTTTTCTTTTTGGTGCTTTCAATCTGGAATGAAATGAGCTCATTATGGACCCATAATGTACTCGTAAAGCTAGTGGTTAGTATGGAGGTCTTGAGGATCTTTCTTTCATTGGCAAGAGGGTGAGAAGTGTTTCGTGTTGATTGACACAAGCCTAAAAGACAAAGAATTAAGTTGCTTCGCTACGAGAATCAAATTATGATCAAGAGAAATAATTATACCTCTTTAACCAACTATGTCACTCTTGTGAACTCAATTGCATTTCATTTAGTGTTTGGCCAATTTGTTTTTAATTTGGAAATGTTTTGTTTTCTTTAACCCCAATGTTGTATTATGTTCGCGACATCACTTGGTCATGGGGATATCAAACTAAACCCCCAATTTGTTTGAAGGACATGTAAGAAACTTCCTTGTGATTTGTTAATTGTCTAAAATTTCATTTATCATTTCAAATATGTTGCACATCCCCCTTGTAACTTCGGGTAACTTCGTTTGTTTTTTTGTTAAATGTCCAATTGCCTTAACTTAAAATTTGCAAAATACTTTTTATATTTTCTAAAACAGTTATTTGAATTTTGGACTTTTTTCTTAATTTGTAAGAAGAAATAAAAGTAACCATATATGTATATTTATATAATTTACAATAAATATAAATTGGAGAGGAGTTTCATGCAAGATTTTTCAAACCATATGGGTGTTTTGTGCAAAATTTTAAATACAAGGGCATTTCAGATTAAGAGTTTTGGAAAGTATCTTAGACTTTTCGAAAGAGAAAAAGTGCGCAAAAAAAAAAAAAAAGTACACTCTCATTTAGAGCGAGTGTAAGTCACACTTGCGGGCGAAAGAGAGTTTCTGCATAGTTTATGAAAATTCATGGAAGTTTGGTGCAAAGTATTTGAAATCATGAGATATTTTTAGACAGTTAGTAAATCACATGAGTTTGTATAGATTCTCTAAGGGGGTGTTATGTATTTTTCCCTTCAAATAGACATATTTTATATTTTTATAGATAAAATGATGATATAAATGAAAATATTGAAGTTTTACAAATCGACGAAGCCAACGTTAGTGGTCGAGAGAACGAAGAAAGAAAAAGGAAAACGTAGAAGGCTACTTGGGGCATCTACTTGTTCTGAAGAGGAACTCCATCTCCTTTTCATTCCGAATATCCATTTTGGACAATGAGATAACCCTTTTCTTTTTTAACCAGTGACACGTTCTTTGATTCTTTATTACGAACTTATAAGTTTTTACTCATATTATGAAATAACATCGTCCAAATACATCCATCAACACGAACCACTACATGCCTATACATCCTAGCTAGGAAGTTGTATTATTATTTTTTATTTCATTCATATTAAAAAAGACAAGCAACATACTAATAATTGATATACTTTTATAGTAAGTTCAATAAAAAGTTCATACGTAACATATAAGCATGTGTATGCTACACAAAAATTTGTTGGTGTGGTTTGTTTGGTTTGGCTTGTATTGTTTCGTTTGTTGTGTTCTTAGAGATTAATTATAACTACACTCTCTATCACGCACTCTAAATATGTGTATATTTTTATCATTCTGAGATATGAAAATAACAATGAGAATTTCCTACTTTACGTTTTAACAGTTTTCATGTAAATTGGCATTCCCTTATGCTTGATTAATTAGTACTCAAGAATTAAGTGAAGATATTTTAGTATTGAACTATGGGCCTTCTTTTTATGGGAATGGTTGACAGAATCCAGATATGAAGGTCCCCACTTTCTGTCACTAAAGTGTTGCCAGCCCAATCTCCCAATGCCCTTCAAACTCTTTGAAGAATGTTCCCATGAAGCATTACTTTTATTTCTTGTTTTGGGATAAGAGGTATTATTGGACAAAGGAAAGAGAAATGAATTGGGCCGTTTTTCGCACGTATGATCCATGAGGTAACACCGGATGTGCCCATCGGATCTTAATTTAAACTGCATCTTTGGTGTGAGGGGTCCATATCAATCTTAAAGATGGGTCTTGGATTTTATTTGATTTTAATAAATTAATCATCGTCCCATTATTCATTTCTTGAGGATTACACAACTTTCAACCGACTCTTGCTTATATTTGAGGAACTTTTATTTTTCAATTGGAAAACCTTTAAGCAAAAGAGACAATTTATACCACAAGGTGAGGAAATTAGAATTAGATCTTAGTACTTAACAAGTATTTGCATGAATAAATTTGTTGCGTGGATTTCTTGAGAAACAAAGTACTTGTTTCTCAAGCAGTTAACCATACAGCGATTACTTGTTAAGTACTTGCATTGGAGAATTATGTGAAGAAAAACTAAAGCCAGTGAAACTTAACATAAACAATTCAAATTCAAGTGAAAGAATTTGTTTGTTTAACACTTGGACTTTATTAACAAAGTTATTAATCGATTATTTGATTGCATTGACATTTTATATGATTACTTATACTATCGGATGAAGTATATAGTTTTGTTATTATTATTAATTAAGGTGAGATAATAAGATTAATGTTCTGACTAATTATGTTTGTTTTGCCCCCTTAATGCGATCGCCTACTCAGAGTCGCTTCCAATGTTGGTTTGTATAGTTGTATGCTTGTATTTGGTATTTTGATCAATTACTATAAGTACCTAAGAAACTAAAGCCCAGTCGTTTTTGTAGGCTTCTTTAGAAAAACAACTAAGGTATGAAGCCCCACTCATTATATAGGCTTGCTTTGAAATTTCCAATTCATAACTTGGTTAAAGTTGGGCTTTGTTATAACCCCCCACCCCCCCCCCCCCCCCCCCCCACCACTCCTTCTCTTTTTTTTTCAGAGTTTGCTAGGTAAGCTAACCGATTCTGATAGGAAATTAGGTAATTCAATTTATTTGAGAAAAATGATAGTTTATTTATTTGAATATTCATACGTAGAAAAAGACCCCTTTCATGCGAAAATGCAGTTTACTCATGAAAAATCAAAGTTATATAATTATATTAGACCTTTATATATTAAATGACTTTTATACTCTTACACTTTAACTTCATGTTTTCGTTTTGTTTATCCACCTAATTTTTTTCAATAAAAAAAATGAAATGAAGATACAACACTTGATAAATAAAATATATATTAATTTTACTTCTAAACTAACTAGGAATATCTTTACATTAAAATACGGAGGGTGACAATGAACTACCATTATAAAGTTACATTAGAGTTATGTGCCTCGATTTAAAATAATAATTATTATTATGCACTAAACATAAGTTTTTCTCTTCTATTAGCTCTTGTTTCACTAACCAAGTTCTGCAGCAAGACACAGAATTGACAGATGCAGAGAGGTTTCATTCTTTTTCCTTGTACAGAAACATATCAACTGATCCTCTCAAAACTCAAAAGAAGAAACATATCAACTGATAGTGGATTGAGCATCTACTTATTCGGACAGCTAATCAAATCTTTAGATCTTTATTCCCGACAGGCTGCAGATTCCTTTTGATATTTATGTTTTTCTTTTTAATAAACTAGATTCCTTTTGATGTTGCAGCTTCTCATGATAATGCATAGAGCTTTCTTACAAAATATATTTTATGTAAATATATATTATTCCTTTTCAGATAGCAACGTCTTTAGGAGAAAGTACCCTTATTCCTCCAAAAGAGGAATTATTTCATGCTACTATGTCAAGACTCAAGTGTCAATACAGTTTATTTTTTTCTATGGGTACTGTTGTGATAATGTTGAGTGCTCTATAATTTAAGGATTAATTATTCAATTTTATTAATATACTGCAAATCGTATGCACAGCATATTATTTATGTGCTTAACCAAAATTGAACTTTTATGAATTGCTAAACTCAGCAACAACTGAGAGATTTTCATGTGGATTTTGGTAGACTCTCTATGCAAAGCTGTCTCATACAATGATACAAATTATAAATATCTCAAAATTAAAAAGCTGCCCAAAACCACCTAAAGAGATATTAATATTCCAATAGAGAATATAACCAAAATATCAACTAAAATAAGTAGACAAGCTCTTCACATCTTATCAAAGAATCCTGCCAATAACCCACTAACTGGCAACATGCAAATTAGTCCATTAAATTTCAGGGTAATTACAAAAAACATTCCATACTTTTATAACTCGTAAATATATTGTTTTATCTTCATGTACTCTGCAATTTTAGTCCTTGCTATTTTTACCCTCTTTCTTCAACAACTTGCAAAGATAGTCTTTTATCTTTAATTGTTAGTAGTTTAAGACAGCATTTTGTGGATTGTTTTTAGTTATTTAATAAGCAATGCGTAAGATATTTCTCTCTATGTTTTGCAAGTGGTGAATTGATTTTATCTTTTGAGAAAAAATCGAAAGTTGCTTCCTTGAAGATTGAAATAAATTAATAAAAATAAAGTAATTAACAACTAAAAAATAATCAAAAAAATAAGACTAAATAGTTGAAGATAACGGACTATATTTACAAGTTATATAAGAATAAAAATTAAAGTTTCGAAAAACACTAGATTTACGGACGACCTCTTTTTTAAATTAAAGAGAAATATGACTATTTTTCCAATCATCTTAAAATTAAAAGACTAATTAAAACCACAATTTTTTCTTCCCACTAAATACACTTTCAACATGACCACATGGCACATGCTTAAGTTATTCTCTTATCAATCATCCAAATATAAAGTTATTCTCTTATCAAACACTTCTATAAATTTGTGCTAGATTGCAATTCTAGTTCCAATATCATCTTGGCCTCTCTAGCTAGCAAAGAGATATGAAGCCACAAAACTCCGGCGAGAACTCTTTCATTCAAGAACCGAACGGCGGGTTCGGCGAGAAGTTCAGACAGGCATACGAGAACGTGATTATGTCGAATTGTCGTTGTAAAAATTCAATCTCCAATGAGATGGAAAGAAGAAACAAGAGATCTGGGATTGAAGATCCCATGAGAACTATCATGTTCTTAGGTTCTTGGAGCCACACTTGAAATTTGTGCGCTTATGTATTAATATTCATGAAAATAAGAAAACTAAGGATGATCAAGGATTTAACAAGTAAATAACGTGTGAATTGTGATTATGTAGTTGTGTTCAAGAAAGTTGTGATAGTCGTGTGGTACTGGTACAGTATCTAGTGTGCCAGAACAATAAGCTTTTGCTTATAGCTCTTTGATGATATGTAAATGATATTATCTCTCAAGTTTTTTTTTAGTTCTTATTAATAAAAAATCACTTTTTTCAGCATTAGATCATGCACTATTCAGTACTTATAATGGATTTTAGAGGAGCCACTGGTATACAGTATTTGAGGAAACAATAGTCGATCCAATAGCTGCTTCAGTTGCTGCAATAGCTATAATAAAAATGGAGAAAATGTCTCCTCTTAGTTGACGATTATCAAACATATCCGAAAAAGTTCAAAACACATAAGGGCTCTAAACATATTTCGACTTGTGATCAATCCATAAATACCAATAGAAAATAAATAGGCACTCAAAACAAGTACATGTTCGAGCATCATTAACCAACTACTTATGACCCAAGACGGGGGGTACTTGTGATATTTAGGCATGGGACGCATCTTATTTGGCAGTTTTTTGGATGTTAAATACTATTGGATGGGTTACTTTTTATTGGCATTGGAAGAACATCAAATTATGGCACAATAACGTTTCACAATTTAATGAATCTTTCACTTAGGGGTGTTTATGACCCGCCCGATCCGCCCGACCCGCCAAAAATCCAACCCGCCAAACCGCAACCTGCATGGTTTAGTTTTTAACTTAACCCGCTCGGGTTGATAAATTGGTAACCCGCAAATTTTGGTTATGGTCATATTTTTAATGACAACCCGCCAAAACCCGCCCGCATTCACCTTAATATGTATATTTGTAGAGGAATGAAAAGAGCAAAGAAATTTTTTGGAAGTCGTTTAGTTGTATTTTTATAATAGTGTTATACGTACTATAAATTTTTTTGTTAGTTTATGTTGTTGATAGTTGTATTTAGATTGTGAATCAATTTAAACTATATTTTTTTTTTTTTTTTACAATGGACGTGGATAAAATGTCCATTTACATCATTATATTGTTATTTTAATTAAGTTAAATTGTGGTTTAAATATTTTTATTAAGTTATGGTATTGTTTTTGTTGTTTTTCTAGAACGCAAAATAGATTAGTTTTTGTTTTTATTGTGAAATATTACTATATTTTTCTCACAATTTAAACCAGCCACCCGCCCGCAACTTGCTCAACCCGCCCAACCCGCATGGTTTAGTTTTTAACTTAACCCGCTCGGGTTGACAAATTGGTAACCCGCAAAATTTAGGTATGATCACATTTTTAACGACAACCCGCCCAAACCCGCTCGCATATTTGATGGGCTGGCTAAGAAATTATTTATGGTTAAACTCTTCACAACTTATCAGTGGATATAGCCCTTTTGGTATGAATAGCTTATCCGTCTTCAGAAAATTAGTTCACAACTAATGTGAAGTAATATTTAGTGAGTATGAATTCTTTGTGGTGTAAAATTAAATATCAACCTTTTATGTTAAATAGAAATGTCATTATAATAAGCTTGTTGTAACTTGTGAGACATCATCTAACAGGCAAACAATATGTTAAAACTTAAAATCAAACGTTTCCCTTCTGCAATCAATCTAATTAAAGAGCATATAGCAACGAACTAGTTCAACAATAAATAGCTCAAATTTGGAAAGAAAAACAAAAAAAATGCTACATCCTTTCTGATTTCTTGTCGGGCTTATCAGCATCTAACTGAAATATTAGTTCAAGAAAATCACGAAGTACGAGATAGGCCCAACGATTAGTGAAACAAATATGGGCCTCCGATAAATTCCGCTCGACTGCTCACAAGTCCCAAAACTTCCCGCGTTTTCTTTCTATCTAAAAACGACGCCGGATGGCAGAGCAATCGCAGACTAGGTCTGTGTGTCTGTTTCAGAGCCATATGATTGCTGATTTGAGCTAAGTTTTAGAGCGTAATGTAATTAGATTTTGAACTTTATTACAGTTATTATATGTGGCTTTGCGATTGCACTGGTCAAATCACACTGCGTTACAATAATGTTTCTCAAGTGTTTTTCGGATTGTGAATCTCTTGCCAAAATGTGGTCAAGCGGAACAAAAATCAATCGCATGGTCTGGATAATTTACTGACTGGATATTCAACTGCAACTGATCAAATAGGACAAGTGCAATAAGATATGCTGGTCTTGACAAGTATTCTCATCTGTTTTTGATTAGCAAAAACTATTGTTGAAACCTATATCTTGGTGTACATAGTTGGCTGGCTAAGAACTCTTTGCTCAATATCAGTTATATTAGTCTCCGCTGGTTGTCTCGTATTATTTTCAGATTATGTTTTTGAGCTTCACTGGAAGTGTTGCATAGCAACTTTGATCTAGTGATTTCTATACTTACATCAGCTGGTATGCCGTTGTTGATTGGTGCACGATGTAGAATTTCTAATTATTTTTTGGTAGCGTGAATGGAGCTAGTGCTAGGTGAATTATAAGCTTGTTTTGATGATTTAAATTCCGGGTGTAGCTAGCATGATAGCATCTGAGTATTGATTGATGACCATATTCTAGAGCAAGCCAAAAATCTTTAACCTCTCCCCTGTAGCATAGTCACCTTATAGCAAAAATAATCTGTTTATAATGCGACAAATAGATCTAAATGAATATATTTATGTCAGGTCTAGTCACATAACTTCACATCGTACTTATTTCATAATATGTTTGTCATAGCAAGCAACTGGGAGTAAAATGCTGAGCTGATTAAAAGCACTTATACACAAATAGATCTCTGTTGAACCAGTATTATTTGAATATTTTTTATTTTTTTTTATCATAATTGGCTTGTACTTTAAGTTGGTGAAGTCATCTGAATAGGTTGTCTTTATGTAACTAGTCCACTCGATTTTTTATATCTATGACATTATGTCACTTGAAGATGTTTGCTTTTTTTGTCTTCTGCACTATAAACTCATTTAACATCAGATAACATGTATTCTTATTTGGTTTGTGTAGATATCCATGTTCCATTGCCTGTGCATAGAAGTGTAGTAAAAATTTTGAGCGGAATCTCTCTGGACAAACATGTTGGTGGGTCGCACCCTCGGATAATTGAAAGTAAGAGGCAGAAATTACTCGTTCCGAAAGGTAGGATAACTACGATACATCCTCGAATCCAGTCAGCCACTCGGGTACTTGTTTACACTTCTCTATTTTCGGATGCTTAATTGCACTCATGGCAAAGAACACGGACACTAGCACAAGTACATATGCACCGTATGCCATGATATTATAAGTTTCTATTTCTTCTTTTCCCTTCTCTTTGTCGAACAGAGCCATCTTTTTTGTTCGAGAAAAAAGCTTGTTCAATTTTGACAAATGCGAGAGTTCACTTTCTCAGATGTTGCTACGATCTTTACAGCAAAAAACGTCATTATTGCATAATCATCTATTTTGGACTTCTCTGTTTTCCTTGCAATGTTCTCATTAACTTTCTTGTAGCAAGACATACTAATTGATCTTTTGCCTTATAAGATATCAAAATGTATTTGTCATATTAGGTCTAATGCCCACTCGAGAAATTCAAACTTGTTATTTTCTTGTGAGGTTAAATTTGAGCCGGGCTCTTACAAGATCACGATTCCTTGATCATGCATGCTAAAAAGACTCACAGCCAGAAGCCTAGGACTAGGATTTAGTATTATGCTTAATTAAAGCCAAGAAACTCATTACATCCTTAATTTCATTTATTTACTCCGACTCCCCTGTCAAGGATTCCAGACAGGATCCCTGGGACTGAAATAGCACTCGCTCACATTAGCATTAAGCAGCTTCAATGCCGGTTTTGACTTAACACACCTTGGAGTCTTATACTGATTGATCGACGCACCACCTTGAGCAACAAACAAATCCATCAGCTTTTCAAAAGTTCCTGCCCTCACCACTCGTATCTCCAGTGGCCCCACCGACTTATCGTTCGTCCTGCACCGCCGGTACACATAATCCAGCCCCTCCTCAACTGCAATGCAGCACTCCTCCAGAACGCTCGCGGATATGGGAGGCGCCTGGGGGTGGATTTTGTCATTGATCTCCCAGTAGATGACATAGTGGCCGGGGACAGAGGATGTGTCGGCATAGCTGGTGTACTCGACAAGCAGCACTTGAAGAGGGTCCAGGTGAGTCCTGGCGGCAGCTGTGATGCTGCGGTGGAGGTCCTCTTCGCTGGTCTTGTCGTTGTCGATGCTGAGGACGACGTTGCGGCGGCAGATGAATCGGAACTGAGGGGCGTTGTTGTGGTGTCCGGTGACTTGGAGTACATCTCCAACGCGATACCGGTATAGTCCTGGTAATTAAAGCATGCATGGGAGAAAGAGGCAACCACATTTTATAAAACAAAAGATATCATTGTGGTAGTCTATATAAATTATTGTTTCTTATTCTTGAGTTTTTAAAACGTCAAAGAGAATATATTTGTACTATAGACACCACTTTCTTTCTCTTTGAAAAAGTTCTCTTACTTTTTTCTTCAAATCTTTTCTTTAGGTGGTGGCAGAAAAACGTACGGTTCCCTTGTACTTTACACATTATTTAAGAGTTCAGTCGCAAATATATTTTTTTTGGCTGGATATTGAATCTCAAATATGGTAACATCTGAAAAGATGATCTTTATATTACACGCAAATATTTATTTTCAAAAATCAGACTATTGCTTTTCGAAATCACGTCATCACTATATTTTTAGAAATTGATTAGATCTTCTTTTACTAACAAGAATTAATTAGTTTGGTGAGGAAACTACGAACCCAAAAGGGAGAGAGGAACGCACCTGAGAATGTGGTGACGACAAGTTCATAGCAGCACCCAAGTTTCACGTCTACAAGATCCACCAGCTTACTCTCAGGCACGCCATCTTCATCTTCCTCCTCATCGTCGTCGTCAAAATCTGTCAAAAACTTATCATTCTCCCCCAAAGGTATAAACTCAAAGTATCCCATGTTCGGCAGCAGCGTGAACGAAACTTCCGATGGATCACGCAATGGTTTCATATTCACACCAAAATAACACTCCGACGACGCGTACATCGTACACACTAATGGCAACTTCTCATCACTATAGTACTTGAGCGCCTTCACGTACTGGGACATCGATCCTGTCACCACGGCCTCAATATACTTAACGTTCGGCCACAGCCGGCACACTATTCCCTTCCAGGAGGTTGCCTCGCTGCAAATCCGCTCGATCTCGTTAGCCATATCGGGGTTGGGTTCTCTTAGGAGCTCCGACATTGCAGACCTGCAATCAGGATCCGTGATGTCGTGGTGCAGTTCTCCTGTGCGGATGTCATTGCAGAAATCGCGCCAGTGGCTCTCGAGGAATGAGATTGCACGGAGGAGGGCCGAGGCAAATACGGCCCCAATACGGAGGACGCGGTGGCGATGGACGAGGCCGGCGAGGAGCTGACAGTACATGCTTTGGTGGCCGTCATAGCAGAGGATGGCGGCATCAGGGCTGGTGAAATCGTTATAGGCGTCATGGGGCCGGTGCTTGAAGTGGGAGCTTTTGTAGTAGCTGGTGAGCACAGTGCGGGCTGGTATGCCGCATGGGGTCGACATCTCAGCTTTCACGAAGTAGAGGTACATGGCCTTGCCTTCTCCCAGTCCAGGGACGTACCTGTGCATAATATGTAATAACTTCAGAACCGTTAGCGCCTAATATGCTATTATTAGGAGCCAGAATAATATGTTATATTGCATTTTGACAAGTTTACTTCAGAATAATTTGTTATTAGTAGTAGTTTAGTCGGTTTAAACCCGATCAACTGAGTACTACATTGGGCTAGAATGATCCGCCTGTTTAGGGTGAATTTAATTATAAGGCGAAAAAGAATATAATAGGAGATAAACCATGTTATCAAATGATTATGTAGTCATGCAAAGTACAATATTTTTAATATACCAATAGCAGTGAGTTCTTAAGATCAGCTTCTGTACTTGTATAACGTACGGAAGGGCATTGAAAAGCAATCAGTCTTGGAACAAATGACACACAGTAATAATTGGACGAAGTAGTATGTCTTTGGATCATTTATGAAAAACTTAGTTTACTCCAATATAAGAGAAATGTGTTGGTCTGAAAGATAAACACTACAAATTATGAAAACTTAATGTTGAGACTGCCACACAGTGAAGTTGATTTCCGAGTTTTACTGATGTCTTACTAGTTGGTGAAAGTCTTAAGTTGTTTTCTAAGCACAAGGTTAAAATCCAAATATTCTAAGTTATCCACTTCTTTATTGGATTTGTGTGATTACGTAACTCTAGCATACAAAAGAATATCTGGTTTTACCAAGCTAAATTGAAAGATATAGACTGGTACGCCCCCTATTCATTTTCTTGTTGAATGTTTCTCAAGATTTTGGGATGCTTCGTACGAACTTTCATTTTTGCCTTCAGTTAGTTAAAAGAAAAGGGAACAGAAGTAATATTTTGTTCTTAACTGGTTGATTATAGGCATGATGAGATTGTACAGGAAGGTACGGCGATCAAGGTCCTCTGCAATGGATGGAACCAACTTGGGCTCACCTGCAGATGTTCCTGAGCTGCAAATTCGGAGAAGATGAAGAAGAATAAAGATTCCCCAATATCAGGTAAAGGAATTCTTTTTAAAGTTCAAAATATGTGCTTGAATTAATTTCCCTTTATAGTTGCATCAAAAACACACACGAACACAAACACAATTTCTACCTGCATAGCATCTCAGTGATGGGGTGCCCAGTAATGAGACTGGAGTCTTCACCATTACCAATTCTCAGAATGTAAGGCCGAATCCCCTTATATGTAATAACAGGCACACTTTTCTTGAATTCAGATACACTTTTAGTTGATGAATTCCCCATATATTTATTCAAATATTCAGTATCCCAATTTTGTGCCAAGATTTTTCTCAGAATATCTTCTTGAACTTCGGCTGGGTTTTTTGTTAGTCGTTCGAGTTCCTTCATCGCCTCCTCTCCCTTGTACTCGAGTTTCTTACCGTCCATTTGGATCAAAAGTAAACTTAATTAGATTGAGAAAATAAAATATTGGAATAGGCTTCTATTATATTGTTCAAATGTTGTTGTTGTTTGAATAGTTTAAGGGCTGAATGGGCGTATATATAAGGAGCCATGCATAGGAATATGATCTGTACTGTGGTTACTTTTTACTGATCATAATGTGATGTCTGATGACATGCTCTTGGTCATAGACATTGTCTTAACTGATTCCATTCCGATTCCTCCACTCACCCCAACCGTCCAAGCTGTAACATATGTAAAACATGCGATCACTGTATGTTTTGCTATGGTAAATGGCCGTTGATATCCTTAGAGCTTGTTTGTTATAGTTTAATAACTTTAGATTTATTAGATTAACTTAAGTATACTTAGAATCTTTCTCTATCATATGCCCAAAATGTAGAAAAATCAGTGGTTCTAGTTTTTCCAGGCTATTCCAAGTTAGGATAAAGAGGGAGGGATGTAGTAGGCTTGTGATAGCCAACACAAAACCTTGTCACATCTTGTGATATGAAACATGCAATCAATATTTTTGTCTAGCTCGTAAGTTATACCCTAATTAACTGGGATGAAGAAGTTGGTTGATGTTATTGCTGTTGTATGGCTCACGTTCAAGTTTAACAAAAAAACAAAAAAAAATAGCCTTAAGGAAACGACAATTAGTCTTTCATATGAAAATGTCTTGTCTTGGACACTAACACGACGCGATCAACTCTCCAATGTTGTAAATTATTCCTAAACAATAAATTTGGGCTTCACGTTGCAAAAAGTGTTTGCTATGAGAAGCATTTTGGAAAACAGGATTTATGGATTCTTACTGTTCTCCCACTATTTTGTCATCATAGTGGTGAAGGCAGACAGCACCTGATTCTTGTTAATTAGGAGAGCTATAGATAATAGAATCATTTTAAACGCCCCACAGAGATATTCACCTGAAAAAAGTGTCTTAACAAATCTTTTTGTCCTATGTAATACAATAATTCAGATAGACAATCTCCACATCAAAAAAAAATATTATAAATGATATTGTTCTCCAAAATTTTGGAGATAAGATCATGTAAATTAAATCAGACAATTCAAAATCCAAGATCATTGTATTCTCGTTTCCTGTTTCCTTGTCTATACAGGTGCATATAATCGCATGCAATAAAAAAGACAAGTGAACTAAAGTCTCTTGTTAGCTTTTAGTATGAGTTCCAAGTCTCTTTCTTTATGAGAAAAGAGTGTGAGTGACGTGTAATACATAAAGGGAACTGCAACTCTTTTCCCTGAGTACGACCTCTGAGGCTATGGCCAACCAACTAGCATATGAAACAGGATAACACCAAACACCCAAAAAGTTGCTAAGCATCGGAATTACACTTTAAACCACTTTCTTCGCATTTTAGTCATTCACACGGAAAGTTTATTCGTATTTCGTAATAATCAAATCGAATTTGGCTTCAAAGATATCTATTTGATTTTGTAGCAACTAGAGCCCCTGTAACTATTATTCATATTAAAAGATAAATTAAAGGAAGAGATGAAACTTGTATATCTATAGGACCTCAAGTTGTCTCCTAAGTCAAGCCGGACACATTCTCTTATGTGAGGACTATGGAGCAATAATAACACTCATTCCGTTAATGTAAGTAGGGTTCGTCTTGAGGAATTTGATATAGTTCCGAGAACAACAAAAGTTGCAAAACAAACAGTCGTGGTATTAATGTAGGTCAGTTGAAAACCCACCATTAGTGTCATATTGGCTAAAAAGCTGTGTAAATTTATTTTCAAATCATATTGAAGGGAGAGATGAAATGTGTTTATGTAGAGTGACTCGAATTGTCTCTTAACTTACGTGGATCATTCTCAAAATACTATCCTACATTTAGGCTCTTTAGTTCCATAATGTGGTTGGTAGTAAATTCATCATTGATCTTTGTTCGGCTCAAATATTAAGGGAAATCTGTATCTTTTAGAAGTTCTTATTTAAGAAGAGAAGAATAACATGTTTATATATGATAACACACTTATACTGATTGGGGGTAGAACTGTAATATCGCTTATAATTTTGTCACCCTCGACCTCGAAGGCTCGAACCCTGCTCTACAATACCTATCTTATAGGTATTGGAGAAAAGTCTCAAAGTTTGATGGGAGTATATCAAATCCTCCATTTTTGTTGTTGGCTCAACAAGCTTATATAGGCTAGGACGTTGTTTACGTGTCAAGTGTTGTAAGCCAAGTGTAGGCAAAAGATTCATTGATGGGTTTGTCTTGGCTTGGAACGTGTGCGAGGGGTCATTGATAGCAGGAACACCTTTGTTGCGGAGGGTCTAACAGTGCAGTACTATTTAAAGCGATAGACTCATGCTAAGAACTTCGTTAAATGATGTCGATTACGGAGGGAGTCGTTTATGAGGCCCTCATCCCCCGTACAACTGTGGAAGCGTATGTATGTGTTATCAATATAAAATCATTCATATTATCTCTTTAAGGCATGGTTTATACAATTATCAACAATATTCATATGATTAGATAGTGTATAGTTGTAGTTTATAATTCTTGTATTTCTCTGTTGTATTTCTTTTAAGTTATTACTGTTCTGTAAATAGTTTTCTAGGTTCTCTTGTAAAGTTGTAAGTATATATACTCTTCACAGTGATCAATAATATTTTATCACTTCCATATTATTACTTTTCCAAACTCTTATACGTATTAGTTATTACAAGTTGCAAAACAATATGAACCACATCATGGCACAAAGATGCTCAGAGAGAAACTTCTCAACGTAATCCAACAGAAAAGTAGAAAGAGATCATTACGAAAAGAAAAAATAGAAACCGATCTGCTTTACCTTCACACATGACATAAGCACCATGAGGCTGGTGCTCGCCGCATCTGCCACAAATCTTCTCCTTTTTTCCTTAGTTAGTGACGGACACGTTATATTGCTGACGAATATAGTCAATTCGTTTTCCCTTTGGATAATTCTAGACAAACACTGCTTTTAGTGCATGAAAAATCAATCCTTTTTCACCCCCGATATTGTATGGTTTCTGATACGCACGATACAGAAAAAATTAAAGCAAGCCCTGTTTTTCAATGACTACATACAGAGCACATTCGCGTGCCTTTGTCCAAATCATTTTGTCCTCCATTATTTCCAATGCAAGTACAATGCATATACATATAAGCATACATATTTTCCGTACAATTCCATGAAAATAATGAATGATGGTCCTTATCCGTGAACATGAATGAGGATGTTGCACTTGCATTACAAACAAAACTTCATGATCACTGGGCTTCGATTGCCGACATGACCATGAAAAGACTTGGTTGTTGATTTTGATGTGTGAAATTTTCTTATGCTAAAGCTTTGGTAATGTTATGTTGGAATCCATGTGTTGGAGGTCTGTCTTTGCTGAGAATTCATTCTAAGTGGAATGTGAATAGTCTTTAACTAGCTTTAGTTATACTTTGAAATGGAGAATCTATCTAAAAGTTGTCTAAAACAAAGGTACAAAGGGCCAAAAGCATTCCTCCTATTGCTTTTATGGGTTATAATCTCCATCTAATTCATGGTCAGTGCGTTTGCCGAGTTCGTCTTAAGTGAATTGTGGCTTTCCGTTGAGTTCGTTAGCTTCAAGTAAGTCGAGGATGGGTGTTTGAAGCAATTCTTCTGTAGACATATTACTCCGTGTGAAAAGAATAAGTTATGTCTTGTGTTAGGTTAAATAAGTACAGAAGGTATCCTGTAATTTCATATAATTTTAATAAGTAACAAATATTCTCTTAACACTTGCATAAAAATAAAAAATCTCAACTTATAAATGAACAGTGCTCAATTTAACTATAAGGTAAATTGTTATATTATCAACACACATTGGTAGTTTGCCTATTTTTTCTTCATATTAGAAAATTACCCAATTTACCATGACACTGCGGCAGAAACCAAACCCATTTTGGAAGTGGTCTCCAAATCTAAGCTAGCTCATAAGCAAAAACAAAACAAAACATAAAAAAAAAAAAAAAAAAAAAAAAAAGGCACCTATCTAATGCATCAATAACTACGTTAAGTATATTAAAGCTTAACTATTAAGAAGAAAACAGAAAAATAAAAGGAAGTTAAGCATATGCCTAAGTAGCCATCAAGTACGTAACTCACCAAAAAAAGAAAAAAGAAGACGGCAGCCAGGACTAGGAACAAAAAATAAAAAGTTTGGCAAGTGGTCAATGAAAAATTGGTCGTTCGGATGTTGTTAGGCGGTGGTTGTATCAATTTCTTCCAATTTAAAACAATTATCGGTACAATACTACAATTCCTTATATTGTCTGATAAGCGAAGAACATGGAGAAAGGGCAAGAAATTGGCTAAAGACATTATAGAAGTCAATGTGTTGATGGGCTGAGTCGTGCCAACCCGATATAACAGATGGGTTTCTCTGGGCCTGAACCTTTTAGTTGGACCTTGTCGTCAACTAGCCCATTTGTGCTGAATGGGGCCTGACCGGACCATACACTTGGTAGGGAAACTGATATAACTTTCGCATACTCTGCCGGGCATTGGTTTTGCGTTAAGCACAGTCTAAGTCACATAATGCGGGTGCGTGAGTGCGTGCTAGAGCGTGAGCGTGTGCGCTAGTACGCCAAATTTAAAATTCATGAATATAAGTGCGCCTTAGTGCGTTTATTAAAAATAATTAAAAATATATTTATATAAATATAAACGATAAAAGTAACTAATAAATAATTGTATTTAACACACATAAGCCATTGATATCTACTTTTCTATTCATAAATAGGAGTGAGTTTTGATTTCTAATGAGAGTAATAGAGTTATTTGTTTTTCTAATTGTATTTTGTCGTATTTTAGCTTCAACTTAGTCCAAGAAAAAGACACTAGACACATTAAGTAGTTGAAAGGTGTAGCAAAATGTAGATTTAAATGTGTATAAAGGAATAATTCTTAATACAAGAACTAACAATTTTTAGTGCGAGAACTAAGAATTCCTAATGCGTCCTAATGCGGAGCACGGGCACTCAATTCGCGAGAGCGCGACTAAAGCGCAGTTTGTTGGCCAATGAAAGAGGATTATGTGACTTAGAGCACAGTTAGTCAATTCATGAACAATTCAATGTAAGAACACCATGCGTCCTCTTTGAAGAGCTTTCGACGCTCCTTCCACGATTGAAGTTTGTACCTTACCTGTATTACTTATTACTAATAATCTCTGTGAGACTTAGTCTGGTTTTCCTAAAAGTTGATCGTCCGCATGGTATCGATTCTAGAAAATCCTTCGTTTTTATGGAAATAGAGATTCTATTATTTTTTTATTTTTTTTATGGGTATAATTGAAAAGAGAATTGGGCGAATACCCCTAAGGTATGAGCTAATTATGCGACACCCTTTCATGTTCAAAAAAATTGCACAAACACCCGTTGTTACCTTTTGTTTAACATTTGTTAATTTTTATTGAATGTATATTTGCTCCCCTCATATAAGTTAAAAATTAGAAACTCTCACCCCTCAGCCATGTCACTAATATATGTCAGTAGAAGATAATATTCTCATATTTTCATACACATGGTAATTAAGTCACAATTTCTTATGCATTTCTTGAGTTTGAGAGTTGAGACCGTATACAAACACACAAATATACATACATACACACACACACACACATATATATATATATATATAGATGAATACATTGATACACATACATACAATATACATACAAAAATACAACACAGATATGTGTACTATACTACTATATATATGTATTGACATCATTTTCTATGGTAGGTATTGAAAGATTCATGGGGCTTTGAGGGATCCAACTTCTTCTCGACGACAATGAAGACGCGATTGAACCGGTAAAAGAAACATATGAAAATGATATTTTCCCCCCACTTTCAATAATTTACAATATATTTTTATGACCACAGCCTGCCACCAATCAGATGGCATTATTAAATGTTTCGTTATCTAGAGTTCGTGGTAAGTTTAATTGCAGTTCTTTTAATAATTTAGTCTAAGATTAGGACAACTGAATTGTTGATGGTTGTTGGGCATATCCAGATATGACCAAGTGCAAAGCACTAACATGCTTGAAAATCTTCTACTCCCTTAGCTGTCGAAATTATAAAATTGCATTTGTTTTTACATAAAAAAGTGCGGTTATTATATTATATTAGCCATAAGTTTTTGGCTTGGAAGACCAATGATGAGAAAGAATAAATGAGAAACCATATAATCTTTCAAATAGTTAAATAAACGCGTAAAAGCTGACGGTACTAAAATTAATATTACTCAAACAAAACAAATTTGATTCGTTAGACAGAATGTCCAAAGTTTTATACCAGATGTCGACTCGATAACTTGGCAATCTTGATTGATCATTAATGAGCAAATTCGTAATACTAAAATTTTATTCCATCCCATTTCTTTATCTATTTTATATTTATTTTTTTGGTCGCTCCATGGGCCCAAGAGGCATTTTTAATTTCGCTGATCTGCCTATAAGCCATTTTTAAATACTCGGTCCACGCGGCAAAGTTCAAACAACCAACAAAAGATAGTAATGAACAGATTCTAAATAACCTAGCACAAAAAAAGAAAGAATAGATTATTAATATTAAAAGGGAGAAAAAAAGGGATATTAGTATAATATTAAGACGGGCCTGGCACAACTTTTGGTAGCTAGATTCAAATACATGGCAAAGGCAGTCTATATTATTAAACCTCTAATCTAGTCCACCCAAAAGAGCTAAAATAATTTTGTTCTTTAAGCACCCAGCTTACAATTGATTTTAAATTTTGTTGGTGAGTTGTTGAACAACTCTTATCAAATGCGGAAGGATTCTAATTAAACTCATAGCGTGAAAGGTCAATCTATTAAACTACGTAACGTAAGATATAAGTTTAGGAAGATCTTTGAGAAATTATTTCTTCAATAACAAATATGCAATTTTGGTGAAACTAATTTGTTTTCAGTTCATTTATTATGTGACCTGTAGGTCTTTTGTAATGTTCCTTTTAATTTAAGCTTTTATAGTTATTCAAAATAAATTAATAGGCGAAAAATTGCAACGTCCTATACTTCAATTAAAAACTTACATGGAAAGTAAGCATAGGTGATAGTCTAAAGATCACAATTGTCCACAACTATGTTGCACAATATTTTCAAAAAATTATTACATATTAGTATTTCGATATGCGTATGATATTCCGATGCTTTGATATTCTTATATTATATGTTGCACATACCTTTTTAGTAAATAATTAGATGAGTTGTGTGTTTAGACTTTACTTATTCATTATGGGATAATTATTTATGCATTATAAATTAATTTTTTGTTGTATTATAATTAATTTTTTTATTATTAATGCATAATAGAAATGTAAATATAAATAAAAACAACACTATGTTGTACCATATTTATCAATTTAAAAAAAAAAACAATGTTACTGTATCTTACCCGTAGTGTCGTAGTGTCGTCGTGAATTAAAATTTCTAGACAAGCTTCTCTAAAAACGCCAAGACATATATGCTTTAGGCTCTATCAAAACGCAACGTGAAATACTTTCCAAATTTATTGAATAATAAATTTACAACTTTATCGAGAAATTCTCAAAATATTGCAAAACGTTCACAATCTAACATACATTGAAAATCGAAAAATTTAATCCATCAGTATAGGTATCCGTGCAACATAGTTTCATACATGACGACTAAATAATTAGCATATAGAGGGCCAAATTAGTCAATACGCACAACACGAGCTCCAACGACTCGTCTCACCAGCTATTTAAAATGGCCTGCCAACACCCGCTCAGTTTACTTTCTCAATTAACATAACAAACTCAAAACACACTTTGCTCTCTCTCTCTTTCAAAATCTCAATAAAACAATAAAAAATGGCGAAATCTCAACTTCTCTTCATCGCCGCCGCAGTATTAGCAGCGTTTTTGCTCAGCACCGCAAACGCCGGCGAAGACTTCAACTGGATTCCCGCGAACAAGCCGACGGCCTGCCAAGGATCGATCGCCGAGTGCATGGCGGAGGGTGCGGGTGAGTTCGAGATGGACTCCGAGAGCAACAGGCGCATTTTAGCCACGCAAAGGTACATCAGCTACGGTGCGCTGCAGGCGAACAATGTCCCCTGCTCGCGCCGAGGTGCGTCGTACTATAACTGTCAGCCAGGTGCTCAGGCTAATCCCTACACTCGCTCGTGTAGCACAGCTACGCAGTGCAGGAGTTAATTTTGTTTTTTTTTTTTAATTTTTTTGGTGTTTTAATTTATATATTAACAAAAAAAAATAAGTATAATTATTGTAGATGGTGAAGATTGTGGTAATATTCGGTTTTTCATGTTTTTGAAAGATCTGATTGATGTAATGTAAGTGTGCTTTTTTATTTATATATATACGTGTGAGTTTTTCAAATTCAAATTAGCTGTTTGCGGATTTTGTTATGGTATTGTTATTGTTAATCAGAGTATTACGATTGTTAGTTTGTGTTGTGCGAGTGTTTTTGATGTCGAATTGATTGATTCTTCTGTATTGCTAATGTTGATTGTTAATAAATGGGAGAATTCTAATGCAAAGTGTTGACATTTCCTCAACGAAAAGAAAAATGCAAAGTGTTGACTTCATCGATTCGTATGAGGCTTCGTTGAGTTCTCATGTGTTACGACTTACGACGATTTGTTTAGTAGGATGAATTTTCATATGTAACCGAGATTTGTTTAGCAAGATATTCTTTGTTCAGTATCTATTATGTGCAAAATTTCGTTAAGCCAGCAGCATACTGCAATCACAAATTGCAAGCGGATGTTAATCGCAGGCCCTTGGTGCTTGAGGAACCTCGTGGGCTAAATTTTTTAAAAAAAAAGAAAAAAAAAAAAAAAAAAAGTGAAACTCTGGCCCAACTTTTACAGTCGAAATTTAAGTACAATCTTGAAGGACCAGACACCGACACTTTTGGTTCTGCAGACTACTAACTGCTTGTGTACCAAAATTTTAAATGAAAATACGAATTCATCATCAACTTTGGAGAAATTTTGTCTGACTCGTGTGAATTTTTTTTCTTTGTACCCATTTTTTTCGTGGCAAAGATCTTATATGCCACTTTGGAGTATGGCGTGTTATATTCCGTGCGTCATTTAGTTGTTATAATATAATAATATGGCATATCCTGAAACCTAAAACACGGAAGAATGTGTCATTATATGACCCACAAAATGTCTTAACAAAGAGACTGTTATAAGTTGTAACATAGTGAAATAACGTTTTCTACGTACCTAAAGTGGTTTTATGTGTTGGGATTACTTACCAAAAAATAGAAAAAAAAAGACCAAAAAAGGTTTAAAAGGAGAAAAAATAACATATAAAAAGCAGGCATGAACCATGAAGAGGGAAGGAAACAGCTGGAAAAGTCAAAATGGCAGAATATCTAATTTAAAATGTTTCGGACAAAAGCGAATGTTTCTTTTTATACAAATCATTGATTGATACTCTGCCACTTTTCAATTGTAGAAAAGTTGATCCTCTGCCCCAATTTCTGCTCTCAGATCTGTTTCTTGCTACGGAAAATTTAAATGAGGGGAAAAACGTAGAAAACAATACCATTCCCATGTGATCACATGTACTTTGTAACAAACTCAACAATACAAAAGATTGATAAATGCAGATGAAGATTTTTCAAACCCACCCTAGAAAGAAGACAAATCTTGTTGAGCAAATCATTGTGTAAAAAATCTGGCAAATTAGCAGTGAAATAGTTATTGACTCCAACATTTATTGTGAAAGATTAAATAATTAGTACTCTTTTCCATATCCAAGTATCCAACAAGAAGCTTAACTAAAAGAAATTGATCAACAAGTGTTCAGCTGGCTGCCTTCTTAATCTTTTCAGATTCAATGTACGCCACGGAAAATAGGGTTAAAAAAGACCGGTACAAAACAGACCTCGGCATTATTGAGAACGCATCAAATATTCAATCAGTATAGCCCGTTAGGCTGTTATTAAACGCTAGCAATGAATACTGAACTCCTCGTTGCTTAGGGCTGTTATAGATGGCCCTGCCCTTCAAATTTCATGGCAAATCAAGAAGGTATTTCGAATGCCAGACCTAAGTGAAACCATGATGCATGAAGATTCTCATTCTTGTGATGATGGAATAACCTAGATCGTTTATTCCAACTAAAGATATCCAGTGCATAGGACGGTGACCAGGCCAGGCCATCATAAAAAGAAGGGCCTTTCAAACAAAATCAACACAAAACAAAGCAATCTTTAGTTGCAGCAGTTCTATGAAAACTTGGAAATCAACCAGAGTCTTGGATCATTCAAAAGAGTTGCATCTACTGGTCCTAGACACAATGGGAGCCAAACATACATATCAGACAGAATTACAAAAAATAGAATTGATGACGCAGTGAACGAACAGACAAATCCAGATGAAGTTTCCAACGTATATAATCGTTGCAATAACAGCAGAGGCCTAGAAAAGAAATTTAATGCAGTCAGCAAGAGAACGAGATTGAAGTATTAAACCATTATTCACGCGCTGTTCTACGAGTCCTGACATGTAAATTGGATTTGGAACCAGAGCACCAGTCCACTGCACAACAAGACAACCCTTTGTATGCAACATTTTTGAAGAGTCCTGATACAAGATAAGGTCAATGCCGACATACAAAGAAAAGTAGGGTATACCGCCAAACCATCAAAGAATCTCATCTCCGCATGAAACCACTCCAAGAACGGAAGACCTTGGCAGATGGCCAATATTTGTAACAGGATAAAAGTTATCTTTCAAATTAAACTTGTGTTGATACTGTGTCAATTTCAAGAACATAGCTTTATTTTCTATGTCCATATTTGTACAGAATGAAAAACATTTAGAATAAACTAATAATCAAATCATGAGCACGTGGTGAAAAATGATAATAATAACATAACATACCTGGCAACCCCACAAAGAAATGAAAATAACAAAAAAGATATTCATAGCTAGTCTGCATCTCATTAAAAGTACATTCAATTGCGCAAAAATAGTTTGAACCTCAAAACCAACAGGAATTTCAAAATGATAAAAATACAATACTTATTTCAAAACTGCAAAAAATAGAACAGCAAAGCTACGGCCTTGCTTGGTGTCCTCTTGTAAAGTAACATAACAATTCAAGGAAATGAATACTAGTAGATTGAGTACTTCTGGTCAGCCCCAGGCCAGAGTTTCTTGTAGATGGAAAGTGCAGTTGGCAGAATAGCAGCAAGTGCAAGAGAAAGATGCTCAGAACTGCTTGTCCTCACAGTCACTTGGCCACTGAGCTTATTATTGATTCCTGCTCTAACTGCCACTTTCGAGTTACGACCAATGGAGAACTGTGCCAGACTGTTGAATCCCAGTGCTAAATCCCCTCTCCATTTAACTAGTGACATGCTGAGTGTGGATTGAACTTGACCAATTGGATAATCGAGCTCTCTCCGCTGCAGCTCAATATTTGCACCATAAGCAGTGTCATGCTGAGATCGCACCGCACCAGCGCTGCCAACCAAAACATACTGCTTTCCTAGTGTAATCTGATCTTCAATCTTTACACCAGGGACAGTGTTTTCACCTAAAAATGTAAGAGATATTCCAGCAGCTGCTTTGTTCTTAGATTTTTTTAATTTGGTTTCACCTCGAACAATATAAGCTAGTTGCTTTCCCATACTCTGAATATCAAAACCTGCCATGCTAGACATATTCTCACCATGCTTTGCTGAAACAGAGGAATCCAAACTAATACTGAAGTCTTTCTTGTCTTTCGTAATCTGAAAAGTATATGCTACTGGAAAACGATTGATAATAGCTAAGCTGTGTTCAAGGTTGACGCCATCATAGCCACAGTCATGATCCCAACCATGGCTATCCAGAACCGGCCTTGCAAGAAACTGTGAAGTTGGTTCTAAGAATCGGTATCTATATGCAGGATTGTCGCCATCAAAGGAAGGTGGCAGTGCCATGTCGGGTAGAGGAACTGCCACAGGAGCCGCAGCTCCGGCATCAGCATCATCCTCTGCAAAACCATAATCAGTTATAGCATCTTTACCTTTCTTTTTGATTTCTCTCATTCTCCTTAACTCCTCACTCCACTGCTTTTTCTGGAGAAGCTTCACCCTGTAGTCATACTCTTCAAAATATGCCTTCCTTTGGTCTTTGCTAAGCTTTGCTATCTGCGCTTTCTTAAGAGGCTTAAATGGTGGAAGTTGATCATACTCATCTGCTTCTTCTTGGTCAGAATCCGACAAATCATCCAAGTCGATATCAGAGTCAACACTGTCACCACCCTGATCAGATGGAAGCTTTGGGTGTGTGCGTGACTGCAACATTGACGATAACATGTATGGGAGAGGGGGTGCGCGGGTTCGAAAACCAAAGAGCTTTCGATGGTCAAACGGGTCTTGAGGTTTTGAGAGTGAACTTGCTTCTGACAAAATCTTCATTGAGTAGCATAATAACAGTAACTGAGGTCTCCAACTCTGACCATTCGGAAGTATTTTCTGGCCCTCCCTATTCTTTCGACAATCCCGGTGGTTTTCAACAAGTGAAACAGGATTCATCAGATTTGGACTCATCATGCGCAAATCACCAACAGCATGGCCAATGGACTGCTGGACGACATGAGACCTCTGATTCACAAACATCTCATAGCTCAGAGGGGCACCAGTTGGTCCATCTGGAGGTGCAGAAGCAGCGTGAGTAAGGGTGACTATAGCACTTCGCCAGATAGGAGCTCCGAGAGCACTTGTAACAGTCTTCAGGAGCGGAAGATCGTTAAGATCTCGAGTTTGTGAATCTAACCTGTCCACATAAAGCACCACGTCAGGGGCTCTTTTCTTTGTTACTTTCTGTACCGAGGACAAGACGCTGCGGTTGAAAGCCTGTTCCATTAGAGAAGATTTGAGGCCTGGCGTGTCAACAACGTGAACCTTAACTCCATTGACTAATCCAGAAATCTGTTTCGCAGAGCCTGTTCCAGTTTCAAATGCATCAATTGAAGCCTTCTCCTCTCCAAATAATGAATTTATTGTGGCACTTTTCCCCACTCCAGATTTTCCAAGAACCAGGATGTTTATAGAGAAATCCAGATCACCTTTATCCTCTGATTCGAGCTTCAAAGCCGTCTCCTTTGCAGCATCCAAGCTAAAAGTTTGGGATCCTTGCCTCCCACCAAGAAGAGCCAACCTGTATAACACCTGTGCTGCAACAGATTCATCAGGAGAAAGGCCCAACCTATGAACAAGCCTCAAAAACTTCACCCTAATCTCTTGTAACTTCTCCAGTTTCTTCTTTTCATCCTCGCTCAAGTTCTCCTCAGATTCCCCGCCGCCAGAAACAGCCAAAGGATTGAAAAGAGTGGGACGGTTTGGTCGGGGAGCAGGTCTCAGGGACCGCAGTGAAGGGCCCAGCCCAGCTGGACGCTCAACTGTAAAAAGCCTAGATCCATCTTGAGAGGTGATGGTGACGCCGCCACCATCTGAATCAGCACCTGTGGCAGCCTTCAGAAGAGCTGCCAGGGCAGCAGAATCAAACAATTCCTTCCCACCTCCTTCATCATCAGTATCACCCTCTTCTTCAGAATCTGTGACGATTTGACCGTCAATTCCCTGAGACTGATCCAGAGAACTCCCACCACCTGCATGAGAATCCACACCAGATCCTCGTTCCAAAGTCTCCATGAACTTTCTGGCAGCTTCGGAGCTCCCAAAGACCATACCATCAGTATCTCCATCCGAAAAGGAGTCTGCAGCATCAACATCTCCGTCCAGCTCATCTTCAACTTCTGCAATTTCATGGGGGTTAGCTACATCTTTGGCCTCATCAGACACAATAAATTTTGATTTTTCAGTTATCTCATCAATTAACTCACCGTTGTACTCATGAACAATGGAGTGCTCACCGTTGGACTGAATAGTTCCATCTTTTGAGTTATGCAGCTGATTTACATCACCATCTGATGCTACAGTTTCTTCATCCAAATTTCCACCTTTATCTACAGAATCATTACTTGCTATGGGAGTGTGAATTCCATTCACCATATCAGCAGCAGATTCTGCATCCAAATTTTCATTCCCAACCACATGATTTTCAGCTTGAAGTGACTTTAGCTCTTTACTTTCAACTGAAGTTTCAGAGCTACGGTAATCCTCTGCCACTTCCCGATTACTGACTACTTCCTCAGCACCACCAACATCACCTTCATCGATTCCACCAACCAACTCAAGTGGGACCTCCACTCCTTCAATCTTTTCACCCACATTTTCTTCCACTTCCCCTACAACAGCTACTCCCGGGGCCACTGGATCAACCTGAACGGCATCAACAATAGAATCCCCTTCTGCCGTGAGTCTCACATCACCAGGACTAACCACCTCAGATTTTTCTGGTTCAACAATAGACACCTCATCAACATCTTCTACCTCTGGTTTACTTTCGGAGTCTCCATTTTGGTCCATCTCCCCAACAACAGCTACTCCTGGGGCCACTGAATCGACTTGAATTGAATCAACAATAGAATCCCCTTCTGTCGTAAGCCTCACATCACCAGGACCAACCACCTCAGATTTTTCTGGTTCGACAATAGCCATCTCATCAACATCTTGTGCTTTTGGTTCACTTTCAGTGTCTCCATTTTGGTCCGTCTCTCCAACAACAGCTACTCCTGGGGCCAATGAATCGACCTGAATTGAATCAACAATAGCATCCCCTTCTGCCGTGAGTCTCACATCACCAGGACCAACCACCTCAAGTTTTTCCGGTTCAACAATAGCTACACCATCAACATCTTCTGCCTCCGGTTTACTTTCCGTGTCTCCGTTTTTCTCCGTCTCCCCAACAACAGCTACTCCTGGGGCCAATGAATCAACAACAGAATCCCCTTCCTCCGTGAGCCCCACATCACCTGGACCAACCACCTCCGGTTCAACTGCAGCAGCCTCAGAGGCATCTTTCACTGCAGACACATCTTCGGCATCTCCATTCTCTTTGGTCTCCCCAACAACAGCTACACCGCCGCCTTTCACATCAACTTGAATGGTTTCAACAACAGAATCCCCTTCGGGAGTGAGTTTCACCGGTTCCGTAACGTCCACCTCTCTCGTCTGAGGCTCAACAACCTCAGGTTCCTCGACCACCGAATCCCCCACACTGCTATCCACAATTTCAGCACCAATCTTAACCTCTCCACCATCCAATCCCTCCGTCGAATCAACAATCTCACTCTCCCCATCAAAACTCTCGACCCCTTTATCGGAAACTCCACCCACACCTCCTTTGTCCAATTCAACCTCCTCGACAGACGGAGCACCCAAATTCCCCTCTCCCACAGTCTCCACCAAAGCCGGTTTATCCAGACCCGGTTCAAACTCCTCTTGACCACTCACATAACCCTCATCATCATCAGAAACAACACTCTTCACATAACTCCTAGTACTACTACTATCGTTATCAGTCAAAACAGTAGATAAATTATCACTTTGAATACTAGTAGTATTAAGAGAAGAAGGAAGTGATAAACCTGATGAAGTCTCAAGATTGGACTTTGATTCTGCTGAGTCCATTGATGAGAGAGATAATGAAAAAATGAGGGATGAGAATTGTGATAAGGTTTTGTTTTGTTTTTGTTGTAGGTGGAGAAGGAAGGAAGAGTTGTGCAGCTGCACGGGGGCGCTGCGATTTTTGTGGTTTTTTTTGCACTTTGGCTATTAGATATATAAATCCACAAAAGTACTTGACTTGAAATGACGGATTTACCCTTCAACCGGTTAAGAATGGACCATGGAGAAAATATAGGGGTGTGCGGCGTGTCACTAAACAAAAAACAAAACATTATATATGTATGTGTTCTGTTGTTTGTTTAATGATGTGAGAATATTAAAGTTTGAATCATGGCGTGCCTAAACAAAACAAATATAATTTATCTATAAGAAAACAAATATTATTGAAACAAAACAAATAATGATGGGAAAATGTAAATCAAAATTTCCTTTTTCTTTAGCTACAAATTCTTTAAGTAATAGAAATGATTCATAAAAACCTTTTACTTGATGAGTTAAATAAAATACATTAACATAAATGGTTTTGTTCAACAATGCCAATGCACTCTGGAATAAAGTTTGTAATTTTCATGTTGCATTTACATTTCCTTGTCTGATAAAAAACCATGTGTTACATTTATGATTTATAACATGTTTAACTGCCATAAAATTTATGAATATGCAATATTTCATTGCTAAAGATGATAATGATTAATGATGATCAATCATACAATTAATAGATTCTATAATGCCAAAAGATTTACAATAGGTTTCACACTTTAAGTCTACAAACTATAGATCGCCGCGAAGTATCAAGAATTTCCTTTGTTAATAAACATCTCTCCTCGTCAACATAGATATTCCGTCATACAAACTGAAATTAAGTCGATTTGTTATTAAGTTAATAATTATATAGATGTACTGACATAAGAGCAAATTTGTATAACAACCTTATGTAGATTCAGTAAATTCAATCTCGATCCCGAGTATTGGTCTCGAAACACTGTCTGATGTTTCTTGATTTTTTTACCGTTGTGCTTTCCGGTCGTGGTCGAACACGTGTTGCTTCATTCCTGGCTTCCTGCTAACTGGGTACTTCGGTCAGCCAAGTGTGGTGCACGAACTGTTCAGGACGACATTATTGTTGTGGTGCACGAACTGTTCATGACGACATTATTGCTGACAAGTGGTTCCTCGTAAGAAGTCGCCTAGATAGGTCTAGTAGGGGGAGCCCAAGTAGCAGGGTTGTTTTGACAGGGCATCAGGATATCAGGATAGTGTACAGTCGAAAGAGATAGAATACGTCATGAGTATATACTTACGTAATGTTTTTATAAATCTCGAGCATTGGTGCATACTAGATAATTCTGATTTACAAAACGTCTCAATATAGTGAAAAACTCCTAAATGTTAAGTTACTGAATTGTTGACTTTATCTTCTCTTTCAAGGGCATTAAAGTTAGTTAAATTGAAATCATAGTAGCTAGTTATTAAATTGTAACAGACATATTAGATACTGCATAGTTAATATAATTCGTAAGTGGCTATGCCATATATAACAAAAGAAATCATAGTAGAAAAACAAATTATGTTACCAAACGACCATGTATTATTTATAAATACTATATGTTAATCTCTAGCTATTATAACCAACATTTAACCCCTTTTCGGCTATCAAAGAGTCTCATAAATTTGTAAAACTTTTATGTTCTTTAAAGTATATTTCACTGCAATGAAACTTGGGAATAACAATCGTATGTCCCATAATTGCTAGTGATCACAATGGTTCTAATTATAACACCAAAATTGCTTCTACAATGAAAAAAAATTAATAATAATAAAATTTTGCCAAAGTTTGCAAATTGAGTACGAACAGTGAAAATTATAGACCGTTGCGGGTCAATTTTTTCTCTTCTTTTAGAAGACAACTATTCAGTTTTTCGAATCAACCTACATACCTCAATTGAAAAATAGATTTTTTTCAGTTTGTTATTAGCCTATATTTTGGTAATTACAATACCCTTAAGGAATCCGAGATAATAATAATAAATAAATAAAAAAAGATAATATAACTTACACTCCCTTCGTGTTTGCCGTAATAACAAAAACATCCCCTAAAGTTTCAATAATATTAGTGATACCCCTTGAGGTTTCCACCAACAAATCAAATATGCTCATGTTCCTTTTCTGCCCTTTCTCAACTTTGATCATGACTTTAACCAACTTGTTAAGAATAAAGCATCATTTTTTTATTCAAATTATAAGAAGGATGTCTTTAATATAGAATTATATTTAACATGAATTTCTATAAATTAGTAATATATTTAGTTTTCTAAATAGTACATGTTAAAAATGATAGATATATTAAAATAAAACAAAGATTTTTGTTTTGAAAAAAAAAATGCTAATATTCAAATAATATATTTCTAAAATAAAATAAATTCTGAATATTTATTTCAAAAGTAAATTTTTTTTTTATTTGCTTGTTTCAAAGTTTTATTAACAGCTTAAAAATTAAATTCTCAATATTTACTCAAAAGTATTGTTTTGTTTCCTTTCTCTTTTCTAAATTTTAATTTGAATAAGAAATTGGTTTATTGGGTCTTAACAAGGTGGTCAAAGTTGACCAAGAGTGAACAAAAAAACAATGGGCCTATTTGATATTACTATAAACCCCATTGGATGTCAGGAATATTATTGATATCTTGGGAAAATTTTCTGATATTACCCTCAACCTCAAAATGTTAATATTATCCTTAAAGGAAATGTAAGTAATTACTGTGAGTTATAAAACTTCTTGAAAAGTGTGAAAAACTCTCAAGTATTAATTATAAGGGTAAAATGCATTAAACCCCCAACCTACTGTCCATGTGCGGTTTGTCCCATGACATATAAAAAGTTATAACATCCCCCAACATTTTTAAAAAGTGTGTGAAGTGCCCCCTAAGTAGCTGATCAACTGTCCAATTTGAACACATTTCTACATTTTCGGCCGTTGGATTTGGTCTTAGGGGACAATTTGCACATTTTCAATAGGTTGGGGGTATGTTGCAATTTTTTATAGGTTAGGGGGCAGATCGCACATGAGCAATGGTTGGGGGGTTTGATTCATTTAACCCTAATTATAAACTATAGTATGAAGTGTTTGCGGACACTTACGCTTGCGAAAATGATATTAACTTTTAGATTTACTCAAAGTACGTGTTAAGTATTTTTACCACCAACTTATGCTTCTCGTTGTCTAAGGTAGTGTTTGCAAACTCTCACCAATAAGCATAAGTTCATAAATTAAGTTAAAACTCAAAAAATCACTTCAAGTCATAAGCTGAAGGTGCTTGGAAAACAATCTAAAAGACTAAAAGTTGATTTTTTTTTTTTTTTTGTGATAGAGTGTTTGCAAGAAAAAAGTGATTCAACTCATTTTCTTGTAAATTGATTATAATACCCATGACTTATACATCATTAACATTTAAATGCATTGAGACTAGAAAATATTACAAATTCAAAATGTTGACGTTGCCTCAACTATAAGGGAAAAAAAATATAAATATAATAAGAAGAACTATTTACACTTCACATCCGTATTGTTATTTTTTTGGTAGATTCTTATTTTTTTTGCACTAATGACTTTGATAATTTAATTACGTCAGAAGAATTTTATTAAAAAAATTGTAAGAATGATTTAATTTTTAAAAATATCTATCTAAAAATCAAATTTGATGAATCATTATATAATTACACTCGTCAACATGGTAGGAAAGAGTTTAATCATTAATAAAACTCATTAAAACCATTTCTAGTGTGGTAAGATTTTTTTGTAGTAGAATAAAGACTCCAGATGATTCTTATTAAGGTTTGAGTTTATTAGATATGTTTTGTTATTTGATAACCAAAGATAATGGTATAATTGGATAAGCAAATTTTAATTTATTTTTAATTTACTACCATAAGCACCCCTTTATCAACTTCAAGATTGTGAGAATTTTTAGTTTAAAAAAAGTTCTCAACCCATTGAAGCTAGATTTACAAACATCACCTTAGAAAGAAGCAAAGAAAAGTAGAAGTTTAATAAACTTTGCATCTAATATTCTCATGTAAAAGTTGATTTTAACTGAACCATGTCACTAAATTATGATGACGAAATAAGTTATTCCTAAGACTACTATAAAGTACTTCAAAATTTTCATTTTCTTATTTTAAATAGTTTTTTGGTAACTATTTTAAATACGGTCTACTTTTAATTGAAGTAACTTAAAACAACTATATGCAAAAGCGTAAAAGAACTATTTGCTTAGGATCTCATAAACACATAAACACCCCCAAGTAATGCAATTTATGACGTTTCAAGGCTAGTAATATCACGTGGTCGTGCTATGTGCTACACGGTTACTTTTACATATGCTATTTATAAATGTCTTTTAAATTGTTGGTGGACTCTATATATGTATTATCTTTTTCAGAAATTAGCTTCCGTCAAATTTCGGAAGAAACTTAAACAACTATTTAACAACTCATTAACATGGTAGCTTGGGGTAAAGACGTATCATATTGTAATTTCACGAGGTAAACTTTAATAAGTAAACAAATATTATCTTGATTTATCTTTTCATAAACTTAGTTCTCAGAAGAAATGTGCAAATAGTGTCAATTAAACAGAAAAATATAACTCCACATTTCGATATAATAATATATGGAAATAAATATTAAAGAATTTTTCAGATTCACGTGTTTTTAAAGAGTTATGTGAAGGATGTACTTATATGCATATAGTCTCGAGTGTTTTGTAATATTTATAAGAAAATTTACCATTACTTGTTTTGCATAATTTTGAATTACATTTTCGAAAATTTTATAAAAAAAAGAACCCGTCTTTTGTCACTTTGAACCTCTCTTTTTTCAGAATATCTTCTTAAATATCTTAATACTAAAAGTAGGCAGAGAAGAGTTGGTTGGCCTTCGAAAGTATCGAAAGGAAGATATCACAAATTTGGACTGCAAAATTGTGATTATGGGCACTGTAGTACCTCTAGGTCCTGTCACATATGCTGGAAACTGAGTTTTGTTTGGTTGTGTATGTTTGGACAACAATGTTTAAGAAAAATGGGTCTTCTTTTGTTTCTTTTATCGACTTTTCTTACGTGTATTTACTCACTTCCTCTCATTTTTTATCTACAATGGTTGGTCACTATTTTTTTCCTTACCTGCTACAGTACCACCAAAACCCTAATGTTAGATAGATTAGTAGCTGACTCTAAATTGGGAAAATAGTATTAAAAAAATAAATATAGCTACAATTGCAATTTAAAGATATTTTGTGCCACTTTGTCCAGAGTCAAAAAAGAAGATATTTTGTGCCACTTAGTCCAGAATTATCCCATGACTATGGGGAAATTCTATATAAGCTGTTTGCGATACATGGCAATTGATGTAAGAATCGGAAGAAGATATTACCTTGGTGTTATGTAAATTGACAAATTATATACTCTTATAAAAAGGTTTATTCCTGGTTCAAATTTCGGTCTAGAAAATATATTCATTCCGCAGATTTTAAAAAAAGTATATTTTTTGTTTTCACATTTTAAATCATGAAAAATAAAAAATTAAGTTAGAATTTAAATTTAAAAAATGTATATGTTTATAATAATTCATGTACTTCAAATTGTAATACACACAATTTAGAAAAAAAACTATAATTGAATTTGAACTTAAGAAAGAAATAAGAAAGACCAATGATATTTGATTATACAATTAAGAGTGCTACTTTTTTGAATTCACGTAGTTTTATATATGGGGTAATTTGCCAATTTGCCATCATGTGTATTGTGTAATTTGCTTGTATATAATTATAAACTACATTTTCCCATTCTTTGGAGCTCGGATTATCTGATTTATTAATTTTGTTTGCGAATTTAGAAGGGCTAAGATATTTCCTAATCCGCGAGATCTCAACTTTAGATTAATATACATAATCTATTATGTTGATAAAATAAATTAATTTATTGGGTTTGATCAAAAAGAAAAAAACAAAATTAATTTCTTGAGATGAGCTCATAAGTATCAGTTCTGGTTTAAAATCCGAAGGCAAAAGTCCATTTGGTAAGATGGGCTTATATTGAGGGAGCCCGGCCTTACACAACTACCTGTTAAATTGTTTTCGATTTCTTTGAACTCTTCATGGGCTCATTCGGGGCTGTTTCTATTTTAAAAATTATGATCCCATCATCGAAGTTCAAAATTTTTAACACATAATTGTGAGATTTCCCATTAAATGCATTTCAGTTTTCAAATACATTGTATACGATCGTCCGTCGCGCTATCATTGAATTTACGCTACATGTAGTAATTATAAGATGCCAAATAGTTATTTAATGTTTAACTACTCAACACATCATTAATTTTCATCATATATTATATACTTGTGTTATAAATTCAATGACGACAGAGGATGATCACATTATCTAGTACCAAAATTTTGAACTCGTTTCCAATTTCAATCAAAATCAGAAAGCAATGCTAGTAAAACTACGGGAATTAAAGTAAAGCTTTAATTACGCACAAAATCTATATTTAATTTGGCAATAACGCAATTATCATCGTTTAACACAAAACACACAGTAGGGGTTTGTTCGCTTGCGAGATAGATAAAATACTGGACTTAGAACACTGGTTTCGGAAATATTAAATGCTTAATTGTTTAGTAATTGAACTATTTACAAAATATTTAAATATTTTCTATTATGTTTTATTAGTTTTTTTTAGGTCTTAATTCTTTGGAATAAATAATAGATAAAAATTGAGATCTAGAACAATGCATAATTTTCATGAATGATTGAGTCAGTATGTACATTCATAGTTATATTTGATTAGGATATATATAAGCTTATCATGCAGTCTCATTCTTAACTTTTGATTCGTGAATCTTAATTAAGATCCTCATGACCAATATGACCCCTCTCCTTCAATTAAATCAGACATAAACATATTGACAAATTCAATTAGTTGGACATGAAAAACACATATATCAGACATGTCATTATAAAAGAAAATAGGGTTAATTTCATCCACCTCCCCTGAGGTTTCTTCTCTCTCTACCCACCTCTCCTCTAGTTTGGATTTTTTCCATCCACCTCCCCTGGGTTGGTTGACTATTAGTCAACAACTTTATTTAGGGGTGAAAGTGTCACTTGATAAAAAAACAAAAATAAACTATTTAATTGTTATTCCACACTACAAGCAAATCACTTAGTAAAATTAAGAATTATTAATATACAATTTTGGAAGACAAATATTATATGAAAAAATTGTATTTTGATTATTATGTATTTGTAGTAACATGCATATTCATTGCAAGCAAAACATAAACATAATATTATTTGGGGTTACCTCAATATGGAAAAATAAGAAGAAAATAATTAGGTTCATTTCACTTAATAATTCAATAATTAATATATCTTGTATTTTTATGAATTAACTAGTTAAAAGTCATTGAATCATACATTTATATTAAAAAAAATTATATTGTTTACAAGAAATATGAACTATTGAGTCGTTATTTATATGAATAATTTTATAATTACTAATATATAGTATCCAATTAAAAATATTAAACAAAAGAATGTTATATTTAAATAATTATATCGTGGAAACGATATACATGAGATTTAGTTATGTTTAGCCCCGATTTTATAGGAGTACAATCCTATTTGCTACTTAGTTAGTTGAAAGGTGCTTATGTTTTTCTTTCTTTATTTTTCTTAAATTAATCATTGTTTGAATTCGATTATCGTCTACATAACCATGAATCTATTTCTTTTCTTCTTAATTTTATGTTGAGGTAAGCCCAAGATACATTTATACATTTGCTATATTTATGTTTGGTTGCAATTAATATTTATATTATTACTAAAATTTAGTTATTTAAATACATCTAATATTGCACATTAGTAATTGTTAATTTATTAAGTTATTTGGTTGTGTTGTGAATAGATATTGAATAGTTACATTATTTTTGTATTAGTTGACACTTTTAACCCCATTTTAAACTATTGACTAACAATCAACTAAAGGAGGAGAGGTGGATAGAAAAAATGAAACTAGAGGGAAGGTGGATGAAGAGAGAAGAAACCTCAGAAAGGTCAATAGAATTTGCCAAAATACAATACAAAAACAGTAACCATGTAAAGGTTTCAAATCTCAAAAGCCTCGTGTCGTTTGTATCTTCTCGTTCAAGTCATTTTCAGCAGCCGCAATTGGAGCCAGTTGCAGGAGCCCAATTCTGGTTACCAGCTTATTGCCAAATTGTTAGATTAGTTAATAATTTGTGGGCTTAAAAGCCAACCAAACAAGGATTAGCTGTACGTAGCCATTTGCCACTAGAAAAATCAACGCACTCATAATTGATGTCACCTCCACGGAGTAGTTCCCTTTCAATTGTCTGGCCGACTTACAAAAATTAAAATATTCATGTTCGAATTATATAAGGTTGGAGCAAATAATGATTGTCAGTTTCATGTAACAAATTTTGGACCAAAAGGTTCGGTTCTATTTTAAACGACTTTAGGCCTTTTGGATACCTAACAAGTTCCGTTATTGATAATAATTGTTAGAGGTGTATTTGTTGCTATAATTAATTGCGTTTTTCTAAGTCGAGAGTTGCAGTTTTACATTTGTACCATTTCTAAGTCGAAATATATAAATTCATAGTTCATATAGTCAATAGATTTACAAAAACTTAATGGTCTGGCATTCCGTAAAATCAAAGATATTATTTTGTAACTGTATATGTATATAAGTATGAAAACGGGGAAAATGCATAAAACCCTCTTGTAGTTTTGAAAACTTGCACAAAACCTCTTTGTGGTTTGTTAATTGTCTAAAACCCCCTTGTGGTTTCATAAACTTTTGCACAAAAACCCCTTGTGGTTTCATGAAAAGGGGATTTTATGCAGAGTTTATGAAACCAGAAAGAGTTTTAGACAACTAACAAATCACAAAGGAATTTCGTACAGATTTTCGAAACCACAAGTAGAATTTAGGTTGATTTCCCTATGAAAACATATCATTCACATTGTTAGAATTTTACCATCTTATTAAATTGTTATTGTGGTGTCAGATAGATCTAGCAAGCTGGATTTAGAGTGCCGTCTAACAAAGACATCATTTCCCAGTTTGTACGGTTAAAAAATCTCAGGTCCAATTAAAATATTTTCTGGGAGAAATTTATTAGTATATGCTATATTGAATACTATTGTCATGTTTTTAGTTCTGAGTAGTTATTAAAATAATGTAGTACCGACGTCTTGCAGAAACAATCAGAAGAATACTGTAAGGTCAATTCGAATTAAATATACTTTTATCCAAAGAAGACAACTTCCTAAAAGGTGTACTGGCCATGGCGCCGAATGGACTTTTTGCTGTTACCAAAATAATAATAAAAAATGACCTTTTGCTACTAATTAAAATGACTTTTTAGCACTTTCTTCACTTCTATAACTTTTACGATATAATGTTCTAACTTTAATTTGCATGTCCAACTTATTCCGGAATTCGGACAGCACTAATCGTGATACAAATATAATACGAACGGTATTTATAAGTAACTATTAAAATGTCTAGCTACAAATATACATCGATGAATACTTAATTATGGGAACCATTTAAATATCCTAAATATATAGACATCATCATGGTCTATGAAGATGTCAAGATTATGGTCCTAAATTGCACGTTTGGACTTTTGACATCACATGAATATATACACCTTTAGTTTGATGTTATTTTTGTTGGTTATATTGTGGGTACAAATGAAGTAAGGAGAATTACCAAATATATATATATATATATATATATATAAAAGAAGAAAAGGAATGATGTAAAGAGATCGTGTATCCTACATTAATTGGGAGAAGCCAAATTAAAGTTAAAGCATAGTTGCAAGTGTCAATTTAAGGGTTTAAACTTTAATATTTTTGGTTGAATTATTTTTTATATAGCCTGAACTCGCAGTCACTATGTACCTTTAAGTTGTGCAATACTGGATATACCCAGATTTTGTATTTCTTAATTTTAGAAAATTTCAAAATAAACTAAAATCTTGTATTTGTATTTGTTATTGTTGTTTCTTTATTTGATTCCAACTAGATCTAAAATTTGGAACCATTTGAATGCATTCATTAGGAACTGATGACTTTATTTTCTGTAAATAAGAGTTAGGGAACATTATATTCTCATCTTAAAATCTTTTTTTGGCTCAGTTGAATTTTACAAACCTTATCATATTAAATATGTTGGCTTTTTGTTGCTAAATTTTTTAAAGGGTTTTTGGCAGTTTACCTCCCTGTGTTATGTCAAATTGGCAAATTACCTCCCTGTGAAAAATAAATAGGCAAATTACCTCCCTGTGATTTTAAAATTTGGCACACCACCTCCGGTAACTTTTTTAGTGTATTTTTATACTTAATGACCAAAATACCCTTGTTATTTTTAATATTTTCGTTTCTGTAATTTCAAATTTGATTATAACATTTCTTTAAAAGATTATAAGTAAAAGTATGAAAAATATTATAAAAACATACATATTACAAAATCATAACTTATTTATAAATTTTAGTTTTAATTTTTGCATTTTTAACAACTTAAAATATTAGACCAAAAATTTACATAGTTTTTTTGAGAAATAAAGGGTATAATTGTCTTTTTAGCCTAAAAAACCATTCGCACTCTCAAAATTGAGCAAGTGAACTACACATCCCTATATAAAGAGGTAATTTGCCAAATCTTGAAATCACAGGGGGTAATTTGCCTATTTATTTTTTACAGGAAGGTAATTTGCCAAATTAGCATAACACAGGGAAGTAAATTGCCAAATCCTCTTTTTTAAATTAAAAACATCGCCTTTAAGACATTAAATTTACGCCTCGCAAGTCGCAACAATATTTTATTTTCTCCTATATTCAAACCAACATGATGCATATTTGTTTTAATTATGGATTAAATGTGGCAAAGGGAAACGGATGTTTCATTTTCTGTTTAAGTTGATTGTGTGTGCAGAGACTAGTTAGCGTATGTTGCAAACTTTTGAGACAAGTCCAGTTAAGATGTACGAAGCTCAAGTCTAGTTTAACACCTTGATATGATGTGTTATTATATATGTTAATATCTCCATCATGACTTTCAATTAAAAAGTCGGCAGCATCATTCATATCATAAACTGGATTTGGAAAGAATGTACCACCCTATTTTTCACCTGCGGGCACAATTGGCCACACCAAACCATTAAACTAATAATACAGAGACCTGGATTTAATATGTGACGACATTGGTCACAAATACAAATGATCAATTATATTTCCTATTATGACGTGTTTGGTTAGACATTTAACCCCCAATTAAATACATCATTGGGGTGTAGATACGATAACGTACAACTGATAGACAAACGTGTAATCGATAAAAGAAAACTGAAATCCATCAAAAACTAGAATAAAATTTTGTTTTTTTTGAACTACAAATATCAAAGACTGATAAGTGTTAACAATAATAATAATTAGAGCACTTATAGTTCCAAAAGAAACCCTAATACGAATAAAAAAAATAAAATAGAAAAATAGGAGAAATCCTCAACTAAAGCGACATAATACTATAATGCAACGCAACTGTCTAAAAACATCCTACTTTGGGCCTAAAACACGCTACATGTAGTCAAAAACTAAAAAACGTTCGATTTAATATCTTATGAGCCCAAAATGAATCACAGAGTTAAAAGTTACAGTGATTTTCACGCATCCTTTTTTTTATTACAAAAATCTTTAAAATTTAGGATATCTTATCCTACATCCACGACTTTAGTTTCTAATATAAGGAGTAAAATTCAAAGCATTGATCTCAGGAACTTACGTAATTGTCGAATTACGAGTTGGAGGCCCTCCCTGCCAACAACTATAATCGACCAACAATTATATCAAAGAAAAAACAATCGGAAGTTAGGTCAAGCAAATGAGCAAATTTTAATTCACAACTTGAAGTCATGTTCGAAGTAATGGGTCATTTTTTTTAACCCATATTATATCGGGTCATGAAACGATGAACAAGCAAGCGCATATTTGACATCCACTGATTTTGTCAGCACTAAATATTTTTTGCTCACTAGTAACATTTTTAAGTGGGTGATAACGGGATTTGAATCAATGACATCTTTTTTGGCTATAACTTTTTCTTTCTTATTTTTGAAATATTCCGAGCTTTGATACTTTATTAAATTATTTTCTTATATATTTGAAAGTCCGAATTCGACATCTAATGGCATTGCTTTATTTTCAAAGGAGATAGAGTTCATCACCCATAAATAATTATTTTGTATTTTATATGTTGTTATACAGGTTGCATATCTTATTAGTTTAAATACAAATAGTCAAATACGAATGAATATATTTACTCTTTGTATTGTTTATACTGTCTTTTAAACATTATATGCATTTAGAAGTATGTTGTCGAATTACAAAATAATCATATATCGCTTTTGTACTGGTGAATCTAAAGATTTTTGTATTTTTCCTTTATATTTAATTTATTTACATTTTTGTACTGGTGAATCTAGATTGCTGAAACTTGAATATTAAAGTTCGGATATGCATTGAGTCTTTAATACTTATTAATTGGTTTGTTAGAATTACAAAGATACCCAGTTTACAACACATGTTTAATAACGTGCAAATAATAATATCTACAATTCTACATGCATACCACTTGATTAAGAATATAACTAGGGAAATTTAAAGTAATTTATCTTCCTGATATCATTGCTGTAGAAACAGAAACCCTCAATTTGCTAAAAGTCTGTTAATAATTATTGGCCTTTAACTAAAAGAAGTGCATGATTTGGTCGACGTGATTCCTTGTATGGTGCATGTCGTGGACGCTATTACTTATTCGCGTTTAGACATGTCATATAATTCACAAGCTAATTACCGACTTTCTGATGTCCATTGGTAAAGACATTAATATGTATGCAAGCTATGTAATTATGAATGTTAAGGTTACGACTTTATACTAAGTGCACTTTAATCATCAATTACTCTTAAAAAAGTGCACTTTTGATCGATGTTCCCTTAAGAGTTTTTCACGTGTTATAATAAATTCACAACAAACAATATGTGGGGTCTAATCTAAGAAGTGGTTAACTTAAATGTTCTTGTCGATATCCGGAAATTGGGATATGATAAATTGATAATTAAGTACGGGCCAATAAGACTGATTTAAGTTAAACTTGTAGATATATATTGAGGGCTCAATATCAAACAGTAATGCTCACATATCAAAATTCTTATTTTAGTATATATTAAGGTTGGCTAAATATTAGACTGTTTTACACATTTTCAAGAATTTTACGATATGTTTCGCAAAGTTATATCATTAAAATAGTTATTGCAACGAACTTAAGAAATATTAGATATTTTGTTTCTACTAAGTAAGAAGTGAAATTATTTAGATATTTAAGAGGATCTAGTTGAAGACTTTGATCCATGATAAGGGCACTAAGTAAGTAAAAGTTGCGCATGAGTAAAGTTATGTTGAATGATAGGTGTCCTCTATAATTTAAAAAAGAAAAATATGCCAAAATGTTCTTTTCTCCGTAATATTAAGCGGATGAGGAATTAACACTAATTTTAGCTAAGAGCTCATTTGTTTCTTGAATTTTTGTTGTATGTTTCTTAAAATGTCATTCTCACTCTTAATTTTCAAACTGAAATTTTGAAGATTGGGATGAAATTGAAGGAAAAATGTTGTTTTACTTAAAATAGAAAATATCAAGGTTAGATCGACGTGAGTTCTCAACCGAACTTATTGGCAAAGATAATCAACTAGTTAAGTTGAACATGGTACTTAGGTAGTGTTTGCAAATGCTGATAAAAAGAGCTTGTTTAATATTTTTTGCTTAACGTCATTTTAAGTGACTTTTAATAAAAAGTTGGAAGCGTTTGCGAATATTTTTTAAAAGTTACTTAAATCATTAATTAGGTGTTTGCAAAAATTAATAAGAAGTAAATTTTCTATTTAAAGACCTTTCAAAAATAACATAATTCCAAAAGCATGGGGAAGCACCCCTGGGCATGCTTTTGCGGCTTGTGCTTTTTCTGACTTTTTTTTAGACAAGCAGAAGCAAAAGTGAGCATTCCAAACACTAAAAATGTGCTTTTGCGGCTGCAAAAGCCAGCAAGCTCCTTTTATAAGCATTTGCAAACACCACCTTACTCCGATTAAAAAAATTTAAGGAATATTTATCTTTTTAATAACACAAGGCACGTCGCAACGCTTGGTATGGGATATAAAGTTTAGTGATTTTTGGCCAAAACTTAATAACTATACAAATATGAAAAATCATCGTATTTTAGATGTAAATTGGAGAGAATAATATACATATATTATTAAAAGAGACAAGTAGCAATAAGTTTAATGTTTTAATTAAGTTTCCAAAGATTCAGCTAATCATTGGCATATTAAAAGGAAAATAAATGTATTACAAATATAAGAGGGGTATAGTAGTAAACATAAAAAAATTGCTCTATATTGAGGGATTTTGCTCTGCATATATCATCTCCCTTTTTTCATAGGTAAAAGTTAACAATTTTGTTGGAATACTACATGATTTTAGGTATTTCTATGACGATATCATTGTTGGATATATATTGTAAAGGTATCACGGGATATTAATTTAGCATATATATATATATATATATATATATATATATATATATATATATATATATATAATGTTTTTCTTCACCCAACAACTTTTTCACTATTCTCTTGTTTGGATCTTGAAAAATAGAAATATAAAAGGACATATATAGAAAAGGTTCGGATACCTGTCCAAATATTTTCCAATATCGATTCACTCGCTAGATATTTTATTATATCAAACTTATGTTACTCAAACACATAATATCATAGACATACTTTTACAATGTCATGTTCCAGCTCATCAAGTACGAAAAATACACCAATATTATTTTCTGGTCAAAATTTTACTAAAATGTTAATTTTGGAATTGGGGGATGTTAATGATTGACCAATGATACTGATAAGATGACATTAGTGTCACCTATAATTGATGAAAGAAAGATTAGCCATTGTTGTGGATATCTGCAAACAGAAAAAGAAAAAAAGGAAGAAATTCTATGAGACAATGGTGTCACAATATTTGTGTTACCCACGGAAATGGTGCCAATAATTGCAAGAAAGTTTTCTATTTTTCTAACTACTAACTACCTCATAGATTAAAATCTTGCTATGAATTATGTACAAGTGTGATCGTAAATGCCACGACGACACAATGCACACTATTTCCAAATTGGAGCAAATTTGAATTTTGCCACATAAGCCACAACTAATAATTTAATATAATATTGATATTTAGAAGCTTTTCTCCATATTGACTTCCTCTTTGCTATTGAAAACTCAACCCATGATTGGCAACGCCGCAACAAAGAAGGTCTTCGGTCTTTACCATGGTGGAAATTGGACATATGGAAAATGATTTGGGTCAAATTAATTTGTGGGCTATTATTATATATATATACACACACATATTCTATCAACAAAATTTTTTGCAGGTCATTATCGAATAAATTTGACAAATCCATTTGTGGGCTATCATATATACTTTCTGTCAAAAAATATTTCGTTGGTCAATTACATACTTGAGTCTAAAACTTATTGTAATTTTAACTCAAATAACACCAAATCAATGATAAAAACATTAGATTTATCACGATTACGTCCAAGTTGAATTTAGCCAAGTTTGACAATTCACACCTTAAGTTAAACCAAATCCAAAATCGTAATTAAACAGATTCCTAGTCTTCAACAATTGTACCCAAATTTCTTGCAAGAAATTGTATTGTTCTTCGTCTATTACCGTACTTACAAATGCGGGATCAATCACGGAAGAAAGGATTATACTATATAATTAACTTTTTATTATATAAATAATAACTCGTAAGTAATATTTAATAAAATAATAGTTAAATACCGCCCCTACACACGATTGAAGACATTACACAATAAAGGTTTAGAAGTTCACTATTGAATAACTAACCCCTTCATAATTAAATTAAGACTACTTTTATAGCGGGGATTAACTCATAAATAACTCTGACCAATTACCAAAAAGAAAAATCTCAAAACATTGACTGCTCGTAATAATAGTAAACGTAGCACCAAGACTAACCCATGATTACCAAATCTCCAACGAAAAATAAATAATTAAATTACACAATAAAAAAATTATGGAAACTATTATTAAAACTTACAAAAGCCAAAAAAGCCCAAAGGCCTTGTTGTATATATACGTACGTTACAATCCAACTTGAGCAAAAAATTTCTCACTTCTCTCACTCTTCTTTTTTTTCGTCTCTCTCTATATCTCTTTCTCTCCGTAGGTACCTATAAAACTTATAAATATTATAAATTAAATATATACACATCATCACAATTTATTTATTTATATATATATCTATCTCTTCTTCGATAGATTTATTGATTTTTGTCTCAAAAATCAAAAATTTTAAGGTTTTTTTTTTTGTTTATTAGAACAATTTGTTTTAGATCAGAAGATATGGTTGAAACGCGGCGGAGTTCTTCTTCCTCCAAGCGCCCTCTCACTACTCCATCATCGTCTCAGCGTAACGGAAAAAGATCTAAGGTTAGGGTTTTGATTTTTTATTTTTTATTTTTTTTCGTTTTTTTTCGTTCGATTGTTGATTTAATTGTGTGATTTTGTTCATGATTATGCCGTCTTTTGATTTTGCTCTTTTCTATAATTGATTTATTGTTATTTACTGTTTTTTTCTTGATTTTAATTTTGAAAATTGATGATCTTTACTATTAAACTGATGTGTTGTGGTGCCGGTTTTGGTGCATTGGCGGTGCATGCAGGCGGCGGAGGCATCTTCTTCGTCTACTAAGAATTCGCCTGCGGTGGAGGAAGTGGTTGGCGCCGCCGCGGCGGAGAAAGAATTAGAGGCTGGATCGGCTGATCTTGCTAATGGCGGCGGGGATAAGAAGAGCGGTGCAGCGGAGAAAGCGCCCAGGGGAGCGGTGGAAGGTGAGAATTTGGTGTGATCTTATTGCTATGCATGTGTTTTGACTTTATTGAATTTGGGGCTTTTTTTTGGTTTTGTTTACAATCTGTCAGCATTAATGTTTTGTTGTTGTTAATCTTTGGAGCGAATGCAGGTGATTCTACGGCTGATGTGGAGAAAGGAAAGTCGAGTGGTGGCCCATCGGTGAACCGGGGGAAGAAGCGGCAATTGAGATCTAATGCTGAGCTTGCATGGGGGAAACTTCTTTCCCAGTGTTCGCAGGTTGGCTGATAAGAGATAACAGTAGCTGAATTTTTAATTAGATTGTTATGTGCTTAGCTTTTTCGACTTCTGATTAATGTTGGAGTAGGTAATTTTTTTGCTAAAACGAGTACTTGTTGTAACAAGTGATTCTTTCACTTACTCGGTGATTATGTTTTATGGGTATATGTGACCTTGGTTTGTGGATGTATTGAAGAATGATAGTTGAAGAAGGTGGAGGGGACTCTAGGGAGGGAAAAGAGAAGTGTGGGTTAGTGGGGGAGTGAGAGGGTCGTTTCTTAGCTATGCATACGTCTTTGCTACTTGCACCAACGAGTGAGATAGTGAGCATTTGCTTGTTTATTAAGCTGCATTACCCTCTTATTTCCCGATCAGATAGACACCTATTTAACTTAATGTTGAAATTCTCCTTTCCAGAATCCCCATGTTGTTATGCGGCAACCAACTTTCACTGTTGGTCAAGGCAGTAAATATGACTTGTCTGTGGAAGATCAAACAGTTGGTAGATCTTTGTGTTGTCTGAAGCACATGGAGTCAGAGGTAATTTTGGGGTTTCTTGCCTTCTGTTTCTTTTGTTTTCATCACCGTACTCAATCACATTGGTGTTTCTGTTCAGAAATTCACCGATTCTATGCCTGATTTTGTGTTATTGCTTCTCAACCACTCAGGGAGGAGAGTCGGTGACATTGCTTGAAATCACTGGAAAAAAAGGAGCTGTCCAAGTTAATGGCAAGTTTTACTCCAAAGATACCACCATTGCTTTGAATGGAGGCGATGAAGTGGTTTTTAGCTCATCTGGCAGACATGCTTATGTATCCTTTCGCCCACATAGTTGCTTTTTCTGTTTATTTCTTTCTCATTTGTTCTATTTGTCAGTGCTACAATTTGATTTGGCATATGCCCTGGACAGGTTATAATTCTTCTATTTTATTAGAAATACTTAGATTTCCTTGACACTGTTAGATCTTCCAAAAACTTACCAATACTGATGCGTCTGCTGTGGGTGTGCCACCTTCAGTAAGCATATTAGAGGCTGATGGTGGATCCTTAAAGGGAGTACATATTGAGGCAAGGTCCAGAGACCCTTCTGCTCTCGCTGTTGCATCAACTCTTGCATCATTGTCACATCTCGATGATGAATTATCTCTATTGCCTCCGTCATCTCAGAATGATGAAGAGGCCCAACCAGGTTCTGAATTGCCAACTTTCCCATCTGCTTCTGAAGCGTCGGACAATCCTGGGGCTGATGCTGAAGTGAAGGATGTGCATGACCACAATGATGGCGCTACTGAATCAGTTGTTGAGAAGAGTGGTGTTCCATCTCCTGGTGTCGCCACTGAGAATCTTGAGGCCGAGAGTGGGAAGATGGTCGCTGAAAACAATGACTTGAGGCCATTTTCGCAGATTATAGCTGGTTCAACAGCTCCTGAGTTTGATATGAGTGGCAGTATATCTAGAATTCATGAAGAGCATAGAGGAGTTGGTGATCGGCAGAAGGATTCTGACCCTTCTGTTTCTTTATTATCTAGACGTCAAGCATTCAAAGATGGTTTGAGACAAGGATTACTTGATTGCAAAAGTATTGATGTCTCATTTGAGAATTTTCCTTATTATCTGAGGTAAACTTTCAAGTTTCAGAAGGCACCTTACTGTTTCATACTTTCTCTTTTATTATCATCATCACTGGAACCCACTCAATACTTAATGGAATATTGAAAAACTGAATGTTTTTTGTTGAAGTAGCAAATTGTTACTTCTTCCTATTATTTATAATATCAAATGTTTGTTGGTGGAAGGCTGAGTCAAAAGTTTTATGGCCACAAAAGTGCAGTAGCAAGTACATCTTAGTAAGTTAAAAGTGTGCCTTAGTTTTTCTGAAAATATTTATTTCTTGCTGATGCTTATCTGTGACCAGATTTTGTTGTTCTTAGATGCGTAGACAATATTTTTGCATCATGATCTATGTATGCATGCTAATTATATAAAAGAACGTGCATATGACACATGATATTAATGGAAACTTTGTGCAAGATGTGGGCCATTTACATGCTTAATTATTTGCATTTTCTCTTCTATTTCAACGTAACTATAAGAGATACACTATACATAATAAAACTAACATAATGATCACTCTGCCAGTCAAAGTCTTCACCTCGTCGAGTGCTTTATGTGGGGGTTTGTTTGTTTCAGAGTATTGCATTTCTGTTTCTCATTCACTTGACATATTCTTGAGTGTTTTTACAGTGAGACCACCAAGAACATTCTTATTGCTTCAACATTTATACATTTGAAGTGTAAAGAATTTGCAAAGTTTACATCCGATCTCCCTACAGTTTGTCCAAGAATCTTGTTGTCTGGTCCTGCAGGTATAGCTCCATATTTCCGTTTAATTTATGTTAATACTTTAATCTCGCTTTTCCTTCCTGTTATTTAGCATTGAAGTTATTTCTTTTTCTTCATAGGTTCAGAAATATACCAGGAAACATTGGCCAAAGCACTTGCGAAGCATTATGGTGCAAAACTCCTATCAGTTGATACGTTAATACTACCTGGTGTAAGCTTCTACCATATTTCTTTTTTTTCTTGTTTAATTTGTGCATTATATTCTTGTGTAAACTATATTTCACTTTCTATCTAATTAAAATTCATAATTTCTTAGGGACCAACGACAAAGGAAGCTGATTCTGCAAAAGAAAGTTCAAAGCCTGAGAGAGCCAGTGTATTTGCTAAACGTACTGCTGCTGCTCTACATTTTAAGAAACCTGCGTCAAGTGTAGATGCTGATATTACTGGTGGTTCTACTATAAGCTCTCATGCTCAGCCGAAGCAGGAAGCATCTACCGCGTCATCAAAAAACTATACTTTCAAAAAAGGCACTGCTTTTGAATCTTTTCTTTCTGCCTTGTGTTTCGGGTTCAAAACTTGTTGTATGTTGACTGATTTCGTCGTTGTTTTTGCAGGTGACAGAGTGAAATATGTGGTTTCATCAGGGCCTTCTCCTACTCAAACTCCAATCAGGTATTGTTCAATGCTAGTTTGGTGTTGAGATATTTGGTGTTTCTTTTATCTCTTACTCGTAAAATGTTTGGTATAAGTAAACTTAATAGTCTGTATGATAGTGCCACCAGTATGCTGAACTTGCTGAATGCTTCAACCTGCCTATTGGTATTAGTGATGCTGGTAATGGCAGGGATGTAAGCTTTCTAGGGCTCCAGTTCTCTGGTTATTGTTTCATTTGTTTCTGAGATAAAGCAATTAAGGGTTCTGTCATCTTTGATCCACCCCCTCTCCCCTCAAGAAAAGATATTTGCTTCTTCAGTAAGCAAGCACCAGCTCCTATATGCGGAGGTGATGATGCTTGAGAAGTTCCTTGTGTGTTTTCTTATGTGACGAAGCATTAGTTCCATTCAGCCAACAGCTTGTCAGTGTCTCAGTTTGGCGTTAGGCCTTTATTTACATCTGGTTTTATTGGTGTTAGTGATGCTGGTAATGGCAGGGATGTAAGTATTCTAGGGGCTCCAGTTGTCTGATAATTTTTTCGTTTGTTGCTTAAATAAAGCAACTAATGGTTCTATCATCTTTGATCCCCTCCCCATCAAAGAAAAAGAATTTTGCTTCTCCTTCAGTAAGCAAGTACCAGCTCCTGTATGCGGAAGTGATGATGTTCATATGTGAATAGTAGAACTGACAACAGGTTCCTTGTGTGTTTGTTTATGTGACGAAGCATTAGTTTTTATTCAACCAATAACTTATCAGTGTCTCAGTTTGGCGTTAGGCCGTTATTTATATCTGGCCCTTATTAGTAGTAGTGATTCTTGTAATGGCATAGATGAAAGCTTTGTAGGGGCTCATGGTCCTGTCATCTTTGATTCCCCCCCCCCCCCCCCCCCCCCCCCCGCTTCTTCCAGTAAGCAAGTACCAGCTCCTGTATGCGGAGTGATGATGTTCACATGTGATTAGTAGAACTGACTACAAGTTCCTTGTATTTGTGTGTGTTTATGTTTATGTGACGGGATTAGTTTTTTTTCAACCAACAGCTTATCAGTGCCTCAGTTCTGGAACATTCTTGTACACAGTCATAGAGTCTCTCTCTCTCTCTCTCCAAAAGGTGGTTTGAAATTGATAGTGTCTACGGCAGACCTTGGGACCGTCTATTCAGGTCACCACATCTGTTTTCTATTTGGAGTTATGTTAGAAATATGTCTAGAAGGAGAGAATATCACACACTCTGATACTTGAAAACCTTTTGAACTTGCGACGTATTCCTTCACCAAACGTGTGATAGGATTTTGACGCAAAGAAGGTAGCTACTCATTCTTCAGAACTAATTATGCATACTGGAGGTAGGCGGGACATTCTAAAATAGTTGTTAGTTGCAGGATCTGTCATAGAATGGTTAATGAGAGGATTCTTTTGACCTGGTTTCTTTTGGTTAGACCTCTAAGAATTTTCATCTATAATTTTCAGCTCTTAGACCTCCAAGACCTGCATACTGTTGTTCTTTTTGTTAGTTATTACATCCTCTGCTGGCATCCTCTGCGGAAACTCGATTGATATTGTTACCTACTGCACTCAAGTATTTGGATATTTTAATTGCGAGGATAGCATTGCTTTTGCCAAAGACAGAGGCCTTTGGATGCAGCCTATGTTTCTTGCTGAGATCTGCTCACCAGGGTTCAGAAGTTCTGCATAGTAATGCGCCTTGCGTGCTATTTCCACAGCACGAGGCGCGTGCCTTCCCACTCTTCCTTTTAGATATGAAGTTTTGTGGTTTATGTCTTGGCTCTTATCTTGATAGCTGGTTCGTCATGTGGCTCACTGGTGCTTCTCTGTCTTCATGCGGTGAGCCACTCCACTTGTCCACTCTCTTCAAAGCTGACCGATTCTTGTTTCTCCACGGGTGACTCCCACTTCTCTCTGGTTCCCATATTTCTATTTCTGGATTTACTTCCTTTTTTCCCTCCCTGTATCTGGCTTTACTTATATTATTGTTACTTCATTTTTTTTCTTTTTTTTTTTTTCATTTATCTTTCCTCCCTTTTTTTTGGCTTTACTTTCCTTTTCTTCTTTTCTGTATTTTTTTTGTTAAAATTTAATATAAAAAATGTACGAAAACATTTTAGTCCCATCTAGATTACACGATGATATTTATTTTGATTTGTTTTTTTTATTTTTTATTTTTGAGAGTTTTGATAATATTCTCTTTTGCTTTGTTGGACATGATCTTTTGACGATTTGCTCGACTTCTGTATTTATGTGCAATTACATGGTGAATGTGGAATAATCAATTCAATTTGGTACTGGACTTCCATCTCTTTGATTTAGTTATTTATGCTTCCGACTATAGAAATAAACGCATTGAGGGTAAGCAATGAAAATTATGTATTCATGTGCTTGATTTCAATAAAGTGTGATCTAAGCATTAGCTGGAAAGTTTGTTGCTTTGATGTGCTCTGGGCCCTTTAAAAATTTTCTCTGATGTATCAGATTTAAATTTTTTTCCTAATTCAAAACATAGTTTTGGGTTTCCCACTGATCTCTGTTAGTGTTAACTTGTAATTGGTACCCTTAGATTGCATTAGGGATCATTTCTGGCTGGAATGAGTATTATATGCCACTGTGGTGTTTGTTTATGTCCACTGCCATAGTTTGTAGTTTTGGGCTCACCAATTGAATACTTGCTCATTGTATGGATGAATATATGATGAAGGTTTATAAAGTTCTGTGGACTGTGGTTATTCTCTTGCCACATTGATGCGCTTGCTGTCAATGGCTGCTGTTAGGTCTTGGCATTCCCAGAATTGTCGTAATTCTTTAAGTATTAGATAGGCGTGGTTGTTTTGCTATGAGTAGCTCCATATAATAATTACTGACGAGTAGCTGGAGGTGGGTTTGGCAATTTCTTCCATCATTTTCTTCTCCACATTTCTGCATTATTTTTCTTGGCATATGATTATCTACGAAGTCGTTGATGACTTGGTTTAGTAGTACACTAGTTGCTAGTGAATTATTGTGTGTGTGTGTGTGTGTATCATATTGATGTGTCTATCTCTATGTATATGGATATACTGTATGTGCTTGTATGATGCTTATAACATATGTTTTGTGCAGGGGTCCAACTCATGGTTATAAGGGAAAGGTTGTTCTTGCTTTTGAGGAAAATGGCTCGTCCAAAATTGGGGTTAGATTTGATAGAACAGTTCCAGAAGGTAATGATCTTGGGGGTCTCTGTGAAGAAGATCATGGTTTCTTTTGTGCTGGTAATTGTTTTGACTTCTTTTTTTGTTTTTTTTCTTTCTTCTCTTTAGACCTCTGATAAAGCAGCATAACCAAGCATGTTTCATTCATTTTTATCGTTTTTTCTTTGGCAGCTGACTCACTGCGTCTTGATGGATCCAGTGCCAATGACATTGAGAAGTTTGCAATTAATGAACTCTTTGAGGTAAAGTTCTAGTGCGTGTTACAATTACATGTGATGAGCTTTGTTACAAAAATAACATGCTTTCACACCCTGTTGTAAATATGTGCTTGTAACTAATATTTACATATATTTCAACTTTGAAGGTTGCTTCCATGGAAAGTAAAAGCAGTCCGCTCATCTTGTTCTTGAAGGACGTAGAAAAGTCCGTGGTGGGAAGTACTGATGCATATTCAACCTTTAAAATCAAGCTTGAAACATTAGCAGAAAATATTGTTGTAATAGCTTCACATACTCAAGCAGACGGCCGGAAGGAGAAAGTAATTTTAGTCCTCTTGTTTATGCTATTACTCTTATAGTGCATTGCACATGTGGATACAAATGTATGACATGTTTTGTTGCACCGCCATAGGCAACTAGTTATGTATGTATGTATGTATGTATGTATGTATGTATGTATGTATGTATGTATGTATGTATGTATGTATGCTACTGTGTACTTTGCTGATGATATCTTTCATATTTGAACTGCAGACCCATCCTGGTGGATTGTTTTTTACAAAATTTGGAGGCAGCCAAACTGCGCTGCTCGACCTTGGTTTCCCGGTATGTCAGTTTAAGTCATCCCGTTTTCTAATTTATTTATAGTTGTACGTAATGACTCATGATATCTGTACCAGCATATAAATTAACTGCACTTTGTGTTTCACCTTTCACTGGCTTGCACTTGCAAGTTAACAACTTCCCTCTTTCTAATAGCTCACTCTTTAGCAATTTCTTTTCCCTGTCATTAGCTTGTACTGGAATAATTTCTAATAGTTCACACTTATGTTAAAGTTTATGGAATGTAATTTTGTTTTGGAACTTCTGGCCTTGCATGTTTTTCATCATATCCATGCATATACATGTATCAGGGGAAGTTGGTACATTTATATACCACTTACTCATGCTCATTCAAGCTTGTCACTCCTGCTCACGGATAAGCTAAAATATTTCACTGTTTATTTTGAAGTTGGCTCGTCTTAGACTAACCGGAAATAAATTGTTTTTAGGAGAATCTTAGTAGATTACATGATAGAAGCAAGGAAACTCCAAAAACAATGAAACAACTCGGCCGTCTCTTCCCAAATAAAGTTGTCATCCAGATTCCCCAGGTAATTAGATTCTAATTTCTTTTGCATCTATTTATTATTAAGTTAGAAGTTATCCTTATCTGTTGTTTAATATGACAGGATGAAACAGTACTAGTGGAGTGGAAACAAAAATTGGATCATGACATGGAAACAATGAAGTCACACTCAAATATTGGTAGCATTCGCTCGGTGCGTCGTATATGTCCTTTATCACTTGCTAATTTTTCTGCTCCCTAAATTCCCTGGACTTCGATTAAGTTCTAATGCGCAGGCTCAGTACGCTTGTAACACCACAGAATTGTACAGAGGAGATTTGTTATTTTCTGTGTTACTTAATCAGCCGAAGGTGTTTCGTTGACATAGTAGTCAGCTATTCTTTTGTGTGCTAGATATCATTCCTATCTGGTTATTATTTTTGGCTGTTATGCAGTGCTGGTAGTGATGATGTGTTGGGTAATATAAAATTGAAAACAACATATATTACCTTGCCTGAACTTCTCTTGGGCTGGTCTCATCAATCTTGATATAACTGTTTGTGTTTCACTCTCTTTCATTGAATTTCAGGTTCTAAATCGGGTTGGCCTTGATTGCCCTGATCTGGAGACTTTATGCATTAAAGACCAAGTTTTGACTAGTGAAAGTCGGTTATCGTATAACTTAAGATCTTTATTTAGTTTCATGTATTTCAAACTCGATGTTCCTTAACGTCTACTCTGATGGTGATAGGTGTCGAAAAAGTTATTGGCTGGGCCTTAAGCCATCACTTCATGAATTGCTCAAAAGCTTCAGTCAAAGAGTCGAAACTTGTAATTTTGAGTGACAGGTGAATCCATGTTGAAACTCTTTCTATTACTACTAATGCGAGAGTCGGAATGGAATATGACCATCTAGCATTTTGTATCTTCAGTATCAGCTACGGGCTAAATATTCTTCAGGGCATTCAAAATGAAAACAAGATCGTGAATAAATCCCTGAAGGTGAGGTTGCAGTTTTTCTTAATGATACCACAGACTAGGTTAGCTTTATTGTTTTCCTTTTTTTCCCCTTGAACTTGCATAGGAGAATGATTGCTTTGAGTTTTAGGATGTGGCTACTGAAAACGAATTTGAGAAAAAACTCCTCGCTGAAGTCATACCTCCTGGTGATATTGGAGTTACTTTTGATGACATTGGAGCATTGGAGAATGTGAAGGAAACATTAAAGGAATTGGTGATGCTACCTTTGCAAAGGCCAGAATTGTTCAGCAAAGGACAGCTGACAAAGGTAAATTGTACTCGCAAAGCGTACTAGATGTTTAATGTATCCTTTTTCTGTACATTAGTCTCTTAAGAAGCCGTTTCTAACTCTGTCACTCTTGGTAGCCTTGCAAGGGAATATTGCTTTTTGGGCCTCCTGGTACTGGTAAGACAATGCTGGCAAAAGCTGTTGCAACTGAAGCTGGTGCTAACTTTATCAACATATCAATGTCAAGTATATCATCAAAAGTATAGTCCTTACTACACTTGCAATTTGGTGGTCTTTCTCAAGTATCGACATTTAGTTAATTTATTAATTTCTTTGCATACAGTGGTTTGGTGAAGGAGAAAAGTATGTTAAAGCAGTCTTCAGTTTGGCCAGTAAAATTGCCCCCAGTGTTGTTTTTGTGGATGAGGTTGGTATAACTTTCCATGTTGTCTTTCTTTCCACATATGTCCTCTTTCTTACACTTATTTTTGTGTATTTGTTGCCCTAGGTTGACAGTATGTTAGGGAGACGGGAGAACCCGGGAGAGCATGAGGCGATGCGAAAAATGAAGAATGAATTTATGGTCAATTGGGATGGTTTACGTACAAAGGATAAGGAGCGAGTATTAGTACTTGCAGCCACAAATAGACCTTTTGATCTTGATGAGGCCGTAATCAGAAGGCTGCCCAGAAGGTTTTCTCATTTCCATCTTAGCAGCTAATTTATTGTTGCGCTCAATAGAAAGAATTGTGTATTGTATTTAAACAATCCCATCCCCCCCCCCCCCCCCCCCCCCCCCGGAAAGAAAATAGGAACAAATCAAAATCTCACAGCAGTCGATATTTCTTTTGCGAATTTGGTGCAGGCTGATGGTCAACCTACCAGATGCTCAAAACAGGGAGAAAATTTTGAAGGTGATATTAGCCAAGGAAGAACTGACTCCAAATCTAGAGCTCGCAGCAGTTGCTAACATGACGGAAGGTTATTCAGGAAGTGACCTAAAGGTTTGTGCCATCAGGAAGTGACCTAACGGTTATTCAGTTCACGTTATGATTTGTTGTGTTATTCCTGATTGAAAAAATTTCTGTTTTCTAGAATCTCTGTGTAACAGCTGCACATTGCCCTATAAGAGAAATTTTGGAGAAAGAGAAGAAGGTATGTGCATGCTCAAGGATACTTATTCTCTTGGTTAGAAGTCTTATGTACACACTGAGATTGTTTATACATTAAACTATTTTTAACCTTGTCTTCATGCATATGGAATTCTGTTTTATGAGCCTACTAATTTTCTCTGCCTTTTCTCTTTATATGAATGCTGATATAATAATAATGTGCTAATTTTAGGAGAAAGCTCTGGCACTTTCAGAGAAAAAACCGTTGCCTCCATTGCATAGCAGTGTGGATGTCCGGCCAATGAATATGGAGGACTTCAAATATGCGCATGAACAGGTTCGCTTATCTTTTGCTGGTGTTTTGTATTGTCTTCGTCTAATACTTAATAAAATTCGGCATTGGTCTCTCTCCTGCTGGCTGGTGTACTTGCTTGAGTGAATTTGAAATTGTTTTCTTTGAGTGTGGGGGGTGCAGATGAGTGAATTTGGAATTCCCGAATGTTACCCCCCCCCCCCCCCACTCACCCTGACGTCTTCATTCCATAAATGGATTGGAATAATGTTGAGTTGCCAATGTTTTTGAACTATCTTTGTTTGTTTTTTTTTTTTCACAAATACTTCTCCTTTTTTAATCCATGAATAATATTTTTAAAACCGAAAAAGCTTGCTTCTTGTTGAGTCTTTTGTATCAGTTCTATGAGGAAAAAGCATGTTTTAGAATTTGTGCTTGTTGTTTCTAATCTATAATGAGAAACATCTTTTTCTTCATAGAACTGAATGCCTTTGTGCGTTTACGGACTTTACCATATAACACTATCAAATTTAGCATTTGAATGGTTTTTGAGCATCTATCTATGACACTGAGATATTAACTTTATTCTTCTTTCAGAAAGGAATACTAAGATCTAAATTGTGATTCTTGTCGTATTGTAGGTATGTGCAAGTGTGTCATCAGAATCACAAAACATGAATGAGCTAAATCAGTGGAACGAACTGTACGGAGAAGGCGGATCAAGAAAGAAGAAATCACTCAGTTATTTCATGTAGAGGAATTACCAAACTTGTTCAATTTTGATATTATTTGGGATGCCCGGTCATGTAAATCATCATATTGCAGGTTCTAGCTTAACTCCTTTTTGTTTTATGTCGCCAATAGATTATATATGTTACTTAAGCTTATCCTGCTAACTTTCATTTCATCAGGTGGTGTCTGCATACGTGAGTTTTATCAATGGACCCGTAGTAATTTTATTCCTGCCTTGCCCCTGTGGTACAGTTCGAGAAGGCGACATTGGTGGGGTTTACTTTCTTTTTTCTTCCCTGTCTTCCTTTTCAGTTTTCTATTTTGGTTGGGTTTTAGTCCTTCGAGTTGAGGTGATGAGCCAAAAAGAGGTGACCGGTAAAACATACATTAGAATGATTTCATGTTTTGTATACCTGTATTTATTTTGGCTTATTTGACATCCATTTAACTTAAAACTTAAAACTCGTGTACATAAAGAGACGTCTTTTGCCTCTTCGAAATTTATCTTTTCTTTCCTGTAGTCTGCACTTTAATTTTTATAATGCTCACTTTTGCCCTGCAATCTATTGTAGATAGTTTCTGCTAACCGTTGTCGGTCTTTGCTGTAATTTTGTTTATTGATAAGTTTTGGTGAAGTAATTCTCTTCTATTAAGAACTTTATAAAAGTAGTATTGGGTCGTGGTAGACTGCTGTGTAACAAGTGAATTTACACAAGTAAATTTAGATAGTATCTGCAAACTCTTCTCGTTTAATAACTTAAAGAGTCGTGGCAGTGTTTCTGACAGGAAAGAAATTATGATTTTTTAGATTTTCCATGAATTGACTATAATGTCTTCAACTGAAATATGCTTTCAACTAGAAATTTGTATTTATAATTTGCTGGATGATTAGACTTTGTTATATATTATTATAGTTTGGTATTTTAACTATTTTGTGAATGATTGAATTATGATATATAAAGATAATTTGCATTTTAATTATACCACGATTTTTCATTATATTAATTTCTTTTGAATAAATAGAAATATTATTTATGGTATTTTTGTGTGCATCTATAATTAGTAGAACTCAATTGAATAAGTCGTTAAAGCAGATAGACAAGTCGATGCTGACCTATGAGAAAGTTGGGGAGGATAAAGATGTCATATATTTTTATTTATTAACAAGAAACCACCATAAACTAAAGCTTAGCAACTATAATTATGGCCATTTTAATTTAGAAAAATTACTTAGTAAAATATTATATTCTCAATCAAACACCATAAAAACGCTTGAATTAAATTAAAAACAATTTTTAGCTTCTCTAAGAGTAAACTATCTAAACAAATAAATTTTTTATTTACGGTAGTGTTTAAGCTTAGTATCACAATAGAAAAATCTTCGATTTACACCCAAAACTCTATCGATTTTCGTAATGCAAAATTGTCATTTCTAATTTTCAATCCTCGAAATGGAACAATCATTTAGATAATAGGAGAGGTAGGAGCTCAATATTTGAAGAAATGGATACACTAAAATCTTATAAAGAAGCAAGAAGTTGGCTACACTACCTTAGTGAAAATAGATCTCATTAAATTAGTAAATTTACTAACTGGATGCTCTAATCTCTTCAATCTTCAGGGGAACAGACAACTAAAATTATTGCCTCCTTTAGATTAGTGTATACATCCGTTACTTTAATTCGTTCGATTTGATTATCACATTAAAAACTGAAACTTGGTGTTAATTAACATAAAGTATCTTAGAATTGGAACAAGTATCCAGTAATATGATATAAGTTAAAAATAATCAAGAAAAATATGTTTAAATCAATAGGGTCAAAGAGACTGTCGAAGCAAACGGAAATGGATGGGGATGTTTGATTGATTGCAGAATGTTGCTAATAATACAAGCTTTGGTACTTTGTTAATTTCTACTGTGTTCCATTCCACATGCAAAAAAGATATTCGAAATAGTGTATTAGTTGTGGTGTAGGTAAAATGCACAGAAAAAGAATAATAAGTAATGGCAAAAATAAATATTTTTTTTAATATGGCTTCGCCCGGGTTCGAACCGGAGACCTTCAGTGTGTTAGACTGACGTGATAACCAACTACACCACGAAACCAATTTGCTATAATGGGTCACTTTATTTATTTGTTCCAAATAATTTCTTCCCTTCAGAACGACCAAATAAGTTGGAACTTGAGTGAAATCTTTTTCAATTCAAATACCATTAGATACCATTGCATGAATCCAAATATTGCTTGCGCGTAGCATAAAGGGATGTAACACATTCCATATTGTGTTTATCTCGTTTGAACCCAACTTTAGGTTAACATTTAGTCTTAATTCTTCTGATTTCTTAGGACATTCTGGAGTTAATTTTGTGCTACAATATTGCGTAAAATCTCTTCTCCACAAATAAATAAATAATGTTCAACTTTTTACATATAACTTGGGGACCACAACATTTTGAGAGGATTAGGGATTAAATTACAATAACATGCAATATGTCGAAAAGGACAACGAAAATCAAAATCGCAAAGAAAAAGGACCAGATTTCTAATAAGGACTATGCCTACTTGTTCTTCGGGTTTTTGGTGATTTTTCTACCAGTTTACTTGCTATCCAAGAACTGTTTGTCTCCGTTGATGAGCCATCGGACAGCCAGCAAGACAAGCGTCCATCTTCACCCCCCGACCATCCAAAAATGCCATGATTTTTAGAACTCCTACCAGGTATACTGGACATTGGCAACACACTACGAATAATCCCTGTATGACCACCTTGAAAAACAGCTTCTGCAGAACCAAATGTGCCACTAGCTCCAAAACTTACGGGGAAGTAACCAAATGTGCCGGCATTTGTGCCTCCTATTACCCATAGGCGATCTTCCTCTGCCGAGTAGTGACAATCAACAAAATAATCCACCTGCCACCACCACATTAAAGGTTAAATATTTTTGTTAGGACGCGCTGCTAACGTTTACAAAGAAAACTAGCCAAAAAGTAATTGTTAGCCACCCATGTTTAATTACCTATTATAGGTTCTTGGGAATGGTGATGACACAGACGAGTTGATCCGAGTCGCAAAAAGTTGCAAATGCTCTCACCAAATAAGGATGAAGTTTTGTTTTTATAATAAACCCAAAAATGACTAAGCGAATTCGGGGATACATCCATAACCTATCATAAAATCCAAAAGACCTCTTCTTTGTGCAATTCTCCTAGTGTTACCATAGATATTATAATTAGCCTCTCACTTCATATCTACAACTTCCTAGATAAAGTAGATTCATATAATGTACAAGCAGACAGACAACAACACCGTTTCTCAATACCGGCAAAGGAACACAACTGCCGATGCTAACTTACAGTACCACTATGAACCGATAAAACTTAGCAAATGAACAACTCTAAGTGCTAATGTCATTCATGATACCATATAATTTTACTTTTTAGTGTACAAGGGTCCCAGTTTTGCAGTTTGCGCAGGAGTCCAGGTGTATAGTAATCCTAGGTGAACTATCAGTTTTGCAAAATGAACATCATGAGAATTAACCAAACAATTTAAGACAGACTTACGTGATCTGACTTCCAGCTCTCAGAGGCCAAAGCACGAGCATTCTCAAAGTTTGTTTCAATCCTTGCATCATTCCAATCCCAAACACTAAGCAATAAGCAAATTAGAAAAAGTAAGCAAAATGTTCCTATGTGAACTTGCAAAATTATATATATTACGGCATCGCAACATGTGAAAGATTTTTGGCTATAAGGGCTATGCGTAGTGGTTGACCATGCAGAATGCTGATTATGACAAACTTTGCAAGGTGAAGAATGCTAACACAAACCTTAAGGTTTCAATATGCGTCAAACACCACAATTTCTGATTAGCCTCACCCAAGAATCCTATTTTTCCAATCGAAGTCCCCACATTCAACACCTTGTGATAGTCCATAAAAAAGTGACTGTTAGCAAAAAAAAAAAACCAACAATTCGGACATGTCATGAGATAAACCACCTCCGTATAACTTAGGCAAATATCTTGGAATTAAATTTCCAGAGCTGGCCATGGCATCGTACTAGATCAAAGGCAGAACACAGATACAAGAAGATAACAGAATTTGAAGTTTATCCGACTTACAGAAATCATGCTATCCTCATCATTTATGTCTCCATTGGTATCAAATAGACACATTAATCCATCAACGGAAGCAGAAACAAGCTTGCTCTGGTGACCAGGAATAAAGTGCACCTACAAACAATAGTGCATATGTGAGATTCAACAAATGCTTCCGCATATATTGATATATGCAATCCTCAAGTCCACACAGATTAATATCTGGTCACATGCAATTCTCAAGCCAACCTCATATCTTATTTTATTTTGTCAAATATGCTCAAGTATAACTGCCCATTAATGATGTCAATAAAAGGCAGCTCCTATCTTAAAAGCTAGCCTTTCACACTGGATTCTGTTTTCTTGACAATCCTCATAAAGCATATTTCATTCACTTCAAAATGCTGGATAACCAAAGCGCCCATATCTAGCAAGTTATTCTTCGTCCACCACCAAAATTAGGAGATACCCCAAAGAGGCTAACATCAAGAAAGGCAAATTAGTTTCTGGCATCAATGCATCGGGAGTTATATGGAGAAGGGAATCTATTTTCATCCTTTAGTGGTTGCATCTTTTGTTCTTGTTACTACTCACGTTGCACAAAACTTAAACAGATACCAGCATAGTGGCTGTAGTATCAAATCTCATATAAGGACTGATCTACATTTGAAAGAGAATGCTGGAACAGATCAACTTGCTCTACTACTTGATTAGGATAAGGTGGGGGTCAACCTTGCAATTTACCAACCGAGTATCATAGATACTCATCAGTTCTAGATGAAGGTAGGTACTTTCCCAGTTAAGGACCATGTAACGTGTACAGTGCCCAAATTGCAAAAAATATGAATAATGATTATTATGATATTCTCTTTCTTGATTCCATCCTCATTTACTTGATGCCAGGGGGTCGGAAGACATATCAATCCATGCATATGCCAGTTAACCAACCAAAGAACAGAAGTCTTATGATTTACCTGAGTAACATCCTCCATATGAGATTCTTCCAAGCAGGCAGTCTGCTTCATTGTTCTCCAATCCCAGAAAAGTATCTGCATACATGCAACACACCAACAACACATGAACTAGTAAAACCTAGAGAAAGACACACAATACACACTAATAGAGTTCTGGGAGAATTCCTGAATTGACAATCTTAAGAGAAAATTAGTCAAATAGACGTCCCATGACAAAAACAGTATATGTTAGTCAAACATCAATCTGATGCAAACACAAGGAACTCATTAGTGCCTTTATGTGGGTCATGAACGTATTTATCAGCTTCGGCACACAAGTAAAACTTTTTGAGCCCCATGTCTCATGGTTGGAATAGGAACCGGAGGAGAACAGGAAATCATATACGGAGGACACAACAAGCAACTTATTCCAGCGGCCCAAATTCTGTATACTAGTATGATAAAGCATAAAAAATCATCGTCATCTCAAACTAATTACCAAAATATCACTTCCAATTCAAATTAATCAGCAAATTACAAAAAAATAACAATAATACCTGAGACTTGCACCCGGCCGCAAGAAGATTATCACTCGCTCCACCAAACGAGAAGCTGAAAACCTCCTGCGACGGTCCCGCGTTTATAGAAGACACCTGCATCACAAACCATTCTATTAGCTCAAAACGCCTTCTATCTTCTCACTAACTGATCATACATTCACACCACCAGGTCGACGAATAAAATCACTCCTACAACATAGACGATATCTCGCGAACGAGAGGCGAAAACAAAAAAAACACCTGTTGGAAGGACCTGGAATCCCAAGCTCTAACAGTACCATCCGATGAGCAAGAGTACAACAAATGCGGCGCCGACGGGCCGGAGAACGAGATGTGATTAATCGTGGAAGAATGACCTCTGCATTCTCCAATGTACTGCCCCGTATGCGGCGAGTACAACTTCACCACGTCCGTTGAAAGCGACACCGCCATCGACGTCCAATCATCCCTAATTACAGTTAAAATTCTCTATTAAACCCTAATATTTACAATTACACACACAAAACAATCGCAGAGTTTATCATAAATACTGATGAAACAATTGAAGAAACTTACTTTGGAACAATTTGGAAAACGTAGTCCTCGCCGAAATTGGTCTGGATAGAGTTTTTGAGCCCTAATCGGTTGAAAGATGTTGGATTTGGGGTTGAATTTGCTGCTTCTACTTCCATCTCTTCTCCAATTTCCATTTCTCTGATTTGAACTTTATTTTTTTTGGCGGTGTGGTTTTCAGTTTTTCTGTTGAGTTTTTTTTCTTTTGTTTGTTGGTGTGAGATTTTTGAGGTCGAATTAGGGTTTTAGGCGAATGTGGTATTAATTATTAAAATTGTGTGGTTTGTGGGTCAATAGAAGCTTGCCACCTCAGCATATATTATAAGGTATAATACAAAGTGTTATATGATATATTGATTATTTGCGCTAATTATTTTGCCACTGTGATTAAGATTGTGAGTAATTAATTACATATTTGTTTTATGGCTTTCTTTAGTAATAAACTACAAAAAGGTACCTTTTAATTGGAGTTTCCGCTAATAAATATCACAAATAAATTCCGATTCACTTTTTCGAAAGTTGAAGTAAAGTTTTGAGGAACTTCTTGTAACCATCTATATACTTCGAAAAATCGCTATGTGCAACATCTGCAATCATTTTAAGTGTTGATGTACTTGTCCCAAATCCCAATAATTAAAGTTTATTTTCATCATTATTGCCAAGTGTTCATTTGGTCATATAAAGTTTTACCATAACGATTAGAACAACTCATTTAACTGACTTCCAACAAAAAGTTGTTTAAAGATATTTAATTTTCATTTCTTGCCTCTCGCAAAATTCCTCTATGAATCAAAATTCAAAAGCTCTCGTCAAGTATGAATATGTTTGATTGAGTCTAATCATCAACCAGCCTGAAAGTGCAAGCGGTAATTCGTTTTGACAATAATACTCGGTAATGAAATCCTAAATTGATAGTTTGGTACAGACTTACCACTGAATAAAAATCATTCTCTCTCCATTTTATACAGATTATATCTCACCAAAGAAATTCCTTGTCAATAACAGATTTGGGAACATAAGAGTAGAACACAGCTCCCAAATGGAAATGCTAGTAATTCATATGCTCCATTTTCTTATGTATAGTTCTATTTTATAACTTACATGGTCATTCGTACAAGAAGTCAACTTATCAACATTTTTTTTTCAGAAAAATATTCCTAACTGCGCTTTTCAACTTGTATGGTCATATTTTATTTAACTTCATCAAATGGAATCAACCAAAAACTTTATTAAAAAATCATACTTCGTTCTTATATTGTTAGCCATCATGTGAGTGCAGTGTGGTCTAAGCAACAATGATGCATACAGCAAGGAAGATAGAGGGCTTGGACTTGAAAGAACCTAATTGAAAAACCATACATTCCAAGTAACATACAAATCCTTTAGAACGTACAACATCGCGACTGAATGGAAATATAGTTCAGCCCCACAAAAGGTACAAATAACGATACTTGGTCAGTAAAAATATTCAGGAAAAAACCATTGTTCCTCTCACAAAGCAGCTCCATAGTTAATTACCAAAGTAGGGAACACCGTCCTCAAGCATAAGCCCTCGGGGTGCCGATCATACTTCTGCCTTTGACGTGGAATCTGCCTTTGAAGCCTCTCCTTCAGTCTTATCACCAGCCTTCTCTTCTGGCATCTTGACCTCTGCAAAGAAGTGAGGACATAAATTACATGGAAGACTAGCTAGTTGGCCTCAGTTAGGTGGAAAGCGTTGGCCAATTTTTAAGTTACAATGGTATGTTTCTTGTTAATTTCTAATCGAGCTAAAAGATAATTGTTCTACATCATGTAATTTCATTTTCAGTGTATAAATGACTTTTTTGGCTGGATGGTAATCTACTGGCCAGTTCATTATGACAAAAAGCACAGCTCAGCAAAACTTAGTTGTTTCGTGTAAAACAGTATTGAGTTATCTCATCCTATCTTCACAATGCAATATCTGAACTAGACAACTTCATTGTGCACATGTCATGTGAGAAAGAGAAGGGACAGTAGGAAGAATTTCGAGGTATTTTACATTTTCAAACCATAAGGCTCAAACTCAAGTCATCTTTATCTACATTACCCTTTCCAACACAAATATAAACAAAAAGACATAGCTTAGTATGTCTAATGCAGCCTGAGACAACAGTCACTGGAGCCCAGAGAAAGAATCATCACATATACATTGACAGAACTGAAAACATTAAACAGATTAAGAAGCAAGTGAACACCAGTTAAATTGAGTGAAGTGACTGAATCAATACCTTCATCATCACTATCCTCAAAGTCATCTCCCATTCCATCAGCACCAAAGCCACCCATGCCCATGTCACCAAGACCACCCATACCACCAAGGCCACCCATACCACCAAGGCCACCCATGCCACCCATACCACCAAGGCCGCCCATGCCACCCATGCCTCCCATACCACCCATGCCTCCCATACCACCCATGTCACCGAATTTCTGCAGGATAATCAGAAAGATGAAAAATAAGCAGAGCTACTAACAAGGAAACTCAGATTATATTCCAAGAAACAAGAAAATCTTACGGAGAAATCCATTCCACCCAAGTCCATATCAGATGGTGCTCCTGCACCTTTTGCAAGGAGGAATACGAAATAATCTTTAGTAAAACTAACAAAAAGATAGTAACAGTAAAAAACAAATAGGAATTGTACCAGTATCCTCATCTTCATCAACCCATTTATCCCAATCTATCGTCACGTAGTGAGGTGTCTTTTGATTCCCACGCAGTAGTTTATTCCACCATTTTTTCTCTGCTTTCTCCAAAATACAGAATATGTTTCGTACGCCAATATTTATTTTGCTCTCCTGGAAATTGAAACTTGTAAGCATACCAACGAACTTAAGAGGCAAAACATCCACAAATTAGATAGAATGGAGCTGAGTCTTCATTTAATCATATCCATCTCATACTTATTAGTGGATATAAACAACAAATTTTCACTCCCTCAAATCCAACTGTTGCCCTTGAATTTTTTAGCAAAGATAAAGGAATTACAAAGCGTAACTTCCTATGAGTACATAAATTTACCAAAAAAGTATCTAAAGCCTTCTGTCAAAAAATAACAAGATATGCATAGCCAATTATACTTAAAGCCATGCCACTCAAAATTGACTGTTGAACCCAATAAAAGATGACTACTCGAGACAATGGGAGCCCTTTCCTTGTTGTCACAGAACATGACAACAGAGGAAAAATAAAAATCAATTTCAGAAATAAAACTAATGGCGCAAGCTTTTAGTTTAGAGACAATGAAAAACAAAAGCACACTTCAAAGAGACCCTCAACAAGCTCCAACGCAAAAGGAAAGCAAAGATTTTACCTCGACATCCACTTTATCAAGTAGATCTAATTTGAGTTCATAAAGGCTGCCGTCTGTCCCAGCTGAGGCAGAAAACGAGAATGTTCCCTCAGGGTCAAGGTTGACCTTAGGATCTTTAGCATCTGGTAGTAACACGGTAAGAAATACCTTGTCCTCCCTTTCTGCCCACTTTACTTGAGGGTGCTTACTGCATAGTAAAAAACCAGTAGACTAATTGCTTGGTTCAAAAAACAATGATTAAGCCACTCTGGTAAGCAACAATAACAGCAGATCTATTAACCAGTTCAAAATTAGAAAATTTAGCACAAGTCTATAATCAAAACCTCTCAAATTCCTTAAGCTTAAATTGCTTCTTATAGTGAAACAATCAAGCATATCGTTCAATTCATATTTAGTGTTGGCAGCAATGTAAATTTTATCTCAAAAATAACATCTTTTTCACTCAGCACATAATGAGCAGGCATATCTTTAACGTCCAAGAGACTCGTGGCCAAATACGAATCTTCATCCAGCTAATTACTTGGGAAAACATAACAGCAGCATGAAAAAGCCCTAATATGCTCCCGAAATCCAAATTTGTATCATGGTGCAAAAGAAAAAAGACTTCCTTTACTAGCCTTTTGGAGTACAAATCAGCAGACAAGAGCACATACTTCAATATGGCGTGTTTTCTATTTACAGACTAAAAGTCGAATTCAAGACGCGTTAAACAATTCATTCCCATCATGTTAAATCACATCTTAAACTACAAATCCAGGACAGCAGGATCTTGACAACAGCTCAATAATACAAAGAAGATGTCACGGAATCTTCGAGCATACGAATTTAACTGAATCTAGGTTAATCTACCCCCTTACACATGCTTCAACTTGACATACTATTTTTTTTCCTTTGAACCTTCGTATATTAGAACAAGCAAGACCTATACAGCAGAACGAACAATTGGAACCAAATCACTTCACCAAATAACTCGTGACTACTAATTACAAAGAACGTCACCATAACAAATGCTTCTTCGTACAGAAAATTAGGTTTATCATACTAATTAGCCTCAAAATCTTTTTTAGGCTTTCACATAAATCGTAATCTACAAAGTTCATCGACAACTTAATCAAATTGCTATTCAATCAAAGCGTTATCATGAAGATGAAATCAAATTTGTGTCACTTGAGATGAAAAAAAAGTTACCTCATTTTCGCAGTTTTTGAGAGAGAGTATCGAAAACCCTAGAAGAAGCAGGAATGAAATGAAAGCGTCTGAGAGAAGTCGCGCTGTTGGGTCCTTTTAAAACCTCCGCTGTGCAAAACCCTTAGATACCAAGCGTGTGAAGTCAGAAACTAAAAGCGTGTGAAGTTTATAAATTGGTAATGCGAGATAAGCCAAAGTGAAATTAATAAAGTACCAAAACTAATTAGTGGTTCGAAGTCTTTGACTTTATTGTATGTATGTACTAGTCATGAATTAATTCAGCATTTTTACTATTTTTTTATTTTATATAAATATAGTTTAAGTTTTGACACAACGGTCGCACTAGGTGATGTGGTTGTGTAATTCGCATTGCATTAATAGTGGGTTAACAATAATTGAACTTTTGGTTTGTGTTATTGTGTCTAATAATAAGTTTTAATTAAGTGAGGATCCAACCTTATAATGCTGGGCAGGCCTAGCGGTTCGTGGGCCAGCCAGGTTTATTTCATCATTGATAACCAGTACCCGAAACTTAACTCATAGATTAAGTGGTTGTGGGCTTAGATAAGAGCTTGGTTTCCACGGTATGTTTCGGTAAGCTGAATATTAGAATTTTTTCGCAATGTTTCGAGGTCTTTTCGATATGTTTCGGAAAATTCGTAAAAATTGATGTTTAATAGACGTAGAAAATATTAGTATGGTTCGTTTCCATGAAGCCAAAAATGGAAACGTTTCGATACTTTTTATGGAAAAGTAAATGAACTTTGATCTATGGTTGTGGGATTGTTTGAGAGCGAAAATAATTAGATGTGGAATAGATTAGATAAAAAGCATAGTATGGCTTTTGTATGATAATATGGCTTATTTGTTATTATAGTTGATAATGCATGTATATCACCTGTGAGATTAATTATGAATAGTGAATATTGTTAAATTAAAATTTACAACCTCAACACTTGGCAAGCACTCAAAAAAATATGACAAGCATATAATGACACTTGTTCAAAAGAATATTACACTTATGATCTACTCTTTCACATGCATGACACATGGTGGTCATAGCCCTGCGCTTGTCAATCTCACCTTCACCTTATCAACACCCAACACACATAAATAAGGAAGGAGGTCTAACTGAAGGATTCCATCTATGCTACATGCACCCATTGTGTGGGTGCTATAGCTTTAAATACAAAAGGGGGCTTTCATTTTTATGTAAATAGCAAATTGCCCACTATAATTTTAAAACATTGTATGCCATTTTTTTTATTATTATTTTCTTAGTTGCAGATTTAGTTATGAATGAAAATTACAAGTACAAAATACAAATATAAAAAATATATTACATAAACATAACTTAATTTTAATTTTGTTTGTGCTAAATTTTTAATTAAAAATATAAAATAATTGATAGTCATATTCTTTTGACATAAACACGTGGAGTAATTTTCCGCTTTTTCCAAATTTTAAAAGTAAAAAGAAAAGAGTGGTTCATCAATTGCATTGGATGAAAGATCACTTAATATATTATTTGTTTTTTTTTTTATAGATATTTGTATTTTTTATTTACAATTAAATTTTTTTATTCAAGAAAATAAGAAAATGTAAGAAATCAAATGGTACTCATGTTATTAAATATAACAAATACAATAAAGAAGAACACTATGCAATATATCAAAATTATAGAGAGCAATTTGCTATTTGATAAAAATGGGAGCTCTCTTTTGTATTTAATGCTAGAGTACCCGCACAACGGTGCCTCTAGCATATACGGTTTCCTAATTGAAGGAGGACCTTCGATCACTTTTCTCTATATAAAAGGAGCTTGAGACTTTTCTCTACATCTAAGAAGACCCTTAGTCTTTTCCCATAATATAGATCTCATAAGACACGATCACTTTACCCCGGAGACACTCTCTTTGATCTCTGATGCAACGGGTCTTCTCTATAAGACTCTCCCTCGTCTCTACACATAATATGACTCTCATAAGGCAAACACGATTTCAGAGGCACTCTCTCCCGCTCTAGAATGTAGGCGGTCTTATCTCTAAAACTCCTCTCGTCTGTACACACTATATGGCTCTAATAAGACAGGCTCACTCCGACCACAGAAGCACTATCTCTCCTAGTATCTGTTTCAAGGGTCTTATCTCTAAGATCCACCTTGTATTTATACACAATATGGTTCTCATAAGAAAGCTAACTTCAAGACTTAAGGCACTCTCTACTAATCCTAGTTGTAGGGGGTCTTATCTCTCAGACCCCCTCTTGTCTAGCTCTTAGAAGGCAGACTCACTTCGACTCTGGGCCCCTTTCTCTCGATCTCGGTTGTACAGGTTTTATCTCTAAGAGCCCCTCGTCTTTATACACAACATGGTCCTCGACAAGCAAGCTCAAAAACACTGGTCAAGTACCTTGTGCTACATACCAAGAGGCTCTAACCTATTTAAGCATAGTTTGCAACACCAAATGAGCCAGGATTATGCAAAAACTACCAACATCTCGTCTTGTTTCAGAAAATTTCATTTCTACTAGGCAAAAACTCATTTTGCGGAGTAAGACTTGGGTTGTGTCGACACAATGAACCTGTAAACAACCCCTCATCTTCCACAAAAATGGATCTTATTAGGCATACTCACATCACAATGCTATACAATTGAAGCGATTGTTAATTCTAAAATAGAGTTGAATTGAGAATAATAATCTACACATATACGCTTAAACCATATACTAATCTGTCTTTAATGACAACACAAAATTTTTAAGATGACAGACATGGTTCAAACTATTTTCCTTGCAACTCTCAACATTTTGTTTGAGAATCCCAAAAAATAAATTATTATTGTATTTACTAATTTTGAGTACACTACTAACAAACTTATTAGTAACAAATTCGTCTTTTAGCTAAAGTGAATTTTAGATTAGTGACTATTTGTTCTATTTCTTTTGTAGGTGGTTTCTTACGATGAATGCTATGCAAAATTTTACTCTCCAACTAATACTATGCTTTTTTTCTTTTTGCTAGAATAATAAAATGTGACTTTTTGGTACACTCTTTGGGTATAACTTATATATGTTGTAGATATTTATTTCACATCATTTCTTTGACAAAAACTTAATTATTTCACATCATTTCTTTCACCTGGCTCGGGATTAGCTTCTTACTAGTGAGAGACCTAGGTCATGTCTTGATTCAATAGAGTTAGAATACGTTTTCATCCAAAAGAAACGGTGCTTGATGAAATGATCTAAGTTCCACGTTATGTTGTGGGTTGGGGAGAGAGCTACTTTACTAAGTTCGGCATTCAGTCTTCTTATGGAAGAAGCATACTAGAAAGAGATGGTGGGAATTCCATTTATGGACTTGGATACATTTTTTTTTAATGATTATTGTTGATTCATAAATATGATAGAATATAAAGTGATAATCTATGTTGCACGGATACTTTAAAAAAAAATACAAATGCAGTATCGAATACGATATAATTGCATACACTTTGAATACGTATCAAACACACCGTGTGACGTGTTCAATTTTTATTTTATTTTTAAATGACCGAATACGTGTGTCGGACATGTCATAGGGGCGTATCAAATACGTTTTGATCATTTTTGGGGGGATTTGTAGTTTTTAAAAACATGAATGTTGTCACTTAATATCAAGTCAATATGGATTTAAATTTACAAATAATACTCATAACCTGACTAAATTGCATGTCAGGGATCAATTAATTGAGTCAGTTTTATTCGCTGATGAAGAAGTTGAACAATGAAGAAGTTGAACTATAAAGAAGTGATCATGATGTTATTGAAGTTTGAATTGAACAGTGACTTATGTGGTGTTTGCAAATGCTTATAAAAGGAGCTTGTCCATTACTTTTGTTTAAAGCCACTTTAGTCGGGAGTGTTTGTAATTTTTTTTTAAAAAGCTACTTAAATCATTAATTAGGTGTTTGCAAAAATTAATGAGAAGTAACTTTTCTTTTTAAACACCTTTCAAAAATAACATAATTCCAAAAGCAGTTGGGGAAGCACCCCTGGGCATGCTTTTGCGGCTTGTGCTTTTTCTGACTTTTTTTTAGACAAGTAGAAGCAAAAGTCAGTATTCCAAACACTAAAAATGTGCTTTTGCGGCTGCAAAAGCCAAAAAGCTCCTTTTATAAGTATTTGCAAACACCACCTTATTGTTATGTATAAGTATTTAATATGGATTTTTTTTTTGAAAAGAAACATTTCATTAATCCCAAAAGGTGTCGCAATAATTCGTTACAGGCGAACCTCCATCACATAAGCAACATAAAGGGAGGTTAGTGGCCGTAAAGTGAGACGACCACTCATTCAAAAGAGCCCAGTGGGGAGTGTTGTGGGCTGCCTGGTTGGCATTTCTATACACAAAATTAAACTTCCATTTTGGCCAAAGGTGCCAGTATTTACGGATCAAAATAATGACAGGGTTAATAGTCCAGTTTGCTACTTCGTTTGGATCGGTCACAGCTTGAATGAGAGGAAGACAGCTTGAATGAGAGGAAGACAGTCGCTTTCAAAAATAGCCTTGGATTTCTTCGCAGTGTTAAGGCATGCGCAAGCTCGGAGAAGGGCGAGCGCTTCGGCAACTGTGGCGTTCATGCAGAGTTTGTAAGCTGTTGAGGCAAAAATGACCGAGCCCTTTGTATCTCGAATGACAAAAGCTGAATATGATTTTCCATCAGCAAAGGTGGCATCGCAATTGATTTTGAGCCAATTTTTTTAGGGTGGTTTCCAAATAGCTGCTGCAAATGAATTTTTTGAAGCTTTGACAGCTTTTTGGATGCACCAGTGCTCCTTTGTGCGTGATGATGCCATCTTGGTAATTTCCTGGAGAGTAAAAGGGATTAGACCGTGAGTAATAGAGTTACGGTTTGCCAAATAATTTCACAATAAACACAAAAAGCAATCAGGAAATTATCACGTAAAGAATCAGTAGTGAAGAAACTCCATGTGTTAAAGAGGACGAGGTGAAGCCATTGCTTAATAGTCCAATCCTTGAAAGGATGTAAGTTGATTTGCCAAGTCGAGAGATTCCATGCTTGGACAGTCATTGGGCAAGCTAAGAACAGATGCTCGGTAGTTTTTTCCTGATCATTACAAAGCGGACAAGTGAGATCAGCAATACGAAAAACACGGTTGATACGGGTGCGGGTAGGAAGAGCATTGGTGGTCATTTTCGGAGTTTATGTCTATTGTGGATACGACTAGTCCAGAGTTTGCTCAAGATGGCAGAGACAATGGGAGTAGGGGTAGGAAAACGGTTAGTTTGTTCGGTGATATAGGCACTCTTAGCGGAAAAAATCCCTGACTTAGAGGGGATCCAAAAAGGAGTAAGAGGGTTCAAAGCTTCAGATTCATTTGGATGAATCTGGATTTTGAGGATACAATTTGTGGTATTTTGATCAAACAGGGAGAGGAGAAGATCGGAGTTCCAAGTATTAGTAGTATGATCAATAAAGCTTTTCACTTGGTATGGGAGCAAAGGTTGGGGTTATGAGGGTTAAGGGGCTGAGGGATCAGGCCAGGCAAGTTGGGCACCCAAGGCTGGTCACAGGTACGAATCCGGGAGTTGGCTTGTACAGCATAACACAACCCTTTTTTGATGAGGCTCCTAATAGCCAAGATATCTTTCCAAACCCAAGAAACATTATGAGGATTGTCTGGAGCAGAGAAAAGATCATCAGTTCTAAGATAACGGGCTTTTAGAACTGTGACCCAAACTGATTTATCATTAGAGGCAACTCTCCAGGCAAGCTTGGAGATGAATGCACGATTGAAGTCATGCATACGACAAAAACAAAGCCCCCCATGAGCTTTTGGGGAGCAAATATCAACCCATGCAATAAGCGGAAGGAAATTCCCCTCATTGTTTACACCCCACCAAACTTTTCTGAAGATAGCATCCATTTTATCACAAATGGTTTTTGGAAGAAGATAGGTAGACATAGAGTAAACAGGGGTGGTTTGGGCAACCGATTTGATGAGCACGGTTCTGCCAGCTTGGGAGAGATTTCCAAGTTTCCAATCAGAGAATTTGTTCATAAGAGAAAGAATAAGAGTGGAAAATTCTTCTTTGCGAGATTTATTACGGCAAAAAGGAAGACCCAGGTGAGTAGTGTCATGCCTACATTCATGAACTCCAAACAGAATAGTAATATTTGCCCGAAGAGAAGGGGAGGTATTAGGACTAAAGTGAACAAATGATTTGTTGAGATTAATGGTTTGACTAAACCAGAGACAAAAAGTGTCAAGAATCTTTTTAATGTTGGAAGCATTTTCAATGGTGGCCTTGCCAAAAATGACCAAGTCGTCGGCAAAGAGGAGGTGGGAGATGGGGGGTGCAGTGCGAGCAACTTTGATGCCATGGAGATTCCCCATATTTTCCTGTTGAGTGAACAGCCTAGAAAGAAGCTCAATGTAAATGACAAATAAAAGAGGGGTGATGGGGTCCCCTTGCCTAATGCCACGACTAGGTTTGAGGAAACCAAAAGGAGAACCATTAACAAGAATGGAAAAAGAGGTGGTAGAGATACACTTAGAGATCCAGTCAACAAAAGTGTTGCAAAAACCTAAAAGAGACAAGATTTTAGTTAAAAGACTCCATTCAACTTTGTCAAAAGCCTTAGCAAGAAGACCATTAACACCTTTTTCTCTTGTGGATGGAACTCATGATCTCGTGGGTAAGAATGTTATTGTCACTAATGTTGCGACCTTCGATAAAAGCCGATTGGGAGAAGGATATAAAACGGTCAAGATGGATTCGAAGCCTATTAGCTATGATTTTGGAGAAAATTTTATAAGAGATATTACATAAACTAATAGGCCTAAAATCCTCAACCAGGCAAGCATTAGGTTTTTTCGGGATGAGAGCAATAAGAGAGTGGTTAAGAGGTTGAAAAAGGGTGTTAGACATAAAAAGATCCTGGATAGCTTTAATAAGAGTGAATTTAGTGGTGTTCCAAAAAGATTTATAGAAGGATGCTGGCAGGCCATTAGGGCCTGGACTTTTGTCAGAGCCAAGAGAGAAAAATGGCATTTTTTATCTCCTTAGGGGAGGGGATGGAGCAAAGAACACTATTATCATCCTCAGAAATGACAGATTGAAACAAGTTGTTGAGATCATGAGGATAAGGCAGATTGACAGGATCATAGTTAGTTTTAAAAAGATTTTCAAAATGAGAGTAGAAAGAACAACTAATATCCTGCCACTCAAAGAACAAAGTGCCATCTTGATTCCTCAAAAACTCAATATTGTTATAACGTTTGTGGAGAGTGGCTTTTAAATGAAAAAAGTTTGAGTTTGCATCCCCGTCTTTAAGACACTTTTCACGAGACCTTTGTCTCCAATACGTATTTTGTCTTTTAAGCCAGGAGTCAAGATCATTTTGAAAAAGAGCACCTTTAGCAATATTATCAGCACTTTGGGGAGCAGATTGCACAAGACTAATCTGTTTAGTAATATTCTTAATTTTAGCAGAAACACAACCAAAAGATTTGATACCCCAGACAGTAAGGGCATTTTGCACAGAGGAGCATTTACCATGTAAAATAACGGGGGGGGGGGGGGGGGGGGGGCATACGCATAGCAATTCCAGGCTTTTTTAACAATATCATAGCAAGTAGGATCAGAAAACCACATGTTTTCGAACCTGAAGGGCTTGGGGCCCTTAAAAAGAGTGCAGTGCGTGTCCAGAGTGATAGGGTGATGGTCAGAATGAACAACCACCAGGTGATTAACTTTAGCTTGGGGAAATGAGAGGCACCATTGCGAATTTGCAACGCTCCTGTCGAGCCTTTGTTGTATGTTATGGCTGCCCTTCCTTTTGTTATTCCAAGTAAAGTCATCATCTGAAAAACCCAAATCAAAAAGAGCAAGACGGTTAAGATCAACTTGAAGAGTATGAGAGGAACTACTAGCAAAAGATCGGCCTCCAGATTTTTCGGCCTGGTTACAAATATCATTGAAGTCGCCAATGATCGCCCATGGGAGAGTCAAATTCTGGGCGAGAGAGTCAATATGATTCCAAAACTGAACTTTAGCAGTGTTGTAAGGGGGCAGTATATGCCTGTGAGATACCAATTACCACTGTGTGTAGTAGAAATAAGGACATGGATGGCGAACAAGTTGCGGCTAACAATAGAGAGATCGATGTGGTTACCCAGGCCATGCAAAGGCCCCCAGCAATACCAGTAGGTGGAACAATCAGATTGTGAGTAAGAGCATTGAGGGATAGAGTAGAGAGGAGAGAAGAGAAATTTGAAGTTTTAACTTCAGAGAGGAAGAGGATATCAGGTCGAATGTCCCGAATGAACATTCGGAGCGCTTGGATTGCACCAGGCTTGGCAAGGCCTTGGCAATTCCAAGCGAAGATTTTCATAGTGGATCAAACATTCGACCCCTCTGCAGGCGAGGGATCTCCAGAGTTGTGATTGATTTCAGCTTCAATCGCAGAAAGCTCAATTTCCGGCTCAAAGGTGGCGGTGGATCGGAGGCATAGGGGTTTACGACATATAATAGAAGATCTGGGAAATTTAGGTGGCTGGTTATCACAAGGAGGTGTGAGGGCTGACTTGTTTTCGGGTGATCTGTGTCTTTTAGGAGTTGAGTGAGTTAGAGAGTGATGGTTTGAAGAGGTTTGCGATCCAGAATCGTCGATATTATCAGAAGGAGATTTGGGGGTGAAAGGGAGGAACTTGGGCTCGGATTGAAAATGGCTAGGAGAAGTAGGCTTGGGCTTGTAGTGTTTGGGTGTATTTTTGTTTGGTTTTGGGCTTTGGAACGGGTCTGAGACAGTAGTAGATATATGGGCTGTGGTAGGTGAGGTAAGTATTGGGCTTAGAATAGAAGGAACTGGGCTAAGGTTAGTTTCAGCAGTTGGGCCAGTGTTATTTGGAGTAATGGGAACTGGGGATGGGCTAGTATTTGGGTCAACAGTTGGGCCAGCATTAGGAGTTGGGCTAGCATTTGGAGTGATGATAAGAGAGTTTAGAGTGGTAAGAATTGGGTCAAGATTAGGCCCAATAGTCGGTCGGGTCGGGGCAGTGGGGGAGGAGGGAGGGCGAAACTTAGGGTTACTGACCAGAACATTTTCAGTTTTGAGCCACGCGCCGCACCGCCGTGGGGAAGAGTCATCCGTGAGTGGATCTGGACAAGCTTGTATTTTGTGACCAAGGAGACCGCAGCTGTAGCAAAACTCTCCGATTCTTTCAAAGTGGACTTCAACAGAAAGAGGCATATTTTCCTTAGAGTAGAAAGAGACCGAATCTTTCAGGGGTTTAGTGATGTCTATCCACCTTGATTCTGAAGAATATCTTCCACCGATTTGTCAAGCTAGCTTCATCCACTTGCAGAAATTTTCCCAGGGAGTTGCCAATGCGAATGGCATTATCTCTGTTAATGGCCATAACTGGAAGGTGTGCAATGTTGCACCAGAAAGGAGTGGAAGAGATTTCGAGGTTCAAAAGGGACATGTCTGGTGGCCATTTTTTGAGTAGTATTTGATGGTCTTTGAAGGTCCAAGAGAGGTTTAGAACTTTGTTGAGGTCTAGTTCCAGGTCAAAGACAGAGGAGTAGAGATTTCCTTCAATGTGGTTAACGGTAACCTTTTATTGGTGGTCTAAGCTCTAGTAATAGTGCTTTTGAATGCACTAATATTCTGGGTTTTGTCAGCAAGGATTTTAGTGAGAAGGGTAAATTTATCAGGGGAAGTGTTTTTTATGGGTGTGTTAAGGTCAGACGGGCAATCAAGGGTAGTGTTGTTAAGCAGATCTGAGATAGGAGTTTCCATTGAAAAGAGAAGAAATGAAAAGAAAGACACAGAGAGCGGCGGAGTAAACCCCAGAAACCCTTAAAAAAGGAGAGAGCACTATTCTAGAGAGAGAAAGTGCAGTGGATTGGGCTTTTGTATTTAATATGGATTTAGTTTTTCAATTTATATGTTGGTAATTTGAGTTTATATAGATTATAGATTTTTTTTTTGCTTGCGGATTTTCGTTGTGTTTGTAGTTGAATGTGGTTTGATATTTGTTTGTGAAGTGGACTAAAAATATTATCTAAATACATTTATTTTAATTATGTTGTTAAATAGATTAAATCATAAATATAAAATATTCAACTTCGACGTATCTTGTATTTAAGATTTTTTAAAAAATTTGTGTCCTAATATCTCATATCCGTGCAATCTTAGGACGCGTTTGGTTCAGCTGATAAGGTGGGACCAAAATGCCCTCTCTAAACAAAATCTTTTCCAAATCTACCACCTTCATTCACGTAAGAAATTTGTAGAGAAAATTCTCGATTCATGATGATTCTCCACGATTTGCATCCATTTCATGACGATTCTCCACGATTTGCATCCATTTCCTCGATTCATGATGTGTATTTATACGGGGAAGATCACGAATTATACTCAAGTTTTTGTTTGGTGAGTTTTAGGTTTCTGCTACTTCTCTATTTCAATTTTCCTTTGTAAACATTGATTCTAATTGTTGTAATTGTTTTATTACAGTGAACTTTTCGAGGGAAGCCAAGAATTCGCAAGGTTTGATTTAATTCGTATTGATTTTTTGGGTTCAAATATCTGAGTTGTTTTGTCAATTTGATGGTGTTAATTCGTTCTTAAGCAATTTTCGTTTCATTAAAATTTGTCTCAATTCAATTTGTGAATACCAAGCATTTGAATTCTCAATTTCTTATGGTAGCATGTATCATCCAAAACACCTCACTTGACATGTTAATGATGAAGGCCCAAAGCATCCAGAATCTTAATGAAATCATTCGAAAATCTGTTATGCCTGCATTTTGTAATCTATTAGGCATACTACGGATGAGGGTCCAGCATGAAACATAGTTGTTTTCTTGATAAAGTGATATTATGTGATGTTATATAGATGTATATCTATTGCAATGTAGGTATAAATTGTTGAGGATTTGGATTAGTAGCTTCTGATTGATGAAGCCTTGCTTTTAATATGGCTGACATGTTTTATTGATGAGGAATTTCGGTTCAGTGCCTCGTAAATCTTATTTTTAGAGTATGCCTGTAATGTCAAATTGGAACAGCAAAAGGAACTATGTTTATGCAGTTTTCGTAAAAGTTTTATTGCTAGATTGTTGCTGGGAACTTTGATTTGGTTTTCCATTCAAATTGTTGCCTTGGTAGTGTATGAAGCCATCTCATATGTTATCTGCAGTAATTGGTTGTGTTCAATTAACTCATGAAATTGGTAATTTTTCCTTGTTTCTAATTGATTAGGTATTAATGTTTTAAACTTTTGAAGCTTGGTTGTTTTACTTGTATTTGTATATCTATGTAATGATATGCAAATGTTTATGATGAAATTATCTGTTTTGTAAAAAAGTTCAACACATCAACTCCTACATAGTAAATATAAGTGAAAAATATCAACTCCTATCTTGTTTGGTTGAATCTGCACTAAAATTCAGTTTACTGTGCAAGTTTTTCCGAAATTAAAGTTGTTTTGTTTATGAACTCTGAGTATTAAGGTTAAAGGCTGGAGATTTTAGGAATCTTAACATCTTGATTAATTTAATTTGATGTTATAAGAACTTAATCATGCCACACTAAGTACTTCAACAATGTAACTTGTTGCTACTGTCTGCTATTTCAACTCAAACCTTTTCTTGGATGCAGGCACTTATTGTGTTAAGACTTGTCATTTCTGGTGAGTTTCAGATCATTATCTATTTTGAGTTTACATGCCTTACCACAATTACTAACTGAGTATAAAGCTACTTTTTCATATGGCTTGCCTTGAAAATAGACTTTTTGCCTCAATACATGATCTAGCTTTTCCTTTACAAATTGGTTTTGAACTTCTGTTTCCACATTCCATGCCCATGTTCAGAAACAAACAAATTCTCAAACTTGAAGTAATACTTTGTACAAAGAATATAAAGTGGATGTCCTATTTTGACAGCAAATGAGATATAGAGAGAGTGGAAAAGAATGTTGAAGATAGCATAGACATTGTGCCTTTTCGCCTACTACACACTTTTCTGCCTACTTTTGAAACATATTTACGAGTCAAAAGAGTTTCCAGCATAAGTAAAAAATGCTTATTGACTAGCAAAACAACTCACCATTACTTGTTACTACTTGAGCAAAACAATCATGTTCCACACAGAATCGACAGAATCACACGAAACAAGGTAATCAAAAAAAAAAAAAAAAAAGTTGATCCAAAAAGTTAGGTTGAGCTCAAAAAAACAATCCTTACGAGCAAATAAAAACTCGTCTCTCTGCGATCTTATTGCAGCCTGAATACAATCCATTCCTAGCCAAAATCCCTCCTAATTTGCTCCAAATCCCTCTTTGTAATCCTCAAAATTTGACCAAATTAACTGATGTATTTTCTGAATTTCGAAGTGAACCCTAGACGAGAACCGGTGGTCGAATTGAAGAAGATGAACTTGAATTTAACAGAATATGGTTGCATATACCTCTCTTACCTTCAAAATCGGAGGGAATTATGAAGAAAAATAGTGAAGGAAACTGAGAGAGACATTCGGGAAGAGGAGAGGGGAAAAATGAGTAATTTGAGTACAATTTTCATATACATAGTAGGGGTAAAATAGGTAATATGCTTGTTATCATGGTGTTAATATATCTAACCAAAGTGGGTTACAATTGTAGATTGGGCATTTTTAAGATAAATAATGAAGCAAACCAAATGAAAAAAATGATAATTAAGGGTCATTTTGAGATAACTTATCCTAATTATAATCTAGAGTGAATTGCCAAACTAACACTATTAAAAAAAATAATTGCCAAAATAACACTATTGAAAAACTAATTCCCAAACTATCACTCTTAATATGATATAATACCCATTCTAACCTTTTTATTTTGTCAAATGGTTGGCAAAATAATACCAATATGTTCACGCGCTTATGCTAAAAATATGCAATATATAGCAAGATATGATCAAATCTTTTTTTAAGTTTAAAACGAAAAATATTGATTTGATGTCCAATAAAATATTTGATAGTAAAATTCGTTTATTAAATTTAAATAGAAATCTATCCGGAATTTTAATAATAAATTTCTTAACACTTATAAAATATTATAATTATATTGTACTTTTGAAACTGAGGAAAAAAATAAAAACACAAATACGTGTTTCAAATTTTTGAAAAAGCAATTTGAAAACAGCACAGTTGTGAAAATGTTTATGAGAAATAAAGTTTATAAAAGAATAAAATATTTTATTAAATAAAAACAATAATAAACTCACTCGTCTTCCTCCCCAACCCAATTCGACCCTCTCCAAACCCACATATTCTGCCCCAACCACCCATCAACAATACCGCCGGAATTCCTTTGATCCTATGGTTTTTATGATTCTTTTCCAAAAGATTGAATTGTTTCTTGAGATTCTATGGTTCTTTTCCTTTTGATAAGACATTATTTTTTGACTTCCTTTGATTCTTTGCCTTTCAAAAGCTTGTGGGTCATTAGGGTCCGAAGGAGCGAAGGCGGACATGGTGGTGTAACGTTGAGTATTGTTTTTTTTAGAAAGTACTGCTTTTCAAAATTATGTAAATTCCTAGAACTTTGTTTAATATGTACAGCAAATGATTTTATAAATACATTATTTGACCAAAAGAAAAAGTTAGAATAGTAATCTTTTACTTAAGAGTAATATTGTGGGAAATATTTTTTCAATAGTGTTATTTTGACAATTACTTTTTGTAATAGTGTTATTTTGGTAATTCACTTTTATAATCTATAGGTTAGTAATTAAGATAAAACAATCCTGCAACCAAACTCTTATAATTTTTTGATAAGAATCTTAGGTGACAATTGATGTCAAAATAAAACGCGAGTGAGGACAATTCAGTCATTTAAATTACAGTTTCACAAACCTTCACACACCTAATCCTAAACCCATCTACCCTCTTTCCTCAAAACCCTAATCGCCGATTTAGAGAGAGAGATAATCACCGTAAAACCATGGGAGGCTCGAGGAGAAAGTACAAGAGATCCAAGGCGAAGGTACAAGTCGGGTTGCCGAAGAAAAACCCTCACCTATTCAAGCCCGCATTCAATCTCCCACCCAAATTGAAATCTCTACTGGATCCTCTCTCCAAATGGGACGACAAAGCCAGCGTTATCGACAACTACAAAACGTTCGGCGTCGTTTCGAACCCTAATTTTCTCGGCGTACGGTCGCGTACTTCTCACATCGTCGAGAGCGATGCGCTAAATATGCCGCCGTCCGGCGACGAGGCCGTATCGGAGTTCGAGCCGATTGACAGCGGCAGCGAACTCGAAGAAGACGGTGAGTGGATTAAATTTTGTCTTTTTGTGTTTTTCTTACCGTTTTGGTTCTGGAGTTTATTTGCAATTGAGTTCTGTTATTGTAACTGGTGATTTGCCTGTTTTGTGTGATTAGTTAATTTGTCGACGTGTTGGTTGAATAGGAAAAGAATTTCGTGTTCTCGATGTTGAGTGATTGAGCTGGGTAGTACAAAAGTGTAATTAGCAATCGTATTGTTTAGCGATGAAAGTTTGTTTTAAGATATTTAGTGATGGCGGAGCGGGTAAATAACTAGCTAAAAATGTAATTCGATTTTGTTTCTGTATAGATGATGTCTTTTTCAGTTCACCTTCGTAATGTGATGGAATAGGGATACGTTAGGTGTCAGTTTGTGGCTTATATTAAGTTAAATTGGTGGAGAGTTACGTGATCTCGGGCTCAAAGATATGTCAACGATGTTTTCCTGTGTTGAAATTGCGTATCATGTTGCACGGCATGTTTGTGTTCGATTGCAAAAATCACCTCGTAGTTTAATTTATCCAACACTGAAGTATGCTTAAAAGATTGTACTCAGCCATATCAGAAGGCATTAACATAGTAGACATGGCCTTCTACTCGTGAAATTGTTTTCCAGAATATATCGTGTTGGTCGGTTATGTCTTCTAGTCTGAACTGTGTTTAGACTTTATATGGATTTATATTGTTATTTTATGGCTAGCAAAGCTTACGTTGCTCCACGTACCATTACTTGCCACTGGCTAAGGAAATAGAATTGTTTTGACACAACATAACATTTCACTGAACAAGGTAGCTTTGGTCACCAAATCCGTATACACATACAAATAGAAAGTAGTTTTGTTGCTAGCCGCAGTTATCTGAGTCTACTGAACCATTTGTTTTCCTTTATCCATTGATTTCTTGCCTATTTCTCCTGCCAGTCACACCTGTTTTTTACCGGTTACTGTAGCTAGTCTTGTTTTAGTCGCTACATTCTTTTACAACATGTGATGCAGTCTGTTCATGCAGTGGACTCGATTTCATATGTAATCTACTTTATTTTCTTTCAGCTTTTTGAAATTTAAAGTCCTTGGCAAATAAGAAAAATAATAGAAGTGATATCATGCTCGAAATGTTGTATTTATGATAAAATTGTAAATTAAGGATACCAAATGAGATATTCAAATTACGGTATGAGTTTTCTGTTAGAGAATGCAGAAATCTATGTTTTAACTGATATAGTATTTCAAATGTTGGGATTGATAGTTTGGCAGTAGAATTTTTTCCGCAAAGCTGCTTCTTTCTAGATTTGCCTCAATTACAAGTATTAATGGCATGATGTGTTTGGAACAATGTAGATTTAAAGTCGGCTTTGGGAAAGAAACGGACTGACGGCAAAGAACCATCCCTTCAACCACTTACAACCATCCAGCGGATTTATATTGCTCGTCTGGTGCAGGAATACGGTGATGACTATCATGTGAGGCCCTCAAAAGTCCACTTCTCTTGGTTTTTATAATTTCTTGAGGTCACTGTCTTTAGCTGACGAGTTTGTTGTTTTGCAGGGCATGTTCATGGATACCAAGCTAAACAAAATGCAACATTCCGTAGCAACGTTGGAGAAACTATGCAAGCGATATCATATGTTTAAAGACAAAAACCCTTTGATTGTGGGATCTTAAATTGATTAGCTGATTAAAGGGATGGGATGCTGGCTTTGGTGCCATGATCTCTCCCCTCTTCTACTTTCCTGATCATTAGAGTCACAATTATTATCATATATTAATTTGTATACTGATACTCTAAATTAATCAATATGGTTATTTTGGTTTTTATTGGTTTTTTCTGGGTCTATATCCATGCTTTTAACTCTTCAGATGAGGCTACGAAGTTCTGCTAATGCTATGTATGCATTGTTCATCTTCATCACTAGTATTGGGCCTCAGGTCCATCTGTTTGGGAAGCAATGGGCCCAGTGTTTTGGGTTATTCTTACGGGAGATTCAAAAGAGAGGAACCTTTAATAGCATTAATTTGTTACACAACCAATTGGCTTATGTGAAATATTTCACCAGCATGAACAAAGATCATTCTGTATTTATTTATTTATTTGCAGTTCTTATGTTTCTTTATTGTCAGCTTACTTGAATCAGCCAATCTGTGAATGGCTAGTGATCGTGCCGATTGATAAAACAAACTTATTGATTTGCCTCAATCCAGAGTAATTCTTACCCCAAGTGCATCAAGCTTGCTCCTGGTGTAACCATACACGGGATATTAAACCTATGCTGTGTTATTGGTTCTGTTTGATATTCCCTCTAACTTGGCAAAACAAAATTTAGCTTCTTCGTTGTTGGAGCAATTTTTCAAGATAACAATGCTCCAGTTTTGAACATGAATGAATTGCGTAACTGGCTTGTACCTGATCAGTCTTGCCCGACTCTATCTCGTTGTTCTTTTGCTGGTGCGTGGTTTCTTCTTCAGTATGAGTATTTCCTTTTAGTGTATCCAAGTAAAATTCCTCCTCTGGTTGTAATTCTTTAAATCATTAAGGCTAGTAATCGTAACGAAATAATTAAAATTTAATCAACTTGTATAACTAAACCACACCTCTCATTAGATACATCATGATTCCATATAGTCAAACTTCATAAGGAAATGTAAGCATATAATGCTAGTCATTATGCAACTATTGGTGATCATATGTCTCAATATCATCTGTGCATCTATTTTTTATGCATAAAAGATATTTGTAGCATTAGATATTACAATAAAATTGCTACAAAATTGTAACTATAGCATAGTATACATTCCTATCAAATTCCATGCAGATGTAGATGCGCCTTCTAAAAACACACATCAATAACCGATGTACAACTGCACATGTTAAAGTCACATTAGAGCCTTCATTTATTTTTACTTAAAATTGTATTGCACTTTTACATTTTCTAAGCAATATATGGCCGACAGCCATGGAATAGAATTTTGGTTCGAAATCAGTTTCAGGTGGTTAAATATCGAAACGTTTTGGAATACTTGGGAAATATCGCGAAAATGTCATAAAAAAATTATGAAAGTATAGATAAGAATTTAAATAAAGAAAAAGACGGGTGTCAAGAGCCATAAGTTATTAAAAGTGTAGTCACATGCTTTTTTTCGTTACAGAGGAAGGGAAAAATCCAAGAAAATTAGGCAATAATGTTACGGTAACTAATGCCGCCAACGTCAAACAAAAGATAAGGATCAACTCGCAGGAGGATGATTGAAGAGCTGCACGCCAAAAGGATGAGAGTGCCCAATAGAAGCGAGTTTATCCGCCACAATATTTGTTTCTCTGTATACATGGTTGATCATGCAGGAGGGTAAGACCGACATGGGAGACTTGCATGAGTCGATAAGGCCACAGCGGGGACGAGTATTGACAGAAGGAGAGGTCAAGAGGTGAACAACAACTTTGAAGTCGCAAGCAATAGAGACGTGTGTAAAGCCGTGAAGAATGGCTTGAGATAGACCATGATAAACGCCCTAAAGTTCCGCCGTGGTGATGCTACCAAAGCCAACGTCACATGCGAAACCTTACATAATTTACTTATTTTGGCCCATCATTAATGGGTTTCTTTAAATCATAAAAGTGAATATTCATTAAGATATAATCAAACTTTAATCTAATTTTAATATTAACCATGCCTCTTATTATACAAACATAGTCTTCCTATATACAAGTCAAACTCATAAGAAAATATGAATATATAATGCCTAGGGGTGGGCAAAAAAAAACGGGTACCCGTTCCCAAACCCGTTCCAATTGGGTATTTCCCGTTATAATACATGTAAAGTGGGTACGGGTACCCGCACTACAACGGCGGGTTCGGGTTTGAGGTTGGGTATTGTCCTCCCAATTTCCGAACACTATTGGTTAATTACAAATCTTGAACTTAGGGGTCCAAATAAAAAGGAAAAGAAGCCACTCACCTTGTAAATAACACAAACATATACTTATGTAGGAACTCAATTTCTCCCTCAAAAATCAATCAAAATTCACGAAATTGTTTTCAGTTTTAGAGCTCCATTTTCCAGCTTTGAAAAGCTGGAAAACATGAGGAAAAACTCTCATGTTTTCAGCCTCCAAAACTGGTAAAATTTTCCAACTTTAAAGCTGGACAAATATGAAGTGGGTATTCAATACCCGCCCGTTGAATACCTGCTTCAAATGGGTACCCGCCGACGGATATCCGCCTATTTGGGAATCGAAATCGGGAAATAATATTTCACTACCCGCCATGTCGGGTACCCGCAACGCGTAACCATTCGGGACGAGTACCTGCCGATGCCCATGCCTAATAATGCCCCTAGTTTATACGATTGGCCTATGTTATATGTTAGGACCGCAAGTCCGACACCTTTCAAACTCGGTTGAACAGTCAGGACTGCCAGGTCCAACTAAATTTTATTTCCTTGTTTGCAAAATTATTTTAAAGGAAAATTCGATTTTATTTACTTTGATTTATTTAATTAATTATTCGCTCTGAATTGTATGGTATTTATCTTTATTATGCGAGTGAATATTTAGGTAAGTTTGTAAAGATTTAACTTGATCTTATAGTATCTTATCTTATGAAAAGTTAATCTTTATCAAACTCTTTATTATATCCTTTAGTAATCTATTCCTTGTGGAGTTCTTCTTTGTCTTTGGTGTGCAGAATATACGAAGATCATGAAGATCTTATCAAACGGAAACAAAGACTTATCAAAAGGAAGAATCGCCTTATCATGGAAAGATTCGGATATATTTGGAAAGATCCTGTCTCGACTGGATATGGAGACTGGCCGAGATTCAAGGAGATCTTTCAGGAGAGCTATCCTATAAATAGTAGAAATCCTAGGAATCAATGTAGAACACACGTGTAACAAAATATACATCATTAGGTGTTCTCTTTTATTTTGATTTCTTAGTTTTCGCCCTCTTGAGTTACGTCAAGAACGTGAGAAGCCGACAAGAGTTGAAGGGAGTTCAACGGAAAAAGATTGCGCCAGTTAGAGGGATCTATACGTACGTGCAGTTCGCTTGGAAGCATTCTCATAAGAAGATCACTACGGGAGTTTTGGTCTTACGGGTCAAACGGAGTAGACGCGAAAAAGGTTCCGGTGGTATCAACATTAGAGGGATTCGGTGTTAGAGTAAAACCAGTTGGTGTAATAACTGTTGTCCGTTGAAAGAAGTTTGATTCAGGCGAAAGCCTCGTGGATGTAGGACATTGTCTGAACCAAGTTAAAATCTGTTGTCTTACTTTACTGTCTTACATACCTGTCTTACTTATCTGTCTAGACTAGGTATCGCAACTACTGCACAAAACGTAAAGTATTAGACCTAAAGATCTATCATTATATAATATGCACCAATTTTTATGCATAAATTATAATTGTAGCAGAAGATATTTCAATAAAATGGCCAAATATAACTATAACATAATACTTATTCCTATCAAAATCCATGCGTCATCCCAAACTATAAATCAGTAATCGTACAATAGCATGTCAAAGTCACATTGGACATTCACTTATATTAAATTGAATTGTACTCCCAGTTCTCCATTTCCTGGACAAAAAATGACCCACAACTACTTTAAAACATTCTCGAAATGTTAGTTACTTTACTTTTACATTGTAATGCGCGCGGCTTTCATAGTTACAAGAGTTGACTGGAAAGAAAGAAAATGGTTAAGGAAGGAAACTTGCAAACACTTTGAGATTTTTGAGGTAGTAGTACGAGGGGCCGAGCAATGAATATATCTACTCTGGACTAAGGGCAAGGGCGGACTCAGAATTTTACTATACCCTGGGCTACTAAAAAGTTAAGCATTAAACAAATAATATCTACTTTTATGGTCAAAATCCATAAATAATGTCAATTTTTTTTTTCATATACAATTTGGGTTCAATTTCCTACTCTCTCTAATGTTCAAATCAAAAATCTTTGAACATTCTATAAAAGTCCTCGCTTTTAAACTTTCAACATTCGAATCTTAACAAAACTCTGAAGTTCAAACTTCAAAATTTTAAGAAATTCCATTAAAACTCTCACTTTTCAACTTTCTTCATTCTAATATTGACAAAATAGGAATCTAGAGAGTCAATCAAAAGCATTTTGGTTTCTATTTTGTTAAAACATTTAAAATAAGAAATCTAAGAACAAATACAAGTTTACAACAATAGACACAAACCCAAAATATGTATGTGTTGAAAGTTTTCATACCTAATTAAGAACAAAATTAGGGATTTAGACTTGTTGAGTATTTTTCTTTCCTCCTTCTCTTTGCTTGATTTGTTTATTTTTGATAGAATCGATGTTCTCTTTTGTTGTTGCTGTCTGGTGGTGCTTTTTTTTTTTTTTTTTTGTTTTACGTGTGATTTTAATTAGCTACTTTTAATTGCCTTTGTTTAGAGTGTTTTTGCAATTGTAAATTGGAGTGTGGGCCAACCTTAACTACTTGGGCTTAGAATAATCAATAATTACATGACCTATAATATCTACATGGACTAAAATATTTTTTGATGTGGCTAAGATATATAAACATATAGATGCATACCCAAATTCTACCCTGGGCTATAGCCCTACCCAGCCCAAGGGTAAAGAGAGTAGAGTGGTAATGGCCATGACTAATTACTCTTAACAGAAAGTACTTAAATGAATTACGTTTGAAGCGTACATAAAAGTTTATTTGTGAATATAAACAAGAATAGATATCTTAAATAAATAATTTATGAGCTTTAAACATGTAACAATTTGTTTACCTAATTATCTATTTTTGTTGTCTAATATTTTAATCATATATATACACAAATTTTAAGGAAAGATATATAAAACCCTTCATGTGTTACTATAAATTTGCACCGAACTCCTTCACGTGTCTTTTTTTTTTTTTTTTTTTTAAATAGAACCTTCTTGTGTCTTTTGAAACTTACATCAAACTTTCTTTTATGAAGATGGTTTAGTAATTCATATTTAATTTGGAGTATGGTGTGTGATATTTGAAAACATGGGGGAATTTGTGCAAAAGAATATTAAGAGTGAGAATAATGCAGGATTTTTGAAAGAGGAAGACTTTTTGTGCAAAAAAATTAAATCGAGATTTGATGTGTTCTAAAACATGGGGGTTTTGTGCATTTTTTTCTGAGTTTTATATCATCCCAATTTTATTATAATTTTCCAAAACGGATTATCTTATATAAAGTTAAGAAGGATGAGCTGGAAAATGAATCTTAGAAGAGATAAGGAAGAATTTGGCATTATCTCAAGATTGATAAGGAGTTCACCGTGCCTTTGGGTTGATAGGGACTCTTAATCACCGATCAAGATTGATATGAACTTAATGTTTTAGAAAAATTCACCCCTCGGTAGTAAGTACTCTTGCAAGTCACATTCACATTCTACATTAACAATCATAAAAAACAACAGCCACAAAGGCATAAGTTTAACTAATATCTATAACAATCTCTCGGAAACAGTCAATAGAACCAAAAAAAAAAAAAAAAAAAAAAACTATTTGTTTCACAATTTAATTTGTAATACAATAACCAAATTATATTTGAATTCAATCGCGCGGATGCCATTCAGTTTTCGTCCCCGAAACATGCCCGTTTTCACAAACATAAGCTCGAAAAAGCGTAGTAGTATTCGTACTACAATGACAAGATAAATACCAATGCCACATCCGTTCGGAAGCGCAAAACGCACAATCGAAATCAGTCCTCCTCAAATTGCCACCACCGATCGTTCTCCAAAGCTGCGACTGCTTAAAATTCAAGAAAAACCCCCTAACTAACACATACTTGCGTTTCTTCTCAATGTGCACGCATCCAGGCCAGTCACAGAAATACAACTCGTCGTCTGTGGATCGGCTCGAGAGAGAGTACTCGTCGCTAGCATTGCGACTCAAGTTCCAAACACCGGAAGCCAAGTGCGGTGTGAGCGACGTACAGATAAATAACCAATTATTGGGACTTGAACCATAGTTCTACAGAATAATGCCTGACTGGCGGATGCCAGGGCAGCAATAAAAGATTTTGTAAAGCGATGCCCAGAGGAGGGGAATCGACGGTGGGGATTACTTTCAAGCACTTTTTTTTGAAACAAACATTACGTATTAGGGAGGAGAATTTAGTGGAGACGCTGGAGATTCTAAGCCAGTCACGGGGATCGTCCTCGAGCTTGTCGAGTATGTGGAGAACGATGTCTTCTGGTAGAACTGAGAAAGCGCCTTCAGCCATTTTAGTGGAAGTGATTTTCGACGACCGTAATATCAGAGAGATTAATAAGTTGAGAAGAAACAAATATGATATAGATAGAAATATAATCACACTAGGATAGCTAGAGATAAGCCATATAAAGTATTTGATTCAAGCTAGGAAACTGAGAGTATAAACTCTAAAAAGATAAAGATAAAAACATGTAAAAGTATTTGTTGTGATATCAAAATCAATATTAATTTGATCCTACGTACCACATATAGTGATACAGGGTTTTTTTCAACTTTGGTCCCTTAATGAGTACTGATTTCATCTTTGGTCCCTTATTGAACTTTTTTGTAACTTTAGTCCCCTAATAGAAAAAGTGTTGCCTTAAAACAACAAAATAGGGGTGCGGTTTCAGAATCGGGACTTCTTTCCCACATGAAAACAACCCTCATGTGACCACGTGCACAACAAGTGATTTTTTTTGGCCAAAAAGGACGATTTTGGTGGAAAAAGGGATCAAGTATGAATTGTGAGACAGATTAGAGGACCAAAGTTGCAAAAAAATTCAATAAAGGACCAAAGATGGAGTCCGTACTCATTAAGGGACCAAAGTTGAAAAAAACCCTAGTGATACATGTTTGAAAGGCTTTTTATTATGGTGATGAAGTAGACATCAGTTATTCGTTAGAAAAAGGTAGACATCAATTTATTTTTCATTCTTGTAATGTTTTTCCCTTTTTCTTAAACAGGTTTAAATTAAACTTTTGTGGACGGTAATGAGAGAGCCGCTGCATGCGTATTGCGCACTATTATTTGAGTGACACAAATTGTAAGTTAAGAAAACTTTAAAAGTTTAAAAATTAAAACAAAAAGTTCCTTATAATCGGGCTAATGTATCCCTCTCGTTCAAGAAAACAAGCTTCAGAACAAGATACGAATTGAGGAATATCCTTTTACATGTTGCTTAATTATATTTATTCTCATAAACCTCAATCAAAACAATCTGCAAGACAGGTGCAACAGATGAATGTAAATGCATTGGACAGGAGTCCCACACTGTTTCTTATTTACCCATATTATATATAGAAGATTACCATTAAATACTCAATTTTAGAATACAAATATTTTTTACTCAATTTTATAAAATATAGAATATCCTTTTCGTGAAATCACAAAGGGACTTTACAAAGTTTTATAAAACAAGAAGGGGGTTTCGTGCAAAGTTTATGAAACCGAAAGGGGATTCTGGACAATTTTCAAACCGCGAGGAGATTTGTGGTTTCACTCAGGTTTTTAAAACCACAAGGGATTTATACGCATTTTCCCCTAATAACTTGATTAGGATCCCTATCCAGATGCATGACTAAAGCAATTCCATTTCCTCATGGGCAACATATGAAGCACAAGAAACATCCATACATCGAATTCCAGATTCACGATCTGCATTGACAGAGAAAAATAATTAAAAAACGAAGTCTCTCTCAAGTTCCACTAAGTCTGTCATAAGATAAGATAACTTGAGACATAAAGTCTCTCAAAAGTTCCACAACTTCTGTTTATCATCACTGGCACATATTTTTGCATTCTCTAAATAGCATTTTGGGGAATTTCCTTTTTTCAGCCAATGCTACTTCACCACCAACTATATTCAAATCTAAACTGCAGAGGAAAAATAATACTCCGGAAACTCTGGCACGTGAATTTTTTTTTTTTTTGCAGTTGCACGAAAATCAATAGGTGCAACTTTGCTTCGTACAATTGATGAAAAACACTTCAAGGTAACACTAAACGCAAATGGTTAGTATCAATCACTCAGGGCAGCTCATTGGGGAATTCGGATTTGACTGATCATTTTTCGGGTCAGAATCGTGAGGCAGGAAAATAGGTTTAGGATTAATTTGTCGATGAAGTTGAAACATGAGATTAGGGAGCCGAGGAGAAAGCTAGAAGGCGAGCAAGATGTAGTGTGGAGTTTAATAACGAATATCGAGGCAAATGAGGGTCAAAAGAATTATTAGGGGTACCGCGGCGATAAGGTGATCATGTCGGGACCTTGGATGTAAAAACAGTTAAATCAGTTGAGTGTGTGTGTCTAATAATAATTAAGTGGAGGCAACTACACAGAGAAAAAGAAGAGGACACCCAAAGCGAATAAGTTGTATTCGAAGTTTCAATTATATTGGCGAAGAAACGTGAAGTTGAATAAGAAAAAGGGAGGAGGAAGTCAGTTAGGGATGTTTCTGAATAAGGTCTTGAAGAGTTGTGCTGCAGTATTAGAGAGATTTATGAAGCACAAGAATGGTCGGGTGTTTAACACGCATGCTAGTTGATGCAATTAGTCTTGGTATACATGATTTTTTTTTGAAATTATAAATAAGCTGATGGACTTTTGTACCGTGAAAAATAGATTAAATCAGAACTAGCACAAATGCCATTGAGAATTTGCTGTGGATGTGAGACTCAATTTTCAAAATGCTTTGACTTATAACCTAAAAGAGCGAGCTGTTTACTTGATGGCTGAACACCTAGCCCAAATGTTTGAAGAAAAATGGGCTCCCATAGAGGTGGATTACATGCGTGAGTCGGAGCCTGCTGTAAGTGTTTATATGGGTTCACCTACACCTCCCTCCCGAAAAGGTCCTCAAAAGCAAACGGTATAAACTGATGCAAAAATTCTCGAAAGATTAGAATCATCTATAGTGAAAAAGGCAAAGAATGGAAATGTAAAGAGAATGGAAACGGGTGGGAGAAAAAGGGTTCCAGAGAAAGCTGGTAAGCATCACTTGTTAGAAAATTTTGGTGAACAAGTCAAAAACTCAACACTCGAACACAAATAAACAGCGGAGGAAGAGATTCTACACTCAACACTATATGAAATCGTTTTAAATTGAAAAGATTAAATACGTCTTTATATGATTTTCCTCACATGCAATTAGTCTAGTTCATGTACCATCACTTAATTACGAAGAACATACGTATCTTAGTACATGAATCTCACAAAAAAAAAAAACACATACTTATTCTAATACGTGTACTACATAATTCAAGATACTTATATCTATTCATGCTTTTTATTCATCAATTAATCAAATTTAAAATTCAACATCACTACCATAAACAACTATTAGTATAAACTAAACAAACTTTCAGATTATTTATCCCAAAAGTTTATATGATAAGCAAAAGGAAAGGAAACCAAAAATGTAGAGATAAAGTCGTCGCAATATATTGCTTTTCATGCCGACAAAGTTGTTGCAAGATTATTGCACTTCATGCAGATAATTTGTCGCAAATTTTATAATTTTAATGTTGATAAAGTTGTCGCATAGTTTTCCAATATGAAAATTCAAAAGGTATACCTTATAGGTACTTCAACTTCCACACAAATGACATTCACTTATTACTTCACCAAGTGAGATAAGAGAACGCATATGATGTGCACATCGAAATTGTTACTTCCAGATAGAATATTATTATTCATTATAGAGGGGAGTCGTTTTTCTGGTCAAAGTGGACCGTGTTCAGGCGATAACAATGACATCAAAGGAAAAAACTGAGCTAGGTTAGTGTGTGCTCTGTCTGTGTTTGTGTGATGACTTTAAAGGTTTTGTAAAACTTTGTGAGAATGTCAGGTGGTGAGGATGAAGAGGCTAAGGAAATGGAAAGGAAGGTTTATTCAAGGAAAAAGTCTTTGAAAAGTGTAAAAAATAATAGAAGCAACAGAAATTTGGTGATGGAGCTACGACCTAGAGTTCAAGCTATGGAATCTGAGGGAATGAATTCAGCAAGAAAATTGGGGGGATTCGGGTTTGACATAGGCTTTCCTGGACAGAACCAGGATGGATTGGTTGGAGAAGTTGGGTTTATGAAGCAAGAGAATAAGGTCAGGATTGATTGGTCGATGAAGTCAAAATATGAGATTAGGGATCTCACTAGACTGCCAAAGGGTGAGCGTGATGTACTCTGGAGTTTCATGAGGAAGATCGAGGCGAATGAGGATCAAAAGAATGATTAAGTGTATAATGATGTCCGCGGAGACTAACTGTATAGATATTCAGAGTTTTTATCGGTGAAGGATAAGTTTCCTCTGCCAGAACGTGAAGTCGAATAAGAAAAGGGGGGGAGGAGTGAGGTAGGGATGTTTTCGAATCAGGTCTTGAAGAGTTGTGCTGCAGTTTTAAAGAGATAAATGAAGCACAAGCATGGCTGGACTTTTAACACGCATGCCAGTTGATGCAGTTGGTCTTGGTCCCCATGATTATTTTGAAATTATAAATAAGCCGATGGAGTTTTGTACCGTGAAAAATAGATTAACTCAGAACTGGTACAAATGCCTTTGAGACTTTGTTGAGGATGTGAGACTCACTTTTCAAAATGCTTTGACGTATAAACCAAAAGAGCGAGCTGTTTACTTGATGACTGAACAACTAGCCAAGATGTTTGAATAAAAATGGACTCCCATAGAGGTGGATTACACGTGAGAGCCAGAGCATGCCGCAAGTGTTGACATGGGTTCACCAACACCTCTCTCTCGAAAAGCTCCTCCAAAGCAAATGGTGCAAACTGATGCAAAAATTCTTGAAAGATAAGAATAATCTATTGTGAAAAGGGGAAAGCATGGAAATGTAAAGAGAATGGAAGCGGTGGGGAGAAAAAGGGTTCCAGAGAAAGCTGGTAAGCATCACTTGTTAGAAAATCTTGGTGAACAAGTAAAAGAAAATCAATACTCGAACACATGCAAAAAGTGGAGGAGGAGATTCTACACTCAACTCTATGACTTGTTATAAAATGAAAATATTACACATGTATATTTATAGGATTTTCCTAACATGAATTTAGTCTAGTTCATGTACCATCACTTGATTGCGTACAACTTATGTATATTAGAACATGAATCTCTCCAAAAGACAAATACATACTTATTCTAATACATGTACTACATAATTCATGATACTTATAATTGTTCATGCCTTTTGTTAATGAATTAATCAAATTCTGAACTCAACATCACTACAATAAACAACAACTAGTATAATGTGAACAAACTTTCAGATAATTTCTCCCAGAAAGTTACTCGATAAGCTAAAGGAAAGAAAAAATGAAACCATAGAGATAAAGTCGTCGCAAACTTATCTCTTTACATGCCGATAAAGTTGTTGCAAGATTATTGCACTTCGTGTAGATAAATTTGTTGCAATTTTTATTCTTTTAATGCTGATAAAGTTGTTGCATAGTTTTCCATAATGAAAATTCAACAAGTATACTTTATAGGTACTTCAACTTCCACGGAAATGACATTGACTTATTACTGTGCGAAGTGAGATAAGCGAACACATATGATGTGCATATCGAAATAGTTAATTCCAAATAGATTATTATTATTCCATATAGAGGGGAACAGGGTTCAAGGTCCAAGTGGACCGTGTTTAGGCGATAACAATGATAGTAAATGAAAAAAATGAGCTTGGTTAGTGTGTGCTCTGCCTGTGTTGTTTGATGACTTTGAGGTTTTGTAAAATTTAGTGTGAATGTCAAGTAGCGAGGATGAAGAGGCTAAGGCGATGGAGAGGAAGGTTTATTCAAGAAAAAAGTCTTTAAAAAGTGTAAAAAATAATGGAAGCAGTAGAAATTTTGTGAGGGAGCACCAACCTAGACCTCAAGCTATAACATCTGAGGGAATGAATTCTGCGAGAAAATCAGGGGGATTCGGGTTTGACACAGGCTTTCCTGGACAGAACCATGTTTGATTGGTTGGAGAAGTTGGTTTATGAAACAGAAGAATAGGGTTAGGATTAATTTGTCGATGAAGTCGAAACATGAGATTATGGAGCTCAGGAGAAAGCCAGAGGACAAACAAGATGTGGACCGGAGTTTAATGAGGAAGATCGAGGCGAATGAGGGTCAAAAGAATGATCAAGGGTTATATGATGTCCGCACAAATCAGGTGATGTCGGTAGTGGGACCACTTCGCATGCAAAATTGTTGAATCAGTTGAGTTTGCCTGTGTCCGAGAATACTAAGAGTAAAGGCAACAATACATAGAAAGAGAAGAGGACACCCAAAGCGTATAAAAGTTGTATTGAAATTTCGAGTTTCTATTGGCGAAAGAGAAGTTTCCTCTGACATAACGTGAAGTCGAATAAGAAAAAGAGAGGAGGATGTGAGGTAGGGATGTTTTCGAATCAGGTCTTGAAGAGTTGTGATGCGGTTTTAGAGGAGATTGATGAAGCACAAGCATTGTTGGGTGTTTAACACGCATGCCAGTTGATGCAGTTGGTCTTGGTCTACATGTTTTGAAATTATGAGTAAGCCAATGAACCGTTGAATTGTGAAAAAAAATATTAAATTAGAACTCGTACAAAAGCCCTTTCGAATTTGCTGAGGATGTGAGACTCACGTTTCAAAATGCATTGACTTATAATCCAAAAGAGCAAGATCTTTACTTGATGTCTGAACAACTATCCAAGATGTTTGAGGAAAAATGGGCTCCCTTAGAGGTGGATTACATGCATGAGTCAGAGCATGTTGTTAATGTTGACACACCTCCCTCCCAAAAAGCTCCTCCAAAGCAAACAGTGCAAACTGATGCGAAAGTTCTCGAAAGATTAGAATCGTCTGTAGTGAAAAGGGCAAAGAGTGGAAATGTGAAGAGAATAGAAGCGGGTGGGAGAAAAAGGGTTCCAGAGAAAGCTGGTAAGCATCACTTGTTAGAAATTCTGGGTAACAAGTCAAAAACTCAACACTCGAGCACACACAAAAGTGGAGGAGGAGATTCTACACTCAACTCTATATGCCTTGTTATAAAATGAAAAGATTACATAGGTATTTAAAGGGTTTTCCTAACATAAATTTAGTCTAGTTCATGTACCATGACTTAATTACGTACAACTTACTTATCTTAGTACATATATCTCACAAAAAGATAAATACATACTTATTCTAATACATGTAATACATATTTCAAGATACTTCCATAAACAACACCTAGTATAATGTAAACAAACTTTCAGTTTATATGTCCCAAAAAATTACAAGATAAGCAAAAGGAAAGAGAAAAAAACCACAAACATAAAGTCATCACACAATCATCGCTTTTCATGCCGATAAAGTTGTTGCAAGATTATCGCACTTCATGCAGATAAGTTGCTGCAATTTTTTTTCTTTAATGCTGATAAAGTTGTCGCATAGTTTTCCATTATGAATATTCAACAAGTATACCTTATAGGTACTTCAACTCCCACGCAAATGATATTCACTTATTACTCCGCGAAGTGAGATAAGTGAACGTATATGATATGCATATCAAAATAGTTACCTCTAGATAGATTATTATAATCCCCCTATAGAGGGGAACCGTCTTTTCATCGAAGTGGATTGTGTTTAGGTGATATCAATGCCTGTAAAGGAAACAATTGAGCTAAGTTGGTGTGTGCCCTATTTGTGTTTGTGTGGTGATTTTGAGTGTTTTGTAAAATTTAGGAGAATGTCGGGTGTTGGGATGAAGAGGCTAAGGAAATGGAGAGGCATGTTCATTCTGGAAAAAGTCTTTAAAAAGTGTAAAAAATAATGGAAGAGTAATTTTGTGAAGGAGAAACATCCTAGAGCTCAAGCTATGGCATCTGAGGCAATGAATTCTGTCGAGAAATTCGGGAATTTTTTTCTCGAATTGGAGTTTGGCATAGGCTTTCCTGGACAGAACCATGATGGATTGGTAGGAGAAGTTGGGTTTATGAAGCATGAGAAAAGGGTTAGGATTAAGTTGTCGATTATGTGGAAATATTAGATTAGGAAACTCAAGAGAAAGCCACAGGTTGAACGAGATGTAGTCTGGAGTTTAATGAGGAAGATCGAGGTGAGTGAGGGTATAAATAATGATCTATGGTCAAATGATGTCCTCAAAGATATGTGATATTGGAAGTGGGACCACCTCGGATGTCAAAACCGTTGAATAAGTTGAGTGTGACTATGTCCGAGAATAGTAAGAGTGGACCGGAGGCAACAACACAGAGAAAGAGAAGATGACACCCAAAGTGAATAAAAGCTTTATAGAAATTCAGAGTTTCTATTGGCGAAGGATAACTTTCCTCTGCCAGAACGTGAAGTTAAATAAGAAAAAGGGAGGAGGAAGTGAGTAGGGATGTTTCCGAATCAGGTGTTGAAGAGTTGTGCTGCGGTTTTAGAGAGATGGATGAAGCACAAGCATTGCTGGGGGTTTAACACGCATGCCAATTGATGTAGTTGATCTGCATGATTATCTTGAAAGTATAAATAAGCTGATGGACCTTTGAACCGTGAAAAATAGATTATGTCAGAACTGGTACAAAAGTCCTTGAGAATTCACTGAGGATGTGAGACTCACGTTGCTTTGACTTACAACCCAGTAGAGCGAGATGTATACTTGATGTCTGAATAACTAGGTCAAGATGTTTGGGGAAAAATGGTGATTTCGAATACTTTGGATGTAACTACTTATGGATAAGCACATTATATGCGTGGCATTTGCATTTGCTTATCTCACTTCGGTAATAAGTGAATATCATTTGTGTGGCAGTTGAATTAGTTATAAGGTATACTTGTAGAATGTTTAAATGGAAAACTATGTAATGACATTATCTGCATTAAAAGAAAATAGTTTGCGATCATTTTATCTACATGGAAAAGCGATAATTTTGCGAACAACTTTATCTGCATGAAAAGCGATAATTTTGCGGCCACTTTATCCGCATGATTGGAAATTTATCTGATCTTAATTGCATTTATTATTGGGAGTGCATTGAAGTAGTGCTGACTTAAAATGGAGTGTGCCCAAAATGATTTTCTAGCAAAAGCATTGTGAACAATCGGCTTCCAAATTTATCTCCCTATCATGCAGTTGCTCCTTGAATCTCAAATGCATGATACTGATGTATAGAATGTCATGCACAATATGTGGCATGTCGATAAATATCTGATCTCGTGACAGAAGTTGTTCACTGCATCCATACCAGCTTGAAGGGTTAATTTTTTACGTTTTTTCTGGTCCAAAGAGACTCACGTAGTACTTGCAGATGAGATGGGACTTGGTACACATCTTTGTAACCTTTGGTTTCCATTCTTTCTTTTTCTGTCACTCTTCCAGATTGCATATAATTTTGTCTTCCATGAGCGTAACAAACATATTGAGATTGATTGTCATGTGACTCGTCATCATTTTCAGCATGGTACTATTAGTCTGTCATTCATTTCATCTCTTATGCAGCTAGTTGATTTCTTCACGAAGGCGCATACGACTCAGCGTCATGGATTCTTTGTTGGCAAACTCTCGCTTTGAGGAGGGGTGTTAGCTATACATATTAGCTTATTAGTATTTTTTTTATATTATTCAGTTGAGGACTCTTTTGTCTTTTTAGTCTTTTTAGTTGTCTTGTTGTATATATTCTTTATCTCTTGTAAACCTCTACTCACTTTTGATGTTCATTCTTCTGTTCTTCTCTTATCTTTGTTATTTCTTTGAATGTCATGTTTCACCAAACTTAACAGAAAGTGGAAGCAAACAAGAAAGAATAAAATTTGATGAACTTCTGACCTCATATGAAATGATCAACCTGGATACGTGAAACCCATAATGTGGGAGTACACGGTATACTGAACTCGACTTACATGCGTACTATGCTTGTTATCATTTTCTTCATGCTCACAAGCTTGCTCACATCTGTTTGTAGATGGTTGGCAAAGGCTATCGTCTTAAAAACAAGGACTCGAAGTTGTTTTCTTCACTGAAGCAAAACTCTAGCAGACATCGGGTCCTCTTGACTGGAACTCTGCTACAAGTATGTCTAATGATTTTCGTTATTCTTTAAAACAGAGTTATCGATCAGATGAAGTTAGACAAATGTGTAATTTCATTTTTCTTCTTTTCTAATTACGTCCAGAGTTTGATACTTTGGACGTAACCTTGAAGAGATTTTCATCAATTGAGTATCAGAGTTGCTTCTACTAATGTTTGTGCAACTGCAAACAATTTTATCACGTGCCATCCCGGTGCCAGACTTCCGGAGTATTATTTTTCTTCTGAATTTGAAATTTAGATATAGTTGTTGGTGAATGCAGGTAATAAAGATTTGACACCTTACAACTTTATCTGCACGACATGCGAAATTTTTGTTACAACATTATCTGCATGAAAAGCATAGTTTTTTCTAGAACTTTATCTTCTTTATGACAGAAAATTTTGCAACAACTTTATCTGTATGAAAAGCAAAAGTTTTGCGACAACTTTATTCTTTCTATGGTTTTAATTAATTTTTTTGGAACTCATCAAAGATGTATATTCAGGCGCGAATAAAAATTTCTCTGCTCTTGATGGACATAGAACGATAGTTCACTTACCTTGTCTTATTTCAACAGCCTGTTAACTATCTAGACTTGCAAAGTTAGATTGTAATGAAGCTGGTTATGGGAAAAAATTATTCTAGAAAATAGAGTTATCGAGCCACTGAAGTTAGACAAGTGTGTAAATTTCATTTTACTTCTTTTCATATCCTGTTACTTTGATATTCTTCTGGACAAGTGTATCGAAATTCTTTTGGTTTCAAAAGACTGCACACATCCAGTTTTCGGGTTTGGCCGAGACTATTGCCATTGGAACTGAAATGCAAAATTTTCATCTCTTTCTTCAAGGATGCTCTGATGATTCTTTTTCAGCAGCACAACTTTCGTGAGAAGTGTGAGTCCGTATGCTGGAAATGTACCCACGCACTGGAATCTGATTTCATTCATGAGCCCTTAGACTCACTATGACTCAACCCACCCTTGAGTATACTTGTAATTAATATGGAGTTAACTGTGGTTGAGCAGGGCGTACAATCATCCATGAAACAATCACACCAGATGAATGTGGAGCATTGCAATCAATGGTTTGATAGTTCTCCGACAGGAACCATTGATCGATGTTGCGGAGGTTTCAAGGAAAAGGAGTCAGCTTTTGATGCGGATGCTGAATTGAACTTTGAACTTCATAAAAGTGGGCATGACAAGAATGGAAGTGCAAAAGACGATAAGAAATTTAAACGCGGTAGAAATTGATCAAGACTGGGTCGAAGACTCATACCAATATTTGATGGAAGAGTGCTAGCTTGGAAGGCTATTCGCTGTCAATGCTGAGATGTTGAATATTTATAAAGGTAGATATGGAACCACTTATGCTATTAGGTCCAAAGTTTAGTATCTCTTAACTGTAAAAACTCATTTAAGCTTTGTGTTGACACCCTTTCTGCTGGCTTTATAGTTTTTTGTCTGCTTTGATCCTTTCATGTAGTTTTTGCTATAATTACCTCACTATTTGCCCTTTATTTTAATGCTTTTGTATGTTTCTTCCTATAGTTGTGTTACTTTAGAGTCACTTTTGTAGTACTTATATATCAAATATATAATTCTAAAGGTACTTATGTTATAGTTTTACTATTTTTAAAATAAATATAAAAAAAAAAGTAACAAAAAAGTTGTATGTATACAAGAATTTCTAAATTCCTGGCTCAGTGACGACAGCTATAAAACACGAACTTTACTAATACTGATCTCTAGCAATCTCATGAGGGCCTCAACTAGTTGATTACGAATATAGATAAAAAATGATGTGCATCATAATTAATAAAAACAAATGCTAAAAAACAATTTTGTTAACAATTTATAATATAATACCCAAATTCCGAATCAGGTAATGGCGGCAAAAGATCATCTATCCCACTTTATGTTTCATTCCATGTCTCATTTAACCATTCACTGGCCTTTATGAACACTTGTCATCCACCCCCATACTAGCGTTCACATTTTGCCCCTAAAACATGCCCGTTTTCACAAACGTAAGCTCGATAATGCGAAAAACATTTAAACATAAGACGATACGAGCGCCAATGCCACGTCCCTCTGGAAGAACAATATGCACAACTGAAAACGGTCATGTTCTTATTGCCATCATTGATGGCTCTCCAAGCCCGCGACTGCTTAAAATTCTTTAAAAAACCCCTAAATAACACATACTTACGTCTCCTCTTCTCATGCACGTATCCAGGCCAATGGCGGATGTACAATTCGTCATCCTTGAAGCGGTTCAAGACAAACCTGTCGTCAGCCTCGCAGCTCCGGTTCCTATCGCCGGTAACAAAATGCGGTCTGAGCGACGTACAGATCTCATCCGATATTCTTTCAGGTTCAGTCCAATCATCGGGACTTAAATCATAGTTCTCCATAATAATGCGTAACTGGAGGAGGCCAGGGCACCAAAAAAGAATTCTGTAAAGTGATGCCCAACCACCAGGAGGGAAATCGACGTCGGGGATTGTGAGGACCGCGCCCCACGAGTCACAATCCGATCCGAGTTGGTCCGGTGTTGGCCACCTAACAAACTCAACTCAGACCGAACTATAGCTCATAGGAAGGGATCTCACTGACCAGGATCAAAACCATAGCACTATAAAATATCTTTACTTTAAATACAGCGGAAGTCTTTGGAATACAAATACATTTTACAATTTTAAAATGATGTAAATACAAAATCAAACACTTAACAATTTTTGCAAAGTTTCCAAAAGCGGACTTGTCGATCATTCGTTCCATCCGTGCTGCTATACCAATCTTACTTTGAGAAAGGGACATATAGAACAAAAGAGGAGTAAGTCTTTAATGACTCAGTGAGATTCTTAGAACATGACAATAATCAAACAGTAAATCAGAACGAAACGAACAAGAATGACCAGAATAGTTACATCTGCATCACTGAACTGAAATTATCGGTTTTAACGATAATACTGGAGTATTCAGAAGAACGAGAAAATGAACTTGTGCAATTACATATAACAGATCCAACCTTAGCTCCGAAATTCAACCGTATACCTCCCTACGAGGAGCTACCTCGCAACAGAACAGAAGACATGCTCGAGTACATGCCAGTCTAACACGCGGGTCACAACCAACTCCTGACTGCAAGCGGCGCTTAGACAGAATGGGTATTAATCAGAATTACTTAAACCGACAGCCCTTTGCTGCCCAGCAGTAAATCCTTTCAATCCTGGGGCCCAACTTCCCAAAGGCGTCCCAATGGGTGAAACAGAATTATCAGATGAGCTAGTAATCCGGACAATATCCGTTGCTCGTTTTTGAGCTACATAGGCCGAACATAGTTCGTTGCTCGTTGCACAATTCAAGAATTGATTGGGTGATCATGATATCAGGTTAATTGTGATTATGAAGAAAATTCCCGATTATGATTTAAATGAGATTTGATTTAACAATAGGCAAGAAAACTGATTATGTAAAGAATTAACAATTTTAAATAAAAGCATTAAAATGGTGATAGAATGTTGCTCGTGATTCGAAACAAAGAATCACAATTGTTATGTCCAAGTTTCTCAGGGCCGGCTGCCAAACGGGGTTTTGAACAAATCAGAAATCAAACCTCACATTTTACCGTACGGGAAATTCTTGATTAACGTCGATAATTGCAGAACCTTAAAATAAATCAAAAAGATATAATCAATTGTTTGCTCACAAGTTTACAACAATAAACATATATTTCTAATATTTATCATATTTAAAGAAGTTTAGTTTAGTTAAATATCTAATTATTGTTAATTTGGGACAAATTCCACATTTACCTATTTTAACATTAACTATGACGTAAAAATATAAATAATGGGATTTACCATTTCAAAGTAACAAGTTGAAGACTAAATCAATTTACAAAATTATTATTAAAGTCTCCATTTCTAATTTATTAATAACATATTTCATATTAACAAACATATATATTTTCAATGCATATTTAAACCTTTTTAAAACAATTATTCTTAACAAAATTCTTGTAAATTACTTATTACAAATGATCTCAAATCAAAAGTTTTACCATGATCTTAACATTGAACAAATATCTCAGTAAGCCTTTGAATAAAATTACATCACATATATAACTTTGGTAAAAACTATTTTTCTTATAGTTATTAGTATAAAATTACACAATATTGCATATATCAATAATAACAATTAAAATAAATTGTAAACATATAGATCTAATTAAAATTAATATTTCCAGAATACTTATTATTCTAATATACTAGATTAGAAGGTTAGATCACAAAATAAACACAATACTTTACTTAAAGTTAAAGATATTGAAAGATCAACCGTAAAATAAACTATATGTCATCTTAATGTTGCAAAATCCATGAAAAATATTAAGCACGATTCTAAATTATGATAAACTGATCTAACATCATTATTAGTATGTAATGAGTCCATATTAATGATCAATTTCATGATTTGTGTAGCTTTTGCAACATATATTGGTTAATCAAAATGTTTATGCAAATATAAGGCAGAAAACTGTAGCAATCTTAGATTCACCTTCAATCGAACTTTCAAACGATATGATAATCTGAAATTGATTGAGGGATTTAATCTTAAACGTCCTGGAGAGTATGTAGTTTCAAAATCAGATCAATATGACAAGGTTTGGTATTTTAAATAAATCATGAAAGATAGGAGCTGTTTTCGGATTTTCTGGACAGTGGTACGTATTTCTAATTTCTAGACCCCTCAAACGACTTTGGTTGAAGAAGGTTTATGAACATGAAAGTTAGCTTACAGAATAACCAGTATGTGGTAAAAATTTCAGAGAAAGACTATAAGTTTTGATATGGTTTTCGGACTTCTAAAGCTCGGTTTTGAGGATTTTCAAGGACTATAAAGAAGGCTTAAAGGACTGAAACAATTTTTCTAAGAATCTAAACATCAAGAGGAAGAACTTTGCAGAAGAAAAGAAGAGAAGATTTGGAAGAAGAGAGGTGTGAGAAAATTGTTGAATAGAGCCTCCCTTTTATAGGTGAAAATTGGGAGACAAGGATTAATTACCATACCCTACTCATTTTTATTTTAATCCAAGCTAGGTCACCCTAATTATGAAGATGTTTTCAGGCCTTATCTGATAGGATTTTATAAGAATAAAATATTAGAAATATCTAGCATAAAAGACAAAGTAAAATTACATTTTTACAAATGTAAATGTAAATATGTGAAGATTTACCATTGTAAATGAATGCTTGGATATTTTGAAACTACAAGGGACCACTTTGAAAGTTTTATGACTCATTTGGTCTTGAAGAAAATATTTGTGGTCAATCATAATTTTTTTCAAACGGAGTAGGACTAAATTGTAACTTTTTCAAAACTTTTGGGGTCAAAATTATATTTTTAAAAAGTTCAAGGACTAAAATAAAAATTCAAAAATACTTTTATTTTCTTCCAAATTTCAGGGGCGTTACAGGGATTACTTTCAAGCACTTGTTTTTGAGACAAAAATTATGTATTAGGGAGGAGAATTTACTGGAAACGCAGGAGATTCTAAGCAAGTCACGGGGATCCTCCGCGAGCTTGTCGAATATGTAAAGAACGACGTCATCTGTTAGAACTGAGAACGCACCTTCAGACATTTTAGTGGAAGTGATTACAGAGAGATCAATAAATTCAGAAGAAAAAAACTGCATGCGAACCAAATAACCCTAAACAAATCAGCGTGAATGAATCCTTTTCAATGGAGATAGCGTTAAGTTTCGTGAGAGAATAAAGTAATAGTTGAGGATATACAAGAGTACTATATTTAATATAGATAGAAGTATATATTTCAAACGACGAAAGGTAGAGATATGATAAACCTTATAAGGTAATTGACCCAAGCTAGAAAACTTATAAGAATAAACTTTAGAAAGAAAAAGATTTTTTTTTATCGCGCAGCAAAAAATGAATTTAAAATTCTAGTAGAACATTACAACATTAAATATGTAACTGAAACATCACAACACATGATGATAATATTAAGGGTAAATATGATGGCAGTTGTGTAAATTCTTTATATAAATAGTTTATCTTTATTTTTCTTTCAATTATTTGATTGCTTTGCCTTATTATCACCACACTTGGGACTTAATGTCTTTTTAATTCTATAGAATTCAATTATTTTTTTCTTCAACTCATTTATAATATATAATAATTTTTTGTATTTTAGTTCAAACCTATATAATAATTATACAATATAGAATTATTAAGTGTTTAAGCCATTTTATTTTATTTTTGCTTCCGATCTAAATATACAAAATGTTGGTGCAATTCATTCACAAATATTCTTCATTAGCATAACAACATCAGTAATTTATGATATATTTAACATATATATAATGCCCAACAATCATTGTGCATAGTTAACATAACGCCCAAAATCACTAGTACACAATGCAAAAGTTCTGTAAATATTAAAAGTATCAAAAGTAAGGAAATAGATTTGTAACCTCAAATAATGTTTAATGATTAAAATGCTTAAGATGTATTTTGTCTTTAAAAATATCAAAGTATCAAAAATATTAAAAAGTAAAAGTTCGTTTTAAGAATACTATGTATAATGATCATAGTTCTTACGATGTCTTTTGTTTTTAAAATTATATATGTTGCAACAACTATATCTTCTTGTGTCAATTTGTGCTAGAAGCACCGATGAAACGTTCTATGCATTCCTTGTTGACAACCAAGTCTGCTAGATCGAAAACTACTATTATGGAATGTCCCAAAAGAATCAAAAACACGGCTCGATCAAAATAACTTTGAAGAATATATAAATGGTCTAGTATACACTTGTATTTAATCTGCTACATAATGCAATTAATCACTCACTTCCTGGTGATTGAGGTAATGGATCACTCACTTTCTGTAGAATACCAAGTTGAAGAAGAAACTATCAGTTGAGGAATATTTTGTACATGTTACTTTACTCCATGCAGTATGTCTTTGAAAAATTCTGATTAATGCAAGCAACAAACACGTATGAGGAAGACCTTACTCCAATCAATTCTAGCTTAGGAAATCACCAAAAGAACGAACATCCAGGCAGGGAAATAACCAAGTTTATTGATCATGTCATCATGCATAATCCAACATCTGATTTCAATTAGTTCAACTCAATGAAATGGCGTTAAGAACGTGATACGACATAAGCATGAAGAATGTCGGCTCAATCAGCTAAAAATTTCTGAAGCATGGTATCTTCTTGAAGTTTGTACCATCAGAGAAAGTGTGGCTCTCACATCTAAAAGTACGGGGTATCAATATCACTATGTGCTGGGGATAAAACCTGTTTTCAATAATTGAAAAAGGGTTGACGATAGAAAAGGGTACGGTTTCGCCATTTGTTGTTATGTTGGAGGTATGTTGAGGCTGAGGGTGATTTTCATGCTCTTGTTAGTATGAATGGTGAGTTTCTCGAACCTGTTTAAGTTTAACTAATCTGAAACCAAAAGAACACCACAAAACAAGTATCTTCTCTTTCATCATATTCACACCAACTACTTTTTACACATCAGAAAAGGATGTAAGTTAGGATCCATACCTTGAATTCTAGGTTCTCCATCAGCATTCACAGAGCTAGGAAAAAACAATCACGCACTGTCCAAAATGAAGCCTCTCCCAAATTTCACAACTTCTGTCACGGGATAAGTTATTTATCAACCTGGCATATTTTTTTTCTGAACGGCCTTCTCTAAACCAGTGTCAAGCATATGAGATTCAAGTAGATGCTAAATTACACAATGGAGAGATTAATTTGGGAGTAAATTTTTCACATTGTATTTGCTCGAAAAGCATTTCGCGCACATTCCATTTTCAGTCAGCATTACTTTAATGCTTTGCTGGCGACAGGGAATCATCACAACATCCTTGAAGAAAGTTTTCCACGGAGACAGGAAAAATGTATCATCCAAAACAAGTTACTTTTTAGAATTACTTTTACAGAAGCTAGACTTGGTTATAGAGTGATTTTCTTGCTTACGTGGCAAATGGATCCAACTTCGTCGATCTTGATGTCAACATCTCATCGGAAACTGAATCAAGTTCTTGAAAGTTATTTCTTTAACAGAATTTCTATCGCGTTTAAATTCAGTATCGTCTTTTGCACTTCCATTCTTGTCGTGCCCACTTTTATGAAGTTCAAAGTTCAATTCAGCATCGGCATCAAAAGCTGACTCCTTTTACCTCCGCAACAGCAATACCTTCTATGAAAGAAATATCAAACCTTTGATACCGTGTCTAAACCAGTGTGATTCTTTGATGGATAATTCTACACCCTGCTCAACCACAGTTAACTCCATATTACCAGTATACTCAAGGGAGGGGGCGAACTTGAGTCGTAGTGAATCTAAAGGCTCGTGAAAGAAATCAGATTCCAGTACGTGGGTACATTTCCTGCATACAGACTCAAACTTTTCACAAAAGCTGCGCTAGCAAAAAGGAATCATCACAGCATCTCTGAAGAAAGAGTTGCAAAAGGGGCATTTCAGTTCCAATGGCAATAGTGCTTGGCTAAACCGGGGAATTGGATGTGCAGCCTTTTAACACAAAATAATTCGATATCAGATCTAAAAGAATATCAAAGTAACAGAGTATGAAAAGAGGAAAATGAAAACACTTGTCTAACTTCAGTAGCTCGATAACACTATTTCTAGAATAATTTTTTCGAGTTCCAGCTTGATTACGATCTAACGTCTAGAAAAATTAACAGACTGCTACAACAAGACAAGGTAAGTGGACTACCTTTCTGGCTTTCTATGTCCACCAAGAGTAAAAATACATCTTTGGTGAGTTCCAATAAAATTAACTAAAACCATTGAAAGAATAAAGTTGTCGCAAAACTTTCGCTTTTCATCTAGATAACGTTGTTGCAAAATTTTATGTTTTAATGTAGATGAAGTTCTCGCAAAAACTATGCTATTCATGCAGATAATGTTGTCGCAAAAATTTCGCATAATGAGAATCAGTTGAAAGTGTTAAATCTTTAGCTCCTCTTTTTGTATTTTCATGAAAAGCCCTTTTACGCCATTTATCTCGGGTGAAGAAACACCGGAGTTTATGTCCCTATTACCATAGCTCCGCGTGCCACCTTTTTTTCAGGGATGCTGATCATAATATGATTCCTTAAAAACTTGATTGGATCCTTTTCCAGTTGCAAATGATGATTAATGCAACTTTTTGACACCAATATAAATCTTATATCAAATCCAAAAGAATGAAAAAAAAAAAAAAAAAAAAGAGTAACAGAATATGAAAAGATAAAAAATGAAATTATACACTTGTTTAACTTCATCGGATCGATAACTCTGTTTTCCAGAAGAAGGAAAATCATTAGACATACCTACAGCAGAATTCCAGTCAAGAGGACCGGATGTCTGTTAGAGTATTGCTTCACTGCAGAAAACAACTTCGAGTCCTTGTTTTTCAGACGATGGCCTTCGTCAACAATCTACTGACAGATGTGAGCAAGCTTGTGAGCATGAACAAAATGATAACAAATATAATACGCATGTAAATGGAGTTCAGTATACCATGCACTCGCATTTTAGGGGTTTCAATGATAACGTATCCAGGTTGATCATTTCATATGACCTCAGAATACATCAAATTTTATTCTTTCTTGTTTGCTTCCACTTCCAGCCTGACCAGATTTCTTGTTCTAATTCTTCTTCTGTGATTTAGGATAATAGAATTCGTGTTCTCTTATCACGGAGCGTGCTTGGGCACCGCCAACATACATCGCCTGCATCAAATGGCTCTTGATCAAGAACCAGCCCTTCATAATCTAAAAGGCTAGAAATATAATGCTCACTTACAACATTCATATGAGGAGCCCAAGTGGCAGCACGTTCCCAGTTCCTCAAGGTCGAAAGGGGTGCAACCACAAGATGAAGGAGCCACGTACATTCTCCTCGAAAAGAGATGCCAAAAAGGAAAGTATTGTTTTGCCTCCAATCTTATAGAATGATAAGTACATTAAGCTTATATGATTCTGCCCGGAATAGAGGCGAAGATGAAGACAAAGAAGAAGAGTGAGAGAGAAAGAACGGAAACCAAAGGTTACAAAAATGTGTACCAAGTCCCATCTCATCTGCAATTACTACGGCAGTCTCTTTGGACCACGAAAAACGTAAAAAATTCAACCCTTCAAGCTGATATGGATACAGTGAACAGCTTCCGTGCAAGATAAGATATTTATTAACATGCCACATATTTCTGCATGGCATTCTATAAATCACTATCATTCTGAGATTCAAGGAGATGCTCAACTGCATGATGAGAGATAAATTTGGAAGTCGGTTTTTCACAACCATTTTCGCAAATTCCATTTTAAGTCAGCGCTACTTCAATCACTCCCCAGCAATAAATTTAACGAAGATTCAGAAAAGTCGGTATCATGCAAATAAAGTAGTCGCATTATCGCTCTTCATGCAGATAAAGTTGTCGCAAAACTATCTCTCTTCCATGCAGATAAAGTGATCACAAAATTTTTTCTTTTGTTGCAGATAAAGCTGTCGCATAATTCTCCAATATGCAAATATACCTTATAGTTAGTTTCACTAATACGCATATGACATCGGCTTATTACCGAAGTGAGATGAGTGAACGCAAATGCCACGCATATGATGTGCATATCCATATAGTTACTTCAGATAGACTATAATTATTCCATATAGAGGGAAACCGTCTTTCTGGTCCAAATGGCATGTACGTGTTCAGGCGATAACAATGACAGTAAAGGAAAAAAACATCAGGTCTGAGAATATCACCTTCACAATGTCGTATATCGATTTCAGTAACAATGCAATTCTAGAATCTTGTTGTAGTATAATATATTTAAGGCACATTTGCTTGACCAATTGGAATCACCCTTATTAAAAATCTGAACAAGTCTCTCTTCTAGAGGCCGATTTGTGCTTGAAACATTGATGACACTTACATATATTCCTTTGGTATTTGAAACCATAGACTTCCAAAGGGCGTGAAGAAAAGAATTATACGTCTTATTGTCCCTCCCAGCTTATGGTATTTGAATATTATTATTAGTGCAACATCCATTTTCTCAACCTCAGATGTAAGATTGGTTAATGTAGGAGCCTTAAAGAGACATAACTTTTCAAAAACGTCGTCTATAATTAATTCATCAAACAAATAAATGACTAAATGATAGCAAAAATTTATGTAATGGCACATTACCAAATTTCATTGAAAGAAACATTGTAAGTATTCTAGTGGATCATAGTAGAGAGATTGTTATGGGAAATATCCAGCAAGACCAAATTCAACATTTCACCAACTGATTCCTGAAGCTCTGTTGTAGGCCAGAGAAAAAAGTTGATTAAGCTCACAACTTTTTACAGTGTTACAGGAAACCTTGAGGAAATGTCTAGGAGGACAGGGAGGCGATTTTCTTTTTCTTTTTTCTTGAGCGAAGTTGATACATGTCAATTTAATGACGCATGAACATCATTTTTTTTACATGCACTGGCCCCGAGTCGAACACTTTTTTCTGTCCATTTTATATAAAGAAAAGAGACCCCTAGAATGACTTCCTTCACCTCTATAGCTTAAATATAATGCTTAACCTCCTAAAAGTTTAGTAAGTAGCAGTTTGCCCCTCGAATGACTTCCTTCACCAAGCTCAAGAAAACTTTTTCATAACACAATATATAAGAACACTTGGCCCCCAAAGATTTAGCACTATGCCCTCCAAAATTTAATTCTTAAGTTTAATCTTTTTTTGTGATATAAATAATAATATTTTTAAAATTTATTATTCACTGCACACTGTAATTAACTCGTCAATAAGTACAGAAAAGATATAGCGCTTTGCCATCTAAAATTCATAAAAATTAGCATTTTGTCCCTTGGCTAATGCCTTGTGACAAAAATAACGTTGACATATGTAAAGGATTTCACTTCAAGACAGCGTGCCATATTTCTATATTTTCAGGGACCACGGTACTCATTTAGTTTTGAGTGCAAGGTGCCATGTTTCTAAAACTTTCAGGGAGCAAAGCAAAAGTTTTGTTGGGCAAAGTGCTAAAATATGACATTTTCTAAATATAAAGTGTTCTCATGAATAATGTGTTATGACAAGAATACTCTCGAGATTATAAAACTTTTGGGGGCATAGAGGGTTAAGTGCTTCAATTTAAATTCTGGGAGCAAAATACCAGGTTGTGTTTCATCTTTTTTTTTTTTAAAGGGGAGTACTCTTACATAAATAAAAAAAAATAGTATTATATACCAAAAAGTTGATACATATTAATTTATTATGTAATATAATTGCCGCATAAAACCATGCATATGGACATAATTAAACAACGGCAACTTCAACGTGAATCAGAGGACTTGGAAGTTGGAAGATCTTTTGCAGGCTGCAGCATTTACGGAATGACGGAGTTTTGACCAATTGATAGTCTAGAACGATTAGTAGATACTAATGTTACAAGTTTGGTATAGTAATAACTTTAAAATACAAGTCCACAAGTCTTACAGAAAATCAGAATACATATATGAAAAAGTTATTCTCTGACACCACATAATCCTTAAAAAGTTTTCCAGCAATTTATGCATCAGCTCTATTAAAGTTTAGTTCTCCTCCGTTCATAGCAGTAACTGGTGAAATGACTGAGATTGACAGGAATGATAACACCAGCCCTCATAAGATGAGACAAATCTACCTGTTAAAAAAATCAGAAAATATATTCAATACGGGTTTTAGAGAAAAGAAAAAGTATAAAAACAATCAAAAGTTGAAAAACAACATATAAAAAAGAGGAACCTCGAAAGGCTCCTGCTTCGACTCCGGACGGGGCTCTTGCTAAGGCTTCTGCTCCGGATCGGGCTCTTGCTAAGGCTTCTGCTCCGGCTTCTGCCTTTGCTTGAACTGCGCCTTATTGGACTCTTACTCACACGTTTCTCGCGCTGAGATTTGTTACAGTCACAAGAAAGAGAGATAAAAAGCATGGCAGGATTTCATCAGACAAACTAATAACTTTTTGATTAATTTGAGCTCAAAAAGAAGAAGAAAATCGGACACTCATAACTAGAATAATGGATTGAAATTGAGGCCTAACTTACAGATGATTTTGGGGATCTGGATCTTGATGGCGATCTGCAAAAGTTCCAGAAACAACCCAGTTTAATATCCACTAGTGCCTCTTAACAACATTGATCCAAGAGCCTTGATGCCCCTTTCCATGTTAGACCGTGACCAAAATGGATGAGAAGAAACTCGCAAACAATTAGCAAACACATGATAAAATTATGGAAAGAGAAGAGACATTCCACCTAATGAACAACCTAATCAAATTAGAAATAGAAGTGCTATTTGTAAGGCCAATGGGCAGAGATACCAAAAGAATCAATAGACACTCTGAATATGTGTTTCCCCACCAAACTGTATTTAGTTCATTGTCCAGCTTCATCATTGCAAACCATGCTCTTCAAGTCCCAAATCTACCACCCACTGGACATTTCCGATGCTCATTAGAAAAGAGACATCGTGGAGGGTTCAAAATTTAACATTTAAAAAATATCATACCTCCACAACCAAAAGACTTTGTAGCCAACTGAACAATATCAACCCACAAGATCCTAACACGCAAATCATAATTTCCAGATCGCGCAAATATCCATCTAAAAAACAAAAGATAATTCCAATTTTACAACGAACGAATGCCCAAAAAATTGAGGTCTTTTCAGTGAACTGATTTGCCATACACACTCAATGTCATAATTACATATTAATGGAAGGGGAGAGAGAGCAACATAGGCTGCAGACGAGATGACACCGTTGATCACAGCTGAATAGTTTATACATAAATTAAACTCGTTTTGCGATCCATACAACGTCATTTACAGTCCATGCAGTTCCTAAAATTGTCCAGCATGAAATTTTTTTTTTCAACAGTCGCACTTATATGTGAGCTTATCTACAGTACATAGGCAAGTCTAGTAGATAAACCTAGATACTCTTTTTTTCAAAGAGGAACAGCATCTAGCTACTCAAACATGAAACCACTCGCAAATCTAGTAGACAAACAGAACCTAGTTACTGAAACATGAATGTCGTGGAATAACACCCACCGAATAAAAAGAATTGCCCATACAAGTTCATATTTGTTCAGGGATCACTTCTCAAAATGAAAGAATTGCCCTAGCTACTCAAACATGAAACCACTCGCAAATCTAGTAGACAAACAGAACCTAGTTACTGAAACGTGAATGTCGTGGAATAATACCCACCGAATAAAAAGAATTGCCCATACAAGTTCATAATTGTTCAGGGATCACTTCTCAAAATAAAAGAATTGCCCTAGCTACTCAAACATGAAACCACTCGCAAATCTAGTAGACAAACAGAACCTAGTTACTGAAACATAATGTCGTGGAATAACACCCACCGAATAAAAGTAATTGCCCATACAAGTTCATAATTGTTCAGGGATCACTTCTCAAAATGAAAGATCATCTATCCAACTACTAAGTAAGGAATTCCCTAGGTGAACAGTAACAGCTTTTCATCGCATCTATTCTTGAGGCGCTATTGAAGACTGACTGCCCAGGTGCAGCAAGAGAATATCAATTCCATTTCTCCCTTAAGCCAAATACTGACATAATATAAGACCAAAAACTTTGAAAGAAAAGCTATCTTTTCAGTGGGCCTTCTACTGGTGATCCAGTTTACCAGTTGTGGGTTTACAACCCATGAATAAACTATTTGAGTGTGCCTAAAAATGATGATCACATCACAATACCCCAATAAGCCCGGCTGCTTTCAAACAGTAAAACAATATGCACTTCCTCTAACCTTAAACGATTTTTTAAGGTATCATGGACAGCTTAAATCAATAATAAAAGCTGCCAGGATAAAAAGTAAGCATAGTGAATAAAAAAATGCAATGCAACTCACTCCTTTGACAGCCAAACCAAGTCCCACTATAAAATCTCAAAGAACACAAAGAATTGACTATGGTCTCGATTTCAAAACATACACTAAATACTCAAATAGGGACCTATAACAACATGAAGCACTAAAACCAAATAAAAGGAACGGGAAAAAAAAAAAACTCTCATGCTAAAGAGGAAAATTCAAACACAAATCTGCTGTCAGATAACAGAAAAACATCCAAAAAAAGGAAAATTCGAACTCACGCCTTATTATTTCAGAATTTGTTCAATAGTAATCAATGTAAAGTAACTCACTCGTTTGACAGAAACCTAGTCCCAATATAAATTCACAAAGAACATAAAGAATTGACTTTGGTCTTGAATTCAAAAGATACACCAAATACTCGAATAGGGCCCTATAACAAAATAAAGCACATAAAGTAATTCTTTAAACCGAAGAAAGGAACAAAAGAAAATCTAAAGCAAAAAAACGAAAACTTAATCTCACACCTGGGGAGAGATAACAGAAAAACATCCTACAGCTAAAAGACAAGCCTCTTCGCCAAGGAAAGCTCTCACTTGATGACAAATCTATAAGAAAAAATAGAAGTGCATACCAAAAAACAACTAAAGCTCATTACCTTGATGCAGAGCGAGCTCTTGACCCAGATCGAGACCGAGAAGAAACAGATTTTGAGCGAGACCTTGAGCGGCGTGATGATTTTCCTTTGGGTGTCTTGCTGCAAGAAGTTGACAATAATCTCACAAACTTAATATGCTACCCAAGAGGTGATATATGAGTAGAGCTTATAATCACATTCAACCTTCTGCTCCTGCTCCTGCTCCGACTGTCACTCGGACTTCTGCTCTTGCTCCGACCATTGCTCCTCCCTTTTGAGTAAGGGCTGCGGCTGCGGCTGCGGCTTCTAGAATGGCTTGAATCATACTCCTTCACCTGATGGACATAATGAGAAATTTAGAAAGGTATATGCAATTCTTTTGGAAAAGAAATAAACAGTGGTGTATGCTAAGCATTGAGTCATACAATAATCCTAGCTCGTGAAAAAGCGTTCCGAAACTCAGAGTCATCAAGCTTCTTGATCTACAACAGAAGGAAGCAAAGCATCACATCAATTGCCAGTCCAAATGGCATTCCACTTCCAAAATCAGAGAACAAAAAACAAATTAAAGGGACCATCATTTGCGACATATATTATAGACAGTAAGAGAGATGATTTACAGCGTATTTCATGTCCTCATAATTTGTATAATCCACTATCCCTGTCTTTCCTGCATCAAGGGAAAGTCAAAAACTTCAAAAATCCAGGTGGATATAGGCAGGCAAGGCCTCCAACTTCCAAGACCCCAAAGGCAGGAAAAAATGACTAAGCAAATAAAATAATGCTATAAGAGGGCAAATACAAAAGTGATTCCCCAAACACAAAGTTAAAGATATGAAACAGTGTGCCACTAATTAAATATACTATCTAGTTGCATGAAATATACACTACATGCAATAGAACCCGCGTATGCGGTAAATGTCATAGAACTGCAGTTCAAAATATCTAGGATCAATGCTTTCATAGAACTGAATGAACAAAATTCAACAATATAAACAACCAACAGATGCTGCAGTAAAGAATTCATGGACCAAACAAAGGTAAACATACTTGAGATGTCATAAACTCATCCGCTAGTTCAAGTGGAAGTCGGGAATGCCACCATTATCTTTTACAAATTCTTTCACTTTAAATCTACAATTTTTTAATATTAAAAGCGGTTCATAACATATGGGCTACTGACTGAAAGACCAAAATTGTGTGTAGCACCAATTTTTTACAATGGGTCTGAAACCACTTTGTAAGCTAGAAGAACCGTGTTAAAAGAAATGTATGACGATGAATCTCATAACTTAATCATGCGAAAACTGTATGAGCGGCACTGAAGTACAAATGGATATAGTAGACAAAGCGCAAAGAGCGTACCACTACCCTCGTGGAAAACCTGAGAGAAGCAAACATCTCCAGCTCTACGCATGTGATCCTGCATAATAAGTATGAAAATTACAAGTCTATCACTCGGAGAAATGATTTATATTTAGATTACATAGATGAACTTTAGAGACAGACAATTATTAATTCATGGAATGGAGCTGAAGATTATACTCTGCTAACTGAAAAGGAAAGCTGAAACTAATGATGGAAAACGGAGGCTTCCCACCATAACCAAAGACTCACAGTTGTTTATTTGTTCTTGTCTATCTCCTTACTAACAACCACTTTACTTGTGGATGATTCTTGCATCGTTAATGAGGGAAACAAATTCTTATATGATTGTATTGCTTTGTTACATTGTTGCAATCGAGTCATCCCTTGATTTGAGGACTATCTCTCCCTTCCCTTCCACATCAATTTCCGATAATTTCTCACTTCGATTTAACATCAATCTTCGATAACTTCTTTCTCTTATTAATTCACAAAATTTAAGGCCTTAGTTGTCCATAAATCAGACACCAAGTATCCAAGGAAACAAAGTTTACCTTAAGATCCTGCCATGAAGCAGAATTTGGCAATCCAGTGATTAAAACTGCAGAACAAGTCCAAATAAAAGTCAAATTAGAGATGTGAATATCACTAACATTAATAACGTAATGGAACATTTACATGGAATATTTTGTCCACCTCTATATTCTGACCGCCTGGACACTCCACCACGAGGACCTCGACTACCACTATGGCTATTATGGCGGTCAATTGAGGATGACTGGCCACGTCCACCATGTGCAAGCTCAACCTGTGGAATCAGATATCTCAAGTAACCAGAAGTGACTTAATGAACAAGGAAGCAAAAGGTAGAAAAAAAGGGCAACGAACCCGGAGACGATGCCCATCGAAATCGTAGCCATCACGCCCTCGAATGGCATCTTCAGCATCACGAGCTTCTTCGAACTGCCATTAAACACGGCGATCAGATAAAGCCGGGCAATAGAAACAACCGGTAATCAAGGAAACTCAAATATTACCTCAATAAAAGCATAACCAGGAGGTCTTGGTGGGATTTTCAAATCAATATGCACAATTGGGCCATACTGCATCAAAAACCCCATTAACATAATATCCAGCATACAGATATTAGAGAATTTAAATGTAGCACTCGATAAAATTAAGAAAAGACACAAGGTTATAGATTGAAAATACACTTATAAAACCAGTCAGAACCTCTGCGTGTGAGATTTATGGCTGAGCAAAATGTGGTGTCTCAAAGACACGAATAACCCAACTTACCAGAGTAACTAATTCTCCAAAAGATTGCATAAAGAGAGAGTAGTTTAGCTTGATATTATGGAAAGATTCAATAGAAGTATTTCTACCCTAAGGGAAATTTCTCTTTATATAGGCATTAAAAGTAGCAATTCCATGTCACACAAATACCAATTCTTTGTCAAACCGTCACGACTGCAAACCAAAAATGTTCAAAATTACACCACTAAAATTACTTATAAAGTGTTGCTACATCATTTCTAATCTCTCTTTTTCACCATTACTTCCTAGTATTAGCTCGAAATTGATTCTCTCACGTGATACTCGACTCCACAACGCCTACGGAATAGAAATTGAAACGCTAATTGGCCGAAAAGGTGAAAAAGAAGAGGAACACAATTCAATCAAAAAGTAGCAAGCATGAACCTTGTAAAACAAATCTTCCACTTCACGTTCACGAATATCGCCGGGAAGGTTGCCGACGTAGAGAGTTCTGCTTGAGCGACTCATTATTTCTGTAAAAATTAGAGAAAAATATAGTAAAACAAACATGAAAATTAATACGAAAGCTGAAGAAATGTATCAAGAATTAAAACTATAGTTCCATAACTATAAAATTGAGTAAATAAAACCGATAAAAGAAACAAACATCGCGATCACTTTAAATTTAACGTAGGATTATCTAACAATTTATGCACCATAAATTTAACACTGAATACACCAAACAAATAAAATCGAACAGTTCCAGGTTACAAAAAGAGTAATCAAAATTGACGATAACTAGTGAAAGAGGATGAATTTAGTGGAGTTAATCGGGAAATTTACCGTGATGATGAGTAGACGATGGAGTACGCGAAGTGAGATGGTGAAATGGGTTTTGAAAATGTAGGGTTTTGATTTTGAGGGGAAATTAATTGGCACTAATTGAATTTAAGTGGTGATGCAAAATACAAAACTCAATAAAATTGTAGAAATTACTTTTAAATTTATATGCTATAATGTTGTTATGAGTTTTTTAATGTATAAATAAATTTAAAATTTATATTTCTGTTATTAAAAATACAAACTACATATTTTCAAAAGAATCAAAACAAGTTTTAGCGTTTTTTTCCTGTTTCTTTTTGGTCGATGTTTGGTAAAAAGATTATCTTGTTTTGTTGATAAATATGTGAAAGTACATGTATAGAAATAGATATATTATGTACATTCCTAGAAGATTTTATCATTTATATTCCCCTTAAACATTTATAATTGTGTCACGTATTTTAAGAGAGCATTAAATTATAACCAAATCAATATCGAAATGTTGTGTAGTATCTTTCTTATTGTGTATTATAAATGTAATATGTTTGAAAATGACTTTAGTTTCAATCGATAACTTTGTTTCCACAATTTTTTTATTAGAAAAAACAAAACATTTCATTGTCAAGGTATATTATACACTCAAATGCTATATTAGATAATCACTCTTCTATTTTATTCATTACACAAAATAATAAAATATTTGAGACAAATATTGAAAGGAGTAAAATAAATTATTATAAAACTAAGAAATTGAATTACTTAAAAGAAAGAAAAAAAATGTGTATAAAGGTACATTTAAGTTCCAGCTTATTTTAAATTATTATATATGTGCAACATATATGTATATATAAAATACAGTATATAAAATGTTATTTACAAAAATTATATATAATTGTACCATGTATGTGGATAACATTTGAACTGGAATTGCAGAATCTGGCTTTGAATTATTGGAATTGCATAATCTGGCTTTGAATTGTAACATATAATATAATATAGAAACATGGCTATCCTATATAACATTTAATATATATGTCTATGCTCTATCTAAGAAGAAGTGGGGCTAGAGCTGGGAGCGGGGGCCCCCATATTATGAATATTATATTGCTTTGATTTTATTTTTATTTTTTTGATAAAAGCACCCATATTATATCATTAGATAAAACGTACACGCTTAATACAGGGGAACGGGGATCGGGTGATACGTGTTACAACTGCAGTCATATCAGAGTACAAAAGAGGACTTAGCCAGTCCGGACAAGAAAACCTAAAAGTGAACGCCTGTGTAGAGTGCGTTTCATCTGTCAAAATCTGTCCGTCTGCTGGTAGTCGAGTGGTAGCTCCGCGCTTAGCCAAGTAGTCTGCGATCGTATTCAACTCCCTATAACAAAAGATCCCCGATACCGCAGTGAAGCTAGAAAACATGGCTCGAATCTCCCCAGTCAGACCCGCCAGGTGGGCGGGAGGGTCCCGGGTCCTGCTCAAACAATGAAGAAGTAGTAAGGAATCTGTGCGAATAATAAGGTGCGAGATATTTAACTGAATAGCTAAAGTAAGTCCCGTCCTAAAAGCCCAAAATTCTGCGTGGTTATTAGTAGTGATCCCGACTGAGCCCGAAAATGCTGCTATGAAAGAACCAGTGGAATCCCTAATAATGCCCCCTGTACCGGCAGGCCCCGGATTGCCGATGGCCGAGCCGTCAATATTGAGAATGTGGTATCCCGGGGGTGGGGGTTCCCAGAACAAAGTGTGGGTATATGTATGTGCTGGTGCAGTTTGAGTGGCTGGGAATTTAAGGCCACATACTCTTGTTGGGTTCTGAAGGCCGCTGATAACCCAGCGAGGGTAATATGGTGGTCCTGGAACACTTTTTTATTTCTGGCTTGCCAAATGGTCCATAACATATTCACACATCGGGTTAGTTTTTCCGCATGGAGAGTGTTTAAATATGCTAGGGGGTTATCTAGGGACGCTGAAATGAGGCTAGGGAAGAGGTGGGATAGATACGGTGTGATAACCGAGCATTTAGTGAACAGATGGTCCTGTGATTCTGGGGCCATGTGGCACAAGGGGCACGTTGGTTCTTGTAGGACGTGTCTTGCACAGAGGCGCTCATTGGTAGGCAGAGCATGGTGGCACATGAGCCAGGTGAAGAATCTCACTCGCGGCGTGGCTTTGAGTTTCCACACTTTATTCCAAGGTTCTCTAGGGCCTTGTTCTGTGTCGCTAAATTGTGTGAGGTAGTCATATGCCGCCCCCACTTTGAATTTCCCGTTATCACTCCATGCCCATGATAAGCTGTCTGCCGCGTGTGTGGTGAACGTGCTGCCCCTGATTCTTTCAATGATAAAGGGAGGGAGGATATGTGAGATATGGTCGAGAGTCCAGGTGTTGGTTACCGGATCCTGAATGTCGTTTATGCACAATGATGTTAGGTGAGGTGGAATGTGCGTTATATATTCTACTATCGTGTAGTTTCCTAGCCATTTAGTGTGCCAGATATTTAGGTGAAGGCCTTGGTTAACATGCCACCTAATTGCCGCTGGGAGATGTCCTAGGATAGAGGCAATCGATTTCCATGCCCAACTGCTTTGTGGTTTACTGGTTGCCAGCAGGATGTTGCGTTGAGGGTAGTACTTGGCTCGGTAAACTTGGGCCCAGAGCGTATTGGGTTCAGTGAGAAGTCTCCAACCCAATTTCATAAGGAAGGCGTCGTTTAAGCTGTTCAAACGCCGTATACCTAATCCTCCTAAGGCTTTGGGTTGGGTGACTATATTCCAGCCGACTTTCGTTGTCGCTCTCCCTTGGGGTGAAGCATTCCAGAGGAAATTTTTGGTAGTTCGTTCTAATTCCTGCGTGATTGTGACTGGGAGTTTGAAGACCGACATCGCGTAAGTGGGTAAGGCGGAGATCGTTGACTTGATGAGAATTTGGCGGCCAGGGTAGGATAGGTATCGATTGTACCACTGAGAAATTCGGGTGGTTGAATTAGTCAGGATTTTTTTGAGTTTGACTCTCTTGCGCCTGCCTGCCCAAACAGGTAGTCCCAAATACTGGTCATCTTCCGTCATTTCGTCTAGGTTTAGTTGTTGGAGTAGAGCCCCTTTCGCTTGCGGTGACACATTTTTTGAGAACAGTGCCTTCGACTTCTGCCAATTCACTTGTTGGCCTGCTGCTTTGGAGTAGGTGTCGAGGTTCTTTTGAAGGCAGGCTATAGAGGTAGGAGTAGTGTCGCAGAAGAGAAAGCAGTCATCTGCGAATCCCAAGATTGGTATAGGGGGTCCCTGTTTGCTGGCTTTGAGTGCTCCAAAGTGTTTAGCTTGGGTGTCCGCACAAGTGAGCCGGATGAACATGTCCATACAAAGGATAAACAAATAGGGTGATAGTGGATCCCCCTGAGGCCTCTCGTTGGGGCCCATGGCTGTGATTTATACCCGTTAGCCAGAACCGAGAATTGGACTGATGTGACACAACTCATGATCATTGTCACGAGATTTTCTGGGAAGTTGAACGCATGTAGCGTTTGTTCCAGAAACGGCCATTTGATATTGTCGTAAGCCTTTTCGATATCGAGCTTAATGGCCATAGCTCCTCGTCTACCAGATCTTTTGGCTTTGATGGTATGGATAAGCTCATGCGCTATAAGAATATTGTCTGTGATTAGACGCCCTGGCATAAAAGCATTTTGGAAAGGGGATATCAGTTGATCCATGTATGGCCGAATACGATTGACCAGGATTTTGGAAATAAATTTGTAGCTGACATTGCAGAGGCTTATGGGACAGTAGTGGCTTGGCTCTGTAGGAGTATCCCTTTTAGGAATGAGAATGATATGGGTACTGTTTAACTCTGGCGGGATCGTTCCTGTATGGAAGCTTGAACTGATCATCTGAGTGACAGATGCTTTTAGGTGGGGCCAGTATTGCCTGTAGAAGTGACCGTTCAGACCATCTGGGCCTGGCGCTTTTAGAGGGCCAATTTGCTTGACTGCTTGCCATATTTCAGAAGCAGTCGGGATGTCGCACAAGTGGGACCCTGAGATCTGAGTCAGATCCGGTAAAGCGAGCTGTTGGAATGGAAAAGCCTCGTTGGTGTCAAGAGATATGTCCCCTTGGAGGTGGGTTCGGAATTTTTCGACTATTTGCACTGGATTAGTGATCCATTCATGGGGTCCCATTTTTAGGCCCTGTATGAAGTTTCGCCGTCTACGTGCACTGGCGAAGGCATGGTAGTATCTGGTATTATCATCCCCGTCTTTTATCCATTGGGTTTTTGCACGTTGTGCCCAGTAGTACTGTTTTTGGATAATGAGTCTGTTGAGAAGTATTCGGAGTCTAGTTTCATCTTGGAACCAACTAAGTTGGGCTTGCGGGTGGAGTTGTTCCATGACATGCGCCAATTCACGCTTAGTTTGAGCGATTTGGTTATCTAAGCTTCTGAAGCATGTTGTCTTCCAGTGATTGGCTTTACTAGCGAATCTGGAGCATTTTTCACTGAAGGTGTTTTGTTGCTGATTCTGCTCTAGCTGTTGCCATACTTGTTCCACCAGAGGAGGGAAACTCGGGTGGAGGTCCCATGCAACTTCATATCTGAACGGGCGGGAGGGCCGAGTCCTTCGCGGAGAGGTGTCCAGCAGAACTGGTGAGTGATCTGATTTGGCAGAGATCAGGTGCTGAACTCTTGCATGCGGGTGTTGATTGATCCACTCGGTGTTCCCGAAGAAGCGGTCAAGTCGCTCACAGATAAAGTGATTCCCATAGCGTTTATTGGTCCACGTGAAGTGGTGGCCAATGTATCCAAGATCATGCAACCCACAATCTTGCATACATGACGAGAAGTGGTTCATAGCAGCATCAGACTTAGGTCTACCGCCTAGTTTTTCGTGCGACACAAGTATATTATTAAAGTCACCTAATACTAACCAGCTAGTATTAATATGCGGTGCTAACTGTAATAATTCATCCCATACCTGTGCCTGCAGGGGGGGCTGCGGGGGGTTGTACACCGCTGTGAGGACAAAGGAGTGGTCCGGTGGGCTAACGATGGCCTCCATATGTATAGTGTGTGCTGACGCGCCAAACGTGTACAGTGCAACTCGGTTTCTGCGCCACAGTATCCAAATACCTCCTGAGAGCCCCACTGATTCCACAATGCAGCGTCCGTCAAAGTCCAAGCGCCCAATGATCTCGTCAGATCTCGTGTAGCGAAGTCGAGTTTCTACGATAACTATGATAACCGGGTGGTGCGTACTGATCAACTGATTAAGTTCGAGCACAAATCCTGGGCGTCCAACACCCCTACAATTCCATGCAATGATCCGCATCATTGGCTGCAGGAGTGTCGAGATATGAGACGGCGGCTCGGTCCGCATGGGGTTCATCTGTGGCCTGGCTCGGCTCCCGAGGTCGTTTGGCCTTCTAGTGTCGTCCAATATATAAGCCTGCGCGTTTACCGCTGGTCGGATGTGTAAGCGGTAAACTAAGTCTCTGTTTCGCAAAATTGGAGTGGATTCCTGTGTGAGCATCATTATGGCCGTCGTGAAGTGTTGCGGCATGAGGAGTAATCGGACCATGGACGTCGACCGGGGAATGGTCACGTCTTGCATGGCGCCGCTTAGTATGGTGGCTTCTATTTGCGGTATCGGGTCGAGCTGCATGGGGAGTTGAGTTGATCGTGTTGGCTGTTGGCGACGCAGCGGTGACGGTGGCTGTGGCGGTGAAGTGGAAGTCCGGTTCAGTGACAGTTCGGGAAACAGTTCTAGTAGCTGCATGGTTCGGGCTCTCCTTACCTGTGGCCTGATTGGAGGTGATAGGCTGTTGCTGTTCGGCGGAGGAGACGGTGAACGGCGGCGCCGGCGCTGGAAGATTTGTGCCGGCGTTCCTATCAGAATTGGGTGCGGAATCACTTGTGGGGTGTTGAAGAGCTGGAATCCGGTCGTCGGGCGGTGATTCGTCGGCATTGGTGGTGGTGGGGCAGCAGTTTCCGTTCGGTTTTGACGCCCGAACAGTTGGTGGGGGAGGAGTAAGTGGTGGGGTAATGTGGGTTGATATTGAATCGGGGTTGTGGAGCTCGCCGCGTGTGCGACCGTATTCGGCCGGAGCAGACGGCGGCGCTGCGGACGGTGGTGTGGAGGGTCGATTGTTCATGGTGATTTTTTTTGTTTGTTTTTATTTTTTGTGCGCTGTGTGTGTTACGTGAGGGAGGATTTTCAGATCGTGGGGGAGAAAGTGGAGGATTTGTGGTGGGATTAAAAGGTGTAGTGGTTTGATGAGTCATGGAGGAGAGGGTTTGGGAGCTTGGCACGTCAGCTGCCTGATCGGAGTAGGGAGGTGGGATAGGCTGGAGGTCTAGGGGGCTAGGGTTTACGTGTGACAGAGGAGATGGCGTTGGGGATGATGAGGAGGGATGTTCTTGTGTGGCGGGTGCATGGACCGGGGTCGCTGAGTGGGCAGTGGCTTGGCCACGTTGGACCGAGGGGGCAAGACGGTAATTTTGGGCTGGGGGCTGCGATTTACGGCTGTTAGGGCTGGGGTCCACCACCATTGGGTCAGGTGATGGAAAGTCAAAAAGGTGGGCGGGGTTGGTCTGATTGTGTGCGGTGGGTGCATGGACCATGTGTGATAGTGGGCAATTTGCAGGACAAGTGGGCAAGTGGGGTTGGGCGGGCGCGGCTGGTGCATGTGGGCTGGGCTGTGGGGGATCGCGTCTCAGGATTTTGACGGCTTGGGCATTATTGGGGTTTAGGTTGGGTGTGGAGGGTGTAGGTGTGGTAAGGGACTATTTGGTTGGGCCAAAAGTTGGATTTTCAGATTTTTCGGATTTGAGCTCGATTCTTGCGATTTTTTCAGCGAGTGAAGTTGATTATCCTTTCCCGTGGATTTACGTGGTCGACGCGACACAATTTGCCATGGTTGCATGGTGGTCTCCGTTGGGTGTCGAGAGTGCGACGAGGAGGCGATCGTAGTCGGGTTTTCCAGCATATGTTGTTGGCTATCCTTTTTGTTCATTGGGCATGTTGGTATGAAATGACCAACCGCATTGCATTGAAAACAGAAAGCCGACTTAAGTTCGTAAATAACCTTTTGGGTATGATTGCCGATGTTAATGACGGGCTTTAGTGGTTGCGTGGTGTCCAAGTTGAGACAGATGCGGGCATACCTGGCTCGTTCCATACGGGCCGTGTGCATGTCGATTTTTATAGGGCGTCCGATGATGGATCCCAATTTTCCGAGCGCATGACTATCGTAGTACTCGATGGGCAAGTCCGGCAGTTGAACCCATACGCACATATTTTTTAGGTGATGTGAATTCGGCGTAAAGTTGGGTTTCCACTGCATGACCGCAAGATAGTGGTTGAATAAAAACCACGGTCCGCCCGCGAGTGCGACAAAGTAGTCATCTTGCGTTTCGAAGCGCGCCACGTAGAAGCCACGTCCGATATCCGTTGTTGCAATCGTAGTGGTGAGACGCCATATGCGCTTAAGATGGCTAGCAATGTTAGTTATAGACCTTGTTAATCCAACGGTATGAATAATCAACGCTTGTCGCCAAGGTGATCGCAGAGAGTCGAGCTCATTGGGGATGAAGGGTGTTGTTTCGGAGAGGATCGAAGGTGAGATTGGGTCGGGAATGGATAGGTTTTCAAGACTTTGTAACCAGGTTGGAAAATAGGTGTGTTGGGAGGAGTTTTGGAGGACTTCTTTGTAGGAGGAAGGGTTATGTTTCTTTGCATGCATGTTGTGATCAATGGGAGGTGGTGAGGGGGGTGGCGGGCGGTGTGTGTAGTGGCGGAGGGGGAGGATCAGGGGCTATTGGTTTTGGGAGCATATTTTCTTATTTCCAAAAAAATTATTGCTTTGATTTTTATTTGGGTAATGGGTACATATGATTTATATCCCCGCTCTACTCATGAAATAATGAGACTTGTGTTGCATGGGTACAAATACTACAATACGGCTTTGATATAATATAGGTACAGTGACTCGAGAAAATGACAGATACAGTGACTAGAAAGCATATAATTATTTTTAATATCAATATTTATATTATATTTTATATAAAATAATTTCATCACTTTATTAAACCTTAGTCACTAAACTTCATCAGACACTACCATTTTAACAATAATGCATATAAGTTCCTTATCTAAGAATCTCCCTCCTTCGCCTCTCTTCCTCACCATCTCATTCATTAGTTATTAAGGCTCAGTTTGGTTCCCAAGAAAATGGGGGAAAATATTTTTTTCCAATTTGATAACACAAGAATTTCTTGAAAAAAAAGAGAAATTCCAGGAAAAGATAGGAAAATCTTTTCTTACCCAAAGAAAGGGTAAAGAAGATCATGAAATCTTTCCTTATCCTATCTTCAAATCTCCTAAAAAATAGGACCAAGATATTTTTAAGCTATAATTTTTCTTTCTCTTGGACAAATTTCTCAAATTTATATTTTCAACAACATAAAATAGAAGACTCTTATTCAAAACTTAGATATTATCTTCAATTATATTACACTTAGACATATACACACAAACGAATATATATATAACGTTTATTTGTATTTTTGTTGCAATATATGATAATTATTTTTTATCTTATCCTACCATGTATTAGTATTCTTTCATCCATGTATTAGTTTAAAAGAGTTTAACTAAATTAGCAATGTATTTTATAAATTCAATTATTTCAATGGTGTAGAGAATTTACGAAAAAAAAGAAATATTCAGAAAAAATACAGTAATAGTTTAATGGATGTCTTTTAAAATGTCCTATTACCACGTGATTATGAAATAAAAAGAAATTAAAATCTAATTGCGTGAAATCATTTAGTCTAACAATTTTTTTGGAAATTGATAATAATGCCAAACGCGTGAAAAACAAAGGAAAAATTTATTTTCCAGAAAAAATTTCCCAAAAAATCCTATTTTCCCTCACTTATTTTCCTTTTTCCCCATTTTACGGGGAACCAAACTGAGCCTAATGAGACGTCCCGCACGTCTCGTGTACAAAATGCCACACAAGGTGGCGCACCAAGCAGCAAACGGCGCACACAAGAGTAAGGCACGGAGGCTGCCAGACCTCGCGCACGCAAAAAGGGGCTGGCTGGCACATTGGGCGCACAGGCCGCGCGCATAGGCCGCCCATAAGGGTTGCCTGGTGCAGTTTTACTATTTTCGTACTTTTCAGGGACTTTGTTGTAAATATCAGTTTCTAGAAGAGTCTAAGACGGTTTAGAACAGCCTAGATAGGCCTTAAACATATAAAGTCGGTTTAGAGTAGTTTAGAAGCTTGTAGACACTGAATAATGGTCGTCCGATCGAAATGATCACCACCGTCTATTGAGGAGGTTGACTTGTATAAATAGGGGTGTTTGGCCTCATTGTAAGCAACAATAATCACCTTTTGAGTACTACAATAAGCTTTTAGCCCACACACTCTTGTCTTCTTTCGTTTTCAAGCAACCTTAGTGTGAGAGACTCGAAGACTGACTTGTTAGGCACACAGGATGCTAGTACGGCCGCACGTCTAACTTTCGAGGGTAGAGTTTTCGAGGGCAATACTTGCTTGAATTTTGATTCCAACTTCATCTTCAATTGAAGATTGACATGTCAAGTAGTCAAGTTTAAATGAAAATGAGATAAAGCGAGGAAAACCCCTTTATTGATAAAGTATAAGATGAAGACACAACATTACATCGTAGACATGAGCTAGAGTTTTGACTATAATATGAATACATATGACGACAAGAAGTTTGAGTTCAAGTTTTCTTAAAACAATACCTATATAATTATAGTTTATAACAAGTATTAACAACAGAAAAGATACAAAATAACACAAGTTAAATGAAAGATCTAAACTGGGTCACACAGTAATACTAATATCATTCAAAATTCAAAAGATTCAGTGAAAGTAACTGATGGACAGATTGAGTAAGTAACGGCAATTTGAATGAGGATTTTAAGAAATATTCATTACCAAACTCAACAGAAACATAGACTAAGGCTAATCCCATAGCAATCAACATACCATAGCCGTCATAAAACGGCTGTGGCAACGACACTGGGGTCATATGGAGGCATAGAATAGTGACAGTAGCAAACATCCATGTGTTTTTTAACAGAGGAACAAATTTCACACAAAAAAACATAGCGAAATATTCAAGAAAGAACCTAACAAGCCCGTTATACTCATTTGGCTCCTCTCTCTCAAGGAAAAACGAACAGTATACCAATAATACTATGTGGACAGACACAACAAAAAACAACAGGAAAAAAGACCAATATGAACCCCCAAGCTTGGGAAGCACATACATGGCAACATCGCATTGTAAAAATGTAAAAAGGGCTAAAACAACACCCACTATAGCGAAAATTAGATTTACTGCACGCTCATTTCTTGCGAAAATAGTCATTTTCAGAATAAAAATTGCAACTTTTTTGAGAACCTAGACAACTGACGAAATGTGGTAGGTGAGATACTAGTTTTATAGGCGAAAAATAGGGTTACTTGGTCGGTACGATGGAGGGGTAAAAAAGGGAACATGATTAAATAGTACATGCATGGTGAACGCTAAAACAAGGATTTTTATTTCAACAGATAAAACCGTACTAATAATTTCAAAAACTTTTTGTACTATCATTTTTTCAAATTGAACAAAATGCTCTAATATAATGTATACATGTACTGAATTTTTCCAAATAATTAACTTAACATGTATAAATTTCATTTTTTCCAAACAATACACTATAAGCCATTACATAGTTTTTGGTACATTAAAATTTCAATATAGAGTAATTATCAAGTAGGTGGTGATATATATATATATATATATATATATATATATATATATATATATATATATATATAGTACAAACAAAAGAGGTGAAATTAATATGTTACCTTCGAGAAAATAGTCTTCAAAAAGTCTTCAGAGAATCACAATTTGAGACAGAACAGAATTTGAGCTTTAAATACTTAAAAGGTATAGACACGTCTATACCATAATGTACACTAAGTTCTAGTTTTACAAAGGATGAGAGAAGAGAAGAATAGGGAAGATGAGATGATGTCGTGCATTATGATTTGGTTTTGTTTAACTAATAGAATATTGAAAAAACAACCATCATCTAAACTGTGTCACGGTTGTTGACAGTAATACTAATATCATTCAAAATTCAAAAGATTCAGTCAAAGTAACTGATGGACAGATTGAGGAAGTAACGGCAATCTGAAGGAGGGTTTTATGCAGAAGAATATATGGAATTCATTGTATTGTCTAATTATTAATTAGCATAGAATTGTAACTTCTTTGTACATTTTTACACTATAAATATCATATAGAATCACTGCAAATATGTGGTGAGATTTCTACATATCTGTTCTTATTTTTCTTTAATAACCATATATTCTTCGTTCACTACAACTTCAACTTGTCATGTACAAAAAAGAAGGAATATATCAAATACCAAAAAATTTGCACACATCGAGTATATAAATGTATTAAAAAAAAACTATACCACCTAGTATTTTAGGAATAAATGTGATGATCGCATTACTTCTGACGTCGTTACGATTTATAAAGTTTTGGGGCGTATATAGAACACCCTTGAATCAAGACCATTCACAACAATATCAAAAGATCCCTCCCCTGATTGTTGCACGTTGATTACCAAGATATTATCCAGATCGTGTGATGCTATAGGCAGCGCCAAGTCGATGTCACTTGCTTGGGCTCGTTGAGAACCGATTGTAGTAGGCGGTAGGCTATCACTTGAAGCTTGTCCTTAGACTTTTGAACATCAAAAGAAAAAGATTAATTATCAATTTTAAGAACCTAACAAACACAAAAAATTCAAAAAACAAGTGAAATAGTAGAGGAAAAAGAAAAACATATTATCATTACTAAAAAGAGTTCACATGAAGTTGTTGTTACCTGAGTTTTGACGGTTGTTACTGCATTGCGTCGCTCGTTTATGACGAGATGCGGTAGAGGCGGCACGGCAACATCACCAACTCTTGTGATAGCAGAAGGGAGTTAGGGGGATGGAGGACAGTAGTAGGAGCTCGTTGAGATTGTTTGTGGTGAACTGTCTTCTATACTGAGTAAACCTCATTTTGTAGCATCCTTTTCATTTTATGTTTGAATTGTCCTCGTTTCAACTAAATGGAGATGGATTTTTTCGTGAACTTTGTTGTGGTAGGTAAATTCAATTTTTTTGTTTATTGTATCCTATGATGCCCACCCTGTGTAAGGGGTTACGCATAGGGTGGGATAAGAGGTAGGGTATGAGTAGGGTGGGGTAAGGGATGTGGGTTAGGAATAGGGTAAGGATGGGGTAGGGTGAGGGTGCGGTAAAGGTGGGGGTAGGGTGAGGGTGCGGCAAAAGGTGGGGGTAGAGTAGGGGTAAGGTGGGGGTTAGGGTTCGGGGGTGGGTAGGGTAGGGTAGGGTAGGGGTGAGTAGAGTGGGTAGAAGTAGGCTGAGGGTAAGGGGTAGGATAGGGTTGGGGTAGGGGGTAGGGGGTAGAGGTAGGGAGGGAGTGGGGTAGGATAAGTTGTAGGGTGAGGGGTAAAGTGTGGAATGAGTAGTGTATGGTAGGTGTGAGTAGAGTAGGAGTCGAAAATGGGTGAAATGGTGAATCCACTAAATGCTTTTTGAAAAGAAGCATATGGATCCATGGTTCCATATAGATGCGGATCCAGATCTGAATCTGATTGGTTCCTTTCGGGAACCAACATCATGAGTCAAATTTGGACTTGGATCCTATTGGATCGGATCAAGATCCAAGTGACCTATTTGCCACCCCTTTATTATTAATTTATAATGCATTACCATTGTCGATGCACATAATTCATCTAAGTATTCACGAAACGATATTCTTGCAACATAGAAGATATAAGGGTTAATTACACCAAACCCCCAACCTATGGGGGCATTTGCACTTCACTTCATAACGTATCAATTTTGTGTGATATGTTTCATAACCTATTACTTTTTTGCAATTTGCCCCTCAAGTATTGAGCAACCGTTCATTTTGAGTTGATATCCTCCCAAAACTTCTTAATAGTTTTGAATCTTGTTAGGAATCCTTCTATAGTTTGTTAATTGTCAAAACAAAACCTTCTGATTTTATAAATCTTGAACAAAATCATTTTCTTATGAAACTGCAAGGAGGGTTTTGGAGAGCGTATTATGAAACCAAATGGTGTTTTAGATAATTAACAAACCATAAGGGGGCATAGTGCGTGATTTCGAAATCATTTAGGAATTTTGGGGAGTATCAATACAAAATGAAACGGTTTCTAAATAATTCAGGGAGCAAATCGCACAAAAATAATTAGTTAAGGATCATATCGCACAAATCGTTACGTTATAGGGCACATTATTCTTCTTGATGTTCTTTTTAATCAACATCGGAAAGTATTCTATCAATTATGAGGGAAATGAAATTATATAAGGTTATCTGTTGTTCACTAATGTTTCTTGACAATCTTCATGTATTGTTTCTCTCTTGTTCTTTCGTTTGGAATCACAGATTGTTGAAGTGACCGTCTAGTTGTGTATTAGGTAACATCTTTATATGCTTCATTTTAGTAATGTGGAGAACAACAAAAATTGTGCGAAAATGAATGGTTCTTCGTTGAATCGAAGCTCTTATCATATTTTATTTTGTAAACTAATTTTTTTTGATATTAAATAAACACGGCCAGAAGTTTATTCTTCTTCTTTTCAACTTTACAAAATCCAAGAAGTACATAATAATACAATTACACAACTACCCAAAAAGAAGTTAATTTATTCAAATGATTCGCAACTCGTCAAAGCCGCTCTTGTATACACAAATGCAAAATAGAGGTTTTTTGGTAATTTACTCCTGTGAAAAGGCAAATTACCTTTCTATGATATCAAAAAGTTGCACACCACCTCCTTATAACTTTTTTAGTGTGTTTTTTAATATTTAATGACCAAAGTACCTTTCTTATTTTTAATACTTTTCTTTTTATAATTTCAAATTTTAATTAGAGCTTCTCCTTAAAAAAAAATTATAAGTAAAAGTATAAAAAAATATCATAAAACATATATTCCTGAAATCATAACTTATTTGTACAATTTATATTGCAATTTTGTAATAATTTAAAGTATTAAAGCAAAATATATGCATACTTTTTGAGAGAAATAGATATAAGTGTCTTTCTTATCGCATGAAGCCATGAACGCACGAAGTAATTAATCTATTTATTTTTTACACTACGGTAATTTGTCAATTTAGCATAAAACAGGGGCTATACTGGCAAAAACCCTACAAAATATTTAGTTCCAAATCCACCAACTTTTCTATTCTGCGCTTGGTTTATTGCCTCAAACGACGCCGTATTGAGGTTGAGAATGGGGAGCGAAGCGATCAGGGCCTACAGAACGGTACTTAGAGCAACGCGTCAGGCTTTTGCCGGCGACACCCTAATGCTCCGTGAATCCGCCGCCGAAGCACGCAAAAAATTCGAGGAGAATCGTCACGTGACATCCCCCGCAGATCTCACCCGCCTCTTCGAGGAGGCACGTGAGGCCTCCCAATTCATCTCCACCATGATCGTACAAGCCAAACTCAACGAACGAGGCGGCTACGGTATTTGAAATAAATTAGCTCATTGATATGATTATAGTTACTCTAGTTTTAATCTGATGTCATTGTTTGTGTTTATTTTGAAAGATTGCTTCTTTTTTTTTTTCGTGATTTATGGATATGAATGTGCCTGCCACGTGTTTGTCGATTTGTCTTTGAAGTTGATTGCTGAAATGTGGCGTTGGCTGCAAAGATTTTTGTGACTGATAGATCAGCTGAAACTTTACTGCCTGAGCGAATCATAGGGTTCACTGAACTAATTACTTTTTCCATACAACGTGCGCATTCTCGTTATCACTTTGCGTGACACATAAATATGAAGTGAACGATGAATTTGTTTCCGTAAAGTAAGGAGAGGTGGAGAGAAAAAGGTTTGTGGGAGGCCTTTGTCCTCCCCCAGTCATTTGTTTTCTGTGAGGTTTCTAATCCGTGTGGCTTCTTGAAGTGAACCGAGATTGTTATTTTCTTCAGAATCGACTGGTATGATTCACTCAATATGTTCGCTGGATTTTCACCTAAAGCATCAAGATTGCCTGTGATAGGATCAAAATGCATTGCTTGGACCTTGCTTTGGTTCTTATCATAGAATGAGTTAGATGGGTGGAAGATATCATAACTTGTGAGGAGAACTATTTATTTGTTATGTTTCTTTAATCAGTATTTCAAATCCAAAATGCCGTAACTTGCCAAAACAGGAATGAGACAGAGAAACTCCGTATATCCATTTGCCTCTTACATTGTTATAAACTGAATAACAGTTTTAGTTGTTACAGAAGAATAACGGTTCCCCATTTGCGGACTTTATTTTCTGTGAACCCCTGGTGAATGTAATTGAATGTTAAGGTCTATTTGGCAGGGTCTATGAATCCAATGATCTCGTATCTTTGGTTTTAAAGATCCTCTTAGGATCTTGGCTTTCGAGTAACTAAACACACCAGTTTTTGAAGTTCAAAAATGGCCTGCTTCACTTTTGTTTCCATTGGTTGAAGGTTCTGGTAGTATCATTTTTTTGTTTTTAACTCGCCAATTTGTCCCTATACTCCACTGATTTTTTGTAGGTGAAACTCTTTTAATCATTAGTATGTCCTTATTTTATATTGTATGGATATATTATTTCGTGAATACATGCACAGAAAGCCATGTGTCCATGCCTCTAGTACTGTATTGCTCATCTTAGTGAAATCTTTTGCTGAAGACATTCTCTTGCCGGCTATTGATAACTGCAAGAAGCTATCATATTTTACTGCTGAACATTTCTTCTGCAATTGCTTCTGCAGAAGTGAAGCCTAGAAAAGAGCATGCTGGAGCAACCCTAGAAGTTCCTTCAGAAGAGATTCTCAAAAAATCTATATGAAAGAAGTGAGGCATCATTCATCCTTTAGAATGTGCTCACACTGTAAACTGGTAGCCAGCGTTTAATCTCAAGCAAGAAAATTCCTCAGCTAGTTATTTCTGGATTCTAATCTCTTTATTTTCTGAAGTTCATTTATTTCTAGTATTTTCCTTTTCCCTCTTTTATTTCGCATTGACATTATGGTCCATTTGTTGTCACATATGTTGCCTGAGTTTTTGCAGTTTTCTTTGCTAATCGAAACTCTCCAAGTTACAAGCTGGGTAGGCCCACGAGTGTAAAACATGCCCATAATTTCTGCACCTAAGTACAACATTATGTGTAAAATTGTCTGAATAAAACAAAGTTTTGCTGCATATATAAATTAGCGGCCATTTGTTTTCTTCTTTGTGCGAGTAGAAGTATTCACGTGGAAGTGATTAATTCTTTACATGTCTTTTGCTGTTTTGAGGAAATTAATTGATGCAATTTTTAGTTCTTGCCTTTTTATGTAAGTATGCTGTTGCCGCCCAAAACTATAGTAATCAGTCATCTGCTTCATTCTTTGCAATCACCTGTGTTGCTAAAGTTCTCAATAACCTTATCAAGCTCTAAAGTGCTTGCTAAGAATTTCGATTGCACTTTTATACTTGTGCTCTGTAACATCAAATCTTCCAAATCTTCCACGGCATGAAGGGTCCTACCCATCTCTGAAGATCCACTTGACTAGATGGATGTGCTCATTTTGAACTCTAGGGCAGCTATGAATCAAGATCAAGACTTTTCTCGGACATTCATGTGTATGTGCTTGGGGGCAGGAAGCTCCCATTGTGCCCCTCAAGATGGGCTATTTAAGGTGGCCGACCGTGGTCATCAGGCGGTTGCTCCCCTTGACGTTTCTCATGGTCTGGAGTGGTCCATGGGTACTGGTCCATGGGATTTAAGAAACAGGTAGCGGTCACAGCACAGGAAGAGTGGGCCAGACGCCCGCAGCTCAAATCCTTGGAAAAAATAGTCATCTTCGTATCTTGTTTGCCGATAATGGTTCTTTGCGGTATGCATGTTAGCTTTATGTAGTTAAGTGACTGTCAATAGATAGGGAACTTACTTTTAGGCATGATATGTGTTTATAATCTTTATGTTTATTTGTAGGAATTGAGTTGAAATGTGGTAAAAAAAATTAGCCAAGAAGCAAAATGAAGGTTTCAGGTATCACATATGATAGCCTCGATCATCACTCTTCAAATGTAATCATGTTCTCCATTTAGAAAGAGTGATTGTTTTTCGTTCCGACTTCTTATAATTCATTATTCTACTAAATTCCTTACTAAATTGGCTTCAAAATATTTCCTCTAATGATAATTGCAGTTCATTGTCATACTCCGTCTCTCAATTATGTTTATTAGGGCTTTTTTCCTCCGATTTTGTATGGCAATGATCTGCATTCCGATTATTATTAGAAGAAATATTTTCAAGCCAATCTAGTAAAATAATGAATTAAAACATCTGCAACACAAAGCATATCACACTCTTTAAACGAGATGATGCATTGCATAGCGATGATGGAGTTGTCACATGTGCTACCCGTGGCCTTATTTTAGGCCGTCTCTTACGTTCTTGGTTAAAATTGATGAAGAGTTTCCCATATTTTACCCCCGACACCTACAAATAGTCAATAGATTATCATGTATAAAACTGATTTAGAATAGTTGACATATTGTAGTTAACATGCATACCCAAAAAGTCATTATCGGCAAACAAGGTACAAATATGACTATAAGTTGTCAAGAAGACTCTGCAACTGCCTGTGAAACCAAACACTTCAAATAATTACACAACTCGTAAAAATTAATTTCATTAATGAATTTCCTCAAAAACTGCAAAGATTTTAGACATGAACAAAATCAATTACTCCAAATCAGTACTTTTACTTGAAGACTAATGGTCCCACGTTGGTATCTGTCTTATACTTCCAAAGCAATAAACCAAACCTTGCCACAACTAGGAAAAATAATTTACGTTGGTTTCAACTTAATATATTGATCAAAGTTTTCAACAAACTTCATTCTACTGAACTTCCCTTAGGAAACAAATTGCTTTTATATCACAAGGAACCAAAATATACATCTGCAAAAGATTCCAAAATATCAACTTGAGAAGCAAATAAATCGTCCGTAAGGAAGGGAAAACTCACAAGTGAAAATACAATGAAAGAAGAACACAAAAATCAACTGTCATCTTTTCTTGAGTATCAGTTGGATAGCCCTTTTCTCTCTCAAAGGTAATTTTCTAAACAGTGTAGAAAGTAAATTTCTAAAAAGGTTAAAGTAATTCAATTAATTACGCTTTATAATAAAAATGGTAGCAGTACAAATATATGGATTGCAACAATAGCAGAGCAGCACAAGTTTGCTACACTGAATTATAAGCATTCCAGGCTAATCTTCTTCGACATCTTTTTCTTCTTCCTCATCTTCTTCTTCATCATCTTCACTCTCTTCTTGCTCTTCCTCATCAGATTTCTGATTCTTGCTTGAAACGTAGTTTCCTGAAACAAAAAGACGACATTTATACATAAATACAAGCGAATTTCATAATTAACATTGGAAAAGCTTGAAATGGTTTAACTATAATTTTATAATGACAAAACGCCAATTTGAGAGGACCAGAAGAGGGAGAAAGTGAAAGGGAAACAAAAAGCTTTCTCGGGTTCAAGTCCAAAGTTTCCTCAGTACACATCACCAAATTGAGGACACCAGAAATGACCCCAAAGAAGCTTCAAGGTGAACATTATCCATTTATAATGTAGCCTTATTTCATGGTGGCCCTCCAATTTGACTTCGGTATCTACAAGTGATTAGGGATACAAAATTGGACGTATCAAGTACACTATGTTTCTTCTAAGCACAGATCTATCAACACAAAAGACATTCAAAGGAGACTGAAAATTTAAGCTGCTGCTACTTACAATAGACTAATTCCAAAACATGGCCAATTAAGAGCATTAATTGTACTATAATTCCGATCCATGAATCTCAAAACTGCAATTTTATCAACTAAATTCATCTGCTGATCCAACACCTAGAGGAAATATAATTGAAGCTGAGATAACACACCTTGTTCACTGAATATCACTCCACCAGAACACAATCCTTCCTCAATTTTGGTAAGCTGAAGCGTCATCCTAGGTCCAATCTCTTGAAGCTTGACAGCGCTCTTATTTGTTGCTCTATTAACTCTCCCAAGGTCTGTAGGTAGACTCACAGTTGCTGCTTCATCATCCACTTCACTTTCTGATCCATAACCAGCCCTTCAGGAAGCAAGTAGAAGAATAAACAAATGACACAAAAAGAAGCAAGTTGAAATGTATTCTTTTTAGTCATGCACTTCCATACTAGTATAGAACATAATTTGATCATATTCAATTACTGTGACGAAGAAACACTGAAAGCTAGATCTGGGATCATTTAATCGAAAGAGCACGGCCTTTTACTGAAGCTTACAACCAGTCTTTTAGAAAATAAGTTCGATGTGGAAGGGGCTCATGTCACAATTCAAATATAATAAGAAGATTTCTAACACTTATACACACACCACATTTACTTCTAATCAAAGTGCACAAATTGTATTACGGACATCGCACGGAGAGGGAGAGAGAAGCATACTTTGTCAAAAAATCACTCACGTCCTGAAGATTTCTTAAATCAGGCACTTGATGGTTCTGCACAAACTTTCTTATTCTACGGGACACACCAATCGGCTGTAACCTGATTGAGTACTGTCGGAAATCAACAAGTTTTGTGTCTTTGTTGTAATTAAGCAACACAATCCTTTGGCATGACGAGAGTTTGACCTATTGCACCAATGATGATAAGATGAACATAGAGCTCAAAGTTGCAGTAAAATCTGAACAAAATAGATAGAATTCTTACAGTGTTCACATCAATCGCTGGAAATATATTCTGAAACATTATGGTAGTAAGCTTTAAATGTTGCTCCCCCGTCCCAAAACCAGAGAGTACAATCTACAAATTCAATCAAATAGCTCAGCATGCATACCATAGAAGAATATAGACCGGAAGAAAATTCTTAAACAGAATATAATCCAAGTTATTTCATAAAAACTACAGGAATTGCAACTTTTTGTAGCAGAGAAACTACGAAATATACCAATGGTGGGTTCTTGAAGAGATCTTTAGAACCTCGCGGACGCAACTGAGACTGAGCAATGTCAGCAGCCAGCGCATACTCCTGGATCTTAAACGTCAGAGTTGGACCCTGTGGCGTCCTAGCGACCCTCAACTGTGGTGCAGTCGCAGTTTTCGACAAAATCAGAAAATGGGTAACACCCATTGGACCCGCGACGTTCAGAAAATCTTTGAGATTGTTACGCTTTTTCTCCTACAAATTACAAAGAAACCAGACGATACTCCGTCAATTAGCTCAAAAAAACAAACCATACATCTCATAATCTGCTTAACTCCAAACAATAAGCACCATAAGAATAAGACCACAACACACAAAGCATACTTATATATCTTCACAATTGCATCAACATAAGAACAAAAACGACACCGCGTGTCTTAAAGAATAGCATACCTTGAGCTTTAGGGCGGTAAAAGGAAGCATCAATTTCCTCAAATCCGCCTCCAAATTTCGAAGCGAGGCGGGCAATTTACCCCTACAAAACACGAAACTCTTGGGGATTTTATCTCCTGTAACATGGTCCACTGTAGGCTGTTTCTTAGTAATCGCTCTCACAAAGGGTGTCTTGTTCTTCTGTAACATCATCATCAATAACAATCAAAATCAGAGAATAAAATTAGCATAAGAACAAAAACCCATCTTTGAAATTGCAAAAAGAATGTAAAAAGGGTTTGCTTACGTTTCGAAATCGAGGCATCTTTGAAGTTCTTGCTACGATACGCCGTCGTTTGCCGCCGGTAGAAGAGAAATTTTCCGGCTGTTTTTAAAATTGGGAACGAGGGTTTTAGGTCAAGATTTATGTTACTACGCTTTTGTCTTAAAATAGGGAGGAAATTACACAAGTACCCCTGAAAAATGGGTATATTCTACTGACCACCTCTCATGTATGGAAAATTATATAAGCTACCCGTATTTTATATTTTGACATTACACTTGCCCCTCTACGGTGTTAACTTTTAACAAAAAGAAATATGACATTAGCGTAACATTGACCTGGATTCAACATATTAGGAGCATTTTCACGTTAGCTCTTCAAAACCTCGATTGGTCCCAAAAGACCAACAATTCGGCTTCAGCAAAAAAAATAAAAAATTATGTGGGTTTTCAAGCTTTACTATTACTTGTTTTGGAATTCCATAAGTTCAAGGTTTTAGTTTTTAATTTGATATGAAGGCCTTTAGGTGACTTAGGAATTAGGATATTTTGCACGAAATAGCGTTTGGCCCAATATTTGAATCTAACTTTAATTTCTCCGTAGAATAACTTTATCATTGAAGAAACTAAAACGATCTAGAAAGAAAATTTGAGAGATTCCATTGTTTCTTTTCTTTTTTCAATCCTTTACAATGTATTTAAGAGCCAAGGCAAAGTAAATACCCATTAAGCTTAAATGAGACAGTGCAAACTTCTTTGGATACTAAAAGAATTCCTTAGTCCAACGGGCCATAAGGAGAAGGCCCTTTTCGATTAACATGAGTTCATGGTTGACAAAACTGAAGCACATAACTAAATCTTTTTTGGAAGAGCGAGGTGGGAGAGTGAAGAAAGCAACAAATGAAGCATGAGCTGGGAAGAACAAGTTCTAAGTTGAGGGGAATTTTGTATTTTAATTTTTTACTGCAAGGGCATAAACATAATTTCATAAAATCTGTTAGAGTTACTAGGATGGGTGGTTTGTGTAATATACTCATAGTTCAAGGAAAGTTTCTGTAATTCTTCGTTTAGAATGAGTCGCAAAAATGACCCATATTTTACTTTTAAGTTAACCATGGGTCAAAAAATTTAAACGTTTCCACGAAAAATACCTAAGTGTCTTCATTTCGACTCAATGAGGGCGAAACATATAAGTAATTTTCATTGTAACAATTTTTGCAGTTTCAAATATAACCATGCTATAGCTAGTTAAAATTTGAAACTGCAAAAATTGTTAAAGATGTTAGTTGTTTGGTTATAGTGTAGCTAACTTTTTCATTTTCATGCCAAATCCTATCATTTGTGTAGAACCGGCTCAAAAAGGCTTGTGCATGTTAGAGTTTGGATTCAAAATATGGTTTTTTGGTAATTTACCTTCCTGTCTTATGTTAAATTGACAAGTTACCTGCCTCCCGTGTGAAAAAGAAAATAGGCGAACTCCCTGTGATTTTAAAAATTGGCATACCACCTCGCTGTAATTTTTTTGTGTACTTTTTAGACTTAATGACCATAATACACTAGTTATTTCTAAAACTTTATTTTCTGTAATTTTAAATTTTATTATGACCGTTCTTTAAAAAATTATAAGTAAAAGTACGAAAAATGTTATAAAACAAAAGATTTACAAGTTAAAGTATTATAATTGTCTTTTTTTCTCTAAAAAACTATCATCGCTCTCAAATTTGAGCAAGTGAACTACACCCCCCTATATAGGGACGTAATTGCCAATTTTTGAAATCACAGTGCGAAAATGTGCCTATTTATTTTTTACAATGATGTAATTTGTCAATTTAGCATAACACAGAGGGTAAAATTGCCAAATCCTCTTCAAAATATATAGGTTTATATACGAAATAAATAGCAAAAGCCTTATATGTGTTATTTATGGTTAGAGAACCATTTGTGTTAGTTTAATTACAACCATGGAAACTAAATAAATAAATAAAAAGACTGAGATCTTTCCCTGGATTTATTTTGTAGTTTATATGCATTTTTAAGTGCAAGAATTTGCTTACCAACATTTGTAAAAATGCGAGATAAGTGCAGATACTTCCAGGGTCAGTAAAAGCTAACCTTGCCTTTTGTGCAAGTGCTTTAGAATACAAGTCTCGTCCAGAACTTTTGTAAATGAAAGGCTATAGTTATATATATTTTTTGTTAGTTTGTCCAGAGTAAAGTTGGTGTTGCTGTAATAAAAATGAAAAATGGGTCTTCAACCTTGATTTGAAGGTTATACTTATACATAAGCGTCACTTCCTTGCAATTGGGCCGAAAGCCTTCATTGTGGTTGGAAACACTTAAAATTAAGACTCTTTTAAGGAGGAGTTTTTTTAATACAAATAAGACACGATGATGTATACTTGCTTTGTATGCAAATGATGTATACTCACTTTAATTAACAAATGTTAATGTACATTGATATGGTATTATAGAGAATACAATACTCTACTTAAAAAATGTCTGAACTTGTGTCATCATATTGTTATGCAATAGTTGCGTGAATATATGTACATATTTATGTATATGAATATATATTTGCACATTTTATATTGGATAATTACATGTAACTAAGAACTTGGTCTATTTATGAAAACATTCTTTAGAAGTTGCACTATCATGGAGACAATTAAACGTTGAGAAACATTAAAAGAAATACAAAGTTGTTAGTAAAAATATATTAAACTTTAATTGTCTATGTAATTATTCAAACAGCATGAGAACTAATTTGACAATTTTTTTATATTATTTTATCTCAACAGTAAAGTCCATCAGGAAAAGGACAAAACATAGCTTTGTAACTGGTCTAGAGCTAGAGAAAGCCTAGAATAAGTTCACCGTCGGTTTCATTTAACCATTATGTCAAATGATTATTTACTTTCAACTGCTTTGCCTTTTTTTTCTATGATAGTTGATTTGGTGAAAAAACAATTGATGACCACTAGATCTGTTGTTTACGCTATGTGAAGTTAATGTGATGAACTATTATTATTTGTTTTCTATAAAGAATTGGTTTGGCTGAGTGGGATGGAACAGCCAATTCATTACAGTTACAAACGTTAAAAACAAGGTTGAAATAACGAGGAAAGTTTTACCCCCTTAAGTTTAAAACAACTTATGGATAAATTCTTCCCTTTTTACATGTTTTTACGGTTCAGGAGTAAACTTCAACAAACGTAGATGTGATTGTCCACGAGTCTTACATTACTATATATTATAATCGGCTTAATATTCGAACTTTGGTCCAATGAAGCATTTTTACGTACATGGAGATGAAAATTTATGAAACGTTCATATTTTTCATGCTAACATATACTGTTATAATGAAACTAGCTACAACATAAAAACGAGTTATATTCAACAAATAGTAACATTTTTATCAGAACAAACAACTTTGCTTCAGTTAGAATCTATTGCGACATGCAAACGAAGACCTGTCTGCCACTCTTCTCTCACGACTCAGGAGTAAGAGTTTATTTTATTGACCTGTCACATTAGCTCCACTCTTCTTGTTAAATATTAAAAAAGAAAAAAAAAAAAAAAAAAAAAAAAAGCTAGATTTTGACAGTTCTATACATTTAACCTACTGAATATTAGAAAAAAAAAATATATCTCTTGAGATTCTTTTTAAAATAATAAAGGCATCATGAAATGACCAAAAGGTGGTACTTGCATTAATTATTGTTTTTAAAATTGCTTTTAAGTATATTGTTAAAAATATATCTAGTTATTATCCATGTTTTGTGATATATATCACACGTTGTAAGAGATTAACGATTTGTCGATCTCATACTCATTATCAATTATCGAAAAGTCAAACAATATATACTGCATGAAATGTGTTATTATATATTTGTTATATTATATAAATCAATCATCAGTACTAACTATGTAATTAATTTAATATTGGAAAATAACTAAATATTACACTCTGATTATTCACTTGTTACTAATTGATATTCCACTGTTAAACAAATACTTTATGCAAAAATGATTTTTGTCTGGGGCGGAGCTAGGAATTTTTTTTTACCCTGAGCTGCTAAAAGCTTAATGCAATGAATAAACATGTATTATTTTAAAAAACTTAAATATCAAATGTGTAAAGTACAATGAAAATCATGTTAAAAAAACGAATATATATCATTAAACAAGTTGAATAAAAAGGTTGTTGCATTTGCACCTTTTGGTTAAGAAAATAAGATTTATCAATTATCAAATCGACATATGTACTCTCTAACTAATTATTTTTAATGTAAACAACCATGTTATCTGCTAATTTATGTATGAAAAATAAAAAATAGAGACTTGCATGTATATAAATAGAAAAAATACTACAGAAAAATTTAGGAATACATTCCTTAAAAGACAAAAAAAAAAAAAAACAAAAAAAACAAAAGAATTACAAAGTTCTACTTGGCGACATCTCGAAATTGAAGTGAGTTTTCCGATTTGATGAAAACAAAATTTCTATTTATTTTAGGAGAAAAACATGGTTTCTAATTTATTGTAAGTTTGCTGTAATATATTTTTGTAAAACAATTAATGCTACTGCAAAACAAGCTTAATATTGGGATAAAATGCTCTTCTAATTTAATGAAGTTGGCTTCAAATGGGCTAACAAATATATTAAATTAAGCTACCTTAATTTCATATTTCTTATTAGGACTTACTTGATCTTCAAAGAATTATTCATAGGCTAAACTATAATTACATATAAATATAAACTTTGGACCGCAAATTGACCCCGGGCCGGAGCCCACCCAAGCCTTGTGGGTGGCTCCGCCCCTGATTTTTGTTGATATTGATTTATTACTAAACTTTAAAGTCAATTCTTAAAATAAAAATAAAAAATACAATGGGTATTTTCACGGTTGCACAGCTGAAGAAGAACACATAAATTGATCTTCCTTCTTAGCAATATTCCGTAATATCCAGTATGGTGAAGAAAATATTTATTGACTTTCTATAGTTCTGCAGTGAATTCTTTGGAAAAAATAATCAAAATAACTCCATAATATCAAGTCAACTACTACAGAGAGAGAGAGAAAAAGAAAAGATTAGAGTATTGTGAGAGTGGCTTATGGTGCTCTAAAGCTCTAACAGCCCAATTATTTTACTAATACCTTAGAAATTGTGGAATTGGTTGACTTTTCCCAATAGAAATGACTATATGTATGAGCGTTCAAATCACTCAAAGATGGCACCTAATTGCCTTTAAGTAGATTTCCTTCTATTGACCAGCTTTTGCTTGAAGATACAATTTAAGTACTTTTGATGATAGAATATGTTCGACCAAGGCAGTTTAATTTTAATACTGATCAAAATGTAGGTTTATAATTTTATATATCATATATATTTATTAACATGTAAAGGGTAACACGTCAAATTGCGATGCATAATATGAACACAGGACAAAAATATAATTTGATGCGAACACGACACAAGTTTTTTAAAATGCACAATATGAACACAGGACACAAATATAATTTACATATACGCCAGCAATACAAGTTTGAATTTTCCATAATTAGTTAATTATGCGTAAACTATTAACAATAATGTAAACATATCATATGGTTATAACAAAATATAATTTTATTAAATATTTAGAAAAAAAAACATATATGTTATGCATCCAGCTCATGTGAAATACGTACATTCAACAAGTAACAATAGTTTTATTTAAAAACAAGAACCAGAGTATCACTGGAATTAAGAGAATTATATATATAATTTTGATAAAAATTACATAGCTAATGGGCCACAAACTGTCATAAAAGATAATATTAAATTATAAGTTACAACATTTTAGTTCTCTCTTTTTATATTATTTTTCTTAAATTTATAACATAAAAGATGTTTACATTTAACGCGTGGGACTAGTCAAACATTTTTTCGGTCCTCTTTTAACACTAATGTAGGTAAGCAGAAGTCATAAGAAAAATAAGAAATACACACAAGATCAAGAACTCGTTGATTCACGAAGAATACCGAGAATTTGAGAGTCAAAACTCGTTGATTCCGTAGAACACCGAGATTTCAACAAAAATGGAGAAAACCCGAATAAATTTTATTCAATAATCAATCACCCTAGTTACAATGAAAGACAAAGCTATTTATAACCCTCATAAAACTCTAAAAAGGAAATATAATTCTAATAAAAAAACTCTAATTGAAAATAAATTCTAAAAAGTCTAAAGAAAACTTAAAATCAATAATAGAATGAAATTTCCGCAAAAAAAAATAATAAACAACCTTTTTGACCCTCTAAACATCAGAATTCCACAAAAATCATGTGGGTGTTTCCATCTTTGCGTCTTGTTTAGATGGTCGTTTCCACTTAGAAAAGTGGTATCGTTGTCAAAAACGGACCCCATTGACGTTCTGGTCAAACATCAACTAATTTTAATTTTAGCAGATTTATCTATTTCTGTGTACTGTACACATCACATTGTACATGAGATTTAATTTACTTTAAATTGTTGATACAAGTAACATGGCCCATCCAACAAGTTTGCTAGGAGTGTAAAATTTTTAAGAAATTATAAGCAAGTTCATATTATCCACGTTTTGTATAAAATTGTAATACATAAAAATCGTTAGCCATTAGGACAGTTTGGTCAAGTTTTAAGTTACACACGAAGGTTTTTGCCAATTAAAACAACCCAAGGAGTTACTTGACATTTAGAAATAACACAGGGGTAGCTTTTGCAATTAACCGAAAACATGATACATCACTCTTTAAAACTCTCCCACTCACAAACTTAAAATTCATTACAGTAAGTATTCGTCTTCTCTCCGAATATTCTCACTTGTCACTCCATTAAAAAAAACACAACACAACACATAAACACCCTCCTATTCCCCCATAATTACAAAAATGTCCTCCGCCTTAACCTTCCGCGGCCACGACGACGAGTCCCAGCCAATCAGCGCCGACGCGTACTCACCAAAACCCCCTAAACCCTGGCTCACCGTAACCCGCCCCATCCGCTACATCCTCCGCGAACAGCGCCTCGTATTCGTATTCATCGGCATTGCCTTCGCAACTCTCTTCTTTACACTTTTCTCCTCCTCACCCACCACCCCGCAAATCCACCACTACAACGACGACGTTTTAGCCACAACCCATGAACCGGGTCACTTAACCCGGATCATGTACCAGAACGGCCACGTCAGCACCGCCGGGTCGTCGGGTAAAATCCCGCTCGGGCTAAAGCGCAAGGGGCTCCGGATCGTGGTCACGGGCGGGGCCGGGTTCGTCGGGAGCCATTTGGTGGATCGGTTGATACAGAGGGGCGACAGTGTCATCGTAGTGGATAATTTCTTTACTGGTAGAAAAGAGAACGTGGCGCATCATTTTGGGAATCCGAGGTTTGAGTTGATCCGACACGACGTCGTTGAGCCGCTGTTGTTGGAGGTGGATCAGATCTATCATCTGGCTTGTCCGGCCTCGCCTGTTCATTACAAGCACAATCCTGTCAAGACGATTATATCCTTTTTTTAATTAGTATTTTAAAAAATGTCGAAACGAGTGGTTGGTTGACCAGCCTGTTCGTTTCTGCATTTTTGTCTGTTAGATTTGATTTCATAGCGTTTTTAATAGGTTTGTTTTTTTTTTTTCAAATTACGAACACTATAGGTTGGGGGTATCATGCGATTAGACATTAGTTATTAAAAATTGTAATATTTGTTGTTTTTGTGCATCCTTAATTTTGTGACTTTTGCACAAGACGAATGTGGTGGGAACGTTGAACATGTTGGGGCTGGCTAAGAGAATTGGTGCGCGGTTTTTGCTAACGAGCACCAGTGAGGTGTACGGTGATCCGTTGCAACACCCTCAGGTTGAGACATACTGGGGCAACGTTAATCCAATTGGTAATTCGTTTAATCACTTCTTGTATATTTAATTTTTCCAGCTTTGAGAAAAATAGAGGTGCGTAAGTTAGCTTAGCCACGTAGTGTTAGTTAATGTGAGCCTCCCGTTATAAGTCATTAAATTCTCTAAGAATTTTGCCACGTGCGCATCGCTGGCGGGTTTTCGTTTTCCTTTTCTACTTGATCCGATTTGAAAACTTTAATTGATTTTCTGTTTTCATTATTTATTTCCAAAGTGGCAAAGTCGTAGAGTTTGGTGTGGGTGTTTACTTTTAAGTTTTAATATAATACTAATTAAAAGCAAGCTGCAGGGGTAGATGTGTCATTTCATAATACTTTAGGTTGTAACGTAAAATCTGAAAAGTGAGTTACAACTTACACACACCTGATATTAGTTACTGACATGAGAAACGTGATTGGTCGGTGACAGGTGTTCGAAGCTGCTACGATGAAGGGAAAAGGACCGCCGAGACGTTGACAATGGATTATCACAGAGGAGCTGGCGTTGAGGTAATTTCTATTTTTTCTTATTTTTACAATTTAGTAAATGAAGAAAAATTATTATGGCATGTTAATCGAAATATAAGCACGTGTTATATGATGTAATACTGGTTAAAAACTCGTACATAGGTTGTAATTAAATTGGATTATGTAATGTGATTGTGTCGGTGATAATATGGCAGGTGAGAATTGCTAGGATCTTTAATACCTATGGACCTCGGATGTGCATTGATGATGGTCGTGTGGTTAGCAACTTTGTTGCACAGGTAAAATGTGGGGAAATATGGGATTTTATTTTCAAGTTTAAGATGAAATTACTATTTCTTAAATTGGGTTAAAAGCTATAATTATGGAACAGGCTTTGAGGAAGGAGCCATTGACTGTTTACGGTGATGGGAAGCAGACTAGAAGTTTTCAGTTTGTCTCTGATTTGGTAAGTAATTTCGAAAATAGTTATTTTCTTTTTGTTACTTACTCATGGGGCTTTTGGCAAATTACCCTCTTAAAAAACTTATATAATTGTAATTTGACTTTAAATTATAATTTTGTATTTCTATCCTAATTGAAGTATAAAGTCGTGAGATATACGTAATTCTTGAGAAAAATGGATATTCCAACTACAAAATAACTTTATACTCTCGGATTTAGGTGAGTGAACTACACTTTTCTATATACGCAGTTATCTGTTTTTATTAAATTATATGGGATACCCTATTAGTATTTCACGGAAGGTAATTTGCCAATACCGCATAACAGGGGTAGTTTGCCATAACCTTCTTCTTCAAAATATTTGTTTCTTGTCTTAATTCATGTAAACTTTTTTTTTTTTTTTCGTTTCCTTAAAAATCTGAAAGGTTGAAGGACTAATGCGGTTGATGGAAGGAGAGCATGTTGGACCTTTCAATCTCGGTAACCCTGGGGAATTCACTATGCTTGAACTTGCTCAGGTATGTGTTTATTCCATATTGTACAACGCACATGAAACTGTTCCCGAATTAACATGCAACATCGTAATTATTTTAAACTGATTAAACATTCTTGTCCAAAAGGTGGATACTTCCGTCGACGCCCATCACATTCTTGTCCAAAAAATGACCATGGGCTATCCCCTACATATTCAATATATGAGATACATACACATGATTTCTAGGTTCTCATTCCTGATTTTTGATCCAATATCAACACATACTCACGTGATAAGATGTACATGACCAATCGTCATAACCGAAACTTCTGAGCACATTTTATATATATCTACCAAAACTAAAAGCCATAGGGTCAAAACTCAATAATAAAGTGAATTAATTTGGTGCAGGTGGTCCAAGAGACCATAGATCCAGAAGCACGGATAGAATTCAGACCAAACACAGAGGACGATCCCCACAAGAGGAAACCTGACATCACAAAGGCAAAGGATATGCTTGGTTGGGAGCCAAAAGTCCCGCTGCACAAGGGTCTCCCTATGATGGTCTCCGACTTCAGACAACGTATCTTCGGTGACCACAAACAAGATCTCTCTGCATAATCGATGTCAACTACATATAATCTCTCGATTGGCATCAATAATAAGGGAAAAGGGGGGAGTTTTAGATGAATTCGGGTACAAGAGGTACTGCATAGTAGAGCAGAGGAGTGTGGTTTCCTAGTAATTGCTTTCTTGTTTATTCCTTATAATTTGTACTCTTTCAGAACAGTGTTAATGAAACTACATATTATAGCATCACTTATTATTCATGGACACGATAATTATACTACACTATGATATTATGTTACATGATTAAAGAATGAAGCATATCCTTATTCTGCAAAGCTAACGTTATTCCAATGATATCAATTGCCCACAAATTTGACTCGAGAGTCGTTGGATGTGGAAGGAACCACCCAAACCCTTAGTCATAGAGAAGAAATTAGCGCCGAAGATATATGAAATATAACATCTGAGCTCACTAAAAGAGAAAGTACCCCTTTCAATCCTCGTCATTTAAGCCAGGTTACTACAAATTCATACAAAACCTCAAAGACCAGGTCAAACAGTCAAATACAAGAACTTAGCTTAAGCGTGAATCAGCAACAAAACTATTGAAGCATAACATCATCTAACTATTACAGGCTGAAAATCCTCCACTCTGCATTTCTTGTAGCCCTGCACCTTTTAACCCGAAGAAATTCAGAATGCTACACACCTGTGTAAACCAAAGAAAGTCAGAATGTTACCAGTACTGAGACAGGTGACATAAATGATAACAATACATCCAAATCATACTAACAAGGCTGGTCGATTTAATTGATAGAGCATCTCCCATGTATCTTACGGCTAATGAAGATCATCAAATAGGTGGAGAGATTTGAGGTTTAAGAAACCAGAATAGTAAATATTTAGCACGTAGCTATGGTCAGTAGTAAATATTTCTACTCTAACATCAAATTATACACCAAAAATGAAGGCCAACTACAACACAGGCATCATAAAATATAAAACAATAATCAATTTAACGTCAACAAATAGTGAAATGCGAAACAGAAACGGAACAGGCACACATGCACACTGCTAGACAAAAATGAAACTACATTTAGTTCATATAAATGGTTTTGGTTGCCTCGAGACAAGATTTAAAAAAACACATAATTTTAAATCGGCTATGCATCGTTGAAATATCTTACTTGTAAAACACATCATATCCATACCTTTCACTTGGGATTTCGGAGCACAATGATCACAGAATCTCCACGGAGAAACATTTTACTAATGAAGCGATCCTTGTTAACTGGAAGAGCTTTCTTCTTGCCTTTCCCAGTCTTGGGTACCTAGACAATACCGAAAAATTTATACTAAGCCATAGTCAAAGAAAGCTTGGAAAAAGTGGTAATACTATTTGATTTACAAAAATAAAAGTGATAAAGTTCTTCAATAAGTAACAAACCTCAGTCCACATCTCCCGGACGTTTTCCAGCACCATATTGCAGTGTCGATCAAAAGCTCTCACGTGACCCAAAAGCTTTCTGTTGTTCCTGCAGTTGATGAGCACCTAGCAGCCAATACAAGTGAAAGTCAAATAACTGCAGGACCACATCAACATAAAACAGAAACTTCAATACAAATATATAAGAAATTGGAACCAATCTCTATCTCTTTGCCATGTCTTTGCCCATGGCAAACGGAAAATTAAGGATAACATAAACAAACGAGAAAATGAGCTTGAACATTAATGAAATATGCAGAATCATAAAATCTGAAGAAATAAAGTTCAATTACTCAGAAATAAACTGTAATACCTGAGTATTATTTTTGACACTCAACATCAGAATAGAAAGTGGTCCTGTGTTGAACTCCTCCTCCTCATTCTTACTCTGTCAATAGGAGAGCACAAAATAAGCAATGAATTTTTATTGAACCGCGCAAGAAAAAGTTTAACACAGAAGTTATAAAGTACAAGCAAATTCATAATACTTGCATTAAGAAAGCATATTATCATGCCCCTTCCACCCTTAATGGCAATGCAACTCATGATAAGTGGTGGTAGTCAAATCTTCCAAGGAAAATCAACGACGAAAAAGAAAAAGAGGGCATCCAATCTCAGCCTCAAAAACTTCGGAAACTCTCATTCACAGAGCTACAACTCCAAGATAGCATGCTACTTAGACCCATAAATAGAGGTATATAACACCTTCACGCAATATTAAACATAAAGTTGATATGCCAAAAAGAAGACATACGGAAGAACGCCGGTGGTTCTTCGTCATAAGAGTATGCCATGACTAGCAAAAAGCAAAAATTCAAAAATTTCGAGAAACAAAACTGACTAGCAACACTCAGGATAAGCCGTAAACATGATATCACGCCCCAAAACCATGAGATGTAGGAAAGCCAAAACAAATATATCCCACACGTTAACAGACGAATCATAGTCAAAATAAGAGTACAAAATATCTCAGTCATCCATTTGGAACCTAAAAAATTAAAAATTGCCACTAAGTGCACACCACCTATTACAAAGCTCTGTATGACTTAATAACTACAAACAATATCATTTTAACAGCTGAACGCGGATCGCAAGAAAAACTAAAAGATCGTAAAAATACGAAAACTTACAGGCGCATCCTCCTCCATTGGCCGACTGCACAACACATAAATAAACAATATCAGTAACCAAACAAAATTACTAAAACCTAATTTCAGCATAATGTACGAAAAGGACCCATAATCACTACATCTGTCCATGAGATAACAATCTAGGGTTTCAATAACATCACAAAAACCAAAAACATGTTCAAATTTCGACTTAGAAACAAAACATACTCACCTCATTCTAGACTGAAATTACGAACACCGCTGTAAACTGAAACTGCAAGACGAACAAATTAGGGTTTATATTCTTGAAATTAAAGACGACAAAAGGCTTAAAAGACAAATCTAGATGCAAAAATTGTTACCCAAAACGAAGAATTGAAGAAAATGGTTTAGCTCAACTCACAAATTTCGAATTGGGGTTTTTCTTCGAGCAAGGGGTTTGACGAAATTATAAAGGTCCTGATGGGCCTTTTCAAAAAAAAAAAATCTCCTGATGGGGCCGATTATATCTAAACAGATGAGCCCATTTTTAGTGTACCTTTTCAATGGGCTGTTTAGTAAAGTATAGCATAAACTGGATAAGTGATCCGATGTTTGCATAATGTTGATATATTATAGTCTAATAAGTTACCTGGATTTACTAATAAATGAGGGTTGGACCTATTAAAATTGTGTGACTCCTTCGTAATGTGCCTCTTTTGATTGGCTATGGGGTCCACGACAATAGTGCAGTTTATTAAATGTAAATTTAATAAATCTCTCATATGACACAATTGGACTTAATCCTTAAGCTACAATAAGGTGAACCGAATGATATGGGTCAGGAGCAATGAACATAACAAATCAAACACTAAAATGATGAACTGAGCCGGCCATATTCAACAGGTTCTACTATGCGGTAGTCCATCATGGGATTCCATACCAGACTTAAGTATATTGTGTTGTTTGTAGATTAAATATAGTATACTGAATTTCCCAATAGCCCATTGCAATTGTGGATTATAATAAATAATTGAATTAAATATACTAGATAATAATCTGGACCAAAGAAGCGTAAGCATGTATATTCAGTGTATGCAAAAATTAAAATTTATATAAGAAGCGTTAACACTACTTTTACTTAAAATCACTTATAATAAAAATTGAGAAGTGTTTACAATTCTTTTTAGAAAACTACTTAAAACATTAACTAAGTGCTTGCAATAATTAATGAGAAGTATTTCTTTTTCATTTTCAAAACTTTTTAAAATGTCATATATTCAAATGTTGAACCCTAAACCCAACTTTCCCAACTTGTTCTTTTTATGACCTTTTTTTAGACAAACGTAAATAAAGGCTAGTGTTCCAAATACTAAAAAAGGCCTATGTGAACCAGTCAGTCAATAAATCTTTTTATAAGCATTTAAAGACACCACTTTAATACACAACTTTCAACGTGGCTCAGTATATTTTCTAATCATCTTTTAATATGCATTTTTAACTATTGTGCGAGTATTGATGCGCGTTTTATGCAAAGTTTAGTTTACGATAGGAGTAGTTGGGTACATAAACATTTTACTTTTAAATAACATGGTAAGATCCACTCAAGGACTGGTTTAGGTCCTTATTGAATGTTAATGGGGGAGGGTGGCTTCTATGTCCTACGGGGGTTGCGTCGTTTCTCTTAAGTATGCTTTTGTTAGGCGAGGCAAGCTATCCGAAGATAAAAGTTACAATCAGTGCCCTACATTTATTTCTGAAGTTACACCAACATCCTTAGCAATTCCTTTTCATATATATAAGCATTGCACATACTATGTAACACATGGAGAATTACGGAAAAGATAGATAACATTAGCAGATTTGCAGGAATAAGATACTAAGTAGCTGACTGATGGTACAGTTCACGACCTTTCCACCCGCATAAATAGTTCACACGCGATCGCTTCTTATAAGCCTTTTGCCGGTTCACAGTCATTGGCGATGCCGTCGCGCTTAAATGCTCAAGCACGAAGCTCGGACTTAAATGCTCGAACAACTTCACGTCACGACTGTCGTCCTCTCCCAAATGCTTGTCGAGCCACAAGACAATGTCGCGAAAGACAATCTCAATGTTTTCGTCGGGTTCGCCCGATGTTAAGCCATGCCACATTCCAGGGTATAATTTTATTGTCTTGTCCGCACTGCTTGCTTTATCGTACAATGCCCGACTCACTTCTGGATCGGTCACTGTGTCCGCTTCACCGTGTAAGACAAAAAATGGCAATGTCACCTGTCAAAACAATGTTAAACAGATAAGTCAGAAAACAAGAGCCCGAAAGAAGACGGATTGAAAATTATGCAACAGTTTTAGGATGATGTGGTGCATCAAGCCACCAAAAGTGTCGTGTTTTCAATTACTACGATACCAAATTTCGGTTCTTATTTCAATGCGTCTCGTCAAAAATAAAAGAATTGCTTGTACTATGTTGGTTGCAGAAATAATTGCTCAAATGATATAATTGAAGGAGTTTCATAGGGACCTCATTCAAACTATCCTCAAGGTTCATGCTAGTTCTCAGCATTTCCAGTGCAGTTTTCAACCTCGGCTTCTCTTGGTAAATTAATTTATTGCCACGAATCTGCATGAAAATGAAGAAGCAAACACTATAAATTATGTTTCTAAAATAGTTTACTACCCTTAAATTGATCAATCGCCACAGTATTATAAATAATCAATGGATGAAAGTTTCTAAAAGATTCCAATTTTGACTACATGAAAACAAAAATAGAAGTATTTCGATGTGCAATAATAGATTTATGATTTTCTTTTATATGTAAAAGAGGTATTGTAATATAGCTTAAATTTTATAACATTTAACAGAACAAAACATTAAACACAAACTTTACTCCATCCAAATTATTAAAACTCACCTCTTCTCGTTTAACGGGGTCCTTGAAGGCGGAATCGATAACATCCTTGGTAGGAACTATCTTCCATTTAGGAATTACATCTTCCACCTTTGTTAACATACTAACTACCACAGGGTGTGGCTTCACCTTCTCAGAAATCTAATAATTCAAACAAAAAGAAAAATTAAATAAGATTTTCTTCTAGATGTTACATTATGGACAAAATTTATCTTGGAGGGCCCCATCTTTTTTTTTTAACAAGGCCCCATCTTTTCCAATAGAAGTACTTGTGTAGGACAATCAATGCCATTAGAAGGGTACAAGACGTGGATCTTACAATACAAACATGTAATGCAGTCTCCCGACACCGTATTTAAGCCGCTGCAATAACTAGCCTACCAATAAAATATTGGTATAACTATGTTTACACCCCTAATTTTCGTTATAATGCCAGAAACATCTCACACAGTTTGAGTAGTTACAGAGATACCCTATTAAATTGGAAACCCCCTTAAGGTTTCAATGAATGGATACTATCACCCCCTAAAGTTTTAAAGAAATTTATAAATAGGTCTTCTATAGTATTTTCCGAATCTTTTTACTTATAAAAGCGCAAGTGATGTTTCTGTAATTATTCAAAACTTAAAGGCAATTTCTGTTATTACTTGTTAGACTAAAGCTTAATATAAAGTACAATTAATAGCATTTATATTTGACCTTACACATTGGGGCAACTAGAACAGCACCATGCCAGAAACTAGGATCTTTCTTGTGCGTTAAAAGAGCAACTGCCCCTCCCATTGACTCTCCATACAAGAACCTTCTTTTTTCCATGTACTCCTCCTGTGCTGGTGATCAATAAAATGTGCAAAAACATTATAATCACATACATCATGACGACTCATTTATGAAATAAATAAATTTACTTCACCCATAAAATTAAATGGTGGGAGAGGTTGGTTACTGGTTACTTGCCACAAATTGACTTGAAATGATCACTGCAGTCATTCACAATGTTGTGGAACCTCTTGATGTAACATCGGCGACCCGTGGATCGTCCATGGCCTTCGTAGTCAATTCCAAAAACTGCAAATCCTTGACTTGCCAGCCCTATCCCAACACCTAGTCAAAATAAATTGATTGATCATTCGAGAGCAACATGTAGTGTGAAAATGAAGTCTGATGGAGACCAAGGAACAAGTTTTTGAAAGACTCCTTTTAAATTATTGGCAATCGTTTGGCACTCACAAACAACAATAACAACCGACCATCTAATTTCAATTAATTGGGGTAAGTTGAATGAACCAAACGTAGAATCACGTCAAGCTGAGTATATGGATTCTCAGTGTAGCCCCGTTCAAGGAACGCCTCAAGAAAATTCATAGTATAGTTCATATCCTAAGATGTGACGAGGTTTTACGCTACCCTAGGTATCACGAGTTTAATGCACCCCTTCTTATTCAATTCCTCTCTAATTATTTCCCTCCTTTCTCTCTCTTCTCTAATCACATTCTTTCTTTCTAAAGTTCCTCATCTCTATCATCTTGACTTAGGGCGGGTAGTGAAAAGGATCATGGAGGAGCAAATTATGATACGCGCAGACTACAATAAGTCATTTGTGGGATTACAACGCGGTTTGATAAGCAATATATCCCTACGGTAGTCCACCCTATTTTTGTGCCTTCCCATCCTGAGCAGTGTTTTGAAAACCGGACCGGACCGGACCGGCCGGTTGAACCAGTTGGACCGGTGTCCAGACCTTTGTCCGGACTTTGGTCAGCAAAACCAGTGAACCGGTGGCCTTACCGGTTCAATGTCCGGTCCGATTTTTAAAAACATTGATCCCGAGGGAGATAGAATGATCGTCCCAGGAAAGTGTATTATAATAGCTCACATGACACTGACTGACCACATTACATCCGATCAACTCTTCTTTCTAATAAGAAAATAAAACTTCTCGAAAAGCATCCCTCTCAAACTATAAACACCCTATGATGTTAAGAAGTGTTCCAATTGCCTTAGAAAGAGTCTGAGCTATTTTATATAAAGTCCCTTCTCCACTTAAGAAAGCCTTTAAGTTGATGAATAAGGTCATGTTAAGTAGTGTCCCATATCACTTGAGAAAGAATTTGTACCATTGTTTATAAACGGAAGTCCTCTCAATAAGTCCTTTTAAAGAGAAAAATAACGGTACTTCATTTCTATTACATGACCCCAACAAGAGACTATTATAGTCTATCATACCCTTGAAATTCTTTTCTTTTTGGCTAAGATCAAAATATTTGTTGCCTAATAACATAAGATTGGACTGAATATTGTGGGGAGATGGGAGTGCAAGCAATATGAACATGTATCAGAAGTTGAAATCTAACCAAATTAGTTACAAAATTGAAGAGAGTCATCTCACATAGTCAAATATTTAACAAAGCATATTATACCATAGACATGTTACAAGTAGTTAGTTGCTAATCTAATCAACAAAGAAAAGCCACCAAACTCATATTTGAAAATCCAGAATTCGACCGCATACTTTCTTGTTCAAGTTAATTTATTTTGATTAGACAAATAGCAGAATTTATTCAAATCATGCTGAGTAAGAATGATTGATTATGTTGGGCTAGTTTACCAAAGAATTGACAATGAACTTAAACAATTATTCAACAACTCACCACCCCTCATCAAAGAATACATAAGTAGTTGATAAATTTTCACACTCCTAAATAAACTAATAAATCGAAAGAGACTTCTATAACTTAAAAAAAATTAAAAATAATAAAAAACTGAAAAAATAAAGCAAGAAAATAGTGATGGCTAGCGTGATACTTTTGGGTGGTTGGTGGTAATTATGAAGGCAGTGTTCACATGCAAGAAAGGGAGGACAAATGCCACAGGAAATGGGCTTCCTGTCATAGTTTTTACTACGTACCCACACTTTCAAGAGATTACACTTGTCCTTCTTCTATGGCATGTGCTGATATCACCTTAGCACCCCTCACAATTTTTTACCAATATATTTACCTTAAGTTTGTGTATTTATTTTTACCGGCAACCACCACTTTAAGGGTGTGTTAAACTAAATAATCATACGCAGTAGTCTCTAAACGGTACCAAATGGTCAAACCACACTAGACAAACATGCAGGTGTGCCTCGGACACACCTAGAAGTCAAACAATTAAATTGCTCTCCATGAGGATCAACGAGGATCGAATTTGAGGTCAAAGGAAAGAATTCCATTTCTTTAACAAATTAGGCTAAACTCTCGACAACTCTATAGTATATCTCTATGATTAAAAACACTTATAATGTAAAAAATTTGTGATTATTTGGCTAAAATTTATTTATTACAACTTGGACATACAATTATATTGAGTATATACAAATATGTCGAGTATTTAACATCACAATACTTGAATGATATAACAAAATTAAAGCCCAATTCACTTCAAATTAATTAGTGGAGAAGAGCGTGAAACTTTTAATTGAATGTACGTAAAAGGTCATGTACAGCTTTTAATTCGGCCGGGCAAACAAATTTTATGTTTCAAAGATCGATCTCATTTGAAAATTGGTTGGTCTGAACATTAATAATGGGGCAACTGTATTGCAATGACTTAATTATACATACATACTGTAGTGAAGAAAATATATAACGTAAGAAAAGAGTCACGTACGAGTCGGTGCGCTTTAAAATCTCAACAAAATTTAAAAAAGGTGAAAAACAACATTGATTACCTTTCATGAAGTTACTGCACTCCATGCCGTAACCTGCAAACGGCGCAATTGAATGCCGTTTAATTGGACAATAAAGCAAAGAAGAACTTAACAATGTGTTTGTGTGTGTGTGTGTGTGTGTGAGAGAGAGAGAGAGAGACCATGGCAAAGAAAAACAAGAGCTTTTGGAGAAGAAAAAGGCAACCATCTGCAAGTAAAGAGCTGCACTCCTCTTGAGTTCTTTATGTACCCCTATAAAACAATTATTAACCATACACAAGTCACAAATAAATAAGAGACAAATGTTCATAAAATACCAAACCAAAATCTAACAAAATCCCAGAAAAAAGGAGGCAATATTTTAGCAGCAACATTTAAAAAATGCAATAAACAAAAGGGACTAAGAGAGACAGAGAAAACCCACCTCGTGATATTCAACTTCCATGCTTTAACTCACAAAGAAAAAAAGAAAAGTTCCAATTTTTAGTGTGTAATGAGACTTAACATAAAAAATATGCGACCCCCTTTTAAACTAAAAGAAAACAAAGTTTTGGATCCACAAGTAATATGCAGTTTAAGTAGAAAAAAGAACCAATGGGAGAATTGAATGTGAGCTGAAAAGTGGAATTTTCTCAAGAACGAGACTTTCTAGATGAAGTGTGAGTTTGATTTGATAAAACTACGTAAAATAAATGCGGGTTGCAGTATTGGGATTTCTGTTTGAGGTAAATTGCAAAACTACCCATGTTTTATTCTTAAGTGGCAAATAATTAACTTCCTGTTGATTTATTAGCATAAATCCCCTATGAATTTTAAAAGTGAGCAAAAAACCTCTAATACGCTTGTTTAATTTGCATGTAGTTTGATACCAAAACTTGATTTTTATTGATGGATAAAGAATTAATGTTGTTTAAATTAGATTTTGTTTACATTTTTTTTTTATCAATTTTTTGAAGAAAAGACAAACATTTCTTTTAGATTTGTAGAACAAAAATAAAGAATTGATTATTTTTTTTATTTTCTTGAAAAATAAAAAAAATAAGAAGACTTATAATATTTATTAAATTATAATATTTATTTAATGTATAATGTTTCATATTAAATTTTAATACACAAAGATTGTTATTTATCATAACGGTCAATGACATATATGATGGCAGGGGATTTATGCTAATTCTTAGATTTCATAGGGAGTTTTTTACTTATCAAAACAATACAGGGGTTACTTGCCAATTGAGAATAATATAGGGGTATCTTTTGCTATTGCCTCATTTCTGTTTCTTGGGTTCATTCAATTGAAATTAGAAGGTTCCAATTTTTTTTTAGTTTTTTTCTTTTTTGGTGAGGTCACTTGTGGGCTAAGCCCATACCCATTTACTCAGTTTTTGTATGTAGTCTTGTAGATAGAGATATGGATGCGTACAAGGAAGATTATGTGTAAACTGATTAACCCCACTCACTATATCATCAGATGCACGTCCAGTGCATATGGATGATGTGTGTTTCTCCGTCTCTCTCTGTATCTTGATATAAATCTGAAATTTCGTTTCTAAAATTAGCAGAAATATTATTTTAGCATATGTGTCCATAGCCCATTTTAAAGGCGAATCAATGTGAACTTATTTATTATTGGTGAAATGGGGTTTATTATGTGTTTTAAAGCAACTGTAGCTGCTTAACTTCACTTGCATGTTCATTCATAAGTAGCGGTCAGCCCATGTGAATATGTGATGATATCATAAAAACAATCTACACTACATTTTTTTTAAACAATCTACAATTAGATTTTTAATATATGAAAGTTATTAGTATAGTATATGTCACATTTTAATAGCATATTTCTTTACAGGGATTTGATCACATTACAACATTGTGTTGCGCAGCAATTAGGATGTTAAGAAACAAGCACACGAAAAGCGATAAAAGACACGGCATATTTGTTCACCCAGTTCGTCAAAAGACTACCCCTGGGGCGCTGCCAAGCCAGGATTTTCTGATGAGTGTTTATGACAAACGCAAGAATACAATTACATATTGCTGGCTATTTATAATAGGAACACTTTCCTAATTATAGTTTTACATGAACTCTGCAACTTCTAGGCAATTTAGGTTTCTACTTCCCAAACCAACTGGGTATCCTTTTCCTAGACGAATTGGGTCTCTGTTTCCCAGATTAACTAGATCTCTGTTTCCCAAATTGACTGGGTCTCCTACAATTCCTAGGCAATTCAGACTCCACAACCCTAACACATTGAAATTTGAGAACCTTCTAAATAAATATATTTTGGCATTAAGTTTCAGGCGATATTACTAATCGGCAAAACTAAAAGTTCTCCATTTAAATGAAAGACAACAAATCCTTTGTGCTATACGTAATAGTTAGAAAAACTCTCTGCGATATTTTGGCTTACTATTTCACAAGGGTATTTGCCATTAGCTCTTAAATAAATTGATTTTCCATAGAGTTCCATCCACAAACAGATAATTAACAACTATATTCCTTAGGTTTTGGAGGGTTGCCAACCCAATCTCCACATTGAATTCTACTCAAGTAATGTGAATCATAGACGTGAATTATTTGAGTGGAAAAACCAAAAACATAAGTTACTAGAACTTATGGAAAAAGTAAAGAATAGCTAAACAAGTCATCAAGGAAGAATGAAGTTTTTAGGTAAAGTAATCAATGATAGTGAATCTGATTAGCAAATACAAATTATATCCCCCTTCCGTTGACAAACCGATTTCTTTCAACTTCAAGAGAGAAGCAATAATTATTTTACTCACTTGAACTTGTCAAATTTGATAAAATATAAAACTTTTATTGAAATGAAGATTCAAATCCAACAAATAATGTTGACTATAAGGATTACAAATGAAAATTCGGGATCAAGCAATCTAACCCAACTAATAGCCATTACGCATTAGTTTGACCAAGGCAAAAAAGATATCTTTAGAGTTGGAATTTGAGAGGAAGATTGGGCGGTGAGTCGCGTTGTGGGTTGGGGCACCTTAGATGTTACGATAATCATTTCACATTTATAGCACCACCATCAGATTGATACCAAGTCTATTTATCCTGCAGTAAAAAACACAATTCTTCTTATGTGGTACACTTTCCGCCCCATATTCACGATATAGAGTATGGCGAGAGCCAATTGGGATATTAACCTATGAGTCGAAGCGAGAAAACGAATTAGTAGACGTGACACAGGAAACTTTTATGCATTAGCTTTGTGAATTATTTCTACTAATATATCATTCACTATGCTAATTTCTTTCGAATGTGGACAATTTATCACTTCATATTCCAATATCCCACAAGATAAATTTCTTTGGCAACATACCATTCACTATGCTCATTTTTAACACTGTGAAACACTTCATCGCTTCATATTCTAATGGTTGCCCATCAAGGTGAGTTTCGTTCACAACTGATCGGCTCTTCTCGTGAAGAAGAATTAGTGCATTCCAAAAGCCATGTGTTGTAAATCTACACCTCCATCACTGTCTTCATACTTGTGCCCACCCTAAGCATTTTTATTTTTTTTTGCGTCAGTTAAGATCGAGATAATCAACAATCAGAAATATATTAATCAATAAACAAAAGTGAGAAAATATATTTATAAACTTGACATCATGTCTGCCAAGAATATCAACAGGTAAAGGTTCAAATACTCAAACCTATTGTATCATTCGCAATGTGCTCCATGAACTTTAAAAAAGAAAACTTAACCTACTTAAATTTGCGTTAAAATGCTCCATAAATTGTTGATTCACCGTTTAACTTGAACATATATTCAGAGTTTCTTCTATTGAATTTGAACTAGAGGGTATTTCACACATATTTTTACATAGATTTGAAGACTATTTTTTCTCTTTTTGTAGTTCAAGGAGCACACTGGAAAACAACTCAAAAATTGTGGTGTTTGAAACTTTTTACCCAACATTAATACATTAGGTTTAAAAGTTATTTCCACTAATATATTTTTCCAAACATGTGACAATTTATTAATTCGTATTCCATCATAGAAAACTTGTATCAAATAGTCTAATTTAAAGCAACTTATTTTGTCCTAATTGTCACATAGGCATAGAGCACGCTTAGTTTTCTTTCTTCTAGAAAAACTGCGAATGCAAAAGTTATCTGCTGAACCAAATAAATAAGAGACCAACCACCACGTCCGCTGGATGGAGCTAGTTACTAATCCGTACAATATTAATAGATTGGTTGAGACCTATTCTCTATTCAATGTTTCAAACTTACATCGGATACGCAGATATGCAGGAAGAAAAGGGCCAATTATAGTTCAACCACTCAACGTGAAAATTACATCTTAAAAATACATCAAGCAAACACAGACAAAAGGTATTAACTTTAATTTTTTTCTAAAATCAATAGATCAATACATTTTGAATCAAGAATTCAACCACCAGGACTGATTCTCCAGAGCTTCCATGTGTTACTCAGACGGGAAGACCACTTCAATATGCGTCTGAAGATAGCGATCAATGCAAAAACCACACAGCATTAGATATGCTTCATCATTGCAGGCTTCTTTACCCCTCAGACAATGAATCGAGCACTGAACACACAAGAAGAAACGTAATGTAATCCGGGCAAAGAAATATGTAGTATGATATGAAAAAAGGTAAATTCAGGAAACTTGTTGATGGGATTATAGTGATGATTCAAAAATAGTAGTTTGCACCAGTGATGTAAATTGAGATGTGGGAACACAGCTTTAGTAAAAACGAGAGTCTTTGATCCCAAAAGATAAAATGAGAGATGTGTTCAATTTCTGCAAGTTCATTCAACTTTGATTTAAGAAATAAATCTCCCCCAAACAACAAACATAAACTTAAGGGCTAGTGATGGAGGGTGATAGAGATTAATAAGAATCGGAGATAAAGACTCATTGATTCACATAGAGTATTGAGAATTCAACGTAAAAAATGAGAGAACTCTCAAGTCATAGTAATTAAAATTAGATTGTCTTGCCATCAAAGATGACTTACAATATACAGGCAAAACCTGCTAAACACTATTAAAAATAACAAAAGAACCCATAAAATTAAATAATCCCGCCCAAAACGAGAAAGTTCCGTTTTGACCCTTGAAACATTGAAAAATTTAGCTAAAATCACGTTGGCGCAATGTAAATCTTTTCGCCTTTCTAAGGTACTGTTAACCTTTTGGTCAAACTCGCGTTAATTCTAACTTTATGATGCCTCTTTCGGGCCATGAAGTCCTCGTCTATTCGGATTGCTTCATATAGTACATCAACACCCCTTAAATTTGATCTGACTATACAAACTTCTCTTAAGGTTTGAATAATTTCAGAGATACTTCCTAAAACTTAAAAAACACGACAATTTACGGGTTCTATAGGTGATGCTACTCAAACTTCAATGTCTTAATAATTATCCGAAGATTCCAAGCCTTACCCAATCTGTAATGTTTTTATAATTCAAATGGTGCTTATGCAAATTATTCCAAATCCCATAAGGCACAGATAATCATCTCTAAAGTTATTGATGACTATTACATCTCCTATCTCTTCCTACTTCACTTGTCATGCTATTAATATAGAAGTTTATATAACATTAGTAAAGCTAAAAGTACTGTACATTCTTCAAAAGTAAATTCACATGTAAGTTATTTCGGCTATGTAACTACAAGTATGGAGGTTATTTAATCCATCAGTGAAATTGTCTTAAACATTATTGAATGGAGAAGCAAGCCCCAGAAAGAGACACAAAGTAAATAGGTTCAGTTTCAGATCAGGAGCATCATCCTTCTCGGAAGAATATTGAGAAATAAAAATGGTAAAATGCAAACTCAATTCATAAAGCCCAGCAGAACTTATGGCAAAGAGTGACCATGGCTTGCTCACCTTTAAAGACTTCTTGATGAGAGTCTCAAATGGATTTGGAGTCATTGGCGACGTGAAAGACTGTGCAAAAAATACCAGTTATACCAGCAACTTGTTTCCAATTCCGGGTTCCAGCACCAAAAGCTGCCCCGGCAACAACACCAGCTGTCAGAGTATTAACCTGCAGGGTTTTAACAGTGAAAATAAATCGAAATCTTAGCAACATGTAATCAAGAGAATCCCAATAATCCATACTTCTCAAAAAAAATTCTTTCTCAACTGCAAATGAATGAGGATACCATTATAGTCAGGAAAAATTTCATCAATTTGACCCATATTTATCTCCATAAATACCTCGAATCAGCCGATACAATTCCATGAAGATTCTCAACATCAAAATGGCTTTATAAATTTCATAAACATGTGAGTTGTGTAAGACTTGTTCAAGGGCAAACTGATAGGACTGCAGTAACTGAACAACATTTCAGGCATGACTGAGCTTATTGTTTGGGAAGTATATAAGAGGAAAGCAAGGAACATGGAAGAAAATTAAGGGAGCTTAATATAAGGCAGATTTCCAGGAATAACTGAAGTTGCAATGTGGTCATAAAAAGTATTCAGCAGTAAACAGGAGAGACACAAGACAGTAAAAGCTATTCTGTTTAGGCTGGGGATGGAAGATTAGTCTTCTATCATTTTATTTGTATTTCAGTCATTTCCATACTTCTTATTTCACTAATTCCAGAATTTAACATTTGGTACCCAACACAAACACAAAAAGATTCATATATTTAACAAAAGTCCAACTTTTCTTAAGAGATTACAGCTGAAAGATTTAGACAAATCGGTTTATAAGAAAAAAGTAATATTAAAAGATATGAACTAGGCTTAAGTAAACTTAAATGCAGTTACAATTTGAATTATCTCAAATTTCTAGTCAGGCAGGGAGCGCCCTGACACCTGAAGCTAATTAATCACACACTAACAAACTAAAGGCTAGCACCAACATCAACACTCGTCTACAGGCAGAAGGTTTATAGAGCTAACATCACTATCATACGTTTTGCAAACTGTCTCTCTCCAACGTCATTCCATTTAGTACAGGAAACTTGCAGCATGTAGCGACATGTTAATTATGCATGTTTTTATCACAAACTACACACACATGCAATTGAGTTTCAAGTAAATTGTATATTTTGTAAGATTAGCTCAAAATTACTCCAAAGATCTTAAACTTTCATATGGTTCTTGTTGCATGTTGAGCAGTTTTAGTCATGATGAATATAGTCAGTCATTTAGATTATCAATATACTCTATTTATTCAACGCGAAAACACATTCCAACCAAAGTGAAGTCATTTGACATTTTCTGGTACCAATTCTGGTTATCTATTACTTTTCTAGTTTATACGATATCTGTAGAAGTCTAACAATATTAGTTTTTGAGCATTTTCTTATATAAAGTAGGTTATCTCTAAAAAAAAAAGAATATCTTATATGTTTTGTGGAATCTGTATTCAAATGCATGTTCGTGAAATATGCGATCTGAATTTACATAGAATTCTAAAGACTAATTGAAGAAAATATTTCACTAACCCAATCTCTCCGCCTCCTGTATCTTTGAACTCCACAGTGGGTAAAGGAAAAGATTGCAGCAAAGAGCCCTACAAACAAACGACCGTATACAGGAGATCAAAGTTAACATGGTTTCAAGATCAAAGACTGCAACAATAACTCATTTTTCTTATGAAATTTCCCAACCTTACTTATTAGTGTAAATTCAATATGGAATGCGAAAAGTACAATATCAAGATTCTCTAACAAGCAAATCGACTAATTCTATCAAAGCCGGGAAATATGCAGCATGAAGAGAGGAATGCAATTTGGTGATTCAGCAAAGAATGCAGCTTGATGACATAACAGAAAGTAAAAAGATGAAGAAGGTAGAGGGAAGATTTGACGTGATGAAAAAGGACTACAATGTATTCAGAGAATGATCAGATACTTGTACTACAATGTGTGACACACTCTATACTTATACAAGGAATAATTAGGAAAATACAAATTAGCATAACTAACTAAGATGCTCTTTTGGTTACAAAAACTGTTGAAGCCATTGATCTATATCATGACTTTGAAACGGTATGTTGTTTCTTTGATTTCCACGAGACTAATGCATTTCCAAGAAGTATGCAATAACCTATTTGTTGCATCAAAGCCAGGAAATATGTAGCATGAAGAGAGGGATGCAGCTTGATGACTCAGCAAATGCGCACATGATTCCATCTAGAAGTTTTTGTAATCAAAAGAGCATCTTAGTTAGTTATGCTAATTTGTGTTTTCCTAATTATTCCTTGTATAAGTATAGGGTGTGTCACACATTGTAGTACCAGTAATTGATCATTCTCTGAATACATTGTAGAGTCCTTTTTCATCATGTCAAATGTTCCCTCTACCTTCTTCATCTTTTTACTTTCTGCTAAATTCAAAATTAAGTATTTCTCAAATTTCTCTAATATAAGCATCTGATCAAGCACATGCTGCAGATGAAGCAGGCACAGAATAAACAACAGTAACGAAGATGCAGCAATATACTTGAATGTAAATTTTCTTCAGAATTTCACATAACCACGACATCAAACGAAGACTAATGTAGAGGTCACATAATCACCGTACTGAAGCCCGTATTGCCCAACTGACTTCGCCTGCATCCCAAATGACAGAACATGACATTAGCCGCAAATAACTTGAAAAAACAAAAAAAAAAGTTGAAAACTATGAAATTAAGAAGTAATAGAGTAAAAGGGAACGGTTTGAGCAACATACAATGAAAGATGCACGAGATACACCAGACAAGCCTACAAATATTCAACACCAATAAGCACAAGCAAAAAAAAGAAGAAATCGAGATGAAGCTCAAACAAACGAAGCGTATAAGAGAAATGTTACCGAGTCTATTAGCATCAAAAGGACCAAAACAAGAACCCCATATCATTCCCGCCTGCATTTAACCTAAAATACTTCAATTATGAAAAGCGAGTGAAGAAATAGAAATGCGGGGTGGCTTACGGTGCCCATGCGTATGACGGAATCTACGGCGAGAGAAGAACAAGGAACAGAATCTGAGAATTCTTCCTCCATTTTTGGATTGTGGCGTCACTTTAATTCTCCCAAATGGGAAATTATCTACTGCTTCTGCACACTGCCTGCGATGGTGAATAATTTAGGAATCTTAAAAAGAAGAGGGTTTTAGGAAATAATTGCTCAATCTCAACAAATTAGCTTCAGTGTTCGTGATGTTTCATTTCACAGAGGTGTAAATGGGTTGGACTTGGGCCGTTCTAGATCTCGAGTCCACTAGTATCGAACATGGATCTGTCCTTGCAAAAACATGGCCACTGAGTGTGACTATTCTACCTAAATCCATGTATGGGCTGGCCTTATTGGGCCACATTTCAGTGGTTTAATGCAGGTTACTAGAGAGGAAAACCCGAGTCGTGGTTGCGCTTAACAGTTAACACTGGTGCAGTTAAGATTTCTCCATTTGACATGTGGCCAAGTCACCAATTAAATATCGTACCAACCAAATGCGGATACGTGAAGAAACTGCACAGTTGTCTTTAACCATAGTTAACCAGAGTTAAGGCTCATAATTAATATTGCACACATTTTCTCTTTTCTAACTTTTGAAAACAATTTTCTCTCTCTCCATATTTGCATCTAGGGGTGTTCACAATTTGGTTAAAATCGAAAAAAATTGAACCTAAAATCAAAAAGTCGGTTTAATCTATAATTGAAATCGATTCATTGGTTCGATTACTGTTTGAGCATTTTCGCCTTAGAAATCAAGTTTTTATGTAACCGAACCTATTCAACCAAATGGTTAACAGAAAAAATGGATTGTCATTTTTTGAGCCTTTAGTTTATACGTGCCTCAATCTTTTATGTCCATCTAATTCATTTATTTTGTAACACAGAAGAGGTAGAAACACAAGAAAACGTATTTGCGTGATTTTTCTTATTTTATCATATGTATTTATTAATTAATATTTCTCATTTTAAATTAAAGGTGACATTAACCATCTTATGAGCCCAAATACATAATTTTCTTGAATTTAAATAATCAGTTGAAAAAAAAAAAGCAACAAAAACCCTTGTCCCACTACTAAATGCCATTATAAAACACATGTTTTATGAATAGTTACGCATTATGTTATTGAATATGATATAAGAACTACATGAACAAGTTTATAATGGAAAAAAAGAATTGTGTTTGGCCAATCTTTATAAATAAATTTTTAGTGATTGGCAGATTTTTAAGTAATTTTGGTTTAAGCATGTATTATGATTGATTACTTGGGATGTGTAACATGTTTAATTTATAACGTAAAAGGATTGTATTAATTGTAAATAATAATTTTATGTTTATGCAATGGAGAATCGGTTCATTGGTTGACTCGTAACCGTAACTGAACCAATGGGTTAAAATAAAAAAACCGAACCACTTTATCAGTTAGGTTATTAGTTAACGTTTTTAGGATAACCAAAGGTTTGGCTTCTTCAAAAATCGAACCACTGGTTTGGTTAGTCGAACCATGAACTCCCTTATTTGCTTCCTCTCAACCCAAAACGCTTCCTGAATTTGCTATATTGGATACATCTCTCAACCTAAAAATCTCTCACTTGTTGCACATTTTCTCTCTTCTTGAATAGTTGTAAGTTCTTTTTCTTTTAATTTACTCCATTATTCTTTAAGCTTGTTTGGATTGATTATATGATAAATGTGCAAAGATAATAAGAGATCAAATCCTCGGCATCATAAAGTTTATCAAACAGTCTTTCCTTATCATCTTTTCTACTAGAATCTCTACCTGCTCAGTGGTTATGGCCTTGGGGATAACATGCACCCCTATTGGCTGAACTAAGAAAACCTTTTCCTAAAGCTTGACATACGAAACTAAATCTCATATAAAATTTGTGCATTGACCATAAGGGGTGAAGTAAAATAAATAAAGGTTCAGAGGTACATACAAGAAAAGTGCCACAAAGAGAAGATCTTCGCAGGGCTTCCCTGGGAGGTAGTAGAGAAATATGAAACGTAATAGAATAATTTAGGCATTGTGAGTCATTTGACTGGGGCAGAGCCTATAGGATTTAAAAACATCATGATAAAATGATGGGATAAAAAGAGCATATGCCTATTTGCAATTTGAGTTGAGTTCATTTTCAGGAATCCAGACGGAGGAGAATCATCTCTTTTGTCAAGAGCATGAACTATAAAGTTGAGCGCACTAAGGTTAACATGGTATTTCGTTAACAACTTATGGATTTGACCAATGCCAACGGTGTTCGCTGCCCAACCTACCCTCAAAATGACATCTCCCTCCCCCATCTCTGACTAGGCACGAGAAGAACTGATGAAGCGAATCATGGTCTTCTTATCATTTTTAAAGGGTCCAACGCTAATGGCCTTCTTCATCCCCTCTTAGAAATAATGGTGCCCATTGTCGCTCTAATTTCCTCAAGAGCAGTTAAAAAAACTGAGTTGGCAAACTAGAGCCCCTAGCACTGGAGACAAGGGAGTCATGCACACTTTTTTATCAAGATATAAAGAGGAGGCGACTTCTTCTTCCACCTCCACACGACATTAGGAGTAACCACTGCAGTTCTAACTATCATTGGAAGGCAAGATTAAAAGGGGAAAAGAAAGTGTCAGGGAAAAATCCTACAAATGCTAAAGCTAAGTAAGAGACAATATTAATAACACGAGGGAAGCAACACGGCAAAAAAAAAATGACAGTGATAGAACATAGAGAGAAGAGGTGGTCAGGGTTAATGATTTCACGAGAGAATAATTTTTTCTCGCCCAAAGTATTAGTAAATTGATAACACGTGGGATGAACTTAAATCAACGCGTCACTCGTGTATCATGAACACTCCCCAACATTGATTACAATAAACACCCTATTTTCTTGGAGTCGTGATGAATGAAATACAGGACACACCAATGGCAATCACTATAACAGTCGTCTAACATGCCACCATTACTTTGAAGTTCTCAATCCATTCCGCGAATGCAACTAAAAACTTAGGAGGACCTATGATGACATAAATGACCCCTTGAGGCGCAAACTATCTGGACATCGAGTCAAACAACCATACTACTTGGCTTAATCATCGACAAACCACTCCATACTTGACCTATGAGGGTCTCTCACGAGGAACCACACGTTCTGAGCAGTGCATGCACAACTCTTGGTTGACCTAAAGGCCTAAAAAGCAAGAAGAAAACAACATGTGTTCGATCACGGCTGGGGAGCACAACTGTACAAGGGCTTATAAACAATGGGGAGATGGGCTGAACAATTTTGAGAAATACTACCAAGAAAAACACAGTGAGAGTAAATTGAAGATATTTTTTTACTTGAACTTCATTAATTCTCCTGTAGAATTGTGATCTCGCACCTACAGCGTGACAGAGCTATAAGAAAATTTGAGAAATATTTGAGTAGTCCAACTTTATCTGGACCCTTCATTTGATTAATGTTAAAATTTAGTATCATAATTATTTTACTATTTGTATTATACTATTCATCATGTCACATAACTGATAACGACAAGGTTTAAGAATTGATCTAAGTTTCTCGGTAATATTTGTAAGGCAACACTAATTTGTCACCAAAATTCAACTCCATCATTAGGTCCAACTTTAATACTCAATTATTCCAATTAAAAGCCATGTATTCAATTTTTAAACGGTCCAAAGTACAAGACATGAGCATCCGGGTAGAATGTTTTTTTTCTTTCCGAATTTGAGTTTCGGCTTCACGATTAGGAAGCTCATGTTGCAAGGATTCCAAATATATATTAATTATTTTTTGATCACTAAAAGTCACCAAAAGTCCTAATGCAAATATTTTTCTTTTTATTATTTCAATCTCGGTAATCTAAATTCATTTCAACTGTTCATTAAAGTATCATTTGATTAAGTTATTTGATCTGACTTCCAATGTCATTCTCATTTTTTATCTCTATAAAAACCTGATTTTTTTAATTCTTCTTTGATTTCCAATTAAAATCTCTACAATGATGATTCCTTGCGCTATTACTTCAATGAATACATCTGCTTCGACTTGAATTTTGATGAAAAATGAATGTTAAACACCATATAATGTATGTAGTTCTGGGAAATAAAGTATATTTAAAAATATTAATTAAAAAACGAAAACAAATGGGACAGAATAGCCTCCAAGCAGACAAGCAGTTGATGTCGCCTCTTTCCCCGCTGAGACCGGTGACTTTCAGAATTAGATTGTGACCATAGATTATGTTTTTGGGTATGTTACATGTTATAATGGATTATAATGGGGCGGCCGACCTTTTACAATCCGTTGCGGACCAAGCTGTTAAGTAATATTACCATTGTTATTTAAGATTGAATCCATCTTTGGTCCTCTCACGATTTATTTTATTTTTTACAATTTTGTTCCCATAATGTATCTCACAATTCGATTTGAGTCATTTTTCACCGAAAATTCAATTTTGCCCTAAGAAAGCCACGTACCTTGCACATGTTCGCCTGAGGAGGGTTCTCACTCAAGAATGTCGATGAGCATTTGATAAAAAAGAACCAATGATAAGAAAGGAAAGCCTATGTTCTTCATATAAAGGAGTCACACTCAGTCCAACCAACTTGGCTTGGCCTGGTTTGACCCCGAGAGTCCGAGACACATTTTAGGACACCACGAGATCGAGATTGTGTGTTCTAATTTAAATAAGGTGATAATGCAAATTTGCTCCCGCATCAACAAATTTATATCATCAACGAGCATTTATGTAGACGACAGTACTGGCGATTATTTCAGTATCAAAAAATTAGTGTAAAGTTACAACATACAAATAAGTAAAATATTAAGTTTTTAAAAACTAAATTTAAACATGTCGAGAAAATATATTCCTTTTCAATTTGTCAATTTCTCATAAAATCTTAAAGAACACTCATGTCTTAATATTATAAATAGTTCTACACTCTAGACAATTTATGTAACAACCCCAAAATTCAAGCCTATACTGAACAACATAAGAACAACTAAACTAATAAAATAATGAGTAGTTGACATGATTTCTAAGAATCAAACTGAAAAAATACAAAAGAATCTCACAATATTCTAATCCATATCTCGAACTGTTTTAACTCTAGCATGTCAATCTAGACTCTCCCACACACCATAGTCCTGAGGTCATGTCCTGAAAGTCACGTAAATCTGAAAGGAAGGAAAATAAAACATTTTATGAGATAAAAATCTCAGTGAGTTCTCGAGTGTGTGTGCAGTGAATATTTTCTTTAAAACAAAACCTTTTTACAAGCACAATCACATCACAATACTAATTCACACAATATCGGACATTGCATGTAGACTTGAAGAAGCATTCGGTAACAGATATCATGCTCAATCAATTTCAAACCAATGTCATCCCTCCTTATTGCCTCGAACAAATCTCTCTTATCGCCCCGTCCAATGAGCTACCTTGGAAACAATAGACTGCATGTCATGGATCATGCGGCAAGTGATCCCACGAAGACACAACGAACCTCCCGATGTGTCCAAGGGGAAGGGGCAAGGGGGACAGAAAGTCCAACCGGCAAGCCCTCTACTGCCCGGTGGCACTCTCTGCCTACCCAAGCCAAGGATCCCAATAACCAATAAATCAAATTCATGTTCTCAATTACCACAATGAGTCAACAACCAATAACCAAACCGAACCGAACAATAATCCTCATAATTGACATAATCACTTTTCAAATAATTCTTCATGCTTTGATAGAACAATTGTACAAGCTGAATGTATACTTAATATACAAGTACATAGATATACATGCATCCTTCCAGTTTTTAAAAATAATAGAGCTTTAGTTGGAGTACTCACCTCAATGCGCAACCGCGACAAAAGTATGTCATCAGGATACTAGCTCGAGTTACCTATTACGACAATCAACTATTATTGCTCGATCAATGCACACACATCTCAAACTCATATTCCCATATTTTAAACAAAATAAGTCGCGTTGACAACTTAATCTATACGACTTAATTAAACCACTCCTCGTCACTTTTAACAACAAAATCATATTACACAACGTATCTATAATTATATTAACTTAGTTCATAAATTCTCACTATAATTCTCAAAAGGAATCAATCATTTCAAAATAAAGTTTTAAAGTCATGGTATATAATCTGTATTTTTTTTCCAAGAAGTTTATGCTAGTTATAATTACTATAAAATACATTTAACAAGGATTAGTAATCCACATCCAAAGCTCGAAGAAAGCTATATCTACAAAACGGAAATTTTGACATCTATGAGTAAATCTGTATACTTATGTTATTGGTAGTAAAATAATTAGATAAACTATCCATAAAAGGTTATAATTTAATAATATACTTTTAAAAACCAACCAAGCTTGTACATCTTCTTCCACTAACGTAATAGAATAACATTAAATAGAAAAACCTTTATCCTACTTGTAGCCCATAAGGTACCCCATTTGCAAATATAGAAACTATAAATTATAGATTACCAAGGCAATAACTAATTTCATGCATGCTATTAAATTCACAATTTATGGAAGTTACAGAAGATGATATTATACCTTACATGTGCAGCGGCAAAATACGAAAAGGTCTGCGGCGTGAAACTTAAGCTTGTTTGACGAATGAAGATGATTCCCTAATGTGATTAGGGTACAATTTTAAATTACTTAATAGATATCAGTTTAACTATATAGACTTTGGGCTTTACACGGCTTCTACTGTTTAATGCATATATTACCCAAATTAATTTAAGGAAAGATTTGTAACGACCCACTTCTACAAAGTAAATATAATTGTAATCATAATTATTTTATTGACCAAGCAGTGGACTATTTTATTTAACTCTGTGTGATTTAATATCCTAAAAATAAATTTGATAAGAGATATGCATAAATAGACAAGCCAAACTTTAAAATACTCTATATTTTATAATTAATCGCGTTAATTTCTACTAATAAGTATATAAGAAAAAGAAATACATATACGAAAAATTGGGGCTTTACAATTTATTAATTGCTCTATAGTATTTTAAATGCTACAAAATACTGTCATAACCTAAGTCACATAAAGCGAATGCGTGTGCAAGTGCGCGAATGCGCCAAATTTGAAATTTCATAAATTTGAGTGCGCCTTAATGCGTTTATTAAAAATAATTAAAAACATATATTTATATGAATATAAATGATAAAAGTCGTTAATAAGTAATTATAATGACATATATAATCCATCATTGTCTATTTATATATTCATAGGTAAACGTGCATTTGATTTTTAATATTAGTCGTTGTAACTTTTTTTTTTTCTCATTTTCTTTCCTATCTTTAGTATGATTAGTCAAAGCATGACAACTTAGATATTGGATATTATGTTTCCTCTTTCGATCTTTTCATCTCTGTATTTTGTTATTTTCAAATCTTCAATTTCTTTTAATTTTATCTTCTTACATATTAAGTCACTACCAACACTGTTGAAGTGTTTAAACGATTCTTCAGTTCAATCTTTTGTTTCTATAATTTTGTGCAATTATTCGTTTTACAACTTGGTTTTGTTCACTCTTATTCCAGTTCTCAATTTCTTGCAATTATTTCGCTCTCTAGTTTTATTTTGTCTAATTATCCTTCAATATAGTCGAAGGATGAGGCACTAGACACATGTAGTAGATTAGTTGTGGAGCTAAATGTAGACTTGAATGTGTGTAAAATAAGAATTCTCATTACTATAACTAAGATTTCTTAGTGCGAGACTAAGGATTCTTAAGTCGTCTTAGTTCGGAGCACGAACACTCAATTCGCAAGAGCGCGACTAGTGTGCAGTGCGTTGACCAGTGGAGAAGGATTATGTGACTTAGGTTCTAACTCCTAAGTGCTACTTTTCAATATAAGAGGGTTCAATTGTATTCAAAATAAAGAAATAACCCAATTCGACCCACTGGACCCTAAATGCTATATGCACTCTCCATTTGGGCTTCTTCCAAGATCAAAACTCCCGAACCGGGAGCCTTTGGGCCTAAGACCAACCCAAAAACCCTAATATCTCCATCCCCATTTATTCACTCCCTCCTCATATCTCACTTCACACACACAAACCTCACACAGTCGCCGTCGAATCCACATCCGTACGCTCTTCTTCACCATTTTTACTCTCACAATTTCACATGAAAATAATTTTCGTTTCTGATCAAATTTGTTAATTGAATTGCAGAAAAAATCAGCGAAGATGAGTAAAAGCGCAGCAGCAGCTGGAGCCAAAGGCGGCAAAAAGAAGGGAGTGAGCTTCGTGATCGATTGTCAAAAGCCTGTTGAGGATAAGATCATGGAGATTGCTTCGCTCGAGAAGTTTCTTCAGGAGAGGATCAAAGTCGGCGGCAAAGCCGGCGCTCTCGGCGATTCCGTCACTATTTCGCGTGACAAGAACAAAATCACCGTCACTGCTGATTCTACCTTTTCGAAGAGGTAAATTTTGATTTGTTGTTGTTGCTGTTGTTTTTGTTGTGAACTGTTGGGGATTTTGGCTGTTAATGTGTGTTTTGCGTTCGTGTTGAGAGTTTAGATTCTGTTTTGGATTCTGTATTTAGTGTATGATAGTGAAAAATAGAGCTGAAGCTGTGTAATTTGGATTAAGCATTGGCTATACATTAGGTTTTCCAATATAAGGAAGGCGTAGCATTATTTTTCGAAATAGAAATTGGTTACGAAACGAAGCCGTAGATTATATATGGAGTACTGATGGAATTTACTTCAGTTGGAGATGTATTGTGTTGATAGCTTATGTTGACGTAGCAGCTGAGGCCTGTTTACTTATGTTGATTGCATTTGTAATGATTCTGTTTTTGATCCAGGATCTAGTGTGTGAAAATGAAAAAGGGAGCTAGAACTGTGAAATTTGGAATAAGCATTGGCTATACCATAGGTTTTGAATCTAAGGAAGAATTAGCTTTATATTTTGGACTGGAAACCGGTCCACGCGATGCCATAGATAATATACTGATTGACGTGGAATTTACTCAATTGAAGATGTGTTGTTTTGATAGCTTGTTTTGGCCTATAGCTCCTGAAGACTGTTCGTTTATGTTGATTGCATTTGTATATTGGTGTTTAATGTGCATTGAGGAGACGGACCTGTGTGCTACAGAATTTGTAAATGAAATGAATATTGTAAAAGCATGTGCGGCAGATGTTTTGGTTTCTTATTCTCAAATTAGATGTTCTTCGGGTTTTTACTGACAAGAGTTGAGTAGTTTGGTATACTTTGGTTGATTTCCTCTGATACGTGTAGTTGCATATTCACGCTAGTGGAATCACAATTGTTTGTGTGATCTCAGGCAGTCTTTGAAGTTCTTCTCGTATATCTTGACCGACTGAGATTCTTTGTTTTCTAGGTATCTCAAGTATTTAACCAAGAAATACTTGAAAAAGCACAACGTTAGAGATTGGCTTCGGGTGATTGCTTCAAACAAAGAGAGGAATGTCTATGAATTGCGCTACTTCAACATTGCCGAACAAGAGGCAGAGGATGAAGAATAGGAATTTCAGCCAAATTTTTGTTCCTTTTCCCCTTCAGTACCAACCTTGTCAGAATCACTTTTTGGATCAATTTATGTTTGTTATAACAACCTTGTGGAATTCTTGGTTTCTGTGGTTTATGGATTTGCATATTTTGTGAGTCTTATGTTTTACATTTCATATTTAATATAATTTTAGCTATTCAATGTCTTTCTAATTGGATGTTGATGTAATTTTGATGTATTTTGCATGTTTACCTTATCCCAAATGCTTTTTTCTGGTGTTTCCCTACGCCCCTGGTAGTTGGAAACTACTAGACGGGGTTAATCTGTTTCTTCCCTCCATTTGTGCTCATATCTTTTTGGAGTTTGATTTTGGCTGACCAGCAAAACAATTTGGAGTTTGATTTTTTCTCACCAGCAAAACTCTACACTGAGTCAACGGTTTGATGTTTTTGTTACCTCTTTTTGCTCGTGTTTTGACTAGTTCTGAGGCTGTATCAATTACTTTTTGTCATAGTTTATTGAACGAGAAGCAGCAATTGTTCTGTGTATGCACATGTTCACCATATATTCTGGTGTACTCACTTACTCTTGTTTGATAGTGATGTACACCTAAGAGCCTCTTGGTAAGCTACTATTGATTCAGTTTGGATCATAGGTCCTACGATATTCTTCGGCAGATTATGTAGTCTATCAAGTGTGTATGAATTGTACTGCATCATGAATTATGATTTGTCTGGATTTAATCTGCCCGATTTGTATCTCTAATAGTCGTACCAAACTCATTACACGATGACTGGCATAAGGAGTATTATAGCTATTAGAGGCAGTCAAGTGGCCCCTGTTAGTTATACCTCGGACTTGTGACCTTGGTATCAAAGCAGTGATTGCTGATACTTTGTACAAAAAATGTAGGTGTGAAGCTTTTGTTGAGGGAATGAATCGGCATATAAAAATATATCGCGGAAAACTAAAAATGCAGGAACCTTACTCTCTTGTTGCTGGTGGTTGTGCGGTCATGGATCAAAGTTTCGGTTTTGATGTACGTTTCGGTCTCTTAAATATAGAAACATTTCGTAGTTTTTCGGAAGCTTTTCGGCGTGTTTCGAAAATTTCGTAAAAGCTATAGTTGTAATGAAATTGAAAACTACTTCTAAGTTTCGTTTCGGCTAAGTGAAAAAAAGAAACGTTTCGGTGGTTTTCGAGGAAACGTATGGAAATTTTGATCCATGTGTGCTGTATCGATTGAGTTTTTGGCTGACTGTGAAAATCTGAAGCTATAATGTTCAATCTAGAGCAGTTTTATGCGACTTCAGGTACTGCAAGATAGTGATCGGGTTAGAAATATCCTAATTCAGGTACTGCAAGATAATGATGGGGTTTAGAAATATTTTGTAAGATAATGTTCAATTCGTAGAACTATCGACATTATTGATAGACATTCAAGAAGATTTGAGATGCTAATATGTTTAGTTTTTGAGTTTTTGGCTCAATTACTTCATAGAAGGGTACAATATGTACAAACTACAAAGATATCACGCCTGTTACTTTTTGGATTTTACATTTTGTCTTTTATATAAACATTATTTAAATTGCAACCAAAATAATTATATAAATATATGACCACATCAATTAAAATACAATTCTAAAAGAAGTTCTATTGCAATTATCCGCCATATCCAATTATGATAAGGCCTCACGAGTCACGTGATTCCTGTTGGAAGCGTGCTAATCTAAAAGATTAATTGTATACGAAACCTTTTTGATATTTATAACTATTTCTTATTATGTTTACGTTTATGATAAGTATATTGCAATTTAAGTACATACAAATCATTGGAGTCAAACATTTTTCATCTCATAACATATAATTTTTTTGTAATTGTATTATTATTAAGTAATTGAAAGTCTCCCACGACTAAATCAAAATCACTATTGTTACACTATAATATAACTTCATATTAAAGTAATAGAAATTGTTCTAGTTTGTTATACGCAACGCACAACTTTGCTTCTCAATCAAAGCAACTTCGGGCAACATCTGCATTGTTTTCTAAACCTATATAAATTTATAAATCGTCTTGCTCTAATCACCAAAAGGCAAACAATTAGTGGCATCTAATGATCCACGTTTATATATATTTCTACCTTAACTTTTTTTTAAATGATTGTTGTGGTCAATCGACAAGTCCCAATTGCATAAACAAAGTTGATGCTACTTATAAAAGCAAAAATAAGATAAAAACAACTGTTGGGCTTTTTCACATCAATTGTCGTTTATTCCTTTTTCTGGGGTAAAATATTAAATATATAACAACAAAGTCGTCTTTGTGATCGACTGACCCACACATTGAACATGTAAATGAATGGGACTGGACAATTATTTATGGGGCAGCACATTTATTTATTTTTTCCAACACGTTGGGATAACTAGCAGAATCATGATTTTCGTTGTTGAATAAATTGAACGCTTTTGCGCCTCAATTATTTTCGTAATTGTCACAGATAAAGTGCTCGATTATTTTTCGTCTATTATACCTTCGATTCGCCTACCGTCGTCGGAGATCCTTCGGTGGCGGTGAGTTTTTGCTTACTGCTCTCATTTGATTTTTTTTTTTTCAATTGATTCGAGTTAATACGGATTCAAATTGGCGTTTTGAGTACCTAATTATATCTGTAGTTTGCATTGGCTGCTGTGTTTTATTTGGTAGTGGTAATTGAATTGTCTGGTTATGAATAGGCATTTGATTGACTTAAGTTTTCTTTTACAATTGAGGCCATGCTTGATTGCTGCATTGTTGTATGAGTTAAAAGTCTTAAAGGTTCGTGTCCTTTGAGGTCAAATCCAACGGGCGAAAATGCAGACACATGTCCGAACTGAACGGTTGATCAGCGGCCTAGGGGGCATGTTATAAAAATTTAAAAAAGTTGGAGTGCACTTAGCTCAATTTCATAGGTTAGGTAGGGTGACCCCGTAGGGTGTGGGTTTGCTGCATTTTACCCTTTTAGATTTCTATTGAGACTTTGTGAAGCTATCTATATTTTTCGCAGATATGTTGAATTTTACCTGCAGTTACTTCATGAACGTAAGGTTTGCTACCATGTGCGTACGCGCACACAGTTTGTTGTCTTGATATGTGGTATTGGAGGAGAATTGTGTAGTACATAAAGCACTATTTTACTCAGTTTGTCAATTGTTAGGCTATTTTGGTCTGGTTGGCATTGTGTTAGGCAATATTGTTTTGGTTCTGTGTAGGAAATGTTTGGTATTTACTTTAACATATTCACAGTTGCTTTCTCTTTCAGTCTGGAGTTTTCATTGGATCCAAATAAACATATTTGTGCTGAACTGACAAAACCTTAACTCCCCTATTAGTCTTGGTGAAAGTGCACATTACAGTTTTCAGCTTCATAGTTCTTTAAGTTTACATCATTTGAATTCCGCCTAATTTTTTTTTGTGTAATTATGCTTGTGGCTTACTCACTTTTCGAGTTTGTAACAGGTATGCTTTGGGGGGATTATATGGTTGTTTCGTGAAAATTAAACTACTTTATTTAGATGGATCCTCTTAATGGAAACACTTCTCAGAACATTCATGGAGGTTCCAGTATCTTTGGGCATGAGAAGTGTGAATTTTATTTTCTTCTCCATTACGAAACTAAGCTTGGTGATGTTTTTCGGGGCTTCTTGTATTTTTTGGCTCTCGCCTACTGTTTTATTGGATTGTCGGCCATAACTGCTCGCTTCTTCCGGTCCATGGAAACTGTTGTTAAGCATTCTCGGACAGTGGAAGAACTAGATCCGCATACAAATGCCAAAGTTGTCAAACACGAAAAGGTTTGGAATTACACCATAGCCGACATCACTCTGCTGGCATTTGGGACTAGTTTTCCCCAAATTTCTTTGGCCACAATTGATGCGATAAGGAATCTTGGAAGCTTGTATGCTGGAGGTTTGTCTCATATTCATTGTCCTGAATAATTCTTTTGGTGCTGCAAATACTTTTTCATTATGTGGGTTAAATGCTAGTAATTAACTTCTAAAGCGAAAACAACTTTTTCTTTCTTTTTTATATTCAATGCTTTCCGCCAGGATTGTTTTTATGGGCTCCATGACACTCAAGTCACTCCTTTGAACTCAACTTTACTTGGTATATTTTTTTTTTGGAATTTTTCACTGTTCCAATTGCAGATCACGATGGTACTATATATTTTCCAGTTTCTTCATCATATTCAATTGTAAGACTCTCAGATAGGATATTGGTATAGCTATTTCTATCTTATTTTTGTTTTCTCTCCCTCTGTAGTTTTTTTCCAAATGAAAGCCCAATCAAGTAATGTGTCACCAACTTTACGCTTTCAATTGCCTAGCCATTTGAAAAAGAAGTTGCAAACAACAAATTAAATTATCAATTATCAACATGATCTCAGAAATTTCTTAAATCACCAGACTTTTAACTCCTAAACTCTAGCACATTCCCCCAAGCACAGAAAGTAGGGGAAAACTGGTACCCCTCATGCTGAGTTGAGTTCTGGCTCGACCGTTTTCGTAGTCAATTAAGTTGTTCCATTTTTCAATTTTATTTATTATGTTGTTTATTTGTGCAAGGAACATACAAGGTCATAACTTTGTTTATATATGTAAAAACATGTGAACTGAACTTGAAAAGAACTTTGTCCAGAAATGATTAATGAATTAGGTTGTTATGCAGAGTATGTAAAAGGTAATGTAAAACACTCCATTGAGTTTTTTATTTTTATATTTTAAATATCCATTATTATATTTTTTAAATTTATTTAAGTTTTAAACGTAGTTGGCTGAAATATTTCTTAAGAACTTTGGTTCAATTTGAATTCCAGGTTTGGGTCCCGGTACACTTGTTGGTTCTGCCGCTTTTGATCTATTTCCTATCCATGCGGTTTGCGTTGTGGTTCCTAAAGCCGGAGAACTCAAAAAGATATCAGATATTGGAGTCTGGCTTGTTGAGCTATTTTGGTCATTCTGGGCTTACATCTGGCTATATATCATATTAGAGGTGGCATATTTTAAGGGAAATGCTTTGACTTGAAAAATAGATGTTCGATATCATAGGTTTCTTTGATACATTCAACTAGAGTCATGAACAGTATTTACCTCTTTCTACCCCATGATACATTTCTTGGCAGCTTTGTTCACACTTGTTATTTTCAGGCCTGAAAGTTGTGATCCTTTGTCGTGCTACCTCTATCGCATAACTTCTTATCCAAATAACTGTTAACAACCAAAACTGTAAATAAATTTGAGGGTGTTACAGTAAAGAATGTAGATTACTTTCCAACCAGTGCTTGATAATATTAACTAACAACATAATAGTGAAGATATGGAAGTTTTAGAATTTTCAAATTGTAAAAGTATCAGGGAGCTAAGTTAAAAGATCACGCTACTTTAATCTGGCACCAATGGGCTGAAAACTTTGTGACAAGAGTTGTAACGGTTACTCTTTTGACCCAAAACTGCTGAAAGTAAGCAGATAGTTATTCCATTTTCTATTCTCTTTACTTATTTATTTTTAAAAGAGGAAAGTAATTATACTCCAAATTGATGTCAACAGTGTTAAGAAAAAACATAGACTTAGATCCTATGATTTGCTGTATAGCTCTCCCCCAGTAAATTCCATATTCCGCTACACCCTTGTAAGAACTTGTGGGTTGTAACGTCAGCTGTGCAGGTATGGACCCCAGGTATCATCACTCTCTGGGAAGCTTCCTTGACCGTGCTACAATTTGGGTTACTGCTTATACATGCCTATGCCCAAGATAAGCGTTGGCCCTGCATGTCTCTGCCAATGTAGGTCTTTCTTTAATTTAGCATCAAACTTAGTTTTCATATCTCAATGGTAATAGAAGAATTGAATCAGTTTCTACTTCTGATACATTTGTTACTCAGAGCAAGAACTGAAAGACCAGAAGAGTGGGTACCAGAAGAAACTGCTCCGCTAAAGAATGACGATATCGATCATGTTAAGTACTCTGAAATATTTGAAGTTCATGAAGAGACAAACAAGGGCATTGTTGATATTTTCTCCATCCATTCTGGTAAAACAGGTAATACCCTATTACATTCGAGCTCTTTTTGTGCATAAGTTGTATTTTAGCTTAATAACACTTAGTTGTTCTATTTTTGGTTACAAATATCTGCTTGATCCAGCTTATTCTTTTCGGATATCAGACAATTTGATGTTATGTCTTCCTTAATCGTATATGCACATAATATTTCTTCTATAGTTTGTTACTTCTTTTAGACATGGAAACACTTTCAGTTAATCACTACCGTGCAAATCAAAGGTTTATTTGATCAAATGCATGCACAGGGATTACAGATGCAATTGAGAAAACCTTTATATTATGGGATAGGTTACTAGTAAAGGAAGTCTAGTGCAATTTACTAGTTCGAAAGTTTTTGGAGGATCACTAGTGCGAGATTGTATATCTAAATGATCTTAAGGAAAGGGAGAGGGAGCAATAGTAAAGGTAAGAAAGAGTTCTACGATGAGCCATCCCACTGACATGAGTCTTCACAATTTGTTTTGCCAGAGGTATCCTTGCTATAGTATCCCATCTTAGCCAGATGCCCGTACGAGAATGCTACCATACTTTAAGTCCTCAAGATGCTAGGAAAACATTCAGTTAATGTGCATGCGTGATACTGTTCTCGATATACGGAATAAGGCTATGCTCGGCATGTCATTTATGTGATACAAAGATGATGATATTTTTTTATTTTTTTTTAAGTTACTGTTTTTTGGTTGTCATTGTCAAAAAAGCTAGAAGGGTTTTTGGCAATTTACCTCCCTGTGTTATGCTAAATTGGCAAATTGCCTCCCTGTGAAAAATAAATAGGCAAATTACCTCCATGTGATTCTAAAAATTGGCACACCACCTCCCTGTAATTTTTTTAGTGTATTTTTTGTATTTAATGACCAAAATACCCTTGTTGTTTTTAATGATTTATTTTCTGTAATTTCAAATTTGATTCTACCCTTTCTTTGAAAAATTATAAGTAAAAATATAAAGAATATTATAAAACATATTTATATTTATTATGAAATCATAACTTATTTTTAAATTTTAGTTTTTATTTTTGCATATTTTTTAACAAGTTAAAGTATTAAACCAAAGATATACATATTTGTTTAGAGAAAAGAATATAAATGTCTTTTTTCGCCTAAAAAACTTTCCCCACTCTCAAGTTTGAGCAAGTGAACTACACCTCCTTATATAGGAAGGTAATTTGCCAATTTTTGAAATCACAGGGAGGTAGTTTGCTAACTTATTTTTCACAGGGACGTAATATGCCAATTTAGCATAACACAGGGAGGTAAATTGCCAAATCCTCAAGCTAGAACATGTGCACTCTTAAGTTTATTCTGTCCCATTTTTCCTCACAAAGAATAATCTGCAGGTCATGTATATGAAAACTTACCTGCTACTGAGATTGGTGAACCTTCAGAGTGTGAAGATATGGTTCCTCATGAAGAGAACTTGCTCTCAATCTGGAAGCAGCAGTTTCTTGATGCCATCACGGTACCTTATTTCTGGCTTTTCTTGTTCATACATTAGTTTTTATTTTTATTTATAAGGCATCTCCAGTTACTATCGCTTGTGCTTCTCTGTCCACCTCAATCGGGATCAGTTCCCAAAACTAACTTCCTTTGACTTTGGCCATGCACATAGGGAAACCATTTGTATAGCAGCTTCTGTCCTGTTTTATATTTCTGATATAGTTTTATCCTGATGAGAAGGCGGTAGTTAAATAACCAAAAATACATTTCATGTGCTTTTATATCTTATTGTTTGCTGAACCATTTCTTTTTTCCAAGAATAGTTGGAGAGCCCAGGGTCAAGAAAGTTAAATAATGCATTCTTGCGGCTAGCAAAGGCTTTCTGGCAGTTGCTCCTTGCACCTTGGAGATTGCTCTTTGCCTTTGTACCCCCTTATCAGATTGCTCATGGATGGATTGCTTTCATCTTCTCTTTATTTTTCATCAGTGGGATAGCTTATATTGTTACGAAGCTCACTGATCTAATAAGCTGCGTTACAGGTTAGTCTTATTTTGGAAATTTATCTGCCAGTGTATATAATACTATCAGTTACACATCTTAGCTAGTAAATGTGATATATCTGTAAACCCAATATGCAGGTATAAATGCTTATGTCATAGCATTCACGGCACTGGCAGCTGGAACTTCATGGCCAGATTTGGTGGCAAGCAAGATTGCAGCAGAGCGGCAGATCACAGCCGACTCAGCCATAGCTAATATCACTTGCAGGTTCGTTTATTAGCTGTACATTTCTTTAGAGTCTCATAACATACTCATCCTAGTATTTTTCTCGCAAATTGCTTTTTCCAGTTTCTTTGAGATTTCTTTCAGTAGTTCAATTGCCGTATTTATTTTTTGAAATAACTTGCTAATGATAAGTCACAAGCTTTCTAAAATTCATGAGTAGTCTATACAATATCCGACTGTTCCGAACTTCTCCCTATGGCGTTGCACTTTCCTCGAGAGTTTTCATCTTTCTTCCTTGTTGTAAGTCTTTTCGTAATTGTCTAATCTTCCATCAACATGATTCTTATCAGGGTCCAGAGACAGATCATATTTAAGCCGCATGTTAAACACACTCCCTTCAGATTCCTTTAATTTACATTTTCTTGGCTCTTCTGCATGTAGTACGGCTATGGGGGCAAAATCATATATGCCCAAATTTATTTATGTTGGATCATTATCGTGATATATTCAGTCAAATGCATTATCTGATGCCTTCTTGCGTTCATATTTTGATGCATTATCTGTTTCTTCTTTATGCAGCAATTCGGTGAATATTTATGTGGGCATCGGGGTGCCGTGGCTCATCAACACGTTGTACAACTTCATTGCATATAAGGAACCATTGAGGATAGAGAATTCAGGGGGACTAAGTTTCTCTTTACTTGTGTTCTTCGCTACATCAGTAGGCTGTATCAGTGTTTTGGTATTTAGGCGTCTTACTCTAGGTGCTGAGCTTGGAGGGCCAAAATTATGGGCATGGGTGACCAGTGTTTATTTCATGCTGCTATGGCTTATCTTTGTTATATTATCGTCTTTACGAGTTTCTGGCATCATTTGATCAAATTTTGGCCTTTAATTACTTCAATTGAGTTGTATTATATTTAACATTTTTTGAAAACGTAGAAGTGTATTCATACAGTCGATAGTCCCGGATCATCGGGATGAGACTTGAAATTTGAGGTTCATACTAGATGTAATATTCATGGAAGTTAATAGTCAATGATATTTTTGAAGTTTGTGATGATTCCATCTCTACGAACCAGTTCACTTAAGTATCAGATGAGCCACTCCCACCAAATTGTTATAGCAATAATTACACTTATCACACTTTTAAGGATTTGTTTAATTATATAAATCTCTTGCAGTGCTTGAATAGTTATATATTTTGAATCTTAGAAAGATGAAAAATTAGTAAACATATCTTATATTTTCAAAGTTCGGGGTTTTCTGCAATTGTTCATACTCATGTAGAGTTTTTTGTAATGTTTCAAGAAGTACCTCTCTAATCTTTTTTGTAATGTTTCAAGATATGTCTCTCTAATCATTCAAAAGATTGGGGTAGTTAACCAAATCTGAAGAGGTCTAAATGAAGTTATTCTTTTATGGTATCAGGGGTGGCAAAGTATGCTGCAAATGACATGATCTATAGGTAGAAGGGATAAATTAAATCTATACTTCACGGGATTAATCCGAGTTGTTAAAATCTCCTTTTGTTGTTTGAGAAAATTCTAAAGAAGTCATATTAAATTTGCACAAACACGTAGGCCTTGCTTGGAGTCACTTGGCCCAAATGTTTCAAAGTTTCACCAACTGAAGTTAGTTAGAAATCCTTTCAAAACTTTCAATTTTGAAATGTATTTTAGCCCGGTTAATGAAACTAGTTAAAGCCTAGCTATATTAAGTCAGTGCCTATATACCTATTTCTCTAAATTCATAAATTTTCATTTCATTCTTTAAACAATTATGTCAAATGTTCTTAATCATCAAACAATGATTACGGACTATAATATCATGTCTACATACCTCAACCGGAAATTTTCTGATGCCTATATACCCATTTTCTCTCTAAAACTTAACACTCTAACTATATAAAAATCACATTTTAATTAAATTTATACACTAAATTATTTTAAAATTACATCCAAACTATAGTTCAAACGTTTCGCACGTCTTTTTAAAATAATTTTCGAAACATTCAAATAAAAACTGAGAGAGCCAAATAGGTGAAACCATAGTTTTATTAGTGGAAACTAGTATTTTGCCCCTGAAGTTGAGAATATATTTTTTCTATTAAAATTTACACCTTCCCCACTAAAATTTTAGGTGATGGAAGAAATACAAAATTATGGGAGGATAAATGGGTGGGGGATCAAACATTAAAAGAAACGTATGGAAGATTGTATACAATCTCTAGAAATCAGGATAATACTATCAATTGTCTTCTTGGTCAGAGGAATGGAATCGAGAACTGGAATTTCGAGTGGAGAAGGAGCTTCTTCGATTGGGAGCAACAAGCTTACTTTGATTTTCTGAATGATTTACAACAGGTGCGATTGGATGACTCAAGGAAGGATTCATGGAAGTGGACCTTGGAACCATCAGGTGTTTATTCGGTTAAATCGGCATACTTTTGTTTAAATCGTGTGCAGATCAACCGAGAGGTGGAGTGGTTAAAGGATTTTTGGGATCACTTATCTTCACCAAAAATGTCATTGTTTGCTTGGAAATTGATCTTAATAGGTTACCTTCTAAGGATAATCTGATCAAGAGAGGAGTGGTTTTGCAGGGTAACACTGAAACGTGTGGTTTATGTGGAACAATGCCGGAGACTATGGGTCATCTTTTCTTTGAATGCTCCATTGCTATCGTGTTTGGATGCTTTTCTATTGTTGGATAGGTGTGAGCATGGCTCTTCAGAACGAACTTTGCTCTCACTTTTGCTATAATGCTCAAGTTGCAGCAAACAATACAAACAAATCTTATGGAAAGGAGTCTGGTGCGTCGTCGTTCGGTGGTCAGCGAGAAATAAACTGATTTTCAAAGTGTTGAGATTGATGTTGAAAGGATTTTGGAGTCGGTCCAACTTCACTCATGGTCATGGGTTAAGACGAATACTAACAACTCTTATTCTTTTATCGACTTGTGCACAGCCCCTCGGGTTTGTTTAACTTGGAACAGAGCTATTTCTTGATGGTTTCTAGTTTATTTTTCTGTTTTTTTTTTTCTTCCGTAAAATTCAGTATATGATCTGTTTGTACAGGGTTGAAGCACCCCTTGTGCTTCGTTTTATGAATGCTTTTTTTTCAATGAAAGCTTTGCTTGATAAAAAAAAGTGACCAAATTGGTGAAAATTCATTTGCAAAAGTGTCAAGCTTTTAACTTATTTTAAGAGGCTGCCATAAAAGTCAACTTTTTTAAGTAGGGTGAAAATGCTATGGACTTTTGGGCAATTGCAAACCCATTCATCTTTCATAAAAACTCCTTTATCTTTTTCGTTTTTGGAACAATAATGTTTATTTAAGAGTCAACGGCAATATTTCTCCCCGATGTCTTAATTGCGCATTACAACCCGATATGATATATTTTTTACGCATATAACCTCTCTCACCTTTTTACCCTTTTTTTTCTACTTTAAAAAAAAATCAAAAAGGCGAGAGAGGTTTTTACGCATATAAACCTCTCACCTATTTTACCTTTTTCCTTTTCTACTTCCAAAAAAAATCGAAAAGACCAAAATTGAGGAAACATAATTTTTTTTCTTTCATCTGCTAAAATTTTTTTTTATTTATTTTCCTAAAAATAGAAAATACAAATATATGGAAAACCACTATCAACTTTTAGTCTTTTACCATAAAAGGAGCAAATTTTGTTTTTATAAACGCGCCAAGAAATCGTGCCGCGCACTGAAGACTTGTTCCATATCAAGTCACTCCTTCTCCTGTAAGCTTCATTTTTTTTTTCAAATTGTATTTAACTATATATATTCCCACTCTCTATTTTGACTACATCCACTCCCATTTTCACTTCCTCCACACCCCCAGACAAATTCTCCGGCAGCTACAATGGCGACAAATAGCCTCAAAGTCGAAGAACTCCGCTCTCAACTCGCCCAACGCGGCCTCAGCACCGCCGGAATCAAACCTACTCTGGTCATCTAACTTTGATTTTGTTCAATTCTACATATTTTACTATATTCTTAAAAATTTGTAAAATGTGAGGCTGTTTATTCTATGGCAGGTTCGTAGACTCGAAGCCGCTCTCAAAGAGGAGAGCGACAAGTCCGCGGCGGCGGCGGATAGTCGGAAAAGGCGTAGGGTTAGTGGTGATGATGATGATGATTCTGAAGCGCCGAGTAAAATTAAGGCCGTTGATGATTTGAGGAGCATGAACGTTAAGCAGCTTCGAGAAGAGGCTGCTAATAGAGGTGTTTCGACTGTTGGAACGAAGAAAGAGCTTCTCGAAAGGCTTTGTGCTGATGAAAACGACGTTATAGATGACAATGGTGAAGGTATTAGGCGAATTAACTTTACTCATTTTGTTGCGCTAAAATTTCCGTGTAGTGGTTCGGTTAGGTGCATAGAGTGCACGTCAACGGTGTGCGATGGTAGTTTGTTATTGCATGAGTATTAGTGATGCTTTGTCTGCTAACAAATTTTGGGAATGACTGATGTGTAGTGATGTGTTGATTGGTCTTGAATTATTCGATTGTTCGTTGGATATCGAATTTTGAAATTGATATGAGAACTTTTGGCAGCGACAGAGGAAACCAAGGAGGATGATTCCAATGCACCATGCAAAAGTAAGACCATTGATGAGTTGCAAGCCATGAACATTAAACAGCTTCGAGAAGAGGCTGCCGTAAGAGGAGTTGCTGCCACTGGAACAAAGAAAGAGCTTCTGGAGAGGCTTTGCTCTGATAACAACATCGTTTCAGATGGCAATGATCAAGGTAAATTGATCATTTGCTGGTGTTTACTTGCTGCAATAGTATTTTTAATTAGAGTAGAAGGCAATGACCTAGGTGAAATTCTTGGATAATAACTGTCATGTGAAAATAGCTTAGTGCTGCATTTTATCTGGTTATCTCTGATGCACAATTCTGAAATGTATTTGGAACTTGTTGGCAGTGAAAGAGGAGAAGGAGGAGGAAACTGTTGTTGCCCATGCACCACCGCAAAGCAAGTCTATTGAAGAGTTGCAAAGCATGAATATGAAACAGCTCCGAGAAGAGGCTGCTGCACGAGGAATATCTGCCGCTGGCACAAAGAAGGAGCTTCTGGAGAGGCTTTGCTCTGATAATCACAGCATTTCAGATGGCAATGATGAAGGTAACTATATGCAGCCATTGTTCCAAACCCTCGTGCGGTATATTTAGTATATTTTTGAGCTGCAGCTACCAAACTCTTCGATGGCTTATGTCTTTTGTCAGTTGCAACCATAACATGTACCAATTCCCCATATTCTATATGATGATGAATAGTGATGTAATACGGTTGAAGTCCTTCCCTACTGTCCTTTCCTACTCTGTTTGTCACTAAATTTTCATGAATCACCGTTACGCACATAGTTATATTTGAATATGACCTGCATGGTTGATTCTTTTGTCAGTGAAAGTGGAGAGCAAGGAGGAGAAAATCGTGACAGCTACGAAGAAAGGTTCTGCGGTCCTGGACAAATGGTTGCCGGACCATATTAAGGGGCTGTATCATGTTCTGCAAGTGGTAAATCATTTATATTCACTCTAAAAATGAGAAATTAAAAGAAATGTTGTGTGTGAAGTGCTTTGACTTTATTTCCGTGCAGGGTGATGAAATTTATGATGCAATGTTGAATCAAACTAATGTAGGGGAGAACAACAACAAATTTTATGTCATTCAAGTTTTAGGTTAGACCTCCACTCCTAGTCTGTAATGCTTCATTATGTGGCAACTGGACTCAAATATTTGATATTCAGTTTTGTGCCAATTCATCTTGTATGTTGGAGACTGTGAAGTCATTTAGAGCTTCAATTCTATATTGATAGATTTCATTAGTCATCTCGTTCACACACATTGAATATAATACATTGCATTTAACATACCTTTTGCTGACATACTTTTGAACTTTTAATTTCAGAATCTGATGATGGTGGAAAATTCATGTTCTACAATAGATGGGGGAGAGTTGGTGTGAAGGGTCAAGATAAGTTGTCTGGGCCCTACAACTCGCAACAATCTGCCATCTCTGAGTTTGAGAAGAAGTTCCTCGCCAAAACGAATAACTATTGGTCTAATAGAAAACAGTTTGTTAGTCACCAGCGGAGTTATACATGGATAGAAATGGACTATGGTGAAGCCAAAGATGAACCACCAGTGAGTAGTTAAATGCTATATCAATGCTTGTTGATTTTCTTTGAAGAGTTACTCACTTTTACTGCTCAAGATCTTGATGCTGTTCTGCCAATATTTTGTTCCACTTATACTCATGTCAAACAGAAACAGCTTGCTAAGTCTTCAAATTGACTTTTATTATGTCTAGAACATTTCTTGGAGTTGTTTGCTCAAATGCGTTGGATATTACTTTTAGGTTCAAGGAAAGACCGAATCTTCAATGAAACGTGAACCTCGAGAGTCCAAACTGGAGGCTCCGATTGCCAAATTCGTCTCTCTTATTTGCAACGTCAGCATGATGAAGCAACAGATGATGGAAATAGGTTTGTAATTTGCTTTTGATATAGGAAATTACATGTGTTCATCATTCTCAGCTTTTGTCCACTGTTTTTAAAGTTTCTGTACGGAATTTTTCTGCCAGCAGAACAGCTTTAGCTTTACTTTTGCATCCAAATTCCTGTTTATGAGTTTTACTTGATTCCTTTATGTATCTCCTCTCTCTCTCTCTCTCTCTCTCTCTCTTCTGAGTGTATCTGGTTTATTCTGAATATTTACCACACCGAGTATGCAGTTAGCACCAGTTCACTTTCTGTTGAAGTTGCTGTCGAGAAATGATCCTACGTTTGGTTTCGGAAGGCCTGAATGTGTTGTGTATCAAATTATCTCCTATCAGTCACATATGCAGTGTTCAAATTACATTGACATTGATATTTGTTTTCTCTTGCTATAGGGTACAATGCTGATAAATTACCATTGGGTAAATTGAGCAAGTCAACGATTTCAAAGGTGAGAACTAAAGGATGTGCCAGAAATAGTTCTGATGTGCCATTGTATGTGTAATATTCAAGTCAGGAGAATCTTACTTGAGTTGTACAATTTTTCATAAGGTAAATTTAGATGGTATGATTTATCCTTGCAAAAATCTTTTGGGTGGGCTTGAAAGGCGCTTCTGCATTTTTAGAGGCGCCAAGAGTAGATTGTTGTTAATTCTTTTCTTTTAACGCACTTGTTTGACGTGGAGTAACTTGGAATTCAATTAGCTTTATCAATGAACACTATCGTTTTTCTGTTGCTGAACTTACTCTTTACCTCATTGTTTGTTTGAAGTAACATTCTTTTATTACACTGGTCCAAATCTGTATAGGGTTATGAAGTCCTGAAAAGGATTTCTGAGGTGATTGGTAAAGCTGATAGGAGAACACTTCAGCAATTAAGCGGGTCAGTACCCTATTGGAGATTATCTTTGATATTATGTCACTTGTGATTCTTTCTTATTCTTATTTAGAATGGTGTATACTATAATCTTGCAACTGTACTTAAGCCTTGAACTAAAATCATGATCATCGTGTGCCAATTTGGGATTCTTGTCTAAATTGCAGGGAGTTTTATACTGTAATTCCTCATGACTTTGGGTTTAAAAACACAAGTAAGTCCTCTCTCCCACCTTACAGGATCCTTGGGAGACTTCTCATAATTGATTCCTGTAAATGTTACATGGCTGACTGATTTGTTCTCATCAATATGCAAAAGGTTTTATATTGGTTCCTTTTATTTGCGAATGGCTGGCAGGCCTCTAACGGCTATATATGATGACAGGTCTGTTTATCATCGACACACCTCAAAAGTTAAAAAGCAAAGTCGAAATGGTGATTTCTTTTTCTTATAATCAGACATACATTTTTAGATATGGTATTCTTGTATGATTTTATTGCTCGGATGTACTGGGCTGGTGGTCATCAGTAGCTAATTTAATTCATTATTTAGTTCACATGTTGAATGCCATTTCATGTAAACTTTATATTGTGTGTCATTGGGTTGCAAGATTTTGTGTCTCTTTTACCACTGATTATAATGGGTGGTTCTTGCAAAAATGATAGGTTGAAGCACTGGGTGAAATCGAGTTAGCAACTAAGTTATTGAAGGATGATATTGATGACGAGGTATGTATCTGTGTAGACCCGTTGCATCTAATTTAGCAAACTTGATTATCTGGTTTTCCTTTGCAATCTTAGGCTTCACTAGTAGCAATTACATCTATATAGGTGTATCTTGAGCTGTATATTACATGGATGACTTCTTTCAATCCCACATTAAACATATAAAATTGAGCTTGAGATGCTGTCATATTGATTCCATCTGCATCTCATTACCTCAAATTATCTGGTTGTTCTTGGAAAATTATTCTTGTTGGGGTGATTAAGTATAATTTAGAAAATGGATTAGTTATGTAACATGAATTACTTTTCTCAATTTCCTTGGTACCGCTAAAAAATGAGCCTGGATTGCTCCATTTCGAGCCAAGCACGTTAATATTATTTAAATGTATTCTTTTTTTTTTCACCAAAATTTCTCAACTTTTTGTTTTGCCTCTGGTAATCCTATGCTTATCTTATCTCTGCACTTAAGATCCAGAGTGGGTGTTGGTGGCATATTTAATACTTTGAGATAGAAATCCCATTTATGAGTAAGAAAGAAAAGCTTAATATTTCACTTTATTTCTCCGAATATGTTTGAACCTGATAATGTCAATAATTTTATTTTCACTAATTACATCAACTTCGTATTCCTTTTAGGTATGATACTTTTTTTTGGGTAAAAAGATTCAAAACCCCCCCAACCTATGGAGTGTTTCAAAACGTGACCCCTGGACTACGAAAACGAGAAAGCACCCTCCCCTACCTATTGAAAAATGTGCAAACTCTGCCCTGAGACCAAATCTGACGGACAAAAATGCAGACACATATCCAAGTCAACCGGTGGATCAATGACTCAGGGGGCATTTTGCACAAAATTAAATAGGTTGCGAGGCTATTTTCTCTTTTTGGTAGTTCAGGGAGCACATTGTGATGACCCCATAGGTTGGGGGTTTGAATCTTTTTACCCTTTTCTTCCCTCTTGCTAGATAATTTCTTGATTTACTGTCACTGGCTTGCAGGATCCCTTATATTCTCATTATAGGCAGCTGGGTTGTGAGCTGATGCCACTTGATGTTACTTCTGATGAATTCTCGATGGTAACTTTCACACTTTATGATTCCAGACTTCACAGGCCTGTTGGTGTACTGTCTTTTCAATGTGTCTTACCAACTATGGATGTCAAAAGAAATTCCAGAGTTTTGTTTGCAATGATAAACTATCTCTCACTTTTATAAAATGTATAGTCCCTATATTTTATTTCTTGATCAAGTAACTTACATAATGATGTCTCAGATTGAGAAATACACAAAGAATACTCATGCAAAGACGCATTCAAGTTATGATGTTGATATCGTTCAGATATTTAAGGTGTCGCGAGAAGGTGAAGCTGAAAGATTCAAAAAGGTGAACATCATTCCTTTTACCCTTACACATAGGACCAAAAGGATTTTGCCTATTTAGTATTTAGTGTAGATAACCCGCCTTTTAGCATGACTAGTTTCATAAACTTTTGTGGGCAGTTTGCTGGGACGAAAAACAGGATGCTTCTGTGGCATGGTTCCAGACTTACAAACTGGACTGGAATTTTATCGCAAGGTTTTAATATTTGGTTTCATCAGTAATTGATGTATGTGATTTATTAAGTGATATTTGATTTAGGTTCTGTCATCTGAAAAATTATCAGGTCTGCGCATTGCTCCTCCTGAAGCACCTGTAACAGGGTACATGTTTGGGAAAGGTGTTTATTTTGCTGATATGTTTTCAAAAAGTGCCAACTATTGCTATTCTAGTCGTATTGCTACCTCCGGCGTGCTTCTTTTATGTGAGGTGATTTATGCTGTTTCTTTCCATCTCCTTTATGCTGTTTTTTCCTCGTGTTCTCTTTTACGGGGATAAAGTTTCTTTATGTGCATTACAGGGTGAAATACATTTCTCGTAAAATCTACTCCTGTCTTTGATGGTGTTAAATTGCTAGGGGAAGAATGTTTGTAGTATTCCATTGATAATAGGATGATATAAATTCAAGATATGGTGTGTTACTCAGATACTCAAAGCTCTAAATACCCTATCACTACAATATACTGTCAACTCCGTCAGATGAGTTGAAAATAATTGGATGAGGTCGGTGATATCCTATTCAGAATTACTTTTTTTGTAATAACTGAGTTACTCTGTAGGTTGCTCTGGGAGACATGGCTGAACTGCTAACTTCTAAATACGATGCTGACAAGCTACCAGCAGGGAAGCTCAGGTTTGATGAACAGCATGGCTAAAATTTGGATAATTAATGATACTTTTTTATCAGTTGAAGTTAAAGAATATTGTCCCCAATTTTTGCTCTCTTTTCCACAGCACAAAAGGAGTTGGTGGAACTGCCCCGGATCTATCAGAGGCCCAGAGACTTGAAGATGGTGTTGTCGTTCCCCTAGGAAAACCCAAAGAGTCGGGGTCCAAGGTCTTGTATACTAGCCTAATCTAAATCTTGAAATCTCTAACACCACGTTGTATACCATAATGTTGATACGAAAATGCTTATGAGATATGGCCTCAAAGCTGCATTTTTTGTTGGTTTGTTGCAGGGGAGTTTGCTGTACAATGAATACATAGTGTACAATGTCGACCAGATACGGATGCGCTATCTTGTCCACGTCAATTTCAACTTCAAGTGATAATAGAAGTGTAGTTTCTTCACTTTGGTGCTAATTTGGCCCATCTATCAGATTTGCATCGTTCTATTTTGTCTTGTGCCTGGTTTATGGGGTTCTTACATGGGGATTAATGGCTAGCTGGCCGGTCGCCCACTCTGTTATAAATTTTGCGTGCTTTGAGGGGAATGTGTTTTATGTATAAGTATGTTACATTAAAATTATGTTGCAGTAAAGGTTAGAGTTAGGAGTATGCTAATGTTTGCCACTTCAGTTATAATTTTTGTGTAGTCACGATCGAATGTAAAATAACCGATGTTTATTAAGGACCAGTATTCGATGCAACATTAGTTCATAGTCAGAAATCTTGAACTTTGTCCACTCTCTGAGGTTGGTTGATAGTTACCTTAATAGAAAGTAATACAAAAAGTAATTTCTATTTTGCCAATAAACTCGTGGATTAAAATTGCCCAACCCTTCTTGAAATGGTGGGGTCATGGGGTATATCTATTTTGAACTGAGCAGGCAAAAACTGAACGATAATTTTGAATGTTGGCGGCAATATCAAATTTCATAGTATTTTGAAGAATCTGAAAAGAAAATTTATGCATACACACACACATTTCTTCATCTTCTATATATATATTAGCATCTCAAAATTTGCTTAGAAATCATGCTAATTCATGATTTTACTAAAGTGTCGTTCAAAACTTTTTTCCCACGATCAATTCAAAAATCATCTCATCTATGTCTTTTCAAAATTTAAAACGCGAACATGGGATCATCTCGATTTGAGTCTCTGCTCAACAATTTGATTTTAAGGGGGTATTCTAATATTGAGATAAAAACGTCAAATCTCCTATTCTATGCCTCGATAGCAAATGGCCTCCTACACTAAAAAAAATTAGCAACTTGCTCTCCAACCTTTCCAGAAACTAACACTTTGCCCCATGGTAAATAAATAAGGGATAATCTTTTCTTTTCGTTTTTTTATCTGAAACGTGAACAAGAAGTTCATCACGAATTGATCTCAATTTCAATATAATGTCATTTTTCATTTAATCTTATATATTTCTAAATTTTCAACTCTAATTTAATTACCGAAAAATAGAGTTTGAAAATTAAGAAAATATAAAAAAAATCGAAGCGAAATGAGGGCATTTTTATTGAGATTGAGGTTAAATCGTGATGAACCTACATGTTAACGTTTCGAATTATGGGCCAAAATGGAGTTTCCGACGAAATCCATTCGTTGGACAATCGACCAAGGGGCAAAGTGATAGTTTTTGAAAGGTTGGGGCAAGTAGGTAAAGTATTTAGCATAGGGTGCAATTTGCTATTGGAACACGGTACATGAGGTTTGACGCTTCTATTTCTTTAAGAGTTTTGTTAATAGTTTGTAAAATACTAAAAAGTTATTTGAGTATCTTTTTAACACACACATATATAGTAAACACTGATCGTTTAAAAATGAAAATACATAAGAGCTTTTTATTAAGCATTTAAACTCTAAGAATATCATTAGTTGGAGGAGTAGGATGTAAATATATATATATAATTTATCCAAACGTCCCCAAAAATTGTTCCCCATTCCCTCTGTGTCTAATAAGCGTGTGTGCTGGTTGTAGTAGGGCTCTAAAATCCTTCTCCTCATTCAGGTACCATTTCAATTTGAATTATCTGAGATTGAAATTGAACTACTATTAGGTCTTAGCAAATGCTGATCTTGTAATATAATTTTCACACTGCATGCCATCTGTTTGTTAAATTGTGTGATCGAACTATTATGTTCTTAAATCGGTCTTTCCAATTTGTTTTTCTACAGTCTGTGATTTCAAGCTTATAACCCTATAAGCAGATATGGCTGAAAGGCAGCAGATTGAGGCGCCGCATTCTACCGATTTGCAATCGCAGCCTATTCCTAGTTCGAAGGAGGATATGATCTCCTATGTTATGGCGTTGGAAGCTGCTTTGCTGCCTTGCTTGCCAGCTAGAGAACTTCAAGCCATCGATCGTTCGCCACATCCGTCTCATCAGAGTATGTCAGCATCTCTTTTGTTATTCGTTTGTTATATGAAATGGAGGGGGCAAAGGTTTATGAGATAGGAGAATTGGAGAATGTAGTTTAAATTAGTTAAATTTGCCGTGGCGAGATGGTCTTGGGCCGTGGCTAATTGTAGGTTCATGGATGAATGTGGAAGGTTAATGTGGTTTATCGTTAGCGCTCTGGTACTGTGGGGCACTTCACTAATTAGAGTTGATACGGCATGTCGAGAATCTTGAGCTGGAATTTGGTCAGCCCGTGTAGTACTTAAGAGTGTTTATTTTTTAGTTTATATCTCCATTTCCGAGCTTTTGGTATTAGTAGATTCCTTCACTCTTATGTTCTGAAAACTGAAACAATATTTGATATATTGGTTATTTTCAGCATAAGAATTTGTGAGGGAAGTTTGAGGGGTTTCATTGAATTTTTATGTGTCAATTTGAGATTTTAGCTAGATTGTTACTTTGTAGAATTACTTAATACTACTAATGTGGTAATATAAGTTTTATTACTTTTTCCCGCTTCGGGGAAAGTTAAACTATTTCATATTTTTCTTTTCTTGGTGGAGTATGCATGTTTAGTTGTCAGTTGCTAGTTGATTGTCTTATATTATCAATTTTTTGTGGTAAGATCATGCTATTTTTTGTGGTAAGATCATGCTTTCTTGAATTTTCTTTTACCCACACCTCCCATTCCGTAAATACTGAATCAAAAAAAAAAAAAAAGAGAGTATATGCTTAGTTAGTTCTAGAACACCCTGTACAACCGGCTTGAAGAGTTAAACTATTTTGATTGCTTCAGTCGATGTGGAGAGGCATGCCAGAGATTTCATGGAGGCAGCTAAAAAGCTTCAGCTCTATTTCATCGGTTTGCAACGGGAGGATCAACCTACCAGAGCAGAGACGTTACGAAAGGTAATTTGCATATTTTATCGCGAGTTTTCGTTGTGGTCAACTAGTAACATATTCTCTGATGCCAATAATATAAGAACTTGAGACTTTGCTTTAAATTATTTTCAGGAGATAGCTATGATGGAAGAAGAACTGAAAGTGAAGACTGAACTTATCAGTAAACAAGAAACGCTGATTCAGGGATGGAGGGATGAGTTGAAAGACCAATTGGAAAAACACAATACCGAGTTAGAGAGAGTGTAATACATAGATTACTACTACTGGTAATCTGTCCACATTGAAATATTTTTCTGATTTCTGCTACACTAATTCTTCATTGCTATGGACACAATGATCTAATATGTTGTTGCTGCATTGCCACATAATAGACGTTTCCATTGAACAGCATGGACTTCTGGTGAAGAGGGTTTCTTCTGGAGAACATCTGTTGAAGTTTAGGTAACTAAATTGCTTAGGTATGTATTTTTAGGTTGCCTTGTGGATTGTGGAATTTATCTTTTGCAATTATAACTAGATTGTGTATGACATGCTAATAACCTTCTATTATCCTTTCTAATGCACGGTATCTGAGAAATTATATGCTTGATTGTACAATTAGCACACTGATTGTTATAATCTAAACATAATTACGAAGTCACCACATTTTCTCCTGTTCTTTTGGATGACATTATAGGCCAACTAGTTTCATTACCCGCAGAAACTGAGCTTCAAAATTAGCTGAAGGGGCAAATAGTTGAGTTGTACTGAATACAGATAAAATTATAGGAAGGGCTGATTTCTGCATATTTGATTCTGATCAATATTTTAAAAAACAAAATGTAGCCTATTTAGTTAACTGTTGTAGTACTAATCAGAAGTGACAGTAATGTGTCCGATTTGAATGAATTTTAAGTGTCATCCTCGTTCAGGTTATTATACATATTATTGGTTCTTTTAGGTATGACTTATGAGTTATGAGGGTTTTGTAGGGATAAATTTGGGCTATTTATCCTGGGCCTTGCGTTGACAGTTCAAAAAGGGCCTAGGTTGATGGGTTGAGGCCCAACCTTTTCACCCAAAACTTATGCAACGTATAAAGTGGATTTCACTAAAGCATAATAATTATCAAGTAAATGTCGACATCGGAAGATACTCATCTTTAGAGGCCTTAAATTCTAAGGCCTTTTACATGAAGCCCATGTCATTTTCCAGCCACCAGAAAAAGAAAATGGACCCACTCAGAAATTCTGGTCTGAATCCAAAGTACCAGAATCAAGCAGGTGTTGTCGGATACCTAGTAATAAACGAAACAAAAAATCTGAGCTATAAGTTGTGCTTCATGTCTTAAGCGAATCTGCGGTTCCACTTATATTTTGCCTGTGGGACTTTTGAAAAAGACCTGAATATTAGAAACTGGCCAGTTCATGAACAAAGAATACCGCCTCTTTGCAATCTTCAAAAGCCAACCAAAATGCATCCATTATGCGTATCCTCTTAAAATTACTAAAACTGATATTCTGATCGACACTAGTTTTTTTTTTTTTTGCTTTTATGAGGAGTTTATTGTTTTACATATAACCATCAGTGGCCCTTCGAATGTCTCATGGTATACACGATCATTTTTCTGGTCATGAACTTCTGCTTGAGATATTCAGATATTTCTTTATAGAACGTATTAATTTGATATTAAACGAACTTTCGTGCGACAATTAATTAATTTGCTATAGAATGATTCCTTTTAGGGTCATTAATTTTTGTTAAAAAAAGTCCAAAATTGTGAAAAATTTGCATGAGTTGGTCAGCGCAAGTTGCCATTGTGGACAAAGTTTTGAGTTCGAGGCGCCGCTGTTTATGAAGCTGCGGATTTGTGTATTATAACAATCTATTTACTTTTTCATTTTGCAACTTGTGTCTCTAAATGTCAGTTGAATTTTATGCATACGTATTGTATTTGTACTGAAACATTGAGCTCATACACTGATTCCTATTGGCAGGTTCATATATATCTTCTGTTTTTCTATATATAGAAAGGTTTGAATAAAACTAGGAAATGGATTTAGGGTGGTTAGGTCAAATTTTTAATATGATTAGAAGTTTGCGATTCGTCTGGTCCTTTTCTTTCTTTTTGGGAGAATAATGTTGATTCCGTTGTTCATTAAAATAAATCAGCTACAAAAGAGTTATGAAGAGGTCAAATTTGAATTTATTTAACGCTAAAACACGCTATTTGCTAAAAGGCGAAATATAAGTGTTTCATTGATATTTAGACATTTAGGTAGACTCTATACTTTCAAAATCTCATTACCTATTTTTCCATAGTTAAATACAATGCTTTTGAGCATTACTATTACCAAGGAAATTTAGAGGCCCTCATAAATTGTTGATAATGACGTCAGATTTCCTAGTTCGAAGAATCTATGTGTTAGAATCCACCACCACATGATAATGATTGTATCATTTTCTATATTCAGTCACCCCAAGAGGATATGATGCCAATTGAATGTCATAGCAATTAATAATTGAGATGGAATAAGAATAAAGCAAAATAATTACTTTGATTCTTTTAAAGTCACTAGGTCTACTTTGCCCTTTCTAAATTAGTGTTTAGGAAAACTCCGCAAAGGCTCTCCTTATGACTTAATTTTTATAGTGCTTACACCGCATGATCTGGAACGTAGATCTAGAGACAATACGCACGGTTTTTACACTTAAACTGCTAGACTTATGCTGAAAAAAACAACAAAAAATGTTAAAAAATCTAATATCAAAATCTGTAGAGATTACGTTTTGCCTCAAGTCCATAAATTCTAAGTCCGTAAGTCCATAAAAATCTTTCGCTTTACACTCAGAAAATTTTAGAACATGACTATTTTAGCAAAACATTTGCATGTTCATGTAGGTGTGGATAAGCTAATTAAAGAAGAGTGGTGTAGTACACAGCTTTGTATTGATTTAATAATTGATATACTCAAAGTAGGCTAGGTTTTTTTTATCATGTTGCCGGTTGTTTATACGCCACGACGAACAAAAGAGGGCGTATATTATTGTAATGTATTTATTGAGTTAATAGCGGTGCTATTAAATTAGTATTTTGTTGGAGATTCTTGTTGCTTCACAAACTCTTAGGCTACATCTCTTATGCAACAATAATTAGGGGCGTCATGTGCGTTCACACACCTTTGAGTGAGATTATAGTTGCTTTCTCACCACCCAACCAACCATGAACCAACATAAGAAAACCTGAGGTCAAGAATTGAGATTCCTTTGCTTTTTGTCTCAATTTAAATATTAAAGACACAAGTAGTTTGTTTATGGTATATATTAAGGATAGCCAAAAGGTATATGAATGTCCTTTATAAGAAGTTTTAATGTCTTTAAACATCTATTAGAGTTGATGGAGATAACTTCTTACTGAGTTAAAATTGATGCAGAATTAAATTGAGTAAGAGACCATTACAAGTATAGCATAATAATTAGCAAAATTATAATGGAGTAATCAGCAACTTAGCCGAGCTGAGTAGAAGGCCAGTAACTCATGTGACATGATGCATCATTTTTTGTTCTTATAATATCGCGAGAACTTACAGCTACTATTGTTATGGAGCTGGATAAATACAATACTTTGTAAATAACGCAAACTATGCAAAATAAATCTTGTGTGCCTATGTGACAAACACAGATCTGTAAAACTTATAATCAAATTGGTCCGCGAGAATCGAATTTGAGACTAGAAGAAAATAAAAGGTTTACATGATCTTTAATCAACTATACCTCTTGTAGACAGTGGTGCACTTAACTATTTTTGTGTTACATTTATACACAGCTACATTCGTTCTTTAATTACTTAATGTTGATAATTAGAAGATATAATTTTATAATTTGTTACTCTAAAAACATGTGGCGCTATATAAAATGCGAGAGATTGAGAGAGAGGAAGAGAGCAAAACACATAAATAACATTTGCATTGATGATTGACTAAGCTGGAATGAGATGGAACCAACACGACTTTCAGAGTGTTACTATTCCCTATGTTTGCAAAAGGCGCGTCGAGGTTGAAAAAGTAGAGAAACTCCGCCGCTAATTAAAGCGAATGACCTAGCGCCACGTTACGTGTTTAATTTTTTTTCTTTTAATGAATTCACGTTACCTGTTGCTTAATTTAAATATACAGGTATAATTCAATTACCAAAAAAATAAAATAAAAAAATATACAGGTATAATTCTTTGAAAAAATCAGTTATGCTTAATTTAAATATACAGGTATAATTCTTGAAAAATATCCGCCAACAATACTGCATGAATGTCTTGCATTGCGACTGCGGTATAAAGTTTCTAAATTACTTATGTTGCATTTTTATTTTTATTCAAAAAAACTATTTAATCAAAAACACTTATTAATTCAACTACGATTTCGTAGATTATGAAACTTTAAAATGGTAAACAAGATACAATCAGAAAGGTCTTGAAGAATACTCCTGGGTCATGCCATTCTTCCGCGATTGTCATTTAGTTTTCTTAATTAAAAATCTTCGCAACTTTTCAAATATGTTGGCTACTGCCCAAAACATAATCTCCATTACTATTTTGTTGCATTTCAAATCTAGCGACATTAAATGTATATGAATGATTAATACTCACTAGTTATGAGAAATCATGAATACAAAATCTGTCATGGACCTAATTTAAATACGAATTTCTGCCGGTTTTATTTCTAATGACAAACGATTACTCACATTCCAACTTTGGATTAAATTGATTTGTTAAACAAATCTAATAAAGATGAGAAAAAACAATCCATTCCGGACTTATTTTAGAATAGAATTAATCCGATAAGTTGTTGTTGCAGTACAAGCAACAATCGCATAAATTAATTTTCCTTATTAAAATCCTTTCTTTGAATTGGAAAGAAAACTTAATCCTATTATGATTCAATTAATTAGTTACACGGAACTTTCCTTTTTTATTATTTCTCACTTTTAAAAATAAGTGCCGCAGAGGGCGTGGTTTGGCTATAAATACGGCGGCCTCTCGCCTTCTCAGCTTCATTCAGTTTTTTCAAACCCTAAAAACAGAACAGAGCTTCTTCTCTCTCATAACAAAAAAACAGAGAGAGATTCTTTCTCTCTCATTCGCGCCGCTGCAGAAAATTTTCTCGCACTAACAAATAATAACGAAAACTTTCTGCAGCCGCGATCATATAACAAAATGGCTCGCTCATTCTCCACTGCCAAATCTGTTTCTGCATTCATCGCCAATGAAATCTCAGCCGTTGTCACCAGGTACATATATAAATATATTCCATTATTTTGAAGAAAAAAAATGATTATTTTTTATGTTTAAAAAAGAGAATCTTTTTTTTTCTTTGGAGGAAATTATTTATTTTGATGTTGTTGAAGAAACTTTTTTTTACTATTTGTTTTGAAAAAGAAATCTTTTTTTTTTGGAGGAAATTATTGATTTTTGATGTTATTGTTTTATTACAGGAGGGGATTCTCTGCATCATCAGCACAGGGTACCGTGAGAAGCGGGGCCCCGAGTGTGATGTTGAAAAAGGGATCCGAGGAATCGGGTAAGGTTTCGTGGGTACCAGACCCGGAAACCGGGTATTACCGACCCGAGACCCAGGCCAAGGAGATTGACCCGGCTGAGTTGCGCGCTATGCTCGTCAACAACAAAACAAGACAACAATAAATTAGAAACAAAAAAACCCGTTTTGTTGTTCCGGCCCGCCATTCAAGCCCCGTTTATCTTTTATATATTATTATTGTTATTTGGCATGAATTTAAGGGATTGATTGAAAAGCTGCATTAACGCAGCTTCTCTTCTGTTTCTTGGAGTGGGAGTGGTTTACTTTTGTTGACGCTTTTGATTACCGGGAATAAAATTACTTTCTATTTCGTTTCATTAATTGTGTTTTTTTCCTTGACGAGTCTCCACTCATCGTATTTGATTATGGAAACGGAATGTAAAAGTATTGTTTTTCGTCGCAACATAATTTGTACAAATTTTTCAAAAGATTGGGACAAAATGTCAAATTTTAACTACTAAAACTGATCTTTCGACCTATGAATAAATGAGGAGGATTAATGATTCAATGTTTATTTATTCGATTAATGTTATTCCGGTCACCATTCAACATTTAAAAGTTGCTTTTATTAGGGATAACAAGTACCCAGTACATGCAAAGAAAGTTCCCTTGAAATACCAATGGTTCAATTAAATACTTGTAGTGTATAGCCAAGAACTAACTACGCTTTTTTTTTTTTTTTTTAATGAATAGGACGTAAGAACTATCTATGAAGAGACGGCGTCCAACTATTCTTTTATTTTCAGTAAGTTATCCGCTATATGATAGATCTTGCCAAACACAATTTCTTTGTATTAAAATTTGTGTCCACGACGAAATAATAGTTTATAAACTAAATATTCTCCATTTGTAAAGTGACTTCCTCACTTGTAATAATAAGTTTCTTCAAAGGAAACAAAGGGAGAGTTCCATAATTTTAACTCAAGAGTTAAGATCATATTACTCAATGATGGAGAGATTTGTCTTAGATTTGTCTCACGCATAAGAAATAGAATTCACGTCACTATAAAACAAAGGTTGTTTTCTTTCTTGTTTTAATACTCCACTTTTAAGAAGAGCGACAAATAAACTTCGTTTTCTACAATGATATTAGTAATTAGATGCAACTTCTCAAGAACGTTAATGTAAATAGAAACTTAAAAATATTTTGTCTACTCATTGCAACAACTATTTTCTAAGTTTTTCCAAGCATCTGCAAAAGCTCTCGAAATTTCAAATATCTCTATCGCTAATAATAAACGAAAAAGGGCACAATTCACATGATTCATAAAAGCAGAGAACGTGGGGTTTGGCTTTGTGCATGTATTCTAGTTTTTTGGGTATGGACAGCGACAGAGACTTGAATTGAGTTCATCGAATATTGCATATATATATTTGGGAAATGATTGTATCTATAGCAACTAACGAATAAACAAGTTGTCTCCTGACTACATTATTGTTAAAACATATTATGGATTGTCTAGTAAACATAGTTAGGTCTCCATGTACATTCCCATACACTGCATTTGTTATTATTAATTTATTAACAAACAGGGAGGGTGAATGTCTCTTTCCACGAAAAACAAGATGTCTACACTTGTGGTTAACTCTATAGACTAAACTTTGTCACTATAGTAATGTCATAAAATATTAAACTATTAATTAAACATCGGGAATAAGTTGTTATCACAATATTTGGAGACACGACATAGATGAGAAACCACTCCGCTATGCTAAATCAACGTTGCTTAAAACTGCCACAATAAAATGATCAGAAGATTAAAGAACTTTTTTTACGGGCTAATAAGTACAAAACACTCCATGCGTTGTCCTTAAAGTCGAAAAAAGAATTTGAAAAACATTGAGAAAAAAGATATCCCGTGTGTAAGCGACGTAGATCCCTCAAGTGAATTAAACTCGGTGAATTTTAGAAAAGAGTTGGAAAAACTTCTTCTTACTTTTTACTCACGTGATCATATTCTCTTACTTATCATCTTTAACTTAAGTTTTGCCACTATGTAATAGTAGGAGAATTTTGTTCTTTTTATTGAAGTGGATGTTCTATCCCATCTTACTTATAATACATAAATTGTTTTTGCTACTAAAGCATTTTTAAAAGGAGGGTTTTTGGCAATTTACCTCTATGTGTTATGTCAAATTGGCAAATATTACCTATAAAATATATAAGCATATTTCTGATTTCAAAAACTCGCACACCGACCCTCTATGATTATTTTAATTTATTTTTTATATTTAATGACCAAAGTACTTTTAATGTTTCTAATATTTTCTTTTTTATAATTTCATATACAATTATAACCTTTCTTTTAAAAAGTTAGAAGTAAAGTATAAAAAATATTATAAACACATACATTATGAAATCATAACTTGTTTTTAAATTTTAGTTTTATTTTGCATTTTTTAGTAATTATTTATAGTATCAAAACAAAAGATAGACATGTTTTTTGAGAAAAGGGATATAATTGTCTTTTTTCGTTAAAAAAAAAAACAAATACCCTCATTCTCAAGTTTGGGTAAAGAAAACTCACCTCCTTATATAAAGAGATAATTTATCACTTTTTAAAATCGCAGAAAGTACTTATTATTTGCAGGGGTAATTTCCTAATTTGACAAAACACAGGAGATAAATTGTCAAAACCCGGCTCTTACGTGTGAAGTAAAGACACTTTTAAATTGGGGGAAAATGATATTTGATTGCTTGAATAGAGTTGTTGACTGATAAATACTAAATGCGCTAGTCAAATTATGACTTCAAGAAGCAAAAAGGCCATTTCTTTGTTCAAGTCAACTTATTAGTTTCCGATGAATTGCCCAGTACGCAAGTCAAAATCATGCGAAGGGAAAACATTAAAGGAAGGAGTCTTTTGTCTCCTTACAAAACATAAGTCGAAACGGTATTTTTGACACCTTAGTGAGATTTCTTTGCTTAGCATATCTGATAATAAGCATAGTAATTTAATAAAATAAAAATAAAAACAGATAAAGAACATTCGGCAGATGATAAATGGATGGAGAAAAGTACTTGCCGAAATTCTAAGGGGGTATTTGTTGCCCACAATGGTGACTTTAATATTGGTTAAGGGGATGGATTTTTTTTTCCTTTTTGGTTTCCCATCACTAGAAACCCCTTGTACCTAAAATTACAAGAGGAGCCTTACATACAAATCGGCCCCTGCACACTGATTTACACTCTACAAATTGGCCATGCACATCAATTTATCACATAGTCAAAGGCAAATTTGACATGACTGAGGATCAAAAATGGTAAAATTCAGAAACATATATAGAGGGTATATTTCTATGTATCACGTCCAGATGTCATAAACAAGTTCTATAAGTAGTCAAAAACAATCTGCTAAAGCATCATATCTCATCATGCAAATGTAGAACGTAACCAGTCTTGCAAGTGGGGTTGTGACGAGTCGGGGACCCGCGGGTTCGGGTATTTCCCGACGGGTACCCGCACCCGCGGGTGGGGAAAATTTCGGGTACCCGAAAACTGCTAAATTTCGGGTACCCAAATTTCGGGTTACCCGAATTGCGGGTACTCAAAATGGTACCCTAAGTACCCGTTTAGAGATTTTTTTTTGGGCAAATTTCACAAATCCATCATAAAACTGTAAATCGAGAGAAACCCTCTTCATCTTCTTCCTTAAGTTTTACCTTGTCTTCATCATCAACATCACTGGGTTGACCAAAACTAGAAGCCCTCTTCATCTTCTTCCTCAATACATCATATTCACCAAAAACATTCCTAAAAAACTCAAACCCACGTCACAATTATTCACAAAGACTAACTCTTTAACTTTTCCCACACAAAATTATCCAAAACGGCGTCGAAGTGCGAACGGAGGCGGCGGCGGCGGCGAAGGGATGATTTGCTACTATCAAGTCTCATACTAAGTGGTTAGGTTTTTTTTTTTGAAATTTTGGGGGCAGGTTTTTTTTTTAATTGCAATTTCGGGTACCCGAAACCCGTTCGGGTACTCGTTAATTACCCGACTTCGGGTACCCGTTTTTGAAGTTCAGGTATCGGGTACCAGCCTTCGCCTTCTTCAGTGGCCGAGTTGAAGCGTTCAACGGTTCTTCGCCACCTTTATTTTTCAAGGTTGAGCTTGTGAAATTGAAGCCCTCCAATTGAACTAGAAGACTCTACTTAGAAAAAAAAGATCGAAGTTTCTTATCGCGTTTTGTATCTTTCGATAAGGCTCAACCGGGCGGCCGTTAATCCCCGCTCCCGATCCTCAATTGGAACCCGGGTGAAATCTACTTACAAAAAGACATCGAAAGCTTGGACATAACGAGAAGTGAGCGAGATGATAAGCTTTTGCACTAGTATAGTGGAGGTGTTATTTGTATTGCAATAATGCCAAAATGTACGAACACAAATAATGAGCAGTCCAGCCCACGAGATTCAAGAGGAAGGAGAGGAACCACCGCCCAATGGTGCTTTTACGAAAGTACGGTCACCGGTGGCTAATACCTTCTCGACACTATCGAACCTGAAATCCACTCTCAATCGCTCTTTTTAGTATCCCGAATACCCGAAATCTGGAGTTCGGGTATGATACCCGCGGGTCGGGTACCCGGTACCCGAATTCCCAGCCCTACTTGCAAGCATCTTCCATTAATATGTCAACAGTTTTCAGCTTGGAGACTATTAGATTAGGCTTTCTCTAAACCTCCGGAAGAAACATGGAAAGAAATAACCAAACTAGGAAATGGACAGCAATAGTAAGAATATCCAGTAAGAGAGAAAAAAAGGCTGCTAAAAGAACCGTCTCACAACTTGACCAATTCAAAGAGAGCTCGTGCCGCGACCTTTAAGAACAAACCCTCAAATAATGTTGCGAAGTCGAATAAATTTATATTGCATTCTGCAATGTAACTGACAGTCATGTATGGGACTGCAAGAGGCATGTAATGTACGTAAAAGAGGGTAAAAGAACTCAGTTTGAGTACAAATCAACATTTATTCATTTGATCACGTCCAGAGCCTTGTTTTTTGCAGTTCTTTATTTCAGCAGAAAACAAGCAGGCTAAATTCTGCAAAAATTAGCAATTTTATAGTTCGACGCACCCAAGAATGTATATTGAAAACGAGATTCAAACTCTTCATTAAAATTTTAATTTCTAATACATCTGAAGAAACAGAATTGATAAGGTTTGAAGTGCCAAGAGGTATAAAATGTGTACAGCTCATTGTCTCAATCCAAAAAAGGACAATAATATTATGAAGTGATTTCAGCACCTCTATCCAATTCATGGAGCAAGAGACTCAACATTTTATAACCGAACCATATAATTCTAATATACTGAAGTTTTCTCCTTTAAACGACAACACTAGACCTTTAATCACAATTAATTACGGTCGACTATATGAACAAAACGAGATATACATCCAGTTGAACACGTGGATTCTGTTTCTCACCTCTTTTTGGTAGAATCGAACGTGTAAATTTAGCCCGTCAATGATTTACAATCTATTGTTGGTCTCAAGGAGCTCTTGCAACTCGAGTCTTTTCAAAGTATTTCTGCTGCTCTCAACACTCTTCCCACGCTCGTTAAAGAATCAGTTACCTAGAAAACGCCCTCCTCAAACTGAAAGTAATCTGGTATATGCTACTCTATTAATTTCTAATTGCACCCATTTAAGAGTAAAATCCACGTTCAATAATCTCGAGCATCCTATAATCGGGTCCATTTCAATTGACCTCAAAGTTATCGAGTTTCCTTCCAAGCTGTGTCGGATGCAAACAAAAATCTAAAGTTTAACTCGGTCTCGCCACACCAGTGTGCTAACTCCTACATATTAAAACTTTTCGGTCACTATTAAAAGGTTTCATGAGCTCACTAGGACCCAAACCATATACAATCGAACACTTACATCCACTTCGTAAGTTGTAATGTATACACACTGAAGCAATTTCATTACCTCACCAAAAGAGACAATCATATAACCAATAAGACAACAACCAAATCATAGGAAACAAATCAATAACAAACGAAGTAAAACTCGACATTATTTATCTACAACGCATACTATTCAATACGAAACATCCTGAACGAACCGAAAATAACACATTTAACCTATAACTAAACCGAAGAAACAAAAGGATTACTCCTCAAATTCTCCGTTCTCCGATTCTTAACCAAACTATTACAATCCAATCCACACCCACATTGTGGATAAACATAAAAATTATCTACCGAAAACCCCGCAGACGCAATTCCAACAGAAAAGTCGAGGTTATCGCCGTTTCGCCTAACCTCCACAATATTCAGCCACAGAAAAAGTACCTTTACAGTAACACCAGACAAATTAGTCAACTTATCTTTATATATGTTGCCGCTGATTTTGGAGTTGTAATTGAGCTGATACGATCCTTCCAAAGAGAATTTGCACGAACCGTTTAAATAGGCGTTGAATTTACCTGATGAACGGTCGAGATCGTAGTGTGTTACGCCTTTTGGGAGGATTCCGACCGGAAAATCGTACGATTGGAGTACCTCGTAAGCTGTCGGAGCTGCGGCGGTGAGGAAGAGGAGAGTGAGTGTGAAGGCGATGGCTGTTTTATAATTTGATGACATTTTGGTTTTGTGTCAAAAATGGCCGATGTAATGTTGGAATAAGATTTTGTGTCAATTGTTAATTGAGTTGTTTATAAGAGTCACAAATGAAAATCACGGCAAAAATACTAAGGTCAATATGGAAAAATGAAATGCTAACAACCCCAATCATTAAAAAACAAAATCTATGTAAAAGAATATAACGTCTTAATTCAATATGCATAATATGTGTTTCTAGTTGATTAGGGAAAAAAAGATTACCTTAACCAATAAAATTGGGCATTTTTTTTTAATAATTTGGTTTGTTTAAGTTTATAAGTTTAAAAGAAAAAAGTTTTGTATTTTCTTTTGAAAAAAATATGAAATAATTAAACTATAACTTAGACGATAATTTGGATGTTGAAATTGTTAGGAGAAGATTAAGTTGGTTGGCGTCCATGGGAGAGCAAATTCTATCATGTATGCAGAAAAAGAAATGGCATTGTTGATTACCAGAAAAAAATAAAGAAATGGCATTGTTGATTACCACTAAATTTTAGTCTGTGGTTATTTTTAGTAAATTAAAATATAATTTTGTGAACTTCTAGATCTTATCCAAACACTCTCAACTTATCGTGAACTTTTTCAGATTTTTTTTAAACACCCTTCAACTTATGACTTAAATATAATTTATAACTTTAGCTCAAAATATGAGCTTTTAGTTTTTGAAAATAGTTTGCAAAACTTTTGACAAAAAGTCGATAGTGTTTACAAAATTTTCCAAAAGCTACTTATAGCATTATTAGGTGTTCACAATAACTACTTTTAGAAGTGGTCTTTTCCTTTTAATTTTTTTAAAAAAAAAATTAGCATATTTTCAAAAGCAGTTGAAGAAGCACCCTAGATCCTGCTTTTGCGGCATGTTTTTTTTTCTGACTTTTTGTTTTTAAGACAATGAGGGCAAAAGTCAGTGATGCAAACACTAAAAATGTGTTTTTGCCACTCCAAAAGCCAATAAAGCCCATTTAATAAGTATATGCAAACACCACCTTAACCGCTTTGGCTTCCTTTTATTCCAAAAAAAAAAAGCAAGACATGGGTGCAAAAAAAAAAATTCGAATTTTAGAGCTTATGTATATCTCACTTATATCCAATTAATGATACATGCATAACTTATCATTGAAATTCCCCATTTCCTACAATTATATATATTTTATTAATAAGTTTTTCTTACAGATTTTCAAGATAATGTGTATTTGACCATAGCTAACTTTATGAAATGAGATTTAGCACAACAATCTTCATATATACTTCGTAAAGTATAATTATATCATAATTTTTTGATGGTATTATTATCATCGACACTAATCATTTGTTTCCGAAACATATTTCTCAATTGCACCACTAGTTGAGGAATATCTGACTAGGTGTAATTCGTAACTAACCAAGGTTAGTTAATAATTTAATCGATCCATATCATCGTCGGATTTGTACATGTATTAATAGCTTAAACAACAATTTTGATTTAATAGTTTTATGTCCAGTTTTATGTGGGTGGCATAATTAATTTTTCAAAAAAAATATTCGGAACTGGCCTTAGGGCTTCCTAGGGCTAAATTGTTCCTAGAATACCAAGGCGCTCCCCGGAACGTGATCTGGGCCACACGTCTAGAGCAAATAAGATGCGCCTCTTGCACCCTAAGCTATTGGCTTATGTCCCTATAAAAAGAAAATAACTGTAAAATGGTGCGTTTTGCTCAATATCTTTATGGTTTTTCATTCTTATGTGACCTACAAAAGACACTTAAGCATTATTAATAAATATCTTAAAATACATTTGATACTTTTCTAGAATTCTTAAACTAAGTAGTTCTTAATTTGAAATTCATCTCTTTTTTAGTAGGTTGCTGTAATAGATACTAAATTTGTCATTATTGTTATACGAGATCCTTTTTAGGCATTTAATTGATATATTCATCTTAATTTTTAGAAATATCACATCATTTGTATAATATATTGAAAGGCTTGAAAGAATATTTTTGTGCAGTTAGATGTTGTGTAAGTGAAATACATAATAATTTTCTTTGTGCTTTTTAAAAGCTTATGTTGGCACGAGTTTTTTAACGCGCTTCCAATATATCTTGAAGTTATTGTTTTATAACTTTTTCAATAATTATATATTTAAAAATTAAAAAATATGCCTCCCATGTTTTGTTTGTAACAGTGTAAAGCTTTAATTAGTAAGCCGAATATAAGCCTCATGTTTCCTTACGCTTAACATCGTTTGAGACACTAATATTAGTAGGCCGAATGTACATGAGAATCAAAACTTTAATCTAAGATCCTTAAAACTTATCAATATTTTAGAAAATTTGCCATGGCAAAAATGGCCCCAAAATACCTCAAGGTAGCTCATCGAGGCTAAACCTTCACATCTAGGGCGTATCACGCTCCATGTAAATTATGTGTTGAATGTAATAAAAGATAATCAATCCCGTGTATCTAACACGAGATCCTTACACAAACGGCCCAATCCTTAGAGGTTGGGCTATACGGTGGCGCTAAAGTGCAGAAATGTCAATGACAAAATTCGAGACTTGAGACTGGAGACCAATTGGGGGTAACTCTCTAAATTTGTCTAAATGTTATTACGAGTATCATGTAAATATGTTGAGAGGGAAGTATCTTGAATGTGTAAGATCTCATAGACTTCAGAATTTTTGAAGGACTTTTTAGATTTGTGTAGAAACGTATTCATAGCCATTAGATCAAATTTATCTTCGACGTCTATTAAGTAGACAAACTAATATAAATAGGGGTAGAGTCTCACTTGCAGAACAATTAAGGGTTTGTGAGCATTGCAAAGTTTTCTACCCAAAATATTGTCCTCTAAGCGAGACTTTTCATTGTGTTATTTTCTTTGTTACTTTATACTAGCACAAATGTATTTGTTTTTAAATCTTTCCAAAAATATATTTAAAAAAAGATTTGTTATTTTATAATATCAATACATATTATTTAAGTATCAAAATTTGTGTGACAATCAAAACTTATGGCTACCTTTAAATTCGTAAAACATCGTACCTCGTGAACTATACATTTTGAAACATTGAATCTCATTTAATAGAGGTGTTCTCTTTTTTGTGAGTAAGATTTTCTTTTAGTAGAGATCTCAAATCACTGAATAATAAAGTAAATGGTTCATTCTATGAATTGCACCTCAATACTTATTATACTTCTCCTTCATTTTCAAGGCCACCACTTCCAAATCGCCATCCTTATCCTTTGAACACTTCATAAGAATTTTATCAATCACATATATTTCCTGATACACCATATTAGATGTACCATAAGTAACACATATTAAACAATCTTTCTGAAATGTTCTGAAAACTCCACAGAAAATCATAGCTTTACTCTTATCAAAGTGTTGTGGCATTTGCTCACCTAGGTCATGCGCAAAATTGTGCTATCTCATAAAAATGAAACGCCTTCTTCAGTGACAAGACGAAACTTAGCATCATGTATGATTGTAATCGCGAAAATCTTATTAATACCTCAATCTTTGATACATTTCTTAACATCTTGTGCTATATACTCACCTATATGCCCAGATATTAAACAAAAGTTTAAAATTCTTTTTCTCGGATTCCATTCATTATCAATAATCCTATAAAGATTTGTGCTTTGAATATGAAGCTCATCAATAATGAAATAAAAAAGCTTTTTTTGTTTAAATCTAATAACTTCAGTAGATTTTTTTTCATAGATAATGTATGTTCAATTAGTCTCAAGAAACAATGATAATTAATATTGCCAAAGTAATTTAACTTTATGCAATCAATAAAAAAATTGATAGCTTTGTCTATCTCCTGGTGTCATGGCAATTGATTTCTATCTTAATTCTCATCTGCAAATGCAATAAGTCACGTGAATAAGATAACATGACTTTAGGGGAACTAAACCAATAATATACAAAATACTAATTTACAAAACTCTTGTCGGAATTTTGTGCATGGAAGAAAGATTGGAATAGATAAGTGGAACAAAAGGTTTCGGGTGTGGCTATTTGACATTTTCAATTATCTTTTTAGTTGAAAAGAAAAAGTAATGTATGTTACTTCAACAAAGAAAACCAATACATTCAATTTAAATAAGATTGCCTTATTAGTTCAACATCTTTTTTTTTTTTTAAGAATTATCATGTTTCAGCCGGCATAACTATGACTATGACTATGTAATTATAAAAGTGTTAATCTAATCCCTGAGAAAAAGAATTCATGAAGCCGATGTTACCCCAATTGCATGGGGATTTTTGCAAAAATGGTACCATAACTTTTTCCTCTTGCCAAAATAGTCCCATAACTTAAATATGTCAATTTTTGGTTTCATAATTAAAATTAATTGCAAAATTGGTCCCTCCGTTAGTTGAAACTGACGGAGTTATTTTTTTTAAAAATATATTAATAACGACGCCAAAATGACGTCATTTTAAGAGTAATATGTGTGGAATTTTTGCAAAAATGGTACCATAACTTGTCCCTATTGCAAAAATAGTCCCATGACTTTTTTTTTTTTTTGGTTTTGGTCCATAACTAAAGATTAATTGTCAAATTAGTCTTCCGTTAATTCCATTTCTTTATGGAATATTCGATTTTATTAATCATCACTAATTTGCAGACATCGTATAAATTTTTCATAGGGCAAGACCCCCTTAATTCTTCATATAGAAGTGAGGCAACTTCAAATTCCACACCGTGACCAACACGTAATATAAATGGTTATAAATGGATATCGCAAAATTGACGAATGTTTTGAAGGAACTACCAATTTGTATCGCAGTAGGACCATTTTAGGGGTATGAGGAGCAGTAGAATGCTACTAATGCCGTGTAGGGCAAAGAATTACTTAAGTCGGGAATATGGAAGAAATGATAAGAAAATGTAAAAGTTGAAGGGGGAAAATGAGGAGTTGAAAAGATTGATCTATATAACTTGAGTGGCATTGCAAGAGGAAAAAGTTATGGTACCATTTTTGCAAAAATCCCCGAATTGCACCTAATTCAAACGAGAAACAGGGAAAATTATGCTACCCAGTAAAGGTAGTGACCAATGCATCAATATACGAACGAAATCAAAATAAAAGGAGAAAAAGAAAATACATTTAAATTTTGTACGCACTACTCGTGCGCCAACTAATAATAATGCGGTAAAGAGCGTTACTGGATTCAAAGCTACACCTACTACCTGCATAATAATCCATACAACAACAACAACTAGTATCGATTATTCATCAAAGATAAAAAAACTAGTACTGATTTATAGCGATTAAGAGTTGAATTACAAACAACACAAAAGCTTAATAATAGTCACCCATAACTATAATCAACAAGTAACGATTTTCAAGCTTTTCCAAAATAGAAAGTGGAACCTCCAATCAATCATACTTGAAGAAGAGGCACAAACCAAATACTCGCACAGTCAAATCCACAGCCACACTGCGGGCTCTCGTAAAACCCATCTACCGGAAAACTAGTCGACACGATTCCGACGGAGAAATCGAGGTCATCGCCGTCTTTAGTCACCTCAGCTATACTCACCCAGAATAATAGTACCTTCACTTGAATACCGCTGAGGTTACTCACCTTGTCCTTTCTAACGGTGCCGGTGATCTTGGTGTTGTACTTTAGATCGTAGCCCTGGATGCTGAAGGTGCAGGTTTTGTTTAAGTAGACGGTGAATCTTCCGGTGGAGGTGTCGAGTTCGTAGCTTGTCACGCCTTTTGGAAGGAGTCCGGCGGGTAAGTCGTATGATTCCATAACCTCGTAAACTGTCGGAGAATCCGAGGCGGCGGAGAGGAAGAGGATTAGGAGGAGGCACGTGGTTTCTTGTGTTTTGGACATTTTTTTGAGGGTTGGTTTTAAGGTTTTAGGATGTGGTGTTGAATTTATAGTTTAGTTTATGAGTACTGTTGCTCATGTTTTATTTGTTTTTTTTTTGGGTCCTCACATGCTTTGTGGTTCGGTACGTTGTTTGGTGGAGGAAAGATGTGGTAGTTGAACTTTGAATTGATTTGTGGGACTACAATTCTTTCTATTTTTAACAGTGTAAGGTTTATTTTCTTTCTATTTCCCATATTTTCGAGATGGTCATGTTTTCCTTTTTAGTGAAAGATGGTAGGACTTTTGTAAATCAAAGAACCGTGTTTAACTTAGCTGCAGATTTAACTTTTACGTGGAGAATAAACATTAGTAAGGAAAAGAGTTTATAGCCTGATGTACCTGCCATATACGGTAGTTCACCACATGTTATTATTGAATAAAACGATGTGTAATAAATAATGAAGAATCAACACGTAAGAACATAGAAAAATCAATCCATTCTCAACAATTAAGACACCGAAGAAACCCAATGCGACTCGATGGAAATCCTAAATTGACCAGTAAAATGTAATGTCATCTTGTTGGAATCAATAGAATACTTGGATAGATCTATGTCTATAAAGGACCGACAAATGACGTAGAATAGCTTACCATTGGTCGATCTTAACTCAACTATATCCACAAGAAAATCTATATAGACACCTCTAGTTGAGTAGGAAAAAAAAAAAAAAAATGATAAAAGGAATCTTATTAACCAAACTGACGAGTTCACTATATGCTTTGCAATTCTCACCACACAAGATTAGACGATAATTTTTACAAGTCTCCCCTTGAAAAGGAAAAGAAGAATAGAAACAAAAAGGGGGAGATTGTCGTAATAAGAAATTTAATAGTACACGATAGTAGGTAGACAATTGGGCCACGGACCTCAACATCTAGCCCATTAAACGTCCAACTTCTATTGGGCCTGTTCTCAGTATTAACGGGCCAAAGGGTTGAGGCCCAAGTAATAGACCTCGCTCCTCTTACATTATAACACCAGAACACAAACACACGATACAAAACCCTAGCACACACATCACTCCAAGTCGTGCAGGCACAAGGCTGAGAAGCGGCAGCAGTAGCAGGAGCAGCCATGGTACGACGTCGTTTCAATTGCCAAACTACATTTCTTTAGCTTTTCATCTTATTGCGTACAAAATTATTTGTTCGTTTATGTTTGATTTGGTGCTATTATTATTAGGGTATTGATCTAGTCCGAGGAGGTAAGAGCAAGAAGACCAAGCGTACCGCACCTAAATCCAATGATATCTATCTCAAACTCCTCGTCAAGGTCACACATTCTTTCTCAATTTTATCTAATTAACGAGATTTTGAATCAAATGATCTGATAATCAATGTGTAATTGTGTTTGCAGTTGTACCGGTTTTTGGTGAGGAGGACTGGTAGCAGCTTTAATGCGGTGGTTTTGAAGAGGCTTTTCATGAGCAAGGTCAACAAGGCCCCGCTCTCCCTCTCGCGTCTCATCGCTCTCATGAAGAACAAGGTATTAATTTGATTTTAATTTTAAGATTTTGTTATCTGTATGCGGTGATCGAATGTACGTTATGATTTTGTAGTTGCGCATTTTGACATTTAGTGTTACTTACTATTGCTGCAAGTAATTGGAAATACGGCTTGCGGCCGTTTGGCAGCTGAGTGATGGTTGAGAAATTAATTATTGGATGTTATGTAGAATAATTAGAGATTGTAGTATGGTATTTACGTGATTTCAAAATTAGTTGTTTGATTATATAGTTTATCTACTAACTTTTGTCTTTCGATAACACACACATGGATCCTGAATGCAATGGATAATTTTTAATTAGGCCGTGAGCCAATTGATTCTTAAGTATGGTATATTGTATTGCACTTGTAATCCTCCTTCCTAGGTTGACGAATTATATTAGCCATGTAGTACACTAGTACCAGTTCAGATGAATTTAATGTGGCTTTAACGTGCTATTACAGTTGACTTACCAAATGCACATATAGTATGTCACTCTGAATTACATTTCCTAGGTGAGGGTGTGTATTAGGTGCTACCATATGAACCCAACATGTAAATTTCTACATGTTATTGATCATTATTGTTTTTGATTTATTTTTTGTGTTTCAAGTAATTATTCTTTAAAATCACGAGTATTTCTGTTAAACTAGGAGGACAAGACTGCTGTGCTTGTTGGAACTGTTACTGATGATATTAGGGTGCACGAGGTGCCTGCTCTTAAGGTGACTGCTCTGAGATTCACTGAGACGGCCAGGGCTAGAATTGAGAAGGCAGGTGGAGAATGTCTGACTTTCGACCAGCTTGCTTTGAGGGCTCCCCTTGGTCAGAACACGGTAAGAACTTTGAGCTTTCCTGTATTCAATTTGTGTTATGGAATTATCTAGGCATTATTACTCCCAACTTTAAATTGTTGAAACCTGATACTTCAACGAGGTCTTGTTAATCTTAAGTCTGTCATATCAACAAAAAAAGGCTGAATGTATTCATTGACTCAGTAAAACAGGGATCTAGGTCCTTTTAGATACAACAAGGCAGTGACGTGGGGTTAGAGGAGAGTTGTGATAAGCTGTAGATTTGCCCTTTCTATCTTATTGGTGTTAAAAAGTTGACCTTATTGCAAATGTCCAAGGACATGTTGCTTGCGATGCACCTGAAATGAAATGATGTTGCATCGATGGTGTATCAGAACATGCTATTTGCAGAATGAGTAATATTTGTTGTTCCGTGAGTTTTAATTTTAATATATGTTTTTATAATCTCAAAGTTCCACGAGTCTTTGTGAACAATTACTTCCTCCATAGTTTTATGTGCCGTCCCATGTTCAACAATTCTTCAGGAGAACAATTTTCATCTAAGAGGGTTGTTGTTACAGGTACTCTTTAGAGGTCCAAGAAAGGCTCGTGAAGCAGTGAAGCACTTTGGTCCAGCTCCTGGTGTTCCACACAGTCACAGCAAGCCTTATGTGCGTGCTAAGGGTAGAAAGTTCGAGCGTGCTAGAGGAAAGAGGAACAGCAAGGGTTTCAGGGTTTGAGTTATGTATTGTTGTTATGAAGCTAGATATCAGATTTTATGTTGGAATACTGTTTTGAACATTTTGCCTTCCGCTCCTTTAGTTCTTGTACTCTTCTTCAAGAACTTCTGGATTCAGATGTTATCTTCACATATGCTCTTTCATCTGTTTTGCACCTGAAAATTTTGCAGAGTATTTGAACTTAGAGACTTCACCTTTTGTCTTAATTTTACTTCTATGCATTTTCTTTTGCTGATACAATTATTTTTAAAAGAATATGTTTGATATAATATATCATGTGATAACATTATTGGTACTTTAAGAGGGACTTCAAGTTTTAGATAGATTACTTTTTATCATTTACTTTTTGAAGGATATTGTGAAGAGAAAAGCATAATGATAAAAGTGCTTTGATCAGTATGTTTTGTTTTTTTTCGTTATACCTTTTCCTGTAGAATTTAGGGGCAATTTAAATGACATGCCATTCCTGTATACATTGTATTCGGTCAAGTCGGGGTGGGCTGTTTGGTTTTGGGTCATCCCTCTCTGAATTATGTAGTGTATCATATGGATTGATATGCAGTGGTACCAACCAGCTCTGATCCAGTTTTAGACTTCTTGTTTTGAAAAATGAAAAAAATTACAAAATAATGACAAAGTTCAGATCAGAGTTGAACAAAAATTGTTATAACTTATAAGCCATATAATATATATAATTATGTTTGATTATTTAATTATACATCAAATGAGCAAAAAAAGAGAAAAATACATTGCAACTGTAAAAGTCATAATTCACATATAGTAAACGCTAATATATTATTATATTATAATTCAAGATTTCAACCGTTCATCCTACTACCGAATTTTAATTTCATCTTTAATACCATAGCTACTCACGTCACATATTAAATTTATTTATAAATTATAATGAGTTATAAACTAAAAACATCATTCAACCAATGAGTTCTGTTCTCCTATAAGAAAAAAGGAATCAAATGATTTTTGTTTAGATGTCCAACTGAGAGGTTCGTACAAAATCATTCGATAAATTTTTGTTCGATTAATGGGTCTTAGGTTGCTTGCCTATCCCCACGAACGAGTTTGTTTGTTGATTTTGCTTGTTTTTCTTTCGTGAGTGAATGTGAGTTCCAAAGCCTTGATCATGTATCAATTCTTTAATACAAATTGTTTCAAAGTGGTAGTCGATAGAAGTTGCCTATATAGTTTTTGCGTCCTTTGTCATCCCAAACTGAACCCGCAATCTGGAATATGAGTGTTTTTATTTTAATAAAATAATCTGGTAAGTAGGTTAATGGCTTTAAAAAGCTCAACTTAAATATTACTTAATACATCAAATGTAACAAAAGAAGTATCCGCCCTCTTATAACCCCATGAATTGTCTAGAATTAAAAATTATGTTTAAGAATGATCCTTAATCCGAGTGGCAGCTTTTTTTTATGCCAAACCCACAACATATTCTGATTCTGGAAGGAAAAATTGAAACCGGACGATATCATTTTACAATGATGACTTTATGAGGAATCTTTAGTGTGTATGTGGTTTATGGTGCGTGGTCCCTGGACTAAGTGCGGCGCGCACCAGTCCATTATACTTCAACAAGGACTAAAGGTGAATAATTCTTAGCACCAACTTGGACAGATTGTATTTGTACACCCCCTAGCCGCATCAAGGGACTAGTTAGCTAATAATTGGATAAAAATTGAAACCTACTATTTGTAGCTATAATTAAAAATCTTTAGCTTCAAAAAATATCATATTCTTTGTTCCCAAGTCAAAATTGATCTCTCATAAAGTTTAAATGCTCAATCAATTCATATTCACGTATAATTTTATTTTCTTTAGAATAAAAATGTGATAAGAGCATACATAATTTCCTGGATATTTTTTTGTCAAAAAAAGTAAAAATTTCCTGGATATTTCTCTGTCGTTTTATTTTCCTCTAAATTTTGTCTAATTAATGTTGTCATTAAGTGCAGGAACGAGATATTTTAATGTGACAATCCAAACCACGAGGGAGTTATTATCCAAATATAGATACAATATTCATTAATCCATCATTAGTGAAAATTACCAGAATATGAAAATTAGGATGTCCCGTGAGGTAAGAAATATTTAATAGGTAAATTTAAATTCCAATTAGTTAATAAATCCTCATTGTTTGCCCTATATAACGCGAGTTGCACGAGTTACTTTTTCACTAAATATAATTAATATATAGCAAGGGATAATAAGCATTTAAAATGCAATTCCGAATAAAAGCATAGTCATACACATTGTAGTAGGAGTTATTTTATGCAAGTGTCGTAGATATAATATTATGTGTATAATTAATTAGTATACCCATGTAAATAAATGATTGAGATGTTATGATGACCCGAATTCATATACTTCCTTTTTAGCACATATAAATAAAAGAAGATTAAGATAAGATTACGAGGAAATATCATAAGAAGATATTTTGATCTAAGTATTGGTTACATCTAAGCCATCCATGTAACGGTTATTATAAAATAATCCTCCCTAAAAAAAAACTTTGACTACAATTTTTCATCCATTAAACCACATAACTACAATTATTAAATATCATTATTAACTTTAATTAAAAAGAGGCAAAATCTAAGCATGTAGACTGAATTTCAGCAAAGTATTTTCAATATATACGTAACCAACAACAATCCCACTCCCACACACCCCACTCAAATGTTTTTTTTTTTTTTTTAAAAACTTTTAATCTCATAAAAAACATCAAAATCCTCTTCTCATTCTCAGTTTTCAAATCGTGAAAAAAAATTAAAAAAAATGAGCTCAATATTTAGCCACAACTTCAACGGCAAACTGATGATTCTATTTCTCCTAATTCTGTTCATCACTTGTTTCATCATAATCTTATTTCACGTCTATTCTCGCTGGTATCGCATTCGCCGGCAAAACCGCCACCAAAATCGCCGCCAATTCATCGCCTCAACCGCCGTAGACAGCTCATCGGCGCAAGGCCTGGATCTCTCCGTAATGTGTTCGATTCCGACGTTTATTTACAAATTCAGCGCCGGCGAGTCTCCGATCGAGTGCGCCGTTTGTCTGTGCGAGTTCGAGGTGAACGAATCGGGTCGGGTTTTACCCGAATGCAAGCACAATTTTCACGTGGCTTGTATCGACACGTGGCTCAGGAGCCACTCCGATTGCCCGATTTGTAGAACTCGGGTCGTTGTTCAGGATCCGGTTCGATCGATTGAGAATCCGTTGGAGAGGATTGTTGTGGTTAGTGAATCGGAGCAAACTGTGAGTCGATTGGATTCGAATTCGTCGTCTTCGTCGTCTTCGCCGGTGCCGGAGGTTAAAATAAAGCAACTGAATTGACGGGATTAGTGGCGTGAGATCCGCCGGGAAAAATTAGAAGATCCGGATTTGGGATTGTAAATTGGGCCGGGTACAGTTAAGGCCCAATGGGTTTGGGGGGTTGTTTTTAGCATTTAGTGGGGAATCGAAACTTTTTTGTACTTGAAGTGTGTGCTGCTACCAGCTAGCTACCAAAGGTACAAGAATTGAAATATTATTTTTTAGGTAAAATTGAATGCGAATCTGCTGGGGTGTTGATTATTTACCGGCAATTCTGTTTTTGTTGACTTTTGGGGTATTGTTTTATTGAATTTTGTAAAAAGCTGTTTTTTTTTTTTTTTGCTTTGACCGTTTTTTAACTTGTTTTGGATCGATCGTATGCTTCGATGTTTTAAATATTAGAAATTTTTCGCAATATTTCGAAATCTTTTTATATATTTTAGAACTTTCGTAAAAAATGTGCTAATAGATATAGAAAATATTGTATATTTCTTTTCCACAGAGTCAAAAATGAAAACGTTTCGATAATTTTCGAGGAAAAAAAAAGCAACTTTGATCCTTGCTTTTTTCCGCTTTTTGAATTTCTAAAGTAATTGTGAAATTGATACCAATGAAATTAGTTTAAAGTTACATGCGACTGTTACATTTTACGAAAATTGTTCATAGTTTACGTATTGCGCTACTCCCCTGTGCAACATTGTATAGAAAATATCTTTTAGGTTTTGTTTTTACTTAACACAAATTATTTTGATTAAAATATTTGAAAACCTTAATCCATATTTTCTAAACACTAAATTAGTAAATGAGCTATGTTCGTCTTAGACTTTCAGATATGTGAGAGTGATGTAAGGCTAAGCCTAAGGTAAATGAGTCAATGCAGTGTCTCCGAATATTACATTTTGATAAGATAGAGTGGTCTCACTGGATTTTATTTTATTTGATAAGTATGGTCTCACTTTATTTGATGTTGTCAAGTTTGAAAGTCATATTCGGTTCCTTGAATTTATTCTATACTTACTCTAGTTGATATTTAGTAGAATCTTTCTATGTATATAGATTATTATAAAAGTCGGGTCACAGAATATTACAGATTGTGTGACCTCAACATTTACCATATCAATTCATAAGTCATATAAAACTATATAGAACGGAACTGTGTAACTGTATGATCCAATACTCTACGCAAATCTAGACCTCAATAATGATTTTCTATCAAGCCCAAATAATACCGTTATGGATCTATAACTAGAGGTGACAACTTTTAACCAAAACCTTCTTAATCCAAAGTCCAAACCATCAATCTGTCCAAATTCATTAATGTAAAAATTTTTGAATTCATGTATTTATTTCATCAAATTAAATTAATTTTAATGTATTCTCATCTTAAAGTTCAAACTTTTGCAAAGCATTGATTTTTCTTAATTTGTTTATATGTCAACACGCTCCTCCTCAAATGTCCTATATCTAAGTGGTGTATGAATCTATATAGTCTCGGCTTCTTAAAATTTCAAGCTTTTAGAGGGTATTGATTTTAACAATTTATAGATATTTAATAAAAATGATACATTAATATCATAATTTTCAATAAGTAACTAATGAGTACGTCTTGATTATTTAGAATCAAAATTAACATTCTCATAAGTCACAACTAAATTATTGTTTTATACATGACATAAATACACCACGTATGCAAAAATCAAATATAGTTACAAATGTAATCATGTTTACGAGTGAGTGATAGGGTTGCCAAAGTGCATATAAAGCCTTTCATCAAGAGTATACTACACCCGTAAATACTGGCTCGAATATTGAATGGGTGTGGCGCATCCCGTGCAACAATAAGCTTAAGTATTTTGTGTTATTGGCTGTACAAAATCGATTGGCGATGAACCATCTGAGGAAAATTCGTAAATTAACAGAGGACTCGGCTTGTGAGGGATGCCATGACGCGGATGAAACAGTAATTCATATTCTTAGGGATTGCAAGCATGCAAAGAAGGTGTGGAAAAGGTTAATAAATCAGGAGAGATGGGCAAAATTCCTAGACATTAGAGATGATCAATGGTTGCGAGTTAATCTTTCGAATAAGGAGCTGATTTGTACTTGTTGAATATTGGAGAAGATGAACAAAGAACTAAATTGTAGAGAGCAAAATGTTTATTGATGATGAAGAATATTTACATTGTGTATGAGATACAAGAGTAATCTAGCTTTTATACTAAGCAAAGCTTTATTATATCACTAACAAACTAACAATATATCTAACTCTCTAACTAACTATTATAACCACTAACACCCTTCCCGCAAGATGGACATGGGGAGTAACACAAAACATGTCCATCTTGGACAAAGAAACTATCCGTGAAAATAGCCAAACAATGGCAAAGCAAGGCACTCGCAGGTGTAAAAATATGTAAAAAGGCGCACACAAGCGCTACAAAAAGGCCAAAAAATCAACAAGTGTACATAAGCACATATCAAGTGTCGATGTCACAAGTAAGACGCTCAAAGACGCAAATAAGTGCACAAGGCACAAGTAGGGAGTAGAAACGCACATTAGCGTAAAGAAGAGCTCAAAGGCACAAGTAAATGGTAGAGACACATATTTCGTAAGAAAGTGCTCAAAGGCACAATATGGGGAGGAGTAGAAACGCACATTAGCGTCAAGATATGCGAAATACCAACAAAGAGAATGCACTCTCGATAGAAATGGCAATACAAGCTAAACCAAGAAAACTCTAGCAAATCAAATCAAATGGACTGGAGATCATAAGATCAGCTGTCAACAACATCAATCAACAATGAACAAAGGTAGAGCAAGAAACTTTAGTGACAACCACGACCAAAAGGAGCAGTAGAATCAAGGAAATTAACACAAAAGGCAACAACGAAGAAGACAATGCAGCTTAACCAAACATTGGCAAAAGCAGCTGAAAATTACAATCACCAACAGGAGATGAAGGAAGAGCAGAGAATGACAATCACCAATAAACTAAACACCGTAAACACATATGTGAGATCTGAAAATTAGCAAAGATAGAAAAATAGCTGAAACAACAAACTTATAAGGCAACACGAAAGTAAGAGTTCCATGGGGAAGGAAGACAAATCTGCCATGAAAAAGAAGAGCAAGAGAAGTAACGGTGCAATCAGCTTCAAGAGTCATTGTGACAAATTATCAAACACCACAGCTACAATCCGAAATCAAACTAGAAATCATGAAAAATAGGAGAAGAGATCACCACAATTGGATAGGGAAGTGAGAAATCGAATGCAGAACACCGTGGTACCGAGACGGTGAATTAATAGCAGTGGCAAAGTTTCGACCGAAAGCGGAGCAGAAATAATCGGTAGAAAACCGATCCGGAATAGATCTGAAGCAGCGACAAAGGAGAAATATTCGCGGAGTTGTGCACGATTGAGCCGCCATACAACAGTGGTGATGATTGAAAAAAAAAGCTCGCAACAAAGAGCGAACGAGCGATGTCGATATTGAGAGGAAACAGTCCGCATATTTGTAAAACCGGAGAACAGATCCGGCGAGATGAACTGCTGATTGAAGAACAACCAGATTCCGGTGGTCGCAACGACGGAGAGACGGCATCACCGCCGCGACGGAGAACGCCAATGAGATGAACAGATTGCAACAGAAGGAAATCGGTGAATTGCAGCGGATGAATGATCGATTCGCAAAGGAATGATTAGTGAATTGCAACGGATGAACGATCGATTCACCTAGCGAATAATACCATGTTGAATATTGGAGAAGATGAACAAAGAAGTAAATTGTAGAGAGCAAAATGTTTATTGATAATGAAGAATATTTACATTGTGTATGAGATACAAGAGTAATCTAGCTTTTATACTAAGCAAAGCTTTACTATATCACTAACAAACTAACAATATATCTAACTCTCTAACTAACTATTATAACCACTAACAGTACTACCTTTCAATCAGTTCCTTGGAATATTATTTTCATTGCAAGCATTTGGTTCATTTGGAAAGCTCGGAATTCACGGAGTTTCCAGGAAAAAACTGAGAACATTAACACTGTTCTGTTTCATATCAAAAGGTTGGTGAAAGACCTTATGTTTATCAATAGAGGGAAGATAAAAGAAAGGAGAGGTGTTTGGATTAAACCACCGCAAGGATGGGCTAAGCTGAATGTCAATGGCGGTGTTTGTGCTCGACGCAATGGTGGATCAGCTGGTGGAGTGCTGCGTGACAAGAATAGAGCCTGGCAATGGGGTTTCGTAAAGCAAATCCCTCAACCGACAGTCCTAGAAACGGAAGTGGAAGCAATTCGCACGGGGTTGGTTATCGCTTGGGAAAAACGGATCAGGAAAGTCGAAACGGATTCGAAGGTAGCGTATACACTCATTCTGGAAGGTGTCTCGGATAGCCATCCGCTCAAGGAGAAGATTGAAGATTGTCGCGCACTTCTTCATAAACCATGGGAGCATATTTTTCGTTGGATTGATAGGTCGCAAAACCGGCTTGCGAACGTGATTGCCAAATTACTGTGCTATGAGGATGGGGAATTTAGACTTTTGCCTACCACTCCACACTCAGTGCACTCTGTTTTAGTTTCGGACTTAGCCTGAGGGCTTTTTGTTTCTTTCATTCCAAAAAAAAAAAAAAAAAATAGGGTTTATGTGCGTCTCCGTCGTGGAGGACAGGGTGAGTAAGAAATCTATAGTTGTAGAATAAGTTATTATTTTTTATTTCATAAGATAAATAAGCACTGAATTTAGTGAGTATTAACTTCGTAAAATAGCTTTTTATTGTATAAATAAATTTACATTTATAAAATAAAATATTATTAGAATTTTAGTTTTTACATTGTATTAATGGCAATTTAATGTTGATCTATGGTTTGTTAGACTATCATGTGATTAATATATCCTACAAAATCACCCAAAGGGAGAAGGAAAGATTAGCGTACCTCCTGCTATTACTGACAGAATTCGAAACTTTCAAAATGCGACAGATTTGTCTTGTTCCGGCATTCCAAGTTCGTATTCCTTTATCTCTCTTTCTCAGATATGGTGTATGGGTATAACTAAATGAGATTATTATTGTATGAGTGAACTTGAGGACTAAAAATTGTATTAATCTTTTGATTTCTCTAAACTTGCTATCAACGGTCATGAGACACGATTCTTTTGAATGATTGAAGTCCTAGAGTTGCATTGGTTCATAATATCACTTTATTTGATTTTATTAAAATAAAATAACATTCTTCCACTTGATCTACATGAACCTCAATGGCCAATTACAACAAGAAACAAAACACATCAATCATGTCGATGAGTCATTTTGATAAAAACAAGTAGTATCTTCTATCTATCACAATAGGTTATGTTTCTCTTCAACAACCAAATTAATGTAACGAATAAACTCAATGTTTATTCTTGGTCCATAAAAATAAGCATCCTCATTATTAATCAAGATAATAATATATTTAAATATGTGCACAAACATATCTGAGAATACACCATAACAAGAGTTTTATAAAACGACGGCTTTATAACGAAAAAGTTATATCAGGGAGTCAAGTCACATACTTTTAACATGATCCTCATTTTTTATGGAGGCATGCCTTTAGTTAAAGGATTGACTATCATAACAAATGTTTTGCTTATTTTCTCGCTGGTTTTCTCAGGTTTGTCATATCCTGTAAGGTTGTTGAAACATGGATTTTAGAACTAATGTCAATCAATCATGGGTTATAGTGAACATCGTCCCTATAGACTCATAACAAACAAATGAAATTAAGTTACCTTTATTTAACACCACATCGAGAATTTGATGCAACCCTTCTTTATATGTCCCTTATTTTAAAAAATAAAAATAAAAATAAAAACACTTGGATTCTTTATTAATTCCACCTTTAATGGGCGTTTTGCTTCTCCCTTTGTCTTTAGCATGCTTGTCATTCTTCTTGTTGTTGCCAACAACACAGTCCCTCCCAGTTCTGTCGCCAACCGCCTTTCCTCCTAATCGCACATAGTCAAAAGTTTATTTATAGACCATTTATCCTTATGTGTAATGTAGGATATCTTAAAAGGACCGTATTGATATAAGAGAATATTCAGAATGTAATGGACTAAAAAGACGTTAGACATCTCAACATCCAATGGTTTTTATGTAGCAAGACTACCTTTGACTAGCACGTGACCTATATTGATGAGTAGCCAATTATCAAGGGAATCCAAATTCCAACATGATTGTAAATATATGTTTACAATACAAGAGGCCAATATGTTACATATACTTCATAGTTATAATAGATATATCAACAAGTGTAGTCAAAATAGACAGACTGGGGTATGAGAGAAGAAAGTCCTATCTATATATGAATGAGTACTTATATCCTTATGTGATGTATAACACTAAGCTCGTAATAATCGTCGGACACATAACCATTTTGTTTGTCTGATTAGTTGAATGTTGACGAAGATGATAGATTTGGGCCTAGATTTCAATTCTATCATCTTCGTCACATTATTAAGTTTTGATTTGTATTTTTGTTGATATTATTGAGTTTTGATCCTGGAGATGTTGGGTTTTATATATGTGCACATTATAATACAGCGTATGTACGCTGATAGTACTGTGTATATACGCAGGTAATTCTGGTTTGTACAACGTATGTACGCTGATAGTACTGCGTATATACGCAGGTAATTCTGGTTTGTACAAAGAAGAAGAGTAGAGATGAAAGAATATATGTTTAGGTGTTAATCTTTATTGAATGACAATCGTCTCTATATGTACAAAAGAATTCCAAGAGAATAGGAAACTACCAAAATTGGATAAGCATATACATGGAAAATATATTAACCAAATCAAAAGAGATATGGATAAAACTTAATCTACGGAAGAGGAAGATCGCGTGATACGCCCCCTCAAAAGTGTCGTGCCATCGGCAATGGCAATTTTGGACCTCAATAGTTGAAATCGAGAGCGATGAAGTGGTTTAGTGAGCAAGTCCGCAAGCTGATCATGAGTACTAATGTGAGAGACGTCAATCAAGCCTTTCGCCACAATGTCCCGAACAAAGTGGATGTCAAGAGAAATGTGTTTCATGCGCGAATGGAGGACCGGGTGAAGAGAAAGATGCGTGGCACCAATATTATCACAAAATAAAACCGGCTTGTGACGGAGAGGAAGAAGTAGCTCACTAAACAAGTTTTGAATCAACGAACTTCGGCTGTTGTTGTAGCAAGGGCGCGATATTCGGCTTCCGTGGATGAACGAGCAATGGCTCGCTGTTTACGACTGCTCCAAGATATAGGATTTGCACCAAGAAAAATTATAAAGGCGGAAGTGGAGGAACGATCCATAGGATGACCTCTCCAATCGGCATCCGAGAATGCGCGCAAGGTCGAGAGATCGGTGCGACGAAGAAGAAGGCCATGGGTGACGGTGCCTTTTAAATAGCGCAACACTCGTTTAACTCGAAGCCAATCCGAATTCGTGGGGCTAGAAACACATTGTGCAAGCCGATTTACAGCAAAAGCGAGGTCCGGACGGGTAAGAGCAAGATATTGGAGTTCACCAATAGCTTGACGATAGAGTGAGGCATCACAAGAAGACGACGAAGAGGCGGCAGAATCAGTGGTAGCCATGGGAGTCGTCAAAGGCTTAGCACCATCCATGGAATGACGAACAAGAATGTCTCGAATATATTTATGCTGTGAGAGAAAGAGACCCTCCTTACACCGAATAACTTCTATGCCAAGAAAAAATGATAAAGGGCCAAGATCCTTAAGAACAAAAATGGAACTTAGGTGGCGAATAATAGAAGTAATCCGGGAGTTATCACTACCGGTGATAACAATGTCGTCAACGTAAACTAAAATATAAATGTGAGTCGTACCATGGTGAAAAAGGAAGAGCGAAGTATCCGAGAGAGAAGGTTTGAAACCAAGATCAGTGAGTGCACGGCTAAGGGCACGAAACCATTCTCGTGGCGCCTGTTTGAGCCCGTAAAGTGACTTTTTCAGTCGACAGACGTGGGTGGGAAAAGAGGAATCAACGAAGCCCGGCGGTTGTTGCATATAAACCACCTCGGATAATGAACCATGGAGAAAGGCGTTCGACACATCAAGTTGACGAATGGGCCAACCATGCGTGACAGCAATAGTGAGAACACTTCGGATTGTGACGGGCTTAACCACGGGGCTAAACGTCTCAGAATAATCAAGTCCGGGACGTTGGTGAAACCCTTTGGCGACTAACCGCGCCTTATACTTGTCGATGCTGCCGTCCGCTTTGCGTTTCAAACGAAACACCCATTTACATCCCACAATATTGAAAGAAGGTGAAAAGGGGACCAACTCCCAAGTTCCATGGCGAGATAGAGCTGTAAATTCTTCGGACATAGCGGCTCGCCAATTTGGATCTTTAAGGGCCGAGCTCACACACGTGGGTTCAAGAGACGCGGGAAGTGGATGTTTAGTTGCTGAAAAAACACGTTTAGGCTTATGAATGTTATTCATAGCGCGTGTCGTCATAGTACGAACTGGAGGTGGCTGCGAAGCAAGCAATGGAGAGGAAGGCTTGACCAATGGCAGCGGGATGGCAGGCGAGAGCACGGGAGGCGGAGCAACATGCGGCAATGGAGGTGGCTGCATAATAGGCAAAGAACACCGATGGTATGAATCATCGGATGTAGACGGTGAGAAGGAGGAGCCAGGAAAAGTATCCTCATGAAATTTGACATGCCGGGAAATGAATAAGCGCCGGGAGACCGGATCAAAGCATTTATAAGCGCTTTGAGAAAGTGAGTAGCCCAAGAAGATGCATCGCCGTGAGGGAGGCTCAAGTTTGTGGCTAGAGTACGGGCGGAGCCACGGGAAACAAAGACAGCCAAACACACGGAGCTTTGCATAGTTTGGTTCGCGACCAAATAAAGCTTCAAACGGACAACGACCATTGAGTGAAGTTGAGGGCAGCCTATTGTAAAGATAGGCAGCTGTTTCGAGTGCAAAGGACCAAAATTCCGTGGAGCGATTGGCATGAGAGAGCAAGACACGACCAAGAGAGACAAGGTGGCGATGGCGTCGCTCGGCCGTGCCATTTTGTTGCGGCGTGCGCGGCGCTGTTGTGAGCCATGCGATACCATTTGTAGCAAGAAACTGCCGGAGTGCTATAAATTCGTCCCCATTATCCGAATAAAAGTTTCGAATTTTGCATTGAAATTGATTTTCCACTAAGGCTTTGAACACGGGAAATATAGTATAAACTTGAGACTTGGCCTGTAACGGATATAACCACACATATTTTGTGAAATGATCCACAAAAAGCAAATAATAGCGATGACCATCAAGTGAGGAAAAACGGGTAGGCCCCCAAACATCAGCATATAAATATTCCAACGCACAAGAACTATGTAAAGACGTCTCAACAAAAGGAAGTTGCTGACTTTTATTTAAGTCGCATGGAATACAATATTGTTTAAAACAAGTGCGCGCCGAAGTAGTCGGCAAATGAAACTTTGAAATTAAAGAGTTACATAAATCAAATCTAGGATGACCTAGGCGGTGATGCCAACAATCACAAGAAGTCCGAAGCCCCAAGTTGGCGGTAGGAGGAGACGCCGATCAGGGGGAAGCCGCAACACATAAATTCCATTCTCACACTTGCCCCGGAGAAGGGTCGCCCCCGTTACCTGATCCTTAACATTAAAGTGAAACAGGTGAAATTCAACAACGACACGGTTTGCTTTAGCAAACTGATGGACCGAGAGTAAGTTATGAGAACTTTTCGGAACACAAAGCACATTAGTAAGATGCAAGGGACGAGACGTGTGAGAAATAACGGAGGAACCAAAGTGTGAAATAGATAAACCTGTACCATCTGCTATGCGAACAGTGTCGGGGCCGCCGTATTCCGAGTGGATGGAAAGGTTGGAGAGATCCGAGGTCAAGGAATGAGAGGCCCCGGAATCCATTAGCCAAGGAGTACCATCAGCCGAATAGGTTGGTGGTGGTGAGGCAGCATAAGCCTGACTTTGGATGCGATTGCACGATCGGCCGTATGACCAGCGATGTTGCAAAACTGACAAACCACGGGAGGTCGGCCGAGAACGCCTGGTTGATTGTCTACTGGCCATTGTTGAGGTTGGGGTGAACCACGCCAATGCCCCCTGCCCCGGTTACGACCATTATTCTGACCACCACGATAAGGAGAACGGCCAGATCCTTGGTGACCACCACGAGAATGACTTGTTTGCGACGGCTGGGATTTGTGGTGAGAAACAGCATGAGCAGTAGCAACAAGAGTGGCGGCGGCCGCTTCATGACGCTTAATGTAAGCCTCATGAGCCACAAGCATGTCATAGAGAGTGTGAAACGGAACAGCCGTTTCCCGAGCCCGGACGGCAGCGGCTATGTCCCGATAATTTGGACCAAGCCCGTTGAAGACATAAAGAGCAATGTCATCATCAGATAAGGGCTTGTCAATTTTAGCAAGTTCATCAGCTTGCGATTTCACATCTTGAAGGAAGGCTGCGACAGATTGGGAGCCGAGAGTCGCGGTGGATAGAGATTCCTTGATAGTCATGACGCGAGTGCGGGAAGAGCTCGCAAAGCGGCGACAAAGGCACATGTACGCATCATGAGTCGTACAGGCCGATGCCACAAGAGGAATGACATCGGGAGAGAGCGAGCCAAGGAGCGCCGAAAGAAGTAGTTTGTCTTGGCGAAACCAATGAGAGTAATTCGACGCTGGTGTACCGTCAGGGAGAGGAGAAGGTGCCTTGGTGGTGCCATCAAGATATCCGAGAAGGTCATAGCCGCTTAAAAGAGAGGTGAGGAGAAGATTCCATGACGGAAAATTAGTCGCCGTGAGAAGAAGTGGCAACTGAGAGTGAGCATTGATGGCGATAAGGGAATCGCCAGGAGACTTATTGATCGTGGTCTGGGAGTCAGAGTTAGACGGTGAAGTGGAGTCGTTTGGTGGAGCCATAGGCGGATCGTTGGAGTCGTTAGACGAAGGACTCGTGATACCATATAATACAGCGCTGATAGTACTGCGTATATACGCAGGTAATTCTGGTTTGTATAGCGTATGTACGCTGATAGTACTGCGTATATACGGAGGTAATTCTGGTTTGTACAAAGAAGAAGAGTAGAGATGAAAGAATATATTTTTAGGTGTTAATCTTTATTGAATGACAATCGTCTGTATATATACAAAAGAATTCCAAGAGAATAGGAAACTACCAAAATTGGATAAGCATATACATGGAAAATATATTAACCAAATCAAAAGAGATATGGACAAAACTTAATCTACGGAAGAGGAAGATCGCGTGATACACATGACGCCGAATTGAGTTGACGCATCATTTAAATTTCACATAAAATGGAGGAAGTGATTATTTCCACTCCTAATAACTACTCACAACTTCCCTATCTTAATGGTGTCCGCACATTTTCACAATCAAAAAATAAAGTGAATTGCCAAAGTAATACTTTTGCAATTTTTTTTTTGTGAAACTAACACTCTATACAAAATATTTCCTTATCAAATATATCAAACTAACGTCAATTGCTTCAGTAGGCCTCAAACTGAAAAATTTGTTATGTCGCGATGTTTCTGTAATTAAATAATAGAAAGGTATGAATGTAAGTTTTCCTATTTAATTACATAAATACATTTTGCGCCATGGTAAATTGCATTCATTTCTCCTTTATCCACTTCCTCTATAGTTTAAAACTTGCGACCTCTGATTACTTCACTTTTAGTCATTAATTAGTTAGATTCAAGGGATAGAAATGTTATTTAATAAAAGATAAATAAATTAACAAATTATTAAGTTAAATTGCATTCTTTTTCTCCCTTATCCACTTCTTCTGTAGTTTGAAATTTGCAACCTCTTATCAGTTCTCAGTTAGTCACTAGTTAAATTTAAGGAATAAAAGTATTATTTAATCATAAACATATAAATTATTAAATTATTGTGTGAAATGAATCTAGTTATTACTCTTATCAAATATTGAATGATAAATATTAAAAAGATATTATATTTAAATAATTAACTTTACTATGATTATATATATATACATATATATGCACACAGACACACACACACACACACACACACATATATATATATATATATATATATATGATGAAGTAAATATTGTACGAGGTGACTAATTGCCTTAATCGTCGGATTAGAGGCAAGTTGGAACAACTCTGCGAGGGAACGAAGCTCAGGGTCGTACGTTGAGGAAGTTCGAACCCCGTGAATCGCAACTCGTGATCCCACTCGGGTAGAGGGGCTCGAACCTTGTGAAGACCTCGGGCTCGGAAGTGAACCAGAAGGAGCGTACGAGCTTCGAGGATACGACCCTTGAACGATAATTTCTGTAACGAGGGTCTCATACGAGGGTTACGAGGTTGAGCTGAACGAGGTGGAACTAGCGACAAAACTCTAAGTTGATCCTTATCACTTGTCATAAATAAGAAGGAGCTTAACGTGAAACAGATAGCACGGAATTTATGAAGATCACGTGACTACGAGGGTCGAACCAGCTGACGAGGCACCCTCGTTGGGGTCATAAATGCCCTGTCGGACATGACACCTGTCTCTTCCTTAAATGCTTTGTCGGACGTGACACCTGGCAGCGAAGTGCCACCTACGTGGTTTTTGCTCGCCTATAAATACCCCTCAACTGGTTGAAGTAGGAGGCTAATGCGAAAACAAGAATACGACCCCTAGCAAGCCTAAACGACCGTTGATCTGTGCGATATACCCACCCAGCTGCTTACGAGGTGTGCTTCGTATACAGCCTTCGAGCCCAGGAATTCAGTGTTTCGAGCTGTAATCTAGTGTTACGAGGGCTTAACTCGTGTTTACCCAAACTTTCCTTATCAATATATATATATATATATATATATATGCCTATGTGTAGAACATAAATGTTTCTAGTTGTAAATATGTTTATTTGACTTTCATTATATTTTATATTTTATTTAGATAACAATTTTATCTTTTAAAACTAATTATTGTTTAAAGTCAACCAATGCGAGAGATGAATGGAAGTTTTTAAAATTAGCAAGGAGAGAGAAAACCGCAGGGAGGTATATGGAAAAAATTGCCCTTTTTTGCTTACACCGACATGGTGCATCAAATACATTATTGATTGAAACGAGGTTCCTATGTCGTCTTAAAGCGATTATGTTTCCCTGGACAAGTTTACAGCTCAACTCTGACTATTGCTAACTTCGAAACCTCACTTTCTAATTCGCCACAATTAAACTTAATTTCTTGTATAGTTTCTTAGTAATTAATTCAGACTGTATTCTATTATATTACTATTCTTATGCTTTACTTAGCAGTGAGCATTGCAATTGCCAAGGTATCTAAAACCAAAATATTTGCAATTTTCCAAAGGAAACTTGTAATTGGTTTTTAGTTTTGACAATTCATTTTCAATCACATGCTCCCATACCAATAACATTTTAGTTAAACATCTAAAAAATTCCATAGTCAACCCTCGGGTCTCCACTAGTCCTGGTAGCTTATACCCTAGATAAACTTACAGAAAACATTATTTTATTGCAGTAACATGAACTACAAATAGTTATTATTCCATCACAGACACAATACATATTAATTACAGATGAAAACTCAATAATATCACTAAAAATAATACATAAATATACATTGTCTCTGCGCCATGCACGATATAACTCTGCTGCTCAGATCTAAATATTAAATCTTATTTATCACAAACAACTTGAACGTACATATATAAATAAATAACAAACACCCAATCTCATTCCCTCTTCTCCCAAAAATGTCAAAGTTTCTACTAACTCTCCTCCCATTCACAGCTCTTGCTCTACTCACACTCCTCCTCTTCAACACTCAGCCCAAAACTTTCGATAATTACACAGACGCCCCAAAAAAACTCCACATTTACTCCCACGTCCAAATCGCCGAGTCGACATGTCAAGGCACATTGTACCCCGAACTCTGCGTCTCCACCGTCGCCGCATTTCCGCAACTCCGCCGGAAAACTCTGCCGGAAGTGATCTCCGCCACCGTGGACGTGACGATGAAGCAGGTCGGAGAAGCTGCTTCGAACTGCAGCAGCTTAAGGCGCAAGTTCGTGAAGAAGCTTGATATTTTGGAGTTGAGAGCACTCGACGATTGTTTGGAGCTTTTTTCGGACACCGTTGCGGAGTTGAAGAAGGTGCTTTCTGATTTGTCCGCCGGGAACTCGCCGGAAAAGTACTACGACGGCCTTCTGACGCTTTTGAGTGGCGCGATGACGAATCAGGACACGTGTCTTGAGGGATTCGAGCGCAGCCAGAACACCACTCGTCGATTCATCGAAGGTACTATTGAATTAATTACGGCCACACGTAAATGTTTGATCGATAGTTGACATCTATTTAAAATTGCTTGAGAACTATTCTGGACTTCTGAATTTTAATGTTTTACGGCTCTTTCTTTCTAATAAGGCGTTTTTAGGAGAAACATGAGGGAGCCTGAATTTCTACAAACTTACATGTTGAAATTAGTTATTATAAATAGTAAAAACTTAAAGTTGAAGATATATATATTATGTATTTATATTTCTTAAAACACTTTGTCAAACATTAATCTTTCTAATTTAGCATATTTTTTTGATAAATAAGTGGTATATATCAGCAAAGATATCGTGTCACATTTTATGTCACACTTTACATCTCATGATTCTATTTCATAAAGTGTGAGTTATTACTTGACACAAAATATGATACAAAGTGTGACATAAAATCTTGTACCATATTGCAGTGGAGATAATTCTAACACGAAACCTAATTGAACCATAGTCTAATTTAAGAGTTACATCTGCAGACAAATTAAACATTTATTTGCAACAGGCAGGTTGAAGAAAATATCGCGCCACTTCAGCAATGCACTTGCCATGGTGAGGAAATTGGAGAAGAGAGGCAACAAAACGAGGTCGTTGTACGAGGAGCATGGTAGCACGAAAGATGGTTATCCTACGTGGCTAAAGAAGAATGACCGTAGACTATTACAGCTGGCGGTCAACGAAACGAGGTTTGACTTGGTGGTGGCAAAGGACGGAACTGGGAATTATACAACAATTAATGAAGCACTTAGCGTAGCTCCGAATAATAGTGATACGAGGTTTGTGATCTATATCAAAACGGGGGCGTATTATGAGTACATTGAGGTTGAAAGAAAAAAATCGAACATAATGTTTTTGGGAGATGGAATTGGAAAAACTTTGATTAAAGGAAATAGAAGTGTGGTTGATGGATGGACTACTTTCAGATCTTCAACAGTAGGTCAGTTCAATTCTCATTCTCTAATCTCAATTTACTATTATAAATTACACAACTTGTGCACTTAACTATATTACATTTTTGCACTGCACGTGAAGTAAAAATAAATATATTGACTCATGGATCCATGCATGCAACAAAGTAGTCTAATAATTAATAATCAATTTGTCTTATTGTTAACACATTAGTTAACCAGCTTTGGGCTTTTTGTTTCATTCAGTAATCATCATGGGTTTGGACTTGGGACCCAACATTTAATTTCCTTTCCTTTTCTTCATGATCATGCTTTAAAGTTTTCAATGTTACTACAAATGCAAAAGATCATGCTTTTGTTCCCATGAAAAATGATTGAATTTTATTTGTGGGGTGGCCTAGGCCAAAATTTGAATCACTTATTTAATGTTGCATTGAATGTCCGACATGTTCGTAGGAGATCTGTGATTAAGTGCACAAAAGTCAATGTCCGTTCATTGTTAGAAAATATGAATGCTTTATCCCAAGCAGCCCCATTTCCGAAAGTACAAATAATTAATGAACATGCAAAATTTTGTGCTTCTCCAGGCCCCGTATGAAATTTTGTTCTTTTTCCTTGTGTAAACGAAGGAAACTATGTGTTACTTTTAATTGTAAACACCTCACTTTTGTAATTTTTATTAGCAAATACCTATATAAAGTTTAAGTATTAGTAAATTACACTTAAGTGACGTGCACATGTCGTAACCGGTAGCAAAAACGATTTTTTTTCTGCTTATTTGATGTGGAAAGGATTAATTTCTTTCACATCGAAATTTATATATTTTATGTAACGAAAATTTTGACAAAAAATAAATACATTTTTAATCTCTAAAACATAAACATGGTACTGAGTTTTTTATTAGGTTTATAAATCATTTAAAAAACAAAAAGAATTAGAAACAACTCATAATATGTAGTTGAATAATTATATATTAAATTAAAAATAATGCATACAAACTTACAATATCGATAAGTCAACTTAAATTTTGGCAGAGGTATTTGCTAGTTTTAATATTTGACAGGGGGTGTATTTGCAAAAAAAAAAAAATAATAATTATAGAGTTACTTGCTAACTTTAAATAACACAGGTACATGTTGCAATTGACTCTATTTTCTTTATAAAAGTGTTCTGTTTGATCATTAAATAGTTTCACAAGCGTCGGTGATTTAAGTATGGGTCAGGCTGGTTGGCTTGTGCTGAGTCTGACAACGCGGTTTTGTAATTTTCAATAGAATCTTAATTGCTTGAAATATTAAAATGTCTTTGGTTTATTATTGCATGAAGCATTGTGTGGCTCAAACGTACGTCGATCATGTAGATCAATTATCTTCATTAGTCAAAATTTTCACCTCGAGTTTGAAACTGTTGGGCCCAATTATATCTTTTTACTTGAGTGATTGGCTTTAGCACAATTATTAAAGATTTTAAAGTGACATAACATGACATTGCAAGAGGCAGCCTTTTAAATTTAGGTGTTTGAGCACGTTTTAAATATGTCGGTTTTGGTGCCAAAATTTTGGTATCAGCTGAATTCCTTTTATAATCATGGTAAAAAGCATGTTTTGACTCCCAAGTAGTTCATCTTATTAAATATGGGCCAAAGTTTTTAATTGTTACTCTTGAAACACATTGAAATATTTTCGTTTTGGACGTTAAAGTCACAAAGCATAGAATTTATTTTCAAATTCATTGCACTTATCACTTTTTCGGAACACCTTGAACAACTCTTTCTTAAGTAGTGTGTATTAAAACATAACCGAAAATCAAAACTTCGACCCATGATTCCTAAGTCGTGAAGTTGCTTCACCACCATTGACGTGATTTCTGATTTGCCTGCCTTTGGTGACACTGCCGATCTCCTATTTTAGATGAATTATGTCAAAACAAAATTTAGTCAAATGGGCCAAATATGAAAAGAACATTTCGGCCCAATATTCGGTATCCATTTAAAAATCTTTTACTATATAAATACCCTCTATTTCAAATTTTGTAGCCGTAGTGGGAAGCGGGTTCATAGCAAAAGGGATCACATTCGAGAACTACGCCGGGCCAGCCAAGCACCAAGCCGTGGCCCTCCGCAGCAGCGCCGATTTCTCCGCCTTCTACCAATGCTCCTTCGTGGCCTACCAGGATACTCTCTACACGCACTCCCTCCGCCAATTCTATCGCGAATGCGACATCTATGGCACAGTAGACTTCATCTTCGGAAACGCTGCCGTTTTGTTCCAGAACAGCAATCTCTACGCCCGCAAACCCGACCCGAACCAAAAAAACATATTCACCGCGCAAGGGCGGGAGGATCCGAACCAGAACACGGGGATCTCGATCCTCAACTGCAAGATCGCGGCGGCCTCGGACCTGATCCCGGTCCTGTCGCAGTTTAAGTCGTTTTTGGGAAGGCCGTGGAAGTTGTACTCGAGGACCGTGGTCATGTACTCCAAGATTGAGAGCGTCGTGGATCCGAAGGGGTGGTTGGAGTGGAGCGGGGATTTTGCGCTCAATACGACTTATTATAGGGAGTTTATGAACCGGGGACCCGGTTCGAATACGACCGAGAGGGTGGCGTGGCCGGGTTATCGGGTTATCAATGATTCGGGTGAGGCGGGTCTGTTTAATGCGGACAATTTTATTCAGGGGAGTCAGTGGCTGCCGGCGACTGGTGTGCCGTTTTATCTTAATTTGACGGCGACTTAGTTTTGTTTTCAGGAAGATTATTATTTTGAAGAAAACTTGGTACCTGTCCTGGATGTATTATTATTTTACATTTTTTTGTTGAGAAAAGAAATTGTATTTTGTAACATTCATTAAATTATGACACTTACACATTAGCCATCCTTTCTTTTTTGGATAATTATTTTAGTTATACTTTTCCTTTTTGTACTCGTCACCATGCTGTTCTTTTTTTTATTATTATTAATTGTCTTGTTTTGTATTGAAAAGGATATTGTGTTACAGTTCCAAAGGTATAGATTCATATTAAGGTATTTAGACTCAATTAAATAATGTTATTTAGTTTTAAAAAAACTTACATCAAAAGCAAACAAAAAAACAATTAAGTACAAAAGTTACAAGGAGTGGCTTGAGACTAGATTTCGAATGATATTAACATTTAAAAGTGATGACCGTAACCCAAAATTAATATCTAAAATCCCTCCAATACTCATGAATCTGGCAGACGAATGTGATCGTTGATTAAAATCCAAAGTAATTGTTTCAATTCAAAGAATGTTAATTCCCTCATAACAACTAACAACCGAATTACAAATTCATCAGAGTTCTAGGATTTATCACTAGGCCCAATCCGAGCATAAACCCAAATGAGTAACCCAATGCAAAATATGGGCCCCACCCGAGACTATGAACAAATAGGCCCAGATACAAGAACCCATAATCAAATTGGACCTAAAACATCTTTGACCCGTGATCCATTAATTTATTCATATTCCAATCAAACCAATGAAAATCAAACATAGAGATCACGAGATGCCAACAACAAAAGGATAAAATCTGATCTGATACTAGAAGAAAAACGGTTACAATTATTAGTCTGATGACCTGATAGTAGCACATGCTTATTGTTACTCGCCACTGCTGCCGTCCACAAATGATCAGTGACAGTTTTCGAGCTTTCAATTCAACGCTTTAACAGTTCGACATGTCTGTATCTACACGAAGCTACATTGAAATTTATTCCGATCACACTTTCTTGGTTCTATATTCCGCTAAAAAAACTAAGATTTACACTTTATTTTTGGCACAATTGTTTGCGCAATGTTTCGTTATGATGTTTGGAGATTGCACTGTAAAGTAACATTAATGCATGACTTGCCTGAAATTTTTTAGCCATGACTTATCTTATATTACCAGCCTGTAAGTATCATTAATTATAAAGACGTACGTACGTTTACCTAGTATTTAGTGAATGGTAAAACAAAATAATCATTTTTTATACCATCACCAATTTTATATAACATAAAGACTAAGTATAGTGAAAAATCTAGACAAACATAATTAATAGTTCCAAAAATAAAGTAAATAAATTAGTACAAAGAAGGATACACAATGTAAATGTGGGTGAGGTCTTGCCTGCCCTCAATGTTGTTATACATCCCCTCACATGTGGTGGAAATGTTATTATACATTCCCTCACATGTGGTGGGCGTCCACCACATGTGAAGGGATGTATGATAACATTGAGGGCATGCAAGAATATTCCGTAAATGTGACGATGACTCGCAACAAACAACATTTTAAAAAAAGAGTTGAGGGGCTCTAAATGATGTTATGTTGATTTGGAGTATTTTCATTGGCTACTAAAATAATCCAGTTCAAATGAGAATGGACTGGTCCAACTGGTGCCCGGACAAAAATCATTAGCTTGGTTAGGATAACCTACACTCTAAAATGACAAATAAACTTTTTGGTTGATCTCCAATTAAGACCTATAATGCTTAAGTTGGTGAAATGTAACATTAAAACATATGTAAAAATAATGTATCTTTCAATTTTGAGAGAAACTACTGATCGACAATCTGTGATCTGACTGATGAGTTTGGCCCAACGTCAATATTGGACATGATATAACACTAGATGTCAACAAGTATGTGATAGTGTAACATCGTGAGTATGTAAGACATGACATTGTCAACCAACTGTAAAATTGTAATTCACGAAATGTAAGACATGACATTGTAAAAGCATGTGTCTGCATGGCTTGGAAGGTAGTTCACTTATGTTGTTATTGATGGATTTTATGGATTACACGTCAAGTATTATATAACACAATGAGAAATTGACAAGTATACGCTTTGAAATATGATACTTAATTACAAAAGTATATTAATGATTTGAAACAAGAAAATGCATGCAAAGGCCAAAGAAGTGATGCTCTTTGCATGTGATTAATATCAGTAAGGTCTCATGATAGTATTGAAAAGGCGGTACACCCAACAAACGTGCTTCTCATTAAGGTCTCATGCAGGCCAATTTTTCTTGCTAGCTAGCTAAAAGTTGGACTTTTGATATTTCTCTTTCATGGTTAAACTCCTCAAGATTTACTCCAATAAGTAACTGATAAAAGTATTGCGGAACTTTTTGTTTGTAATATAGATTATAACCTGCCATATTTTTTTTCTCACTTTCTTCTCTTCCTTCTCTATCTTGCTTCTACAGCACATTTCAGTAGTAATCTCCCTTTGAATATATTACTGCACCACAAGATGCAGTCATGCAGCAAATACTACTTTTTTCATTAGGATGTTTCCTTTTTCCAGATTGAGTAATCTTACATATGGGCAACAATCAGTTTTTGTATGGGTGTCATCTTATGTTATCTCAACTGCCACATTGAGTTCATTCTCATTTAATTGGAGATATTAATGAAAAAGGATAAAGTATATAAGTTGAATTATCTCATCTTCAGCAAAAACTTTTTTCTTTTCAAGAAACATTTTGTACGCCATTTTACGTGTGGCACGGAATATTTTTTTTCAACTTCTTTTTACATCGTTCAAAATACTCGAGAAGACATGAAAACAATTATTTGATACATTAAAAATTATAAGAATGGTTCAAAAAATTATATTCTTGCATTTCATGTCCGGGCCTTGTGTGATGGAGAGCCTGGTTGCCATTAGTATAAAAGTTTAGAAAAACTTTACATCTATCTATATTATAACTTAAAGGGATAACTGTATCTAAAAATTGGTCTCGTCACAAAAAATCCGCACTAGCTACTTGAATACTATACCGAGAACTAAAACCTAGAAGGATATTGTATACTTAGTTAGCCTGTTTTGATCTTTGAACAAGTATGGAAACACTCAAATGTTTGAAAAACATGCACAATAAAATAAATAGACTCTTCTTTCTTACATATTCTTGAAGATTCGGCGATTGTTTGTGTAATTGTTTAAAAACAACGCAAAACCTTCTGTAATTAATTCAAACTTCATGGTGTATAACTTATAAAATTACTCTAAATTCTAGTGTATGGACTTTGGATTCATTTTGATTTTAGTCTGGGTATTTTGGATTGAGAAAAGATATATGCTTGAATACTTCATCAATTTTTGTGCAGAAAAAGATGCGTTTGTTTTGATGTTGATTATGTTAGCAATATAGGTGTTACGACAGACTTAATAGATGGTCGATGTTGAAACGAAAAATATGCATTTGAATTAATTAATATAACTTACTATTGTAAGGAGTTCAGTGACATTATAACAGTAGTTCCTTTTATGTCTAATTTATTAAGTTACGTTACACTTTCACATAATCACTCGAAAACAATATAATATGAAGAAATTCACCATAAGTCCACAAACATTATTGAATGATACGAATGGGACGAAAATGAGATGAAATTTTGGGAGGAAGTGATTGAAGATGTGTATGGGTATTTGTTGTCCATTTGTGTGGAGTGAGAGTCGCTCATATGATCTGATCTGATATGATCAGTCATCGTCTTGATTAAAGAGCGACGAAATGCACATGCTATGGGCTTCTTTTGACACTTTTTGACTAAAACTCTGAACTATAACATACAAACTCATACCCCATACTCTTTTTCAGACACTTTATCCGACAACAGACCAATTTCATATACTATCACGCTCTACACGCATCTTATTATACTTTCGTACGTACATATATTCTCTTCGATGAAGTTCCTCAAAATTGGGATGAAAAAGTTAAGTGTAAAGAAAAGCAAAATTATGAGGTGACTCTCTATATGTAACTTTAAGCAGTTATAAGATTACATAGAACAAGATATTGTTAAGTTCATAATGTCACCATGGCAACGTACTTTCTTATGTTTGATATGGATATCTTAAACAAAGATTTAGACGTGCATAATCTGATTCGTTCTCATAATTGCTTCCTCATGAAGTGGACATGTGAAAACCAACGCATAAACGAGAAAGGGATTTTGATGTGCAGCACATGAGGACTTGCATATGTAGATGATTCCTCTTTATCACATAAAGGGATTTTTGATGTTTAATGTGCAAAAATCATTCATGACATATGGCTGTTGGCTTAAGTTAGCTAGCGTCATAAAGAGAACCGATGATCAACCCTGATTGACGACTACTAATCGATGATCAAAACGATCGTGACGTTGATTATGTAGCCTAAGTTAAGCAAATCAACCTCTTGGCATGTCGATTGTGACGCTCAGTTTGATTGATCATTTAAAAAAACGTGATACGTGTCATGTAATTATGAGTAACGTGAATTATCCATCATGAGTTATACCGGCAGACTCGATTTAATCTCACGTCTAGTTTTTGAATATAGATTATGTCCAACTTAAGTAGCCTAGTGGAATCAGTTTTGGTTACAAATTCGTCTATATGTATCCCCTGTCTAATAACATAGGTTCCTCTTGCCCAAATTTTCGCTCTGTTTTCCGGGACTCATTACTTAGAGATGAAACTGTATTTCCTGGGCTGGTTAGAAGTCAGAAGATTTCTTTTGAATTGGCATATAATATAATTCACATGAACAAAAGAAAATGACCCAGATCCCATATGCTGTCAGAACCATAAGCTTGCCTTCACTGTAGAGGTAAATGAGGATAAAACTCACTTCTATTATGTCTCATATATAGGCAAATGACCTTCATGTAAAAAAGAAAGAGGCGGATAATCGAGTATATTTTTATATATTGAGAAATACCATGTTTTTGTGCGAATAAACAATTCTCACTCTTTTCATCAAAAGAAACCAAAAACAAGAAAGTCACTCACAAGAAATGAGGAATGAATTTGAGTTTTTTAGTGCAAAATGACATTTATATTCTTATATACTTAAATACTCACTTCTTTTATACCTATATATATATATATATATATATATATATATATATATATATATATATATATATATATATAGGTATATATCTTCTTTTACACCTATATAGGTATATATTTAAATGAACAGAACTATGGAACACCAGCCTAACAGTTAATACAAAAAATATCTTCTTTTTTATACTAATTCTTAACAAGGTACAATTTAGTCTTTCCAAGTAAAGCAGTATTGAAAAATGTAAAGAGGGGCAAATAGCTACCATTTTAAAAACACATGGAGCTTATTTATCTATTTTTCTCAATATGATTATTTATTTTTGGACATAACAGAAAGAGGTTTTTTTGCTATTTGCTCTTCATTGTTTATGGATTAGTAGAATTATGCCTTCTATGCCTAAAACATCATAATTGTGTCGTCTTTCACTAATTTAACATGAAAAAAGACAAAATCGGTGTCTCTTAAATTGAGAGCAATGTGTCTGCATATATGAGGAGAGCGTCTGGGGTGCCTCATGAGAGTGTAGCGATTAATTCATCTTATATTGATCGATCAACATTATAACAACATGAAACTAAATAATTCGCTGTGTTTTCAAAGATTTCATTTTTTTTAATAAATATAGTTGCTATTAGAGAATTAAAGGAAAAATTAAATTTAATGATGTAGTCCACCCTGTGTCTCGAAGTATGATTCCAAGTACTTGAGAAACTGTTCCAAAGATCACAATATTTAATTAACTTGGGGAAGATGTCCAAATGGCGTTAGTTATAACTTGTTACTGTCACATTTATAATTTTCTTAGATAAATAGACGAATGGGAATGACTTGCTGCAACTGCTATTATCCACTCTCATCAACACAGACTGAACAACCTACTTCACGTGACAGGTCACATTCGTTCTTACCGTTGATATAAATAACACCAAAACCAAATAATAAATGCCGCCTAAATTGCAAAAAACTACCTCCCTTTTACTTATATTCACAAATAACCCCATGCATAATATTGGTTAACAAATACATCATGTGTAATTGGAGTATTTATCAAATCCCCAACTATTGACTGATTTGCAATACCAAAATTCATAGCAAAATTTGCTATTTTTATCAGTTAATTTGAAATAATAAACTAGTGATTAAATCTGTATAGATAAAAAAAAAACATTCTATTTGTCATAGTGATAAAAAGTTTCAAAAAAATCAGAAATAGTTATAATTTTCTTAATGATATCTAGCTGAATAACCACATCAGTAATATAAAGTTTTAATATACAACCAATTGAAACATGGCATCAGGGGTTATTTCCTTAATTTTTAATTACACATGAGAGTATTTGCTAATAAAAACTTACTCAAGGGTTATTTGCCAATTGAAAAACAACACATGACTAGTTTTAGCAATTTACTCAAAAAGTAGCTCACATGGTAAAAGAATGTTCGCACAAACCACTTAATGACAACATTAACACCAACCAAACCCATAATTACCGTACGAAAAACAGAGCTTCGCAATAATTACCTCTACTTACATAACCATAAAAAATCCCCTGTTTTTGCTTATAAATACAGAGCAGAGCAAGCTCTCTGCTTTCACTGCGAGTTGCCGGTTTGTTGGGGTCTGTTTGGTTTTCGTGTTTGCATTAGTGAAACACCAAAAAAACTCCTCCAAAAAATGGCTAATTTTCCCTCTCTTTTTCCTGTTCTTCTTGTGCTTTTGCTCTGTTCTCAGCAAGTTTTTTGCAATGGCTACTCTGCCAAACACGTCCCTTTTGGCCACCATCGCCACCCTAAATCTGCGTCTCATAACTACAGAGACGCACTCACTAAGTCCATCTTGTTTTTCGAAGGGCAGAGGAGTGGAAAATTGCCTCCTAATCAGAGAATGACATGGAGAAAAGACTCTGGTCTTTCAGATGGATCAGCCATGCACGTATGTTTCCATGCTCTGTTTTTTTTTTTTTTTTTTTGAGAAAAAAATGTTACTACATTTTCTTGTTAAAAGTGACATATTTGAAGTGGGTTTTGGTTGGTTTGTCGTAAAAATGGTAACTTTATGGTGTTTGGTCCCATTTGAACCTTCTTTTGGTCATTTTAAGGTAATGTACTCTGTTTTAACAGTTAAAGTTCACTTTTTTGTTGAATGTTTTGTGTTAAAAGAGCAAGATATGAGGTGGGTTTAGCTTATTTTGGTGTTAAAATGGCAATGCAGGTTGATTTAGTGGGAGGGTACTACGATGCAGGGGACAATGTGAAGTTTGGTTTTCCAATGGCGTTCACAACAACAATGCTGTCTTGGAGTGTGATTGAGTTTGGTGGACTTATGAAAGGAGAATTGCAAAATGCCAAAGGAGCTGTTCGTTGGGCTACTGATTATCTCCTCAAAGCTACTGCTCATCCGGACACTATCTACGTTCAGGTTTTGATCTTGTTTTTCACTAATTTTGTAAAAAGGCAAAACTCGCATTTTGGTGGTTTCTCATTCGTTAAATCGTGTTTTTGAAATTAGGTGGGAGATGCAGAGAAGGATCATGCTTGTTGGGAGAGGCCTGAGGATATGGATACACCAAGAAGTGTGTTTAAGATTGACAAAAATACCCCTGGGACTGAGGTGGCAGCTGAAACTGCTGCAGCTCTTGCAGCAGCCTCATTGGTGTTCAGAAGGAGTGACCCCACTTACTCCAAGCTTCTCGCAAGAAGGGCCATCAGTGTATGTTATATTTTCTTATTAAATTTAATATTTTGGAAAAATGAAATGTACTAAAGTTGAGCTTTATTTTGTTTGGTTTGGCAGGTGTTTGAGTTTGCTGATAAGTACAGAGGTGCGTACAGTAATGGGCTAAAGCAATATGTGTGCCCATTCTACTGCGATTATTCTGGGTACCAGGTATGATTTTTAGTTCTTGAAATTTTGCCCTTTTCATTTCTTTTTGGGTTTAAGATTTAATTTTTGTGGGTATTTTAATTGATTGAAGGATGAGCTATTGTGGGCTGCTGCTTGGTTGCACAAAGCTACAAGGAACCCCACATATTTCAGCTACATTCAAGCAAATGGACAGACACTTGGAGCTGATGAATCTGATAATACATTTGGATGGGACAATAAGCATGTTGGAGCTAGAATTCTTCTGTCCAAGGTCATACAACAATTAGTTATATTATCATACATTTGTATGTGCAATTTTTTTAAACAATTTTTAATAATATCTACTTGTTGATTTTCAGGCATTTCTGGTCCAAAATGTTCAGCCACTCCATGACTACAAAAGCCATGCAGATAATTTCATTTGTTCTCTAATTCCAGGGTCCCCATCTTCCTCTGCTCAATATACGCCAGGTTTATAATTTTCTTAAGAAAAAAAAGCCCACTTCTTAAATATTGAATTATGTTTTAGTACTGTTTTATTAATTGAAATTGTACTAATGTCAGGAGGACTTTTGTTCAAAATGAGTGACAGTAACATGCAATATGTTACATCCACTTCTTTCCTACTGCTAACCTATGCCAAATATTTGACCACTTCCCACAAAGTTGTGAACTGTGGTGGAGCCGTTATCACACCAAAGAAGCTCAGAACCTTAGCCAAGAGACAGGTACTGAGTTTAATTTGTCGAAAAAAAAAACAAACTTTATTTTGCTAAGGTTTCTAATCAATTTATAATTTTGGTCAGGTGGACTACTTGCTAGGCGACAATCCCTTAAAAATGTCGTTCATGGTTGGCTATGGTCCAAGGTATCCCTTGAGAATCCACCACAGGGGATCCTCTCTTCCTTCCGTAAGCGCACATCCCTCGAAGATCCAGTGCTCCGCGGGCTTCAGCGTCATGAACTCTCAGTCGCCTAATCCCAATGTATTGATTGGGGCGGTGGTGGGCGGTCCGGATCAAAACGATCGATTCCCAGACGAGCGCTCTGATTACGAGCAGTCGGAACCGGCCACTTATGTTAACGCACCCCTGGTTGGAGCCTTGGCGTACCTAGCACATTCATTTGGCCAACTCTGAGATTATTTCAACAAGAATCTCATGTCATTAGTCTTTATTATCTTCTTTTTTTTTCCTAATGGGGCCAAATTTAATATATTAGGAGATTTGGCTGCCCTTTTATGTCCTTTTCGTTACTACTATTTTTAATTCGGTACTAGTTTGAAATTAAATAGTGGCTCAACTGTAATGGTTTGAAGTCAAGTGTACACTTTATTAGTAAGTTTAATGCTATCAATTTGGAGTATTAAAATTGTATGAAATGAACGCAAATTCCGTGCCAGAAACGGCGTGATTGGCTGATGGGCACTATGGGATTTGCATTGGCTATTGTGTATTGAGCTGATTTTGGGTATGTTTCTTGCTTTTTGGGACTAGTAATGTGTCCTCTACTGATTCAACTTTACTCGTTTTTTTGGTTATAATTTATACACCACTTGATTCATGAGAATCTCCAAGTACTCCAAGTCCAAGAGATCAGATAAGCAAAGATCAGGTGACTAATTTTTAGGCACAATATTTACATTTACGCTTAATCTAATGATATGAATCTTAGCTACTAGAATATTATAGTACACACTTGAAACACTAACATAGATATTTTATATTGTTATATTTCTTAAACATTCTGTAACATCTCCGTCATTATTCAAACTTCAAAGAAATATATCTATTAGTATTGTTTTAAGTTCTTAAAGGTGTTAGCGTAATTATTCAAAATAGTTTTTTAAACATTATGTATCTCAGTACTTAATACGAACTCCAAAGGAATATATCTATAATATGGTTTTAAGCTTTAAAGGGGGTTAGGGCATTTATTCAAATAGTAAATAAAGCTAATGTAGAGGTAGACTAAACTTAAGAGGGCGTGCAGACATGTAAGTAAATCACCTCTATAACATTAAATCACAGGTGTCTTTTTCTCAACTTTAATTCAAAGTTATTGTGTTTATAGCACAGATTACTCCACGATTTACTACAACTGCTTCACTTTTTTTTCTTTCTTCTTCATAGAAAGTATTTGACAAAGTCATCATTCTGCGAATCTTTTGAGACAAAATTGTCAATATCCTTTTGACTGAAAATTCTTAAAGTTGAACCTAACATCATACATTTGGAGCGAAGTCTATGAAAATTTGCAATGACTAAGAGACCTAAACGACTGAAACACCAAAAGATTATTGTCTAATCTCTAGGAGGAACGCAACCATATGAGATCAATAGGCTACTTTGAAAAAGAAAAAGAAGAAAAAAGGTCAATTGGTTATAATAAAACTTGCTCTCTGTGGGCACGTTAGATATTATACAACAATTTATAATATCGTTAACAATCTAAATTTTGACATAGTTATAGAAATTATTCTTACTGTTGGAATAATTACAGAAATACTTTCGAACTCTTTTAAAAATAATGCTTATAGAGATGTTCTAAATGTTAACATAATCACAGACAAACTCTTGCGGTTTGGAGAACAGTACAGATCCTTATATTTTTACATAGTAACAAAGGATAAGAGCACTCTGCCCCACCCCTCACTTAATGTTCGTTTTTGACAATTTACCCACTCTAATTTAAAAATAAACACTAACAATTGAAGATCTGTAGCACTTTGCCTCTAAGTAAATTCTCACATAGCTTAAAGGTATTTTGGCCTTTAGGGGCAAATTGTGCATACTCATATCATGTCAGTCAAAGTGTTAATTTCTATCATTCTTTTATGAGAGAAACGTGTTGTTTTTTAATAAGTTTTAAATTCTTATATATTGAAATAATCATTATATGTGCTGATAATTACAAACTAAACAACAACTAGCTGGTAATGGAGACATAAAAAGAACAACTTAAAAATAATTTGATATTAATTTCCTAGTATTCACTATGCCAATTTCTTTTTCTGATGTTTGTACAAGTAATTAATTTTACGATCAAATTTATAAACAGAACATTGGACACTGTTCGCACCTTAGTGGAGCAATGAGCCCGAGGAACGAGACAATAAGGAACAATTTTTTAACCGTTAGATAGTGGGTCCTACTTTTTGACCGTTGAACTCGCGGCAAACTACATTGGCGCGGAACATTATTGACTACCGGGAAAAATACACATTGAACAGTCACGTGATATGGCGCGAGATTACTGCAGAGGCACGTGGTCAAAAAGCTGCACCTCTGCTACAGTCAGTAAAATGCAGAGCTTGAGCTGAGTATAGGGCTAGACTTTAGACCAGGACACGTAAGCGGGCCTTGAACTCTTGGGCCAAGTCGTAATATGGATCCCCTATGGACCGTAGAACAGTAAAGGTTTCTTATAATGGGCCGAAAACCCACTCCCAACATAATCCGGTCTTTTGTATTTCAATGTAGAAGGCAGAACCGATAGTTTTACTATTTAATATTTATGCATGCAACTTAGTTACTATAATTCTCACTAAATCATGCCTCTATACGAATATATAAAGGAAACAATGTTTAAACAACAAACCTTAATTTTCAAATTTAATTCCACTATGACCTCCTATTAACAATTTCTCAGTTTAATCCTATAATTTAAATTAGATGAAATTAATTATACCGTTTTTATTTAAATTAGATGAAATTAATTATACCGTTTTTTAAAAAGAAATGATTTAATTTCTCTATAATTCATATTTTTTCAATGAAATTATTTTTATTTCATTCTATTCCAATTGCATTGATTCACTCTCTCATTAATGCAAACTCTTTTCCATCTAGGCATTTTTTCTTGCATTTTTTTTTTCTTCATACTTGAATATAAACATATGGTACTTTAATATAAAAAAAATTATGTTCGTAAAACTCTAAATGCCCCAGTTTCTAGTGTACATGTAAAGGAAATCGAAACTTTTACCAAATGGTAGACTTTTTTCCATACAGCCAGTAGACTAATACACAAAGTGATTACCGACTAGGGCGATAAATAGAATGCTTTTACCCTTTGATTATTACCTATTACATAAATCTAACAATGACACATAAAATAATACGCCATTTTAGTATCTCAGATTCAATTCTTTATGACAAATCTTGCACCTATCTATGTGCTAAGTGGTACAAAGAATGATACACCATTGTGAGAGCGGGACAAAAGATTCAATTCAAGTGTCAAACCGTGTGTAAATTTGTAGCAGTACACAACTCGTGGTGGAATAAGCAGGTAAATAAAGAAATAATAATTTAAAGAAATAATAATTTAAATCTTCACCTTGTAAATGTGCCATAATAACATAAAGGCCAAAGACAAAATATAAAAGTTAGACCAGCAAAAGATAACTATACAATAACATAATCCAGGGTACTTAAGACAATCAAGCAATCCCAGTGGAAGACCTACATACGTGATACCATTTAATACTCGCAGTTATCCGGTTCAGCCACAAAATAAAGAAAAAGAACGCATTCTACAACTCACTATGTATATAAACTTATTTTTACTTGGATCAGTAGCACGAGAAGTTCCAACTGCATTCTTCTAAGTTGAACCATCAACAGCCAAAGGGACAGATTTGGCCTGAAACAGGTCGAACAACAGTTAGTATCACGAATGCCAAATAAGCATTAGATACAAATTTAGGAGTATATAAAGTTTAGATTCTAGAAGAAGTCTCAATTCAATAATAGTGTATTAGTCATGCCGAAAATAGGTTATAGGTTCGAGTCTCATCTCTACCCAGTAATCAAATATCTATCATGTCGTCAAGTCATGCTATACAAAATGTAATACAACTCTATCTTGTTAAACTTTTTAAATGAGGCGAAATAATAACTATACTTAGGTGCTAGATTCACTATGATTCTTCATACTTGACATGTCGTGTCTGTGTTTAACACAGCCATTCTTTATGCCTTCTATGACTCAATAAGGCAAAGAGGCTTTAGACAACTCACCAAGTCTCGGAATTTGAGAATGTAGAACATCTCAAGATACCGACGAGTTTCACGTCGCTCTAGTTTCGAAACATATTTCCAGAAGCCATATACTCCCGATAAAGTCATGAGCCTCTCAGAGTATATCCCCCATGTATACCTATAAAATGGATTTCACAAAAATCATAAACTATAAGTCAGATTATGCAACAAAATAAATTCAAAGAATTGAATCCTTTCATTGCAATGTCCAAACCTTTCATGGATTCTACGCAGAGAAGCTTTGGATATATTTGTCCAATAGTTTGGATCTTCATTGCATTTTTGGAAGAAATCTGCCAAGATGGCACCGGCCTTATCTGGATGGTATGGATCGATATGGAACCCAGATACTCCGTCTTCAATAATTTCCAGTGGACCACCATGGCAAGTTGCAAATGTTGGAAGGCCACAGGTCATGGCCTCCACGACCGTAAGCCCAAAAGCTTCGTAAAATGCAGGCTAGGAAGTAAAAAGGCGACCATCACAAATATGGTGTTACATTTCAACCCCTCGGATCTGAATAATTACGGAGACAATAAATAACCCCCCCTCCCCCCCCATTTTTCATTTATTAAAGTTACAGGTGTTGTCTTTGTAATTATTTCAAACCTCCGAGAAAGTTTCTGTAGTTAGAGTAAACCTCAAGAGTTGACAGGAGGTATAGTTGCAGTTATTCCTTCAAAAACATTTGTATGGATGGAAAATAGACCATGATTCATAACATTTTACTTACCTGAACAAACACCCCTTTCTGGTCAGCAATGTAGCGGTAGAGTTCACCATTTCGTGCTCTATTCGTCTGTGCTTTTATCCATCGGAACTGGCCATCCAAATTGTATTGCTTAATAAGACCATGAATCTTCTCAATTTCTGATATTTCTTCTCTGTCACTTGATTGTTTTACATCATTGTAACCCGCAACAACGACAAGGTTAGCATATTCCCTCAACTTCGGATTTTTACCATACATCTCCACGAGTCCCGTGATGTTTTTTACCCGGTCAAGCCTTGCCATGGAGAAGATTATTGGCTTTGATGCATCTTTCAATATGCCACTGTGCCAAGTAGAATGAAAGAAAATAACATATACTGAAGATATAATCTTCTTAATTTTCGGTAAGCACTTTACGGAACGGAAATATGATCTGCGGTTTTTTACATTCACTTACATGTGCTCGTCATTCTGCTGGGGATCATATAGCAGCTTCTCAAGGGATTCATGAAGAGAAGTAAGTCGTTTTTCCTTCTCGGTGCATGGAAAGTAGATGCACTCGTCTGCTCCGGGAGACACTATGTTGAACTTGGGATCAAACACATCAATTCCATGGACAATGCGATATAAACCTGGCAGAGTAAAAGCTGAGTGACTCTCATACTGACCAACTGTATTTCTCCTGAAAACAAAATGATAGGTAGTGTCACATAAGAGATGTTTAACTATTGTCGTTAAATTGTAATCTTAAAGGCTTCTGTTAAAAGACAGATAAATATGATGAGGTAACCGTCTATAGACATGCCATAGTTTCCAAAAAGTCAAAAGTCAATAAAGGAAACTTGTGTTACTTACGTCCCGGCAATTTCTTGGTAAGTACTTGTGATTATAAAATCAGAATTATTCATAGCCAGTATATCAGCGGTGAACTGACATGAGAAGTGGTACTTGTCCTCGTATTTCTTCCAGTAGATATCAGAATCTGGGTATTTTGTTTTCTCCAAGGCATGTGCAATGGTACACTGAGGAAAAGAGAAAAGGTTTGCTTCAGTAAATAACTTCATAAAGAAACATTTGTAAATGAGCATTATTCTTCACCTGAGTGACTCCCATCTTATGAGATAACAGAGAGGCAACCAAGTTTCCATCACTGTAGTTGCCAATAATTAGATTTGGCACACCCTGCAACTCGGCAGCAATTTCATTTGCTGAATCCTGATCAGAAAACATAGAATCCAGTTGGGTTACACATAATGACATTTACATTCAATTCAATGATCAATGTGCTTGTTCAAGCCTTTCACCACCATCACAGTCAAAGACATACTCTACACGGAGTCTATTAAAGTTGTGGCCCTTCATATGTTCATACTTATAGAAGGAATTGATTTAGTGAGCCCAACGATGATCTCACTATCCAGATATTTTAGACTCGAGAGACAAACCACCACCGTTCTTTAAAATAGCAAGTAGCATGCAACAGAACTTTGGTGTCAGTTTGAATTACTATCTTTATTCTTTGGTCTCAATCAAATATACATTCATATGATCCAAAAAATCTAAATCATGGGTGACAAGACATGAACTTTTGTTTCATACCGTAGACTCCGAAATTTGTTTTTATAAATCATACTGGAGTTCCATAGCTTTGGATTCAGCACTGACGAGAAAATGCTATATATATTTCTATCAATGAGAACAGAGAGGAACATAATCTATACATGGATTGTTGGCTTGCTTCATGAACATATATAAATCAGCAATTTAGTTCACATATGGTAAGCATTTTAAATAGTAACTGAGGTCATTGCAAATGGGTTAAATGGAACCATCATAATCTGTTTTATGCGAGTAATATCTTTATAAAGATCCAATAAGTCACACATGGCAATATTATCTATAGATTAAGTAACACCCAAAAATGATCCACACGTGCTCAGACAAAGCAATTTAAGTTAAGGATTATAAACCTTTGTCAACAAAACTTCGACCTTTTCCAGAATTTAATTTATTTCAAATTTTGTAATTATTCAGTATTACCTCTGCAAACTTCTCCAGATAAGGCCAGACATCAAATCTCGAGATCCACTGGCGAAGAACCCCCTGCTCTGTTCTAAAAGGTACACGAAGAATATGAGAATACTCACATCCACTAACTCTTTCTAGACGCTGGTTGCAAGAGGTGCCTTTCGCGTCAGGTATTAATCGAGTCACCTGGAGAATCACATTTAGATAACCAAGTTTGAACTTCCAGGATAAAGTAAAACCAATCAAGTAAATTGAGCATACAATTAGAATTCGGGGAGTGATGTCCAGCCCTTGCTGCTTTATTTTTAGGATCATCTCTCTCTCCAAGGCACGTACTTGATCTAATATGTACACGATCTGCATAAAAAACAAAAGAATGAATCTCCAAAATTCATACACATGCTTAGAGAATCTTTAGGCATTTTTTGCAAACTACAATATACCAGTACTTTGAATACATATACTTAATAAAGAATGTTAAGAAATAATTTACCTGACCGCCAGTGTCAGGCAAGCCCAGTACATTTGCTTGGCCAAAATATCCATGAATTGACAAAATGACAACATTAAAAACCATAGGTAGTCTTCCAAGAAAGGTTTCTAGAGTGGAAGGATCAGGAGCTTGAAGTATGTCAGAGAGGAGATGCATTGTCTCCAAAACCCGTGCAGCTGTATCGCCCCAACCTCTCTCAAATCCCAGTTCTTGCAGTCTGCATGGCATAATAATGTATTAAAAAGACATAAAGCTAAATTCTCTGTGCAATAAAGTTTCCAAGTAAGAAAATATAAGCAAAATTTTACTTGTACTCAAACTCAGAATAAGGAGTGTCCAGTGGTAGTTTAGAAATGTAATCCTCAGCCTTAGCCAATGCAGACTCGAGCCTGGCTATGCGCTGTATACGATCATTTACCATCAACACCTATACCAACAAAAATATTGAAATAGTTTTATCTTAATGGTTTTATCCAACTGTGATGCTCTACCAGAGTCCATAGAACTGCAGGGAGACAGTGGAATATGTGTCTGTCTCATGCACTACTTGTTTCTACATTTGACAGTAAAATAAACCACAATTGCTTTCATTCGAGAGAAACGGACTATCTGTCCAATTAATGGTAGCACTTACATGCCCTTTATGTCTGTGAACTCTAAGAAAATCAAGCAACGGCTCCAACGATTCTTTGTTGCGGAACATGATTGAAGAGAGATGACGATTGAGAAATTGGACCCCATTGCCAATAGATGATGATCGGGTTGGGCGAGGAAATGTTGCATTGAATGGCTCGAAATCCAGTTCAAGAACATAGGGGTCCTCATGCCTAGCGTGGATCGCAAATAGAAAACTTTAGGAAAAAATTACAGACTTCATGTCAAAAAATTATTGATATGAAGAAGTCAGAGATGTCACTTACTGCCCATCCACCAATTCTTCTTTGAAACGCAGATATTCAGAAACTGACAACTGCTCGACGTTTAGTTCATATACATTGACACGAACGTATTCCCAAACACCTGGCCTTGGCCGGACAGCTATAGCAACGAATGGCGGTAAAACTATCGCTTCCTGTCAACAATATAAAGCATATTGTAGCAGGGAAAACTGCAAACATATTACTAAAACAAAAAATCAAATACACCGCATCTAATGTACAATTCCAAAATATTTAATACTATTCTCCAAATAATCCATTAACACTTCAGTAAACACAACAAGATGGATTTTCCTCATACAAATACAATAACAACTAAAACAATTCCACCGAGCCCCGGACCAATTGACGTTACACGATAACATAAGCAATCCTAACATGGTGTAAAAGCTACAATATCTATATCACATCCCAACAAACAAAGAAGCTTTCCTCTGGCTTGAGCAATCCACTACTTCGAAGCCACCCAAACAGAACGAACGCAGAGTTATAACAGGGAAGAAGATTAACCTGAGCAGACTTAAGGACTTCACTAAAGGGCCCATCGCTGAGCTTTTGCCTAGCGATATCATCGCCGACGATGTTCTCAAGCTCATCAATCAGATTATGAGGCTGCAATATGCACTTCCCCTGTGCCACATATCTTCAAACATGTACATGTACACATCCAGATAAGATCGAATTAATTCCTTTTAAACAAAAAAAATAACATAATCAAATCAATCTCCTAATTTTGAAACTACAAACACGTGATCTAAAACTCTTTAACCGATCAAAACTCAGAGAAACTTGTATCAATTAATCACACACTGAACAGAAGCTCACAATCTTAATTTTAAAATTGTAAAACACAATCTCAGTGCGAAAATTGAAGAACAGATATTTACCGAGAAAGAAGAGAGACGAGTTCATTCCGATGAGCTGAGAGAGTATCTTCGACTCTCTCTCTCATGCTGGGTAGTTTCACCAGTTTCTGAGTCGTCGCCATATTTTGAGAATTTTGATTTTTTGACTCTGTAACAAATTTTGCCGTGATTTTAGAAAATGAATATTCAGTATAGTAAGTACTATATGCTTCTATTGCTACTACTAGTAAGTTCCAACGGAATTTATAAGATAGGACCTAATTCACACGTACACACAGAGAGAGAAAAGGTGGCGGTTTGCTCGATTTATATTAGTTTCATTTTTGCTCAGATTTCATTTTTGGGTATAAATAATAAAGTAGTAAATTTTAAAAAGTTTAAGTTTACTGAGTAGATTCAGTTAACAGATAACGCGGGATTAAACTGAAAGGACCCGGCTCTTTTCCCGTTCTACACTTGTCCCCGAAAAAGTTTATATATCATCAATAATTGTTGGAATAAAACAATTTATATTGATCGTGTCTATAAGTTTAAGCTATTAGATGACATACTTGAGTTTAAATTATGGCGTTTCTAATTTAAGTATTTGTCATGTGTTAGCATAACAAAAAATTAGAGACACGCATGTACATGTGTCTGGACGAAAATATATCACCTCCGTATATCTTATTCAGTTTCATCATTTGCATTAAAGATTTAAGTTTGTATCATGTTCTCAGAAGTTCTAGCTTAAACTTGAGGTTGATGAATGAGTTAGCCAAATTCCTAAATAACTGCAAATTTTCAAGGTAATTCAAGGTCAAGTCCGTTTTGTTTAGTTCAGATCCATCTTAAGTGAACTAAACTTCCCATACGCATCAATCAACATCATGCACGTGTAATCTTTCTGGAATACATTTATCTAGTTTCTATTTTTGCACTGAAATTCCTGATTTGGTGTGTTAAGTGTTCAATGAAAACAGGCGGGCATTTTCGGGTTCGACAACATTAAATTCCAAATGGACAAATGAAATTTGTATAATTGAGTGTATAATTTTGAGTTGAATTTGAAGCCGTACGTGTCACCATAAACTTTACCATAAAGAATATTTAATACTCCCACGGGATAGATTGACAAAGGCCCATTGTATTCGTGGCTTGCGTAGCGTTGCGGTACCTTGGTTTGTGGTGTTGGATAAAAATTGGCGGTTTTCGAGGTTGCTAGTTTTCCGCGGATCTAGTTTCCAATTGGAACAAAAAGTAGTTCACGTCTCTGCTTTTATCCTTCTGACAAAAAATAAATAAGAAGTATTCCTTTCCCAATCTCAACAACTCATTTTTTGGTTACCATACACGGATACTTCAAAAATGTACTTAACACTATGTCAGATACACACACGCTCAATATGCATGAAATATGTATCAAACATGCCACTTGACGTGCCTATTTTTCTTTTTAATTTCGGGATACACGTATTAGACACACCATACGAGCGTATCCCATATACTTTGGGAGGAGTTTTTATAGTTTTCTAAAATATAAGATACAATCACTTTTTTTTTTTTACTTGTATAGGCAAGTACACCCATCAAGTCAAACAGATGGTTCACACCAAACACACGAACATAAAGTTCATATCAAGCAATCGTAAGAGTTCAGATAAGGTGGATCACTAGCTGCGAAGGGTTACCGCTTAAATCCACTAGCTGTAAAGTCGCTCTTATTTCAGTGTGATTATTAGATATGATCCATAAAGAAGAAGTTGTTCGATCTGCACATGGCCTTGTATGTCGCAAGATCGAATCACGTAAAAACTATTGTGTTGTGTGATGCTTACTCTGTATGCATCTTTTACTTTTGTGTCGTTTTAATGATTTGAATATTTGTTTAAAACTAAGTAAAACTAACAAAATAAAATTTTCATTTGGCATCAAGAGAATGTCACTAATGTTCTAGTTAAAAGATTCTAGTATTCGTTTGTGTACTTTAATTTGTACGTAGGGGATTGTCATATGTGGGTTTTTCTTTCATTCCGAAGTCTCACACTATTCTGCATAGAAACAAATTTATCACCTTCTACATAGGATCAACACTATAGAAACGGACCTTAATTAGAATAACTTTATCAGTTAATTTCTATGGGAGATGATATATACATAGCAAAATCCTTAATTACAGAGCAATTCTCTCTTGTTTACAATTATACCCCTGTTAAATTAGAAGTTAAATTTATTTCCTTTTCAATACCTATCAATAATTAGAGGAATCTTTAGAAACTTAATTAAAGCATTCCTCTTACCAATTAGTAGTAAAATGGAAATAGTATCTTTCTATCTATAAAATAAAAAATATTTCTCATACATAAATTACTTAATAAAAATCTAATTACATATATTAAACTCGTTACTCATTAAGAATTCGTACAAAGAATGACAAAATTTAATAGCATAACTTCAAAACTGTGTAGAATAATCATTAATAATAAAAATTAATGATAGAAAAAAATGTTCCACAATGGCTGCATATTTATTGCTCTACGTCTAATGCGAAATCTCACATGAAAATTAGATGTGCTCCTGATAAAAAAGTTGTAGACGTGTGAGTGCTTATTTAAAGTTCAAAGCTTGTATAAAATTTAAAGTTAAAACATGCATGGTTGAATTCAACGGGATTTTTTTAATTTTAGGACTATGCGCCTTATTTACGAACAACTTTAAGACAAATAGAATGTTTACTCAGAAAATGCGATTTTTGTCATTCACACTTAAACTCCCTACCTCTACTGAATGCATTTAATTTCCTTCCTAACGGTTATAATTTAATACAACATCATGTATACTGTTTACACACAATAATAAAATTAAACTTATTTAATTTCCAATGTGTTTCAGACGGAAAAAATTGCTGAAATTTTCGAGTGGAAAAAACTGACCTAGATCCAAAATTTTGAAGAAAAAAATGTCAAAACTAAAGTAATTAATTATATTTATATGCAGTAACTTATTCACATGATTTACCATATTTATAAAAAGAAGATGATCTTTCAATCTCATTATCGGGAAAGAGAGTGTCTTGATTAAGTTTCAAATATGCTAATTATCAATCAGTATTTAAATCTAAAAAGAATATAGTTTGAACAATTAATTGAATGGATTAATTAGTAAACAAGAGAGAATTGCTCTGTAATTAGGGATTTTGCTCTGTATATATCATCTCCCAATTTCTATAGCTCATTACAAAGGAATATTATTATATATAAAGAGACAATAAAATGCATTTTTTGCAACAAATAAAACACTAGTATCGACCATCAAATTTGCAAAGAAGCATGGGCAATTGTAACCGAATAAAAGTTTGGTTATCGAAAATTTCAAAATTTGATAAGAAAGTGCTTTTTGGGCTATAAAAGGCATAATTTCGTTACCATTTTTTTTTTGCCTGTGGTAACTGAAATAAATTATTGTTACGAAAATGTGAACTTTTGTTATGAATAAGATTGGCTTCTTTACAAGCTATAAATCAGTTATAAATAGTATGTAACTCGTTACAACTAAAAAATTGTGAAAAAATCATAATTTGGATATTGGGTAGATCAAGATTGAGGGATACAAAAAATTTAGGATAATTTCCCAACAAATTATAGAGAAAGAAGAGTTACCACACAGTCAAGATTACACAAGTCTGTTTGAGGGTTACGGAAGAACAAGGTAAATCCTTTACGATTTCTGCAAATTTTCTTGTTTATCTGTTGAGTTGCTCTAACTTTTCCCAATTCATTCGCACGACTTTGATATTTCGATTGCATAAGAAGAACAAGTGAGAATTTTATTTGTGTTGTGGTTTTCCTTTTGAATTATGCATGGATTAGTCTTGTACGTACTTCTGTTTCTTATGAAAGATTGATTATATATGGGCTCGTTTGATTTTCAAAGTGGATACTAAATTCATCTGAGAAACTTCGGACAATGCAAGTTATTGGTTGAAGATGATAACGTGTGGTATTTTTATATCTCGATTGAAAAATGTTACTTACTAACTGATTTGCCTTCATTGATTAATCCCCTTGCATATCTCATGGAAGAGTTTAGCTAGTCTATTGTTACAGTCTCACCTCTATGAAGGAGCTTGCTATTCATGAAGTTGCTAATATAAGTTAATTGATTTGCCTTCATTGATTAATCCCCTTGCATATCTCATGGAAGAGTTTAGCTAGTCTATTGTTACAGTCTCACCTCTATGAAGAGCTTGCTATTCATGAAGTTGCTAATATAAGTTAATTGATTTCTCATATGTAATGCTTTTTTAACTAATTTGTTTGCACCATCAATCCTATGAAACCAAGTCTCCCCAACAAAACTCTAAACGCTGAAGCAAGTCATGCTGATATGCTTTCATATTCATCGTCTGTCCAATATAGTAATGAAACGCCCAATGGATCTCACGACTTGAATCCCGAAGAATCCCTTGTCGTTGTTGCTTACCCAAATTACCTCGATAACACACTACCCACTTGTGGTATTTAGTATGTTTATCTACCAAAATGTTATTGGTATGAACAAGATAATTGCAGTTTTTGTTTTGGAATAGTTCTTGTTTTGAATTTGCTAGATGTAATGAACATATTTATTCTTATATAACTTTCTATCATTCGCTTCACACTGTTAGTTTTGGTTTTCATGAATAAAAAATTACAAATAAAAATATATATTTATTTGCATTTGTTATTTGTCTGTAACAAAAGTATGCTTGTGAAATAGAAACTACTATAGCTAATATTTCTTGTCACAAATAAATATTGTAACATAAGTAATTTACGAAAATATAAGGTAACAAACATACTTTTAATCACGAAATGGTTTAACATATAGTGACGACATATTGGTAATGAATTTGTTTTTTAGCACAAAGTAATCGGCTTTTTAACGAAAACATTTGCTACAAATAGCATAGATTTGTAACACAATAAACCATACTATTCATAATGAGATGGTAATTTTCGTTGTCAAAACCTTTTGCGACGAGGTTTCCACAACAATTTTTTTTTACGATTCCTTACCATTAGGTATGGTAGCAAAAGGGCTCTTTTCATAACAAATTTCGTCATTACCAAAAACGCAATTTTCTTGTAGTATACATTCTTTCTAATAACTGTGTCCCCATTTCTGTAGTAAAGTTTAAAAGAAGTTGATGTAGACTTTCCCACCCGCACATTGTTAAGAATCAAAGATCCTTAATTTGTTCTAATTCGAGTTTAGAACGAACTCCTAGAATTGGAGATGAGAAAACAATAGAAATTTAACACTAAAACTTAATATTCATATTTCTTATCATTTTCAATACATTCAATTCTAATATATAAGTAAACTACATAACTTCTCCACTAACACCACTAATCACATAACACCCCACTAACACATAACTATTACAATCATATCCACTACTCATAAATATTATCTAATAATAATAATAATAATAATAATAATAATAATAATAATAATAATAATAATAATAATAATAATCTATCATATCATAAAAAATAGTTGGCCCGTATCAATCCATCCCCCTTGAGAAGGGTCTTGTCCTCAAGACCCAAAAGTGAAAGGACTTTGATGAAAATCCTCAGAATGAAAAGGCCCAATTTGCAAACTTCTCTTATGATTTTGAAATTCAGCACATGTCTTGTTGCAACAAACCAACGGAAATAATTAGCAACATGTTCCCCATCTTCATTATCCTTTGAAATCTTCCGCTTCCTTTTCCTCTGTCTTTCGGGAATTTAGTTGATTTCATGTTCAAGATGTACAACTTGATACAAATCCACGTGGTTAACTCGATCAAATTCTTCTTTGAATCTGTAATTTCAGAATGATGTTGTTTGAGATATTCTGCAACTTGAGAATCCTCAACGTTTCGTGAAATTTGTAACGATATTGTAAAAATGTTTGAGGATTCAAACGTTTCTGAATCGTCAACACAAGTCGGAATTTGGTTGGATTTTGGGGTGGTTGATGGTGGTTGAATAATGGGCGAGGGTGAGGGGACTGTAGGAGTGTGGTTGTTTATATTATTTTGGGGTGGGATTGTAACTTGGGAGACTTTGGGTAAAGATTGTAGTATAGAAGAATTACCGGACTTTGGGATTTGGGTGATTTCTATTGAGCCAAACATAGCTTCATTTCTGTTAGCATGGCCATCATGTTGTTGAAGTGTTTTTGATTTTCTTCATTGAAAGCGCGCACTTCTTGTAAATGTTTTCGATTTTCTTCCTTAAAAGCGCGCATATCTTGTAAAAGCTTTGTCAATTCATATTTAACCGATGAAAGAGAATTTTCCATGATCGGAACATCCATAGTTGTTCGAATTTGTGAACTTGGAGGCATGAGAGTTCTCTCAATGAAAGCACCAATGTTAAGGATCAAAGATCCTTAATTTGTTCTAATTCGAGTTTAGAACGAACTCCTAGAATTGGAGATGAGAAAACAATAGAAATTTAACACTAAAACTTAATATTCATATTTCTTATCATTTTCAATACATTCAATTCTAATATATAAGTAAACTACATAACTTCTCCACTAACACCACTAATCACATAACACCCCACTAACACATAACTATTACAATCATATCCACTACTCATAAATATTATCTAATAATAATAATAATAATAATAATAATAATAATAATAATAATAATAATAATAATAATAATAATAATATATCATATCATAAAAAATAGTTGGCCCGTATCACACATACTATGCGAAAGAAGTTTAATACAACTGGATTGGAGTTTCGGAATTTGGACATATATATTGTAGGACTCTAAGCTGATATCCGTTTGGCACCTGACCGATTTCAACTAGTTTACAATTATTTTTCCTAACCTTTTTTTTTTTAAAATCTTTTTGATGAACTTCAAGTAAATATCGAGCTTTCTTGATAATTAAGAGATTAAAATATACGTCAGGACTATAATATATATTACTAATTGCAAATACAAATTAATACAAATGCAAATGTGCGTGCATCCCACAATCCATTGTAATTCGGTTAACATAATTGTTGAACCCCAGTGCCGTAGCTAATGTGTAAATTTGTCATTCATTACATAAAGGTATTCTTAAACTTTTGTCCTATTTTAAATTACATAAACATAGTACTTTTATTATGTTTAATGAGATAAAAATGTAGTAAAACTAAATTATTAATGTAAAAATACAATTAACACAATTTGTAATAAAATATAAATATCATGGCTATATACATATGTATATATGTCTACACATATCGATATATATATATGAAACTAGGCATAATAAGCCCGGGGGTTGCATACTACAAAAATAAAATCAACATTATATTCTACGTCTGGAATATATGAATAAAAGAACAGATGCGGTAGTGTCATATGCATAACCTAATAAGAAGAATTATAAGTCAACGTGTGCATTATATATCTTTGCTAAATTAGAGGACAAGATTTGAAAATTTTATGGAATAAACCACGATGACTAAAAATGGTAATTTAAATAGCGGTCTAAAAGAACCTGTAAAGAATCGTTGCATTTAACAACAATCGCTAACTAATCGATGTACTAGAAAAAACAAAGAACTTGGACCATCCGAGATGGAACATTGAGAATCAAAACTAGATATAAAAACATCATTGATGGCCAAAAACTACACATTCACAATCTCAATAACCATAACGGTTAGGACAGCATCTCAACCTTCTTATCAAAACAAAAATTGTCTTAAAAGGCCAATTATATGGCTAATCCAGCTGGAGCTCACGTGATCATCGGGACATGGCTACTGCTAGCCTTAACCTGTATGTTGGCGATTAATGGGGTCGAATGCCGCCGCCCCGTTCGTCCCCGCGGCCGTGGTCTAGCTGGAGAGACAGTTTTTGACATTACGAAGTTTGAGGCAATTGCCGACGGCGAAAAAGATAATGCAATTGTAAGAATAAAAAATGAAGCACTCAAGAAACTTATCTAATCATTTTTGTGACATGTGTGTATATATATAGATATATCCGTGTTTTTGCATGAAGATGCGGATTTTTGCATGTACATATTTACTTGTCAATCATTTTGGAGCTAATGACAAATAATCCTTTGAGTCGAATGAGTAAGCTATCCAGATATGGAAAAAAAAAAAAATGACGACCATGTAATTTTTAAAATGTTGTTCACTATCTTATTATTTAGTTTTTCAGGCATCAATTATTTGTAATGATCGAATAACTTTAGTTTTTATAATATTCATGTTTATGGAATTCAAGAATTAAATTTAGAATTTACGTTCATTCTTGTAATTGTCAGTGCAAAATCAAAAGATAATTTTGTTAGAGAATCTTAACATAGGATTCATTTTTGTAATGTTTATTCTTAGTCTTGTAAATTACTAAATCAAATATATGTTTACATATAAGTAGAAATTGTGTTTCTAACGTCAAATCCACCGTCAAGATTTTTGGCCGCTGGACTAGACTTAAAGCCAAAAACCCGTCATTTTTCTGGTGGAAAGAACGAGTTAATTTATGTATTAAATCAAGATCTGTTGTTCTATATATTGCTGCCGGTTAACTTTACATTATTTCCAATGACAGTCGATTATTAAGGCTTGGAGGGCAGCATGCGACGCAACTGAGCCCGCAAAGGTCGTGATTCCCCCTGGAGACTTTAGGGCAGCTGAAATTGTGTTCCGAGGACCATGCGCTGGTGGAAAGCCGATTGGCGTTGAAATCCAGGGCAATCTATTGGCAGTTGAGGACGTGAGCGCTTATTCTGGTAAAGCTTGGCTCAGTTTCGAAAAAGTTAACAATCTTGTTGTTAATGGCGGAGGCACCATCGATGCCAAAGGAGCGTCCCAATGGCAGTATGCAGGTGGAGACGTACCTCTTGCAGCCGTAAGTTAATTTGCCTTTTGAACAAAACAAACAAATTATCGTTTTATGTAATAATTATGAAAAATGTATTTCTATGATTGATTTGTTTACTAATGTTTGAATAAATTCTTGCAGTCTCTTCAGTTCCAAACCGTGGGATATGGCAACATGCACGATCTCAAGTTCTTGAATAGCATGGGATTCCACATTAGGGTGACAGATAGTAACGACATAGCCGTGTGGAACCTTAACATTTCTGCCCCTGGAGATAGTCCAAACACCGATGGTATTCATGCCAGTAGTAATGTTAATCTAAACATTACGGACACTGTTATTGGAACCGGTGACGATTGTGTATCAATCGGTCATGGCAACCAAAATGTTCTTGTTTCCGGAGTTACATGTGGTCCTGGACATGGCCTCAGGTATATACGAGCTTTCACAAAATTAATAATTATCTCCCCTCGATATTATACTATTGATAATTTTTACTTTTAGTTGTCGAGTCGGAGCAAACTCTTATCGGAGGATTTAACACTTTTGTTGTTGTTGTTGTTTTAATCGATTTCTCGTTTTTGCTAGCGTTGGGAGTTTGGGAAAGCGCCCGGATGAGACCGATCTGAAAGGAGTCATGATCCGCAATTGTACCATTAAAGGGACAACAAATGGTGCAAGAATCAAAACTTACCACAACTCGCCCGAACTCGAAGCTAGCGGCATTGTTTTTGACGATATTGTGATGGATCAAGTTAAAAATCCCATCATCATCGATCAACATTACAGCTCCAAGAAAGTACCCCAGGTGAAAAGCATATCATACTTATTTAACTGTTTAAAAACCTCTAGTGTTTTTAATAAATCAAGTCTAAAAAGTTTAAAAAGTATTTATTGTTATAATATCCTCCTATAATAAGGCTACGCCAATTAACAAAAATGTCCCAATATTACAAAACAAGTTATAGGATTTTCAAATACAATTAGTAGCTCATGTAAGTTATTTTATAAGTTACAAAAAAAGAAAACGACCTAAATATATTTTACTGTCGATCACATGGTTTATTACTTCATTTTCGTCATCGAAAAGAAAAAAATGTGTATTATACATTTCTCTATATTATGATACCTCAACAAGGCATAAATCTATATATATCTAAGCAAATTCTTTTTCTCGCTTACCTCTAGCAAATTCCTACAAATTCTTAGATACAAACATAAATCTCTATATATCTAACTTAGTTTTTTTTTTTTTTTTTTTGGATTAATTGCAGGAATCGAAAGTGAAGCTAAGTGATATCCACTTCAAAAACATAAGGGGAACTTCAGTTTCACCAGTTTCAATTGTTCTCAACTGCAGTACCATATATCCTTGCGTAGGTGTTGAATTAACAAACATTGAGTTGGACCCATTTGGATCCATCGGCCCTCTAACATCCGTTTGTTCCAACGCGAAAACCCTAATCACAAATGTGCTAGACCTCGGAGATCTTGCAACTTGTATATAAAATCATTTTATTGTAAGAAATTTAATTAGCAGTGATGGAAAACAAAAGGAGACGAGGGAAATAAATATAGGTGGGAAATGAATAGATGATATTCACTATTGTTTTACATTTTTGTTAATTCATGCGATTTTCTCTGTGCTACCCTTTTTTTTATTTGATATAGCTAAGGGGCAGCAATAGGGTGAGTCTTAAACAATGTGCAAGTAAATGAAACTGTAGTGCATATTAAATTTAAGATTTCTTGAAAGTTTTGTGTTTCATATACATATATATTATAATAATTGAGTTTCACCAACGACAACTGAAATCATTATTTGCCGATAAATATGGTTATAAATGAAAATATATATAAGCTTGCCCAAGCAAAAAATATGGCCGTTAGTTATCTTATCCATACTATTGTATAAAGGAAGTGGTATTGGATACATTGATGCACCATTAATTTTTAATTTTAACTTTATGATTTAACTTAGGCCATAATATCAAATAGTTAATTTTCATATTTAACCTTAAAATTTAAATTACACCATCATAACTACATTATTTACCCCATTTCAAATTTTTTGTATCAGTACTTCTCATCTGTCTCATATTTGTTCTAGTTAGACTTTATATATGGAATCCATGTTTATATGGCAGGATCCTTTTGTAATCCTATATTATCAAGAATTTTAGACCTTACAAAAAGGAAAATATTTAGTTTACATGTACGCTCGACACTTTTCAATTCAAGATTCTCATCAATTTAGGATGTGTTCAACATAATAGTATTATTACACTATAAACCATAAAAATTAGAAGAACAATTTCACGTTTTTCATATGTAGTTTTAGAAATTTCTACTAATTTATTTGCTATTGATGTGTGTGTGCAAAAAATTATTTGAATAACCGATTCATGGTAATAATATAATAATCAACATATTTCATGGAATGTATTAAATCAATTTATCGACCTGTAAAACAATCTTTACTAAAATAGAAACTTAGATGTACGAGAGTAACACCACGTAGACTATTTTTCTTATAATTATGTATAAGCATGCACCGCAATTTATTCTCTATATATTAACGAATGAATAGGAGCTTTAATTTATTTGTATCGCTAAAAAATAGAGAGTCCGTGTATTAAATAATCACTTGGGAGGAATTTAGTAGTCAAGAAAGAATCAACAAAGAATTTTCGCAGGCGGGTTATGGGGTGGGTGGTGGGCAAGTTTGCGGATTTCAATTACAAAGATAACAATATTCATCATACAAACAACATGTATGACCTATTACATTTTTCAAAAACCAAAAAATAGCAAAAGATCACCTAAAAAGACAAAAGAAAGTTTAAATAACAGCGTAACCTAATAACACATCATCATAAAGCAACAAATTAACATTTTACCAATATAAACGAACGAAAACAGCAAGCTATGCTTGATTCAGAGTAAATTAAAAAAACCAACTATTCAACAACATAAACCAACAAATGACAATCTTAGTTTAAAACAACAAACTTAGTCCCAAAATAGCACATTAAAGTCCCAAAAACAGCAGTAAACATTAATTCACTTCAAGTATGAATTTCATTAAAGTTCCAAAACAACACTAAACTCAAACCTTCAGTATGTTATGCGAACTGGCTCATCGCGGTAATTGGTCCAACCCAGCTTGACTCGTGAATTTTGGGCATGGGCCGACCATTTGCGGGATAGGGTCAAATTTGCTCCAACAAGGCTTGAGAGTTGTTGCTATACAACAACTTTTAAATTGATTGAAAGAATCGACTCTGTCCACTCCTCAAGCCTTTGGGTGCCGTAATTTCAACAACACTCTACACAATTTTAGTTTTCCCTACCTATGAATACCCTCATAGCTTTTCATTTTCACCCCTCTAAACTATCCAACTCCAATAATCTCTATCATTTTATACTATTTCTCTTTTTTGATCAGGAAAATGAATTCATTAAAAGAAATGAGGTGCACATTGGATTGTGAGTACAAGGAATACTCTTCAATTATTATAGGATTACATTTCACTATATTTCATTTCTTTCAATATTTATATAATCATATCGAATTCACGAGCATTAAGCTCTTGCCGATTTTTTTTAATCAGTATATTCTTCCAAACCACCATTTACCACACCGACATCTCGATCTCATTTGAATACTGATATTGGTTCATATCCAAAAAATACAGTCATTCACAAAATAAAAGCACCGCGGGACAATCCGAGGAGAATTTAACTAGAGGAATGGGATGGTTGAATTACTCACAAATCATTTTGAAATTTCAGTTACAAAACCATCTTCCTCCTCCACAAGGTGTTCCAAATTTATCCTGAGGCGAGGGATTGGTTCTTACTTCTCACTCAATGTAATGCTAATGAAGTCAATAACATGTATACAAGGTTGTAACACTAGCACGTACATAAGAGCAAATAACATAACATGATAATACGGAAACATGCTCTAACTCACATATCTATTTCACAAGCAAGCCAATGGACCCAATGCTATTGGTCTACTAAACTAAATCTCAATCGTCGTCCATTTTTTTAAATATCAGTAGGGAACAAATCATCAAATTTACTTTGACAAAATCAGAAATTAAACACATAATAAACATGGATCATTTAACGGTTATTCAATCCGTAGAAAAGAAAACCCAGACTATGAATCACCGTAGAACACCTTTTAACCAAAGAAAAATCTCCCAAAAAAACAAAAAAGATCTTACCTTTAAATCAATTTCTATTTTTTTTCCAAGATCTTCTTAGACAACAAAGGAAAGTTTATCTTGTAAGTTTATGTGTGTGGTTAATGCGACTTGTTTAATTTCTGAAGTTAATAAAGTTTAAGACGTGATAAAGAAACAACTATTGGATAAAAGGCACTTTTACAAATCAATATCACTTTAGGTCATTGTTAATTAGATTTATGCGAGACTTATTTTAACTTAGTAACTTTTTCCTATTTATGAATTATATATATGATGTACCCGCAATTTTTCTATTAAACGTTAAGAAGTCCATACCATAAATTTTAAGTGCTACAACTTTAATTTTAAACCTTTCTATATTAGGAACTAATTGAAGATTCTAATATAATATAAAATATCTCCCTAAAAAGAAAAAGTGGTCTAAAACTAAAAGGAATCCGAATTTGAGAAAAGAAAAGGCTCAAGTTCGCTAGTAAATTGGAACACTGAGTCTAAAATTAGAACCGTCCAATTTGTTTTAATCCTGCGGATTGTATTCAAAATAATATTACCGTTGACACATTTGTATCTCAGCCTAAATGCCTCTTCATTTCAAATCATTCTTTCTTTTTTCCAACAAAAACATTACAGAGTAGGAGATTTTTAGACACAGAGAGAGAGAGAGAGAGAAAAAGAGAAGAAGGATTTGAAAATATTAGTGATCATCAACAAGTCTTTAGTGAAAAAAGAGAAGAATTTGATTCAAGAGCAACACAAAGGTACGATCTTTTTGTTTTTTGGAAGATTTTTCTTTGATTAAATGCTGTTTTGCAATGATTCATACGGAAATTTTTGTGGGTTTTCTTTCATATGAAATGAATAACAATCTTTGGTTGTTTTCTTGATAATTGCTAAATCTTTTCCTGTTTATGTTAATTTATATGTTTACTTCGGTTTGAATCTTCGAAGGGTTTTTAAATTCTGGTTTTGTTTACCACTCATGGTCTTTTTATTGAAGTAATATGATTGATCTGTGCCGTTTCTTTTGCCTTTTTCATGTTCAATTGTAATGATCTGATATCTTCTGTTTTTATTCTTGTTCACTCTTCTGCTGGAAAACTGATTGTTGCATAGTTGGTTTCAGAGTTACAAGATGTTTGTGTCTCGTTATTCATCTTAATTAGTTCTTTTAAAATATTTGATATGTTTAATTATACTAAAATGGTTCTTTGGATAATTTAGTTGGAGAAGGGAAGCAGAAGGAAGAAATGGGGCACAATCCGTTGTTGTTAATCGTGCAGACACCTGTCCTAGGAAAAAAGTGATTGACTTGGTTGAAAAGGATGATGCCGCAAAGGCTAAGAAGGTAGCAATCAAGCCAAAGAATGAATTTCTAACCTTCATTAGTCCTGCCGAAAAAGAACGATTGGTTAAGAAGCAGAACAAAGCTCTGACCGGCAGTCCTTACTTCACCAAGCAAGGCTCTTACATAGAAACATCCAACCTTGTACTGAATGCAACAGATGCGGATAATGAATTAGCAGCAGTGGAGTATGTTGAAGACATCTACAATTTCGGTAAACTCACAGGGGTTGCTGCTGATTAAGCCCCCCTCCCTTCCTTCAAGTTTTCCTTGCTTCTTTCTTTTTTGATTTTATATGTCTCATATTTGCTGATTGTTTCTTGTTCAGGGTTACAGCAAGGTTCATGACTACTTAGTTTCACAGCCGCAATGAGGGCGATTCTTGTCGACTGGTTAATCAAAGTGCAAAGAAAGTTTGAGCTAATGCCTGGAAGTTTTGTATCTTACTCTCGTTACATAGTGGATCGATTTCTTTCGTTGAAGAAGGTTCCAAGAAGGGAACTTCAGTCGATATGTGAAGATATGGGTACTAGAGGGTAGATGTTTCTCTATGTCTCTTGTTATTAATCAAGAATATGCATCTCCATGTACTCGTTAATCTGATCTGGTGTGCGTCATTTGATTATATTTAGGGGATGACTTCATAGCCGTATCAGAGAACAAGTGCTTGGGAAATTGTGACTTTTCACAAATGCCGTTGTATTATTCTCGTGCAAATTGGAATGGAAAGAAAACATTTCTTCACCATCACCTTCAGAGCTTTGGAGTCTTCTTATGATTTGCCTTCCATGCATAAAGGAAACGGAATATGCCATGATATCTATTAAAAATCCTGCCATAATCGGAGTATCGTACATATGAAAATAACTTAGTACAGATATTTTTGTTGCAATTCCTTAATACAATTTTTTTTTTTATATCTATACGCTCGCGGCTTGGTTTAATTGATTTATATAATGGAAAATAGGGATCTTTGATGATTTAAGAGGTGACTTACAATGGTTCTTAACAAATTAAGAATACTTTTTTTTAGGGAGAATTACACAAACTACTCCTAAACTATGGGCAAATTATACAAATCACCCCTCATCTTTGAGAAATTACACAAACTACCCCTATTTTATGTTTTGCATTACGATTACCCCCTCACGGAGTTAAAACTAACGGGAAAAAATGATGTCATCAAAAAAATTCTTTCAAATTCCAAAACTACCCTCAAATAACATATTCTTTAATTTCAGAAATTATACATATCCAACTCAAATTTTGAAAATAAAAAAAGATCTTTTTTTATAAATTTTACATATTAGTATATTGTTATTTTTATTATTGAAAATGGATTTTGGATTTTTGAAATGTTTTAAACGATTTAATTTCTATTTTCCAATTCTTTTACAGAAAAAAAAAAAAGAAAAAAGAAAACTAAATCGGGGAAGACGGTCTTCCCCGATTCAGCCTCGCCGGAAACCATTCATCGCGCGACCAGAGGTGGTGGGTTGATGCGACCCACCAGCTGCAATTTTGGCCAACGACCCATTCGTCGGTCGGCGGCCCAATTCCGGCCATACGCGAAAAGTCGCGCTGTGGCCGGAGCTTCGTCGCGACTAGGTTGTACCTCACCTGGTCGCGACGACAGCGCAGAAGAGTGGGAGGAGCATGGCTGATGGTAGCGGTGGCGGTGGCTGATACACTTGTGATCAGAAAATTCCTACTTCGAGTGAGGAAAAACTCCTTGAATTTGAGATGAGAAGATTCAGAAATTAATAAAAAGAAATACTTAATTCATTGATGTCAAATGTGGGCGAATTGGCCAAATATAAAGAGTTTACATCAACCACTTGTTCCACTAATTAAGCAACGGCTAATCTAGGAATTAGGAAACAGATTAACAACGGCTAATCTAGGAATTTAAGGAACAACTTAACTGAATTGAAATAATCAAATGATAACATAATTAAAAAAAATAAAATTAACATCAGAACTTCGATTGGGCCTTTTAAATATAATCGGAGGCCCAACTAGGAGGGCGAGTAGTGCGTCTGGGCCTTTGTATCTGATCTGGGCCCGTATCATTCCCCTCCCCTTGAGTTTCGGCCTGGTCCACCAGGCCCGTTAGGGTATTCGGTCGAACATTAGCTGGTGGTGCAGCTGGATCTGAGCCGTTGAAATCATTTTGGGAGATCAACGGTGCATGCAATTCCCATGTGGCGTCCTCAGCTGGCAGCCCCTTCCACTTGACCAAAACCTCATGAATCAGATCGCCATCCCTCCAAATCGCGCGTTTGTCCAAAATATGTTCGGGTTCCAGGCAGATTTCGCCGTCGTCGTTTGTTGTCGGAATTGCTGGAATGATGGTCGGAATCTCCCCATGGAAAGGTCGCAAAAGAGACACGTGAAAGACGGAATGGATGCGGGCAGCCTCGGGTAACTCCAAATCGCAGGCAACGTCTCCGATCCGACGGCGCACACGAAACGGTCCGAAGTAGCGGCGGCGTAGCTTGTTGTCCGGTCGTGTTTTGGCAGTCACTTGGCGGTAAGTTTTTAGTTTCACGAGCACATAATCTCCGATCTGAAATTGGAACTCCTGTCTGTGCTTGTTCGCTTGATTTTGCATTCGTTGTTATTTACGCATATTTTCCTTAAGTTGAGTTAAGATTTGTTCATGCGTAGTCAAAGTAGAATCCACCATAGCTGTCGTTGAGCGACCCTCTGTGTAAATTGGTATCGGATTTGGTTTTCTGCCGAATAAGGCTTGAGACGGTGCATCCCAATAGCTGAGTGTTGAGTAGAATTATACCAAAATTGTGCCAAGGGAAGAAAACGGGTCCATTTTTTGTGTTCGTCCGCTGCGAAACACCGCAAATAACACTCGAGGGTTCGGTTAACAACCTCACTTTGCCCGCCAGTCTGCGGATGATATGCACTGCTATACTTGAGCGTGGTACCTAGCTGTACAAAAAGTTCTCGCCAAAAATGGCTAAGGAAGAGAGGGTCTCGGTCCGAAACAATGGACTTAGGTAAACCAAAAAAATTGTAGACTTCATAAATGAAAATATTAGCTAAGTATGCCGCATTAAAACGTGCAGGGAGTGCAATGAATCTAGCAAACTTAGTGAGTCTATCAACTAAAACCCAGATAGTAGTTTTGCCATTAGAATTAGGGAGATGAGTTATGAAATCCATTGTTATATCTTCCCATGCATTTTGTGGTATTGGTAATGGATTTAACAAACCATAAGGTTTACCTGTATGATACTTAACCTATTGGCATATTGAACATTGTTTGATGTAGTCTTGCACTGTTTCTTTGATGCCAGGCCAAAAAACAATGGCGGTGAGTCTGGCCAAGGTGGATTTCACGCCCGAGTGTCCACCCGTGGGAGAAGTATGAAACTCATGAAGTAATTGAGTTCGAATTGAACCCACAACAGGTATAAAAATTCTATCTTTGAAATAGACAAGACCACATTTGATTGTGTATTCATCCTCCCCTGTTGCTGTTTTTAATTTGTCAATAAACTGTTTGCCTTCAGAGTGGTTCTGAAAAAATTCTTGCAGCTAATTCAACCATGGCGAGTGCAACATTGTTGTTCCATGAAACTCAGGTATTTCTTTTCGCGATAAGGCATCAGCTACCTTATTGTCCTTGTCCAGTTTATAATGTACTTCATAGTGGTACCCAATAAGTTTAGATATCCACTTTTGTTGTTCCGGGGTATGGATTGTCTGCGTCAATATGTGTTTAAGGCTCTGTTGGTCCGTATGAATTGTGAATTTTCTACCGAGCAAGTAATGTCTCCATTTCTTAACTGCCTCCACGACTGCGAATAACTCCTTGTTGTATGCTGATGCAGATTGCATTCGAGGAGACATTTTGCGACTGAAGAAGGCAATTGGATGATCCCTTTGTGAGAGCACAACTCCCGCGGCGACTGAAGAGGCGTCGGTGGTCAAATCAAACGGCAAGGAGAAATCGGGGTAACACCAATACTGGAGCAGCCGTCATGATTTTTTTTAATTCGTCAAAAGCAAGCTGTGTATTTGTATCCCATTGAAACATTTGTGATTTGAGTAAATTCGTGAGAGGAGCGGCGTGAGTGGCGTAGTGACGCACAAAGCATAGGTAGTATCCGGTGAGGCCGAGAAATTCGTGCAATTCGGAGACGTTCGCAGGTTTCGGCCAATCAAGAATGGCCTGAATCTTGTCAGGGTCAACCCGAACACCCTCTGCTGAAATAATATGCCCAAGATAATGAACAGTAGGAGATGCAAAAACACATTTACTAACCTTAACGTAGTACTGATGAAGCCGTAACAACTCAAAAACTTTTCGTAAATAATCCAAATGATCCGTCCAGCTGCGGCTGTAAATTAGTATATTGTCAAAAAATACAAGTACAAATTTACGCAAATATTTTCGAAATAAGTCATTCATCGCCGCCTGAAAGGTTGACGGTGCGTTAGTTAGCCCGAAGGGCATAACTAAAAACTCATAGTGTCCGTCGCATGTGCGAAACGCCGTTTTATGAATGTCCTCTTTAGAGACCCTGATTTGATGGTAACCTGATCTTAAATCTAGCTCGGTAAAAATCTGAGCCCCATGCAATTCGTCTAACAGTTCATCTACCGTAGGGATAGGAAATCGGTCTTTGACCGTGATACTATTAAGTGCCCTATAATCAACACAGAAACGCCACGTACCGTCTTTTTTTCTTACCAATAAAACGGGTGATGAGTACGGATTGCTGCTACTCCGTATGATGCCTTCCTTGAGCATGTCTGCAATCATCTCGGTCATCACTTCTTTCTGGTAATGTGGATACCTGTAAGGTTTTACATTTACCGGCTTCGAGTTGGGTACCAGATGGATGTGGTGGTCGTGTACCCGGTTAGGCGGTAATTTCGCAGGCGTCTCAAATAATTCGGTAAATTCGGTCAATAACTCCGTGACTCCTGTGTTAGTTTCAGAAAATATTTCCGCAGAAAAATTCGCAACAGAATTTAAAGTATCGGAACAAGTAACCGAATGTAAAGAAACTACTGAACCTTTTTTTAGCATGCGTTGTAAACTGTGGGCGTGGATTTCTGTCAGCCACGGTTCTCCTTTTAAACATACGGTCTCACCTTGATGTTCAAACATCATGCTGGGTTCGGCAAAATCAGCTAGAACTGGCCCTAGCTCTTGCACCCATTGTACACCGAGGACCAAATCTGCTCCATGAATAGGTAGAATTAGTAAAGAAACAGTAAAATCATGATTTTGTACCTTTATCTCTGTCCTCTTGCATTCGCCTTGACATGAAATTCTTTCACTATTTTCCACCATGACTGATATTTCGGGTCTTGCCACTAATGGTAATGCCAATTTTTCCGCAAATCGGGGCTGGAGTATATTATGTGTACTCCTTGAATCGATCAAGATAGATATTTTTTTCCCTTTGAGCCACCCCGTGACTCTCAGTGTTCGAGGACTTTTTACCCCTGCAAAAGCTACCATCGACAAATGAAATTCGGCATGAAATTCACCGTTACCTGTTGGGTGTGTCGCTGAATCTGATAGAAATGTGTCCTCATCTGTAGTGTCTACATTCGCGACCTCTGATTCATTCTCGTCAATAGCGAGTAAGGTCAAAAACTGGCCCCCTTTGCACTTATGCCCCATGGTAAACTTTTCGTCACAATTGAAGCAGAGTCCTTTAGCTCTCCTTGCTTGCATTTCGACAGGGTTCAGTCTCCTTACGGGCAGCTGTGCTGGCCGTGCTGCTGGTAATGCTAATGTCGGGTTCGAGAGAATCAGAACAGCATTAGAAGTGGATCTCAAACGTGGATAATTGTTCCTTAATCTGGACTCCCTAAACTTTGTCTCCATGAGTTTTGCGAGACTTATCGCCTCTGAAATGGTGGTAGGCTTGTGAATAGCGAGTTCTTGCTGAATCTCCGGTTTGAGTCCCGATATGAAGCAGTTAAGTATAGCGTCTGCTCCCAAACCTGTCACACAATTACAAAATTTTTCAAATTGTTCCTGAAAATCACTAACTGTACCTGTTTGTCGTAGCTTAAATAAGCTAGCCTGGTGATTCTCAAAGGACGAAGGTCCGAATCGAATGGCTAAATCCCTTGTGAACGCGTCCCATGAATGCAATTGAAAATTATTATGCATCCATTTATACCAACTTAGCGCCTTTCCCTGCATATGAAATGAAACTATAGGTAACCTCTGCTCGGGAGGAATTTGGCAATAAGCAAAGAATTGTTCCGCTTGAAACAACCAATCTAAGGGATCATTTCCGTTAAACAATGGTAGATCGAGTTTGGTATTTCTAGGAGGTTGAAAAAGTGGATTGTTAATGGGTGGAGTAGTGAATTGAGTAGGATAAGAGGGGCTGTCAACGTGATATGCTGGCGTAGGTGGGGGCGGATGGTTTTGATGAGAAGTGGACGCCGCGCGAGACGGAGCAAAGTCATTGCTTCTTTGGTTTGGCGGTCGCATTTCGTCCATGAATTTTGCAAACATTTCGGCGTGCTGCTGACTTGTTTCGGCTTGTTGCCGATTTGCTTCAGCTTGCTGACGATTTGCTTCAGCTAGCTGACGATTTTCTTGCTTGAGCTTCTCGAGTCCGTCTTGTAGTTGCCGAATGATATCCATCGGTGAGGGTTGTGGCTCATCGCTAGGAGACAAATTTTGAGTCGTGCGTGTCATTTTTACTCTCAATGAAAGCACCAATGATGATCAGAAAATTCCTACTTCGAGTGAGGAAAAACTCCTTGAATTTGAGATGAGAAGATTCAGAAATTAATAAAAAGAAATACTTAATTCATTGATGTCAAATGTGGGCGAATTGGCCAAATATAAAGAGTTTACATCAACCACTTGTTCCACTAATTAAGCAACGACTAATCTAGGAATTAGGAAACAGATTAACAACGGCTAATCTAGGAATTTAAGGAACAACTTAACTGAATTGAAATAATCAAATGATAACATAATTAAAAAAAAAAAAAATAACATCAGAACTTCGATTGGGCTTTTTAAATATAATCGGAGGCTCAACTAGGAGGGCGAGTAGTGCGTTTGGGCCTTTGTATCTGATCTGGGCCCGTATCAGTGGCGGTGGCGTGGGCTGGGTTTGGGTTCGGGGACGATTTCAATTTCAATTTAATTTTTTTTCTTTTTCTTTTTTTTTTTAAAATTTCGAAATACTTTTTTTAAAAATTTTTGTATGAAAAGGGTATAAATGGAGTTTCACTTGTTTTGTTAGGGTTTTTTAACAGATGTTAGTTTCAAGGGTAGTTTGTGTAATTTCCCAAAGATGAGGGGTGATTTGTATAATTTGCCCATAGTTCATGGGTAGTTTGTGTAATTCTGCCTTTTTTTATTTCTTCCTCTAATTTCCCTTTTCATTTTCGTAACAAAAAATTATTTTACGCAACTGATGCACGGACGCGTTTGCAATCGACGACGAACACAATAATTATATATTTCTACATTATTGGCTTTCATATACCCTTAATTACATCATGACCATGTATCTAACTAACTATCGATTTGTATGTGTCACCTTGTGTAACACGAATAATTCAACAAAATCACATAATGGAATATCACATACTTATCGGATATCAATAATGGGCCACGTGGTGTATAATTAATATGAAAGACAACTATCAATATCCATATTGGATACCGATTGACGGCTTATCCAACCATTTCGACACATCGTCAACCTTTTATTATATTTTTAATTTTAGTAATATAACATCAGAATAGGAAAGAATAGAAAAGACGGGACTTAATATCTTATATATTAGATATAATACTAGATCTGAAATTAGGTAGAGACAAGTGTTTTCACCTTTAAATAAATTTATTATTATATTTTTCTTCTTTATTGTTCCTTTATATTATTTAGAAGCCACATGCAAGATTTATTTTCAATTAAGTTGTAAAATATAACACTAAAATTGTAACTTTATTTATTCTATTATATTGTGCACTTCAATTTATTAATTTTGTAACTCATAAATATGTTTTATATATAGATGTATCCATGATGTATCATATTCTTTTATTTTAAAAAAATTCGTATCCGCTGCATCATACGATTCGTGTCCCTGTATCTATATTTGTGCAACGTAGACTCTAGCCTCATTCTAGAGTTGCATGAAATAATTGTTGATAAGGAAAATCTTCAATTTTCATTAAAATCACATCTCATAATTAAAATTTGTTGATATATTGAGCCACCGAAAAGTTAGGTTGCATTTGCATTAACTACTGTCTCTTTTGTTTTAAAAAGGCGGTACACCACGGTCCACCTTCATTTGGAATCGCCTCCAAAAATTTCGCTATATAGGCTATGTTCATTATTCTCGTGACCAAATTGTTTGGTTGAAGAGTGTCCTAAGTAGAGATTAATAAGAGTATACTTATTATACATTTTCGGGCAAAAAGTATTGCGGAATGCGTGTATTAATTGCATATGGTTTAAGCATCTTTAACGTCCAAAACAAAAACAAATTAAGACTTTAATCTCAAATAACTAAAGTATATATATGATATATGAATCAAACCGCATAATCAGGTGGAGTACGTAGAACTTGAGAATTTTGTTTTTTAGTCAGTCAGTTCAGTTAATTTTTTGTATGGCCAAATTTTTGTAGTAAAACTAAAAGGATAGTTTCACATGATTATTATTTTACCTACTTTATTACGCGGTTCTTAAAGTTGGACTTTCAGACGATTTTTCATACAAAGAGTGATTTGTATTTAAATTTTTTATGTGAACTCAAATGAGTAATACTATCACAATTCACAAAACAGATAATTTGATAAGTGGATTTATTCACATTAAAATTAGGTGTAACACTTGTCGAAGAAAAGATATTGAAAAGTTATTTGCAAAGTTTGAGTCAACTCAAGACCAAGACAATTGCATCAATACGAGAAGTTGAATCAAGATTACTTCAAACATTTTTAAGACCTAGTTTTACCTTAAATCTTTGAACTTAAAGTTGATTCCAATTTGGATTTATCTGCCTAAAACATTTTTATTTGCGTGATTGACTCTACTAGGCAAAAATTAATCCATTCTTCCAAGTAACACCAATTATTTTGACAAAATGAAGAAACACGAATAAAATATCGTCTTCGAAGTTCAAATACTTGCATGCATCCCGTGCTCATTCAACTACTTTACAATAAAATAAAATTTTAATAATACTAAACACTAAAGTCTCATAGGAATTTTAGTGCACCTAAGTACTCAAATGCCACGTTGCGTCATTCGACTTTTACGGCACACAAATTGCATTTATTCAGGTGGAGCACTTTAAAAACAACGGATTAATTTAATTTACCTTTTTCACGTCTAAAATCCGCTCATCAAAAGCAATCAACTAAAAAAGCATATAATACATTAAATTATATTGTATATAAAATATAATAAATAAAATCACAGAACAAAAAGTGAGAGAAGTCAGAAGAGAAAAAAGAAAAATATCTTCACCATACAGCATCGTGTGGCCTCGACTAAAACTCCACACCCACAACACACACACACATACACACTCTCTCTCTCTAAATTATCTTATTATTTTTCGCTACCTATCATCAATCTAAATCCTCTCTAATTCTTCTTCATAATCAGAGAATTTGTCGAATATAATTATCTAAATTCAGCTTCGGAATCAGCTCAATACGATTTTTTTGTTGTCTTCTGCAAGCTGTTGTTGCTCAGTGTTTGTTTCTCAATGCTTAGGTTTCTTATCGATGCTTCCAATTAGAAAATGGCGTCCGCTTCTTCAATGTCAGGTGCGCTTCGTTATCGGCTAATGTTTTGTAATTCACTTCTAATTTGCTTTAATTTGTGTGATTTTTAGTGTTTTTGATCGAGGTTTTGTTGTTGTTGTTGTTTGTGGATTTTTGTTTTGACAGTGTCTGTAGAATGTGTGAATGTGTGTAAGTTATGGAAAGGGGATGTGAGTGGGAGATACGATTGCAGCATGCTCCCCTGTGCTTCGAGAGCTCCACGTGTGCTTACTGGATTTCTGGCTACAACGGCTCATCCGCCTCAGGCGTGTGGGAGAAGTCCGCGGAGATACCGTGCTTCGTGTGTGAGTATCGTGTCCTGATTTTTGAATGTGGTGAATTGATTTATTAGGTTAGCTTTATTGTGGAGTATCGTATTTCAGTTGCTAAAATATGGATTATTATGATTGGAATGCACTAGAAGTTAGTTCTGGCACGGAAGTAGGATTTGATTATTGGAGGATTTGTAATTGTAACGTGTTTCTCAGACCAGATATCTGATGGAAATATGCCATTTGGATGCTTGTTGTAGTTGTGGTCGTATTTTGTTTGCGTTCTTTGACCAGTGTAACATATGTCCCTCTTTTTACGGCTTTTTACGAATCATCTTAAAATTCCACTTTTATGGCAAAAAAATACTGAAATAAATGTTTTCTGAGGAAATTGCCAAATTTAGAGCTTCTAATCATGGGGCGGTGAAGATACTGTGAATTGTAGGTTAGTGCATTATAGCATTTCTGTTAATAACTTATCTCGTGTTATTGCCAACCATTCCTTACGTTTCCAGAAATGTGAATTCCATAACTGTGGAGGATGGCGTTCATACGAGACCTCAGGATTCACCATTCCGGTGAAGCGTTTGAGCTCAAGCACAGCACATTTTGGTCGCTGCAAATGGAAGTTAAGTTCTTCTCCATCCTCCTCTTCAGAATCTTATGAGGTTTCTCCCGACAGCTTATGGGAGGTACGTGGAGTAGCACATTCTTCTTAAACTACTTACTCCTAATTTCGGAAAATGCTTTGTCTTGAAACAAATGTGTCCCAGATTGAACGTTAAACGCGAATGTTTTATACTCTAACTTTAGAATAAGATTAATGATGGTAGTCAGATGCTAGGAGTAGGATCTCAATAAAATAAATTTATAGAGGATGCAGTAAATAGTTTGATTACATTCAAATCGGCTTTTATGGTTAATAATCACAAACTTTACCCTCACTTGGGATTGGACAGTTCAGAAAATGGTTTATTGGTGAAACAAATAGTGGAACTAGTTCTATCAAGTTCTAGTTTAGGTGAAGTGTAATCGTGTCAATTGCAGTGTGGTGTGTTTCGACTGTAAAGACGTTGTTTGAGCTAGCATAGACACTTTTTACAAATAAGTGTTTTAATCAAACTAGTTATAATATACTGTTCGATTGTTTATTTTCTCAGGATCTTAAACCTAGCATCTCATATCTCTCTCCAAAGGAACTGGAATTGGTCCGTAAAGCCCTGGATGTAAGTTTGTGCTAGACTTCTCAAACACTTGATGATCTTATGCTTATACGCTCTATATGTTTGAGCGGTTTATGTAACTTTTATGAACTTACACTGTAGTAGTTAAATGATACTGTTAAAAACTTTGACGGTTGTTCTTCGTTCTTGCTTGTTTTACAGTTGGCTTTTGAGGCCCACGACGGTCAAAAAAGGCGTAGTGGAGAGCCCTTCATCATCCATCCTGTTGCAGTTGCTCAAATTCTTGGAGGACTTGTGAGTTATCCAGATATTTTCTTTCTCCAAAAGTAAATATACCAGTGTCTCTTTCAGGTGGACATTTGTTTGAGAAAAATACATCTCTTACCTGCTTTTGGTTGCATCAGGAGTTAGATTGGGAGTCAGTAGCTGCTGGTTTGTTACATGATACAGTAGAAGATACTGAGGTTGTCAGTTTTGAAAGAATAGAGGCAGATTTTGGCAGTACCGTACGGCAAATTGTGGAAGGGGAAACAAAGGTAATATCATAGTTTCTAATTCTAATTATTTTCCTTGTTATTATGAGATTTTAGGTTACGTAAATAATATTGCAGTAGAGAAGAAGAAAACAGTTTCAAGTTGTCCTTTAAACTTTTGGGATTCTAAGTCGGCAGTCATAGTTGCGCATTTAATAGCTTTACTGTGATCTCTTACGTGAATCCAGGTATCAAAACTTGGGAAACTTAAGTCTAAGGATGAGAATCATTCCGTTCAAGATGTGAAAGCGGATGACCTCCGTCAGATGTTTCTGGCCATGACTGAAGAGGTGATTTATTAAGTGTATAAGATAAATTTCAATAATTCTATCTATGCATGAGAGCTTCTAAAAACAAAGTTTCTAATGTATCAGGTCCGTGTTATAATTGTCAAGTTAGCTGACAGATTACATAACATGCGAACTCTTGCACACATGCCTTCGCACAAGCAGGTGGGTTTTATCTGTTCTTTTTCTCTAATTTCTCTGTTTGATTCCGTTGTCAATATTTTCTATCATGTATAGTCCAGCATAGCTATGGAGACGCTGCAGGTTTTTGCACCTCTGGCAAAATTGCTTGGAATTTACCATATAAAGGTAATCATGCACTTTTACGATTGATTGTCATGACATGCTTAATAGTTATTCAGTTTCTAGAATTTCTATTTCCTTTTGGAACAAACAAATGATAGTATCACACTAAGGTCTGGTCTGGAAACCTGGAACCTAGAAGTTGTCCGACTCATTTACAAATATATCCCTGCTTGTTTGCTATGTTAACATATTTGTGACTTAGCCTGTGTCCGGCTGGGGCCTCAGTTTCTACCTGGCACTGGGAAGGTCACATGCTTGAATAGGCAACGTTATTCCTGAATTAATTCGTCCAAATTCATATAATATCTGGTTATTATAATTGTTTAGTGTCATTTTCATTATTAGCTGTGGAAATCGTACCCACATATTCCATTAGATATCTTATTATTCTCACTAGATTTTATAGGTCATACACCTTTAGCCACTTCAATCAGCATTTTTCTGATCTAAGGCAGTAACTTTGCTGCTACCCTGCCCTTTAGTTCCATGTCATACTTTAGGAGTCAAACTCACTTTAGTTAGCACTCTAATGCTTGAGGGTCCAATTTGGCAATGTCTTGAATTTGAATCCTGTACATGTTTTGCAACCAGAGGAAATCTCTAATTCTTTTTTATTGACTTCGGTACATACTTGCCAATGGTGTTGAACACTGCCATTTAATATCTTTAGGCGCATGATTACCAGCAAGTCTCTTTGAGCCATGATTGTTGGCCTAAATATTTTGACCCCATCAATGCGCAAAAATTTATATATACTTACTTTAATGTCGGCGTTTTGGGTTACTGATTAATTTGTTTTATATGGTGAGTCATAACATACTTAAAGGCCACTAAAAAACAGCCCACTAAAGCCTAAAAAATTGTTATGTGTATTACTTATTTCTTGTGACTTTCTGTACGTCTATCAGATATATTTTGTGGTCGCTTGTATTAGTGTTCAGGTTTATGACCTCCTCTTAGTTTCTTTGTAGTTTATTATTTTCAGCTTCAGTAAATAGGAGGCAACTTTCTAATACTCCACGTCATTAAAACTGTGTCTCAAAGAAATAAAATCTTTAACTTTTATTGGGTAATTAATTGAAGATCAGTCATGAGTTTAACTAGTAAATTATAGCGACATGCATTTAATTTTATCGACTTGTTCTGGCATATGGTTTGACCTCGCTCTGTACTTCTACTACTTGTCTATTCTTGAAGCTTCAAGTCCTCTTTAATCTGACTGTTTGCATGCCTTTTATGTGCTTCAGTGGCATTTCATCTTTCTATAGTCATTAGTACTTCCCAGTCTGTGTTTATGACATCCTCTGCTCATTTTACCATTCAGGTGTACTCATTTTCCATTTTCTATTTGCAGTCAGAGCTTGAAAATCTTTCGTTTATGTACACAAACCCCCAAGACCATGCTAAGGTTAAGAGGAGGGTTGCAGAACTTTATAGCGAACATGAAAAAGACCTCAAAGAGGTGATTTTGCTTGTTCTTTAAATTTACTGGAGTTGAACTAGTTGTTACTGTATCCTTCAGCACCATCTCTGGTGTGTTGCAGAGAACGACTTTCTTAGATGCGTACTTGTGGAATGAGTATATTTTCTGCTTTTAGTATATTGCAATAATAATCCATACCACATAGTGATTTACTGAATGCTCTTTTGTCATTCCATTAGGCAAACAAAATCTTGATAAAGAGGATTGAGGACGATGAGTTCTTGGACCTTATGACTGTTAAAACTGAGGTTCGTCCAGTGAGTAAGGAACCCTACAGGTAATGCTTAGTCCTTTCATCCCTTTCATATAATTCAGATCATACTTGACTTTATATCCCAACTGGTGAGTTTATGTTGGCTTTTTGCTCCTTTTCTCAACTAAAGGCAGACGTGATATCAGTCCAAATATTTTTTATTGATGACATTTAGCTTCACCATTGTTTAAGGCTGCAGTGGAGATGTCTATAGTGACCCTTAGTTCTCTTTTATATTTTATGCAGCATCCACAAAGCTGTTCTTAAATCTAAAAGCTCGATAAGTGAAGTTAACCAAGTTGCACAGGTTTGTCTATTTCGCAGTTGTTTACAACCGTGTTAAGGTGCTAATAAACCATTTCTCATGTGTGCAAGTTTCTTGATTTCCAGCTTCGTATCATCATAAAACCAAAGCCAAGCGTTGGAGGTGGCCCTTTATGTAGTGCTCAGCAGGTGAACTCTTATATGTTGCAACTCTTCAGTATGGCCTTTAATAGGTGAATATAATTTGGTCTGACAAAAAAGAATGGGTCAGATATGCTACCATGTGCTTGGACTGGTACACGGAATCTGGACTCCGATCCCTCGAGCAGTATGTCTTATTTATATGCTTTGTTTCTTTGCCGGGATGTTTTTACATATTGATTTATCTTATATTTTTCTTGTTCTGACAGATGAAGGATTATATCGCCACCCCGAAACCCAATGGCTATCAAAGTCTTCATACCACAGTGATTCCATTTCTTTACGAGAGCATGTTCAGACTTGAAGTTCAGGTCTGTCATTATCTGTTGATAAATTCTATGTTTACTTATGATTGATTGTGGCAACATTGGAAACAAAATAATGTTCTTTATCACAGTTTCCCGTTTTCTATTTGTATTGTGGAAATCATGTTTGTTACTTTAATATGTTTCATTGGCAGATAAGAACTGAAGAGATGGATTTGATTGCGGAAAGAGGGATTGCTGCACATTATAGTGGAAAGGTTTTTGTGAGTGGCTTGGTTGGACAAATTATTGCAAACGGCAGAAGCTCGCGAGGAAAGACAGTTTGCCTTACCAATGCTAATGTTGCTCTCAGGGTAGAATACCTTTTCCTCCTATATTTTATCACATGTGTAAATTATTTAGCTCTTCCTTGAGATACTTGCTTTTAAGTTTCACGTTTTAATTAACTATCTCTATGGTGACCTCTTTCTCCTCCCTTCAGATTGGTTGGCTCAATGCAATTAGGGAATGGCAAGAGGAATTCGTTGAAAATATGAGCTCAAGGGAATTTGTTGATACCGTCACTAGGGATCTTTTAGGCAGTCGCGTGTTTGTATTTACACCAAGGGGAGAGGTACGAGGTTTGATTTTTATCTTTTGTGTGAAAGGGATTCCTTTGCTTGTGTTTATCCTGTGCCTTTCACACTGTCTACAGATTAAAAATCTGCCGAAGGGGGCAACTGTGGTTGATTATGCATATATGATCCACACGGAAATCGGCAACAAGATGGTGGCTGCTAAGGTTTCTTCCTATGGCTGACTGGTTCATGTGCTTAGATCAAGTTGTTTCTACATTTCTCAGCTAAATGTCAAGATATATCTTTGCAGGTCAATGGCAATCTCGTCTCTCCAATGCATGTGGTGGCAAATGCAGAAGTAGTGGAAATTATAACCTATAATGTTAGTTAACTAACAAATCAGATTGATAAACCTATCTAATTCCTCCTATCGTATCCCCAATCCAATGCCGCCTTCTATTTTGTGTGGCTTATTATAAACTGTCATGAAATAACTTTCACTTATATTAGAAGCATGCTGAATCTGGTGATTTAAAATCACTCACTTAAACTCTTTACTGTATTGAGGAAGTTCCCATTTGCATTTACTTTCTTTCTGTTTCTTCTTTTTAAAGCCCCATTTTAACTTAATTTTCTATCGTTCACGATAATATATGGTGCACGAAGAAAACTACATGGAGCTGATGCTTTCTCTGTATCAGGGGCTCTCTAGTAAATCTGCTTTTCAGAGACACAAGCATTGGCTGCAACATGCAAAAACACGTAGTGCCCGACACAAGATTATGAAAGTAGGTTTAGCTTTGTTGTTAACACTCTCTCCACATACACGCACGCACGCAGAACAACAGATTAAAAAACAGATGATCTATTGCAGTTTCACCACTTGTATTAATTGAGGCTCGTGTGCTTTCAGTTTCTGAGAGAGCAAGCGGCACTATCAGAAACCGAAATAACTGCTCAATCTGTGAAGGAATTCACTACTGAATCTAAAGAGGATGGCAAAGTGGAAGAAGCAGGAAATTATTCCAAAGGGGCTAAACACACATGGGAGAGAATCTTGAGGAATGTAATGCAAATGGCATCTCCAAACACAAGTGATGAAGATATATTTAAATTAGATAAGGACAAGATTCAGATTCCTAAGGTTAATGGAAAACATAACAAGAACATGCAGTATATGAGCTTGAAGGGCAAAGGAGAGGTGCTGTCTCAAGGCAATGGTGTAGCAAAGATGATTCTTGCCAACATTCCAGTGTACAAGGAAGTTCTACCGGGCTTAGAGGGCTGGCAAGCCAGCAAAGTAATGTCTTGGCATAACCTTGAAGGAAACTCTATCCAGTGGTTGTCCATAATCTGCTTAGATCGTAGAGGTAATATTTGCAAATCCTGGAACGTGAGTGCACTAATCAAGAAAAGTTGTGCATAACTATAGTTTCCTTCTGATTGGACTGGAATAATTGAGAATATTTCCTCTCACCATTCACATGATTATTAAGAGTTCTTATTCTGATAAATATTGATGTTTGACAACTTTCAGGCATGATGGCTGATATCACGTCAGCACTGGCAGCTGCAGGAATCACCATATGTTCTTGTGTTGTGAGTGAATTTGATGACATTTTCTTACTCTTTTCATGTTATCAACATGAAATTCCTTTATTATAAGGGATAATTACATCTACACTCCTTGAAGTTTGGTCTAAATATAGAACTCCCTTTTACTGCTTGAATAATTATAAAAACACCTCTTGAAATTTAGATAAGCTATTGGAGCTTGAATAATTACAGACACCCCTCTGAAGTTTTAAAAATATATTAAGGCATCTTATTCTTAGCGTTTAAAAGCTTCAAGGGTGTCTGCATAATTATTCAAATGGTTTCTAGAATCATTATTAACCTCAAGTGTATAGATGTAATTTTCCCTTTGTTTATATATTTTGTGACCGTGTGAACGCTGGCAGGCTGAAATTGATCGGAAGAGGGGAATGGGTGTCATGTTATTTCATGTTGAAGCTAGCGTGGATAATTTGGTACGCTTCTGAAATACGTATACGTGCTCACTGGTTCCCTTGATCGATTAACAACTTTCATTTTCCTTTTCCTTTTCGCAGGCCACTGCATGTTCGAAGGTGGATCTAATACTCGGTGTTTTAGGATGGTCAACAGGGTGCAGTTGTCTCAGCTCAACAGAGAACCAGCAGTTTCTAGAGTGTTAACTTCAGGTCTAAGGAGTTTTTAGTTCACTCAGCTGCTCAAATGTTGGGGGATAAAATTTTGTCTGAAAGAATTAGAGTTTTCTGTTATATAGGACATTCAGCTTACAGTTCTCGTATCAATTCTTTGAAACTCATAACTAAATAAATAAGAAGTAAATGCTAGTAAGTCTGGGATGGAGAAACTGTATATAGAAGGAAGAGTGGTTGCACAGTAGTGGAAGTGCAGTACAGAGTATACATGTAAATGGACTGGTAAGATTGGTAAATTTTACAAATTTTGAAGATTTATTTTAGTAAGTCAAATTTTATTATTATTCTTTTTCTTTTTTTCTTTCTGTAAAGTGTGGTCTTTGCTGATTCTTGGCTTGTTACTATGTTGCACGAGTACAGATATGATGATACGGATGCAAAGACACAAATTTACTGAAAAATAGTGGATATTGTACGGGTGAGAATACAGTTATATAATTTTATATTAATATTTATTTTACGTACTAGCATAAATGAAAAACAACAAAATTAGAGTCTTAAATTAAATTGTAGTTAATATGACTTGCCCCTACTTTTTGTATATAGTAATAACAATTTTTAGGTAAAGTGTGCCACAGTTAAATACCCAAGTTTGAAAATTAATTGTTGCCAACTATTGTACAAATGAAGTGGTTCAGCCATAATGAACGACATGGTGCGACCATAATCAAGGATCGAGACTATAATATATTTCTAATTATACGAGCTGACATCTCTACAATTTCATTTCAATCGTGTATTTATATCAATAATCGATTTAGGCACCATCCCGTCCAATTATATGCATTAACATCTCCTTATTTTCATCTCAATTGCGTATTACTATTATCTGTATAAATAATTGACAAACTTTTAGAAAGTCAGCTCCCGCCATTTGACTAGTCGTCCAAGTTGCAGAGAAACCATGGGCTGTGCCGCGGCCTACGATTCAATTAAAGTTTAATTTGCGCCTAAACATTTATCAATTAGCAACTATGTATGTACCCTCCATGCTCATATAAATACAGAGAGACAAGCAAACCAAGAATCTCATCTCAGAATCCACATAGAAATCAAGTATCATTCAGAATAATTGCCTTTCTCTTTGAATCATATAATATACATCAAGAATTGTTCATTAACATGTGTGGCGGTGCAATACTAGCCGGCCTCATTCCACGCCGCGGTGTCTCCAATGACAACGACGACCACGGCCACGGTCCCGCAGACTTCTGGCCTGCCGCTTTCACCTCCACTCCGCAGCCTACTCTCAAAAGGTCCCTGCAGTCCTCACCGGGTAATTGATATATTTATATTATGCTATCTCATTTAAAACTACACTTTATCATTTAACAGAAATATATTTTCACACCCCTGCGTATCGTGTACCAAATGTAAGTCTTGATTTTTTGTATAAACTAGTTAACCTGGATTCGAACACCGGAATTTTCTAAAGATAATTCTCAAATTTTGAGGGGGGTTCTGATTATATTGAACCGTTGTCTCATCTTAAACGTAGCTGCATGGATTAAAGTTACGGTTTCGATGTATATTTTGATCTAAAAACATTTTCATTAGCTAATAAAAATTTATAGTTTATAATTAACAAGTATTCATCTTATTTATTATTTGTTGGAATTTATACAGGTGGTGATGAGGGTGGTGTGAAGAAGCAGAGGAAGAATAGGTACAGAGGAATAAGGCGCAGGCCGTGGGGCAAATGGGCTGCTGAGATCCGTGACCCATCAAAAGGTGCTAGGGTTTGGTTAGGGACTTACAACACTGCTGAAGAAGCTGCTCTGGCTTACGATAGCGAGGCTCGTAGAATCAGAGGCTCAAAAGCAAAACTCAATTTCCCCAATATTAATAATAATAATAATTACTACCAACAAAACCCTAGTATTAATGATATGGAGTTGTGTGGTGGTACTATGGTTGATGTTAAGGATGAAAATGGTCACATAATCGAGGAGGAGAATGAATTGGAGAAATTGTCGGAGGAGCTGATGGCGTACGAGAACTGTATGGAGTTCTATCAGATTCCGTACCTTGACGGCCAGTCTGCGGCGATGGATTTATGGAGCTTTGATGAATTTACCAATGGGCTGTAAAAAGCATTTGGTTGTTGTTTGTTTCTTTTATTCTTCCTTTGTCTTTTTTGGACTAGCAATCTCTTTAATTAACTTTGGTTTCTTCAGTTTTTTCATTACTTAATAATATGTTCGTCAAGCCTTTGCATATTCATTTTTTGAAAAATTGAGCACGATCCGCGTTAGGAACAATTATACTAGACCAAGATGTGATTGAATGTCTTTGAAACATGTCAAATTGGTTTGTTATTGTAAATTGTGATTACAAGTTCGTTTTTTGTAATTCACAATTTTATCCGATACTCATAAATAATTCATATTCAATCAAGATAAGAGAAAATTCACTTCTTTTAAAAAAATACTTAGCAACTGAAATACAAATAAACTTAATCAACAATAAAAAATAAAAATATTTACTCAAGTATTACAAGTTACATGCTTAACAAGTGATAAAAAAAACACTAGAAATATGTTTATAGTAAAATCAATCTATAAGTATTAACTACTAATCAAGCACAAAATTTCATATGTAGCTTAAGAAAAGGTTTGTAGAGGTGATAACTTATAAAAGCAAAAATAGTTTTATTTTGTTTGATCTATCGAATCCCAGAAAATGTTATTTACTTTGAATAAAATTTATGCAAATTAAAAACATGTATTTTGAAATAATAATAAGAAAAGAGCAAAACCTGTTAGATATAAATTAAGAGGTTATGAAAATTAGAAAATTAAAAACCTGTTATATATATGCATATTAGGAAAATTGTATTTTTCCATATCCTAACTTGGCACTAATTTTTTTTTTCATATCTTAATTTGACAGATCACAATTTTTTTACCTTAATTAACAATTTTTTCAATTTTAGTACTCCCGTGCCGATTTTGTATAGAATTAATATTAAGAGATAGAATATACAGAAATTGCTAACTTTCCGTACTAAAGAACTTTTCTTTGTCTTATTCAGAAAGCTTTTATATTACCAAGAAATTATAGTGACAGCAAAATAGTTGAAAAATATTATTTTTTTCCTTTCCCCGTTTTTCCTTGGACTCAAACTAGGCTTTAGGTGGTGTTTGCAAATGCTTATAAAAGGAGCTTATTCACTACTTTTGCTTAAAGTCACTTTAAGTGACTTTTAATAAAAAGTCGTGAGTGTTTGCAAATCTTTTTAAAAAGCTACTTAAATCATTAATTAGGTGTTTGCAAAAATTAATGAGGAGTAACTTTTCTATTTAAAGACCTTTCAAAAATAACATAATTCCAAAAGCAGTTGGGGAAGCACCCCTGGGCATGCTTTTGCGGCTTGTGCTTTTTCTGACTTTTTTTTAGACAAGCAGAAGCAAAAGTCAGCATTCCAAACACTAAAAATGTGCTTTTGCGGCTGCAAAAGCCAATAAGCTCCTTTTATAAGCATTTGCAAACACCACCTTAGTGGAATCACTTCCTATTCTTGGATCATAAATTTGGCTTTTGCAAAGAGTATCCTCATCTGGTTAGGTTGATAGTATTTTCGTTTCTTGATTCCAACATTTTGTTTTTGAAATTGAAAACTCGGAAAAAGTCAAGCTATAAATGCCAAATTGCGTGTGTTTGATACCTACAAATACAATACCGAGTTCTATACGTTGAAAATTAGTCCGCTGTTTTGCTAGATTCCACTGGCGCAGCCGGTTTTTAATTTTTATTTCCATGTGAGAGAATACCACCAGCAATAATACCTTAATTAATTTGCCTACAAAGCAAGGAAAAGGAAAAGACTATAAGTTGCCAATGATAGGCCATTTGAATAAACTTAGTTAGATAAAAAAAAATTCAGCGAAAATCCTCGAATTTTGCCTGTTTGGATCTCTATCAGGCATCTTTTGTCAATTGTCATATCTGTTAACAATTTCGAAGTCCATTCGAGTTATTAAAGATCTAGCCCAACATCGTTGGGCTTTCGATTAGACTCACAACCTGCAAAAATCAGCGCTAGATTCAATACTTTTACTCCCGCTCCTTATAACTTTTACAAAAATAGAAGGAAAAAGACATTTTCTTAATTGGTCTGAAAACATTGATTATATACATTTTAATTTCAAAAAAATGCTTCATGTTATTATATATGATTTTTGAGCAGAAAGTAGCTACATGTCTTTATAAAGTTTATGTCATATACAAATGTACACATGTGGCTGCTTGATATAAGATTAGGGTAAGACATACTTAGGCAGGAATATTTTAGGCCTTTACAAGTAAAAATATGTGAAAAATAAAAAATACCAGAGAGCGACATAAAACTGAATTTTCATTGTCACGTAAAATTATATTACATGGATTATCAAATTTAAATAAACATTGCCGAAAAAGTGATATGCCATTATCGCTCTTATTTAATTACGTCTAGTAGGTAATTAATATATATAAAATAAATTTCTCACTTATCATTGTAACAACTAATCAAATTGTATCTTCCATGAATCCCTGCACCAAACATTATTGATGTTAAAGAACAAAATAAGGTCATAGCAATATGCAGAGTCGTCTGCTTGTAATAATAAATACTTAAACAGTGATCAGACTTATATCACACTCAATCTTTATTAAGTAAAATTACTTAAACTCATAGTAGTATGTTACACATAGATATTCCAAAAAGGTCTCGCCACGATAGGATTTTAGTTTACATGCCCTAACAAAATTATCTAAAGTTGTATTTGGGGAAGAGAAGGAAAATTTTCTTCTTGTTTTACAAGCGCAAAATGTTTTTAGGTTTTATTTTGATTAGTTTTTTAAAGTGTTTTTATGACTAGCTGGTAAAAAAACATCAAACTTATCATTGTATGCCATGTTTTGCAACGTATCATCTATCGTCTAAAAAATTGCTATCTGCCCCATGTCATTTTTTACTCAGTGTAAAGTACCCTTTGTCAACTTTATAGCAGAATATTTTCGCCAAGAAGTTAACCAGAGGTTAACATGAACTGATTGCGAAATGTAGAGGTGGTTGATTGCAATTTGTCAACAAATGTAGAGGTGGTTGATTGCAAATTTTCAAAGGATAAGTGGCACGTTACAACTATGATTTGAGATGGGGGTTTGATACTTTTTAAGTAAATTCAAACACTAACTATACCAAATTCAGGAATACGTAGGGGTCTTAGCTGTGTAAGGTCTGTGCTGAATAAAGCTTACACTACATATTGCCAAGCCTAATTCCAAATAAGGCCAACCGATATCAGTCCCATTTTCAAACAAAAGCGTGTTCAATTACGTAGGTTTGGCTGAAATTTAACGCACCGAATTCCTAATAACTCCAACCATATCTTCTGGGGATAAATATAGCAAATCGCCATTAAATTTGCACCTACTAAGCCAAATTGCTTTTCGGGTACCCCAAGGCTATACGCTGTCCTCTTCTTGCAACCTTAACATCAGCAATCTCCATTTTTCTTAATGAAGCGTAAGACAGTTAAGAGGAAATCACAGATTTTAATGACATCTCTGATTCCAAGTTGATACTGCAATTAATATTTTTTTTCTTGATATGGGACTTTATTCTATAAATGGAAAGTTTTCAAATCGTGATGCAAATGCGATGGGGGAATCGGACAAAATGTGACTCGAACATATAGACCAATGTGGTCATGTTCACACAAAATTAAGTTTTGTATAGTTCTTTATTAGTTGTAGTGTTTTTGATAAATTTGGTATTATACGTGTACAAGATGTTTTTTTATTATAAAACTCATTCGGTACTTCTTAATATAACGAGATCTTCTGTATTCTTATGAGTTCTGAAAGTATGTATCACTAGTCCACATGAGGTAATAGCAAAAATACCCATGTGTTATATTCTTAAGGGGCAAACGACCTCACGTGTTATTTTTACTCACAAAACTCCCGTGCAAAATTCAAAATTCAGCAGAAGAACACCCTATATAATACACTTGTTTAATCTTCCGTTTCTTTTATCGTATATATTTGATGCATAAAGAATAAATTTTGTTCATGTATGTTTTATCTATAGAGACAAAAATAGGGTTTTGATTATATTTGTTATATTTTCAAATAATTATAAAATCAAAAAAATTTATGAGGATCTTATAATATTTATTTGATTAATTATATGTTTGATATAAAATTTTAATGCATGGAGGTTAATTACCAGTTCCATGAAATAAAATATATGATTATGAGGGGTGCGGGGTTTGCTAATTTTGTAAAAAAATTAGGATGTTCGCTAATAAAAATAACACAAGAAATTATTTGCCAACACATGGGTAGTTTTGCAATTAATTACCTCTGATCCAAATACTACAAAACAAGTTGAAATACATATTAATACATGCATCATTATTAGTCCTTGTAACTCCTAAGCCCTTTTGTGGAAAAATTGTATTTTTAATACTTTAACTTGACACCATTTCTTTTTTCATACCTTAACTTGACAGATCACGATATTGGTACCCTAACTTGGCAATTTTTTCAATTTTGGTACCCCAGCGGCGGCGATTTCAAGATTTCGCCGTGATTTTTCACGTGAGGCTAAATTTGAGGGTTTTGGCCTCGACCAAACTTTCAACTCTCCCATTTGCCATCTTGAACGCCACGTGGAAGAAACCAAAAAAATAAAATAAAATAACAAAAAGACAAAATCCAAGGTGCAAATGGGAGAGTTGAGAGTTTGGCTGAGGCCAAAACCCCCAAATTTTGCCTCACGTGAAAAATTACGGCGAAATTTTGAAATCGCCGTCGCCGAGGTACCAAAATTGAAAAAAAATTACCAAGTTAGGGTACCAAGATCTTGACCTGCAAAATTAAAATATGAAAAAAAAAATAGTGCCAAGTTAGGGTATAAAAATGCAATTTTCTCGCCTTTTGTGAATAACAAAATGCAACTTTAGTTTTAATTTCTTTTAAAACCATATAGGCGAGAGTTAGTGCCATGGCCAGCAGCTATTGAAACAGGTTCATTGCCTTGAGGAAATAAATTTTCACTATTTTTACAAACTATTAGAACAGCTAAATTCTGTTTTAATTTTATTTGAAAAACTGTTTCGAGGTGTTTAGTTGAGCGTTTTCGATTTAAGAAACTCGTTTTATGTTACGATTCTTACAGTTTCAAAGTTTTTATCGACTTGCTTTTGTGGTAGCTTTTTCCAATAAAACAAATTAACTTTCCAGCTTCCAAAAGCTTTTCCCAAAACCAGCAACTCGTAAATTAAAGTTACTTTTAAAACTTAACTTCAATTATATTTTTTCCTTACAAGAATCCCGCTCGTAAGAACGTCTTAGATAGTTTGGAACATGATAATTGGACGTGAATATGTGATTTAGATTGACTATGCTAATAAGAAGATATATATAGGAATTTACTGCATTCTAAAGTTAATTACATTTATAAAATTAGATGGGTACGCATTAGTACACATTACTTCGTTATCATAAGTTCATTATCTACCATAAGTGTATTCTGCCAACCGTGCACGGAGTGTAAAATTTGCACAACTGTCTAAGTTTGCTTCACTTACATAATTACATTTATAAAGCTTGTTGGTGGCGGTGGACCGTTGGTGTAATTAATGCATCTTATGAATAATCTTGAACCGCGTATTAATAAAAGTTTCACACATAAATTTCGAACTAATCTCTTGTTATGGAAATTTATACATTCACAGGTACATTTCTCAATTTCGACTATAAAATGTTACCTTCCAATTATCCAAAGAAGTCTGATAATTCTCATAAAAATTATCCACCATGCATCGAAACAAATTCATGTGAATAATAATGAAACTTACTTAATATAAATAAATTTATGCATGGATTATAAGATTTCCTGGCTTTTAAGCAAAAAAAGTTGGCTTTTCCATGGAAGAAAAGAGTCGCTCACTCCTCTTCCGTCATGAGAATCTCGTACCTTATTTTGTTGTTTACTTAAAATTTTCAACATTTTCTGCATTTTTTCATGACTTTCTTACATCATAGTCATTGATTCTCTCTATAAATTACAATACTTCACTATCTTCATTCTTCACCATTTTCACTCCCCAAAATCCAAAATAATGAATCGTTTTCAGATTTCATTGCTAGCCTTTGTTTTCTTGTTCAGCTTTGCTTCTTCCCAAAATTCTGAGACTTATATCGTTAGAGTTCAAAATGATCTGAAGCCCTCTGCTTTCTCCGACGTCGAACAGTGGTACAAATCCACTCTTCGAAGCCTTACCTCAAACCCTTTAAATTCTGAAAATTCTGAAACTCGAAACTCCCGTGATTTAGTTCACGTTTACAGAACGGTTTTTCATGGATTTTCTGCTAAACTCACTCCACAACAAGCCCAACAACTCTCACAAAAACAGGGGATTCTCGCTATTTTACCCGACCGTCTTCGTCAACTTCACATAACCCGTTCCCCGGAATTCCTCGGCTTATCTTCCACCAACCCGACAAGCTTGACGTCGGAATCCGACTCAGGCTCCAACGTTGTTATCGGAATTTTGGACACCGGAATTTGGCCAGAGCGACGTAGTTTCCATGACGAAGGACTCGGCCCTGTCCCTTCAAATTGGAGAGGAGTCTGTCAAGAAGGAGAGAAGTTCACAAAATCTCACTGCAATAAGAAAATCATTGGTGCTCGTTATTTCGTCAATGGATACGAGGCTAAGAGAGGCGTGATTAATTCGTCGGAAGAAGTGAGGTCCGCTAGAGATTCCGATGGACATGGGACCCACACGGCGTCAACGGCCGCAGGTAGAGCCGTCGGAAACGCTTCTCTTTTTGGTTATGCTAACGGAGTTGCTAGAGGGGTGGCGCCTAAAGCTAGAATTGCGGTGTATAAAATTTGCTGGAAAAATGGGTGCACGGATTCTGATATTCTCTCTGCTTTCGACAAGGCTGTTGAGGACGGCGTTCACGTGATTTCGCTCTCCGTTGGGGGAGGCGCCGTGCCGTATAATTTAGACCCTATTGCGATTGGGGCTTTTGGTGCAATGGAGAGAGGTATTTTGGTGTCAGCGTCGGCTGGTAACGATGGTCCTTCTAAAATGACGGTTACAAACGTTGCTCCTTGGATTACGACAGTTGGTGCTAGCACAATTGATAGAACATTTCCGGCGGATTTAGTGCTTGAAGATGGACGGGTGATTCAAGGCGCATCGCTATATAGCGGAGAGCATTTGCCGAGAAACACTTATTTGCCATTAATTTATGCCGGGAATGCTTCTGCTGGTTTGATCAATGGCCACAGACGTGCGGGAAGTTTCTCCGCCTCCACTTGCATGACAGACTCGTTGGAAGAAAATCTTGTTCGTGGAAAAATAGTGGTGTGCGATCGGGGCGGCAATGCACGCACTGCAAAAGGAGAGGTCGTCAAGAAAGCTGGTGGCGTTGGCGTGGTGGTGGCGAACGTGGCACCAATTGGCGAAGGACTTATCGCCGACTCTCACTTGATTCCGGGTCTTGCAATAACAGAATCAGCGGGCCACATGGTTCGCAACTACATTAACACAACTCCAAATCCAAAAGCGACGATAGTGTTCCGCGGCACAAAAGTCGGTGTAAAACCGGCACCAGTGGTGGCATCGTTCTCTGCTAGAGGCCCAAGCGTTGATTCACCTTACGTTCTAAAACCAGATATTATCGCACCAGGTATTAGATTATTCTCTCGTTTCAAAGTTTAAACATGTTCTTAAATTGGACTTAAATTATTTAATTAGATTCCTCAATGCTTGCAAACTCTACTTTAGTTAAGTTTATCCGGTGATATTTATTTTTGAAATGTGGAATGTGAACCAAAGACTTCTTCTATTTTTGAGGTAGAATACCATATTAACTTATAATCTCGTCTTAAAACTTGATCTTATAGAGATTATTTTGTTAATTTATATGTTTGAACAGGTGTAAACATTCTTGCTGCATGGCCCGACGGCGTGGCACCAACTGAGATGCCTACAGACACGCGTCGCACTCAATTCAACGTGGCTTCGGGAACATCTATGTCATGCCCTCACGTTTCTGGCGTGGCGGCATTGCTCAAAGGGGCCCACCCTGACTGGTCACCGGCTATGATCCGGTCAGCATTAATGACCACGGCATACACGCAAGATAGCGAAGGCAAGCCAATTTTGGATGAGAAGTCTTACAATGTGTCAACAGTTTTCGACATGGGTGCAGGACACGTGAACCCGGAGAAAGCAGTCGATCCGGGATTGGTTTATGACATAACTACAAATGATTATTTGCATTTTCTTTGCGCATCAAATTTCACTCGTCGGGAGATCAGACAGATTGCTCGAAAGCCGATTAGATGTAATAGAAAAAAATCACCTAAGCCGTGGGATTTCAACTATCCGGCGATATTGGTTGATTTTGAAGCTTCTGAAACGAAGGCCTTGGAGATTGTGGTGACTAGAGTCGTAACTTACGTTGGTGAAAATGCAGCTAGTTATGGTGTTACGGTGGTTAACCCCAAACGGGTGAGTGTGGTTGTAAATCCAACAAAAATGGAGTTTACTGAGAAGGGTGAAAAGAAAAGTTACAAGGTGGTAATAAAGGCGGAGAAGCTGGCTGTGAGGCCGGGGAATACGGTGACGGAGGTGGGGAAGATAACTTGGTTCGATGGGCAGCGTCAAGTGGTTTCGCCGGTGGTTGTGGTGTGGAAGAAGGGATTTTGATGACTTTTAGTATCATGATGCAATTGTGCATAACTAGTTGATTACTTATCTCCAAGTTGCAAAACTAATTTTGGTTTTTAAGTTTTAAACTTTCTGCAACGCGGGTATGTAATGGTTGATTGATATAATTACAATGCAAGGTACTATGTTGCATACTAGTAAAAGGCGTTAATGTTTTTAACTTTTATATGCTTTTCTTATATTTATTGTGTAATATAGATTGAGTTATTGTGAATTGCTTAGTTAAATTTAGTGTCCACTGTGTTTCATGTACAATAAAAATAACTAATATGTCTAATACTTTTATCTATATATATAGGGCCATAGTTTTGTTCTATATGTTTAAACTTTAAAGGGCTCAAAGCATACAAACTACTCGAAAAGCACATGAAATCAAACATGTTGAAAAAATGGTTTTTAAAGTTGGATAAATTGACAACCTATTGCATGGTCTATGTTGCATAACAAAGGTAAATTCACATAAATTTAATGCTTCTTGCTATGTTAAAAGTCATAGAAAAGTTAGACGGTCTAGTTCGTACCAAGGCCAGCTATAATCAGTTAATCACTAGGTATGGAATGCGTTTTGGAGACGTGACCATCCGCGTCAAAGCTAATCTAGGATTTCGTGCATCGAATGTTGATCCAATGAATCTCATGATGAAATAAAGAATGAAATAATGCTTTAAATTTTTAGTGAAAGCAATGCTCGGAACTATTGTTTTCCTTTGAGTTATCTTTAATTCAATTTTTTTCTTTGTTTTAATTATTTCAAAAAGAAATCCATTTTCCTCTTATTTTAGACTTTTTAGCATAGATATACTGAAGCTAATCTAGGAATTTCATGCATCGATCGAATGTTGATCTTGTGAATCTGGTGATGAATTTAAGAATGAAATAATGCTTTAAGTTTTCAGCGGAACCAATGTTCGAAACAATTGTTTTCCTATTGAGTTATCTTGTATTTTATTTTTTCGCTTTGTTTTAATTATTTCAAAAAGAAATCCAATTTCTTTTGATTTTAGATTTTAGCATAGATAATTAATCTTATATCTTCAAGATAGTCTTTTCTTCGTGGGATTGATACTCAAGGACTGTAAATAACTCCTTTCGCGCATGCATCACTTTTTATCAGATCAGTTCTTTCTCTTCCTAGGATCACTATACCAACCTTTTAATTCCCTAATTGGAAGCTGCTCAAACCGCTCTTATGCCAAAGCCATTTTCTTACTCTTTTGAATCATTCATTTGAAGTTTTGTATTATTGTTTTGTTCTTGGATTTTTCTCTTGGAAAACATCGTCGTATACAGGACCACTCCGCATCTTCAAAAGAAATACTTGCAACACATAATCTATCTCTTCAACAACATCATAAACATTTGTGCCTAATGTCTTCGATGAATCTGATGGTGGTATATAATTTGGATCAATTGAATTATCTCCATCATAAATAGAGCATCTTCGCATATTGATTTCTTTCCTTTGTCTCGGATGGTTATCATGTGAGCTATTTTTCACTAGGTTCTCATTATGTATCATTGACCAAATAGTATTCATATCATTTTCATCCATTGTCGGTGCTCGATCTATAACAATATCCATTCACAAGCGTAAACGAAAAAAATAATCATTTAGTAGACAAAACAGCCGGTAAAACCGTAAAAGTAACCAATAGGATGTGAAGTAATCACAAAATAGGACATTCGGAGTAAATACATACAAGCGTCTTGCTGTCTTATTGTAACTTAAAGTGATGCGGTGCGAAAAGATGTAGGTTTCATTAACCAGAATTGGCTAAAAGTTAAGACTAGTCGAATTTTGACTAAAAAGTCACTAGAGCCCACTTTCAACAGAAGATACTAGTTTTTCAAGTGAAACCTCCTTTTGAGAAAACATAAAGATTTACATCTTTGCACCAACTTGATTTTAACCAAGTCAGGAAGTCTTGAGGCTGAAATTGACAATTTATTATTTCATGCAAAAACTTAATTTCTTTTATTTATTTTTAGATTTTTCTAGATTCATTAGAATTTATTTCCATGAGTTTGTTTTGCATTGAAATTATATTTCGTTATTGGAGTAGCTTTTGTTTTTTTGTTTTTGAGAAAGGATTAGGTTTTGTTAAAGGCTATAGATGGCTCATCTTTCATTGTTATTCACTTAATTTTAGTTGATTATTTAATTAAATGAACATGCGAATCTCTCTTTATATTTGTCAAATTTTTAATATTCCTTGGAATCAACGAGCCTTTGATCTTTATCGTGTGCTATTCATCTTTCCCATGTCTTCCACTTGCTAAATAAATTGGAATCCGAGTCATGTATATTTCTGCACCATGTCGTCGAGGAGACGCCATGAAGTTCATGATGTTTCAGTAGAAGAAAGGAGATATACATGATGCATTCACAATTACATCATCAAGTAAAATTGTTGAAGCAACAAGTAATGGTGTATGTTGCGCAATAGCCCACATCAACAGCTAAAGACCCTTTATTCGATCATTTGAGGAAGAAACTTTTTTTGTCCAGCGCTTTGGCAGCCATTGAATCCTCCAGTTCTCTTTAGGCAAGATGGCTAAGAGCAGAATCGACCAAGGAATCGGTACTTAAGGTTGATATTTTAGATTTTCATTTGAATTGCTGTCTCACGAGCCTCTGGATTTAGTTCATATAGACCTCAATGATATTGAGTTGGTTGGGGACTACGAGATTCCATACGACATTGTGATGTTGTTTACGACAATGAATGTGACTTTGTGCATGAAGTTGAATTTTCTTAAACTCAAGCTTTAATGGAGTGCTTGGACCAGGTGATAACAATACGTCGCCCTTCACATGCAATAAAGAAACTGAAAATTACGTGGATGACACGAAAGACGGTCATATGGAGGATTAACAAATGAAAATCTTATCCAGGTTTACTACTTTTCATGTTACTACTCTTTTTTTAAGTTATGTTGTTGATTTCATGAGTATTGATTCGAGTGTAATTTGCATGCGTTTATCATGTCCTTTTACGTAGTTTTGTACAATTTCTTGTGCATTTTTTGTATCTTTTACATCGAGTCGCAAAAGTGGTCATTTAAAGACGCCTACTTCCAAAATAGGTCCTTTAAAGTGGCAGTCTCTACTATAAGACCTATAAAGTGGATCATCATGTAATTTTAGTCACCCGACGCTAGAGTCAACGACTTTGACTAAAAAGTTGGACGAATTCTTTGATTTTGACCCTTAAATTTGGATTTTTTTTATTTGCACCCCAAATCTTTTAAAAAATCACATTTACATCCAATAATATTTCAAAACATCTATTATGTAAAAGTTTAAGTTAAACATATTTAAAAATATTTATTTTTGATTTTTTAAATAATTTTATCACAATTGTCCTCAATTAACACTTCTATTAAGGAAACAATTTTTTTTTTTAAAAAAAAACAATCATCTTCAACTTCTCCTCCTTCGCCATCGTATTCTCCTCCTCCTCCTCCAAATCCACCTTCTTGTTTCTCACACACAGATTGCATAATGCAATAGCATAAATCATTCGACTACCCGCTGCAACCAAATAACCAAGTCCGTGAAATATCAATAAGTCTCCGATACTTCTTAGCTGTATAAGTCTTTAAAACACATTTCAACAAGACATAAGCTTTGTGCATCACATTACAACACACGCTAATCCAATCAAAACCTGTCCAAAATCGGCAATTTTCAGCACCAAAGTTTGATTGAGAAGACTGGGGTCAGAGGCAGAGTCGGGGGCACGGTAGGGATTTTGCCTTATCTAGGATTGTTTTCCGTTTTAAATTTATTATGATTACTTCATTTAGCTACTGATTTCTTTCCTGTCCATATTATATATATATATATATATATATATTATATATATATATATATATATATATATATATATATATATATATATATATCATGGGAGGAAGATGATTCACGAATAAGGAGCAAAACGGCTAATGGAAAATTTACTTGTCAAAATGCGTATAAAGCTCTACATAGAATGTATTCGATGAAGCCGAGTCTGGGGAAGTGTCTTTCATGGATCTGAAAAGTTCCTTATAGTAACAAAATTAAATATTTCATTTGGTTGGCGACGTAAAACCGGCTTGCGACGAATCAACAATGGAAGCAGAGGAGATTAACGGATGATCCGAATTGCAATATATGTCCGAATATAGAAGAATCCGTCATTCATATCCTTCGGGATTGTAAAATGGCGAGAGCAATTTGGCGGATACCTCTTCCTTCACCACTCTTGGGGAAATTCATGCAATTGAGGGAAGAACAATGGTTTAAGATTAATCTCAAACTCTCTCATCACGTGTGTGAAAAATTTCAGAAAACTCCGTGGAATATTACTATCGCGGCAAGTATTTGGATAATTTGGAAGTCGAGGAACGCTAGAATTTTCAGAGTCGAGAAGGAGCATAGTACCGCTATTTTATCCCAGATTCATGGATTGGTGAAAGATCTTATGTTGATTCATAGACCGAAAAAAGCTACGACTTGCGCTAAGTGGGAGAAACCGCCAAAAGGTTAACCTACAAAAAAATATGTTTTTCGCGGCGGTTTTTTTTTTTTTTTTTTTTTGGCTTTTACCGGCGCTTTTTTCTGCCGGTATAAATATTACGTGCACTTCATAAGTCACCGGTAAGACCGCCGGCTAAACCACCGCCAGTAAAGGTCCCGGCGTTGCGAAAAGCTCCGGTACAGGACAACGTTGGTTAAAGCTTAATGTCGATGGGAGTGTTCGGCCAAGTTTGAACAGCAGGTCAGCTGGAGGTGTTCTTCAGGATGAAATTAATGGTGCGTGACAATGGGGTTTCATGGTCCGATATACCTTGCCCGACGGTGCTAGAAGCTGAAATTGAGGCCATTAGAGTCGATTTGTCTTCGGCTTGGAATAAAAGCATAAATAAGGTGGTTTTTGAATCCAATTCAAAGGAAGCTATACCACTCATCTTGGAGCAAACTAGTGAAAACCACCATCTAGTTGAAGAATTCCAAGTGCTAATACATAAACCATGCGACATTAAGCTTCAATGGATCGCTAGATCCGGAAATTTGCTTGCTGATGCGATAGCCAAGATGCCGACACAACGAGTTGGATAAGTTCGCTTGTTGCACTTTCCCCCAACTTTCATTCTGTCTTTTATAGATTTTGACTCTACCTAAGGGCATGTTTTTCATTTATGTGTTTGGTTAATGAGACTTGTTTAATTTCTTAATAAAGTTTAAGACATAATAAAGAAACAACTACAAATCAATATCACTTTAGGTCATTGCTAATTAGATTTATGCATAACTTATTTTAACTTAGTAACTTTTCCCTATTTATGAATTATGCATATGATGTGTATCAACAATTTTTCCATAAAACAGAAAGAAGTCTATACCGTAAACTTTTAAGTGCTACAACTTAGATTTTAAACCCTCTATGCACTAATTGAAGATTCTAATATAATATAAAATATCTCACTATAATATTAACTTCGCAAAAAGAAAAAAAGGAATCAGAATTTTAGAAAAGAAAAAGCTTAAGTTTAATTAAGTGAACCCTGTAAAGTTGGAGGCTCGATCAACACAATATGAACAGTCCAATTTGCCTATTCAAAATATATTACCGTTAATAGATATATAATCCTCAGCCTAAATCCCTCTTCATTTCTTCTCAAATTATTCTTTCTTTTCCACAAAAACAGCAGAGCGAAAATATTACATATTACAGTACAGAGTAGGAGTTTTTTTAGAGAGAAAAAAAGAGAAGAAGCATTTGAAAATAATGATAATCAACAATTCCAAGCGAAGAATTTGATTCAGAGATGGCTTCAAGAGCAACCCAAAGGTATGATCTTTTTGTTTTTTGGGTGATTTTTCTTTGATTAAATGGTGTTTAGTAATGATTCATACTGAAATTTTTGTGGGTTTTCTAATTCATATGATATGAATAACGATCTTTGGGTGTTTCTTTGACCATTGCCAAGTCTTTTCTTGTTTATGTTTGAAAGGGTTTTTAATTCTGGTTTTGTTTACTCGTGTACACCATTTAGAAAATAATATAGAATACCTCATTTCATCAAATCCGTTTCTTTACTTTTCTGTGTCGTTTGTTTTGCTTTTTTTCTTTTTTTTTTTTTTGTTCAATTGTAATGATCTGATATCTTCTGTTTTATTCTTGTTGTTGGAGAATAAAATTTAAATTGGTCTTTAAACCAATTTAGTTGTGTGAAATAAATTGGTATTGAGACCAATTTAGTGGGGATTAAAATTCCATAAAGAGAAAACTGTTACAAGACAAAATTCATTGTCTTGTAATGGTGGAATAATTCTCCACTTAAATGTGTGTAATGGCTTTTCAATCTTTGAAGCCTATAAAAGGAGCTCCATAGGCTGAAGAGAAGATCATCCAAGCAACAAAATATTTTCAGTACTACATTTCATACACTTAGAGTTTTTTCTGCAAATATTACTAAGTCCGATTGAGGGGAGTAGCTTGAGCTTCAAAGCTATTCTTTGTGAACAGACGTTGTACCTTGGGAGTTCGTGTCTTTTGAGGGCGGAAGCTATACGCCGGACATATAGAACTTAAGGGGAAAGGGGAATCTCTTGACTCGTCTGCTTCTTCAACAAAATTGTAGAAAGTTTGTATTGAGGTTCATTTCATTTAATTTTCTGCACCTCTTGTTCTTGTTAGTTCTTGATTATTGTTTTGTTATTTTGTCAATTGTTATGTTCTGAAAATTCTATGGTTCATATATGTTCTATATGATTTAAACACATGCTAGATACCAACAATCTTAAGTGACGACACATACTCTCCCTCTTCAGATCGTACCCGTCCACGTGGCCTAATCTCCTGATCTCGGCCTATCTCACGACCTCCTCTCTCGAATTCCCCGACCCCGGTAAGCATTACAATATATTATTCGCCTCACCAACCCCTCGTTGTGTCAACGAGGGGGGTCGTATTTTGCACGTGCAGGTATAACATCCTTAGCTGTTAAGCAAAGGTTACCGACCCCTCTGGCCAACCCGAGAAGGTAGCTGACGTCAGCCTCGACGTCACCCTCCACTATCCGAGTGCGTTGTCGCCCTTACAGGGCTCGACCGCCCTGCTTCCCCAATAAAGAGCAGGGGCTCGGGGGTTATAGTATGTAAACGAAGCATGGCATGCATCGAGGGTAACATGCAGGCACCACGTGCCCTACGCTACGAAGTCTACTCAAGCATCACGTGCCTATTTTCTCAAGACTCACAAGCTCCACGTACCCTACTCTACGAAGACACGCAAGTACTCTACTACCCTCGAAATCAACATGCATGCCGACACGTGCCCTTGGTAAAGTTACATCTATACCCTCCCCTCGCCCTATAAATAGAGAAGCAGGCTAGTCATAAATGCATTTCCAGGCCAAACAAGCATATACAAAGAGCCCCACCTAGAGAGAGAAAGAGCGAGAGCAAGTAAGCACGGTCGGAAGAGCCCGAGCCCCAGCAGAAGCAGAAGATTGAAGGGAGATCGTGCGAATGGAGCCCGAACCCTCAGGGGTCGTGGACAGAGTCAGCCAGAGCCCTCCCGATGAGCTCCTCAGCGCTCCCCCTACAAGAGCTTGCCGGATCCAGGATCATCTTAGGTCGGAACCGGCGTGCGGACAGCCTCGGTGACGAGCACGACGATCCAGGGGCGTCATCATTAAATTTAGTGGTTCACCCTTAAAACCACAAAACCATCAAATCTGTATTGTGATGGTTGTTTCACTCAACTCAGTCATCAACTTTAACCCTAAAGTAAGTCTCTTTTTGATCCTGCTTCCTTGTCATTCATGGCCTGTAGTTTTTCAGAATCTTATATTTCTTGATTGAATAATTATTAGTTGTTACTTGCTGATGCTATATTGATTAAGCTGAGTGGCTTTTGTTGATTTCATAATTGCATAATTGTTCTAATATTTAGATGGTTAAAGTTAGCTTTTATGCTTTACTACTTATCTTAGAAATTCTTGGAATGACTTGTGTTTTTTTACCTGGACCATCTATTGGATTATGTCTGTTAACTGAGCACCTGGTGTAGGATATTTAGCGGTTAGTGTGTATGGTCTTCTTATAGTAGATGTCAAGAAGTTCAAGAAAATTAGAACTGTCTGTCTATGTGCAGGTATAAATCTTTTTTGCACAATGGTGCTCAGCGGAGGTGCGTTTGAAGGTAGTGGTGCTACTCTAGTATGGTCTCCCTCGTATAGTCGTATTGAACTGAACTAGACTTGATTCGAGGAATTCCTCGTCTAAGCCAGCTAAAAATCATATTTTTTTTCGTTGTTGTTCGAGTTCATGCCATAATGATATTTGACCGTCCGTGATTGTGCTCCTTGGAGAGTATGGATTATTGTTTTGTTATTTTGTCAATTTTTTTTACTCTTCAAATTTAGAAAACATAATTTAAAAAAGAAAAAATAAACATGAATTTCATCTTTTTTTCATCTGCATCGACAAATATCCTTAGCTCACAATCGACTTATTGTAACTAAAATAGTGCAGAGGATATTGATGTATGCAAAGTTTAAAGCAATGTTAAGATGATATATAGTTATACCCTCGTTACAGCAGGAATGGAAGCTAGCTTTGATGTATCGAACTTTTAGTCATTATTTTATCACCTTCCTCAATCGATTCTTTCAAAACCTGCAAGTCCTGCCTAAGAAATAAAACGTAAAATGTTACACCTTCTTGCCAAATGAACTAGCATTTCATTCTCCCAAGTGAATTTCTACTTTCATAAGAGTGATGAGGTTCACCAACTAACCTACGAAGAGAGTGTGAACTGCACTTCTTCGCGTTCCATTACACCTTCTTTCCTTTTCCGAAATGTCTCAAAAGTTCATCTCGTATAGCCAGTGTCTAATTTTCAAAAAGAAAAGGTTAAAAACAGAGGCACAGAAAATTTTACCAGTAATTAACTCAAAAATTAATCAATAGGCTTCAATAAATCACAAAATCTCAAAAGGAGCACGAGATCTTAAAGCTCACAACTAAAAGAAAAGGCCAAGGTTTAGTTTTAAAGAAAAGCTCTTACTTAAAAGAAAAGGAAATAGTTGTATTCCCATAGAGTAGATTCTATGCACCAACCCTTCTCAAAAGAACGAAAACTACATGAGAAAAAAGCTATCTTTGAATGGTACATCAGAAAACTAATCATGGACAACTTAAACTGAATAAAGAAAGTTTCTTCGCTATTTATCAGCAGATGTCTGTCCAGCACAACCAAAACATGTATGATAGCAGGAGTTATATCTCTTAATAATCGAATTAAAGTTCATCTGGAAATGCCAGCTATCATTTACGTCTTGCTAAAAGAAAGCATACCTGGCAGGCAATTTCGCAAGAAGCACAAAAACCCAGAATACAGAGAGATAGGAGAGTATTAAAGAAGTCGTACAGGCTGCTCTACATGATCATTCCAAAAGGTTGTGTTTGAATCCTTTGCCTCACTGATCCAATTCTCGATGTCAGAGCTTCCCATCAACTTACTAGGACGAAGAAGCCATAATGAACAAACAGAATAAAGTTACTGATCCACAACTATAGCACCATCCAGTACAAAGTCACTTTCCTCGGCTTGCTAACTTAATTGAGATCAATCAATGTATAAAAGGCAAGAGAAAAGTTACGATAGCGCACAATGAAAATTCCAGGAACATGTCATATGTCATGTCATTTAAGAGAGCTTGTGCTAGACCAGTTAACTTTCTGTCTCATTCTAACTGTCGAACAAAACCGGTTTAATGAAAATAGTACAACTAGAAGCATAAAGCAACACCTGTTTTTGCAAGCTTTTACTATAAATGCTATGGATCAAAATAGTGTTGGGGTTCACCATGACTAGGTTAGAACATAGGATCGGACTTAGCACTGTCGAACAAAACCGTTCTAATGAAAATAGTACAACTAGAAACATATAGCGACAACTGTTTTTTCAAGCTTTTAATTTTATGGATCAAATAGTGCCGGATTCACCATGACTAGGTTAGAACACAGGATGGGACTTAGCAGTAAGAGAAGTAATAAAAAAGTTCCCTTGCACACTAAAACAAAAGAATCAACGGCATTTGTGAAAAGTCACAATTTCCCAAGCACCTCTTCTCTGATACGGCTATGAAGTCATCCCACTCCAAGAAGGCCGCAGTGATCTTTACAACAATCTCTTGTTGGCAGCAAACCACTATAATTCACTACTGATCTCTTTCACTACTAGCATACAACTCAAAATTAAAGAAAAAATGGGCACTGTTTCTATGGAAAAAAAGGAACAGCAAGATTCAAAAAAGCATCACTGTTTTCATCAACAATATAATTTGCTAATGCTGTTCTCATTAGTCGCCACATATCTGTTCGCACTATATGCATTCACTTACACAACCCCAAATCTCATCACAATCCAAAAGAATATATCTTTGGCCCCAGAAAAAGTTAGCCTAATTTTAAGAGAATTTCACAAAAGAAGCTAGCCTAGACGGAAAGAGAAATCCTAGGCTACGAAAGTATCGATCTTTCGAGACCCAATGTTGCTGTTTAGCTGACAAGAGATCACTGAAATGATGATGGCTTCAGTTGGGCATTCTTGTGTGAAAGAAATTGGATTTGTTTCCCAGTTCATGAGTTATAAAGTCAATGGGGGTTTGTCCTAATGGCTGGAGGGATTTGATCCTTTACCAAGAAGTCATTCACCTAAACATAATCAAATCATCTAGGGTCCAGTATAAGTAGTTTCTTGTTAATTAACTATGGGTTTCAAAAATCATCTATCTCTGGTGCCCATATCTCCTCATACTTCTAATTAGCATGGAGCTAACGCCAACCAACTGAAGTTCCTGTGAATCTCAATCAACCAGTAGGCATGAACTTTTGCTGTCACCCTGAACAAAGAAAATCAGCAAATATGAGACATAAGTCAAAAACCAATAAAACAGGCCTCTGTGAGTTTATAGAAATTGTAGATGTCCTCAACAAACTGTACTGCTACAAATTCATTATCCACATCTGCTAATTGTAGAAATTGTAGATATCCCCAACATACTCCACTGCTGCATCAATGTGAACGATCCATTCCTTCAGTTTCTTAGAAGTCAACAAGCAGCCTGGAAAATATCAAATCAATCAACATACTGCACTGCTGCTAATTTTATTATCCACATCTGCTGCATCAATGTCAACGATCCATTCCTTCAGTTTCTTTGCAAGTCAACAAGCAGCCTGGAAAATATCAAATCATTCAACATTCAGTAAAGAGCATGAACTTTTTAATTAAAGGTAAAAAAAAAGGTTGGATGTTTCTATGTAAGAACATTGCTTCATGCTGTAAGGACTTCCTGCCAGAGTTTTGTTCTGCTCCTTTACCAACTGTTCCCTCATTTTCCTTGCATTCTTGTAGCTTTCTTCTTCGTCAGGACTAACGACAATTAGAGATTCATTCTTTGGCTTGATTGCTTCCATCTTCCCAACCAAAGCCACTCACTTTTTCTAGGATAGGTTTCTGCACGGTTTAACAACAAAGGATTGTGCCTCATTTAGACAAGAAAAGGAAAAGTATTTATGCAATTTCACCAATTAAGCAATATCATCAAGATACACAACAAGTATCTCACCTTGCTGTAGTTTTTCTCTGCGGCAGAGCATTTGCCAGTATTTTAGACCCAAAATTTCTGAAACCATAAGAGAAATTCCATAGTTAAGCATGATCCAAGAACTTATTTATGCGAGTGTGTGTGTTCTTGTTGAGTTAGAAACCTTGTAACGAGGCGAGTGGTCTGATTGTGAGGCTCCCCCTCAATATCTTCTATAACTCGTAGATTTCTTCGTTCTTGCTGTCCATTTTTCTGCTTCTTTCCTCCAGCTGTTTATCCAGATAATTGAACATATCAAATATTTTCAAAGAACTTGTGAATAAACGAGACACAAATAATTATATTGTGTGGTTGGATGTTTCTAAGTAAGAACCTTGCTTCGTGCAGTAAGGGACTGACGGTCAGAAATTTGTTCTGCTTCTAAGCGTCTCATTCTTCCAAATGAATTCTACTTTCAACCAGCTAATTTATAAAGAGAGCCTCATCAGTCAACTGCACTTCTTCGCGTTCCATTACACCTTTTTGCCTTTTCCGAAATGTCTCAAAAGCAATTTTACTAGTAATTAACTCAAAAAGTTAATCAATAGGCTTCAGTAAATCACAAAATCTCAATAGGAGCATGAGATCTTAAAGCCCACAACTAAAAGAAAGGCAAAATCTCTATGCACAGAACTCTTTTCAAATCATAGATCAACATGTTTACGATGCGCATAGAATACTGATGCTAATCTTTGTTACCTGACTAAAGGGAAAAGAGCAGGAAAACTCAAAGGGAGTAGAATAATAACGGAAGATCACAATTTAAAGATGTACTTGCATGGCCTAAATCATAATTACTTTTCTGACATACCATTTAAAGATGACCTTTTCTCATCTTAGACTGCTTGAAAATATTTGCATGTAGTTTTCTTGTCTATGACATACGATATTTTGTTTCCACATTCCTAATTACAAAGTTCAAATCCTCAAATGAAGCCAAAAGGACTATGAGAACTTTATCCCGTAACCTAAAGTCATTCTTTAATAGTATATATCAAGATATTGCTTACCCCGTTCATTGAAAGAATAATTGGAAATTAGCACTTCTTATAGATCGACTTTTATCGGCCATTGGATGCATTTCGGTAATTACAAGGATAAGGGGGTAAATTTTCCAAACCAACTAGACCATTGTTCAAGTGGGGCAGAGCCAGAGAACTGTGTCTTACAAACAAATTCTAACAATTTTCAACCGAATTTGATATGAGTTCATGATGCGCATAAATCCTTAATAAATAGCAGGAGAAGTTTTAAACGAAATTTTAAGTTCCAAATGTAGTTCATGCGTGAACAATGTAAAAAAATTGAAATAAATAAAATTATGAAAATTTCGACACAAATACAGTAAAGATACCACGTTATTTGAAGAGCACTCTTAAATCTTCTGAGAAAACCAGGTTACTTGATTCTTCTTATGTGGTTTACTTTATTCTTCTGAGAATACCCGGGTCCGCCCTCGACCGCAGCATTGTGCCATCATCTGTTTCAAGACCTTGGTGCTACTCGTCTGTTCATGTGTTCCCGGATGATATCTGAGAAAACCCGGTGACTTGATTCTTCTTATGTGGTTTACTTGGAGGGCGTTCCCGCAAGCTGGGTGCTCGTCGACCGAGGCATTGTGCTGGCTCTATCTTATGTTTCAAAACCTTGGTGCTACTCTTCATCGAGTCATGCATTCCCTGGTGATATCTGAAAAAGTTAGACAAAAGGTTATACAACTAGCAAAAAATGGTATAGTATTCGTACATAAAAACTATAATCGATATGCATAAGTTTTAAAATATTACAGTTATTAGATGTTTTCATGTTGTGGCTGTTTCTATATAAGTTGGAACATCCATTATTAGTGGAAATTGTAAAATTGGTCATCTGAAGTGGCCGAATTGCAAAAATGATAGAATAAAATAGTTTATAGTATTTATTTTATTCTTCTTATGTAATTTAGTATTTCCATATTAGACTAGGTCTCTTGTAACATATAAATATTTGTAATTACCTCTGTGAATATTCAAAGAAATATATTTTCTCTACATGGTATCAGCAGTCCTCTGGCCTGCGACCTCTCTCTTCTCTCCTAACCCTAATTTTCTCACCATCGCCGCCGCCTCTTCTTGCCATGTCGTCCGACTCGCAAACACCGGCGACGGTCTCCTCCTCTCCCTCTTCTGGCTCGGTGTGAACATTCAAGGAAATATATTTTCTCTACAAAAACAAGGTTCAATTTGAGTTCTCTAGATTATTTTCAAAATATAAATTTGATTATTTTGATTGTATATTTAGAAAATACAACTTTTCAAATACAAAAGAGAACTTCTATACCTAATTTTAATAATAACCTAAAGCTTAAAAAACGAAAAAATAAACAAGAAAAACCATCTTTTTTCATCTGCATCGACAAATAATATATCCTTTGATAGATTATAACCTTTCATAAAAATATCACGTTCTTTTATATCAATGGCTTTAGAAAAGTGTCATGTTCTCCATATGTATGCAAAGTCTAAATGTGATGAGGAGATAGTTAATGTACCTAGTTCCAACAGTAAGGTACCACTCTAGTTTCCCAAGAATAGCAGGAAGAACTTGTCAACTTGTTTGCAACATAACAAAGTATCATTCTCAACCAAATCATCAAGGGCCGTCTTTTTCTTATCGAACAAGTATCTTTAACCGAACTTTAAGATTCTCAACTTTCCGTTTTCAAGATAAACATATGAATCCTCAGGGATGATGATGATACCTGAAAACACAGACAAAGCCTCAGAACATAAAGCATACAGAGAAAAACCACATCCAAGTTTCTGTTCAAAACTTTCAAGTCATCTCTCCCATTTTTACGACCACGCAAAGGGTTTGGCCTCCAAGAAGGCTGCAGTGATCGTTACAAAAATCTCGTGTTGGCGGCAAACCACTACTGCTCTCTTTCACTACTAGCATACAACTCAAAAGTAAAGAAAAAATGGCTCTGTTTCTATGGGAAAAAAGGAACAGCAAGATTCAAAAAAGCATCACTGTTTTCATCAGCAATATAATATAATATCTTTACAATAATCTCGTATTGGCGGCAAACCACTACTGCTCTGTTACACTACAAGCACACAACTCAAAGTTCAAAGAAAAAATAGACATTGTTTCTATGGAAAAAAAGGAACAGCAAGATTCAAAAAGCATCACTGTTTTCATCAACAATATAATTTGCTAATGCTGTTCTCATTAGTCGCCACAAATCTATTCGCACTATATGCATTCACTTACACAACCCCAAATCTCATCACAATCCAAAAGAATATATCTTTGGCCCCAGAAAAAGTTTGCCTAATTTTAAGAGAATTTCACAAAAGAAGCTAGCCTAGACGGAAAGAGAAATCCTTGGCTACGAAACCATCGATCTTTCGAGACCCAATGTTGCTGTTTAGCTAACAAGAGATCACTGAAATGATGATGGCTTCACTGAAATCCTAGGCTACTAAAGCATCGATCTTTCGAGACCCAATGATGTTGGCTTTAGAAAACCATCTGCATCAACAAATAATAGCTCACCCTCAACTTAATTTAACTTAACAAACGCATAGAATATGCGAAGTCTAAAGCAATTTCAACAAGAGATAGATACGTACCTAGTTCCAACATAAGGAGTTTGAACTGTGAGGTACCACTCTAGTTTCCCAAGAATAGAAGGAGCAACTTGTTCAATTAATAGTTAATAGTATGCATAATTCATGAATAGGGAAAAGTTACTAAGTCAAAATAAGTTTTGCATAAATCTAATTAACAATGACCTAAAGTGATATTGATTTGTAAAAATGCATAATTTATACAATAGTTGTTTCTTTATTATGTCTTAAACTTCATTAAGAAATTAAACAAGTCTCATTAACCAAACACATAAATGAAAAAAATGCCCTTAGGTAGAGTCAAAATCTGAAAAAGACAGAATGGAAGTTGGGGGAAAGTGCAACAAGCGAACTTCTCCAACTTGTTGGGTCGGCATCTTGGCTATCGCATCAGCAAGCAAATTTAAGAGTGCCCTTCAAATAACGAAACACACGTTCAATCTACAACAAAAGAAAACATATAGTCCTCAAGAATTCCCAAGGTCATTGCTTCTTCTAACCTTTCTGAGAATAAAAGACAGTCTATTGCACATAAAAAGCTAAAAAGCTATCTTTAAGTCACTAATAGTCCATCATTACTGAAATTGAATAAACAAAGTTTCTTTCCTATTTATCCAATGAAACTTCATCAGGAAATGCCAGCTATCATTTAGGTATTCATCTGGAGAGCATCCAAAAGGAAAGTTGTACAGCCTGCTCTAAATATGTGTCGATAAGTCGGAACATTATTAAGGAAATATTGTAAGACTCTGAAGAGGGCAAAGTTCAAATTAAATCTTCTAAATTGCTTCCAAAATATAAATTGTTCCTTCTTTTTTTTTTTTCTAACCTTCTTCAAATTACTCTTATTCAAAAATTGAAAATACAATTTTTTTTTTTACTTTTCAAATTTAGAAAACATAATTTAAAAAGGAAAAAAACAAACATGAATTTCATCTTTTTTTCATCTGCATCGACAAATATCGTTAGCTCACAATCAACTTATTGTAACTAAAATAATGCAGAGGATATTGATGTATGCAAAGTTTAAAGCAATGTTAATAAAACGCAAAACGTTACACCTTCTTGCCAAATGAACTAGCATTTCATTCTCCCAAGTGAATTTCTACTTTCATAAGAGTGATGAGGTTCAACCAACTAACCTACGAAGAGAGTGTGAACTGCACTTCTTCGCGTTCCATTACACCTTCTTTCCTTTTCCGAAATGTCTCAAAAAGTTCATCTAGTATAGCCAGTATCTAATTTTCAAAAAGAAAAGGTTAAAAACAGAGGCACAGAAAATTTTACCAGTAATTAACTCAAAAATTAATCAATAGGCTTCAATAAATCACAAAATCTCAAAAGGAGAACGAGATCTTAAATCTCACAACTAAAAGAAAAGGCCAAAGTTTAGTTTTAAAGAAAAGTTACAATAGCGCACAATGAAAATTCCAGGAACATGTCATATGTCATGTCATTTAAGAGAGCTTGTGCTAGACCAGTTAACTTTCTGTCTCATTCTAACTGTCGAACAAAACCGGTTTAATGAAAATAGTACAACTAGAAGCATAAAGCAACAACTGTTTTTGCAAGATTTTACTTGAAATGCTATGGATTAATTCAATGGTTTAACTTTGTAATACTTGATTCGTTACTTATCATACTATTTATATGTTTAACTTAGTTTTCTCCTACTCTTTTCAGATAGTTAATAAAATATATAACATTCGAGAGTACATATATATATATATATATATATATAGATGATGCGTAAGTCAACATAAATAACATAAAACTCTTATGAGTGTTATATATATCTACATTTCTTACGGTATTTTTTTTGTATTTCTAGTTTTATCTTTATTTATTTAAAAATCTTAGCTATAACTGTGTTATTGTGGAGTTACCTCTTAAAAAATTTATGTTACATATCTGCTTTGATGAATTATTATTTTTAAAATAGTTGATCAAAATATTCATATATAAAAAAATTCTTTACATGATTTTGTTCCCTAACATATATTCCTGGCTCCGCCCTTGACTAGGTTGCTCGAGTCTTTAGAAAATAGATGAATGAAGTATGTTTGGATGAATCTAGGGTTTGTTCACGAATCAGGTGAGTGAATATCGAATGTATTTTTGCAAGAACAGAATGATCCAAGTCTACTACCACGTTGGCCAACATTGAAAGACGGTTGGAAATGGACCGCAAGGGGAGATGAAACGGATAAGGGGGCAAGGTGCAGAGAATTTTTCAGAATTCTCTTTCCTAACACTCAGGGTTACAAATTGTGGAGACCAACAAGCTATGATCCACGGACACGACACGATATGGACACGGCGACACGGATTTTTGAAAATTACAAGACACGACACGGCTGGGACACCGCCGCACTTTTTTGTATTAATATATATATATATATATATATACGATCAAAACCTGCACAAATAACATTCTAAGTCCAAATAAAGGATGAAGCAAAAGCATATTTGAACTCAAAAATAATTAATCACTACTAATAGTTCAAATAACTCATGAATCCCAAGCATTAAACATATAGTCACAAATACAATCTCAACCACAGAACAAACAATAAAAAGTGTGTGTTTTATGTTTTTTTTATTATTAAGGTATTCAACAATAAAAGTGTTTCAAATTGACCCCTCAATAAATATCAAATATTACAAACGCATCCCAAATGTGTCGGACACGGCCTCAAGAAGTGTTGGACACGCCCTCAAGAAGTGTCGGACACGGTGTCGAATTTCTTTTTTCTTTTCTTTTATTCAGACACGCCACGTGGCGTGTCCGACACGTGTCGGAGGAGTGTCGGGGTGTCGGACACGGCATAATTTTTTTTTTGAGGTGTCGGTGCATCATAGCCAACAAGTCAAGCTATTTACCAAGGATATTTTAGTCATTTCATTTAAAGATACACCCAAAAAGAGCTATTGGCAAGATCATACCACGAATTGTAAGCCTTTTGTAGAGTGCACCGCAAATTGTAATCACTAGCAATATATACCACAAATTGTAAATCATTTTGCAAGTTGCACCACAAGAATACATTGTAGGTTTTCTTAAGGGTGTTTTTGGCATTTAATTTTTATCAAATCAATTTTTTTAATTTAGACCCGAATGAAAATTTATCTTTACATATTGCGAATAAAAAACTTTTCTTCACTATCAGATTTTTAAAGGAAAAAAAAAAAGACAAAAGTCAAACAACCATATTTGAAGGAGAAAAGGAACAAAGCCTTTGTCGTCTTCTCCTTTAACCACTGCTCCGTCGCAACTCTATTTTCAATTCAGGCCGGAGATTTTCAGGCGTTGTCCCATTATTGTGCAACACTAAACGCAAATCGAAAGGATTTATGAGAATCGAAGCCATAATTTGTGAGGAAAATTGAAAGGATAAAATAAATTTTAACTTTCAATATGTTTCTAAAATTAATCGATTTTAAGTTTTTAAAATAAAATAAAAAAGACAAAAGAAAAAGAAGCAAAGGCATGGTCTTCTCCAGATCTTCACCCCCCTCCACAAACTCCAGAAAAAGGGATTCCGCTCCTTTCTATCCTCCCCCTCCCTCTCTCTTCTTCCGCAATTTTGAGATTTTTGAGGAGAGAATCTCCAGGCGCAATTTCACCGGCGACCAGCAGGCGCCTCCACATTCGATCGATCTCCTTCTGGGAGAGAGGGGTTCAAAAAATTGGTTTTTTTGGGCTATTTGATTTTTTTTTAATTTGTCTTTATTTATCTTCTTAAGTATTAACACAAGGATAAAATTGTAACTTCACTCAATGCATTCTTAATCCAAATTGCATACATGTTTCAGTGGAAGAAAGGAGATATACGTGATGCGTTCACAGTTACATCAGCGAGTAAAATTGTTGACGCAACAAGTAATGGTGTATGTTGCGCAATAGCCCACATCAACAGCAAAAGACCCTTTATTCGATCATTTGAGGAAGAAATTTTTTTTGTCCAGCGCTTTGGCAGCCATTGAATCCTCCAGTTCTCTTTAGCCAAGATGGCTAAGAGCACAATCGACCAAGGAATCGGTACTTAAGGTTGAAATTTTAGATTTTCATTTGAATTGCAGTCTCACGAGCCTCTGGATTTAGTTCATATAGACCTCAATGATATTGAGTTGGTTGGGGACTACGAGATTCCATACGACATTGTGATGTTGTTTATGACAATGAATGTGACTTTGTGCATGAAGTTGAATTTTCTTAAACTCAAGCTTTAATAGAGTGTTTGGACCAGGTGATAACAATACCTCGCCCTTCACATGCAATAAAGAAACTGAAAAATTACGTGGATGACACGAAAGACGGTCATATGGAGGATTAACAAATGAAAATCTTATCCAGGTTTACTACTTTTCATGTTACTACTCTTTTTTTTAGTTATGTTGTTGATTTCATGAGTATTGATTCGAGTGTAATTTGCATGCGTTTATCAAGTCCTTTTACGTAGTTTTGTACAATTTCTTGTGCATTTTTTGTATCTTTTACATCGAATCGCCAAAGTGGTCATTTAAAGAGGCCTACTTCCAAAATAGATCCTTTAAAGTGGCAGTCTCTACTATAAGACCTGTAAAGTGGATCATCATGTAATCTTAGTCACCCGACGCTAGAGTCAACGATTTTGACTAAAAAATTGGACGAATTCTTTGATTTTGACCCTAAAATTTGGATTTTTTTTATTTGCACCCCAAATCTTTTAAAAAATCACATTTACATCCAATAATATTTCAAAACATCTATTATGTAAAAGTTTAAGTTAAACATATTTAAAAATATTGATTTTTGATTTTTTAAATAATTTTATCACAATTGTCCTCAATTAACACTTCAATTAAGGAGACAAATTTTTTTTTTAAACCAATCATCTTCAACTTCTCCTCCTTCGCCATCGTATTCTCCTCCTCCTCCTCCAAATCCACCTTCTTGTTTCTCACACACAGAAAGCATAATGCAGTAGCATAAATCATTCGACTACCCCAACCAAATAACCAAGTCCAGTGAAATATCAATAAGTCTCCGATACTTCTTATCTGTATAAGTCTTTAAAACACATTTCAACAAGCCATAAGCTTTGTGCATCACATTACAACACACGCTAATCCTATCAAAACCTGTCCAAAATCGGAAATTTTCAGCACCCAAGTCTGATTGAGAAGATTGGGGTCAGAGGCAGAGTCGCGCCCACCCCCCCCCCCCCCCCCAGCTCCAACCCAATCCGCTTATAGATAGACATATACCAGCCATAAATAGTATATACTCATGGATGATCTTTAAGTAAATTAAGATTCACTAATCATTCAATAGATCTTAATTAGCTGTAACTTGTAAGTAATAGGGATTTTGCCTTATCTAGGAATTTTTTCCGTTTTAAATTTATTATGATTACTTCATTTAGCTACTGATTTCTTTCCTGCCCGTATTATATATATATATATATATCTCATAATCTTATATTGTCTGAAAGTTTAATTTAATTTTATACCCAACTGTCTATTTTGTAATTAATTCAATGGTTTAATTTTGTAATAATTGATTCCTTACTTATCATACTACTTATATGTTTAAGTTAGTTTTCTCCTACTCTTTTCAGATAGTAAATAAAATATATAACGTTCGAGTATATATATATATATATATATATATATATATATATATATATATATATATATATATATATATATATATATATATATATATATATATATATATATATATATATGTAGATGATGCGTAAGTCAACATAAATAACATAAAACTCTTATGAGTGTTATATATATCTACATTTCTTACGGTATTTTTTTGTATTTCTAGTTTTATCTTTATTTATTTAAAAATCTTAGCTATAACTATGTTATTGTGGAGTAACCTCTTAAAAAATTTATGTTACATATCTGCTTTGATGAATTATTATTTTTAAAATAGTTGATCAAAATATTCATATATAAAAAAATTCTTTACATGATTTTGTCCCCTAACCTATATTCCTGGCTCCGCCCTTGACTAGGGTTGCTCGAGTCTTTAGAAAATAGATGAATGAAGTATGTTTGGATGAATCTAGGGTTTGTTCACGAATCAGGTGGGTGGATATCGTATGTATTTGTGCAAGAACATAATGAGCCAAGTCTACTACCACGTTGGCCAACACTGAAAGACGGTTGGAAATGGATCGCAAGGGGAGATGAAATGGATAAGGGGGCAAGGTGCAGAGAATTTTTCAGAATCCTCTTTCCTAACACTCAGGGTTACAAATTGTGGAGACCAACAAGTCAAGCTATTTACCAAGGATATTTTAGTCATTTCATTTAAAGATACACCCAAAAAGAGCTATTGGCAAGATCATACCACGAATTGTAAGCCTTTTGTAGAGTGCGCCGCAAATTGTAATCACTAGCAATATATACCACAAATTGTAAATCATTTTGCAAGTTGCACCACAAGAATACATTGTAGGTTTTCTTAAGGGTATTTTTGGCATTTTATTTTTATCAGATCAAATTTTTTAATTTAGACCCAAATGAAAAATTATCTTTACATACGCGACGAAAAAACTTTTCTTCACTATCAGATTTTTAAAGAAAAAAAAAGGACAAAAGTCAAACAACCATATTTGAAGGAGAAAAGGAACAGAGCCTTTGTCGTCTTCTCCTTCAACCACTGCTCCATCACACCTCTATTTTCAATTCAGACCGGAGTTTTTCAGGCGTTGTCCCATTATTGTGCAACACTAAACGCAAATCGAAAGGATTTATGAGAACGAAGCCATAATTTGTGAGGAAAATCGAAAGGATAAAATAAATTTTAACTTTCAATATGTTTCTAAAATTAATCAATTTTAAGTTTTTAAAATAAAATAAAAAGGACAAAAGAAAAAGAAGCAAAGGCATGGTCTTCTCCGGATCTTCATCCCCCTCCACAAACTCCAGAAAAAGGGATTCCGCTCCTTTCTATCCTCCCCCTCCCTCTCTCTTCTTCCGCAATTTTGAGATTTTTGAGGAGAGAATCTCCAGGCGCAATTTCACCGGCGACCAACAGGCACCTCCAGATTCGATCAATCTCCTTCTAGGAGAGAGGGGTTCAAAAAATCGGTTGTTTTTTGGGTTTTTGATTTTTTTTAATTTCTTTTAATTTATCTTCTTAAGTATTAACACTAGGATAAAATTGTAACTTCACTCAGTTATTCCTAATCCAAATTGCGTACAGCACGCATGCAATGCAAATTGCCTTTGTAGGGTTTTTTTTGCCTTTAACCAAATAACACTGGGATTTTTTGCTAATTAAAATTACACAGGGGTTTTCTGCCAATTAGAGATTACAAAGGGGTAGTTTTTGCATTTATCTCGAAATACATGTGCTTTTTTCTTTTTAAATGCCTATCCAATGCCTGATCGAGAAAAATAAGTATACGCAGAGGTGGAAAATAGATGGACAAAGTTGCAAAAAGGCAAACATGTGTGACGCGCACAACAAGTGATACATTTGCTAACAACTTATTTATAACGAGTTATTAATGAATTTTTTTCATAACTCATAAGTGGCTAAGTAAACCCATCAACTCGTTAACAATCAATTCAATATTAAAACACCTATTTCTCACTGAGAAATTATACCATACACCTCACTACAACAAAACAGCTGAATAGTGACATAAATTTTTGTCCATGCAGAGCAAATACCATCCCTATAGAGTCTATAGGGACAGAAATTTCTCCTACCAATTTTTAAAAAAGAAAAAGAGAGAATCGCACTCTACCAGTTTCACCTAACAACCAAACATTCCACCTAAATCACCTAAAAATTGATCCACTTAATACTTGAAATTTGAAAACACACAAAAAATGAGTTTATATGCTTTATATGAATTTGAAAAGTATACATCACTAATCCATATACTACAAAACGTGTTAAAATACAAATAAATGTAATTACAGACATCATAAAGTTTCACGACTTCGTCACCTCGGTCTATTTTTCTCGAACACTTTCTACATATTTTTGCATGACTTTCTTAACATCACTTTCCCTGATTCTGTCTATAAATTTTATCTGCTCATTTAGTTCATAAATTATAATACTTCACCATTTCACTGAGTTTTCTCTCCCCAAAACCCAAATGAATCGTTTTCAGATTTCATTGCTAGCCTTTGTTCTCTTGTTCAACTTTGCTTCTTTTTCCGAAATTGACAAACCTGAAGATTCTCGTACGTATATAGTTAGAGTTCAAAATGATTTGAAGCCCTCTGCTTTTTCCGACGTCAAACAGTGGTACAAATCCACTCTTCGAAGCCTTACCTCAAACCCTTTAAATTCTGACAATCCAGACTCCTTTGAAACTCGAAACTCCCATGATTTAGTTCATGTTTACAGAACAGTTTTTCATGGATTTTCGGCTAAACTAACTCCACAACAAGCTGAAGAACTTTCAAAAAAACAGGGGATTCTCGCAATTTTGCCCGACCGTCTTCGTCAACTGCACATAACCCGTTCCCCGGAGTTCCTCGGTTTATCTTCTACCAACCCGACAAGCTTGATGTCGGAATCCGACTCAGGCTCTAACGTTATTATCGGGATTTTGGACACCGGAATTTGGCCGGAACGACGTAGTTTCCATGACGAAGGACTCGGCCCTGTCCCTTCAAATTGGAGAGGAGTCTGTCAAGAAGGAAAGAAGTTCACAAAATCTCACTGCAATAAGAAAATCATTGGCGCTCGTTATTTTGTCGATGGGTACGAGACTTATATAGGCGTTATCAGTACTGAAGAAGTGAGATCCGCTAGAGATTCCAATGGACATGGGACCCACACGGCGTCAACGGCCGCAGGTAGAGCCGTCGGCAACGCTTCTCTTTTTGGATATGCGAATGGCATTGCTAGAGGCATTGCGCCTAAAGCGAGAATTGCGGTGTATAAAATTTGTTGGAGAGAAGGGTGCGCAGATTCAGATATTCTCTCTGCTTTTGACAAGGCAGTTGAGGACGGTGTTCATGTGATTTCAATCTCTGTTGGGAGCGGCAGTCTGCCGTATAATATAGACCCTATTGCGATTGGGGCTTTTGGTGCAATGGAGAGAGGTATTTTGGTCTCGGCGTCGGCTGGTAACCATGGTCCTTTTAAATTGACGGTTACCAATGTCGCTCCGTGGATTACAACTGTCGGGGCTAGTACAATAGATAGAAGGTTTTTGGCGGATTTAGTCCTTGAAGATGGGCAGGTGATTCACGGTGCATCACTTTATAGCGGCAACCATTTGCCTAGAAACACTTATTTCCCATTGATATACGCTGGAAATGCTTCTCTCGATTTGATCAATGACCACAGAAGCGTCAAAATATTGTCCACCTCCCCTTGCACAACAGACTCGTTGGACGAAAATCTCATTCGTGGAAAAATTGTGGTGTGCGATTACGGCGAGAATGAGAGCACCGAAAAAGGAGAGGTCATCAGGGAAGCCGGTGGCGTTGGAGTGGTGGTGGCAAATGTTGCGCCAATTGGCGAAGGACTTATCGCTGACTCTCACTTGATTCCAGGTCTGGCAATAACAGAATCTGCTGGCAACATGGTTCGAAACTATATCAACACAACTCCAAATCCAAAAGCGACCATAGTATTTCATGGCACAAAGGTCGGTGTAACACCAGCACCAGTGGTGGCGTCGTTTTCCTCCAGAGGCCCAAGCGTTGAGTCACCTTACGTTCTAAAACCTGATATAATCGCACCAGGTATTAGATTGTCGTCTCATTTCAAAGCTTAAACTTGTTCAGAATTTGGACTTCTTTTTTTTTTTTTTATTAGATTCTCCAATACTTTCAACTTAACTTTATTTAAGTTTGACATGTGATATTAATTTTTGAAATGTGAAATGTGTGACAGTGAGATTCAAACCAAAGACTTCTTCTAGGATACCATATTGAATTATAATCTCGTCTTAAAGCTTGAACTTATAGATATATTGAAAATTTATTAAAATATATATTTTCCAAAATAGGTGTAAACATTCTTGCTGCATGGCCCGATGGTGTGGCGCCAAGTGAGATGCCTACGGATACGCGCCGCACTCAATTCAATGTGGCTTCGGGAACGTCTATGTCATGCCCTCATGTTTCAGGTGTGGCCGCACTGCTCAAAGGGGTCCACCCCGATTGGTCACCGGCTATGATTCGGTCTGCATTAATGACCACAGCGTACACGAAAGATAGGCAAGGCAAGCCAATTTTGGATGAGAAATCTTACAACGTGTCAACAGTTTTTGACATGGGCGCAGGCCACGTGAACCCGGAGAAAGCAGTTGATCCTGGATTCGTTTATGACATAACAACAAAGGATTATCTGCATTTTCTTTGCGCATCAAATTTCACTCGTGAGGAGATCGGACAGATTGCTCGAAAGCCAATTAGATGTAATAGAAAGAAATTACCTAAGCCGTGGGATCTCAACTATCCGGCGATACTGGTTGATTTTGAAGCTTCTGAAACGAAGGACTTGAAGATTGTGGTGACCAGAGTTGTCACTCACGTCCATGAAAATGCAGCTAGTTACAGTGTTAAAGTAGTTAATCCAAAACAGGTGAGCGTGAGCGTACATCCCATGAAAATGGAGTTTACTAAGAAGGGTGAAAAGAAGAGATACAAGGTGCAAATAAAGGCGAAGAAGCTGACAGTGGAGCCGGGGAATACGGTGACGGAAGTGGGGAAGATAACTTGGTTTGATGGGCAGCATCAAGTGGTTTCGCCGGTGGTTGTGGTGTGGAAGAAGGGATTTTGATAACTTTTAGTATCATGATGCAATTGTGCATAACTAGTTGATTACTTATCTTAAGGTTGCAAAACTAATTTTTGTTTTCAAGTATTAAACTATCTGAAATGTGTTATGTAATAGGTGGTTGACTTTACAATGCAATGTACTATGTTGCATAATGCTAGTAAAAGGCGTAAATGTTTTTAACTTTTATATTTTCTTATTTATGTATTGTGTATTATAGATAGAGTTATCCATTGCGTTTCATGAACAACAATAACTAATATGTCAAATATTCTCATCAAATTAATAAGGCCATAGCTGTTGTTTTCCATGTTTAAGGGGCTTTAAGCATCAAGCTCATGAAATTAAACATGCATAGAAAAATAATGTTTCAAGTTGGAGGCTTGGCTTGGTCATCGAATATAATCTATTAACAAAAATTAGCCCATGCCTTTTCACCGATTTCAACCAATAAGATATTGAGCTTTTTCAATTATTAGACACTAAACCTTCAGAAATTCATTACCAAACTAGCTAAAAATAATCGAATTGGCTGAACTGGGTCATACATGTACAATAGTTGCCACTACAAAAAATATCGTTTATAGTGACGATTTTTGGTGACGAAACAAAAAATAGTCACAATAGTGTGCACTGTAGTGACGAAGTTTTATTTCGTCGCAACACTTTTCGTTGATGGACGAAATCTATTTCGTCACAAACAATTTCTTTATGCGACAATATTTAAGAAATCGCCACAACATAAAGGGTGCCAAATCCTAAAAATTGGCTGCAACAAATTTTCATAGTCTCTTGTGACGAAAGCCAGAGTCGTCACGAAAATCATAGACTTTAGGGACGATACTTTGATTCATCACAATGTTGAAATCTCTATCTTGAAAGAAGAAAGCGGGAAATTTTCCCTCAGTATTTTTTCTCTCACCTCTATTTTGATTTTGATTTAAAAGACTATTTTAAAAATCACACTATAACACCTAAATCATTTTTTTATTTTTAATATAAAATAATTATTTATAAAAGTGTATACTAACTCGGTTGTTTCGAGTAAAATTGCCACTACCACATATGTATTATCTCTAATTAGCAAATAACTTCATATGTAATAATTTTATTAGCGAATTCTCCTTGTAAAATTTAAAATTAGTAAATATCCATATAACTTGTATATGATTGTATTAAATTGGTGGTTAAAAAACTTTAAATTTTCAGTAATAGGCATATCAAAATTTAGAGGTAATAGATAAAAACCATTTAATGACTTAAATGAGTTACTTATAAAATTAAAGTCTATTTAGAGCTAACCATCTAAATGACTTTTGAGCTTATATGTAGTACTATATTTGTGATGCAAAAAGTTTTATACCAATTACCAAATTAATCAAATGCAAGAGGACTGTATAAAATTAAACTGTATATAAGAGTTAGCCACCTAAATGATTTTTTGAGCTTAATTGCATGTATCACGCCAGGAGCTTACAATAACAAATTTGTTTTTAGAATAATCTCTACTATATCTTTATATATATATATATATATATATATATATATATATATATATATATATATATATATATATATATATATATATATATGCGTGTGTGTATTTATTATAACACAATATTACATTTCATATAAATTAAATTTCACAGATATAGTTATTTGTTTCGTAACTATAATGATATTAAAATATTAATTTCTACCTAGATATTTTTGTTTTGCATTTTTAACTTATTTAGATTCTAATTTCATTAGGCTTTGTTAATAACTTTTTGTATAAATTTCTAAATTTATTTTAATTCCCTCGTACTCTTTTCATGCAATAAATAAGATAAGGATATTTATATTTTAGAACATTCTTTAACTTTTTCTTAGACATCTGGTACAACGAAATGGATATTTTCTTTTATAGGTTTGTGGTAACAAAGTTGCAAAACTAAACATATTTTCTTATCATTGCAATATGTCATAATTATTTGTTTTGTAATTTAATATTATTTTAAAGCATCCAACATTGTTAGAATATTCGTGAACATATGTAACCGAAAAAAAAAAAAAAAAAAAAAAAAAAAAAAAAAAAAACCTCTCTTAATGAGTAAACAATATCTCAACTTTTATGACATATTTTTCGTAAATGTTGCTTAGTTTTATTTGAAAATTTTGAGCTAAAATTTTGTTACTTTAGAGTTGTTTTAAATGTATATATATAAAAAAAAAACAGTAATACATGTACCTTAATGTATTAGTAGTTTTACGATGATTTGTTTTTTTCAAATAGAATAATACTAATCAATAATAAAAATATTTGTGTTTATTTTTTGAAAACAAAATTCTACTTGGTTTCGCCTCATAACCTAAATTATTGACTCTATCTCTATCTGCATGTCTTGGCAAGCCAAACCTACCACACAACCACTTGATAAATCTATAAACCCATAATTTATAATCTATTTTTCTGCACACAATACCAAGAGCGCAAACGAAACTTGTGTCTAATCGATAAAAGATGTTGATTTTATTGTGTGATGTCTTTCCATAAATAAAAAATGTCCATTTCAATGCTTGATAGAGAATTTCTTTTTAAATACCTTTAAATGCTTGATCGAGAAAAATAAATATAAGTGATTGATAAAGTTTGTTTGGAAGAATTCATCAATAACGATGAGGCACAAAGAGGAATCTATCCCGAAGAAGAAGTAGATGGGACTCCATCCTCTTCTTCATGGGGGACGGAGAAGTTGAGAAGAAGAGTTGTCCTTGAAAACTAGCTATCTACTTCTTTCTACGTCGTAATTATTTGTGCCAGTGACTTAGACATTTCATCAGGAGCCGAATCTTAACTGAGAGATGCTAGGTTGGGCGCTCTAAAGAGCCCTTGCCCCTTTAGCGATGAATGTGAAAACGCTTGCTTGTGCCTATCCTTATTTTTTCATTCACTTGGAGCATCTAGCCTTTTCAATTACCATGTGTTGTGACATCAATGCCATAAGCCCGGATTTATGGTTAAGAAGTTCCTTGACTTACCATGAATATCACCTCTCAAGTTAGAAGGATTTGATATTTGGCATTGTCTTCCCCTTACTTACTAATGGGCAATCAATGAGTCTGCCTTTTTTTTTGTGCATGGCAAAGAAGCTCATCTAAGAACATTTCATGTACAGCCTCTCACAGATGTGGCAAATGAGTGGGCAAACTTGAAAAAAATCTTGATATCGCATAAAAAGGGATACATCCGCTAATAACTCATTTATAACAGGTTATTAATGGATTGTATCATAACTCATAAGGGGATTGAGTAAACTCATCAACTTGCTAACAATCAATTTAATACTAAAACACCTATTACCAAACCTTCACAAGCCCACCAATTTCCTACTTTACCCACCTTACCCTTAAATAACTTAAAAAGAACACACATGACACCTAGATTACATAACAATCACATAGTACACCTATAAAATGTAGAGTTAAATGTAAAATTACCATTGTGTTATGTCTAATTGGCAAAAACCTTCATGTGTTATTTTAATTAGCAAAAAGCTTCCTTGTGTTATTATGTTATTAGCACACTGCACCCATTATTCTTTTTCAGTTTTTTATAATTTGGAGGAAACACAAAAAAAGGTTTTAAAAAATCAAAAACCAAATATAAGTTGTAATTTATTTTTTTTAAGTATGAAATAGGAAGTCTTCTATAAAATACGTGTGCCTTTTTATATTTTGTTTGAGATTAAATCTTTAAAATTAAGAATGGATTTGGTTTTAAGATTTTCTAAGTAAAATAATAGAATCTTTTACAAAGGGCAAATAAGACATTTTCCATCAAGTCTACATTAAAATAACACATAGGCTTTTTTGCTAATTAGCAATAACAACTGGGGAAGTTTTTGCATTTGAATGATGCTCTAAAATAACTTAAAAAAACACATGATACGCCCAAAATTAACTAAAACACATATTAATACTAAACGCCTATTACCCAACCTTCACAAGCCCACCACACTCCTACCTACCCTTAAATGACTTTAAGAAATACACATAGGACACCTAAATTACGTAAAAATCACATAGTATATACCCCTAAAAATTGTAGATTTAGGGGTACTATGTGATTTTTATGTAATCTAAAAATTGTAGATTTAAATGTAAAAACTGCCCTTGGGTTATGTCTGATTGGCAAAAACTTTTATGTGTTATTTTAATTGGCAAAAAACTTCCCCGTGTTATTATGTTATTAGAACACTACACCTTTTTTTTTCTTTTTTTTTCTTTTCTGTTTTATTAAGTAAAGGGCAAAAAAGAAACTTAAAAAGTTTTGCTTTGATTTAAAGGATTTTGCTTTGTCTATATTATTTGCTCATGTTCTTTTGTGATGGAATATATTGTTTGCCCATGTTAGAATCTATATACCTTTATAAGGAAATGAGTTTTGGTCCAATGTTTTAATTGATTTTCAAATTTACTCTTATAAGATAAGAGGTTTTGTCCAACATTTTAATTGATTTCCAAATTTACCCTTAAAATGGTCAAATGGCCCAACTTTTTATTATTATTTGTAAACAATGTTAGAATTATTACTTTAGTCCTTAAATTTTTTAAAAAATCTCAATATGACTCTAAAGTATTATAAGTAATTTTTAGTCCAAAGTTTGTCATTTTTACTCTCTTAATTTTCAAAGAATCTCAATGATATCCAAAATAATTATGAATTTTGTGTTTTAGTTCAAAAATGATATCATAAAATAAATTTTTTTCAAAAAGACGCGTCAAAACTCAATAATTCTTTACAACAAAAAGAACTTGCATGCGGGCCGCATGCACCCGAGTTCTAGTACAATTAAATGTAATTACATAAAGTTTCACGACTTCGTCACCTTTCCATGGAAGAAAGGGGCAGGTGACCTCGGTCGCTCCTCCGTCGTGCGAATCTCGTACCTTATTTTGTCCTCTATACACTTTCTACATGTTTTTTCATGACTTTCTTACATCAGTTTCCCTTATTTTGTCTCTACTCATTTTCTCGAACACTTTCTACATGTTTTTCATAAATTTCTTACGTCACTTTCCCTGATTCTCTCTATAAATTTTATCTGCTCATTAAGTTCATAAATTACAATATTTCACCATTTCACTGAGTTTTCTCTACCCAAAATCCAAATGAATCGTTTTCAGATTTCATTGCTAGCCTTTGTTCTCTTGTTCAACTTTGCTTCTTCCCAAGTTGACGAATCTGAAGATTCTCATTCGTATATAGTTAGAGTTCAAAATGATTTGAAGCCCTCTGCTTTTTCCGATGTCGAACAGTGGTACAGATCCACTCTTCGAAGCCTCAGTTCAAACCCTTTAGGTTCTGAAAATCCAGACTCCATTCAAACTCGAAAATCCCATGATTTAGTTCACGTTTACAGAACAGTTTTTCATGGATTTTCTGCTAAACTCACTCCACAACAAGCCCAAGAACTTTCAAAAAAACAGGGGATTCTCGCAATTTTGCCCGACCGTCTTCGTCAACTGCACATAACCCGTTCCCCGGAGTTCCTCGGCTTATCTTCTACCAACCCGACAAGCTTGATGTCGGAATCCGACTCAGGCTCCAACGTTATTATTGGAGTTTTGGACACCGGAATTTGGCCAGAACATCGTAGTTTCCATGATGAAGGCCTCGGTCCTGTCCCTTCAAATTGGAGAGGAGTCTGTCAAGAAGGAGAGAAGTTCACAAAATCTCACTGCAATAAGAAAATCATCGGCGCTCGTTATTTCATCCACGGGTACGAGGCTAATACAGGCGATATTGATTCATTTGAAGAAGTGAGATCCGCTAGAGATTCCATTGGACACGGGACCCACACGGCGTCAACCGCTGCAGGTAGAGCTGTCGGAAACGCCTCTCTTTTTGGTTATGCTAAAGGCATTGCCAGAGGCATCGCGCCTAAAGCGAGAATTGCGGTGTATAAAATTTGTTGGAGTGAAGGGTGCGCAGATTCAGATATTCTCTCTGCTTTTGACAAGGCGGTTGAGGACGGCGTTCATGTGATTTCTCTCTCCGTTGGGGGTGGCAGTCTGCCGTATAATATAGACCCTATTGCTATTGGGGCTTTTGGTGCAATGGAGAGAGGTATTTTGGTCTCGGCATCGGCTGGTAACGATGGTCCTTTTAAAAAGACGGTTACAAATGTTGCTCCATGGATTACAACTGTAGGGGCTAGTACAATAGATAGAACGTTTTCAGCGGATTTAGTGCTTGAAGATGGGCAGGTGATTCACGGTGCGTCACTTTATAGCGGCAAGCATTGGCCGCCAAACACTTATTTGTCCTTAATATACGCCGGAAATGCTTCTACTGATCTGATCAATGACCACAGACGTGACAGGAGTCTCTCCACCTCCACTTGCATAGCAGGCTCGTTGGACAAAAATCTCATTCGCGGAAAAATTGTGGTGTGTGATCGGGGCGGCAATGCGCGTGTCGCGAAAGGAGAGGTCGTGAAGAAAGCCGGTGGTGTCGGAGTGGTGGTGGCAAACGTTGCGCCAATAGGCGAAGGACTTATTGCCGACTCTCACTTGATTCCAGGTCTGTCAATAACAGAATCCGCTGGCCACATGCTTCGCAACTATATTAACAAAACTCCAAATCCAAAAGCAACCATAGTGTTTCACGGCACGAAGGTCGGTGTAACACCAGCACCAGTGGTGGCGTCGTTTTCCTCCAGAGGCCCAAACGTTAATTCTCCTTACATTCTGAAACCGGATATCATAGCACCAGGTATAAGATTGTTGTCTCTCATTTCCAAGCTTAAATTTATTCAGAAATTGGACTTTTATTATTTTATTAGATTCCCTATTACTTGCAAATAAACCGGACTTTATTGAAGTTTAACATGTGTTTTTGAAATGTGAAATTTGTAACAGTGAGAGTGAGATACCAAAGACTTCTTCTAAGCTCAAACATACCATATAGAATTATAATCTCATCTTAAAGCTTGAACTCATAGATATGTTGGGTATTTATTAAGTTATATGTATTTTCCAAATAGGTGTAAACATTCTTGCTGCGTGGCCTGACGGTGTGGCGCCAACTCAGATGCCTATGGACACGCGCAACACTAAATTCAACGTGGTTTCGGGAACATCTATGTCATGCCCTCACGTTTCTGGTGTGGCGGCGCTGCTCAGAGGGGCTCACCCTGACTGGTCACCAGCTATGATTCGTTCAGCATTAATGACCACGGCGTACACGCAAGATAGGCAAGGCAAGCCAATTTTGGATGAGAAATCTTACAACCTGTCAACAGTTTTTGACATGGGCACAGGCCACGTGAACCCGGAGAAAGCAGTCAATCCTGGATTGGTTTACGACATAACAACAAATGATTATCTGCATTTTCTTTGTGCATCAAATTTCACTCGTCGCGAGATCAGACAAATTGCTCGAAAGTCGATTAGATGTAATAGAAAGAAGTTACCGAAGAAGTGGGATTTCAACTATCCAGCTATATTGGTTAATTTTGAAGCTTCTAAAATGAAGGACTTCGAGATTGTGGTGACAAGAGTTGTCACTCACGTCAATGAAAATGCAACTAGTTACGGTGTTACGGTGGTTAATCCAAAACGGGTGAGTGTGATTGTAAATCCGAAAAAATTGAAGTTTACTAAGAAGGGTGAAAAGAAAAGATACAAGGTGGTAATAAAGGCGAAGAAGTTAGCGTTGAAGCCGAGGAATACGGTGACGGAGGTAGGGAAGATAACTTGGTTTGATGGGCAACATCATGTTGTTTCGCCTGTGGTTGTGATCTGGAAGAAGGGATCTTGATGACTTTTTGTATCATGATGCAATTGTGCATGACTAGTTGATTAATTATCTCGAGGTTGCATAACTACTTATTTTCAAGTATTAATTAAACCTTCTGAAATGTGGTATGTAATGGATTGTTGACATTATAACGCAAGGTACTATGTTTCATTTGCGTAAACGTTTTTAACTTTTATATGTTATTTATTTATTGGGTATTATAGATTGAGTTATTTTATATTGTTGGTTTATATTGTAATCCATTGCGTTTCATGAACAATACTTAACTAGTCCGTCAAATATTTTCATCAAATAACGCCAAATTAGTTTTGTTTTATATGTTTAAGGGGCTTTAAGCATAAAGCACATGAAATTTAAAGTAGAATCTCATACTTTAAGTGAAAGCTCTAGAATATGTTTAAAATATAGGGATAAAAGCATTAAACCCCCTATACTTTACCCCGTGCTGCACTTTGCCCCTTATCCTTTTATTTGTGGCAACTTGCCCTCGATACTATGGATAAATAAGCACTTTGCCCCCTTCATCGTTTTTCACCATTGGATTTGAACACGTGTCAGGATATTTTGCCGTTGAATTTGGACTCAAGGGGCAAAGTGCTTATTTATCCATAGTTCAGGGGGCAAGTTGCTAAAATTAAAAGGATAGGGGGCAAGTTGCAATCGGGGGTATAGTATAGGGGGTTTAACGCTTTTATCCCTAAAATATAAGTTGAGGGTGTCTGGAAAAAAAAAAATTTGTAAGCTCACCATAAGTGGGGGTGTTTGAAAAAAAAAAAAAAAACTTAAAGCTCACAAAAACATAATTATATTTGTTAACAATAAACACCACGAGTTAAAAGTAAGAATGTAGCAACTTCTAGATTGTGGACATTTCTAGTTTAATAGGTGCTCGTAGAATTTTAGTTTAAACACTCTAAAAATGTTTAAATAAAATTAAAAGCAAATTATAGCTTTTTTTAAGAGTTTGCAAACATCACTTTAATATAATCTATTGACAAAGAAATTATCACATGCAATCACTACATGCCGTTTCATCAATTTCAACGGATCAGATATAGAGGTTTTTTCAATTATTACGAACTAAGCCTTCAATAATTTCATTACTAACTATCTAAAAATAATCGAATTAGCCAAATTGTGTAATGTACAACAGCTGCATGAAATTGTTAGAGTGTGTTTGGATTTATTTTTAGTTTCGATGAAAAATGTGATTCAAAGATTTTGATTGATTTTTTGTGAAAATGAACAAAAAAAAGTGTTTTAATTATTTATTTATCTAATAACTGACTTTAGCCATCACATTTGATTGCTAAGAAATTGGAGTTGCTAGAATTTCAACTATTTGAAGCTAGTAGTGATAAAAGAAGATTAGCTAATGATAGAATACTGAATTATTCTTCTTTTGTTTTATATTGTTTGTATACGTAGCCGTGGACCCAAGCCTGATGTTGCACTTTACATCCTGTCCTTTTATTTTTGACAACTTGCTCCCCTGTATTATGGATAAATATGCACTTTGCCCCCTTAGTCGCTTTTTCAGCGTTGGATTTGAACATTTGTCAGCATTTTTTTACGTTGGATTTAGACTCAGGGGGCAAAGTGCTTATTTATCCATAATACAGGGGTCAAGTCGCCAAAAATAAAAGAATAGAGGCAAAGTGCAATCGGTGCATAGTGTAGGGGGTTTAACGGTTTTATCCCTTAAAAATATACATTATAACTAACAAATATAAAATTGTAGGTCGAAAGATTAAACTAAAAACTCAAATTGCAAATATAACATGCAATTTGCAACCAAAAAGGAATGCATTACGTGAAGTGTATTGTACAGTAGATATTGGCCCCTTTTCAATTCTTCATATTTGAAATAGAGATCAATGTGAATCGCAAAAACTTGATTTTCCAAGTCCAAAGGACAAAACTCCAATGACTTTTAAGGTAATAAAATGTACGTTATATCTACTTTATTAAGGTGAATTTGCTTAAGAATTTAAGGGGTTTTATACTTTTATGCATTTTTTCCTTTAAATATTTAACCCAAATGTAAAGTGAGTCATGTTTATATTTAGCAAGTTGTTGAAAGTTTCTTTTGGTGCCATATGAGTGTTTATGTGTGTAAATGACCAATCTATGGTGATTATAAAATATGGAGAACCAATCTCCATATGTATATCAATATGGTCAAGATGTGGGTTTTGCAAAAATATGTCTTCTAAAAAAATACATAATGAATCTAATCTCGCCTAGTTTTACTTAGGTTGAGAATCTTATTGACGAGAAAATTCTATAGTAGACCAAAAAGTAAGAAAATAAATATTATTTAAGAAGAAAACATTTCCAATTTTGAGAAAAAGATTGAAACAAGCTCAATGTAAAATATTTTAGCGAACTAATAGACTAACTTTTCTTGTAATCAATCCTATGGTTTCGGCTAATTCATGTTTTCATTGTTACATCATTATTTTATTATTTTAACAATGTCTACTTTATTTCTATTTTGATAGGTACCAAGCCATTGTTACATAGTTTTCTAGTATTTTGTATTAAACATGAGTATTTCTTATTCCACTTAACATATTTGAATTTAATTTTTTTTCAAGCATATTGTTGTTGAATATTTAAGCCTTTAATAGCCCAAAATAATTTAAAACCTTAGGTCATAGGTGTGGCAATCTTAGTTCTAAATTCATTAACTCATCAAACCCGCTAATAAAAAATGTGTCATGGATTGACTCATTTAATAAATGAGAAACAAGTAACTCATTAACAACTTAATTTTTAAATGGATAACTCGCGGGCATTTGCAGAGACTTGTTAAGTGTTTCACTGCTTCTAAAAAATATTAAAACTTACTAAAATTTTGAAAAATACACACTCCACCCAAATCTCTTTAAAACACACATTACACATAAACAACTTAATAACGCACTGCACCCAAATCGCCCAAAAATAATACCATCTAAACACCTAAAATCACACCCTACAACCTTAAAAATACATAACCTACATCTAATCATCTAGAAACACATCCTCACACGCACGCACGTATACACACACACATACACACTCTTACATTATCTTGAAAATCACACACGACACAAAACCCATCTAATAAATACACTACACTTAACCACCTGAAAGAATGCACAGAATATCCAAAAACACATACTACACTAAAACACCAAAAAAGAGTTGATTTGTGCCATGAGTCCAACAATAAGTTAGAGACTCATGCGACATGTAACCAAAATAAAAAGGCTCAAATGAAAAGAGCTCTTTTGATCGTCAGAATGCCCTTGCATTGGATATGTTGATAAGTGTTTCATATAGTTGATAATTATCTATGTTAATAATAATATAGTAGGATACTATTGTTTAAGTGAATTTTAGAATCATTAGTGAATCATGAGGTCCGACTTTCGGCACATATTATTATCTGCAAGAGGGACGAAAATTGAGTTTATTGAATTATAACAAACAGTCAGTGATGGTAATTCAGAGTTCAACAATTTATAAATGAGTTAAGTCGTGAATGTGATATATCCCTACGATTGGTGGATAAATCTCTTCAAATCAGTTGATGTAGTGATACTTGGATGCTTACATTTTTGTACAAATAGTTTGTATAAAGCACTAGGGCACAATGAATAAATAGATATTTGTGAATGTTGATCTTAATTTCTCAGTCTATATAGATTCCTGCTTGTCACGAACATCTTTTAGATTTAGACATCGTGATTTTGTTAGATTTCATAACTCTGTCATCCTGTCTTGGAGGGATTAGGGGCGAGTAGTTGTGAATGTGATTTTCTAAATTATACGATCCCACTTATCAAGTACTTGTTTTGATCTAAATGTTTGGTTTATAATTTAATTATTGATATCGTCAAAGATATTTTATGCTAATGGAAGTATACGAAATAAGATGTGTTTAGCATGGTAACGAGATTTTACCTGTTAGACCATGGATCGTAACAGGAAGGGTTGATATAACTGGAAATGATTGTAAGTGAAAACTCGTAATTGGTTCTAAGTACCTTTTTTATTTGTGGAAAAAACAATGCAATATCATATACTTAACAAAATTATATAGATATTTAATGTACGAATTAATAAAAGAAAAAACATGAAACTCATTAATAACATTGAAGCTCTGAATTATAAGGGTCATTCGCTCCCATCATGTCTCCGCTACCTGCATGGTTTATGTCTGAATTTAAAGCAATTTTCAATTTGTGTTTTAGCTCCATATATACATTATTTTTAGGTATATGTAAACAACTTTTTACGGTGCGTCATAAATATTGTTAAACAATAAAAGTTGAATATTTAACTTCAAAAAAGGTTTTGTTTCTATTATGAAATGAATAAAATACAAAACAACATTGAGAGAATAACTGATTATAATTTGTAGATTTCTTTTTTATCACTTTCTTCTAGCAACAGTAGCAATATATTTTATGAATTATATTAGGGCTTGTAATAATTTTGTTAATAAATGGGCTAATTTACATACACATGTAAAGAAAGAGAAATATAAGAAAGTGGCGAGGTAATTGGTAAACAAAATCATTCACAGTTTTAATAATAGAATCATCGAACTTAATTGTCTGAGGACATCATTCATCAAGATAAAAAGAATAATGTAAAACTCGTTGATTTCATTCAATGTTTTGATAATAAGACCCATTGTAGTAGTAGAGTAATACACCTCTAAATAAATATAAATAAACTCTAAAACACCCCAAAGTTAACTTCCTCTCTTCAATGCTTTAATAAGTATATTGGCGCTACCTTACAATTACATTATCTTTGAAGACAAACTTTCTTAAGTAACTAACGAACCCAAATCTTAGAAAGTAGTTTATAAAATGATATTCAGGAAATAACAAACGCGGAATAGTTTTTTCTCATCACTCATAAATGGTGAAATGCTTAACGAGTGCCTTTCAACACTCAAAACCCAAACAATAGCACACCTTCCAACCCATCGGTGAACTCAAAAATCGATCACAAATTCTATATTAGATATCACTTATCAGGTGCAACTTTTTCTTCATGGTGTACTTCGTACAAATTTTCAATATGTAGTTCCAAGGCAATTTTTTTTCTTCTTGTTGTTGGTTGGCATTTAACAACTAAAGCCACCAATTTTTTGGATACTAGAAAACTCTTAATGTTAGAGATTTGCTTCAAAGCTATGGAGTAGGGTAGGTGCAAGCAGAGGCGGAGCCAAGGAGGGTGTGTAGGGGCCCAACCCCTCCCATATAATATATGTATGTTTATATCATTTAAGATTAAAACTTGCGGCGGTTTTTAGGCACTTAGAAGAACTCTCATCGGGTGATTGTTTCTAAATGGTATTTAAGGATTTTGGTTTGCGTGTATCTGTATTGAAGATTCTTTCCGCTCATAAAAGAAGACAAGTGAGGCATCGAAATGTTTTAGGTTGAAAGGTACACTTACACGTACAACTGTGATATACTGATATACATTTTTCTCTCGGGAAGGGAACGAAATCCACTGGAATTGGTTTTGACTTTTGATTAATTCTATATATATATATATATAGAACTTCATCGTATTATTCCTTCTAGTCCTTCTGAAATTTGTTTATATAAGTATAAAACTTGATAAAATTTTGAATTTTTTTTTACTTGTACTACCGCTACAAAAATCATTTGCCAACTAACTTGATGTACCATATTTCGGTACCGCCACGTCATAATATCCGATACAGTACACGAACGTATTTCGGGACATATTATGCCACGTTAGCACCATTATTTTTTAATGCAAAATTACAATTCAAGGCAAAACACGGAAATCGGCCCAAGTAGGCCCAAATTGAGCCCAAGCGAGATCTATTTGGGCCCGAAAAGGCCCGATTCGAGCTATATCAAGCCCAATCCGAGCTATATGGGCTCAAATTCGATCTATTTGAGGCCCAAAAGCCCAATTCGAGCTATATGGGCTCAAATTCGATCTATTTGAGGCCCAAAAGCCAAATTCGAGCTATATGGGCTCAAATCCGATCTATTTGAGGCCCAGGAGTCAAGTAAGAGCTATATGGGCCCAAATTCGACCTATTTGAGGCCCAATTCGACCTATTTGAAGGCCCAATTCGAGCTATTTCAAAATAGCTCTAATTCGACCTATTTTGAGTCATAGTTCTACTTGGATTGCACTTTTAGACGAATAAGGACTCTTATTACTATATAAGGGGGTCCCATGCCTCATTCTAAGGTACGTTTTTATTTTCTAGCATCTAATTTCGAGCTATATACATCGAATTCGAGCTATAGAGCAATAATTCGAGCTATATTGCAATAGCTCTTGTTCGATCTATATAGAGTGTATTTCGAGCTATTTGAGAGTAATTCGATCTATTCGGGTTTTCTCATCACGGTTCTCAATACCATTTCGAGGTGTGCTAATTCGACCTATTTGGGCATAATTCGACCTATAAATTCGACCTATTTGGGCATAATTCGAGCTATAAATTCGAGCTATTGTCTCTGACGACAATACCTCAAATTCCGACATATCTGACTTGAGCGTCGGAGTGCCTTCGCCGGAGGAGGCACCGGCTTAGTTTATGTGTAGTGTTGAGTGCAGGTTCCGAACTCAAAAGCTGCTTAAGCATCCAGCAGGAACTAAAGCAGTCTGACGTGGAGTGTTGGAGAGCGGACACGTATCCAGACGAAAATACCCCACATCAGTGGCGCCGTCTGTGGGAACCTCTATACGCACTTAGTAACAAACACTGACACTCAATGGCTCAACGGAGAGCAACGGAGAAGAATGGAATGGCAGGAAGGACTAGATCACAGAGGGAGGATGATAATCGGGCACCTGATGCTTCTGAGCGAACATCGGTGGCAGCGCCCAGCACTCCCCTTGATCCTCCAACTCACACAGCGAATCAACCTGAAGTTCCTCCCACGGAACAACAGCTATTGAATTCCGCTCAGTTGGATCAAATCATGGCGGCATTCCAAAGGACTATGGTCCCAATGATTGTGCAGCAATTGGCTAACACTTCTGTTTTACAGAATGTTCAAGCTCCAATAGCACAACAACCAGCAACACAGCCTGCGGCACCGCAGCAAGGAAGGACTCATCCGACCCAGCGTCGTGATTCGAGGCAGTATACGCAAACTAGGATGACAAGGCCAAGGGATCCATCTCCCTCGCCTGAAAGGAGGAATCCTCGATCAGTGAGGACCAATGCTAACCGAGCTCCCAGTCGGGCAACTGGTCGAGATAGAGAAGGAAGGGATGGAGAGGTGAACTCTAGGCAAAGAGTTCCTGATCATCGACCTGCAGCAAGTCGAACTGCCGGTAGAGATAGGGACTTGCCTGAGAGAGTCGCACCAAGATTGGAACCTGTTGTAGCAGAACATATTCCACGAAGGGAGAGGTCAAACCCCTTTTGTGAGGCGATCAGTAATTTGACGTTGAAGGAAGGAACTAATCTTCATGTTCTGAAGAAGTATGATGGAAATACTGATCCAGTTGCACACTATGATGAATTAGATGGAGATTTGCAGGTTTTGGGGTATGCAGAGAATATGAGGGCGAAACTTATTTCGCTCAGTCTGAGAGGTCCAGCAAAGGAATGGTTCAAAAACTTACGTTCGGGATCAATTGAATCATCTGAACAGTTTAGGACCATGTTCGTAAAGAAGTTTGCTACTTATCGCGTAAAGAAGAAATCTCCAAGCACGCTGTTTAATATCTATAGAGGACCTGATGAACCTTTGGGGAGGTATATCGAGCGTTTGAATCTGGAGATTGGCAGATGAATGCTCCCAATGTCGACCTGGTCATATCTGTATTGGAGCATCGTTGTCGGAGTAAAAAGCTTATAGAGGTGATAACATGGAACACACCTGATTCCATTGAGCAAGTGATGGACCTCGCTAGTAAGGTCATTGAAGTAGATGAGGCAACCATGAATCAGGGGTTGATGGACTCGCCAAGAATTCATGGGGGCAAGGAGAATAAAGATAGAGATTGGAGGAAGGACTTAAGAAGTTTGACAACTATACTCCGCTGAAGAGGCAAAGATCGTGATCGCAATCGACAACATTTTAAGAAGTTTGACAACTATACTCCGCTGAAGAAACAAATTGGTGAAATATATGCCATAGAGAAAGATAGCGGGTTGCTGAGAACCCCTAAACCATTCCGAGAGACGGAGGAGACTAAGGTATCAAAGAAATATTGTAAGTTCCACAGGCAGAATGGGCATTTTACTAACGAATGCAGGGCTCTAAAGAACGAGATTGAACGACTCATTCAAGGGGGGAAACTCATCGAGTACATCCTTGAGAATAGAGAGTCACGTGAAGAGAAGGTGTCATCTGGACGCAAGCGGGATAGATCCCCACACGAGAAGAAGGAAGAACCAAAGCGTAAACGGGGAAATGGGAATGATGATATCGAGAATGGAATCAATGTGATTGCTGGCGGACCTACTGGCGCAGACTCAGCCAAAAGTAGAAAACGCATCTCACGAGACATATACAATGAACGACTGAAGCGTCCTGAGATAGATCTTGTCTTTGCGGTGGACAAGTTGGATACAAGAATCACATTCGATGATAGCGATTTTGACAGCTTGTCTCCACAAGCTAAGGAAGCGCAATACTTGAATTGCCCTATGGTGGTTTCCGCGGTGATTGCAAATCACGGGGTAAAGAGGATAATGATTGATAATGGATGTTCGTCCAACATAATCTTCATGGATGCTTTACAACAAATGAAACTTGGACAATACGAGATCACGGATGTTAACTCACCACTAGTGGGATTTGGTGGAAGTGAAGTAAAACCCATTGGAAGGATCTTGTTGCCAACATCCTTTGGCGTGAATCCGAAGAGGAGAACACTGAATGTGGAATATCTTATCGTTGACATACCATTTGCATACAACGTACTAATTGGAAGGCCAGGAATAACGGCATTTGCTATGATCATCTCTACGGTGCATCAGAAGGTCAAATTTCCAACGCCTGGTGGAGTTGCTGAACTCACTACAAACTATCGTGATTCTTGGAGTTGTTATGTTACATCGACTAAACCTATCAAGGCAAAAACGGATCCAAATGTCGCAATAATTGACATACATCCAGGGGAGACGCCTGAAATAGGGAAACAAGTTGATATAGAGATGGTGCTTGCTACGCAAGTGGACCAAGAGATGATGCAGGAGGATCCTACCCCTCCCAGTAATGAGGACTCCTCGAAGAAGGTGGAAGAAGAAAAAGAAGACAAAACGACATTGCGCTATAAAAAGAAGATGGAAATGGAGCGTCTGAAACCTTCGGGAGAGTTTAAGGAGGTGATTTTGTCAAAAGATGAGCCTGACAAGATAATTAAAATTGGTAGCGAGTTGACTTCGGAGGTTGAGAAGACATTGTTGGAATGCTTGCGAAGAAACTTTGATGTATTCGCATGGACGGACTCGGACTTAAAGGGGATAGATCCTCGAGTTGCGGTACATCACCTGAATGTTAACCCAAATGCTAAACCCATTCGACAGAAGAAGAGACACTTTAGTGATGAAAAGAACAAGGCTGCGGAGTTGGAAGTACAAACAAAGCTTGCTGCAGGCCATATATTTGAAGTTCGATACTCTGAATGGCTAAGCAACGTTGTACTTGTCCCAAAGAAGCCGACCGTATGGAGGATGTGCGTGGACTACACCGACCTGAACAAACATTGCCCACGAGATCCTTTCCCTTTGCCCAGGATCGATCTCGTAGTTGACTCTACAGCAGGGTGTGCATTGCTGAGTCTTTGTGATGCACAGAGCGGTTTTCACCAAATACTAATGGCAGTAAAGGATCAACACAAAACGGCCTTTATCACTGACAGAGGGATATACTGTTACAAAGTGATGCCGTTTGGTCTAAAGAATGCAGGAGCAACCTTTCAGAGGTTAGTTGCCAAGATGTTTTATCATCAAATCGGCAAGATAATGGAGGTGTACATTGATGACATGCTTATCAAAAGCCTAAAGGCAGAAGATCACGTGAAGCATTTGGAAGAGGCTTTTGGTATCATGAAACAATATGGGATGAAGTTAAATCCTAAGAAGTGCACTTTTGGTGTTAAGGCCGAAAAATTTCTGGGGTTCATGGTCAATGAAAGAGGAATCGAAGCTAATCCTGACAAAATTAAAGCTATAATGGATTTACCATCTCCCAAATCCGTTCGAGATGTGCAACAATTGGTGGGGAGGATCACGGCACTTAGTCGATTCATATCGCATTCTGCAGAAAAGAGTTTACCCTTTTTCAAGAAGTTACGCAAGACGCCTAAGTTCGTCTGGACTGATGATTGTGAAGAGGCTTTTCGCCAATTAAAGGTGTATCTTACGACACCACCATTACTATCTAAGCCCAAGGACAATGAGATGCTATATCTTTACTTGGCCATAACAAAGTATTCACTAAGCACAGTATTGGTGCGCGAGGAAGACAAGAAACATTTGCCTATCTACTATGTTAGCAAAGTGCTGAATGGGGCAGAGGTGAATTACCTGGAGATCAAAAAGTTAGCATACGCACTTGTGATAACTGCACGAAAGTTAAGACCATATTTTCAATCACATCCGGTTACTGTCTTAACTAGTCAACCACTAAAACAAGTTATGGCAAAACCGGAGACGTCTGGGAGATTAGTGAAGTGGGCGATCGAATTAGGAGAATATGGATTGGAGTATATGCCAAAAACAGCCATCAAAGCACAAAGATTAGCGGACTTCGTGGCTGAAACTATCTCAGAGGCGGAGCAAGCGCTTGATGTAGCAATGGTGATGGAAGAGGACAAAAAGGACAAACCTATAGTTGCAAGTGGAACTTGGACTCTGCATGTGGATGGATCGTCCACAAACGACGCTGGAGGTGCAGGAGTTTACCTAAAATCGGCGGATGGTAGAGAATTCGACTATGCAATAAGGCTAAATTTTCAAGTGACCAACAATCAAGCAGAGTATGAAGCTATGCTTGCTGGCATACAAATGGCAAAATCGTTGGGTATAACGAACCTTGTAGCATTTACGGATTCACAGTTGATTGCTAATCAATTTGAAGGAAGATATGAGGCGAAAGAGGCTGCAATAGTAAAGTATCTCGAAAAACTGAAGGAAGCAACATCAAATTTCGATACTTTTTCTATCTCGCAGATTCCTCGATCAGAGAATGAACGCGCTGACTCCTTGTCACGATTTGCTAGTACCGCCGAAGTGTTTGTTGAAAGGCGGGTAACTCTATTGGCTTCAGAACAGCCTTCTATCGGCAAGGTAGTTGAGTCAAAACCAACGCAAGCATTGGACTACGTTCTGCCAGTAGAAATAGAGGCATGTTGGAAGGATGAGATTGTCGATTATCTTCAGAACGGGAACTTACCTAATGATCCTCAAGCGATCAGAAGGCTCAAGTACAAATCTGCAAGATTTACTATGTTCAATGGCGAACTTTATAAACGGTCATTCGAAGGACCACTCCTGAGATGCCTATCTCCCACGCAGGCAAAACAAGTCTTACGAGAAATTCATGAAGGGAGTTGCGGAAATCATTCAGGAGGACGGTCTTTGGCACAGAAAATACTCCGACAAGGATACTTCTGGCCAACTGTTATGAGAGATGCTATGGATTACTCAAGGAAGTGTAGAAGTTGTCAACTGCATGCGAAGATCATTCATACACCTGCACAACCTATGACAACTGTGAGTTATGGATGTCCATTTGATCAATGGGGAATAGATATAGTTGGACCAATGCCTAAGGCTACGGGAGGTAGAAAATGGTTATTGGTGGCAGTCGAGTACTATACGAAGTGGGTTGAGGCTGAAGCACTTGTAAACATTACGGAGGCTAATGTGAAACAATTCATTTGGAAGAACATCGTTTGTCGATTTGGAATACCAAGAGTCTTAATTTCCGACAATGGAAGGCAATTCCAAGGTTTTAAGATTCAAGACTGGTGTAGAGACATGAAAATTGAGCAACGTTTTACATCTGTTACGCATCCCGAAGCAAATGGACAAGTGGAGGCCACTAACAATACATTAGTGAAGAGTTTGGAGAAAAGGCTGGAGGGAGAAGGAGGAAATTGGGCGGATGAGTTACCAGGGATATTATGGGCATATCGCACAACTCCTCGTACCTCTACAGGAGAGACTTCATATTTATTAACATATGGATCTGAAGCAGTGATACCTGCTGAGATAGGAATGCCAACTTATCGTATTGTTACTTATGACGAAGAGCAAGCATTAAGGGCAAGACAAATGGATTTGGAATTGATCGGAGCAACTAGGGAAGCAGCATACCAACGTACTCAAGCGTACAAATCTATGATGGCGAAAGCATATGACAACAAAGTCCGTTTCAGGAACTTTCAAGTGGGGGACTTGGTACTCAGGAAAGTTGAAGCTACTAAGCATGTTGGAAAATTGAAGCCGAACTGGGAAGGACCTTACAGGGTGGAGAAAGCAAGTTCAAAAGGATATTATTACTTACAAGAATTGGGTGGAAGGACTTTGTCACGCCCCTGGAACGTCAAGAACTTACGAAGGTTTTATAGTTAGAACACTAGTTTTCTAATGGCCTTGTGGCACAATAGGATCGTAGTTTCAATACTTCATTCGCTTATTCTTTTACGAATTACGAGTCCCTCTACGTGGATTCTCATTGTAATAGTTAGCAGCGAACTACGGGGACTTGATTCCTAGCCAACCTATATACGGCGGGATACGTAGGCAACTCGGAAGTTACTCGAGCTCAGTCCCAAAACTAATAAAATCTCTTATTTTATTCTAGTTCAGCTGTTGCCTACTATTTATCCGCATGATTACAATCTATCAAGAAACATGAAGATGAACTCAAACTGTCTACAAACTTTAAGTTTAAAAACTTAATCAAAACGAACATTAGCTTCGTATAACGAGCACTAGCCTCGTGGAGTCAAGCACAAGTCCTTGCACTCCCGCGAACATAGCTTCGCAAGCGCAAACATAGCTTTGCACAACGAGCACAAGCCTCGTGGAGTCGAGCACAAGTCCTCGTACTCCCGCGAACATAGCTTCGCAAGCGCAAACATAGCTTTGCACAACGAGCACAAGCCTCGTGGAATCGAGCACAAGTTCTCGTATTCCCGCGAACATAGCTTCGCAAGCGCGGACATTAGCTTCGCACAACGAGCACAAGCCTCGTAGAGTCGAGCACAAGTTCTCGTACTCTCATAAATACTTGTTTATAAAACTTAAGTGTTTTAACAAGTACCAAATTTAAACTTAAAAAGTAGACATATATGAGTGAAGAAGTAACGAGACAAAACAAAGACATTCAAAAGATTTTTCAAGTCAAAACTGTACTAGCAATTGTTAAAGCGCTAAAATCGCGCGAATGTTAGAAACATATACTGTACGGAAAGAATGTACTAGGACTAATGTTATATACGGAAAGTAAAGATGTTCAAGAATATTAAAAACAAGGCACAAATGCCAAAGATAAAGGCACGCAGGCCACTCTAGAAGATCAAGGTAGCAGATTCAACCAAAGAGCCTTCACCGCACCCTCGCTCTGCTCTTGGATATCGGCAAAAGACTCGTTCAGAGGCCCCGTGTCATCAAGAGGGGAAATCTGACGAGGAGCAGCAGCGGCAACAGGAGCATCAGGCATAGGCTGATCGCCATCAGCAGGCTGATCCAAGATCTGTGGATCGAAACCCATCTCACCCTCCTCCGGAAGTTCATCTGGAGCAGCACCAGAAGCAGCAGTGGCAGTGGACGTAGATGGAAGCTCGTCGGCAAAGTCGGAGAGCCATACCTGCCGAAGAGGATAAAAGGAGGAGAAGGGGTCATGCTTTGGCTCTTCGTCGACCACAGTCGCAGCAGGTTCGCCAGAAGGAGGATCGGCCAGAGTAGGACCCGCAGCAGCGGCACTAGAGGATTCGCCGACTTCCGTGTCATCCTCATTCAGGCAATTGAGGACATTGAAGTCCTCCCTCTTGAACCCAGGAGCAAGAGCACCGCGGGCAATGATGTCATCAAGGGCCATGTTGTAGCCCTTGGTCGTATCAAAACCGCCCCGCTCCATAGCAATCTGCTCCCAGGTGGCTGAGCGGAAGAATTCAATGGCCACCATCACCTTGTCTTCATCGGGGAGGTCACTGTAATTTGTCAAACCTCAGGGGTGGTATGTGTAACTACATCAAATCTTAGGGAGTCAAGCTGTAATTATCCCTTATTTTTATAGGTTAAAATACATAAAAATAAAATAAATTAAGATTTATACAGCTAAGAAGGTAGGTATGATAAGATTAAACCTTATACTCAAAATATACACCGATATCCCTTATATATTTAATCAATTTGATAAACCTTAAACATCTATTCAGATATGCTATTTTGAAATATTTAAGACCGACTGTAAGAGTTCCCATTAGAGTATGAATAGTATCATGGACCTCTAAATGTTAATGTATAACCTTTTTATCGTCACATATAATTTTTATTTGATGTAAAGTAAAGTTACAAGAACTTATGTACCAATTATTTAATATTATATTTGAAAAAAGAGGCTATAAACTCAACCTATATTGTACATATTGTAAACATGTGCTTGATTATGATCATTTTGGAATTTCTGTCTAATTGGTGCATTATACAAGTGAACTCTTAACATATTTATATGACTTAAATTTTTCAATGTACGATGTAAAAGATTATGATCTAACACGTATAAATGAATTTCTACAACTTTTTACCAAATAAAAATAGATATTAAAAACTAAAATATCAAGTGTATAAAGGAGAATGAGAGATATATACCATTCAATAAAAAATAATACAAACAACATAGCATTAAACAAAATGAAAAATACTATTAAGAAATCAAAGCTTTTCAATCAAGCTTTGAAAAAATGCACGCAATTGCGTAGTTGGGTAGTCATTATTTTAAGTTCTCTATTTCCTACTATTCTACTACATCGACTTCCCAACTTTAAGCATATACATTAGCTTATCCGTCTAATGCTATCAAACATATAAACTATCAAAAAATTAAACACCGCAAATACCTCTTATTTCATAAAAGAAATTCTACGAGTTTCACTTTTAAGCTTCCACGATGAATTTCTATTAAAAATTACTAAAATTTGTTTTTTCAAAAAAAAAAATTGTTTGAATTCAATAATTATCAAATGAACAGTAAGTCCCATCATCTATTTCTTTGATAAAAGTAAAAGTATACAATGAAACTTAACTAATTTGCCATACTAAAAATCTTGAAATTGAGGTTTGATGGATGGAAAGGAAGAGAGAAATTTTATGATTTTGGGTGAAACCGTGGCCGTCAATTTTTCAGTTTCTATTGATTGGTTTAGGTGACTTTTGTTTAGTAATCAAATTAATTTTAGACCGGGCCATATATTAGTTTATTTGCATAGTATTCATCAAAAATATGAATTATATATATATATACATGTATGTTTAAATATCCAGCAAACATTTCATGTTTCATAAAACAAGATTACGCGAGCCTCACTCTCAAACTTCCACAATTAATTTCTATCAGAAGACAATGATATTATCTTTTTTAAACCTTGATTTTTGTGTCTATTAAAGAATTATCAAATGAACAATAACCATCATTCAATTTTTCGGCTAGAAAAACAAAAATATATTTATAGTAAAAAGAAACTAATAAATGTACAATGGTTAAATTCTTGAAATTGGAGTTTAAAGAATGAATACGATTATACTAATTTATTTTCTATTAGACTGAATATAATGGGCTGAGTATAATTGAAATTGAATATGGGCTCGGCCCATTTAAGCCCAATGAGTAATAAAACCCTAGGTTTGAGGGAGCTATAACATCTCCTTTTTCCATTTTTTCTTCGAAACCCTAGAGAGAGAGAGAGAGAGAAATGGTATCTCTAAAGCTACAGAAGCGGTTAGCCGCGAGCGTACTCAAGTGCGGCAAGGGCAAAGTCTGGCTCGACCCTAATGAAGTCAATGAAATCTCCATGGCCAACTCTCGTAAATAATACTGTGTTTTTTGAATTACAGTCTGATGGTTTATTTAGTAGCTCTGATTAAATATTCTGTTTATAGGTCAAAATATTAGGAAACTTGTCAAGGATGGATTCGTCATCAGGAAGCCCACTAAGATTCACTCGAGATCCCGTGCTCGCAGGATGAAGGAGGCTAAAAGAAAGGGCCGTCACTCTGGATATGGTACTGTGTTTAGTTTATTGAATATGTAATAGGGTTTTATTTATATGGCCTAGTTATGTTAATAGATTTGTTATATGGGTATTTAAGTTCGTCTGTAGATAGTGGCTATGTTGAGATTCATTTGACTGTCACGAGTTTGCTTAATTTGGATCAGATTGAATCAGTCACTTAGTAGAAATTCTGAATAGAATGTCGGATGTTTAAAAGGTTTTCTCTTTTAAGGGTTTATCTGTTTTTCTTGTCCGGTTTTTATTCCTATCGTACGAAAGAAGAGGAAATGATAGTTATAAATGAATTTCAGGTAAGCGTAAGGGTACCAGGGAAGCTAGATTGCCCACTAAGATTCTTTGGATGAGGAGGTTGAGGGTGCTTAGACGCTTGCTTCGCAAGTACAGGGAGGCCAAGAAGATTGACAAGCACATGTATCACGACATGTACATGAAGGTGAAGGGTAATGTCTTTAAGAACAAGCGTGTGTTGATGGAGAACATCCACAAGTCGAAGGCCGAGAAGGCTAGGGAGAAGACACTGTCTGACCAGTTTGAGGCTAGGAGGGCTAAGAACAAGGCTAGCAGGGAAAGAAAGCACGCACGGAGAGAGGAGAGGCTAGCCCAGGTATGATTTTCTTAAAGATTTAGTCTTTCCCTAGTGATTGTGATGAAGGACCGGCTACTATAGGCGATTGCATTTCTTTTGATAAATGATATCATCTGCTGTCGACATGAATCTGATGCAGATGACTTCTGATACCTAAGTTTGTGATTAGGATTCTTGTTGCTCAGTGACTTGTTTACAAGCATTTAAAAAACAATATTTTAGTCTTGTAGATTTTGATTTAACATTAGCTTGAATTTCATTTTAAACAAGCATGTCTTGGTTTCATTTTGTTGTAACATATTAATTTGGCGGCGTATGTCCTTTACATATTTTCATTTCTTGCCACTACAGGGACCAGGAGAAAAGGCAGCACCACCTGCAGCAGCAGCTCCTGTGCCTACACCTCAACCAGCTCAGTGAGTAACTTTTAAGTTATCTCCAATCTGTGTATTTTGAAACTTATGCAATCTGACCCTAATCTCAATATATATGATGCAGGGTAACTAAGAAGGCCAAGAAGTGATCGAAGATGACGGTTTCAGGGGATTGGTGGCTTTCTGTCATCGTTCTATTTTTGTTACAAATGCACTCTAGTTTTTCATTTTCTACCCTTTTGTCACTGGCACATTATAATGTTAAATGGAATGACTGTTTAAATTATACCTATTTGTTTGGCTTGAGTTTCAGACCTAGTTCCCTTATTGCTGTCAGTGTTACATTTACTTTTGGATGTTGCTTGGTTTTAGTTTTCTGGGGTGAACTTCATTGCCATGGCTCAGTGGTTGGACTGAATAGTCATGTTAATAATTCCTGATGAACAATGACATTTGATACCATCGTTGCCAAAATTGAATAATCGATTCAAAAGTTAGTGGTGGATGATGTTTGATGTGCGCCCTGATCCCACACCAATATTCACAATAGAATCATGATGAAATTGGGGAAAAAGTGAGTACTCGGATTCACAAGTCGAGTGCGGGTTATGTTTAGAGGCACTGATGCCACAGAAATGTTTAACATTTGTTAGTTATAAGGCCTCCCATTGCGAACTAGTTGCAGTTCCTTTGGCTCTCTTCCTCAAGTCTGCATCAAATTTATTCGGACTGTCTGCGTAGTGATATACAGCACGAGCTATTGATTAGCTAAGCCTCTCTTGGAATCATGATAGAAATTTTCAGGGCGCAGATGCAGCTGCTGTTATATTGTACATGTACTCTTAGTGCATTTGCTCACTTGGTAATATAGATTTGTGATCGGATTTCAACATCTATTGTGGCAATCATCAATCTTGAATGCCATCTTAAAATCAATAATTTTGTTTACTTAATTATGTAATAATAAAAAAAGCGATCTAAGTGAGCCAAAATTAATCTCAACTGTAAACCTAGTCTGTATCTGATGTCATTCAACATGTCTTTAAGTATGGTTGCTCTTGCTCCCTCGGTACAGTGCATTCTCGAAAAAATGTAATGCCAATTTTCTGATTTTCGCATAAGCTAAGTGAAACTTCAGATTCATCTTGAGTCGTATAAGTAAAATAAAGTCAAATAAAATCCAACAGATCTAATAACTAATTGTACCACAATGGTCATACATTTAATTTTACAAGAGCTTAGTATGAAAACCCCATGTGTTGAAGATATCTTCCTTCACAGCAACTTTAAAACCAGAACATATTTAGCCAAAATGCGATATGATACAATATTCAGCAACTCCGTAACGCACTGAATGATCAAAAGCTCAGTATCTCTATCAAGAGTTGCAGTTGGCACATAAAGGCGCTACAAAATTCAACTTTTGCTTCTCTCAGAGGTATAAGGGTTCTAAACAAGCCATAATGTAATTGTATTTCTTCTAAAATGATTCTACAAAATTCCAATAACAAATGAAATTAGTGATGATTGAAGCTAACTAAATTATAACAAGGCTAGCAGTAGTTTATTATAGTTAAATCATGGAAACATTTAGGTATAAATTTAAGTTCCATCTTTAAAATAAGAGGACGTCGAAGAATGACAATCAGAATGTGGGACGTTGCAACTTTGTCGCCATATGCCAGTTGCCTTATATGGTGATAATTAAAAACCCAAAATGTGCGTATTAACTATTGAACATCTTTGAACCCTTTTTCCTTCTACCGACCTTGTCTGAGAATCTCTTTTTGGGATCCAAAAGGACTTGGCGAATCATTTCCGCCCACAGCTCTTCAAACTGGCTATGAAATCCTTCCTGAAACCAATTGCGAATCTCAGTTACCAACTCTGTCGGGCTTTCTTTCCACAATGTTCTTAGTTTGGCACAATTGTCGATTACTCTTCCCCTCGTACTTAATTTACTCAATAAATTCCCCACCCGTTTAAGACCCAAAGACTCAGGCTTCAGCAAACTTGCAGGTGAGGTAGCCATATTTTTTTGAACATCTTTCAGGCACGGCAGAACTTGACCATCTAGCAAACAAAAAGCAAAGATGGTCACCCGAGTAAAATCATCTTTGATGGGCAAACCATGCAGAGGAAGCTGCCACAAATGGGGCCCAAAAGTTGGAGACACCCATGAGAGGACTTGGTCAGCCGTTGAGTCATAATAAGGTTTTGGATCGGATAGTGGAGCAGAAAAGGTACATAATGGCCGAGCATACTGAAGAAGCCAATTTGACTTCACACTTGTCGCTCCATGCATATATGGCCTTTTTGTAAGCAATAGCTCACTGTATACCAGAAATTCAGGTGCAGACTTGGAAAGGGACGACCAACGATGGAGAAAAACCATTTCTTTAACCATGCAAGCCTGATATCGAACTGCGTTAACTTTTCTTTCTCCCTCTGCCAAATTTGATGCTCCTCTCACTCGTTTAGCTACCCTATCAGCCCAACCGGCACAGATGGCCTGCCCCAGAATCTCCTCCTCATTTATACGAAGAGGATGTTTATCAGAGGAGACCTTCCAAGAATGTTCCACATCTTCAAGAGTTCCATGAGTCCATGAGAAATCCTGAGGCAGATCACCAAGACCTGCGCTAAAAACAAGTCGAAGAAGTTGCTTTCTCAGCTTGGACATTTCTTCCATAGTTTTGTAGTGTAAAGCGTGGTCACTGCAGAATTCTGTCTGGCTTTCAGAAAGTTCAAAACACTGAAGTGCAAAAGCAACGGTCAAAGAATCACTTGTGAAACTAGAAAACTTCTCCCGAGAAACTTTAGCAGTTTGTTTTAGCTTCTTTTTGATTGATTTCTCTTCTTTTTCCGAAATTTTGTCCCTACTCGAAATAGATTTCTCAGTGCCCTGTGAATCATCTGCCTCATTGTGGCTTCCTTCAAACTGAAAAACAAATGGATTTGACAAGCTTAAAGCTGCAGCTGCTGCAACTGCGTAGCCCAAGACTAGATTTGCACGGGCATAATCTTTAGCCTTCCTCATTATTTGAATAACAGTGAGAAGCATTCTGGAATGACGAGGACTCATGGGATAGTGCGCCATGGCCTTCCCTAGAGGTGTTAATCTTCCTTTGTCATCCAGTGCTTCCAGAACCTTCAGACAGCGCTCTGCTTCAATCAATGCCTTGGTCTCTGGAGGAGTCGGGAAAGGAAAATTTGCAACCTGAAATTCATAGACTCAATGCTGTTCACTTATATAGGAAGGCACACGAACTGAAGCTAAAACCAAAAACATACTTTCCTGGTAGTAAAGAAACAAAATAGTAAGACAAAAAGGTCATTTAAAGTACGTCAAGTGACGTTTATGGACGTGCTGGTTACAGCAACAAAGCAAGATGCATAGTCCGTTAGAGGCTATCTTAAAAATTGACAGAACAATGGTTGACTATAGAAAAGACGGACCAATATCAGACAACTGGCAGCATAGTTAGATAAGAAACTTGCCTTGCCAATGTGCATGGATTTCATAAGGAGAACAACACCATCAACCGGCACTTTTGATATTTCGGCAATGGAGAAGTCAGGAAATATGTTAGTGAAGACTGCTGAAGAGTACAGGCGATAACAATGTCCTGGCCCAGTCCTTCCAGCTCTTCCCGCACGCTGAGAAGCAGAAGCCTTACTTATCCACTGTATTTCATATGTTTCCATGCCATTAGAAGAGTTGTAATTCTTGACCTTTTCTCTTCCAGTGTCAACAACGTACTTTATCCCGGGAATCGTCAAAGAGGTTTCAGCCACGTTAGTAGCAACCACAATTAGCCGCTCTCCATCCTTGATATCCTCAAATACACGAAGCTGGGCTGATGCAGGAAGCATGGCGTAAAGGGGCAGAACTCGCATTGGACCAGCACCAAAACCCTTGTCTTTCTCAAGACTTGGTTTAGATGTGGAATTTATCTGATTTGTACCTTTTTCTGGTGTTTCAGTAACATCTTGGATCTCAGCATGATCATTTGAAACATTTTTCCCTGATACTGCTTCAAACGCCGCCTTCAATGAAGCAAGGCTTCCTTCTTCTCCCCAAACATCTGCAAGGTTATCGCTAGACTCTACAGATGACAATTTTGATTGGTTCCCTTCATCAATATTGAATTCCAGATCACTATCTTCTTCTGAATCATAGGATATATCAGAATCATCTTCTGAGAAATACCCATGATCCTCCTCCACGTAAGAACTGAAACGTTCAGTAATATCATGGCCAGGCTTCTCTTGAAATTCAAATGCCTCAGTAATCTCCTTCATGTCATTTTCTTCTGTTGGATTATCTCCAGAGCTGGCAAGAGCCTCATTATTTCCTTTAACTGCATTTTCAACCATCTCTCGAGAAGCCCTACGCAATCTCTGACTAAGGTATTCTACCTCTCTCTGTCCAGTTACGAAAACCAGAATGCCCCCTGGTGGCAATCTCTTGTGAATTGACAGAACCTTTTTAAAAGCTTGACCGATATAATCTACAATCTCTGTCCTCTTTGAGAAGTGAACGGTAACCGGATATTGTCGAGTTGGAACTTCAATTACTGGTGGGGGAGCACGAAAAATTCTATTTCCAGACACAAAATCTTCTACACGCAGAGTAGCACTCATCAGCACAAGTTTCAATGGATATACTCTCCTGTCACATTCAATTGTTTCCCCAGAAAGAATTCTCTTCTGCTGCTCCTGGTATTCTCTCTGTGATGAAGCATGGGGTCATAAAACCTCAATACGTTTTGTAGAAATACAGGAGAAAGCACCACAAATATTTTATGCAACAAAATTATATTGAACAATATACTGTTCAACCTTACAATAATCAACACTTATTTTATTAAGTAATGTAAACAAGAACAAACACTATATACGACTCAAAATTTGCAGCAATATTACCTGACGCTCCTGGATAACTCGCGAAAGCATCCCAATGAGTATATCTGTATTTAGACTCCTCTCATGCGCTTCATCCAAAATTAAGACGGAGTAGCGCTTTAATAGAAAGTCATTCTACAAAACAAAAGAAATTTTAATGTTGTGTAAGGGAAAAGAGAATAGGCCAAACAGTCGCAATGAAGAAAAACAGTTGAAGAAGGGCAGAGTTAAAGCTGAACTACAAAAGAGAGGGAGAAATATGCCCCCTTCCCTCCCTTCTCATGCCATGTGTATAAGTAGAAGAGAAATGAATAAGCCCATGCATCAAACATAGTGCCCACTGAACTAAATCAGTCTGCAACCTCAAGTGGACATGTTGGGAAAAATGTTTTAGTGGGGGTATAGAGATTAACAAAAGTTGATCGCATTACAACTCCACCTCACCATCACTGCTTCCAGCAGAGTTCATGATGAATATGATAATGCAGAACTAGAAACAAAAAGATCTTTTTGCAGCAGAACAGGAGCAAAGTCAGTACCTGAACTTCTCGAAGCAAGATTCCATCAGTCATAAACTTGATTGCGCAATTATCTCCTACCCTTCTGTCATGCCTAACTTGAAAACCCACCTCCTTACCGAGACGAACACCAAGTTCAAATGCCACTCGCTTGGCAGTTGCAAGTACAGCAACTCTTCGAGGTTGGGTGACACCAATAACTCCACCTCGATTACTCAAACGGTTGGAGCCAAATCCAGCCTCATAGAGAAACTGCAATCGGCCATTCATAGGAAGAGATAAAATTACTCGACAAACCAACTTCAAAATACTAGGAAAGAGTTTTACAAAAATAATGACTAACCTGTGGAACTTGGGTGGTCTTACCACAGCCAGTCTCGCCACATATAATAACACTAATATTCTCATTGATAACTTCCATTATTTCTTGTTCCATCATGACTATGGGAAGATCCCTCCTTTGTTTTTCAACCTCCTTTGGTCTAGACACGTGCACCACAGTTGGAGCAGAAAGATTGCTCTCCAAAGAGCAACTGCCCTGATTGTTTTCACCATTACTACTGTTTAACTGATCTGCATCTGCCGCACCCTGTCCCAGGAACCCATATGAGTAGAATGTCAGAAAAATACATAAAGCACGTACTCTTTCAATGTATCAACCCAGAAAAATCTAACAAACCATGAAATAAAAATGGCAATAAAAAGCTTAGATACCGTTTGCTTAATAATTTCTTCTTTCAGTTCTTTGAGAGAGCATGAATAACTGGTCTTCTCTAGATGTTCTGGTAATGGTTGAATGGTCTCACTAGCAACCTCCTTGACTGAGCGGGGTGCACGTCCATCAGAAATAAATTTTTCACCACCACGCGCTAGATTTTCACCAACTAAGACAGATGTATCGTGCTGGATCACCTTTTCTGCTGTGCACGACTGCAACTTGCCATGGCCACTGACTGCTTGTGGCTGGATCTCTGCCTTATCAATCTCAGCCTCATGAGATGTATCCATACATGTTCTCCTCTTGATAGGCCTATCACTACCTGGCAATTCTAGACCAGCTTTTGCAAATTCAACCTCTCTTCTCCGTTTTTCACGAACAGTTTCAACCTGGGAGCAACAGTACCATCACATCATGTAAGACATCTCTCTCTGCATAAATCGAACAAATATTTTCAGACCCAAACAAACCTGGCCCAAATTCCTTGAAGACCACATAAGTGAATATACATCTTCTCGAATCTTGTATTTCCTGCAAGGTGGACAATAGAAGGTCCCGTTAAAATCCAATTTCCCTCGTCCTAATTAAACCATTAAAATTAACTAAAAATGGTTCGACACATAATAGGAAGGACACAAGGCATTGTTCTTACTGCAGCGTCTCGATGCTTTCTGACAGGAGCTTCTCCTTTTCCTTCTCCTCCTACACATTACAACCACAATTCTAATTAACACCTAATACCCAAATACAGGACAAATGCATCGATTACGAGCCTTATCCTGACATCCACAAGTCTGCGTTACCTCGAGCTTCTTCAACTTTCGTTTCTGGGACTTACTTAACTTAGGTTTGCTCATTGCAGCAAGCTTTTCCGCTACCTAATAAATTAAACGGCAAATTCAGAAACATGCAATCAGAATGAAACTGGAAAAAACAATGTAATATTTTTTTGTACCTGATTTTTCCCTTTCTTTTGTTTCTTTTTATTTCCCGGCAATATGATATCTTCTCCATCACAATCCAAACTGAAATAGTTGCAAAGCAAAAGGGAAAACATTAAACCTAAACTTACCAACAAAAATAAAAATGTAATCTTGGGCCGTAAACAAATTGCAATTACCTGAGTAAATTAGTAGCGGCATCCGAATTGGATGAAGGCTTCATTATTGCCGCCTGTGTTGTGAGCGTTAGACGAAGAAATTGGCGGTGAATTTGATTTTAGGGTTTTAATGTGGTCGGCCGTTAAACCCTAGTCAATTTTTGCCTTAACCGCCGACAGACAAGCTAGGATTATCCAGGTTAGCTGCGGCCCCAAGTTTAAAAAGACTTGTGCTAAAGATTTTCAGTTTTAATATTGTTGTACCGTTTTTTATGTACTTCTTAAGCTTTCCTAGTTTAAGTTTTCAATTTGCAAACCTAGTGAAAAGTTTGAATTCGTGACATTGTAGAATGAAAAAGGAGTTGCCTTTGTAACTTCTAAATTTTGTTTCAATTTTTTTTTATATTCGATGGACTTGAGATTGTTTTAGAGTATTTATTAGGAATAAAAACGTTTTGACCCTAGAGCTTTTTACTACCATTGACTTATAACGTGTAGACTGTAGAGGTTTTCATAAACAATTAAAATTGTATATATATATATATATATAAATAATATACTATGAGGATTTTGAATTGAATCTTACAAATATAACATAAGGGGCAGTTTGTGACTATTAAAAGATTCAAGCAGCGGCAATATTCTTTTATAAATTTGGTAAGTCTCTATTTCTTGTAAGTTCTGTAATCATTAATTCTTTCACAAGTTTTTTTGTTGTTTATTCATATAATCTTTATGGGAATGTCTAGGACAATATCTTTATGCAACTCGTACAGTATATGAAGTAAAATATGTGAATAACCTTTATGGCTTTTTATAATTTTTTGTCTTTTAATTTTAATTCTAGTTTGCATTATGAATATTTATTTTTTAAAATAAATAAATATCAAAGTTTGTGAGGCAAAGCGCCCCATGCCTCAGGGCTTGCGCCTTCTCTCAAGTTCACGAAACGCCTCACACTACGCTCAATGCCCTTTAAAACACCGAGAATTACAGTCATTTCCCTTCGAAATGCAAATTTAGAAATGCAAAATTTTAAGAGTTTTTGAGCTACAATGTATTCCCTTCTACTAAGCAAGTACAGAATGATATGGTAAAATTGCACTCCTATTTTTGTAATATCAAAACTTACCACCACATGGTACAATGGGGCATTATATTTAGCTGATATTTTGTCTATCGCTACCAAAAGATAGTTCTTTGAATGATTGACTGGATTCAATGCATCTTTTCTTCGGACTGAATGAGTTTGCAACTTGATTTTACAGAATCATGCAAATTAATACTAATATGAGCTTATAAGCAATCTATTTCACGAAATTGAACAATGATGAAGAATGCAGTTATAAAAGATTTCCTATACACTTTTACCAGAATATTTTTAGTCAAAATTAAGTAACCTTTTCTGTAACATTAAGAAGATGAATGCAAGGCATAAACAAATAAACGGGAAAAGAAAGGAAGTATTAACTTGAAAAAATTCAAGAGCGACAGGAAATTAGTTTCGGAAGAAAACATGTAATAAAGATGACTCCACGGGAGTTAGAATTCTCAGATTTGTATCTTATTCTTTCTCTGAAATGTAGAAATACACCTTAACAGGTCCATAAATTTTCTTGATGTGCCTGTTACAAAAATGAGGAAACTTTCTCACGAATGAGCTATAACTCTGACAATTTAGAGTAAAACACGCAGCCAAAATAATAATACTACTGCCAGAAATAGCAATCACCTAAAATGTTCCCTGTCCATTTCCTAATTGCTCAATGTTATTAGGATGTTCTTGAAAAATGTAAGGTCGTTTAAAATCTGTTTAGTCCGAGGGCCCGATCATGTTTTCCGGCACAACAAGCTGATCAAATTCTTTGGAACTGAGCACGCCAAGCTTCAAGGCAGCTTCCTGCATTACCATAAAGTTTATAACACGCAGAAAATTATCGACAAAAAAACATTTATGATTTTCCTATCAAAAGTATATTATTGAGCATGAATTACAAAAAGAAACTAACAAAAGAATATAAATTAAAAAAGAAAATCAATTAGATAACAGGCGGACTAAGGTACTGATGAAGGATAAATATTTCATGTGATGGGAATGGAACCAAACCTTCAAGGTGGATCCCTCCTTGTGAGCTGTCTTTGCAACGGCAGCTGCATTATCATATCCAATTTTCTGAAATAAAAAGTCATATTCAGTTACAAGTAGAATGACTCTGGCAGCAACCAGAAACACGTAAAAGAATAAAAAGACAGAATTTATATAGGGAAACTTACGGGATTTAAAGACGTGACAAGCATGAGAGACTGCAATGAATAAAAGCATGATTACATCAGTGTTATATGAGGTCTTTTCACAGATCAAATGAAATGGATCTCAAATTAAAATGAAGGTAAAAACTGACCTCATGTAATAATTTAGAGATTCTCTCTCTGTTGGCTTGGATTCCTCGAACACAGTTCTTTTCGAAGGAAGCAGACGCGTCCCCAAGCAATCTCACGGACTAACCAACCAAATTAAGGAAAAAAAATATATCAAGCACATAATTCTCATACACATACAAAAATCTCATGCTAAGCATGCATGGTTTTAGATGAAATCTCGGAACTAAAAAAAAAGCGGGTGGGGTTGACCAAATATCTGAAATCTTGGAAAAATAAATTGAGGAACATACATGTAATAGATTACTGGCAATGACTGGCTTAAAAACATTCAGTTCAAAATGGCCATTGGAACCACCCACTGAAACAGCAACATGATTGCCCATAACCTGGAAAGCATAAGGAGAAGGAAATTAAAAGAGATATAAAAGAAAGTTACCTGGAAAATGAACTTTCAATTATCCTTATTTTAGTTCATTATTACCTGAGCGCAAACCATTGTGAGAGCCTCACACTGTGTAGGGTTTACTTTCCCCTGGAATGACAAGATTATTAGGTCGCACAAATTAAAACCCTTGTAACTAATAACTTCCTATAGTATCATGAAAAAACAATATTACCGGCATTATACTGCTGCCAGGTTCATTTTCAGGAAGTATGAGTTCACCTAAACCACAACGTGGACCACTGGGTACAAGGGAGGATGTCAGGAAATCTCAAATGAATCAAAGTACTAAAAATCTTCGAGAAATGTGCCGAATCTGATATACCTTCCCAAGAACCGTATGTCATTTGCTATCTTCATCAGTGAAACGGCAATTGTGTTCAAAGCACCACTTGTTTCAACAAATGCATCATGTGCAGCCTGTCAATACAATCAAGAAGAAACAAAAGCAATTTGAAGATTGATTTTTGCAAAGTTACTGTGCTGAGGCATGCAACAGAGCTACAGCCAGATGTTGACTTGCGATAATAAAACATTAGTTGCTAATCAGAAACCAGTGACATAAAGATATAAGTTTCCAGACATGCAGTGAGCCCCAAAGCAAAATTAAGAAATTGAGACTTACCAGTGCTTCAAATTTGTTTTCAGCAGTCACAAATGGCAATTTGGTTTCCTCAGCTACAGCTGCAGCAATCTTTACATCAAACCTGACAACAAACAGTCAATTCCGTACAATAACAAACTGGAAATCTCTCAATGTAACTATCTGGTACAAGTAATAAAAATTCAAAGGTGGTTAATACTCATAACTAGTGACGTGTGGGTAACTAGAAACATAGGACAAACTAAAAGTTTGCTTACCCTTTCTTCGTGTTCAAACCGGTTCCTACAGCAGTGCCCCCCTGTGCAAGCTGCAGAAATATTCCAACTTCTTAAGACCAAAGAGAGGGGTGGAGGTAGGGGTTGGGTGGATAAAAGATTGGACATCAGGATTGGGATTATTTTGAAGTCAGAAATAAACCTGATAAATATGAGGAAGAGTGCGCGAGACTCGATCAATTCCGTATTTCACCTGCAACCACAGATATAATCTTTATACCACATCAAGATTTCAATTGCAAAGGCTTCACCATACCATGACAACCAACTGTAAGAAGGCATCGGATAAAGAGCTTACTTGGGTGGTATAGCCGCTAAATTCTTGTCCAAGTGTTAAAGGAGTGGCATCTTGTGTGTGAGTGCGACCGATTTTGACAATATCATTGAATTCAACAGTCTGAAACACATATCAAAGAAGCCAATTTATTATACACATACGCTTGGCATAAATGCCTGCTGATCTAACAAGTCTTGAATGGATATTGTAACATTAGAAAAGGAGGGACCAGGCACATATCACAAATATCACACCAAGAAGGAAAAAAGGTCTGGAGGGGGTGCACAAAACCTTTGAGTGTAATGTATAGTGTAACTGCTTCAGTTTTGGTATTAATCCTGAATTTATCTCCATGGCAGCTGCAATGTGCATTACCTATGCATAAGACCACAAAATATCAAACAACCAGTTACAATCTCAATCACTGAGGTTAGAGGTAACTATTAGCTTTTCCCAGAAATAGACTTACAGTAGGAAACGTATCATTAGAAGATTGTGATCTGTTCACATGGTCATTTGGATGCACGAACTTTCCACCCCGTTTATGGCCAAGAATTTCGGCAGCTCTATTTGCAATAACCTGCAAAGACAGACGCAACATTAAACCCAATAAGGAAAACACCATTGCCTATTACTCTAATTGAACAAGTATCTACTCACACACTACAAATGAGAAACAGCACGTAAACTTGAAAGGGATATGATTTAGTAAAGCTTCAACTGTAATTTAGTTACCAAATTAGCAGCTTATTTTAAAAAATAAAAATGGAGTAAACATATAACACTTGAACAGTGGAAACATGATAGGTCAAGGAAACCCCTCGCAATTGGTGACTAACCAGAACTCCACCACGAAAGGTCAAAAAATAAACCTGGAAGCGCTGAGATCAAGTTATCTCCATTACCTCCGCCCACCCACCAAAACAAACAAATATTTGGGCCATTTCTTCATACAATATGAAGAGAACACCTCAACAAGAAAAATTAACAAGTTTAGGCATAACAGCTGAAACAATTTTCATTCGAGATGCAGAATCCCCGAAATCACGACGGTTGCTGAAAATGCCAAATGAAAATGTAGGCTGTCATGAGATATAGAATCCACAGTTGTGTAATCAACTGGGACTTGCAGATAGCATCAATTTCTATTTGAGCTGAAGCAAAAGTTCAAATACAGTCAATACCTCATTAGCATTCATGTTACTCTGAGTACCACTGCCTGTTTGCCAAACTACAAGAGGGAAATGATCGTTCAATTTTCCCTCAGCCACTTCTTGGGCTGCTTGCATAATTGCTTTCCCAATGGAAGGATCGAGGCCATACTCCATGTTTACCTGCGAAAGAAGCCAATTATGATATCTTAAGCTGAGTAAAGATTTATTTCATACAGTAAAGAACCAGTAGATTACCAAGTTAACAACTAATGTCAACTTAGAAATGGATGATGAGATGAACCTCGAGAAAAATAGTTATACAAGGGCCCTAAACAATCTTATCAACAGGCGTAAGAGGTTGGCCTAAACTATGAGGTACATTAGATTTCAAGTCAACTCATTATAACAAGTATATGCTACATTAGAAAAATAGGGAATTGCAATTTGTTTCTATTCAAGGATAACAGATTGATGAAAATGCAAATGGAAAGAAACAAACTAGAAAACAAAACAAAATATAACAATTATATGCTATATTAGAAAATGAGCTAACTGTAGGTATCTCACCTTTGCAGCACATTTCTTTAGAATCCCAAATGCACGCACAATTGGTTCTGGCATTCTTTCACGATCGCCACCAATTTCGAAGTTCTGCAATGATCTTTGAGTTTGAGCACCCCATAACCTGCATGATTTTCATGTAGCCAAAGGCCAGGAGAGTCATTCATGGCCAATTAAATACTCTTTTTCTCCATTGGCAACGGTCTAAAATAATGGAGCGACGAACACAGTATGCAGTAAATATGAACAAATGAAGCATTTCGAAAGGAGCCAACATTCATTCTGCAATGTTTGCACGTCTTTTATTGGCCCAACATCCAATCTTCTTTCATAACAACGGATTGATTAAGCATATTACCGAAAAGCCTCCTCGTCCTGCTCTAGCTTACTCGTATATTACAATGCTAATCTCGATTTTGTATTACTAACTATCCATTTCCTTTTAAATTAACTAACCACTCAAGATGAAGATTTATGTAGCAATTCCTTCTACTTCTTTATGTAGGGGTTTATCACTGAATAATCAGATACAGCAAAACGCCACGAGTTCCACAACGAGACGTAACCAATACGACGAAACGACAAACCGAGATTCAAAAACAATAAATTTTCACAAGTACAAAAATAAAATACAAAACCTATCTCATTACAGTAGCCGATCACATCAATCTACGAGAACAATCACGCAAATCAGTGTGTGCGCGTGACTGAGTACAGAAGTACAGATTAAAATTTACCAAAAACAAAAAAAAAAAACTGAATTTTTTAATTTGGCAAAGAACGTACTTGTCGTTGGGAACTTGAATGGGGCCAAAAGTGTCTCGTTCTTCTCTAAATGAAGTGGAATACCATCTGAAACTCGACGCTATATGCGATGTCGTATTGGATCCACGTAATCGACGGCTAGCTACGAGTATCGCCATTGCCGGAGAATCAAAGATCCGAGCTTAACCTGTGTATTAGTGCGCAGCCTTTGAACAAACTTTTTTATTGTGTCGTGCAAAAATGGGAGAATTATTCGTCTTCTTTTTGGGCACGCACTACTATGCGTGGCTATTTGAATTATGGCCCATGGGTCGAATTGTTTTTTCTGTAAAGATGTTTCTGGTCCAAATATGGAAAAAGCCTGTTTATGATATTTGGACAGCCCATATGTACCCAAAATTAAATACCTAACTAGGTCCAAAAAATTTACAGTATAAGTTAGTATGTTCACGAATAAGCTGGGTGTATAGATCGTTTCAAAGCATTTGTAGAACTTGTTTATGGTGTCATCATAATTATTCGTAATTGATATAATAAGGGACAAGTCAGCTTCTAATCAAGTTAAGTACCAAAGACTCTGTTTTTAGGGCTTTTGCTTTTTTTTTTTTGGTTTATTAGATCAGTACGTCGTTTTCTATCATGGTTAAAAGTAACACTAACTCAATTTTACAATAACTTAGGGGTAGCACCTAATAAACCTTTATGATTATGAATTGTGGTATTATGCAATTAGTGCATTTGGTAAGTCTATTATAGTACTAATAATCCACATTCAATACAAGTGACCTCGTACTACACGAATAATATAATCATCTCTCATGAGTTTTGAAGGCAAAAAAATATTATATTAGGAGATAAACTATATTACCAATTGTACTTATGCAAATGTCATCTTATGATCTCTAATTACTATAATCCATCAAGCTAATTCACTCTTGGCTACCAGATCCCGAATCTATTCATGTATGTCAATAACCTAGGTGAATCTTAAAATTTTACAATTCCAAATTAATCACGCCATTAGATGCTTTATGATACTAAACAAGTGATATATTATAAGAGCTCTTGGCAAAATACCTCCTCGAAATATGCTCATTTGGTAAATTATAAAAGTAAATTACCAAATTACCCCTATATTATTTGAAAATGTAACATATTACTCGAGAAAAATTATTTTATGTAACTATTACATTGATGACGTGGTGCAACCAACAAACCTACATCGAATTTTTTTTTCTAAACTATAGCCAATAGCCGCCTCATAACATTCTCCCAAGTATATAAACTCACCAATAACCACAAGTTCATACCATATCGTCATGCAACAATTGCATAAGATAATTTCTCTCTATAGAAGGAGGTGTATTTGCTCGTCCAAATCTGAGAGTAAGGGATTCTTTGCTTAAAAAAGGACATTTATACCATATTTTTATCAAAAACAATGCGCATTTATTTTGTTTTTGTACTTAAGGTTATGGAATATCAACCTAGAAAAAAGTAAAGTTTAAATTAAATTATTAACTTTATAATATATCTGTTTATATTATATGTTTAGACCTTAACTCTTTTAAAATACTATATGTAAAGTCCAAAAATACACAAAAAAGTACATTAGAAATATCAAGAGTCTTTTAGTTAAAAATATAACCGATAAATACATAAAGGAACGTATGGGGCATTTTGCTAATTTTTTAAATAATAAAAGAATATATTTCCTATCTATTTTTTACATGGGCTAATTTGCTAAATTGGACTAGTACAAGGCAATTTGCTAAGAACCCTTAATGTAATTACAAATGTCAATAGATAAAAAGAAATATTACCATAAAGTTCGTATGCATAAGCTTTATCCTACCGCTCCAAAAGGACATTCTCAACTAAATAAAACTAAATAAAAATGAGTAGAAAGAAGAATAAGGGGATGAAATCATTTGTGTGAAGTCCCACTTGGTGTTGGTGGGGCTTTAACATCAGATCCTCCCTTCTTTTTCCAAAGAAGTAGGGACAAGTCACAGCTGTAGATATTTCACCTATCACAATTACTTTAAAATCTTAATATATTCACACTCTTTAAATGCTAATAAACTCACAAAATTAATCTTGAGCAGATGGAATAGCGTGGAAGTTGAAGAGTTATTGAATGAGTCTGAAAGTTTGAAAATTGTCTATGACTTTTCAAAAGGTTAATTGAAAAAAAACATAAAAAAATAAAAAAATAGACAGATGGACAGCTCAATGCCACAGCGCCAGGTGGGATTTTTCCATACTAGAAATTCGAGTGCGGCCAATTGGCCGCACGGTATATGTCCGTTAGTCAATTTTATGCTTTAGTTTAGACAGTTAATTGGTGCTGTACTGATGTATACTCCCAAATTAGATTTATTATTCACAACTTTGTTACGTCACTTAAATTTTTTAAATTATAAATTATGATATTGAATATATAATATGAATGTAATCATAAGCTCGAGGCACTAGCAAAAAGATCATCACAATATTATACATAAATGACCAGTAACTTCTTGTAGCTAAGACGTTAAAAACTCTCCTGTGATATTAAGATGGTAGGACAATGTCCTCCTCTTTATTATTTTTTATAGTGTTTTTCAAAAGACTAAAGATTATCCGAGTTTTTTTTTTATGAATAAATGTTCCAAGTTTAAAAATAGTATAAATACATATTCTATTAATCTAGTTGTTTATTGAAATCTATCCCAGGTCGCATACGTCGCATTACTATGAATTTGGACTTTTTTCTCTTGTTATGCTTGTGAGCGTCATTTTCATGTTTTCGTATTTTTTTCCGTGTAAAAAACAAAAATAAATGTATCTTAAAAATTATATGGGTATAAAAAGATATGTAGGAAAAAAAAAAGTCAAACGCACCCTCAGGGTTGGAGCGGGCCGGGGCGTAATCCATTTTAATACCTAAACTTTTATTCTAAATTTTTATGTATTTGTCTAATTGCTTAATTTTATATAATATATTTGTAACTTTCGTATTATTTTATAATTTTGTTTTAATTCTCACTTAGTTCTTTTATGTATTAAGTGAAATTAAAAAATGATCATCTAATACAATATGATTTGTTGTATTTTTATCTTTTAATATGATGGTTTTAACATTGATGTTTATTAAAATATTGTACAACACCTATACATATATGTTTGGATAAGAAAATTGATGTACAAAAAGTTATAGACTAATGATAGAGATAACAACTTAAATACTACATTAGAAGTACGAAAGACATAAATAACTCAAAACTTTGCTACTAATTTATTTGTCGTTTAATAGCCTCATAAAGCTACAAAACAATTAAATATCTAACTAAAAACAAATGATATAAGCTCCTATGAGTGTATGAACATGCTATATCTCCTTTTTTACGACATATTACTTCATATGGTTTTGTTTTATTTTTTTTTTATAGATTTTAGCTATAATTATTATTTTTGTTTAGAGTTACTTTTATAATTTTAAATTATTTTGAACTTATATTTTAATGTGCGTGCTTTTATGACTTAAAGCTATTTCGTAGTTAATTAAAATAATTAATTATAAAAAGTATTCCTTTTTGTTAATAAAAATAAAACTATTTTCAACAATTTTTTGTATCTGGCCCTATTCTCTGGGTATTTTTCATCCACCTCCCCTGAGGTTTCAAGTTTTGGCAAATACCCCCCTTGAAGTTTGAAATTTTGGCATATAGCCCCCTCCATCCTTCGAACGTTAGTCAAAGGTTAAATATGATGGCAATGATGTAATTCTTTATATAGTTAGTTTATCTTTATTTTTTTTTTAAACTATTTCATACTTTTTCCTTATTATTACTACACTTGGGTTTTAAAAATCTTTTAGTTCTAAAAAATTCACTCACATTTTGTATATAATGCATTTATGATGATACAATACATTTTTTGTATTTAATCTAAAATAATAAAATAATTATACAACATTATAGTTATTAGTGTTTAGGCGTATGTTCTTTTTTCTGCTAGTTATCTAAATGTCCAAAAGTTGGTGTAATCCATTTACAGTATTCTTTACTATTATATTGAAATTATTTTTTTATTTTTATATTATATATGTGATGAAATAAAATTAACACATTTAATGACATAATACTCAACAACAATTGTGCGTAATTCACGTAATGTCCATAATCACTAGCAAATAATGCAATAATGTTGTGATTTTCAAAAATATCAAAAGTAGGCAAATATACTTGTAACCTCAACTAATGTCTAATGATACTAAAAAAAATATATATTATAAATTGTATTTTCGTGAACTTATCAAATAATCAGACAAGCTTCTAATTTTATTAACTAATTGAAGAAAAAAATTAAATTTTAGAAAGTTATAACTATGGAGTTGTTAAAATAAATCAATAATTGAAATTTTTATAAAAGATCACGCGAACTTAAATAATTGAAGGGTGAAAATAAATAAAATATAAATATGTTTCTATTGAATGAGAGAAAAACTAAAAATAATGTCTAATAATAATTTTTGAAAGAAATTACACAAATGGCATCATATTTAACCGTTAACTAACGGTCAAAGGATGGAGGGGGTTATATGCCAATAATTCCAAACCTAAGGGAGGTACTTGCCAAAATTTGAAACCTCAAGAGAGGTGAATGAAAATTACCCTTATTCTCTGCGTCATTCCCGCCGTAACTCGTACGTCATATTTGTGGCTAGGCCCCTGTTCTACCATTACTTTTCCATGAGGGAGTTTCACTTTCTTAATGAGTTATCTATCATGTACAAAATAAATAAGAGTTTTTGCCCATTGAACATAACATATGAATATTTTGCTGTACAAATTCCTTCAAACTTTAGTACATAAAGAAGTGTACTCATCTTTAAATCTCTGCAGAACTCAACTAAAATTGTCTAGTCTCCAATGCTGTAAAAATAAAATCCTAACAATAATGTGGCTGACTTCATCCATTAGATCAAATTCATCTACTTTATTTTTCAATGAAAAAGAGTATAATATGCTCCAATAATTGTACTAAAAATCAAAGGATCTTTTAGAAGGTCGTCAGCAAACATAAAATAAATGAAACTTTTTGAAAAATAATAATAACTCAGAAACCTGGATTTAGCAAACTTTGAGGTAAGCACTTAAAGTAAAGAAATAAGGATGAATTTATTAAACAATTGATCACACTGAACTGAACTATCAACTCAAATAATAAATAATATAAACAGAAAACTTTTGAGGGGTATGATTTGTTGTTTTGTAGAAGAGTCAGTCTGGCGGACAGAAGAATAATTAAAGGTTGAAAGTTAGAACGAGAACACAAGACAAGGAGGGTCACGATAGGACAAAAAAAAAGGACCCGACTACTTATGTAATAAATAAAAGAATGGCTCCAATGTGGTCTGAGCTACTAATTGTCTGCAAATCCAACTCATAATTTTTGGGTCACGCCGTTCACTTTAGTACTGATGATCTGTCTAAATTAAAAAAATGAAACTGGAGTTGGGTTAATTTTTAAATTGTTTTAAGGTTCAATAGATTTTAGCAGCTAATTATAAGTTGATGGCTTGCCTTCTTAAAATATCGTTCTTGAACATGCATGAATGATTTTAATCATTGATGATCAGATTCAGTACATAAGATAAGATAGCCAATAGGACATAGTCAACATCGTCTAATAAGTAGAGAATAGCATTTTGCCTCTCGCAATTATAGTTTTTGTCAATTTGTCCTCTAAAACTCCAAAATTTGTACCTTGTATCTTGAATGTAAAAATAACGTAGCACTTTCGACCTCGATTCTTTAACAAATTCCAATTGCATTTTATGTCGTACACATGACTTAGTATGCCAAGTGTTTATATTCCAAATTTATAAAGGAGAAAGTACACACATTCTAAAAGGAAAAGGTGTTTTTATTTTCTTTTCCAAAAATGATGGAAATTAAAGATGTGTATTTAATTGTATATATTTTTTGACAGAGAATGATTATTTGTTCAGAGTTCAGACAATATAATAAAAAGTATATACAACTTGATTCTAATCTAGTAACATTGGTTATCATTATTTATTTTTATGTCTAAATAAATAATTGTTTTTATATTTACACTTGCATAGAATCATAGAATATCCATTCATGATATTTTGTAAGCCGAGTTGTTAGCCATAAATAATGTAAGTTGAGTAGTTATATAGCCCAATGAGTAATTTCTCTAGTACCAAACTCAATTTTGTGAATGGTTTAATTAATTAGTAAAGAAATAAAGACGAAGCTTTTGAATATTACTAAGAAAAACACATTCTAACATTTTCACCAAAAATATGGGGACACAATGCTAACCAGTCTCGTGGGGTGGGGAGCTTCCATAGAGAACACGCTTTGTGGAAAAGTTTAGAAATAAAAGCTCGGAAACTCCTTTATTTGTGATTTTGACCAAATTGATGAAAAAATAATAAAATATTTTACGAATTAAGTTTACCTACAATTTGTTGGTCACAATTTAATCAGGTTCTAGGCAGGGGCTCCCACAGAGATAATTTTGCTGAAACATTTACTAATGAAAAGTTTCAGGAAACTTTTTCAGACTATTTATGGTTTTGACTAAATTAATGAAAAAAAAAAGCGTAAATAAATTAAGTTATATGTAAAACCTGTGGTCACTGTTATTCCACACATATATGTATTAAAATTCACAATTACTCATGGATTTAATAGCACATTAGTCATTCATGCCAACATGTGGTTGGTTATTTTTAAATAAAAGTAGTTATAATTATTACATTAAGTATACATAATATATATAATCTACACAATAGAATTTCATAGTATCTGCTTTTGAGATGCTTCTATTTCTAATTTATTTTGTACAATAATTACCAAAAAAATAAATTTATTTTGTACAATCATAGAGAAAACACCTAATAAAAGCCAAATTCCACTTAAAAATAAATTTTGTTTGTTCGCCTTTTATGCATTGATTGAAAGATTCCAGCCCAACAAAACCACACACTCACCTTCTGGTGGGACCCATCATAGGGGTCTGATCTGGCAGCGTCAGTGATGCCAGCCTAGCATTCATACATCATTGAGCCCCGGGCCCTACCTCCCACAAAGCACGTGCCATCTTCCCAATTATTACACATTACAAATTAAATCTCCTCACAAAATATTAATTCACATTTTGTCCATTTTTAGTTCTCCATTTTACAGTTGTATAACTTATTTTGTGTTCAAGGTTCTCTAATGAATCAAGCTTACCTTTTGTTACATGTACCATTAAAGTGAAGTTTAAAGAATTCTTTCAATTAGTATTTTCATTTGAACATCATTGTTTGTAGGATGAAACAATTTATTTTTCGAAGACAGGAAGGAGTACATTCTGTGAATTTTTACTTATAAAAATTGCTACATTAGTTACACAATAATTAAAGAAACTGAGAGAAATTTAGAAAGGATAACTAAAAATATTAATGCTTTAAGTGTTTGAAAAATGAAACTATTAAGAGAAAGCATGCACCTTTTATTTCTATTTTCACAACCCATGTTCAATAAAGGAAAACAGAAAGGCCCAAAATATAAATAAAACACAATTAATTATTTTACTGAATGATGATCACCGATGTCGTTTTTGAGAAAAATATGAAATGATGATTAATAATGACGATTTTGTGACCCCATAACAAAATAAGATGCTAAATAATACATCATGTTGTTTTTGTACTATTTTGCCTCTAGATGACTTCTGAATAAATTTTGTGACGCCTCTTTAATAAATAATTAAAGTAGCATAACTTAATTATCAAATCTTCTATTTCGGCCTTTATTTAAATCCGCTAAATATCAAAATTCTTTTCGCGATTTTTCAAGATCTTTCCAACACTTCCGAAAAGTTCGTAAAACACTTATTACACTATAAGTGAAAAAAAAATTTCATATAGTCCAAAGTAAAAATATTAGTACATTTTGGAACAAATAAATTAATATAAGTTCATATATATAATAATAAAAAATTAAAAAAAGAAAAAGAGATTGCCCCTTTTGTTAGCTCTTAACCTTAATTCACACGAAGAATATCTCCTCCGAGAAAGATATCCGTTTCTTTGTGTCGGCAAAATACCCGTTGCACAGAAATTAACGGGAGTGATTTATGGCTCTCATAATTGTCAAAATTAATATCGATAATTTACTGTCATTGACACCCACACTTTTCAACTATAATATAATTGTCATCACACACAATAAAACCCAAAACCATTTTGTGTCCGTTTGAGAACACTTTGCATATATACATATATATATTTAGTTTATGTGTGTGTATATTTGTGTTGGACCAAGAGCTGTCCTTTTTCTCGTTTTTCTGCTGCTGTGATCATCATCATCCTGTCTTTTTCACTCACCATACGTTTTTCATTTTTATTCTGTATTTATGTTGTAAAAACAAATTCTCCCTAATTGCCACTCAATCATCATCAATTCAATCACATCTACTTCTTCTTAGGCTTGCAGTCAAAGATTTTGACAAGAGAAAAAAGCTTTGAATGAGGGTTTGAACAATGAAGGGCCTAGTAAGTACGTTAATTATTTTTTTATTTTTTTATTTTTCATTAAATTTATTAATGTAAGTGACTTTGGTATCAATTACAAACAATTTTCCTTTGTGGGTTTTTGTTGTTTCTGAAAAAGATTGAATCTTGTCAGTGAACTGTGTGTTTTGAGCTCGATTTTGTCTGAATGCTGTTAATTTTTTTAGACCCAGATGGAAAAAATTTAATCTTGAGCTGTTTCTTTGTGATGATGGATCAATTTACTTGCTTCACTGAGAATTGGCTTTGATGGGGGTGTTAAAAAGTTAAAATTTGACTAGATCTTTGCTGCTTTTTTTTGAAATTTTTGTGCTGTGAACTATTTGTAGTGTCAGTAAAAATTGACTAGTTCTCAAGTGCTAGATCTGAAGATGCGTGCATTTTGTATACTAATTAGAGGAATTCATATTTTTGGTGTTCATGTAAAAAAAATTCTTCTTATTCACCAATGCTAACTACCAAGATCTATTTTTTAGCTCTGTATAACTTCTCAATTGCTCTGATTTTCAGTATGTTGTAAGTTTCAGGTTTTTGTGATTGCACATTTTGATTAAATCTTTTTCATGTTTCACTGTAACTTATAACTTTTTCCAGGAAAATTATTTGGCTCCTGGAACAAAATTCAGTTTATATATTAAAGTCATGTTTTTTTCCACTGTGCTTCTTCTGATGAGTTCTATTTGTAAAGCTGTTCAAAACGTTATACATTTTTTTGCCATTCTAGGATCACATCAATCTCTGTTGTTCGGTTTTGGTCTAAGCCTGTAGTGTAAACCGTGCGTCATGGTTATTATATTATTGGGATAACGCGACTTGGTCTAATTGCAGAAACCTGCGATAAGGTCTGAGTATTGACACACCTTAAGCTTTAAATACATGAAAAATGAGGAGGTCTATCTGTCTTCAACAGTTTTCAAAGTTTAATTGAGTCAATCTGTATGTTCTTTTAAGTTTCAATGGCGTTCTGTACATATTCAAACAGTATGGGAGGCTTTGGTAATTTGACAAAGCCTCGTTGTGTGTAAATGTAAATGTCCTTATATTATAATCTTGCATTTTACCTGTTTGTTCTTGTGTCATTATCTTTAGGTGGTTTTGTTTTTGCTCCTGGTATCAAGCAATGCTGCAGAGTACGATGGAGTATGCAAGACTGCTTGGCCATTGACTCCCAGGCCGCACAGTGTATCGGTTGCAGAATTTGGCGCAATTGGAGATGGAAAAACTTTGAATACAGTAGCGTTTCAGAATGCTATTTTCTATCTTAAGTCGTTTGTCGACAAGGGCGGTGCCCAACTTTATGTTCCAGCAGGCAGGTGGCTTACTGGATGCATCAACCTTACAAGCCATCTCACACTTTTCTTAGAAAAAGATGCCGTTATCCTTGGCTCTCAGGTTGACATTTTAATTGGGAAAAATATATTTTTCTAGCCAAAATTGAAGGTCTTCTGTCGTGCCATTATCGCATATAGTTATTTGGGATAGTTTGATTTGTACCACATGAAAGTTTGGTACCTTCCTGATACCTGTCAAATCTCTAAAAAAACACTAAAAATACTGGTATATTGTAGCATTTTCAAACTTCATGGGGTATATTTATCGTTGTTCAAACATGAGGAAACCTTATATGTTATATTTTCTTAACTTTGGATGCAAACAGTAGGGGAAGTCTTTGTAGCTAGGCCATTCCTCGATGGGAATGAAAATGTAATTATCCCGGTTAACTTTGTTCTTGGTTTTTGCCTCTCTTGGCCCTTCTGAGATACAGATGTTGACAACCATATATCATATGCTTGTTGTATATCCTTCAAACGCAATGAACGATTCTCCAGTTTCGGCCTTTTGACACCATATAAACCTCCTGACCGTTCTTTACTCAGTCTCTATTTGTATCAACGATATCAAGTGACACTAGCAGAAATAGATTTCTTGATAAAGTATAGTCGAATTTCATTAAGTTGTTGCTTAATTAGTGTTATCTTTGTAACATGTTCCTTTAGTCTTTATTTGAATCGTTTCAGCATCTTATATCTTTTATTCTCATACTTTGCAGGATTATAGTCATTGGGATGTAGTTGCACCATTACCTTCTTATGGCCGAGCACTTGAAGGGCCTGGTCAAAGATACCGTAGCTTGATCATTGGACAGAATTTAACTGATGTTGTAATTACAGGTTTGCTTCTGCCTATTAGTTGGTTTCTCTGCTCCAGCAGTCCACCCCCCTCACCCACCTTAATCATTTCTTTGCTCATGCTATCTTATTCGCCTTTTATACAGGCAATAATGGAACCATAGATGGGCAGGGCTCGGTCTGGTGGGAACTGGCTGACACTCATTCTTTAAATTACAGTCGACCACATTTAGTAGAGTTTGTTGAGTCGGACAACATCATTATATCGAACTTAACATTCTTAAATGCACCTTCTTGGAACATACGACCAATTTATTGCAGGTAGCTTCCTTTATTCTCTTGTAGGGTTTAGTACTCCTTTTTGTAGTGAGATGATTAAATTTAGCGTCTCTGTGTTGCAGTAATGTACTAGTTCAGAACATTACTGCTTATTCTCCACCCGAGTCTCCATACACTAGCGGCATTGTCCCAGGTCAGCTGAAATGTGCCTCTTAAATTGCATGCATATTCTTATCGGCTTCTTTTCAAATGATTTTCAATATTTCACTATATTGGTTGAAATTTGCTATACCAACTATCTTAAATCTATTCTGTTTTGTCTAAGTGAATTAAGTTGTTTTTCGGATCTCAAGATTCATTTGATAATTGTGGTTTTTAGAGGGTTTAGTTGAATTTGCTCTTATGGTTATGATTTTTGCCTATTTCTATAACAAAGTTGAATCCAATCCATCATCCTTGATGATATCAATCATGTAGCCTGTTACTTTCAATAATCATTTTATTTTAGGGACAGTTACGTATCTACCCAATTGAGGTTTGTTCTAATTACCAAAGAATGCCCTTTTAAAACTTAAAATACATTATGAAAAGAGTCTCATGAAATTTAAATAATTACAAGAAAGCATCTCCTGAAGTTTGACAAATATTAGATAAACGCCTTATTAATTTATGTTTTCAGAGTTTCAAGGCATGTCTCTGTAATTACTCAAACCTTAAGGTTCTGTAATTAGACAAACCCTCAATGAAACTAAGATTTAATAATCCCTTTTATTTCATATTGCTTCTTTTGCACCCTAAAGCTTACAGCGCTCTTACTTTCAGATTCTTCCGACCATGTGTGCATTGAAAATAGCAACATTACAATGGGATACGATGCGGTGGTACTCAAAAGTGGTTGGGATGAATATGGAATTTCGTATGGCAGACCAACCACTGATGTCCATATCCGAAGGGTTCATCTGCAGGCTTCTACTGGTGCAGGAATTGCCTTCGGTAGTGAAATGTCCGGCGGCATTTCCAGTGTATTAGTTGAGGATATTCATGTGCATGACTCAGCGCATGGGATTGAGCTGAAGACAGCAAAAGGAAGGGGTGGTTATATTAAAGAAATTTTCATTTCAGAGGTTTACATGGATAATGTACAAGAAGGAATCAAGGCAACGGGTCAGTATGACACTCATCCAGACGAGAAATACGATCCAAATGCACTTCCAATGGTTAGTGACATTACATTTACGGGTATTATTGGTGTTAATATTACTACAGCTGGGAATTTTTCTGGGATTTATGAATCGCCTTTCACTTCAATTTGTCTGTCAAATGTATCTTTTTCCGTCACTTCTGGTCCTTCTGTGTCTTGGCTATGTTCCAATGTCCAAGGCTCGTCTGTTGATGTCTCGCCTGAACCATGTCCAGAACTCCATACGAGCTTTTCCGGTTCATCTCCAGATAGTTTCATATTTTCCCGCCCAAGTAGCCAAGTGTCAGTCTTGTGATGACATTTCATTCTTGAATCTCGATTATTCATTCATTGATCCCTAAAATGAGATACAAAATTTCCTTCTGGTGTATAATCTTCCAATGATACAATAGACCAAAAAAGTCCAAAACTTCGGCCAGCAAAGGAAAATTCTCGAGGCAAAACAAATTGTCCATTGGTGTCGCGTCGTATTTCGTATTCTGTGTACAGTGTCGGTTTCTTCATTCATGTGTAAGAAAAGTTTTGGTAGTGGAGGACAAGCGATGTTACTTGTGTGCATTATTCATTTCATGTTATTAGTCATTTGATTCACATTGTACATTCTTGAACTGGAAATTTGTGAAGATTGATTGATTGATTGTAAGCGGTGATGAAAGGGTGTCGCAATGTGGATTGTTATAGTTGGAAGTTGCAATAAAAGGACGTTTTATTTTCGTTGGTTTTAGGAGTTACAATGCTTCTTTGCTTAATAATGTTTTTCTTTGGACATTCCTGATGCATATGGATCTGATTTACTTGGCAATGCTCTTAGAACTTAGATATATTGTTACCTTTTGATCTCCGTTTTTCGTCGATGCCTTTATTTGCAAAAGTAAGACCATAACTGTATTCATGAAGTACTGCGGGTGGTCTGTGTTGTTCACTTGTTCTAATGGAGACAGTTAAATAGTTATCAGCACCTATAATTTGCAACGTAACTAGAAAAACTAGTAATTTTCTTGTACAATCTACCAATGTAAACCAAACATCTAGATTGCAATGTTACCAGGACACGTTGCAGAAAGATGTAAAATTGAAATTTTGAACATGTAAGATATATCAACTGTAAGCTTGACCAACCTCACTTTTCTGGCATTTACTCGAATCCTCAGTGAAACTAGGTTTGCTGCTTCACGAGCGGAGATTGCGTACAACGTAAAGCCATACAAAAATGTTAATGCGAATAAAAAGAGATTGCGTACAGCGTAAAGCCATACAAAAATATTAATGCGAATATAAAGAGAATTCAAATGATATGTAATTTGCCAATGATATTCTAAAACTAGAAAAAGAAGAGCTTGCACAATTGAAAAGAAGTGAAATTTGAAGGTTTTATTGTTGCTCATGAAAAATTAGAAATGGTGAAGTAGAGGAAATTGTTGAGAAAAAAGTGACAACATGGGTTATGTTAAACAAGTTTGGACAACCTCTTGATCGTTAGTTGTATTGTGGCACATATCACAAATAGTCCAGTCGCGTCCCTTTATGTGCCCGCCCCAGAAAAATGACCAACCCCATTTAGATATTTATCTTTCACGAAAGAACATATGCCATTACGTGTAGACAAAGAAATCTGAAACAAGCACTATTTTAGACATCGACTAATTTTGTTCAATTCAGGTGACAATATTTAAGGCTAATTGCAGCAGACCCAGACCTATAGGACCTTTTGCACTTTACTCCTAATATTCGAAAATGTGCGACATGTCCCACAATCTATTGATTTTTGTGTCATTTGCCCTTGAACTATTGATCTTCATTCTTGGGACACATGTCAGCATTTTGGTTTGTTAGATGGGCATATGGGCAAAATCAATAAGTTGTGGGGGCAATATCGCACATTTCCATAAGTTAGGGGTAAAGTACAAAAGACCCAATAGGTTGCGAGTTTGCTGCAATTAGCCCCAACATTTATCAAAATATCATTATCTAAAAGTTACATTTTTCAATACAATTTGTGACCATTAGATCATGTCTATGATAGACATTCCATTAATGATCCTCACTTATAGTACTTGTTTGTAGAATTATAACAATTATATCATGTATTTAAACATCGTGACTATACGTAAGAATCATCCTGTTTGCCCAATTCACATAGGATCTCGTTAGTACAAAGTAATGTAAATCGAGAAACTACATCTTACTGAAAAGTGAGAGAGATCCATCTGTTTATGCAAATTAATTTAATAAAAATAAAAAAACTATATGATCAGTATTTCTATTCAAACTGTGGTAAACCTCCTGAACTTATATATACTTTACAAGGAACTGTCAAAGAATTAATTACATCACTCACACTCTTTATCAACCTCCAAAGCATAAAAAAATGCTGGAAATCGTTCTATAACGTCCAGCGAAACAAATAACACATGTGTTCTATCTCCAAAACAAATAAGAAAAAAGAGATCACCAATCACTTGATACAGAAGATAAACAAGCAACTGTAGTGATTGCGCGGTAGGCCTGTTTATGAAAAATGGCTCAAAAGAACATAAAAAAGGAGAAAAAAATTATAAGGACTCCACATTTATTCTCTCTCAAGTCTCACCTTGAGTAAAGATGAAAATAATCACAGATAGAGGACCTCTGAGAAGGAGGAGAAATCAAAAACTCTTCTACTTTCTATTCCCTACTTTACGTTTAAATTCCGTAGCCTGCCTTCCGATTCGCTGTGGAGGATGACCTTGGCCAGCTCCATTTACTGCATTTCGTGATGGCGATGGCCCGACTTTTGGAATCATGGACCTAGTGCAAGTAGCAATGAAATGCAAGTAACATTTAGTAAGTAGCATTCAGATATTGTTTGAGCTATTTGTTTCCTCCAACTTTACAGGAGTTGAGAGGATGGACTTTAAAAGTAGAAGTAAAACACCTAACATGTGATCATAAAATTGAAACCTGCTATGAATATTATAGACTCCCTGAAACTTGAAAAAACATGACATATAGAGTGTCTATCTTTTGATTTTTTCTCAAGCATTTTGATATATTCCGTTAGACATGGGAACGAACTGCTATGCTAATCCGACAGTCCCACATCCATCTTCAGTTTCGAAGGTGAATGTTCATATGTGAGATGTCCTAACTCCTAAGGTCCAGTAGCCTATCTTCTTTCTAGCTTGATGATGTAAAAGGTGGTTCTTGTCTATATAGTCGTTGAAACCTAAATTGGCTTTTATATGCAGTGCTTTTTCGATTTTCATGGGGTGTTCCTGTACTTATTTGAACCTTATTGAAGGTTTATGTAATAAGGCCACCGAAACAACCAAAATCTTTTGTAGCACAGATCTCAAATCAGATGATGCCAAGATAATGGATGTTACCTGAATTCTGGGCTTTTGCCTTGTTTGATATTAGGCTTTTGGACTTTTGGAGCAATCCCAGTGCTAAAGCTCCCAAGCTTGGAATGGTTAAACTGCCAAAGCAGATCCGGTTCAGATGAGTCGCTGGTTCCAGCATCAAGCTCATCCAGATCATCTGTAGTATTGGTATCATACTGATTATTCATAGGATATAGACCATAGGACTTATCAGCATAATACTTTGAAGGATCGGTTGAATATTTCTGGTAAAAAGCATCGGATACGATGCCATTGTTAGGTTCCCACGATCCCAGTGGATTTTGGACTCCATGATTACGATCTTGCTTGTTCACCATAAGCTTGTCGACCCACTCACCTGAGCCCACTTCTCTATCATCATTCACATTGTTTTGGCAAGGTTCGGTGATGGGGGGCCAAATGGGGGAATTCCCTAGTAGCTCATCTAGATCCATACTTTGCCTTTTCTGCCTAGTTGCAGAATTGCTACGAACCTGAGAACTCAGCACAGAGCAATATTAGATAAAACACAAATTGAACGAAATCTATAAAAAAGATGCAAATTTCGGGATACTTTTTAACGGCCGTCTCAAAAAAAAAAAAAAAAAAAGAATTTGGTATAGCTCACAGATTTACATAAAGTCCAACATATTTAACAATTGCCATTACAGATAAAAACAGACTGATCTTATTTTGCAATTTACATGAAAAGTTGTTCGATGGTTAGTCGTGAGCGATTGTCGCGTATTTAAGTATTAATGCACGGCAATAAGTTGAACGTCATCTTAGTGTGTCATTTGGTATGATCAATTGTGCTAGAAAGAACCTGACTCCTTAAAACATAATCCATTTGGTTGGTAAAACGTTTTAACACGAACGGCATGTTAAGTCTGACAAGGATGAAATATTCGTATAAAATAATCATATGTCAAATTTGTTGGAAGATAAGCAAAAATTCAAATCTAAATATAATAATTCCTCCCTCAGTATATTTGTACCGCCGTGGAGTGATAAATGATACATAGATACCTATCACAGGGCTCACCATTCAACCTAACAAGCCTCTATTTCTAATATTGCCATCAAATGCTATACTAATGATTAATGTAAACTCATAAAGACCTACATAATCTGACGTCAAATGAGTCTTAAATTCTACAGAATCCCCCTTATTTGTTACAACAGTTTATGCTCTATTACACCTAGTTAACTTTAACAACGGCAATGAATGCAAAATGACTAATGGTAAAATGAGAACCCCAATGTAGCAGTAGTAAAATTCAATTACCTCTATGTTTCCAACATCTTCCATGGGTTTCCGGAAACCAGTTGGCGATTGGAGGCTAACATCTCTGGCATTTAAAATAGGATGAAAAGGGGACGGAATGCTACAAGGACTGCCAGCTACCTTCTGCTGTATGGTCATCTGTTCTCCATCTTTCCTAGCCAATGCAGCTTTAAGACTAGCAATCTATCGCAATAAAAGAGTACTTTAGTTACTGATAAAGCTCGACTATGAGAACTTAATACAAAGGAACCAAGCCAAGAACGAGAACATTTGAACTAACCTGTTCTTTGAGCTCCTTAACATCTGAGGTGTCTTTATTTACTCTTGCAGCACCAAGTTCAACAGTAGCAACACGCTCGGCAAACTTAAGCGTGCTAATTGTCTCTCCAACAGAATCTGGCTCGGGGCTTATGTGAACAAACATCAACGTTTTTGCTTGCCCTCCTAAATAGAACCACAACACCAAGTTAAAAAGAGAGAAATGAGCAAGTTGTTAATATGGCATATTTTGTCCTTACCAAGTGAATCTTGCAGTAGTTGTGTGAGTTTGCTGTTTCTATAGGGGACATGAGAACTCTTTTGGGCAAGAGAGGAGATCACATCACCCAATGCTGAAAGAGATTTGTTAATATGTTGAGCTTCTCTAAGTCTATCTCCTGTAACTTCAGATTTGTCGACTCTCTCACTTCCGGCTAGATCAACTAGATGCATGCAACCTCTTAGAACATTTCCAGAAGTCAAATCTTTTCCTTGTACGTGAACTGTTAAACAACTGCAACAAAAAGAGTTTAATCAAAAATTACTTTACAAGCTTTGTTTAAGGCTTTAAGATTCAATTACTCACCTGTGAGAGCGACTACTGCGGTCATTGAGCGCTGTTGCGCCGACAGCACGATTCTTATGTCCGAGGTTCATCAAATCAATAACGTCAGATGTTGAAGAAACACGAACCAAACTTGCATCTGGTACACTGAGGCCTGTTTGAGAACTATTTCGAATTTCTAACGTGCTATTAGTTAAGGAATCCTTTGACAACAAGCTTCTCTTTATACTTTGAATTTATGAAGATAACGGTATAAACCATGTTAGATGAAATTATTGAAAAGGATATCTTTTGGTTAAGCCATCAACAGTGAGTAGATCTCTGACTTGCTCGTTGTATATTTCAATCATCTGAACTGACACATCATAGTAGAAAGTATCATTTCTTTGCTCAGCAAGGAAAAATAAATCATTCAAAGCCCTATAGTTCACTCCTTGACTATGTTCAGTGAGATCCTTTGGTCCTGTCTGGATAAAAACACACGACAACACTAATGTTAGTAGAAAATTTAAATAGGTGAGTATCGAATCAATCAAATTACTGATGCTGGGTTTCTTACCATAGTAAAAGTTTTTCCTGATCCTGTTTGACCATAAGCAAAAATGCAAACATTATAACCATCCAGGACTGATCTTATTAGTGGTTGGGTGTCTGCAAAAACCTCGTCTGCCAAGAGATAAAAAGAAACTATAGAGTTGCTTATGGAGCTCTCAAATTGTAAGGCAAGTGACAAAGGCAGGAACTAATAGGTCTAACCTTGAGTTGCGGAAGGACCAAAAACTTTGTTAAAGTTAAAGGATTTCCTCCCTTTTCCATTCTTCACTAGAGTGTTTATTGTTATAGTACCTTCCTCAATACTATCCACAGTACTCAAATGATTAAACTGCCCAGGCAAAAATGGTCTGATACGACAATAAACCCTGATGCTTCCTGATTCATCAAAACATTCGGCATTAACTTACTGAGACACAACACAAGAGAAGAATAAAAATGACCGGAAAGCTAAAGATTACCCTTTAGGTCCTGGACTTGGTTATACAACTTCCGGTTTTCCTCAAGAACTCTATGATAACTGGAAGCAGCATGAGCTAGTCCACGAATGTGAAGGCCTGCAAAGTAAGATTAAGCTCCAATGAAATTTCGTTTTTTTACACAAAATAACAAATCCTAACATGCTACAGTTGAAAAGAAATGGGCAAATGACAAAACCAAAAAATAACCTAACTTCTTACCAAGATTATGAAATTCTTCGTGGAACTTCATTTGCATAAACTGCATACCAGCCTTTGTTGTAGAAAGAGATTGCTTCAGTACCTAGACAAGAGAATTAAAGATAATACATTATCAGCTTTTTCACTCCATGGCGGAAAGAAATCTTAAAGATGGCAGAGAAGGCATCTAGTTTTTTTTTGTTTCTAACCGTGATATCTTTGTGCTGTTTGTCAACGATCAATTTCTGCTGGATGAATCTACCTTCTGACTCTTTATTACAAATTTTATTTTTCTGTAATATATCATCTCTTGTTGGAATTGGACTATTCTTTACTTCAACCTAGTCGAAAAGATTACAGAAATGTATCAGTATAGTAATACAAGAAAAAATAGTTGTTAACAAATTGGTGATAGATTTTTCCTGATGCATTTGACATAAAAAGACTACCTTTACGGTAGATAAGGAAGACGTGAATACAGATCTGTTGCTGGAGTTCTGGGGACTAGTCTTCTTCTGGTACAAAAAAGAAAAAGAAATTTAGACTCAGTGAGGTTTTAGAAGTGTTGCTTGAGGTGTCACTGAGCTATTGTTAGATAATAGCAGATATGATGCAAACTGGTTTAGGAGTTGACAGAATATGGCATTATACTGATTGCAAAAAGAACGAAATGATACCAAATCAACTTGGCTTGCCATCCGTTGCTCAAACTCCTCCACGACCTTACTTAGTACAGACTCAACAAGCTGTGGAACACAAAAAATACATAGATTCATGATCAAGGAGATTCAAGACAACCTATCTAAAGAATTCTAAACATATAGACAATGAACTAGGTAAAGATATGAAATGCGTGCAATTAATTGAAGAGTAGTTCTCATTGTCATATAACCAAAAGAGAGAGTATCATCAACCACATTGGAGCTTCTAGACGAATGATCATCTGTCAGGAAGCATCATAGCACTAACATGTTCAAAGAATAATGACTTCTCATTTCAAACTTGCATGTTATACTTACATTTGGGACTTCTTCGGGCTTCTTATCTAATAGAATTGCTCGAACTAGCATACTCAAAGAAGAATTAGGCTGCAAAAAGAAAATAAGACCAAAAGATACATGAATATACTTGAGAGATAATGTCCAGTAAAGCAAAATGAAATATCCACTTCAAGCAAGATAACCCACCGTGTCATTGCATACACCATTCAGGCTTTTCTCATTTCCCGACATAGTCCTTGAAATAGAACTCGTGAATGGCTCAGAATTTTTGCGAACAAACTGTTTAGTAGTTGTGCAAGTTTTAACATTTCCACCGAATTTCCAAACCCCATGTCCTCCTGTTTGTTTCCATTCATTGTAGGACTTAAGAGCCAACACACAATTTACAATTCGAGAAGATTTCCCTCCCTGCGAATAAAAATAATCTCGAGCTGTCATTTGGCGGATGATATAAGAAAAAAATGATTGCTTCATTTGGGTTGCAATGCAAATAAGAATTATAGGAATGCTAGCGTCTAAACCTACCTGTTCCAAATCTGAGGCTTCAAAAGTAGGCATCCCCATCTGTTGCACGGCTACAAGAAAATTCCTCAAATTCTCAAAGTACTGATAGGCCGACAATGCAGCTCCATCTGGTATAAGTCCAGAGTCGCATGGACTTTCTACTACCTAAAACAAATCAAGACACAATTTTTCTTGAGGGCATGGAGAAGTAAAAAATCGATTCATGACTGACTTGTTCTGCAAAAAACAAGGAAATCAATAATTGTGATCTATATTGTTTTACTGACCTTTTGCACAGCTCCAGGCTGGATTTTATTAAGGGCATTGCAAAGAATTATCCCACTTCTTAGTCCAATCCTCAATTCTTCCTCAGAAGGTTCAGCCGGCAAATCTCTAGCGCCCACTACTCCTATCACTTTTCTCAACCAGGCTGCAGCTTCGTATCTCCTCATCGCTGCATCGACAAAACTGGTCTTATACTTCTGAAACAATTAAGCTCAAGTGCATAACTTCTAACATATCTAAAAGGATTTGACTTGAGATACAATTTTAGTCGACGCACAGTCATTACTAGTCATACGATCTTTTACTCAACTGAGAATGTTAATTATCAACGTGTGATTGGATCCATAGGATCAGGCCCCCTAGAAATAGAATTGGTTTACTATATATCGAAATTCTGAACCGTAATCTATTTAATTCCAAATACAAAATGCAAAAGCCTATTTCTGAATTTTAAGCTTAAACCAAAAGCAAATGCAGATCATAATTTCACCAGAAAATATTAACATTCCATAATCAGCTCCTAAAAAATTTACCATCTTCCTCCGCTCGTCGCGCATCCAGATCGAGATGTCGAGATCGATTACCGTGCTGTTGAAGAACATCCTCCACGACTGACGCCACGGAGAAGGACAAAGTTGTTGCCCCTTCAATCCCAGCCATTTCAAAATTCAGCTCAGAATATCACCAAAATCCAGTCCTCAATTTCAATCTCCAGCATAAAATCTAAATCAAAATCAAAAGGTGCCCTAGGGTTTAAAGACCAATTCAATCAAATACACACACACAGACGCACAAAATCAATCCTTTCACTTTTTCTTCTCAATTACGACTTCACAGTGAAGCTCTGGCCATGTCTTCCACCTTTTTACTTCTCTCTCTCCTCACAGAGTGTATGTGTTTGTGTGTGTGTGATAACTGGAAAAAAAGCTTTCTTCGTTTGCTTTATACAACTAACGGTAGTGATGCTGTGAGAATGTGTGTGTTTTCACTTTTTTGAATTAAATCTTCATACTCACGAGCCTCGCTCCGAACCTACAGGCTCGGGTACCAACCGCTCAGGGACTTTCCTTATTTTCAAAACGCCTTCAATTTTATTTCATTTTTTTAAGTAATATTTTTTGCTTTGGGAAGTTAAGTCCCGACCTAACTAGTGGAGGATGGTTACAAACATTTTTTAATATTTGTGTTAGATGAAACAACATGGACGTATGGTACTTACACCACAGATTTATTTAGTTTCTAAGCTAAATTTATCAATTGAAAAGAAAAAAGGGGAACTTTACTTTTTGATATTTCTACTTTCGTGGAAGAAATTTTATGAAAGACCAAGCGTGAAAAGAAATAAGTTAAGTTTCAAAAGCGGCTCTGATTCGTAAGTTGAGAGTGTTTTGATTAATTTACAAAACTAAATAATTTATATTGATTTATTTAGAAAAGACTACCATGATCTAAAACTTAAAAGCATGTTTATACCAGCTTTGAAATTGTTGGGATTACAAACTTAAGGAAATGAAGTTTTCTAATTAACTCAAAAAGTTATATTAATAAACACCCCAAAAATACTTATTCAAGTAAAGATTGTGATTTCAATTTTAAGCGTTTGCAGAAACCACTTAAACTGACAATTTTCTTATTTTATTTCTCATAAGTAGGACATTCGATTTTTGGTGAAGATTGTTGCCGATATAAACGCGTTCTTTTTGGTTTGTTTATCCCATACAAAACATGTTTATTTTCATTTGTATCTCATATAATCTTTAACATTATTACCTACTTATTTAGGCAAACAATATAAAAAAGTTATTAATTATCCTTAAATACTGTTTTTACCTAAATAATATACTACCTAAGAAAGAATACATACATCAATACACATATAAATTGCCATAACTAAATTACACGCCAAATCGTTTGGTTGGAGTTTCATCTATTATGTGTACTCTAAGGCAGCTGGACCTGCTTGGCTAAATATGTGCACGTTTCAATTTTCACTCATTATTTTCTGAACACTTAAGTTGCCTTTTTGGAACTATTATGTGAAGTGTAACTTTTTTAAGTTGCTTTAATTTGCACTAGTTTCTTAATTCTTAACATTATCAATGAATAGGCATGTTAACATCTTAACAATAACTTCCAACAATTTCAAACTACTTTGACTATAGCTTAACGCGAAATGATATTCTATTTGCTATGCCACGTATTAAAGTTAATCAAGATACTTTTTGATGTATCCCAAGCATATTATATCACAATCTCCAATTAGTAATTGGCAAAAAAACACAATATATATAGTAAAACATTTTTGCATCAATTTTTTAAGAAGATACACTTTAGAACTATTCTCGTATATCTTCGGATACTAGGGCTAGGATCGAGTCATCGACACCCCTATTTTGAAGAGCGCTACGGCACTTCTTCTTGATGATGATTCACAACCCATGGATTTTTTCTATTTTTACTTAAACATATCGTTGGGTTTGTTCTTTTCAAGTATATTTACTGTTTAATCTTTTTCCTTCCGTAAATATTAAGGAAAATATTATTTTAAACGAAGAAATTTATTTCACTTATACACTATTCATATCTTTGAAAACTCTGAACCCCTTGAACTTGTTTCAATTCATTTTGATTTGGTTTTGTGTTTGAATTGAAAAAAGATGTTGAAGAATTCTTCCATTTCTTGTGCGAAAAATGAATATGTCTTTGAGTTAATTTTAATTTAAAGTGATTAATTTTTAAACAAGTGTAATGGTAGTATATAATAGGATAGTGGATGTACGTTGAGAGTTAAATTGTTATGATATTTGAGTTGTTTTTAAATATGTAATATATAATCCTTTATATATATATATATGTGTGTGTGTGTGTGTGTGTGTGTGTGTGTGTGTGTGTGTGTGTGTTAGTAGAAATAATTAATTGATTATGAAAAAGTGCCAAAACCTACAGTTTCGTTTAAATATTGATGGAAAACATTGTATTGGTTTCAATTAAAAATAAGAAAAGGGAGAGAATAAAACAAACAAGCCTCATATTTTGTAGATTGGATTTTGGTCTTGGTCAAAGGTCTGGAAATTGTAACCCGTTCAACATAAATATATCACTTTTGAGTTTTGATCGTAAACTTGTTAAGATGAAATGGATTAAACTCCTTATAACTCTCATCCTCTCTCTCACTCTTTTGAGAAGGACTCATGCAACAGTTGTTTTGCTTGATGTTGCGTGAGGCATAAAGTATGTCATTTATGTGCATAATTGTGATAGGATTATGGAAAAGTTGCTATCAATAATTTTAGAAAATATATTAATCTGAGTCGTCCACTCAATGGTTGAGATTCGTTGTATTCCCTAAATTATAATCACTAAGTTTTGCTTAATATGTCATTTAAAATAACATTTATATTACGCATCATGTCATCATGCAAAGGATGGATGAAATAGTTCCTCTAGACAATGTGTCTTTTATGCTACTTCCTCAATCTTGCACTCTCTCCCTCATTCTCCACAATATACTTGATCACATCGTTAAGGCATGATAGTTTTACACACGATCACCACAGACGGATTTGAGTGTGGTTTGTAGGACAATAATATGTAAATATTTTTGGATATATTATTTAGGTAGTTTTCTTAGATAGGACTCTTATAATATATATACCTTTGATTGAATTAAATGAGAACGGACATAGAATTACATTCTTATATGGTATCAACGGACCAACCATATTGAGTTGGATAATCATGTTCTGTGGGAGAAGGTTGTCCGTGGTCAAGCCCGAGTTTTACACGTTCCCTCAAATTTTTAGTTAGCCGATATCTTCACTAATGGCCTCCCTCGTGTCATTTTTAAAGATTTTCGTTACAGTCTTAGCGTTCGGCGAGCCTCCCGCTTCGACTGCGGGGGTGTATTAAACAATAATATGTAAAAAATTTAAGATATATTATTTATGTAGTTTCTTTAGATAGGACTCTTTTAATATATATATATATATATATATATATATATATATATATATATACATTTGATTGGCTAAATGAGAGCACACAGAGAACTACATTCTTACAGTTTGGAGCCTTACGTAACTGAGTATAATAGTGAAACAAAGGCGAGGTTAGTAAATTTTTAAAATAAAAGATTGTTTCTTACTTTTGTTTAACAAGTTTTAAGTCACTTAAAAGTAAAAGTTGATAGTGTTTTAGTATCTTGCAAAACTACTTGAAAAAAAAAACTGAAGCATATTCTCAAAATGCATACTAATGATGAAGGTAAATAATAAATCTTATTCTGAAAACAACTTAAATCCAATTCTTTGGGGTTTAATATTTCTCCAAGACAAATATAAGTAAGTGAGACAAACACTTTAAAAATACTCAAAATTATCAAAAACAATTAAATAATTTTCATAATTCGCAACTATCACGTCACTGAACTTGATTCAATAACTTTGGATTGAAAAGAGAACAAATCCAACAAGGCATAGTTTTGATGTTTCATACTCTTAACTCATATGTAATTGTTTGCGCGAGTATCAATAGGGCAAGATTTCTCCTAACATAATTACTATATTTCAACTTAAAATTACTCAAAATTAAAGGTTCAATTAATGAATAAACTTACTGCACAAACGTTTGCAACTATCACATTATTGGGACAACTCAAAGCCGGATACAATAAGGCCTAGTTTTGATTTCATACTTTGATCCTTTTGAGTATGAATAGGACAAGATTTCACTTTATTTATTCATATACTAGAAAAGCCTACACACGCGGGGACCGCGTGTAATTGTTTTTTTTACGTGGAAGTTTTGTGAAGAGAGAGAAAAGTGAATATCCTTTGAAAAGCCAAATTTATCCTCTTGATTAGTTTGGTGATGGATGAAAATATGGGTACTTTAGGAAAACTATTAATTTGGTACAACAACTGTCAAAATATGTGAGGGTGGAGGGTTTGCTTTTAATATAGTAATAGATTTTGACTAGATTTAGGTCAAAATAGGATAAACATTACCACAATGTCACATTTCAAAAACTAATAAGCAATAGAAAATACTTATTTTTATGAAGTTTATGGTATGTTTTATGATCACAATAGGTGATTACTATAATATAATAATGTGTACTTAATATCACTACTTTTTGAATGGAGTAATTAAATTATAGTGTAATTGATCTTTATATATATATATATATATACATATAGATATCGTAGATAAAAATCACCCATATTATCAGCAATAGTCTCATTGATATATATATATATATATATATATATATAACCTGGATCATTCATTGATTAATATATCTAACGTTGTCCCATTATTTAATTAGAGCAGCTACAAAAAATAAATTAAGGTGCTGAATTCCTAGCACTGAATTGAATCAAAGGGTGGCCCCCATACAACCAACGTTCGAAAAATTCAAATTGTTGGTTCGGCGCCAACCTCGCAGGTTCGGATGGCCCTGGACCCACCTGGAGCGTATTGTTTGGGGTCCATGCATCTCACAATTTGAACAATTAATTTGGGCGCAGGTGCACCGCAAACATTTACAGCTTGTAAGATTTGCTACGTGTTAGATTCTTATTTGACAACCTAAAAGAGTACTCTAAAATCTGGAAAAAAGACTCCTCACCAAAAATTATCCAATTCACGGGTCATGTCCTCTAAGCTAGAAAAGAATTGTGATGCAAGGAAGATATTTTGTACTTGATACATATTGAGCACGTAACATATTATTAGTGACGCACTATGTCGCATTTTTTTTTTTTTTCATTTGCTCGAGTCAATTTAAGATTAAAATAGTCAATAACAATCACCAAAATCTCTTGAGTCTTGATCCTCGGACCTTTAGAATATTCCAACAAAAATTGTAGTAATTAAGTTGTAAAAACCTTCCTATGATTTGAAAATTTTACAGAAACTCTCCTTTGAATTTGAATTGTTAATTGTCTAAAACATGTGGGGTGTTTTCGAATGTATTGAATATATTCTCATGTTTAGTGCTTTCAAATATGTTGAACACATTCTCCGATCCTCCACTAAATTTCAAGTAATTCTGTTTTTTTTTTAATTTATTTATTAAATCAGTTGTATATATTTTAAATATATTTTGTTGTTTGAGTTTTCTAAACAGAGTATCATTCTGTGTGCATGTAAGTGTGAATTTAAAATAATATTGTATATATTATTTTATAATAAATTAGAAGAAAATTCGGTGTATGGATTTTCAAATCACGAGGGAGTTTTTTTTGTGAAGTTTTCAATATAAAGGGAGGTTTTAGGTTAAGAGTCCTACGTGGTATATTGGACTTCTCAAAGAGAAAAAGTACAAAAACTCCGAGCACTATATATCTCATTTAAAACGTAAGTCGTTCCTTAATTAGACGTTGAACGAAAATGAGGTTCTGTTCAAAGTCTTTTAACCACAATGGAGTTATTCATAGAGTATTTAGAATCACAAGACGATAAAAGATAATTAACAATTACTGAGGAGTTTTGTGCAAGTTTTTCAAACCTTCTTATACATTTTTTCTAATGCCCTCTTTGGTTCCTCGGGAAACAACGGAGAACGAAGGAAACAAATGAAAATGGGAGTTATTATGACTTCCATGAGAAATAAATAAAAATTATTTTTTGGGCGTTTGGGATCACTTTGAGTTTCGAGAAAGTTAAATTATGCTTTGATTGTTTACTTATTATCACTCTAACATTGTAAAGAAATATAATTATTTTTTAAAGCTTAAAGCTTGTAGAAATATATTTAAAAAGTTGTCGTTCTACTAAGCTGATTAATAGCGTTTTTCCGAATTCTGTCCCAAAAATTATTTGAAATGGAGAACTATAATGCTAGCTGAATTTTAAATATTTTAAATTTACAAGTTTTGTTAGTACATTTGAACAAAGAATATAAGCACTCCATATCTAAGAATACAATTATCCTGACAAATAACATTATCAATTAATGAAATCAAAATACAATTTAATATCAAATGACAGTATAAGTTAAATTAAATTAGAACAGAATTGAAGATGATTAATAAAAAAAAAGATTAAATTAAACAGTAGTACATTGTAGAACAAGAAGATTTACAAAACAAAAATTGATATTGTAAGTGTTTATATAGTTTTTGAGTTGGTTGAAACAAAAAAATTATAAAACTAGAAAACAAAAAAGTAAAGACTGATAATTTATTCTACAATCGCATGAAGGGAAAGCAAAAAGTTTCTTCATAGAATTGTTTTTACATATTTTCTGATATTTTCCAAGATTTCCTTTGTTTTCCAAAAAAATATTTATTTTACAAATTTTTCTTTGGTATCGAACACTTGAAAACGAAGATCTTTTGTTTTTCTCTTTTTCCTTTTCGCCACTGGGATCCAATAGTCAATGCGTAATGGCTAGCATCTCCAACTTGTTGAAGTTGTCGTTTTAAAATGATTCAGCAAATTTAACAACTACAGGTAATATTGCGTTATTAATTTTGTAATTTTTTTGACATTACATGGTGCAACTAAGTTGTAACACGTTGAATTATTATTTAGAAATTTTATAATGTAAGAAAATGCGTTTTAATATGATAGTGTGCACTGTGCAGTGATTGCACAAAGTTTCCCATGCCAGGAGAGAGTCTGAGACAAGTCATTCCATCTTATCGGGAAACACTACGACGTTGTTGTTGAATGAGAGGAGGCCGTATTTGGAGGGTTTTTTGTGAATCAACTTTATGCATAGCGTTGAGAACAAAATATTCATAATTCAAGTTATAAATGCCATTCTTATAAAAGAAAAATGCCATTTATAAAAGTTTTAAACAACAGTGATAATAATCTCAAATGTCGTAAAGTCTAAGGAATTAGGGCGACTAGCCCACACGAATTAAGGTGAATTGAAAGTTTATCCGATTGTGAAATAAATAGCAAATAGTCCCATTTGTATCTTCTTATATATATGAGACAAAACATCTTACTTTCATACGAGTGTCGTTTACGTGTGAAAAAGTAAAACTATTTTTTTATTTATAACTTTGCATATAAAAGACATTTATACTCGTATATATCAAATTAATATTACATTTTTTACACCTTTTTAATTCTTTGAGAAATACTATTATCAAACATTAAGCTTCACGAAAATATAGCAAAAATTGATAAACACCAACTCACGTTGTCACTAATATTCCCCAAGTTAGTACTAGTGAGCCACCTTTTGAGAATTAAGAATAGCAGTGTGTCACTTTTATATTCACAAAAGCCTTATTAATTATTTAACATAAAAAGGGGGAATTTCTTTAATTCTTATTAGCTCAAAAATATTAATCAAAACTGCTGTGGCGACTGCTCCAAACACTTTACATGAGAAAAATCTTGTCATTTTTCTATTAACTTCACATGCTATGAAAGTGCAAAATGATAAGCCAAGCCACTAAAAGATTAGCAATTGAGTATCGATATAATTAGATAAATCGAACTTGGTGGATTTTCGTTCCCACATTTTGCAAAGTGATTTATTTTTTCATGCCTCTGCAGATTATGAGCAAGCTATCATATCATTCTGAACCTCATTCACTTTGGCCGACAATCCCATGTTACAATTTCTTTAATTCCTTCCGAGAATGACTTTTTTCCTTAATTTAATTTATGTTATTGTTGAAGTGAATCCTATGTAAATTAATCAGTTGATGCCAAAAGTTGTTTCCGTTACGAAAAGTTGGTAAAGGTGGTAAAATCAATGAATGTCTAGAGTCACCAAAAAGTTCGAATATTATATTTATATCTACTAATAAAACACCAGCTAATGCTACATTTGTTTAAGGTTGGCGGAGTTTGCTGTCGAAATCTTTATTTCCAAGTATAAGCCATTGAAAACCCACGAATCCCGTATCCTCAAAGTTCAACCTCAACTAATTTTTGTTAGAATTTTTATCTTAAGTCTAGCTTTTTGATTAAAGAAAGGATAATAACATATACGCATATTCAAGTTACATAAATTTGCCTATTGTTTGAACAAATGGAATAAACAGTAATTACGGAGGCACTATCTAAAACTTACAAATAGTATAAATTGTCTACTATTTTCATGTATTCTAATGTTTAAATGGAATTTGAAAGGTTTAGAACAATCCGTAAAAATAAAGGAGTAGAGTCCAAGAATAAATCTACAAGAGGTTGGGTCCTAAGTAAACGATAACATATGGTTGTAGAGATTTATCCATAATAAATGGCATCAGAATTAGTATGGTAGCTCTAAGTAACCCGAAGTTAACGAGAAAAGGGGTGTATACTCCCACCTTAATTATAGACTTACTGGAGATAAGCCTCCAGATTAAACAGAGGCTTTGCGGTCCTTTATTCATAACAAATAAAATTTCAGGAACTAATGAAAAGGTGGTGAACCCGAGTCACATGATACACTTAGGCGAAGTTCTGCGATTCTCTTTTTTAAGAAAGTAATGTTGAGACGAACCAGAGTCCCACATCAAAAAGATGAGAACGTAAAACTGAGTATATAAGAGTGAATAATATCTTTTCTAGTCTAAGGTCATTTTAATTGGTTGAGGCTTAATAACAAATATAAGAAGACTCACATACAAATTTAAGAGGATTTGGAATACCATTAAGAAAATTTATTCCTAACATAGATATAATTGTCCTTAAATTAAAGTAAAGCAATTGTCTGAAAGAAAAAGAAAGATGCAGAGGGAAAGCGTAATGATATCTTTGTTGTTTATTCTATATATATTAATTATTATGGTAGGGGTCCATTGAGCAACCATTTGTTGCCAAAGCATCATGAAAGCATAGCACTCTCTATTACTTTCGGGGTGGGCTTTAACTTTTACAGCCGATCAAACTATTATGAAGAGAAAATCAGTCATTTCTCTATTCCATTTCCACATTCGCTCTCCCTCTTCCATCATGCCGAACTATAATGATTACGGTTATAAACTCCCATTTAATAAATTTCTTAGTTTACTACACTTATTCTTAAAACTTAATCTTATTATAGAAACATTCTCTACTATATAACTAATTATGCAAACACCGTTATTATCCTCGTTGCAAGCCAAGTACGACTTAGATTCCACATTAACATTATGTGATAATGGTGTAAGGTTTATATGGCTTTGATCTTTTATTTTTTTTCACCTTAACATTCGACTGTGGGTTCTCACGAGATCATATCAATTGGTATTAGAGCCATCCACTACTACCTCTCAATTGCAATCATGAGGCGCGGGCAGTAACATCGGTGTTACAATGTTGGCTTGTTGCTAGGTTAAAACTAGCTTAAAGCCAGCCGCTTGGACGGAGTGGCAGAGCATGGTAGATTATAATAAGCATAGTTGCAAAATACGAGAGTTGGATCGTGCATCGGTATTTTAGATATTGGTCTGATTGTTGTATTGCTTTGGGCTACTACACCTTAACCACCGACTTCGAAGGTTAAGTTATACTAAAATCATATAAAAAAATCATTTAAAAATGGAAAAGCATCACGAGTTCCCTTAAAATTGATTAATTACAAATGCACTCTAAAGTTTGGAAATATTAAAGGTAGAATCTTTGTTTTTCCATGTTATTAAAGCTTAAGGGATGCCTTAAAATTATTAACCTTCGAAGCTTATGTAATTAGACTCAATTTTAGAAACGTACATGTAATTACGTGTCCTTTCTTTGTTTTGCTAGTTAAAGTTAGTAGCACTGGTATCATTTGGTTTGTGTTCGAGGTATGCATGGTTGATTTTCCAAAGATAATCGCATTAATTATGTATCTTACAGTAATTAAGTGCTCGATTATGTATCTTAATATGATGAAGTGCTTTCTATGGGTGATTATGCCTATCTTACAACTAATCTTTCTCCACCATATCCTTAACCAAATGAGCTGTTGTCTTCATTGTAACCCTACCTTTAATTAGTGGATTAATCTGGCAAAAGGTTGCATAAAAGGAAAAACACATCATGTGTAATTGAAGAATCAGTATCCTAAATCCTAAAGCTTTTTAGTGGGGCATGCTCCTCGTTGGGGAGAATATTATTAAAGTCCTTAATTGACTTTCATTAATCCACAAGTGACGTGCAATGCAACTAGAATTTACTTTATTACAGCAAATAAAACTTAACTTCAACAGATTAGACAATATATCATCATTAAGGTAGTTTAGATCCATTGGATAGATAAGGTTTCTTTTGAAAAGTTCGTCCGTTATTTATTCTCTTGGGAAAGCCGAAAGAGTCCCTGCTACGGTAGTTTGATGCTGTAAGAATTTACTTTTAAAGATCCAATGCAATCTTTTTTCTTGGAATACAGAGAGGATCAAAAGGAAAGGATTGATGCACCCCATACATCTCATGAACATGTGAAATTGAACATGATAATAGCAAAACACAAACGTGAGTCGATAATCCTATTATGAGTTCTATTGTTGGCCCAACAAGAAAAGGCTGCAAGACCCAACTGCATTCCCTCTAAACCTGAGATCATGACATGATTCTTTTTTTGTCCACCGACTTTCGAGCAAGACAACAACTCAGTATGGTAATAATCGAAGTTATGCTTAGATCTTACTACTACCCTTTCAATTAGTGTTACGTGAGTTATACAAAAATAATTATCACATGCGCGTGAGGAAACATGTTGACAACAACAGATATTAGATAATCCTCCTCCATACAAACTTAACCTTTTATATAAGGTGATCATTCAAATACGAAGGGGTTTTAGCACAATATCTTCTTCTGCTGTGAAATAAGTACATTACATCTTAGAAAAAACAAATAGGTAAATTAACTCTTGTGTCATATTAAATAGGACATGACTTCCTTTGGAAATAAACACACAAATCAACTCTTCTTGAAAAATACCCTTTTTGATATGCAAGTGTTAGGAAATGATTTGCAACTTAATAAAGCCAGAAGGGATGATTTGCGTTTCTTTTGTCGCACATTAAAGAAATTGCCTATTAAATATAACACAAAGAGATAATTTGCTTATTTATTGTTCTTATGAGGATAATACACAAATTTCACATAACACGAGGGTGGATTGCCAATGGCTCTAATATGAAAGACTGGAACCAACTAGATACACAAAATACAGCAGTACATGTCAACGCAAGCACTCACAGGGCATTCTCGCTATGGCAAGGAAAATTATTAAATACACTACGTAAACACAGCAGCCAACTGCAAAAATTTCCACTACTGCTAGAATATTAGCTGTCATAGTATCCACTGAAACATTCATGGAGTCGGACACAACTCCTTTGAGAAAAGAATCAAAACTTTCAATTGGGTGGTCCTGTAATGTAACAATTTATCATCATCATATCATTGTCCGTAGAAGATTTTTCCTCTTAACTATTAGAATACAGAAACAATTGGCGATAGCGCATAAAGTTTATACGGGCCGAATAGACGGTATGGTAATCACACGTTTGCAGAAAGACAAATACAATCATGGCAAGTTAGCCTTATCTTCACAATGGCTGATGGTGTGGATCGGGAGGGAACGCAGTAACAAGAAATCGGTGAATCATCTCAAAACTTGTAAAGGTTATTACAGCAGCAGGCGTCGTCCTCAGCAGATTCGTGGCACAACCTCGATAAAAACCGGGGATGCCCTCTAGCTGAAAAACTTTCTTCATGCAGTCTACGACACCTGAATATCGCTTTTCAGAGTGATGCCCTTGTTCTTGAAGCCTTGAGCGCACAACCTGCATTAAGTTGTCAACAAAAAAATGAAATTTAATGGCATAGTTTAAGGAAACATTATTCTTGTCACAGAAGTGAACACTTTTGTATTCTGGATTGATTACATTACACTGCCTAAGGTTTATTCTAATAATTCAAACCTGCTTGGGAGATTATCTGTAATGTTTTCCTTTTACAATCTAAAAGGTATTTTTGTAACTATTCAAACAGTAGATGATGTTCCTCTATTTAGACCAAACTTTGGGGATAGTAATTGTAATTCTCCTTTTTCTTTTTGTTGGTGCCATGAACATAGGAGTTAATTTTTTAAATTTACCGTTACGACATAATTAACAAAATATAATCATTGGCTTCACATTTGAAATTTAGAATCACTATTTAATACTACATATGCAATTTCCTAAAAAGGTAGTACCTCCATAGCAAAAGAATATTGCATGAAGAAAGGGAACCAAATTTGTAAGAATTTAGATCCAGTAACACAAACCAACTAATTCTTTCGAATCAAAAATCTGAACCAGGGCTGAATTTCTAGAAACTAATAGCGTTTCAGTAAAATATTTAGAAAGAATATGATTAGGTCAAAAAGGAGTTCAACTTCATTATGCGCACAAAGCTAAGATGAATATCTTTGACCATACCTCGTGAGGATACGTCAAGGTGGACGCAAATATTTTTGAAACTGAAGATGCTAGAGCAACATCACTTGCAGTGAGTTTATCTACAGTGGTGTTACCTACAAATTTAAACAAATTCACAAGATTCTCATCTCCGTAAGAATAAATAATAGAAAAGTCTTCAAGACAGGAAGTTAGCAACCATATACCTTGATCAGCCAAGTAACATTTCATCTTTTCATATGTCGGAAATTGAATGGCGACATGGCTAACACCAGCCAAAGCCGGAACAAGACCACTGCACATCAAGAACAGAGAACAGCCAGAAATCAATTCAGTGAAGAAAGAAATTTAATCCAACATATACTATCACCATGAAAATGAGAAAGAGATATTAACCTATACAATCCGCGTATACCCTCTTCATGTGCAATTCTTCTCAAGGCAGATAACGTGCTTCTATATGGCACCACACCACTTCTCATTCCTTGTGTCTGTACGACAGATACATATAAGAATAGGCTTACAATTTTCGTTTCTTGAAATGAGAAAACCAACTTCAAAGTACCAGGATACCCAAGAGTAGTATATTTTAGTTGATTGGTCTGTGAGGATTTTATGGAAGTCTTTCATTATTAAAAATAAGCAGCTTCAATTTGAACGATAGAGAACTCACAATCATTTTCTCAAAGATTAAGTTAAATTAGTTATAGTAGAATCAGATGAAGCCTTAACTCAATACATCGACACCAAAAACAATATCTGTGGGTCAAACATCAACAGTATTAGTTTAACCTGAATATCTCTGTTTTCCATTCTCATGTCAATCACAATCTATTAATACTATACAGGTTTTTTATTTAAATGTTAAACCGTAAGCTTGACAATCCCTCCCTCCCTTTTTGCAGTCAATCTCTGTTAAAGCCACGACTATAGTCAACAAGATCAAACACCTAATAATAGGATTTGCCAAGACTAATAAAGATATATCCAACATATATCAGTAGTAAAAGAACAGGAACACCCTTGTGCAAAAATAAGATCTCTCATAATCAAACCATTTGATCTCAAGCATAAAACACATGTTCAATCCCAGGTACGAGCATCTGATAGTGATTCTTTGCAGAATTATGCACAAATGAACTGGAATATCAACGCAAGCATAGAACACAGCTCTCAGCATAATGCATGAAGGTAACTTAAACATAATTTAGGAATCAAACATATTTCTTGGCTCCATGATCAGAAATACAAAATCTAGATGATTAATCCTAGACTCAAACACAAGAAGGTTTAGTTTTACTGCATATCACATCCAGTGTTTGAAAAGTGGAAGCATAGGTCGAGATATTTTCTGTTCTTTACTACAAGGTATAAGCCCCAAGAGTTTTTGTGTACTGAATGTTTTAAGTGTATATTTAGATATCAGGAGAAGAGAACGCATACATCCACAAAATTATATTGAAAATTTTCAGGAAAGTTTTCAATGTCAATCGCTCCAACAAAGGATCCGATTCAGAAGATTTAAGAGCAAAAGTAGTCCAAAACTAACATGTTGCAGAAAAAGATAAAATCGCAGTCCTACTCGTATGAAAAAACACCTATCTCACAGCAATAGCAATCTGACTACAGAATTGCAGTCAATCCTACTCAGATGAAATTGTGAAAAGAAATTCTCAGGGCATTCTTTTAGTGCTGGGAGGGGATCAACATTAGTAGCTAGAAGTTACCAACAGTAAAATCCAAAAACAATGCAAATTTACAAAAAAGAATAAAATGAAACAATAACGACATACTTGAAGCCTTGTCTTCACAACCCAAAGAGGATTTGTCGCAATTGTTGTCGCAGCTCCAGCGCCAGAAGCAGCCATCATATTAGCACCAACGGAGAGGTGATGATTTACATCTGTAATTTCCAGAAATTTAAGGCATACCCAATGACAAGTTAACATACAAGAAAGCAATTCATTTTATCTATTCAGCTTAAAATGGGAAACGGGAACAATGTTCATTCTTATTTACTCAAAGAAAAGAAAAGTATATAGTGAACTGACCATCAGCACCAAGAGAATTCTTTAGATGATCATAAATTGTAAAATACACCTGCAAAAGTTTTATTACCAACTTAATTATTGCTGAACATGTTATATCAACAAAGAGGGAATATGCCTTGCTGCCAATTTGAGTAAGCAACAAGCATCATGATAATAACAACTATCACAACATTCAACCAAACAAAAAAAAATAACTTACTGCCCAATTTGGAAGCAATGCAAGCACTGTGGGGGCAAGACCGCGGTACATACCACGTAACCCCTCCTTTCGAAATATCTGCTCTAAACTTCCTACTATAACACTACCTGCCAATGTAATCAACAAATTACAATGCATTCAGGTAAGAGACTTACTGTAGCACAGGCATACAACGAGCACTCCTCGACAATGAAACTCAAGAAACTCCCGACAACAACTCAGATCTTAATATCTTCATAATTGACAAACGGGCATAAATCCACAATCACCAAGACAAACAGTAAACAAAAATAACTAGTCTGACCTTTGATATTAGCATTAGTGAGCTGCGGGAGCCCATGAACTTGAAGCCTAGTCTTAATAACATCTAAAGGACACACAAAAGTAGCTGCAATCACTCCTGCACCATTTCAAAATCAGCCTCATTAGACTTCACAATCATTTCTACAAAACTTCAGTAACACAAAACATCGAAATAACGCTCCCATAACCAGAAAGAAACAACTCATAACTACAAAATTAAACGCATAACACACACTATAACTGCCTAATAATAATATCAAATACTTTTCGCAACAAAGTAATAAAATCGATCTCGTCTGATTCGAAGTCGAGTCGAGTAGCACAAACTTAAACCTCAATTTAAAACACAAAGATTTTACCAGCGGCAGCGCCGGCGCCGGCATTGCAAAGCAGGCCTTTAGGAGTAAGGCCATGACTATCTGCGACCATCGCTAAATCTACAAAAATCCGCTACTGCTAATTTCTCAAAGGCAACAACAGATATATCAGCCTCAGCGGCGGCGGCGGCGGTGGTTTTGGTGTTAAAGTCCTCTCTCGAGAGGCCGATCGCTGCCAATAACCACCGTCGCATGGCCAAATCCGTCACAAGCTCAAACAGATCGATTCGAAACGATACTCGATTCTACTACGGCGAACACGAATTCAACATACAGCAACGACGAAGAATTTTACGGATTAAATTTCGAAATATCACTCCACTCAATACTCAAATATTAGGGTTTTTGATGAACAACAAATCAAAATAACCGCTAAAGAAACAATAATAATAATCAGGTGTTGTAATTGGACAGTGATTGATTCAGCTGCGGCGATGAGATCGAGATTCTGATGAATTTTGGATGGCGATAAGAGGGTAGAATTGGAATCGGTCGCAGTTGTAGAGAGAGAGAGAAGAATAAAAAGAAATGCAAAGAGAAGAATGGATTGAGTTGAATCTTCTTGAGAGAGAAAGAAAAAAAGTGAGAATATATTTATTTATTATTTTATTATTATTATTATTATTCGGGACGGCTTTCCTACACCGGACGATTCGCCACATATGGGTCCTACGCTGGGATTGCCTTTAAATGATAAAGTATTATTGGGTTTACCAAATGTGATTACATCACCCTACAATTGTTAAGTGTTATTATTGTTACTCATTATTGATTGGTATTTTGTGGTCAAGTTGAGCAATATTTTATTTACAAAAGTTATTTCAAGGAACCTATAGTAATAGGTCATTACGTATGTGAATATGTAAGTATTGTTTAGTATGGGTTTAGTGGAATGGAGTTTTAAGAGAGGTAATACAATTTTGACATTCTCTAAGGATTATTCAATCTCGTACTATATTAAGTGTGTTTCGTTATTATTACATTCAACTATGATTTCATTCAAAACTTATGCAAATAAAGAGTTATAACGCTTATAAATACAATTACAAATATTTTTATGTTTCTTGGGTTAAAAGTGGGAGTTAAAGTACTTTTAACTATGGTTCTAGTTCTTAATGTCATTCCATATAAGGGGAAAATACAAAAATAGTACCATAATATTGAGGGTGTGGCAACTAGGGCAAATTAAGTCCTACAACGATCAACATTTGGTAATTTAAGGAGCTGAACAAATAATTAACTAACTTTCATAAAATATCTAATAAAGAATATATGATACATGCAATACCAAACAAATAAATGGATTAGCTAAACTACTTTCGCCTTATTTTTCTTTAACCCTATCGAGCAGCTTTTGGCATAAAAATATCTATCTAAATGCATGATGGTTAATAGTTTCTTATTTATGTTTTAGGGATAATTACAGCTACACCCCCTGAGGTTTGGTGTAATTACAAATACCTCCCTCGTGGTTTGAGAAATTACAATGACCTCCCCTGAGGTTTGAAATCTTATACATACATCCCCTCTACAATTTAAGGGTTGTTTGGTGTAGGCCATGATAAAATTATGCTTATTATACTTACACCCCTAAAGTTTTGTATATTTATAAAAGTAATCCGTGATGTTAGAAAAATTAAAATTAAATACTGCAAATAATTTTAGAAACTATGACTAACTAAAAATACAAAAATTATTTAAATTATAGTTTAAAATTTAATATAATCCTAATATTTTTATTATTTTGTAAAACTATTTAATTTCTTGTTTTTGTTTGTTTTTTTGTTTTTGTTTTAATTTTAATAATCAAATTTCATTATAGTCCCATATTAAATACTATTACTCGTGAACAGGGAATTTTCAGTTTATCACAACAAAAAAGAAGGATTTGGTAAAAGAATAACATATCTATGCCACCGCCACACCAAGTTAATTTTAATTTTGTGCTAAGATTGATTATATCAAAAGTCTATTATGGTTAATTTAGTGTTTAGGTAAGTACAAAAGGCTAAAGCTTATTAGCCATATATTTGTTGGTACTTGGTCGATATTATATGCATAGTCTTCATATATTATATTAGATATTTACCTTAAAAGCTTAAATTACCAATTCGAGTACTATAATCGCCACCTTATATACTTATTGGATAAATTTTGGTTCACCCCCAAAGTTATGGAACCACTTTTGTATTTTTTCCATGAATATAATTATCCAAAAAAAGAAAAAGAAAAAAGGAAAGTCATTTCTAAAGTATATATCCAACTATCCACGTGTACGGACAGCTTTTGCTAATTCCTTTTTTACTTGGTCAGCTGGATTTTGTGGTCAATGAGCATTTTGGTGGTCTCAGTCGCTTGGCCATATCAGTAGTGGCATGACTAATTGGGCCGGTTTTCCCTCGAGGAATCATTTCAGAATTTCTGTTGTTCAAATTATTTCGTTATTAAGATACTGATACCATTTTAAACACCCTTTTTTTCTGGAATAACTTCTAATTTTACTTATATAACAAAAAATTAAATTTAAGTCAATTTGTGGAAATTCAGATTTATGTACTTAATAACCGAAAACGAAAGAAAAACCATTTTGAAATACAAAATATATATAGCATATGTTTCGTGATTTTGGCTTCTTCAAGTTTTATGACTTTATCTTTAAAACTAATCCATTAAATCTGCAATAATATTTTTTAAATACAGGCCAATGGTGCATTTTTTTACTTATATCGTACGTGGCATATTTAATGCATTCTTATCCCAATAACCTTTGTTTACCTTAAAAAGATGGGTATTATTATGCCAAAACTCAAACAATATTAACCACTTATTTAATATTTCATTCATCCAAAAGAAAAAATTTCATTGGCTAAGTATGAAACTTGATTACCATATAATTTACTAGCATCAACAACTAGCCATTAATGACTCAGTCATCATAGTTTTATTCACAAAATCCTTCTTTCCTTTACATTTTTATCGTGGCATTCAATGCCAAAAAATAAATAAAAATGATAAGAGCTACTCTCTATAGTCTAACTAGATAGTAATTCGGTTAAGGAACTGAAATGATTATCTTAATTCTCCAGATAACTAGATTAGGTGAAACTAAATTTCGAGTTTCTTTTAATTAGATGTAATTCTAAAGACTGGAGTCCTAGTTCACAATCAAATTACACAAATCACGTTTATAATTTGGCGAAATAAGTTACCATAACATCTAATTTTGCGCAAGTGTTTTTATGCTACACCACTGTGGTATACTGTTACTGAAAATGAACTAAAAAGAATGTAAAATAAGGATGTCTTTGTTGTACTTTTTTTTTATAACCAAATGAAAAACAAGCACTCGAGCTACATCAGAGTCTAAAATCGACAAAACGGACGCGGGAAGACATTAACAAACTAATATCTCTGTCCGAACCACTAGTATATGTATGCAATCGTGGAGGTACGAATTTAACACTGGAAAGGGGTTTGGCCCAAAATTACTTTGACTTTCTTCATTTTTTTAGATATGAATAATTATTATGATCAACAACTTTAATTTAAAATAAATTTTTTAATTCAATTTAATAAACATAATTAACTTAGATAATGAAACATTTAATATCATCATAGATAAATGTAAAGACAGCTTTAAAGCTACACAAATATATCTAATGTTTGTAAAAAGTAGTAAAATAAAATTACACAAATAGATACAAATAATATGTCACAAAATTTGATATATTCAATACATAGGCCTATAAGTTTACATATGATTTGTTTTCACATAAAAATGTTTACTTATGTCAAATGTCTAGCAATTATTGAGATTTTAATTAATTAATATCTAGACATTAAGAAATATATTTTTTGTCGTGTATTACGATGGGCATCTTGTCAAAAATGGTGGGCTATTGTATCCCATTATAGAACTTAGTCCTTTAATGTGATTTGCATTGTTTTTGGTCAGTAAAATTTCTCTTTTTTTAGTCAATATTTAGTCCTAATAAACTGCATATGACCTCTAATTTTATGAATCTTTTTATTTTCACTCCACTATTTTTAAATAATTACACTACTTCCCTAAAATTTTAGAAACATTACATTTACAATTTTGATATAATTTAAATATCAAAGAAAAATCTTGAAATGGTAAAAACTTGATGTTGAATTATAAAGTAATGTAAACATACAATCAACTTGATTATTAATTAAATATAAATGGAAAATGATTTGCAAGTGGAATTTAACTTTTTAAAATTAAAATCTTATTGTGTGAATTATAGTCTCAAAATTTTTTTATTGATAAAAGTTATAAATAATATAAAATAATTAGTTTTTTTAGTTTTGTTAATAGTATATTTATCTATTATTCAAAGGAAAAAACCTTACTCCTAACCTACCTCTCCAGTCCAAATGCCTTGCTATTGTTAAGGATTTATTTCACAAGTTGTTCATTTAAGGTATGTATTTTCCGATGCATTTTTAAAACAATTCAAGCTAAAAAGGCTTTCTATTTTATTTTTTTAAAATAAAAGATGGACAATATATATCTTCATTCCATCGTTATCATTTGAATTTTGCAGTTTAATAACTTTCATTTTATTTATTTCTTTATTTCAGTCGGTAAGGGATACACCTTCGCATTTGATTATAGACTTAACCACATGTTTTACGTCACGAACTGGTGTCAGTGTTGTTGAAGATCAAAAGATTTATGATAAACTTTTAAGCAAGCTGATAATCTATTCTATTGAATTATATTTTTTCATTCATATTAGTTAATCGAACAACGTCATAGAATAAAATAAAGCTATTCGAAAGTTTAATGAATATATGGGGTATTGATTATCTTTTGATTTCGAGAGTAGGTGGGGTGGAGAAGGGACTCGTGGGATGTAGTTTGGGTTAGGGGTAAATGGAGGTTTTTAATTCTTTTTAAAAAATTAACAAATAAAAATATTTATTAGACAATAAAATAATCAAAAAGAAAAGTATTTTTAATTCAATTGTAGTTTATAACTTTCACCAGCTTAATAAGACTACTAAAACTATAATTATAGAATGAGATTTCATATTAAATAGTTATAATCCATTTACAAATCAGTTTGACATGTATATTTAATTAGTAACCAAGTTGATTGTTAGTTAAAGTCATTATAACTAAATATCAAATTTAAATTGCTTGACATTTTGTTTTGAACTATAAAAAAAGTTAAAATTGTAAATATAAATATTTCAAAATATTAGGAATGTAGGTGTAATTATTTTAAAAAATAGAGTAAAAATCAAAAGATTCACAAAGCTGATGGTGACACATATCATTAGGACGAAAGTCTATATAAAAACAAAAACTTTTAGAACTAAAGTTGATGCATATTACGTTGAAGTTCTATAATGCGACACATTAGCTATCATTTTTTATAAGTATTTGTTATTAATGCACCATTAGGATGACAATATGGATTTTAATTTGAAGATGATTTGGATCTTACATCATATTCGGAGCATCAATAATCATGTTGTTATGCAAAGATTAGAACGCGAAAAAACATACACACGGAAAGCGATAAAATGCACTAAGATTTGTTTAGTCCGTTCGTCATAAAAGACTACCTCTGGGGGCACCCACCAAGTAATGTCTTTTCTAATATTTTTGACTATTTATAATAGGAATATTGTCCTAATTATAGTTTTACATAAATGTTCCAAGCCCCCTTAGGTAATATAGGCTTCTTCTTCGCATTACTGAGTCTATACAATTCTCGGGTGATTCAACAACTTCAACAATCTCCCATTTGGAGACTGAATCATTATGTAATTATCTATTCAACATCTCACAACAAAACCATTAACACTTACGACGATGATCCTCGAACTCTTCAAGTCACAAGGCTCCACGCATAGCTGCAACTTCTCTAAGATCACTACTTTAACCAACTTTTCAGCAAGCTCCCACTTGTTTCCATCTGTTTCATCGTTAATTTTGTATATTCATCTATTACGCAACACCTTCTTGCTTGTTAGGAGCGCAACAAGTTTCCAAATATTGATTCATCTCATCTTATGTTGTAAGCTCTCATTTGCTCGAATCATAACACTACGTAGCTTTTGCATAACACTCTGTTTCATCACTATCAGTCAACAACAAATAGTGCAGAAATGGAGAGTACCTTTCTGGAGCATGATGTTGTCTAGTTGATCTCTTCAAACGATCCTCCTGGTTACATAGTTTTCCTCAACAACCACTTGCTCATTCATAACTTTTATCACATCTGAATTAAAAATATCTAATTCCACAACCTTAGAGTTAATATTAATATTTGTGCACCCATCATGTCTTTATACATAATCAGTTCGTTAAATATGACATCTCGACTATTAAATGATTTCTTGTTGAGGGTCATCCCAAAATATATAATCACACTTATCATCACCATATTTAGTAAACGTACACTTCATAAATTTATCATCCAACTTTCTTCTAGCATTACCATCAATATGAACGTAAGAAACACAACCAAAAACTTTCAGAAAAGTTTGATTTACCTATTTGCCACTCCAAGCCTCCTCTAGTGTGTCATTATCTAGAGGAACCGATAGTCTTCGATTAATCAAGAAGGCTGCAACCTTAATTGCATCTTCTCAAATCATCTTCGATGATCCACACTTCAACTTCATGCATGTGACACGTTTATTTAGGATTTTGATAGTACGTTCTGAAACCCATTCTATTGCAGGATCTCTTTAAATGTCTTTTACATGCGAATGCTATTCACTGTGCAATACTCATTGAACTCAGCAAGTTCGTGTTCTCCTCTATTGTTAGATCTCATATACTTCATATAACCACTCGTTTCAGTTTCTAACAATGCTCTCCATTTTTTGAAAACATCAAGAACTTTTGATTTCTGTTTCACAAAATACACTCATAATTGTCTCATGGCGTCATCGATAAAGTCATTTAATATGCCACCAAGAAATTTCATCGGAACTTGTCCTCATAAGTAATTATGTACCAGCTCCAACTTCTGCCTTTTCAAATTATTTCTATTTTTTCAATACACAATCCTCATGCATATCAATGTTAATTGTTTTAAGTCTTAACAATTTACCCTTTGAAACCAAATGTTCCATCCATTCTTACTCATGTGTCCAAGTCTGCAAAAATTCACATAAGTATTTGCACTCGCAATAACAATACTCTCCTGATTGGTGATGGTCATATACAATGTACCTTCCTCCAAACTTCGAACCCACACAATAGCCCATTTGGTTATATTTCAAGCACCAAAGCCAAATGCCAACTGATCAACTTCATTATACAACTGTCTTGCAAAAAACATATTTTCTCTTCAAAGTCAGGAATATGCCTCACTCCATGCAACATCCACATATATCCATTCTTTGCTTGAACTCAGACCTCTTCATTCCTCATGGTTTTGAATGACTCATCATCAATAAGATAAAACTTACCAAGATTACCAGAAATATAATCCTCCATTATATATTACTATTCGAGCATGCATGATAAGATTCTCCACAATTCAAAACCCAAAATTTTAATGGACTGCACACACTCAAGACTAATGCATGACTTATCTCTTCTAACGCCGCGATTGTAGAGTTGTTTTCCTTATTTTCCCTCTTTGGTGGTTTACACTTGTGCTGGTAATGACCCATCTTATGGAAGTTCCAACACTTAGTAAAACTCATGTTCTTTTTTGACTTAATTTTTATTTCTCGACTTCGATCTACCCCGAATCAGATTCCACTTCTTTGTTTATGATTCGCCTGGTTTTCCTTACTCAGAACTGATTCGAAAAAAGTGCCGGATTCCTTCCTGCCATTTCTTCCCTGATAATTAGGTCTGTTACTTAGTTGAACTTTACTTTATCTTTTCGACAAAGGCGCTAACAACAGTAATTGTCCTACTCCAACTCTCTGGGAAAGAAGAACAACAAAATTAAGGCTCTAACTTTGTTATCAGAACCAAAAATTTTTCTTGTAATCTTGAGGAAAAGTAGACATCACATTAGATGAACCTCGTTTGGTGCTGGTGGGTGCTCAATCATGTATGCTAAAATCTTTAGCATATCCTTCGTGATTTTTCTTTTGCATATGAAACGCCACATTTTGCGATCTCTCAAATGCACTACATACATCGCCTTCATGTCCAGCACAAACCATTCATTTTTCTCCAAGTCCTTCATTTTGTCCATAAAGACTTTATACATATCTTTACTATACAGTTAATCTTCAATGTACATCCTCTAAAACTCATAATTAAACAAAAAAAATCTATTAGTGTTTCTTCTTCATCCATCGTGATTACTCTGACTCAAACTTGAGCTCTTGTCACCAATTATCATGGAAAAATTGGGATACTAATAAACATACACACGAAAAGTGATTAAAAGATATTAAGATTTGATTACCTAGTTCGTCAGAAAGATTACCTTTGGTGGCGCTGTCAAGCTAGGATGCTACTACTTTATGAAAAGTGTTTAAATACAGTTAGTTACCTATGAGTTAGTATTTATTATAAGAACACTATTCTAACTATACTTTTACATAAACCATGTAACTCCTAAGTAATTTAAGTTTTTGCTTCCCAAACTATATATGTCTCTACCATTTTAGGTAATTTAGACTTCACAACTCCACACATATTATTATATAAAAAAACAAACCGAATTTTTTGAATTTGCTAGACTTAGATGTGTCATGTATCCAAATGATTCAAAGTGTTAGATAGATCCAATTGATTTTACCATAAATCTGTCACTTTCTGAACATTAAAAGTTAATACATCATTTCCTATCCATCCACATCCTACCCCGCATTTGTCCTATTCTATTGTATCCAATCCACCTATATTCCATCAGGATCCATCATACTGAATTCCTGTTTTACCCATAATGTAAGTTATTCAAAGGTGTACATTAGAACCAAACCCCGCACTAGGCATAATGACCTAAAAAACACACGTCATGCCTAAAACATACATTTAGATATAAATCACCTAAAAAATACATACTGCGCATCTATCGCCTAAAAAATTACACTACACATAAAACAAGAACTAGACATGAATCACCTAAAAATCAAACTAAACGTAAATTGCTGAAAAATACACACTACACCTAAAATACACACTTGACGTAAATCACATGAAAAATATATAGTACACCTGTAACACACACTAGATGTAAATCACCCAAAAAATGTACATTACACTTAAAACAAATACTTGAAGTTAACTAAAGTACTATACATAAAGAATACACTAAACGTGAATTACCTAAAAACACATATTACACCTAAAATACAAATTAGACGTAAATTACTCAAAGAACCACACACTACACCCAAAAACACTCAAAAAGCACATATTTCACCTAAACACATACTAGACGTAAATCATTTAAAGAATCCACACTACACGTTAAAATGCCGAAAAAAACACACAGTCAATGTAAATCATAAAAAAAAAAAAAACAAATACTAAACCAAGATCACCTGAAAAAACTCAAAGTACGTCTAAAACTCAAGTTATAATTTAAAATACACACTACATCTGAAACGCCTTTTACCCCAAATCACCTAAAAAAAATACACTACACACTACTAATAAATCGTCTAAAGCACACCCATTACATGAATACACCTATAACACATTAAACGTAAATCACCCAAAATAAACAATACACCTATAAAACACACACTAGACATAAGTCACTCAAAAAATACCTATATCACATTAAACGTAAATCACCCAAAATAAACAATACACCTATAAAACACACACTAGACACAAGTCACTCAAAAAACACATATTATACTTAACTTTTTTAAAAAGGACAAACTAGAGTACTTAAGCCACACAATTTGCACGGGTGGGGTGCCGCACTAGTCGAGACCTAACGAATTTAGTACTGGAGTAGCGCACTAAGTTGCCCTAAGGTTTGCTAATCCACTAACTAAGTCTTCCTAATTCTTGAACTTAATGTACATGCGTAAAATATAAAAGAAATGATGGAGGTATTAATAAAAGGGGTTTTCTCTGTCATGCCTTATTGACACTAGAAGAGATTCTCAAGACTCTCACAATTTCAACAAGATTTTTAATGTCATGTATCCGATAGAAGCAATGAAATGAAGAAGAAAAATAAAAAGATTTAGAAAAGAAAAGAAGGCACAAGACGTAGCAAAACGCCAAAAGAAGATATAGTTCAATTAGGGTAAAGTACCCATTAACACATTTACTTTTATTCCAAATTTTTAATATAAAAATCAATTGGGCTTAGTTTGAGCTCAACTATTAGTTTTATTATAAATAGATAAACTGGTCTGCCCACAAATAAATACCGCAAGTGTCCGTGTGCAAGTAATACATGGGAAGTAAGTTACGACCCACAAATATTGTACCCAACGAAGTATTGCCCTTGAATCTAAGTACTAAATTATCTATTTATGCTGTTGTAATTTATCCCACATTACTTAGGAATGAACTTAAACTCCTGTTTATAAAAAGGATTTTGCCCTTCCCTCTAATAAGGCCTTTTTGGGAGAGGGGGGGGGGGGGGGGGGGGGGGGGGATTTGAGGGGCTTCTAATTCCTACATGGTATCAGAGCCTACCCAAGATAATGTTGGGCATGTGACCTACCCACGTGATAGAATCGATGTCCAGTCTGGCCTACACGTGAGGGGGCGTGTTGGAATTTATCCCACATTGCTTAGGAATGAACTTGGGCTTCTGTTTATAAATGATTCCCCCCTTCCCCCCTCTAATAAGGCCTTTTAGGGGAAATATGATGGGCTTCTAATTTCTACATGTGCCAAAATAAAACAAATGAATGTGAAGATGTCACCTTACACACTCACAACTCAATAATTAAAATAAACAAAGGGGTTTGGATTAGGTAATTATCAACTACAACTTACGACTAAATAAAGACTAAATCAATGATAAACAAGTGGTATTATAAGGAACTAAGTTTCATTGGATAGATTTGATCGAAAGCTCATAGACAAACCGTTGTTGCGATGAATGATGATCGATTCATGTGTGATATATTAAACTATGAGATAGTCATATAACTGTGGGTGTGTCACTCGAAATGTTACTATTTGTACGTTGTTCCTCCAAACACATTCATTTTAGTGAATTACATACACTTAGTTTCTAGACGTTACCCATCACACGACATGTGGAATTGTATAACTTATGGGATCTATCCTATGTGTTATGTTGTCGCGTCTGTCATACGAATTTAATCAATTATGCGTTGATCAGGCATACAAAATATTAAAATCAAGTTATCAATTCAGGTTAACTATTCCTCACACAATCATCTCAACATATTCGTCACAACATGATCTCTATCCAATTACTCCCATCGCTTTACGATACACGATGAATTTATCTACTAATACTAAAAAAATGCATAAATATATATATATATAAAACAAAACATGGTCTTCAATAAAAACAACTAAAACAATTATTAGGTTCGAAACTAAACTACAAAATTAAAAATAATAATCGAAATCCAAAATATAAACAAACCCAAAAGTAAAAATACTAATCCATATCAACTCAATCGCAGATCTCGTTCTCGTTCTTATGTACCTCCAAAAGTGGTTCCAGTCTCTACCAAAAACTCGAATAAACCCTAATGTAGCACTCTTCACACTGAGAAAAACCTTTTCATGAGTTTTTGGTCTTCTATTTATATTCTTTGGGCTTGGAAAGTCTCATACTTTAATTCTGCATAAAAACGTAATTTTCGAGTCTAAACGATCATAAGCGACCGTTTTCCAATTGTACGCGGCGACTGCTGACTTCAGGGTTGCATCACATGTAGACATAAATGATCACTTGTGTCTTCTTCTTCATTCCTAAGTGATCGCTTGAACCAAGCGACTTCTCCTCTTCGCTTTCCATCGCTTCTCTGCTCGCATGTTTAGCTCGGAATTTTACTTTTTTGACCTATTTTCACCAAAATGACTCCTAAACAATAAAGTAAAGCAAAACAAGTAAAAAGACTCAAAACGATCAAGAAACACGCATTAAATTGGCCTATTTGGTATATGAATTATGAGTACAAAATGGACTCATCATAGACCATGTAGCATAGATTTGTCAAAGATGAGCTCTGACTTTGACCTATATATATATATATATATATATATATATATATATATATATATATATATATATATATATATATATATATATATTAAATTGGGCTAATTTCTTGAATAGTTGGATATTTACTTATAATAGTAGTAATTAATTGTTAATTTTTCATATTGGCCTTCAGACACTTTAGAAAGTAATATTTTGAAATTTGGCAAAGTGGCGCACCGCTCTCGCCCTCGCACCCAGTTCATTGCGATTTAGGTGTATTGTGTGTCTTTATGCGATTTAAGTATAGCGTATGTCAATGTGTAGTGTTTTTTCTAGGCGAGATATATCATATGTTTTTCAGTGGCTTAAATGATGAGTGTTTTAGGTGTAGGGTGTGTTTTTAGGTGATTTACGTCTAGTGTGTGTATAGATGTGGGGTGGTTTTTAGATGATTTATGTATATCGTGTGATTATTAGGTAGTTTAGGTGAAGTGTATAACATTTAGGTGATTTACGTATAATTTACGTCTTTTTAGGTGATTTAGGTGTAATGTTTCAGTTGATCTAGGTATAATCTTTTGTTTTGTAGGTGATTTAAGTATTAATTTTCATATATTTTTTTTTTATTGGTTGTTGATTATCTTAAGTATGTTGGTAGAGTATGTGAGATAGGTTGGGCAGGTGAGATATAAATTTGGTTGATTTTTTTCTAATTATGTGTGAATTCATATAATATATTAGTTGAACTATCACATTTTGGTCCAATAACAAGAGTAGTATTCAAAAATCAATTAGATTCACGTATTGAATTGGTCATATTCAATTTAACTTGAATTTGTTAAGGATTCAACACGTATTGGATCCATCAAAGCCACCTATTAAGGTTGAATCTAGATATTCGATTGAACCAATTGTCACTTAAACCAATATATAGCAAATTATCTAGCTTTAGGTTGAATCTAGATCTGATTCGATTGAACCGATTTTCATTAAATCAAAATATAACAAATCATCTAGCTTTAGTCAATGATGTTATCGTCGTTTTTCATATCCAAAACTAGATGTAAAATGTTGTTATAGAGATATTTTTATTGTTCCATAAAAATCGGATAAAAAGAGATATTGAAAGCTAAAATGAGATATATTGTTAAAATTAGATGTTAAAATGTTGTTATAGAGATATATTATTTATGAAAAATTATTATAAAATCTTGAAGTAAGTCAAAAATTATAACAAAATTAAAAGGATTGTGCAACTCTAAATAAAATTGGGATAATATCACTCACACTCCCTGAGGTTTCAATAATATCAGTGACACCTCATGAGGTTTGATTTTCAGGGGGGTGTCACTTATAAAATGACACTTGTACCCTTTAGTTTAATATTACCTAAAACTCCTAAAAAATAAAAGACACAAGTATATACCCTTTATTGTTCAAATAATAAAATCAACTAGTTGATCATCATGCATAAATTAAAACAATTTCCTATATTTAATAATAAGAAGACAAAAGGAAGTCTTTTGTAACCCTAGTCACTTGATTTTAAAATTTTAAGATTAGGTGACCCATTTCTTGTATGAATTATATTACCGAAATTTCAGGAGTGACTCTATATAATACTTCAAGAATATAAAGTTAATATTATTATGAACAATTATTATATCTACAAAAATAGTTTCGTAGTTATGAATTAAAATAAATTAAATTTGGATGGAATATGTTAGTCTTCAAATCAAAATGTTATTTCTTTTACTAATAACATAACTAAGATTTTCGATTTAACAGAAAAAAAAAAAACAATTTAACAAAACGTATAGAACAACAAGAAAAACAAAAAGGTACTGATAAAAATGCAAAAATCGAGGTGGGTGGGACGTATTTTTCTTCTTATAATTAAATATATGAGTTGTTTTAAATATATTTTTGTTTGATTTTATTACTTGAACAATAAAGAATACTTGTGAATTATTGAATGGTATTTTGTAATATTAAATTAAAGGGTACAAGTGTCCTTTTAAAAGTGACACCCCTAGAATTCAAATCTCAAGGGGTGTCACTGATATTATTCAAACCTCAGGGGGTGTGAGTGATATTACACCAAACCTCAGGGGGTGTGAGTGATATTATCCCAATAAAATTTTAAAACTATATTTAAAACTTCACAAAAAGGGGGTGAGGTTGGGGGTGGGGGTACACACCCCTTGGCTTTGCCTCTTATTATATGTATTTTATGGTGAAATTTGAGTTTATTCAAGATTTACTCATATACTACAAAACAAGTTAGAAAAAACCTATAATTACAATTACAAATCATTATACTTTCTTTTGTGGATCAAATGACAACTTTAAAGAAACATATAATTGTCCATGTGGCTAGATCGGTTTTGTTAATTCCTTTTTGTACCTGGCCAGCACCCATAACAATGGTGACATGATTGGATCGATTAGGGTATTTGAATTAGTTTTGAGTTAACTACGAGATTTTTTTTTCACAATCATTTTTATTTGAATAATTGTTAAGTTTCCCTATATACTAAATTATTCAGATAATAATTTAACGTTTAAACTTTTTTATTAATATAAGATAAGAACGAAGAAAGAAAAACCAACTCAATATACAAATTATAGCATACATGTTGTGACTTCGTCTACTTTTTTGATCAAGCTTATGAAATCTCCAAAAATAGTCTCATAAATTCATATCAATTATGCGTTTTCTAACTGATCCTCCTTACCAAAATAGTGTATTAACTGCTAAATATGCTATGTATAATATCTGGAAGGTAGAGTTTAAATCTTTATTTCTCTAACAATATAATGTTGCATGCTTTAAAATCCCACCATACATTATGTAGCACAAATCTAGTAGTGTTATGCATAATGCTACACTTTTTTAATACGAAAGATTCAGAGAAATTCTCGAATTGGACATCATTATATTTTAATACACTCTTATCCACGTGAAGACTTTAATAAATTTAGACCAACTGCGCATTTCTAACCACATCATATCTTCCATACCAAATAGTATATGATTCCTAGATTATGCTATGTATAATAATTGAAAGGTGACGATATTTATTTCTTTAACGGCATAACACTGCGTGCATTAAAATTTTATCACATGTTACGTAAATCTAATAGTGGTACGATCAACAGTATATCCTTTTAGTACGAAAAATGTAGAGTGATTATTCGACATCAAATCATTGCATTTTAATGCACCCTTATCTGCAAGAAGAGTTTAAAAAATTTAATCCAATTGTGCACTTTTTACCACATCAAACCTTCCGTACTAAATAGTGTACGGCCGCTAGATTATGCAATGTATAATAATTGAAGTCATTTTAAATATCTATTTCTTTAACGACTCAACATCGTGCACATTAAAACCCATCTCATGTTATATGTCATGAATCTAGCAATGGCATGAATAATATTACACCTTTTTAGTACGGAAGATCTAAAGTGACTCTTGGATACGGAATCATTGCATTTTAAATGCACCATTGTCTGCAAGAATTTAATAAACTTAGACCATCTATGCATATTTTACCGAACAAGATTTTCCCTACCAATATAGTATACGACTGCTAGATTATGCTCTGTATAATAATTGAAAAGTGAAGTAAATATTTATTTCCTTAACAAAACAATGGCGCGCATTTTAGATCCTGTCAGACACTACATTCCTAAACCTAACAGTGATATTAAAATGATACCTTTTGAATACGAAAGATTTAAAGTGATTCTTGAACACGAAATGCGCCCTTATATGAAAGGAGGGTTTAATAAATTTAGACCAATCGTACAACTTTTTTCGCATAAGTTTTTTTTTACCAAAATAGTGTATAATAATTCAAAAATGGTAATTTAAGTATTTGTTTCTCTATTAACACAACATTGCGAGCATTAAAATTATGCCATAAATTACATGATCATAAATTTAGCAGTAATATATATAATGGTACAACTTTTAGTACGTAAGATTTGTAGTGATACTTGAGCACAAAATCATTGCACCCTTATCACGTGAAAACGTAGATCAATTGTGCATTTCTATCGTGTCAAATCTTTCGTACCGAAATAATGTATGACCATCAGATTATGTTATGTATAATTATTAAAAAGCAACATTTTAAATATTTATTTCTCTATCGACATAACTTTCGCGCATTAAAATCCCGCCACGCATTACATGTCGTTAATCTACAAGTGATATGAATAATGATACACCTTTTTAGTACGGAAGATTTGGTTTGGCACTTGACATGAAATCATTGCATCTTAATATATCTGCGAGAAGAGTTTAGTAAAATCTTAGATCAATTATGTACTTTTTACCGCACCAAATCTTCCGTACCAAGGTACGATCCAAATTCTAAATATTTATTCTCTAACCACACAATGCTGCATGCATCGAAATCCCACCGCACGTTATGTTTACGTATCATAGTTCTAGTAGTGATGTAAATAATAGTACACCTAAAATTTGGATTGGTTCTTGGACAAGACATCATTTTTAATGCATCCTTATCTAAACCACCTATTTTTTTTACCTTCCAAAAGATGGGGTCTGACCAAATTCAAACAACATTGACCCGTTTTATTAATATTCCATTAATCCAAGAGAAAAAGTTTAATTTCCTAAACTATGTAATTTGATTGCTAAAATGAATTTCCTTAGCATTTTCTCTTTGGCATTTGATGTGCAAATAAAGAAAAGAGTATAAACCCTCTAAAATTTTGGAAACATTTGGAAATTAAATAATAGCAAAAGAACAGTAATGATTATTTTCCTCTTTTGCACAATTAAACATTTAACAACACACTACTCCTCTCTTCCGATTTTTGGCAAAAACGAGGTACAAAAACGTCGGGGCAATCCCGTCATATCAAACTGGTGCATTGATGGTGAACTTCTGACGCGTAAACATATTTAGTATTTTACAGGTGGGCGTCAGCAAACCAGCGCCCATTTTTTCCCCTTGGTGATTTTCCATAATCAGCCGTTGGTTTTACATATTGACCAATATACCCCTCCCAACCAAAAAAATAAAAATCCAAACCAATTCAACTAAAAAACTACACACACTAAAACACCACAAAAACACACACAGTGAGTATATATAAGTCAACAAGTCACATAACCTTCCACCTCCCCAACAATACACACACACAAACAGCAGCAGACCCTTTCAAAAACCTCTTCTCAATTTCAATTCCCAAATTATAAAAAACTTCCAAAATTCAATCATTTTATTTTCTTTTTCAATTCACAATCGGATTTCAATTCAATCGAACAATTGTTGTTTTACCAACTCATTGCACAATCACTTATCTAATAAATAGCCACACACACACACATTTAAATTTTGGTCTCTTCTTTTTTTTTTTGTTGAGCAAATTGAGGGGTAAAAATGTCCAGTAAAGGAGGTTATGCTCCGCCTCCGAGACACGGCGGAGATAGATTCTACGGCGGAGATAGGTTTTACAATCCACCAGCTGTACGGCGCCAACAGCAGCAGCAGCAGCAAATACTTGTCCTGCAGCAGCAGCAAATGATGCTGGTGCACCAGCAGCAGCAGCACCCAATGCAGAGGATTGAGGCTCCGGCGGAGGTGACGGAATCTCTTGTCGTCGATGAGGCGGAGAAGGGGAGAGGGGGTGATGATGATGAGGCTGTGCTGACTTCGATTGTTGCCGCTCCTGCTCCGGCGGCTTCGGAGTTTACGAACTTAGATCGTTTGATGGAGTCTGTTACTCCGTTCGTTGCGGCTCAGTATTTGACGGAGGTATAATTGAACTTGTTTTCGTGATGATACTGTAGGACTGTGTTTCGTTTGCAGGGGAATGAGAATGCATGTAGGAATTGGAAGTGAAAATTTGTGTTTTTTCAGATGAATTGATGATTGGATGGATCAAAATTTTGTTTTTGCATTCGAAAAATGGCTAATTGAGGGATTCGGTTAGGAGTTTTCTTGTTGTTGTTGTTGAAATGTGAATTGTTTGCATCTAGTGTGTATGCGTGAGATGTGCGATTTGTAATTGAAATGTGGTTGTAGATTCACTTATTCGAACAAATTAAACACTCGCAAAATTAGTGCAGTGAATGAAGTTCATTGAGTGGATTCTTTAAGTGTGTGGTTTCTTAATTATTTATCAAGAAAGAAACTTTAAGCGGTGGTTGAAGAAATCAAAACTTGCTTTCGAAAGTTCTAAAGACTCACTCGACTCAATTGCCTTCCAGAAAGGAGTTATGAAAAGTTTTTATTGCAACTCTCTTAAAAGATTTTGTTGTACCAGAACATAACTCTGAAACTAGGTGAGATGTTGTCAAAGGTTTCTTAAAGGACTTCACAAGTCTTTAAAGCAACCAAGAATCAACGGATTAATAATTTTTCTCAAGAACCTGTTGATATGCAGTTTGGACTCGTAGTTGGTTGGGAGGACTCTGAAGTAGTTTTTGAAAAGTCGGTAAATTTGGAGCCTGTCTAGCGAGATTCACTTTCATCAATAATTGAATAATCATGATTTTGCGGGTCATTTCGGAAGAACTTTAAAACAATCTTGGTAGTTCATTAATTGCTGTTTGGAATATCTGTATTAATGGTTATCAAAAAGTCGCAATTGTGGCTTTAATTTGTAAGATTTTGGAAGCCTTTGTGTTGTTTAGAAATAAATGCAAGAAAAAGTAGCTCTTAATGGGTTTTACTCGTACTTGAATCGCAAAACCAATCAAGTTTCAATTAATTCACAACCTTGGTTTGGTTGACAGGTTAATGCACAGGTACATAGAACGCGGGAAGTGGATAGACTACCATTCTTTTGCCTGGAGGATCTCTGGGAATCTTTTAACGAGTGGAGCGTGTACGGAGCTGGGGTACCTTTATTCTTAAACGGGAAAGACCCCATCCAACAATATTATGTTCCATTTTTGTCGGGGATTGAGTTGTACATTGACCCGTCACAGACTACTTCCCAACTTAGGTGAGTTCTTCGGAACTTGCCTTGAAATCAGCCTGTCTTTACTTACATAAGTAATTGTGAAGCCATTGATTATTCATTCTATTATCTTGTTTATATGTTTTCTTCAATAAGTAGCATTTTGGAGGTAAGTTGTTCTTAGGATTTATTTTGACTTGGATTTTACTCTGTTTCATGCATATTTTTCAAACTTCTGAGGACCTCAACTAGTCAAATACAATGTGTTGAGGTTTACTTTTTATTGCATATATATCTCATTTTTCTCTTTTCCTCATCTGTATTCAGACGTTATGTTAGTCATGAACGTGATAAATGATTATGTATTGAACATGGACTCCGGAATGGTGTAAACATAGTCTAAAATAATAAGGAACGCTGTTGTGAAGCCAAATGGCAAGCAGGGGAGTTTATGACGCACATTTGAAAAGATTGATTTAATCATTATCTTCCACAAGCCTTCTTCTAGCTGCAAAATGGTGGCAAGGATCCCTGTTATTTGCTCCCTTTCTTGCCACTATGACATGCTTGGTTTACTAACATGTGTGGTAGCTCTCAGTCTCATGATACAAGTAGTTTAAAGTTTATACTACTCGCTATTACACCCCCGCTGTGCCTCTGTGGTCTGTAAGGGGAAAGGAGGGGATGGACAGCGGGTTAGTGTGGTGGATTCCATATTCTTACAAATTTATATTTTGATTAGTTATTGCATGCGTTTGTTCAGTGACCAGGTATATTAAATTTATGCCATCATATAAGTAGATGGAAAATTCCATTATCAAATTGACTATGAGTAAGATACCACTTAAGATATAGAGAGTGTGATGTGCAAGTATTTATCACTTGGCAAGATGGGGTTTTTCTTCCATTGTGCATGTTTAGTGTTTTGGTTTTCTGCTTAAAGGTTTGCCAACTGCTTTGACATTGTTCCTGGAGTTTAAATCTCATTTCTCGCACTGCAACATCTTCACGAATTAGTATCTTAAGTCTGCCATGCCAGATGATTCCACTAATCTTAGACAGCTATATCAGCTACCTGGAGTAACGTGTGTGTGTTGGTTTTGAATGAGAAATAATGTACATAAATTACTCTTGTTCTATGCTGTTATACACTGGTATATTTGAATGAGTCCTCTTTGAACAACTTAGATATATGATTTACACAGTTTCCCTGTTAAAACAATTTCCAAGTGCCATTGGAAAAGGAAATTAGATCTTGTTCCTTGTTGGTGGTCCTTCTCTCTTAGCCTCTTTTGCAGTGTCCAAAGAGACTGTATACTCCTTTACTCGTTGCTATGTTTTCATTTTCTTCATCTAAAACTTTCAGCAGTGTGTAATCATCTTTGTAGCTTTTCATGCCAAATGTTTTTTCTTTCACCTTGACATAGTGCAAAGACTTTAATAGTCAAAAGTTAAAACTTTTATCGGAAAATATCAATTTTTTCACACATCACTTTACTAATAGTTCTAGTGATCCTTCCAGAGGGCCTATTGAGGAGACTGGTGCTGAGTCGACTAGGTTGACAAGTGCTGCTAGCAACAGCCACTCAGAAGCTGGCTTTGCTAGTTCAAATGGACAACCCACATTTCAGTATGTGGAACATGAACTGCCACACAATCGCAAACCGCTAGCTGATAAGGTAGATCTTATAACTGAAATGCAAGTTGATTCTTCTAAATTACGATTGTTGGTGATTTCCCCCTCAATTGTGCAGATATCAGCACTTAAATCTCAATATCCCGAGCTGAGCACGTGCAAGAGCTGTGATCTGCTTCCTTCAAGTTGGATTTGTGTAGCTTGGTACGTTTGCATGAAAATTTGATGTTATTCTCACAGTATGGTTGAGGTTCATGGTTTTTATATATGTTCTTCATGGGTTATTAACAATAAGGATGATTACATCTACACCGCATTATCCAATCACAGAACCTCTGCAAGGTTTGAATAATTACGTAAACACCTCCTTAAGCTTTAAGGCACTGAAAACTGTGGGTATCTATAAAAAATTCAAAACTGCAGGGGGGGGGAGGGGGGCTTCTCTGTAGTTATTCAAACTTCAGGGGGTCTATCGCTAATGTTTTATTGTCTTTCATTGTGTTTTGTTATTATTCAAACAGTAGTGGAAGTCGAGGAAGTTTCTTGAATTAAGACCAAACTGAAATTATCTCTTGAAAATATTTGCTGTAGGTATCCAATTTATAGAATCCCCGTTGGTCCAACACTGCAAGATCTTGATGCGTCATTTCTGACATTCCATTCCCTGTCGACGCAATCTACTGGTACGTCTCTCTCTCTCTCTCTCTCTCTCATTCTGTACTGTTTGCGTCTTTCTGGCATGAGACTATATGACCTGAAACCTATTGCAGGTAACTCCCCGCCTCAGTTTCATGATGCGGATACTAGAAAAGTCAATGGCATTATTGACCCAACTGCAAAGATTTCGTTACCTGTATTTGCCCTTGCTTCATATAAGCTGAAAGGTTCGATCTTGAGTCCCTGTGGACCCCACGAGTGCGAACAAGAAGACTCTCTCTTGCAGGCCGCGGAGAGTTGGCTAAGAGGTTTACAGGTTAAGCTTCCAGATTATGACTTTTACCGCCGTCATTATTACGCCCGGAGATGACAGGACTCTCGCTCCGATTGTAGAATTTTTTACTTAAAGAAGTTTTGGATACTAAACTGCGATAGATAATCTATACTGTCACCAGTCACCACCAGTAAACTTTTGTGCAGTGTTGTTTATGCCTTTCCGGCGTTATTAGTATGTGAAATTCCTTGAAAAAAGGTTATGATTCACAGGCAGTACAATTAACTGTAGTTAGCATGGGAATTGTTGGTGATATTAGACTATCAGTGTGTTCGTTGAATGGCTGACTTTGGCAATTCCCAACTGTTCTTCATGATAGTGTTGAGGATTTGAAACAGCTGTAAACTGTAATTTTAGAATGGTTTTTTTTTAATATAAAACTTTATACAGTTAGAGTTTTATAATTTGTTGTTGGAAGAACTGTGTGCACTTATGGTTTTTTATGTTTGTAATTGCATTTTCTTCCTCATTTTGAGCATATATTTACTTATGGGGAATGAGTAATTATTTCCTATTTATAGAGCTGAGTTAATCTTCTATTGATTTTTCAAAACCTACGCCAGCCGTAGTGTATAATGTTTGCTCTCATTTTTGGTGTGTCATCTTGCTTTGCTATAGATAATGGTAAGTAAGAGGAAATTTTGAAGTTTGATCCTCTAATAATAATATACTTCAACTTTGGTCCTCTGATGCAAATATTTACAATTTGGGTTCCCTAGTGTGAACCAATATTCAATTTGGTCTGGTATTTTCAGAAATTATAATTTTGCCCAAAAGTTGCACTTGACTCGGACATAGTCGCGTTGAGACCACTTTCTCCCATGCGTCTGAAAATAACGTGTTTGGCAAAACGATTTTTTAGAAGACCAAAATCGTCTTTTAAATATGCACCAAGCCCCCACCCCCCCATTTTGATTAGAATTTTTTTTTCTCAATTCATGCATCCTAAATCTAAATTAGATAAGAATCCTAAAATGCCAAAATCCTAATTTTCTTCAATTCGCAAACCAATCTCTTCCAAATTCTTCATATTACAAATGATTGGAAGAGATTTAGGCACTTGATTTGCAAATTGAAGAAATTTAGGGTTCTTCGTGATTTGGGGGGCACAATTTGAATTAGGCAGAGTTTTTTGATAGAAATGGTTTGGGGGGGGGGGGGGGGGGGGGGGGAGGGGGGATTGGATATTGGAAATACAATTTTCATATTTTTAGAAATATTTTTGATTTACCTTGTTTTTACACAGCATGTAAAAAAGAGGGTTCAGGGTGAGCATGTGCAACTCACGCGCAATTTTCGTCAAATTCGGACAAAACTGAATATTGGTGCACGTCATAGGACTCAAACTATGAATCTTCGTATAAACGACCGAGACTGGATACCACACATATTAAAGGAACAAAGTTGAAAATTTTCCCTACATAACACTTTCGCCTATCATCTTTGCTCGAGGTACTTTTAGCATTTATTACTTGTGTTTAAGAATTAAAATTATACTGGGTAATTATATAGCCTGATTAACAAGTTTATATTCATCTGCTCACGTTGAAGAACTATAAGTGAGTTCCATCATGTAAAAGTAGAATGCACTAGTATAATTGAGACGGAGCTTAGCCTCTTTTTTATTTAGAAAAATTATTTTATACAACCATTGCATTGTTGACGTGTTACAACCAACAACTAAGATCTCAAGTTGTATGTAAAGGTTTTCAGCTTTTTTGACTCAAAACAAAGTTATCTTTTACATATAAAGTTAATAAAAGGTCATAATCACATTTTCTAATAACTTTGCGAGTCTAAATGAGCTTATTATGTGATTGCAAAAAAGGAGAATGGCGTATTAGATGGGTGGATGGTTCTCCGTAGGAGTGGCAAAATGGATCCAGGTCCATGGATCCAACCGAATCTATTGAGGATCCACTAGATCCGATCCACCTAGGCTCCGTCATGAATCCGGATCCAGGTTGATCCGGCAGAGCCTAGGTGGACTTGGATCCATTGCAATTCCGCCCAGATCCTAATGTGGATCCTTACGGATCCGCATCGGGTCCCCTTTGGATCGCAATGGATCCATTTCTAGATCTTGGTGGATCGAGTCACGGATCCGCACAGATCCATTTTTGGATCCTAGGGATCCATACATGGATCCCAAGTTTTGAATAGAAAATTAAGGCAGATTCTATCTCTCATCCTCCTTCTCGATAGAAAAGTGTGCTTTATAGTTCATTTGGTGGCGCATTTTGTCCTATTTCTAGTCATTAAAAATACATATTAGGTATGTAGGCTCAAAATTGGGAATTTGGGAGCATTATTTCATGGTTCTATTCATGTTGCTTGATCAGGACTTACATTGATCTAACTTCTTCACAAGAGGTGTTTCTTATTCTTTTACGGTTTTCTTTATCTTTTCCATATGTTGTCTTTTTTAGGTTGAAAAAATTAGAAGAGTTACTGGCTTTATAGGGCCAGTAGCATTATGTGCTCCATATTGTTTTTAATTTTTTTTTATTTGATCATTTTCTTGATCACTTTGATACTGGGCTTTGAGATAGGAGGGTTCAAAGAGGACAGTGAGCATTATGTGCTCCGTATGACCTTTTATTAATTTAAATGAAGTTTTATTTCTTAATCTCGCCTTATGGATTAGTTTGAGTCTGGGGAAATGATGCGTAGAAATAGTTCTTTTGAATTGAATTTGTTTCTAGAAAATTGGATGCAATTTTATGATTACTATATGAAAGAAACAAACATACAAAGCATGACCAGAATCAGATTCTGAATTCCAAAATGGCGTCCTTGGCTTTATATAATCATATAGATAAGGAAAAAAAAACCAAAAAAAAAAAATCTTTTATGACGTTTTCTCTATTAAATGAAAACATAACGCGCATTTCATTCAACTATTTAAACGCAAAGAAGTTTAAGGACATACGACAATCTTCTAATTAGATGGAGTTATTTTAATTGAGTAAATAATATAAATTATCCCTCCTGCTGCCTTGCTCAATGTTGAGAAAATTCTATAGTTCGTTAAGGTAAAAAAAAAAAAAAAAAAAAGATGGCTCCGCTCAGATCCTTATGGATCCGCCGTTGGATCCACTCGGATCCATAGTAGATCCACGGTTGGATCCGTAGTCGGATCCAAAAAAGGTACTATGTGGATCCGCGAATCCACTTGGATCCAGATCTGGTCCAGGTTGAATCCATTTGGGATCCGACCATGTGGATCCGGGTGGATCCAGATCCTTATAGACCGGATCCTAGTGGATCGGACCCGGATCCGGGTCCGTTTGATCCATTTGCTACCCCTAGTTCTCTGATATGGACAAAATTAATTTCATCCAGCTTAACGTAAAATTGCATTTTTTTGGAGGGAATAGTTATTCCCAAACTCTCCGATCCTTTGCGTAACAACAAGAACAGTTTTGTAGAAGAAAAGAACATTGATGGAGATTTAGGTAGTTATTATACTGATAAAGTGTTCTTCAATTTTACCCCTTGAAGCACAATTTGGTAAACCACATTAAAAATGTGGAAAGTAAATCTACTTAATATGTAACTAGCAAACCTACACACGCGGGACCGCGTGCAAAATTTTTTAGTGTTACAAATTTGGTTGAGGTAACGCGTCTTTTTTCAACTTATGCATGCTATCACTCAGCATCAAAGTTCAAGTGCTTCAAAAACTTTGTGCCATTTGAATTAACAAAAGGGAGATAAAATAAATAATTTAATTCCTTCTCACAAAAAAACACAAAAAAGAGTAAACAAGAAAAAAATTTTGCATGTATACCTTTGTAGGTGACCACGACATTATTGTAGGAACATTTACTTTGGATTGCTCAAAATCTACACGTCCTGTGTTTAGAGCAAAAAGTCATCCAATTCAAATGGAGCCATCAACCTGCATTTTTAAAAAAGTAAATATTTGGATTATAATTTGTAGAGTAAAAGGTAAAGAATTCTCTTATACTAAAAACTCAAAAAAAGGCAAAAAATGCAAAATAATCTATTTGCACAGAAAAATAATTTCTTTTTGACAATCTGAAATAGATGTAAAATCAAATATTTGGGGGAGAGGAGTCTCACCTTGTAACAATCAAGAAATATGGAAAAGAAGGAAATGAAACAAATAATTAGAGAAAAACGTAGGAGAGATGTAGTGGTGATTATATTTCAAATTTCAAATTATTTTTTAAATTTGCTCTTAGACACGCGGATAGTGAAGTTTAGAAAGTGGGGAAGTGGGGAGGTTTTGGAAGAAAAGAAATTACAATTTAGGCCTTGATATTAATTATGAAAAGACAAAATTAAAAGGGTATTTTAAGAACACTATTAATTTGGTATCACAATTCATAACTCTCCGTTTGTGAGTAAAAACGGGGTTCTCTTATATAATAGTATAGATAATTAATAACTGCTACGGTAATTTCCTCATTTTAAGCTAATTCCTCCTACATTTTCTTCAACCGAGCGTTGTTCTCGACAACTCAACATGGAAAGAATGGTTGCTCGTTAAATTCTATGACAATTTCAACCAAACCAAAGGGTTTTGTAATAAAATATTAGAAGTAACTTTCTATCCTTTTTATTTTCATATTTAAGATCTAACTTATTCTTTTTTTATTCTACACTTTTATACAATTCTCATCAAAGTGCTTGAAATGGAAAAGCAAAAACAAAAGTTTCTGAAAGAACTTTAACAATGTCACGCATAAAGTGAAGCTTCGACTTTCAAGAAGATGTGAAGAAAAATTACTGATTTTAGATATTTTTGGTAGACTAATTATTTTTCATGTGGGGGTAATTTGGAAAGAAAGTTTTGGTTGTTAGTATTCTATTTTTCATATTTATTTTCGTATCTCCTTTATTAATTAAATCTCACTCAACTTATAGATCTTTTATTATTGACCTCATAAATGCTTATATTAGCCACTTAAGTAGCCTTCTGGTTTTTTTTTTTGGTATCACTTTTCATGCTTTCATTATGTCCACTTTTTATCTTTTACTTTGTTTTAAATGTAAAATTAGGAATTTTACTTGGAAAAACTTACACATAGTTTTGAAGTATGCCTAAGATCGTTAACCTAATAAAACTCAATTATCTATTTTTTTACATATTTCTTGTTTATGTTTCGAAATAAACAAAAGTGATCCCCTCTCTCTCTCTCTCCAACATTACTCAGATTTTACACCCCTTCATATTATTTCACATTTCACTGCCTTATGTTAATCATTTGGAGTGGGTTTAGACAGTTCACTTTTTAACTTTATTTGTGATGAGATAAATAGCCCTAGTTTACTAAAGTTCTACTTAAACCTCCAATAATCAGGGTTCACGAGCATGAGGTAAATAACCCGAGCTCTCTAAGTTCTACTTAAACCTCCAATAAACATGGCCCATGAGCATGATAAAATAAGCCATACATACCATCATCAGCTCTCAAGCACCACTCTCCCCCTCATCATCTTCTGAGAGTCGTAACTAGCTCAAATCAGGGGCTCGAAGGCCACAAGATCAAAGCAAGGGCCAAGGGCTCGTATTTAGACCCCCCTTTACCCCTCCACGAAGAGCATGGAAATCAACTGACTAAACGACACTTGCATTGATAGTGATGTTATTCAGAGCAATAAAGATATATGAACTTGAGGCGCTTTGCGTGGATCAAGCACCGTGACATTTAGAGAGACCATGTGAAGCATGAGGGTCAAGACTTGAACACTAAAAAACCAAGATGTCTACTTCACCACCTTTGTCACCACCCATATTCATCATTCATTTGCCTTAGCCATTAAGCTACTTCATTACTAGCTTAGCAACCTCTCTACTTCACCATCCCCTATCACCTACCTTCATCACCTCCTTTTGACATATTCATCTCCCATCTTGACAACTAGCCAACTAACTTGGATAATAACCTCTCTTCATCACTTATCTCCATCACCACTTTTGGCCGCCACCACCTTCTCCTTCCTTACTGACTAGGCAAGAACCGAGTACTATAAACAATAACATAATTCATCACAATAGAGGAGGGCTCTCAACTTCATCTTCTCCTCTAATCCACCCCAAAAAATATACCCACATCTTAGCTGCATACGAGGTACGCTTCGTTATGCAGCCTCGTGTTCAGGATTACAATGTTCTAAATATACACTATACACTATAAACCTAGCATTTAACCATAGCACACCTCTAACCTCATTAATTTGTAATTAATAAGGAGAAGGAATTGTATTGACTTCTATTGTTGCGTCGAGAAATGTCGTCGATATGCCACACTTGGGGTCAAGATCATATTTATTTCAAATGTCTTATGATGATGATTTATTTGGTTGAATCACAAATTGAATTTATAAGTTAATGTTGTCTATCATTAATATAAAATGGATTCCTACTTCAGGTAGTTGTTATCTTAAGAAACTGCCTCATGTAATAACAACAAATATCCACTTCTTAAGAAATTGCCTCATTTTGAATGAACTTCTCTTGTTTACAATTCAACTCATTCCAACAACTTCTCATAGATTTCAATTCTACATGCCTCAAGGGGAGGCGCATCCCAGAAGTGCATTTTAAAACATTAGATACACCTACAATGTTTCAATAATATTAATGAAACACTTTCCTAATTAAAACCATCAATGGGAACATTTGCTTAAAACAAGAAATCCAAGTTTGCAGTTCCTTTTTATTTGAAAGATTTATTTTATATATTATCTAAATTTGCAAGAATACTCTTAAATTTTATTTAAATCACAAAAGTTGCTAAATTACGTAAGATTTTAATGTTGAATTCATTTTTTTTTTGTTTATCTTCTTTGATCGTTGTATTACTGAGCAAATATGACAGTTAGCTTGCAATTATCTGATATAAAAATGAAGTTTTGTTATTTCAGACAATATGTGGCACCTATTGGTTTGAATTATTGTATATCTGTGACAATGTGGTTGAATACTAATTTGGTTTTATCAGTTTGAAGATGTGCCAAGTAATGTTGATCAATTAATAACAAGTTGTGCAATCTGATCTTCGCATAGTCGTGTAGTAAAATGGGGGTTGGACCGAGAAGCGGTGAAGGCAGTCTAAGGACAATTTGGATGCCGGAGATGGATAAGTATTACATTGATCTCATGGTGGAGAAAATTGGTGGAGCAAACATGACGGATGATCAATTGTACAGTAAACGCGCATGGCTGCTGCATGTGACAGGGAAGTTTGAGGCCAAGTTCGGTTCCGAGTACGAAAAGGACGTCTTAAAAAATCGACACAAGACTCTAAGGAATGTGTACAGGTCTTTGAAGAATATGCTAGAGCATGAAGGTTTTAAATGGGACGAAGAGCGACAGATGGTGGCTACGGAAGATGAAGTTTGGGATGAATATATCAAGGTGCGCGAATTTGAATTTTCGTAACTTGATAGCATTGTTCGTGGTGCAGTTCTGAAATGTGGTGATTTGTGTTTGCAGGAATATCCAGAAGCACGAGCCTTTAAGGTAAAGGCAATCCCGTATTACTCTGATCTGTGTAAGATATATGAAAATGTAGGCATTGGAGGTAAAGATGCGAGTTGTGGCCAAAAATGCTGATAGCAATGAGAATATGTCACAATCTGATAATGGGAGCTCTTTGGGAGGAGGAAGATCTGCTCATACGAGTGTTGGTGACATGTTGGAGTGTTCATCAAAGATGGGTAAGACTATTGTGGAGCCAGTCTCTGTAACCGATATGGCCTCTGAATCTCTTCATGACATACTAATCGATGAAGATTATGGGATCTCAGTGGATAAAGGAACGGTTGATGATATTGGTTCCCCTGTCAATGGTCGCACATTCACTTACTGGCAGCCGCCAATGGATCGTTACTTTGTCTATCTCATGCTCGAACATGTGAATAAAGGGAACCAGGTCAATGGTATCTTTAGGAAACAAGCTTGGAGAGAGATGGTTTTGGCTTTCAATGCTAAATTTGGTTTCGACTTCGAAGTGGATATCCTTAAAAATCGATATAAAACTCTGAGGAGGCAACATAATGTGATAAAGGATCTTTTGAAGCTGGATGGATTTGCTTGGGATAAGACAAAACAAATGGTGGATGCTGATGATCGTGTTTGGCAAGAATATATCAAGGTGTGTGTTCGATCATATGAGAGAAGGTAGAAGATGATCATTCATCAAATGAAAATATATTTCAGCTCAAATGAAATGAGAGTACAAAAGTGATATTTATACAAGGCGGGAGAAAGAGAAACTAACTAACTAACTAACAAACAGCTGGAAGCTGTTAACTAACTGAAATAATTACAAACGTGCCCCTGAACTATATACATATTCCAATACCCTCCCCTCAAGTTGGAGGTTTGGTGACAATCACCAAGATTCAACTTGGATAACCAACGATGGAACAGAGGAGCAGCTAATGGCTTTGTGAAGAAGTCAACAATCTACAACGAAGAGGGATAATGCTGAGGCAAGAGAAAACCAGTTTTGAAGTGATCACGAACCACATGGCAATCAATATCAAGATGCTTTGTGCGTTCGTGAAAAACCGGATTATGCGTGATATGAACCGCAGCTTTACTATCGCAATACAGAGGAATTGCAAGATCAATGGAAACCTGAAGATCATGAAGGATAAAACTGATCCATTTCACCTCACATACAGTACTATCCATTCTACGATACTCGACCTCCGTTGAAGAACGAGACACATTTGTCTGCTTCTTCGTTTTCCAACTGATTAATGAATCCCCAAGAAACACACAAAAACCAGTTATAGAACGCTTTGTTTCAGAACATGTGGCCCAATCTGCATCACTGTAAGCAGTTAAGGACAAATGAGGAGCTGCAGAGTAATACAAACCAAGAGAGGGAGTGCCTTTGAGATATAACAACACATGAACAGTTGCATCCCAGTGATGTTGGCAAGGAGACTGCATAAATTGGCTTAATTGATTCACAATGTAGCATACATCTGGTCTGGTCATATTCAAGTATAGCAACCGACCAATTAACCTCCTATACTTCTCAGGATCTGACAAAGGTGTACCAGTAGAGGAAAGCTTGAATCATTTGATGCAAGGGAGAGGCACAAGCTTGGCACCAAGCAAACCAATGTCAGTGAGGATGTCAATGATGTATTTTCTTTGATTGATGTAGAGAACAGATGATGTGCGAAGGATCTCAAGCCCAACAAAGTATTTGGCTTGACCAAGATCTTTGATAGTGAAAGCTTTGTGTAGATAGGCCTTGACCTCAATGATATGCTGAATAGTAGGACCAGTGATCAAGACATCATCAACATAAACCAACAAAGCAACAAAGGATGAACCTGATCCTTTTGTGAACAAGCAATTGTCATGAGGAGATTGCTTAAACCCAAACTGGACCAAACTCTTTATGAACTCAAAGTTCCACTGGCGAGATGCATGTTTAAGACCATACAAAGATTTTTTCAGCTTGCAAACTTGACCAGGAGCAGCCTTAGAGTAGCCTTGAGGTGGTGTAAGATAGATGTCCTCATCTAAAAAACCATGCAGAAATGCATTAGTGATATCTAACTGATGGAGAGACCAATTGAAGTGAGTAGATACTGCCAAAAGAATGCGCATAGTGACAAGCTTGACAACAGGGAAGAAGCTTTCTGTATAATCCAACCCAAACACCTGTGTGTATCCTTTTGCAACCAGCCTAGCCTTGTAACGTTCAATGGTTCCATCTGGATGAAGTTTGAGTTTAAAAACCCATTTAGAACCAACATGATGCTTGCCAGGAGGTAATGAAACAAGATCCCAAGTGTCATTGGATTCCAAGGCCTGCAACTCCTTTTGCATAGCATCAATCCACATAGCATCCTTACAAGCCTGATAATATGATTTTGGCTCATGAATCAATGACACATTAGCAAGGAAACTGGTGTAAGAAGGAGTAAGGTGAGATGATGGAGTGAAAGGAAAAGTAGGAGGAAGATGAGGAGATGACAAAGCATCAAGAGGAGGAAAAGAATTATATGGCTGAGTAGTGCAAGAAAGTAAGTAAGCTCTGAGCCAAGTAGGAATGGATGATATTCTAGAACTTCTTCTAGGAGCCTCAGATTCAATAGGTATAATGTCAGAGGTAGAAGAGTTCTGAATATCAGCAGAAGATGATGTAGGAGAAGGAGCATGAAGAAGTAAAGGAACATCAGAATGTGATGGAGGAGAAGCAGAAGCTGGAGATGAGGGAGGAGGTTCAGTATCCTCAGAAGGTGGTGGAAAATAAGAGAGAGGAGATTCTGGTATGTCAGAAGAATGAAGAGGTATAGAAGGAAGATGAGTTATATCAGAATCTGCAGAATAGGAGCTGAAAGGGAATGAAGTTTCATAGGAGGTGACATCTCTGGAAATTATGATTTTCTTGTGATCAAAACTGTAGATTTTGTATGCCTTTTGACCAGGTGGATAACCTAAGAAGCATCCTTTATAAGCTCTAGGATCAAGCTTAGTTTTCTGAGGTGAGAGATTGACAAAATAACATAGACAGCCAAAGACCTTTAGTGAAGTAAGGTCAGGTTTAGAGGAGTTAAGAATTTCAAAAGGAGATTTATAGTTTAGAATTTTTGTGGGAGTTCTGTTAATGAGGTGTGTAGCCATAAGAATAGCATGACCCCAAAAAGAAATAGGAAGATTTGCTTGAAACAATAAGGCCCTAGTGACTTGAAGTAAGTGTATGTGTTTCCTCTCCGCTACACCATTTTGTTGTGGTGTATATGGAGAGGATTTCTGATGTATGATGCCAAGATTAGAGAAGAGTTGTTGACAAGTATGGTTAGTGAACTCAGAGCCATTATCACTACGAATGCTAAGAACAGTAGCTGAGTATTGAGTGGAAACAAGGGCAAGGAAATTGGCAATAGTATTTGGAACTTGAGCTTTGTTATTCAGCAAGAATGTCCATGTTGATCTACTAAAATCATCAACAATGGTTAAGATGTAATGAGCATTTTTGACTGTGGGATATTTGTAAGGTCCCCAAAGATCCATATGTAACAGAGAAAACACAGCGGAAGTGGAAGAAACACTGAGAGGAAATGAGTGTCTGGTTTACTTAGATTTATGACAAACATCACAAGCAGATAAAGAATCAAAAGATGGTTGGCTACTGGAAATACAATCAAGATGTTTCAATGCATTGAAAGATGCATGTCCAAACCGTTTGTGCCAAAGAGATATGTCATGAAAAACCGGAGTTTAACCAGAAGCTGTATTACAAGATAGAGCCGAATGAGTAATGAAAGCAGACAAATCAGTAGTATGTAAATCAAGAAAGTACAAATCACCAATTAACCGACTCACAACAAGAAGTTCTTCAGTCTGTAGGTCCTGCAAAAGGCAATGAGTGGGCAAGAAGGTGAATTTAATGTTGGAACTTTTAGTAAGTTTAGAAACAGAGAGAAGATTGAACTTGAAATCAGGCACATGTAATGCAGATTTCAAGGAAAGTTTGGATGTGAGGGGAACAGAACCAATATTTTTGACCAATTTAATTGATCCATCAGGAAGAAAAACATGAGTGGTTTTGAGAGTAGGAGTAGAATGAGAAAAAGAAGAAATGTCAACAACCATGACGATGCACATGTATCAATGATCCAATCACGCATACCAATATGATCAAGAGTAAGTAAGCTGAGATTCATACCAGCAAAGTCTCCAAAATGTGCAAAGTTGATTCTCGCAGCCTCTTAAGTATGTACTTGTGCCATCATGTTCTTCATAAACTTGAAAAATTCAGCCTGAAAGTTGTTAGAAGATGAAGGCATGTGTGTTGAGTGAGATTCCAGATGAGAAGAATCTGAACCCTGATCAAAACCCTGCATAGGAGAGCCCTCTGTATCCACTGCATTAGCCATCATTTTACCAAATTTCTTCTCCTTAAGCTCCTTGTACCAGTCAGACACTCCTACCAGCTTAAAACATGTCTCCTTGGTATGGCCCTTCATCTTACAAAACTCACAAACCCTGTCATTATTCTTGCGTCTAGCATCATAAGAATAATCTGAGGCATTTGACTTAGGTTTGGAGCTATAATTTGATCTCACAAACATAGCAGAGTGATCATTAACATCATTCAAGGAGAACTGTACCTCCTTTTGTGTCTCCACTCTTAAAACCATAGCATAAGCTTTCTCAACTAGAGGTAATGGTTCAACACCAAGAATTTGACTTCTCACAGCATCAAATATCATTAAGACCCATCAAAATTGCATTAACTTGGTAAGTGAACTGGAATCCAATGCATGTTTAGCTAGATCACATGTGCAGATAACCGCAGCATCATAATGACAAGAAATTATAGGGATTAGGCAACTCAACTCATCCCATAATCGTTTCAACTTAGTGTAATATTGAGATACCGAGGAAGAACCCTGTGAAATAGATGCAACTTCCCGTTGCAACCGGTAAATCAACGGGTCATTATTTAATCCATAATGTGTCTCTAACTGCTTCCACAGTTCATAAGCAGAATCAGCATATAAAAAAGCATCTACAAGATCCTTAGAGATAGAGTTTAAGATCCATGAAGTAACCATGCAATCTACTCTAGTCCAGTCATCAAAATCAACATGATCCGAATGAGGTTTCTTCACAACACCCGTAATGAATCCTAATTTTCGTTTTGCTCCTAAAGCAAGTTTAACCGAACGACTCCAAGGGAGATAATTGATGATACCTGTGAGCGGCATTGTTGTCAAATTCATTCCAGGATGATCGGAATTTTGTAAATTCAACGGTCCGTGAACTGATCAGAAAGTCACATCGGAATTCATCGGCGTAGATTCAGAATTAGGCATAGTGATCACACAGAATCACAATCAGATAGAAAATCGAAGAAATTAGGGCAAAAACAGAGCAACAAACGAAATTGAGATAGAACAAAATCTCAACCGATTAAAAGAATGCGCATGTCCATGCGATTCCAAATCTGTAATCAAATCAAAAATTGAACGGACCGATTGGCGAATGATACCATGTTCGATCATATGAGAGAAGGTAGAAGATGATCATTCATCAAATGAAAATATATTTCAGCTCAAATGAAATGAGAGTACAAAAGTGATATTTATACAAGGCGGGAGAAAGAGAAACTAACTAACTAACTAGCAAACAGATGGAAGCTGTTAACTAACTGAAATAATTACAAACGTGCCCCTGAACTATATACATATTCCAATAGTGTGTATTCTATTCAATTCACACAGTTCGTTGAAAGTCTTCCCGGATATCAATATCTTTGGACACATCTTCCTATTACGTATCATCATAATGTCAAATAACTTCTATTCTGGTGATTGAGATAAGGTTTCCATTGGATTATCCCTTAAAAAATATTAACCTTTAACTTTGGCTGTTTTGTGCAGGCTCACACAGACGTGAGGCAATATATGACCAGACCTCTCCCATACTTTCGAGATCTGTGTTTGATACGCAGAGATTTGAATACTGGTGAGAAAGACAGTAGTTCAAGTCATCAAAATTTAGAGACCCCTAATGAAGAACCAGAAATCAAAATTCTCAGAGTCAATCAATCTCCAGCAGCAGTATCCAGTTCTGATCAGTTTTACAAGGAAAATGTGCCTTCACTTCCACATCTTACCAAAACTGCTACTAATCAAACGACAAACCGATTACAAATTCCACCAATTCTCAGATGTTCTGAGAGATTACGAACCGGAGATGAGGGCATGGTCCGTGTTATTCATGAGTCGGCAACCACAGTTTCATCTTTGAGGGATAAGGGAAAAGAATAACAGAAGTTTAGATACCGTTGCTGTCGAAACTGTAGTAGCAGCAATCCAGGCCTTACCTGAGATGGATGACGATCTTGTGTTGGATGCTTGTGATTTCATGGAGGATGAGAAGAAAGCAAAACTGTTCTTGGCTTTAGATTTTAAGCTAAGAAAGAAGTGGTTACTTAGGAAGCTTCGTCCGCAGTAATAGCTCCATGCTAGTTAACTAAGTCGTTTCATGAACTTGAGAAGGAAAAGTAGGAAATAGCAAAGTGATGATAAATCAGAAATGTATGGTCGAATAGCAATGCATTATAAACATCAAATAGAAAAGCATCGATAAGAACGAGATACAGTATTCACATTTGTAATTTAGCACTCCGTTTAGATAATACAACGGTGATGCCTGCTTCAGTGCTTTGCTCTTCCTACTAAAATAAGATGGAGCAGAATATTTCAGTCTATACAAAGCCAAATGCTAAGCATCACCAAACAAGTAAAACTCAAACTGCTTCTTTTCACTAGCCTTTTTATAACTAGTCAATCAACTGAACAATACTTTATCTGCAAACCTCATCCCATACTCATCTGAAGTTGGGATATCTAGCTGAAAAAACTGAAATTAAGGAAACAAATATTGACTAAGAACTGAAATTGGGTGAATTAACTACTTTGACCTGAAACAACGTAAGCGTCCTTTGTCACATTACATTAACTGTTTATACCACATACTGTAAACAAAAGCTTGCAACTAATCCGTCAAGGTGATATAGGTGCCAAGAAACTGCTATGTGTATAAGATCAATTTCACTTGCACATGCAAGATGAGAATTGACAGCAGCACTGACCATCACCCCTGTCACCAGTTTGGTGTCGACAAATCCAACTCAGGCTAGTCCAGCTGGTTATAAGTCATCAAAAATGGTGGACAACACTAATCTCTGTACAAATTCACACCTTCTGGCCCTCTCGTTACCCCCGTTCGTTGTTAAAGATGGTGGTGTCCTGAAAACGTGATGCATGTAAGGAAATATTGTCATGGCTCTCCAACCAGTAGATCAATGAAATGAACCCTCTCTAATATACAAAAGATCGTAACCAAATAAAAAATGTATAATTTTCATATAATATCATAACAGCGTCTATGCTGCAAAAGGTTGGATAAGGAGGATACGAAATAAAAACTACATTTTTTAAGAGGCATAGAAGAAATATAGCAGTCCGGAGGAAAACTAGGCAACAAATTGAACAGAGTGGTGGAAGTGAGATCTAGCCTAGAAACATTGCCAGCCCTTGCATCAAGTCATGAACAAATTTTCCCAATTGTAATTTCTGCTTAGTGGGTACCTATCATATGTGATCTGCTCTATGGTTCAAAATCATCATGCGGAGTGAAACATGAACCTAATGTGTTTCGATTTATCTTAGACATGATTTATAATTTGGACATTCTATTATGTCGTAGACATATTTACTAGCTTAAAACCAACCATGTAAAACATATATTAACTCATCAGATTTCTTTTAATCAACTTTTATCCAGAGAAAATGATATCTGCAGCTAGATAAAACTGGGTAAAGGTTCACTAATTAATTCTAACGTGAACATGATAAAGTATAGGTTAATGCACAAATCAACTTTGACATTTTCTTGAGATTCTTGCATACCTCTCTGAGGAGTCATCACTCACACTTTTCCCTGCTAAGCTTGATTTAGTAAGAGAAGAAACTTTAACGATTTGTTGTTTACGAGCTAGTTCCCGGTTATTGACAAATGACAGAAGCATGGAGTCAGCCACTGCATTGGAGGAAAGATCAGCAGACGGAGACTCTTTGATAGAATGTAAATGTTTATCCTGCAATTCTTTCCTCAATACAATTATTGTTGACTGAGAGCGAGCACTGCGATGCTTCTTAATGCAGAGACCGTATGTCTAAAGTCAAGGCAAACAAGGTAAACAATATTTCCAATAACCATGTCTACTATTCAAAGTTAAAATATCAAAAAAATTGCTCCAAGTTTAGATAGAGAATATAATAATCAACATAACTCATTTGCATAAACATAGGATATCTTCAAGATGCTCTCGTGTTGCGTGATCACATGCGAAGCCATATTTATGCGCACCTTGCCAGTACAAATAGGACAAATCTACAAATAGAAAAAGGAACTTATGAGAATACCACATATAACTTTCAATACAAAACTGAAAGCCCAAAGTTAGCAAATGTTGCATAATTTGACGATTAATCAAGTGACAATCCACAATAACTATGATATGAAGAAATCTTGTAGCAATAGTGTCCTCGTCATAAGGACTAAATTAAAACATATCAACCCAGAGAACTTCCCATCTCCTAAAAGTTGGGAGCTGAGTTCCGAAGTAAGTTACTCATAAACAGTCATATAACCGAAAATGAGAAATGGTCTGAGAATTTTACAAAGAGGTGCGGAGGGTTAAAATTGAGAATTCACTTGCAAAATATCTACTTTGAGTGGCATCCTTACATATGGGGGGATGGATTCAGCTAGATTCTATGTTGTTAGGTCGTGGTTCTCACCATTGCTGCCACGCAACGAATTTCATTCTGCTATTGAGGATTCTTGTCATTTAGTACCTTATTTTCTTGTTATTTGATTTTGTCATGTTCTTTGAGTTTTGATATATTAGGCAACGCTACTGTAACGAGAAGGCAAGTAATGAAAAGTACTAAACTCCTATCATCTGTAATTCTTCTATTTTCACGCCCCCTTCTTTCTAAGTTCTGACATCTCCATCTCCTTCAAGTGCTAAAAACCACTATTGAGCAGTTATGGACTTTCCATCTCAATATTCAAGAAGTCTATAGAGTTGGTATCTCTGTCATGGAAGCAAAACCATGACAACTGCTGCCAGAGCAGTTCTGGTTTTTAGGAATTGCCTGAGGCTGTTGTGAATCTATTCACTCAAAATATACCCGAAAACTCTTGGTAACAATCAATCAAGTTTGATATACAGTTACTGAAGAGATCTTAGATCTGTTTTTGGCGTTTCGAGAAGGTAGAGGAAAATGATATTTTTCCTGTACAGGATTATTTTCAGGCCTTCCCGAGATTTCAGTATTTCTTCAGTGCTAACACAGCAAAACATTACATGGTAGATACATAATTTACGATGGTAACACCATGAATATTCAATATTTGTTCGGGAATTTTTCACACACAATATCAAGGGAAATGTTCCGACGAGGGCCTATATTGATGAGGATAAATCAATGGCTAATACGTGTAGAGGTAACATTTTTCTAGTTTATATTCATCACAAAGGTATCTTTATTACTTTTTTATTTGACCCCTGGGGAGGTATTCATGTAGAGAAACCCTCGCTCATCACTGACATCCTTAAGATTTTTAAAAACCTGCATCTTTGCATTATAAATCATGCCAAAGGTTACCTCCAACGTAATGATTTTCCTGTGATGTTGCTTAGATTCTCAAATGGTGGCTGCAAACTAATGACAACCGGGTGATTCTCAATGTTAATGACTTAATGGTGTACCTAAAGCATGTTCTGCAACGGTTGATGAATCCATGTCGATCACTCACAATGATTGTCCTAAATTACTGTCAACATGGGTGACGACGTTCCTAGTCTATCATAAATTTGTCAGCAGTCGATGCCTACAATAAAAATTATAGTTACAATTCCTACTTGGATTCTATAAACATTATCAGTTTCTAAGTATTTCAGGTTGGTCTCCTCAAAGCTTGATTTATAGTATTCCCAGTTCCATAAGCCTTTACCCCGAACTTCATGTTGTTCTTGACATGTCAGATATGGTTTTCTTAGCCTTCCGTACACGAATTTCATTTATTTATCCTATACTGAAAATGGCTTTAAAGGAAGTAGTTGATACGAGGACTCCGCTGCAATAAGCGCAAACCTCCACCAACTGGCTTGGTTAAGGCAGATGTTAACCATGGAGAAGATTGGTTGAAGTTCCGATAAAGTACGTCTAAGTCCTAGTGACAGCGGTTGAATCAATGTGGATGTTTTGATGGATTGCGAGTTGCGATACTTGAGGAACTGGTTTCATTAGGATTTTTAAGAAAGTGTATGCAAAAATGCACGGAAGGATTTTGGTGCAACAAGGGACTTATTATCATCAGGATACCAGATGGGTAGTTCAACTCCAGACAATCAAGAAGTATATGTTGTGAATATGAGTGATTGTAAGATTAGTCCTCCGAGATTTCAGTATTCTTTCGGGAGCCAAAATTGGTCTGGCATTACGAAGGGAAGCCCTTCCTGAAGCTCAGATATGTGCATTTTCATATGCAATCATTGTTTGAGTAATCATTGCAAGGAAACAGGGACGGTGAAGACAATACTTTTGTACAAACAATACTACATCAACCTGGTCATCTGGGGAGTATAATTACACATGAGTTGTTACCCAAACAGCGGAAAGATTCTGATGGGTTTTGTGTAAGTAATCACCAATATAATGATCAGCTCTTTTACTTATCCTAACAGGAAGTATTCTTCCATTCGATCCCAGTAGTCTATAGAAAATGGGTTCCAAAACATCTGTTTACCATTAAGGGTATCCATCTTCATTAAAGAACTTATTTCTCAATGTGATCCCAAGCAGCTGTATATAGACAGGAAATGAGGCAGACACTAGAAATATGATGTTTTGGGACGGTATAGTGAATGAGCAGCGGAGACCAGCTAAACAAAAGAGAATATGGTGCGGATAACCTATGTAAATATTGGAGTATTGAAGAGGGACTCGACTATAAAGTGGTTCTTCATTGCCTTGACTAGAAGCACAGGGACATTTCGGGTCACTACTGATGTCAAGACCATGGATAAATCTTTTAAATGATTCAAGCTTTATGTAATTGGGATTGATATGTAATCTAACTTCTATGGAAAATAATAAATTCTTGTCAAGTGTGTACAGACATTCTGTATGAAGAAATTCCCAGCTTCCTTCTTGCCCGGCTACAGTAGTACATCTTGGGAAGCATATTGAGAATTCTACCAAAACAGAAGCTATTTTTGTTGTAACAGGTTTTTTTTCAACGAGGTTCCAAGCTTTGTTAAGAACAGTAAATGGATGGAAATATGTAAAATGACAAGGTACCAATGTTTATTCCCAATGAGCGCGACAAACTGAAATAATGCAAAGAAGAAGTACGAATATGAAATGATTATCCACCAATTAATAAAGATTCAGAATTATTTGATAAGGTTTCGGACAATGTTAAAGAACCAGTTGTACCACTAAAAAAGTTGCTTCAAGGGCCGAATCTGTCAATCTCGAAGGGCCGAATCTGTCAATCTCGAATTCTGGAAAGGAACTATTATGAATCACCTGTTCTATCCTCAAAAGTGTGCAGAGATGGACGGACAAGGAGTCCAAACAACCTGAGGCATTTTTTAACGCAAACACAGTATCATCTCACCAAGAACTTTTCCTCTACAAAAGTTTATTACGCAATGATAGTAAGTCCTTGAGGACAAGGATTTTCTGAAGGAAGAGGGAATGTCATGCTACCATAAATGAGAAATGGGCTCAGAATTTGTACGAAGAGACACATACGGTTAAAAATGGGAGTCCACTAGCAAACTAACTAATTCGAGCGACGTCGTGACACGTGGGGGATAAACTCAGTCAGACTCCTTTGTTGTTGAGTCGTGGTTCTGGCCATTGCTGCCATGCGAAAAATTCGGTCTTTCCTTTTGAGGATTCTTGTCATTTAGTGCCTTACTTTCTTGAGTATTGCTATAATAGGCAACACTACTAAAATGGAAAGACGAGTAATAAAAAGTTCTAAATTCCTATCATCTCCAATTCTTCTATTTCCACGCCCCTCTTCTTTCTAATTTCTAACATTCTCCATCTTCTTAAAGTGCTAAAAAGTAAAAACCACCATTGAGCATTTATGGACTTGCCGACCTAGATCTTCAAGGAGTCTATGAAGCTGGTATCTCTATCGTGGAAGCAGAATCACACGATGAACCAAACTAGCCTTTCTCCTCTTCTTACTAACATACTCGAAAAACGTGATTCGTAATTATAAACCTCTTGCCCGCTCTCAGTATCCGACAATTTCAACCCACTCTTCCACCTCAAAATCAAAACTATCCAGCTGAGCTCAAAACCTAAAAAGACTTTCACCACAACTATATATATTCCTCTACAAACAGTTAACAACTCACAGGTTCTAAGCCCTAAATACCAATATACCATCAATTAAAAGCTAAATTAACACAGTACGACATACGAATCGAATTGAAAACTGCGGTAATTACCCCAGGCTTAACCTCCATGCGATGATCGGCATCGATGTGGCAGCACAATCCGAGAACATCGAAATCCTCCAAACAAAAGGGACAAGCCAATTCATCACATTTTTGGTCAATCAACAGTGCGTTGACTTGCTCCTCCTCGTACTCTCCTTCGGTTTCTTCTCCTTCTTCATACTCTTCTTCGTAATCATCTAAACACAATTGAGACGATAAAAAAAAAAAAAAAACCATAAATTAAATAAAAATAAATCAAAATTAGGTGTTTTGGAGTGTGGCAAATTTACCTTGTTTGGAGTAAGAGGAGACCGCAATTTCGAGATCCTCGTAAAATCGATCACTCATAATTTTTATTATTTAATTGATTTGAATTAAGAGTAGAATTAAATTTATTTAGAAGTCTGTCATATGGAAGAAATTGAATAGGGTTTGGAGTGTGTGTGTGTGTGTGTTGTCTCCTTCTCCGTGTGTGATACGGAGAGGAGGAGAAAAATGAACAAACGAGGACAACAACCAAAAACGCGCCGTTTTAGACAAATAAAAATATAAAATATGAGGAGAATATCGGGTCGAAATTGTTGGATCTTGGGAGATGTGGATCCGACCCGAATTGGGCTCCCTTGTTATTTTTCAACTACTTATTAATTGTCACACCCAGATTTAGTACAATACTAGAAATTAGGGCACGCACAACGTTGCGCATATTAATCTTTTATATTTATATTGTAATATATTCATATTTAAATGTGAAGAAAACAATAATATCTAGAGGAAGAAAAAAAAAAGCAAAAAAGAATATTTGCCTAGATAGAAAGAATTTGAATTAATGAGAGAGTGAATCATTATAATTGGAGTAGAATGGAAAGAGAAATAATTTCCTTTGAAAGAATATCAATAATAGGAAAAATAAATCATTCTTTTTGGTAAATGGTATAATTAATTGTAGGCTTAACTTGAGAAGTTAATAATAAGATGTTATAGCGGAACATAAATTATAAAGTTAAACTTTGAAATCAAAAGTTTCTTGTCACAAATACCTCTTCCTTTATATATTAGTATAGATAATAAATTGAATGAATTCTTTAAAGTAATTTTATGGTCCATAATTATTTTTCGTTTTTTATTACTCTAGAAAAGTATCATAATAAGTCTTTTTTGCCAATAAAAAGTATAAATTTAGTGATGGGGTTCATTTATACATCTTAGATGCTACTTTAATAGTGATGAGCCTGTGAGCGATTGTGGACTCCATTTGGTAAAATTCTCCCAAAAAGGCATATGGGCTTTAATCAAATGTGATGAGCCCGGAAGCAGGACTTGGTAGGCTGAGATGCTTTATTTACTCGAGTAAAGTTTGGCCCAAGTAATGTGGGCCAAACTTAACTTAGTTTATGTTATTGAATTTTCGAAGACAATATTATATTTCATAGCTTGAGACTTAGTCCTAAGTTTTATTCAGTTTCTTAGTTTGTAAGCTTCAACAACTTTAGTTAAAATTCTGTTGTTTTATATTATCTATACGTAGAGTTATATATGGAACTGGCCAAAATACATGTTTACAATTCTATGTGGCTAAGATTATCTCAAAGTACTTATCTTCAAGGAGGATTACACATTCTTTTTTCTTTTGGACATCCGCTAAACTACAACGTGTGAACATGGCCATTGTTTTCTATTTAAATTGCAAAACAATCTGTGTGTTATTTTTAATTACCGTAAAGCCCCCTATGTAATTTTTATTTATAAAACCCCATTGTGTTATCATGTAATTAGCACACTACACTCAAATTTATTTTTAACTTTGACTAGCAATAAAATGTCATTTTCACCTTATGTGGTACCCTCCAATTATTTAGAGTTTTGAAAAACTATATAATGAAAAAATAAAATAGAAAATAAGAAGAAGAAGAAGCGGGTCATCTCCTTCACCCCATACCCGCCCAGTATACTCATCCATAGTTAACTATGAATAAGTATAACAAAAGTATTTTCAACCATTTTTTAGGTTGATTTTTCCTTTTCAAATAATTCAGCACGGGTTTGTTGTTTCTCAGAAACATAAAGGGTCAAAAGGTAGACTAAGAAAAGCTGGTCTGGGATGGTAATTTAAGCATGAATAGTTTTGTAAATATCTTAGTAACATAACATGCATAAAAAGAAATGGTTATGAATTACAAAGTTACATGTGTGGGCTTATTTGATAGATTAGAGACGAAGATAAATGTTGTTAGCGGACATGACCCAAAAATGAATATGAGAGTTATGAATTCAAGGCCAGGGCCCAGGGCCATAGCCTACGACCCATAGCCACCAAAGCCATTTTCTTTATGGGTTCACCAAAGACATGAATTTTAGGCATTACACGTCTAACAGTGGTTTTTGAAATTTACCCTTATGGTATATCCATAATCCAATCAACAAAATTTCTCTATAAGAGACAAATTACTTTTCTATAATTTAAAAATCGAAATCGAACATTACCATCGTATACAGGAAAGTGTAGTTCACTCGCCCAAACTCATAGTTAAGGTAAAAAAGAATTCATTAGAATAACATTTATGTCCTTTTTCCTAAATTATAAAGAAAACTACAAAGTTAAAATTAGATTTTAAATTTATGGTACAGTTTACTCTTTTGTAATATATGTCTATAATTTGTTTTTTTTTTTCACTTAAGAAAAACTACGATTAGAATTCTAAGAAAAGTACATAAAAGAGTATTTGATAGTTAAATGTGTCAAATACACTAAAAACAAACAGAAGAGAGCGTGTAGGTTTTGAAAACACAACATACATCTTACCTTTTTATATTTCACAAAAATAAATTTGTTAATTTAATTTGCCAAAAATTCTCATCCTTTAACTGTATTGTGCCTGAGTCTGCATATTTGTCGCCATGTGGGGGTTTGCTGATTTGGTTCTATATTTCAACTCTTCATTTCCTTTACAAAGGAAATTACTATAGTAGCAATGCATTAAGTTTTAGGTAACTAGAACTTAAATAGAAATAGATATAATAACAATGTATATTTACACTTCCATGAATTGGATCTCATCAAAGAATTTTTGCTAAAGTTTTAAACTTTATAGATACACTCTTAAGACTTTAAAAATATGAAAAAATAGAAACATACGTGTAAGGATTTTCATAAATAATGTAAATTTCTTTAGCTATTCAAATCTCATGAGAGTCTATCTGTAAGTTTCAAATTTCAATAACTTTTCTATTAAAAGTTCAAATAGCTATAAACTTTTGTTTTTAAGACTAGATCAAACCTTGACGAATTTAAGTGTAATTAGACTTAGAAGTTAGAACAATTTAAATTTTGATTTTGCTCTTCACAAAAACAGAAAAAATCAAAGCTGATTCTTGTCTTGGAAAAATATTCAGGGCCTAAAGTCAGCCTTTGCATAATTGACGATTCTTTCGTATGATCTGTTTAAATTTAGTTTAATGTATGACAAGAAAATACAGTTTCAGCAATGCTAACTGTTACTGCTTCCATAATACATGCTTAGTTGTATCTTGCTTAAATTGCAATAACACAGCCTAGCTGTTGTTGAACTTGAAAAACTCTTATCAAGATAACCGTAACGTGACTTCTGAATTCTTTCTCTTCGTCACTTTTGTTTAAATAGATTCCACATGTAGTACAAATTATTAATTTGCTTTCAATTGCCCTACTTAGAACGATAAATAATTTTAATAATTGAAAGAATGTTCGGTAGCTTTATCTAACAACTATGTTGAGTTTCAAGTGACTTAAAAGTCAGAGAGTAGCTTTATTCATAAAAAACAAATAAATAAAAAATAGAGAGCTAGTTAGTTTTAAATTAACTATTCAGAATTTTTTAATATTTGGCACATTTTACTTCTGTCTAATTTTGATGTAACTCTATCAAATTTTATTGAATGAAAGATGCCTTTGCTATTGTTACGCTTATATTTACATATTTATATTTATTTTTCTTCCCAACTTTAGTTTTTGAACCTTTGGTCTTTTTCTTTTTGTAGACGAAAATCCCGGATGAGAACCAACGCATTGGTCCTTCCAATTCACCATTATATTAACCATTTTCACATTTTCTGTATAAGTTTTTTTTTTTTTGGGTCTTATGGACTTCATTTTTTCCTTTTTACTAGTACTTCTTCCAATTCACCACTACCTAAATATTTTACTTAATCTTTTAACTTTGTTTCTGGACTTTTGGACCTTTTTTTAACATATTCTCTTCCAATTCACCGCTAACGAAGTTTTTGGATGAAAACCATCTCACTCTCTTCCTTGCAAATTAGGGTTCTATTATGATACGTACTTCTGATATGAAATAAAATATAATTATTTATTACGTAATATTTTCAAAAATATAAAAAAGGCAGAAACACACAATTTTGCCTAAATGGTTCTTTTTTATTTATATAAAGGGATCAGAGTAACTTTTATATATTTATTTTAAGTTATGAGGTCATTTTTACTATTCAATTAGAGAATGTACACAAAAATATAAGTCTATATTCGTGATGAGTATAAGACTAAAAGAAGAAACTTTTTATGCAGGCAATGTTAGAAACTAAAAACTTAGACCGAAAGAATCGGCGGAATTAAACGCAACTTTAGACCGATGGCGAGACTTTCCCACTTATTTAAGCTCGTAATATCTGCGGGACTCATAATGACACCAATTTTATTCTTCAGATATGGATGTTACGGCAGCAACCACCATACATTCATTATTGCTCGCTGAATGCTTTACTCGTTAATGGGTCCAAACCCGACACCGATTTTTGAATGATAGATACCCAAAATTAGAGGCTATTTATGTATGAAATGGCCCACAAAATCGTCAATGGAACATTAGATTAGAAAATAATGTAAGTTTAATGCTTGAAAAGACTTTATACTAATAAAAAATATTCTTTTTACGTACGTAGAGTTCACAACTCATTATTAATATTGTTGTTTTCTGTGTCTGTCTTTAATCAAATACATCGAGCGTTTTTTATATGTCATTAGGCTCAATGAGTTCATCCCGACAAAAACATGCATTCTTCTATACGAAAAGGTATTTGTAATTACTTATCTATTCTTTGGCAAGGGCATGGGTGAAATTTTATCTATTCTGCTAGTGTTTTTTTAACAAAAGTTAGCTACATGGGTAGTTGTGTAATTCTTAAATATGGGGGCGTGATTTGTGTAATTTGTTCATAGTTTAGAAGTAGTTTGTGTGATTCTCCTTGAAAAAATTGATATTTTAACAGTTAATATATACTATATCTTTTTCTTAGTTATCACGATTAATTGTCTTTTTAACAAAGGGTAATAAGGGGTTGGCTACATGAATAGATAAAATCAGATTCATTAATTAAACGTGTTCACGTCCTTTCTCTTTGTGGCAAATAAATGCAAAGAGAGTGAAACTATAAAAACTCAATTGCATAACACGTTAGTTTTAACTTTGAAGTATAGCATATATATTCTCATTAATTAATTCATTACATTAAAAAAAATGAACAAAAGAAAGGAAATAGCTTATTTTAGTTGCGTTAGCCTGAAATTACATCAATTTTCATTTTCCACACTAACATCAAAGTTGCGTGACATTACAACAGACAGATCCTTTGCATGAAAAATTACATTCCATCTCTTACGAGTCCTGTATGCAATACAAATACAGGCGTTTGGCAGCGAAGAAATGATTATATGTAAATAACTATAGTTAGAGATTGTGACATGGTGTTTGCATGATCGTATATAGATGTTTGGTAATATATATAATTTATTCTATTTTGACTTGTGATTATTATCTACTTAACAAACATGGATCGTCCTATCTATGTAGTGTTGGTTCGTCCGGATTCAATCGTAACCACTACATATATAGGTATGATATTCGATCTGATTAGTTGCTACTTCAATTGGCTTGTCAAATGCAATTACATTGACTATTTTAAGTTCTTAAAATAAAAGACAAAAAAAATTATGTAAATAATTTAATAAAACTTTTAAAAAAACTAAGTTATAATCTCTAATAATCATCTGGTTCTTCTTTAAAAATTAAAACATATATTTTTGAAACTTAGTACTTACTAGTCTTAGAGGTTCAATTAATCTCGATCCATGTGGCTCTGATTTAAACCTTGATCCAAAGGCTTTTAGACTTGATCTTGAATCAACATTGAACTTGACTTGTCGTGTCAACAGTATGATCTTCATTTTGAGTTCTTCAAATATGTTGAATATATTAAAGTTTGATCCTCTTCGATAGAGTCACAATCTTGAGGAAACCGTTTTTCAATAACTTTGCAGCTTGATTTCGAATCAAGTAGAGAATTTGATTTTACTTAACATTAATCCAAGGATTTAGACTTGATCTTGAATCAAAAGAGAGTTTTCTTAATCTTTGTGACGAATGACTTTGATCTTTGCTAGAACGCCTTGAGATTGATGGTCTTGTCTTGAGAGGAGAGTTTTGAGAGTTTCTTCTTTGATTCTTATAATATGTTTGGTATGTGATTTTTCATTTGAGACTTGACCTTTAATTTTTAGTCGTAGGAATAGAGTCTTGATGTAATTAAGGAGAAACATATGATTGGTATTGAAATTTAGGACATTGAAATTTTGAGTCCTATTGAATAGACTCAAAATTTCAGCAATGCTAACATCTATCCCCAAAGCACAAAGCACATACTTTAATGATTACATTAATTACCCACTAACATCAAAGTCGCATGATATCACAATTCACAATAGACAGATCCTCTGCATGAAAACTCTACCCCACTTACTACATAGTTACTCAAAAGAAAAAGTAACACAAAAACTTAAACTTGAAATTTTATTAATCTTGTAGCTTAGTGGAACGCAAAATATAAACAACAAGAAGAAAAACAGTACCAAATCTAATGAATTAATTAGCAATAACGGAGCTAATCCACGCTGCATCGCGGGGCGCAATTTTGCCCTGCGCCACCACAATAGATTTGTAGATCTCCGCAATCACTCGCTCATCGTACTCCTTCAGCCCCAACCGCCTGAGTCCGTCGCCGGAATACGCGCCGCCGCCGACCACCATCCGCGAGTTGGCGAACTTCATCATCATATTCACGTAGCCGTCTCTCAATCCGATCAGAAATCTCTTCGGCGAGAATCTCAGCTTCAGCTTCAATCGCGGCGTGAGCTTCACGCGCCAGAAACGGCGCCGTTTCGTGGTGGTGCTTGGATTAAACTCAGCCAATCTATTAGTGCTAGTGCCGTTAATGCGCTCGTAGTCTTTTCTCCGCCAGTATCCTTTGATTCCTTTGTATACGTTACTTGAAACTCCTTCCATTTTTATTCCTCTTTTTATTTCTTTAATTTTAGCTGAGTAATTCTAGTGAAAATTTTGTGTGTGTGTGTTTGAGAGAGAGAAATGAGAAATAGGTGTGGAGTATATTAATAGGGGGGGGGGGGGGGGGGTGTGAATGATAATTAATGAGGGGTGCTAGATGCCATCAAGGCATTGCTGCAATTTTTATTGATAGGAGGCGTTTGGTAGTAGGAGGAGAAGAACTTTAGTGGATAAATTAATGCCTAAGAAATTAAAGTTTCAAGATATTATTGGGAGATGATGACAAACCAAGCAAACTTTAATATGTATATTCATAAATGTCAAAAAGTTATTAAATTCTTACGCATTTCGTTTTTCCTTTTCCTTTTTGTTGTAATAGAAATTGACTGTCTTATTAGCAAAGAAATAAGTCATTGTTAAAGCAAAATAACATTTTAGTACAAACTATATGTGAGAATTGACAAGTGTGTATTACAACAGTTGATATATTAACAAAATAAAATAGGGATAATATCAGTAACACCCCCTGAGGTTTGGTGTAATATCAGTAACACCTCCTGAGGTTTCAATAATATCAGTGACACCCCCTGAGGTTTGATTTTCAAGGGGGTGTCACTTATAAAATGACACTTGTACCCTTTAGTTTATTATCACATAAAACTTCTCAAAAATAAAAGACACAAGTACCATTTATTGTTCAAATAATAAAATCAACTAAGAATATCGTTGATCATCTTGCATAAATTAAAATAAATCCTATATTTAATAAAGACAAAAAAAAAAAAACTTTTGTAACCTTAGTCACTTGATTTCAAAATTTTAAGATTAGGTGGCCATTTCCTTAGTATGAATTATATTAAAGAAACTCCAGGAATGACTCTATATCATACGTCAAGAATATAAAGTTAACATCATTATAAACAATTATTATATCTACAAAAATAGTTTCTATAGTTATGAATTAAAACAAATTAATTTTGACGGGGATACGTTAATATTCAAATCAAAATGTTATTTCTTATTTTTTTACTAATGACAGAACTAAGATTTTTGATTTAACAAGAAAACAAACGATTTAATAAAATGTAAAGAACCAAAAAAAAAAAGTACTTGTGTCTTTTAATTATATTATTGTTTGATTTTATTACTTGAACAATAAAGGGTACTTGTGTCTTTTAATTATTTAAGGGTATCTTGTAATATTTAATTAAAGGGTACAAGTGTCCTTTTAAAAGTGACACCCCTAGAAATCAAACCTCAAGGGGCGTCATTGATATTATTCAAACCTCAGGGGGTGTGAGTGATATTACACCAAACCTCAGGGGGTGTGAGTGATATTATCCCAATAAAATAAGAGTGACGACATTCTAGCTGGACACGTGTTCAGGATTTGGCGAGCTGGTATAATCATTTGGTTAGTTTCACCAGATCAAAAGGAGCTCAAGATTGTCGTTAGACTAGTGTAGAGTTTCGATTTCTTGAAAAACCGATTAGATGCATAGAATAATCTTGTGAACGAGTAAAACAAATTAGAAAAAAAAATATGAATTATTGATATTGAACATTCTTATCCGATGTAAAGTCGAGCTATTTGTTAGTTTAAAAGATCAAATAACTTTTACCATTGTTTCTCACTTTTTTAGTTTTTACCCGTCTATTGTTTAGTTCCAATCTGATCAAATACTCAAAGTTTTGGATGATATTCATTTAATCAAAAAACTTGAAAATATCACCTCAAGAAAATCTAAATTTAACTTGAATGCCGATTTCGGTACCACAGTTAAATTGGATTAAACTAATGTGGCCGTCATGTTTTCTTGACCTGTGTAAATGCATAAACGTATTCCCACCAAATTGAAGAGTATTACCATTAAACTATTCATTGTCTAGAAACTATAAGTACCTTAGTTAGCACTAGTGTGTATCCCATGGGGATCTACACTCAGGATCTTGTATTTCTTATTATAGGTCTACCTCGTATGAATAAGAATCTCATTAGACAAAAAAGATAAAAGCAAATCGTCATCAATACTCGGACACCCGAGTTTGGCGTAGCTAACTACAGCCTAAGACAACGCATCATGCTAATTTTGTGTACCACTTGCGATTGAGCAAATATCCTTTTTCCTCCAACCAAAAGAACATATATGGGAGAATAAACAATTGAAATTTGTTAGTATAATAACAGCTACACCCTCAGGTTTGGTGTAATTAGACAAATATCATGATAACCTCCCTAACCATTAACAATGTGGTAAAAATCTAATGACGTCATCATGATATATAAAAAGTGTACTTTTAACCATGGTCAATTAAAAGTTCTAATGTTATATGTGTAATATTATACACGAGAGGGGCGTATTTGATATATCTATTAAGTTGGGGCAATGTAATGGTACATAAGGTTTGCATGATATTATATTATTATTATTAAAACAGTAGATAAAATTAAGAGATTTGTTTTCTTTAAAAAGACTGACATCAAAATATTGTGCAAATCTCATCAAAAAGATAAATCTAAAACTAATATTGTGTGACGGATAATGACATCAGCAAGTATCATTTATATTTTTAATCACGGTTATTTTTGAAGTTTAGAGGAAGTTTCAAACAATTATACTAAATCTGTAGCTGTAACTATCCAGAATTTGCAGTCACGTGCCTCGTAAAACTCATATTGTAATTTTACTATCACTGAAGTTACTACAGTGTCTTAGCTGGGTGGATCCGACCGTACGATTTGCGGTCATGTGATATTTCGAATATTATAGAAATTTAGGGCTTAATAACGAAGATGATGCCGTAGTATGAGCCAGAATATCCGCAATGCAAAAAAGTTGACTTTATTGAAATTGAATAGCCCACGCGACAATTGTTTTGCGCAGCTGTAACCAATTTAAATATTAGTAGTTGCACAAAGTTTTATACTTCACGGGGATTCAAAGACAGTACAATAAATCATGCATGACTAGATTTGTGAAAAGTGGATCTCAACATTATTGGCCCATCTTGGCGCGTAGTTTAAATTAAGAGAATTGTGCATTATTGGACTCATTATGGTCGAGCCATATCCACCATGTTCATAATCACCCAAAAAAAATCAGGTACACATTATATGCTATGTCTAGTGTCATTGTGTGACTGTTAGACATACGTAGTAATGACATAGTTGTGTAATAAATTTTAGGGATCATTAGGCTACACCCCTCAAATTTGGTAATTACATACCTTTTTAGTGGCCTACTGGCCTTCCTTGAAATTAATAGAGAATGCACATAGTATCCTTATGAAGTTTTAGGGTTTATATGTGATGTTAAAATATAATGATAAATTTTTTGATGAAATTGAAAGACTTTTTAAAGGTTTAATACCAGAAAAATTACTTTATTCAATACTCACATATAATATTTTAAAAGTAATTATTTTGATTTTTAGTTTCAAGTTTTTTTTAAATATGAATATTTCATATGTTTTGTGATGATGCATATTTTATTTCCTTGGGGTCGTATATATATGCACGATGGTTCGATAGATAATCTCCTCGTGCTAAGCATTGTTTACATGGATCAAGTCACAAGCTAAACACCCTATAATAAAGTGTCCACCAAGTGATAAATCAAATTAAAAGAGTTGCCTTCACTACATTTTCAAGACTTTTCTGTCTCACCCCATCGAGACTCGTTACCAAGACTCACAACCCACTAACACTAGTCATACATGCAGAATCTATTACTTCTTATAAAAATGGGTCTTCCTCTCCTCACTCCTAAGATACTCTCTTACACACTACAATCTCACTATCTTCCACTACTACACACTACACTATCACTCCTTACACATTATTTTACTCTCTTGCACTCACTACACCCTCTCTAAACTCTCCACACTTGAGCTACGAAACGCTTGATTGGAACCTCCCAGAGTCAAGTCGTATATCACACAAATATGTCGACCTCGTGCTTGACTATCATGCCTCGTGGTTTTTGACTTTTTTAAATAAATACTTTGTGGAGTAGAGGCAAACCTGACAAGGTGTAACGATCCCCGAAACCCTTGCTTCATCATTTTGAAAACATTTTTCTATATCCAAATAATCGTTGAAAAAATTATTTTTCAAGTTTAACATGTTTGCATTGCATTATTAATTAATTAAAATAGAGTATCTAATTATACATTTAAGATTCTATAAAAAGTTAAAAAAAAATCAAATTTTTGTTAAAGTTTACTGTACGTAAAAGGAGAATTGAAAAGATACATTTTTTGGCATTTATAAATTGATATGACAACAATTTGAAAAATTAATGAGACTTTAGGGTTTTAAAATTTTTAAACTAAAACACCAAAATGAAATTCTTTTAGAATTTAATAATCAACGGTAAAATTAGAATAATGTGTGAATTGAATAAAAAATAGTTTGATGTTAGTTTGAATTCGTACTGTGCTATCATATCATATAATATTTACACACTCTATAACGTAAAAATGTATATCAAGCACCCATAGATCAAAGTTTTGGAATATCTTTTGTTCTGCTAAATATAAGAAACTTTTCACAATGTTTCAAGATATTCTCGATCATGTTTTAGAAATTCGTCATAATTATTGTAGTGGACGGAAACAATACTTATATATTTCATTTTTGTGGCGTCAAAGATGAACTGTTTTGATATTTTTGCATAAAAATATTTAGAGACTTTGATCCATAACTACATCTCACATTCTATAACATTATATCTACATCTCCTGAAACTCTTAATAGACAACGGACAAAGCCAAAAGTTCATTTTAATATCATGTGATATCATGGGCGATGTTTTTAACTGTCATTAACTTTAGAGACACCTATTACAATTTTCCAAACCTTAAAAGGTATAGGTGTAAAATCATCCCTAAAAAGGTCCGTATACCAATAGTGCTCACTTATTAAACATCTTTTCATGTCCAATAAGATCCATCAACTAATATAACATGAGACTTTTGCACATAATCTAACTACCTTGATGAAATTTCTCTCCCCTCTACACCCTCCCACTTTATTGTATCTGATCATAACACATTGCATTATCGCTTAAATATCGAGACTTGTGAATGATGGACTATGATTCTCCTAAATAAATAATGATGCCCCATAAAAATAATAATTCTATCACTAAGGATAAATTCCTATTAGTAGATATTTGTGAATTTTATATTTATCTTCTTTCATGACTACAATATATGTTTGTGTCTTAATTATTTATATGTAATATCAGACTTGTGTAAACAATTATGACAATGGGCATGTACATTAGTCAGGATCAATGACATATATTCTAGTTGTTTGTAAACATAAATTTAGTGTACGAAAATTAAGCTATTAGCCTAGGTATGATCGATCTAAATCATTGTAAATTGTAATTGTCAAATTTGATTACTTTTTATATTCTCAGTTCGACGAACTTTAAGATGATTACAAGATTGATGTGGGACACCGAACATGGAAGACACACGCTTTGCGTCTCCACTATTTCATATCACTATTTGACTTACGGTCTCGACAAAGTTGCATAAGCCCAACATATGTAGTCTCGCAAGTCTGATAGCCTCTTGCAGCGCAAACTACATCATCTCGAGTGACATGCATTTAGTTAAAACATTTGAGAATCACATAAGATTTCTCTATTTGCAGAAATGCTTTTAATGCAACACATAGATATCTTTCTCTTAATCACATTCATACAGCAAAAGCTCTTTCTTAAACAAAAGAGGTAATATAAATCATAATATTCTTTGCCACGTGCATCAGAAAAGGCAGACAGTGAGACGATGGGGGATAAGCTTCATTGTCGAGCTCGACTCGAGCGGAAGTGCGATGTATTTGGAAACCTTAACCGTGCCACTTCCTTAGAAGGTAAGGGAGGTATCAGGTATGGTTGGGAGGGACAGAGAGATCAGAAACCAAAGGAAAAGGAATAGACTCACAAACTGGATTGATAACTCTTGCAAAGAAGAATTCGTAGATATTTTCCCAGAACCCCGGTCCAGCCTAACCGACAAGATAGTTGGAAATATTCCCAGATTTTCTTTGAAAATGGACACAATGCCAATCCTGTATGCAAGAAATCAAAAACAAAAATTCTCGTATTGAATGTCAAAAAACGTGAGCGGACAGTATTTCACTATCTTATGGATGAGGGGTGCCATTGTGCACTGACTGGTCACGCACTCACACCACTTTAGATTGATACAGACCTTAAATTTTGAATCGACTTTGGTCTGAACACATCTGCACTCAAATATTACAAGTGAAATAAGTTAGGGATCGATCTAATTTTGGCCCTATGATGCCTAAATCAATTGAGAAATAAGAATCGAGCGAGTCGAGGTGCTTAAGATTGCCGAATAATCATCAACAATCATTGCGGTCGACGTTCTAAAAGATAATAAAAGTAACTTACTTGAAATGAATTCTGGGAGGGTCTTTATAGGAGTTTTGGTGGTATGCTGATGGGCAGTGTTGTAACAAACTAATTGCATCATTCTTATGTTACCGTTTAAATTTTGGCTCCTCAGATATGACATGGTACAATAACACTATGAAACAAACTTTTCGTTGCAAAAGTCTAGTCTTCGATACCTTGTTCCGAAAAGTATTTGTAACGAAAAATTGGTGTATTATTATAAAGTTTTCTTTTTTAATGCTATGTGATGTGAAGTCTTTGAATATTTTATTATCTTTTGATTAAGAAAAAGACCGTGCTTTACATTTTTTAATTGGAGAATGATATTAATGTGTTGCATTAAGTTTTAAATTGAGGTTTTTCATCTGATTCTTAAATGTTTTAATTAAACATGGTTCACTCATTGAATTGGTGAAGAAGATGATGTAATTTGTGATGTAGGAGATTGATACGAGCTTATGGATAGTTATTATTATTATTATAATTATTATTATTATTATTATTATTATTATTTAATTAGTTATTAGTATTTATCTAGTTGTGTTATAGTTGAATAGAAGTTATCCTAGTAGTGGCTAGTGGGTAGTTATCCACATTATGGTTATTAGAAGTTTATTGTGTTTGAAACTCTATAAATGTAATGAGTTGTACGTATGATCATTAAGAAAGAAATCAAGAATATTCAAAATTTAAGTCTCTCTCTTCTCATCTCATTTCTTAGGAGTTTAGTTCTTCTCCCAAAAGAACACATTACTTATTGTTACTTAACAATTTGGTGCTTTCATCTTGAACTTCTACATCTCCCGCAATGGATTTAGAAACAAAGCAACACATTTAAATGCAACTCTCTAAGATGATGGAAATCTTAAACAAAATAAAGAAAAGTATGGACAGACAATCCGATGTGCTAGCAAGGATGTTACAGAAACTGTCTAAGTATCAAAACCAAAAGTCAGAAAACCCACTACCACCACTACTATTTCACAAAAAAGTCGCTACAAACACCGCCACAACTTCAAAGGATGTTTCATCTATGCCTCAAGAGTTCCATCTAAGAGCAATTGAAGGCATCATCACCATTCACTTCATCAACCTCCCCGACATTGCTTTCAAAGATATTATACTAATGCATGTTGGCAGTCTAGAAGATTTTGGGAAGGAAATTTTTAATTGGAAGAAAAGGAAAAAGAACATGACAAACTATCCAGAATTCTCCGCAATCTCATCGTATATGGCCTCGAGGACAAGTCCAATCTTCAGCCGGGTAGAATTGATACGAGCTTATGGATAGTTATTATTATTGTTGTTGTTATTATTATTGTTGTTGTTATTATTATTAGTATTATTATTATTATTATTGTTATTATTATTATTATTTAATTAGTTATTAGTATTTATCTAGTTGTGTTGTAGTTGAATAGAAGTTATCCTAGTAGTGGCTAGTGGGTAGTTATCCACATTATGGTTATTAGAAGTTTATTGTGTTTGAAACTCTATAAATGTAATGAGTTGGACGTATGATCATTAAGAAAGAAATCAAGAATATTCAAAATTTTAGTCTCTCTCTTCTCATCTCATTTCTTAGAAGTTTAGTTCTTCTCCCAAAAGAACACATTACTTATTGTTACTTAACAGAGATGCTCCAGATTGACAATCTCATGCATGGGTTTATATGTCTATGAATGCGGATCTAACATCCCTCAAGAGATGTGGTAAAGTTTTTCTTTTTTGTTCTTTACATAGAGATACTTTGAAATCTTCGACTATATGGAGAACTCTATTTTGTAGAACTCGATTTAGGCATAGTTCTCAATTTGCAGTCACCGTGGATTGATAAAACGACTAAAGTTCTATTTAGAAATGAAAGAATACAAAAAGTGCAGACATATAACGCATGAGTTGACCCAATAGTAAATCTTAAACCCTAAACCCTAAGGCAATTATAAAAATGAGCACGACAATTTTCAAACTATTAGGACTTGTTTGCTTTGGAACATATCTTCATACTACAATATTATTAGCCCTAATATCTAGTTTGCTTTGACTATGTTGTAATATGAGTGGACGTTCATGAATCCTAGGTGGCATGTGTTATCGCCACATTATTAATTGAACCCCTCCCCCCAATTGATAATACATAAATTTGTGTTAAACGTGAAATTACCCCATTTTCATCACGTTCTTTGTGGAAAGACATATTGTCTCCCAAATAGTTCACTCTCCAACCTAAATCACAACTTTGATCAATACACAGGAATCAGGACTCAAATCCGACATAGCAAACAAAGGATGACTACAGATAATTAGTCTAGTACCTTATCTAAATATGGTAAAGTAAACTAAAGATTGACACAAGAATTAAGATTTCTACAATGGCCACTAACAATACTCCATTACCTAAACCACAAAGCAAACACTTCCGATCCCTTAGAAAGAGGCGGTCTATCCATATTTGAGCTTCAAAATGTGTGTATAAGTTTAAGAGAAGTCTATTCGTAAAGTTCTCTTAAATTGTAAGAGTGTTTTTATAATTATTCAAATAACATGATTGATTTTTTTGATCAAATTAACAATCAGGAATGTAAATATAATTCCCACAATTTCTCTAATCACTTGTAACAGAAATTACAATCAACGTCTATTATCTTTCTTCAAGTGAGTCCGTGACAAGTCCGACTTATGGAAGTTAATTGTCATTAAAAAAATGTGCTTTGCCACTGCTATAAAAACCTAGCTAATTATAGGTTTATGCGAGTGTTTCTTGGGTAAAAATGAAACAGCAAGCTCTATTACATATCATGTAAAGCTTCCAAGTTGTTTCGAATATTCTTAAAGACATTCACTTTACACTTTCTAATTGCCTATGAGCAAGTGACCTAAGGACAATAACTTGAATTACAATATGTAAAACTTGAACGAATTGTGACGGTCGATTGTTTGCAGTCGAGGGATAAGAAGGTGAGTGCGGCGAAGGAGACGAAGGCGAGGTTTGATGAGAGGTTTAAGACCGGGAAGAATCGCTGGTTTTTTACGAAGTTGAGGTTTTGAGTTTTTCAAGTTTTTTGGGGATTTCTTTGAGAAGAGGATTTGAATTGTAATCTCTCTGAATTTGCATATCTCATTTAGTTTAACGTCAAATGTTTATCTTACTTTTTGTTTTAAAAATAAATAAATTATGAGTGAAACCAACTTTCTTTACCACTCAACAAGCATACGTAGATAACTAAATATCAAATAAACTCTCTATTAATAAACTTTTACACTTCATTGACGTCAAGTGTTACTCCATGTCTCGTGTACAATATAAGTCACTCACACTTCATATATTAAGCTCAAGACACATATCATTATCACAACTATATAACACACAAAGCAACAATGTGTGCTCATAATCACGTTTCATTATTATTCACACCATACTTTTAGCATCTTTATTACTTCAAAGAAAGATCCTCCATGATTATATGAATAGGGTATGAATCCCCACAACCATCTCCATAAATTTCCACGTTATCAGAATTCACTTAGCAGTCATAAAACAAACCCAAATGCACTCATGAATACTCATAAGAATTCTAAAATTAAAACATAGTTCCAATAAAAAGAAAACAACTAACACACCCTTCTGAAACTAAACTTAGAATCACCAAAACCAAACACAACTAATTACATAGCCTAAAATACCAACTTAAACATTCAACAAAACACTAGTACCAAATCCTTGTTAAATCAAACACTCCCATCATCACTTTTTAGCTTTCTTCTTCGCCGGAGTATCCTTCGACCCCACCGCCTTCCTCTTTGCGACACTCCTCGTTTTCTTCTTCATAGCCTCTGGAGTCTTAACTTGGCTCAACCTCTTCGTCTTCTTCGCCTTCGCCACCGCAACTTTACTTGTCGCAGTCGTAGCCTTCTTACTCACAGCTTTCTCCTCATTGGAGGGCTTTTTCGTCTTCTCAGCAGAGGCAATCTTGTACGAGTTTTTCACCTTGACCAGCTTCTCGGACTTGACGAGCCTCTTCAATTGGATCGAGAGGGTCTTCTTGAAGTTTGCGGGGAGGTGTTTCGAGTAGTTCTCGTCGATGAACTTTGCGATTGCGGGCTGGCTTGAACCTGTTCGATCTTTGATTGTGGTGATTGCTTCGGTTATCATCTGAAACAAACATAAAAATCGAATCTTTAAAACAAATTAATGTCATAAAAATTAGTGATGAAAAGATGAGTGAAACAACATAGTACCTGGAGATACGGTGGATGAAGGGAATTAGGTGAGGAGTTGTTGGTCTTTGTCGTGGAACTCTTCTTTAGCACTGCCATTGTGTGATTTTTTTTGCTGTGATGAGAAGTTTTTTGATTTGCAAGTGAGTGTGAAAAGTGGGGTTTGTGCTTAAGTTAAAAATGCTGGGAGTTTCAAAAGAATTCGAATTTCGAATTTTGGTTAGGCGGAAATTTTTTAACAGTGCCAGTTTTAAATTTTTACTCGGTTCCAAAATTTCCCGCCTTAGGAGTATTGACGTGTGAGGTGTCGTGAGGATATTCAACCAAAAGTATAGGGACGTGAAGAAAATTATTATAGTTAAAATAGAGTAAGTTAATTCATTAAGGTAAATTTCATTTATTATTATCATCCACCTCCATAGTAGCTTGAAGATCTGAAATTAACCTTCACCTATTTTGAATTGGCTATCGTTAATTATTAGTCGTATCACATATGAAAGATAATATTGTCATTCTCGTAGAATAAAAATATTTTTATATGCAAATTATTGAAAGTTAATTGACCTTTTTCACTCAATAAAATGTATCAAGGGTATAATTAGCTGATAATGGGATTGGCGCCATGCCAAGTAAAGTTTCACATTTTCTGATAGTATATACTGACACCTTACAAATTTAAAAAGAAATTGCTAAAATGTTGTTAAATAATAAATCTATTACTGTATTGAAAGCAAAATCTCCACCCTCACATATTTTGGGTATCTGTGGGTGTCTTTTTTTAAATATAAAAAAATAAGCATAAAAAAATAAAAATATTATGTATGCTTTAAATATTTTATACGCGGTCCCGTATGTGCTTTAGTGACTAGTATGATATTAAGATCTGTTAATTATACATAACATTGTTTTAGCTTGTGGGCAGCAACCTTAAACATAGCAAAACAATATAACATAGTAATATTAATATCGTAATTTCCAAAAATCAAAATATGAGATGTTTATTTCTAAATTTTAAGGTGTTAATATTACTTTGCCAAAAGAGCTGAAACTCTTCTTGGTATGGATTCAATTTCATTTGCAGCTAAGAATATTCTTAATGAAAAAAAAAATAGAATGTTTTAGTTCTACGAGAATGACTATATTAAACCCCTCCCCCTACTAATAGTCAGTTTTGTATAAGGAATTCAATGTCAAATTTTCAAAGAGAGATTAAATGACATATTTCCACTTTAGAAGGAAGGTGGATGAGAATAACAAATACTTCAGGTGTTGTGGATGAAAATCACCCCTTCATAAGCCTTAGACAACCATGAACCAACTTCAGTTTCTTACCCTTATTAATTGGGAGATGATATATACAGAGCAAAATCTCTCAATACAGAGCAATTCTTCATCATTTACCACTTTATCCCTTTTAAATTAATTGTATATTTGTTTTCTTTTCTATTACATGTCAATGATTAACAAAATCTTTAGAGACTTAATTAAAGCAATCTTCGTTCATATTTGTGATCATATGAAATATTAAATTAGAAGAAAATCTAGGAGAATGTTCGTAATCCTTTTACTTGTGCGTGATTTATTTGGCAATAATTTTTAGTTCTGGAAAAAGTTCAGTTTAATTAAAAAAAATTTTATCAATTCATGAAGCTAAATACATCGGCCGTTTCAAATGCGCTTTAAAAAACTCAAATAAGAAAACGAAAAGTGCATAACTATAGCAATGTATAATGCAACATGGACTAATTGCAATACATTGTATTAAGGAGGACACGTCATAATAAATAACACTTAACTAATAAAAAGAACATGAACACAATCACTTTTGTTTAAGAATATCAAGTCCTGAAACATAAACCAAGATTTTAAAAAAACAATAGACATAAAATGAACTAAACTTAATGTATTAATTTTGTTCATAATAACCAAAAGGGAATTCAGTAAAGAAAAAAAAACTAATTAATAATTAAGTTCATAATAGCGAGAAAGAGAAAACAAAATATATCATGCATAAGAATAATTTGATAAAAACTTTGATTTGATATTTTGATTTCGGAAAATATCACAAATAGAAAACTTAATATTTGGTTCTTGGTTTCGTTAATGAAAACAGAATTCAAATCATTCATATATGGAAATTAATGATTAATCTACATTGAGAAAAAAAGGAATTTAAAAAGGAAGATAGATTTGTTTGTTTTCAAATCATTCATATATGGAAATGATTAATATACATTGAGAAAAATAAGGAATTTAAAAAGGAAGATAAATTTGTTTGTTGGATTGAGAAGGGTAAAATAGTAAAGAATGAAAAATTGCTCTGTATTAAGGGATTTTGTTCTGTATATATCATCTCCCTTATTAATTAACGTAACTAGGAATATAGAACATAATGCATTAGGCTTTATTAGGATTTACTGATATAGGACATCTAAGGTATTGGACATGACTGTCAATTACATAATAAAATGATCCAATAACTTATTGTAATACCTAATTATACACACGAATGAGATTAAACATAATTAGATTGATTAGTTTTAATAAAAAGTATATATCCTCACACATTCAGAAGGGAAGAAAATCGTGCTTATTATGGATGATTGGACATATAGGGTCAAACCTGTTGGTGAGTTTAACGAAAATGCAGCAAATCTGGAACTTGAAAGTCGCGATAAAAGACGCTTTCCTTAAAGCGTAATTCGCCCCCACCTCGTGTGCCAAAAAGGGTTACAGCGAATCGCTTCTCAGGATACAATTTAAGCCCAGAGAATTATAACTATTAACTGCGTTTTTGGACTAACGAAATTAATAAACAGAAAAAGAACAAGTATGCAGAAAAATACAGAAATAATTTCTGCAGTAATTATTTTGTATTGTATATGAGAGATACGAATTTTTGATATGTTTTGCATCTGATAATCCTGGGTTTTATAGACAGTGAAGAGTTGTACGAAAAAGTCACAACTTTTCCATAGGCATTCGTTCACAGAAAAGCACAACTCTTCTGCACCAAAAAATGTGACTCTTAATATTTAAACTGAAGAGTTTTAAATATTCCCTCCATATTTTTCCGGATTAATCTGAGCCGTTGGATTTGAAATTTAAGTAAGATTAAATCCACACCATCCAATTTAATCTGTATTAATGTAATATCCAGATTAAATCCTAGCCGTCCATTTTATTTAATTAAAATAAAATCTACGGTCTAGATCGATGCGCGATGCAAGCGTGCTAAGTGCTAAGTGCGTCACGTAAGCGCCACGAGCCCACGCCCCGCCGCGCGCGCACGCGGGCGGGCACGGCTCGGCGCGTGTGTGTGGTTGTGCACCACCTATGTCTTGCACATTTTACTACCCAAGTAATATAGTGCAAACATATATAAACTCAAAAAAAAAGTTTTTACTTTTCCTATGTGGGACACTCAAGCTACTTTAGTAAAGTTGGCCTATAAGAGCTAAAGCTCTTAAAGCCCATAAAAGTCCTTATAGGTACCATGAGTTAGAGTCCAACTTTCTTTACCAATGTGGGACAAAACTCAAGAAGACTTTTATTGTACTTTGCATTCACACATTTCAACACATAACCAATGTGGGATACTTCTCACAAGATTTATTATTTGGAAACTAAATCTAACAATCTCCACCATTTCCGAATGATAAATCTTAGTTTGCACCTCAAGAAGTTCTATGCATAAATAAAGGTGTCTTTCGACTTGAACCTTCACTTAGTGGATACCTATCAAAGTTAATCAAAAAAGCGTAGTAGACAAGTCTTTGAACTAGCAATTCTATATTGACCAACCGGATAAGTACCACACACAGTTCCTCTACTTGTTCTTTAGTCTAACAAGCCGACACGTTAACGACCCTGTGTCTATATCCTGGTATCATGAGTAATTTTTAGAGTTAAAGACCTAAACTCTAATGAAGCGGCCTCACTTCTATTACTCACTTAGGTAGACTTGTCAAGGATGTCCCTGTAATTATGGCATCCCAACATTCACTGTTACAAGTCTATTAAGAGTATTATACTCAACCTATACCTATGACATTACAGGTACCAAGCACTATACTTAGATGGAACCAATTAATAATTGAATTATTAATTTAAATACTAAGTGCTTGACAACCACAACAATGAAGTACTTTACTCATTGAACCCAAGTTTGATATTTCAAGTGTTGAGTTGAGTTTCCCTCATGTTATGATTATTGTGTATGGGCTTTCAGTCCCATCGCTCTAGAGGTCTTATGCACCATATCTCTGGCAAGACCTTTAGTCAGAGGATCAGCCAAGTTACTTGCTGACCTTACATAGTTAATTGTGATAATACCATCACTAATTAACTGTCTCACATAGCTATGCCTTAAACCAATATGTCTAGATTTTCCGTTATAGACATGACTATAAGCTCTAGACAAAGTCGACTGACTGTCGCAGTGTATCAACACAGGAGGCATTGGTTTAGGCCATATTGGTATTTCTAATACCAAGTTTCTCAACCATTCTGCTTCTTTACTTGCAGAGTTTAATGCTATAAACTCAGATGCCATGGTTGAATCAGCCAAGCATGTTTGCTTCTTAGAACCCCATGATATTGCAGCTCCACCAAGAGTGAATATCCAACCACTAGTTGATGCGTGGTCATCACTCTCAGTAATCCAGCTAGCATCAGTATATCCTTCCAAAACATTTGGATAACCACTATAGCATAAGCCATAATCAATAGTCTTCTTAAGATACTTGAAGACTCTAAATATTGCTTTCCAATGTTCTCTACTAGGATTACTTGTATACCGACTCAATTTACCAACTGCAAACGCTATATCAGGCCTAGTACAAGTCATGCAGTACATTAAGCTTCCTATTGCACTAGCATACTGGTTTTGGGAAAATGCTCTCCCATCGTTTGGCATTAATTTAGTACTAGGGTCAAATGGAGTACTAACAGGTGTACAATCAAAATGATTAAATTTTCTCAATACTTTTTCAACGTAATGAGACTGTGATAACATGATACCTTCATTACTTCTAATTATTTTAACCCCTAAAATAACATCAGCTTGACCTAGATCTTTCACATCAAAAGTTTCATATAGAAATTTCGTAGTATTATTGATCTGATCTAGATCAGAACCAAAGATAAGCATGTCATCAACATATAAACAAATAATAACACCTTTATTATTTTTAAATTTACTATAAACACACTTATCAGATTCATGGATTTTGAATCCGTTTGACAAAATAACCTGGTCAAACCTTTCATACCATTGTTTCGGTGCTTGTTTAAGTCCGTACAAAGATTTAACAAGCTTGCACACTTTATGCTCTTGTCCTTTCACAACAAAACCTTCAGGTTGTTGCATATAAATTTCTTCTTTTAAGTCACCATTCAAGAATGCAGTTTTGACATCCATTTGGTGAATTTCGAATTTATATATGGAGGCCAAGGATATTAAAATCCTAATTGTAGCAATTCTAGCTACTGGAGCATAAGTGTCGAAATAATCAAGTCCTTCTTTTTGAGTGAAGCCTTTTGCAACTAATCTTGCTTTAAACTTCTCAACGGTTCCATCAACTTTCATTTTTCTTTTGAAAATCCACTTACATCCTACAGTTTTAAAACCCGGAGGTAAGTCCACCAATTTCCAGGTGTCATTTCCCATGATGGAATCCATCTCATCTTGTATAGCCTCTTTCCAAAAACTAGCATCTTAAGACTTCATAGCCTCTGCATAGGTTTTTGGATCAGATTCAGCATTTAAAGATAACAGTACTTGATTTGTTTCTTTTTCTCGTGTACCTTCAACAAGATACATGTGAAAATCAGGCCCAAAGTCTTTTTGTACTCTAGGTCTTTTACTTCTCCTAGGTTCTTCATTCTCTATTTCAGAATTCCTTATATTTAAAGATTCATTATTATTATTTTCTGAAATTCTAGGAATAGAAGAAAACCTGGTTTCATCAAATATGGCATCTCTTGATTCAATTATTGTATTTACTTCAATCGAGTAATTTTTCTCAATAACCATAAATCTGTAAGCTTTACTGTTTAGTGCATAACCAAGAAAAATACATTCTACACCCTTTTCTCCCAACTTCTTTCTTTTTGGATCAGGAACTCTAACTATAGCTCTACAACCCCAAACTCGTAAATACTTTAAGTTTGGTTTTCTTTTATTCCATAATTCATATGGAGTTGTAGAATTTTTCTTAGTAGGCACTCTATTCAAAACATGACACGCTGTTAAAAGTGCCTCACCCCAAAATCCTTTGCTAAGTCCAGATTTGGACAACATAGCATTAATCATTTCAGTTAGAGTCCTATTTTTTCTTTCAGCAATTCCATTTTGTTGTGGAGTATAGGGTGCAGTAACTTCATGAACAATACCAACATTTTCAAAAAACGTAGGATCATAATATTCACCACCTCTATCAGTTCTTAAACGTTTTATGGTGGTTTCACATGTATTTTCAACTTCAGCCTTAAATATTTTAAATTTATCTAATGCTTCATGCTTGTGATTCAAAAGATAAACATAACAGAATCGAGAGTAATCATCAATAAAAGTTACATAATAACTTTTTCCACCTCTAGTAGGAGTGCTATGAAAATCACATAAATCACTATGTATTAAGTTTAATATTTCTGATGTTCTCTCGACTTTAGGAAAAGGCATTCTGGTTATTTTTGTAAGCATGCATGTATTACATTTATTCACATCTTTATCAATATTAGGAATTAAATTCAGATTAGACATATGATGTAATTTTCTAAAATTAACATGCCCAAGTCTATCATGCCATAAAGAACAAGAGTCAAGCATATAAGCAGAATAAGATACTTTATTTATAGCATTCTCGGTTACATTGAGTTTGAACATTCCATCACACAGGTATTTTTTGCCTACAAAGGATCCTCCCTTAGTCAGAATAAATTTATCCGACTCAAATACAAGTTTGAAACCAAATTTGTTAAGAAGGCCTCCAGATACAAGATTTTTCTTAATTTCTGGAACATGGTAAACATCAGTGAGTTCCAATTCATGCCCCGAAGTAAACTCCATCAGCACTTTCCCTTTTCCCTTGACAGCAATGCTTGCACCATTTCCCATGTAGACACAGCAATCATTTACCGGTGTATACTCCACAAACATGGTCATGTCCTTGCAGACGTGCCTTGCTGCTCCAGAGTCGATCCACCATGACCGGTCATTCCCGACAAGATTGATCTCAGCAAACATCTCAGAAATTATTGCCACAAACTTCTGCTTGTTTGTGTTGTTTTCTGTTTTCTGTTTCTTAGAGTTTTCCCGACAATCTTTCTTCAGATGACCCTCTTTTCCACACTGCCAGCAAGCATTGTTGGTCTTCGCTTTTCTCTTTTTGGGATTCTGATTCTGGTTGGAGTTCTTCTTAACATTTCCTTTGCCCGGATGATTGTTCTGCCTGCTACTACTTCCTCCCACAAGCACCATGACCTTGGAACCATCTCCACCATCTCGGTTTCTGTCTTCTTCTTCAATTTTAAGATGGCTCTCAAGATCTGCAAGAGAAATATCCTCTTTCCTGTGCTTAAGTTCCTTCCTAAAGTTTTTCCAGGAAGGAGGAAGTTTGTCTATAACAGCAGAAACAATTATTTGTTCATCCATATGTAAAGCATGCTGTTTAAACTGATTAACTATTTGTCGTAACTCGTAAAACTGCTCAAGTACCTTTCTGCCATCCACCATGAAATAACGAAAAAACTTACTAGTGATAAATTTCTTACTAGTAGCGTCCTCCACCAGATTGGTTTTCTCCAGATTGTCCCAGACTTCTTTAGAGGTTGATTTTTCATGGTACATGTCGAACAGCGTATCGGATAGTGAGTTGCAAATGTGTCCCTTGCAACAGTAGTCGTCTTGTTCCCATTTCAGCCTGGTTCTGGTTTCAGCAACGGTCTCATCCTCCTTCGCCTATGGTTTTGGAGTTGTCAGCACGTACACCACTCCAAGTTGCGCCAGAAGGAAGTGCAACTTTTTCTGCCAGCGCCTGAAGTTGTCTCCATCGAACTTCTCCAATTTCACAATGTTGGTAGCGAACTCCTTCAACGATCCTCCTCCAGACATTTTCGAAAAACGCAGAATTACGCTTTAAGTTTGTTGGTGAGTTTAACGAAAATGCAGCAAATCTGGAACTTGAAAGTCGCGATAAAAGACGCTTTCCTTAAAGCGTAATTCGCCCTCACCTCGTGTGCCAAAAAGGGTTACACCGAATCGCTTCCCAGGATACAATTTAAGCCCAGAGAATTATAACTATTAACTGCGTTTTTGGACTAACGAAATTAATAAACAGAAAAAGAACAAGTATGCAGAAAAATACAGAAATAATTTCTGCAGTAATTATTTTGTATTGTATATGAGAGATACGAATTTTTGATATGTTTTGCATCTGATAATCCTGGGTTTTATAGACAGTGAAGAGTTGTACGAAAAAGTCACAACTTTTCCATAGGCATTCGCTCACAGAAAATCACAACTCTTCTGCACCAAAAATGTGACTCTTAATATTTAAACTGAAGAGTTTTAAATATTCCCTCCATATTTTCCTGGATTAATCTGAGCCTGATGTGGGGTATTTTCGTCTGGATACGTGTCCGCTCTCCAACACTCCACGTCAGACTGCTTTAGTTCCTGCTGGATGCTTAAGCAGCTTTTGAGTTCGGAACCTGCACTCAACACCACACGTAAACTAAGCCGGTGCCTCCTCCGGCGAAGGCACTCCGACGCTCAAGTCAGATATGTCAGAATTTGAGGTATTGTCGTCAGAGACAATAGCTCGAATTTATAGCTCGAAATATGCCCAAATAGGTCGAATATATAGGTCGAATTATGCCCAAATAGGTCGAATTTAGGCTCTATAGGTCGAATTAGCACACCTCGAAATGGTATTGAGAACCGTGATGAGAAAACCCGAATAGATCGAATTACTCTCAAATAGCTCGAAATACACTCTATATAGATCGAACAAGAGCTATTGCAATATAGCTCGAATTATTGCTCTATAGCTCGAATTCGATGTATATAGCTCGAAATTAAATGCTAGAAAATAAAAACGTACCTTAGAATGAGGCATGGGACCCCCTTATATAGTAATAAGAGTCCTTATTCGTCTAAAAGTGCAATCCAAGTAGAACTATAACTCAAAATAGGTCGAATTAGAGCTATTTTGAAATAGCTCGAATTGGGCCTTCAAATAGGTCGAATTGGGCCTCAAATAGGTCGAATTTGGGCCCATATAGCTCTTACTTGACTACTGGGCCTCAAATAGATCGGATTTGAGCCCATATAGCTCGAATTTGGCTTTTGGGCCTCAAATAGATCGAATTTGAGCCCATATAGCTCGAATTGGGCTTTTGGGCCTCAAATAGATCAAAATTGAGCCCATATAGCTCGGATTGGGCTTGATATAGCTCGAATCGGGCCTTTTCGGGCCCAAATAGATCTCGCTTGGGCTCAATTTGGGCCTACTTGGGCCGATTTCCGTGTTTTGCCTTGAATTGTAATTTTGCATTAAAAAATAATGGTGCTGACGTGGCATAATATGTCCCGAAATACGTTCGTGTACTGTATCGGATATTATGACGTGGCGGTACCGAAATATGGTACATCATGGAGTCCCCCAGTTCGTAAGAGTAATGTGTACAAACATTGGTCATACGAACTATAAGGAAGTCACATAACCGAGAATCGTGCAACGAGATCGGCGTCGTCATAAAAAACCAAAAATGTGACCAAAAATATCAAAATTCGAAAATAGGTCGAATTTACTATTTTTGGTAACTCGAATTGGTATTGGTCGAATTTATCTTTGTAAAAGACAACTCGAAGTCCATAAAATTTTTTCCGTAAAATAGCTCGAATTTGTCAGAAAATAGCTCGAATTTCATATTGGTCAAAATTACCCTCCAAAAAGATACATCGAATTTGCCGGAAAAATTTTCGAAAAATAGGTCGAAATTAGAAATAGGTCGAATTTAGGGGCATTTTGGTAATTCCCGCATCATTTCGCCTATAAATACCCCACTCCCAGCTTCATTTCCTCATTTCGCACCTAAGAATTGCTCCAGAGCTCCTGAGAAATAGCTCGAAATAATAGCTCGAAATTACTATTTTTAGTAATTTCACGTGAATAGCTCGAAATTCGTCCAAATTTAGTAAGTTTAGCAAAATAGCTCGAAAATACTCCTTATAGCTCGAAATTGACCGCAAATAGATCGAAATTGACCGGAATAGCTCGAAAAACTCTCCTGCTAATTATATCCTTGGGTGAGTTTCGGATAGCTCGAAAATATAGCTCGAATTTCATGGGGAAATTCGAGCTATAGCACTTAGAAAAATTTTGAATTTTTTGAAAAATTCTGAAAAATTTTGAAAAATGCTAATACTCAAATCTTTTACGCAGATTTATTCACGACGGCGCGACTTCGACGTAACCGGTCTCCACGTCGTCCATCACCACCACGATCGCACCAACGAGCCTATTATAACGCACGCAATCCATCACGAGATTCGTCATATCGGCATCCTCGTGAATCAAACACACGGCGTCCATCATCCCCGAATCGTCCTCGTCAGCCAGAACCTGCACGAATCCGATTACCGGGCGCTCCAAAACTCTTTGCACCTGTGCAGAGGTCCTACGAGCAAATTCACCCAAACGAAGAAGTTTCAGTAGATCTAGATCCTCGTGCCGGTAAACTCTCCATCTAAACCTCTTTATGACGCGAGTTATTGATCTTGAATCTTCCAGTAGTAGTAGTAGAGAAAATAGTAGTGAGTCGTCTATGGCATCTAAAGCTAGAGAGAATGCGTCAACTAGCGGTAGTAGTAACGACTCAAGTGACGAGAGCTCATCTATTAATGAGAGAAACAGCAATGATAGGGTGTCTGATATGGAGGTAGACGTAGACATCCTAGGAGATGACGAGGCTGAATCGAACCCTCTCCCCATAGTGCCTTATTTACCTCCTGCTGAGAATGTTCCCATACCTGCCTCTAACTCTCCCGAACAACTTGCTCCGCCTAATTTAATCAATTTTGATCAGTTTCCATCTTCTTTGCCTCACGACATAGCTTATTACCGTGATACGTATGACATTCCCGATACTTATGAAATTATCGTGCCTGGGCCAGATGATAGGATAAACAACCCACCAGAAGGGTGTCTTACTACCTGCATTGTGGTTTATGTTTTCCCATTTTTCAAATTGTCTCAGAAATCATGTCCTCTCTCAATTCTTCTCCTTCACATTTTACCCCCAATGCATACACTCAGATGTATGCTTATGCAATGCTAACCCGCATCTTTGACCTTCCTTGCTCTGTGGCCGGTTTTTGGCAACTATTCATAGTGAAATTCCGCAACAGAGGTGTAGACGCCGGGTTCTATTATTTGAGCTCACGAAAGAAGCAATGCTTCTTATCTGATCTGCAGACGAGCTTTGGGGCTCACTGGAAGAAACAGTGGTTTTATATCAAAGAATCCAAGCCGCAGGAATTTCGATTCAAGCGGCTTTGGACAGATGCCCGTCCATCACCGAGACGCCCCGATCCTCCTGTCTACACCTCGACGGTCGTAAAAAACTTGAAAGAGCATGAATTTGATGCCTTTGAGTTGACCACCACCCCAGTGTTGCGGGCCGGCGGTTATACTTATCATGCAGGCGTTGAGCCTTCTGTCTTTGGTATAATATTATGCATGTTTTCGTTCTTTTTACTCACTGATTTTTATCTTCCTTTGTTGTCTTCTAACCTTTGCATTGTTTACGACTTTCAGAGCGGATCGTGATGGACAAGACGAAGAAGAGGCTGGCCGCTATGAAGCGTGGCACAAACGCTCCTCAGTCCTCAGTGCCCATTCCTGAGAAGACCAGTCGTCGTGGTGCGAAGACGGCTGGTACCAGTTCGAGAAGCGGTAATGCTCCTGCTACCGTCTCGACTCGAGGGTCGGGGCGTGGTAGAGGTGCAGCTCCTGCCCCTATTCCTGCTCCAGCTCCAGTACCTGAGACTGTTCCTTCGCAGTCGACCGCTGATACTGCTCCGGGATCACCACCTGGCGGTTCTGAGCCGATCCTTCCGGATCTTTCTCCTTCATCAGCACCTTCGTCTGGAAGAGTGCATCTTCCCTCCGTTGCTGAATCGGCTCGTCGCTTCAATGAGGCCAACCCTGAGGCAGCAACGAGGAAGAGGTCTGCTGCTACTGCTGAGGAGATCCGACGGGGTAAGCGCGTCGCGCAGGACCGAGCATATGATGGTGACGATCTCGATATTGACGTGGAGGAGATCGTCCGAGCTTCAGTCGAATCGGGGCAGTTTACTCTGAAAGACACTACTGCCCTTCGACTTGTCAAAGGGTTCATGCCTGACTTCGATCGTCAGCTCTATTACCAGGCGATGGGCCACGAGAAGCTAGTCAGTCGCACTGCCTTGTCTCTGTGTGAGGTTTGTAGATTTAGAGCTTTCCCTTATCTTTGTTTTATGTACATACTTGAATATCATTTTTGAATATCATTACCGTTTTTTGCTTTCTTGTAGTTCTTCGTCAATTTCCAGACCATGGCTGAGAACTTCAACATGGTGATGACGACTCAGGATCAGCAGAGGGCTCTGATGGATAGGAACCATTCTTCGGCCCTGCAGGCTCAACGGCTGGAGAAACAAGCCAAGGAGGCGAAGGCTGAAGTGGAGAAGCATCTCGTCGCTGCTGTTGATGAGCTGAAGGCAGTACAGGCGGAGCTTGAAGCCTTGAAGGCTGCGAAAGCTGCCGTTGACAGGGAGCTTGCCGAGGAAAGACGCCTATCCAGCCAGCTCACCACCGACTGCCAGCATGCCACTGCCCTTGTTGACGATCATGTTGACACCATCCGGACGATGAAGGATGCTGCTTCTGCTGCTGAGGCCGGACGTCTGAGACTTGAGGCTGAGCTGGCTGATGCACAAGCTCGCCTTGCGACTGCTGAGGAGGATGGCTATAACAGGGCCATGACTGAGGTATTCATATTATACTTGAGTTTATTTCTTTGTCCTTGAAATTTGCGTGTTACATACTTACATTTCCTCTACTTGTTTCGTAGGAGCTCCCCGATGAAGACAAGGTGATGGTGGCCATCGAATTCTTCCGCTCAGCCACCTGGGAGCAGATTGCTATGGAGCGGGGCGGTTTTGATATGACCAAGGGCTACAACATGGCCCTTGATGACATCATTGCCCGCGGTGCTCTTGCTCCTGGGTTCAAGAGGGAGGACTTCAATGTCCTCAATTGCCTGAATGAGGATGACACGGAAGTCGGCGAATCCTCTAGTGCCGCTGCTGCGGGTCCTACTCTGGCCGATCCTCCTTCTGGCGAACCTGCTGCGACTGTGGTCGACGAAGAGCCAAAGCATGACCCCTTCAACTCCTTTTATCCTCTTCGGCAGGTATGGCTCTCCGACTTTGCCGACGAGCTTCCATCTACGTCCACTGCCGCTGCTGCTTCTGGTGCTGCTCCAGATGAACTTCCGGAGGAGGGTGAGATGGGTTTCGATCCACAGATCTTGGATCAGCCTGCTGATGGCGATCAGCCTATGCCTGATGCTCCTGTTGCCGCTGCTGCTCCTCGTCAGATTTCCCCTCTTGATGACACTGGGCCTCTGAACGAGTCTTTTGCCGATATCCAAGAGCAGAGCGAGGGTGCGGTGAAGGCTCTTGGGTTGAATCTGCTGCCTTGATCTTCTAGAGTGGCCTGCGTGCCTTTATCTTTGGCATTTGTGCCTTGTTTTTAATATTCTTGAACATCTTTACTTTCCGTATATAACATTAGTCCTAGTACATTCTTTCCGTACAGTATACGTTTCTAACATTCGCGCGATTTTAGCGCTTTAACAATTGCTAGTACAGTTTTGACTTAAAAAATCTTTTGAATGTCTTTGTTTTGTCTCGTTACATCTTCACTCATATGTGTCTACTTTTTAAGTTTAAATTTGGTACTTGTTAAAACACTTAAGTTTTATAAACAAGTATTTATGAGAGTACGAGAACTTGTGCTCGACTCTACGAGGCTTGTGCTCGTTGTGCGAAGCTAATGTCCGCGCTTGCGAAGCTATGTTCGCGGGAATACGAGAACTTGTGCTCAATTCCACGAGGCTTGTGCTCGTTGTGCAAAGCTATGTTTGCGCTTGCGAAGCTATGTTCGCGGGAGTACGAGGACTTGTGCTCGACTCCACGAGGCTTGTGCTCGTTGTGCAAAGCTATGTTTGCGCTTGCGAAGCTATGTTCGCGGGAGTGCAAGGACTTGTGCTTGACTCCACGAGGCTAGTGCTCGTTATACGAAGCTAATGTTCGTTTTGATTAAGTTTTTAAACTTAAAGTTTGTAGACAGTTTGAGTTCATCTTCATGTTTCTTGATAGATTGTAATCATGCGGATAAATAGTAGGCAACAACTGAACTAGAATAAAATAAGAGATTTTATTAGTTTTGGGACTGAGCTCGAGTAACTTCCGAGTTGCCTACGTATCCCGCCGTATATAGGTTGGCTAGGAATCAAGTCCTTGTAGTTCGCTGCTAACTATTACAATGAGAATCCACGTAGAGGGACTCGTAATTCGTAAAAGAATAAGCGAATGAAGTATTGAAACTACGATCCTATTGTGCCACAAGGCCATTAGAAAACTAGTGTTCTAACTATAAAACCTTCGTAAGTTCTTGACGTCCCAGGGGCGTGACAAAGTCCTTCCACCCAATTCTTGTAAGTAATAATATCCTTTTGAGCTTGCTTTCTCCACTCTGTAAGGTCCTTCCCAGTTCGGCTTCAATTTTCCAACATGCTTAGTAGCTTCAACTTTCCTGAGTACCAAGTCCCCCACTTGAAAGTTCCTGAAATGGACTTTGTTGTCATATGCTTTCGCCATCATAGATTTGTACGCTTGAGTACGTTGGTATGCTGCTTCCCTAGTTGCTCCGATCAATTCCAAATCCATTTGTCTTGCCCTTAACGCTTGCTCCTCATCATAAGTAACAATACGATAAGTTGGCATTCCAATCTCAGCGGGTATCACTGCTTCAGATCCATATGTTAATAAGTATGGAGTTTCTCCTGTAGAGGTACGAGGAGTTGTGCGATATGCCCATAATATCCCTGGTAACTCATCCGCCCAATTTCCTCCTTCTCCCTCCAGCCTTTTCTCCAAACTCTTCACTAATGTATTGTTAGTGGCCTCCACTTGTCCATTTGCTTCGGGATGCGTAACGGATGTAAAACGTTGCTCAATTTTCATGTCTCTACACCAGTCTTGAATCTTAAAACCTTGGAATTGCCTTCCATTGTCGGAAATTAAGACTCTTGGTATTCCAAATCGACAAACGATGTTCTTCCAAATGAATTGTTTCACATTAGCCTCCGTAATGTTTACAAGTGCTTCAGCTTCAACCCACTTCGTATAGTACTCGACTGCCACCAATAACCATTTTCTACCTCCCGTAGCCTTAGGCATTGGTCCAACTATATCTATTCCCCATTGATCAAATGGACATCCATAACTCACAGTTGTCATAGGTTGTGCAGGTGTATGAATGATCTTCGCATGCAGTTGACAACTTCTACACTTCCTTGAGTAATCCATAGCATCTCTCATAACAGTTGGCCAGAAATATCCTTGTCGGAGTATATTCTGGGCCAAGGACCGTCCTCCTGAATGATTTCCGCAACTCCCTTCATGAATTTCTCGTAAGACTTGTTTTGCTTGCGTGGGAGATAGGCATCTCAGAAGTGGTCCCTCGAATGACCGTTTATAAAGTTCGCCATTGAACATAGTAAATCTTGCAGATTTGTATTTGAGCCTTCTGATCGCTTGAGGATCATTAGGTAAGTTCCCGTTCTGAAGATAATCGATAATCTCATCCTTCCAACATGCCTCTATTTCTACTGGCAGAACGTAGTCCAATGCTTGCGTTGGTTTTGACTCAACTACCTTGTCGATAGAGGGCTGTTCTGAAGCCAAAAGAGTTACCCGCCTTTCAACAAACACTTCGGCGGTACTAGCAAATCGTGACAAGGAGTCAGCGCGTTCATTCTCTGATCGAGGGATCTGCGAGATAGAGAAAGTATCGAAATTTGATGTCACTTCCTTCAGTTTTTCGAAATACTTTACTATTGCAGCCTCTTTCGCCTCATATCTTCCTTCAAATTGATTAGCGATCAACTGTGAACCCGTGAATGCTACAAGGTTCGTTATACCCAACGATTTTGCCATTTGTATGCCAGCAAGCATAGCCTCATACTCCGCTTGATTGTTGGTCACTTGAAAATTTAGCCTTATTGCATAGTCAAATTCTCTACCATCCGCCGATTTTAGGTAAATTCCTGCACCTCCAGCGTCGTTTGTGGACGATCCATCCACATGCAGAGTCCAAGTTCCCCTTGCAACTATAGGTTTGTCCCTTTTGTCCTCTTCCGTCACCATTGCTACATCAAGCGCTTGCTCCGCCTCTGAGATAGTTTCAGCCACGAAGTCCGCTAATCTTTGTGCTTTGATCGCTGTTTTTGGCATATACTCCAAGCCATATTCTCCTAACTCTATCGCCCACTTCACTAATCTCCCAGACGTCTCCGGTTTTGCCATGACTTGTTTCAGTGGTTGACTAGTTAAGACAGTAACCGGATGTGATTGAAAGTATGGTCTTAACTTTCGTGCAGTTATTACAAGTGCGTATGCTAACTTTTCGATCTCCAGGTAATTCACCTCTGCCCCATTCAGCACTTTGCTAACATAGTAGATAGGTAAATGTTTCTTGTCTTCCTCGCGCACCAATACTGTGCTTAATGAATTCTTTGTTATGGCCAAGTAAAGATATAACATCTCCTTGTCCTTGGGCTTAGATAGTAATGGTGGTGTTGTAAGATACACCTTTAATTGGCGAAAAGCCTCTTCACAATCATCAGTCCAGACGAACTTAGGCGTCTTGCGTAACTTCTTGAAAAAGGTTAAACTCTTTTCTGCAGAATGCGATATGAATCAACTAAGTGCCGTGATCCTCCCCACCAATCGTTGCACCTCACGAACGGATTTTGGGGATGGTAAGTCCATTATAGCTTTAATTTTGTCAGGATTAGCTTCGATTCCCCTTTCATTGATCATGAACCCCAGAAATTTTCCGGCCTTAACACCAAAAGTGCACTTCTTAGGATTTAGCTTCATCCCATATTGTTTCATGATACCAAAAGCCTCTTCCAAATGTTTCACGTGATCTTCTGCCTTTAGGCTTTTGATAAGCATGTCATCAATGTATACCTCCATTGTCTTGCCGATTTGATGATAAAACATCTTGGCAACTAACCTCTGAAAGGTTGCTCGTGCATTCTTTAGACCAAACGGCATCACCTTGTAACAGTATATCCCTTTGTCAGTGATAAAGGCCGTTTTATGTTGATCCTTTACTGCCATTAGTATTTGGTGGAAACCGCTCTGTGCATCACAAAGACTCAGCAATGCACACCCTGCTGTAGAGTCAACTACGAGATCGATCCTGGGCAAAGGGAAAGGATCTCGTGGGCAATGTTTGTTCAGGTCGGTGTAGTCCACGCACATCCTCCATACGGTCGGCTTCTTTCGGACAAGTACAACGTTGCTTAGCCATTCAGAGTATCGAACTTCAAATATATGGCCTGCAGCAAGCTTTGTTTGTACTTCCAACTCCGCAGCCTTGTTTTTTTCATCACTAAAGTGTCTCTTCTTCTGTCGAATGGGTTTAGCATTTGGGTTAACATTCAGGTGATGTACCGCAACTCGAGGATCTATCCCCTTCAAGTCCGAGTCCGTCCATGCGAATACATCAAAGTTTCTTCGCAAGCATTCCAACAATGCCTTCTCAACCTCCGAAGTCAACTCGCTACCAATTTTAATTATCTTGTCAGGCTCATCTTTTGACAAAATTACCTCCTTAAACTCTCCCGAAGGTTTCAGACGCTTCATTTCCATCTTCTTTTTATAGCGCAATGTCGTTTTGTCTTCTTTTTCTTCTTCCACCTTCTTCAAGGAGTCCTCAATACTGGGAGGGGTAGGATCCTCCTGCATCATCTCTTGGTCCACTTGCGTAGCAAGCACCATCTCTATATCAACTTGTTTTCCTATTTCAGGCGTCTCCCCTGGATGTACGTCAATTATTGCGACATTTGGATCCGTTTTTGCCTTGATAGGTTTAGTCGATGTAACATAACAACTCCAAGAATCACGATAGTTTGTAGTGAGTTCCGCAACTCCACCAGGCGTTGGAAATTTGACCTTTTGATGCACCGTAGAGATGATCATAGCAAATGCCGTTATTCCTGGCCTTCCAATCAGTACGTTGTATGCAAATGGTATGTCAACGATAAGATATTCCACGTTCAGTGTTCTCCTCTTTGGATTCACGCCAAAGGATGTTGGCAACAAGATCCTTCCAATGGGTTTTACTTCACTTCCACCAAATCCCACTAGTGGTGAGTTAACATCCGTGATCTCGTATTGTCCAAGTTTCATTTGTTGTAAAGCATCCATGAAGATTATGTTGGACGAACATCCATTATCAATCATTATCCTCTTTACCCCGTGATTTGCAATCACCGCGGAAACCACCATAGGGCAATTCAAGTATTGCGCTTCCTTAGCTTGTGGAGACAAGCTGTCGAAATCGCTATCATCGAATGTGATTCTTGTATCCAACTCGTCCATCGCAAAGACAAGATCTATCTTAGGACGCTTCAGTCGTTCATTGTATATGTCTCGTGAGATACGTTTTCTACTTTTGGCTGAGTCTGCGCCAGTAGGTCCGCCAGCAATCACATTAATTCCATTCTCGATATCATCATTCCCATTTCCCCGTTTACGCTTTGGTTCTTCCTTCTTCTCGTGTAGGGATCTATCTCGCTTGCGTCCAGATGACACCTTCTCTTCACGTGACTCTCTATTCTCAAGGATGTACTCGATGAGTTTCCCCCCTTGAATGAGTCGTTCAATCTCGTTCTTTAGAGCCTTGCATTCGTTAGTAAAATGCCCATTCTGCCTGTGGAACTTACAATATTTCTTTGATACCTTAGTCTCCTCCGTCTCCCGGAACGGTTTAGGGGTTCTCAGCAACCCGCTATCTTTCTCTATGGCATAGATCTCACCAATTTGTTTCTTCAGCGGAGTATAGTTGTCAAACTTCTTAAAAGGTTGTCGGTTGCGATCACGATCTTTGCCTCTTAAGTCCTTCCTCCAATCTCTATCTTTATTCTCTTTGCCCCCATGAATTCTTGGCGAGTCCATCAACCCCTGATTCATGGTTGCCTCTTCTACTTCAATGACCTTACTAGCGAGGTCCATCACTTGCTCAATGGAATCAGGTGTGTTCCATGTTATCACTTCTATAAGCTTTTTACTCCGGCAACGATGCTCCAATACAGATATGACCAGGTCGACATTGGGAGCATTCACTCTACCAATCTCCAGATTCAAATGCTCGATATACCTCCCCAAAGGTTCATCAGGTCCTCTATAGATATTAAACAGCGTGCTTGGAGATTTCTTCTTTACGCGATAAGTAGCAAACTTCTTTACGAACATGGTCCTAAACTGTTCAGATGATTCAATTGATCCCGAACGTAAGTTTTTGAACCATTCCTTTGCTGGACCTCTCAGACTGAGCGAAATAAGTTTCGCCCTCATATTCTCTGCATACCCCAAAACCTGCAAATCTCCATCTAATTCATCATAATGTGCAACTGGATCAGTATTTCCATCATACTTCTTCAGAACAGGAAGATTAGTTCCTTCCTTCAACGTCAAATTACTGATCGCCTCACAAAAGGGGTTTGACCTCTCCCTTAGTGGAATATGTTCTGCTACAACAGGTTCCAATCTTGGTGCGACTCTCTCAGGCAAGTCCCTATCTCTACCGGCAGTTCTACTTGCTGCAGGTCGATGATCAGGAACTCTTTGCCTAGAATTCACCTCTCCATCCCTTCCTTCTCTATCTCGACCAGTTGCCCGACTGGGAGCTCGGTTAGCATTGGTCCTCACTGAACGAGGATTCCTCCTTTCAGGCGAGGGAGATGGATCCCTTGGCCTTGTCATCCTAGTTTGCGTATACTGCCTCGAATCACGACGCTGGGTCGGATGAGTCCTTCCTTGCTGCGGTGCCGCAGGCTGTGTTGCTGGTTGTGCTATTGGAGCTTGAACATTCTGTAAAACAGAAGTGTTAGCCAATTGCTGCACAATCATTGGGACCATAGTCCTTTGGAATGCCGCCATGATTTGATCCAACTGAGCGGAATTCAATAGCTGTTGTTCCGTGGGAGGAACTTCAGGTTGATTCGCTGTGTGAGTTGGAGGATCAAGGGGAGTGCTGGGCGCTGCCACCGATGTTCGCTCAGAAGCATCAGGTGCCCGATTATCATCATCCCTCTGTGATCTAGTCCTTCCTGCCATTCCATTCTTCTCCGTTGCTCTCCGTTGAGCCATTGAGTGTCAGTGTTTGTTACTAAGTGCGTAAAGAGGTTCCCACAGACGGCGCCACTGATGTGGGGTATTTTCGTCTGGATACGTGTCCGCTCTCCAACACTCCACGTCAGACTGCTTTAATTCCTGCTGGATGCTTAAGCAGCTTTTGAGTTCGGAACCTGCACTCAACACCACACGTAAACTAAGCCGGTGCCTCCTCCGGCGAAGGCACTCCGACGCTCAAGTCAGATAGGTCGGAATTTGAGGTATTGTCGTCAGAGACAATAGCTCGAATTTATAGCTCGAAATATGCCCAAATAGGTCGAATATATAGGTAGAATTATGCCCAAATAGGTCGAATTTAGGCTCTATAGGTCGAATTAGCACACCTCGAAATGGTATTGAGAACCGTGATGAGAAAACCCGAATAGATCGAATTACTCTCAAATAGCTCGAAATACACTCTATATAGATCGAACAAGAGCTATTGCAATATAGCTCAAATTATTGCTCTATAGCTCGAATTCGATGTATATAGCTCGAAATTAAATGCTAGAAAATAAAAACGTACCTTAGAATGAGGCATGGGACCCCCTTATATAGTAATAAGAGTCCTTATTCGTCTAAAAGTGCAATCAAAGTAGAACTATAACTCAAAATAGGTCGAATTAGAGCTATTTTGAAATAGCTCGAATTGGGCCTTCAAATAGGTCGAATTGGGCCTCAAATAGGTCGAATTTGGGCCCATATAGCTCTTACTTGACTACTGGGCCTCAAATAGATCGGATTTGAGCCCATATAGCTCGAATTTGGCTTTTGGGCCTCAAATAGATCGAATTTGAGCCCATATAGCTCGAATTGGGCTTTTGGGCCTCAAATAGATCGAAATTGAGCCCATATAGCTCGGATTGGGCTTGATATAGCTCGAATAGGGCCTTTTCGGGCCCAAATAAATCTCGCTTGGGCTCAATTTGGGCCTACTTGGGCCGATTTCCGTGTTTTGCCTTGAATTGTAATTTTGCATTAAAAAATAATGGTGCTGACGTGGCATAATATGTCCCGAAATACGTTCGTGTACTGTATCGGATATTATGACGTGGCGGTACCGAAATATGGTACATCAGAGCCGTTGGATTTAAAATTTAAGTAAGATTAAATCCACACCATCCAATTTAATCTGTATTAATTTAATATCCAGATTAAATCCTAGTCGTCCACTTTATTTAATTAATTAAAATAAAATCTACGGTTTAGATCGATGCGCGATGCAAGCGTGGTAAGTGGTAAGTGCTAAGTGCTAAGTGCGTCTAACTAAAGCGTCACGTAAGCGCCACGAGCCCACGCCCCGCCGCGCGCGCGCGCGGGCTGGCGCGGCTCGGCGCGCGTGTGTGCTTGTGCACCACCTATGTCTTGCACATTTTATTACCCAAGTAATATAGTGCAAACATATATAAACTCACAAAAAAAGTTTTTACTTTTCCTATGTGGGACACTCAAGCTACTTTAGTAAAGTTGGCCTATAAGAGCTAAAGCTCTTAAAGCCCATAAAAGTCCTTATAGGTACCATGAGTTAGAGTCCAACTTTCTTTACCAATGTGGGACAAAACTCAAGAAGACTTTTATTGTACTTTCCATTCACACATTTCAACACATAACCAATGTGGGATACCTCTCACAAGATTTATTATTTGGAAACTAAATCTAACAAAACCCTCATTTTTTATGCACGATGGGTTGTGGGAGGCTGAATCGCTCATTTGAGGCCCACGTTTATTTGGATGATGTTATTCTTTTCTAAAATAACTGTAGATATAATATCTATACGTTATTTGCTTTTAGTCTATGCTAAAAGAAATTATGCACCGTGTTTTAACAGATCATGGCACAATTATTTTTCTGCTGCCATTTTTCACCCGCTTTAAATCTTTGTCATTAAGGCTCCGATTGTTTCCAAGGAAAATGAGGGAAAAGGAAAAAAAATTTGGAAAATGAGGATTTTGAGGAAAACTTCCATGGAAAATAAAATTTTCCACTCTTTGGCATGCCATTAGTTTTCCGAAAAAATTTGTACTTAATTTGCTTGCTCATCATATTAAACAATGTAAAAACTATTATTATTCTCTAAAACATAATTTTTTCAATAAAACTCATATTAAGTTTATATTTTTTTCTTAAAACTAATTTATGTTCTATTTTTTTATTTTAAAAAATCCTTTATAACTTCTTGAAGAGTGAAGTTAGTTTATTTTAATATAATTAAAATTTGCAAGTACTATTAATATATTTGAAACGAAACAACACAAACAAAACAAATTCAATCAAGAGAACCTTAAAATAATATTATTATTCAAATGACGCCCTGAAGAAGAAAAAATATAGTACCTAAAACATTAAACAAGATTATAGATTAAATTAAAATAATAATAATTTACTAAAGAGGATAAATAACTAGAATAAAAATATAAAATAAATAAAGAAGTATTACATAGAGTTGAAGATGTGTTGGTGGAAAACATTGATCTTACAATTGTTTATAAAGATTCTAAATTGGTGGAAATATGAAATCTACAAATTTTTTCAAAGAGGATTGAATTTTCCCACGTTTTGTATTGGAGGGAGATCTGAAAATTTTGAGGATGATATTTTTTAATTACATTTGCTTCCACAAAGAAATATGTACGTGAATTAGAATAAGTTTTAGATAATTTTTGGAGGGAAATCAAAGTTTGTGAATTGTAAAAATGTTAGATAAAGATTTAAAAAAGATTTTCCTATCTTTTTCTATCTTTTCCCATCTTTTTCTATGTTTTCCAAAATTTTCCTTGATACCAATCACTTGGAAAATAAAATTTTCCAATATTTTTTTCCTTTTCCCTCATTTTCCTTGGAAACAATCGGAGCCTAAAAGATTATTATCGATTTCTTAATAATCACTAAAGCCCGAGCCCACAATGTAATAAGTAATAAGTGCATATTATCAAATTATCATTAAATCATTATGGTTTGCCCTTACAAGGTTCTTTGATTTCACAGAATAAATGTCATGGCGACACTGGCATTACCACAATAAACTGAAAGACTTAAAGTAATGGATTCTCAAAGAGGCAAATTCATGTCACCACAATTATTCCAAGGCAATCAGTCAATCTAAAAGGCTAAAATGTTGTTACTAAAATTATATTGTACTAAAATTCTTATTTTTAAATTACACAAATTACCCCTGAATTATGAGTAAATTACACAGACCACCCCTCATGTTTGAAAAATCTCACAAACTACCCTCATTTTATGTTTAACATTGTAGTTACCCTACGATGTTAAAACTAACGGAAAAATATGACAGTTATCAAAAAATATAGAAATTACCCTTGAGTAACATATTCTTTATTTTCGAAAATATAATTCTAATTCAAAATATTTAAAAAAACAAACAAAAAGACATTTTCTTATAAATTTCTTACAAATTATTATTTTATTATTTATTACTTTAGATTATTGTTATCTTATTTTATTTTGAATTTTGTTTTGAAAAGGTTCTTTGTTTTCGTTATGTTTATTTAAAGGAAAGGGGGAAGAAAAAAAACACATAATCGGGGAAGTTGTCTTTCCCAATTTACATTTCCCAGAAACTACTAGGTTACCTCGCTACGTGTCAATATATGGTGGGTCGCTGTAGCGAACCATCTATTTCAATTTTTTCTTCACCACTGCAAAAATTGCGGGGTCGTGGTGTGAGTTCTCTATCGTAGAGGAAGTAGGGTCAGGAGCTCCGTCTAGGTCGTGCCTGGCCTGGTCATGACGACACCAAAGAACAGTTGGCAGGAGCATGGGTAGGATGGTGGCTACGAGTTGGGTGGTTGTTTTGGTATTTCTTATTTTTTATTTATTTGTAAGAACTTTTATGGGAAGAGGGAGGTTATGGATGAAATCTCACCAATTATGTTAGGGTTTATTGACAGAAATTAACTAGAGGGATAGTTTTTGTAGTTTCTCAAATTTCAGGGGTGGTCTGTGTAATTTACATATAGTTCAGAGTTAGTAAGTGTAGTTCTCTCCCTTTTAAAATTCTTCAATTTATCAATATCTCGAAAAGTTAAATGGTAGAATTTTGTGAGACTAGATTCTCATAATTTGAGGATTCTATATACTTAAATCACCGCTCGTGGTGGCACTATTTTCCCTTTGGCAAATAACTTATTTGGTATAGTTCAATCGAGTCATTTTCTTAAATAAGCTTCCATGAAGGAAAAAAAAATGATATGATAGTGCGTTTAATTTTATAATGTTTGATGACTAATACCTATCTAGCTAATTCTTTTCGTATAAAAAATAAAATACAGAATGGTGAACCATATTTCAGTACCACCACGTCATAATATTCGATACAATATCACAAGCGTATTTCAGAATATATTATGCCACGTCAGCACCATTATTTTTTAATGCAAAATTACAATTCAAGGCAAAAACTCAAACTGAGCCCATGTAGGCCCAATTTAGAGTTGTTTCAGGGTCCAATCCAACTTATATTTCAACCCATGTGCCCATCAAAATGTCTATAAATACCCCAAGGCACAACATAAAAAGAGGGAGGAGAAGTTCTGAAGAGTTAATTTTGAGCTACTATTTTAAGTTGTTGTTTCGACATATGAATTCAACTTCGAATTCAATGAATCTTATATTCCTGGAAAGCCTTTGAAGTCTAATTTTCAAATCAAAAAGTGGATTGAGATTCTGAGGTCCAGAGAAGGAGATATAACAAAAAACGTGAGTCTGCCCAAAGCTGAAGAACAAGTCGAAATTCGACATGTTTGGTCTCAATTCGACTTGTTTGGCCTCAATTCGAGTTATTCTAGATCTGTTAGATCTATTTGAGCAGCCATTATTTCAATTATTCTAGACCTCAATTGTTTGGCCTCCAATTCAAATTATTTCAACTCCTAATTGTACTCTAACTACAATTCTAGCTAATTAAGGACTTTTAATACCATATAAGGAGGCCTTAATCATCGTTATCAGATACGTTTTCATTATTTTCAGCATTCATTTTGAGTTATATAGCACGAATTTGACCTGTTTGACAAGCATTTTGACGTGACAGAATTGCTCTAATTCGATATATAATGGCACATTTTTCGAGTTATTTGAATAGGTTCATTTCGACTTGTTGTGAACTCTTCATTTCGACTTGTGACACGTGCATTTTAACTTGTTTGTTACTTTTCGACTTGATCATTTCGATTTGTTGCCTCGCACAACAAGATCTCACATTTCGACTTATCTGAGTTGGGCGTCGGAGTGCCTTCGCCAGGAAGGCACCGTCTTAGTTCACGTGTGGTGTTGAGTGCAGGTTCCGAACTCAAAAACTGCTTAAGTATCCAGCAGGGACTAAAGCAGTCTGACGTGGTGTGTTGTCTGTTGGACACGTATCCAGACGAAAATACCCCACATCAAAAAAGTTGATTAAAGTATATAAAAATGTGAATTACATGTGTTTCTCTTTTATTGTAGGAAAAACTTGTTGAAGAGTATTTTTAAGACTAGATTTTGGGCTAGTGCCACTCAACTTTTCGAGAAAAATAAGAAGAGAACATAACTTTCACATTGAGAACTTAAAGATCGATATATTATATGCTTAAAGTTATTGCGAATGAATGAAAGATTGTTACTTTAAGTAACTATTTAAAACCATATACAAAACGTTGCAAACAAATGCGGGCAGTGAGTTACCCACATATGAAAAATGTAAACACTTTGCACTGTTAATATGTACAAGCCCTATGTACACTTGGTACAAAGTTGTTCTCAAGATACTTTTTCACGTACAGAAAGGATGGCTAAATTCATTTCAAAAAATGGGTTGGCCCTAATTTATGCGCCCGCGCGACATACGCGTAAAATGTCGTACATGTAGCTTGTAGGGTTGTTTTCACATAAGCTTTATTTTGAAAATTCCGGTATTACTTCAAATTTAATTTTTCTATAGTAAAAAGTACATTTAATCAACATGACAATAACATCATTAAGGTAATTAATATATAACCTTATAAAAATATGTCAAGCAACAAATCTGTTGATTTGAGTAATTTTTTCAATAACTCTTGATCTAAACACCGCTTGCGGTTGGAGTTCAATGTAACCTGCCTACTAGATAAGTATTTACTGAAGTATGTCTCGTGTCTTGCTTGCAAGTTCATTCCTCATTGGAAGATACAATTGTTGGGAGCGTATTTGTTTCAAGTAAATCAGGAGTTCATTTATTTCGTCTTTGGATATTATAGTATTATTGCCTAAAGCTGATTATGAATGACGTGAACATTTGTGAAACATCCATTTTGAAAAATCTATGAAACTATTAGTTTTGTAATGTTAAAGGTACAATATCTTTAATATTGCAAAAAATTATTTGTATTACTAAGACTTATGTTGAATGAAAAAAAGAATTTTTTTATCATACTAAGTACGACTTTGAACTTGGCTAGTGTCGTCCCATCCTCAGGGTAACATTTCAGTCTGAGTTGAATAAAATGTTTGGCTAGCACCGAACCAATTTGGACCAGAGCATGACTAGTGGAGCGTAGATTTCATAGTATAGTACCGAATCCGTAGGCGGAAGTTTGTGATAAACATCCTAAATGGGTGATGGGTTGATGATACAAGAAGGAAGTTATATGTTAGAAGATAAGTTTCTACTCTTCCATTTATGTAGATAAACAAGCAAACAGTTACTGATGTACCATATTTCGGTACCGCCACGTCATAATATTCGATACAATACACGAACGTATTTTGGGACATATTATGCCACGTCAACATCATTAATTTTTAATGCAAAATTACAATTCAAGGCAAAACTCGGAAATCGGCCCAAGTAGGCCCAAATTGAGCCCAAGCGAGATCTATTTAGGCCCGAAAAGGCCTAATTCGAGCTATATCAAGCCCAGTCCGAGCTATATGGGGCCAAATTCGATCTACTTGAGGCCCAGAATCCCATTTCGAGCTATATGGGCCCAAATTCGATCTATTTGAGGCCCAGTTCGACCTATTTGAAGGCCCAATTCGAGCTATATCAAAATAGGTCTAATTCGACCTATTTAGAGTTATAGTTCGACTTGGATAGCACTTCTAGCTGAATAGGGACTCTTATTACTATATAAAGGGGTCCCATGCCTCATTCTAAGATACGTTTTTATTTTCCAAGCATTTAATTTCGAGCTATATACATCGAATTCGAGCTATAGAGCAATAATTCGAGCTATATTGCAATAGCTCTTGTTCGATCTATATAGAGTGTATTTCGAGCTATTTGAGGGTAATTCGATCTATTCGGGTGCCTTAATCTCGGTTCTCAATACCATTTCGAGGTGTGCTTATTCGACCTATACGGCTCAAATTCGACCTATTTGAGCTAAATTCGAGCTATTGTCTCTGACGACAATACCTCACATTCCGACCTATCTGACTTGAGCGTCGGAGTGCCTTCGCCGGAGGAGGCACCGACTTAGTTTACGTGTAGTGTTGAGTGCAGGTTCTGAACTCAAAAGCTGCTTAAGCATCCAGCAGGAACTAAAGCAGTCTGACGTGGAGTGTTGGAGAGCGGACACGTATCCAGACGAAAATATCCCACATCAGTGGCGCCGTCTGTGGGAACCTCTATACGCACTTAGTAACAAACACTGACACTCAATGGCTCAACGGAGAGCAACGGAGAAGAATGGAATGGCAGGAATAACTAGATCACAGGGGGAGGACGACAATCGGGCACCTGATGCTTCTGAGCGAACATCAGTGGCAGCGCCCAACACTCCCATTGATCCTCCAACTCACACAGCGAATCAACCTGAAGTTCCTCCCACAGAACAACAGCTATTGAATTCCGCTCAGTTGGATCAAATCATGGCAGCATTCCAAAGGACTATGGTTCCAATGATTGTGCAGCAATTGGCTAACACTTCTGCTCAACAGAATGTTCAGGCTCCAATAGCACAACAACCAGCAGCATAGCCTGCAGCACTGCAGCAAGGAAGGACTCATCAGACCTAGCGTCATGATGATTCGAGGCATTATACACAAACTAGGATGACAAGGCCAAGGGATCCATCTCCCTCGCCTGAAAGGAGAAATCCTCGTTCAATGAGGACTAATGCTAACAGAGCTCCCAGTCGAGCAACTGGTCGAGATAGAGAAGTGAGAGATGGAGAGGTGAATTCTAGGCAGAGAGTTCCTGATCATCGACCTGCAGCAAGTCGAACTGCCGGAAGAGATAGGGATTTGCCTGAGAGATTTGTGCCAAGACTGGAGCCTGTTGTTGCAGAACACATTCCACTAAGGGAGAGGCCAAATCCCTTTTGTGAGGCAATCAGTAATTTAACATTGAAGGAAGGAACTAATCTTCCTGTCTTGAAGAAGTATGACGAAAATACTGATCCGGTAGCACATTATGATGAGTTAGATGGAGATTTGCAGGTCTTGGGGTATGCAGAGAATATGAGGGCGAAACTTAATTCGCTCAGTCTGAGAGGCCCTGCAAAAGAATGGTTAAGAAACTTGCGCTCGCGTTCAATCGAATCATCTGAACAATTTAGGACCATGTTCGTAAAGAAGTTTGCTACTTATCGGATAAAGAAGAAATCTCCAAGCACGCTGTTTAATATCTATAGAGGAACTGATGAACCTTTGGGAAGGTATATCGAGCGTCTGAATCTGGAGATTGGTAGAGTGAATGCTCCCAAAGTTGACTTGGTCATCTCTGTATTGGAGCATCGTTGCCGGAGCAAGAAGCTGATAGAAGTAAGAACATGGAATACACCTGATTCCATTGAGCAAGTGATGGATCTCGCTAGTAAGGTCATTTAAGTTGAGGAGGCGACCATGAAACAAGGGTTGATGGATTCGCCAGGAATTCATGGGGGCAAGGAGAATAAAGATAGAGATTGGAGGAAGGAGTTAAGGGGCAAAGATCGTGATCGCAATCGACAACCCTTTAAGAAATTTGACAATTATACTCCACTGGGAAAACAAATTGGCGAGATCTACGCCATTGAGAAAGATAGCGGGTTGCTGAGAACCCCACAACCGTTCCGAGAGACGGAGGAGACCAAGGTGTCGAAGAAATATTGTAAGTTCCACAGGCAGAATGGGCATTTTACTAACGAATGCAAGGCCCTAAAGAACGAGATTGAACGACTCATTCAAGAGGGGAAACTCGTTGAATACGTCCTCGAGAATAGAGAGTCACGTCAAGAGAAGGCGTCATCTGGACGCAAGCGGGATAGATCTCCGCATGAGAAGAAGGATGAACCAAAGCGTAAAAGGGGTAATGGGAATGATGATATTGAGAATGGAGTCAATGTGATTGTTGGTGGACCAACTGGCGCAGACTCAGCTAAAAGTAGAAAACGCATCTCACGTGATATATACAATGAACGGCTGAAGCGCCCTGAAATAGACCTTGTCTTTGCAGTAGACAAGTTGGATACAAGGATCACATTCGACGATAGCGATTTTGACAGCTTGTCTTCACAAGCTAAGGAAGTGCAATACTTGAATTGCCCTATGGTGGTCTCTGCGGTGATTGCGAATCACGCAGTAAAGAGGATCATGATTGATAATGGATGTTCATCCAACATCATCTTCATGGATGCTTTACAACAAATGAAGCTTGGACAATACGAGATTACTGATGTTAACTCGCCACTAGTGGGATTTTGTGGAAGTGAAGTTAAACCTGTTGGAAGGATCATCTTACCAACATCCTTTGGCGTGAATCCAAATAGGAGAACACTGAATGTGGAATATCTCATTGTTGACATACCTTTTGCATACAACGTGCTGATTGGAAGGCCTGGGATAACGGCATTTGCTATGATCATCTCTACAGTGCATCAAAAGGTCAAATTCCCAACGCCTGGCGGATTTGCTAAACTCACTACAAACTATCGTGATTCTTGGAGTTGCTATGTTACATCGACTAAACCTATCAAGGCAAGAACGGATCCAAATGTTGCGATGATTGACATACACCCATTGGAGACGCCTTAAATAGGAAAACAAGTTGATACGGAGATGGTGCTTGCTACGCAAGTGGACCAAAAGGTGATGCAGGAGGATCCTACTCCTCCCAATGTTGAAGACGCCTCGAAGAAGGCGGAGGAAGAAAAGGAAGACAAAACGACTTTGCGCTATAAAAAGAAGCTGGAAATTGAGCGTTTGAAACCTTCTGGAGAGTTTAAGGAAGTGGTTCTGCTGAATAATGAGCCTGACAAGGTCATTAAAATTGGAAGCGAGTTGACCTCGGAGATTGAGAAGGCATTATTGAATGCCTGCGAAGAAACTTTGATGTATTTGCATGGACGGACTCGAACTTGAAGGGAATAGATCCTCGAGTTGCGGTACATCACCTGAATGTTAACCCGAATGCTAAACCTATCCGACAGAAGAAGAGACACTTTAGTGATGAAAAGAACAAGGCTGCAGAGTTGGAGGTACAAACAAATCTTGCTGCAGGCCACATATTTGAAGTACGATACTCTGAATGGCTAAGCAACGTTGTACTTGTTCCGAAGAAGCCGACCGTATGGAGGATGTGCGTGGATTACACTGACTTGAACAAACATTGCCCAAGAGATCCTTTCCCCTTGCCCAGGATTGATCTCGTGGTTGACTCTACAGCAGGGTGTGCACTGCTAAGTCTTTGCGATGCGTAGAGCGGTTTCCACCAAATAGTAATGGCAGTAAAGGATCAACATAAAACGGCCTTTATCACTGATAGAAGAATATACTGTTACAAGGTGATGCCGTTTGGTTTGAAGAATGCAGGAGCAACCTTTCAGAGGTTGGTTGCCAAGATGTTTTACCATCAAATCGGCAAGACTATGGAGGTTTACATTGATGACATGCTTATCAAAAGTCTAAAGGCGGAAGATCACGTAAAACATTTGGAAGAGACTTTTGGTATCATGAAACAATACGGGATGAAGCTAAATCCCAAGAAGTGCACTTTTGGTGTTAAGGCTGGAAAGTTTCTGGGGTACATGGTCAATGAGAGAGGAATCGAAGCTAACCCAGACAAGATTAAAGCTATAATGGATCTACCGTCTCCCAAGTCTGTTCGAGAGGTGCAACGCTTGGTGGGGAGGATCACGGCACTTAGTCGATTCATTTCGCATTCTGCAGAAAAAAGTTAACTTTTTCAAGAAGTTACGTAAGACACCTAAGTTTGTCTGGACTGATGATTGTGAAGAGGCTTTTCGCCAATTGAAGGTGTATCTTACGACACCACCATTACTATCTAAGCCTAAGGACAATGAGATGCTATATCTTTACTTGGCCATAACGAAGAATTCACTAAGCACAGTACTCGTGCTCGAAGAAGACAAGAAACATTTGCCTATCTATTACGTTAGAAAAGTGTTGAATGGGGCAGAGGTGAATTATCTGGAGATCGAAAAGCTAGCATACGCATTTGTGATTACTGCACGAAAGTTAAGACCATACTTTCAATCACATCCGGTTACTGTCTTAACTAATCAACCACTGAAAAAAGTTATGGCAAAACCGGAAATATCTGGGAGACTGGTGAAGTGGGCAATCGAGTTAGGAGAATATGGCTTGGAGTATATGCCAAAAACGGTGATCAAAGAACAAAGACTAGCGGACTTTGTGGCTGAAACTATCTCAGAGGCGGAGCAAGCGCCTGATGTAGCAATGGTGACGGAAGATATTAAAAGGGACAAACCTATAGTTGCAAGGGGAACTTGGACTTTGCATGTAGATGGATCGTCTACAAACGACGCTGGTGGCGCAAGAATTTACTTGAAATCGGCGGATGGTAGAGAATTTGACTATGCAATAAGGTTAAATTTTCAAGTGACGAATAATCAAGCGGAATATAAGGCTATGCTAGCTGGCATCCAAATGGCAAAATCGTTGGGGATAACAAAGCTTGTGGCGTTCACGGACTCACAATTGATTGCTAGTCAATTCGAAGGAAAATATGAGGCAAAAGAGGCTGCAATAGTAAAGTATCTCGAAAAATTGAAGAAGGCGACATCAAACTTCGATATTTTCTCTATTTCGCAGATCCCTCGAACGGAGAATGAATGCGCCGACTCTTTGTCACGATTTGCAAGTACCGCCGAAGTGTTTGTTGAAAGGTGAGTAACTTTATTGCCTTCAGAGCAACCTTCAATCGGCAAAGGAGTTGAGTCAAAACCGACGCAAGCATTGGACTATGCTCTGCCAGTAGAGATTGAGGCATGTTGGAAGGATGAGATCATTGATTACCTACTGATCCTCAAGCGGTCAGAAGGCTCAAGTACAAATCTGCAAGATTTACTATGTTCAATGGAGAACTGTACAAACGGTCTTTCGAGGGACCACTCTTAAGATGCCTATCTCCGTCACAGGCAAAACAAGTTTTACGAGAGATTCATGAAGGAAGTTGCGGAAATCATTCAGGAGGACGATCTTTGGCCCAGAAAATACTCCGACGAGGATATTTCTGGCCAACTATTATGAGAGATGCTATGAATTACTCTAGGAAGTGCAGAAGCTGTCAGTTGCATGCGAAGATCATTCATACACCTGCACAACCTACGACAACAGTGAGTTATGGATGTCCATTCGATCAATGGGGAATAGATATCGTTGGACCAATGCCAAAGGCTACTGGAGGTAGAAAATGGTTATTGGTGGCAATCGAGTATTACACTAAGTGGGTTGAAGCTGAAGCACTTGTAAACATTACTGAGGCTAATGTGAAACAATTCATCTGGAAGAACATCGTTTGTCGATTCGGAATCCCAAGGGTCTTAATATCCGACAATGGAAGGCAGTTCCAAGGTTTTAAGATTCAAGACTGGTGCAGAGACATGAAAATTGAGCAACGTTTTACATCTGTTGCGCATCCTGAAGCAAATGGGCAAGTGGAGGCCACTAACAACACATTAGTGAAGAGTTTGGAGAAAAGACTGGAAGGAGAAGGAGGAAACTGGGCAGACGAGCTGCTAGGAATATTATGGGCATATCGCACAACTCCTCGTACTTCTACAGGAGAAACTCCATACTTATTGACGTATGTGTCTGAAGCAGTGATATCGGCTGAGATTGGAATGCTAACTTATCGTATTGTTACATATGATGAGGAGCAGGCATTAAGGGCAAGACAAATGGATTTGGAGTTGATCGGAGCAACAAGGGAAGCAGCATACCAAGTACTCAAGCGTATAAATCTATGATGGCGAAAGCATATGACAACAAAGTTCGTTTCAGGAACTTTCAAGTGGGGGACTTGGTACTTAGAAAAGTTGAAGCTACCAAGCATGTTGGAAAGTTGAAGCCAAACTGGGAAGGACCTTACAGAGTGGAGAAAGCAAGCTCAAAAGGATATTACTACTTACAAGAGTTGGGTGGAAGGACTTTGTCACGCCCCTGGAACGTCAAGAACTTACGAAAGTTTTATAGTTAGAACACTAGTTTTCTAATGGCCTTGTGGCATGATAGGACCGTAGTTTCAATACTTCATTCGCTTATTCTTTTACGAATTACGAGTCCCTTTACGCGGATTCTCATTGTAATAGTTAGCAGCGAACTACGGGGACTTGATTCCTAGCCAACCTATATACGGCGGGATACGTAGGCAACTCGGAAGTTACTCGAGCTCAGTCCCAAAACTAATAAAATCTCTTATTTTATTCAAGTTTAGCCGTTTCCTACTTATTACCCGCAAGATTACAATCTATCAGGATACATAAAGTTAAACATAGCTTTGCACAACGAGCACAAGTCCTCGTACTCCCGCAAACATAGCTTCGCAAGCGCAAACATAGCTTTGCACAACGAGCACAAGCCTCGTGGAGTCGAGCACAAGTCTTCGCACTCCCGCGAACATAGCTTCTCAAGCGCGAACATTAGCTTCGCACAACGAGCACAAGCCTCGTAGAGTCGAGCACAAGTTCTCGCACTCTCACATATACTTGTTTATAAAACTTAAGTGTTTTAGCAAGTGACAAATATAAACTTAAAAAGTAGACACATATGAGCGAAGATTTAACAAGACAAAGTAACGACATTCAAAGATTTCAGAAATCAAACTGTACTAGCAATGGATAAGCGCTAAAATCGCGCACAAGTCAACAAGATATACTGTACGGAAGGAATGTACTACTATGAATATACTGTACGGAGTGAAAAGATGTTCAAAAATACTAAGCTAGGGCACAGACGCCAGGAATAAGGGCACGCAGGCCACTCAAAGTGATTAGGGCAGCAAATTTAGCCCCAGAGACTTCACAGCGCCCTCGCTCTACTCCTGAATATCAGCAAATGACTCGTTCAGGGGCCCGGTGTCATCCACGGGAGAAATCTGACGAGGAGCAGGAGTGGGAACAGTGGCATCGGGCATAGGCTGATCGCCTTCTGCAGGATGATCCAAGACCTGAGGGTCGAAACCCATCTCACCCTCCTCCAGGGGCTCATCCGGAGCAGCGGCAGCAGCAGCAGACGTGGATGGCTGCTCAACAGCAAAGTCATAGAGCCATACCTGACGGAGAGGATAGAAGGAGGTGAATGGATCATGCTTGGGTTCTCCAACTTCCACAGCAGAAGCAGGCTCAGCAGGAGATGGATCAGCAAGAGAAGGATCGGTAGCTGCAGCACCTGAGGATTCACCGACCTCCGTATCATCCTCATTCAGGCAGTTGAGAACATTGAAATCTTCTTTCTTGAACCCAGGAGCGAGGCACCTCGGGCGACGATGTCATCAAGGGCCATATTGTAGCCCTTGGTCGTATCAAAGCCGCCCCTCTCCACGGCAATCTGCTCCCATGTAGCCGAGCGAAAGAACTCGATTGCTACCATCACCTTATCCTCATCAGGGAGCTCCTACAGACCAAGTGAAGAGAAATGTAAGTACAAAATACGAGACATCAGGAAAAGGGGAAATAAAGTCAAGTAAGAGAGGACTACCTCGTTCATGGCCCTGTTATAGCCATCATCCTCAGCGGTCGCAAGGCGAGCTTTGACATCAGCTAGCTCAGCCTCGAGTCTCGCACGTTCCGCCTCAGCAGCAGCAGCATCCTGCATCGCCCGGATGGTGTCAACGTGGTTGTCAACAAGGGAAGTGGCGTGCTGGCAATCGGTGGTGAGCTGACTAGATAGTCGCTTCTCCTCAACGAGCTCCTTGTCAACGGCAGCCTTAGCTGCTTTCAGGGCCTCCAGCTCGGCCTGCACTACTTTCAGTTTGTCGACGGCTACAATAAGGTGTTTCTCAACTTCAGCCTTAGCCTCCTTGGCTTGTTCTCCAGTCGTTGAGCTTGCAAGGCTGAAGAGAGGTGCCTGTCCATCAGCGCCCTCTGCTGATCCTGAGAAGTCATGACCATGTCGAAGTTCTCCGACATGGTCTGAAAGTTAATGAAGAACTACAAAAGATGGAGAAAGTCAGTGATATTCAAAAACAAGTACAAAACGGAATTCAAGGAAATAATATAAGTACACAAACCTCGCACATAGACAAGGCAGCACGGCTGACCAGGCTCTTGTGCCCCATCGCCTGGTAGTAAAGCTGACGGTCGAAGTCAGGCAAAAATCCCTTCATGAGTCGAAGGGCAGTAGTATCCTTCATTGTGAACTGTCCTGATTCGACCGTAGCTCGCACTATCTCCTCCACGTCGATGTCGAGCTCATCATCTTCATAAGTGTTTGATTTGTCATGTACGGGACGCTTACCCCGTCGAATCTCCTCAGCAGTCGCAGACCTCTTCCTGGTCGCTAGCTCTGGGTTAGCCTCATTGAAACGACGAGCCGCTTCAGCAACAAAAAGAAGATGCACTCTTCCAGTTGAAGGTGCTGGTTGAGGAGAAAGCTCCGGAACAATTGGCTCAGAACCGATAGGTGGTGATCCAGGAGCAGCCTCAGCAGTCGACTGCGAAGGAGCAGGAGAAGGCGCAGGAGCAGAACCCCTACCTCGTCCCGACCCTCGAGTCGAGACAGCAGCGGTGGAATGAGGAGTAGGAGCACTGCCGCCTCTCGAACTAGTGCCAGCCGTCTTTGTACCACGACGACTGGTCTTCTCAGGAATGGGCACTGAGGCCTGAGGAGCGTTCGCGCCGCGCTTCATAGCGGCCAGCCTCTTTTTCGTCTTGTCCATAACAATGCGCTCTGAAAATCACAAATAATGCAAAGGTTAGAAGACAATAAAGGAAGACGTAAATTCAACAAGTAAAAAGGACAAACATGCATAATGTTATACCAAAAACAGAAGACTCAACGCCTGCACGATGAGTATAACCGCCGGCCCGCAACACTGGGGTGGTGGTCAACTCAAAAGCATCAAACTGATGCTCTTTCAAGTTCTTAACCACTGTCTGGCTATAGAGAGGAGGATCGGGGCGTCTGGGCGATGGACGGGCGTCAGTCCAAAGCCGCTTGAATCGGAATTCCTGGGGCTTGGATTCCTTGATAAAGAACCATTGTTTCTTCCAGTGAGCCCCGAAGCTCGTTTGTAGATCAGACAGGAAGCATTGCTTCTTTCGCGAGCTCAAATAGTAAAACCCCGCATCTACACCTCTATTACGGAATTTCACTGAGAACAATTGCCAAAAACCGGCTACAGAACACGGGAGGTCAAAGACACGGGTAAGCATCGCATAAGCATACATCTGTGTGTATGCGTTGGGGGTAAAATGTGAAGGACAAGAATTGAGAGAGGCCATGATTTCTGAAACAACAGGGGATATGGGAAACCGTAAGCCACAATGGAGATAACTACTGAATACAGTGAGACACCCTTCTGGCGGGTTGTTTATCCTATCATCTGGCCCAGGAACGATAATCTCATAACTATCAGGGATGTCATAGGTATCACGATAATAAGCTATGTCGTAAGTAAGGGAAGAAGGAAACTGATCAAAGTTAATCAAGTTTCGCGCAACGAGTTGTTCAGGAGAGTTTGCGGCAGGTATGGGAGCATCGTCGGGTAGAGGCAAATAAGGCATGATGCGGAGAGGGTTAGACTCAACCTCGTCATCTCCTAGGATGTCTACTTCCATATCAGACACCCTATCATTGCTAGATCTTCTCTCATTGCTAGATGAGGTCTCGTCACTTGAGTCATTACTACTGCCGCTAGTCGATTCATTTTCCTTAGCCTTAGACGACTTAGAAGACTCACTACTATTTTCCCTACTACTACTGGAAGACTCAAGATCAATAACTCGCGTCATAAAGAGGTTCAGGTTGAAAGATTACCGGCACGAGGGTCTAGATCTACAGAAACTTCTTCGTTTGGGTCGATTTGATCGTATGACCTCTGCGCAGGTACAAACAGCTTCGGTGCGCCAGGTACTCGGATTCGGGCAGGTTCTGGTTGCCGAGGACGAATCGGGGACGATGGACGCCTTGTGTTTGAGTTACGAGGATTCCGATATGAAGAATCTCGTGGTTGATTGCGCGAGTTATAGTAGGCACGTTGGTGAGATCGAGGTGGTGATGGACGTCGTGGAGACCGGTTACGCCGAAGTCGCGCCGTCGTGAACAAATCTGCGAAAAAGTTAAAATTATTAGCATTTTAAAAAAATTTCAAAAATTGAAAAAAATTTCTAAGTGTTATAACTCGAATTTCCACAGGAAATTCGAGCTATATTTTCGAGTTATTTATAACTTACCAAAGGATATAATTAGCAGGGAATTTTTCGAGCTATTCAAGCCAATTTCGATCTATTTGAGGTGTTTTTCGAGCTATATGGAGGTTTTTCGAGCTATTATGCTAGACTTAATAAATTGGGAGCAATTTCGAGTTATTTCAGCGCACTTACTATATTTAGTAATTTCGAGCTATAAATTCGAGCTATTTCTCCAGAGCTCTGGAGGAATGCTTAGGCGCGAAATGAGGAAATGAAGCTGGGAGTGGAGTATTTATAGGCGAAATGATGCGGTAATTACCAAAATGCCCTCAAATTCGACCTATATGCAAATTCGAGCTATTTTTCGGGAAATTTTTTTCGAAATTCGAGTTATCTTTTTGGAGGGTAATTTCGACCAATATGCAAATTCGAGCTATTTTCAGAAAAAAATTTCTGGAATTCGAGTTATCTTTTTCAAAGGAAATTTCGACCTATACTAATTCGAGTTACCAAAAATAGTAAATTCGACCTATTTTCGAATTTTGATATTTTTGGTCAAATTCTTGGTTTTTTACGCCGAGGCCGATTTCGTTGCACGATACTCGGTTATGTGACTTCTTTTTAGTTCGTATGACCAATGTCTGTACACATTACTCTTACGAACTGGGGGACTCCATGATGTACCATATTTCGGTACCGCCATGTCATAATATCCGATACAATACACGAACGTATTTCGGGACATATTATGCCACGTCAGCATCATTATTTTTTGATGCAAAACTACGATTCAAGGCAAAACTCGGAAATCGGCCCAAGTAGGACCAAATTGAGCCCAAGCGAGATTTATTTGGGCCTGAAAAGGCCTAATTCGAGCTATATCAAGCCCAGTCCAAGCTATATGGGGCCAAATTCGATCTATTTGAGGCCCATAAGGCCAGTTCGAGCTATATGGGCCCAAATTTGATCTATTTGAGGCCCAGTTCGACCTATTTGAAGGCCCAATTCGAGCTATATCAAAATAGGTCTAATTCGACCTATTTAGAGTTATAGTTCGACTTGGATAGCACTTCTAGCTGAATAAAGACTCTTATTACTATATAAAGGGGTCCCATGCCTCATTCTAAGGTACGTTTTTATTTTCCAAGCATTTAATTTCGAACTATATACATCGAATTCGAGCTATATTGCAATAGCTCTTGTTCGATCTATATAGAGTGTATTTCGAGCTATTTGAGGGTAATTCGATCTATTCGGGTGCCTTCATCTCGGTTCTCAATACCATTTCGAGGTGTGCTTATTCGACCTATACGGCTCAAATTCGACCTATTTGAGCTAAATTCGACCTATTTGTTCGAGCTATTGTCTCTGACGACAATACCTCACATTCCGACCTATCTGACTTGAGCGTCGGAGTGCCTTCGCCGGAGGAGGCACCCGCTTAGTTTACGTGTAGTGTTGAGTGCAGGTTCTGAACTCAAAAGCTGCTTAAGCATCCAGCAGGAACTAAAGCAGTCTGACGTGGAGTGTTGGAGAGCGGACACGTATCCAGACGAAAATACCCCACATCAGTTACATTAATGGATATGCACGACTTACCCATGACCGGTGCCTATCCATTAAAATGTGGAAATCATCTAATCTTGAGGAATTTCGGCCCATGAAGGAAAGAAGATGTCTACAACTATAAACAAGATTACTTATACACGAATTTCAATAAGTAGATTGATGTAATTTTCAATACTTAACTTTTAGCACGAGGTTTGCATTAGTTGTATGTGCTATTCTTAGATTACATCTTTCGTTGAACTCTCTTCTATTTACTTTTACTTTGTAATTAGGACAATTAGCTAATTATCACGTGTATCTGGGTGAGGATTAGCTAAAAAAGAAATGCTATGTTTGATGTGCATTATTTAGTTTTATTATCACGTACTTAAAGCTTTTGTGCTTTTGATCGTCAAAGGAATGACATAATTTCTTTGTATAAACTCAACTAGATTTCATAACGATCAATTAATTTCACAATTACTTTGCATGAGAAATTCGTAGATTGTGTTGCTTTATGTTGCAAGTCATAGAAGAAACTCCATTTTGCATGACATAGGTATTCATAGATTGTAATGCGTCGCTATCTCTAAAATTCATTGTAAAGATGCTTACGCCTAGCAACCAGAAGGGGTAGCTATTCGCCTTCTCTACCTATGACCTTCCTATTCGCCTTCTCTACCTATGACCTTCCATTACAAGATCTAGTTCATACCGAAGATGTCCAGATTTATTAAACTAGGATAAATTTTAATATTTATCAATGGGCTAGCCAAATTCTACATCAGCAACACTTGCATTGAATAACAACTCAATGATTTGGATGATTAGCATAATAAATAAAATAAAAGTTTGTCTACAAACCCGTTGTATTATACACTAGTGACAAATGGAAGGTGATACCTCCAGTCATCATGTGAATATCTTTCTTGTTAACGTAAGTAATCAAATTAAAAATAAAATCTGTCTAAAATAAATTCTGTCATTAGTTTAATATTTGCATGCATTATTTAGTTATTGTAGAATCGGTATTTTTGAGATTTTCAATGAAGTCCTATATTAGTTACTCGTACACTTACAACATTCTACCGCACAATTTGCATGATTCATCCCATATAGAAAAGGAGAAAATCACATTTTTGGTGCCTTAACTTGGCACAAGTTCATTTTTGGTGCCTTAACTTGGCACATCACGTTTTTGGTGTCTTAACTTGGCTTTTTTTTCGATTTAGGTGCCCTGGTGGCGGCGATTTGAAAAAGTCGCCGGATTTTGCCACGCTGGACGGAATTTGGGAATTTTGACTCAGTCAAATGTCCACGTCATCCCTTACGCTTACGTGGCACGCCATGTGGACATTTATGAAAAAAGAAAAGAAAACCAAAACAGCGATTCAAGGATAAGGAAGACGCTGGTGGTTTCACTACCCCAGGCGCCAAGGAACGGCGGTGGCTATGGCCGCCGTTGCACAAAATCCAGTTCCAAAAAAAAAAAAAAAAAAAGGGATCGCGGCGGCGGCGGCGGATGAAGTAGAGCAGGGTTCGCCGCCGCTGCTACAGCTCAGGTCAGGAGGCGACGGTGCAGCTAACCGTCGTGTATTGTGAGACGGAAGAGGCGAAGCCGGCTGGTGAAGAAGTCCAGCGGTGATGATGCCGTCGGAGTACACAGTAGACCGTCGTGGGTTTCTTTTCCGGTGAAGGAAGGTGGCGGCGCAAGGAGAGAGCCGCACCGCTTGACGGAGAAAGCTTCGCCTTAAGGTGTCGGCCATTCTTCGCCTGCGTCTGGCGGTGATCACTGGTTGAGGAGAGCGGCGATCCGTTCGCCTGAAGGTGACAGCCATTCTTCAATTTTTGAATCACATTTTTGGTTTTCCTTTTTTTTTTTTTTCATAAATGCCCACATGGCGTGCCACGTAGGCGCAAGGGATGACGTGGACATTTGACTGAGTCAAAATTCCCAAATTCCGTCCAGCGTGGCAAAATCCGGCGACTTTTTCAAATCGCCGCCACCGGGGCACCTAAATCGAAAAAAAAGCCAAGTTAAGGCACCAAAAACGTGATGTGCCAAGTTAAGGCACCAAAAATGAACTTGTGCCAAGTTAAGGCACCAAAAATGTAATTTTCTCCATAGAAAAGTATAAATACTTTGAAGCGTTAATTTGAAACCCATTACATACTTGGTAATATTGTGTTGTCAAGATTCTCTCTGTTTCGCGCATGGGGAGGGTGGTGCAAATCATCCTTCATAATATGTTGGGCCAATATTTGCGCTTGCATGATGAGTGTGACGGACGTCGATCCATTTGGCCGCATGAGCTTGTCCTCGCCAGAGCATTCTTTTATATATTTTTTTAATATTAATTTTTTTATTGTTATTAGTGTAGCAAAATATGGTAATAAACACCAGTAAGGTAATTAATAATTTTTCTTCGAAAAATATGTTAATCTATATTTTCTTTCCATTCATCAAACTAATTAACATAGTTAGTGTACGCATTGTTAGAGAGCGTTTGATTTAACACATTTTTTGCTTTAGTATTCATGGTGCATTACTTCATGAAAGTAGTGATAACGATAATTACTTTTTACGAAGGTAAAATGATAAAAATGCTAGAAATACGAGAATAAAAATGTTACCAATAAATTTATAAGGTGTAGAACACCAATCTATCCTAGGAGTAGTTTGAGCGATATATGACTGAGCTTGAAAATGTTCCAAGTTATCTATGTAACCCACAACGGGAATCGTAGTTCATGATTTGGTGCAGTGAAAGCATAGGAAAATAATGTATAGTGTTGTTGTGTTGTATATCTTATGTTGTGTGTATATGTTTAGTGTCAATTGTAGTGTATAGTGTAGTCTTATGTTATCTAGTAGGAAAAAAAGAGTGGAGACCTTTGGAATGAGTGGAGAATACCCCTTTTGTAAGGGGTCTAGGTGTGGCATGGATAACAAGTGTTGATGGGTGAGCGCCATGTGTTGGGGTAGTGAAGACAAGTGTCATGTATGGTGTGACAAGTGTCGATGAACAATGTAGTGTAAATATGGGTCGTATACCGAACCATTGTGCCCAGATATTTTGACAGGAAATATATACCACCGTGACTCAATATCGAGATTATTAGCATCATAAGTCATGTGCGCATTATGACCCAAGAAGGACGAATCTACGATCCATTCTCTCCGGTTGAGGTTCCTACAAGACTTATTAGGACGAGCCCTCGTGGGATTGTACTTACAGGGTCGTCCGAACTTATTATCACGTAACATCCATATTTTTTTCTTTTGAGTCGGAAGTCGTTTGGTTATAGAGCTAGCAGAGTCAGAGGTTTGACTTCGTCGAAGCTGTTGTTTTTTATTTTAATAGAAGCACTCGTCGTTGTTGTAGCTTGAGAGATACCTACTCACGTGATTTCAAGCCACCACAGAGAAGACACTCACGTGATTCACATGCATCTAAATATCCTATTATATTCTGCAATTTTAGTAGAATTTAATTTACATATTATAACTTTACTACTTTAGTTTCTTCAATAGTTTTTAGTTTGTTTGCTCCCATTTATTATTTATTAAACTATATATATATATAAATTGTGTCATTATTTTGCTTGTTTTAATGGTTGTCGGGTACCCATTTTTATATTGGATGGTTCTTATATTCTTCTTGTTGCTCTTCATCACCTTCTGTATTTCTTGAGGATTTGGCAATTTACCTCCATGTGTTATGCTAATTTGGAAAATTATCTCTCTGTGAAAAATAAATAGGCAAATTACCCCCGTGTGATTTCAAGATTTGACAAATTATCTCCTTATATAGGGAGGTGTAGTTCACTTGCTCAAATTTGAGAGTGAAAATGATTTTTTAGATTAAAAAAGACAATTATACCCTTTATTTCTAAAAAAGATTATGTAAATTTTTGGTTTAATACTTTAACTTGTTTTGAAAAATGTAAAAATTAAAACTAAAATTTAAAAATAAGTTATGATTTTTGTAGTATGTATGTTTAATTTATAATATTTTTCATACTTTTACTTATAACCTTTTATAGAAATGTTATAATCAAATTTGAAATTATAGAAAAGAAAATATTAGAAATAACAAGGGTATTATGATCATTAAGTATAAAAAATATACTAAAAATTTTACAGGGAGGTGGTGTGCCAATTTTTAAAATCACAAGAAGGTAATTTGCCTATTTATTTTTAACAAAGAGGTAATTTTCCAATTTAACATAACACAGGAAGGTAAATTGCCAAAAACCCGTATTTCTTCGTACGTCTTATCGGATTCATACATTTCACGTGTATTTGCTCTTAACACAGTAACTTTTTTTTTTTTTTTTTTTTTTAAGAACTGTGTAACTTTGTTGGTCTCTGTGTAATATACAACTAGAGATTTGAAATTGTAGGATATGCATTCGGAAAAAATATAATCGTATAATTTGCAGCTCATTACATTAATTACACGCTACTAGACTGATGAGTATAAACTAAGATCGCACCAAAACGTGATACTTATTTGCAGCATCTCACCCCCATCTCTTTACAACTAATTAAGGCTCAAATCCATAGATAAATGTTTTTTAGGCAAGCATCACTAGGCTGTAAAGTTGTGAAGTCAAAGCACTTAAAGCTGCTGATGACTTTAGTTCATTTAACAACTTTATGATCATCTTATTTGCTTGGGGACTATGAAAGAATAACATAGGTTGAGATTCAACACCAAAACCAACACCACATAAATTGGAACACGATATATATGTCTCATATATATGCTAGCCCATGCAGTCGACACAATTCTTTTTTTTTGAACACGATCGACACAATTCTTCTCTGTGATAAAATACATGAGATAGGAGCCACATTTTATAATTAAGCGATGCACCATTATTTAATGTACGAAATCATTTAACAAAATCATGTATTATATTAATATAAGTACACTAGGCTTAGAGCAATGACCGTTACTCATTTTTCTATTGTCTGATTATTTTTTATAATTTTTGGGATGATGATAATAGCAGAGTCGAAGATAAAAAAAGAGCCAAAGGATGGAGCGGCTATTAATGCACTACACACACACATGCAGTAATCTGTAATCCTCAACTCCCCCACTCGCCACTCCCATCCCCTCTTCTCTTACACTTCACTTTCTCTTTCCACATATCACTATACCACACTTTCTATTTCCAATTACAAAAAAACTTTATTCTTTATATTACTTCTTATTTATACAAACATCACAAACTATAGAGCCTCCACTTTACCAACTTTTTATTTTTTTTTTCATCATCAAGCATGGCCTCTCCAATAATTCCACTCTTCTTGCTCCCAATTCTCTTAACTTCACTCTCTAATAATTTCTCTTATGCCATGTCAACAATAACCGCAATGGCCAAAGACCAAATAGCTTGCACAATGTGCTCCTCTTGTGACAACCCATGTCAGCCCATTTTATCTCCTCCTCCACCTCCGCCACCTGTCCCATCTCCACCACCACCAAATGGACTAAACTGCCCTCCACCACCCTCACCACCTAGTAGTGGAGGTAGTGGTGGTGTGTACTACTACTCTCCACCCCCACCGGCACTGCCCGCATACTATCCTCCACCGTACGATGGCGGTGGCGCGTACATCCCGCCGGCGGGTCCGTACGTTACTCCGCCGCCGCCAAATCCGATTGTGCCGTACTTTCCTTACTATTACCACATCCCTCCTCCTAACTCTGACAACTCGCGCTCCGTGCAAATTACAATCCAGCCCTTTGTTTATTCAATTATTATCTTTTTATCCTCTATTCTTATTTTTCTTTGAATTTTCCCACGGACAATATCATACGCTAATTAATATTATTAGCCGTTACATGACTTATCTCTATTCTTTTTGTTACAAATTTCAGGTTTTATTTAGTAATGTGCTGCACATGGTCAATTGTGACAAAGTAGAAGATATGATGGAAAATTCCAGGTATTTATTTAATGGGAGCAAGCTAGTGTTTTTTGCAATTTGGGGAATAAGATTCATAGTGATGTTATTATAGTTGCAGTGCTGTCCATAAAATTGTAATAATTATTGTAACATGGATTCTTAGAATGTAATTTTACGATTCATAATTATAATTCATAACATTTTATATATAGTGATTTTTGTTGTTAGTTAGTTGTGTCACTTCTGTTATCGTAGCTATTCATGTTACTTTTGTTTTTCCATGGAAGGAAGCTTTTTTAGTTTATTTATTTGTACAAAATAATTAATCTGCAGTTTTATTTATTTTCCAAGTTCAAGCTAATTAGTTGCAAACTTCATTGTTATCTTCAATTCCATGCGTTGAAATTACCATGAATATTATGTACATGGCTCTTCATGAACATTACAGATTTCTAATTTTTATTGGTAATTGAAAATTGATGATGAAATAATGTGATGTGTCCGGGACTTTTGAAATTGATTGGTTATTAATCAAAAGGTTAAAATAAAGTAATAGGGGTAATGGGCCCGCAAATCGGCCCAATTTGAGGAATGGGGGGTGGATGGATTCCACTTAGTAACGTGTGGTGGTGGTTGGTAGTAGACTAGAAACAATATATGGGTGAGAGGATATTAATTGTCCCATTGAGATTCGGTTTTTGGACTTTAAAATGTGGTGCTGCACATGGACATGGTTGTTCTACTATTTTTTTAACCTTTTTCTCTCTTTTCATTGTCTTGTTACGCTTCGGTCGAGGTATTTTTCTAACAAATATTATTGCATTAAATGATGGAGAAGATAAATAGTTCTGGGGTGGCATTGTCGTATTGCACTATTGCTAGCTGTATTCATTGAACGTTTTCTTACCAATTTTACAGTTTTTGTTTTCTTTTTGTTAGTTCATATCTTTATGAATAGTTGTTTTGATATGTCGATCGACGACTAGAGTCACTGTCCAATAGTGTTGGCCTTTTGGAACGAAGCCTATTAGTGGAAATCCTGTTAATGTATTTTAGAATATTTTTCTTCAAATCACCGAATTATACAGCATTTTTTAAGTTGAAGTTTAACCATATAAATATGAATAAAGATTGTGGACAAATAAGACAAAAATTGTGTGTGGATTTACCTGTTAACTTATGAATAGTTGTTTCATTTCTTAATTATACCAAACTATTCTTGTCCAGAGTTGCAACTTACTCCGTGATTGTTGCAATGTCAGATTGTTTGGTGTAGTTGATTTTCTTTGAGATAAAAGTTTTTCTTTAAAAGAAGGCTAGCGATATTGCCAAAGCAATAATTGTTGCTGCCAAAGCAAAATTTTATTTATCTCTAATTTACCCTCCATATTTAAAGTATGTATCACATAAATCTTTAGAATCTCCAAATACATCATGTTTTAATTAATTATTCCTTAATTGTTGCAAATCAAACATGTATTTATGGTATAAATAAAAATATTTGGGATCTGTTACTGCCTTAACGATTCTGACTGCGTATTCCCTTGTTTTAATTTTTGGAATCTATTATCGCTTTTTTAATTCTGACTATATATTCTCTTTTTTTTTTTTTTTTGTAATAGCCTAGATTACAGTGTTTTCTTGTCACCATGGCAAATTTCTCAGTAATGATTAAATTCTTAAAACGAATAATTGCAGTTTGATTTTTAATGTGACGGTCTCACCCTCAAATTGAGCAATAAATAATAATTACATCTTGTAATTTTTAAACTTTTAGAATTTAAGATTTTCTTGTTATGGTTTTTCATGAGAAATTCTTTAACTAATTCTTTTCATGGTATTCTTAAAATATTTGTGGAATGTTACTTACAGAAAATAACTGAATTTTTTTTAAATTTCATCACACAAGATTCTAAATAATGATTTATGTATAAGCTTTATCTTTTTCTTATTATATTATTAAAGGTTTTATAATTATGTGTAAGCTTGAACGTTTTTCTTATTATATTACATATACTATTATTCAACATATCAGTAACATGTTTAATTCATTTTGTAATTATTTATGATCTATGGAAAATGACTTACAAACTAATTAGATTTGATGAGTGACTCTCGAATAAAAAAGACTTATGAAGTTAAATTTGCGATTTGGTATGTTCAAGTTAAAATCAATATATATATATAAAAAAGTAAATTAAAGTTTATACAACTGATTCCTACAATTAAGGAGTTCTTAATTAGGGGAATGAAGTATTGATTATAATTTAGGAGTTTACTTTAATTAAGAAGGGTAAATTAGAGAAATATTATAATTTGCTCTGGAAGCAACAAATGTTGCTTTGGCAATATCGCCAGCCTTAAAAGAACTAATACACAAATCTTTCTCCTAATAATCAACAACTCATCTTAGAAGAGGAACAAAAAATAACAAAAGGTTTAAGGGGTGTTTGCAAGAGCTTATAAAAGAAGTTTGTTCACTACTTTACCTTATCAAATACAATAAACGCTTCGTAGGACATTCATGTGGTCCTAATTCTTCTTTTCTTAACTGAACTTTAGGCAAGAGTTGAATCTAAAGTTCCCGTGTACCAACAATATTACAATTTTGTATTTTTATAGTTAAGTAAAGTTATTCAAACCAGTTTAAATAGTATTAAACAATATACAAAAGTCAAACTTTAACTTTTGGTAACTCAAACTAAAAATAAAAGTACTAATACAAAAACATTTTGCTTAATTTGATTCTCTGATCGCCTACCGATGCCACAAAACGGAAAGAAGAACTAAGAGCAATTATGGGAGAAGATCTGGGGTTGGCATGTAATTACAAATTCCTCTTTGAGCTCACCATGCTATACTATTAATGTAGTTATATACAGATTCTTTGACGCTTGCAAATAAACTTCCAAACAAAAATCTATCACCAAGGTGCAATGCAAAAGGATTACAGATGCTCAGGAGACTATCTTTGGTCCCAAAAGTAGAGATGACGAATTTATTCTTTCAACAACCCAATGTTGACGAGTACTTAATAGGGCACATTATACACCCAAGAATATTAGGTTCAATTTACAAATTTATTCGTTATTGAATAATTACAGAGGCGCGTCTCATGAAGCTTCAAAACGTGTAAACTGTAAAATAACATTTCTTAAAATTCAAAAAATGTCACAATAATGTTCAAAATCTAGAAGGGTTATCTATAATATATAAAAAAAAAGTAAAATAAAATCAAAGGATGTCAATGTGACTGTTCAAACACTAAATATTATTTTCCTAATCAGATTATAAAAGCAATTATTCCTAAAAAATATTATTTTCGTCAATGCACAAGGCAACAATATTTTCTTGGTATATATATATTGGTCGATTCGAATATCTTTTCTACTGGATCCCTGTTAGTTAGTTACTTCTTTCCTTTTGTTTACTTTCTTCTTCTTTTGCACCCATGGCCATGGCATTTTTAGGCCTTGGCAATTGCTTTTTATCCCTCCTTTCTACTTTCCATCTTTATATCTCCCTATTGTTTTTCTTTCTTTTCATGCTTCATCCTCTATAGAATTCTTTAATCCCTTTATTCCTCATCTTAAAATGTTCTATTAATTATGATTAGGTAGGAAGTTTATTTATATATACTAATCCAATTATTTTCTGAAATGTGTGAGATAATTTGCAATATACTAAACAGTTTTTTTGAACTAGACATTTTATTTAAGATTTTTTGTATGGTGGTGTTCAACTAATTGATAAAGACATGTATGCCAGACACATGACTTGTAAAAGATTTCGTCCAATGCAAATGATGTGCCTATACATGTATCGCCACGAAAAATTATTTTATACTAGTGTTGAACGATGAGGTGGTGCAACCAATAGTTAAAATAATTATATTCTCTTCAAATGATAACGTAATATATTTTTAATACACCAATTATTTAATTAATGACGGCACATCTTGTGCAACTGTTGCATGTAACGACTTATTCCGTTAGTTCCAGCCCACACTGAAGCATGTGTACCCCTAGAAACAACTATCACCTTTTCAGTCCGATGAACCATGTATGATGTATGATATAATCATAAATCATTGTTAAGGAAATGAATGGGCTCAACCTTTAATACATTGGGCCCAAATATAACAAATATAATAGGAATATTACAAAATGTTGCGATTTGTCCCATATCAAGTAGAACTATTCTCATCAACACTATAAGAATCGTAGTAGTCGTTTCGAGTTATGAATAAAAGAGAATATCTCAACACCAAAAAAAAAAAAAAAGGTTAAACAATCTGAGACTATTTTGTGTTCTAATTTTTAAAAAAGTTGCATCAAGTAATTATTGTACTAAAGTGCTGGTTAACAGTTTTTGATAATCAAAACTTGATTAAGTGAAAAAATTGCGATAAACCCTTCTAAACTTTTAAACTTACAACAATGCATGGCCTGATCATGAACTATATTCTACGCACTTTATGTAAAATGATTAAAAATGTTGATCTTTCACACAGTGTAATTTAACTTTGTAACTCACATATATAAAAGAAAAAAAGAAAGCAGTACTACTCCACACACATGCCCTAGTGGTGGCGTAGTTGTGTGTGGATGAGGGAGAAACTGCACGGGTATTGGGCATGCAGGAAGGTCGTTTGATACTTGTTACGTTGGGTTAGTAGTGCTTGAAGTCGGGAGCATAGCCAACAAGTTTTTTGTACCTTCAGCCATATATACCAGAAAACTAAGTTAATAAACAAAAGAAATTTTAAAAATATTTATACAAAGATATCTAAACTATAGAGGCAAAATCAACAATGTCTATTGCTCTACAAAAATGAACATAAATATATACTATTAAACTTTATAAATAATAATTCTATTGAAGTTGATCAATACATCTCTAGAGCGAATAAAACCAATCCATCAATTATCAAATCGATATTTATACTTTGTTCTAATTCTCTTCCAATATAAAAATCATATTATCTGCTAAACATAGAAGATATAAGCATGGTAAAGATTTGTTTTTCTCTTCTTCTCTTGTTTTGAAGAATTAATAGTAGAATTATTAAAATAATAAACTTGTTAATCTTTAATAGTTCTAATCTTGGGGATAAAGTTTCAGATTTCTATCAAAATAACAAAGGTACCTTTAAGGTAATGCCCTAACTCCATCTTTCAAGATCACAAATTTTGGACGAAAGAAATGACACATGTGTACGGGGATTCAGCTCGAACAATGATTTTTAGGTATGTAGCGCTTACAAGTTATTTTGTAATGCTTCCTTTTCGAATCACAAGTGGTACAAGTTCATATAGGAAGAATTCCCTCCCCCAACACGTTCATTAGTTTATAGAGGGTTGCGCTAGGTACTTGCCTACTAAGGATGTGTTAATGCGTTAGAGGCTTTCAATTGCCTCTTTTTGCCGGATGTGTCGAGACTCGACAGAATCTATTGATAATTTGATGGTACATTGCTCATTCGCAAAAGCAACATGGATAGTTATCTCAAAGAATTTTTGGCACTATATTTGCACGGATAACTCTCTGACCATGAAGCTTCGCAGGCAAGGTTTAGCTCACAAATCCGATACACTTTGGACAATTGCTATTGCTTCTTGCCTCATGTGAAATACTACAAATGTGTGTGTTTGAGGACATTGCACACGACATTAACATTATTTTTGAAGTTTTTCAAGATTGGATGCGCAAGCTCGACCGAAGTTTTTCGAATTCTTAAGATATTTGATATGACTACCATGCCACGGCGGACACCAAGAATAATTCCATTTACTTGGCATCCTACATTACATGCATGGATAAAATATAACACATAAGGATGCTCGCTTGGTACACCAAACATTAGCAAAGATGAAATGTAACACATAAGGATGCTTGCTTGGTACACCAGACATTAGCGACACATGAGAGGTGTTTCATAATGCCCATGGTCTCATGCATGGAGACTTTGCTAGGTATGTGGATTCAATTTATTCGGTTGAGGCGGAATTATGAGCAATTATTAGCAATGGAGAAGGCTATGATCAAATCTGGATGGAAACCGACTCTATATATGTTCTTAATCTTATCAAGAACAACTCTAAGAAGGTTACGTGGGCACTTAGGAGTCATTGGCTGACTTGCTTGAGATTTATACCCTCTATCAGCTTCCACGTATTTAGGGAAGAGATCGGGTGGCGGGCGTGCTTGCAGACTTGGAGCACGACAGAGCAATAAATATTGGTGGTTGACACTCTCCTTTTATTAATAGTCTAGTTTCTGATGATTTATGTAACATGACAAATTTTCGATTCTGTTGAACTCTATTTCTTTTTTCTTATTTAATAAATTTGAGTTTCAGGGAATAGCGTAATAGAGGTAGCAATCTAGTTGGGATCCCTAACCAGTTCATTCTCGGTCTTCGTTTCACGTTAAAAAAAAATCTCTAATAGTTCTAATCAATTTATCATCTTTAAGTAAAATGTCACTTTGGTGGTGTTTTTAAATGCTTTCTAAAATGACTTATTGGCTTGTCAGCCTACATAAACACTTTTTTAGTGTTTGTAATACTAACTTTTTCTTTTGTTTGTCAGGTTGCGAAAGCATGGCACATGGTACTTTCAAACTGCTTTTGAGAATATGAGTTTCTAAAAAAAATTAAAAAGAAAAAGTTCATTTTTCATTAATTATTGCATACACTAATTAATGCTTTAAATGGTTTTTTAAACAAGATTTGGGAAAACTCTTGACTTTTGAAAAGTAAAAGTAGTGAACTAATTTTTTCTATAAGTTCTTGCAAACACCGCTTATCATACTAAAAAAATAAGAAAATCTGTAATTTACAATTTAGTCTTTCAAAATTAGTGAAATTGCAGCTTAAAATGATGGAGCTTACCAAATGAACTTTAATATTTTGACAAAATAAGGGACCACAACTATAGAAAAGGATCAAATTTCCAAGTTCAATAAGAATAAAGGACCAAAATTGCATCTCGATAAAGATAAATGAGTGAGATCGTAAATTATCATTTACAATGACTAAATTGGCAGTGCGTCAAAGTAAATCGACCAAAATTGCAAGTTACCAAACAAAAGGACTATAATTGCACTTGCTTGTTGGAAATCTTCTATCTTGTTTTACTTGATAAAAAAAAAATAGGATAGTTGCTAACTAGAAAATTGAAGTGCAAGTCCCAACCTTCTCTGATTTTCTCTAACGAAGTGCAAGTCCAAAATCTTCCGCACATTTCAAAAGAAAATAGTCAATTTAAGTGTCAAAAACTAACTTCTAGTCTAGAATAATAAACAAAAGAGTCAGCCTCTCTCACCCCCCTTTTTTTTTCTTCTTTCTTCTCCATAATACTTTCTCACGTTTTTAACGTTATGAGGGTGAGAAAATGATATTTAGCCTAGTTTTGCCCATGATTATCATGTAGAATTTTACATCATATATACTGCGCCTGTCACAATGTAAAACGCCATAAGACCCTCAATTTAGTAAGAGTTTACTTCTTTTGCCAATATTTGTAATAATAATCCATAAATTTTGAGATTCTGGTTCTTTATTTTCCATGATTTGATACCTAACTTTCCTTTGTGTTTCATAATCATTTAATACCTAACTTGGTCCTCTGTTGGAATAAATTACAAGATCTTTTACCAAACAGTTCTCCACCTTTTGCCAGAATCCAATCCTCCGCCCATAATGCTCAACACTGTTTAGGGGAAAGAAGCCTTGACATAATTTATTACCCCAAAAGTATAAATCTCCACACGTTACAATATTAACAAACTACAGAAAATCGCACAACAACAACACACGTTAAAATAACATCTTATAGAATATTAATTACCTCAACAAGAAACCATCATCATACTTAAAACAATCATAATCGTTAGCCATACATTACATCAGCATATTCCTAACATTAGTCAACTAGAATAACAATAATAAATTCAAAAAAGTCACTCTCACCCACTAACATTACACATTAGGTTAGATTTTTTTCTCATAAATCAAGGTACCACCGCCTCAGCACTAGGTACTACTACTACTACACTAAGCGTAAACAGCAGATCCACAAGAGAGAGCCATCAACAACAGAGCCGCTCGCTCTTCCTCTCTCAACTTGCTCATCAATCTCCCTGACCTAAAAACGTCACTTCCAAAAGCCATAAATCGCATTTTCAAAATCTCGCGCACTTCATTGCTCCGATTAACGCTGCTACGTTTCTTTTTCCTGCAGTTTCGTCCAGTGTCTAGCCCCAAAAGCTGCCTCCTCTTTTTGTTGTACTTTATTCCACAAGCATTGCACAGTGACTGTAACAAAAATCAAACATAAATAATCAATTTAAACAAATGAAGATAAAATTAAAAGTTAATGTTCTTCTGCTACCTTAGGTCCAGCTGGACCGCCTCGCCATAGAGGCGTTCTCGTAGCGTGACAGTCACTGCAGCTTTTAGTTGAGCTATTTTTCTCCTCACAATTCGTTTTCTGTTAAAATAAAAATATTAGATCTAAAAAATATATAGTTGTTAATGGTGAGGAAAAAATGTGATCGTTTGATTTGTTACCTTAGCCTCTTTCAGATCCATTTGATCGAACTTAGCTCCACTTCACGAGAGATTTGGAGGAGAGAATAGAACACACTACTAGTCTCAAATTATTTCGAAAAATGCATGATCAGATGAAAAAATCGAAAAATGAAGTGTGATCATGAATGAGTGTTAATTATGAGTGTGTTTTGTGTGTTGTGATGATCTAATCTTTTTATATACCGGCAAAAAAGAAAAAAAAAACTGTTGAGAGCCAAACAAGGTATATAGTGGGACACTGGTCAGCCGTACACGAAACCCTAGCTGACTCTAGAAATACTGCTGAATTGACCATTATGTCCCTTGATCGATTTTGAATTTTGAATTTGGGATGGGGAGATCTGGGCCGTTTATCCTGGTTCGTGCATGGAGTTGTTTTTGATATTTATTGGAGTACCTAATTTGTGGGATGGGTGAATTAATAACCCAGGGTGCGTTAAAATAAGAAACTTATGCGGGTTAGTTTTGTAATTATGAAATGAAGGATATTTGAAAAAACAATAGGAAGGGAATGATTAGTAAGTCACTTGTCGGGTAGAATTTGATAAAGTTTGTAATATGAGCTTTAAATTGGTATAGTTTTAGCCTTTTAGGACGTTTGCAAGAGTTTGTGGAATGACTTCTCCATATTTTTTTGCTTAAAGTTACTTTTGATTGAATTTAAGATATTGCAAATATTTTTTAAGAAAATATTATAAATATTAGTAATGTTCAACGAATAATATTTTATCCTTTAAGAACTTTCCAAGAAATGTGTTTAATAGAAGCGCCTTAAGAAACATCACATGGGTGTTTGCGAATTTATTTCAACAGTTTATTGGCTTTTGATCCTACGTAAACATTTTTTACAATGTTTACAATACTCACTTATCTTTTTGCTTATCTTAAAAAGTATAACAAAGCAGAAACCCAAGAAGCAAGGTCTATGGTGCTTCTCATATTAAAAACCGTTTTCCTTGCCCTTTTTTTTCCTATACAAATTAGGAGCAACTATAACATAATAGTTACTCCAAAATTTATTCTGAAACACTTCCAAAATAATTTCTTCATATCTTAAGTAGCTTTTTAAGATACTTTGCAAACACTCTCTACTTTTAACTAAGCAACTTAAAGTAATTTGAAGCAAAAATATTGAATAAGCTCATTCAATCGCTTGGAAACACCACCTAACTTCTTTACTTTGTGCTTTTACGGTATTTTTTTAAGGAAAGACATAAGAAAAATTCAAAGATTAAACAATACAAATTTTTTTATAAGGGCTTAAAAGTCAAAAATCATCTCCAAAAGTATTTGCAAATATCAACTTGATGTAGCTGAATATAGAGTTGAACAATAGTTAGCAACAAATCAACTACAAACATGTGCATCTTAAATTAATAAATGAATGGAAAATAAAACTCTCACTTTGTTAGGTAATAACGCAAATAGAAAATTGGCAATACATATGGTGAAATTTAACTTCAATGTCCATAATCGTTCAACTTGAGCCTCCGCATCAATAGTAGTTGAAGTGATTTATTGGCAAATTGTTACACATTAATTCGAAAAACTGCTATCCTTTTTGATCAATTTCAAATGCTAGTTTTAGCATATGCACCTTTAAGCTTTAATTTCTGGCACAGCATACAACAAAAGCTATTTAATGTAAAATATCGAGTCCAAAAGTTGTTAAATTAATCACTGCGAAAGAAGTTCTTAATAGCAATAAGTTTATTTATTAATTGACAACGGGCAAGTTACAAAAGCACAAGAATAATTCAGCTGATTTGACAGCTCTATATATAGTTCCAAGAATTTGAGTTGACCTCTTATATCCTACGGTCAACATTCACTGCACCTTCCACCTCTGATATATGTAACATTTAAATAATTGTCTCTAAAAGTTGGTATTTTGCAGAAAATGAAATAAAAATATGCAAATTTGCGAAGGCTGAACGAGAGACAGCAGGACCAAAGGTTCTGAATCTTCAGATAGAAAAGGCAGCTGCACTGGTAGGTGCTTGAATAATAAGAATACTAATAATAGAATTGAAAGTAACTAATCGTTTAGAGAAAATTTAATGAATAATGAAGTGATTAATAGGATATGAGCGGCGTGGTTTTTTATTTTTTATCTTCAAGTTTGGTTTAGATTCTCAAATTGGAATTAGTATAGTCCAACATATGTGATACACCAAGACCCGCCCGACTCGCCAAAATTTGACCCGCCATCCGTCATGGTTTATTTTATACTTCACTCGCTCGACTTGATAAATTGATAACTCGTAAAATTTGCGTATAGTAATAATTTTAAATACAACTCGTCAAACCCGCTCACATACATTCCTAATTTGCAGAGAAAGGGAGGACAAGAAAAGCTTAAAGAAGTCATATAGATTTGCCATTTTTTTTATGTGTATAAATCACAAAAGTTAATATATAATCAATCTTTTGTGTGTTAGGTTTTGATTATTTATAGAGTGTTATGTGCTTTGGTTTTTACAATTACTATTTCATTTTAGAAAATCTGTAGTATATTGTAGGTCTACGCCCCTACGAGTATATTTTTATGCAGCTCATTTGTTAGGTAAAATATGTGATTATTTTTTCTGTGTTGTTTATATTTAATATTGATAAAAGTATTTTTAATTTACTCCAAGAACATTTTAACTTATAATTTTTAGATAGTTAACTTTATATGTGTGTATATATATATATATATATATATATAATGTACATTCATCATAAATGTACTTGCGTGGCCTCGGTCTCTAAATTCATGTAAAGCCCCACCTTAGGCAATACCTTTTTAATATAACTCTCAAGATAATGAGAGATTATTAGGTGCGACGGCTATATGGTGAGGTGGTGCCACCAATTCGACAATATGGGTGGTTAGAATAAGTGATGGAAAATTAATGACCAATAATTTAAAAAGTACACGTGATTTTAATTATTCGTTTTACTACGTTATCATGGATACGTAATATTTTTTCTATAAATAAGACATAGTTTGGAATATATTTTTTCTTAAATTGACTTTTTAAAAGAAGATAAGAAAAGGGGAGCAAAAGAAAGTAGGAAAAGATACTAATGTCGACCTGGACTAATGAGAAAAAAAGTCAGTGTTCATTTAGAATCTAAACATAATTTGTGCCAATTAAAGTTCGACAACCATTATTTCTGTACTATTTCAAAAGCTTGAGTGGACTTCCCAATTAAAAATTAAAAATAAAGAAAATAAAGTAATGAAGATGCTCTAGAAAACATTTTGGAAACAAAGTTGGGGAGAAAGACAATAACCTGGCTCGTGTTATTCGGGTTGGTATATAAAGACAGAATCCTATCTCTTTATAATCCGTTGTTCGATTGTCTTGAACTCTAAAAGTGGTACATGAAACCCTAAAATATACATAAATAAATTAAAAATTGAACAGTGGTCCAGCACAAATGCTAGTTATATTCAACCTTTAATTTCTCCATAATAATGATAGTTGTGTCATTGCTTTGCTTGCTTCTGTTCCCAATAATTACCAAATAATGGATTGGCTATTTGTTTTACTTGTAGCCTTTAAAAATTGCAAATGGTTATGGAGGACCTCGAACCGTTGGTCTGTCTAATATAATAAATATTGGCGTTTTCTTGAGCGCATAAATAAATTATGACAATCAAAAGATTTAGGAAATAATTTATTCATAATATCCTTTATTGTCGGACTGACAATTTTTGACAAGAAGTATTAAGCAGCTTTATGTATCTTTATTTCCCATCAAAAGAAAAGGTACGATTCCAAAATCAAAAGATTAGATACGTACATTAATCTGATTCTATTTATTATTTAATTTTGACGTAGAAACTAACATGTAACAACTATTTGCAGGGGCAATTAATATTTAATAGGACAGGCATTTTTTAGTGGCTCTGCAGTTGGATAAGCTAATTTCTCACTTTAAAGTAAGGCTAACTTGGCCCAACCCGTTTAAACTTTAAGCCCGTGCAAAGCCATCTACCAAAAGGTGAATCGGTTTAGGTCAAAAAGTGCCTTATTCTCTGTTACTTTTAGATTTATAACGAGTATACAAAATACATTGTGAGGTTTTAGTGCGAATGATATTGAGTGGTTGGAGAAATAAGAATGTAAATTTTTATGATTATTATGAACTTGAGATGAAATATTACTGCTTTCGAGGACCTTAAGTCTTTCTTCATGGGCTTTGTTGGGTTGGACAGATGAGCTTTTTGTAAAACTTAAGCCCAATAACGACATGGAAATATATAGCGTGCATAAATTTAGAGAAATTCTTTGTGAGGAGAAGTCGTGTGATTCCATTTTGCATACGTTTTCACCATAGACAACAATTCAAGTCTGTATCTCAAAATCTATGAACCATTTATAGCTCTTATTGATCGTCTACGATGTGTACATTATAATCAAGCTTATCATATTATGGTCGTCTTCTGTAAACGTTAAAGTGTGCCATTTGAGTTGTTGCTTCAAAAACAGTTTTAAAATCACAACTTGGAATATTTTGTAGAGTAATGAAGAAGCTTATAGTTTTTCCTTAGCGAGAATATGCAAGGAAAAGGAGTGATTCAGCTGATTCTCTATTAATTTAGTATAATCATCAATTTACAACAACTAACCGTTAAATAAAACATAAAAAATACATTGGCAATCTTAAATTATAAGAAAACGACTTTTTTTCCCCCTTTCACAAGCCCGGTATAATCAGTACTCATAACATGAATTTGCTAATGCACAAATTAACGTCGATTATCTTAATCAAAAAACTTTATTTCTCACAAGGCTAATAACTATTTGTAACATTAATTTGATAATAGACAAGCCACAAAAATATCCATATTCATACCCTTTCGTATCAACCTTTAATTTTGAGGATAACATCTTAACTTTTGTGAATGATTAAACTTATATTGCTTGCGACGTTATGGAGCTTAAAAAGAACTTTAACTTTTGTCTGAAGTAATTTTAGTTCATAAAACTTTTATAATCACAAATTAAAACAGGTGAGTATTTACTTGGATATTACATAAATTCACTTCAAAATTCCCATTCAATCACAAAGATATTTAACTTTTTATAGTGTTCGCAAAAACCTACGAAGATTACAAAGCCCATCCCTCCAGCCCAAATGACTTTCAGTTAAGTTCTTTTATCCAGCATCTCAGGCCCAATAACAAACGTACATTATCATCATCAACAGAAGATAAAAAAATCTAAAACATCAAAAATGGAGAAGGAATTATCCACTGTTGCTAAGACCCTTACACCATCTCCAATTCAACAACTCTCTTATCTTGCTCAAAGATGCAATGCCATCAATCTCGCCGAAGGTTTTCCAGATTTTCCGGCGCCACCTCACATCAAAAACGCCGCCGTTTCAGCCATCAATTCCGACTTCAATCAGTACAGGTTTTGCTTCAATTTAAAAGAGCTACAAAAAAATTATTCCGTATTTTGAAATTGATCACGTGTTTTTACTTTTTAGGCACGTGCAAGGAATTTGTGATTATGTTGCGAGTCAAATGAAGGTCATGCACGGACTGATTGTCGATCCTGTTACTGATATTGTGATTTGCTGTGGCCAATCGGAGGCATTTGCGGCGACAATTTTCGCGAGTATAGTTTATTAATTGTTGTTATTTTGCTTCGATACTGTTAATGTGTGTGGAGAATTGGAGATTTGAGTGGTTTTCAGTGTGTGATGTGGTGTTAATTTCAGTAATTGATCGTGGCGATGAGGTTGTGCTTTTCGATCCGTCGTATGAGACTTATGACACTTGTATTCGGCTTGCTGGAGGAGTGCCTGTAAGCTTGTTTTGATTTTTTACTGTAAGGTAAAAAACACCCTGGAGAAACGAAATGACGGTTTTGATATTTGTGATGGAAAAATTGGCAGGTGTATGTAGGACTCGATCCGCCTTATTGGACATTGAATTCGGATAGGCTGGAGAAGGCCTTTACCAGCAAAACGAAAGCTATAGTGTTGAACAGGTGTGGTCCGTGTTGTGATTCTTTTAAGTGGAAAGGCTAAATGATTAGAGCTTTAAATTGCATGAAGTCCTGATTTACAAATAACTATGATAGTCGGAATTGGTGCAGCGTTAATACTTAATATGTTTCGTGCCAATCTTGATCACTTGATGTTACCTGTTATAGTTAGATTTTATTTAATTCTCTTGTTACTAATCATCTTGTTGTGAGCATTTATCAGTTACGTAGTTTCATGGAAACACTCTTCTGCAGAGTGAAGATAATAATAGAGTTATTTTGTTTTAGTAATAGAGTTGATCATAGTCTCATAATCAGAGCTGCTTCATATACTCGACGTGGAATCTTTTGGATAAGTTGCTATTATAGATGATTCCTTTGTTAGTTTCATTCTTCTCTATAAGATGTATGGTATTTATCTGCATTGTGGCTGCGTTTTACATTCCATTCATCTGATGTTCATGCCATCTATTTAAAGCACACACTTTCAGAGTTCGAAATGCGGAAACTAGAATTTTAAATAACAAATTGTGTCATCGAATAGACCAAAAACATGTAACAGCGATAAACATTGATGTGAAATACAACTGAGCAGTAAACTGATAAGTTTATTAGTTCAGCTGCTAGATAAAGTTTCCAAGTGCACAAGTTTTAGGGGAAAGTATCTCGTATCATTTGCCTATCTTTTATCTGTCACAATACCTCCAAGTTTAAGCTGATCTAATGATTCATAGTCAAACAGTCCTCACAACCCGACTGGAAAAGTTTTCACCAAAGCTGAGCTTGAGATCATTGCTGAAGCTTGCCAAAGAAGGGATATACTTGCTGTAACAGATGAAGTATGATTATCCCTTGCCAATACTTGTTGCATGCTAGCTGAAGATTGAATTTTAGCTACAAAACTTTTAGGCTTCTATCCTAGTATTTTCTTTCTTCAGCTGAACTTTTGGTGAATAATTAGATTATTGGGATGACTATTGATTTATAATGAATTCACCATGCAAACCACATGCAAGTTAAAAGGCATCCAGATTCTGTGTAGAACACTGTTGCACCTCATACGAATGACTTTATTATTTAGGAGACGTCTAAGCTTACATCCTATAATATTTGAAATAGACCACAGACTTATCACCATCTTTCTTATGGATAATGCTCCTCGTCCTACAATTTTGTAGTGGAAAACAAACTTTGTTCGCTGATTTTGATGTAACGTAATCCTCATATCAATCCTTACTATTTATGTATTTGAAAAGAAGCAGTACTATCCAAAGGAAAATGTGAAAGAGCTGATGTTTGGAGATTGCAAACACCTTTCTTGTTAGACATCTGCTTTATTATTTGACCACTTAACAACACTCAAAAATAACAGAAGTTCCTCAATTAGTCAGTTCTTCAGTCAGCACCATAGACTGAGCTTGGTGCTTCCTATTTGGCAAAGCCTAGTGTGTTAGCAGTCATCTACTAGATGCCTATACTCTTTCGTAGTAAAGTAATAGCAGATAAAAAGGTGAGTATTGCAGATGCTAGGAAGTCTGTCAATTCTGTAGAATACTTCACAGTCTCTCTTTTACTGTTTTGCCTCAGCATTCTTAATTTACCATTGCTACAGGTATACGAGCATATAACTTTTGACAATGAAAGACATGTGTCACTAGCTTCACTTCCAGAAATGCAGAGGCGGACCATCATCACATCTTCCTTGTCAAAAACTTTTAGTGTAACTGGTACATATGAGTTCACTCTGACCCTTCTTTTCTCGTGTATGTTTCTTTCAAAACTCTCATTTAAGTAAAATGGCGTCTCAGACATTTAGTTTGATATCACTTGTATTGTGATGTAGGATGGAGAGTTGGATGGGCCATTGGCCCGTCTTTCGTCGCCGCTGCAATCAGAAACATTCATATCAAAGTAACAGATTCTGCTCCAGCACCTTTTCAGGAAGCCGCCTTGACTGCCTTAAGAAGCCCCCCTGAATACTTCAGTTCATTAAGAAAAGTAAGAATTTTAGCATCAGACTCTTGTTAATTATGAGGCTTTGTTCTATGTTGAATGCTTCAATGTCTAATACATTCATCTTCCTTGGATGGATATTGTTTGTCTTGAACATAAGAATCCACTCCCAAGTTTGCCAAGTATTTTGAGTTTTAAGAATCCATGGAGTTCTCATTTCATTCCGTAGACTAAAAGAGCTAAAATATATCCAAATTAAGTAAAGATGGATTCTTAAATCCACATGCGACCTAAAAACGACGTTCTATTCTCTGCTCTCATTTCAGTAGTTTGCTTACCAGTTTTCACTGACAAGATGCGTGATAAATATTGCTCAGGATTACGAATTGAAACGAGATTCCATTTTCAACTTGCTTCAAAAGGTTGGGTTCAAGATGCAGTATAAGGCTCAAGGTTCATTTTTTGTTTTTGCAGAGCTTCCTGAGAGCTGCTCTCTTTCTGATGTGAGTTCTTTGTTTTTCCCACTTCAACTCATTAGTGGTTAAAACATAAAGCACAAGATTGGATGGCTATCTATTCTATTGCATAAAAAACAAATAAATTGGAAAATCTCTGAGAATTGTTACCTTCAACACTGAAAAACAATTGAAGTGATTGCTCTAGGATCAAAACCCACATGCAAGTTTCAATTCTGCATCAAAAAGTCTAATTTTAATCATCTTTCTGCAATAAGCTTTTTAATTATTCATACTAACAACTGGATAAAGTTGTTTATATGGTTATTAAGGCAATGCTCCAATCACAGAGACTTGAACATTTCGGTTTTGGCTAAAATCAAGATGAAAAGCTGACTATTATCGACATTTACAGGTTGAGTTTGTTGAAGAGTTAATTAAGCAAGCAGGAGTAGTGGCAGTCCCGGGTCGTGGTTTTTTCCATTCGAATCCATCAGAAAGATTTATTAGATTTGCTTTCTGCAAAAGCGAAGAAACGCTGGCTGCTGCCTCACTCAAGATCAGTGGGCTGGTTAATGTTACTACAGGCGATCTGAAACTATTTTAATTTACTGAAATTTATAGTTTCAATGTAAATTATGTTTTGAGATCATTGTGATGTTTGATGATTTTGAGTACATGTCCGTTTGGCGTTACCTAGATATGCAAACTGCAATACTGTCATGTTAAGTTTGAAAAAAGTTCTCGGAAGTGGGGGACTTCCCTCGCGGCTAGAGAACCAAAAAAAGAGTAGTTTGCATAAATATATCTAATATCATTTGAAGCATAGTTTAACACATAAAAAAGAGTAGTTTGCATATCACCCAGAACTTACATGAAACCTATCTGTACTATTTTGCGATATTGCCAAAGCAAAAATTGTTGGAGCTAGAGCAATTTTTTAAATATCTTTAATTTACCCTTTTTAATTAAGGAATATAGAAATGAGATTTTTAAATATCTTTGTTTTCTTAATTAACACCCTTAATTATAGCAACAAATAACCTCTCTCCCATTTAATACATTTATCATAGATTATCGTCAAGAGAAATATAAAAAGCATTGGTATCATTTGTTAACATCTTTACATCTTCTACTCAAGATTAATTGACTTAATTTTTTTTTGTTACATGGTTTTTACTACAATATCAAAAATCCTAACTTAAGCTTAATTAAATACTGTAAATCAAAATTAGCAAAAATAAATAAATTTAAGTACATATTCTTGTAACCTAGTTTCGTGGATTTAATACTTAAATTTATACTTCATTTTATTTAATGTCATTTATTGAATAATGATACTTTTTATATTATTTACTTTAGGCCGGCATGAAAATCAATTAAAAAAAGAATAAAGTTAAAACCATGATCAAATCACTTTTCTGTATCTACAATATATATATATATATATATATATATATATATATATATATATATATATATATATATATATATATATATATATATATATAGAGAGAGAGAGAGAGAGAGAGAGAGAGAGAGAGAGAGAGAGAGAGAGAGAGAGAGAGAATATACTTTTAGAAATAATTCTACTCTATCATAGTATAATAACTGGCTGGAATTAAGATAATCATATAATTATGATTATTGTAAGTGTACTTCGATATTTAACAAATAAACATTTAGCAATAAACATTTTGTTTGTTTTGTAAATGCAACATGTTAAAATTAGACGTATTAATTAATAATTTGTGTCAAGATATTAAATGATATATTTCTTCTTTTACCAAACAAGTACTAAATATATAAAATGACTCTGATTGTGAAATAACGGAATATAATTGTTTGTTGCTAAAATTAAGGGATGCTAGCTAGTAAGATAACGTGATTGCTAAATTTAAGGAAAGGGATTTTAAGATTCTTTAATTATGAGGGGTAAATTAGAGATAATAAAATAATTGCTGTGCTTCCAACAATTTTTGCTCTGGCAATATCGCCACCCATTTTAGAAAGCTTTGTTGCGGACAAAATTGTCCATAAAATGCCCAGTTGTTGGCATTATGACCAACAAAGAATAAAATTAAGATTTATATTATTTATTTATAAGTTTTCATCCTTATTTTGTCTAAAATTTATACTTCTTGCATTACTAACAAATGTAACGAAATATATATTCTTACTATAATTTCTAAATAGGAGTTTTTTAGAATAAATAAATTTATATTTTTTAGAGTTTAATAATAAACATCAAATACCAAATTCATCCTCATTCTTTATGAGTTTTCTAGTCATTTATTAATGTTTTATTTTTTTATTTTCACTTTTAACATATGTCAAAATAAACACCCATCTCCTTTGTGTTTTTAGTTCATACATATATATATACACACATTAACTAGGCTCTGGATTCAAAATTTTGTCTGGTTAGCTTCTTAAAAACCTTTTTTACTCAAACAAGTACACCACATTGATTCATGTCAATGAACTGTTTTTTTAGTTAAAAATAAGGTACTTCTCTTTGAATTTTGGAAACGTGAGATACATGTACATTCTCCAATAAAATAGGTTTCTTCACAAAACTTAACAGTAGATCAACACAACTTTCTCTAAAATTGAAAAGCAATTGAAACGCAACTTTGATGTTTCAGACTAGAAAAAACATCTCAATAACGACACCAGCGGGGAAGTTATTTTGTGATCATTAGATAAAATGAAATTTCATTGATTTGGGGCACATGGCATTATATAGCCTTTAAGATGCGTATCACATCAACTAGTGCAACTATAAAGATGCTATAGTCTCATAAGCCGTGCCCCTTGCACACACAGGTTACCATGAGTCTATTAATTTCGTGAAGTATAACCTTTCGACAATGATATAGATTCGAGTTTATCATTAATACTTTGCAGAACCTATGCCGAATTTCGTTTGCACTCTATGTGAACCCAAATTAAACACCTTTCACTCAGATTGACTCGTTCAAGGCAATGAGAGAACATTTAAAGCAGAGTATAAACTCAATAAGATCAAAGTTTCAATTTCAGTGTATATTTTATTCCTTAATTTTCTTTTTGATATTTTGAGATCTTATACGCATAAGCAATGGAAAACACTTCTCTATCACTTTTCCACAGTCGAAGATTAAAGTATTTCAATACCTTTCCATTTATGCTTGTAAATACTAAAAAGGTTTGATCCATTTATCTAACATCCCTTGTTATTTCCTACTCTTCCAAACTATAGCAAGCAATCGCGAACTTAGACATTCCAAGGATAATATCCCTTTTCTGGTCCGAATTTCTTCCAAGTCAGGCTGCTACTGCAGCAATGAGACAATAAAGGGAATAATTAAATTTCCACCCTTAAGTTTGGTCTAATTATCAAAACCTCTTGTATGGCTTTAATAATTATGAAACACCCCTAAATTTTGAAAACGCTAAAAATAGGAGGTTTATCAATAATATTTTCAGACTTTACGAGTGGCTCTTCAAAGACTCAGAATCATACCTATCTGTAATGTTCTTTTAACTTTTGAGGGGTGTTTCTCTAATTATTCAAATGATAGGACAAATATTCACAATGAAACCAAACTTAGAGGGGTGTACATGTAATTATCCCTTGATAAAAACAGTGAAATTATCAAAGAATCTCTTTCGGCTAATGCAACAAACTTTGCTTCAAAATTCTTCACCCCTACCTTTTTCATCCCACTACCATCATCTGATTCATCAATGGATTTTTTCCCAACTAGTAAATACAGAAAGCAGGTATATAAATCCAGCCACTCTCATATCTCTTGCACATCAAACACTTCTGTTTCTTTCCAACAGGAAACAAATAAGATTAACTAATATCTTTTTAGTGAACAAATGGCTACTGAAAAAATAAGTAGTGAAGTTTCAGTTAACAGCGGTGAACGTCAAAATGATACTCAGGAAAGTTCACAAAGTAGTAGAAAAGTACCTGAGTCTCACTTGGGAGTAGTACTTGCACAGAGAGCAGTATATGGCTCAGGCCACCGTCGGAGAAGAGGTAGAAGGGCCCGAAGCAATGATGCCCGGACTTTACCGAGTAGGTTAAGCAAAGTTTCTATAGCTGATGAACCTGAAAACTAGAAATTTAGTCTTTGAGCACTGCATGTTGTACTGTACCTCTAAGTATATGTATTCCTCTGATTTTTCACAAAATGATAAGAGCTCCATACAAGTTGAAAGCATGATATTTACAAGGAGAAAGTTCGCAAGATACAAACTGTTTAATTTCATAAATCTACTTCGTTATGTGCGATACATCTATCATGTGATTTGACTGTAGGAACAAAGAAACTTAAAAACCTGGCAACTTTAGTACATTCCCAGAGAGAAGTGATTAAATTTTTTAATGAACCTACAAAAACCCTATCCCATCTGCGCTCAAATCATCATCTCCCATAATAGGGCAATTGCTTCTCTTCCTGTACATGTCCAGGTCATCTCTTGACCTTCCCTCTTTCAACTTAGCAAAAACCAGTGACTCATGAGGATTACCAGAGAAACTTTGAGCAATACTATCAGAATCTTCTTCTTGAAGCATTAGAGAATCAGAGGGGCTGTTATAAGCAATTTCGTTAGAAGTATCATTCGCTGTAATGGGAAACTCTTTGATGCGAGCCAGAACCAAAGCAATGTGATCACAAGCAACATCAAGGCGATCTTCTGTCTCAATTGACTCTGTAATTAGTGATGAAATCATTGACTGCAAGAGTTGTACCTTCCCTGTAGAAGAGTGTGCAGATTTCATAGATAAAGACTCACGCCATCTCAGTGGCAGATACTGTTCTGGAATGTGAAAACAATTATTTGCTGATAGAACACGAAGGATATGTCTACAGAGGATGCCTGAAAACTCAAAGTGACGGCAGCTACAGCTGATGAATTCGTCTTGTGGGACCCATATTACCTTGCATCCACCATTTAATTCTGTGTGGTGTCTCACAATGAAATAATTCTCATCAGCCAACATCATTGCATATTGTGGTGCAAAAACGAGTTCTTCTTGTAGTTTACAGAAGGCATATGGTGTGAGAATAGTAGCAGCATGAGACTCGATTGGTGATCCAGTTTTGAGAGACACTTTCGGGACCTTCCTTTGCATCTGAACTTTTGCTTGCACTTGATCTCTAGCATCGAAAACCAAAGCCACCTGTGAAAAAAAGCACATGTTGTAATCTCTCATTGTTGGCAAGAACAAACAGAAAGTGAGTAACAGGTCCCCACCTGTTCTACAAAATTATTAAGTTCAGATTGTGCGCCAAGAAATCGTTGAATATATGAGTTTATCAACTCTGACTGGAACGTGGTTGACATTCCTGCAAAGAAGAAGGATCTCAAAAAAGGTAGTGCCCAATATGTACGGAGTGCGTACAAGCTGACAATTAGCTTGTTCCCATGAAGCCCATATGTATCAATCATCTCCCTCCATCCAATTTCAAACTCTTCAACTTCGTGTAAATTATGAAGTCGATGGAATTCAGCTTTCCAGTTATCATATTGAGATCCAAGTAAGACAGAGAACCAATCAGAAAACTTTGAAATGATATGCCAAATGGAAATGGCGTGCTTAGTCCCTGGCATTTCCGTACTCAGCGCTTCTTTAAGCCATGTGCTTTGATCAGTCAAAATTGTTGCTGGAGCTTTTCCGTTCATGAAGTTTAGGAATGTCTGCCAACATGGTCAAAGTCAAAATTTGAAAAATGATCAAACATTTTAGAACTTCTCTCGATGAAATCAGGAAAATGTAGCCTCAGAGATAAGTATGCGAGACAGGGATTAAGGACAAAATCAATATTGCATGTAATAGTGCAAATGATGTAACAAATTGGTGTTCAATAGTTGGATGCACTTGAACCTATTTGAAACCACATTAAAACAACTTGAAATAGGTTGACACGGAACGATGCATAAATGCACGCCATGATAGAAATACGGGTCTGCATATATGGAGCAACCTTTAAGTCGAGGGAGGGAAATTACTTTCTCATGATACTCAGGACACAATCACAACTACAATATTGTGCAGTTATATTTTGAGTTTTCTGTTTCTAAGCTTCAATATTATCAAGGAATTCAGAAACTAGAAATATGGAAACATTTTCTTAAGCAACTAACAATAATCCTTTTCCCAACAACAAAGATTTGGCTTGGTTAACTTCGTAGATGTCTGATTCCACTATTATTGTAGGCTCCTACTCGATCTAGCTACATCAGTTATATGTTATTCCAGCAAACTTCTGCACTGAATCACACCAAATATACAAATGAACAACTTTTCGTATGGAAGATATCAGAAATGAACAAAGGTCAAAGGGAAAAACTCGTGCATTCTATTAAGCTTTGAGCAATGCCAATATGAAAAGAACTACCTTCAGAGCCCAGGAGAATGATTGCATGTTTTCATCTCGAAGGAGCACGCAGCCGAAGAAACAATATGTTCCATGATTGTCTACTCCAATCCAAATCCCAAGGATCATATCATAAGCATCCAACCGATGCTTGGTATCAAAAACTACGGCATCTCCGAAAGCCTCATACAACCTGATGGATGAAGCATATGACCATGCAATGTGCTCTAACCTGTTATTAGCATCAATCTTATAGTTGTAACTGAAATTGGGATCTCTATCTTTCTTCTCCTTGCACATTTTGAGAAGGTCAATTGGGTCATTATCCCGGTCCACATTCCTGAATGACTGCAGCAAGTTTCTCACATCAATCTCAGAGAAAGGCAAACATCCAAGCTTAACACCTTTCTCTATCTCCATCAACCTGAGCATTTGTCGCACCGACATCCCTGCTTTTGCATACATGCAAATGCGACTCTTATCATCAGTCGTCATTGTGCAATAGGAAGGAAGCAATTGGACACAATTGGACTTCAAGAGTTCATGGTTGTGGACATTGCTAAAACCAGTGACACGCCATTCAGGGACATCAAAATCAGCCCTTCTAACAATTCTCATATACGCTTGGCATCCGCACCGTGAAGACTTCCTATTCCTCTGTAGCTTCCCGTCCTCTGTTGGCTTTAGCTGCGGATAACCACCACGGTGGCAGGTGAAATCCCTTCTTGTAATCCCCCTGCCAACACCATCTTTTCCACGCGTACGGTGACGTCTAATAGAGAACCCACACTGCTTGGCAAAGCTACAATAATATTCATAGGCCGCATCATGTGATACAAATCTCTGCCCAATGAACGGTACGAGGTTCACGGACGTTTGACGAGACAAAATTGTGTCGTCCGGCATTTCCTCTATAGTCCCATTATCATCTGGTGATGATTCTGATCCATTTTCAGAAGTTTCCATCACTACTGTTGTTTAATCGCGCACCAAAATTAACGAATCTCCAGATATGGCAACTGCATCCAATTAAAACTAATAACTAATCTTTTTTTCCATTTCAATAAGCAACAAACTTAACTACACCAAGTAACAAAAACTTTGCCACAACATTTTAACTAACAATACTCAATGGTTACAAAATCGACACAGAGCACAAAATCATGATGAGCTATTATTACACCAAAAAGCTTAGATCACAGAGTTATAAGTATTTGAAATCCATCATTTTAGATGACAGAATTAAACAATTCACTTTACCGGCTAAATTCGTATAAACCCTAGAGCCCCAAAATGCTAGCCGTACAGAGTAATCTACGGCGACTGAAGTGTGATTTGAGCAGGTGAAATGCAATCATCAACACAGCAGAAGTGAAAAGCTCAATAATCGCATTTGCAAAAAAAAATTGTTGATTGAAAAAATTGGAGAATGAGCTTTATCACCTTTATGAAATTTCAACAGAAGCAGAGTATAAAATTGCTCCTAATTTTGCATTTCGAAGGGCGGGGAAGATGATCCTTACGAGAGACACTGCGCATCCATGGAGGACGATAATTGTGCGTCGAGTAGGTGAGCTATTGTGCGCTGAAGTGGTGAACGGGTTATCGTGCGCATACCTCCGAGTTAAAGATGACTTGGACTTATCAGGCCCAATAAATTGGAAGCATATTTGTAGCCTAATAGGTTGAGTCGTGTAGATAAGTTGGACATGTATCTTTGGCCCAATTGAAACCAGTAGAGCCCGCTCAAAACAAATTGTTTTAAGATCATAAACAAAGATTTGGAGAATTTAACTGAGTTAAGAAGATAGTATTCCACTCAAAATCTCAGATATAATTTGATAAACACTATTCTGTTTGTGCTATAACAATGTAAATAACAAACCGAGTAACCATCAATATTATAGTTACTCAAAATTTATACGTACTCTACTATACTGTTATAAAACTATAGAAATACTAAAAGATTACAACAACAATGGAATATGGAATTTTATAGAGACAAAATCTCGTTGATTTATCTATTTTCAAGTGTATATTACAAATGAAAGGTAAACCCCTGTTTCTAGGAAGAAGTTGGGGGATGTTGGGAATGACACAAACTATGAATGAAATTCACAAAATAATAACCGCCTTTCAGAAGGCGGCGTACAACACTCCCCCTTGAATGCCCATTATTACATGTCTCATTAAAATCTTACTAGGTAAAATTCAGTGGGACAAAAACCATAGTAAAAGAAAAGGAGTACATGAACTGTCTCGTTAAAAATCTTGATAAGAAAAGCCTAGTGGAAAAAAATTTAGTGGAGGAAAAAAGAGTACAGTGCATATTCACCCCTCTTGATCTTTGGATCCATTGATTTCTTTGAAGCATCGCCTTCCAATCTTGTGAACTAATTTTTGAAATGTTAATGTAGGAAGAGGCTTTGTAATGAATCTACGAGATTATTACTTGAGCGGATTTTGACAACGAATATCTCGCCTTTCTTGTGAAGATCATGGGTAAAGAATAAATTTGGCAAAATATGTTTTGTCAGGTCACCTTTAATGAACCATTCCTTCTACTGAGCTATACATGTTGTATTGTCTTTATAGAGAGTTGTTGGAGCTTCTCATTTAGTTGGTAGTCCAGACGCCCCAAGAATATGTTGAATCATAAATTATAGCCAAACACATTCACGACTTGCCTAGTGAATTGCTAATATTTCTGTATGAATAGAAGAAGTAGCAACCAAAGTCTGTTTAACATATCTTCATGAAATAGATGTATCACCTTAAGAATAAATATCCTATCCTGGATCGCACTTTGTGCGGGTCTGACAAATATCCAGCATCTGCATACTCGGGTCTGACAAATATCCTGGATCGACATACTCAATTAAATATGATTTAAACAAAGATGAATAATATAACCACATATCCATTGTAGGTGTCAAAAATATGTTTAATTCCATTCCTATATCTTCGAGTTGGAGAAGAACTGTACCTTAGTAATAAACTTACTCCATATAGCAGGTCTAGTATTATTAGTAAGATAAATGAATGTCCCGATTGCAGTAAGATATGGTATTTCTAGACCAAATAGTTATTCATTGCCTTCACAAGACCGAAATGGATCTTTCTTGACATCAAGATATCTCTCAACCATTGGGAGTACTTAATAGGTATGCTTTATTCATATAAAAACGTTTAAATACTTTTGAAGTATAATAAGATTGATGTTCAAAAAGTTCTTCATTTAAGTGCTCGATTTGAAGACCTAAATCAAATTTTGTATTTTCGAAGTATTTCATTTCAAATTCATTTTTCAAAGAATTCTAAAAAAATTAACAACTCTTCAGAAGTTTATATGATTTTTAAATCATCAACATAAACAACAGTGATGTGGGGGTATTTTCGTCTGGATACGTGTCCGCTCTCCAACACTCCACGTCAGACTGCTTTAGTTCCTGCTAGATGCTTAAGCAGCTTTTGAGTTCAGAACTTGCACTCAACACCACACGTAAACTAAGCCGGTGCCTCCTCCGGCGAAGGCACTCCGACACTCAAGTCAGATAGGTCGGAATGTGAGGTATTGTCGTCGATGACAATAGCTCAAAATAATAGGTCGAAATAACTCAAATAGGTCGAATTTGAGCTGTATAGGTCGAATTAGCACGCCTCGAAATGGTATTGAGAACCGTGATGAGGAAACCCGAATAGGTCGAATTACCCTCAAATAGCTCGAAATACACTATATATAGATCGAACAAGAGCTATTGCTCTATAGCTCGAATTCGATGTATATAGCTCGAAATTAAATGCTAGAAAAATAAAAACGTACCTTAGAATGAGGCATGGGACCCCCTTATATAGTAATAAGAGTCCTTATTCGTCTAAAAGTACAATCCAAGTACAACTATGACTCAAAATAGGTCGAATTAGAAATAGCTCGAATTGGTCCTTCAAATAGGTCGAATTGGGCCTCAAATAAGTCGAATTTGGGCCCATATAGCTCGAACCGGACTACTGGGCCTCAAATAGTTTGGATTTTAGCCCATATAGCTCGAATTGGGCTTTTTTTGGGCCTTCAAATAGATCCTATTTGAACACATATAGCTCGGATTGAGCTTGATATAGCTCGAATCGGGCCTTTTCGGGCCCAAATAGATCTCTCTTGGACTCAATTTGGGCATACTTGGGCCGATTTCCGAGTTTTGCCTTGAATTGTAATTTTGCATTAAAAAATAATGGTGCTGACGTGGCATAATATATCCCGAAATACGTTCGTGTATTGTATCGGATATTATGACGTGGCGGTACCGAAATATGGTACATCATGGAGTCCCCCAGTTCGTAAGAGTAATGTGTACAAACATAGGGTCATACGAACTAAAAAGAAGTTACATAACCGAGAATCGTGCAACGAAATCGGCATCGGCGTAAAAAACCAAGAATTGACCAAAAATATCAAAATTCAAAAATAGGTCGAATTTACTATTTTTGGAAACTGGAATTAATATAGGTCGAATTTACCTTCGAAAAAGATAGCTCGAATGTCAGAAATTTTTTTCTGTAAAATAGCTCGAATTTTCAATTAAATAGCTCGAATTCCAGTTTGGTCGAAATTGCCCCCCAAAAAGATAGCTCGAATTTTCCGTAAAAATTTTCTGAAAATATGTCGAATTTCGAAATAGGTCGAATTGGGGGGCATTTTGGTAATTCCCACATCATTTCGCCTATAAATACTCCACTCCCAGCTTCATTTCCTCATTTTGCGCCTAAGCATTCCTCCAGAGCTCTTGAGAAATAGCTCGAATTTATAGCTCGAAATTACCCAATATAGTAAGTGCGCTGAAATAACTCAAAATTACTCCCAATTTAGTAAGTCTAGCATTATAGCTCGAAAGACCTCCAAATAGCTCGAAAAACACCTCAAATAGATCGAAATAGGATAGAATAGCTCGAAAAATCCACTACTAGCTATATCCTTTGGTGAGTTTCTGATAGCTCGAAAATATAGCTCGAATTTCCTGAGGAAATTCGAGCTATAACACTTAGAAATTTTTTCAATTTTTGAAAAATTTTGAAAATGCTAAAATTTAAATTTTTTGCGCAGATTTGTTCACGACGGCGCGACTTCGACATAACCGGTCTCCACGTCGTCCATCACCACCACGATCTCACCAATGTGCCTACTATAACTCACGCAATCAACCACGAGATTCTTCATATCGAAATCCTCGTGAATCAAACACAAGGCGTGCAGCATCCCCAATTCGTCCTCGGCAACCAGAACCTGCCCGAGTCCGAGTACCTGGCGCTCCAAAGCTATTTGCACCCGCGCAGAGATCATACGAGCAAATCCACCCAAACGAAGAAGTTTCTGTAGATCTAGACCCTCGTGCCGGTAATCTTTCAACCTAAACCTCTTTATGACGCGAGTTATTGATCTTGAGTCTTCCAGTAGTAGTAGGGAAAGTAGTAGTGAGTCGTCTAAGTCGTCTAAGGCTAAAGAAAATGTGTCGACTAGCGGCAGTAGTGACGACTCAAGTGACGAGACCTCATCTAGCAATGAGAGAAATAACAATGATAGGGCGTCTGATATGGAGGTAGACGTAGACATCCTAGGAGATGACGAGGTTGAATCTAACCCTCTCCCCATCGTGCCTTATTTACCTCTTGCTGACAATGTTCCCATACCTGCCGCAAACTCTCCTGAACAACTTGCTCCGCCGAACTTGATTAATTTTGAACAATTTCCTTCTTCCCTTCCTCACGACATATCTTATTATCGTGATACCTATGACATCCCTGATACTTATGAGATTATCGTGCATGGGCCAGATGATAGGATAAACAACCCGCCAGAAGGGTGTCTCACTATATTTAGTAGCTATCTCCACTGTGGTTTACGTTTTCCCATTTTTCCTGTTGTCTCAGAAATCATGTCTTCTCTCAATTCTTCTCCTTCACATTTTACCCCCAACGCATACACACAGATGTATGCTTATGCGATGCTAACCCGCGTCTTTGACCTCCCGTGCTCTGTGGCCGGTTTTTGGCAAATATTCATAGTGAAATTCCGTAACAGAGGTGTAGACGCCGGGTTCTACTATTTGAGCTCGCGAAAGAAGCAATGCTTCCTATCTGATCTACACACGAGCTTCGGGGCTCACTGGAAAAAACAGTGGTTTTTATCAAGGAATCCAAGCCTCAGGAATTCCAATTCAAGTGGCTTTGGACGGACGCCCGTTCATCGCCGAGACGCCCCGATCCTCCTATCTATAACCTGACAGTGGTTAAAAACTTGAAAGGACATCAATTTGATGCTTTTGAGTTGACCACCACCCCAGTGTTGCGGGCCGGCGGTTATACTTATCGTGCAGGCGTTGAGCCTTCTGTCTTTGGTATAACATTATGCATGCTTTTGTTCTTTTTACTTGTTGATTTTACGTGTTCCTTTGTTGTCTTCTAACCTTTGCATTTGTTGCGATTTTCAGAGCGCATCGTTATGGACAAGACAAAGAAGAGGCTGGCCGCTATGAAGAGTGGCGCAAACGCTCCTCAATCCTCAGTGCCCATTCCTGAGAAGACCAGTCGCCGTGGTGCGAAGACGGCTGGCACCAGTTCGAGGGGCGGCAGTGCTCCTACTCCTTCCACCGCTGCTGTCTCGACTCGAGGGTCGGGACGTAGTAGGGGTTCTGCTCCTGCCCCTGTGCCTTCTCCGGCTCCTGTGCCTTCTACTGTTCCTTCGCAGTCGACTGCTGAGGCTGCTCCTGGATCACCACCTGTCGGTTCTGAGCCGATCATTCCGGAGCTTTCTCCTTCATCAGCACATTCGACTAGAAGAGTGCATCTGCCCTCTGTTGCTGAAGCGGCTCGTCGCTTCAATGAAGCTAACCCCGAGCCAGCAACAAGGAAGAGGTCTGCTGCCACTGCTGAGGAGATTCGACGGGGTAAGCGCGTTGCGCAGGACAGAGCTTATGATGGTGACGATCTCGACATTGACGTTGAGGAAATCGTGCGAGCTTCGGTCGAATCAGGGCAATTCACACTGAAGGACACTACTGCCCTTCGACTCATCAAGGGATTTATGCCTGACTTCGACCGTCAGCTTTACTATCAGGCGATGGGCCATGAGAAGTTAGTTAGCCGCACCGCCTTGTCACTGTGCGAGGTTTGTGTACTTATAAACTTTTCTTGAACTCCGTTTTTTGCTTGTTTTAGAATATCACTGACTTTTTGCATCTTTTGTAGTTCTTTGTCAACTTTCAGACCATGGCAGAGAATTTTAACATGGTCATGACTACTCAGGATCAGCAGAGGGCGCTTATGGACATGCATCACTCTTCAGCCTTGCAAGCTCAACGACTGGAGAAACAAGCCAAGGAGGCAAAGGCTGAAGTTGAGAAGCATCTTGTTGCTGCCGTCGACGAACTAAAGGCAGTACAGGCCGAGCTGGAAGCCCTGAAAGCAGCTAAGGCTGCTGTTGACAAGGAGCTCGCTGAGGAGAAGCGACTATCTAGTCAGCTCACCATTGGCTGCCAGCATGCCACGTCCCTTGTTGACGACCACGTTGACACCATCCGGACGATGCAGGATGCCGCTACTGCTGCTGAGGCAGAACGTTTGCGACTTGAGGCTGAGCTAGCTGATGTCAAAGCTCGCCTTACCACTGCTGAGGAGGATGGCTACAACAGGGCCATGACTGAGGTATTCCTATTTTACTTGACTTTATTTCTCTTTTCGTGATCTCTTATGTTTTATACTTACTTTCTCCTTACTTGGTTTGCAGGAGCTCCCTGATGAGGACAAGGTGATGGTAGCCATCGAGTTCTTCTGCTCGGCTACATGGGAGCAGACTGCTATGGAGAGGGGCGGCTTTGATACGACCAAGGGCTACAACATGGCCCTTGATGACATCGTCGCCCGAGGTGCCCTCGCTCCTGGGTTCAAGAAGAAGGACTTCAATGTCCTCAACTGCTTGAACGAGGATGACACAGAGGTTGGTGAATCCTCAGGTTCTGCTTCTGCCGATCCTTCTCTTGCCGATCCGCCTCCTGCTGAGCTTGCTGCTACTGTGGACGGTGACGAGCCGAAGCATGACCCCTTCACCTCCTTCTATCCTCTCCGACAGGTATGGCTTTCTGACTTTGCTGACGAGCAGCTATCCACGTCCACTGCCGCTGCTGCTGCTGCTGCTCCAGATGAGCCCTTGGAGGAGGGTGAGATGGGTTTCGACCCTCAGGTCTTGGATCAGCCTGCTGAGGGCGATCAGCCTATGCCTGATGCTACTGTAGCTGCTCTGCTCCTCGTCAGATCTCTCCTATTGATGACACCGGGTCCCTGAACGAGTCGTTTGCAGAAATCCAAGAGCAGAGCGAGGGTGCCGTGAAGTCTCTTGGGCTGAATTTGCTGCCTTGATCGCTTAGAGTGGCCTGCGTGCCCTTATTCTTTGGCGTCTGTGCCTTAGATAGTATTTTGAACATCTTTACTTTTCGTACAGTATATTCGTAGTAGTACATTCTTTTCGTACAGTATATCTTGTTGACTTGTGCGCGATTTTAGCGCCTATCCATTGCTAGTACAGTTTGACTTTATAAACTTTCGAATGTCGTTACTCTGTCTTGTTAAGTCTTCACTCATATGTGTCTACTTCTTAAGTTTATATTTGTCACTTGCTAAAACACTTAAGTTTATAAACAAGTATTTGTGAGAGTGCGAGAACTTGTGCTCGACTCTACGAGGCTTGTGCTCGTTGTGCGAAGCTAATGTTCGCGCTTGCGAAGCTATGTTCGCGGGAATACGAGAACTTGTGCTAGATTTCACGAGGCTTGTGCTCGTTGTGCAAAGCTATGTTTAGAGTACGAGGACTTGTGCTCGACTCCACGAGGCTTGTGCTCGTTGTGCAAAGCTATGTTTGCGCTTGGGAAGCTATGTTCGCAGGAGTACGAGGACTTGTGCTCGACTCCACGAGGCTTGTGCTCGTTGTGCAAAGCTATGTTTGCGCTTGCGAAGCTATGTTCGCGGGAGTACGAGGACTTGTGCTCGACTCCACGAGGCTTGTGCTCGTTGTGCAAAGCTATGTTTGCGCTTGCGAAGCTATGTTCGCGGGAGTACGAGGACTTGTGCTCGACTCCACGAGACTAGTGCTCGTTATATGAAGCTAACGTTCATTTTGATTAAGTATTTAAACTTAAAGTTTGTAGACAGTATGAGTTTAACTTTATGTATCCTTATAGATTGTAATCTTGCGGGTAATGAGTAGGCAACGGCTAAACTTGAATAAAATAAGAGATTTTATTAGTTTTGGGACTGAGCTCGAGCAATTCTGCAAATCTGCAATTCTGCATCCAAGTCATCAGAATGAGCTACCGGATCAGTAGTCCCATCATACTTCTTCATCTTAGGAAGAAGAATTCCTTCCTTCAGTGTCAACTTGCTAATTGCCTCACTAAATGGAGTTGGCTTCTCCATTATTGGAATATGTCCAGCAATTACAGGCTCCAGTCTTGTGACAACTCTCTCAGGCAAATCCCTATCTCTTCTGGCAGTTCGATTTGCTGCGGGTCGATGATCAGGAACTCTCTGCCTAGAATTCACTTCTCTGTCCCTCACTTCTCTATCTCGACCAATTGCTCGACTGGGACCTCTGTTAGCATTAGTCCTCACGGAACGAGGATTCCTCCTTTCAGGCGAGGGAGATGGATCCCTTGGCTTTGTCATCCTAGTCTGCGTATAATGCCTTGAATCATCACGACGTTGGGTCGGATGAGTCCTTCCTTGCTGCGGTGCTGCAGGCTGTGCTGCTGGTTGTTGTGCTATTGGAGCCTGAACATTCTGTAGAACAGAAGTGTTAGCTAATTGCTGCACAATCATCGGAACCATAGTCCTTTGGAATGCTGCCATAATTTGATCCAACTGAGCGGAATTCAATAGTTGTTGTTCCGTGGGAGGAACTTCAGTTTGATTCGCTGTGTGAGTTGGAGGATCAATGGGAGTGCTGGGCGCTGCCACTGATGTTCGCTCAGAAGCATCAGGTGCCCGATTGTCATCCTCCCTCTGTGATCTAGTCCTTCATGCCATTCCATTCTTCTCCGTTGCTCTCCGTTGAGCCATTGAGTGTCAGTGTTTGTTACTAAGTGTGTATAGAGGTTCCCACAGACGGCGCCACTGATGTGGGGTATTTTCGTCTGGATACGTGTCCGCTCTCCAACACTCCACGTCAGACTGCTTTAGTTCCTGCTAGATGCTTAAGCAGCTTTTGAGTTCAGAACCTGCACTCAACACCACACGTAAACTAAGCCGGTGCCTCCTCCGGCGAAGGCACTCCGACGCTCAAGTCAGATAGGTCGGAATGTGAGGTATTGTCGTCGATGACAATAGCTCGAAATAATAGGTCGAAATAACTCAAATAGGTCGAATTGAGTTGTATAGGTCGAATTAGCACACCTCGAAATGGTATTGAGAACCGTGATGAGGAAACCCGAATAGGTCGAATTACCCTCAAATAGCTCGAAATACACTATATAGATAGAACAAGAGCTATTGCAATATAGCTCGAATTATTGCTCTATAGCTCGAATTTGATGTATATAGCTCGAAATTAAATGCTAGAAAAATAAAAACGTATCTTAGAATGAGGCATGGGACCCCCTTATATAGTAATAAGAGTCCTTATTCGTCTAAAAGTGCAATCCAAGTAGAACTATGACTCAAAATAGGTCGAATTAGAGCTATTTTGAAATAGCTCGAATTGGTCCTTCAAATAGGTCGAATTGGGCCTCAAATAGGTTGAATTGGGCCCATATAGCTCGAACTGGACTCCTGGGCCTCAAATAGATCGGATTTTAGCCCATATAGCTCAAATTGGGCTTTTGGGCCTTCAAATAGATCTTATTTGAGCCCATGTAGCTCGGATTGGGCTTGATATAGCTCGAATCGGGCCTTTTCGGGCCCAAATAGATCTCTCTTGGGCTCAATTTGGGCCTACTTGGGCCGATTTCCAAGTTTTGCCTTGAATTGTAATTTTGCATTAAAAAATAATGGTGCTGAAGTGGCATAATATGTCCCGAAATACGTTCGTGTATTGTATCGGATATTATGACGTGGCGGTACCGAAATATGGTACATCAAACAGTAATAACGTATTTGGATCATGTTCGTTTTCTAAAAACACATGAGCATATAAGATCATTTTTATAACATTCTTTTAACATAAATATAATCAAACGGTTGTACCACATACGATCAGATTGTTTTAGGTCATACAAGTGTTTATTTAGTTTGACTGAATAAATCTCCTGAGAATTTAAAGTTTTTACTCCTGACAACTTTAAAGCTTTTGCTCCTGACAACTTAAATCCTTTAGGGGTTTTCATATAGATGTCGTTTTTTAGGGAACCATATAAATAAGTTGTAACGACATCCATTAATTGCATTTCAAGTTTTCATGTATCGTCAGAGAAATCAAATACCTTAAGGGTAATTGCATCCACCACATGAGAATATGGTATTGTGCAAGAGACTTCAACTCTGTATTGATCACATTTTTTCACATTGGCCAATTATTTCCATGCCTACATTCTTCAACAAACTAAGGTTCAAAATCCTCGTTTTCGCTCATAATATTGAGCACTACATTATGTGCAATATTTCGTCTACGTTTAGATTGCTTCGGTTCCATCTATTTCCTATATTTACGTAGTTAATTGAGATCTCCTCATTTTCAATGGATTCGGGCGCTTTAGGTTCTTCTGAAATCTTATCATCTATGTCAACAGGTTCATGGAGAACCATTGTATCATTTTTTGACCATCCTCAATATTTGCTCATTTCTTTCTCGAGAGTTTTTATCTTTAGAATCAATAGGCCTACCATACTTCTGGCGTATCATAAAGTCATTAGCGATATCAGGTTGTCCTTCAGAGACATTAATCTGAATTGAAACATTTGCAGCTGAATTAGAAAGACTATTATATTTTCTTGCATCTACACCCTACTAATAGTAATACTAACATGCATAAAAATTAACGGCAGGACCTCTAAATATGGGTTGTGTATTGTCTCAGGGGAGATTACTATAAGTTTCCAAACATTTAGGGGTAGTTTTTATAATTACAGCAAACATAAGGGGGTAAGCTGTAATTTCTCAAAATATATGAAGAATAGGATTCCCTGTTTCTCAAACGAGTTGTGACAGAAAGTGAGGCAGATCGATACAATCGAGGCTGGCACGACATGATGAGATCAAAACTTTTGCAATACATACATGATACAACACATATTTAAATATATTCATATTCATAATTAAAGGGGAAGACCTAGAAAACTGAAAAGAAAGTGCCATCGAGTACAGAAACCACCATCCATCAGAGAATCTTACTCAACAAATTCATTAAATTAATAAAAAAGCAGAATCACAGCTAAGGCCAGGTGCTTTTGCTATTTTGTCATAATTAACTCATCATCACATTCTTGAACTAATCTTAACATATAAAAACATTACTCAAATTCTGTTATAATTTCAAACAATTACATTTAATGAAAGAAAAATTAGTTGCTTTATGAGTTAAAAACTTAAAATCAATTTGTACGTAAATTTAATAAGAATGTCATATATATATACAGTTAATTAATTATGTACTAATTATGGAAATTGAATATTATTTATGGTAATGTAAGTCATGCATGCACAAACAATAAGTGACAAGTCTCCACTCCTTAATTTGTAAATAATAATAGTAGTAGTACATAATAGCACGTCGTTCCGCAAAACTCTCTCTCATTCATTTTCTCTCTCTCTCTCTCTTGATTGTGTCTGTATTATTATTATTATTATTATTATTATTATTATTATTATTATTTGTGGTGGAGTTGTAATAATAAGAATATATGGAAGACAGCGCTAGGCCTAGTAGTTTTGGAGGTGGTGGTGATAATAAGCTAGAAATAGTTAGTGGAAGAGGAGGAGGAGGAGGGTACAATCACAATAACAACAACCAAATGTACACCACCACTTGGCCACGTACGCAGGAATCTCCGCCACTGCCCGCGGCGGAGATTCGGTCCAACCAGGTGGCGTCGTCGTCGAAGCCGTGGGGATTCCGTGACCCGGAGATGAAGAGAAGGAAGAGAATAGCAAAGTATAAAGTTTACACTGTGGAGGGTCGGGTCAAAGCTTCGATCCGAAACGGGTTCCGTTGGATCAAGAATAAGTGCTCCGAGATTATTCACGGATACTAGTGGCTTTTTTTCTTTCGCTCTCGAAAATTTTCCCGAGTTATTTGAGGAAGATATTCCAAAAGAAATATTGTACGATCGAGCTTCATTTGACTGTCTAATTGTGTTACTGGTCCTTGTTGGTGATTTTTATGGATTATATTCCACGGTTTGTTGTGAATTTCTTTTCTTTTTGTTGGTTTTATTGAAGAAAAATTAATACAGTTTCCTTCACATGAGAATTTCTGCTGTAATTATAATGTCTTTCTTTTCTCCTAGGCATTTTCCTTTTAATTTGGTGTTTCCTAGGTGTATATATATCTTTTCTCTAAGAGCTTATTTCAGCCAGTTTATTTTGCAGATTATACTAAAATTTTGGTCTGGATTAAGTTTAATTCAAAAGGTTAGTCCTCATTTCAGAAACCAGCTAGAACCTGCAATGTTGTTATTTTTTTTGAATTAGCTTAAATGTATGTAGCTTTTTTTTTAGTTTTGGATAATAAGCAGTTCAATGTTGTATTTATGTTTTGTCACCTTCTATTAATTTAAATGTATAAAGTAACTAAGAGTGTTGCATATTTTCTCCTTTTCTATTGACACTTACAGCAGGGAGGAGTAAAGAAGTTTGAATAAATTGCATTATACCATATCCATGATCGATATTAGAAATTGGGTTTTAGGAGATTTCTCAGAGATTTAGTGCTATTTGTTCTACTATGCATTAAAATGCTATACTTTAGTCCTTCTAGTTTGTTTTGGGGGCTTCTTAAGTTCTCCAGCATGAGCCCAATATAAACTTAAAAGCCATACAAATGGGTCCAATAGCTTTTCTGCAACATAATTATGCCTTAGAGAATATTGTCGCTCTTTGCTGGCTTTATATTTTTGTTGTTGTCATATAGAAATGATATTTGTTAGCTTGCATTAACATTCATTTGATTGTTCACAAAATATGATTACCAGTTAAGGTTGTGCCTTTAGCCCTTTAATGACTTTCAGAAACGAAATAGGGTTCTCCTTAATTAGAACCCAAGTTTTAATTTGTTTTTAATTATATTGAATTTAAAATTTCTCCAATTACTTTTGTTCGTTCATTTCAAATCTTCTAAAATCTTCAGACAAGCCTACAAATCTAGGCGCAACGAAAGAGACAAACCCCATTATTTAGCCTTATCAATGTAAACGTTAGTAAAGTATCATATTCATCGTGACTAATTAATTACTAGAAAACAGAAAGTTTGAATAGGACTAATAAATAAAACAACATGAAATTTTAAACTACAAAACAAAACTCCAATAATTCAATTGCTCGCAGGATGGAGCAATACATTCAAACAAAACTAAAAACGTCACAATTTAAGTTTCCTCTATCAAAGAAAAAACAAAAGAAGAAAAAAAGAAAATGAAGCCAACAGATTATTACAATTCGGAACAAATAAGAAAAAGGGCCATATATAACACCGTCCGAAAGTAAATCTCCTACAAACACAATAAAAAAACAGACAATATAATGTCCGTATAATGCATGTGATTAAGAGATTTATCAGTTCCTCATCTAAATCCCGAATATGCATGTCCCTTTCTCTCAAATCAGATCCCTCTAGTTCCCCTTAATTGCTAATCTGCTCCTTCATTCAAATCTTTATTATTCTTCTCCTTCATCCTAAATTAACTAATTGCACACACACATATATCTATTTTTTTATTTTTTTTTATGAATCGCCAACAAATGAAATGTAATGAAAAGAAGAGTATCTAAAAGCTAATTAAACGAAAATCAGGACCATAGTTATCCAAAGAAACGATATTGTGTTTGTCAACATGAGGACAATTAAAGTTTATAAAATGTAATAGATGTGTATGTATGTATGATTGATCTCAATGATTGATTTAATTGCTCGTGTTGTTATTTTGAATCTGGATTTGTTTGTAAAACTGCGCAATAAACTCCTCTGCTTTAGAATCAATCATCTCATCTCCAGTTATAGCGTCGAAAACCTCGTCTGGATCATCCTCTTCGCTATCGCTGCTGTCGTCAAGATCTCTTAGGCTAGACGCCGAAGCGTATTGGCTCATCGTGCCGGAAGAAGACGGCGTAGGTGAACCAGGGCGCGGGATAATCTCCTCTACGCTCTCAATGGGCAACGGCGTCTTTTTGGGAGATTCGGGAGATTCGGGAGACTCTTGCAAGTGCAGCGGGCGCATGGATCCCACCAGCTTCTTCCAATCAGCATTTGGTGCCGCGGCAATGCTCTTTTGTTTGTCAAGTGATAGTTTTTTCGCCTGTTTCGCGCTGGGGCGCTGGCGTAGCATGAGCATAGCGGCTTTTAAGATGGCGAAAGGGCTGCGCTTTTTCTTCTTCTTGTCGACATTGATCATCAAGGGGTTGGCAGAGACGGCGGCATTTAGGATATCGGTGGCTTTGGGTTGGTTGTTGTCGACGTGAGTAGTTTTCACGACGGCGGATGTTTTGACATCGTTTGTTTGCATGATGGTTGTCATGGCAATGGACTTTGTGGGATGTCGTTTTCGTCGATCGTTTGGGAGGTGCCTCTACCTGCAAATTGCAGGGCAGAGAAGACGAGGATGAGCTTAGAGAAAAACTTTGGAGAATCGAATGAGAGGTATTTATAGCTAATAACAAGTAAGAAAGTGTAATGTTTAATGAGGACTTTCAAGGTCCATTTATTCTTATTCAATACTTACTATATATGGCGTTGTGACAAAAATTTCCAAATTGCACTTGTAATTTTATTTTAATTTGTCATAGTTACCCTGAATAGTACTGAATTGAAGGTTAAAATGGCCAATGTGGTTAAATTAATTACAAGTATAGTTACGGATACTTTGGAACGGGGGACAAAAAATGAATGAAGGAAAGTGTTCTCGCGGGAATTAAGGTGAAGGCTTTTGAAAATTGGTTTGAATTATGTGGTGAGCCGATAGTGTATCGGGTCCAATGAAATTTAGGACTATAAGTCTTAAATTTTCTATAATAAGAATATTCACGCACATGCAAACGTGTCAGTTTTGTATTATTTTAGAGAACAGGGTCATAGTCGTTGGTTTATTTTGGAAGGGGTTATAGTCGTTTGTTACTTTGTTAATACTTCTGATGTTTGAATATGAAATTAACATAAAACGGGAGTGCTGAGTTTTCGCAACGAGTACCTCAAAAACTAAATAACTTGAACCGGGCAAGAAGCGATATTGGCCCCGGGCCACTTAATTGGGCCCGCCCCCGACTCACGATGTTTGTTCCACCAGCGCTTGAAGACTTAAGTCTCACAAAATCTTTAATGCGGCCGTTTTGCATTACAATTTACAAGAAAAATAAGTATCACTAATCGTGAAATTATTTAGTGAAAGTTTCTTAGAGACCCAAATTACCTAAGAATTGCAAACTATTCGTAAAAATATAATTAGAATTATGTTCTCACTATAACTAGCCCATTTGTATTTAATTGTATTCATACACTCATGATACGTGACACTAACATGTATACTTCTTAAATTCGAACTCACACTATTTTGGGATATCGATTTGATACTTGACCCTAATAAGCATTTCTAAATTAACTATAATTATACTTTTGTTATTTGTGAATTATTAATTAATTAATGTATACATAATGTGAATAGTAATAATGTATTAAAAAGTTAGTTGTTATTTATGATCAACACACAAGTATATATATATATATATATATATATATATATATATATATATATATATATATATATATATATATATATATATATATATGTGTGAGGACTGCGCCCCACGAGTCACAATCCGATCCGAGTTGGTCAGGTGTTGGTGACCTAACAAACTCAACTTAGACCGAACTGTAGTCATATGAAGGGGGTCTCACTGACCATGAAAACCATAACATTATAAAATATCTTTACTTCAAACAGAGCGAAAGTCTTTGAAATACAAATAAATTTTATAATTTCAATATGATTTATATAAAATAAAACACTTAACAATTTTGCAAAGTTCTCAAAATGCGAACTTGTCAATCTTTCGTTCCATCCATGCTGCTATACCAATCTTGTTCTGAGAAAGGGACATATAGGACAAAAGAGGAGTAAGTCTTTAATGACTTAGTGAAATTCTTAGATCATGACAATAATCAAACAGTAAATCAGAACAAAACGAACAAGAATGACCAAAATAGTTACATCTGCATCATTGAACTGAATAATTCTGAAATATTCAGAAGAACGAGAAAATGAACTTGTGCAATTCCATATAATAGATTCAACCTTAACTCCCAAAATTCAACCGTATACCTCACTACGAGGAGCGACCTTGCAACAGAACAGAAGACATGCTCGAGTACATGCCAATCTAACACGCGCGTCACATCCAACTCCTGACGGCAAGCGGCGCTTAGACAGAATGGGTATTAAGTTGAAATACTTAAACTGACAGCCCTTTGCTGCCCAGCAGTAAATCTTCTCAATCCATGCGCCCAACTTTCCAAAGGCGTCCAAATGAGTGAAACAGAATTATCAGATGAGCGAAGCCGGACAATATCCATTGCTCGTTTTTTAGCTACATAGGCCGAACATAGTTCGTTGCTCGTTGCACAATTCAAGAATCGATAGGGTGATCATGATACCAGGATAATTATGATTATGAAGAGAATTTCCGATTATGAATTAAATGAGACTTGATTTAACAGTAGGCAAGAAAACTGATTATGTAAAGAATTAACGATTATCAATATAAAAACATTAAAATGGTAATAGAATATTGCTCGTGATTCGAAACAAAGAATCACAATTGTTATGTCCAAGTTTCTCAGGGCTGGATGCCAAACAGGGTTTTGAACAAATCAGAAATCAAACCTCACCTTTAAATTCTTGATTAACGTCGATAACTGTCGAACCTTAAATAAATCAAAAAGATATAATCAATTGTTTGCTCATAAATTTACAACAATAAACATATATTTTCAATATTTATCATATTTAAAGAAACTCAATTAAATATCTAATTATTGTTAATTTTAGATAAATCCAACATTTACCTATTTTAAATTTAACAATGACTTAAAAAATATAAATAATGAGATTTACCATTTCAAAGTAACAAGTTGAAGACTAAATCAGTTTACAAATAATAATTAAAGTCTCCATTTCTAATTTATTAACAACATATTTGATATTAATATATACTTATGTATAATTGCATATTTAAACCTTTTTAAAACAACATTTCTTAAAAAAATTCTAGTAAATTACTTATTACATAATAATCTTAAATCAAAAGTTTTACCATGATGTTAACATTGAACAAATACTTCAGTAAGCCATTGAATAAAATTATATCACATATATAGCTTTGGTAAAAACTATTTTTGTTAAAGTTATTAGTATAAAATTACATAATATTGCATATATCACTAATAACAATTAAAATAAATTGTAAACATGTTGATCTAGTTAAAATTAATATTTCCAGAAGAATTATTATTCTAATAAACTAAATTAGATGATTAGATCACAAGATAAACACAATACTTCACTTAAAGTTAAAGAAAGTGAAAGATCAACCGTAAAACAAACTACATGTCATCTAAATGTTGCAAAATCCATGAAAAATATCAAACACGATTCTAAATTATGATCAAATGATCTAGCATCATTATTAGTATGTAATGAGTCCATATCAATGATCAATTTCATGATTTAGATAGCTTTGGCAACATAATTTGGTTAAACAAAAGGTTAATGCAAATCTGAGGTTAAAAACTGTAGCAGTCTCGGATTTACCTTCAATCGGACCTTCAAACGATATGATAATCTAAAATTGGTTAAGGGGTTCAATCTTAAACATCTTGGAGAGAATATAGTTTCAAAATCAGATCAATAGGACAAATTTTGGTATTTTAAATAAATCATGAAAGATAGAAGCTGGTTTCGGATTTTCTGGACAGTGGTACGTATTTCTCAACGTTAGACCCCTCAAACGACTTTGGATTAAGAAGGTTTCTGAACATGAAAGTTAGCTCACACAATTACCAGTATGTGGTAAAAAATTCATAGAAATACTCGAAGTTTTGATATGGTTTTCGGACTTCCAAAGTTTCTGTACCAAAACTGGCAGTTTTGACCAAACTCGGTTTTGAGGATTTTTAAGGACTATAAAGAAGGCTTAAAGGACTGAATCAATTTTTATAGAAATTTAAACATCAAGAAGAAAAACATTGAAGAAGAAAAGAAGAGAAGATTTGGATAAGATAGGTGTGTAAAAATGTTGAAGAGAGCCTCCCTTTTATAGGTGAAAATGGGAGACAAAGGATTAATTACCATACCCTACTCATTTTTATTTTAATCCAAGCTAGGCCACCCTAATTATGAAGATGTTTCCAGCCCTTATCTGATAGAATTTTATAAAAATAAAATATTAGAAATATCTAGCATAAAAGACAAAGCAAAATTACCTTTTCTCAAATGTAAATGTAAATATGTGAAGATTTACCATTGTAATTGAATCTTTGGATATTTTAAAACTACAATGGACCACTTTAAAAGTTTTGATAACTCATTTGGTCTTAAAAGATATATGTAGTCAATCATAAATTTTCAAAAGGGAAAGGACTAAATTGTAACTTTTCAAATCTTTTGGGGTCAAAATCATATTTTTAAAAAGTTCAAGGACTAAAATGAAAATTCAGAAATATTTTTATTTTCTTCCAATTTCAGGGGCATTACAGTATGTATATATTAAACAATCTGTTTAACGCATGCATTGGTTTTAGATTGGTAACTTGCATTTCATTAAATTAAAAGTTGTTACACAACGTGTTGTTGGTCAGCAACGAAAGAAGGGAGAGGATCTGGGTCCGAGCGAAATGTATTGAATTTGAGAAGAAATAGTCATCATCTCTGTCCAATAGGCTCGGCTCGCTATGTCACGCATGTCCCTGTTAAGAAGGCAATTGTAACTTTTAGGAGAAAATAAATTCAAATTCAATTATTAAACTAAAATTACAATTTTCAACTTAACTACACACCCTAATTCCGTTGTTACATGGCTTATGGTTGTGTTAATTGGCTCGAACATTTGATAGTTCTTAAATTATATAGTTAGCGTGTTTTGTATATTTAACGCTTTTATTGTATTTGCTCTTTAGTCCTTTTATTATTGAACTCTAGTCTTGGGCCCCATGTATATAAGTGCTATTGAGGTTATTTTTCTAATAAACTAATTCAATTCTTTTCATCTGTCTCTCTCTCATGAAACCCTAGTTCATAACGCTCTCATCTCTCTCTACATTTTCTTGAGTAAATCTGCACGATTTGTATTTGTTTACATTGTATCATTCGTTAGGAGTGATCGATCCTTTTGTTCCGCTGCATAATCTGTCTTGCGAATCTCTTTTTCGCTATTTTCTGCGCGTTTGACTCATCGTTTTCGCGATTTTTCTCTATTTACAGAGTTTTCTTTGGCGATCTTACTCGATCTTCTCAGATCTTGTGTTTTTCTCTTTGATCTGTCTAGATCTACGGATTTCTCTCTCAGGTCCGTTTGTTTTTCTCAGATCCATTCAGATTCACTCAGATTCACTTGATTTTTTGCCGATCTACGGTGTTCTCTCTGAAACTCTTGTTGATACAAGATGTCGTCTGGTTCTCGTCATCTGCTCCGGTTTCTTCTACTGTTGGTGTCAAGAATCCAAGCGAAGACTCATCTTCGGTCTATTTTCTCGGATCGCAAGATTTCACTGGCGCTTCTATAGTTGGTGATGTTTTCAACGGGCAAAATTACATTTCCTGTTGCAAGGGTATTCAGATGGCCCTCAACATCAAAAACAAGATTCGGTTCATCGACGGTACTTTGCCTGTTCCTGAGGACAATGATCTGCTGCTTGTATGCTGGAATCGGGCAAACAGTTTAGTCTTGTCATGGCTTCTAAATTCAGTCTCGAAGGAGATCCGTCACAGTCTTCTTTATTTCACTACTGCACTTGAGGTATGGAAAGAACTGCAACTCAGGTATGATGAACCGACAGTTCTCGCGTTTATCAATTGCAAAAATCTTTGTCTACCATATCTCAAGGTGCTAATTCTGTTAATGCTTACTATAACTCCTTTCGTACACTGTGGGATGAACTTGTTAGCCCGAGACCTGTGATTATGTGTTCTTGTGGTCTCTGTACTTGTGATGTTAACAAGAATATGATAGATCTTCAGCAACATGACTCTGTTTTGGCTTTTCTGATTGGGTTAAATGATTCCTATGCTGTTGTTCGTAGTCAGATACTTCTTATGTCTCCCCTGCCCCAGCTTCAAAAATATACTCTCTGATTTTACAAGACGAAAACCAAAGGGCTCTTTACTATGTTCCTCCTGTTGATCCTTTAGCTATGTTTACCAGAGGGAAAACTTTTACTGATGGTCAGAATAAACCTAACTCTAATGCTGGTCGTTTTAACAAACCTCCTGGTAACAAAGATAAAAAAAAAAGTTGAAGTGTACCCACTGTGGGTACACTGGGCATACTGTGGATAGATGTTTCCAGATTATTGGATATCCTCCTGGTTGGGATGGATCCACTGGCAAAAGGCCTTTGCCAAATACTCATTCTGCTAATTCTGCACATGCTAAAGAAGAAAATTCTATTGCTCTTGTTTCAGAAACTGATGCTGATCCTAATCAGACATTATTTGAGCAATTCATGGTTTTTGCAAAGTCTCAAAATCTCCCCACTGCTTCTTAATCTGGAAACCCTATTCAACACTCTGCAGCAACTACCTTAGTTGGTAAATCTGTTGTTATTGCATTATCTGTTTTTAAAAATATTACTAAAAATAATAACATTTGGATTTTGGATACTGGTGTCACTGACCATATGATCTGCCATCCTAGTTTTTATACTTCCACACCTAAAACCATTCAAACTACCATTCATCTTCCTAATAATAGTACTATTGCTGCTACCTTGATAGGAGATGTCATTGTTTCTTCTGACTTAATCCTTAGAGATGTTCTCTATGTTCCTGATTTTACCTTTAACTTGGTTTATGTTTCTAAGTTGACTGCTTCTTGTCAATTATATGTACATTTTTTGTCCTCTATGTGTGTATTGCAGGACATATCCAAGAGGAGGATGATTGGTTCTGCTAACTTGCAGAATGGTCTTTACATTCTTAATTTCAAAGGGAACTCTGATGATAAACTCTGTAATATGAACTTTGTTTCTGTTTCATGTAATTCTACTGTTAATAATGATGCCTTGTGGCATCTTAGACTTGGCCATTCTTCTTATCAGAAGTTGGCAGCTATTCCTCATATTACTTTACCTAAGAATAATGTGCATGATCATTGTGATACTTGTCATCTTTCTAAACAAAAGAGATTGCCCTTTCCTGATAGTACTACTGTCTCTTCTAATCCCTTTGATCTTGTGCACTGTGACGTTTGGGGACCTTTTTCAGTGGTTTCTCATGATGGTTTTAAATTTTTCTAACTGTGGTAGATGATTACACCAGATGTACTTGGGTTTTCCTTTTAAAACAGAAATTTGAGGTTCAATTTAAGCTTACTTTATTTTAAAAAATGGTTGAAAATCAGTTTTCTACTGAGATCAAAGTCATTAGGACTGACAATGGTACTGAATTCATTATGAAAGATTTTTATGCTAATTTTAATATTCTGCACCAAAGGAGTTGTGTGGAGACTCTTCAACAAAATGGGCTTGTAGAAAGAAAACATCAGCACCTCTTACAGGTGGCTAGAGCCTTGAGATTTCAATCAAATATCCCTCTTATTTACTGGAATAATTGTTTATCTACTGCTGCTTTTATTATTAATAGGCTTCCTTCTAAAACTATTCATAATAAGTGTCCTTATGAGCTTCTCTTTAATAAAGCCCCTGATTACAGTTTATTGAAGTGTTTTGGATGCCTTTGTTTTGTCTCTACTATTTCTGCTCATAGGAATAAATTTGATCATAGGACTGTTAAATGTGTGTTTTTAGGATATCCCTTAGGTACTAAAGGATACTTGGTTTTAAACTTAGACACTGGAAAAGTCTTTGTTTCTAGAAATGTGATTTTTTTATGAAACTCAGTTTCCTTTCAAGAATCCTTTACATGTTCACACTAATTCTGGACAAGACAAACCTAGTGTTTGTACAGAGTCATTTATTACATTACAGGATTCTTCTCCTTTGGCTGATCCTCTTCAACAACAAGTACCTGTTGCAGATGTAGATGCTGGAATTCATTCACTAGGTTTATCTCTTCAGGCTGTTCAATCTCAAATAAATACTCCAGATGTTTCCTTACAGCAGGATCTTAATTACTATGACAATTCTACTACTGATGTTGCTACATCAAGTAACATTATTCCTCTTTCGACGGATTCTTTATTACTTGATTCTGCTACTGCTCCTATTCTTACTAATGTGCATCCTATTGATAATATGCCTGATGTTGATAATACTCAAATATTCCTGATGTGCATGTTCCTATTGTTAGAAAATCCTCTGTTCCACCAGGTTACTTGCATGATTATGAGTATAACTTGCCTGCATCCATACACAAGAGCAATCTTTCCTCTAAATCTAAAGTAATTAGATATCCTATCTCCTCATACATGACTATTGATCAACTAAGTACATCTCACAAAGCATTTACTATTTCTGTTTCTAACATTGTTGAACCTAGGACTTATAAACAGGCTAGTAAAAGTCCTGAATGGCAAGCTGCCATGAAAGCTGAAATAGATGCCTTAGAAAAGACCCAAACATGGATTCTTACTGATCTTCCCCCTGGTCATAATTGTATTGGTTGTAAGTGGGTTTTTAAAGTCAAATTGAAATATGATGGTACTATAGAAAGATACAATGCTAGGTTAGTAGCTAAGGGTTACACTCAAGAGGAAGGTTTAGACTATTTTGATACTTTTAGCCCTGTTGCTAAGCTTACTACTGTTAGGGTCTTACTTGCATTAGCTGCATCTCATGGCTGGCATTTGCATCAATTAGATGTTAACAATGCATTCTTGCATGGTGATTTGGATGAGGAGATCTATATGGCTCCTCCTCCACGATATTGCTCTCAAAATGAAACTAAAGTTTGTTTACTTAAGAAAAGTCTTTATGGCCTCAAACAAGCCTCTAGACAACGGTACAACAAACTTACATCTTGTCTTCTCAAGCATGGTTACTCTCAAACTGTTTCAGATTCATCTTTGTTTATTAAGAAAGTTGATAGTTCTTTTACTGCTTTATGCATTTATGTGGATGACATCATTTTAACTGGCAATGATATTCATGAAATTATTGTTTTGAAAGGTCATTTACATGCTGCTTTTACTATTAAAGACCTTGAAAATTTTAAATACATCCTAGGTATTGAAGTAGCAAGGTCTAAACAGGGTATTACTTTATGCCAACGCAAATATGCTTTAGATATATTCGAAGATGCTGGTTTTTTAAACTGCAAACCTATATCTACTCCTATGGATTCTCATTTAAAGTTGCAATCTGATGATTCTTCTGACTTATTACTTGATCCAACTGTTTATAGAAGGTTGGTTGGGCGCCTATTATACCTATCTATTACCAGGCCAGACTTGAGTTTTAGCATTCAAAGCTTAACTCAACACATGGCCCATCCTACCAACAATCATCTCACAGCTGCCCATAGAGTCATTAGATACATTAAGGGCAATCCAGGTAAGGGATTATTTTATCCTACTACATCTGAATCTCACTTAAAATCGTTTTGTGACAGCCATTGGGCAAGCTGTCTTGATTCAAGAAGGAGCATAACAGGATTTGCAGTCTACCTTGGCAACTCCCTTATTTCTTGGAAGGCCAAGAAACAACCAACCGTGAGCAGATCTTCAACCGAAGCTGAGTACCGAGCCTTGGCCTCAACAACATGTGAAGTTCTGTGGTTATCCCAACTTTTGAAAGATATACACATCACTCAAACAAGAGTTCCTGTTGTTTTTACTGACAACAAAAGCGCCGCCTGTATTGCTGTGAACCCTGTTCAACACGAGAGAACCAAGCACATCCAGATCTACTGTTATTTCGTTCGGGAAAAAGTCCGCAAGGCATTCTCAAAGTCATGCATATTTCCAACGAACACCAGCTAGCCGACATTATTCACCAAACCATTGTCTACACAGCATTTCTTAAGCATGATGTCCAAGATGGGCATCATTGATATCCATGCGCCTCTTGCGGGGGTCTTAAATTATATAGTTAGCGTGTTTTGTATATTTAACGCTTTTATTGTATTTGCTCTTTAGTCCTTTTATTATTGAACTCTAGTCTTGGGTCCCATGTATATAAGGGCTATTTAGGTTATTCTTCTAATTAATTAATTCAGTTCTTTTCCTCCGTCTCTCTCTCATGAAATCCTAGTTCATAACGCTCTCATCTCTCTCTACATTTTTTTGAGTAAATCTGCACGATTTGTACTTGTTTACAATAGTCGTTTCATACGTTTCTCGATCAATTTAAAGGTTGAACGCTCATCCACCTTAAATGTTTCTCAGTTGTTACATTTTTCCATGCTTACATAAAGATCATTTAGCATGAAAGGAGAATAATCCAAAAGCAAAATCCTATTTCTGCATTCATAGCATTAGCATAGATAGTTTTACAAATATTTCTGAGTTTGAAGGAGGGGAAGACTTAAACATCAAAATCTGCTTCAGGAGATCGACGTCGCACTTTTCGATTTTAGTGTCCACAAAGGCTTGAAGGTAGTCGGTCATATCAAGCTTAAGGAGTCAAACTTCTGCCTCGTCCAAAAATCAACAAACGCATTAAAACTTGGTTGAAGTTTTTCTGTCTTTAAATTCCAGTTTATGTCATAATCTGCCTTTGTAATTTAGTTCTTATTTTTGTGAAATACGTTTCTGTGTTTTTTTGATTTCATGTGTCAGAACTTTGTAGATTCTAGTCTCTTATTTATATATTTTAGAACTTCCTTATGTTAGTGAAATTAAATTAACATTTAATCTTCTAGTTTCTGCAAATTTATTCCGAGTGTTATTATATAAAAGTGTTTTCCAGATTTAAACACTCGAAACCACACTACATGTTTACTTTTCTTCGAACCACAAATTGTTAACATCTGATTAGCCTCAGAATGTTTACATATATATATATATATATATATATATATATATATATATATATATATATATATATATATATATATATATATATATACAAAACTCTACCATATAAATCATATGGACTTATGTAATACACTAATTAATACTAGCATAATAAATTATTTACATAGAAAAGCATTTGTAGAGAATTGTTGCTGAAGAGAAACTTAGAATGGCAGGGCAATCAAAGTCTTTTTATAAAATCGCCTAAGTTTAGTAATATTGCAGCCTGTAGCCTTGCAAGCTGTTCTCCAATATTCAAACGGCATTGCATGTTCTTCGTAGCTTCTTTTGATCAACTACTTAGCTTAGCTTCCTAAATTACTGAAAAAGACTGACAAACTTTGTCATTCAGTTTCTTGTATGCTAACTTTTAATATTTTGTATACCTAATTGTACTGATTAACCTCGATTTTGTCTGAAGAAATGCGTTACTCTATGTACAATATTATTAAACTTGCATCACGCATAAGCAGATACTTAAAATCAGAAATAATAGTGATTGTAATGTGTAATTGACATTAAAAAATCAAAAATTTAAATATATACTTAACATATGCATTAATCGGGATATAAATCCAATTAAAATATAAAATTTGGCACATCAATTTAATAAAAAAGTGTAAGTTAACTTCTTGCAATCAGGCCGAGCCTTAAGAGATGGATTGGCTGCTTACCCACTATTAACAAATTATCCATTTTTTCAGTTGTACCAGGCTCTATTCATGTTGAACAATCGTACGAGGATGTAAAAAAATCACTCAATTCATCTGGCTTGTTTAATTTTCACGACAATTTAAGCTATTGCAAGACTAATTAGGCAAACGACTTATTTACCAAATTTGGAGCTCAGATATCCGCATTTGTGTCAACAACTACTCAATCAGCAGTGTCAATCTACTAAATTTGAGACACACGCTCCTTTTAAATGCAACCGTTTTTACTGTTCAATATGTCAAAAAGTTTGTAACTTGCATTCCAATTTTTTTTATCATTTGCACTAAAATTGTTATTCTGTCTTCAAAAAAATGACTACATTCTAAAAAGACCGAGTTTTCGTTTTCGATAAGAAATTTAATAATTGGATTTTCTGGTGGTAGTTTGGGGAATTCTAGGTCCCTCAATGGAAACTACATGTTGGCTGCCTCAATGACATAATAGTTGCCAGCTCACTTAACAATTTCAATTGTATTTTCAGTTGGTTTATTTAAATGTCAGCTAAACTAAGTTCGTATTATGTGCATCCAATGCAATCCCGACGGCCTGCCCACAGCAAAATGACAAACCGCCCATTGGCCACGAACATCAATTTCCAATATGTGATCAATCAAATTAATAATCTTCTCGTATATACTTTTAGTTGGCGATGAATTTTGTCAGAAAAATATATAATGGGACAATTTATCTACACGCTCGGAAGTTTCGTATAATTACGGAACAATATTTCTTGTTGTCTGAATATTTATATTAACGTCCTTTATAATATCAAAAAATAAATTAGCCATACCGCATACGCATCTTTGGGGTTTGAATAATTAAAGAAATACATTTGCAAAGCTAATGCATGTTTTTAAGCTAAAAGGACTGGGCACCGTAACTTTTCAAACAGTGGAGAGATTTCTCTAATTAAACCTGGAAATATCTCGTAGTTAAAATGGCCTCATTACCTTTTAAATAGATTGTTCTTAAAGTTTAGTCTAGAAATATGTTAAGAAAAAAACCACAGCATTAGTCGAGAGATGTTCTAGAAACTTATTCGTATTCGTTCTCCACCAGGCTTTAATTCTCTGTTATCTTTTAGAAACTTATGTTATTTATTTTTAGTTTTTTCTATAACTTGGCCATTTATTTTATTTAAAAGTTAAGCATATTTGAGGTCGTAATTTAATTGTTTACGCCATATATGATATACCATATTTTGGCATTTATCATATATGGCATTATATATGGCGTCACTTAATCAAGATACGTCGTGAGCTAAAGTCCACATAAATGAGGAGTTGTCAACTGATTTGACGTATACGCGTCATAAATGGTGTTGAATACTGATCTTGCTGAAAACATAAAGTCACAGCTATTGCCGTTTTCAGGTATACTTTCCAATCTCAGCAAGAAAGTGAATATGCACTTTGGTTCTTGACTATTTGGACAATTTGGTTGGCTCATAACAAAACTGTATTTAGAGGGAAAAATAGACATGCTAAAGAAGTTGCAGCGGACATCAAAGCTCGCTCATGGATGTGGATAAAAACAAAGGAACCTTTCTTCACATACTCCTTCATGGAATGGTGTAACTCACCTGTTTCATGTAAAATTTGATTCAAAGATAGGGACTGTTGTTTATTAAGAGGTTGTTGTTTGTTTTTTTATAGCTTGTAACTGTGTTCTACTGGGAGTATTTCTTATACTCCTTGCTTTTAATAATATTTAATTTTTCTGATAAAAAAAAATGTTGCTGAACACTGGTGCCATATTTTGGATTAGACATCTGATAACGGCAAATCAATATGATATGTCATATTTTAGTTAAGGCATCTGGCAAAAACTGACCACCACCTCAAGAGCTAGAGCAACACAGCTGACAGCTCCTCAATAGCTCATCAAGTTAGAAAATATTAATAATGTGAACGGTTCACGAAACATTAATGGGTCAGGCCTTAGCTAAGGCCCATCAGTAGACCCACCAAACTCCTATAAATACCCCCTCTGAATTCATTTGAGGTATGTAAGTTTTATTATTATTGTCAAATTGTTGTTGTTGTCATTACTTGCAGCGTTGATCGAGCCTCAACTTCGATCCTTACTCACCTACTGACTTAGGCATAGAAGTGTCTACGTCGGGTCAACTCACAACTTAGCTCACTTATGTTTGAGCGTTGGTTACCCGAACTCGAAGCTGATTCAAAACTTGGATCAGTCGGAGCATACGAAAAATACCCGCATTAATATACATATTTGACAATTATAAATTAGGGAGAAAAAACTATATTAAAGGACTTATGGGTATTGCAAAAGGCCTAACAAACGTCACAACAAAATTCATAGTATTAAAAAGTAAACATATAAATGAAGGATGTTGCATCTACTTCAAAATGTTGGTGGGCGCATGCGAAAACCACCAACACGTCTTCCGAACTGAACCACGCGAACGTCCGACTTCGTATTCATAAGAATAAAAATAGCTCATTTCGAAGAAGTCTAAGCTTAATGTTGCAAATGTATTGGTTAATTTTTTTCTCTTCATAATATCACGAACAGATATATGTTTTTTATGTGGCTATGTCTTGATCCTTGTCAAACAGATTTGTAGACTTTGCAGTGGTTAGAACTTTGTCACGTCATTTCACAATAAAAGTCGTGATTATATGGACCAAATAATATAATTATAACCGCAAGTCTTAATATATTAAACATAATAATCATAAAATTTACTTGATAACACAATTCTAGTATGACTAGCATATAATATAAAAATCACACAAAATTCAAATAGCTGGTTCCTAATATTCTCAAGCGCACACCTCAACACAATGTGCTCTATAAATGGTGAAAGTGAACTTGCCATAATAGTTTATGTAAAGTATATAATTATAGATCGAGAGCCTCGTAACACGTGATCAGGCATCTGCCAAGTGTTGTGTATGCCAATTTATTAAAAGTTTGCCCCTGCATTTGATGTGTTTGATACTCGTGAGAAGATCATTTGGTTAAGGAACATTACTGTTTACGAGTGGTTAGAAATTATAAGTGATTAATGCGTTGACCTCTTGCAGTATTAAATTGAACTGATTTCATGTGTAAGTTAGAGGGTTTGTTGCGATGGTAAGCCATATGCCCTTGCGATCCAAGAGTCGTATGTTCGGCATTATCACTACTACAAATTTAACGATGAAATGTTACAACGTAATGGAAGCCCATATCAGCTAGTCTGGATCATAAACTATGGGTTAAAAGTTAAAACAATTGACACACGGACAAAATTTTGAGCTTGACCCATATTTTCCGTCGTGCAAAAGAAAAATTACAAAGAAAACATTTTTTTCTTTAGAAAACTTCTCTAGAAGCATGTAATGTTCAAATGCTTGCCCCCGAATCTGGAGGCCTTGGACTGGTGCACCACATTTCCTCCTAAATTTCCTTTGACTCTTTTCTAATACTTTTAAATTCAAAAACTTTGACAGTTGTTCAAATTAAAATGCAAAAACTATTATTGATTGGTTGTTGACAGTAGTGCTGCAACAAATTTTGAGCTTATACTTTAGTCCCAGTTCAGCTTATTTAAGTGCCACGCCTGATTTCAAAACTTAGGCAAATCATTTTCCGGAAAATGACAATGAGGTATTAGTTAAAAATGATTAATTAACGATGGTTGAGAAAGACTTAAAACAGTAAATAAACTCGAAATCATGCGTTTTGGAGTATGAATATATATATATATATATATATATATATATATATATATATATATATATATATATATATATATAAATGAATGAGACAAATGAGTACTTAAGTACAACTCTTCTCCAATGTACATGTAATCAAGCTCAATAATACTTACAATTATGAAATACAATTTAGCTACCTTAATTTCTGATGTAATATACAATTAGAGGTTTACTTGTACCAAGTCTTCGGCCTCCATTTGAGGGATCTTCTACTTATAACATAATATAAAAATAGAGAAATGTGAAAGCACACCATCTCAATTCTCAACCAAACCTCAAGAAATTATGCGCTTAGCTGGAAAGCAATGTCCCTTCTCCTAATCATTGCCCGGTTTAGTATATATGCCGAAACTGTCCTTTCCACACGCCTTATTTTGTTATCTAATTTAACACTTTTTGTTACAATATTCGTATATATTTTTTGCTCTTCTAAATTCTAATGAACGTGTCCTTTGTTATTCAATTTTCCATGCATAAGGGACGCAAATTCTTTTCAATAATTTATAAGAACTAGTTGAACATGCGTTATTGAATTGAAACAATCTTAGAAAGAAAATTTATGGACTTTGATTTAATGTTAGCCTCGTCCGATTAACATTGTCTATCGTAACCAATACAGATCAAAAAGTTAGAAAGCATCTTACATAAGCTAGGTTTATAATATATGAGTTATGATAGACAATGTTCAACGATTTTTTCTTTTTTTTTTTTTTTTACGTTTATAGCTGCAATTACATCATGTATTCAACTTACTTTATTTTTTTGAATGATGTGATAGCACTATGAGCACAAGATTAGTTGTTATTGTATTTTTCATAATATTTTGACCCATTCAATTTGGTTCTGGGTCGGGTCAGGGTTACTTTGGTAAACACACAACACAACCATAGCTCGCGTATAACCGTGTATCCAACAAAAGTCCCACCGCCAGCAAGACAGCCAACATATAACATAACATATACACTACTTCTTTTTTTCAACACTCACCCACCAGCAGAACCCCCCACCCCACCCCACCCCACCCCTACCGCGTAACGTTAACAATTAAGAAATCTCATAATCATTCATTCACTATATATATATATATATATATATATATATATATATATACTCCTTTTTCAATCACCTTCCATCACAACCAACAATATTAATCTCTCAAAAAAAGCAAATTACCAACTTCAAAATACCAGCTCCAAATTTCTCCATCAAAACCACATTAATCCACGTAAAAATGCAAGAAAAATCAGCTAAGAAAATGTCGAGAAGAAGCTCAGTTCACGGTCGTAGATTATGGAACATCCTCCGCCTCACCTTGCTATGGGCTAGAAAAGGCGGCATGTTACGAAACAGGCTCGTATTCAGTTTCAACGATCTCGGTAAAGGAATAAGAAAGCTTCGCCACTCCGCCGATCATAATCAACGTGGCGCACTAGTATACGGTGATCGCGAGTTCTCGTTCGACGATACTCCGATCATACACGTCAAGATGCATCGCCCTTCGTCCATGCGATTCAAACTGCCGCACATTCCATGCATCAACCCGCACGTAGATTTCGACTACGATTTCGAGTTTGAAGATGAGGATCATATTGATCGAATAGGTTATGCTACTGATGATAAGAAATATTTGAAAGCCGCAGAGGAAGAAGAAGTAATAGAAGAGGAGGAAGAAGAAATGAGAGAGGATTGTGATAAGGAGATTGATTTGAAGGCGGAGGAGTTTATCGCCAGATTTTACGAGCAAATGAAGCTACAGAGACAAATATCGTATCTACAATACAACGACAAAATGATGAATAGAGGCACAGCTTGATAATAATGCTACATTCTGCCTTCTTCATATGAGATCGAGTTTTGTGTATACTGTACTTTATTGTTTTCTCGTCATTTTTTATTTAAATATTTTTGATTGAATTGAGGCATTTTTTGTAGAAACATGAGGGTTTGATTAATCTATCTATGTATAATGTATGAGACTTGGGTATCAGGCAGTTCTTGATAAAATGGTTCCGTTTATCTTTATATAGGATGCGCGTATCAACAAATTTTCTTGGTTTTGTAATATTATGCAAATTTTTGGGCACCTTATCAAATATGTTAACTGTTTTCAAGGGCAACAAATCATAATTGTTTTTTTCAAATTCGATTCATAACATTTTATCCATTGTTATCATGTTGGATCTATCTGTTTATATTTGTTAAAGGATCTATCTTCTAAACTTTGAGAAGGTTTATGCAGTTTAATAAAAAAAAATTAGAATATATTCATCCCTCTTTTCTTTTTACAAGACAAGAAAAGCATTCATGTTACACGCAACTCAGATAACTTCGACGAAACTTTCGAAAGTACACACTACCTTCTCAATATTTTACTTTTGTTAACATTTTTAACTTCTCAAGTACACCACATTACAACAATCATGGCCGTCGAAATAACTTCTGTAATCTATTAACGGATACTTCAAACGCTTAATTGTCCTGTGATTCCTGTCTAAACAATTCTTATGATGTTCTGTAAACACATTAAGAAAATTTGAACCTTTACCATATGCTAGTTATCTATATCGTTAGACATCATTCACTTTATCAAAAGTTGCAATTAGTTAAGTTTCATCAAGAAAGAAAAAGTTTCATTTTCCAACTCTATGTTACATAGAAATTCTAAGTAAAAGTTTGTCTTACTGTCTACATCGAAATGTGAGATTCTTGCATGGTGTATACACCTAAGAAACTATCCAAATTTAGTTAGACTAATGGCGAAACACAATATCCAGCACATGGAGCTACTTCTGATACTTACATTAGAGAAACCAAGCCCAAGTGTTCCCAAAATATAAGTTACAATACTTTCACGGAAACTTTAGACAGATAGTAACTTATTGACACTCGAATAATCAGCAACGTGAAAGTCATCGTCCATTATCAAATTTAGAAATGCACACATGACTCAATGTACAAAGAAAAAAGAAAGAAAACTCAAAAGCAAAATTATAAATATATTGTTCAAAATTTCTGCAACTACAATTACTTTTGGCGTGATACCACCAGTCAGTAGTACGACTCCACCTCGTCAAACCCGGGGTTCGATCAGTTATACTAGGAAACTACAATGGGCATGAAACATCCTATTTTCTTGAAAAGCTATTCTCACACAAACAGAAACAAAACTCACTTTAACCGTAGATCAGGATCCAAATAGCACACAGGTTCAGATGGTCTCATCAACTTTGCGTTCCAGTTGGCTATGCGATTGAGATCTTTGTATATGCCAAGAACTTAGTTCTGTTCCATTCAACTTTCCTGCCCAGAATCCACCACTTAAATCATATTCCTGATCTAAATTCCAATAAGCTTGTTCAATGCAGAAACTATTTCTATCTTTAAACGCAAAAGTGATTGACCCAAAGGATTTACAATAATCTAATAACAATCATAAAGTGAACAAAGAGACAGTGTCTAGCACAGATCCAGTCAAGCGTATGACAACCCAAAATCTAGAGAAAGCTCGTGAGTTTGAATGATAAAATGGATGGAATATGATTTAAAACTTTAAAAGTACCTCATTTGTCGGTTGCAGTAGTTTGACAGCCCTGAGTTTCAATGTCCTACAAACTTCCATTCTGAGGATTTTTAAGATATGTTTCTAATTTTCCACTTGCCGCCAAAATCAAACCTACAAAAGTGACAGAAATTAGTTAACATTTATAAGTTGGTAGAGCACTATGTACGGCAGATGAGTGTTTTTGGTTGATAGCACGGAAGTGATGAATTAAGTCAATCTCTAATCCACCGCGAAATTCAAAGTTAAAAAGATGGTCATCATGGTAACAGAATATTGGAATAAAATTTGAGAAGATATGAAAGCAACAAATACACCAGAACATTGGATATACACGATCATCTTTTATAGGTGATTAACTGACAGGGGAGCACTTATATACAACTCCAGCATAGACCACACAAGATTATTTATAAAATCTCAGGAATTTTAGAAATTATTTTCTAATTCTCAATGAACAAAAAGAATCGAAAACCACAACACCACTAAGCATAAAGATAACTCCAGGGCTGATACAACAAGATTTGGGACCTGATATTACCTAAAAATGGCGCTGAGGGTTTCCCAGGACGCGACTTGAATTCTGGGTGAAACTGGACCCCCACATAAAATGGATGGTCAGGGAGCTCAAGAATCTACAGAAATAAGAGAAAGAGATGCCAGAAATTAAATTAAGTTAAATTCCTGAAGCTTAATTTTCAGTGGTTCAAAAGGATAAGGAATATTGTCAAAACGGCAGTGCAGACAGAACAAGGTAATTAATCAGTACAGATAAAGGTTGTAAGATAAAAGTCAACAAAAGGCTGACCTCCATACGCTTTCCAGTTTCATCCTTCCCAACAAATTTTAGCCCAGATTCTTCCACACGGTCGATCACATCTGGGTTTACCTGAAACAATTGATTAAAAAAATATATATTTCAATGAATTAAGCAAATAAAGTTAGTAACTTAACTATAATTTGTTTAATCAATAAACCTCGTATCTGTGTCGGTGCCGCTCATCGACGTACTCTGAGCTATGGTATCTGTTAAAGACAAGAATCATTATTCCATGAACGAAAAAATTGCTTATAGCAACTTTTGATGCTTAAATGCATCAGTCTTTTCAAAACTCAATTTGAAGGAACTTTCATGAACCTATTGCCAAAATCATAAGACAGTCTCCTAATGCACTACTTTTGATTAAAAAATAAAACGTGAACTAGGTGGATCCTTATAATGCAAGATCAACAAAATGAATACCCCCAACAACTGAGGCTTTAATTAACTGAAATTAAATGTAGTCCAATTTCCTGCACCGATTATCCATGTCCAAAACCTTACAAGATAATATTATATACATGTAAAGGCGGTTGGTTCCTACTAAAACCGCACTAGCGAACAAAACTAGCTATTTGATACTAGTCATCACCATAATGGAACGGATTACCATAAGCATGGTTGAACTTTGACAGTTTGAGGTATGCAGTGGGAACATATTTCAAGTTAAATAGGTCTCAAATTAGTGATGTGGCTTAGTTCTTACAGCTTCGCTGTTATGCAATTTGGAGTTTGGAATAATGTTCTTCTGCTACCAAGTCTCATTGTGTTTCCCATATGTGTTTTTGAACCCTGCAAGTATGCAAGGAAGAACATGCCATCGATCAAATGATGTAATGTTTCTAAAAAGAAAATACAATTAACAAGTTCTGAATGAGTAACTACCTCTGGCATGAAAATCACAACAGGATTGGGTGTCTGATCATCAAACTCAGTACTGTTTGCCCTTTTCAAGCCCAAGACCTGTATAGATTGTAATGTTATAGTCACCTGTATGGTCATGGAAATCAGAATTTTATGTTTGTGGTCTGAATCAACCACTTACATTTCTCGCAATCTCGATCACAGCTATCTGCATGCCCAAACAAATCCCAAGATACGGTACTTTGTTTTCTCGGGCATATCTTGCAGCCAAGATCATTCCATTCACACCGCGATCTCCAAAACCACCAGGAACCAAGACACATGAAGCATTCTGAAAATATAGTTTGTTTGGGCATCAGGAAAACTTGCAACCAGTAGTAGAACTCAAGACAATTCCATGACTTAAAGGAAACATTGTGAAATTAAAATGAGTGTTTCCCAAGCTGGAAGTGCAAGACTTTTTGCCCAAAGTGAGTTCTTTTTCTCTAGAAGGTTGAATATAATGAGGTTTAAGCATTGTAGGCAACAAATCCGCGACAGGAGAAACTGTAACTTTACAATTACTTACTTTGAAGAATTTTAGTCGCGAGTTTTGAAACTAAGTACCCAAAGGAGGTAATTAGGGTTTAATGATACAGATGTGGAAGATAAATGACTTTCCAAGCAAGAAAACGGATGATGCTAGTAATGAAGATGAGGTATGTTAGCAAAACTGAGAAATTTGTCCAAGCACATATATACATGTCAGAAATCCGTACCACACATTATTGACAGCACCCTTTCAAGAAGAAGGAAAAAGAGAAGAAATTTTTTGGAGCAAACGCGAAAATAATAGACATAAAAGGAGGGGTATGCGCATCACCCTAAGAGTTCTCCAAGCAACCGCATGAGCTTCTGGTGTCTGTCAAAGAATAAATGAGTTGAGACCTGAGATAAAGATGTGATTTATATAAATGAAGTAATTCAAATATGCTAATGCTCGCCATTTATACCGATTCTGCACAATCATCTTCAAGATCTGAAGCTGCAATCCAATCAATTTCTGGCCTCAAAGAACATGCAATGCAAGCATGCAAAAGGGCCTGCAGACAAAGCAAAACAAACAAGTTCTAACTAAAACAGCCGCGGAATAGCAAACAGGTCTACTTACAAATAAGTACTTGCTAAACGTGGGATCGCACGTGACGTGAAATTTAAACCGCAACACGAAGCTGCCTAAAATCCAATACACGGTTCCCTCAATAAGAGGGTATTACATATTAGAGAACACCCATGATATCTAGCCACAAATTTCTGAAAAGGTGACTCCACAGTGATTACATTTAGGTGCAGAGATCAAATTCACAACTCTACACTGTTGGGCATTTTAACTATTATTCATTTTTAAAATGACTTTTCAAAAAAATAGGTATTATCTCACCTTTACAACAGACAAATAAGAATCTGTCAGACCAACATACTTCCCCACCATTGCAATCCGTACCTGAAAAAGCATTAAAAAAAAAAGAACAAAAAAAGCAAATTTAGTTTCATCAGCAGTCAGCTGGAAATGGATAAGTAAAACAAGGTTACTGGAACTGACAGAGTTGGTGAGATTGTCGAAAGTATCAGCTCTTTGTGTCCATTCCTGTAAATTAGGAGTCTTGGCAACACTGGAACAGAACAAACACAATGCATTCAAATTTCCAAATGATATCTGAAGCCAATTCATTTCTAATTTTCTCCAGATTTCTATCAACATGTAACAAATAACAAAGTCAGGAAAAGAATGAGACAAAATCAGCAGACAAAAAGCAACTTACTTCTCCAAGTCCAAATGTCTAAGAATGGCATCATGAGCACTTTGATTCTGCAAATAAGTGCCATGTCAAAAACTAAAGAATGCGGAACTAAAAAGAAGGATAGTGTGGTCTCCAGGTCTACATAGGAAAATAACCCACCCGAAGCAGAAGAGGTATGTGCCAAATGTTTGGAACGTCATGGATATTAAGAATATTGCCAACCTAAGGTGCCACCAAAGATTCAGAGAAAAAAAGGAAATATTAACTCCAGTCCATATCCTATAGCAACGAAAAGAAGGCATCACAATCACTTACAGGTACATGGCAAAACTGAGACAATTTGTCTTTTGTACTTTCTAGCAAAGGCTGCATCACAGGCAACGAAAATATCAATGTTATCCTTCCAAACTCAATTTAATGAAAGCTACAAAATTAGAATGTGAATGTTTAAAAATATATCATAATGTGCATCCTTAAACTGGAACATCACGCTAAACATAAACATGCAGTAAAAGACCAACATTATAAAAATAATAACATGCATGCAAATATAAATAAAGATCTACTTATGCCAACTTAACCAGAAAAATTATTACTGCTGAGAAAATATATGATCTTAACCAAGTCTAATATATTATAGTGGGTAGCATCACAACACTCTTAACCTTGTAAATACCATTACTATTAGCTGAAAAAGGGATGTATTAGATACTGTACCTGTGCAGAACGACAAGCCAGAAAATGGGGAGTCAAGCCTAATGCTCTCAGTTGACTCACACTGTGCTGCGTGGGCTTGGTTTTCTGCATAAATTGACATATATGACACGGGGATTCAACATGGATAGAATGTATACTATAACAAGGGTTGTGCAAGTCAAAGTTAGGAGTTAGAGAGTATTACTTGCTCCCCAACAACGCCAAGAACTGGTATAAGGCTCACATGAATTAGACAGAAATTGTGTTGCCCTGTAGGAAAAGGTAAAATGGCAAATGAGGAAAAATGGATGGACAAAAATTTAGAAGAAACACTGAATCTGCTTGTTATCCTGAGTAGGAATAGCGGAAGATTGACAGCAATATCAAACACATATATCACGTCAATGCACAGTTCCACAGAACTACATTTGGCATGAAAACTATAGGCTTCATTCAGATTGCTTTTGAAGAGTGCTTATAGAGGTCTTCCTTTGAGAGTCTTCAGTTCCAATTGGAACTTGTGTCATGATTAGCTTCTGAAAAGTTTGAAAATATCCTTGATTTTCTGAAAGAAATATTCTTGTTCATGGTTTTGTAGAGTCTTCAGAGACTAGTTTTTGGGAGTTGAAACAAGTAGGTTAACTTAGATGCTTTCGAAAATCATTACATGGAATTTTGTACATGTTCTTTCCTCTCTTCAAGTAGAGTTCAACATTTCCATGAAACAAAATAACTTGTAAAAAGACTACAAAACATTGCAAAAGACTGCTGAGAATTTACAGCTGCATAAGAGCACCAAAAAGGAAAGAACAAGAGAATAGTGCTCTAAGAACCACAAGAAAGAATCTCATAATTAACAAAAAGAACGAATACATACCAACCGAAAAAGATAATTGTCGTAGAGCTTCAATGAATGGCATCGACTCAATATCACCTAGAAAAGTAACATTTGTGATCATTGAGCAACAAAATTATAATATAAATAGAGAAGTATTGACATTTCATATGCAGACAACTCCTACCTACAGTTCCTCCCAACTCTATAACACAAACATCTGCAGGTCCTTCTTTTCCATCCACAGGAATTAGAGATACCGACTCAATCCAATGCTTGATTGCATCAGTGATGTGGGGCACCACCTGCACTCAGATCATGAAGGTAAGCAAAGCAAAATAATAAGTTTCCTTATCCTCAACATTAGATGAAACAAATTACCAATAAAAATTTAGCACAAACCTGTACGGTCCTTCCAAGATAATCACCTCTTCTTTCCTTTTCAAGAACAGACTAACAAAGTAAAAACCAAATGAGTGCCTCAGAAACAAAGCACAAAATTATAACTTCACCAGAGTTAACTGTGACAATAGTACCTGATAGATCTTTCCTGTAGTAATATTATTCTCTCTAGTTAGTGTCACATTCAGAAAGCGTTCATAGTTACCTAAATCCAAATCCACCTATCAAACAAATGAAATAAGTCCAAGTTAAGAGTTAATAAAATCAAAACCATGCAGGAAAATCTCCAGGAATGTCTACTCGGAAAAATGGATCAGAATCGAAAGTATATTTAAAAACTTAGTAAAAGAAACAAATAACAGATATATAGAGATTTTTAAAGTACAGAAATGGCACATAAACCTGATAAAACTGACCTTGTGCAGTTGCTACAGATATAAAACAAGAAACAGAGGAAACATATGCTTAGATTCTTGAAAAAACGGAAAAGACAAATCTCATGCATGTCGAGAATAGGGAAGCTTAAAGCCAATTATGCTTTCACTCAATGTCGTGATAGGTGACAGGGTATACACTTAATATGAAATGGTTAAATTCGTCGGGAAGGTCTTGGATTAAATTATAGAAGTCGGAACTAATAAAAGTGAAGGAATAATTCAAATATGTACTTCCTGATAGAATTCAGCATGAGTTACATAAAAATTGAAACATGAAGTAAAGTGAATACTTTTCTAATGCTAAACACAATAAACATTCTCTTCCCAATATAAAAATGCACAGTCACACGCCACCCTTAAAATATAAAGTGATAACTCAAAAACTGGAGTTACTCAATTGCAATTCTGTGCTATTTGATATTTAAATTTATTATTGTATCAATAGACAATATACGTCCCTACTTCCCTTCACGTATTTTATTTTGTTATAATTTGCACACCCTGCAACAATATGTCTACCATATATGTTATTCCAAACTCAAGTGCTGAGTTGTTTGAAACATTAAAACGAGTAGGACCACTTATAGTCGCATCGTTAACGCAGAACAGCCATTAAACTCAGTAGTTGTACCTCCCCTCCATCATCCAGAACGAAAACCTCCCCGTGCTCAAAAGGAGACATAGTACCAGCATCTGTATTTAAGTAGGGATCTGCGTGACATAGACACACTGGTTAACATGATTATAAACTATCCAAAACAAAAAATCGAATACTATAAGTACACCAGAGATACACATGAACAAAATCAACCAACGTGCACAACGATAATACGGTTATAACTTACTCAACTAGCAACTACATAGTCAAAACATAAACAGATAGCCCCAATAAATTGAATTATCCAGCCCTTGACGCGCCTCGGCTGACCGAACAATTAAACTCACACACAACTCGTGAAGATTAACCAATCTCATCAGAGAGCCGATTATAATTAAGTTTTCAATCACAACTAATTGCTAGCCACAAACAAACAAACAAACAAACAAACAAAAAAGTAACAATATTGTCTGAAGCAAGCAAACGGACCAATTTTGATTGAAGTGACGCGAAGGCCACAGGCTTGTAGCACAACGCCAATGCTGCTGGCTGTAACGCCTTTGCCGAGGCCGCTCACAACGCCTCCGGTTACCACCACGTATTTCATTTTTGCTTATGTGTTAATTAGATACAAACAATATATATATATATATATATATATATATATAGAGAGAGAGAGAGAGATTTTGCTGTTTCGTCGGAGAAATCCAAGGGTTGTGCTGTGCAGGTGTTGGTTGGAGCGGGAAGTTGAGAATCGGAAAAAGGAGGCGCGCCTATGATAGTGTCAAACTGCAGTCTTTAACCTTTTTATAGAGTCTTTGGAGGACTCAGCCACTAAGCGAGGGTTTCTTGTTTTTGGGCTTTTTTATTATTATTTTAATTTTAAATTATTAGAAATTGATTTTTTTATATTGTGAAGGATTATATGTTCATACTCAAGTGAAGAGAAAAAAATTAAATTTCAAAGAAAGAAAAAAAAAATTGTCTAAATGGAAAGAGTTTTGATTTAATGGGAGAGTGAATTCACATAATTAGAGTAGAACGGAAAGAAAAGTAATTTTCCATTGGAATAATGTAAATTATAGGAAAATCGAGTCATCTTTTGTTAATAAATGGTATAATTAATTTCATGTAACTTAAATGGTAGGGTTCAAATCGAAAATTAATAATAAGATGTTATAGTGAACATAAATTATAAGGTTAAACTTGAAAATCAAACAGTTTGTGTGACAAATATCTCTTCCTTTGTATATTAGTATAGATTCTACACGAACACTTCTAAAAACTATATAATATAGTATCTGATAAGTACAAGTGACTAATGCTTCTCGAATACATGTCGAATGCGCTACGTGACATATCATTTGGTGAAAAATAGGATTGAATCGTAGATATTGTGTTGTTCATCTATCGAAGACGTGTTTAACCTTAATAGACACGCGAACGTATTATATTTTAAAGTTTTATGACAAAAGTTAGAACAACAAAAAAAATAGAAATAGAAATTGAGTTTCTGCTTTTTTATGTTAGATAGATACTCCAAATTTAAGTTGGGTTTATTTTTAGTTTAAAGTAACTTTTTTGCCTAACTGTTCTTCTGGAGTTTATAAATTAAAAGCAGCACATAGACTTAATCTTATTTAAACTTTAAATTAAAATGTTAGAATAGTACAAATGGGAATTATTGTTGCGTATGAAGCTTGGTAGTTGTTAATAGTTTTATACAAATGAATCTTATGTTGGCCTCTATTCAATATGGTGTTTCATAGAGTTACTAAAGATACGAAATAGTCTTATGCAATATATCAATTCTAAATTCGTGACATTGTATAATTTATATAATTTTTAGTAAATTATATCATTTGTCAATGTCAAATCATAATTAGCGAAGTGTTTTGGAAATTGTTTAACTAATTATAATAACTTTATTGGCTAATGCAATAAAATAAGAAAATGACTTTTACACTCTTAATGAACTTCAATTTTTATATACACTTGCAAGTATCATGTTTACTGCAAAATTATAAATCAAGATTAAGGGGCTATAGATAACTTGAGATAGCGATATTTGACTACTTATATTAATATGATTTCTTTTTATATTCAATTAATCCAATCCAATTCAAAGAACACGTCAGTGACAAAGTGACAACTAATAATTTTCTTGTCGTAACAGATATAGTTCAACCATCAACATTTATGATAGACTAATATGCTACCATCCATAATATATGCGATTGCTCAGTCATTTTCATTAAATATCAAATCTTTTTGAAAATAAAAGGTCCATTTTCTATGTGCATTTACAAAAAAACAAATCCTTCGAGTATTTGTTTTCTTACTACGTGTTGGAGATTCATAATTCATTTATCTAGCCTTTAGGAACTTTTGTTTATAATAATATATTTCGATGCTAAATGCTTCAGTTAATTGAGCATATATATTTGTTCCTTTGGCATCTAATCTTGCAGGAACAAGCTCCATAAGTCCATATATTCTCTTGTCCACTCGCCTTCTCTACACGTGTCTTGGAACAATGAATTTTATTCTGCAGAGATTACATCAATAAACTAAAATTGTGTTTGTCTTAATAAAGAAACACGTGCTTGGTTGGTTTGAGGTGTTGTCACTATAAAGATTCGAGGTTATCAAGAACCTTAAAGAACAAAAAAAAAATGTAATTTAATCAAACACTCGTCTGTAAATATTCATACTCGTGCAACAGAAGCTTCTAATGCTTCAATAACAATCTCAATTGTCGATGTTACATTGAAGACGAGTCGAAACTAGTCTATAAAATCACGTAATTCCGCTTTATGTATACACGTATTTTAGAAGAAAAGAAAACATCACGAACGAAAGGTTTAATTTTATCACAGACTAACAAAAGCAAAAGCTAAATGATTTATTATCAAGATCAATCAAAGCTTTGATTTCCATGTATGTTATTATCACGCCACATATTACAAAAAATGAAATGTTTCAAATATTTTTAGATATGTTTCAAAATATTGATAAAAATAAATGTTGTGATAGACGTGAGAAATGATCATATGATTATTAGCGGCGAAGAAATCCTATTATGAGATTTTATGCTATTAATTACATAGGTTAATAGAGCAAAATTTATAACGGCAGAGCAGAAAACTTGGTTGGGACACTATACCCCTTATAAATTAGGTTAAGTTTTGCTTACATTTGGATGTTATTGAACAACTTCGCCGGTATTTCCTTTTTTGAGGATTCATGAATCAAATGAAGTTTTTGTTTCCATTTTAACCTCTTGTTCTCCCTCCGAATCAAACTATTTCTTACAATAATAATAGAGGTGGCAAACGGGTCACTTGGATCCGGATCCGGATCCGATCCAGTAGGATCCGGTTCATAGGATCCGGATCCAAATTTGAATTATTATGATGGTTCCCAAATAGATCCAATCGGATCCAGATCCGGATCCGGATCTAGACAGAACCATGGATCCAGATAGTTCATTTTAGGATCCAGATTTGGATCCATTTGGATCCGGATGTGGATCCAAATGGATCCAGATTTGGATCCATTTGGATCCAGATATGGATCCAACCATATCCACACTTTCACCAATTTTTTCCTCATATACTACCTCTACCCCCTACCATACCCTATCCCCCACCCCTTACCCTACCCTACCCTACCATTGGACTCGGTCAAAAAATTATATTATATTAAGAACAGAGTATACAAGGACTCAAAAAGGGGAGATTGTGGTACAAGAATTTAAGCAGTTCTTTTTAAGATTAATGTTGCAAAACGTGGCCAAGAGTATTTGGCTATTTGCAATAAATGAAGGTGACCCGTTTGCCACCTCTACTTTTATGTTTTATAATTTTAATATTTTATCAATTATTATTTATTAATTTATTAATTTATCACTTATTCTGTTATTCAGATCCGGATTCATTTTTTTTTTTTTTTATATAAAAAATTAGATCTGCAAGTGGATCCGAACGGATCCGCGAGTGGAACCGGCGGATCCGCGAGTGGATCCGCGTGGATCCATAATCTAATTGAACCGGTGGTTCGTATCCGGTTCCGGATCCGCATGTCTCTTTCGTGGATCGGATCGGATCGGATCCGCGGATTCGGATCCATTTTGCCACCCCTAAATAATAATAATGTTCCATTCAACAAGTCAAAACCTAGATAGATGTAGAAATAAAAAGACAGGCTTTCTCTTGATAAGAGGAAATAAAATTGTCGCTGATATAATATATTAAAAAATTAGTCAATTTTCCCAATGTAAAGACAATTAAGAAAGGTGCATAAGTAAATATATAACTGGGGAAATCAAACCTATCTTGCTTGCAAATGGAAAGGGTCATGGCTCATCCCTTTATCGAATCAAATAGGGCAAAGGAGCTTACTTTCGTGACTTCGTGCTAAAGTTTTAATCAATTTCTGCCAATATCGGTGTTTGCAAGAGCTTATAAAATAAGTTTGTTTACTACTTTTCGCAAAAAGTAGTGAGTGTTTGGAAATATTTTTAAAAAGCTACTTAAAGCATCAAGTAGGTGTTTGTAAAATTTAATGAGAAGTGACTTTTTCTTTTCAAAACTTTTTAAAAATAATATATATTCAAAAGCAGTTTGGGAAGCACCACTGACCCTGCTTTTGCGGCTTGTGCTTTTTCTGACATTTTTTAGACAAGCAGAAGCAAAAAGGTCAATGTTGCAAACGCGAAAAATGTAATTTTTAATTTTCATATTCTCTCCCTGATAATATTTGAATTTTTTTGATCAACTTTGAGATTACAATTATCAAACTTTTCGCCTTCTCCCAATGCAAAAGTTCATTAATCCTTTGTTTCAAAATTCATATTCATTGTCTCCAGTAATGAATGAATCTTACAGTTTGACAAGTTCACAAAAACTTGTAGGTAACTTAAAGAATTCCAGAAAAAACTTTAATAAAAATTAAACGATTTTGATAAAGTAATTTTAAAGTTTAATTTGCCTCATTCTATATAGGTTTTAAAGTATAATTAATTTTTAATGACATTAGATTGCTTATAGATAAACAAACTAAGTATAATATTTTTTGATAGAAATCTAGAGTGATGCCGAATGCAAGGGAAATAGAGGAATTTTTTTTTTCCGTGGAACCTTTTCTAGAAAAATTATTTATCTTCACCCTTTTTTTTTTGTCTTTTTCCAGCTTTTATCATAAAGCCAAGTCCTAACATGGTCGAACTTAAATAGAGAATTCTTCCCTAATGGGGCTAAGAGATTATTTAGACAGAAAAGTTTAACAAATCTGTTGCTACTATTAAATGGAACCCAAAAACACAACACTTTCGTATGAGCCCATACCAGCTTTATGGAAACCTGAGGCCTAACAGACCTGAACTAAGGCTGGATAATGATTTATCTATTGGGCCAAGAAACAGTAATAGTGTTGATTTTTTTTTATTTTTTTTTTTCAGTAATCAGCCGAAAACACTATTTATGAGAATGCTGGTGATTACATAGTTTACCAACAACGGGTAACGGAGCATAAATTAGTGTACGAATCAATAGAAAGACATGCCAAATGATTTAAGATATCAGATTAAACTTTATTCTTGGCGGTATGTAATATCACAAGTTAAATCAACCCAAATATCTTCTGATTAATAGGTCAAATATGAATGTAATTCGATGTAGCGGAATCACAAATTTCCTTCACTAGATGTGTAGTAACTAGTAAGCCTCATTTGTTTTGCATGTATGCATAACGAAAAAATCCTTCAAATACGATATACTATATCAAGTAGTTTTTTTGTCTAAGAACTCGTGATATAAAAAGTTTTTGTTTCCAAAATGTCGAAAGCTGTTACAGGGTACGTACATACCTACATAATAGTCCCAGCACATAATTAAGGTAGTAATGTAGTTCACGAAAACACTTTTGATTTCCTCTTTTTGACATAACTTTGGAGATGAATGAGTTGGAATTTGTTTTTTAAGATCATTTGATATATTACTTAAACTATATAATTCATTGACATATATTGAGTAAATTGGTCAAGTTAAACGAACAAAATATATTTAATCTAATAAAAAATATATGGGCTCAAAATAAATTTTTTCACTAATAAAACGTAACAACCCTGTTTCCCTGTTTCTCTTCCTACCCAAGAGATGGTTCACAAATTGGTATCAAATGAAATTAAAGACAACTACCAAGTAATTACTAAATCTCGTACCCAGTTTTGTGTGTACAAGTGTTTCAAAAGTGACTCGGGTTTTACTCCGGCTAAACCCCATTACCCCAAAAACAGTGTTTTAAAAAGCGTTGGGCGTAAGGCGAGGCGTTTCGTGGATCTAGAGGCGGGGCGTAAGCCCCGAGGCGTTGGGCGTATGGCTCATAGATTTTGATATTTAATTTATTAAAATTATATATTTATGATAAAAAGTAGACACGAGAATTAGGAATATAAAGATAAGTTAAGATATACATGAAAAAAATAAAAAGAAATATTAGTGTCAATATAAAGTCAAAAAAAGATGTTAAAAAAAGTTATCATACTTTACTATTGTATAAATTTCATATCAACTCATCCCTATAAAACACTACATAAATGACGAAAAGAAACTCACAAAATAATGATCATAAAACTAATTTAAAAGGGAAGACGACTTTCAGATTTAGAGAATAATTTAGCAAGGATATCAAATATGTTCCAATAAACTTGTTAGATTTAGTCAAATATATATTTTGAAAGCATAGTAAAGAAGAAAACTTATAAATAAGTGAACAAAATCAACCTTATTTGTTATCTTTCTCGGGCGTAAGCCCAACAACTTAGAGCGCAAAAGGCGTAATTTCTGAATCCGGGCATAATCCCTAAATCATGGGGCCTAAGCCTCGTGAAGGTTAAGCCCCAAACGACCGCACCGAGGCGTTTTGGGTCAAAAAAGCCCCGAGCGAGCCCCAGGGCGAGTTTTTTTAAACAGAGCCCAAAAACACATCAAGGGGACTCCTGATAGTTAACTTTTCATTCTTATTTATTCTGCCCAAAGAAGTATATATGACGTAAATACAAATATATTGAAAGACATTTATATTTTACAAGCTTTTTATAAATTAAAAACTCATCTTTTAATCACAAAACTAAATTCATGGTCATTCTTTTATGAGTTTGTTTCAGTAGTTATCAATCAATTTATAGTACGTGGAGTATATTAAGGGTCTATAAAAGTATGTTTATCCATCTTATATAATACTAGTAACCCCGCGCACGCGGGGACCGCGTACAAAATTCTTTTTGGATTAAAAACAATGTTATTATTTTATAGCACACAAAGTTCTATTTAATATATATATATATATATATATATATATATATATATATATATATATATATATATATATATATATATATTTTCTATATAGCATATATTGTTAAATATTAATTCTATAATATATGACAATCTACAAACCTAATTTACTGCCGAAGTATGTATGAATGATATTCATGCCAAAATCCTCCATTGTCACTTCTCACTCACACTTAAATATTACCTGCCATATAAATAAGAAGATTCAACAGTAATTCTTTTACCTACATTATAAATATTGTAAAAAAGCACGTAAAACCTTTACCACAGAGAGGCAATGAAAATTAAAAAAGAGAGAGTGCCCATAATTTAATAGCTTAATTAATAAAATATGACTTGAGTTTAAGGAGTTTAAGTTAGTAAGGATACAACATGATGAATGATCCAATCATATGAAATGGCTCTCCACTTTCCGTCCAAGGAAATGGTTCTCCACTTCACTTGATGTCAATAATCCTGATGGAATAAAGAAACAAAAATCGGCACAAAAAATAAATAAACTATCATATACTCTCCATGCATGATTTTGTAAAATAGATATTTGCATGAAAAATAGATCTAATTAATTTGAAAGTTCAAGAACAACAAAAAATATAGGGCGAGATACGAAACGGTTTTTGTAGTCTGTATTTTCTAGATAGACATGAAGTATGATTTTGTTGTAGAGATAAGAATGAGATTTTCCTTGGCTATTTTTACTCTTTCATCAAAAATTTATTGGCTAGATGGTTCCCTTTTTTTTTTGTAATTTTTAAAGAGTGTTTGAAATAAATAGGCAATTTAGGAAAAATAGTGACATTTGCATGAAAACGTGGTGGTGACCAGTGTTCTTAGAACTAGACCAGACCCCAAACCGGTGGCTTTATTGGTTACAGATTTTACAGGTCGAACCGATCTAACCACATTTCGAACCGGTATACAAAGTCAACAACCTATAAATATAGTCAACAAATATAGATTGTACTATATTTTCTTAACATTCTCAAACTATTCACAGTTTTATGTTAAATACATATGTCATCACATTTCACAAAAACTTAACATTAAATATCACACTAGTACACAATATTCATAATACAAACCAACTTAATTCGGAAACACACCACATCTCAATTCTCAAATTCGTGAAATTGCCAAAACAACGAAACCCATACGTCGTAACAATGTCACATGTAATGTAAGTTATAATATCTCAAAAAAGCATCTCATAAAAGTTAAAACACAAAATTGTGACATAATGTGGGTGCGCGAGCGAACCCGAGTGCAAATGTGTGCGAGCCGGTACGACAAATTTGAATTTTATATGTCTTAATGCGTTTTAGTGCATCTAATAAAATCAATTAATAATTATTTAATAATACTTGACTATCATTTGATTACCCATTTATATGACTCATAGATATATAATATAGATATAAAAGACATATATGTGTATATTTAATTATTTATATCTATAGGTATAGATAATTATACTTTTAATGGAACAATAAAGAGTTGGCAGTTGGTACACTTCTCATCAATTTTGCTTTATTCTAAATATTGTTTCCAGAGCCCCATTTATTACTTATTTTCTTATTATTTGTTTCCTTTTCCCAAGATTCATTTCTCACCGCTACTTCCTTTCTTCCTCCTCTTTCCTTTCTTCCTCTTCTTTCCTTTCTCTAATTTCTAAATAATGTATTCATATTTTCAACGAATTGACGCGTGTTACTGGACGGCTGGAGGAGGAGAGGCGTCGCGGACGGAGGAGGAGAGGAGAGGGATTGAAATTTCACATTTTGTTTTAGGGAATCAGCGGTTAGAACCACCAAAACCGGCCACCGATTCTCGATTTTGGTCCGATTTTGGCAGGTCCATACCGGGGCGGTTCTCAACCGGCCCATAATAGCAAACCCGACCAAAACAGCGGCAGGCCACCGGTCGAACCGGTTCGACCGGCCGGTCCGGTCCGGTTTTAAGAATACTGGTGGTGACAGTGTCTCTTTAATTTTCTCATTAATGGAGATAGGGGAGTTATATGATGGTTAGTAAAAAGTAAAAACAAAATAAAAGAAATGAAAAAGAAAAACTGGTTGAAATCTATCTCCATCGTAAATTAAGGGAGGATAAGAAATTACACAATTAATCTTGGAATTTTAGTGTTTTATACAATAGGATGAGGGTAAATAAGGAAATAAAAATAATGGACCAACAACTACCTTCAAAAATGGGTTTCTTTTTAGTAGTAATAGATATTGAGATTGAAATTTATACAAGAACCGACATATTATAATAAAAAAAGGTACAAAATTAATTAATATAAAATGGTGAAAAGAGTAGTTAAAACTAAAAACGCGCATTAACATTGAAAAGACACGTATCAAGTAAAAAAACGCGCATTCTTTCAAAAGACGCGTTGCTTATTATCGACGCAGACACAATAATTTTTGTTATATAAGGGTAGTGGGCCCCACTATAAATATAATAGACACAACAAATGTTTTTCTCTTTCATAGGAAAAAAGAAATTAGGTTAATTATCGCCGGTTAATTCTTCATTGGTGCCGGAGGAGCCCGTCATCTCCGGTCAATAGCGGCTTTGTCATCAAACTCTCGAATCAAATAGGGTTAATTCTCTCTCTCTCTATCTCTCTCTCTCTCTCTCTCTCTCTCTCTCTCTCTCTCTCTCTCTCATTCGTCATCAAAACGTCGTCTCTAATTTTTGCTTATTTCATTTAGGGTTTAACTTCAATGGCGTTTTTGTGAAATCCTCTGAAATGGCGACTTCGTCTCGGATCATTAAGGGTTTATTCTATTTACACTCTCACTCACTCTCTCTTTTATAAGTTAATAATTCTCATACACTTAGACATAATTTTTGTTTATTTCATTTAGGGTTTAATTCTGTCGGAGGAGCCCGTCGTCTCTTACAAACACTTCAACTATTTTTGTAGTGTATTTTCTAGATAGACATGAAGTATGATTTTGTTGTCGCGATAAGAATAAAATTTACCTTGGATATTTTCACTCTTTCTTCAAAAATTTATGGGCTAGATGGTTCCCTTTTTTATTTTTTTTAATGAGTGTTTGAAGTAAATAGGCAATTTAGGACAAAATAATGAAATTTGCATGAAAACGTGATGGACAGTTTCTCCTTACTTTTCTCATTAATGGAGATAGGGGAGTTATATGGTGGTTAGTAAAAACAAAACAAAAGAAATAAAAAAAAACTGGCCGAAATCTATCTCCATTGTAAATTAAAGGAGGATAGATAGTGGAGGATAAGAAATTACACAATTAATCTTGGAGTTTTAGTGTTTAATACAATAGGATGAGGGTAAATAAGGAAATTAAAGAAATGGACCAACAACTACCTTCAAAAATGGGTTTATTTTTAGTAGTAATAGATATTGAGATTGAAATTTATACAATAACTGATATATTATAATAAAAAAGTTTACAAAATTAATTAATATAAAATGGTAAAAGAAGTAATTAAAATTAAAAAACGCGCATTAGCATTGAAAAGACGCATTTCAAGTAAAAAAATGTGCATTCTTTCAAAAGACGCGTTGCTTATTACCGACGCAGACGCGGTAATTTTTGTTATATAAGGATAGTGGGTCCGTTACAAATATATCAGACACAACGGATCATTTTCTCTTTCATAGGAAAAAAGAAATTAGGTCAATTATCGCCGGTTAGTTCTTCATCTGTGCCGGAGGAGCCCGTCATCTCCTGTCAATGGCGGCTTCGTCATCAAACTCTTAGATCAAATAGAGTTAATTCTCTCTCTCTCTCTCTCTCTCTCTCTCTCTCTCTCTCTAATTCGTCATCAAAACGTCGTCTCTAATTTTTGTTTATTTCATTTAGGGTTTAACTTCAATGGTGTTTTGGTGAACTCCTTTGCAATGGCAGCTTCATCTAGTATCATTTAGGGGTTTATTCTATTTACACTCTCACTCACTCTCTCTTTTATAAGTTAATAATTCTCATACACTTACACATAATTTTTGTTTATTTCATTTAGGGTTTAACTCTGCCGGAGGAGCCCGTCGTCCCTTACACACACTTCAATTGCGTTTTGGTGCAATTGCGGCTTTCTCGTCAAACCCTCGGATCATTTAGCGCTTATTCTATTTACACTCTCACTCTCTCTTTTATAAGTAAATTCTCCTACACTTGGACATAATTTTTGTTTATTTCGTCTAGGGTTGATTTGCGTATAATCTTATGAAATGGATCTCTACTTTCCGCCCATGGAAATGGTTCTCCACTTCACTTGATGTCAGTAATTGTGATGGAATAAAGAAAGAAAAATCAGAACAAAAACTAAATAAACTATCATATACTCTCCATGCATGATTTTGTAAAATAGATGTTTGCATGAAAACTAGACGTAATTAATTTGAAAGTTCAAGAACAACAAAAAAATATAGGGAGAAATACAAAACGGTTTTTGTAGTCTGTATTTTCTAGATAGAAATGAAGTATGATTTTGTTGTAGCGATAAGAATGAGATTTACCTTGGATATTTTCACTCTTACATCAAAAATTTATTGGCTAGATGGTTCCTTTATTTTTATTTTTTTAATGAGTGTTTGAAGTAAATAGGCAATTTAGAAAAAATAGTGATATCTGCATGATAACGTGGTAGTGACAGTTTCTCCTTAATTTTCTCATTATTGGAGATAGAGGAGTTATCTGGTGGTTAGTAAAAACAAAACAAAAGAAATAAAAAAAAAAACTTGTCGAAATCTATCTCAATCGTAAATTAAGGGAGGATAGATAGTGGATGATAAGAAATTACACAATTAATCTTGGAGTTTTTGTGTTTAATACAATAGGATGAGGGTAAATAAGGTAATTAAAAAAATGGACCAACAACTACCTTCGAAAATGGGTTTCTTTTTAGTAGTAATAGATATTTAGATTCAAATTTATACAAGAACCGATATATTATAATAAAAAAAGGGTACAAAATTAATTAATATAAAATGGTGAAAAAAGTAATTAAAAAAAAAACGCATTAGCATTGAAAAGACGCGTTTAAAGTAAAAAAAAAAAAAAACCGTATTCTTTCAAAAGACGCGTTGGTTATTACCGACGCAGGCACGGTAATTTTTATTATAGAAGGACAGTGGGCCCAACTATAAATATAATAACACAACGATCCTTTCCTCTTTCATAGAAAAAAAAGAAAATATGTTAATTTTCGCAGGTTAATTCTTCGACGGTGATGGAGGAGCCCGTCGTCCACGCTCAATGGAGGCTTCATTATCAAACTCTCGGATCAAAAAGGGTTAATCTCTCTCTCTCTCTCTCTCTCTCTCTCTCTCTCTCTCTCTCTCTCTCTCTCTCTCTCGAATTCGTCATCAAAACGTCGCTTCTATTTTTTTTTTTTCATTTAGTGTTTAACTTCAATGGCGTTTTTGTGAACTCCTCATGGATTTAAATTTCGAGTCGTTTCGTACGAAACGGCCGAAATTTTTCGGTTTCCTAGCCAACCGCAATGAAATGGTCTTTTAATTTCGAAACTTAAATTATTCATGAATATATTAGCTGCCTAGTTGGGTTCTGTGTTCACTCCATCGAAAGTTCATGTTTATTCTAATTGGTTTTACTATGATAGTTGCTTACTCATCTAACTAATAAATATTATAGTATTAGTGAATTCTCATTGTTGATATTATATTAGTTTTAATTGTTGCTCTTGAATAGTTACATGATTCTTTATATGTGAAAGTATTTTCTAACTTTTCTATTATTACATTCATATGATTGATCAAACAAAAATAAGTATTTAATTTTAGTTTTAGTTGCCGCATATAATCTAATTAACAATCTAAAGTTCAATTCTTCTCCTGTACTAATCAAAGATTTTTTTCATGTAAATTAAACACATATCAATGCAATTACGATATGGAAGATTCAATAAGATACTTTTAATGTGTGTCATGTAATTTACTTCTTAATTTTGAACTATCTGCAACTAGTTAATAAGCAATAAAGTAGAAATAATTTAATTTATGAACTTATCACATTTTATAATTTTTGTAATACCTTTTTCAACTTGTCGAAACATAACCGAAATATTTCGAAACGTTTCTGAAACAATTCGAATCATTTCCAATTTTCAACTATACGAAACTAACCATCGGAACGAAATTTTGATCCATGGAACTCCTCTGCAATGGCGGCTTCATCTCGAATCATTTAGGGTTTCTTTTATTTACACTCTCACTCACTCTTTCTTTTATAAGTTAATAATTCTCATACACTTAGACATAATTTTTGTTTATTTCATTTAGGGGTTAATTCTGCCGGAGGAGCCCGTCGTCTCTTACACACACTTCAATGGCGTTTTGGTGCAATAGCGGTTTCCTCGTCAAACCCTCGGATCATTTAACGTTTATTCTATTTACACTCTCACTCTCTCTTTTATAAGTAAATTCTCCTACACTTAGACATAATTTTTGTTTATTTCGTCTAGGGTTAGTTTCTCTAAGAGCATTGCGTGCGTATAATCTTATGAAATGGTTATCCACTTTTAGTCCATGGAGATGGTTCTCCACTCCACTTGATGTCAATAATCCTGATGGAATAAAGAAACAAAAATCAGCACAAAAAATAAATAAACTATCATATACTCTCCATGCATGATTTTGTAAAATAGATATTTGCATGAAAAATAGATCTAATTAATTTGAAAGTTCAAGAACAAAATAAAATAAAATTGGGAGAGATACGGAACGATTTTTGTAGTCTGTATTTTCTAGATAGACATGAAGTATGATTTTGTTGTAACGATAAGAATGAGATTTACCTCGGATATTTTCACTCTGTCATAAAAAATTTATTGGCTACATGATTCCTTTTTTTTTTTTTTTTAATGAGTGTTTGAATTAAATAGGCAATTTAGGAAAAAACAGTGCATTTGCATGAAAACGTGGTGGTGATAGTTTCTCCATAATTTTCTCATTAATGGAGATATAGGAGTTATATGGTGGTACTAAAAACAAAACAAAAGAAATATAAAAAACTGGCCGGAATCTATCTACATCGTAAACTAAGGGAGGATAGATAGTGGAGGACAAGAAATTACACAATTAAACTTGGAGTTTTAGTCTTTAATACAAAAGGATTCAATTTCTTGTTTGTTCATCATTGAAAAATTTAACCTTTCATTCCCGATGCTTTTTGTTTCTAAAATTATAGGTTCATTCACCAGAGTAAGAAAATACATTAAACGTATGACGAGATGTTTCATAAACTCGAGGTTAGGCATGTCCCCAATTTTGATATTCATTTTTAAAAATATTATAAAATAGAAATAAGAATTAAAAACCAAAAAACATAAGTCAAAACATTTAAAAAAATTAAATAGAAATACTTGTACCAATATAAATTTATAAAAAGCGCAAAAGTATTCAAATATTCAATGTTACATCTAGTACTACTAAAAAGAAACCCAATTTGAAGGTAGTTGTTGGTCCGTTTTTTTGATTTTCTTATTTACCCTCATCCTATTGTATTAAACACTAAAACTCCAAGATTAATTGTGTAATTTATTATCCTCCACTATCTATCCTCCCTTAATTTACGATGGAGATAGATTTCGGGCAGTTTTTTTGTTTTGTTTTGTTTTGTTTTGTTTTGTTTTGTTTTGTTTTGTTTTTAGTAAGCACCATATAACTCTCAAATCTCAATTAATGAGAATTAACCCTATTTGATCCAAGAGTTTGATGACGAAGCCGCAATTGTCCGGAGACGACGGGCTCCTCCGGCACCGACGAAGAATTAACCGACGACAATTAACCTAATTTCTTTATTCCTATAAAAGAAAAACGGATACGTCGTGTCTATTATATTTATAGTGGGGCCCAGTATCCTTATATAACAAAAATTACCGCGTCTGCAATGTTAATAAGCAGCGCGTCTTTGAAAGAATGCACTTTTTTTTTTTACTTGAAACGCGTCTTCTCAATGCTAATGCGCGTTTTTTTCATTTTAATTACTTTTTTCACCATTTTATATTACTTAATTTTGTACCCTTTTTTATTATAATATATCGGTTCTTGTATAAATCTCAATCCCAATATCTATTACTAATGAAAAGTAACCCATTTTTGAAGGTAGTTGTTGGTCCATTTTATTGATTTCCTTATTTACCCTCATTCTATTGTATTAAAGACTAAAACTCCAAGTTTATTTGTGTAATTTCTTGTCCTCCACTATCTATCCTCCCTTAATTTACGATGGAGATAGATTTCGGCCAGTTTTTTTTTTTTTTATTTCTTTTGTTTTGTTTTTACTAAACACCATATAACTCCCATATCTCCATTAATGAGAAAATTAAGGAGAAACTGTCACCACCACGTCTTTCATACAAATGTCACTATTTTTGTTAAATTGCCTATTTACTTCAAACACTCATTAAAAATTACAAAAAAAAAAAAAAAGAAAAAGCAAAAAAGTGGAACATTCTAGCCAACAAATTTTTGATGAAAGAGTAAAAATATCCAAGGTAAATCTCATTTTTATCGTTACAACAAAATCATACTTCATGTCTTTCTAGAAAATACAGACTACAAAAATCGTTTCGTATCTCTCCCAATAGTTTTTTGTTGTTCTTGAACTTTCAAATTAATTAGATCTATTTTTAATGCAAATATCTATTTTACAAAATCATGCATTGAGAGTATATGATAGTTTATTTATTTTTTGTGCTGATTTTTTGTTTCTTTATTCCATCAGGATTCACTACAAAAAAATCACTTTTTGGTGACAAAATTTTTTATCACCAAAAGGAAATTTTTCGTCACCGTTGGCTATGGTGACGAAAAAAGTTCGTCACAGGGTCGTCACTTAAAAGCCCTCACAAAAGGCTATTGTGACAAAAGTAGGGCTTCCTCACAAAAGGAAATGTGACGAAACACGTTTCCTCACCGTATGTCAGCTACGGTGACAAAATTTTCGTCACTTTTCCATACTTTTTCCTCACTTTTTCGTAATTCGTCACAGAAGAATTATCAGGATGCTGGAGAATTATGCATTTGCGACGAATAATTTTATCACAAAAACTAACTTATTCTCATAATAAAACTAATTAATGTGAGAAGATATTCCTTGCGTAACCCTTTCCATCATATATTATATAAATTACAATTTTAGCAAATATCTTATTTCGCATGATGAATCAGTGGAAGTGGGTTTGGGCAAAAGAATGCTGGGTAGAAATCGGAGAGGTTGGGAAAATTTGGAGCGGCGGGAGGAAGAGTGCGAAATGAATTGGAAATTTTTTCTTCAATTTTCAATTGTTTCTTATGACTTTAATCTAATAATAACTTTTTTGTGACGATATTTATTTTATATAGTGATAAAGCTGACATTTCCTCATAGTAGATTATGTTACCGTGAGGAATTCAGCTTCCATCACAATACCCCCACAATATCGTGACGAAGTCAAGTTTTATCACGTAATCAAGCCTTATGTGACGAGAACGAATTTTCTCACAAAAAATTAGTCACAAAAAAGGGGTTTTTTTGTAGTGATTATTGACATCAAGTGAAGTGGAGAACCATTTCCATGGACAGAAAGTGGTGAACCATTTCATATGATTGGATCATTAAATTATAAAAGAGAGAGTGAGTGAGAGTGTAAATAGAATAAACCCAAAATGATCCGAGATGAAGCCGCCATTGCAGAGGAGTTCACCGAAACGCCTTTGAAGTTAAACCCTAAATGAAATAAACAAAAATTAGAGACGACGTTTTGGTGACGAATTAGAGAGAGAGAGAGAGAGAGAGAGAGAGAGAGAGAGAGAGAGAGAGAGAATTAACCCTATTTGATCCGAGAGTTTGATGACGAAGCTGCCATTGACCGGAAACGACGGTCTCCTCCGGCACCGACGGAGAATGAACAGGCGACAATTAACCTAATGTGTTTTTTCCTATGAAAGAGAAAAGGATCCGTTGTGTCTATTATATTTATAGTGGGGCCCACTATCCTTATATAACAAAAATTATCGCGTGTGTGTCTGTAATAAGCAACGTGTCTTTTGAAAGAATGCGCATTTTTTTACTTGAAACGCGTATTTTCAATGCTAATGCGCGTTTTTTAATTTTAATTACCTTTTTCACCATTTTAAATTTATTAATTTTGTATCATTTTTTTATTATAATATATCGTTTATTGTATAAATTTCAATCTCAATATATATTACTACTAAAAATAAACCCATATTTGAAAGTTGTTGTTGGTTTATTTTTTTGATTTCCTTATTAACCCTCATCATATTGTATTAAAGGCTAAAACTCCAAGATTAATTGTGTAATTTCTTATCATCCACTATCTATCCTTCCTTAATTTACGATGGAGATAGATTTCGGCCAGATTTTGTTTTCTTTTGTTTTCTTTTTACTAACCACCATATAACTCCCCAATATCCATTAATTAAAAAATTAAGGAGAAACGGTCACCACCATGTTCTCATGCAAATGTCATTATTTTTTCCTAAATTGCCTATTTACTTCTGACACTCATTAAAAAAAAAAAAAAAAAAAAAGGGAACCATGTAGCCAATCAATTTTTGATGAAAGAGTGAAAATATCCAAGGTAAATCTCATTCTTATCGCTACAACAAAATCATACGTCATGTCTTTCTAGAAAATACAGACTACAAAAATCGTTTTGTATCTCTCCCTATAGTTTTTTGTTGTTCGTGAACTTTCAAATTAATTAGATCTATTTTTCATGCAAATAAGTATTTTATAAAATCATGCATGGAGAGTATATGATAGTTTATTTATTTTTTGTGCTGATTTTTGTTTCTTAATTCCATCAGAATTATCGACATCAAGTGTAGTGGAGAACCATTTTTATGAACAGAAAGTGGAGAACCATTTCATATGATTGGATCATTCATCATGTTGTATCCTTACTAACTTAAACTACTTAAACTCAAGTCATATTTTCTTAATTAAGCTATTAAATTATGGGCACTCTCTCTTTTTGAATTTTCACCGCTTCTATGTGATAAAGGTTTTACGTGATTTTTTGAAATTTTATAATGTAGGCAAAAGAATTACTGTTGAATCTTCTTATTTATATGGCATGTAATATTTAAGTGTGGGTGAGAAGTGACAACGGAGGATTTTGGCATGAATATCATTCAAACATACTTCGACAGCAAATTAGGTTTGTAATTGTCATATATTTTATAGAATTAATATTTAACTGTACATGCTATCTATTACTACTAAAAAGAAACCCAATTTGAAGGTAGTTGTTGGTCCATTTTTTTGATTTCCTTATTTACCCTCATCCTATTGTATTAAACACAAAAACTACAAGATTAATTGTGTAATTTCTTATCCTCCTCTATCTATCCTCCCTTAATTTATGATGGAGATAGATTTCGGTCGTTTTTTTTATTTCTTTTGTTTTGTTTATACTAACCACCATATAACTCCCTTATCTCCATTAATAAGAACATTAAGGAGAAACTGTCACCACCGGTTTTCATTCAAATGTCACTATTCTTCCTAAATTGCCTATTTACTTCAAACACTCATTAAAAGTTACAAAATAAAAAGAAAAGGGATCCATCTAGCCAATAAATTTTTGATGTATGAGTGAAAATATCCAAGATAAATCTCATTCTTATCGATACAACAAAATCATACCTCGTGTCTATCTAGAAAATACAGACTACAAAAATCGTTCTGTATCTCTCCCTATATTTTTTTGTTGTTCTTGAACTTTCAAATTAATTAGATCTATTTTTAAATATCTATTTTACAAAATAATGCATGGAGAGTATATGATAGTTTATTTATTTTTTGTGCTGATTTTTGTTTCTTTGTTCCATCTGGATTATTGACATCAATTGAAGTGGAGAACCATTTCCATGGACGGAAAGTGGAGAACCATTTCATAAGATTATACGCACGCAGTGCTCTTAGAGAAATTAACCCTAGGCGAAATAAACAAAAATTATATCTAAGTGTAGGAGAATTTACTTATAAAAGAGACAGTGAGAGTATAAATAGAATAAACCCTAAATGATCCGAGGAAGCCGCCATTGCACCAAAACGCCATTTAAGTGTGTGTAAGAGACGACGGGCTCCTCCAGCAGAATTAAACCCTAAATGAAATAAACAAAAATTATGTCTAAGTGTATGAGAATTATTAACTTATAGAAGAGAGAGTGAGTGAGAGTGTAAATAGAATAAACCCTAAATAATCCGAGATGAAGCCGCCATTGCAGAGGAGTTCACCAAAACGCCATTGAAGTTAAACCCTAAATGAAATGAACAAAAATTAGAGACGGCGTTTTGATGACGAATTAGAGAGAGAGAGAGAGAGAGAGAGAGAGAGAGAGAGAGAGAGAGAGAGAGAGAGAGAGAGAGAGAGAGAGAGAGAGAGAGAGAGAGAGAGAGAGAAAGAGAATTAGCCCTATTTGATCCGAGAGTTTGATGACGAAGCCGCTATTGACATGAGACGACGGGCTCCTCCGGCACCGACTAAGAATTAACCGGCGATAATTAACCTAATTTTTTTTTCTATGAAAGAGAAAAAGGATCCGTTGTGTCTATTATATTTATAGTGAGACCCACTATCCTTATAAAACAAAAATTATCGCGTCTGCATCGGTAATAAGCAACGCGTCTTTTGAAAGAATGCGCATTTTTTTACTTGAAATGCGTCTTTTCAATGCTAATGTGCGTTTTTTTAATTTTAATTACTTTTTTCACCATTTTATTTAATTAATTTTGTACCTTTTTTATTATTAATATATCGATTATTCTATAAATTTCAATCTCAATATCTATTACTACTAAAAAGAAACCCATTTTTTAAGGTAGTTGTTGGTCCATTTTTTTGATTTTCTTGTTTACCCTCATAATATATTACCAGTAGAGTTGATTCAAGAATGGTTTATTATACGAGTAATTATCTTTCAGACTAAACTTTACAAATTTTACGTTGATAACTTTCTCAGACCATAACATTAAATGCATGAGATATTTTGAAAATATAAATGTGTAAACAATTGTGACCATAAAATTATACGCGATAAATTAAATTACAAAAAAATACTTTTAATAAATAAATAAAGGGAGAAAAGTATGTTACGAAAATTTCAAAAGATGGGATCTCATCCTAATAGACGGAACCCAAACTAGCATTTATAAGAGGCAACACCATTTCATTGGAAACTTGAAGCAAACTTAAGACTGAAAAGGCCAAGTTACAAAATTATGGTCCAAGTTACAAAATTAGTGTTGATTCTTTATTCTCCCCGTGACAATGATTTTCTTCTTTGCATGATGGCTGCATATTTTTTTATTTTTTTTATTTTTTATTTTTTATGGAAAAAGATATTTCTTTATTCCTATCATTTCTTAGACACATGTGTCTTAGAAAGTACAATTCACAGTTAAACAAAAGTTTAAAGAATAGCTAAGCCTTAGGACTTCAAGTGTTATTCATGAAATAGACGTCACATTATTGACGAGAGCACTTAATAACTGGAAAGTCAAACTAGCTCGTTCACCAGATTTTTGAGGTGACCTTTAAAACATAAATTACATGTCGAATGTGACTCCTGGTCAAGCAATGACTCTGAATAACATTGAATTGGTGGACTCCATTAAAATCGAATCATGTTATGTGTTAAAGCTGTGATGATCACTATTTGATGTAATTAAAGTATGCCTTGCAAACTTTCATTTTTGGAAATAGAATATTCTACATTTGCCAACAAATACAATTTAAAGGTAAATACCATTAGAAAAAGAAAATTCAAAATTATATAAATTATGATGAAAGTAAATCACTTCAATGTCAATCAAATTTCATTCACACAACAAATCCTTATCTATTTGCATGTAAACACTATTTATGTCTATTAATCTATGATGCACGGACACGTGGACACGGATACGACACGATACGAATACGACGACACAGATTTTTTAAAATTATAAGACACGACACGGCTGTATTTTCTATATTAAAATATAGAAGACATTATCATAATCTGCAAATAATATTCTTACGTTCAAATATAAAATCAAATCAAACATATTTACACTCAAAACCAAGTAACCAACTACTACAAGTTCAAATAAAATAGTCATTAAAGTATAAGTCATAAATTCCAAACATTAAATACAAAGACATGTACACAAATCAAATGACAAAACAAAGTGTTATAAAATACTCAAAGAAAATTTTTAAATAGGATATTAGTGCCACGCCTCGAAGAAAGAACGAATATTCTTTTTGTCCGTCCTTAGTGTTTGTGCAAAGAGAAATGCAGTAGGTTTATTCGTGAGATTTGATTGGAAAAAACGTTATTATTTATGCATTTTTGCTACTTAATTATTTAACTTTTAAAGTTTAATGTTTGATTCTTCTAATATCTTTATCTATATATTTTAAGAAAGTTAAATTTTAACCATAAATAAAAATTATTAACTACAAAATCAGCTCAAAAAGTGTCGAGGCGTGTCGGACACATCCTTAAAACGTGTCCGACACGGTGTCCCTTTTCTTTTTCTTTTATTTTTATTAAGACACGCCACATGGCGTGTCGGAAGAGTGTCGAGGTGTCGGTGTGGTGTCGTGTCGTGGTGTCAGGCACGACATAAAATAGTTTTTCGAAGTGTCGGTGCATCATAGCTATTAATCTTTTATCGACTTTTTTTATCCAATCTCCAACTTTCCTCAAATGACTAAACATGAAATAACTATGGGCTTTACTATCTAGTCCTTTCAAGACCTAACACCGCAAGTGAAAAGCCCAACTCCTAATAAAGTTAAAAACACCACCAAAATAAAAAAGAAAGTATACTTAAAAAAGTCAGAAAAACTGCCAACTCCCTTCACCTCGCTCAGAGCGCCCTCTCTGAAATCTGCGTACAATTATTGTATTTCCTTGTCCAACAAAACCTTTACTCACTCACAAACACACACACTCACAACACCTCTCTCTCTCTTCTCCATTTTCTCTCTCTAAAACTTCCAATAATGCCCTTCTCCGACTACCACTCCTCCGCCGCCGACCCCCCGCGGTTCAGCGAGGACATCGACAGCACCTGCTCGACTCCGTTCGTCAGTGCGCCGTCAAGCCCCGGCCACGGCGCTCCCTCCGGCTACTTCTTCAGTGCTCCGGCGAGTCCAATGCACTACCTCCTCTCGTCAAACGAAAAGGCCAAAACGACGTCGTCGCGCTCCGACTACGAGCCGGTCTTCCTCACCTCCGACTCCGGTTCGTTCGAGTTCGAGTTCTCCTCGCGGTTCTCCGCGAACGAACCGGGCGAAACCGGATCCATGACGTCAGCAGACGAGCTCTTCTTCAACGGCCAGATCCGGCCGATGAAGCTCTCGTCGCACCTGCAGAGGCCTCAGGAGGATAATGTTGAGAATGTTCTAGATCTGGAGAATGTGAGAGGCAGAGATCTGAAAATGCGCGGCGGCGGCAAATACGCGCACCACCGCAAAGCCAGATCTATGTCGCCGTTCCGATCGACTCAGCCGTATGATTGGCCGATCCGAGCACTGGAGACGACTCACGAGGATGAGATTAACAAAGAGATCGAGTCGAGCGAAACGACGCCTTCGTGCTCCGCGTCGTCGTCGCGATCGTCGTCGTCGGGGAGAAACTCGAAGAAGTGGATATTTCTCAAGGATCTGCTTCACCGGAGCAAGAGCGAAGGAAGAGCGAATAGCAAGGAGAGTTTCTGGTCGGCGATTTCGTTTTCTCCGGCGAAGGAGAAGAGATCGGCGACCGCGACTTCGTCGCCGTCGCCGGCGTTATCTCCGTCGTCGTCTCGCGACGAGAAAGGTAAGTCTGAGATGAGGAATGGTAAGAATGTCAGAAGTGCAGGTAAACCGGCGAACGGCGTTTGGAGACGGCGTGTGCCGCCGTCGGCGCACGAGCTGCACTACACTGCGAACAGAGCTCAGGCGGAGGAGATGAAGAGAAAGACGTTTTTGCCCTACAGGCAGGGTTTGTTAGGGTGCTTGGGTTTTAGTTCGAAGAGCTATGGCGCTTTTAGTGGTTTTACTAAAAACCTAAACCCGATTTCTTCAAGGTGAAGAACATAACATTACTATATAATATATTTTGAAATTGAGATTTGTGTATAAGTAATGTGGGAATAATTTCTATGTATTTCTGCCTAATGTTTTTTTTTTTTTTTTTTTGTATTTCAATTTGTGTTTATGCAGAAGCTTCTTAATGCTCAAGAAGCTCTAGTATTATTGTTCGGAGATGGATCACTTTTTTATTGGATGATTTCGTTGTAGATTATGTTCCATAGAAGTGATGATAATCGATTTCTGTTTTGTAATATCGATTATTTGCATGTGTAGAAAAGAATTATTAAATTATGTATCTTTTCTGTCCTTGTCGATGGAATCGTTATTTGTTGCAACTTTTTTCTTTTTATGTAATGATTATTTTCAGAATATGCATGTATTAATCGGAATAGAAACAAAGTTGAAGAATCAGCCTTTACTTTTTCTTTTCTTGGCTAATTTACAATTTAATCAATGAATAATTAAATCATCCGAGATTAATGAGGAACTTGCCCTGCTGAGTGCTGACCAATTTGAGTGGCTTGAAACATATTTCAGTATCACGAAATTTTTCACTGGCTTGAATCGTTTTAAACTGTAAATTTATTGTGGTAAATTAACTCTAGCTATATACAGCTAATTAAGATCGTTAAGGTGGTATAACTATAACTAATTGATTCAATCAATCATAGATCGAAATTTTTACAAGTTTTTAGTGAAAGAATGAAATGTTTCTGTTTTTTGACGTTTTGGAAACAAAACATAAATTTTTTCTTAGAGTTCATTATATTTAGGACAACTATTCTATCATGTTTCTAAAACATTTTTTGATCCATGAATTCAATCAAATGTCAAAAATATTATTCCAAAATTTACAAGTTGAAAACTATTTATGTCTCTGTATTTAATTTTGTAAAACTTTCGAATAGCTCACAAGTTTGGGATGTAAAAAGGGCATTTCTCGGAACTCATTATTTACACATCAAATCAAGATTTCTTAATTATTGAACAAGTGGACCACGTTATGTTACATATAATACCCGACTTTTTTTGTCTGCATCTTGGTTTAATATTCGTCCGTGGCCATAACTATCAATTCAATTCTACGTGGGGTGTTAAGATTTGTGTCATCAAGTACCATTTGCTAGCCTATTTTTGACAGATTAGATCAATTTGATGCCATATGCTGGGAATTTGGCGGGCCATTCGTACAAATCATGTGTTAATGATTGTTTAATTTCCATTATCTTCTGAGTCCAGCAAAGTGCCACATATATGGCTATATTTATATTAATTCTTGCGACAATATCATTATCACCTCTCAAGGTTTGAAGTAATATCAGTAACACCACTAAAGTTTTAATAATATCAATAGTATTCCATCTTGGCTAATATTGTTAACAAATTTGCTCATTTTAAGCAAAACATTAATTTGATTAATTCTCTTATCTAGTCGTTCTTTCAAAAAGAAATCACAAAAATTTGAGTCATTAAAACATTCTTAAAAAAGATGTGACTTAGATATTTAGCAAAATATCTGGTGTCATAAGAGTAAATACATTTGTGTTAGGTTTCAAGGTGTGACGTGCAATTTTGGTTTGTGGGTGTTAGATTGAGGGACCAATTTGTTTTCAGATTCACATGGGGAAAGATCAGATCGGAATCTTGCTATTGGTCAATAGGTACCATCTGTCCCACGTTTCGTACCTGTAGAAAAGTGATTAGTGTCCTTTTTGGATGTTTCTCTCCATCACTTTTCTTCATGTGCAAAATATCCAATAAATGGATCTTACTTGTGGGATTTATGGAAGTAGCTTTTGTTGGATACTTTATATTCTCAAAGATAAATTGTGTTTATACTCTATAATATTTAATGTGATCTTTTGAAATTAAATAATTGCAATAAGCACTTCATAAAATTTGGAAAACACGCCAAAAAACATAACCATAATATTCTTACAAGCTTAAAGGAGCAAATGTAGCTTGCTTATGATGGAGGACTAAAATTTGCTTAAATTAGAAACCGATTTGTTTGTGTGCGATGCTTATTCGTTGCTTGAACAGATAAGGCAAGTTTTTAAGCAAGTTAAAGTCTTGTAATTTAGCTAAACGGCCAATATGTTTTTGACTAAGTATATAGTTCGTTTCTGGGTGGATTTCTATAAAGTGGAGTAGTGCCTCATCTTTACGCAAATAAAAGGTAGATGGCCTCGTCTTCATTCACCGGAAAGTTAAAGCTGCTTTTTTGAAACTTGAAAGTTGAAACTACTTTGTCCTCATTCGCATTATCTTTAGAATTTTTATTTTCGTATTGTATTATTTCTCCACCTCTGCAATAATCTTACATAATGGGAAAATAAATATATACTTCTTTCTGACATAGAAACATATGCAAAGATACGCAAAAATAGTCGGGAGCATGCTGATCCAAGATCAGTATTAAGATTGTAGATACCTTCTAGACTTCTAGTACAAGGCCCCGATTTATAACCCATTTCAAACTTAGCATTTACACTAAAATTAACTTTACCACCTCATCATACACATCTACTGAGCGTAATAATTTCTTGCTCTAGAGATTATTTCGAGTAGTGCAAAAGATCCTCTCTAGTTTCCAAGTCCAGCCTAGTTAAAGCTTGGGATACAAGTCCATTGACCATGATCAAATGGCCCAACGAGTGGGGGTATATGTGTTACTAATAAACGCTTATATTCTGAATTGGATTACAAATAAAATCACAGTATGGAGCCCAAGATTTTCTTTTAAGATTCAACCCACCCATTGGGGTTTCTTCATTTGTAAGACTTTTTATAAAGTGCATTTAAGTTTTAAAGCATTCGTCGAGAATTTATATATATAATACTATATGCAGTGTTTTAGAACACCTAGACTCCTTCCAATTTTTAAACTACATGATGAGTTTTAGAGCAGTCACCGTACATAAGCAATTACAACACTACAATGCTAATCCGTAGCGCCTGCTAGACATAATAATCAATCATATAAATGACTTTTTTATACCCATGCTTATAACTTAATCCTAATTCCTAAGTTAACACCATACCACGAGATGGAGATCATCACATTCACACAGTATGAGTTGCCCCGATCCTCAAAGGAAAAGTAGACGAGAAATGAAAACTCCAGGTCTCTCTTGTATCATAGATCGCATTTTAGGAACATCAGATATTTCCCACTTAGTATTGGAATAATTTGGCAGAACAGGGACTAGATGGAAAGAATATCTTACTAGTTATTATCTGATGGACCAGTGTTGGAAGGCGGATGCTCAATGTGCATTATACTTGCATGCAGATACTCTAAATCATCCAGATAAATCCTCTTCATGGCAAGTTGGCCTCTCAACTCGGATAAGTGATCGAATATCTGCAAACCCAAATTTGATTTAGCTTCCTTCTCTGGAGATACTTCAGAGGGTGTTGATTTGCATGTGAGTGTATCAGCTGACCAGCGGCTGCCATCAATTGTGGTGCCATTCAACCTTATGACCAATACAAAAAGAACAATTAAGATCAACAGTAGCCTTATTGCTTGGAGTAGAGGCATGGAGAAAAAACTTAACTATGATACCTCCAAATTAGCATATTACACTGTGATTCTTCCTTTTGCTAGGTGTCAAAAATATAGTCATTAAAAAAAGAAATATCAATTTAATGAAATATAAATTAATTATAATTAAATGGATAAAGAAAGAAATAGTGGGTTCCGTCGTTTCTATGGTTACTTCTTAAACGGTGAGGTCTTCTCTATACACGGGAGCCTTTAACTTCATTTAATCAACGTTATTGGTAACTTGTATAGTTCACACCACACTCTTTGGCTCTACCCATGAATTATCTGGTAATAGGTCTTTCACAATGAAACCCAACAATACAGTAACGGTATTTAATTATGAAAGTTAGCTCAGTAGCTACTCTCGTAGTCCGTTCTTGATTGAGTGGGAACTTCATTTTTGTTTCTTTTTTTAATTTCAATAAGATTTCCTTCACAAGGAAAACAAAGGTCCACTTCAATTCTCACGAAATAACAAAGAACCTGGACAAAGAAACAACTCTGCCGACACAATTACTTAATGTTATGTCTAAATAGCAGCAGAAAACTCCAAATACTAGACGGGGCATGAATTTTGCACGGAGACAACTTAGAAGAAAAACTTTGGGTAGGATAATAAAGTGCAGTAAATATAAACAATCCAATTGCAATGAAGGCAGTTTGATGCTGCAGATAGATCTCTAAGTTAATATCTAGTGCAAGCAAATGAAAGGTGCCGCTTTTTTTAAATGAATAGATGGAGGAATTCTCACTTCTTAAGTATGCGAGGAAGTACGGTTTCATTTCTCACGTTATAGTAGGCGTCTATAACATCCTTGCTTGTCCTTGCTAACCCCACAAATTCACCAGCAGCCTTACATTTGGAGTGTATTATAAAATCAGTAGTTGTGCTGTTAATGTTTTTGATTCTTACTGCAACTACATCTACGGCATCAGGGGGGCAAACTGGAAATAACTGATTTCCCACTCCAATTTTCCCAGCCGAAATTGCTCTTATGCTCGAATCTGCATCCTTTTGGAACAAGAGGATGAAAAACATAACAAAAGAGTGGACATTGCCAGCTCCATACGTATAAAGAACACGATTTAAGGAGATGGTGTTTACCTGAAATTCAATGTGACAATACTTTAGTCCATTAGATGCATTTGAAAATGAAGCACTAGAGACCTTTCCAAATACTGAAATAGCTTCCACAAGCTCAGAGAGACCAGTTGCAGGGGGTATGTTCTTAACTGACACAGAGCATGGGTTGTCCATATCATGGGTACTCGTTTGGTCAAACTTAAAATCTGAATTTGGAGGAGATCGACCATTTGCTTCAGCTGTACCCTGAATATTTGGCCTGGTACCTGAAGACTGGGGCCTCCCAGCCGATTTTCTTTTATACGGATCAGTATTCTGCAGACAGAAAGAACAACAGAGCAATTTAACTCCACCAAAATATCTAGAGATTAGCATTGTTCAAGTATATTCAAACTTGTCACAATAATATATTAGAAGTATTTCTTAATGGAATTTATAAATGACCTTACTTAAAAAATTAACAGGAAACATCACTAAGGATATCTGGAATGCATACCACAAAGCGGTCCGGTTTCTCTGTGACCAATCTTGTTTGCTTTCCAGAACATATAGTTTTCTCTGGACCTAACTCTGAGAAGTCATCATTCTCAAGCGCAGAGGAGTGCACGGCCTTACTTGAGCTCTTAAATCCTTGGTACCCGAAGCTGGAAAAAACTCAAAGATACAAGCTATGCATGTCAAAGTAATGATTCTTATCTTCTGTAATAGCCAATCGCTACCATGTACTTAAACTCTCTCTCAATTACCCTTCGGTAACATCTAAAATACAGTTTCAGTACATAATAACACTGTATAGTATAAAGCAATAAACCTAAATAAAACATAAGCATATATGCAAAATAAGTAAAATCCATAATAATCATTTTTTCTTCACTGGAGTCCATATATATATATATATATAAATGGTGGGAAACATAATATACAGATTCCAATACACAAGCTGTCAAAGCCATTAACCAATGTTTGGCAAAACTGATCAACTGAAAACCAAATCAAACTCATAATTCTAGTCCGTGCTCTCGATCTAGAACAAATGGGATAGAGCATGAGGACAACCAAAGACAACGGCGATGAAAGCCAAACAAACGACAATGAAAGCTTAAAAGAGCAAATGTAGATGTTCTACTCAACCAAACCGAGTGGATAAGCAGAATTCATGTGTTCGATTACGACCTGATTCATGTTTAGTTCATACACGCTACCTAAACTAATTGGAATTACAGACTTGGTTGTTATTGTTGTACGTCACAGTCTATTTCAAAGCGAGTCTCAACCAATAATCGAAAATTTTCAAAACAATTAAAATCAAAAATGACTTCTCTCATATTGCAAATTTTTGTTGTGATTGACAACCACAATCAGAATCACCCATAGCTACTCCAAACACAAACTTAACATTCTGAAAAAGCAAAATGTCCACAAAACAGTCCGTGTAATAGTAAAAAAAAAAAAAAAAAAACGAAATACTCCAAAACTAATAAAGTACACAAAATTAGATGTTCCATCACAGTTTCACCTGGTGCTAGTTTTTGAGTGGAGTATTCTGAATAAAACCGCTCTACCACTTCTCCTAATTGTACCTGTCAAAACAGACTTTTCGAGCTTAAAAAAGAAGTGAATAATTCAAATATATATATATATTAGAGCATTTATTTATCAATCACTGTTTGAGTAGCTTCAATGTCTGACCTGAAGAGATGAACGGAGAAACTGAAGCGGCGACTCTCGATTTCATCTCCGCCGCCGTACTACCACCTGAAGAACTTTCACGGCCCACCGGTGTTTTCTTTACCGTCACAATGGAAATGTGTGTAATGATCCGAGCCCTTTAGTGGACAGTACAAATGTTAAGTCTAGTTTAGTATTATAAGCCCAATACTAGTTTTGGGCTGAATTCGATGATTGGGAATATTGGGCTCAAGAAGTTGGATACTCAGGAACAAATAACTCGTTTAATTTTCCGTCCACCGGCTGTTTAATCCAAACAGATAATGATTACGTCCGATTATTAAAGGTCCAAGGAGACGAGAATATGTCATTCGTGGATACGAACAACGTTTGGTAAACTCTACAATAATCTGATATTGAAAGATGATGTAATTCGTTAGAGATGGGCGGATTATAATATGCGACAAAGTACGGATCGGCTCGATTACACCCGTCAAGCCCTTATTTGTAAATAGTTCTACTAGATGTTATTATAATAATACGTGAACATGGAATTCCTTAATATGAGACTATTAGAAACTACCAAACTACTCCTAAACTGTTATCTCATATTAATTGACTTCGTAATTGCGAAGTATCCTTGTGGATGGATGCCCATTGGCTCGGACGTGTGAAATTTTATGCCCGGGTTAGCTATTAGTGGGTCAAAATCATAAATCATTTACGATTAATTAATTTAATTGTGCGATTCGGATTAAGCGATGGTGGATGGGAAGACAATTCTAACCTTTTTTTTTCTTTGTTAAAAAATATATTTGTTAGTTTTGTTGGACATTATATGTGGGAGATTTTTTTATTTATTTATGAATATTACATGTGGTAGATTACTTGTCAGTCAACTAGTGAATTGATTTTAGTTTTTTAGTTTTTTACACTAAATTAAGAAAAAAGCCATTAGGACAAGAAGCAAGTTAGTATTTTCAATGAAATGATAAAATTCATATCAACAAGAATGAATATATTCATATATATGTATATTTTTTAGTAGCTTATTAGTAATAATTAAATTAATGCAAAAGTACTATCTACAAAGTTAGAAAACAAACGACAATAGCATGTGCTTTCTGAAGTACTTGACTTTCACCGAAAAATTTAACATGTTCCAGTTTATATAGCAAAATATTAGTTACCTATATGAAGCGAGTGAGGTAAGATCTCATAAACTCAAACCCGTCACTTGACCTATAATCAGTGAATTAAAGAGATAACCCCATAACAGTGATTTACTAAAAACATCACAGTTATTCCACCCCGTTCTTTATTTTTTTCTCTATTCTTTTTTTTTTCCAGTTTTTAACCATGTCAGTTAAAGTAACTATTTTTTTTCCAGGACACTGCACAGAACACTTTAGCTAATTCAAATATGAATATTTGCGCCATACTAAACAACACCACACAAAGCAAATTTTGACCGCATTAGGACATAAAAACTTTAACAATTACAACACAAATACGCTATTCAAACCATTTATTGAATCAACTATACCGTACTGAAGAAGTCGAAGAATAGGTGCAATAGTAAATGAAGAATATTTTACAAAATGCAGAACTCATTGAACGAAAGTGGGGACACAAATTATAACCCAATGGACATTCGACACTTCGCAAATATTTATGAATACTATGAATTTTTATAGTTCTAACTTCTACGATCTAACATCTACCTGACCTGTAAATAAAAGGATGGGCTGGATTTTCATAATCTTAGGACAAAAATTAGGCATTATGCAGTATTACTATTAACAGCCCAAAGACACTGCCAGTAATCACGTGCATGGATCATATAGGCGATAGGGTCCATAACTCATTCGCATTTATAGCGCTGTCATTTTATGCAATCAATTTCAATCAAAAAGTGGCAGGTGGTCCAGTTAAATTGGCTATTGGACGGACACAGTATAGCCCGGCCAGGGTGTTATAGCGGAATTACATTCACTGCCAGGCAAGTGGGCTACCCTTTTTTCTTTCTCAAGGCTTCTGCATTAAATGTCAAATGGCAAAAATTCTAACTTCTAGCTATCGACATATAAACTTTTTACTTGCGGTACGACAAGTTTGATTTGGGAAATATCGGTTTATTAGGGAGAATTTGACAACGTACCCAATGTGTTACGTTAGATTGGCAAATTATCTCTTTGTAAAAAATAAATAGACAAATTATTCTTCTGGATCCTTCTGTAATTTCAAAAATTGATAAATACTTATTTACGTAGGGAGTTGTAGTTCACTTGCTCAAATTTGAGAGTGAGGATAATATTTTAGGAGAAAAAAAGACAAGTGTACCTTTTGTTTGTCAAAAAAGTATGTAAATCTTTGGTTTAGTACTTAAACTTTTTTAAAAAATGCAAAAACTAAAACTAAAAACAAGTTATGATTTCATAATATGTATGTTTTATAATATTATTATACTTTTACTTATAATTTTTTAAAGAAAAGTTAAAATCAAATTTGAAATTACACATCATAAAATATTAGAAATAACAAGTGTATTTTGGTCATTAAATATTAAAAAAATACACTAAAAAATTACAGGGAGGTGGTGCCAATTTCTAAAATCACAGGGGGTAATTTGCCTATTTATTTTTTTAAGGGGGAGTAATTTTGCGATTTAACATAACACAAGGAGGTAAGCTGCCAAAAATGCTAAATAAGAAATACGGGGTGTATAGGTTTGGTTAGAATAATATGTAATTATAAATTACACCATAGCATTGGCGTTGATACGGCGGTGTAATCTTCCAATTACAAGTTACTACCCTAGCAATAAGAGTTATCTGGCTCTAAGTTAGTATTGAGTCTAATGTTGCTTAAATAACAGATCATTTTACACGTGTAATTGGTGATTACTAGTCCTCCAATTCCTTAATTTTGGAACCAAGCTCGTCTTAAAGAAAAAGAGCAAATTTGTTCTCCCTAACCACAAATTTTGACGCTTCGTCCCTTAAAATATAAAAGTAAGTACTTTGCCTCTTCTTTTCTTTTCTTTTCTTTTTTTTTTTTTTTTGTGTTAAAACAAGTACTTTAAGTCTTGAAAATTCAAAAAAGATAGCACCTTACTCTCAAATGAAAATTTTAAGGGCACTCTTGCATGGTCATAATACACTCTTAGATGAAAAGTATTTATTTCTTGATTTTTTAGGTGCAAATGCTATAGAGTGAATGACAAGATATATATTTTTGAAGGTATTACTCACAAAATTGTATAAACTATTTACATCATAAATTATTTTTTGACAATAACAATCCAATTTGTAACATAAAATAATTATTTGGTGAAACATCGCAATTAAATATGACAACGAAGTTTTTTTTTTTTGTTAAACTTATGACAACGAAGTTTACTAAACAAATATCAGATCATCTTTAAGACTTTCTTTTTTGAGGTAAAAATCTTTAAAACTCAGTTTTGCGTATCCATCATAAATAATAAAGGTCAATTTTGTTCTTCATGACGATACATAATGATACCTCAGTACCTCAAAATTTTGATTTTTTTTGTTGAATATACGATTAAAACTCAACACATATCCACTGCCACAAAAAGAAAAAAGAAAAAAAATGACACGTTACCACATAGCACTTTACCCCACAAAATCAACAAAAATAAGCACTTTGGCTCTAAACAAAGTGTTACGACAAATACTCTTAATATTTGAAAGCAATCTACAAGTGGGCAAGAGTTTACAATTTTCAAACTTTTATGTAGCAAAATACTCGTTAAGACAAGATGGCACCGTCAGATTTGGTAACTGTAGAGGTCAAGGCCACATGAGGGTAGGGGGCTGCACGATACACTTCTCAAGTAACCAAAACAGCGCGAAATATGCAAAATTTTGTATTAAGGACTTTCCTGTTGCTACTATAATTGGACATATTCCTTGGCATGGTTGGATCTGAGAGAACAATTTATCCAAATTGCAACACAAATGTTTTCTTTTTTTATGTAGAATAATGTTTTTGAATTGAGTCAGGTGCAAAAACTATCTTCTTGGACATAAATAATAAACATTTTACTCCTAACAGTTTAAAAGAGGCAACATTTTGCTTCCAAGTGATTCTTTCAAAATTTATAGGGCATTCCTGTTGTAACATATTATTTAGGGGGCAAAGTGCGTATCTTTGATTTTCTAGGGGCAAAGTGAATTTTGGGATAAATTTGTTTATTATTTAAATCAATATAGTAAAATGAAAAAAGATATTTTTACAAAAGATATTAATTCACACAATAGTTTAAGTGCAAGATAAATATTCAATTTAACTAATTACACATGTTACATTACTTTTTGATTGTAATTCTCCAACTAATACACATAAATATATAGTGCATTATAATTTTCAAAAGTTTATGAAAAATGATCATGAAAATAATTATATGTGAAAACATCATAATAGAAAATGACAAATACTTTTACTAAATATTGTCAAACTTTTCTTTAAATAATGTTTTTTTCTTCATCAACAACAATTAATCATTGCCAAATTTTTTTTCATGACGTACATAATAAAGACAAGTTTACTCGAATATCGATTGTGCCTATAGAGGACCCTTTAAAGGTTCAAATCATTTGGCGAGGAGGGCTGTAAATTACTACGAATGTATGATAAAAACCACCATAAAAAAATGAAATAGCACTTTTCCCCAATCAAATTAATAAAAATGAAAATATTGCCCCCAAACAAAGTGTTATGACAAAAACACTCTTAATATTTGTGAAGGAATTCACTTTGGAGCAAAATGGTATAATTATTGAACTTTTGGGGGGCAAAATGTTATGGAATGGAAAATTGCCCGAAATCTTTTGTACAATGAGATGGTGCTTTGTAATCCTTTACTATATTTATAAAGAATTCTAAGTATATTTATATGCATAAATATGTGAAATAGGCTTACGATAATTGAACGTTCATGAATTTTGTAACATTGAGCATTGTTATACCCTTTATTATTTTTCCTTTTTAATTACTTAGGTGTCTTTAGTAGCGTGTTGTAGCCTACAAAAGCCACGTCTTCATTAAATTTTGATAGGAGAAATTTAATTTTAAATTCAATGTCTTTAGGCAACAAGAAGTTTAATTAACCTTCGTTATTGTATGACTGTATTTTCTATAGGCTAAGTGGCTAATTAACACGGCTATAAGCAATTTATGCGCGCTAACACTATAAATTAAAGCCGCCTTTCGTAATTACAGAAGACAATCCGAACATTATTTATACATTTTAAAGTTTTTTAATAAGTTACAATATGCACCACGAGTTTTTCAGGAATTAATTTCAAAGGGCATTGGTCTTAAATCCTCCTCTAGAAGATGGTGCTGAGTAATTTAATTAAATGTAATTATTAACATCAAAAACATAATTAACGCCCCTTTGAAATAGGGGCAGCACCCCATCCAGCTCATTAATAATTTGCACTCCTCTATTATCAGGAGCAGGGTAATAAAGTTGACTATACAGGGCTTTTCACGATGTTTGTTTGCTTTTTGGCCGCAAATGTAACATCAAGTAGACTGTCGGAAGTCGCCCTCAAAATCTCCTAGCATGTTGTTTTTATATATATATTTCCTTTCATCGCATTTAATTTTAGGACATAATAAAAGGAATATATTCAAATTATTCTTTACGAGTTGTCTTTAGAAAGTATATATTATATTACTATATCGGATAAAAGTGAATATATATGTGCGTCGACTTGCATGTAAATGTATGTATATATATACACACACACACACATACAGGGGCGGATGCATGTAGGGGCTGGGGGGGGGGGGGGGGGGGGGGCTATAGCCCCCCCAACCCCCACCCCCATTAATGGATATATATATATATATATATATATAGTATGCATAGAAAAATAAGAATAAAAGAAGTTTAATACTATTATTATATTTTAATTACACACACAAAGAATGAGAAAAAGAAGCCTAATAAAATCATTGAAGTTATAAACTCATATCTAAATTAAACATGGAGAGAAAGTCCCTAAAATTCCTATTAATTTCAAAACCTAACAACAAAACACATTGTCATAAAAAAATAAATTCTATACTCAGATTTAGTGGATATTTTGCTTTTATGTAAAAAAAAAAGATACTCGAATAATGTATGAAAAGTGGTATTATATAAATTTATTTTCCTTTTACATGTAGTATTTAGTGATTATTATTAAGCTTACTCTGCTTTTACCTTTGCGTCATCATTTACTTTTGTGTTTTATTAGATCACTTTTATATTAATATTTTACTCGTTTTATAAGAACTTATTATTGTTACTTGTATTGCTTTTATATATTTCAACCTTCGTTTAATTTAAGCATGGATATTGACTTTTATTAAAATTTAGCATTTAATAATAAATTAATTTATTAGGCTAGCCCTCCCCAGACAAAATTCCTAGATACGCCCCTGCACACACACACACACATATATATATATATATATATATATATATATATATATATATATATATATATATATATATATATATATATATATGTATATCATGTAAAACATATAACTTATGCTACATGAATACTAGGAAAACTCATATCTCATATTTTGTATAATGTTTAAAACTTGGACACTTCTACATTTTTACGCCGTAAGAACATTTTTTTTTTTTTTGTCATAACCAGATGAAACGTATATTTAGACTCTATTAATACATTACGGATTAACTTTTGATGTGTTATAGACTACTTTGAGATGTAAGTAGACTAAATTAAGGCCGATTAGAAAAAGTAGATTAAATTATGTATGTTATTGTACATTATAAATACAAGTATTGAAATGGATAATCATATTTGTGCCAACCACATTCTTTATTTTAAATTTAAAAAAAAAAAAAAACATGTCGCCGCACGTACCCATATCACACTATAAGACTGGTGTATTCCATTTCGTGCAACATATCAAACAATAGTCATGTTATATTAGTGAGTTGCCCATAATTAAGAAAAATTGTAATGTGGTTGATGTGTAAAACTTACAATACAAATGCATCCAAACCTATACATAAAGCGAGAATTTTTGACGTGCTTCTGGGATTAAAGATGCGTGGCAAAAGAAACAAGGACCAAAGCTAATGTCATATACTGACAAGAAATTTATCCGTCTCAACTCTGAAATATAAAATATTGAGGTCAACATGGACAAAATATTATCCATATGCACTATGAAGTGCCACTGCACAAAAATATCATAAAATAAGTTTCATGTGTAAATTATTATATCATGCCCATCATGCTCGCTTAGGATTAGGAGTTGGAACTTGGGAATAAAAGCTTTTTGGATAAAAAACAAATTAATTGGTCATTCGTTTTACAATATAATATGTTCTAAATTATTATGAATTTTGGAATGGGCACGAATGGTATTCGAATCATGTGATCTTGTCTGAATCAGATAATCTACAGTGTGACTATAATTATACCACACTGTTCAAGAAAAAACATAGTGCAATTTATGATATAAATTTGCAATTGGGGTCCACAAGATTAACCATAATTCCAACAACAGTAAGATTTTTTTTCATGGGACCAAAGTGCGCAAGGTAGATATTTTCCGATTCTAAAAATGGAAATCCTTTCTATTCCAATTTAACCCCAAAACTTCATAACAAAACTTTATTTTTCATATTCTCCATAGGACATTGTACAAGATTACAAGACCACCACCACATTCATAACCCAAAAAAGAGAAATCAAATCGACAACTTGATACTTGATATAGTGCTAGATATTGATCACGAACTACCCGAATGACAAGTATTGAAAATCAGCACACAAGTGTCGTACTATTACCAATCGATGATTCTAGATGCTGATTCTAACTACTAATAACCAAAATAGGAAAGTAAAAGTCTATGACATAAGCCATTCTATTATTGCATTATGTTTATCACTTTCACTTTCATTTTCTCCGCCGTCACTCGCTAATTTGTCGGCATCCCATGTCATTGACAACGTGTTATCTTCTAATCCCCATGTCTCATTCTCCATCAAACCGACGTCGTTCCAGTCCCAATTCACCGGAGAGTTCGCGTTCCCGCCGTAACATAAGCCCGAATCTTCACTACCGGAACATCCCTTTTTCTCGTCGAGACTCAAAATACCGTTCACGTCCGCCAATATATCGTCTAACGATATATCGTCGTTCTCGAGTAATATTCCTTGTTCCGAATCAAGAATCAGATCAACGACATCGTTTTCTTCCGTGGTTTTCGACAACGTTTCTTTCTCTAGCGTTGGCGTCGTGGGCATTGCAACAGCAGACTTATTCTGCGATGATTTGCGGCTGCGGGTTTTGCTTTTCTTCTTGGCTTTAGCGGCTAAATCTGCAGCAATTGGCGGCGGCACGAATTTACTTTTGTTATGTCGGAAGCTGTAGATTTTTCTGCTGAGATGAGAGTTCCAGTAATTCTTAATCTCATTGTCTGTTCTACCTGGTAAATGTCCCGCTATTAGAGACCACCTACAAAAATTTAACAAAAACTCAAAATTAATTATTTGGACAAAATTATTAACCGACAGAATTTAACAATAAACTTCACTTTTTATTTAGACAAGAGTATATATGTATTGTCAATTCATAAATTAATTTTAGTACGTTATTAATTGATTAACTATTCACGGCCCCATATGTTCATAGACAATGTAACATGTTGTGAATTAAATTAATTAGGGGTAAATTATACAAACCTATTACCCAAGGACGCGTGGAGATTGACTATGAGTTCTTCTTCTTCATTAGATATATTGCCTCTCTTCAAATCCGACCTCAGGTAATTTATCCACCGCAATCTGCAACTCTTCCCACACCTAAGTAGCCCTTCAAATATTTCACAACAAAAATGTCACTTAACTTAAGATTTACGTCTAAGCAAAACACACAAGTTATTAACCTATGTACAACTTGATTTGGTACCTGCATTCTTGGGCAGAGATCTCCATGAGCCTTCTCCATTAGCCAGAATATAATTTCTAAGTGTCTCATCTTCTTCAGCAGTCCATCTTCCTCTCTTAAGCCCTACTTTCTCACAGCACGGTGCTCTTCCCATTTTCTCAAATGTCTTTATTAAACTATGTAATGTAATGTAACAACAAAAAGGGCCTCAACACATATACTATATATATAAGTATATTTATTAAAGACAAGACGGGCAGAAGCTCACTTTTCCTTAAATTCTAATAAATAATCGCTAACCTATTTAATTATGTGAAAGTAGAACTAGAATTTGCGGCTTGGTTTATGTGGTGATGGCATGACCATAATACTAGTAGCCCGGCCTGCTGACTTTTTAAAACTCCATGCGATGTATTTGTCTACGAGTGGCACTAAACAGTCACACTATAGCAAAAAGGCAAATTTCGTTATTTATAGAGACGAAAAATATTAAGGAAAAGTGGGGCATGAACAAGTACGAGTGCGTGTGGTGGCATGAATTGCCACGAAGGCTATAAAGTTTTAGAAATGTCGTGGCTAATTGACCGTCGAGCGTCTCACAACGGGGCGTCAATTTCCCACGTTGAATATGTATCCTATTTCTTGCTTGCCTTTTGTCCCCCCAACCTCGTTAGTTAACTATCTCCTTAGTTCTAATTAAGTGCCAACCCTACACAATCCTAAGAGAAAATGAAAAAGAATTCGAATTTAAATAGTCTTTACAAGAGGTGTAAAATGTTTTGAATTAATCACAAATTCAAATATAGTAGAAGTTATTTTAATTTTTTAGTGGTTTATAATTATATTATCATACATAATTTGAGAAATAATTCATGCTATATGTGGATACATAAGTTTAAATTTTCCTTGAAAAGTATAGAACTTTTAACGAGGGCAATAGAATGATTTCAGATTTACTTTTTTTTGATATGATATCAAATATATGCTTATGAGTTAAGAACAATAATTAGTTTGTGGCCTACGCGTGTAATGGAATTTAAATTAGCGTACATGTGAATGGACACATTGAGAATTCTCTCATATGAATTTCTTTTTTTAAAAAAATAATATACAAGTGGGTATTAATGTAGCATAACTTACAGAAAAGCTGAAAGATCAACGCAACCTAAAAATCATAAACTCGTTGATTTGCACAGTATACCGAAAATTGATAAAGAAACAAAAACGTGAGAAAACTCATGAATATGAAAAAGATAGTCTAATGTCATAAAGAGGCTAGCCTTGTAAAGGTAAAACCTAATTGAAAATAAATACTGAAATTATAAAAGGCTCTTAAGTAAATAAATAAACAACTTAATATTTTCACATAAAGTAATAAATGACAATTTATTCCTTAAAACGTTAAAATATAGCCAAAATCGCGTCGACACGAGATATAAATTTTGATATTAATTCTGCTCAAGTGATAGTTTAAACTTGAAATGTGAACTGCTGGTAAAAGACAAACACCATGTACTTTTAACTTTCTAATTACACTTCTACAAGTTTGAACTTTGAGTTGCTGTTTTTGAGTCGTAAAATTTTGCTCTTTTTGCACATCATGATCATCATACATCGGTCAAGAAAATTCAATATATCCAGCTAATTAGGCACATATATGTTGATTTATAAAATTACATTGGTCTCAAACATTAAAGTAGTAGTTTCTCGTAAAAAAAATATAAATCTGGACCCAAAAATTACCCATTTTACTTTATGAAACATAATATAGAGATTACAATTTATAAACAAAATATTTTGTAAACCTTTGCAACTTGCAACCCCTAGAAGACATACCTTAGTCCAACCCCACCCCATAAACCCAAGCCCAAAGGAAAATGAAAGAAACCAGAATTTAATTGCCGCTTTAATGTATGCCATCTACCTCTAGTACGTAGCATGGCTTATTGTTTTGTGAAAATCATGATGTTTGCTTTCTGCATGGGGACAATTTTTTGTACATTTTTATTAGAGATCACGCGTGACATGGATTTTTTTTATTGATGAAAATAGAAACTGACCATTAAGGGTTTGTTTGGTTTTTCAGAAGTGTCTATCGTCACTCTCCCTTGAGCTGTGTAGTCCGTTCGCCGTCCTTTTTGTGTCAGTGTGAATTGGAAGATTAAGCATCATAATTAAAATAGAGGATAGATAGTTTTTCTATTCTATCTATAAAGATCATTATGAATGATTAATGTGGTACCTTAAATTTCGTTATAATAATTTATAAAGAGTTCCTTCTTTTATGTACTTGTGGGGAAGAAGGGACTAATTCTCCGTATAAAATGCTTCCCTGTCGTGGGAAAAAAATTGAACGTGTACAAGTGAAGATTTAACGATATTTGTGATTGATCGAGTAACTTAATTTTCAACTTTTTCTCATAACTACTCTTTTAGAGATTTTTGGTTATTTCTGGATTTAGATTTAATAAGTACAGTACAACTAGAAGAAGAAAAATAATAGATCGTCACCAATAATTCCCGCTTGTGGCCCTTCTGTCTTGATTATGGTCCATGCAAAATTAACTTTATTAGAATAAACATGTAATTGCATGTACAATATGGTAATTAAATAAATAAATGATATTTAGGGAAAAGGGTAAGTATCTGAAGACTTTTACCTTAAGAGACTCCCTAGCTTTGTTTTCTTGTTTTATTTTGGGGTTGGGTGGGGGGGGGGGGGGGGGGGAAGGCGCTGTTCCAGTGTTGTGGTACACGAATCCAAAATAAAGACTATGACAATAAGAAGGAAAAAGAACAAGATATTTTCTTTCATGAACACGACTTGCGTTGACGTATCGGAAAAAGATTCTTCCACACCCCATATGAAGCGAAGTATGTTCGAAGGTATATACTAGTTAACCAGCTACTTACCTTTCAAAGGATAAAAACTTACGAGAAACTATTAGAATAATATATCTAAAATGCAGAAACTTCACTTGTGTTATCTTTGATGGAACTAATAATACTTTTACATACTTTCATATGAAAAATTAGATATAGAAACTTTACTTGTGTTATCTTTGATGGAACTAATAATACTTTTACAGACTTTCATATGAAAATTTCCATTTATTGAGATTATGAAGGACCTTATGCATGGATAACAACAAGTAAGACTGTGATACACTACATGAAAACACGGTATTAACAACGAGAAATTTTGTTCGAAAAATTGGCAACTTTGTTGGTTAATTTGCCTGTGAAAGTGGCGTAGGTAAGTAAACACAACGACAAATAGATGTTTATATTGATGAACTTTCTTACATATATTTTTCTAGGTAAATGATGTTAATTTTGTTGGTAAACTATGTGGTTTTATGATTTAATTTCTAGGTAAACACAACCGCCACTAGATTGTTGTTTGAAATTTGTTATAAATGTACCAAATTGATATTGGCCTCATTTGTTAGTTGGATAATGCCTATAATTACTTGTTGGTAATTTGTTGGAGATTATAAGTTGAAAGTACAACAACATGTTATGGGTCAGAAAGTTATCAGTTTGAATTAGGGGCGGATGCATGTAGGGGCTTGGTGGCTATAACCCCCAAGATTTTTTACGACCAATATATTTATATATATATATATATATATATATATATATATATGTATATTATGCATAAATAAAATATTCAAAGAAAACTAATACTATTATTATGTACTAATTACATATAGAAAGAATAATAAAAAAGGCCTACTAAAATTACTAAAGTTTCCAAACTCATATTAAAAAAAAAGTTGGACACAAAACCCCTAAAAATTTCTGTTAATTTTCAAAACTACCAAGAAAAAAAAAATTCTCTTGAGATAATAAACTTTAGATTAAGATTTTATTTACTACGAAATAAAAGGTACTCAAATTATGTATGAAACGTGTTATTATATAAATTTACTTCCCTTTTTCATTTAGTTATTAGTGATTATTGTTAAACTTACCATGATTTTACATTAGTTCTATTATTTACTTTTGTGTTTTGTTAGATCATGACTTTTCTATTAAAGAATGTGTTTTACTTGTTTTATTAGAATTTTTATATTACTTATATGCTTGTATGTATTTTAACATTGGTTTTATTTAAGGCATGAATCATTTTTTTTTTATATTTAAATTTAACATTTGATATTTTGTTTTTAAAAAATTATTTGGTTAGCCCTCCCCATACTAAATTCCTAGATACGCCCCTAGTTTGAATGACCAACGGATGTTGACATTTTTTCATATGAAATATTGGTTACGATATTTTGTTGGTATTTCATCGAAGATTAGTTGGAAATCCAGCTATGAGTTTAGAGTAAAAATTTAATCGTCAGACTTATGTAATTCTAACAACTAATAATTTGCTGGAATATTTGTGATCAAATTTTAATTAGTGATTGGATATTATCATATTATATATCAATTTATAGCAAATTCGATATAATACACACACAAGTTGTTGTTCGTATGTTGAAAATAGGTAGGAGAATCAAATATTTCTCACAAAAATTAGTTGGAGATGCACTAATAATTATAAATTTGTCGTACATAATAGTTTTATAAAATAAGTATTTTCTATTTTTTTTATCTTTAGTTATTTTATAAATTTCCATGCAAAAACTTAAGCTGTCCAATTGTAAAAATACATAAATTTAACTCTCGATATATTATTTAATAGAACTAGCTAGTAACAACCTCATCTATTGACATCAATACTCATAATGTGTAGAACAAGTAAAACATTTGAAACTAGCAAAGAGTTCTTAAATATAAGATCTGATATATGAGGGGAAGTCTTCTCATAAATGACGTCAATTTGGCCTTATAACTTCTCACCAAATACAAAGTAGCATGGAGAAAATACGGATGCACCATCATGGTGGACGAGCATAAGAATATGAATATCATCAACTTTTTCATTAGATGCCCTGAAGGCACATGTTTTATAAGGCCGGTATTGATGTACTGTTATTTCAAGAACTTGTTAAAGTTACTGAGGAAATATGGAAATGAAGTTCAACTAGTTCTTGCAGATTCACGCTACTTGAAAGCCAATAAAAGCTATTTAATGACCAATCACAAATTTGTTTGACTTGATGTCTTACATTCTATAGCTATGAAATTTCAAGTCCCGAGAATAAAAGCCAAGAAAATTAGTACGAAATAAACTTTATATAAATTTGAGTAAGTATGAAGTGACAATCTCTATAAATCCCTTGATTCTTTTCTAGAACGTATAAATTTGAAAAGTTTTTAGGATGAATTTGATTTTGATCTATTCCACGTGGCTTTGCTTTGAACTTTGATTCAAGGGTGCTTGTACTTGATCCTGAATCATTGATCTTCTTGACTTGATATTTGAGACGAACAATTTGATCTTCGTCTTGAATACTTGAATTTGTGTAATCTCGATCTTCTTTAGAGGAATCTCTAATTTCAAGAAATCTTAACTCGAAGGTTTCACAATTTCATAACAAATCCAATGGAAAATTGGATTTGGTTTAATATTAATCCAAGGGCTTTAAAAGCTTGATTTTGAATTAAAGTTGGACATGACTAGAAGCTTGCAACGAACAGTATGATCTCCGTTTGAGTTGTTCGAATATGTTGAATATATGGAAGTTCGATCCTTTTTAGCAGAAGGTGTCGAGATATGTTTGGTTCTTTTACTCTTCAAATTATATACAAATTTAATTATTTATATTTATCAAGTGGCATTTTGATTGGTCAAACCACGTCATTGTTTCTCACGCGTCTTAACTTAATTGGCCAAACACTTTAACTTGAATTAATTAACATTAAAAACATAATAGAAACTTAATTACTTTAACTATTTTATTTTGAAACTTAGTTTAGTAAAATCCCAAAATATAAATAGTAAAAGTCAAATTAATATCTAATTAATTGTACTTATTTGTATTTAAATAGGCAGAAAACTTAAGTGCCTACATTTGACATGATTTTGATGTTCGGAGATATATTAACGCAAACTCAAGCTGAGCTTAGTATTTCAAGAGTCATGAGAATTACTTCTTTTATTTATCGAAACAAGTTTCTTATTAGTAGTGTGAGGAAGAAGATGGCTAGCATGGAATTGGTTACGTCGGGTTTTCCTCGATGTACCACATATTTTCTGAAAAAGCCTTTGTGCTCACAAAGATATTTTAAGAGAAATATTCATTTCAAACAAGGGGAAAGAAATGTCTCTGTCGAGGAGTATACTGAAAAGTATCGTTGCTGAAAGTGTTGCGCCAAATTATTGGTAAAAAAGTGTAGGCTTTTGTCTAAAGGTGACACGCCCTATTGTCAATTTTAAGGTTAGTTATTAGCGCTGAAAATCCACTAATGATATTTATATATGTTGCAATTAAAATCCAGTTCACAATGTTGAGAATGATATAGAGAAACCTTGGCCGATGTTGATAAGAAACTAAAAATTCAGCTTGATCAACCGTTGCATTTAGCAATGTTCTTTCTCAATCCATATTTGTACATTCAAAATAAATGAAAGTCCAAAAATTTTGTTGGAAATTTGAAGTTGGATTCATTACTTGTATTGAGAAGATGGTCAAAGATACAACAGTTGTGTCAATTGGTATCATAAGAAGGGATTCATCAATAAGGCTAAGGTCTAGGATGCTACCACGTGAGTCGCACCTGTTATTGTTTATCATTTGAAGAAGAAAAAAGAATGTCGCCCCTCTTAATTTGAGAGTATTGATTTCTTACCTTATGCTAGACAAATCAACGGTGGGATACATTTGGGACTCAAACTCCAGAATTAAAAAGCATTGCTCTTCACATTCTTGGTCTACTTTGCTTATCATCATTTCATGCAGGATATTTGTGAGCAACCAAAAAGGTAATATATATGTATATATAGGGCTAATTGCAGCAAATCCCCCAGTCTATGGGGTTTGTAGTACTTTGCCCCCTAAACTATGAAAATGTGCGAAATGCCCCCAATCTAATTATTTTTGTGCGATTTGTCACATTAGTCGTTGATCAACCGTTCATTTTAGACATGTTTCTAAGTTCTTGTCCGTCAGATTTGACATCAGGGGGAAAATCACACAAAAATCAATAGGTTGGGGAGCATTTCCCTCATTTTCATAGGTTAAGGGTCAAAGTGCTACAGACCCCATAGATTTGGGGGTTTGCTGCAATTAGTCTATATATATAATTATGTTATACTTATACAGATAAGACCTATATATCTAAAAATTGATAGGTCGTATATAGGGGTGTGCGTTTCGATTAAATCGAATCGAATCGATCAAACCAGCTAGGATCATTCGATTCTGGCTGTGAGAAAATAAGAATCAAAATCAAATCGTTTGAAACGATTCGATTCGATTTAAATCGAGCTGATTTCGATTTGATTTGATCCGATTTCGATTATGAGCCTTTTATTTATTGTATTTAATTTTGAAAAATTAAACAATATAGCGCTTCGAATATAAATTTAAAACTAAAGAAAATATATATAAAACAGTACTACAAAAATAATGTACACTCTTTAATTCATCAATCATCGAAAATTCACAATTCATCTACTCAAGTCAACACAATTCACATATTAGAAAATAATAAACTCAAACATCATTAAATATAAGAGAAATAAGTCACACTTCAAAATTCATAAATATTCCGGACCACATTAATTCATTATTTCTATACATATGTATGAAAAATAAAATATAGATTCGATCTTCGATTCGATTCGATGATCGACCCCTAAAATCGAAATCAAATCGAAGTGGGTTTCAATTTTTTCTGTGACAACAAAAAATCGAAAAGAAAATTCGATTCGATTTTTAAATCAGATCATTCGATCGATTTCGAAACAACTCGATCGATTCGATTATGTTTGCACACCCCTAGTCGTATACTTATAATTTAATATTCTTTGAAGAATCAATCAACAAAGCAGAATAGATTTGAACAAAGAAGGGTGGAGGATTTATTGTACGTCCAATACAACCAAAATCTTCGAGAGAGGTTTCTAGTTTGCCAAGAAAATCAAAATATGTTTGGTCCCAGAACCTATCCCTGCCTGCCTTATTCAACTCAGAATTCAAAACGGGCTTCCTACGCTCTCCTTCAACTAAGGGTGATAGGAAGTGAAGCCTAGCTCGACCGAAAGAAAATGATTAGAGCGGAGCTGTAGAAGCGAGAGAGAATTAGTCTCTTGACTCTAAGGAGATGATAGAAAGTTCTCTATCTGAGAAGGAAAGGAAGAAGGGGACTCGTGATCATTGAAATGGGAGGGAATGCAATTGGTATTGATACTCAGTGGTTGACTAGAATTGATCCAAATGAAAAGTCTCTTAATGATGGAAAATTTTCTTGGTCTGAAATGGATTCATTGGATGAAGTTGAAGACACGGGTCCCTACAGTGAGATTCTGTGAGAAGCCTCCTTTGATTGTTGGTCCCCGTTGTTGTTGACAGATGATGAAACTCAACCCCCTAATTCCATTTGTGGTATTGATGACATGTCCCAAGCTACTAACCTTGATTGTTCTAAATCCTTTGATCGAAATGATATCAGTGTATATGAAATATTGAATGAAGATTTGGACAATCAAAATAAAATGAATGGGAATGTATTAGGTGGAAGTACCTTTTTACATAAATCATTAGAGTTATAATAAATACTTTTGGCTTTTTAGTGAATAATTCAACTTAGAGTTTCATTGATATGTATTAGTTTTTATGGATTAATAATCAATATTTCATTTACTAAGCAACAATAACTTCTAAATCTTGATTGATGATACAACTATGAATGTTCAATCAATAAAGAGTGATGAAACGTTATACAAAATAAGGTAGGATTCAATAAGTAAATTTTCAATTGTATTTCTGTAGTGACATTTAATAAATATTATTGTGTTTTAGTTACAAAACAAATCAAGTTATATAAGCTAAATCTTACCAAAGAATTTCGAAAGACACATTTTGTTTGTAAATTCAGTGAGAATGCACTATTATTTTGACAAATTATTTCGATGAAATGCTAACAAAATTAACTATAAGTTTCGTTTAGGTGGAAACTTCTATTATTTCTAAAATATTACAAAAAAATTGGAACAAAAGATAAGTCGGTTGGATGTTTTATGAGTGAGGTTTTCCTAAATATTTCTTTAGTATACTATTTTTTGTGGTCTGTATGTTACTATATGTTACTAACAACGACAAATTTTTTTTCGTCGTGAAAATGTCATCTTTGTTGCTATAAACAACTTGTCTTGAAATTATTTCCATCGATATAGCAACGGATTTGCTACAATAAATAAATCTGTTGGTAAAGTGTACCGAAATCTTGCTTAACAATTTTTAGTTTGTATGTTGTTGCTACTAGTGGATAATTTTGTCGTTGTTTTCTAGTTTTATTGTAGTGTGTAAGAAAATAAGGACTTTCACAAAGTAATTTTGCTTACACATGTTGTCTTAGTGAGCATAAGATTGAATGTACCACTTTTGTATGTCGTTGTGTGTAACATACAAAAAGTGAGTTGTTACATGATAGACCTAGCGGATAGTATATATCACTTTGCACTAAAAATTATAGCAATGTAATATTAATGCAACCATATCCGGCTTTGGAATAAGCTATGTATTGCACCCGAGGAACCTTCACCTACGTACTTTAAGGTCCAGTTTGGGAGAAATTGTATTTTTGATACCCTAATTTGGCACGAATTCTTTTTTCATATATTAACTTAGCAGCTCACTATTTAAATAACTCAATTATTATTATTTTTTTTATAATTTTGGTACTCACGTGGCGGCGATTTAAAAATCTCGTCGGAATTTTTGACGTGGCACAAAATTTGGAGATTTTGACCTAGTAAAACTAACAACTTAACAAAATTGCCACGTTGGACTCCACATGGAAAAATAGCGAAATTTAATTCTTCAAATAGAAAAAAAAAATCAAAAAAAAAATCTTATCAAATTAATGTAAACTAAGCTAAATTTTAAAAATATTTTAACAGATTTTTCTAATTTCATGAACTTAATACTAGTTAAAAAACAAAAAACATTTAAAACAAATGAAGTGGTCTTCCCCGATCATCGCGCCACCCCACCCCCCATAACCAACATTGTCAACTTTGGAGATACTTGCGTCGTTGCATCCGTTGCCGTCCGATGCGTCACCGACAACCTCGTCCTCTGTCAGGATTGAGCCGTCCGATGTGCCACCACCACCATGACAACAAGACTGGTATTTCCGAGACCCCAAACCCTCATCAACCCTCTTTTCTCGACTCCCGTCAAATCCAAACCCTAATTACCATCAGTAGTCCTAATTACACATGATCCTTCCCAGCTTCTCTATCCCATCGCGTCATTCGGTCGCGCATACCTATCCAGACCCGTAGCTCCCCCACCCTCTCCTCGATCGCCATTTGTTTTTCCTCAATAATTGTAGTGGGTGCAGCGGGGCAATTGTCTCTGTCGTTGACAATTGGTGAAGGGGCGGGGTGGGGTGGCGCGGTGGTCGGGGAAGACGACTTCCCCCATTTTTTTTTTTAAAAAAAAATGGTGTTTAATTAGTATTAAGTTTGTGAAATTAGAAAATCAGTTAAAATTATTTTTAAGATTTTAATATAGTTTACATTAATTTGAAATGATTTTTTTTTTCTGCTGAAATCCTTCGGGTGTGGTTTTCTTTCTTTCGTTCGTATAATGGTTGGGCGTGGACTTCATATAGCAAGGGAGATTTTAGTATAGTTTACATTAATTTGAAATGATTTATTTTTTTAATTTTTTGTTTTTGTAAATTTTTTATTTGAAGAATTAAATTTTGCTTATTTTTTCATGTGGAGTCCAACATGGCGATTTTGCTGAGTTGTCAGCTTGACTGTATCAAAATCCCCAAATTTTGTGCCATGTGGAAAATTTCGACGAGATTTTAAAATTGCCGCCACCGGAATGCTAAAGTTGAAAAAAAAAACAAATTAAAATACCAAAATAGTGAACAGCCAAGTTAAAATATGAAAAAAGAATTTAAGTCAAATTAGGATATCAAAAATGCAATTTTTCCTGTCGAAAGACTATCTCATTTCATAAATTATATTTGTTTATGTTAACTGTACAGCAATCAACTCCATACGCTTCTTGGTTCTGCTTGATACACGACTTTAAAAACTGCAGATGAAATTTGTGGTTCCTTGTTCTGTCAATTCCAGCTGATGTAAGACTGATCAATTGGGTGTCATAGGATACTAATCATAGTTATTGCTTTATGAGTCCGAGATATGTCTCAATATATATATATATATATATATATATATATATATATATATATATATATATATATATATATATATATATATATATCAAACTTCATTATTTTCGGTCGAGAATTATTTCCGCCAATCTTTTGACCCCCCCTCCCACTCAAGTCAATATTATGCAGGATTTGAACACGTTTTGGCTTCTATCATCTTGCTGATTAATGCATTTGATGAGGAGGAGATTAAAATTAATGATAGAATGTTATTATTACCTTATAGCTCACGCCTCACAGTATTTATCTATTGTATAAGCATTTCATGTTGTTAAATGATTATATGCCAACACTAACTAAAATTTAAACAAAAATTACGGATAGAATCTAATGGGATTTAATTTTTAATTTGAGAGAACACCTCTTAATTTTTCTTTTCTTCGGGCTTTTATAATTTTAGTAGTCGTCTCGTCAATTTTCAACCTTAAGTTACGTTATTCAACTAAATCCCCGGGATGTAGATGTAGTTATCCTAAATGTTAAATAACACTCATTTGGCAACATAAAGCTAGATGCCGTATAATAAAATTCAACTAATTAAAGGTAACAAGGCGAGTTTGAGATTTGTTAGGCTCGAGCTAGCTCATGATTATAAATGAGTCGAAGTAATTAAATTTTGCATGCTCAAAAACTTCGCCTTTCTCCTGTTAGATTAGGCTCCATCACAGATATATTTAAGTTTTTGTATTTATAAAGCCGTACGTAGCAAGGCGCTGGCGCTACGTACGTGGCCCTAGGGATAGCCACTCTTGCTACAATGTATCCATGCATGGTTCGGCCGCAAGTTAAAGAATTGGAGGTTTGACTGTGGATTTCTGGTATTTAATGTGGTGACATATCCAATTTGTTTATATATTAATTAAAGTCACCAGCCACCCTAATAACTCCATTTTATAATTAGTAACACCAGCTGCTGGAAACTACAAGAATCTCAAGTTCAATTTGGAAACTACAAGAATGTCAAGATCAATTTTTATTTATTTATTTGAAACGAGTACTACTTTATATTTCTTTTTAGATCAGATTCATAATTTTACTCAATATACAATATACAATGTATGCTTACATATACATACATCTTATATGTCAATATGATAAATCTTAAACTAACACATATTTCTCTATTTGATAACACTATCTAAAAAAAGTGGCTAAGATGTTTCCCAAAACACGTATATTATTTTTAATTAAAAATGATCAAAGCATATATTTTTCATTTTGCAAGAAAATTAAATGTTTGGTAGGCTTTTGAATTTTCGGTCTCGAGATTAAATGTGCGAATAATTTAAGAGTAAATAGTCAATATTAAACCTTTATGTTATTTCTAATGGTTGATAATCTTCTGTAATTCTTATAAGCAAATAATCCTGTAAGATTCAAAATATTACTCCTAATCGATTTACACGTTCTAAAACTGATAGCAATATTCGATTCCTATACTATGGTTTTACGCGGGAATATCTTGGCTACTCGTGTGGAACCCGCACACATTGTGTCTAAAATGTTTCTACTCATATGCGCAACTAAGATATTCATGTTTTACGCATAACTGGTTGACATTATTTAAATTCGTAATTACAATTTCGTCAAAAAAAGAAAACCAAAATTACTTTCAAAATATGTAGAATACTAACTTTTTTAATTAAAAAAAAATCACAACATTTTGAAAAATATCTTAAGCGCCTGCAAAAGCCAACAAACTTTTTTAAAGCATTTGCAAATACGACTGTAGTCTTAATAACCAAGCAAACTATTGATTCAAACTTGATATAAAGGGGAAAATTTCTATATTTTTAACTAGATCTTCCTCACGAGTTCTCTTAATATTTGAATCACTGCACAGGTAAGCACTTGATTTTGTTTTTGAGCTAATGGCAAAATCATACCACGAATTGTAAGCTTTTTGCGAATTACACCGCAAATTGTAATGGCAAGCAAAATACGCCACAGACTGTAACATTTTTGCAAGTTGGTGTGTTTGTAGGTTTTTTAGAGACATTTCAATTTTTACTAAACAAAATTTTGCAATTTAGACACCAAACTATTCTTTAATTTATAAAAAATCAACAGGGCATTCGTTCTTCTTCTTGGTCCAGTGCTGCTCTATTTTTTCTATAATTGCAGATTCAGAGGGGAGAAATCTGAAAGCAATACATAAACACCAACTAACTCCAATTTTATTACCAAACAACACATATAAATCAATTCAAAGAAAGATCATACTGAAATTAAGCTCACATTTGATCACAAAACATTATATTAGGTTTCAAAGCTTAGCTACAATTTCCACCACCCACAGGGTTGACTAAATTCATTAAAAAGTTAGAATTTTCCTAATTAACAAAAAACAGAGAAACAAAAAGCCGTAATTTGTTGGTTGAGGAATTAAATTAGGATCAAACACTACGTAAAAACAGAGCAACTTTTCAATTTGTTGCCGCATAATCACATCTGTAGAGATTTGAGACCGCGCAATGAAGCGGTGAGAGAGAAAAACAAAAAATAATTAGGATTTTTTTATTTGGTCATATTATATATTTGAAAGAGTGATGGAGTTTTTGGCTTGAGCTGCATTCGTTTAATATTTTTCTGTGGTTTCATCTGCACTGGTATAAATTTTAGACCTCAACCATCAAATCGTTTCAGTTCCATCTCTCACTTTGAAATCTCATGTCATTCCTCTGTTTGAATTTTGAACAACGACCTTCAAACCGTTTTCCACTTTCATTTATGTTTTGAAAATTCTCTCAGATTTCCTCTCTCTTTTTCGTTTTGCATTTTGTTTCTTCAATTGACTTTGGAATCTGCAGTTACATCAAAAATAGAGCATCCACGGACCAAGAAGATGAACGAACGCTCTGTTGCTTTTTATAAATTAAAGAATAGTTTCGTGTCTAAATTGCAAAATTGTATTTAGTAAAAATTGAAATGTCGAAAATACCCTCTAAAAAATTTACAAACACACATTACGGTGCGACTTGCAAAAATGTTACAATTTGTAGTGTATTTTGCTTGCAATTACAATTTGCGGTGTAATCCGCAAAAAACTTAGTATGATTTTGTCATTAGCCCATTTTTTTTTCTTCTCACTTTCTCTCGTGGAGTATTTCTAATATTACTCAAATCACAAAGTAAGGCCTTTTGTTTTTCGTTTTATTTTATCATAGTAGGCTCTTAGAGATGTGGACATAGTTATTCCTAGGGAATTTAATTACGTTTTGACCGACCAAATAGCTACACGTAGATACATTGAAGATTTCTTGGATATCAAGTAATCACTGTGTACGTAGATGTATATTCAAATATCAAAGGAGTTGTACTTGTATCCCAACCTGAATTATTAATGCCATTAATCAATCTTAGGTATATAATTAGACACACGAATAATTTTCCAGGGAATAATTAACACCCCCAGGTTTGGTGTAATAATAGAGATCACCCCTATAGTTTGAGAAATTACAAAAACCACCCATGAGTTGGGTATCATTGTATAATATTATAATGCTTATTATACTTACATCCCTTAAGTTTAGAATAATTTTAAAAACAATCTTTGATTTTTGAAAAATAAAAAAAGAATATTCCAAATAATTTAGAAACTACGTACTATATATTTAACGAAAAATATAATTAAGATTTATAAATATTTTAAAATTTAATCTAATAAATATTATTTCATAAAATATTTTATATCTTGTCTTTGTTTCTTATTTTGATTTTCCGTTTTTGTTTTTACTTTTAACAGTCTCATGAATTTCATCACAGCTCCATATTAAATACTATTATTACCGTCACCATAGAATTTTAGCTTAGCATAATAAATAAATAAATAAATAAAGCATTTGCTGAAAGAATAACATATCCAATCCTTAAAAAATAAGACAAGAAATAGAAAACTCAACTGATAAGTGCTTTTTTTTTAACGAAACTTAACAAACATAACATATTTAATCAAGGTTTTCACAACTCATTTTAAGAAATAACGAATGGTGACAAAATTACCAACAACTTTGATAGGAGAATATCATCCTTCAATTGGACGTGGTTACTATTGTAAAAAGTAAGTTTTGTTGAACTTTTTGACAAACCAAGCAAGGTAAATGCACTGTTTTACTGCAGCTTCAAATGTTTTGGTGTATTCTTCCAATTTCTAACCAATTTCTAGCGTGTTATCTTCTTCTATTGCCCAAATACTTGTCAGGTTACAATTGCAACGAGAAATCCATAAAGATGGGTAATTAGTAGAGTATGGAAGGGGACTTGCCTGAATTTTTGTTTTTTTAAAGTTAAATATTTTGGTTCAAAAATATATTTTGACTAAACTATAAAAATCATTTCAATTAAAATGTTAATTAAATATTATTTATTTTTTCAGTTAATAATATAGTAGTTTCTAAAATTATTTGGAGTATTCTTTTTTTAATTTTTCAAAAACCAAATATTGACTTTATGATTATTCTAAACTTAAGGAATGTAAGTATAATAATATTATAAAATGACACCCAGACAACCCTTAGAGATTGCAGAATGGAGGTTTCTGTAAATTTTCACACCCCAATAGTGGTCTCTGTAATTTCTCAAATCATATGGGTGGTCTCTCTAATTACACCAAACTTTGGGGTGTTGCTGTGATTATCCCTTTCTTTAAACAAACATTTATTTATTAAAGGAGCTTATGCACTTTAATTTCTTATAACTGATATATAGGAAACTATAATATGTTCAATGTTACATCTATATACCGACCATTTCGAGCTTCCCAATTATTGACAGGTTCAGTTAATTGACTTGTTTAAAAGAATAATATTGGCTACTTTCTGACATTCATTTATATCCCTAAACCCTAATGACATATTAGAGACACTCCATTCAAAGATTACAAAACTAATTTCATTCAATATTTTATATATATATTGACGTGATACTAGCTGACTTTATTGTAATCCTGTTTATATTCGTAATGGTTGGATATACTTGATTACAATGCGGATTTTAATCCACCAACAAACTTTAATGATTAATTAAGTTAGATTTTGTATTTTCTTGTGAAATTATCCCAATTTATTATTAGGTTGATGCGATGAGCTCATACCAATCAAAAACTTTCGCGAATACTCTTTAAGACGCAACCAAATCTGTCGAGTCAAAGGCACTAGGCTAGGGTGGCGGTGCTATGATTTCATTTTACTGCTATTTTGGATAATATATTATATTCTTCTATAATTTAATTAATGTGAAACCCTAAGTATCATAAAAAATCTTAAGGAAAGACAAGAACCGATCAACATTCAGCTACAATTTTGAGAAAGCGAGTGGTGCCGTATGTTAATTTAAAGCATTCTGATGTGATCACTTAAGCAATGACACTATGGCAGAAATTTAAGGCTGAAATTAATTTCTCAACGGAACCACTGCGTACAAACCATTGTTCACGTTACATTACTCTAGATTCTTCTGTTAACTACAAGGACGATATAATTGCAAATACTATAATTAAAGGAAATTCCTAGGCAAAAAATAAATAGAATAACCTGCAGATTATATATCACTAGATTTTCATATGTTTTGGGACATTTTGATTTCTTAATATTTCTTAATTTTTTTTTGTTGTTGAAGTAAGAACCAATTTCTATTATATTTCAGCTTCAGTTTTAAGTTTTTCTAATAAATAGATATTTAAAATGAGTTTCATTAGACTGTTAGCATGATATGTTATTTTAAAACTTAGTTGTATCTAATTTCAGAAACATATAAAATATCAATGAAATTTTTATTACTGAAACGGTACTGACATGAAAATATAAACTGAAAACTAAACAGATTACTACTCAAACATATGAACAAATTAAATCAAAATATATTAAACATATAATATAAACTGCAAATTTACATATTAAATACATAAATATAAACTGAAAATTTAAGTACTTTAATTAAAACCCCAACAATCAAATTACAAATCGTTGAATTAATCACGAAGGAGACAGAGAAGTTTGACATATTGTTTTTAAACTCAATTTGCACAGGAGCTATTAACTTCAAAGTTCAAACTTTCTGAAACAATAGTTATCAAGATACAATGTTCATCATTAGAAGTAGCTGGCAGCTTCACATCACTTCCTTTTCGAACTTTGTGATATCAGCAAAACTTTCAGTAGTGTACGGGGAATGTCTGGGGTACCTTCGGGTGTACCACAGCCTTCACTCACATTGCATATGGGTCCCATGCATCTACATATGAGAGAAGTCTGTAGTGTCTCATAAGACACCCCAAACGTTCCCGACTGTACGTTATTAATATTTTCCAGAATGCTTGGACGTCCTACATATAGGTGAGCTAGATGGCCTAATAGTTAATGTTTACATTCACTTGAGGATTAATACATTTTAGATAATGGCATTTGATCCGCTCACCAATTTCACAATTGCAGACGTTAATTGTACATGCCACCGATGTTCAATGTCTTAAATCTTCAAGAGTATGTTTGACTTCTAGTATTTAACTATTCCAAAAACTTGAGTGTTTAGATTAATAAGTTAAAAAACTCCATGAATATTATAGGATTGTCGAGTTTGTGGCACGGACGAACGAGCCTAATTGGCCAAACAAACTGTGTGCAAAAATCATTCTTACCATTTTATTACACCACTTTGAACATGTGTTTTAATATATACATGTTTCATGTTTCAAGTGTAGTGGTTTTTTCTCGCGAGACAAGTCTCACGTGCTTTTTATACACGCTTTCACACTTAGGCTTTTTTTAAAGGCTCGAACCTCATATCGATTAATTTTAATGATCCCTCGTATGAATGTAATTGGTCGAAATGTTCACGAGGCTAACAATGTTGTATACAACTTACTAGTTTTGCTAAAACTTGCTTCATCGGATAAGTGATTATGAACCTTGAACCTTCTTTGGGTGAAATAAAATCAGGTATATATACTTACCAACTAGAAGACGTGTCGCCTTGAACTATTCGATATTTTGTGTATTACAAGATAATAGATCTCACACTCCTTCCCAATATCACTTTTAGTAATTTGTTATTTTTCATTTGGTCGTGAACTAGCTTGCAACTTTTTATCATACTCTAGAGATTCGAGTGGTATTTACAAATGCTTATCAAAAAGGTTTATTGGCTTGTACACCCGTAAAAACATATTTTTAGTGTTTTACAACACTGGCTTTGCTTTTTCTTGTCTTAAAAAAAGTCTGAAAAAACACATGCCGCAAAAGAAAGGTCTAGGGTGCTTCTCCAACATCTTTTGAAAATATATTATTTTAAAAAGCTTTTATAAAAAATTCACTTCTCATAATTTATTACAAACACATAATTAATACTTGAAGCTTTTTAAAGAAGATCGCAAACACTCTCGACTTTTTGTCATAAGTCATTTAAAGTGAATTTAGGTAAAAGTAGTGAAAAATCTTCTTTCATAACTTTTTATAAATACCCATGATGTACCATAATTCGGTACCGCCACGTCATAATATCCGATACAATACGCGAACGTATTTCGGGACATATTATGCCACGTCAGCACCATTATTTTTTAATGCAAAATTACAATTCAAGGCAAAACTCGGAAATCGGCCCAAGTAGGCCCAAATTGAGCCCAAGCGAGATCTATTTGGGCCCGAAAAGGCCCAATTCGAGCTATATCAAGCCCAATCCAAGCTATATGGGCTCAAATTAGATCTATTTGAGGTCCAAAAGCCCAATTCGAGCTATATGGGCTCAAATCCGATCTATTTGAGGCCTAGGAGTCCAGTTCGAGCTATATGGGCCCAAATTCGACCTATTTGAGGCCCAATTCGACCTATTTGAAGGATCAATTCGAGCTATTTCAAAATAGCTCTAATTCAACCTATTTTGAGTCATAGTTCTACTTGGATTACACTTTTAGACGAATAAAGACTCTTATTACTATATAAGGGGGTCCCATGCCTCATTCTAAGGTACGTTTTTATTTTCTAGCATTTAATTTCGAGCTATATACATCGAATTCGAGCTATATAGCAATAATTCGAGCTATATTGCAATAGCTCTTGTTCGATCTGTATAGAGTGTATTTCGAGCTATTTGAGGGTAATTCGATCTATTCGGGTTTCCTCATTACGGTTCTCAATACCATTTCGAGGTGTGCTATTTCGACCTATTCAGCCTAAATTCGACCTATTTGGGCATATTTCGAGCTATTTGTTCGAGCTATTGTCTCCGAAGACAATACCTCACATTCCGACCTATCTGACTTGAGCGTCGGAGTGCCTTCGCCGGAGGAGGCACCGGCTTAGTTTACGTGTGGTGTTGAGTGCAGGTTCTGAACTCAAAAGCTGCTTAAGCATCCAGCAGGAACTAAAGCAGTCTGACGTGGAGTGTTGGAGAGCGGACACGTATCCAGACGAAAATACCCCACATCAGTGGCGCCCTTAGGTGGTGTTGCAGAAGCTTGGTCTTATTGTCTTTTACAACCCCATAAGCATATTTTAAGAGTTTGTAACACTGACTTGTGATTCCGTTTGTGTAAAAATGGTAAGTAAGAGAACGAACGGCAGAAGCAGGATCTTAGGCGCTTCTCCAACTGCATTCCAAAATATGGTTTTGTAAAATAAAAAAAAACAAAAAAAAAACTCACTTCTCATTAGTTATTGCAAACACCTAATTAATGCTTGAAGTAGTTTTTTCAAAAGAGTTGAACACACTTGAGACTTTTTGTCGAAAGTCTCTTAACATGACTTTGAGTAAGAGTATTGATCGAGTTTCTTTTATAAGCTCTTGCAAATATTCCATTAGCCATTTAACTCATATCATAAAATTGATCCCTTCATATCCTGCCATACTCAACGTGTATTTACAAACTATAAAAGTAATAAAAACCTTAGATTTTGTATCATTGTATAAATGTATCACTCTTTCATCGTATGCACTTGTCTTAATAAAACCCTTTCTTCATATAAATAAGTAGAAATGCATTTTCCCGAGTATCTTGTTCGACTTCTCGCAAAACTTGGTTGTCTCTTTGAACTTGTCAAATAGGATTTACAATTCAAGTTGTGTTGCCATAATATTCATTTTCATGGGCTTCAATCTCATTCCCCTTGATGAAATCTCGACTTTGTATTTGTGAATGAGTCTACAATGTTCTCTTAAGATTTGACATAATCTAAAGATATTACTCTAGTTTTTAATAATTGTTGTATGCTTTTATGTCTTCGACGCATATGTCGAGACTTCCCATTATATACACTATTTGTGCTCTAATAATAGTTGCATGACCATCAAATTGCACTCTAATGGGAAGCACCTACTTTGGTCACATCGATATATCTTGAAGAATATTTCGAAGTCAATATGCTGCGCTTGCAACAAAATTCAAAACTATGAACTCAAATTTCATAATTCATCTTGTTGTGCAAGTTTGCTTGCATGATATCCAAGAAACTGATGCACATCATATAATTAATATATATCCATTCGTAGATCACATATTCTTGGAGTGAGTGAATTCTTTGAAATATGTCGACGGTCTTCTGTAATGTAATTTATACTTAGCCGTACAACTTAGGTATCCAAGAATTTTAACCCTTGTTTTTTAGTTCTCATTGATGGGATTAATACCAATGTTATTAAAATTAGACCGGATCGGTCAGTTCGGTCTCGTTCTAATAACCTTCCTCCTTGCTTTGTCGTGGACTTTTTTGCATTCTTCTTCTTCACCACAAAGCTTTTGCCAAATTCGAGTCGACTTCTTCGTTTGCCAGACTTCTGCACTTCTTGTCATTGACAACATCTACAAGGTCGAAATTGTTTGCGGCGATTTCAAGGTGGAAAATCAATTGCAACATAATTCTATTAATTGGAACTAATTTGCTTTGAATGGTAGATGATGAGTTACGGTTCAAAATCAACCTTTTTTTTTTTTTTTTTTTTGTATTTTCTATTCATTGTATTGATCAATTAACTAAACACTGTTATTTCAAATAAATAAAATTCAATTTATATATGACTAAGTAAAATTAAAAATAAAACCATTTTATATATGTCGATATTAATTTGTGTTTAGTACTTAAATTATATTAAAAGTTATGTTCTTAGTTTTAATACTTATAGAAAACTATTAGTACAAAATTATTATTTTTAAATAATATATCATTCCTATTGATTCTTCTCAACCGATTCGACAAGTAATCTGACCGACTACACGAATCAAACTTATAACCAGTAAAGTCACCGCATGAAAGTTCAGTCCGCTTTAAAACATAGGCCTCAACTACTTACATAAACCAATTCAATCTTGAGCAATGATGACTTTAAAACATAGGCCTCAACTACTTACATAAACCAATTCAATCTTGAGCAATTTTTACATCAAGAATAGGTAATCCAAATATTTGGAGGAGCCCATTCACCATATCTCCTGTCTATAGTCTGTTGGCCCAATATTTAAGAAAGTCCAGTGGACCTCTTTTCTTTCTTCTGTTGATGGAAAAATAGTCCAGGGAATTTCACTTCAGAGAAAAAGTTCCTCCTTATAAGAAAGAGCACCAACGGGACATCACACGTGGCCGGTTCTCATTGGACAATACGGGTCAGGAAGCTCTCTGATTGGTCAGTTCTCCGTAACACCACGTTTCACAGTGTTCATTTTTCTCCATCTTTTTTTTTTTCCTGCTGAAAATTTCGTTTCTTCTCAGCGGCAAACCATTTTCGTCTACAGTCACAAATACAGATCTCTGTGCCGCAAACACATATACATACATATACATACATTTATACAGACGATAACAGCATTTTTCTCAAAGCAATTAGCAGAATTTGTGGACCGTTCGTTTAGTTTTGTTCGCCTGCAGATCCGATTTGAAACCCTAGCTAATTTTGTGAGCTAATTTTGATCTGTGTGGCTGAGCGAATATGGTGCATCGAAGATCAAAATTACTGCTGCTCTTGTTCTTTATATCGTATCACCTGATCTCCATTGCCGCGTGAGTACTTCAATTTAAACGTTGTTATTTTTTTTGTTGTTTTAATAATTTGTAGTTCAAATTGAGAAATTCGATTTTGATCAGGAAGAGTTATTATGAGATTCTTCAAGTGCCGAAAGCCGCTTCGGATGAGCAGATAAAGCGCGCGTATCGAAAGCTGGCACTCAAGTATCATCCTGATAAGAATCAAGGCAATGAGGAGGCCAACAAGAAATTTGCAGAGATCAACAATGGTGATTAATTATTTCTTTGTGTTATCCGTTTTATTATGTTAATTAGCATAGGATTTTCGTTACGGGTGTATGATGATCTTGTCGAGATTCAGTTTGGGTAGACCAACCAATCACATTGCATTTGTAAATCTGTTTAACAATGTATCACTCACATTGCAAGTGTATATTACTTACAATGTGATTAGTTGATTTGCCGGAAATTGGTCTAGACAAGCATTTTATTATTAGTGTTTATATTTGGATGATTTTGACTGATTTGAATAGCTGGGTTATTGTAGCTTATGAAGTCCTGTCGGACAGTGAAAAGAGAGGCATATATGATAGATACGGTGAGGAAGGGCTTAAGCAGCATGCAGCTAGCGGGGGCAGAGGAGGAGGAGGAGGAATGAATATCCAGGACATTTTTAGCTCGTAAGTTCGTTTGTAGTTTATGTTATTTTTCCTTTCGTTATTGTTCTTGATCGTTCAGTCTCCTTAGTGCAAAATTCCTTGGCCAATTTAGCATTGCGTTGAATTTTTTTTTAATAACGTAATACATTGTGGACGTGGATTATTTGGTTGAGTTGATGATATCTGTAGGTGCTGTGAATCATCTACCTTACAGATACTATGATGTTGCAGTTTGTGTTTAATAGTCTTTATTTATATATAACTCTGGAAGTATTAGCATTGAATTACTTACACCAAATTCCGATGTCCTGTGATAATCATCTTTCGTAGTTGTTGGTTTTGTATATACATCATGATGTATGCCTTACTGTTAGCTCAAGTTTACATTACTGCGCACCAGCAGAACTTTTAGGAGAAGGAGCATTGATTTGTCTCTAGGAGAATGAAACTGTTTTGTTGCCCACCTAATATTCTCCTATAGTCTTCATTTACTTATTTTGTACTGGTGGTGCTCGTCATACACCGCCTCATAACATATGTTCTCATTTTTTGATTAATAAAGTTTACTTTATGTGAGGGATTTGAAGAAGCTTTATTTATGAAAAAGCTTGTATTTATAAGGGTTCAGGTTATTGCATGAGATCAAAGCATAATCAAATCGATCTATCATTTCATTCTTTTGTTCTGTTTAAGAAATAAGTGTGTGCTTATGTAGTAGCCTGGTGTTACACATGTGTCTTTAATGTTGAAAGTTTCTTCAGTTATCTATTTAATTTGCTCAAAATCATTGCTCTTGCTCTTCCAAATATCATTATGTGAAAGCATATTGGACCCAATTGGGTCCATGTATCATCCCGTTGACTGAATAGTTTTAGATCAGAGTTTATTGTTTGGACAGGAAAGTTAAAATGCTTAATACATCTACATATCATTTTTCTTCCGACGTCTTTAGTTCCTTGTCTTCTTGGGAAAGGGCTTCTCTGTTTTTCTTAAACCTCTCTAGTGATGAGTTTATAACCTACCTCACTGACAAGGAAGTATCTTTCCAGTTTCTTTGGCGGAGGTTCCATGGAAGAGGAAGAGAGGATTGTGAAAGGTGATGACGTGATTGTTGACTTGGATGCAACGCTTGAAGATTTGTATATGGGAGGCACTTTAAAGGTACCAATTTTCATACATAGAGACTTAAAATAAGCTTGTATGCCGATTGGTTTGATCATTTAAAGTTTAATTCATGCACAAAAATCAATTATTTCATTGTCCTCCTATACGAAGAGTAAGATGATTCTTCTGATTACACTATACTATCCTTTTTTGTTAATCTAATTATGAAGTTATAAAAGTAAAATACCTTGCAAATGAAAATCCATGAGATTTGAATATGGTAGAATGTGGTATATGTGAGTTTGTTTTAGAGATTAGTATTCTATTCAATGACTTTGGTTGCCTTCTTCTGCATGAAATGAAGCAAAACTTATTTCCTCTTAATTTGCAATGTCAACTCAAGCCTCCATAAGATACACATATTTGGCCTACGAGTGAATGTGAAATCTCAACTTTTATCAGGTCTGGAGGGTTAAAAACGTAATTAAACCAGCCCCAGGGAAGAGGCGCTGCAACTGTAGAAATGAGGTTTATCACAAACAAATTGGTCCAGGGATGTTTCAACAGATGACTGAGCAGGTATGCCGGTTCCTATCTTGCACCATGTAGTGGATGGGATCATCTGGGTCCTGGCTTAATTAATTTTTGCGTCACATAAATCTATTTCTTTCCAGGTCTGTGAGCAATGCCCAAATGTGAAGTATGAAAGGGAGGGTGATTTCATCACTGTGGATATTGAGAAAGGAATGCAGGATGGACAAGTAAGCTCTTTACCTCTCTTTTCTTTGACTTTTTTCCTTTTGCAGTGGATGTCAAGTAAGCTTTTGTTTTTCTTCACTGTGTTTTTTGGAGTAAATCGAGTGATGACTGTTCAAGTTTGCGAGCCTGGAAATTTTTGTAGTTCTATGTAATTCTTGGAAAGACTACAGTCTGCCATACTTATACGCCTTATTTCCATTGGCTTTCATGAATTTTTGTTTATCATGGGTGATTAATGCCAGCACAAAGGCATTATTATTGTCAACTACTCCTATTTAAGAAATTTGTTTTTCCTTTTGCGAAAGAGTTGTATTGACAAATGTGGTTATATTGCATGTAAATGCCCAACTAGACAGCATAACTTTGGAGACCAGCGATGTACTTGTGTCTAAGATGCAAGTATTTTGTTTTCCATAGATTTAGATCATGGCTGTTTTGTAGGGAGCTTAAATTTCAATCCGATTCCACATGTGGTTAAAGATTAGAACATTATTAAGCTAATAATTGTTTAATACAGTTTCATAGTTGGGAAACCATTGGTTTAAACTGGGTTTCTTAATCATAGAAGCTCGTTTCATCAGCTTAAACTTTGAAGTGTTGTGCTGGATTTAAATTATGAACCTTGTTCCTTCTGGTCGATCCTGGTATAGATCTCTCCAGAATAGACTAACTGTCTTCGAATTAATTTGCGCGTCTCCCATATGCATTCTTCTGTAGGATTTTCAGAAGATCTTACTGTTTTATTTTTCAGGAAGTGGTATTTTATGAAGATGGAGAGCCAGTAATTGATGGTGAACCTGGAGATTTGAAGGTTTGGTTTTATAGTTGGATTTAATTGTGAAATTGAACTAATACTATTCTAATTTTGTACTCATCTATTCAGAATTTCACTTTATTGATTTGGGCTGTTCATTCTCGTGCAGTTCCGCATACGTACTGCACCTCATGACATCTTCAGAAGGGAAGGCAACGATCTGCACACAACTGTCACTATTACCTTGGTATGTGTTTTTGACCATCTTCACTTTTTTTTTTTTTGTTGTTCTAATCACATCGCTAATAATTATATTAGAACCTCAGAGAACTCTCTGTTCACAAATTTTATTTTGGCTACTGTTAAATATTTCTTTTAGCGAATTCGTTTTAGAAATTTTTTTGTTTGGTTGACTTGTGTAAACAACGTTACTCTTGTATCCTTGGATTGCATCTGTGAAGCTCAGCTTTTTTTTACAATTGATGTCTCCATTACCTTCGTGTGAAAAAAGTTTTTTAGAGTAGTGACCAAGCAGATTCTGAATTTGGGCATACGCTGCAATAGTTTATTTGCCTGAATCTTCCCAACAAAGTTTTTTTAGTCTTTTAGCACGATGACCTAATTGCTTTTAGACCATCTCTCCTTGCAACTTCTAAACTACGACTTGATTCTTCATTGTCATTGTTACAAGAAGTTGAGTCCCCGCTGTTCTTCATTATGGCATGCAACATTGAGAATGATAACTATAACAATGTATAGCATTTGACACAAAGAACTGAGAGAAGTTTTGGTATATTACCTTTTTCTTCATATGAATACAACATTCATTATTGGACAACCTTTGCATAACATTACTGATTGGCTTTAAATAAACTTCTATTCACTTACTTGTTCAGGTGCAAGCTCTTGTTGGTTTTGAGAAGACCATTAAACATCTTGATGAACATTTGGTTGACATTAGCTCCAAGGTTTGTTCCAAATAGTTATTCGCGATAGTCTGCATTACTGTCAAACAATGTCATTAGCTTTGTATATCTTTTCCATTTGTAGATTAATGCAAGTTATGTGAATCTCCTTTCCTTTATCTCAGGGTGTGACAAAGCCTAAGGAAGTTAGGAAATTTAAAGGCGAAGGAATGCCATTACATTTTAGTAACAAGAAAGGCGATTTGTATGTGAAGTTTGAGGTTCTTTTTCCTAGTTCATTAACTGACGACCAGAAGACAAAGATCAAAGAAATTCTTGGTTAGAGCCATAGGATTAGATAACAGGATCGCTCTTGCACATCAAAGCAGCTCCGTCGGTATTTTCTTTGGTTATTATTGGCGATTTTGCTCGGATAGTAGGGTTCAACTGTGGAGGAAACACATCTGGGGGTAACTTCATTGTTATATTACATCCAACCCGATTGATGATCGGGAACTGCTTTTTAGTTTTTGTATGTATATCATCTTTGATGTGTCACTGACATCCATTAAGCTCGAAAAGAATTTTTCAATCCGTTTGGAGTTATTTTCCCCCTTGGACTTACATAGCTAGTTGTAAACCGAAAATTTCATACCACGACTGTTTTGTGTGACCACAAATTAAAGATAGCTACGTTTTGCACTCCTTCAAGTTTATTTTAATTATAATAATTTCCTTTGTTACTTGAGAAATTTAAGAATATATTCTTTGAAATCTGACGGAGACGCTTCGGTTAAGTTTGAATAATTATTAAGATAATCTTGAATTTGAAAATATCGCCAAATTTTAAGTATATGTTGTATCTTTGTAGTAACCCGGTTTCAACTTGAATCACAAAGAGATGTTTCTGTGATTGCCTCAGACCTCATAGTGTAAATGTTTAAAAGATTGTCACAATCACTTCATATATTAAATGTCCTAACACATTTTGTCACAACCTTGTAGCTCGATAAATGTCTTTGAGCATCAAAATTGTCCAGGTTCCAAATGCTTACAACTACTCAAAAACCTCAAGAAATGTCTGAGTACTGCTGTAATGGAGAAAGCTGAACATGGACCAAAAAGATAACCAGTATTTACTGCTGCTAAACACTTTGTATAATTCAGCTAGATATGATAATATAGAGCAGTCAACATTGTACCTAAACAATAAAGCCAATTGTAGAATTGCAATTCCATGTGAAATGAGCATTCTTTTTCTATTAGGCTAAATGGCTACAGCAACATAAACCAGAAGCTATAAAAGAAAGGAAATTTTTGACATGTGTTTTTGTACGCTAACTCTGTAGTTTTGTTGAGATGAGGGGTGGATTATTTAGAACAACCAACAGAAAAAATTGCATACTGTAACTATCCAACGGCTTACCCACATTGTTCCCACTCCACAAAAGCATAAAACTAAAAGTGGGAACATGGAGAAAAAAATGATAGGAGACTGGCATACAAAAATTCCCTCACTCATTTGACGCCAGTTTCTCTTCTTCAAACTCAAAAGCCTTCCTTGCTTGCTTTAGTTCTTCATTCATAGATAATAACTCTGTGCAACGGTGGCGTTTTGGGAAATCCTACAAAATTAGATTATACATGAAACTCCAAAACCATTCAACTTAAAACTCATTTCCTTTACACTTAATTTTAAGATGTGTAAAAACGGGAGATGCAACGTCTTTCCTCAGCCTTCTTCTTATTAAGAAATACACCCTCGTTGCATGAGAGCTTTGTAGTATTACATTATCCACACCAGTGAAATGCATATGATTGATACAGTCGAGTTTACATCTGAGAGACATACCTTTCGGATAAGAAAGAGAAAATCCTCTGTCAAAAGCTTTCCTCTTACTGATGCAACATCTTGAGCTTTGTGGACCTGTCAAAGTCGCACACACAGTTCAACTTACACACATCTAAAACAAACTGGAACTTAAGGACAAAGGTAGAAACAGAAAGGACTTGCCAAATCCGTTACATACTCCATGACGATATCCTCAACAAGTGACACAGTCTCTGGAAGTGGCTGTAGAGATACATTTGAAACAAAAGCCAACGTAAGTGAAGATTATTGGGAAGTGGATATAAAATGTCGCTAGAATGTGATGCCTTATTGTTACCATAAGTAACAATCCCACCAACAAAATTCAAAACTGAAGTTGTATTACGCATAACATTTGTTCTTTGCTACTTTAATCCTTGCTTACTCCCTTTTAAGTTGAACTTCCTTGGAAGGAGCTAAGACATACAATCGAGTACATGAGAGAAATTCATGACACCGAGTAAAATAGTACAAGCAAGAGTCTCTACCAATGTATGTTTGAAATGGTTCAACCCACATCACATGTGCATATCTATGGAAAAGAGACTGAATGCGGCGTAAAGTAAACAAGTGTCGAAGAGTATCAGGGAAAGAAGACATACATTTTGATCATCGCCAAAACCGTACATCATATGGTGCACTGTTGCAAACCAGATTAAAAAGAAAAAATCTTAGAACACAAACTGCCAAGTTCAAAGAGTGAGAGAGAGATAAAAAAAACTCACAATCCTTCTGAAACATTCCACGTTTGCGCTTGGAGGAGGTTTCTGAAGGTTGGGAAGAAGAACCCACTCTCGCTTTTGCGGCATTATTCATCCTCCTATTTATTATGCTTTCGTTGTTCTTCAAAACAAATATTTTGTCATCAATAATCATTACAACAACAAAATCTGAAAATTAAATATTAACCCCTCAAATTCGACATCTGCTGCCATTCAAGTAACAATCAGATAGCAGCATATTCCATGATCTCATCATCCAAAATTCTGCACAACAACATAAATAATCCAATCAAACAATTACAAAACCCTTATGAATGCCTTTTGATATCAAGATTGTTGTTACACATTGTCTCAAAATCCAATCTAAATTCAATAATAAGCCCTAATTTGAATGAAAAGACAAAGTCTAAATTTGACGTACGAAAAATTGTAAGAAAGGGATCGCTTCACAGCCGTCGAAAAGTTTATATCATCTTCAGATTTGGTGTATTTATACTGTTACGAAAGTATTGGGCTTGGGCTTGCTCTGATCATCGGCCTTCTCAAGTTTGAATATAAGTTTAGTGGATTGTGGCCCAAGAGGACATTCAAAATGGGCCAGCCTTCTTAGTCTGTATATATTTCTGAATTATTGTATTTGTATTACTATTTAGTATCTACTTGCGTGCAATTTGATTCAGAAGGCTTTATGGAATTCCGTTAGGTTAAAAAAAAAAAACTATAATTTATCACAAATTTAGATATTCTTATATATCTTATCTTAAAGTTAGTTTCTATACATAATCTTTGAAAAGAATCATCCTCTCCAGAATTTGTGTTCGTATCAATCATTTGAGTTTATGTTTTTGTCTTTAGGATATGATTTAGACTTTTTATTAAAATACTTCACATTAAATGTGTATGTTTACATAAAAAATGTCTGAGACAAATTTATAGATTAAAACTAAAGATAATTTATTAATTATTGCATGACTTACAAGAACTAAGAAAGAAACTACTAACATTTAATAACTTGGGTATAGAAACATCTTTCTCGATCATACGACACAAAATAGATGTCTAAGTTAGCTTAAATAACATAAAAGTTTAATAGCTTATACAATATATTTATTTTTTATATGTAAATGGATATATACATGCACATACATATGCTTATATAATTTATAATTCACGACTTTAAGCTATAAATTTGCTACTTTTAAGATACTTTTTAGTTTTTATATTTTACATATACTTCTTAAAGTATTTTTTCTTTCACGATAATTTATCATTCTTTAGATGAATTTAAAATCATTAATAAATATATTTATATTACTGAAAAGAAACAAACTCCAATTAATCTTTTTCGGCCCCCTACATCATATTTCTGCCTTCGCCCCTGATGTACATGGACCAAAAAATAACTAGTATTTCCTACTAAACACTTTCAACTAAATTTGATAATAGAGTAGTCAACATTGTACCTAGACAATAAAGCCAATGGTGATAATAGGGTAGTCAACATTGTACCTATACAATAAAGCCAATGGTAGAATTGCAATTCGATGTGAAATGAGCCTTCTTTTCTATTAGGCTAAATGACTACAGCAACATAGACCAGAGGCTTATGGAAAGAAAGGAAAATTATGATGTATTTCTTTAATACACTTAACTCTATAGTTTTGTTGAGATGAGTGGTGCATTATCCAAAATGACCAGAGGAAAAAATGGCACACTGTATTTATCGAACGGCTTACTTACATAGTTCCCACTCTAGTAAAGCTATAAAACTAAAAGTGGGAGCATGGAGAAAAAAATGAAAGGAGACTTGCATACAAAAACTCCCTCACTCGTTTGATGTCAGTTTATCTTCTTCAAACTCAAAAGCCTTCCTTCCTTGATTTAGTTCTATTTGCATCGATAGTAACTCTGTGCAACGGTTGCGTTTTGGAAAATCCTGCAAAATTAGATCATATGTGAAACTCCAAAACCATTCAGACTCAAAAACTCGTTTCCTCTGCACTTGATTTTAAGATGTGCAGAACGGGATATGCAACATCTTTCCTCGGTCTTCTTCTTATTGAGATATACACCCTCTTACATGAGAGATTTGTAGTATTACATCATCCACACAGTGAAATGCATATGATTGATAGAGTCGAGTTTACATCTGAGAGACGTACCTTTCGGATTAGAAAGAGCAAATCCTCTGTCAAAAGCTTTCCTCTTACAGTTGCAACATCTTGAGCTTTATGGACCTGTCAAAGTCGCACGTACAGTTCAACTACACCTATCTAGAGCAATGTGGAACAAATAACACTTTTAAGGTAACAAGGATACAAGAACCAAAATAAAAATAAAAATTGAATCTAGAAAACTATTAGAACTTAATGACAAAGGTAGAAACAGAAGGGACTTGCCAAATCTGTGACATAGTCAATGACGATATTCTCAACAAGTGACATAGTCTCGGGGAGTGGCTGTAGAAATACATTTCGGAACAAAAGCCAATGTAAGTGAGATTAATTAGAAAGTGGATACAAAATCTAACTATAATGTGATGCCTTATTTGTGACCACAAGTAACAATTCCACCATTAAAAGTCAAAACTGAAGTTGTTTGACACATAACATTTGTTCTACACATAATCCTTGCTATGCTAACCCTTGTACTCCCTTTAAGTTGGACTTCTTTGGGAGGAGCTAAGACATACAAGCGAGTACATACGAGAAATTCATGACACCATGTCAAATAGATACCATAGTCAAGCATCACTACTAACGTATATTTTAAACGGTTCAACCCACTACAAGCAGTCACAGTGGGATAACCCAGCGTTCAATGATGAGATCTAACGGGAAAGAGACTAAACGCAGTAAAGCTATCACGCGAAGTAAACAAGTGTCAAAGAGTATCGGAAAAAGAAGACATACATTTTGATCATCGCCAAAACCATACATCATATGGCGCACTGTTGGAAACCAGATTCAAAAAAAAAAAATCTTAGAAAGGGACGACAAATTGCAATAGAGAGCGAGAGAGAGATAAACTTACAATCCTTCTGAAGCATTCCACGTTTGCGCTTGGAGGAGGTTTCTGAAGGTAGGGAAGAACCCACTCTCGCTTTTGAGGAGGATCCTGCAGCGGCATTATTCATCCTATATATCCGGTAAATGATTTGGTAGTTCTTCAAAACCAAGAATCAAGAATCATTACTACAAAACCTGTAAATTAAATACTAACCCCTATCCCTAAATTCGATACAACACAATCTCCTGTCCTGCCATTTAGATAAACATAAAATCCAAATAGAAATCATCCTCGAGTAACAGGACCAACACATTCCATGATCAAACGCAATTTTCTTGCACCGTAACAGATGCATATGAACTAATTACAAACCCATACGAATGCAGTTACATTGAGCAATTGAAGCACATTTTCAATCCATGTGATGGAGTTAAATTGAATGCTTTGGGTAGTATATTCATTTTGTTCTATGTGGTGAGATGACATCAAGATTGTTGTTATACGACGTCACATTTTTCTCAAAATCAAACCCCCAATCCAATCTAAACTCAATAATAAACCCTAGTTTACGTACGAAATTTGTAAACAAGAAATTGCCTCAGGCCTTCAGCGCCAGTTAGTTGCCTTCACCAATGTAATTTGAATTTACCCACGTTAGTGTTTTATAGGAGGGCTTTTGGTGTTATGCCAGATTAGCAAACTAGCACCTATAAAAACTAGATAGGCAAATTGATTTTAAAACGTTGCACACCATCTCCCTGTGTGATTTTTTTACTGTACCTTTTGTATTTAATCACCAAAATAACTTTTTTAGTTTTAATATTTTCCTTCTTGTAATTTAAAAGTCTATTTTAGCCTTTAGTTAGAAAAATTATAAGTAAAAGTCCTAAACAACACGTATGTCATTAAATCATAACTTATATTTAGATTTTATTTTTAACTTTGGAATTCTTTAAACAATTTCAAGTATTAAATCAAAAGATATACATATTTATTGAGAAAATGAGATATAATTGTCTTTTTTCACCCCAAAAAACTATCCACACTCTCAATTTGGTCAAGTGAATTGCAACTTTTCATTAGGGGGTAATTTGCCACTTTCTAAACAATTACAAAGGGTAAATTGCCTATTTATTTTTTACAGATAGTTAATTTATCAATTTAGCATATCACAGGGGTAAATTGCCAAAACCTCTTTATAGGGAGCGGGAATAAGCAGTCGACTTAGTGCTTCTCGAATATATTGGGCTTTGTTCTCAAAAAAACAAAGCGCATGAGCTTGGGCCTAGTCTGAGGATTGGGCTTCTCAAGTTTGAGTATAAGATTTGTCATTTGTGGGTAATTATGTCAATTGTGACCCAAGAAGAATTTAACGTGGACCGTCTTGTTATTGTATTATTATTTGTTGAGAAAAAATCAGAATTTGTGTTCGTATATATCATGTTTGATCTTAAGATTTTAAAAATAATATAAGAATACAATGAAGCAACGTCCTGAGATTCTCTTGCAACTTATTGTTGTGTGAATCACTTTGGTATTCAATGAGTTAAGATTTTACTATTGACATTTCGCAAATGTTTATTAGACGAGCTTTTTGGTTTATGGGCTCGTATAAACACTATCCGCAAAATGTCATAAAAAAAGTCAATGAACTTAATTGTTTATGCTTATTTGTTCATGTTTTTTTAACAATGAGTTAAGATTTTTAACAATTTGTTCATGTTTGCCTAAAAAAGTCAAAAATAGCACAAGTCGAAACAGATTTGTAGTGTTGCTCAAATTTTTTGAAAATATGATACTTTCAAAAGATTTTAAAAGGAAAAAATATTTTTCATTACTTATTGCAAACATCTAAGTAATGCTTTAAGAAATATTTTAAAAGGATTTGCAAAATACTCTCAATTTTTTGTCAAAAGTCATTTTAAGTCAATTTGAGCAAAAATAGTAAACAACTTCATTCCATAAACTTTTGCAGACACCCTTTTAACCTTCTATCTGGCGATACTTACTATTGTTGAGATATTGATTTCATCTTAACTATTACTCAATTATTCAAAGAACTAATTGGTTGAGCTTAAGTTTATACATCTAAATGACTCTATATATGGTGCACCATGTTTTTGATATAACACCTATTAGCAGAATATATCTTGACACTCATAGAAGTCAGAGAAAAGAAGAAGATTAAAAGGGAAATAAGGGAAACGATTCTCACAATCAGACCATAATTAGTGAAAGAAATTTGAGAGATTTCTGGAGCTCCAACGGGAATAAAATTGAGAATCAAGGTGATAATGAGGAAACTTCAATTTATATGAAAAGTCATATCAACAAGCTGTCAATGAAACTCCATCATAGATTTCATGGAACCATTACCTTATTTTTTGTATGTACTTGTGTATTTAAATACTAGAGTTGTATAGCCTTTGTGTTCACGTTAAAAAAAAAAAAAAAAAAAAAAAAACAGAACAGAAGAAGATATTGAAATATCAGCAATACAGTTTCTTTCTCTTTTACATGTCTCTCTGCAGTACTTCAATTTTCTTTATGGCATCAGAGCCATTGTGAAAACTTGGCTGCAATAAACAACAAAATTGCTGATTATTTTCCACACCTGCTTCATCGTGTTTTCTTTTTCCCTCACTATGACTACCATTTCACTTAATGTTAGCAATTTTATCACTATTCGGCTTACCGCTGACAATTATCCGTTGTGGCGTGAACAGGCCTTGGCTCCCGCAGAAAGCCAAGATTTTGTTGGGCATCTCACAAATGAAGATCCTGCTCCACCAAAATACAAAACTTCCAATCCAAACAACTCAAGTGATGCTGAAATTACAACCCCACAACTTACAGATGAATTCAAAATATGGTGAAAGTCCGACCGTCTTCTTCGAGGATGGATCATTGGAACGTTATCGGAGGAAACACTTGGACTCGTTATTGGTCTCGACACTTCTCATACTGTTTGGGAAGCCCTCCAAAATGCATATGCTCAAAACTCACAAGAACGTGAGTTTACACTACGACAACAATTGAATTATCTTCGGAAAGAAGATCACGCACTAATTACAGACCATATTCGTATATTCAAAGGTCTTTGTGACAACTTAGCAGCCATTGGAAAGCCTATTCCAGATCAAGAAAAAGTGTTTTGTCTTCTTACCAGCCTTGGTCCGCAATATGAAATCTTTACCACAACCATGTTGAAACCCCCTAGGCCATCTTACTCCGAGTTGGTCTCTCAACTACAAAATTTTGACCAAAGGCGCAATTGGTTCTCTAAAGATGTCTCGGCTACATCCTTCACACATCAAATGGCTTTCTATGGACAGAAAAATCAACACTCACAGTCTGCCTCTTCAGGTTATCGTGGGTCATCGCAAAAGTTTAATTCTACTGGACGTGGATTTCAAGCTCAAACTCAGCGAGATTTTAGTCCAGGATACACAAATAAATTGCCTGCAGTAAACTCACAACACCGTCTGTTAGGTATTTGATCCCATAAATACGCGCCCCCAGGATTTGCCCATTATGGAATTATGAAGCAAAACGAGTAAATATTGACAATAGTAACAACACAAGGATTTACGTGGAAACTCCAAAACCGGAGAAAAACCACGGGACAAGAGCGGAAATTCACTATATAGAAAATTATTATAACTATATAATTTTCCCTCACTCTCAACGACACCCTCAAAGCCTATTCACTAGCACCACTCCCTAATTACACCTCACTCACAATATGAAATATTACAAGAGGAATAGGAAGACAACTAGAAGCTTATTTTGGTGTGTCTAAACCTTGCAAATGCTACCCCTATTTATAGTATCACATTTGGGGGGAAAAGACCTATTTAGTATAACTAAATACCCTATTTGCAAATATAGGCATAGGGCCCTATTTGCAAATAACCAGCAGCCCTTCAAATCAGCCAACCTTGCTTGACCATGGCCCCTCCCAAATCAGCCAATTGTTCAACCAATCTCCCATGCCTTCTTTATGGGACCTTGACTGCCAACACCGTCCACCACCACCAGGCAAACGCCACATGACACCTGCAGAACGAGATGAGTACCGGGACCAACAATGTCAATACTGCGGCATGAAAGGCCATGTTGCTAAAATCTGTTGGTGGGTGCCAAACAAATCTGCTGAATCGGACAGTCTTCCACAAGCACTTACTGCACTCACGCTTCATAATACTATCTCCGAAACAGAATAGACGACTGATACCGGGGCTTCCAATCACATGACAGGTAAGCAAGGTATGTTATCTAACATTCGCCCTTACTCTGGTTATGATTCAGTACTAATTGAAGATGGCTCTTCCATGCCAATTCTTGCAATTGGAGATTCTTGTGTAAAACAAAAGAATTCTGTTCTACCTCTCAATAATGTTTTATTGGTTCCAAAATTAACAAAGAATTTACTTTCGGTCAGTCAATTAACAAAATAGTTTCCGGTTAATTGTGAATTTTCTAATATTGATTTTTGTATTAAGGACGGGAAACAGGACAGTCAGTGATAACAGGAACACGCAAGGGTGATCTATATGTTTTGTCTACTTCACCGGAGTTACATTTCTCTCATCGATTCAAGTCTAGCACTGCAAAAGGTTGGCATCAACGTTTATGCCATCCTCAAACTTCCGCTGTGCAAATGCTAAACAATAAAGGCCTCATTAATGTCATAGGAAAAATAAAATCACAACATCTTTGTGATAGTTGTCAACTAGGAAAGCTTAGTCGTTTGCCTTTCTCGTGTTCTGAACATTCTAGTAGTTCTATTTTTGAAAAGATTCATTGCGACTTGTGGGGACCAGCCCCTATTATATCTATTGCAAAGTTTCGATATTATGCTTGTTTTGTTGATGATTTTTCTAAATTTACTTGGCTAATCCCTTTATGCAATAAATCTGACTTTTTTGATGCATATTTAACCTTTGAGAAATATGTTAGTAGACAGTTCAACAAACAAATTAAGATATCCAGTCTGATGGAGGTGGTGAATTCATCAATTCAAAACTAGCTGCTCATTTTCGGTCTACTGGTATTATTCATCAGGTATCATCTCCATATACTCCTGAACAAAATGGTTTGGTTGAGCGACGACATAGGACTATAAGAGAATTAGGAATGACAATGTTATTTCATTGTGGTGCACCTTTATTTTTATGGGTAGAAGCCTTCTCCACCGCTGTATATCTTATGAATCGCCTTCCCTCATCTGCCCTTAACTTTGAAACACCATACTTTGCACTCCATGGAACACATCCAAACTATTCATCACTTCGAACTTTTGGTTCTAAATGCTTTCCTTACACTTGGGATACAAGACAACATAAGTTTCATCCTAAAACACTTCTTTGCGTTTTTGTTGGCTATAGTGAAAAACATAAAGCTTATAAATGTTTTCATCCTCAAAGTAAAAAATTCTTTATATCTCGCCATGTTGTTTTTGATGAACTAATTTTTCCCTATAAGAGAAATGTTGAACCAAGTAGGCAACCAAGTCAGTCATATGTAATTAGTATTTTTGATTCTTGGTTATCACATTCTAATACTACTTCTCTTACAGGATTTCATTCATCCCCTTCTTCTACTCTATGCATGAGTCATCTACTTCCTACTGATAATCAACAGAATTTAAATTCTGATCAGTTATCAGATCAGATCCCTTTAATCACAGAACAACATCTTACTACAGAGAATGTCTCATTTGATTCTTCTGCAACTTTTGATAATACTGGTTCTTCTAACCCGTTGTGTTCCTTAGAGTCTCGTGCGTCTGACCACTTAAATTCACCTCATAACACAATTTTAGATGAACCATCTGAATCACCAAATCAAAATCTCAGTACTTCAGCCCCTTTAGGACATTCCATGGTCACTCGGTCTCAATTAGGAGTAGTAAAACCAAATCCTAAATATGCCTTAACTATAGTTTCCTCTCCTACTGTACCTCGTGAACCACGTAACTTTAAAACCGCCTTGTCTCATCCGGGGTGGAAAGCAGCTATGGATGAAGAGCTTGCTGCCCTACATAAAAATAACACATGGAAACTTGGCCCTCGCACACCTGACATGCACATTATTGGCTCTAAGTGGGTGTTTAAATCAAAACTCAAACCCGATGGTTCTTTAGACCGTCTTAAAGCACGCTTAGTTGCTAAAGGATACCATCAAATTGATGGAATTGACTACACTGAAACATTTTCTCCAGTTATAAAACCAGGGACAATTCGATTGATTATTGCAATAACTCTTGCTAAAAAATGGTCTATTCGTCAACTAGATGTAAAAAATGCCTTCTTGCATGGTTTAATCACTGAAAATCTATATATGCAACAACCACCAGGAATGGCAGATCATCACCATCCAACATATGTTTGCAAACTACAACGAGCACTTTATGGCTTAAAACAAGCACCACGTGCTTGGTTTGATCGTTTTAGTACATTCCTTCTTAAATATGGTTTTGCTTGTAGTATGGCTGATCCTTCATTATTTACTCTACACTCTGAACATGGCTCACTATTTTTACTTTTGTATGTTGATGACATGCTGCTCACGGGATCAAATCCCACATTTGTTTCAACCTTTATTGAGTTATTAAGCAGGGAGTTTGATATGAAAGATCTTGGGCCACTTCACCATTTTCTTGGGATAGAAATCATGCCAACACCAAGCGCCTTCATCTATCTCAATCCCACTACGCTCCCACCATACTTGAGCGCTCTGGTATGACTGATTGTAAAACAATGAGTACTCCTCTTGAAGCAAAAACAAAAATGTCCCAGAGTAATAATACTTTATTAGATGATCCAAGCCACTATAGAGGAATTGTTGGAGCTTTACAATATCTTACACTCACTCGTCCTGACCTTTCTTATAGTGTAAATTTTGTATCTCAATTTATGCATGCACCTACGTTAATCCATCTAAAAATGGTTCATCGTATTCTAAGGTATGTTAAAGGAACAATTGAAATTGGATTACATTTTTCATCAAATTCTACACTTGGTCTATTTGCATTTTCAGATGCTGATTGGGCTGGATGCCCTACAACACGCCGTTCAACTACTGGATATTGTATTTTTCTCGGTCCAAACCTTATCTCATGGTGTGCAAAAAAACAACATTCAGTTTCGCGATCAAGCACAGAGGCTGAATATCATGCAATGGCCAACACAACTGCCGAACTTACATGGATCTCGTTTATACTTAAAGATCTTGGGATTAAATTGCATTCACCTCCGAGACTCCATTTCGACAATCTTAGCGCCCTTCACATGACTGTGAATCCGGTGTTCCATGCTCGAAGCAAACATATTGAGTTAGATTATCATTTTGTGAGAGAACGTGTTGCGCGTGGATTACTTGCCACTCAACATATATCCTCGGGGAATCAAGTTGCTGACTTGTTCACAAAACCAATGTCAAAAGCAGCTCTGAAGTATTTTCGGGCCAAACTTTGCCTCCAACCACGGCTTCGTTTGCGGGAGGATATTAGCTGAATATATCTTGACACTCATAGAAGTCAGAGAAAAGAAGAAGATACAGAAGATTAAAAGGGAAATAAGGGAAAAGATTCTCACAATCAGACCATAATTAGTGAAAGAAATTTGAGAGATTTCTGGAGCCCCAACGGGAATAAAATTGAGAATCAAGGTGATAATGAGGAAACTTCAATTTATATGGAAAGTCATATCAACAAGCTGTCAATGAAACTCCATCACACATTTCATGGAACCATTACCTTATTTTTTGTATGTACTTGTGTATTTAAATACTAGAGTTGTATAGCCTTTGTGTTCACGTTAAAAAAAAAAAAAAAAAGAACAGAACAGAAGAACATATTGAAATATCAGCAATACAGTTTCTTTCTCTTTTACATGTCTCTCTGCAGTACTTCAATTTTCTTTAACACCTTGTAATAAAAAAAAATTATTAGCAAAATAAAGATTTTATTATCATGAAGAAGGTACAAGAAATACTCAACTTGATAACAAGGAAAATAGGGTATCCTACAAACCTCCAGTGAAAGAACAAAAAAAAAAAAAAAAAAAAACCTTCCAAATCTCACGTAACAAGCTAAAAAGACCAAGACAAACACTCAAATGGGCAGCTAGACCTGCAAAAATGAAAAAAAGAGTAAGGAAAACCAAACTTCTTTGCTTTAATCCAAGATACCCTATAACAATTGATCGGACACCGACATACTTGAGATGAATCAGAGTTTAAATATTACTCAACAAATCAAAAACTTAGACAATATACTATAAAGTTAATAGGTGAAACATTGAGCAAACTCATCACTAGGTGCACTTGAACTCACACAAATATCACTTAAAATCAATTTCAAGTAAGTTAGTTTTATTATTTTTCTGAATTGTTGTTGTAGTTGGTGTCGGTTCTTTGTCCATTTCTATTGCTACCTCAGTTGAGCCACAAATTATTTCACTCTTATTTGCTAACAAACTTATGATTCTGAGAGCGTGCAAGATTAGTTCGTGTGCAATATTTAGATTAGCTCATGAGCAGTATTTGAGTGTAGGTGTATTCTAAGTTCAATATTTTAAAAGAACTTACATCAATTTGAGGTAATATATCCGGTCAACATATGAAAAGACCACGTATAACTAATATATATATATATATATATATATATATATATATATATATATATAAGACTAATGAATTTTTTATTTACTAAAATATGTCTCTAACTCAGTCAATTCTTTACCCTATAATTACAACCTCCAAAGTACAACCACGTCAGCTGATTATAACTTACCTAACCATTTAGAATTTTGTCCTTTAAAATAGAAAACTATTGGAGTACTAGTAAATACCCTTTTTCTATGACTAATTGTGTTTGGGATCCTCTTCAATATTGTTGTGTTGCTTTAATGTAAGCAAGCACAAACACCAAACATACAGGTATGCGGAACCAAACCAAACTCCATGCTTTAGAATATAGCATTAGTATGACTAATTTAGTGTCATAAATATCAAATTAATTAGATCATGTTAACCGACCTAAACAGTTTGCGGTGCATTGAAATCCGAAGGTATTGTTCTGTTAACTACCCCAACTACTTTTAGTTGTTTTCCAAGTATGCTCAAAATGTTTCTGGTATCTACTTTTTTATGTAGCAAATAAGAAAATATGATAAGCATCATAAATCGTTCATCGTTGTTATATCTTGATAAATAAGGGAGATGATATATACAGAGCAATCTTTTATTATTTACTATTATACCCCTCTTATATTAGTTATTTATTCATTTTCCTTGTAAATACCTCCCAATGATTGGTAGAATCTTTGGAAACATAATTCAAATCTTCATCTTTTCATTTAGTGAAATTGAATATCTTTCTTTATTTAACATAATTTAATAATCTGTGAAAATAAATCAATAAAAATCTAATTAATTGCTCTAGTATTTATTATATTACTTCAAAACGAGTAATCACAAACAAGAAAATCTGGCGATCCTTTCCTGCTAAAGTTTGTTACAAAGTAATTAAGTTGAATTTTATTACTAATTAAGTTGAATTTATTACTGTCTAGTTGTAAATAAACATATATATATATATATATATATATATATATATATATATATATATATTATACTAATTTATGATTGATGCTAATGGCCTTCTTGTTTAGTTTTTTTTTTTTTTAATATCTTTACACTTTTTTTTCAAATTCCATGTATTCTAAGTTACGAATTTTTTTTTCGTTCACAATTTAGTTGTGTGCTACAAATTGCACATCATGTCCTACCTATTTGAATAACTGGTATTCGTACTTGTAATATGGTCTTTTTATTTTTTATTTTTTATTTTTATCATGGGTGTTGTTTAGGTAATTCTCTTTGGGTGTAAGGCAATGATCAATTTGTGATAAACATGAATTAAAAAAAAAAAAAAAAACTTTCTTGTTGTATAATTAATCAATAATCTAGACATTTTAAAATTATTTTGTCAAATTTCGTCAACTCTTGAAATGTAATGTACAAATTCTTAATACACAATTAGATTTTAATATTTAACTACATTATAATTAAGTAACGTATGAGTTATATATAAACTATATTGCTATTCAAAGAAAGTTATTCTTTCCATGTGATAAATTGGAAAGATTAATTTGATAATTATGTTTTTAAAGATTCTGCTAATCATTGACCGTTATTAAGAGAAAATTTAATGAATAACTAATATAGATAGGAGTATTATAGTAAACAATAAAAGATTGCTCTGTATTTAGGGATTTTGCTCTGTATATATCATCTCCCGATAAATAACTAGTCACGTTACTTCAGGCACCGCGATGACGCTTAATTTGTTGCAATTAGATTGAGGTCGATTACATATAGCCTTAAAGTATATGGTCTTCTATTTTCATTTTTGTAATTATTTCCTTTTATAGTAGATTTTCAAATGTCGGTTGTCCACCCTTGCTTAATGGCTTTCCGTATTTAGAAACCTTGCGCCATTTAGCTTTGTACGTATATGGGCTGCGACTTGTATTTTTAATTCATTCAATTTAGTTTGGTTTTTTCTGTTTTCTGAACTCTCCAGAACTTTCCTCTATAATGTGAAATTCTTCAAACATTTTGGTTTGATTTCAATCGCGATTTACAATCTTAATACATAGTAATCTTTATAGTTTTATTTTCTCAATATAAACTAGTCATGGTTGTTTTTTTTTTTTTAAGTTTGGTGCTATATTTCTGACAAATGATTATTCAATTTTCACATTTATTTTAGATGGTTTTATTTAACCAACGACAAGCAGTCAAGCACCAATTACATATATATTAACTTCCCGAAGATCGACTATTGATTTGTTAGTATATGTATTCCGAAAAAAATGTAATTTTGCATTTTGTTTGAGTGATTGTATAAAGCAATAAACTTTCACAACTTCTGTAAGTAGTGAAAAAAATAATTTCACATGAGACCAATAAGAAACGAGAGTCTTGTTTCAATTTGAAGCGACCAAATTAGGCTAATTAGCCAGTTAATTTATATTTGTTTAGACTTTTAAATGAAATAAGAGAACAAAGGATTTTAAGTCGTGAATGATTTCCCCATTTTCTATTTCCTTTCTTCTCTAAACATGTAATTAAATATTAATAATAGTAACTTTAGTGTAGCACACTAATAAGTTTCAATTAACAGTTCTCGCAGTCGATTGGCCCTAAAGCTATGATTTTTTTTATCAACATTAAATTTATAGGCCCCTATACACTTTAGCAATTTTGACGATGGGAAACACTTAGCACATGTGATGCATGAATGTAACTAAAGTTGAACAATGCCAATAGTGTTGTTAGGTTATTAAATGACTGTGCTGGTTGCCCGACTTATAAGTTATAATTAACTCCCCAAAAGACTATCATAAATACACAAGAAGAGAGAAAATTTTGTTTAATCTTTAGGGATAATTACACCGACTCCTACCGACGTTTGGTCTAATTACAAAAGCTTCTTGAATAATTACAAAAAGACCTCTATTTCAAAATCAAGCAAAAAATTTAGTCTGTGGCTCTGTGCTATCTGTTTAAACTTCAAGCTAACTCATTCTAATGACTTTTCAGATATCTTTGTGTAATTCGTCAAAGAGTAAGATTTATTTTTGTTATTATATTGGATTTCTGGAGTGCGAGTGTAATTATCCCTAGCTTCTATCTCCCAGAGCAAAATCCTAAGGTGTTGATTCTGTGATGGTTATTTCTTACTCTTATGATATGTGTGGTGTTAAGTTTCAAAATATTATTAGATATCGAATTGTGCAAAAGTCACTTCTTAGATTGGATTGGTTTAATGAAAAAACTCATAGTTAGAAAATGTTTGTTACAAAAGGTTAGGCTAGGTGAGGAGTGAGGACGAGAGATTTCCGTTGGCGTTGAACTTATCGACTTTTCTAGGTAATTACTAATTAGCTCGTGCAAGGTTATTAAAACTTAATCTTTAATTTTATTTTTATAATTGTGATGAGTGCGAGTAAACGTTGGTGGGTTGGTAGTGAAAAACCTAAGGGTAAATTCAATTAAGTTCAGGTGATTACAAATCTTTTTTCTTAGTTGAAAAAGATAAATAAAATTGTAACAACAAAGTGATAAAAAAAGTTGTTCAACAATTACTTGTGTTTATTAGAAAGACACAAAAGAAATACTTAAACACTCGTATAACTTACTTTGCATATTTATATAAGTTGTATAAAGATATTCTTCTAGGTCCTCGAAATATTTCTAATGTTATGAAATTATAAGTATGAAAAATCAGACAAATACAAATGGAGCTCGAAAAGTTAAATCTTAGATGATCCATCATCTATGATCGAGTTGTGAAAACTTCTGAATATGTGTCCTACATCAAAAATGAATCTCTTTCTAGTTGCTATAGTACAATTAGGAGATTTTCTAAAATAAATACGGGCTTGAAATAAAATCAGAAAAGAACAATAGATTTGATTTTGATTATTAAAACCAAAAGAAATTTATATTATGTATTTAAAAACTTCTCTTTACAAATGCTAATAAAAGTATCAAGAATCGTGTTAGTTATTCGAATAATAATTTTCAAGGACATAACAAAGATTTTAAAAAAAATATATTAGTAACTTATTATATTTATTTTTAAGGAGTAAGCTTAACAGCTTGGAGTGTGGCGTAGGCTTCACAACCGGGAAGCATGCCTCGAAGTTTACTCCAAAGAGCCGAGCCATAGCATTTATTTTCTTAAATAGCCCACGCGAGCTATAAGACGACTCCCAATCGACGAGAAAATATTTTATGCAACTATTGCACGATAAGCGATGTAGTAAATTTGTTGTCTGTGTAAATACATAATCAAAATCAAAATTTTCCCAAGCTGCACTCTGGGTTTTGAACTAGTTTCTAATAATAACGATTTTGTATTAAACAAAAGATTCAAAGCACGTAATGTAATTGGCTACGTGTTGGCAAAATGCAGCGTGTCAACTGCGTAGTAACGGTGTTGGTTAAACCAATGCGCAGAAAACGTACAAAGCGAGAGGCTTTACCGACACGTCATTCTGCATTTTCTAGTTCATCCGAAACATATCCACGTGGCAGTCATGCAATGCTCCAAAACTTTTAGAAGAAGTAGGGCTTTTCATTGGGTCCATCATGTCTTTACGCGCTTTGCTATTCGCGTACAAGCTGGAATTACCGACAAATTGCCATGATCCACCTGAGATATTTGGAATTATATTATTCAAATGTTAATAAACTTATCCAGTTTAAATATATAAAATAGGAGAATATAAAGAAATGGATGATGGATAATATCAAAGGAGACAAGTTGAGTACTTGAGTTCTGCAAATTGCCTTCGTGGAGGAATTATTTCATTTTTCATGAATAAATAGTAAAAAAAGTTTTAGTGTATTATTATTTCTCTAGATGTATTTTACCTTTTTATGGTTAACTATTTACTTCTATGCAAAATGAAAATTCTGTAAGTATCATCTCAATCACACACTTTGTTCCTTGTATCATAGTGTTCATGTGTTGTATTTCAATATGTATACATTCAAACTACTTTAATATTGCAATGGAATTGCATAATCTTGTTGTGGCATTCTAATTTGAATACTGTTCTAATAACATCACATGGAAACTCTTGTAATGCACCATATTTTATACGACAAGCCGATGCAGAAGGATGAACAATGTTTAAATTAAAGTTTGTGTAATTTTTACTAAACCCTTTGCAAAGAATTTATATTTTTAGATTTATAATGATTTTAATCAAGGTTTTAAAAATATAACAAAATATAAATATTACTAGGACAAAATCATAAACACACATTAAGATATGTTCTTAATATACGAAAATCGCCAGTTTCGTTACAAATCAACTGAAAATAAATCACATTTTAGGGTGTTATTCTGAATTTTACAAATGAGAATTAATTTATAGCTTAAAGTCATACATAGTTTATTCATTATTAAATAAGTAATACCGGGTCACTTTTACACTAAGCTTAGAAAAGTTACCAATATTTTAAATGGTGATTACGTACACAAACATAGAAACCCGTCAAAAAAGGCCAACAAAAGTAATAATTAATAAAATTACCAAACCGGGAACAAGGATTGGGCCTGGTGTGGGCCCCACGACGTCATTCCACGTGCTTTCTCCATGAAAAAAGGATTTTCGAAGTTGGCATTGGCAGGCTGAAGAAAAAGAAAAAAAAGGTCGTGTGAAGTTTGCTCACCTGCTTCTTTATTTTCTTAAAGCTAATTACTAAATTAAAACAATTTTTTTTAAAAAAAAAAGAAGTGAAAACGTAAAAATTGAAAAAAGTCTTGCTTATTGTTTGTTTGTCCCTCAATCTTTCTCCTATAATAAAGGAACCCAGTCCCTCAATTCATCACAAAATTCAAAGATTGTGTTATACGTCAATATCCGTATCACCTATACGTATATTTAATATCTATACATACAGGATCTTCGTTACAAAAATTTGCACAAACAAAAAGCAAATATAATTAAAGTTTGTCAAAAGAAAAATGGACGCTATGTATTTAAAAGCAGCACCGCCGATCTCCGCTAACGGCGAACTCCGTCTATGCGATACGGCGTCGTCTTCTTCCTCTTCTTCTTCTTCAAACTTGCGGTGGGGGTTCACTTTTCGGCACCCGCTCAGATCCTTCTGGCCGCCTGCCAATCGCCGCTTCGAGCCGGCGATTGCCGCTGCAAACGACGCCGTATCGGTTGAAGAAGAAGAGGGGAACAAGGAGAATTGGGTGTTTAAGATTCTACACGTCAAGTCTCTGTGGAAAGATGAAGCTAGAGGTGGTGTTGGTGACGGTGATGATGAGAAATTGGATGAGGAAGAAGATGGTGAAGGTTGTGATGTTTGTGCTGTTGATGATGATGTTGACGATGAAAAAGTTGAATTTGATAGAGAATCGTTTTCGAAGTTGCTTCAGAAGGTGCCTTTAGCTGAAGCTAGGTTAATTGCTAAGATGTCTTATTTGGGGAGTTTGGCTTATTCCATACCACAAATCAAGGTATACTAATTATTATTTGATTTTGGTGTAATATTGGTAACGTAGATCGGATTCTAGCTTGTTATGATCTGCTCTGTTAATTGTCCTGTTTTATGAGTGATTTAAACTCTAATTGTGAGTTGTAGTACTCATTTTATGTGAAAGTGGTGCATTTGAGCTGATTGATTCTTGTGAAATGGTGATACAGCCTGGGAATTTGCTGAGGAATCATGGACTGCAATTCGTGACTTCGTCGCTAGAGAAGAAAGAACAGGCATTGAAGATTGAGAAGGAGAAGGTATCTGCTGAAGACCAGCAAAAAGAAGGGAAGGCGACGGGCGAAGCTGAGGAATCCGAAAAGAAGCCAGCGGAGACGATGGGGAGCCGTATAAGTGTTTCGGCTACTTATCAGATCGCGGCTTCTGCTGCTTCCTATTTGCATTCTCATACGAAAAGTATTCTTAGGTTTAAGTCTTCTGATTCCATGGCAAACGAGGATTCGTCTGAAGGATTTGTAAATGGTGGTGTCGATATGATTAATCAGGATATGGCTTCGTTGATGGCGACCACTGATTCAGTAACTGCGGTGGTTGCTGCTAAGGAGGAAGTGAAGCAAGCTGTTGCGGATGATTTGAACTCTATTCGTTCGTCGCCCTGTGAGTGGTTCATATGCGATGACGATCAGACTGCCACGAGATTCTTTGTCATACAAGTAAGGCAACCGAATTATGTCTATTTGAAGATGTTATACATCTTAAGAAGTGGTTTTAGCCGGTGCTAGAAGTATGTTAGGAAATATTTTGTCATTAGAATAGCTGATTTTTGTCAATGAAGAATACACCCAACAAAATCCAAGTTACATATTTTCTATGCTTCTCGTGCTACACTCAAAGTCTACGAGTTTGAAAGCTAATTCTTCAAAATGCTCCCTTTTGTTTCAGGGATCTGAGTCGCTTGCTTCGTGGCAGGCCAATCTACTCTTTGAGCCCATTCAGTTCGAGGTAATTATCTACAGAGTCCTTGCACATTCAATTTCTAGACGGTTTTAAGTTTTGGTTTGTAGTAGATTTTTGATGGTTGCAAGTTTATTTGGTATTATTTTAGGAAGTTTTCAAGATAAAATAATTGGTGCATCTTCTCTATTTAGGGATTGGATATTCTTGTGCACAGAGGTATATATGAGGCTGCAAAAGGAATCTATGAACAGATGCTACCTGAAGTTCGTGAACACCTTAAACGTCATGGAGATCGTGCCAAACTCCGTTTCACGGGGCACTCTCTAGGTGGAAGTTTATCATTAGTCATAAACCTCATGTTGCTAATGAGGGATGAAGCGCCTCGTTCTTCTTTACTTCCGGTTATAACTTTTGGATCGCCAGCAATTATGTGCGGAGGGGATCTTTTACTTCGCAGACTTGGATTGCCTCGAAATCACGTTCGATCAATCGCAATGCATAGGGACATTGTTCCCCGAGCTTTCTCTTGCAATTACCCTAACCATGTTGCTGAATTTCTTAAGGCTGTAAACGGGAACTTTCGTAGTCTTCCATGTCTTAATAAACAGGTAGATATTTTCCTTTAGTCTGTATTATATTATTCACTGAAACTTGGAACCTCTCATTCTCTTCAAATAATTACAAAGACATAGAAAGACACTTCCTGAAGCTTTCAAATCATCCAAAATAACAAACCCGTATGGGGTTAATCTTAATAACATTTAAACTTTAGGAGATTCCCAATAATTATTCAACAGTAGGAGATTGTTTTGTAATCTGACCATACTTCATGGTATTATCCTAATCTAAAATCTTTTGTATGTCTCTAATCCAACAGAAGCTGTTATATGCTCCAATGGGCGAGTTTCTAATTCTTCAACCAGACGAGAAATTCTCTCCAAATCACGATCTCCTTCCTTCGGGCAGCGGTCTGTATGTTATGACCTGTCCCGTGTCGGACATCGCTGCTGCAGACAAGCAAATCCGAGCCGCTCAAGCTGTGTTCTTAAACTCACCACACCCTCTTGAGATACTGAGCGACCGTTCTGCATATGGTTCCGAAGGAACCATACAAAGAGACCACGACATGAACTCTTACTTAAAATCTGTTAGAAATGTTATCCGTCAAGATCTGAACCGCATTAGGAAAGCCAAGAGGGAGCAGCGCCGGAAAGTGTGGTGGCCACTGGTGGCACCGCGAGGCGGCATTATAGTTGGCAGGCCAGTAGGACCCGGTAGCTTGATGGGTCAGGGTCAGCTCAATTTTTCGGGCATGATTCAAACCGGTCGGGAGTCATTGAAACGGTTTAGCACATTAGTTGCGTCACAACACATGCATTTGTTTGTGGTGTTCTTGTTGCCTGCTAGGATGCTTGTATTGGGTAGTTTGGTCAACTTTAATTGACCGAATAAGTAGCCGTTGGTGCTTGGTAATTCAAGGGGATTCTGTACTCGATTAGACTAGTAGGTGATTCTTTATTCATTTGGTTATGAAAAGAAGCCAGCATGTGTTCCCCTGTTATAGTAGATGGGGAAATTGTTGGAAGCTTGTAAAGAAGGATACTGTATTTATGTGACAACCAGTTTTTTTTCTTTGTTACACGAAAACTGATTTGTAGTGGAAGGTACTTGGTTGATCTTGTTGTCTTTACAGGTGATCTCGTTGTGTGTCTAGTTGATTGAATCCTCTAGTTGATTGAATCCCATCACATAATTAGTCTATAATGGGTAGACGGAACTCAAGGAAAAAAGAACGGCTTTGGGAGTATGAATCCAGTTTTTGCTTCGCAATGTTACAAGATTTTTTGGTTCGCAATTTTTCTAAGATTTTTTTGACATGTTTCGGAAATTGTTGTTGCAGTGAATTTAAGTTTTGTTTCCAAGAGTCCAAGTAGAAGCATTTCAATTCTTTTCTAGGAAGGTTTAGAAATTTGATCTATGATCTGAAGAGAACAACTTATTTTGGTCTATAACCTTTTATAACTTGTGTGCAATTTTCTTACTAATGATGTGTAAGATCTTTCAACAACGATCAGAATCATGTTTATTGCGTGAAGGCATTAATCACGCCATACTTTTGGCATCACTTGGGGATTCCATCTCACAATCACCTTAATATCTCCATCAAGGAATCCAACTATCACGTTTATGTACAAAAACTACCATAAATCTATACCTAACATGGCCGAACGTCAACCACATAATTGCAATAATTTACTTCTACTCTAAATAGCATGATAATCTCGTTCGCTCATAATTTGCCAAAACGGTGCACACAACATCCTTAAAAACAGCCATTTAATTTGTATCGACAGGTTACACAGTAGCATCCAAATGTAGTTGGCAAACATAATAGTTAATTGATGTTAGCAAAGACTGTTTAAATCACATATGAAAAGCAAGGTTTCTTACATTCTTATATCTCTTCCAATCAATTCTTTTTTTTCCATTTTATTCACCTACTTTTTGCGAACCATTCACAATTTAATGATATTTAAATATCCCAAGAAAAATTGTGAACAAGTAGGACCATACAGTTTCCAAATTGACAGCAACTTGTCACATGAAATCCAATATACGAAAGAGGGTAGAAAACGCTTTTGTAATGTTAAAAACTTGCAGTTGATGACAAAATAAGAGTCCCTAGTTCAAAATGGCTCATTATATCCTCAAGAGTTGAGACCTATCCATCCAACAAAGCACATAGACCCTGATCATTTGCACATGTGGGTTGAACAAGTTCCTGCGCACACTTCACAACTTGGACGTACGACTATGATGCATCGATACTCTGAAAAATCACCTGTGCCTGTATCCAAAGACACGTGTTGGATTTATTACATGGTGTGCCTAATTAAAATAAAATAAAAAATTAAAAGAGACACAGTGTCAATCACGTTTGAACGTGTCCGACACATTTTTTTGACACGTTCTGGAATCTCTTTCATAATCTCAACAATGTATGCTAGGAAAGTTGATGATGTGAGATTTGGCTAATGATGCATTTGAGTTCTTAGATAATGTTGGCATTAGATTGCAAACCACGTGATGAATCGAAAATTACTTATTTAAGTATTGTGCAACACTTCGATTAATTTATATTTCTACCTATATTTTTGTTTAATACTTGAAATTAATACTTGAATGTTAACGGATATTTTATTTGGGACTCATATATTAGTTGGTTGTCAGGTTTTAAACTCAAAAATGTTTGGTTTGAATTTATAATTGAATTTAGAAATGTCATTTGTACACGTTTTCATAATGTTATATATTTTTAGCATTAAAAATATAGACGTGTCCTTGCCGTATCGTGTCTTGTAATTTTTATAAAACTCATGTCACAGTGTGCTAATCGTATTGTGTCCGTGTCCGCATCCATATCCATGTCCGTCACCGTGCATTATAGACACCCAGGGATTGATTCAAACAATTACTACGCCTTTGTTTGCTTCAACAATTTGAATCTAATGGTTATTTTCCATAAATGACAACTTTCTCAACAAGACTTGGAAAAGATCGAGAGGGCTACGGGCTTTAAATATTTCAGACGAATTATACATTATTCAATAAACTGCAACTGAAAAGTATCTTAATGACATTTTTGATATACACAAATAATGCAAAAAAATTGCACTGTTTCTCCTACGACTACAAATATTTTCCATTTTCAAGGTGATAATATCAAGAAGAAGTAAATTATCAAAAATAAGATTCATATATCAGGAAGAAATGGACCATTTCTAGAATAGTCATATGATTCAAGTCTGTATTCACTTGCCAACAGTGGACCACACTCACTCAAGAGAACTTGACGCAATCTATTCAGCTCAAGTATATTTCCAGGGTGGATGAAAACAGCTATTGGCACTATCTCCTCATTTTTTGAAGAAACGGAGAAGAAAAGGAGAACTATAGTTTCGTGTTCAATATTTGTCGTTAAATCTCAAACTTCACTTTTCCTTGCAACATTGGGTTTCCTAGATCATTGCTTGGACAACCATCCAAAGTGGAATAATCATGCCTTTAAAATTATGCAGTGAAGGCAACTTCTGTTTGAGAATAAATGTCAAAAGGATTATGATACACCCTTGTTTTCATTTCGAGCTACAATCAACTCTCTCAGTGAATGAAAAGATATTGAAAAAGAAAACAAATTCATTCATAAACTTGTAGCTCATACAAAGGACTAATTGGAATATAAATGGATTAGATGCATTGAACCCTCAAATTATAGAGCGTTTTGCACAGGAGTATATGTGCGAATTGCCCTCAAATGATCCACAGTTGGATTTAAACATATTTATTCTTTTTTGTCCATTGAATTTGGTCTGAAATTATACTATTTTCAATATCCTAGAGCACATGCTTATCTTTTGCAACATGATTGAAATAATACTCCACAATTCATTACCAAACTATTACCAATATAAATACATGATTGAAATAACACTGTAAAAATTTTTAGTACCTTGTTTATAAATATATCATCATAGACACTGTTAGTTGTACCATGTCATTAATTATAGAGCAAAAGGTCACATTTGTCTTAAAATGTATTGAAAATACTCCACAATTCTATAATGTTAGGAGTTTTTTGAATATGCGACTAAATTATGACAGTCTCCAAACCTATGACGTGGTACGATCAGATTATGGCAAATTACGAATGACCCCATCAGTCAATGACTCTATCCCCCAAAAAAAAAAATCCAACCTTTTCATATCTCCTCTCCACCTGAATGCAGTACATCTTTTTACCATTCAGTTTGCCATTTCTCAAAATTATCTCCAATAATTGACGAGTATACACTAAATACATTTCGTAGGAGTGTGTGACTAACTTGTAATTCCTATACTACTTTGCTTTCTCTACAACTACGACAATCTGGCACTGGTAACGTCGCTGATCTTTCCATTGAATGCAACAGCAACCAGATAAGGTGGAGAAGGACAAGGATGAGTTATTAATCCAACTAACCACATGGAAAAAGAGAAAATTGCCCATCTCATGAACAACTTCATTTTTATTACAAGTCTGCTGCAATAAAGAAAGGTAATCCTAAAAAAAAAAAGGTGGAAAAACTCATCAAATACTGTCAACTACTAAGCACTATCAAGAATGCTAGATCGTGAAAGCCAACTGTCGGGATGAAATTTATCCACAAATTAATGAGGAAACCCAATATCTTCACATCAAACCTTAAAATATTAGATCTGCGTCATTTACACTAACATGAGGTTCACTTTGCTCTATTTCTTTTCAATGTTAGCAATTATACACTTTATACTCCAACAAACAATTTTAATCAGCGAGCAGTTCCCAAACTTGAAAATCGTGAAAGTGTTGTTTTATTACCGTATGCAGTATTACATGATCTTCCAACGTAGACCTTGAAGTAAAAGGTAAAAAGGGCAGGTTTGGCGTTTGATATTGACGCATAACTACAGCCACTAAGTGACAAGGATATGCAATTAGATCTATAGATTGAGTTTACCAGCTAAGTACCAAGAGTGAACGGCAAGACTGCCAAACGACATGATATTAGCAAGAGAAGATAATCCATGAATCATTCCAAACTTCTTGTTCATAGCAGCCAGCTTTGGGTTTTTCTTTGCGACTTCCTGGTTTTTGGTCCACCCAACTTCTTCCCCAATATTTGATTCCCTCTCTATCTTGTGCCTTTGTTTCATCATCTGCTTGGCAATTAAAGGACAAAGCAGAGGAAATCAAGCAGCTTCTCAAATAAAACCATGAACATTTAAGAGATCAGATTTCTCAAAATCATCTAAGAAAACGATTCGGACGAAATAATCAGTGAGCCACAGAAAGCGTAAGCCGTTTTTCAGTCCGTGAGGATAGATGCGGGAAACCTCCCTTTTTTCCTTTCGGATTTTGGCAACAAACGCCTAAATGTAGTGTGAAATAAGCGAAAAAATCCGTTGTGAGAAGAAGAGGTGAAAAAACTCGCCTGTGAGAAAGAATACGCAAAGAAACCCCTATGTAATTTATAAATGACGATTTACCCCCTTCCGTACAGGAGTGAAGTTCATTCACAGAAAAGTGAGTGATTTATGCTTAAAAGGCATTTATTATACCCTTATACTTTAAAATTAATTTAAATCTCTTTCGTTTTTACACCTAATAATACAACAGATGAAAAAATAATAATGTTAAAATTAAGGGCAATATCAGTAAATTAAAAGGCAGTCTTTGATAATAAACATATATATCTTTAGTTTTTATGCCAATTTTTTACAGAGGTCATTGTTGACTTTCTAAGCATACATGAAAAAAAATAAAGAGGGCGCTCTGTGCTACCATTTTAAAATCATACGGTATTTGCCTATTCTCTTCCTTCCCCCATATGGGTTTATTAATCAGGCATTTCGCTATTGGTTCTTTCCCTTTTGTGTGGCCATACAAAATACAGATTTGTAAAGAGAAATAATACAATTTATGCATCCAAATCTGCTAATTCTCTACAAACCCATAATATATAATGCCATAACATATCAAAAAGGTGATGTAAAATTACTTGAATAACTATTACATAGTTACTGGTTTAAAATACTTGGTCACTTTTATTCAAGGTATGCAATTAGGGGTGACATGCTATTAGGGCATTTAGCATGCATGTTGAACCGGGTCGGCCATATTACATAGGTAATACAATCCGCCTTTCTTGGGTTGTTTATAAAGTTAAGGCAAAAAGAGATTATAATACCGAAATAAACTACATTGCCATACAACTATGTAATGAAATTGTCACAATATAATCTGTACCTACTCTAATCCATATCTAATAACTTCTAGGCTATCAAACGGCCCCTTGCAGGATAAGGAATCATACTCAACCAGCGTAAGCAAAAATAACTCTAGTGATGCTGAAATTGTAAGCAAGGATCAAGAATCTTTTGTACCTCGATTGTCATGGGCGTAAAGATAACAAGATTGCTCAGATTGAACGCAAAGGCCGCGAGTAGGAAACCTAGCTGATACTTCTCAGTAGCTCCTGCAGTCTTCCATGGATGCAAGTAGCCAAACGCCCCTACCGCCACCGCACAACACACCCCCACCATCGAAAAGTAGGCCGGAAACATCTTGCTCTGCAGGTTGCCAAATTGGTGCCTCGGCAAATTCCTACAAACAAGATTTCACCAGAATTGAGCTAGTAAACCTATAATTCCACATGGTTTACTGAGCTAGCTTCATCTACTGAATCCAATAACTGCTATGAATTTCAACAATATTAACATTTACAATCAATATACAAAAGAGTAAAGAGCCCGAATCAACGGAAAATTTCTAGAACAGCAGAACTCAATCTCCGTAGTTGAGCTATAACTACAGTTTAGCCCTAACATTTCACCTAGTTCACTGAGCTCACTTCATCAACCACTTGAACAATTCCTCTAAAATAACCATATCAACATGTTCACAAATCAGAAAAAAACAACAGATACTACTTAAATAAGCAAATACAACCGTAAAACTTGAAATTAAAATGATTACAAAATCAAAAAGAACAGAGAGAGATGTTTACTTGAACATGATGATGCCTCCGATGAAAGTCACCCATAGAGCGGCACCCCAGGCGGTGGAGAAGCATAGAAGATGCGCCAATTTCAAGCCAGTGATGAGCACCGGCGATTTCTCACCGTCCGATTTCGATCCGAATGTTTCCGGCGAGAAAATTACGCCGACCGCCAAAAAAGTCACCGCCGTTAAAAATCTTGTCATCCACGCCATCTTTGATTCTCACGATCAACTCAAAATTGAGGACTGAACTGCAATTTAAGGTCTCTCTCTACCAACTACTTGTGCTACTTCCAGAAGTTTGTATTGACTGGCCAAGGACATGAAGTTTGTTGAAATGACCTAATTACCCCTTATTTTGAGTGGACTTAAAGATTTAGCGTGCAGCACGAGGCGGGTTTTGTTAATCCGATGGGCTTGCTTCTGTTTCTTAAGCCTAATAACCGGCCCATTTGTTAAAATATTTGATTATTATGAGCCCAACAAAAGTAATTTAAAACGAAAAAATTATGAGTTGGCGGGGACACGTGTCCCAAATTTTTCCTGCTCCCGCCACAGAACCAAAATCAAAACGAAACAAATCCCTCCTTTAGTTTGAATTTCCAAATATACCCTTCGCATTATACTTAATTTTCACATTTCCCATTCACCTTCTTCCTCGAGAAGCTTTAGAAAAAAAGAACACAGGGCCAAGTTAAAAATCAACTCAGTTTGATTTCAATTTTTCAATAATTTAGTAAATTTTATTTCAAATTGTGCTGTACAGTTACTATTTTTGAGTTGGAATGATGGAGAACAAGCAGGTTTTAGCGTACGACGACCAGTCGAAAACCTTTTTTGGAGTTCGATTTGTTCTCTTCGGATTTGATTCCGTTAAGAAGGAAAAGGTTTGTGTTTTGATGAAATTTTACTGTTTTGTAAGACTTTGAAATGGTTGAATTTGGTTGAATTGTGTAAATCCGTTTCGATTTGGTGCAGATTGAGTCGAAGCTTGTAGAAGGTGGTGCAGTTGATGCGGTTGATTACGGTCCGGAGTGTACGCACGTGATTGTTGATAAGCTTGTTTACGTGAGTTGGCGAATCTCGTTTTTTCAGCGGTTTTAGCAGGATTCGTTTGTTTCTAATTTGGGCCTTTAGTTCACTGATTGGTTTTTGCTTGAAACTGTGTTTGGTATTTGGATTAGTTAAGCGCGTAATTTAGATAAGAAGTACTAGTTGATGATGTTTCCGCCAAATTGTTGGTTGTGTAGGATGATCCGATATGCGTTGCTGCGAGAGGAGATGGCAAGACATTGGTATCTGGCCTGTGGGTTGATCACAGTTTTGATGTGGGAATGCCTGTTGATCCGACTTCCGTGAGTTTGTCTGTTTACATGCTCATTTCTTTTTTGGTGTTCGAATGATTCTGTTCTTCTACTGTATATGGCCTTTTGGCACCATTAGTCTGCATTTTTTTGTGCACTCAAGAACCCAAGTTTGTGTACTTGCCTCAAAGCTTATTATTTTGTTGTAGCATTAGTTTATGTGTAAGGATTGAAGGAAAAGCTTACATGGGCGTGTAAGATTGAGCTCATGAGGAAGACTGGATTTTTTCATTAGCAAAAGAAGAAATGCTGCAAATATCAATTACTAGCTTTTTACGCAATGTAAAAATATGTAGTTTTAACTACCCTTTTGTCTCCGGAAAGGCTGATTTATCTAATAGTGTCTCTTTCACTGTCTTCTTTCCCTTTCCCTTTCATTCTTACGCAGGATATGGAAATATGTGATTTACGTTGTGATTAGTCGTGCTATTTTATTTCAGCGCCCTCTTTTGTTTTAGTCACAGTCCTAGTTTGAATAAATACTAATACATTCAGCTCTCTATTTTCATATCATTTGTGGTTCTTTACAGGTTATGTATAGACCTATAAGAGACTTGAATGGAATTCCGGGCGCCAAATCCTTGATTGTTTGCTTGACTGGATATCAGCGGCAAGACCGAGATGATATCATGGTTATAGCAGCTACTTTGTATCTTCTGCTTTACTGAGGATAAATAATTATAGATTTCTACTGGTTCAGGTTTTTATGATGATGTACATTATCGTTGATTTCTTTCTTTCCTCAGACCATGGTAAGCTTGATGGGTGCAAATTTTTCGAAGCCGCTTGTGGCAAACAAGGTTACTCATTTGATATGCTACAAGTTTGAGGGTGGGTACTTTCATATCCTGTTTTTCCTTGACAATTAATTTAAGATTCAACATCTTGGTTTCCACATACTACTACTTCATGTGATTTTTTCCAACTTAACTTCTTGCACTTGTAGTTTTCCCATTTTTTAAGATGAGTTCTTAATAGTAAGAATTCAAGTCATTTCACGTATCCTAAGTTTTTTCTATGTGAACCAAGTTTAATAATCTAATAACACCTTTAATTAATCTATCTATGAATAAACTCTTTGTTGCTATAAGATAGATGTGGTTGATGTACGCAATGACCTATAACTGATGCATTGTTTCTTTGTATAAAAAACATCAGTATATGCTTCTCTATCATTTTCAAATACACATACACACTTTGATGAAGTCACATACCATATGTAACGTGTCAAGTGAGAGGTTTTTTTTTGTTTTTTGTTTTTGTATTTATTTGGATATGCTCTAGAGAAATTAAAAATCACACTTTGAGCCAGATAAGTATGAGAAGTAACTTATGTTTGATGGATATGGGGTGTGAAATAAGCATTAACTTCCCAAGCCTACCTACAAAGAGAACGTTTTCAATGCTCTCTTTACTTGATGAATCTCCTTTATATAATTGACTGCTTGCAGGGTTTTTTACTGTTACTTTCATGTCCTTACACATTTCCCATCCATAACGAGTTAGAAAATTTGTCTGAAACAGGGGAGAAATATGAACTCGCCAAGAAAATGAAGAAGATAAAGCTCGTTAATCATCGTTGGTTGGAGGATTGGTATGTCCATTGATTGATCAGGTCACAGGTTGAACATGCTGTTGAAGAAGTCCCTTTACATTTTATTTTCTGTCATTTTTGCAGTTTGAAGGCATGGGAAATTCTTCCAGAGAGTGACTATGCAAGGAGGTGAGATGCAAAGCTGTGCTGGTTTGTTATATCATATAGAGCTCCATTTTTGACATGCATGCCTATACCAGCTGCTGTCCTGATTCCATCACATAGAATTGCAGATAGAGTTTCTACTATTTAAATTTTTTATTCTCGAATTGGGCTGTTTGTTAGCACTAACAAAGAAGTTTATGTGCATTAAATATAACCTTGGTACAGTGGGTATGAGCTAGAGATGGAGACTGAAGCTAAGGATTCTGAAGAAGAGACAGAAGATGTGGCCTCAATAGTAGATGTGAGAAGGAAAAGTTTTGCAAGTCCTCAAATTACACGAGCTGAGAATAAAAGTTCCCAGCAGTCACCTGTGACTAGAAACAGCTTATATGCAAGTGCATCTAAAAGCTCAGCAAATATTGATGAGACCAGTAAGTTTGAGCCAACACCTAGAAAGGAGGCTGACTTTGAAAGGGCATCACATTCACGAGGTAAGGATTATAGGCATGTTGAAATGCCAAGCTCTTCCAGCGCCCTGACTCCTAGAAAACTTTCCTCTGATGAGCCATCAAATATGTTTAATTTTACGATGAATTCTGGAAAGTCTGAAAGCATTTTGGCATCGGCATCTGAAAGTGCTAAGAAGTCTCCTGGAGCCAATGTATCCAAGTTAAATAGTAAGGTTATTTTGAGGAGTCCTTCTGCATCAGGAAGAACTGAAAGGAATTCGGATAGTCCATCTGCATCAAATATGGATGAAGTTTTGGCTGGTGGTGGTTCCAGGATGCCTTTGGAGACGCACAAAGATGGGACTGATGGTGTAAAAACACCTCTAAAGAGAACCAGCTTGCAGCTTGAGGAGAGGCAAACTGCTTCATTGCAAGATAGGAGGAAAACGACTCTTTCACTTGGTAGTCCCCACTCAACGAGGGTTAGAAATGATTTAAAGACATTAGTGGAAAATGAATCAGCAATCAATCCAAAGGAAGTGTTGGCTTCTGAAATTTCAATTGATAGTTCACGTGCGTCCGGTCTTCATACTTCTACCATAACTCATACCCGTCATTTTGGTGAGGAAGCTTCATTTTCACCTAAAGAAGCTTTAAAAGTTCCTGTGACATCAAATGATAGACAAGAGTCTAACGAGGAGGCACGAAGATGTTATAGCAGAGGGTTGAAAAGACGGATTTTGTGCACCAATTTGGATGACAAAGACCTATGTTTGGACCGAACTGACAATTCCACTGGTGAAATTGAGATGCATCAAAGTGATATGCAATGTATTGAGCCCCCTTTTCCTAGAGATGATATGTATATGGTAGAAAAATCTAACGAAAAGATTGACTTGAACATTTCAAAGGTAGAACATACTGTACCGGAGTTAAACCCGCTCAAAAGGCAAAAGCCTGCCAAGAAGACATTGGGCTCGAGACCTAGTATAGCAAACGGGGCTGTGGCTAAGCTCAAAGGATCAATTAACCTTCAGAAATCCGTATTGCAGAATGAGAACATATATGACTCAAATGGAGTAGGAGTAACAGAAGGCACTGACAGTGCTGCTGTTGCTGAGAAAGTTGGCCTGGTTTTTCCAACTAATACAAGTAGAAGTCCAGCGGCTAACATTAAGCATCATGAAGCTACACTTGAGGATAGGCCTGTGGGTGATGAAGCTAAAGCTCAAGATGACAAAGTGGGATGCGATTTTGATAAAGCAAATAAGAAAGAAAAATTTGCTGAAATGGAAGTGCCACATCCAGGAGAAATGCGCCAAGAGACGAGAGTTGGTGTCGCTGGTACAGGTAACCAGTCTGATGGAAAAATCATTGGATCAAAGTCAAAGGTGGCAAAGTCTTTAAAAGACATAAACGATGGTAAAGCTGAGGAGGCTGGTTGTAACAAGAAAATTGAGTTGGCTAAACCAAAACCTACAGGTGACGATGCAGAGAAAAAATCAGCTAATGAAAAGAAACGTCCTTTGGCTAAAAGCAAGACAAAGAAAGTTGAGGATTCTACTGAGGAAGGTAAAGTGATTGGCTCTAGTGATAAAGAAGATAAGAAGAAGACAGTTGCTGGCGATGAAGAAACAGTTGCCTTGGCTGGTAAGGCTGGTTGTAGCAAGAAAATTGAGTTGGCTGAACCAAAACCTACAGGTGATGATGCAGAGAAAAAATCAGCTAACGGAAAGAAACGTCCTTTGGCTAAAAGCAACGCAAAGAAGGTTAAGTACTCTACAGAGGAAGGTAAAGTGATTGGCTCTAGTGACAATACAGATAAGAAGAAAACAGTTGCTGCCGATGAAGAAACAGTTGCCTTGGCTGGTAAGACTAAGAAAAGGCCATCCAAGAAGTTGAAAAGCTCACCTGATGCAGAAAAGGAGAACGATCCTGTTACAGTTGATCATCAGAGTATGAGCAACGATACAGGAGCAGCTGGGAAAGGGGCATCTCAACTGTTAAAAAAGTCTCCAAGGAATGGGCTGAAAGCGGGCAGGAGTGACACTGGGTCAGTAAAAGGAGGACAGGACCAGAAGGTGAAAACTGAACCCACATGGTTTATCCTTACTGGGCATAGGCTACAGAGGAAGGAGTTTCAGCAAGTCATAAAGCGATTGAGAGGAAGAGTTTGCCGAGATTCTCACAATTGGTCGTATCAAGCAACACATCTTGTTGTCCCTGATCCGATACGAAGAACAGAAAAGTTTTTTGCGGCTGCAGCATCTGGAAGGTACTCTGCTTTTGCATAATGATGTCAGCATCTTCTATGATTTTTAATATATCTGACTTGCTGTAACAATAAAAATTCTTTTTGCAGTTGGATTCTCACGACAGATTATCTAAGTGCTAGCAACGAAGCTGGGAAACTTTTGTCTGAAGAGCCATATGAGTGGCATAAAAAAGGCTTGAGCGAAGATGGTGCAATCAACTTAGAGGCTCCAAGAAAGTGGCGTCTCCTGAGGGAGAGAACTGGTCATGGTGCATTTTATGGGATGCGCATTATCATTTATGGTGAATGCATTGCCCCTCCGTTGGTATGTCATTCAGTTTGACCTTTATTTATTCTTGTTATTTGATGATTTTTTAGATTATTTGAAATGCTTAAGATGTGGTTTGATGCTCCTTGGCTCATTAAGGGGACGTCTGGTGCCCATTATGGTTCCTTATAGAAGGGTATGTAGTCTGAATCGACGGCCTTCTGAAGTGTTTGGTATTCTTACTAGAAATGTTGGCTGACATGATGCAATATTGTCAGCCGACACCCACGGACTACTATGATCCGCCTCCCTGAGCAGATTAGTTAATCTTACTCAGGGTGTGAAGTACCAAGGGCAGGTCGGGTTGTATTATGGTGTTTTTCTTACAAAATATCCTGTAATTCTGGAAATGACTTATTGAATTTGTTTGTATTATAATTCTCATTTAGTCTTTATGTTATCAAACGACCCCTAACTTATATGCGTTGATGATCATCATAAGTTGTTCGTTTTGTTGTTGCCAATCAGGATACACTAAAGCGTGTTATAAAGGCTGGAGAAGGGACAATATTAGCAACCGCACCCCCATACAATCGCTTCTTCCAATCAAGGATCGATTTTGCCATTGTCAGTCCTGGTATGCCGCGTGTGGATATGTGGGTCCAAGAGTTCCTGAGACACGAGGTTCCCTGCATTCTGGCCGATTATTTAGTAGAGTATGTGTGCAAGCCCGGCTACTCTCTTGAACGACACGTACAATACAATACTCATACTTGGGCTGAGAAATCATTGAAGAATCTCGTAAGTCGCATTGAAGAGGTTGATGATGAAGTAAGAACACCAGAGGCAGACAATGATTTAGCTTGTCAAGTATGTGAATCTCGTGATAGAGGGGAGGAAATGCTTATCTGTGGTGATGAGAGTGGTGCTCTTGGGTGTGGTGTTGGTATCCATTTCGACTGCCTTGATCCTCCACTAAAGGATATTCCGGAAGAGGATTGGTTTTGCTCGTCGTGCAGTGGGAAAAGTGAAAGGAAAAAAAGTTCTAATAAACGAAAGTCTAAATCTAAGAAGTGAGTTTATTTGATGTTTCTAGTTTTGCTTGGCTAAATGCCTTATGTATAATCTTTGTTGCTAATAAAGTTAACAACTTATTGTAGAATTCGCATTTGGTAGTAGAAGGAGCATAAGCTTATAGTATAATGTTTTGGGTTGCTTGTTCAATGAGATATTTATTAGATCGGAGGAAAACAATACAGACACTCCGAACATGAGGTTGGTCGTTATAGTATTCAAACCCTTCAGAGAATATTGAAATTGGCATGTCATTCTCTAAGTGCTTAATTTTTATTTTTGATAGGAAAGTGCTTAATTTAAAACTACTAATACTACTACGTTTTAAATTTAAATTTCGATAGACTAAAAGAGTTCATTGACGAAGCCTATTTCATACGAGTGGCAATAACAGACCATGAATGGTACCGGTTACGTATTATGCTAAAAGGATTCGGAATTCGTCTGGCTTATATAATTGGGCCAGTTTCATTTTCTATTTGGGTATAAGTTGAACAAGAATTAATTGCATATCCACAAAATTCACATCAGGTCCAATTTTACGGGCTAGCCCAACAAGAAACTGATGCGCACAAATAACATGTACTGCAAAATTATACCGTACGTACACGTACGACAGTGAGCGGATCGGATATTACCTCTAACATCGTTTTATAGGTTCTACTCTGTCACTCTGTTCCGTAGGAAAGGGACGACAAGATAGATTTATAAGTTCTGGCCATTGTAAATAATCATTCAAAATAATAACAGGAATAATAAGAATAATAACAATTATTGAGAATATATCACAGAGATATAAATTTAGTGAAACAGTAATTAGTTTGTTTGTCAACATCAATCTGCTAAAGCAGATAAATAATATCATTATCCATACATTGTAATTTTCTGGTACGATGGTGTGAGTTATTGTATGTCATAACTCAAATTTTACTTGTATCCAAAATAAAAGGTCATGATTCTTAATACAGAATATTCATGCCATAATTTGTTCAAAAAAAAAAAAGCATAAAAAGTATAAATAAGACCAATCTCACCAGTGGATGGAAATTAACACATTATTTATGTACAAAGAATATGGTATATTCTTCTACAAGTTGCAAAAACACCAACCTATGTCAGAAGCATATAGACATATAGCAAATTAACAATTCAGACATATCCTTTGACATTTGCGTTTACACATTGGATGCTAGTGTTGCTTAAGCACAAAATAAAACCCATATACCATTTCCCAATAAACTCAACAACCATATAAAATTAAAATGCGACTTCCAATTCTTGTAGCAGAGAACGCTTAGCTTAACTACAACTCAAAACCAGAGAGACATAACAAACTCTTACTATAAAGAAGAGTTGTAGTGATGCCTTCATGAGAAACTGTGTAAAAAACCTTTTCTTTAGCCTCAAGAAAATAGAATATCTGCACCAAATATTACTTTATGATATCATTCATTATCCCGCATATACCTCTTATACAATGCATAATCCGTTTTATATTTTAATGTACAACATAGTTAATTACTTTTATTCAAAAATGTGTCAGAAAAACCATTGAATCTTTACCAACTGATTTGCCTTCACTGTGGCTTCAAACTTCAAAACGTTAGTTTAAAGAAAAAAAATCAAATCATGAGATGTGTATGCGTGCATTTCCATTTATCCTCCACTATCTAATAATATTGAAGAAATTCATGGCATAACATGCATGCTCTATCTATCTAGACTTGTAGGTTAGAGTGATGGGAAGCCATGAAGTATTATAAAATTAATTATAACGCATATATAGAGCTAATTAATAGATCAACTTGTTGTACAAGCATGAATTAATAATCACCATACTAGTACGGATAACTATGTTGTTTGAGATCATTAATTAATTGATCAAAACTAACAAGTTGGTCCGATAAATTGATCATAACTGGCGGTAATTAAAATTGTCTATTGAGTGCGATTTAAGCCCATAACCACTCCACTACTGATCGTTACTACACTACTAGGCCTTTTCCTAATAAATATGACAAAGCTAGTACATTTAAATTGATCAATAATCTTGTTATGAATAAGACTTATGTTTAGTCAACAATTCTCAAGTAACTCGAGTTATTTTTCAGTTAAGAGTTTCACGTAGCTATGAATGGCTGTTTCGGACATATATATATATATATATATATATATATATATATATATATATATATTTGGATTTTGGACTAATAACAATATTTCTAAATCAAAAAATATAGAAAAGTAAAATTGCATATATAAGATTAGTGAGGCCCTTTGTGTGTCCCTAAATTAAGGGGAGACTCGACAGTCCTGTATTTGAAAGACAAGATAATTGGGTGCACAATAGCTCAAATGAGAAATATCTCCAATAATATGAAGCTCAAAACAAATTTATGAGGATTGAGCTAGACATAGGCAATATATTAACATTGTTTGGATATATTTCTAACAATACAACTACTACTGAAAAATATGATCTAATTTTCACAGTCTCTCCAAGAAACTAGTTAAGTTGAAATTTGGAATTTTGGAGTTATTGACTACTTTTGAGTTGGTCGCTAAGGCCTTTTTATAGAATTAATGGCCGGTTTTTCTTCGACGAGTTTGATTAATTAACGTAATTCTAATTTCCAAAAATAGAATTACTAAAAGAAAAAGTATCCCGAAAATATATATATATGTCGTCCTTTATCATACTAGTAAAAATTGGATACAATGTTCTTGAAAATAATTGAGGTTGCATTTACCCTTTATCTTATTCATAATTCATTTCCTTTTTCATTCATGTTCCTCTTCCAACTTTTTGTGTGGGCAAATTAATGATGAGTGCAAGTGATTCCTTACAGATCACTCACATTTGCAGATGTATTCTTTTTTTGGGGTGCACGTGATCACTCTTTACACATCTTTCTCTCTTTTCTTTTCACATTCCAAACAGTGCACTGCAAGCATGAATATATGCTCTCATAATTGGGTCACGTTGGCTACAACCTTTTCCAATATTACTAATTATCAATAGAATGCCAATTAAATATCTTCCACAAACTATCTAAAACTTTTCTTTATTATTAAAAGAATTGAGTGTTTAATGCTGAAGAAATTAGAATTTGATATTTAGTAGAATATGCATAGAAGAGAGAAGAGAACCCAAAAGCCAAAATAAACGACTATAATGAAATAGCACGAACATAGAATAGAATTTGAACAATATAAATTAAAATAAATATTAGGAAAAGCGTGTCTTAGTAATTAGTATGGCTGAATTTTAAGAAATCTTCCACATTGCGTAGAAAGAAAATCAAAGATATTGTATATAAGAGAAAGTTTCATCTTCACTTAATACAACTTTATAAGAGAATAATGAGATGTTTCAATTTCTATCATAATATCATAAACAGCTCAAGACGTAGGATGAACATGCGAATTAGCCACATTTTTTTTAGATAACCAAAACTAGTATCGACACATATAGAACGTGATAAGAAGTGTCTGACATTACTTAGCAAAAACTTGAGTTTTTATATATAAATTAAGAGAAGTTCTCTCGGCATAATAAGACCTTCAAAAGGAGCACAAAGGAGCTTCAACTTCTACTTGAACTCTCTGATAAAATGGGTGGGAAAAGAAAATTAATTAAATTAAAAATTGGTGGAAGGAAATCCTCGATATGTTATGACTTTTTTTTATTTATTTTTTGACATAATCAATAAAAATAAAATAAAATTGAGGCTTGGTTACCGTCAAATGCTGCAAATTTAGAAAATTAATGTATTCACATAGCCCCCAATTTCTTTCACACTATTTGAGAAGGGGGACAAGGCAAGATGGACCATTTTGAATTATTCTCCCAAAATAGCACAACTTTGGGAAGTGGGGAATCATTGTTTTGTTGATTGGTGTGGAAATGAAGAGCCCTATTTTTATTCAAAACAAAAAATAGTATCGAAGCTCACTTTCAAGGGAAGTCACAAATATATTATTGCTATATATACTAAATCTTCACGTATTTATGTGCATAATTTGGTAGATATGGCAAGTGTATTACTACAAAAGAGAAAAATGGGTTTAGAATATCGAAGTATTTTCACAATCCACGAAATTCACAAAAGGCCAAAGCTTTGGAGAATATTTGTACGCCATAGATCTTAGCCCTTGTACCCTACTCTGTCTTTGATGTTAGTGCTCTTGACTTATTTGTCTTCCTTCCCTTTGTTAAAATGCGATTTTCCCTTGGCTTCAAACCCCAAACCATTGCATAAATTAGATACTTTATGATACTTTTTCGTAATTATTTGTAAATTACATAAGGACTTTGTGAAATGAAAAGAACACATTGCAGCTATGCTACCTATTGTTCCTTTTTCAAAGTTTTGGCATGTGTCTAACTATTTAATTTGCTATCATAGAAAAAAATCATTGGATGCAAATTTGTAGGATGAAATGATTTTACCTATCATATAGGTTTTTGGAATTATATGAAACTTATTGACTAGAATAATGTATCACAACTCTTTCAAGTGATAATCAAGCTAATACATGAAATATGTCCTACTCGCGCGAGTTGCAAATGGCTGAGGAAACATAATCATACATGTAATAAACCTCTATCATGATAATAATATTCTTGGCTTTACTCGTGTAATAAAGCCTTTTCTAAGTGTTGGTAAATATTTTATTTTCCTAGTGCAAAAAAGGACCCGCTTTTAAATGATGCTTCAAATTTTTTTGGTCCCCCCACAAAATTGAAAAAGCAAGAAAAAGACGAGGAGTAGCAGTGCTTCATTAATTACCCCGGGAGGGAGATAGTAATGATGACCAGTAAAAGTTGGAATAGTGAAAGAAAAAGATCTGCAAAAACCCCGTGGCTTTTTTAGCTTTGTTTCTCGTATTGAGCGCTGACAAGACCTTTCCTCCTATAATGCAATGCAATAGATTGTTTCACAGCCTTAGGTTGAAATACTATTACACGGACTCCTACAAATACTGACAAAATGCCCTTCGCATTTGTACATTATTATTTATGTACTATCATGTAAGTTTCTAATCTGGTTTATTTAGTCATACACAAGTATTTTGGTACCATAATTACTTAAGAAAAGACATGAGCATGACCACTTCTTTGAAAACTCTCTTTCAGCGTGGCTATTAGATTGTCCTTTGCTGTAACATGCTAATGAATTTTTTTCGTACCAACTATCCTACATTTCTTACAAGTGAATTCGAACTTTATGTTAAAAATATCTTTGTGCATAGTATAGGAGCAAACTCATGACATTGTGGTGACACAACATAACAGAAGATCCGATGATCTTCTTGGCTTACACGCAAGTGAACATGTTGAAATTATCCCTTGTTAGGGAAATATTTTAAACTTCCATATATTAATAATTTGTCCTCATCTCCTAAAAATATCTTTTACTTTTAAGGATCTTTTCCATTAAGCCAACCACATAGTGGTACATTCATGACAGAGCAATAGAGAAGAGAAAACTATTGCAATAACTGAGTTGAAATTAATGAAAGAAACAACAAATTGCTAATAGGGAAGGCAGGTTTAGTGCAAAATGGCAAAGGGGGTTGTATACTTAATGAAATATATTGTGGAATGTCAGGTTTTTTTGGTAGGTGTGTGGTGGATAAATATGGGATGAAATAGTGAATTCGGATAAGACATGAGATAGAAGCCAAAAGCTAAAGTCTTCACTCTTTTAGCTTCTCTGCTGTCTGCTCTGTTTCATAAATAATATTGCAACAGTAATAATAACATGCCCATCCACCACCCATTCCCACTCACTCTTTTTCAATGACACCATTTATTACAACCCCCCCTATCTATCTATTCTCAGGCTTCTTAAATTATGATCAAAATTAAAAGAAAATGACAGCCAACTATGTTTTGAGCTTAACAAGATTACTCACACAAGTAAGATAATAAGAGTTCTGCTGAAATTATTATAAAATTATGTACATGAGCCAAAATAGGAAATAAAATAGAAAAAACAAAATAGTACTAGTAGTAACAAAACTTTTTTGCGGGGGTAGTAGTAGTAGTAGTACTTGAAATTTTTCCCTTCCAATTTGTACATTCATGCCACCAGAACCAGGTTCCATTTCTCCCGCCTGAAATATTAACATTTTCAAAATTACTAGGATTCGCATATTCTCCTTGATTTTTTCCCGATTATTCAATAATCATCACCATAATTACGCCACTAATCAACAGCTCAAAGCTTCATATTTCATTGGAATTGGACGATTAAACCCCGTTTGAGATAGCAAATTCCCAACAACAGCAAGATCCCTGCAAAAAACTCCTTGAAAAACTGATGCCGGAGGAGTTGTAACTGGTGGTTTTTTCTCAATCCTGCTACTGTTATTATTGTCATTCGCAGCTTCGACAATAGGCTCGACTCTAACTGCGGAGGGTGGTGGCTCGTGAATCTGTTGAACTTGAACCGCTGCCTGTAAAGAAGCGGCCGCTTTCTTTCTTTGTTTATCAGCCAATTCTTCGTCCAAAATCGTCGCCATTACACTATTGTACCCCTTCTGAATCAATCTATACAACAGCAAAGCCGACATTCGCGCCTTGTCTTTCACGCACTCCATGTCTTTCTCATCCGCAAACTCACACCGTTCCATAAATCCAGAAGATTTATCAGGCTTGTGTTTCAATGTCAACAGCAAATGAGCTCTCTCAAGTTCAGATCTCGAACACCCTCTCCTCAATCCAATCAGTGCGTAATAATCCACATTCCCCGTCTCACCACCCGCAACCCTCAGCTTCAATTGTTGCATTTTCGCTGCCAACGAACACAATCTCCCTGGAATTTCCCTGTACTGGAAATTTTGTCTCTTCCAAACAGGCCCTGGCAATTTCCTATCTCTCAAAATTGAATTGTACAAAAGTTTCAAATGCTCAAGATCATGAAGACTATCAGGCAAACACCTAATTGTTTCGAACAAAGTCGCTCTCACGGTGAGAGCTTCAATACAAGAAGTATCCAATGCTAATGCTCGATTACAATCCGCAATCGCCTCCGCTATTCTCCCCGCGGATCTATAAGCCGAAGCACGATGCACGTAACACTCTGCCAAAAATCCCTGAGGAGCACCACGGCGCCCATCCAGGATTTTGGAGAAATGCCTAATCGCTTCGGCATAAAGACCAGCGTCAAGGGCAGCGATTGCCGCGGTTTTACGGCGGATCAAGAGTTTGATGTGGCAGAGGAGGTGGGAAATGCTGTCGGATTCGGTTAAAGGAGGTGTTTGGGGTGGTCTGTGGGACGGATTTTCACTACAGAGAGGGAATTTGTTGAATGAAAAGATGTCATCCGACAACGAAATGCTCTCGCGGCGGAATGCCGCGGTGGCGAGGCGTTTTCCGGTTTGGAGCAACACCATTGCGTCCTCCATCAACCCAAGGTGGCAACATGCTTGACCCAAAACAGAGTACCTATTTGTTGAAAATTTGAACGAATCAGTTTCAGTTTCTACTCAACAACAATGAACCAAAGGATATTTTGGGAAATAAGTAGCATATATCCGACACATCTTTTGACTTATCACAGGAATTAAGTAACACAAATGACAAAACTCAATAAATTAACTAATCTCAACAGAATTAGGTGAAATTTCATTAAATGCAGCAGGGCATTTCGCGTGATCTACAAGCTAATTATCTCAACTTGCAAACACTAACAACCGTTAAAAATTGACTAATTAATAATTACAGTCAAAATCACCAACAAAAATTACCTCCATTGCCCTTCCTTGTCGCCATTTTTACTCAACCCAGCCAACACCTTCTTCTTCAAATCCGAGACGGAGAAGCACCTAAACGCCGTCTCGTTTCCGGTCAGTGAGTCAGGAAGAAGCTTGAGTCGCTCTCTCGACGAATTATCCGACGATCCAGACGACGACGTATCGTCGGACGCCGTCACCATTTTCAAACTCGGAATGTAATCCTGCAACATATCCGCCACCTCCTTGAACCGCCGTAAGTACAGCAAACACCTCGCCTTCATCTCCAGCGCAACCTCCATTCGCGGCGCCAAAACAAGCGCCGATTCTAATAGCCCTAGCGCAGCAGAAATCTCGCTCTGATCTCGCGTCGCGATCAACATCTTCGCTTCTCTCACGTATCTCTCAACCATCTGCATTTACATTTTCGGTTAATTAATCACAAAATAGTGAAGGATTAACGAACCACAAAATAGTGAAACGATTAATTTACCTTTTTGTTAGTGAGCCACCAGTGTTTCTTCTCTCCGACGCCGTGAGATGGAGATGAAGCAGCCATTAGCGGATTGCAATATTCAACCATTTAAAAAAACACACACACTCTGTGAAGAAAATCTCGTAATGATATCGATTTTCCTCTTACTGAGAGGAGATAGGATTCAAATCTGAGAGGAACGAGAAGAGAGAGGGAGTAGAGAGAGAGAGAGAGAGGGGGAGAGAAGTGGGTTAATAGAGGAGGAGAGGGGATTTAAACAACAAGTTTGCCAGCTTTGACCTGAGAGAAAGAAGAGAGAGAAAGCTTTGATCCTTCTACTTCATCGCTGGCACCAGATTCTCTCTCTAGACTTTATTTGATGATAGAGAAACTATGTTTGTCTACTGTACGCGCTACACGCCTGTATCTAATTGGTAATTAATTACATTTATTTTATTTTCTTTCTTATAAATAAAATGTTCAGTGGGTATTTAATTTAAATTGTATCTTTTTGAAAGCTTCACTATTACTCTTTCTTTGTATTTAAATAATTATGTTAAATAGTTTTCAAACTGGAATTGTTCTCCTTTTGGTAATTCAGATGTCAATTTATTCTGAGTTGTCATTTAAGATGAAGAGATTTATTTATAAGAATTAAATGCCGCGTGGATCGGCGTGTTAAGTTTTAGAGAAAATAAAAATAGAGAGTAGGTTTTGTAATGAAATAAATACTGATTCACGTTCACTACAAAAGAGATGTTGAGAGGATTAATGACGAAATGGTCGTTTAAATATGTGCACAAGTCGTTTGCTTTATGGCAACGCAACTCTTTAGTAATTTTTGTTTATTATTTGCAGCCACATTCAATAAAATTATAAGCACAAAGATTAGTAACAATTGTTATACTGAAAGCTTTAATGATCGTGATGGATACAAAAATATTTAAATAAGATATGTGCTTAATCGCGTTAAGAAAATAATATACATCAAGCACTTAAGCTAGTTAACCAAAACATGTAATCAAAAAAACATTATACAAGCTTTATATACCACGTTCCAAAAATAAAAAGAGGTTTTATTTGACATCGTCGCTAAAGGCAAAGAGATTAAAAAGTCTCAACCTAGATATGATAGTCAAAGTCAAGGATTAGATAAAAGACATAATAAGACTTCCTTATAAGTAAAATGAGATTTTACCCTAGTAAAATGTGAATCACCCGACGTTATTATTCTCGAACGTTAGCATCGTTGACTCCTGGTCACTAGTTATCTTCATATAACCTAACTTATGTACCAAACTTACTTTTTCACCGCATATACTTTTAACGCCTACTCACCAACTTCGTAATATATGTATCACCTTTATTATTACTAATCTCTGAAGTCAACCTTATGTGCCAAACTTATTTTTTAACCGCATATACTTTTAACGCCTACTCACCAACCTCGTAATGTATGTATCACCTTTATCATTACTAATCTCTGAAGTCAACTAGGAACGACGAGCACTTCAACCTAAAAAGTGAAGCCTTTCTCAATTTCCTACTCGTGTCGTTGACCAAACCATACAAACGTTTCCTTCCCAAAGTCAACAGTTGCTTGACAAAACTATCATATAAGAACCAATCAGCTTTGAACCTTAAATCATGAAACCTTCTTATCTGTCCAATGATCCCGAGTTCTCTTGGTACGAGTCATCTAAGCAAAAATTATCTTGATAATCATAATGGAAAAGAATTTTAAGATAATTACCTCAAGTCCTCACTAACACACATTTTGTCCGCTAGTCAAGAGTGAGTTGTCCCCCATAGTCATCAGCTATGAGCTTTAGGTTCATGGAATCAATATGCACACCCTCGAAAGTCTATGTAAGCACCTTGTGCATGTACAATTTGGGATACGACCTCTAGACTAAAAATTTCTCCACATCTCCATTTTAAAAACTTGATTTGTAGCCCTAGATATCAAATCTATTGATAATTAAGAAGAGGCCCTAACTTTAGTTGTAATATTTGTTATCATTCTCCGTATTTTTTCTATAATTGGATAGACACTTCGTGAACCTCAAAAATATGTATAAATAAGGTCTATCTATAACGCACCGACACCTGAAAAAATCTCTTAATGTAGTGTTCGATATGTGTCGGACACCGACACGACACCGGCATGTGTCGAACATGCCACATGGCGTGTCTTAATAAAAATAAAAGAAAACGAAAAGGGACACTGCGTCGAACACGTTTTAAAAACGTGTCTGACACGTATGGACACGTTTTAAAAACGTGTCCATACGAGCTGGTTTTATATATTACAACTTTTATTTGTGGTTAAAATTAAATATTTTAAAATATCTAGATAAAGATATTAGAAGAGTCAAACATTAAACTTTAAAAGTTTAATAACCAAGTAGCAAAAAAATATAAAAGATCTCTTTTTTGTTTCTCAATTAAATCACACGAAGAAGCCCACGGACAAACATAAATTTCTTCAAGGTGTGGCACTAAAATCCGATTTAAAGAGATATTATTTTGAGTATTGTATAACACTTTGTTTTGTCATTTGATTTGTGTCACTTTGTATTAAATACTTGGAATTTATTAATTAAATTTTAATTAATATTTTGTTTGAAGTTTTTGTAGTTGGTTATTGAGTTTTGAGTTTAAATATGTCCGGTTTGATTCTATATTTGAATTTAAGAATGTTATTTGTGCAGATTTTGATGATGTTTTATATATATATTAATATAAAAATACAGCTATGTCGCAGCCCTATCGTGTCTTGTAATTTTAAAAAATATGTATCGCCGTGTTCATATCGTGATGTCCACATGTTCTTGTCCAGACATCATAGGGTTTACGTGTGATAATTCTCAAAGGTTAAGGGGTCTTTCTGTAATTCTTAAACCCCTAAAAGAAACATAAATATTTATAGTTTAAAAAAAAAATAAGAATATTCATGTAATTATGCACCACAGTTAGACTGAATCTCGGTTGGTTAATGTAATTCTCCCTAGATTTTATCCACCACAATTTATCCCATTAAAAAACTAAAAAATGTACTACACCGGCTTTGGGCGGTATTGTAAGACAGGGGCACTGGCTATGGCCGGTGAATAATTCACGGGACCTCGGATTCGAGTGTGGGGCCCATACGATAAGATGCAACTGCGCCGGTCAATTGCGTAAGAGGAAATTAAACAAATAAACTATATTCTTAGATAATATTCAAAATTCAAAATGTAATCACGTGTCCCTAGATAATATTTTACGCTTTATTTCTTTCATCAAATACCAGTCTAACGCAGCGTACGGAGATCAAAAGCTTAAAAGTTTGAAGGAGCTTATCCTTTAATGGTGATCCAAGTGGGTTTATAGTCACTGAATTTTAGAAAATTTTAGTTTAAGCTTTAAGCTAAAGTCACATTTAAGCACACTCAAAGAGATAAAGAGGTGCAATATAAAAAATTATCTTCACCTTAAAGGCTTTGCCATAAGAGTTTTTTAGTAAACAATTGTGCACATCTTAACGTGAGTAGATGGATGATGGTATTTTTTGGTTACTCAAAATGTAATTTGATTTGAGCATGTAATATTGGATTGGTCTTTCATTTAAAAGTTTAAGCTTGTGAGGTGCTAGGCTTTTAATGTTTGTAATTTGTAGGGTTTATTGAATGAATTCTTATTAATTTCAATGTCAATAGTTATAAGACCGTGAAGATTAGTTATGGATCTTGTAATTTTTATTGATTAGAAGATCGACAAAATAATGCCTTGTAGTTTTTTACTAGTTCTACTAAACAAACTTAATTCCCATGTAAATTAAATCAATCAAAGGTTACTGCTTCATTAGTGTCGCACTTGCCTTTTACAACCTGTATTTCTAATAATATATGAATATTCAGAAGTCAACATCAAATTATACATTACTTGTGCGTGAGGAATTGCTGGATAGCACTCTGTTTTACGGGAATAAGGAAGACGTATCACTTTTAATATCTTGTGATACGATCTTTATTTTTTACTGATAAGTCAAAAGCTAATCAGCTATAAATAGATATTAATATATTATTACTAAAAAAGGTGGGGAAAAAACCAAGCAAATTTTAACAACCAGGGCGAAATTAAGGCATGAACTTTGTATCAGAACTCACACCATTCAGTGCAAATGGCATCCTAACTCCTAAAAAACGACGTGGGGTGAAATTTGCATGACCTCCGGCTTCAACTTCAAGTATTATAATAGTTAAGTTCAAAATTTTACATACTAAATAGAGTACTATATACTGATTTAGAAATTAGAATATTGCACAATTGGATCTTTGTCTAATGCAACCACTATTTTCTTTGACATTTCAACAATTATAACTCGCACAGTTTGTTCTCTACATTTGTAGTAAAAGTTAAAACTGTTATTTTGCGTTAATTAAATGACTTTGACATTGTTAAAAAAATATTACACTTATAATATACTTGTCATTGATGACTTGTGAGTTATAATGTCTTAGGATTCCGATTTCTAGGCCTTCTTTATAATATCCAACATGTATAAGTAGATTGCAATAAATAAGTTCCATAGGATACTATAGTGCTCGAGAAAAGTCCTTTGCAAGCTATAATTCGCCTTATTCGTTGATCAATTATGGCTTTCTTGCAAGTCATGTGAATACCTATACGCATTGTGCGAAATTTCTTGAATTGGTAGGATTTTTCTATTAATTCTTATCAACATGTATCGTATGCGACATTTAAACTTTGCATATAGCATTATAATCACATTTTGTATTTGTTGCATTGAATAGTTGGCTCATGATGTTGATGGATTATAATTTTATATTTAGGGCCTATGTTAGCTAATCAAATATTACACACTCTTCGAGTATTTGGAAAAGTATTACGAAAAGTAAACTGTGTAGTATTTCATACTTGGGTAATTAAAAAAAAAGCTCAATAAAAATGTATAGAAGCTTTAGTTTATCTTCTTATACATAAAACTAATTAAGTGTATATTTTCAATCAATTGTAAAGAAAAAGTGTATCTTTTCAGTCAATCTTACTCCGACCTTAGATTAATTCGAAATATAGGACAAGAGTTATTTTTCTAGATTTTTTAAGATTGTAAATGCTAATTAAAATCAGAGAAAAACTTATTTGCGAACTTTATTCTTTATAAAAAATGAATAAGCTTTATAAACTACCGTAGATTATAAACAAAATTAGAGTTTGGAGTATTTTCTTACTTATCACTAAGACATAATGATTCTAGCCACAAGTCAAAGACTAAAAATAAATTTTTTGAAGAGTTTTAGGCTAGAGGTTGTACTCTGTTAACACACGTTAGGGGTTTTTATATAGGTTTCCTCGTGTCAATTTGTGGCTAGGTCTCAGTCTGACATCTAATGACGGGGGATAAATCTCTGCTAGTTCTTATCGAGAGAACATCAATGGTTATCTTACGGACTACTGTAATGATGGTTATGATCAGGAATCCAGGATATTTTTTGTCTAAGTGATCTACTACGAGAAAGGTTTTTAGATCGTGTGATATGTACAAGGGCTGGTGTTCAGGTGTTGTGAGTCTCTTGGTCAATATGGTTTAATTTTGTTAGCGAAAATTGACGAATTTACAAAGGGTGTGCGTGGATTGTTCTATGGCAAGATGTGGGAAATTGCGAGGAGGGCTATCCTTTCAAGGCGATGGGTAAGGCGCTTCTACTTTGTTGAAGAGAAGTTTAACAATGATGAGGGAATTTATCAATTCTTTCTAAACACACCAATATGTGGCTCGATATTGTAGAGCTGATATGAGACTCACATGAAGACAAGCCAAGTACAAAGGTGAAATGCGACAAGGATGAGGTAAAGCTCAAATTTTTGAATGACGATTCCTCGAGTTGTGGAATTTACTATAAATTACCTCATTTCGAAGGTGCAATTTTGTTTTCCTTACTAAGCATTCTTAGATTTCTTACTTTGAAAATTAATTACACAATACACATTTTCATCCTCGGAGTGAACTTGTAGCTAGACGCTTATTTAGTAGACACATTCTGCTTATTAATTAACAAGGAACTTACTTCATTAGATCTTTAGTTATTGTGTGAATAGCTTTTGTTACCTTTATCTTCTAACTAATATTATTGATATTGCATGCAAATTATACATGACTCAAATTTATTTACGGTAAAATCATAATGCAGGATTCGCGAGCAAGGACTTGACCGCATCAAGCACTTGAAAGATAGGCTATTTATCGTTTTGTGCGTGTCATCTTTGTACAATGGTTCCAGTAGTATGTTAGGTCAATATTAAACCAAAAGAAAATAAGAGGATATAGTAAAAGCTGCATATAGTTTATAAATATAATGGTATAGAAAATTTTAAAAAAATGTTCCAAGAAATCGTGAGGCACAAGAGTCACGCTCCCTTTTGTATTTGCACTTTGCTTTTTGAGTTTTGATAGCACCCGCACTGATTAATGAGCGCACATGAAAGAATTGTGGTTAGCTATACATCCAGATCCAGATCAGCTTTGTCTTAAAGCCTCCTCTTCCTCTTTACTAATAACAACAATAAGGGCCCCAAATTTAAAGACTTTACTACAATCTCGTGCCATGGCCCCACCTCGAAACTGCCACATCACTAAGTGCGTCAGCTTACTAGCCACGTGTCACGACATCATAGGTGGACCCACCAACTCTGCGTGAACATATGGGGTAGAATCATTTCCCTTTCTTTTTCTTCTCATCCTCTTTTTATTATTTATTTTTGTAGGAAGCTGTTGCACTGCACATCATTTGTTAGGCAATCCCAGATTTAGATTAATTATTTGCACACCTAATATATTCTTATTTTGATCAATACTAAATGAGAGCTAGTAGCTTGTGCGGCTGCTTCATTGGACAAAATTCATTTTTTATTCTTCTATAATTACCAAACTAGCTGAAAATAAGTAGCTCATAAGTTTTCTAACAAATTGTAATAATAACCCGGTATATCTGTAGTACTAGATTGCAATTATTACCTATCAAATTATTATTGCAATTATTACGTTTATAAGCCTATGGAGTTTTTATTTTTGTCTTCTTTTTGCAGTTTTGTACCAGCCAAATTATCAGCAGTTGATAGGTGAAATTAATATATATAATTTCAAAGCAGCGGGACCATACATGCATGTGCAGAACCTAATAGATGAGGTTTGTGCTTCTCACACTTCCGTTTAATTGTTTCATTTCCTCTCCTCCTTTTGTAGAACATATATTAAAACCATTTAGGTGGTGTTTTGCAAACACTTTCCTAAAGAATACAAAGTTCAAAAATATAGTTGTATTTATTCTAATTAAAAGATTGTAACTTTTCTAAGAGTTTACGGACACCACCTTAGTGGAAGTCGGCTATGTGGATACTAAGTTCTTTGGATTCATAAAGTTTACAATTTTTTAATAAGACAAAAGTCATTTATTTAATGAAAAGAACAATTTTAATATACGGAGTAATAAACGATAAGTACGCATTACAACTGCTAAGAAAAAAAGTGGGTTTTTGGCAATTTACCTCCCCGTGTTATGTCAAATTGGCAAATTACCTCCCTGTGAAAAATAAATTGGCAAATTATCTCCGTGTGATTTTAAAAATTGGCACACCACTTCCCTGAAACTTTTTTAGTGTAATTTTTATATTTAATGACCCAAATACCCTTGTTATTTCTAATATTTTATTTTCTGTAATTTCAAATTTGATTATAACCTTTCTTTAAAAGATTATGAGTAAAAGTATGAAGAATATTATAAAACATACATATTACGAAATAATAACTTATTTTTAAACTTTTTGTTTTAATTTTTGCATTTTTAACAAGTTAAAATATTAAACCAACAATTTACATAATTTTTTGAGAAATAAAGAGTATAATTGTCTTTTTTAGCCTAAAAAACCATTCTCACTCTCAAATTTGAGCAAGTGAACTACATCTCCCTACATAAGGAGGTAATTTGCCAATTTTTAAAATAACAGGGAGATAATTTGCCTATTTATTTTTCACAGGGAGGTAATTTGTCAAATTAGCATAACACAGGGAGGTAAATTGCCAAATCCTCAGAAAAAGTTGCCACATTTTTTGGTGAGGCACATATCCCATAAATGATAAGCAACAACTGTGAAAAGAAACGAACACTATGTGTTGTACATGTCATGGCTTAGAAAATAGCCCTATGATTTGAGCCAGGTTAATCTTCCCATGATTGAAGTGAATAGAAATCACACTATAAATCTCCTAAAGGAGATAGTCAAAGGAGTCGAATGATCTTCTGTCTTAGTAAAACATGTCTTTGTAATTCACAAAGAACTATGAAGGTTTTTTTCGCGCATGATGATGTGACTTTCCGAACTATAGTAAGTACTTAACCATAGATAATATTGAGCTTCAAAATATTGTTGAAGAATGACATATTAAAGGTCATTTTCCCATCTTTAGAGTCGTGACGTTGGATTTGCGGAATATATAATAACCCTGGCACCTTCAGTTAATTTATGACCATTCTCGATTTGAGTTAGTGTTTTTGAAACCAAACCGAACACTGAATCGATGATTTTTACACTATATTTTATTTAGTTTAAAATTTCAAATAAAAGAATTCAATTGAGAGTACTTGATTTAAAATAAAATAAAATAATAAGTACACGTGTAATACAAAAATCGAGAAAAGCTCAAACTACACATCAAATGAGGGGTTTGTATTTTAAGTACAAGAAAAAACAATTTTAAAAATAATATATCATAAAAAAGATAAACATAATCATAAATTTTAATTTATTAAGTGTTTGGAAAAAATAAAACATTAATCTTAAATAAGTAGATTTTATATCAAATCAAAAAATAAGTTTTAAAACATAATATTAAATATGTCATGTTATAATAATATTATAAAAAAATAGGATATAATTATTATAATATAAAAAGGTAAATCTTGACTATCTATTGCATATATTTGTAACAGCAAAAGATTGTAGTTTGACTGGTTAAAGTTATCAGTTATGTAATTTTGCTTAATTGTCAAGGCACTAGTCACCGGTTGAACTGGTTGGGTCGGGTCGGCTTTTGAAACACTGATTTGAATTGCATTTTTTGGTTAATTTTATGCGGTGAGCGAAGTTTGTAACTGAGTGGTGAACTCTAGATTCTCATTTGCTTTGTTATACACACACACACACACATATATATATATATATATATATATATATATATATTCTTTCAAATGGGTCTCTTTTATTAGATAAGATGTTTTGCTAACTTTATTTTAACAAGCCACAATTTTCAAAATTTAATTATGCCACCACATGCATTATTAACATGTGTCGTAAAACTGATGGTGACATGTCCAGTGAACTATCATTTGACGCAACAAAACTCTAATGCATTGATCTGTTACATGTTACGTAATTCTGGTGTACTAACTTAAGTACGAGTTTTAGCTAGATTTAACCATCTGATGCTTATATTTGATTTGTCACACGAAAAGCTTAATTAATTTGAGAACGTATGTAAAGATTTGGTGCTTCTTTTCCCAAAGCATGGGGAAGTTTTGGCATAATATAAAAAGAAATAATTGGGAGCTAGGGGGACCATTTTAATTAAGTGGGTAGGTTTAATATTCCAGCCAAGTATTATATATTGTGTAGCTGCGCATTCTTATTAAATTACAGCTAAGGATTCCAGTTGGAGTTTAAGGGGGCCCCAATCCTATTTTTGATTGAGAGCACTTTCTAATTCAATATCTAATGATCATCACCAATATATGCAGAGCCGTAGTTGGTTTTAGGGTCCACATTTTCTCATTATTCATTATTAACTTTTGTTCAAGTAAAATTCAATGTATAGCATTTTGAATGGATATTCCTAAAGGAGAGTGGAGGAAAATGGCAATCGGTTCATAAACATACAGCAATTAATATTATGCACTACAATAAGACTTTAATTTGAAATAGGGTTAAAAGCCAAAAAAAATCTTATTTTACTTTTAGCAGGTAAAACTATTCTTCCTCGCTTAGTTTGGCTCCACAAAAAATAAGAGACAGGGAAACAAAATGAGGGAATACTAGATTTTCTAGAGAACCTTGCAGAAAATATCTTCCTCGCTATTCTTTGCGTTTGGACTTTGGAGTCAATTTGGTGTTTTTAGGAAAAATAATGCTTCAACATTTATATATAATAATGCAAACATATACTTCAAGAACTATTTTAAATGTGTTAGTTTAAATGAGTTTTTTGTTTTGTTTTGCATTATACCCAAATATTGACTTTAATTCATAATAATCGAAGATATAAATATTTAGTACAGTATTAGAAGTTACAAGCTCAACATTTAGTAAATATAAATAAACTTATCACGATATCAGCCTATATTAAATCATTAACAAATAACAAAATTATCGATCTAACTAATAAATCCTGTAATCGGTAAAACAAACATGATTTTGTTTCGCTTGAGTTGTTGAATCAAAAAACTTACATTGTAATTTTCTTAATAAATTTTACTCATGTAAATTATAAAAAATCATATTTTAAAAATTATAAATGCAATATCAATTTAGAGACCGGATGAAAATGAGACGTTGCGAAAATTATACGGCTTGGCTTGTAAATTAATTATTTCACTTTTTGTGCTGGTCGAAAGTTAAATATTATAATTCATAAATTAATTTTTACCTTTTCTACGTCTTGTTTAAATGAAACATGCATGACACAAAATAAATAAAAAATTCAATGAAATCGGATATTTCCATATTAGAAAAAATACTTTGATCTTTTTTTTTTTTAACAAGACCCAATAGTCATTCAGTTAAGACGATAAAACTAATTTAGTACATAGAGTAGAGAAATTGGAAATGCGTGATACAGCGTAGAACAATTAAATAAAACCGTTTCAAAATTTCTAATGTAACCAAATAGTTAGAAAATAAAGTATTTACTTTTTTTTTTTGTTTTCTTTTCTCTCATTTTCCTTGGAATCAATCTAAGCTTTTATGAGAAGGAAGATAAATAAACCTTTGTGATTTTGATATGGTAAACCCCTCCCCCTGTCATAGCTTTATTTCTTTCATGTGTTTTCATTCGTAAAGATTAAACTATCTTAATTTAAAAGAAAAAAAAAGCATATATATTTGTGTGTGTGTGTGTGTGTGTATGTGTATTGATATTTTAGCTTTCTCTAGTTTTTTGTAATATATGTCTTAATTATTTCTTTTTATTTTTTTAAACCTGAGTTATATATTTTTCATATGAATGCAAGAGTTATTTACTTATTTTCCTCCGAATGAACTTCATTCTTGTACGAATAAAACCGTGGTATTTTACTATGCGTAAAATGCACATAAGTCTTTTGTCACCTTTCTTCTATAGATTAAAGGGCCTAATTACTACATCACAGAATTTACTTGTTCTCAAAATCTCATTAAATTTAAATATATACCCCGTAAATGTATATTTGGGTATATGAATTTAATTGCACATTTATTATGTCAGCCTGGAACAGTACTTAGAAAGGAGGAAAAAAAGCAAGTGTTTCTTGTTATTATTTGTCATGCTCCGGAGTTTAGAAGATGTTTCAGAACATTAAACACATAAATAGACACTACATGAACCACTTAATTATAGGGTTGAGGTACAAAAAAACACATGCTCTTGTCTCTCACTATCTTTGCTGTATATATGATTTGACCGTTTGTCATTGGCCAATCATTAATTAATTAATTTGAAATATGAAAATAAGCGATTGGCTCAGAATTGGCTTAATAGAATTGCAATAAAGTACATTTTTCATATCTGCAGCCCTGGTTGTCATTCCTCATTATTTTTATAAACCAATACTTTTGTGTATAACGGATAGATGGCATGCATTCATTTATATGACAGGTGTAACTTGTCACTTCCATCGAATGTAATTAATTTAATAAGGCTAAGAATTATGACGTGAATGTTGTTGACAACTAGCTAGACTTGTCAATATACTGCCCCAGAAAATAAAATAAAAACATATAAACTCAACACTAGTTGATGATTTTGTTTTTATTAATATTTATAGCGAGTTACTTTATAATAAGTACTCTAGACTTTTGTATTCTTTTTGTTACATAAACTGCAACTACTGAAAATATATCCTTGTACCACTAAATAAAAATGAAAAGCGTCTCATACTGAAAATAAACTGTAAACTTGGTGATTATTACACAAACATTTAGGAAGGAATAAGAATGAAAAGAGTCTCATACTGTGTATTCTGGTATATCCTTGTACCACTAAATAAAACTGCACACCACAGAAATAATAGAGGACTATTCTGAAGCTAGCCAGCTCAGAATTATCTTCTTTTGCAAAAAAGAAAATTTGAAAAAGTGTGTGTGTGGAACAAAAAAACTATCCTCTACTAATACTTATGGCAATATTTTTATTTAAAGAAAATCAATTAAGATCATGAGAAGCCACACAACAACCGCCAAATCGCAAATTAATGAAATAAAAGATTCCAATATACATAACAAGATATTAACTAGTCAATGAGTGATCATACATAAACAAACCCGTATTAGTTATTAACTTTGAATTAATTAATGGAGAAATATCCCATTCTCGAGACATGTTGGTTCGCAGGAGGCAAGTGAGGTGATCTGAGTTCCCAAAGATTCTCTTATCTAAGATGGTGATAAGGTTCTTATTGTTATTACTATTATTATTTCTCGTGTTATGTTACATTACATATATATAGGATAAGTTCTCTCTGACGAGTCTTTGTTTTGACGGCATATAGTTATTCAATTTATAATTAGTTTGTGGATGAAGTTTTAACCAATCAAATTCATTGCATTTCATATCCGATGTGAACTCGAAAACTTCAACTTTCTGAAAGTCTCAGGGATTTTATCTCTGTGGGGAGCACGTGCCTGCTGGGTGAAATTTCACGTGCCCATGTGGGAAAACCCCCACTCTCCCGGGGGTACTGTTATATCGTGCATGACACAATGCAATCTCTCAGTATTTTTTATCCACTTTTTCCCCTATAGTTTCACATTTTAGCTATCATCTTGTATTATGTAACTGTCAGTAAATAGTTAGATTTTAGATCAATTATGCAAATTACATTGGAAAATAGTTTTTTCCTCCCCCTCATTAATGTTGCAAGAATTGAAATGTCAATATTTCTTTATTTATTCTATAAAATTCAATTATTCTCTTCTGTGTACTCATTTAAGAAGATACCATAATAGTAGCTTAAGGATTATATTTTTGTTGAATAATATACGTATATAATTTTGGCTTGTGACTAATTATACAAAAGCTTCATAAAATATATGTATCTATTTATCTATCTATATATACATTTTCTTTTTGTAAGTTATAGTCTAACAGGTGACCGGAAGGTTGATGTCAATATGCATGCAAATACTTTTTTTTTTGTCACACTTTTATTTATCTAAATCTTTTTACTCTATTTTTAATTTGTGTGATATTTTATTTTTGTTCTATGATTTTCTTAGTAAAATACTAGTATTAAATCAATATAACTGACAACAGGTGTTCATAGTCAATTGAATGTAGTTCAGATTTATCACCCGTAATGATGGTAATATTTAATAAAAGTTAAAAGGAAACAAGTTGAGTTTAAACCTCGACTACGTACTTAATGATACAAAAATCAATATTTATATTGCTTCATATTTTTTTGGGATAATATCAGTGACACCCCCTGAGGTTTGGTGTAATATCAGTGACACCCCCTGAGGTTTGAATAATATCAGTGACACCCCCTGAGGTTTGATTTTCAGGGGGGTGTCACTTTAAAATGACACTTGTACCCTTTAGTTTAATATTAGGTAAAACACCTCAAAAATAAAAGATACAAGTACCCTTTATTGTTCAAATAGTAAAATCAAATAAGAACATAGTTGGTCATCTTGCATAAATTAAAACGATTTATATGAATTTATATAAATAATTTTTTTTTGTACGCTATACTATTTAAATACCTCTTGATTGAAGATATTTTTTGGACTATAAACTACATGAAAACTTTTGATTACTTACTTTTTTTCTTTTCTAAAGAGAGTGAAACACTTACTGCTTTTCTTTAACCTTTAATCTAAGAGAACGGATTTTGTATTGAATTTTGAAGAGAATAAGATTTTTCATCAGTTGAGATTTTGTAAACTAAGATTTTAAATAAAATCCAGCAATAAGATTTTTTTTTTTTTTTTTGGTACTAAAGGACTTTTAACACAATAAACAAAATAACACATGCTATTTTCTTATAGCTTGTGACTTAGCCTACAAGCTAGAGAATAATGTAAAGTTCAAAAAAAAAATTAAAATAAGTAAATAGTATAGCGTACAAATTTTTTTTTTATATAAATTCATATAAATCGTTTTAATTTATGTAAGATGACCAACTATATTCTTATTTGATTTTACTATTTGAACAATAAAGGGTACTTATATCTTTTATTTTTGAGAAGTTTTAGCTAATATTAAACTAAAGGGTACAAGTGTCATTTTAAAAGTGACACCCCCCTGACAATCAAACCTCAGGGGGTGTCACTGATATTATTCAAACCTCAGGGGGTGTCACTGATATTACACCAAACCTCAGGGGGTGTCACTGATATTATCCCTATTTTTTTGTATAACTAGCCCACAGTACTAGTGCAAGCAAGAACATTAAACATATAATACCTAACCAGAATACAATTGTCATGCGTTATAATTACAGCATCTTCTTAAATGAGTGAATAAAAAGATTTAGGTCTAATGGAGAGAATAAGATATTTACTCTCAAGTGTTCAACAATTAGGAAAATAAATAAAACAAGTTGTAGAAAAGGAATATTAAACTTACATATAGTTGTCTTTTAAAACTAACAGTTGACTAATATTAGTCAAATGATGAAAGGGGAAATTTGCTAAATTTAAAAACCTCATGGAAGTATATTTCAAAATATGGAACTTCGAGTGAGATGGATAACAAATACCCCACAAACTATATAAGAAGTTTATAACGGCACCAGCCTGATTTTGTTGGTTTGAATTTACTAATTGTTCTGTTTTATTTCTAAGGTTTATAATTTTGTATTACATTCATGTATATATAATTACCATCATTGTTTACATACTTATGCAATTGTATATAGTAACTCATCCACATTCAACATTTAGTGGTCTGTTGATTTGGAGGCATTTATATTACAAAAGTGGATAGCAATTCACATCCATAATTTTCATATGTACCGAGAAGATGCCTTTAATTGTATGGTCATTATGCTCAATAGATTAATTATTAGCAAGGCTATATTTCCAGTATTGATTAGGGGAGTTGTATTTCAAAATACTACATTTGGAACTTGTTATTTGGAAGGTAGACCTTGAATTTTGTTAATTCAAAAGAAAAAAGAAAATAAGAAAATCAGTACCAATTGATAGAATAAAATAGTTTATATTATTTATATTATTATTTTTATGTAATTTAAGTATATTTTATTAGACTAGATCTTCTTACTAGAACTAGGTCTACTATTTCTGACCAGAATTGGTCTTCCTTACTAGACTAGGTCTACCAGAAACCTCTGGTAATCTATAAATACTTGTAATTGTTCTTTTTATTATTCAAGCAAATATAATTCTCTACATGGTATCATGAGTCTCTCTGACCTGTGACCTAAAACCCTAACCCTAATTCTCCCAGCCGCCCCACTGTCGGCCATGGCTACCGACCCCCCTTCTCCAGCGTCGGTCTCTTCATATTCCTCATCTCGTCCATATCTCGGCTATTGCCAGGCTTGTGACGCTTAGGGTCACACCGCCAAATCCTGTCCCAATTTTCGTATCCTGCCGATCAATCAGCTTGGTCAACCGCTGTCTCCCTGGAACAATGGCAAGGCACACACACCTCTATTTCATTACTCGGGAAATACACCTGACTCTGGAAATTGGATTATGGATAGTGGTGCCAGTCATCACGTTACTCCGGATCTTCAGAATCTTTCTCTTCATGCTCCGTACTCTGGGTCAGATGAGGTTAATGTCGGCAACGGTTCCAGCATGCCTATAACTCACATTGGTTCTGATATTCTTTTTTCTCCTTCTCGTTCTTTTACTGTTAATCAGCTTCTATGTGTCCCGTCCGCTCGTCATAACCTTCTCCCTGTCTCTCAATTTTGCAAAAACAATAACACCACTATTGAATTCTCCCCCTCTTCTTTTCGTGTCAAAGATCCGCGTACGGGGAAAATCCTGGTCCAACCCAAAACTAAACATGGTCTCTACCAATGGTCTTCTTCTCAGCCTACCAAGTCCACCAACCCTCCTCTCCTTGCTTTTTCTGGTGTCAAAGCTTCTTTCTCAGCTTGGCACAGTCAGCTAGAACATCCATCTAGCTCAATTCCAAATAAAATATTGTCCACTTTTCATTTATCCGTAGTAGATGTCGCGTCACCTTCTTTAAATTGTAATGCTTGTCAATGCAATAATATGCATAAACTCCCTTTTCATATTTCCACTGTTGTGTCGACTCATCCTCTTCAAATTATTTATTCTGATGTTTGGACATCTCCACTTATTTCTATTGATGGTTTTAAATACTATGTTGTGTTTGTTGACCACTTTACTCGTTATTCATGGCTTTATCCGCTCAAACGCAAGAGTGATGTTTATCAAGTCTTTCCTAAATTTCGTACTCTTGTTGAAAATCAATTTAACCACAAAATTAAAACCTTGTACTCTGACAATGGTGGTGAATATATTGCTTTATCATCTTACCTCTCTACCACTGGGATTTCTCATCTCACGTCCCCGCCCCATACTCCTGAGCACAATGGTATATCTGAACGTAAGCATCGTCACATTGTTGAAACTAGGCTCACCTTACTTCATCATGCATCTGTCCCCCTCTCTTATTGGTCATATGCCTTACCCGCCGCCACTTATCTCATAAATCGCATGCCTACTCCCATTCTCTCTATGAAATCCTCTTACCAGTGTCTTCTTGGTCACAACCCCAACTATACTAAACTACGTGTCTTTGGGTGTCTCTGTTATCCGTGGCTTCGCCTATATACACCTTACAAACTTGCTGGTCGATCTGTCTTATGCGTTTTTCTGGGTTATGCACCATCCCAAAGTGCATATTTTTGTTTTGTTCTTCTCACATCTCGACTATATGTTTCTCGTCATGTCCAGTTTGTCGAGTCTATATTTTCTTTTGACTCTCGGCAGCACTCTCTTCCTCCATCCTCTAGTCCTTCTCCGCATTTTTCCGCTTCTGACCCACCTCATACTATCCTACCAGCCCCGACCCATATTGTTCAGGCCCCGTGCGCACCTCCGGGCTTCCCCATCACCTCGCCCGGGCCTTCTGCGCTGCCCACAGTCTCTCTTCCGCCCGCGGGCCCATCAGCCTCTCTATTAGGGTCCACTCATCAACCGTCGGGCCTCCCGAGCTCCCCTCATCCTCCCATGCAGCCTCGCCTGCATCCCACATATCGGCTCCTTTATCAGCCACTCATTCCCCACCTTCGCCTCGCACTATAGTCACTCGCTCCATGCATAATATCTCCAAACCCGTCCAAAAACTCAATCTCTCTGCTTTCATGAGACTTTTAGTCCGGTTATCAAACCGACCACCATCAGGCTTATTCTCTCTCTGGCTGTTTCTCAGACCTGGCCCCTTCGCCAGTTGGATGTCAATAATGCTTTCCTTCAGAGTCGTCTGTTTGACGATGTTTTTATTGCTCAGCCCCCGGGGTTTATTGATCGTGATCGGCCTTCTCACGTTTGTCGCATACACAAGGCGATTTATGGTCTGAAGCAAGCACCTCGTGCTTGGTACACTGAGCTTCGGGATTTTTTACTCTCCTCCGGGTTTTCTAATTCTAAAGCGGATCCTTCTCTATTTATTTTTTGTCGAGATGGTAATTTGGTCTATATTCATGTTTATGTTGATGACATTATTGTTACAGGCAGTGATAGTTCACAAGTGGATTCCGTTATTGCGGACCTTGGCCGCCGCTTTTCCATCAAGGATCTCGGTCCTCTGCATTTTTTCTTGGGTGTTGAGGTTCAACCACACTCTGGTGGTCTCTTTTTGTCTTAGAGACGCTACATTCTTGACCTCTTAACCCGCTTCAAGATGGCTTCTTCCCGACCGGTCAAAACCCCTCTTGGTGCTACCTCTACTCTTCGTTGGGATGGTGGCGAACCGCTCCAAGATCTGAGTTTTTATCGGAGTGTTCTCGGCGGTCTTCAATACCTTTCTCTCACTCGTCCAGATATCTCCTTTGCTGTCAACAAACTGTCCCAGTTCATGCAATCCCCTGGTGCTGATCACTGGAATGCAGCTAAACGAGTCTTACGTTATCTGCATGGTACGCTTGATCAGGGTATCCTTCTCCGGGCCCGAAGCCCTCTTACTCTTCATGCTTTTTCTGATGCTGATTGGGCGGGTGATAAAGATGACTACTCATCCACGAGGGCATATATTATTTTTCTGAGTTCCAACCCTGTTTCCTGGAGCTCCAAGAAACAACGGACAGTTGCTCGATCTTCCACCGAGGCCGAATATCGCTCGGTTGCTTCCACCGCGGCTGAACTTCGGTGGCTTCTTTCTCTTCTCACCGAACTTGGTATTTCCATTCCGAGTCAACTAGTCATTTACTGTGACAACGTTGGTGCTACACAATTTGTGCAAATCCGGTGTTCCATTCTCGGCTGAAGTATGTAGCTATGGATTATTATTTTATTCGCCAACATGTGCAGCAAGGTATCCTACGTGTTTCTCATGTTCGCTCTGAAGATCAACTTGCTGACTTACTCACCAAAGCCTTGTCGTCGGCTCAGTTCACCAATTTATGCTCCAAGATTGGTCTGTCTCTTAGGCATTCCATCTTGCGGGGGCATGATAGAATAAAATAGTTTATATTATTATTTTTATGTAATTTAAGTATTCCTTATTAGACTAGATCCTCTTACTAGACTAGGTCTACTATTCCTGACCAGAATTGGTCTTCCTTACTAAACTAGGTCTACCAGGAAACCTCTGGTAATCTATAAATACTTGTAATTGCTCTTTTCATTATTCAAGCAAATATAATTTTCTACCCCAATAACTTTAATACATAACCAAAACAGCGTTTTCGAGTGAAATAATAAATTTCACGAACAAGTGACAAATCAAATAGTCAATCTATTCCAATTAAGTTGTGTGTAGTATTAAACTATTAATACATCAACTTTTTTCAATTAGAGATAAAGATTTGTTACTATAATAACTTTTTTCAATTAGAAAAAAAGATAAATAATAATAATAATAATAATAATAATAATAATAATAATAATAATAATAATAATAAATAATGGCTGTCCTTTTATTTATTTTCAGCCAATTATAATGTAATAAATGGTCCTCATCATGACAGCAATAATTCTGGCTTTACATCATTTTCAGAAGTTCCATCTCCATGCACGTCACGAGGCCTTGTTCGGTGATTGTGAGATGAGAGGAACAAAAATGCATGACATTTCTCAACGATTTATATGGGATCCTGTAAAGTTAAGCGTGAAGAGACGATAACAAAAAGACTCCATATTTATTAATTGAGCAACTTATTAAAATAGCTTTTAAGTCTTTTGCAACAATTTCCGTCATGATATAGCCAAAAAGACAACACATCCCTCATCATCATTTAGTAGAAATAATTATCCTCTCAACATAACAAAAAGAAATTGTAAATTTGTAACAAGGTGTACAATGTTCATGGTTGTCTAAGACTATTTTTGGATACGCGAAATAATAAGTAACTATTCACTTATACTACAAGAAAGAATAAATTTCTATTTTTATACTCAAAACCAAACAAAGGTTAATTAGAAAACTATAACAATTACATCTAAATTACTGTTTTCCAAAAAGAAAGGAACTCAATTATGTTTTATTTCTGAATTTGCATTTTAAGATTTTGAAAGTATGCATTATTTTTGATTAAGTCAATGAGGTACTTTTATCTTTTCACATTAATTAACTTTTTTTTTCCTTAAAAGCACACAATCTTTTATCTACTGATATATAAGAATATTTTTTAGGTACGTTGAGGACTTTATCAATTCGTTTTGATTTTTATGGTCATAATTAAAAATCCAAAAAAAGAAAAAACGAGAAACGCAGGCGAATTTCGTGGGAAGGCACACACCGAATTGGGATTTAGGAGTGGTGATTGGTGGAGGAGTACATGGAACGTAAAGTCAACAAAATACTTTTGGAGTTTTTCGCTAAAATTCAACAGTGTCCGGCAGAGTGTTTATCCCTTTGACTACACGCAACATTTCTCAATAGTCAAACAAATCGTGGTTGTAATAATTATTAATAATACATACTCCTCCTGTCACGCATCTCAGTATTTGCAATATATGATTAGTATTCACTATTCACACTACTTTTCAATTCTTGACCAACTGATCCAATCTTTTTTTGTTCAGAATATTGATTTGTCGAATCGCCATATAGTCAAATTAATACTCCCTGTGCAGTTAAATAAATAAATAAAAATATTGCGGTGTGTGCAGTGTGTATAATAATAAATACATTCTTGTATGAGAAAAAAAGTTTACATAAATAAGCATAGCATGCAAAGTGAATCCTTGCATTGTGGGAGGTATTCAACTATTCATGCTTTGAAATGCAGTTGTTGCTAACTTTTTTTGAGCAGCTGTTGCTAACTAGTTAAGCCTTTTGTTTTCTCCTTCAGATTTAATATTCACTTTTAAATAATTTTGAAAATCTAGTTTTTACTCGACACAGTACACACACGCGCCCCCACTGTTGATTTGATCCTTAAAAATGTGTAAGGCTACATAAATATATAAAAGATTGTATTCTCAACCTTTAATACATACTCCTACCTGATACATAATTTCATATTATTATTTGAGTAAAAGCGAAGAGATTTTTGTATTGCCCTCAAGTAATAAAACTCTGCTTTGACCAAGAAATTGACATTTTTTGCTCACTTGAAGGCTGTCATTTCCACAATTAAAAGTCAGAAGTCTAAATATGAGCTCAATATTAGCACCATTATAAATTTAACTTTGGGGTTTTTGATGGGCCGCATTTTCTTGACTTACTTGAGATGGTGGGCTTCATTAGGATATTTGTGTAAATACCTATTTAGGCTTAACACTTTCAGGTCCAAGAGTATGGATCAGCCTTTGAGGCTTGAGCTGCTCTACTTATTTTTTTAAGATGCAATGTGATGTTTTCGACTTTCGTACTGGAAAATGAATTTTCCCCCCATCAGTAGTGCTTTTTGATTTTCAATTCCTATCAGTAAGCCAACATTCATATTTGACCATCTTCATTTATATCTGAATTGTGCTTTGGCTCATTAGTACATTACCAAATACTTCAATTGATACTATAGAACACTGAAAATTTATAGAAACCCGAAATATTTCAACAATATCCAAAAGAATCAGGCTCTTTAGCCCCTTCTCCAATTTTTTCTTCTTCCCTTATAATAATACCCTATCTTCCTTATCCTAATCAACCGTTTGTTTTTCTACCCCCCCACCCCCCCACCCTATCCTATCAAACCAGCAATTTAGCAAGTTTATATCCCAACTAATTAAAATAACATTCATGATTTAATAACCCCTAAAGTTTGAGCCTGAAGAGAAACAGCATGCTTCACATCCCCAACATGCAGCGCATGCTCTCCCATGGGAATCCTTCGGACTCCAGCAGCATCCACCACGCTCAAATACTTACAAACATGCACATTCACGACAACTCTGCGCTGCCCGCCCGCGGGCACGGCCACCCTCTCAAAGGCCACCAATTGCTTATGCGGCGCCCAATGCTCACCAGGAGGCGTCGAGAATACCAGTAGCGTGTGAAACCCATCTCTCGAGCCCGTATTTTTCACGTCCACACTAATGCTCAGCGAGAGTTTATTACATCTAGCATGAGTGACACGGATAAATTTGCTCGACACGATGGTGGAGTTCGAGTGGTGGCGGCCATCTATAGGCACTGAGATCATTTTTGGAGCGTCCGCGATTGTGTGTTCGAAGTTGGTGTAGCTCATACCGTGTCCGAACGGATAAACGACGGGCCCTTTGTAGAATCTGTATGTTCTTCCGGGGTAGTTTCTCGATGGATTTGCCCTCATGTTCATGTCTGACATTGGTAAGTTGTTGAGATATTCTTGAGGGTACCATGTCATTGGAAGCTTTCCACCTGCATTGATAAAGCAAGTTCAATCAAATTTCATTTTGCACAGAATTTTCATATGTGCATATGTGTTTTAAATATTTGTCTATTAAGGTTGATTTCATATTGATCAAAGCATTCATTACCTGGATTGTGTGTTCCAAAAAGAACATCAGCAATTGCAGCTCCTCCAGCTTGACCAGGATAGCCAGCCCACAAAATGGCTCCAATTTTGGGGTCATTTTTAGCGAAAGTGATATCAACTGGACCGCCGCTCATCAACACCAAGACAACAGGACCTTTTGAAGCGGCCGCAACTTTAGAAATCAGCTCCTGCTGTCGGCCTGGCAACAGCAGCCCTGCCCTGTCTCTGAACTCCGCCTCAATCGATTGGTCGAGCCCCATTACTAAGACAGTTGCATCGGCTTGTCGTGCTGCATCAATTGCTCCACCAAAAAGGTTGTCGTTTGGACAAGCGACGTCTGAACAACCCGGCTGATGAATCGTCCTCGCATACTTGGTTATTCCCTGTAACGGTGTCGTGTATCCGCATGGAACACCTGCGAGAATTCGAGTTCAAATCGACTATTAAATCAAGTTTGTGGTACTCAAAAGATTTGAGTAATTGAGGTGTATTGAATTGTTCGTCTCATCTAAAAGCTTAAGCCTTCATAGGAGATCCAGTCATTAAATATGGTATCAAAATTCGACTAAAAAAAGTCCTAGTTAAGTATCCAACCATCACTTATTTCATGAAAAAATATCACTGTGTTAGGCTTTTAACGAAAAAACAATTCGAGTATACTCGTGAGGGAGCGCGTTGTAGACTTCTCATTCCATAAGCTTAAGATGAAACGACAATTCAATAGTTCTTTTCTCTTACCAGCATAATTTCCGATCATTGTGACGGTAACATCTGAGTTAGGTCCAATGACGGCAATTGGATGGTGGCGCCGCGCAGAAAGAGGGAGAACAGGTCCTTGGTTTTTGAGAAGAACGATGCCCTGACGGGCTGCTTCCAGGGACAGTTCTTGGTGGGAAGGGGTGCAAACGTCATTTGGGCCGAGGTTACCATACTTCTGTTTGGATAGTTCGCCATCGAACATTCCAAGTCTCATTTGAACGGCGATTGTGTTTGCTAAAGCACCGTTAATTTCTGCTTCTTTTATCAGGCCTCTTTGTACTGCGTTCTCCGTGTGTTGCGCCAAGAACGGCCCGCAATCCAAATCCAAACCTGGAAACGATCATTTAAAAATTTCATGTATTGGTTAAACACCATAGCGTAACTTGTTGGGATGATTGAAATTTAGTGCTTAAATAATTAACCAATATGCATAATGAGTGTTCATTCAGCTATTGACCTGCTCGGATTGCATCTGCAGCAGCTTCTTCTGGCGTGGATGTATAATGCTGACTGTCGTATAATACACCAACTGAATCACAATCTGAGACAATGTACCTAAAACCAAAGTTTAAACAAAATCAAATATAGTTTTATGTGTTAGTCGAAGATCACTACTATGAACTGATGATATTTTGATTAAGGTTAAAAAATGTAATAATATACCCATTGAGTTTCCAAGCGCCTCTGACTGTTTCCTTGAGGAGTTTGGGGTCAGCGCAAGTGGGAACGCCGTTGACTTGATTGTAAGAACACATCACACTTGCCACGTTGCCATCCAACACACAGCTTCTGAATGGAATGTTAAATGTGTCTTCCATGTCCTGTTTGCTTACCTGCACATTTTGGCGCCAATTCTTTTAAAAAAATTGGATACTTCAATTTTTTTAAATGTTAAGTTGGATTAGAGAATAATGAGACAAGGTGTGGGGAGGCAAACATGTGTGTCACATTTATGGCCAGGCCCATACTGTAGAGATCTTATAGTGTCACAAAATAAATCAGGTTGTTCAGCCCGTCAGGGACAAACGCACGCAGTATCAATGCACTACAGCCGAATCACTTAATGCTCCAAGTCCAACTTGCTAAAATTAGAGTTCGCATAACTTTCAAAATAAATATTCATAATTTTTTTTAACATATTACACGTCTAGTGATTATCGTGAAGTGACCGGTCATTTACACCGTCTATGATGAAAAGAATCTGATCATTATAAAATAAAATAAAATAATTCTAACTTGACCATGAAAAATGAAAAGAATGCTAAAATTTGTAACACGAGGAGGTACGATACAAGTACGAAGACGTATTATAAAATAATATATGCATGTTGTCCATGTGATAAGAAGTTATGTTCATTCTTGTCTACAAGTTAATGAGTGTGTTAAGATTTTGCTCCAACTTGTGAACAATTTTGTATCCAACTATATCAATTATATATGATACATGTCGTGTAACTTATACAATATGATTCGTAAAACATATAAGTATAACTTGTATATTACTATTAACTTCATAAGCAAATATAAGTAATTTTCCATTTCATAAAAAATGGACTATAGAGTGAAAATAGCAAGTGGGGCGTGAAAAGTGATGAAAGGGTCAGAAACCAATGATCAGTCTCACGTGTAAATGTCTCTATTATGCTCAGCACTGCACACAAATAATGACACTATACAATACATTATACAACATATATATCCCCCATACCTTAGCATTAAAGTGGAACCTGTCAATCCCGGCCCAATTGTCAAGATCGTACGCCGTGTAATGCTTGCAGCACGCCGCCACCTTCAGCCGGTCGCCGCCGTCGGTACCCTGTAAACCCTTCACATACGCCGCCGCATATTTGCCGACAACTACCGGATCTTCACCGGGAGTCTCCTGTGACCTGCCCCACCTCGGATCACGAAGAATGTTCACGTTTGGGCTCCAATATGTCAGGCCCGCTTTGCCACCGTTGAACATTGCTCGGGCCTCATCTGACACTACCTGGATAAAAATTAAAAATTGGATCGTCATTTTGGGCCGAGGGCTATCATTATAGGCCCACTAGGCTTTTATGACATGGTATCGAATTGCTAGCACCTGATTGGTTGGTTGGATGGTGGCAACTTGCAAGTAAAAAGAATTTTATTTTGTACTTGATTTTTATTTACTTTTCTATCTAATCTAAATGCTGCTACGCTACTTGCTTGTTCCTTATTTTCAAAAAGGTTTTGGCCATGATGTGATATTAATTAAAATTCAATAAAGTAATCTTTTTACAAAAGACTATATCTCTCCATTGGCATCATTCGGTTTATTATAAGAAAAGCTCAACGAATAGTATAATCTAAATAACTTTAGTTTAGAGAATCTTTTAATCCATTTGGTTCATATTTTTCTATTAGACATATTGAATAATCTTTTGAATTGTAAGATTTAAGAAACAACACGCACTTCTACACATTGAGTGTCATACAAAAAGATTAAATTGATTGGACCACATCACAACACTTCTCTATAATTGTTTGCTATTTCAATTTATGTTACAACATTCGAAAAAAGAACAAAGAAATAAACAGATAACAGAAAAAGGGGTGAGATTCTATTTATCTATTTAATAAATAAAGCTCATTTACTCCCGTAAAGAATAACTTATCTTCTTCGAAAACAGGTCCAGCAGAGATAATAATAATAAAGTAAGTGGATAGCTTAAATAATTTAATATTTCAAAAAGCTAATAACAGAATGACGTATATCACAAACATACCAAATCCATTTTTTTCTTCGAACAAATGAAACGTAACAATCTAACACGTTCATGCAGTTGCATAATTAATCAATAAATTCGCATTCCCTAAGTACCAAAAAGACACGCAAAGCAACAAAAATCAACTCACAATTTTAGTAACGCTCAGTGTATAGTATGTGTGTCATTTAACATAGCACGAATAATTTGATACTGCACTAAGTCAAAAAAAAAAATGACAATAATAATCTTACTTTTCCTATTTCTTCCCACAATGAAGCATTGAACGAAGCAGCGGTTGTGATTACTTGTGGAAAACTAGTGGCGCCTGGAAAAGCGCCGCCAAATCTCGTCCCCGGTCCCACATCGGAAACGCCGTGAAGAGCCTCCGACCACCACTCGTACCCTTTGATACCCAGCCGCTTAACGGCGGCGGCATTGTTCACTAACAAACTAACCTTCTCTTGCAATGTCAACCGTCCGATTAAGTCGTTAACTCTGTCCGTTACGTGTAAGTCCGTTCGACAAAATTGCAGATCTTTCGTGTTTGAATCTTTGCTGTCGCAGGCAAATGCCTCACGACCTTCCACATTTGCGAGTAAGAATGATAAGAAAAGAAGAATTAAGGAAAAAATGGAGTTTCTCTTCATGTTTTTGTGAAGAGAATATTTTCAAACAGGACAAACTTATTATTTTTTTGTTATGTTAATAAGTTGCCTATTGTGTAAGTTAAGGAAAATGAGGGAAGTGGATTGTGTGTTTATATAGGTAAAAATTTTGTGAAAGATTTATGGGCATTGATGAATGATGATGTAGGAAAATAATGCTTGTCAACTGATCAAAAAAAATGTTTTATTTATTTTTTGTTTCTTGAAATGTTAAAAAAATTGCAAGTTGCGGCTAAAGGTTAACAGTAAAATTTACAAAAAGAAAATAAAAATAATTGCTTTTTATGGTTGGGTTTTTGCAAGTTGCAAGTAAAGGATAACCGCCGTGCTACACTATTTACGTGTAAAGAATTGTAACTTCTATATTTACTATGTTTTATTAACAAAAGTGTTTCATTTGAGTGTGTCATTAACTTTTGAGGTTATGTGACTTATGTCTTTAAGTGTTGCATTAATTCTTCAACTTGAGCAACATTGCTTCTTTAAGTAGCATATTAATTCTTCAGGGATGCAACCTGTTTATTAATATTTTCACCGGAAGCTTAGTAGATGTTGAACAATAAGGAATTAATTAGATTGATTTGGTAATAAAATCTCTTTACTTTTGGTACAACTGTTAAAAGGGAAAATAAAAGTCGAAGCAAGTTGGCCCTTGGAAATGGTGCTATCCTTGCATCAGCAACAGATCAACTGTTGACTAGCTGTGTGATTGGAGTTTGTGAATGAATCTTATATGGACTGATTGTTTTGATTTTCTCATACACTTTTTGTATATTATCTAAAAATTGAAACTCCCATCACCACTAATTCAAAATTTTCCAACACTAGATATATGGCAAATTGGCAAGTGTCATAGCTGTAAATCTATTTATTTCTTTTCTTACACGCCTGTAAAACTAACATTTTGTAAATTATCTCCTATTTATTTAATTTTCGAACTTGCACCACAAATCAATGAGCTAATGGAAAATGTTCGCTCTGTTGGGTACAGAGCCACTGCCAAAATATTTTTCCGGTCTGAGACATGAAATTGGATTATATTTTAAAATATGACGTGGCAAATTCTGATTGGTATTTGGATGGCAAATTATTCATATGTTATTCGAAGTACAGAGTGCGTGACGAGTTGTGGAGTGCAACATGTAAGTTGTAACAAATTGCATATAGTTAAATAGATAAAATCAGATTCACAGCGAATTTCTTTGCTTCATATTTTCTGAACGACAGCAGCAATTGGGTCGAGATGTGTCAATATTATGCATATTTTACTTCATAATATTTGCTTGTCAGAGTGTATTTGTTTGTCAGAGTTAATGCTGTATTATATGCATGACTAGATCTTAGTAGCTAGGGTATTGGAAATTGCGAGAATTTTTTAAAATTTATCCTCCAATCTATTCCAATTCCAATTTTAGTTCTTTATAGTAAAATTCCTTTTTCTAGTTTTGACCCTCTAGTACGTAAAGCCGTCCAATATTTAATCATTCAACAAGAAATTTGGTCAAATTTGAGAATTTTCTAACTTAGAGGCTACTTTTTTACCTAGAGTTTTAATCATGGATCACAATTTCGTTTCGATAGTTTTCGAGGAAAAAAAAAACTTTGATCCATGGTTTCAATAATCCCAAAATTTAGAAAAATGCAAGTATAGTAAATATATTGTTTGGTCTACTATAAAGATTGGGTTGCAGCATCGCCATTGAAATTGGGAATTTCACCAATTTCAATTTGCCTGAGAAGTAGATAAATTATTGATGGGGCCAAAGACAAACAGAAAAAATCACGGGTCACTGTGTCACTCACACTCATCAAAAAAAGAGCAGAGTTAGTTAACCCTCTTTCACCTCATATTTACGCAAAGGACCTTTTTTCTTTTATTTTTTCTTAGACTTTGCTTGCAAGTCATTTCTATTTCTTCTCCTTTTACCCAACTTGCACCGTCACAGTACTTTTTAGGAATAATTATACCTAACGCTAGTAAAGTTTAATCTATTATAATATATAACATTTTTACCATATTGAATAATTACATGAACACTCCTCCAAGTATGAAAAACATTGTATATAGCCCCTATATCCTAATGTCTGAAAATATTAGAGATAGAGCCTCTATTTTTATATGTTAATGAAACTTTAAGGGGTGTCTCCTTAATTATTATTAAGTATTGGGGAAACTTTTAGGAATGAAAAAGACATATATGGTAGAAATCGGTTGGTTCGAAGTAATGCTCATTTTATTTAGCTATGATCTACATTCTTTGGTTAAAGCGGCATGAAGTCTGAACACTCCCCCTCGGGTCATACGTACTGACCTCTCTGCCCACTTTGGTGTTCTTTTGGTCTTGTGTCCGTGGTTGGCGTTTTACGCCAGAATTCTAAGGGGAATGCACTCCTACGTGGATTATAAAGTATTGGGGAAACTTTTATAATTGGATCAATTCTCAGGGAATAAAAATGCAATTATCCTTATTACTTAACTATTGTTCCGTGGCAATTCTTATTAATGTTACGATATCTTTCTTTGTTTGTGCAGGTAAACGAAAAAAAAAAACACGTACCGCGTGCAACTGAATCTCTGTTCCGGCGAATTCCGAGGGATTATGAAAGTTCAAGCTATTATGAGCTATGCATGAGTTGTACCTGTTACTAAGATCGTTTATTTGTCTTTGGTATATCTCGTACGTTGGCCAACCCTGATTTTCTTAATCCTCACTTAGACTTATCAAATTAAAATATTAATCTTTACCTTTTCCTTTTTTTCTCTAAATTTTCTCTTCACACAGACCCAGGATGACTTGATCCCGTGACTTTTTGGTCACAAGGATCAATTATTGGTCTTTGTTATTTTGTATAGAACTCTTTCAACCTCTTCAGTTTCAATCTAATTACTTGATTAATGCATTTGTATCTTTATCAACCTTAATAATATCCTGCATAATTTAGTCAACTAATAATCTAATAAACTATTTATCAATACTTTGCCTTGAATGTTTTAACTTGCGACAAAAAATCTTCTCTAATCTCGATGAAGAAACTAAATGATATTTTAAAAGTTATAGATCTCCATTCCCATACCTCACAGCCCCCTCAATTAATTGCGCCATTCTTGTTAGTTACATGAGGAGGAGTGGACATTCGATTTGCCAAGCTAGGATAATCTTAAGAATTTATAGAAGATGTAAAGTTTGTTTCGCGTCGATCAATACTTTCTGTGTGATTTGTTTTGTTCCACCTTGTTGTAAAAGAGAGAGCTGCAGTGTTAATCAAACACGAACATAATAGGTACTGTTAGGAGCGTTAAGAAGCGCAGTAAAGGGCATGTAATTATGCATGCTCACTCCCCTATAATAATAACAATAATAATAATAACAACAAAAATAATAATCATAAATTACAATATTTATGTATTGCTAGATATATAATTACATATATAACCTGAAATAAAATAAATTCTTATACCAAGAACTTAGTTCTTTGACATATTTAGTATTTTTTTTTTGTTGATGAATTACATATTTAGTTGGTTGATTTAATTGTAATTTATCGTAACATTTCATAATCTTTTAACATTTTATTTTATTTGATCCTGTTTATGTAATATATAAAATAAATGAATATTTCATCTTTAAGATTCTTTTTTTTTTTTCCTTTTTATGTCTTGACAACATTCTAACATATATTTTTGGGCAAGGAACAGCTAAAGACAAAATTATAGACTAAAAGGTTAAAGGCAATTTCTTAACAAAGGAATATTCACAACTTTGATATTAATTTCGGCCATAGTTTAACATTCTCACAAAGCATAAGTGAGATTAAATATTATAAATCTCTTGAGTGACATATGTGAGATTATTTTGTATTAATTAATGTAATTTTATTTTAAATTTCAGCTATAATTATAATTGTGTAACTTCAGAGTTACCATGGAGTTTTTTTATTATGTTAAATATTTATTTTTAAAGTATACGTTTTATGATGAATTAGTATTGGTATATGAATTAGAAATAACTAAAAATTAAACTTATTCATGTTTATTAAAAACTTATCAACGTTGTTTCATTTCCAAACCATATTACTGCATCTGTCCAAGTCGTTATTATATATATATATATATATATATATATATCCCAAAATTAAAAATTAGAAGACGATCCAGGGGCGTATCCCGGAATTTTTTTCCTGCAGGGGCTAGCTTAATGATACTTTTTTCAATGTGAAAACTCAAACTTTAAATGAAATTTTGTGCAAAAAGATAATTCGTGAAGTTAAAATACACACCACCAATATAAGTATTAAAAATAAATTTCAGTAAACTAAGTAATACATCGTAGTTTAATATAAAAGTAAATTAGATAGTAAAAACTCGCATCAAACCATGGGAGAAAAATATTATACCGTAAATTCATACTAAACAACACAAGAAAAGAACTGAAGAGCATGAAATTATATAAATTCTAACTTTTCAAATACTTTTTGAGGACTTCTTAAGAGGCATCAACATAATTAGTAGAACCATACATTAAATAAGAATTTCAAACTTTTAATTTACATTTTTCTTTATTTGTAGCAAGTGAAATAATTCATTTTCAAAGAGGTGTGTTAAATTTTAAAGCTAATGAGAATCTATTGTAGCTTGGATTTTGTATATATATTGTTAGGACCGCAAGTCCGACACGTTTCAAACTCGATTGAACAGTCAGGACTGCCAGGTCCAACTAGATTTTATTTCCTTGTTTGCAAAATTATTTTAAAGGAAAATTCGGTTTTATTTACTTTGATTTATTTACTTAATTATTCGCTCTTAATTATATGGTAATTATCTTATTTTAGACGAGTGAATATTTAGGTAAGTTTGTAAAGATTTAACTTGATCTTATAGTATCTTATCTTATGGAAAGTTAATCTTTATCAAACTCTTTTTTTATATCCTTTAGTAATCTATTCCTTGTGGAGTTCTTCTTTGTCTTTGGTGTGCAGGATATACGAAGATCATGAAGATCTTATCAAACGGAAACAAAGACTTATTAAAAGGAAGAATCGCCTTATCATGGAAAGATTCGGATATATTTGGAAAGATCCTGTCTCGACTGGATATGGAGACTGGCCGAGATTCAAGGAGATCTTTCAGGAGAGCTATCCTATAAATAGTAGAAATCCTAGAAATCAATGTAGAACACTCGTGTAACAAAATATACATCTTTAGGTGTTCTCTTTTATTTTGATTTCTTAGTTTTCGCCCTCTTGAGTTACATCAAGAACGTGAGAAGTCGACGAGAGTTGAAGGGAGTTCAACGGGAAAGGATTGTGCCAGTTAGAGGGATCTATACGTACGTGCAGTTCGTTTGTAAGCTTTCTCATAAGAAGATCGATACGGGAGTTTTGATCTTACGGGTCAAACGGAGTAGACGCGAAAAAGGTTCCGGTGGTATCAACATTTGAGGGATTCGGTGTTAGAGTAAAACCAGTTGGTGTAATAACTTTTGTCCCTTGAAAGAATTTTGATTCAGGCGAAAGCCTCGTGGATGTAGGACATAGTCCGAACCACGTTAAAATCTGCTGTCTTACTTTACTGTCTTTTATATCTGTCTTACTTATCTGTCTAGACTAGGTATTACAACTACTGCTTAAAACGTAAAGTATTAGACCTAAAGATCTATCATATATATATATCATATCATTGGGCATAAGGTGTCGAAAGTTTAGATCCTTGTTTCTCATGCAATCCAACAGGCTAAATTCCTAATGAGAAAATAAGGGAAATTTAAACCAGATCAAATATAATTATATATCCGTCTGTTGTGGTACTGCCATCTGCATATTTTCCCCACGAAGATATAAAACTGATAAGTTAGGCATCTTAGAAGAATATTTATCGACAAGACGAAATTTGGTTGGACGAAATGTAACATGAAAATAGTTGAGGATTTGCGGTGGACGCTAATATAGGTAACTTGCTTTCTCCTACGACTTTAACTCACATTTAGCATCGCATTTTTGAGGAATAGCTACAACTACTCTTCTTAATGCATGATTGAATTACATATATGTAAATTATTTATTACATGTACGTTTTTGAGTTTTGTACAAATATTATAGATAAGAAATCTAATTTTATGAGTGTCTCTGTGGTCCATGTACAAGCTTTAAAGGACACATTTATAAATTGAAGAAATTTTCTTGTAAGATTTAAAAAAGAATACATGTATACATTTCTTTAGTAACATTGGAGCCGTTAGAAGGGTATTGCCCAGAAAGATTTATAATGTTATCCTTCCTAAGTCCTAACAGAGTTGCATATTTGGTCTGCTTATGCACTTACTTTGACAATTTCGGCCAACCCCTAACAACTTAGACGAAATAATATTCGCTGCCCGTGGATAACTTCTTGTACTTTTTTTCTCATTTTCTTCATGAATGTCTTATTTATAAGGTAATCATATTTCACTTGGAGTCACCAGTTAAATATGTTTCTCTATTTTCTACCTTTGCAAGATTTGGTTTTATGTTAAATCTAATAATATGAAAAGATGATCAAGGATAACCCAAGTATATCTTGCGAACCTGTCTATTTATTGATTTGAATTAATAGGTTGTTTTAGCAATTCAGAAGATTAACCTTTGACAAGAAATGATGATAAATTCAGCCAATAAGGTTAAAAAATATTTTGGTATTGTCGCAGATCTATCTCACTAATACCAAAGATACGACAATGAGTATGAATCTAACTCTATCTTGTTGTAGCCAATAAATACAACACTCTTTCTCGTTGTTTAGTATTTTGAATATGTTTTATTGAGAACACATATAAGAGATTCATGTAGGTTTATTTTATTTTGAGGAAGTTGGTGATCCACACCAATTCATCCATTTTTTCATTTTTTTTGTTGTTGCAATATGCATGACATAAATTAAACCAAAGTAGTTTTGTATACGTGAATGTGGAATGCATGATGCAAGGGGAAACAACCGCTGAAAAGTCGTCATACAAAAAAGGCAACAGTCGTACCGGGTCGTCATCCCATTATTGGCAAAAGAAGATAGGGTGAGGTCCTTCAGAGCTAGTCGAGGCATGGATAAGGTCAGTGCTGATGCCCGAGCTTGCAAGAAAGTTTGCTGTTTTATTTACTTCCCTATAGCAAAATACTCCTATAGCTGCACTAAAACCAAGTAACTAGTCCCTAATCTGATCAACCACGACAGCCAACGGTGGCGTAGGGTCTAGAGTTATTAAAATCAATGTAGCACAAAGAGGGAGTGCGTAACAAAATAAATATGCTACTTTTGGCAAAACTAAGGCCCTCTTTTAACGCTCTAAATTTTACCATGTTGTTTGTAGTGTGCCCAATCAAAGCAGAGTAGGCCGCCACGAAAATTTCCGCTGCTGTCTCTACAGATATATCCCTGGTTACGCCCGAGTCTCTAAAGAAAATTTGTACCTAGAATTTGTAACCAAGTTGTCCAAATCTAACAGCTTGGGCTCAAGGTAGATCCATGTCCGACTTAGTGCCTTCTATTGACCTACTTCCGAATGTTTTTTGCCATGGTGACTTGCCCTTGTAGCCCCTCAATTTAATGATTACTCAAATGGTTCTTCATAAATAAATAAAAAGTTCGCCCAAACAAGTCTCTTTGATTGATAATATTCTTTGTTAATCTTAATTAGATTATTAGTTTAGTATATTGTTCAGATACGGTAAGAAAAGTTTGGTTAGTACTTAATTAACATGAATCTTTTATATGTCGACTAACATTTCAGAGGTTTTAATTTTCTTTGTTATTTATTCTACGTTTAGTCCGAATATTTCAACAGCTAATGTACTCGAAGTTTTGTTACAACATGATAGTTTATAACAAATTAAAGTAATTAGTTCCAAGCAATCTGCTGACACTGTTACTATTAAAGTAGTAATTTTGCACCAGTAATTTCGGTGGTTAGGCAATCATTATTAGTTTTCCATTAATGTTCTCATAATTAATCATTAAGTATAGGAAATTTTGAGCAATATATAGTAATGAAATTATTAGTCATGATTTGTCCTGGTACCGTATATCTCCAACTCCACGCATCGCCCTCAATTTTGCCGTTCATTTTTTATTTTCGAAGTTTTGACAGCTAAGTCAAGGCAATTACTTGCATATATATAGAAGTGACGGATTTAAAGAAACTATCATGAAATCTTGAAATTCATTAGCTGGTGAAAATGATAAGGCCTAATTGCTGGTGAAAAGGATAAAGCTCACTTTCGTGTGTGTAATTATTGTTTTATGATTGGACTTTGTGTGTTAATCCACTTACTCAACATTTTTATTTACGTACAGCTGCAGAATTTGCCCTCTAACTTTGTTCTTTCTACATTTTTTACATGTAGCTTTTGCTACCACGACCTTATCTGTATGTACCACTTTACATTGTGATTTAAGTCCAATTGAGTTCAGAACGGAATTTTTGCACGCGTACACCCAGGGGTGTCGTTGCTTTTCCAAGTGCTTAAATGTGTGTCATATGTGTATATAAAAAGAATAGTATTTTTACCAAAAGTTATAGGGCATTTTTCCAAATCTACTTTAAATTTTTTTAATAAATTCAAAAATATTATTTTTAAAGTAATTAATTTATATTTAACTTCATTATCAAAGTTCTTAAAAATTTAATTTCATTGTAAAAGTTTACTAAATATTATAAATATAAGATTGAAAAACCATATATATGTTTTTTCGCTAAATCTCCCCTATCATGGATTTTCTTATTACTCATTTAAACTTACACGGTTATGTTGCCTAATAAGATTTCTGCAACAAATTTTTTATCCAAATTTAACAATCATTTTTCTTCAGATATAATATTAATAAAAAAATAGAAAAGAAATAATATTTCTAAAGTGCAGTTAGAATAGAATAGTTGTCTTCTTCACTTCTAATATATAGTAATTAACTTATTTATTATCTAAAATATTAAGAAACTTTATTTTAATATTCAAAAATCTAATCATTGAATTAAATTTCTTCTTTTTTTAAAAACAAAAAAGCTATTAACTTTAAATAGCTTCACGCCAAATTTTTTTATATATAAAAAACTAAATATTAGATAAGAAACTTGTGAGTTATAGTTCTATTTTAAAAGTAGGTAATGAAAGAAAAAATGTATTACGTACAAGTTAGTATTTGTTGCAATAAGTTTTAGAATTACGAACTTAATTTTAAGCAAAAATCACACGTATAATTTGGTGTGATATCGATTTCACTAGCTAGTATTGCAAACACGTTAGTATTTGTTGTTAACGTGAATATGCATGGTGAGGCGACGTGCGAAAACTAAGAATAGTGAAAACAAATTCTTCGGCGGTCTAATTTCCAAATAATCATTGGTTTGTGCCCAATACGGAACCCATAAATATATCTATAATTTTTTTTTTTAAAAGAACGTGAACTTAATTAAGAGTCGAATCAAATTCTAATTACAAAAGTCTGAATGGTTATATTAGTAAATATTAATATCGTGATAAATTAAAATACTGTCAAGTAGTCAAAATTTTGACATTGCCAATCACCATTTTGTCAATGCTACAACCACTTCAATAGCATTTGTCATCCACATATCTAATATATATCCTTCAGCTTGAAGCAGCTTCAATTTTAGTAATTCACAATCATTGTGAAAATGGCATAAACATTTAATAATTCTGCATTTGACATGCGTCGACGGAATGATTAAGCAATTGTCCCGTGTCATGATTATATAAGCCATGCAAGTTGCAAGGCAATTGCGCAAGGTGTTGTTTATCTGGAAGTACAAGTATATTAGTTCAGTCAAATTGTTCCATTATGAAATGAACCTTAGAGAATTCAATCTTAATTTATAAATTTTAATGCCCGGAGTCAACACTTTCTTTTGTTTCTTTATCTTGAAAATGTAATAACTAACTGTGAATGTTAGCTTCAGGCTATTTTTACTAGAATAGTTTGGTATTGATGTTAATTATTACGAAGACTTATCATCTCAGCGAATGTTTAATATTTATATAAGTTTTAAGGATCGATCCTAAATTGGACTAAGTCTTGTATACCTTTATTCCATAAAAATGTTACTAGTTAATCTTTATTGCTATCAATTGCTGATCATTTAGCACTTTACCTTTTTCAGTGTAGGCTGTAGAGGTCGAGAATTATAATTAAAGTTTGGGAACGATGCATAAAATCGGGAATTTTGCAATAATGGTTATCTAAGTTGATACTTCTTCAAATTTAGTCATTTATGTCTTTTATCTGCAATTTTAGTCCTATAAGTTACAACATTTTCAAAATTGGTCCTCTAACCAACTTTTTGCCAATATTGGCCGAAAATTCCGGCAATTTCACATTCTAATCCTTTTTTCGGTTCTTTTTTTTCCCTACAAAACGTGACTTTGTGCTTGTGTTTTGATGAATAAAATTAAATGAAAAAAATTGGAATTTTTGGCCAAAATTGTTGTAAATTTGGTCAGAGGACCAAGTTTGAAACATGTTGTAACTTATAGGACTAAAATTGCAGATAAAAATTTAGAGGACCAATTTTGAAGAAGTGCCAACTTAGAGAACCATTATTACAAAATTTCCGCATAAAATCCCTCTGTAATGTGTATTATAGATAATGTACTAAATCCCTTGGTGTTATTTTTATGCATGAATATTTTCGTGTTTATTAAATCACTTGCGCATGTTACTTTTGTGCACAAAACTCTGTCGTGTCAAAATTCGTGCATCAAACTCGCCGTGTTTTCACGAAGAAGTTTAGTGCAGTTTTTGACAACACGCCGGTTTTGTGCATTTTCCCCTACAACTCAAGTTGATGTACCCGATCAAACTTGCGATTTAAAATAAGTACACACGACCCTCAACTTAAGTTACATCGGACGATACTGCAACATTTGCATTGCACAAACAAACACAGTTCTAAATCAACACCAACAACACATATTAAAAACACTAATCACAAACTTTAACACTTAACATCCCGACATAACTCCTAACTAAATTATAACAAGTAAATTAAACCCCACACATTAATTAACACAAACTAATTATTAATAACTTATCAAACCACCCAATGACGAACTTTCTCCTTAACAATATTCTTCTCCGTAATCGTATCCAAACTAGGCTTCCAAACTCTCCCCGATATCTGCCTGCTCAAAAACTCCGGCCTACCCTCCATCAATATCTCCTCAAAATAATCCTTCTCTCTCTCCTTTATCTCCTCAACCAAACACTCATGATTATTATTCTTGTTCTTGTTCTTCTTCTTCACCCTCTTCTTCAACACGTCGTCGTTTTCTCCCCCCACGGCAGGACATATCCTCACGAACAACGGAAGAAAACCCGTATACGACAAAAGCGTTTTCGACTTCAAAAAGGAGTTAGTTCTTGCTAAAAGCTTACGAGCTTCTTCGGACGATAACGAAGCTGGTTTGCCCTTTTTGATAGGAAGCATGACGTAGAGCTTCTTCGCTTCTAGCTTTTTGTCGGCTGGTAACGGCGTCGGTTTTTTACCGTTGACGACGGGTTGGAACTCGACGACAACCTCGGAGGGGTGTTCGAGCATGAGTTCTGCGACGGTGAGGGTGTTTTCGTATTCGAAAACGGCCCCGTTTGAGAGGATCACTTTCCCGGTGCCGGATAGTCCGTGTGGAGCTGAGTTGCCCATTGCTAGCTCGTGGAATTAATTAGGAATGATTATGTTGGGGATTAGTGTGATATAATTTGATGGGATTAATAAAATTAAGGGTGTGCATTTTTTGTGGCATTATATATATTGTGAAATGTATAAGTGTTAGTTAAACCGCTCCAACTTTGGGATTAGACGATATGCATGGTGGACTTGGTAATAACTATAAAGGAAATGTGGGGTGAGCCCACACCTTTTGTCCACAAATTATTTTGGTATTGTTTGGTGCAGGATTAATTAATTAATTATGGGTATACCTTAAATGTAAAGCAAACATGTGTCTTTAGTTTTTTCTAAAATGTTGTGAGAAACAGATATGTCTCAACTACATGAACATAAAGTACATATTACGGTATGCAATAATTAATTAATTGTACAAAAATTCTGTTACTAACTCCTAAGTTACTCGGTCTTTTTTTTATTGGTTTAAAATACGTGGTCATAATCTTTGATCTACTCCTAATTTGAGGTAATATATGAAATTGTTGGGCGATTTAGCTAGGGGTTAAAACAAAAAAATCATTATGCCCCTCCAGGGGACTAATGAATATTATTCTTAAAATCCAATTCAAAACTTTTAAATAGAATGGATAAATTTAACTAATCAATTGAAGATAAGCTTCCAATTTTCGCTATTACTTAATAATTAAACCAAGCAATCAACCTGCGGAGGCAAATTAATCACTTTTCATTGTTGGTTCATGTAGCATGCCATGCAGGATTGAGTACTTAGTCGTACCTACCCAAGCTAGATATATATAAGTCAATTGGAAGAGGAACCGTTCAACGGTATCAGCTTTAAACCAACTTCATCTTATTCTTACGTAATGAAGCTTATGGACCGAAACTCAAATGTTTTTGATCAGTACTTAGCCTAAAAAGTCGGTAATGACAAATAAACAAAACAAAAGGAAGAAGTCTGATTTGATTCTATTGGACGGCCCAACTATATGACCTGCCTCACTAGTGTTCTATTTTGTGATATAGCGTTGTAAAGTTATTTTGATTCTAGAATCAGAGAAACATTCCAAGTGCATTGATAATTTGAATAGAAACATATGTGTTGGATTCCCAACATCTCTGTCTTTAGACCATTTCTCCTCACTCGACTTGTATTTGCAAAGTAAAGAACTAAAATCTTGAATGTGGATAAATATTTATGATACTCATAGCCTTTCCATTTGGTCTCTTTGATAGGCAGTTTTTTTTTTTTTTTTTCTGTTTTTTTTTTTTTTTTTATTATCATAACTGAAACTTATCATTAAGAAAAATGAGAAAGCACTAGGGGTGCTTGAACCCATTACAACTTGTTCAACCTTTTTTTACAATCTTTGGAAAATAAATTCTTGGTTGATTAGACCACTCAAAAAGAGAGTAACTAAAGCCTTTAACTTTAGCCTAAACCCAAACCCACGTCTTCACCTTGATGAAGTCCATAACTTTTTGTATGTTGATTTCTTCTCCATGAAACACCACTGTATTCCTCGAGCGCCAAATAAACCACGCAACAAGGCACCACATTCGCTTTGTTAGCTGAAACATGCTTCAACTTAAACTTAGATCAATTATGTTCTTCTCTAAATTGCAGTATAAATTTTCTATAACTACAATGCTTTTTTGGTTTATAAATAAAATAAAGAAATTGATCCTTATGTAAATAGCAAAGTCAAAAAAAAAAAAATTCCTTTATTTTTAAAAAAAAAAAAAGTAAAATCAGATTTAGGGTACAAGTTCTCAATTTAAAAAAATAAAAACGTGAAAAATAGTTGTAGTTATGACAACAATTCGTAACTACATTTAGAGATGCCCTCAAATCCGCCCCTAAATTTTGCTAAAATTTGAGAAACAAGTCAAGAAAATTAAGGACTATACTATTCATTTAGGGGAACTTTTTTTTTTTTAAAACAAAAATAGTGAATCAAAGTGATAACATAAATTGTAAGATTAACCTAAAGTCTGATATAAATTCAACGTCAATCTTTCTGGTTCTACATTTTAAATTTAGTATATATAACAAAAATCTAATTAACATAATACAAGCGAATTTTGATTTATAAATCACAAAGCATCAATTAAAATCGACAAAGCTATTAAAATATCTAGTTATATATATAGTAGATGTCTCTAATTTACATAAAATATTTTATTCGCTAATAAACTCCTTAGAAACAAACAACAGATCAAAAGTATACAGGAACGTACATGACATACTTTTTGAGCTCGAATTTGTTAAGAATGAAAGAAAAAGTATTTAATTGAGTGTATTTGTACTAAAAAAGAAGGGGGAGTTTTTGTGCAGAAAACAAGAGGCGTGGAGGATGGTTGAAGAAAAAGGGGAAGAAGATAGGAACCTGGTGTAGAAGAAAATTTGATCTATAAACGGATGTGCATGTTGCTATATCCTTTTCTACAACCAAAAAACAATAGAAAGAGATTGCTCGGTTTCTAAAGGTAGAAAGGGAGGGGATATGGTAGAAATGAATATGTTCCTTTCCACGCTTAAAGACAAACAACTCGTTACTACAATTTCTCTACAATATTAATATAAATAAACTATTAGAAACGACGAAATTCGTTTCTACCATGAACACTAGAAACATAAATCTTCTTCTATATGTACGCACGAAAATATCCATTTCTACAAGTAAATCTCAGAGAACATTCAATATGGTTCCATTTCCTCTAAAAATACCCCTTCACCCCCCATTCCATTTTCACCAAATGCTTCCCCAGTTTCTCATTCTCATTATAGTTTCCTCACCTTCTTCTCCATCTCCTCATCCTCGTTATTATATTTTACATCTTTAAGTGTTATATATAATTATAATTGGTTTCTCCTAAATACATTTATTATTGAAATTTTATTTCTTCATAATTTTTTTAATTCTAGTTTTATTTATTTATACTAACTATAGTTATATTAGTTTGCTTATTTATATTTATTATTATTAACATTGTAACTTATCTAACTAATTTTAACACTATCAATTTTTTTATTCATAACTATTTAACTGTACATTAAATTGTTGGTTAGTATCATGAATTTTTATAATCTTAATTTTAACTTTATAAAGAGTTGTGGTAATTTACCGCCACTTCTTTCTTTAAAAAATCTGGAATAATTTTAGAATGAAACAAACCGTTTCTACGATTTTGTTGTCACTAATTCAAAATCTTTCGCAAGAGTTGTAGAAACAAAATAATGATCCATTTCTACACTTTCACCACCACGTGTTTTAATATTGTTGTCAAAACAATAGAAATAGACCGGATATATGTTTCAGTATATTTGTAGCGTCAAAACGGACCTATTCATTTCTAGGAATTTTTTATATGTTCCATACTAATTTGTTAAAATTACATTTTTTCTGAGGTTTAGAAAGGGGTTGCTTCCTTTCTAAATAGAAACAGAACTGCGAGTTTCTATTGAAACATATTGATCCCTTTACAAATAGAAACATGTGTGTCCATATCTAAGTAGAAATGAACCATATATTCTCTTTCTATATATTTAAGTATCCACACCTATAGAAACCACAATTTTGGTCTTTATAGCTCTTTAGAAAGGATTTTCACCGTTTAGAAAGAGATTTGTTTGTTTCAAATGATTGTTCTTTTGTACAAATACAAATACATAATAGTAATTGTCGACTGAATACATGTATATTGTGTTATTAACCCTGAAAAAGTTCCAAATTCTATGGCGAAATGCTTAAAATTAATTTAGTTAGCCTGAAAATTATAGCCAATAATAACTCGTGGAATGAATTTTTGTATGTTGTATTTTTTTTTTCATATTGGCCAATTGGTATGTCTCTATAGGGTTGCGGGACTTCTTCGATTTTCGTCTTAAGACGAGGAACCTTAGTAGAAATGGGCAGCTACTCGGTAATTCTTAGTCTTGGGATTTCGCCCTTGATGCTGGATATCATAGCATCGATGTCCTCCTTTTCTTGGCTGAGTTGCCTGATCATCGAGTTTCTTGGCGAGGTAACGAATTTGAAGAAGACTCTGCGGCCTTGAATTCTTCACTCCCTTTCTTCCGACTTCAAAAGGCTTGATGGTGGAAAGCCTAAGTAGGGCTGCATACTCCAAACGAGAATGGCCGTGACTATGCCCAAACAAAAGAAAGGCTTGTCTCTCTCCATTCACCCACTACAGTTAGAAGTTTTTATCCAAGGGTGCAGTAGCAATTTAAAAAAAAAAAAAATAACAATAAAGAAGAAGAAGTCGAATTTGTCACTTTTTTGTTGAAGGGGTTTGGTTGATATGTTAGTACAAATCTCAGGGTTGTTTATGATATTATTGAAATCTCATGGGGTGTCTATAATATTTCATCAAATTTCGGGGGGTGTCACTGATATTATCCTTAATATATATGTAATAAAACAAATAGTATGATAAACTAAAAATTGAATATAATTAATTGTTAAGTTTAAATTCACTGCCTTATAATACTTGGTGAAAAAACTAATTAAATATATTATTAGTAAACCTTCCACAATCTTTATAGACAGATAAAATTTCGTACGTATTTTTTTTATCTAATATCATCATCTATGAAGTAAGAACACAGTTTGACAAGATACACAAATTGACACAATTTCAAAAAATTTTAGTTGATAGTTGCGTGTCGAACATACGTATATACATCTTTTCAGGTGTCTAAAAATTTTCACCTTGAAATTTATAAAAATTCGAAATCCTAATGTAAAGATGAAATAGTAAAACAAATTAAAGTCCCTCATAAATAGGTTCTAAAGTAGGTTTCCGTTGTCTTATTCTACAACTCAAAATCCCACTCTCACTAAATTCTCCTAATAAGTTAACCGAATCAACTTCACTACAAGTACTCTCATTCAACACCGGCATAACCTTGGAACTACGTTGTTCGACACTTCTATCACCACAAGCTGCTTTGATACCGCCATCTCTGATTCTGAAACCTTGTCATGTAATCTACTTATTGGGATCAATACATATACTCCGTCTTTAGACAAACCTTTGTCGGCTTTCAACGCAGAGAATCGATAATCACTCCGTAATCCAGTCACCGGAGAGATGACGTGACCAGGATCTTCGAGCATCAGCTCGGCAGCCGTTATTGGAACCTCAACGATCCGAAGAATATTTCGACGAAGATCAATCAGTTTTGTTATGTTGGATTCTACGTAGAAACAAGTGTTCATGTGAGGACGGCGCCCCACGAGTCACAATCCAATCCGAGTTGGTCCGGTGTTGGCCACCTAACAAACCCAACTCAGACCAAACTGTATATCATAGGAAGGGGTCTCACTGACCAGGATCAAAACCATAGCATTATAATAAAATAATTTTACTTTAAATACAGCGGAAGTCTTTGGAATACAAATACATTTTACAATTTTAAAATGATGTAATTACAAAATCAAACACTTAACAATTTTTGCAAAGTTTCCAAAAAGCGGACTTGTCGATCATTCGTTCCATCCGTGCTGCTATACCAATCTTACTCTGAGAAAGGGACATATAGAACAAAAGAGGAGTAAGTCTTTAATGAGTTAGTGAGATTCTTAGATCATGACAATAATCAAACAGTAAATAAGAACAAAACGAACAAGAATGACCAGAATAATTACATCTGCATCATTGAACTGAAATTATCGATTTAACGATAATACTGGAATATTCAGCATAACGAGAAAATGAACTTGTGCAATTACATATAACAAATCCAACCTTAACTCCCAAAATTCAACCGTATACCTCCTTACGAGGAGCTACCTCGCAACAGAACAGAAGACATGCTCGAGTACATGTCAATCTAACACGCGGGTCACAGACAACTCCTGGCTGCAAGCGGCGCTTAGACAGAATGGTATTAAGTTGAAATACTTAAACTGACAGCCATTTGCTGCCCAGCAGTAAATCTTCTCAATCCCTGGGCCCAACTTCTCAAAGGCGTCCCAATGGGTGAAACAGAATTATCAGATGAGCTAGTAAGCCATACAATATCCGTTGCTCGTATTTTAGCTACATAGGCCGAACATAGTTGCTCGTTGCACAATTCAAGAATCGATAGGGTGATCATGGTACCAGGATAATTATGATTATGAAGAAAATTTCCGATTATGAATTAAATGAGATTTGATTTAACAATAGGCAAGAAAACTGATTATGTAAAGAATTAACGATTATCAATATAAATGCATTAAAATGGTGAAGAATATTGCTCGTGATTCGAAACAAAGAATCACAATTATTATGTCCAAGTTTCTCAGGGCCGAATGCCAAACAGGATTTTGAATAAATCAGAAATCAAACCTCACCTTTTACCGTATGGGAAATTCTTGATTAACGTCGATAATTGCAGAACCTTAAATAAATCAAAAAGATGTAATCAATTGTTTGCTCACAAATTTACAATAATAAACATATCTTTCCAATATTTATCATATTTAAAGAATTTCAATTAAATATCTAATTCTTGTTAATTTTGGATAAATCCAACATTTACCTATTTTAACTTTAACTATGACGTAAAAATACAAATAATGAGATTTACCATTTCAAAGTAACAAGTTGAAGACTAAATCAGTTACAAAATTACTATTAAAATCTCCATTTCTATTTTATTAACAACATATTTGATATTAATATATACATATGCATCAATGCATGTTTAAACCCTTTTTAAAATAATATTTCTTAACAAAATTCTAGTAAATTACTTATTACATAATAATCTCAAATCAAAAGTTTTACCATGATCTTGACATTGAACAAATACCTCAGCAAGTCCTTGAATAAAATCATATCATATATATATCTTTGGTAAAAACTATTTTTTCTTATAGTTATTAGTATTAAACAACATAATATTGCATATATCACTAATAACAATTAAAATAAATTGTAAACATGTGGATCTAATTAAAATTAATATTTTTCAGAATAATTATTATTCTAATAAACTAGATTAGATGGTTAGATCACAAGATAAACACAATACTTTACTTAAAATTAAAGAAATTGAAAGATCAACCGTAAAATAAACTATATGTCATCTTGATATTGTAAAATCCATGAAAAATATTAAACACGATTCTAAATTATGATCAACTGATCTAACATTATAATTAGTATGTAATGAGTCCGTATTAATGATCAATTTCATGATTTGGATAGCTTTTGCAACATAAATTAGTTAAACAAAATGTTAATGCAAATCTGAGGTTAAAACTGTAGCAGTCTCGGATTCACCTTTAATCGAACTTTCAAACGACATGATAATCTAAAATTAGTTGAGGGGTTTAATCTTCAACATCATGGAGAGTATGTAGTTCCAAAATCAGATCAATAGGACAAGGTTTGGTATTTTAAATAAATCATAAAAGCTAGGAGCTGTTTTTGGATTTTCTGGACAGTAGTACGTATTTCTCATTTTTAGACCCCTCAAACGACTTTGGTTGAAGAATGTTTCTGAACATGAAAGTTAGCTTACACAATAAAGAGTATGTGGTAAAAATTTCAGAGAACGACTCGAAGTTTTGATATGGTTTTCAGACTTTCAAAGTTTCTGTACCAAAACTGGCAGTTTTGACCAAACTCGGTTTTGAGGATTTTTAAGGACTATAAAGAAGGCTTAAAGGACTGAAACAATTTTTATAGAAATCTAAACATAAAGAGGAAGATCTTTTCAGAAGAAAAGAAGAGAAGATTTGGAGAATAGAGGTGTGTGAAAAATGTTGAAGAGAGCCTCCCTTTTATAGATGAAAATTGGGAGACAAGGATTAACTACCATACCCTACTCATTTTTATTTTAATCCAAGTTAGGCCACTCTAATTATGAAGATGTTCCCATTACTTATCTGATAGGATATTATAAGAATAAAATATTAGAAATATCTAGCATAAAAGACAAAGCAAAATTACATTTTCTCAAATGTAAATGTAAATATGTCAAGATTTACCATTGTCAATGAATGTTTGGGTATTTTAAAACTACAAGGGACCAATTTGAAAGTTTTTATTAGGGGTGGCAATTTGGATCTGGGTCGATGGATCTACCCAAATCCAACCCAGATCCATTGGATTGAATCTGTTATGGAACCATGGCAGATTCAACAAAGTTGGGAACCAAGGGTTTTGAGGCAGATGCAGATCTGCCTAAGAGCCATAGTAAGTCAGGCAAAATTTGAGTTGAGAAAGACATTTGTTCTTAGGATCTATGGATTGAATCACTCCAACCAAAACTAAGTTAAATCTCTTGTAGATCTAAGGTGTCAAATCAACTTTCAATTTGGATTGATCAAAACCAGAACCATTTAAGTTGGATACAAATTCAACTTCAATAACCATTTGCCACCCCTAGTTTTGATAACTCATTTGGTCTTAAATAAAATATATGTGGTCAATCATAAATTTTCAAAATGGGAATGACTAAATTGTAACTTTTCAAAACTTTTGGGGTCAAAATCATATTTTCAAAAAGTTCAAGGACTAAAATAAAAATTCAAAAAATACTTTTCTTTTCTTCCAAATTTCAGGGGCGTTACAGTTCAGGTTTCCCATTTATTTGTCTTTTGCTATGATGATCAGTTATTAATTAGAAACTGAGAGAAATCTCCCTTTCAAATATTTGGGCGTGCCAGTTGGAGCAAACCCGAGAAGAATTTATACATAGACTCCAGTCATCAATGCTCTCAAGAAAAGTTTGATGGGATGGAAGAATGGATCTCTTTCATTTGGTGGGAAAATTGTTTTGTTGAAGGTTGTTCTTACAAGCATTCCAATCTATTTTTTCTCCATTTATAGAGCTCACATTAAGGTCATCAAAGCTCTGATCAGAATTCAAAGAAATTGGGTGGTACCGATGAGGATCGAAATATTGCATGAACTAAATGGGAGACGATCTGTAAGGCAAAAGAAGAGGGTGGTCTGTGAAAAATCTTGATTTGTTTAACAAAGTACTTTTGGGTAAATGGTTGTGGAAGTTGATTTTTGATGATGAGTCACTTTAGAAAAAAGTCTTTCAAGCAAATATGGAGAGTACAATCTAATCAATTAACTAAGAGGCGAACCCACTTGTCGGGGTATCAAATCAATTTGGTGGAAAGCCGTGCATAACCTTCAGGATTCTGGAGCAGATTAGAACTGGTTTGAGAAGGGACTTAAACGCATTTTAGGGAATGGTAAAAACACTAAATTCTGGAAGGATGTTTGGATGGGGAATCAAACACTCCAAGCTCGGCAGCCTGTTACTTGCTGCACGCGACAAAGAAGTTAAGGTGGCAGAGATGGGATATTGGTACAACGGAGTTTGGATGTGGAACCTTGAATGGAGACTACCCTTGTTTGAATGGGAAAGTGAAATTTTAAATGATTTGATGCATAATCTTGAAGGTATTCAACTCAAAGAAGACGAAGATGATCGCTGGCAATGGACGTTAGATAAGAACAACACCTATTCGGTCTCTTCTGGGTATCAAGCAATGAAACTGGAGATGCGAAGTGAAGCAACAACCCTCTTTAAGGATTTCTGGACTACTTCGGCTCCATTTAGGATGACATGTATCGACTGGAAATTGATTCACAACCGTATCCCAACTAAGACCAACTTAGCTAGGAGAGGTATAATGTTTGACAACAACGACACAAGTTGCGGCTTATGCAGATCTAATCAAGAGAATGCATCACATCTCTTTTTCGAATGCAGTTTTTCTTACTTCATTTGGATGGAATGCTATAAATGGATCGGAGTTTCCACGACTATTACCAACACTCCAGACATGCATTTTTTGTCAAAATGCAGGCTTGTTTCCGAGAAAGAGGGGAATGAACTTTTGGAAAAGCATGTGGAGTGTGGTCATTTGGTCTATTTGGCAGGCTAGGAACAAGATGGTCTTCAAGAACGAAGAACCTGACGTTCACAAGATTGTTGAACTTATTAAAGTCAGGTCATGGTGTTGGTTGAAGGCACACCAACATGACTTCACCTTTTCTTTTTTCGACTGGTGTATATTGCTCCTATGGAGTGCATTTGATCATTGTTGAGGGACTTGACTGTTGTTTGTCTTTCTCATCTGTAAACTGTTGGTTTTTTAATAAACCTAGAGAATAAAGTTTTTGCCTGACCAAAAAACAAAAAGTAGTAAAGTATGCTTTTGGAGTGAGGACTTTGTGATCTGCGTATCTTCAAAGGGTTCTTGTTGATTTATATAAAGTGATGATTAAGGAGAGAGTGAAGAGTGTTGACGACAAAAGCGTCTTGAATAAAAGAAGTGGTATGCTGACTTGGCCCAACGCGGAGTGTCTACTGCTTGTATATGGTAAATGATGACACAAAACGAAATCTTTTTGTCCTAATTTAATCAAGCTTTGACTAATTATCTAATTTACACGTGGGACAAAAATATATCAAATTAATTTGACTCGTTTGAATTGAAATTTGCATCATGCACATTCGTGATGAACAATTTTATATTTTAATCAGACACAAACATATATATCTACACACACACACACACATATATATATATTGGTGTTTTACCCTATACAAAATATCATAAATTAATATTGATATATCAACGACACTTCCTAGTAAACAAGGCTGACAAAACTGTTAGCTTAATCAAAAGTTCGATTTCATCATTGTTCAACTTAAATCAAAAGCAGATACATTTATTAAATTTTAAACTATGAAGCATATTCATGAAAAATAATTGAGCTAAATATCTAAGTAAAGTATATATTAAACTATGTCACTTATTAATTAATGTTTTTCCTAAAATAAAGTAAAAAAAATACTACTTCATCCCCAATTATAAATTTGGTGTGTTATGTGAAAAAATGAATTATCTTATTAATTAAAAGAAGTAACTAATAAAATGGAATATATTATCATACATTTGGAATATAATTTAAGACTTATACAAATAAAGCAAAGAAAGGGGCAAAAATAAATTTATGCTTCGGACTAATGATTTTGTTGATGGTTTTAAAGTCCCCCGTATTGTATTTGTATCGATCCCTCAACACCATAAACAATGAAAAGGTATTAACTTTAATATTGGAAAAAGATTAACACATTAGCACAAAAGAATGTAGATGAAATTTATTAGTTGAATATAGATATACATCTTTTTGGGTCTTGAAAGAATTTCAACCTGAAATTTAAAAACTCGAAATCCTAATGTAAAGAAAAAAAATTAAAAATTTAAAGTCCCTCATAAATAGGTTCCAAAGTAGGTTTCCAATATTGTCTTGTTTTACAACTCAAAACCCCACTCTCACTAACTTCTCCTAATAATTTAATCGAGTCAACTTCAATGGTGGAAGATTCACTTAACACCGGCAGAACCTTCGAACTATGTCGTTTGGCTCTTCTATCACCACAAACTGCTTTCATAAACGCCATCTCTGATTCTGAAACCTTCCCATGAACCCTACTTATCGGTATCAATACATACACTCCACTTCTAGTTAAGCTTTCGTCGGCTTTCAACGCGGAGAATCGATAATCACACCGTAATCCACTCACCGAGGAGACGACGTAACCAGGATCTTCGAGCATCAGCTCGGCAGCCGTTATTGGAACCTCAACGATCCGAAGAATATTTCGGCGAAGATCAATCAGTTTCGCTGTATTGGATTCTACGTAGAAACAAGTGTTTTGGTTTCCTATTTATTTGTCTTTTGCTAGTGGTGATTAGAAATTGAGTGAATCTTGATTTTTGTTTGTTGGAGTGAGGAGGATTGAGGATTTTGTGATCCTCGTTGACTTATATATACGTGATGATTAAGGAGATGATTGAGACTAATGTTGACCAGAAAAGCGTGTTGAATTGAATGAGTGAGTGTATAGTATACGGCTATAGTACGCTGAGTGTCTTCTGATTTGACGTAGTAAATGAGACCAAATCACTTTTCGCTTGATTTGATCATGCATTGACTATAATCTATTTTACACGTGGACTATATATCACAAATAAACTTGACCTTTCTCTTCACATGATTCTTTATGGATAGATTTATATTTAATTCCAAATATAATTACATAAACGTACATATATTGTGATAAATAACAAAAAAATCAAATGAATGAATAGTATACGTGGATGAAGAGGGTGTGCTATTAAGTTGTTAAATATGAAACCTAATCCGATGTATATCGAGCATGTTTTTAACATGATTTGAAATATTATTAACACTTCTTAATTACCTAATCTGAAATTATTTTTTTTGGCACCAGCTGCGATCATGTGTTATGTCGGTTTAGCAATTCGCTCCATGTGATAAGAAATAGCAAATAACACTACTCTACCTATTATAGATAGCAAAATATCTCTTTATATGAGAATTAGGTCACTTGCACAAAATTGAGAGCATGGTTTAAACTCTACTTGGATAATATATTTATATCATCTTCTGTTAAAGTACATATATTGATCTTATATTTTAATACTTTAAATACTATATATTACTAAGAAAATGCTAATTACAATTCTGTGGAAGAAATATATCTTTTTTATATATCTTAAGTCATAAAAAACTACTATAAAATATTATGAAAATCAAATACTTAGACATTTTGATTTATTAAACATGATAACTGCGTACATACAAAATTATGGAGGATTGTGAGCTACTTTTACGTACCACCACAAAAGAAATGGCCAAAACTTTCTCCAATAGCAGAAAACCCGTCCTTAATAGTAATTAATTGTAGAGGAATTATCGTTCCTGATTATTTTAGAGACAAAAGGCATAATTGTAGCTAATAGTGGTTAGACGTTTGACTGAGATTTTATCTCGTAATTGTATACGTTTCCAAAATTAGAATCAATTATGATGTCTCTGAAATTAGTTCGACAATCTATTACTTCCAAAGTTGGACTTGTGCATTGGAAGCAACAATATTGATGACACCGGTATTTCATTGTAAGAGATAACCCTACATTCTTGTCTTTAGAATTCTTGTTTATTAAAGTTAAGTACGTTCAGAATAATGTTTTTGACAACGTTATATTGTTGCTGAAATGGCTTTCAAAAATAACTTTTTTGTGATCGTTTCTAACAATCTCTGATCCCTAATTTACGTTTCTTTTTGCATATAGTGAATGCACATAATTAAAAGATTTGACATGATACTTAAGTATCAAATACATATACATATTTTTAGGTCTTGAAAAATTTCAACCTCAAATAATAAGAAAAATTCCAAATCCTAATGTAAAGAAAAAAAAGATAAAAAATCAAAGTCACTCATAGATAGGTTCTAAAGTAGGTTTCCACCGTCTTGCTCTACATCTCAAAACCGTGGTCTCGCTAATCACTTCTGCTAATAATTTAATCGAATCAACTTCACTACAAGTCTCATTCAACACCGGCATAACCTTGGAACTACGTCGTTTGGCTCTCCTATCACCACAAGCCGCTCCAATAACGGCCATCTCTGATCCTGAAACCTTGTCATGTAATCTACTTACATGGATCAAAACATATATTCCGCCTTTACACAAACTTTCGTCGGCTTTTAACGCGGAGAATTGGTAATCACGCCGTAATCCATTCACCGGCGATACTACGTAGCCGGGGTCTTCGAGCATCAGCTCGGCAGCCGTTATTGGTACCTCAACGAGCCGCAGAATATTCCCGCGAAGATCAATCAGTTTTGCTGTTTGGGATTCTACGTAGAAACAAGAGTTGAAGTTTCCCATGATGTCTTTTGCTTGAAAACCTGAGTTATCACTGATTTAAAAAACTGATAGAATTTTTTTGATATTTGTGTTTCCAGTTGGAGATTGAGGATTTTGTGATCAGATGCGTATCGTCGTATGATTATTGTTGATTTATATATATCTGGTGTTTATGAAGTAGAGAGTAAAGAGTGTTGACCGGAAAAACGTGTTGAATGAAACAAGTGGTGTGCTAAGTGCTAACTGGACCTACACTGAGTGTCTACTGCTATGTGCATTGGTAAATGACTAATCATTGCTTAGACTAATAATCTATTCTACACGTTGGACATTGACCCTTTGAAATAAAAAAATTCACAAAAATCTTGATGAATAATTTTATATTTTCCACATATATGCGTATAATTAGTTGTAGTAATAGTATTCGCTTTTTGATTCTTTAACATCCAAATTGAATCCTACGCAACGCAGCACTCATAATTTAATAACTAAAATTTTTTGCTGCATCATTCATTTTATTTCATGAAAGAATGTGGTGGTGTTAATTTACAAAAAAAAAATAAAAAATTAAGCTTAATTCAATATTTATCAGCATGTTTATAGCATGATTTAAATTGAAATTCGAAATTTGAAGCTTTCAACACCAAATCCTGGCGTGTCACGCCTGTTTAGAAAATTACTCATCATTGTGATCAAAAGCCGGTAGAAATTATATCGTAAGTTACAATTACCTTGAATATATATATATATATATATATATATATATATATATATATATATATAGAGAGAGAGAGAGAGAGAGAGAGAGAGAGAGAGAGACGCATATATTTGGATAATATAATAAGTTACAAAAAATAACATAATACTACAATTAAGTCTCAGATTACAGAAAAATATGAAAACCACTAAAGATAATTGGTCGTTAAACATAATAAATATATACATAAACAATGAGCATGGCTGCATGAGACATATCATCAAGTGCTACTTTCTTATAATCAAAAGCATAATATGTCTTTTTTCACATGTGATAATTTGTTTATTAAGCATATATAACACGTAGAACTTTACATATGTGAACATATTCTTAAGTATTAATTCTTATAACAACAATTATAAATAACAATTTTTTTACTAGCAGAATTTGATAAGTCGTTGGGCGTAAGATAGAACATTGCGTGGACTCATAGGTGTGGAGCTATAAGCTTAAAAAATTATTTATTCAAATACTTATATTAGAAATAGATATTAAAAAATATAGAACATTAAGGTAAGATATTCTAAAAATAGATTATAAATAAATATTTTTGGCCAATATATAGTTACAATAAGTACAGAAGAATTATCCATGTATCTTACTCTACATATTACATTAGTTGTGTAAAGATATTTTCATAGACTCATTCCTGTAAAATACTAACGACAAATAAATCCATAAAAGTGATCACATAACTTACTAAAAAGACAAGACGATTTTAGTTTTTAGAAAAATTATACTAACAATATCAAATATGTCCGAGAAAACTTCTTATTTGCGTCAAATATAAAAATTTTGGGCAAAATAATCATTTAATATTATCTAAAAACAAGATAAATCAACCTTATGTGTTTTTAACGGGGCGTAAGCCAAACAATTTGATACACAAAATGCGTGCTTTTTGTATCTTGACGAACGTCCTAAATCAGTGGGCGTAAGCGCCATAAAGTTAAGTTCCAAAGAGCCACTTTAGGGTGTTTGGAGTCAAAAAGCCCTAACTAGTCATCGAAAGAATTTTTTAAAACACTATTTACAGGTACATAGAATTGCGGAATGTTGATCAAAAGTTATTAGTAAATGCTTGTGCAAGAACGATACGTAAAGGAATAGTAAAAAATGTTGTACCCACCAACGATATCACCACTTAATTATATGAATAGTTACGTGAGATTGTCGGGGGAATCAAATTTTTGTCGACTGTCACTCAATATCTGGTGTCACCTGTAGTCAGATTTGTAACTTAGACTCAATTGAAATGGCTATGCGTAGGGCTATTGAGAAACATATCGAATAAACTATTTTTGTGAACACGCATACAAGGAGATTGATGAAGTGTTCTTAATAGGGATTAAATCATTATTGGTGCCTCAATTAGGCACGATTTCAATAGTAGTGCCATATTGAGGCAGTCATCAACATTGATGCCCCAATTTGGAATTTTTATCAATTTTGGTGCCTCGGCGCAGGAAATGTGAAAATCTCGCCGGAATCGCTTACGTGGACGTGACATGGCCCCAAATTTGGGGATTTTGACCACGGTCAACGCCACGTGGTAAAATTGTGCCACGTGTTATGCCACGTAAGCAAATAAAATAAAAAAAAATGACAAGAAATAAAAAAATTGTATTACAAATTTAAGGTATAAACATTTTTGTATTTTAAAATAAAAAAGAAAGAAAAATAATAAAAAAATATATAAATTCCAAAAAAAAAATATTTCAAATTATTATAATTAAAATTTTAACAGATTTTTTTTTTCCTAATTTCATAAACAAGTAATTAATAACAAAACAAAATAAATAAAAAAAAGGGGGGAAATCGTCTTCCCCATCACCCCCACCCCTTAGCCGATCGCCACCAACAACCACCGCACCTCCGCCATGACCCACCACCACCATAGCTCTCCATCTTGCCGGAATCGATTATTCCCCAATTCTACCTTCATCTACTAAACCAAAATCCAATCAAAACCCAGATATCCAAATAACACCGCAATCACTACATAACCAAATTAAAAAAAAAAAAAAAAAAAAAAATTAAGAGAATATATTACTGACTCAGTCCCCTTCTGCCTGAGAATACGAAACTGCTCAGGTGAAAGAACAGCACGCCACTCCTCCTCCGATTTCTGCACAGGTGAAGAAGAAGAAGCCATGGACACTGTTCTTCCACTTTTAAAATTCCTCTTTTTTATCTGATTAAAACAAGTCAACCCACCACTGCTGCTATTTCTAATTGGGAGTGACAAATCAAATCTTGAAAGAGATGAGGATGTGGGTTTGGGTTTGATAGCGAGCACTCTAGAAGCTGCAGCTAAAGGTGAGATTTTTAGGATTTGGGAACCCATTTGATAATAATACTAATTAAATTATATTTCTTGCCACCAATTTAAAATCCATATTCAATACGATGATGCGAAATAATCGATTCCGGCAGGATGGAGAGCTATGGTGGTGGTGGGTCATGGCGGAGGTGCGGTGGTGCGGTGGTTGTTGGTGGCGATCGGCGAAGGGGCGGGGGTGATGAAGAAGACGATTTTCCCCCTTTTTTTTATTTATTTTGTTTTGTTTTATTAATTACTTGTTTATGAAATTAGGAAAGAAAAAAAAATCTGTTAAAATTTTAATTATAATAATTTGAAATATTTTTTTTTTGGAATTTATATATTTTTTTATTATTTTTCTTTCTTTTTTATTTTAAAATACAAAAATGTTTATACCTTAAATTTGTAATACAATTTTTTTATTTCTTGTAATTTTTTTTTATTTTATTTGCTTACGTGGCATAACACGTGGCACAATTTTACCACGTGGCGTTGACCGTGGTCAAAATCCCCAAATTTGGGGCCATGTCACGTCCACGTAAGCGATTCCGGCGAGATTTTCACATTTCCGGCGCCGAGGCACCAAAATTGATAAAAATTCCAAATTGGGGCATCAATATTGATGACTGCCTCAATATGACACCACTATTGAAATCGTGCCTAATTGAGGCACCAATAATGATTTAATCCCTTCTTAATACAACACAAAGTGCTAAGGGCATGGGTTAACCCAAATGGATCATTGCTTGACAGTCTCATTTCTCTACAGGAAAGAGATATCATTGGATCGTTCAAAAAACTAAACGAGAAAGCACACCAGATAAGTAACTTATACAAATTGAGGCTCCCTTAGATTAGATGGTTTCTTCATGGCGCTTGCAGTCGGGAAAATTGCAGGTTATGTAAGTTTGCTAGCAAGCATGATTTTAAATATTGAAATTTTTATCCTACTCACACTTTGCAATTTTTTTTGTCAACTTATGACTTTCAGAAGGTTAATGTGATGTGTGATCTATGGTTCAAATACGGTTTCTTGAACTTCCACAAAAAGAAAATGGATTTTGAAATTTAACGTAAGACCATATAAATAATATCTTTTAACCTTTGCACTTATTCCCACAAGTCAAAGCCTACCAATTGAGAGAACTACTCATGAAGTTTGAAAGTCATTTAATTGCTGGGAAAAAGAATTTTCTAGCGCTAGATGATGATTGCACAATGATTATGTTCTTATTATGGTGATTCTATGAGTCTTCTCTCTATGTATAGAAGTTAATGGGTTTCATAGTTCCAACGATACTCAGTGATGTGGCAAATGATTGTTGATCTTGTAACATAATATGGGTTGCTTCTTATCTAGGTCATATTAGAGTAAACTAAGAACGCATATGTATCATGCCCTTACTTTGACACTCAATTATATTATAAAATTGTTATTGTTGATGGATAAAGGTGTTGAATGGATTGTTAAAAACATTATTGGTCAACTAAATGGCTATGGGTCCATTTGTGATGTGGAGGACACACTTGGAGGTAATGATGATCTCAGGGATGCAATGGAAAAAAGATTTTGATATTTGACTTGCATTCACTTAACACTACTCAAACACATAATTACATATGTGCTCATTTTTGTAGTGCTTGTTTTGCTGGTAGAGATGCAATACATAAGAAAGTCCAACTCTTACTTCAACTCACTAGCCAGAAACAGGGGTGGTTGTGCGCTAGGAGATACGTTAGAGGACTGAAGTTGGAGGTTTGAAGTGCAGATGTGATTGATTACTTGATAGCTATTATAAATGGTCCTCAGATTTATGAGGTTTATAAGTCACTTGTGTAATAGGGTAGAGGTCATGCATACATGGATTTACAACCTAGAACAAACAAGTGAGAGTTATTCTAGTTGTTTGGTTAATTCAAGTCTGTCATAACCTCAAACTTTTCATGGATGTCTTTACACAATCATATCTATGTGCTTCAAAAATTGCTTCGATGAAGCACATGTAATTGCTACAGATGAGCGGCGCATCACCAGCCTCGAAACAAAAGGAGATTTGGTCATGTGGTAGTTTGTTCCTCGGGGACCACTTTCTCCAACGAGTAGGTTATGATTATGAAAAAAAATAAATTAGTAGATCCAAATGGTATCTAGCATTTTCAACTATACACAAGTTACTTGTGTGCTTTATCAAGGGATCTCTAATTAATTCAGTCGTGAATATGGATTTGGAGCGATGAGTTACACAACACTTGTACTGTTATACATCAACCTTTCATAATTCGAGCCACAAAATTATATCCATCTCTTTTCTTTAGTTAATTAGGGTGTTAATTGATATTCCAAATAGCAAAATCGGGTGGACTCGTAAGAAAGTTCAACATATAGCTCAGTGTAATGACCATTTTAATACAACAGAAAGACTTTACCCTTCACAATCTATCCTGACAATTTTGATACAATCTCTAGTTCTGTCAAAGACACCAATTAACTAATTTGACACTGCCAGTTGATCAGTAAACCCGACAGTTAACTGTGCTAAATTAGTCATTGATTGAATAATTACTGATTGTATGATGATGAAATTACGAGTCAATACAAAAAGAAGAGCGAAAAAAGAGAAGGATAAAAGATTAACAACTCTGAATGTGTTCCCAAATCACATCAGCAGTCACAAAACATCAAAGCAAGCCAATTTGTTATGGACCACCAAAACTATAGTCTATAGGAGACGAGAGCAACCCAAAATAATTTATTTTAAAAGAAAATAGACTTAGCCAAGGAATACACAGATTTAATAGGATGATAATAGCTATAATCAATAATTCTTTTCGAAGAAAACTGAGACAAAAATAATTCTTTTCACAGTCACAAGTCACAACAAGGGGCATCCAATTTCTAGCTCAACAACTATTCATAGTAGAACATAGAAAAAAACTTTTATAGAGCAGGGAGCAATCAATTTCTTTTCTCACCTTACAAATTCAAATCACAAAAGCATACAAATTATAGCAACTAACAAACTGAATCAACCTGAAAAGAATGAATCTTCTCCCCTTATACTGTCTGTTCCTTTTTTTTTTTTTGGTCCAGAAAAAGCAGCATGATCTCACCTATATGTAACTTATGCTGAAAACATTCACCCTACTTAATATATTGAGAAACCCATTTGAAGCCATCGCCGTACCCCATTTTACGCACGATGCTGCACATGAACACCTCTAGAGGGCGCACGTTAGAATCTGCAAGATTCACCTTACCTTTGCCGGTAGTTACACCAGTAAGGCCTAGGTGAAAACGCAACTCCTCTTCAGATGCAGCATATGGTATGTCGATCTTGTTTCCCAAAATGAGAAAGGGTACATCGGTGAGGCCTTCATCGGAGAGGAGAGCATCTAGTTCCTTTTTGGATTCGGCGAAACGCTCCTTGTCATAGGCGTCAACTAGATATACTACAGCATCAACCTGAACAAACACGAAGCACACTTTATTCTCAGAAAACAAAATTTCCTCATCCATTAAAACAAAAAACAAAAAAACGGTGCCTAAAAATTGAATGTAATCAACATGTCTTTTTTCTTGTTTTTATCGGTTTATTATATACGAATCGTTAAAGGTATACACGTGAGACACAAAATCGCATCATCATTTCAAGTTTTTGGAACAACAATGATAAAACATATTTAGATACTTGACTTATAAATGAAGCAACAACTTCAACAATTTGATTAGAGTAAATTTTCCCCAAAAGAGGATGCAATGATCATAAGAAACGAATCAAACACCACAAGCAACAAAAACCGAGATGAACTATAAAATCGCATCAACACAGACCAATACTCGTATGAAAATCAATTGCTAAGCTAAAGGAACAATCAATAATCCAACACAGTTAACTATACAATCACAAGCAAACCGATTAACACAAAACAAACTACAAAAATTTACCTTAGCATAATAATCCTTCCACACTCTACGGGCGATCTGATGTCCTCCCAAATCAAACGCCTTAAACTTAATTTTGCCGATACTCAGCTCTTCTGAGGTCGGATACTGTGTCGGCTGATGCTGCACTAATCTCTACACACAAACAGAACAATGAATTCGATCAGATCCAATTGATCGATCAATGATATAACAATAAGAGAATAATAATAATGATTATTAGTACCTCGTCCTTGAGCATGTGAAGGAGAGTGGTTTTGCCGGCGTTATCGAGGCCGAGGAACAAGATCTTAGCCTCTTTCTGCCATAATCCGAGAGAAGCCAACACGCCGTAGAACCAGTCGAATAGAAACATCTTCGTTTGTTGGATTGGATTGAATTTGGTTCCGTGTAGATCTGGTTCGGTTCGGTTTGATTTGGTTTGGTTTTTAATTTTCTCTTGTTGTTGTGTTGTGTTGTGTTATGTGGTGATGGGAGAATATGAATGAGGGTGTAGGTGTGAGTAGGTGGGCGGAGGAAGAATTATTAAATGCGTTTGTATGTGTGCACTATAGTATATACAACTATAGATCACGTGTCAGTTTTGAGATATATCAGATTAATTTAATTTATTTATGGGGTTGGAATTTGGAATTGAGTTGGTGTAAGAGAAGAAAGGTATAATCTATAATGCATGGACACGGATACGTGGATACGGACACGACACGATACGGACACGGTGACACAGATTTTTTTAAATTACAAGACACGACACGGCCGCGACACGGCTGTATTTTTTATATTAAAATATGGAAGATATCATCATAATCATTATAATCTGCACAAATAATATTATTACGTTCAAATATAGAATCAAATCAAACATATTTACACTCAAAACCAAGTAACCAACTATAAGTTCAAATAAAACAGTCATTAAAGTATAAGTAATAAATTCCAAGCATTAAATACAAAGGCATATACACAAATCAAATGACAAAACAAAGTTATACAATACTCAAATAAAATCTTTAAATAGGATATTAGTGCCACGCCTCGAAGAAAGAACACATATTTTTTTGCCCGTCCTTGTTGTTTGCGCAAAGAGATATGTAGTAGGCTTATTCGTAAGATTTGATTGGAAAAAAAGTTATTATTTATGCATTTTTACTACTTAATTATTTAACTTTAAAGTTTAATATTTGATATATTTTAAGAAAGTTAAATTTTAACCATAAATAAAAATTAAAAACTACAAAATCAGGTAAAAAAGTGTCAAGGCGTGTCGAACACGTCCTTAAAACGTGTCCGACACGGTGTCCCTTTTCTATTTCTTTTATTTTTATTAAGACACGCCACATGGCGTGTCGGAGGAGTGTCGAGGTGTCGGTGTCGTGTCGGGGTGTCGAACACGGCATAAAATAAATTTTTAAGGTGTCGGTGCATCATAGGGTATAATTCATTTACACTGCATGAATTTTTTTTAGAATTTCTATTTTAACCCTTTATCCCACAGTTTTTAGTTCAAGTGGTTTTAATTTGATAGTGTGATTTGGTGAGTATGGTTTGGACTTTTGAAGGTGGTGTCATATTCCCTTTGCCTTTTTACATCGTAAAGGTAACAAATGGGTTTACTTATTTTTAGATAATATTAGTGACAGTCTTATGTTTGATCAATAAAACCTCTTTTTTGCAATGTGAGATAAAATCTTCAAACTTATTTACAATAAAGGTAACTGCCTAAAGAGATATAAGTACAAAAGATATAAGAAGGAGAATTTAAACGGAAAGTGATCAAACTTTGAGACTGTCTTGATAATTGTCTAACAGAAGAACCAGAAAGTCCATTGGTGAAAATATCGACAATCTGATATCGAGAAGGGACATGAAGAAGACGAACTTGGACCCCATAACCTTTTCGCGGACGAAGTGAAACCTCATAATTTGCTTTCTACCACATTGTTTTAGACGAAGTTTTACCATAATATTCCTCTAATTCGGAGCCAGTGTGGAATTGATTCAACCATGGAATCATGAAAAGTTTATCATGGATTTCATAATCTGAACCTTTTCCTTATTATTTGATATGTGAAGATGGGATTTTTTTTTTCTGAAAAAAAAATCCTTGAGCAGTATCTTTATTAACATACAGATTCTCAACCTGCAGCTCTTGACTTTTTGCATAAAACGTTAAAAACCTCGGAACTCATGTGGTTTTGGTCCCATTGTTTAAAATGAATATAAGCTAGCTCTCTCATACAGATCTAGTTGTTGATTTGTGAAACGATATTCATTAATTTGATTAGAGAAAACAATCAAGTTTATAACCTGATATTCATCAATCAAAATATATATAAGACCCTGGTTCCGAAACATATAAACTACGGATAATTACAGCTACACCCCCTGAGGTTTGGTGTAATTACACATACCTCTCCTGTGGTTTGAGAAATTACACATACCTCCCCTGAGGTTTGAAACCTTACACATACCTCCCCTCTACAACTTAAGGGTTGTTTGGGTGTAAGTTATGATAAAATTATGCTTATTATGCTTACACCCGTAAAGTTTGGTATATTTGTAAAAGTAATCCTTGATGTTAGAAAAATTAAAATTAAATACTCCAAATAATTTTAGAAACTACTATATGACTAACCAAAAATATAAAAAGTATTTAAATTATTTTTAAAATTTAATCTAATCTTAATATTTTTATTATTTTGTAAAAATATTTAATTTCTTGTTTTTGTTTGTTTTTTTATTTCTTAAGTTTTGTTTTACTTTTAATAATCTCATAAATTTCATTATAGTTCCATATTAAATACTATTACGCGTACCCAAGGAAATTTCAGTTTATCACAACAAAAAAGAAGCATTTAGTAAAATAATAAATATATATGCAATCTCCGAAATAAAAAGACAAGAAATAGAAAATTCAATTGTAAAAACTCTCATTTTCAATGAAAATTAACAAATATAACATAAATAATCAAGATTTTCATAACCCATTTTAAAAAATGAAGAATGATGACGAAATTACCAGCAACAGTGACAATAGAATTATCATCCTTGGATCAGACATGGTCACTGGTTTTAGGTATCAAGTTTTGTTGAACTTTTTGACAAAATAAACAACCTAAATGCACTATATTTAGTGAAACCAATTTTCGGTGTTTTATCTTCTTCTATTACTAAAATAGTTGTTAGTTTAAAATTGTAACGAGAACAAAGGCACAAAGATGAGTAGTTAGTTAAGTTTTGACTGAGATTTACGAGAATTGTTTTAAAGAAAAAAACTAAAAGTTACGTGTTTTGGTTCAAAAATATATTTTGGATTAGATTAACTTATTTTTAAATTTAAATTTAAATACTTTTTGTATTTGTAGGTAATAATATAATAGTTTATAAAACCTTTTGGAGTATTTAATTTTAATTTTTCTAACATCAAGGATTACTTTTATAAATATACCAAACTTTAGGGGTGTAAGTATAATAAGCATAATTTTATCATAACTTACACCAAACAACCCTTAAATTGAAGAGGGGAGGTATGTGTAAGGTTTCAAACCTCAGGGGAGGTATGTGTAATTTCTCAAACCACAGGGGAGGTATGTGTAATTACACCAAACCTCAGGGGGTGTAGCTGTAATTATCCCTAAACTATAAACTAACAAGGTAAACGAAACTTGATACCTTCATTCACGTAAAACTTAATGTCAGTTTAATAAAAAGGCGTTCGCTCGCATAGAAAAGAGTAAATCTTTACTTCCTTTAAGTTTTTTATCCAGCAAAAACTCTCTAAGCATCACTGATCTTGACAAACAGTTAAATAGTCCCTGGTATGTATTTTTATCAAGATTCTCTTAGCTGAGCGTAATGTTCAACAACTGCATTTGCAAAGGAAAATAGCCCAAGAGAACTCTGAGTAAATCGGCTTAGAAGATCACAGAGTATTCACAAATACATACAAAAAGCAAAGTCAATAAAAGAAAACGTATAAATCGAGAGGTAAACGGAAAAAGGCTGAACGGTGCCACCGGATATAAGATCTTATAAGACAGAAAACTTCAAATGCACATAATCCACCTTATTTCTTGAGTTTGAGATGTTTAAGAAGTTTAACAGATGATTCTATACATGCATATGGTTTCTGAAGATATGTAAGTTGACATTTCATATACACAGTAACAAAGAAGCATTCAAGCCATGAATAAGATATTTACTTAGCAGCATTGGTTAAGTTGAAGAACACAATCATCTTACCATTGTAGAGGCAGTTGTCGATAGCTCTGTTAGGAATGTGCTATGGCCAGCCATAATCAGATCTTCAAACAAAAATATGAGCATCAATTCATCGAAAAGTGCTGTCACTTTACCCATTTCAGATGTATATATGCATGGCACGAGGTACAGCATATGAAATACGGATATACAAATATTTGACACGAGGCAATAATCTTATACACAGTTAAAAACAGCAATAACAAAAGACATCATAGTACTCTGCAACAGGACCATAACTTTAAATAATCAACAATTATTCCTGAAAACTAAGGAGAAACTCTAAAGTTTTTTTTTTCTTCATCATCTCAAATCAACTCGCAGAGGCATAGGCTTCCCCAAACCTTCCCGAGAACTTCATCTTCTGATTTATTTCTGCCAACAAATTAGGTCCACCGGCCCGAGAAACCTCAGCATCGAGCTTCTGGTAATCAAGTTGAGGTGCCCTCATTCCTTTATCTATCATTTCTTCCAAATATTTACAAGCCTCAACTGATCTCCCCTGTCTCATAAGCCCCCCAATGAGAACAGTGTAAGCATTCTCATCTGGACAGCAACCCTTCCTCTTCATCTCCTCCCAAACCTCACATCCCATTTCGCAATCTCCCATAACAAAATACGACTTCATCATCATGTTGTAAGTATGAATAGTTGGTTCGATGTCGCTCTGAACCATCTTTTTGTATATCTTAACTGCATCGTCTGGCATGCGCCGATTTGCCATCATCTTGATCAGAGAATTGTACGTTCGTCCGTCTGGTGGGCACTCTTTTTCCTTCATATCCTTCATTAACCGATACACCATTTCCATCTTCTTTTGATTCCCAAAACCGATCATTAAACAAGTGTAAATCGCAGCATCCGGCTCACAACCAGAACTAAGCATATCATCAAAGTATGCAGAAGCTTCGTTCATGTGACCGTGTTTGCAAAGATCACTTATTAAGATTGTATAGCTTCTTGCATTGGGGAACGGACCCTTAGACTTCATCACCTCAAACAATTTAATCGCATCAGACCTTTTTTTACACCTGAATAGCCCTTCAAGCATTATGTTATGAGCAACAATATCAGGCTTAAATCCATTATCAATCATCCCATTCCATGTCCTCCCAGCTTCCATCAAATTCTTAACATTGCACCAGCCATTGAGCAAAATAGTGTGCGTCTTTAAATTCGGGGCGAATCTATGCTCCAACTTCTCAAACAACGCCTGTGCTTCCTTCCCTAGCTTTGCCCTTCCCAACGCATCAAGCAAACAATTGACCGTATCCACGCCAACTTTAAAATTATACTTCTTCATCAAATCAAAAATCCCAATAGCCTTTTTCCTCTCTTTCGCAGCAGCAAAAGCTTTTATACAGATAGTAAAGGTCTCCATCGTGAGCAAACCCTTCTCACCCATTTCCTCAAGCATCGATACCATGGTCTCAAACTGCCTGGTCTTTCCAAGAATATCCATCATCGCATTATAAGTCCTCGCATCGTGATCAAAACCAGGCCTCTCAGCAGCCCAGCAAAAGAATCGAAATGCAGGTTTACGAGCATGTCTAAACCTATCTAAAACAGCCAACACCAACTCATGACTCAAACTAACCCCACATTCATCCAAAATCGCCTCCATATTCCTATCGATTTCAAACGTTTCATGGATTATAGCACAAACCCTTTTCACCTCCTCCTGATCAGCCACATTACCACCGAAAAAACCTCCATTTTCACCGTCACTCTCAACCTCAGAATCAGACCGTTTCGAATCAACATCCTTACAATAGTGCCTAGAACAACTACTACTACTCAAGCAATAAAAAGACAAACTCTTGATCTTCGACAAAAGCACGAAACTCTGCAGTTGTCGAACTAATGGCAAACTTTCTTTAACATGAGAGATAGGAGAGGGATGTGGCAGTAGAGACGAAATTTGACAGTGAGCACGATCGAAGCCACTGTGAGTAGAAGAATCACGCAAAAAACACAAGGACAAAGAACTACCTTCAGCTTGCTCTGCTTTAAACCTTCGTCCTTGTATATTCTCCGCGTTGGCAATGGAGAATCCGCCATTGTAAAAAGGTGTCGGTTTGAAAAATGGAAACTTTCTTGAATATTTTAGATAAAGGGTCATTGGGTACCCATTAATTTCAAAAAAAGATGAAAACTTTGATGCTTAGAGTGACCGTGAAGAAGAGTAGGTGAAGGGTTCAGTTGGAATTGAACTGAGAGCTAATTATTTGGGGTGTGATCAAAGATTACTACAGACCAAAACCCATCACTGATTTTTCAAATTTACCGTAAAAACCCATTTGGGTAGTTCATGAAAACAGGGGAACAATGAAGATGAACAGGAGGAGGCAGAGGCGGCGTTATACAGAGGGGAGAAAGTTGTGAAGAAGAAGAAGAAGAAGGAACTAGCAAAAGAGAAACAGAAACAAGAAAAAGAGAAAATGATGAAAAACCTAATTGTGGGGAACAAAATAATTAATGAGGTGATATTTTAAAATTTTAAAAAGTTATAAATTACGTGTTTATATAGATAGGAGATAATACATGACAATATTTGTTATAAAAAAAAAAAGGATATACATGACAATAAGTATCATAATTTCATATAACTTCATAAGTAATTCATAATATCATACTCCTAAGTTATGTTTCTATCGAAAACTCATCGTGGATATCATTTAAAATTCAGTAGTTTTTATTTGTGACGTATCAAAAGTAACACTGTTTTATTATTATTTGTGGAAAATCGATATGAGGTATTAAATGTTTAATGATTATATAGTAATGAATATATATATACAAGAAACTATTGTAGTCAATACATGCATACTTTAGGTTTATAGTAAATATTATCATTATGAACATTCATTTAGGCTTAGTTTGGTTCTCAGAAAAATAATAAGGACAAAAAATAAAATAAATATTTACTTTTCAGCTTTTTGGCAATTTCAGAATTTTCTGAAAAAACAAAGAGAATCTTCGAAAAAGAGAGAAAAATATTTTTTATTCTCCTCCTACATAATAGGGAGTGACGCCCCTTTCTGGCCGCGCTCGTCACCGGAGCTGTTCGCACGTCGGTCCCGACTCAAGATGCACCTGGGTTGGGTAAGCTCCCTGCTGCTCCGCAACTATCCACGACCCTTGGGGGTTCGGGCTCCGTTCGCACGGTCTCCCTTCCAACTGCTTCCTCGACCCAATCTTGAGCTCTTCCGACCTCCTCGGCTCCTGCTGCCTGCTTTCTCGGGGCTATCCTCTGCTTATATCGGGATCAGTGATTTCAGAGGCGAAGTGTGTTGTGCTTTAGTTAGCTTTTTGGTGTTAGATTGAGTTGTCCTTTGCAACTGACCCGCCTCCCTATTTATAGGGCGAAGGAGAGGTTATAAGTGTAATTTGGCCCTGGACACGTGTCACCGTGCATGTTCGTCCGAGGGTAATAGGGTATTTGAGTACCCTTGTAGAGTAGGGCACGTGGTGCCCGCATGTTACCCTCGGCGCACGGCATGCTCCGGTTACACCTTATAACTTCCGAACCCATGCTCTTTATTGGGGAGGCGGGGCGGTCGAGCCCTGGGAGGAGGACAACGCATCCGGGCGAGTGGATGTGACGTTGATTCTGACGTCCGACCCCCCTGGGCACGTGTCCTCGTGCATGTTCGTCCGAGGGTAATAGGGTACTTGAGTACCCTTGTAGAGTAGGGCACGTGGTGCCTGCATGCTACCCTCGGCGCATGGCATGCTCCGGCTGTACCTTATAATTTCCGAACCCTTGCTCTTTATTGGGGAAGTGGGGCGGTCGAGCCCTGTGAGGAGGGCAGCGCATCCGGGCGAGTGGAATGTGACGTCGACTCTGACGTCCGACCCTCCCTTCTGGTTGGGGAAAAGGGACGGTCGCCTCTGGTAGGTGACATACGCCTGCATGTGAAGGGTTCGACCCCCCTCGGGGAATACGCACAGCATAAGATATGATATAATAAGTATTTAACAAAGGTGCGGGGGTTAAGGGGGTCGATATACCTGGGTCGGGTATCGTGCGAGAAAAAGGGGGTAGTGAGGCGAGATAAGGTCAGAAGATTAGGCCACGTGGACGGGTACGATCCCCAGAGGGAGAGTATGCGTCATCATAAGTCCCCCAGTCTGTGTCGCAGTTCGCAGAACGTGGCAGAGAGTAAAATAGCTAGGGGCCTAATCATCTGACCGCGTGTCGGCCTCACTTCCTGATTTCTCGGGATTCCTCAAACTTCCCTCATACGCTGAGCCGTACGTGTTATCCATCCGCGTTTATTGGGTTTCGAGCGGGAGTTATACCGCCTTTTTTGCACGTCTATTTAGGTTTTTTGCGTTGCGGTTTTGTAGGTTCATAACTTTTTGCCTTCTTGTAGCTACAATTTTCTTTGCCTCTTTTCACCCACCATCATTATGTCTGCCAACGCTGCTGCAACCGCCTCTTCCGGATCCACTCCTCCTGCTTCTCCATCTCGATCAGTGCCGTCTTCTCCTCTGGCAACTCGCCGCGGTAAGCGCACGGCTGCCTCCGCCGCTCTGGAGAAAGGGACGCCATCCAAAAGACAGGCAGTAAATATAAACGACGCCGCGAGTACCGCAACCCAGGCCGCCGTTGACAACTTAATCGCCAAGTATAATGTGGCGATGGAGAATGCGACGGTGTTGATCCCGGAGCCCTCGGACTGGGCGAATAATCCTCCTACCGGCCTCTTGACTGTCTTCTTTCCTCAAGTCGAGGCAGGGTGGCGTATGTTCGTGCCGCCTCTCTTCCGGGATGTAGCCAAAGCCCTAGGGCTTTGTCTAAGTCAACTTACGCCCAACGTCTTCTCTATTATGGCAGGGTTCGAGATTACCTGCCGGGGTCGAGGGCTCCCTTGCACGGCCGACCTCTTATTGGCCTTATATGACGTGGGTGCCGGCCAAGTGCCCTTCTTTTATCTGACTCCCCGCTCATCTCAAGCTGCTCCGGGGGCGAGGATCCTTACTAATGCTTCTTCCTCCTATGGCAGCTGGAAATCCAATTTCTTTTTCGTAAAGCCCCCGGGTCGTAACTGCGCGAGCTGGGGGGTGACGAACGCGTGGTCGAGCAGTCCCACGGAGTTGGATACCACCCAACTCGACCGGATTCGGCTCCAGATGATGGAGGAAGGGTACTTCCAGGCGAAGTACCACGTGCTGAAGCTGACCAAGACCCCAAGGCTGTTCGAGCTTTGCGGTCTCCAAGGAGGGGTTAGGTCACCCCATTTTCCAATTTGCAGCAGGACCCTGAATTTCGTAAGTTTTAGTTCCGCTTCCTTCAGTATCTATCTTCTCTCGTTACCCTGCTATGCTGAGTTTTCCTTTTTTTTTTCTGATTCATGTCCTCAGGTTCGCTGGTGTCTACTTTGGCAGAGGCAGCCAAAAACGCGCCTGCGCCCCCTAAGGTTCCTAAGGGGGGTAGATCTGTTCGAGGGAAGACCTCGTCTTCCCAATCCGTGGCGGGTACCCAAGTCGCGGACGCTCCACCGTCTCCCCTTCCATCTCAGTCCACTCCTGATAGAGAACCAGCGCCTGCTCTTCGCCCGGCCCCTAGGCTTAGCAGTGATGCGAGCTCAGCCCCGCCGTCTCCTGGCGGTTTCCCTAGCCTTCGAGAGGACGATCTCGACCTCTTTCGTGATCCGGCTCCCGTTAATCTTGGCACCGGTTTTGGCTGGGTCCGGGAGTCTTTGCCTGCTACCTTTGACTGGGGCGGCCTGGCTACTTCCCCTGCCGTCCGCGAGGAGGGTGCAGAGAATGTTCGTATGCCGGAGGGTCGGGGGGAATCCGATGCTCCCACACCTTCTTCTCCGACCCTAAGGGACGGTTTAACGGGCTCGGTCGTCGGCTCGCCCGGGGCAGCCGACGTGGGGTCTCCCGTGACCCCTACGAGCCCTCAGGCTGACACGGCGCCCCAGCAAGAAGAGATCGCCTTATTGAGGTCGTTAGCTGAAGACGAGAGACCGGAGGCTGGGGGAGATGAAGGTGGTGTTTTGAGGGAGGCCCGTGAAGAGGGCACCTCTTCACGAATGGTGGTGAACCAACCGGATCGTCCTAGGTCCGTCGAGCGTTCCCTGACGGAAGAACTTCGTGGCCTGGGTGGCGGCTTCGCCAGACCGGGCCAGGTGGTGGACTCTCTCGAGGTTGCATCGCTCCGGAACCGAGGGATCCAATGGTTGAAAGACCAAGCTGGTTACGAGGCGGTGGACGTAAGCTTTTCACCTCTTCCTTTATGTCGATTTTTCTTCTTCCTTGTTCATGACACGTTTTGCCCTTTTCTTATTCAGTTTAGCGCCCACCAATTTCTATTGCTGGAACACATTCATACCCTGGAGGATCGGGTAGCGGAATTGGAGTCCGCCGTTTCCGATCCTTCCGGGCAGGGGGATTTGGAGAATCTGAGGTCGGACCATGCCCAGGTCTTGGCCGATTTGCAGGGAGCTCAAACGGCTCTGGAGTCCCGGACGAAGAGATGTCGCGAGTGGGAAACTTATGCGACTGGGCTGCAAGAAGAGCTGGACCGTGCCCAAGAGCAGCTTCGGGAGGCAGAGAGGGTGAGGGATGAAGGGGCCCTGGAGTTGGTGGCTTTGAGGGACACTCTGGAAACTACTTCTCGGCTGCTGAAGGAGGCCGAGGTGGGGCAGACGAAGGCGGTGGCTACCGCCGAGACCCTTCGGGCGGAGTTGGAGGAATGTCGTACCACTATAGGTGATCGGATCGCTGACGAGGTTCGGCGGGTCAACTTGGATCTCCGGAAACAGCTCGTTGAGAGGTCCCGTAAGGACGCATTCGATCGCATCATTCGGTACATCGGTTCTCCGCTTCATCATGGTTACTTCCGGAAGGTATTTGCTGCTCTGGTCATGGTGGGGTACAAGGGATCCATACAACAGTTAAAAGCAAGAAATTGGATCGTACCTGAAGCTGACCTGAGGACCCTCTCTCCTCAGGAGATCGAGGTGCCATCGGAAATACCGCCCGGTTCTCCTCCTAGCCTTGCCGAAAGACAAGCAATTCTTGAGGCCTATCAGGCTAAGCTCCCTACTACTCGGATTGTCCTCCCGGAGGTCGGTGGGACGACATCCCGACGTTCCTCTCCTGAGACGAGGACGAGAAGGACTCGGGAGATGGCTGAGGCGATTTTGGCTGGTGGGCCGCTGGTGACTGGCCCTGGTCCTCCCGACTCTCGCCCTGCTGATGTTCTTGTTCCCCGGGTGACGGAGACAGCCTTGCGGATGGCTTCCACCGTCAGAGCCCCTGAAGTCGATGACGATGCTCCGACGCTAGAGGGGCGTCGTAGGTTGATAAGGGAGGGCAAGCGTCCCTCCTGAGGGATGTTGTAGTCTAGGCCTCCTGTATTTGATTATTCTTTTTCCTTGTAGTTTGTAATAATTCCAGGATTAATAATATTTTTTCCGAGGTCTTTCTTTATCCCCTTGCCAACCTCATCCCAATCAGTAGTGCCTCGTATTCCGCTTCATTGTTTGACACAGGGAAATCTATCTTTACCGCGAAGGATAGAGTTTCCTCGGATCCATCATCGGGTGTTGGCTTAAACACCACACATGCTCCTCCTACGCCACCGCTTGAGGAGCCATCGACATATACCCTCCAAATCCTCTCTGTATTGGCTTCCTCCAGGGCTTCGTAAGTTTCCACCATGAAGTCGGCTAACACTTGGGCTTTTATGGATGGCCGAGGGGCGTACTGGATGTCATATTCTCCGAGCTCCACAGCCCACTTCACCATTCTCCCTGACACCTGGGATGGCTGAGTATGGCCCGTAGCGGATGCTTCATGAGTATGGTAACAGGATGAGCTAGGAAATATGCTCTGAGCTTTCGCGCTGTCGTGACAAGAGCGAAGGCAAACTTCTCAATGAGAGAGTATCGAGTTTCGGCATCCTTTAAGGTCCGGCTAGTGTAGTAGACCGGGAGGTGGTCCGTTCCTTCAGCTCGCACGAGCACCGCACTCACGACCTCTTTCCCTACGGCAAGGTACACGAAAAGTCTTTCTCCTGGCTGGGGCTTGACCAACAGGGGCGGCCGGAGCAGGTACCCCTTCAGATCGTCAAACGCCTTCTGGCACTCATCGGACCACTGGAAATCCTTGACGTTGCGGAGCACTTTGAAAAAGGGAAGTCCTTTTTCGGCTGCCTTTGAGATAAAGCGATTGAGCGAGGCCATTCTTCCTGTGAGTCGTTGTACATCCCGAACTGTAGCCGGGGCAGGCATCTCCAAGATTGCTTTGGCCTTTTCGGGGTTCACTTCTATCCCCCTCTGGGTGACAAGGAAGCCGAGGAACTTGCCTCCTTGGATCCCGAAGGAGCACTTTTGAGGGTTAACCTTGAGTCCGAACTTCTCCATGATCTGGAAAGCTTCCGTCAGTCAGCGTTGTGCTGGCTAGCCTCTTGGCTCTTTACAATGATGTCGTCCACATACACCTCCAGGTTGTTTCCGATCATTGAAGCGAACATAGCGTTCATAAGCCGCTGGTACGTGGCCCCTGCATTTTTTAAACCGAAAGACATAACCAGGTAACAATACGTACCGAAGTCCGTGATGAAGCTAGTTTTTTCTTGGTCCTCCTCGGCCATCGGGATCTGATTGTACCCTGATCTCCGTCCATGGTTGAGAGCAGCTCGCATCCCGCCGTGGAATCCACCAGCTGGTCGATGCTTGGTAGGGGAAAGCAGTCCTTCGGACAGGCGTTGTTTAGGTCGGTGAAATCAATGCACATTCTCCATCGTCCTCCCGACTTCGGGACCAAGACCACGTTGGCCAACCATTCGGGGTATCGCACTTCCCGGATCTGGTTCAGCCCAGTCAGCCTTTGTAACTCCGACTTGATCACCTTGTTCCTTTCAGGTCCCATTTTGCGTTTCCTCTGCTGTACTGGCTTGGCATCAGGTCGTACATCCAAGCAGTGCTTGCATACATATGGGCTGATGCGCCCTGGAGGTCCTCCTACCCATGCGAACACATGCTGGAATCGCTGCAGGGTTTTGAGTAGCTGTAACTCGATAGCCGGGTCGATGTTTGTCCCCATCTTTAGCTTCTTCTCGGGTTCTTCCGGGATGATCTGGACCTCTCTGAGCTCTTCTGCCGGGTATAGCTTTCGGGCTTCGATCCTTCAAAAATCCCCCTGGCCTCGGTGATCACCATCCTTCTTTTCCTCTATCGCAGCTATCGTGTTTAGGCGGCATTCTCGGGCTCGAGCCTGATTTCCCCTAACTTCCCCAATCCCATTCATGGTGGGGAATTTTACTTTTAGATGTAGGACCGACGGCACCGCTTCGAACAGGCGAAGGGAGGGTCGCCCACAAATCACGTTGTAGGTCTTGGCGAGTGCATTGATAACCCAAAACTTCACTTCCTCCGTTCTGCGCAAGTGTCCTTCTCCCTATGACATCAAGAGTGGGATTGAACCCAACGTGTCGCTCGGACTCCCATCAAAGCCTACCAATGGGACCTTTTCCGGCATTATTTGCTCCAGTTGGAGCCCAAGCGAACTCCTGGTGTCAATCAAAACTCGAGCTACCTCAGCCCCATGTATCGTGGCTTGAATTACTATCGGGTCGTCGTGGGGATGAACAATGTCCGCTAGATCCTCAGGACCAAAAGTAATCAGGGGGTGCATACATGCTAGTAGAAAAGACGTGGTATTTCAGACTTACTCGCTGCGTCTCCTTTAAGAACTTCCTCTTCCTTTGGGTGGATGAGGATGCCAAAGGGCCTCCCTCGATTACGTTAACGGTCCTGCCGTTCATGGGGTTGCGCAGGTAGTTCGAAGGTGGAGGAGGTAAGTACTGGGGCGGAACTTGCTCTTCGTCTACTGTTCCGCCTTCGTACCTTCTTCTGCGAGCCTGAGAATTTTCCCCCTCCGGCTCCTGACGCTCCGTGCTTCGCCGTTCTTCCCGCTCCGCTACACGAGACCGATTGGCCTCTTGCTCCTCTGTCGGTTTTCTTCCTTGGGGAAGATCTTTTCTTCTCTCGAGAAACTGGTGCAGGTACCCTTTCTTTATCAATCGCTCGATCTCATTTTTCAAGTGATCGCACTGCTCCGTCTTATGCCCCCAACTTCGATGGAATTGGCACCACTTCCCCGTGTGACGTAGGTTCTCGGAGTTCCGCGATTGGGGCGGCCATCGTAGGTCGAGATGCCCCTCCATAACTTCTAGCACTTCAACGTTAGAAATCTTTAAAGGAGTTACCGGGATGGGATCTAAGTACCTTTTCACGACATCGTGCCGGTTGCGCGTGTCATCCCCTCGTCGATTCTTCGTTCGCTCATCTTGTCCTCTTTGTCCGAGCTTTGCTAGCCGTGTATCTTCGAGTAGCATGTATCTCTCCGCTTTCTGCATGAGTTCTTCTAAAGTTCGGGCTGGATGCCTTACCAACGCTTCGGCGAATTCTATGGATCGGGTGCCCTGCGCTACAAACTCAGACAATATGTGGGGGTCTATATGCCTTACATCGATCACGGCATCGGCAAATCTTCGCATGTAATCCCTCAGGCTTTCCCCTTTTTCCTGGACCATGATCATCAAGTGCCCTGCCGTTTTTGGGTAGCGCCTGTTGCACGCGAATTGACGGACGAACAGCTCCTGGAGGTCATTGAAGCTGTGGATGGACCCCCTGGGCAACTGGGAGAACCATGCTTGCGCTCGCCCGGTTAGGGTGGATCGGAAAATTCGGCATCGGGCGTGGTCTGGCGCGTTGAGGATATCCATCATTGCCAAGAACTGGTTGACGTGATCGCGAGGATCTTTTGCATGCCGGTCACCCGTATACACCACCGGGTTAGGCAGACGCACGGACGCTGGGATTTCCGGGTTTAATATGTGTGGGGCGAACGGGCTGCCCCTCTCCTCTTCTTCCACTTCTCCATTTCTGTCCTTCTTCAAAGCTTGCACCTCCTTCCTTAATTCAAATAGCATACCGAATAAATGCGGATCGCTACCAGACATACCTGGGTTTGGGTGAGGTCCTCTGGCGTGTCCGGCTTCCATTCTTCCTCTTCGGGCCTCGCCTCGCTCCCGATAGTATTCGTGGACTCGAGCAGTAGTTTCCGGGGGCGGGACCTCTCTCCCTCTGGTTCTCCCTTCTTGTTGTTGCATCTGCCGGGCGCCTCGTTCGGCGGCGGTTTCCAATAAGCGATCTAGCTCACTCATAGTCATACGCACTTCGGTGGTGGTTCCTCCGTCAGACGTAGCTGCGCGATTCGGGGACTCGTATGCATGCTGGCTGGGAACTTCCGGTGAAGAGGAAATGGACTCGTCGGAATCTTGGGACGCTATTGCCATAACAGCTTGGGAGAACAAACGCGATGGGGACTGGAAGCTGACTCTGCTATCTACGGAATCTGAGCTCACCGGTCCCAAGTGCATTACTTGAGCTGCCTCAGAGACTTTAATGACGTTTCCCACAGACGGCGCCACTGATGACGCCCCTTTCTGGCCGCACTCGTCACCGGAGCTGTTCGCACGTCGGTCCCGACTCAAGATGCACCTGGGTTGGGTAAGCTCCCTGCTGCTCCGCAACTATCCACGACCCTTGGGGGTTCGGGCTCCGTTCGCACGGTCTCCCTTCCAACTGCTTCATCGACCCAATCTTGAGCTCTTCCGACCTCCTCGGCTCCTGCTGCCTGCTTTCTCCCACTAGGCGGGGCTATCCTCTGCTTATATCGGGATTAGTGATTTCAGAGGCGAAGTGTGTTGTGCTTTAGTTAGCTTTTTGGTGTTAGATTGAGTTGTCCTTTGCAACTGACCCGCCTCCCTATTTATAGGGCGAAGGAGAGGTTATAAGTGTAATTTGGCCCTGGACACGTGTCACCGTCCATGTTCGTCCGAGGGTAATAGGGTATTTGAGTACCCTTGTAGAGTAGGGCACGTGGTGCCCGCATGTTACCCTCGGCGCACGGCATGCTCCGGTTACACCTTATAACTTCCGAACCCATGCTCTTTATTGGGGAGGCGGGGCGGTCGAGCCCTGGGAGGAGGACAACGCATCCGGGCGAGTGGAATGTGACGTTGATTCTGACGTCCGACCCCCCTGGGCACGTGTCCTCGTGCATGTTCGTCCGAGGGCAATAGGGTACTTGAGTACCCTTGTAGAGTAGGGCACGTGGTGCCTGCATGCTACCCTCGGCGCACGGCATGCTCCGGATGTACCTTATAATTTCCGAACCCTTGCTCTTTATTGGGGAAGCGGGGCGGTCGAGCCCTGTGAGGAGGGCAGCGCATCCGGGCGAGTGGAATGTGACGTCGACTCTGACGTCCGACCCTCCCTTCTGGTTGGGAAAAAGGGACGGTCGCCTCTGGTAGGTGACATACGCCTGCATGTGAAGGGTTCGACCCCCCTCGGGGAATACGCACAGCATAAGATATGATATAATAAGTATTTAACAAAGGTGCGGGGGTTAAGGGGGTCGATATACCTGGGTCGGGTATCGTGCGAGAAAAAGGGGGTAGTGAGGCGAGATAAGGTCAAAAGATTAGGCCACGTGGACGGGTACGATCCCCAGAGGAAGAGTATGCGTCATCAGGGAGGGAATATTAACAAAATCTAAAAATATTTGTACTTCTTATCTTCTTCCTATAAAATAGGTGGAGATAATCCATCATATTTTAAATATTTGGTGAAACTTTATATTTTATCTTCCTACTAATATGAAAAAAAAGTTGAATTAAAGCTTCCTATTTATACTTTCAAGAACAATAAAATTTATATTATCTACAAATCCTCTTCATCTTGAAAATTATTATTTTAATTAATGAGTTAATGTGTATTTATTTGATCAACTATATTTTGATTGTTCAGCTTTCCTAACTGTATAGATAGGACCCTCCAATTTATTTCAGAACCGTTCCAGCAATTTTCTTTATTGCACATCATTCACACACATTCTCAAATAGTTTTTACTATATCACTTCGTCTGAATGAGAATGGTCTAAACATCTACCTGTTTTCAGTGGCTGACATTGTACATTAAGAACTGGTAATTGAAGCATGTCTGAAGGCGATAGTCGAGCAATTCGACTTTGAGAACAAGAGGTATATGTGTATGTAGAGGCTTGATCCATAAATCTCGTGGGGGAGGGGCTATAGCCCCCAACCTTCAAGTATATCTGCACAAATGATAGAATCAAACATGAAATATTATGTTCGTTTTAGACAAAATGTTGACCGTGAGTGCACTCTTTTTGAAACGTTATAGTGTAAATCGAACATTTTGATATGTTATGATGCACATTAAGAAACATGGTATATCATATATGTTAGGATGTTTGACGCATTGATATCTAGAAGATAAGGGTATATTTGTATAAGTAAAGTTTAATTTATTTCGGAAATGTTATCATTAGCTAAAAGTAGAGAAAATTTCAAGCTTCGTCCTCTAATTTGGTTCCGATTCGCAATTGGTCCTCTAACTTGGCACCACATAAAATTAGTCTCATAACTTTGGCAAAAGTTTAATTTCAATCATTCGGCGCCCGAAATTACTAAATTTGGCCTGATTCGCGCATGTGACCACCTACATGGCCCCAATTTAAATATTTTTTATTGCTATTGATTCACAAATAAGCTCAAATTGACTTATCTGCTCCCGCATACCCAATCACCTACCGTCATTTGGGGGTAATGGTGGGGTAAAGTTTGTTTTCCTCCCTAAATTGCTATCCAAATCTCAAAATTTGGGCCATGTGGGTAGTCAGATGCGCGAATCCGGCCAAATTAAGTCATTTTCAACGCAAGATGACTTATTTTTTGCCAAATAACGAGACTAATTTTATGTGGTGCCAAGTTAGAGGACCAATTGCAAATATGAGCCAAGTTAGAGTACGAAACTTGAAATTTTCTCGCTGAAAACACCACCATACTAACTTCATAATTGTGAGTATTTTTAGCTTAAAAAAGAGTTTTCATACCGCAAAGCTATATCTGCAAACCATCCTAACTACTTAATTTAGTTAAAAACTAATTATAATTTTTTAGAGGTTTGCAAACACAACTTTAAATAGATTGAAATTTGAGATTTAGTTCAGGTTCGGGCTTAAAAGATCGTACGTAACACTTCTTAGATATTTTTCTTTCTTTCTTTTTGTGAGACTTTTAGATATTTATTAGATAACTTTGACTAGAATGAGTAGATTGGAATTTGGAATTTAGTTCGGGTTGGTCTCGGGCTTAAAAGATCATATATAACAACACTTTTTAGATATTTGTTTATTTTTTTCTTTTGTGGTGGACTTTTTAGATATTTGTTATTATATAATTAAATAAACGAGATTACTTGTCTAACTCAACGTAAACGCAACACCAAATAATATCAGAAAATATGATAAAGACGATACATTCCCATGTTCAATTGACTAATTAACACAATTGTGAGTTATTAACTAACACCAGCCTCCTTTATATATCAAATGCCTTTTTTGGGCTTGTTGAAGAAACAGGGAAGATATTACTTATAATCACGGATAACAATTTCTCTAACGGAACACATACCATGACAGAACAAGTTACAATAATATATACTAAATCCTAAGTCGTAACATTTTAGGCTGCCCTGGGACGTTTAACGACCACTAATGGGCACTTAGCATGCTTAGCACAGTAATCGCTCACACTTCCTAGGAGAGCCCTGCAATAATAAACAAAATAAATTACAACAATGATATTAAAGCTGTTAATTCATATTTTGGATTTGGCAAAATAAAAGGATTAAGTGATTAATTAATTAAGGTACCTCTTGAAGAAACCGTAGTCATGGCTTCCCAATACTAAAATGTCTGCTCCAAGTTTGTCCGCAGCTACGCATAGTACATCCTTAGCATCTCCACTCCCAACTTTCTTCTCCACTTTTACCTGCCATTTCATTCCAAATTATATATTAGTTTTGAAGACTTACACGCATTAAATAAATTATACGTGAAAGTCGCATTTAACTAACTCTATTAACTTAAACGGATCTTATGTGCATTAATCAAAATTTCTAAACGTTTCCTCGAATAATAGCAAAGGGTTTTCATTTTGGCTTCGTCGAACCAAAATATAAAAGTGTTAAGTCCATTATAACACCTAATTTTTCGATTTTTCAAAACGTATTAAAAAAATCTCAAAACTTAGCAAAAAAATTAAAAGTTACAATAAGCTGAGAACTACTTTTGAACAATAGAGCACATACCGAAGTGTCGAAGCTTCTAAAAACAGCCTCGGCTCTACTCATCACTGAATTCGCCAAATCCTTAGTGTACTTCTCCATGCTCGCAATCATATTCTCCGCAAATAGAAACTCTAACAAAATGTAACACCAAAGTCAAAAATAACGAAACTATAACAATAACAAGCACTAAAATTAAATTAAATGCATCAGTATTAATTAATTAAATACCTGTGACATCTAAAGACGAATAAACAGGAACAGGAGGTTTAATGTAGAGAAGAATTAAGGTCGTGTTTGGATTATTGTATCCTGATAAGAGATTAGTTAGGCACCACGATAAGGCGTACATGCTCTCTTCACTCTCGTCAACCGCCACAACTACTTTACGCTCCTTTCTGTAATTTTCTTCCATTATCATAGGCATCTCTATATTTTTTTATTTTATTTTTTTGGACTTAAGAGTTTGCAAAATTGTTATTGATTTGTGATGAGAGTGTGAGAATGCCAAGTTTGCTTTTATAAACCAAAAAAAAGGTGCTGTATTATTGAGGTTCCGTGATACGACCGAGGAGTTGTAGTAGCACGTTTAGTTGGATAATTTACATCCAGATTTATCTAATTGCGGAATATCTTTTAAAATATAAATAAAGTGTAGAAATATCCCTGAAATTTTAAATTTATGGAAAAATAGGTTTGTCTATGATCAAAATATTAGTGGGCGTGTAACCGCGATTAGTTAAACACATTGTGGACTTATTTGTGATTTTTTTTTTAAATGTTAATGGGTATTTCTGTAAATATGCAGATAATACAAGAGGCTTTTGTAATTAGATCAAAATTCAAGGATTGCATATAGGATTGTTAGATAAAGAAGATATTTTAAATTACGTAAATTAAGATTTAGTACATTATTAGAATTTAAGATAAAGAAGATATTTTGAATTTGTGTGTCATCATTGTTTGAATACGAAAGACATATTCTACGGGTTTTAATAATAATAATAATAATATATATATATATATATATATATATATATATATATATATATATATATATATATATATATTACAAGGGGAAAACAACTTAATTATATTTATTGAGTTTGAAATATCCTATCTTCTCTATACTAGATGATTAAACTACTGTAGCTTGATATTTTTTTGTGAGATAGGCCCATCGCACTTTTTCCCAACAAATGCGGAAATGCCTTATATGCACTAGTCGCCCTCTACTGGCTACGATTGGTTGATTAACATTTATTGCATTTTTCTCAGTTTCTTCATATTAGTTTTTACTTTTCTTTGAACAGCAGCCTTTACTAAAACTTAAACAAGCCTAAACAGGAGTTTACGAGGGAAGGGGAGCGGAAGAATCTGGTATATTAGTTTTAGTTAGAATACGATTGCACTTAACATTGTTCGTGAGTTAAGTCATGAGCTGACTCAGTGAAGATCCTCCAACGTCTAAGTGAGCCAGGAAATAAATGTCATAGGTTGAAGCTCGGTCTAAATGACGATAAAGATTACCTTAACTAATAGCATGTCAACAACCACAATATATTGTAGTTTGAATATATAAAGTAACTTGGTCTGAATTAATCGTGGGCCTACTTAATAGGTTGTTTGACCTATTACTAATGTGGTAGACTGATCGTGTCATCCTTGATTTGCTGCCTAAATTAAGATATTTTTGTAATTGAATCTTATCTATATTAACGAATCATCCAAATTGAGAGGTTCAATCATGACGGTTTGCATACACAGCTTGGTTCCTTTAAATATGACGTGTCTCCATCAATTGTTGACAAATGCCATATTCAAATTATAACATCAAATGTTACCGCTTGGTTTAATTTTCAAATAGATCAAATGAGCAATAGTCTCACCAGTAATTCATCTTTGTGACTTGAAGGGTTATATAAGATGAAATGCAGTTAACTCTTAAAAAAAAACAAATTACGCTATAGATTTTTGAGTGTTACTTCATCTTATTTTACAAATAATGTTACTTATTGACGTGTAATAAAAATATACGAGTGTATAAAACGAATTCTTCTATAGTACTGTAGAAGAAGATAAATATCTATCAACGTTAATGGTGGGGCACATGGTCCCAAATAAGTTAGTTGTTAGTTGTTAGAATTATTATTTCACCTTGTTTCTTTGCAGGTGCATTTGATTGACCGCTTCTTTGAATGACCCGAGTTTCAATTTTGTTGTAAGATTAATTCGAAGTTATAATTTCCTTATTTTACTCGAAATGAACTGATGTAATTGGAGTTAAATTAAATATAAATATAAAATATTTAAATGACCTCCTCTTAGCGGAATCTCTAAATATCTTTTAGGAGAGGAAATTATTGTAAACAAATAGTTTCAGTACTTGTAACGATTCATCAAAAGCTCACCTCAGAAGGCCCCGCATGGACCTTAGCCCGATTGGTACTAATTTTAAAGTTTTCGAACACTGTCAATTTGAGGTAAATGCCAATCGCTACCATGGTCCAACTTGAAGAAAAAAAGAGAGCCATCTTCTTGGCACTTACCAAGAAAAAGTGCAAAACCAAATCCACAACGAATGGTGTTGGTAACGTAAGTTTGATTTGTGTCTGCATGTGTGTATTATTACTAAAATATGGGAAAGAACTAAAATTGTTTCAAAATTTTATAACTGCAATTTTTCCAAGGGTTTATGGCTGCAAATGAATTTATTTCAAGATTTCAGGGATGTAAATGTAACTATACCAAATTTAAGGGTTTAAATATAATTATTCTACAAGTGTAGGGGTGTAAATGTGATTATTTTAGAATTTTAGGGGTTAAATTATTTTTTCAAAAGAATTTAGAGGGAAATTAGAAAGAAAAAAAAACTCAAATTTGACAAGTATTTTCACCTGCAGACTGAAATTGAACAAAATTACAACCTACATAGTAAAAAATTGACTAAGACTTACAAGATCACTTAGAAAAAGGTGCAACCTGCATGAACACTCTCCATAAATTCCATGTTATACTACAGAATCATAACTAGTTAAATTACATAAAAGATTATGCATACACAGCTTTGTTATAGTTACATAACTCCATCGACTACTTGAACTGTTACAGAAAAAAACCTTATAATGAATAAAAACATTCCAAATAGACACCTCTATATATAGTAGTCAAAGAAACGCTCTAAAGTATAAAAATATAACAGATAAGTTAACTCCTTTAAATTTTTTTACATGTTTTAAAGTTTTTTTTTCTATTAGATATTCAGTTTTTGGAGAAGTTATGTAGTTTGACAAATTTTGCTTAAGAGTGACGCGCAATATAATTATCCCTTACTTACAAAAAAATAAGCATGTAACAATTGGGCAAACTACTACACTAATACGTATATTCATTGTGGATTAAAATCCGAAATCTCCTAATCGTTTTGGAGCTCTATTATTGCCATCGGAAGTTTGGAACAATAATTTTCATGCCACACCTAAACACAACTTCAATATTCTATCTATATTTATTGACTGATGAGGAGACCCCCTAAAGCCACACAAATGTATAGCATCAGAAACACCACGTAGTTTTCATAAAAAAGAAAAAAGAAACACCACGTAGTTGTGATCTGTTCGTGTTGTCATTTCACGAAAAATATCAACTATGAGTCTATGACATAAATTGGTGATTCCCCAATCAATACACTTACTAACGAACAAAATTCTTAAGTTTTTCACAAAAAAAATAAAAATAAGTAAAAAATCCTTGACTCAAAGTGATCAAATTAAAGAAATTGAGCATTTGTATCGACGATTGTAGTAAAAAAATCTTCAGAGAAATTTTTCATGAATGAGTACAAGTAAGTGAATGAGAAATTCACTAAGTGATTTCAATAGGGGAGCGGGGAGCAGGATACAACACAACGAAAAGAAAACTTTTCAATTAAGGAAAGTTAGTTACAATGGTAGAAAACAAAAGTTCAAATAATTACTAAAAAAAGAAAAGGCTAATTCAATATTCTAATATACCTAGATTTTCATCACGAATTTGGATTGTATTTAATCTAATCCAGGATAATTAAGCATAATCATATGGTCTACGATCTATATTGCATAGAGAAAAATTTATTTCATTCACGTGTTCGATACTTCTCATATTGTATTATGTATAAATACTTTAATACTTTTGTATTTTCTATGCAGACAAACCTTTTTAGAGCCTTTACTAATGTATTATAATTGATTTTTGATGAACCATAGATTCAGTTATTTATTAAATGCATGATAAAAATTTTAAAATTAAATTTAATTGCCTTATTCATGTCTTGTTGTATATATCATTTTCAATTCTTGTGTTGCCGTATTCATATCTGTACGATAGTCCACTATAGGGGTGTGCGGATCAGTAAAACCGTACCATCAGTACAAAACCAAAGGGGGGGTTTCGGTATCGGTTTGCCGAACTTCCGTACCGTGTACCATACCGCAGTGCTCGGTACGGTACGGTACAAACTAAGACCGGTTTGGTACGATTCAGTTTGATTTTTGGTTTAATTTTTTGCTTATTTTGAACAAAAAAAATGCAATATAATGTCTAAATAATAGAGTTTAAAATAATTAAAAAAAAAACTAAAAAAGAAATAATGCAACAAACAGTATAATATGTAAACATGATCAAACAACTTAATTATACATAAAAAATCAAAACACTAAAATATTATTCATTCAAATGATTCACGACTCATTTAACCATCTTACAATCATCCATTTACTGATACAAAATAATTCAATCAACATCCAAACGCATTTGTCAGTTATCAACATCATCACATTTGAGCGGATATAGAAGTTTTAGAGTTCAAAGTTTAGAGACACAAACTTTTTCCTTATCTTTTAAATTTGCTTCACTCGTTCTTTTTATCCTCGAATCTCTCATAATATATATATAAAATTTCGGTGTCGGAACGGTACAGTTGTCGCAGTATAAAATCAATATCATACCTAAATTGATTTCGGTATTTGACCATCAACCAAGTACCATAACATTTTTTCGTTTCGGTAAAACAACCGTACTAATAGGTCGGTTACCAACTGGTATGGTCAGTATCGGTTGTTTTGCACACTCCTAGTCTACTACCAAAATCAGCTCCATGGTTTATTTAGATAAGCGTGCTAGAGTATTGAAGGCCCAAGATTGCTGGGCTGCAAAGCTTCACTATATGGACTTTTGAATGAAGGAAGGAGCACATGGACTTTATCAATGGCCCAATTGTTGGCTTGTCGCAGTCACAACAGTGCGTGTTTGGGCCCTGATACGATTTCTTTTACATATTTATATTGCTGTTACGTCGTTGGGGTGGGTTGAGATGTGATTGTTAAGTCTGTTGCCAATGTCAGTCCAGTATATCGTCATTTTGAAGAAAGTTTTTAGCACACTTTCTCGACATTTTACGCTTCTTCATTCGTTCATATTGTTGCCCAGTAGTTTTCAACACATTGTGTACCCTATCAAGACTTTACTCATAAATAACAGTTTGATTCAAAAGACTGAGTTAATATTGCAAATTGTCTTTAATTTGAATATTTTTAAGAACGCACTTTTGAATTTTCAAAATATAGTAACCATTGTATGTTTGTACAGTTATACTTCATAAATACTAATACGGTACAACATGACAGGTAAAGAAGACATAAATGAAATACTGCTTTTAAGGCAGAATAAATATTTTACGACTCGTCAGCCTTTATATATATATATGGTAAATTAATAATGCTCTAGTTTTATAGTACGCGTCAAATATATTTAGAATTTTAGTTAAGTAAAAACAAAAATAGTATGCTCCGGCCAAGTTTTGTCACGACCCAAGAATAAAGATATTTTAATTAAGAAACGTAAAGTATCAAAATTCTCGGACTGTCACCTCCCAACACTGGTGAAATGATCGCCATTTGTCCATGTTTAATAAGAGGTGGCATTCCATTGGCAGCCCAATCCAAGTAGCAAACCAACTTGATTCTAGAGAGAGAAAGGAACAAGGCGATAAGACCGAGAAGAGGATAAGCACATAAGTTAGTCAGCACGCCAAAAATATCCGAGTGTACCAAGCCATTTTAAAGAAAATTCACACGTGGACTAATAATGCAATTATTTTTAAAGAGTATTTGGTTGAAGGGGCTTTCATAATAAAACACTATTATAAAGTTTAAAAAACAATAAAAACTAGACAACTTACTTGAATATATAACTGGGGTCGAAAAACAACATTAATGAAATAGGTTGTTTGCCTAAACATTATTAATATACTTGTCAAAATCTCACTCAATAATTACTTAATAAAATAGGTATTGGTAATGTTTAAACTTACTATTCAATTACCTATTAACTTTTAATCTGCACAAGGCGCCAACATTAGATTTAATTGTATGCGGTAAAGTCACTAATACTTATATATGGGAAATGATATATACAGAGCAAAATCCCTAATTACAGAGCAATTCTTTCTTGTTTACAATTATACCCCTGCTAAATTAGAAGTTAAATTTATTTCCTTTTCAATACCGATCAATAATTAGCAGAATCTTTAGAAACTTAATTAAAGCATTCCTCTTACCAATTAGTAGTAAAATGGAAATAGTATCTTTCTATCTATAAAATAAAAAATATTTCTAATACATAAATTATTTAATAAAAATCTAATTACATATATTAAACTCATTATGTATTAAGAATTTGTACAAAGAAAGACAAAATTTAATAGCATAACTCCAAAACCGTGTAGAATAATCATTAATAATAAAAATAAATGATAGGAAGAAAACCTTCATGTTCCACAATGGCTGCATATTATATTGCTCTACCTCTAATGCGAAATCTCTCATGGAAATTAGATGTGCTCCTAATAAAAAAGTTGTAGACGTGTGAGTGCTTATTTAAAGTTCAAAGCTTGTATGAAATTTGTAAGTTAAAACATGCATGGTTGAATTCAACGAGATTTTTTTTTTTAATTTCAAGACTATGCGCCTTATTTACGATGTAAAAAATAGAATGTTTACTTAGAAAATACAATTTTTGTCATTCACAATTAAACTCCCTACCTCTACTGAATGCATTTAATTTCCTTCTTACCGGTTATAATTTAATACAACATCCTCCATATTGTTTAAACATAATTAATAAAATTAAACTCTTTTAATTTGCAATGAGTTTCAGACGGAAAAAATTGCTAGAATTTTTGAGTGGAAAAAATAGACCTAGATCCAAAATTTTGAAGAAGAAAAATGTCATAACTAAAGTAATTAATTATATTTATATGTAGCAACATATTCACATGATTTACCATATTTATAAAAAGATGATGCTTTTTCAATCTCATTAACGGGAAAGAGAGTATCCTAATTAAGTTTCAAATATGCTAATTATCAAGCAGTATTTAAATCTAAAAAAGAATATGATTTGAACAATTAATTGAAAATGGTATATTAGTAAACAATGAGAAATCGCTCTGTAATTAGGGATTTTGCTTTGTATATATCATCTTCCCCTTATATATACATGGTTCGATCATAGACTGTATGGTTGTTGTTACCTCACAACGTAAAAAATTTGTAACATTTAAATAATTGTAGAAACTAATTTTAGTAAAAAAATTATTATGCTACAAAATCTGTAATATATTTAACCTATGTAAGTGTTTTTCGGACCGAATAAGAGTTAGATCTGAGAAAAGAGACACTGCATCCATTGCAAATTTGCAATAGAGATTGATCCATAAAATATTTATTTCCTTAGACTTATTAAATAAACACTATTATTTTATTATTAGTAAAATTGCAAAGACATGTAAATAAAGTAGTTTTACTAACTCGGACCCACAGAATCTTGGCAAGTCTTTTGGGCCGGGCGGTGCGACCGCGTTGTTTCGAAAGTTCGGAATAAATGATTAAGCCGGACCCACTATTTTAAATTTCTAATAATCATCGAGCCGTTAATTGGCAATCATACAACTCACATTCAAACTGAGAAAAGCATAAAAGTCTGCAAAAAATTCAAAATTGTTTTGTATACCTTTGAGGAATAACTTATAGACATGGAAAATATTAAATTCAAGTACTTCGCCCCTTTAATATTTGGACTTAATGGTCCCTTTCACTTGCACTTAAAGCAACAAATCCCTTTAAATAAACGATCACGGACACAGCTCAAATTTTAAATAAACTACACTTCGTAATTCGTCATCATACTTCAACCTCTAAATGCATAAACCTTGCTCTATTTTGCAAAAATCTGCAATAAACTCGTGTACCAATCTCTTTGAAATTTTTTGCACCAAACTCACCCTTTAACGCATAAACTTAACAACCAAACTCCTCTTTTAAGAGAAACACTTAACAATCGTTTATTAGATCTAAATCGACAAATTTATCTCTCTAAAATATTTGATAAAGGAGGGAGAGTTTGGTCCATAATTATGATAACAGAAAGGGATTTAGTGCAAATTAAAGGATATTTGGTACGGAATTTTAGTAGCAATAGATTTTATGCCGTTCTCAAAAAATATAAGAGGATTTTATGCATTTTCTCCATATGAGTATTTTAGTCAATTTAGAAGGTATAATATTTGGAAAAACTAAGATATGTCTCACATAGTGCGAGCATATTGCACACTCTATTAGAACAAATGAACAAGAGGTTTGGTGCCATTTTATTTGTTTTAATAAAAATGCATTCTATGCAAAAAATTATGACAGACGAGCAAATTTTAAAAAATACGTACAGGGGCTTTGTTGCATTTTTCGCCAAATTATTGCCTAATACCGATGTCTGATGTAGGGGCTGGTTATGTGATATCTAATCTGTACTTTAGTCTAAGTCCATAGAGAAAGCATTACACACAAGTTTGACCCAGATTATGTCACTTTTAGTCATCCTACTTGCATTTGATGTGATAATATGGTACACTCATTTACAATTATCTTGTGCATGAAAAATGTTACTACAGAGCACGGTCTATTTAAGTTCATAATATCCCAGCATACGTCTGATCCAAATAAACAGGTAATATATTCACTTTAAATTTATAGTTACTTTTAAATGTTTGTTCGACCTAAATTTTGCCCATGAGTAAACAATAGAGTCAATAAAGCCAATTACAACTTATCCGCCAGGTTTTTCAATATATTGTAATTAATGATGAAGCCGCACGCCACGCGGATTTAGTTAATTTACAAAATACCTATGTGCTATATTTAATTAGCAAATAAGTCTGTGTAAAGTTTATTAGCTAATATTCCGCGTGATAACACCCATTTACAAAAATACCCATGTGTTATATTTAAAAGCTAGCAAATACCCTACCATCGTTATATCTTTTATGCCTATAAAATAATGTTTTTTATGTATTATAATTCCACAATAAATGTTTGTTCTTCGGTTAAATACTATAGAAGACTTTCTATGCTTTGTAATTCTTTAGAAATCATTCAAAAATACAATAAAAAGTACTTAGTACCATATTTTGTTTCTGTGGGTCTAAAAAGTGAAGCTTTTATTTTCTCAAAATTCTTGATGAGATATGTTAAGATTTTAAATCTTACAGGGAGATATTTGCTAATAATAATTACACGTATAGTTTATTCACCAAGTAGAAATAACTATTGCAATATAGTAAACACGGATTTGCAAATTTACACACGAAAGCCGGGTCAAAAAACGGACCCGGACCTTGATGGAGCGCCGCGTATTGGTCAAGTGGGATACATTAATGCGCAATTGTACAATAATGCTTCTTCACTTTCCTAATTGACTTTTATGTTATAAAAACATTAAGGGTATTTACGTCATTTCACACACACCCTTCCTTACATTTAAAGTCGAAGACTCTCCCACACAAACCGAACAAAAACAGAGCAAAACACAAAACAAAACAGAAAAAACAAACAGTTGCAAATTCGGAGATTACAACAAGTTCGAGCAAAAAATGAACGACGTCGTATTGAACATAGATGATCTCGAATCATACTCTTCTTCAACATCATCTATTTGCAGAATATGCCATGATGAAGAGCTTGATAAACGATTGGAGGCCCCCTGTTCTTGCTCTGGAACTGTAAAAGTATGTTCTTTTTTATCAATTTATGATTAAAAAATCAGTTTTTTGATCAATTTTCTTGATTATTGATTGTGGGTATTTTTCTGTTTTTTTCAGTTTGCGCACAGGGACTGCATACAGAGGTGGTGTAATGAAAAGGGAAACACGGTTTGTGAAATTTGTTTACAGGTGCGTATTTTGATCGTCATCATCAAAGTTTTGTAAAATTAGTTTTTTATAAAAAAAAAAATAATTAGTTATGTTTTATTTGTATATGTTCATTAATATTTGTGGTTTAAGAAACTTATGTGTTATTCGTGTTGTTTACCTATTTGATAAGTTCCCTTTTATTCTTGTTTTACCCATTTTCAACCAGATAGAATATTCTTGCAGCTCTCTTTCATTTTCCTCTCTTACAATATTTTCAGTTCTAGAAAGTTTTATTTTTGTTTCTTAACGGGTACGAAATGTTGGAAATTAACATATGAATGAATAAATGTCAAATCTCTCTATAAATTTGAGCTTTTAGAGAGAACGGTATTCAAAATACGAAATTCGAAGTTTTTGGTATTCTGATTTTTTATTTTTATTTTTTGTAATATTTTGAAATCTTTTAGTATATATAAAAACATTCATAAAAATTGTTATTGTGCTATAGACAAAAAGTACTTGCATATTTTATTTTCATATGATTGAAATAAAAACATAAAAACAGTGACAGTACTTTTGGAGTAAATGTTTAACAATTAGTTTGATCGTACATTTAGGAGATATTAATTAGAGTTTTGGAAAGTTGAAGAAGTTTGTTTATGTCTCTAGCTCAACCGCACTATAAAATTCGTCCACGCAAGATTGCTTTCTTTTTCAATTGCAAGGGATGGGACATTACATTATACACTAAAATAGAAAAAGAAAAAATTAAAAAGGAATGCGACATTCGCATGTTCTTATCCATTTTGTGTAACTTGCATTTTATGGGAGCTTCACTATTATTAATTTATTATAAGCTAAGCAACTTTTTCTATATTTTCTATGTTTATCTAAGTACTTCTTTTAATTCTCTAAAGATGAGGTGGGCTCGGATTTTTAGTTGAGGACTATTAATTAACAAGTACTTACTTACTTTGTTTCTATTTTATATTGCAGAAATTTGAACCTGGGTACACATGTCCACCACCTAAGAAGACACAGTTAATCGATACAACAGTAACAATAAGGTATTCATATTTGATTCTCTCTATTTTTTTATTTTTTTTTGTCTTAATAAAAGTATGTAAAAACATAGATTAAACATCATAAATTAATTTTGTAGGGTGAGTGTAAATGTCCCAAGAAATGAGTCAGAAGAAGAAAATGGAGGAGAGGTTATTGAAACGGACTATTCCGAATGTGATGCGGCAACTGAGAGGAGTGCTTCTTGTTGCAGATCATTAGCTCTAATTGTAAGTTTTTTGTTTTTTGTCACAATTGTTGAATTGAATTAACGTTGGAAAATTTAAAAAATTGTGGTTCTGGGACAGTTGGCAGTTGCTTTATTCTCTCATCAATTGTTAAAAAGTTTTGGTCCAAAATGTGAATTTTGAGAAAGATTCTAGTTTCTCAGCAGCTTCTAGATTTTTCTTAAAGTCACTATGTCATTAAATTAAATCCAAGCTAGTATTGCGTATTAGTTTCCGTAAGGAATATGTTTGTAGTTAGATCAAACTTCAGGGGTATGTAGATGTTCTAAAATTAATTAAGATTTAAGATCAATTACAACTTTAGGACCAATAAGAAACGGGCTATTCTTTTAGGACTGCAGAGTATATTTAAAAACTGGAGAAAGATAATTTTAATGAGAAAACGATAGAGAAAAAATTAAGATATTTATGTCATTATTTTAAAGGGTCAATTGTGTTTTGCCCCTTAACGTTTATGGTGTTTTGCGAAATGTCCTGTAATGCTTCAAAAAGAGCAATGTGCCCCTAACATTTGTAAAAATGTGCGATCTGCCCTCTGATGCCGAATCTAATGGATAAAAAGATAGTCACGTGGCAAAAATGAACAGTAGATCAAGGACTCAGGGGGCAAAGTGCTCTTTTTAAAACGTTAGGAGCACTTGGCAAATTTACACCCCAAACTATAGGGACGTGATTTCAATTGACCTTGTTTAAAAACTGGTTAAAGCTTCCAAACACGGCAAAAACTTGTCATCTATTAATGATTTTGATTTTGGACCAAGACTTATCAAATTTCCCCATTTGTCACTTGCTGTGTAATGTGTTCACTCATTTACTAAGTACCCTTTCAATTTCAACTTGCAGTTCACTGTTCTGCTCTTGATCAGACATTTGTTTGCTGTCCTAAGTGGAGAAGAAGAGACTTATCCCTTTTCAATTTTCACCGTGAGTTCTTTCTTTCTCACAAAATTGTATGGGTAACTTTTAAGGAAACATTTAGATATTTTGATACATCTCTTGCGTTACTTTGTCCAGGTGCTTATGGTGAAGGCTAGTGGGATAATTCTGCCAATGTATATACTGATTAGGATTATAACGGCATTCCTCTACGGTATTCGTCGTCACTATCACGTAATCTCCCCCAACGAAGAAGACGAAGACGAAGATGAAGAGCAATCTAACGGCGTTAATAGAGAATCCTAATGAAGTTCATGTTTCATTCTCCTCCTTTGTATTTAGTACAGTGCATAATTCTTTTTTTCTTTGCTCCTCGGTAACTTCAAAATTGTACAGATTGAATGAAAAGAAAAGAAAAGAATAAAGCTGTATTTTGTTTGTGCAATTACAAATAATAAAATATATCGTGAAAATGATAAGGAGGACACAAGAACAATAAATTACAAATTACAAATTGATTAGAAAAGGCTATAAATTACAAATAATAAAATATATCGTAATTAGACATGAGCTACATTTTGTTGTAATATGCTAACTTTATTGACAAAAGAAAAGGATAGAATGGTAATATTTGATTCAAAAGTGATATTGTGGCAATTAATTTTGCAAGAGTGTTAGTTTTGACAATATTGCTATTTTGACAACTCACTTCATTAATTAGATGTTGTAACAGTTAGGAGTGTTTGTAGAACCATATTAAACCGTTTCTTCACAACTTATGCTTAAAGTCACTTAAAGTTATTCTTCTCAGAAAATTTAAAAACACTACTTAATCCATAAATTGATTGTTTGTAATATTTAATGAAAATTAACTTTTTTTTTCTTTGAGAAATATTTTGAAATGTCATATTAATCGGAAGCATACCCAGTTTTCATAAGCAGTTTTCTTAAAATTAATTATGTTTTCATGATATATTTTAATTCTAGCTGAATAAGCTGTAAAATTCCCACATGTTAATGAAAAAACAAGTTTTCAACGTTACTTGACTTTCCTCCTCCAATCAAAATTTCTGGTTCAGCCCTTGACAAGAATAACGCAATAATTGCTCCACGATCAATTACATGATATTAAATATAAAGATTTGTTTTGATTGAAAAATATATTAAAGAATCAACCTTTTATTCTAACGCTACTAACAAAATCAAAGGTCGTCAACAATGTTATCTAAAACTAATTCAACTGTATTATCTTGGCAAGAAAATCAATTAGAACTAACGATGGCAAACATTACAACGACCGGGACCTGGTCAGCAATCTTTTAGCTGATATTTCAACGTTTGTACTTTCACAAAAGATACATTTGTTGACCTGAATTCCACAGAGCTACTATATTTTACCTATAAATATCATTATGTAGTCCCACTAACATACCAATTTTGGATATATTTTTCGTGGTCTAGCAAAATAAATTGATATATGGCATTATACAATATAGCTCTTTAATCTTTTCTAATCTTCATAACAGCAAATCAAAATCGTGCGGAGCATGGAACTAGTCACCATGGAATAATAATTTCCTTTAAAACAGCTGGCAATGTGATTGTAAGCTGCACAAAAAAAATGTCGAAATGGCGAGTCAGTTTTCATGTCATATATGACATATTTAATAATTATAAGGTAAAATTTTATTTCCTTATTTCTCTATTATTCGCCACTGCATACATCATTCGTAATCTTCCCGCGAGTTACATACACATGTTTTAAGTCTAACGATGTCGTGTAGAGTAACATTTATAAGATTAATTAGCACCATGGATCAAAGTTTATATTTTTTTTTTGTCCAAAAACTATCGAAAAGTTTCCGTTTTTGACTCTGGGAAAAATAAACATATAAAATTTTCTACATCTATTGTGCGCACAATTTTTACGAAATTTTCGAAACGAAAAGATCTCAAAACATAGCGAATAGTTTCCAACATTTAAAGTACCGAAACATACCGTTGAAGCGAAACTTTAATCCATGTTTAGCACACAAAGATTGAAACGTGTGTTGCAATCAGTCAAAGTATTGTTGGTAGCCTTATCTTGCCAGCTTTGAGCAGGAACTAATTATCTCTAGCCAAGATTTCCCCTTGATCAAACTCTTTGAGATTTTGCAGCGAGATTCTGTTTCATTTGTGCACGTGCTCTTAACGAAGCGTCGCATATTGATCAAGTGGGATAATTAATGTATTGTTACAATAATAATAATAATGCTTCATTTTCATAATTGTTTCCTAATATATTAAGGGCTCTTATGGAATTTAACTCATCCCTTCCTTACATTAAAAGTACGAAAACTCCCACACAAACCGAACAAAGAAAAACACAAAACGGAGTATAAAAAAACAGTTGGAATTCGGACATTACAAGAAGCTCTAGCAAACATGAACGACGTCGTATTGTTCATAGATGATCTCGAATCGTATTCTTCAATACCAATTTGCAGAATATGCCACGAAGAAGGGCTTGATAAAAGCTTGGAGTCTCCTTGTGCTTGTTCTGGAACTGTAAAAGTATGTTCTTTTTTCTCAAATTATGTTTACAAAATTCATTTTTTTTTTGAATATTAATTGTGGGAGATTATTAATTTGTTCTGTTTTTCAGTTTGCACACAGGGACTGCATACAGAGGTGGTGTAATGAAAAGGGCAACACAGTTTGTGAAATTTGTTTGGAGGTGCGTATTGTTCTTCACTCTCATGATCATTATCATCATAAAAGTTTTACAAACTTAGCTTCTTTTTTATTCAATTTATCTCTTATTGATTTTGCTATATTTTTTGGTTAAGGAACTTCTAATCGGCATGTTATTCGTATTGTTAACCTTTTCAAGAAGATAAAATATTCTCTTTGATTTTCCTCTCTTCAAATATTTTCAGTTTTAAAATGGGAATTGTCGACATTTTATTAAATTTGTTTTTGCTCTTCTTTCTTTTCTTGTATTAAATTTTATTAAATGTTATTCGTATGAATTTTTCGGATATTATTTAGAATTTTGGAAAGTTGAAGAATTTGTTTTTGTCTCTATCTCAACTGTCTTTTCTAGCAACTAAAAATTTAGTCCACGCAAGATTTTATTCCTTTCCAATTGCAAAGCATGGGACATACACTACACAAAAATAGAAAAAGGGAATGCAACACTAGCATGTTCTTATCCATTTGTGTAACTTGCATTTCATGCGCACTATAATGCCACTTCTTCTATATTTTAGATGTTTTATCTAAGTACTTTTTGTAATACTCTAAAGATGAGGTGGGTTTCAATTTTTAATTGAAGACTTTATTAAAAAGTACTTTCTTTTGCTATTAGAAATTTGAACCTGGGTACACATGTCCACCACCTAAGAAGACGCAAATAGTCGATACTACAGTAACAATAAGGTATTCATATTTTATTTTTTTTGAACAAGGTATTCATATTTGATTCTCTCTATATTTTATTTTTTGTCTTAATAAAAGTATTTAAAAACATAGATTAAACATCATAAATTATTTTTGTAGGGAGAGTGTAAATGTCCCAAGAAATGAGTTAGAAGAAGAAAATGCAGGAGAAGTTATTGAAACGGACTATTCCGAATGTGATGCGGCAACTGAGAGTAGTGCTTCTTGTTGCAGATCATTAGCTCTAATTGTAAGTTTTTTTATGTCACAATTGTTGAATTTAATTAACGTTGGAAATTTTAAAACTGTGGTTCTGGGACAGTTGGTGTTTCTTTATTCTCTCTCAATTGTAAAAAAGTTTTGGTCCAAAATGTGAAATTTGAGAAAGATTCTAGTTTCTCAGCAGCTTCTAGATTTTTCTTAAAGTCTGTATGTCATTAATTTCAAGCGTACCCCGCAATTAAGTTAGTTTAAAGATTAAACTATTTATAACGAAATCACGCTAGTATGACAAGTCGGTGATTAACAAATATATTAGCTGGAATATAAATTAGAGATATTTACGTTTATACCCTTTCAGTTTGCTTTAATTATGAATATCTGCCCGACTATTTGAATAATTACAGAAGAACCCCTCCAAACTTAAGAAATAAATAATGTAGATGAGTTTCCTTAAGGGATATGTTCGTTTAGACTTTAGATGAAACTTATGTGGATGTGACTATCTTTGTAAATTAAGATAAGTTACATCTTTAGGACCAAAAGGAAACTGGGTTGTCTTTAGGACAGCAAAAAACACTTAAAAACAGAAGAAAATTGTTAATGGAAAACTAACAAAGGGAAAAACTTAAGATATCTATGTCAGTATGTGAGTTAGTGAGAGGATTCCTACTGTTTAAAGCTTCCAAACACGGCAAAAACTTGTCATTTATTAATGATTTTGACCAAGACTAATCAAAGTTTCCCATTTGTCATTTTTCTAGATAGATCTTTGATGTGTAATGTTTTCATCACAAATTTACTAAATACTCTTTTCAATTTGCAGTTTACTGTTCTTCTATTGGTCAGACATTTGTTTGCTGTCGTAAGTGGAGAAGAGGCTTACCCCTTTTCACTATTTACCGTGAGTTTCGTCTTGTACTAGCAGTTAATAATGCTCCCAACATAGTACAAGTGTTAAATGTCTCTATTGCGTTACTTTGTGCAGGTGCTTATAGCGAAGGCTAGTGGAATAATTCTGCCAATGTATGTACTCATTAGGATTATAACGGCATTCCACGATAGTATTCGACATCAATATCAGGTAACCACACCAGATCCTATTTGAAATGAGTAAAGTTGATTCAAGTTTAAGTCATGAACCAATGGGTCAAACTGTCAAAGTCTATACTTATAAACAAATTAACATATCTTTAACTAACAGCTAAACCATTTTATTTCTGATGGTTGCTGCAGACTCCCAATGCGTATTCGTCGAGCACTTATGAGGACGGCGAAGAAGATGAACAGTCTGTCTAACACTGCTGACGTATAAAGTTAATGCCTTTGTTTGTACCTACTATCGTGTACATTTTTTTTTATTCAAAAAGATGAAAACATACAAGGAAATAGTACAGCACGGTATTTAAAATGAAGAACGAAGCAGTATTTTGTTTGCTACGCTACAAAGAAAATGAAAGAGCAACCACTAACGTTATCCCAGGCCGATTCGACCGAAACTTGCACTGCAAGACGATTAGAATAATGGAAAACTTTACATTGACCGGATAGTATCAACCGTTCGGACTTTTAACAAAATATACATCGATGCTGACTAATATTTCAGAAAACTACATTTCATCAATAATTAAACTTTTGATGAATTCTTATTTTGCTTCTTGATCTTCGTATCTGCTGATCAAAATTGCACCAATACGAAACCGGTCATCATAGAATAATTTCCTCCGACCCGATTGGGCGACCAAATCCAAAATGTTCTTACTAAAAGGCAGACTATTCTAGAAGTAATCTGGCTCTGTGCTGCAAATTGGCCAAAGAGCCAACACCCGTGCCATCAGTCAAAGTGCCACAATTGTCACTAGGTGTGATCTTCAGCAAGTTCTGGATGATCAAACATGCTTTCTCTTCCCAGCTTTGAGCAGATACTAATTTCTTTCCGTGACTCCGTTCAAACTCCCGAGATTTTGCATCAGCCTTTTGTAGTACTGCATCGGGAATGCCTGGAAATAATACCAATAACACCACGGAACATCTAAAAATGCTGTCTTAATAAAAGTATAACATTTGAAATTAGTCGAAAAAATTCACATGCATACACACATAGGATCTGTATATTGTTAAAACTACATTACCAGCTATCCGAGCAACATTAACACCATAACTCTTGGGGCATGCACCGTGTGTCAATTTGTAAAGGAAGATTACTTCCTCTAGACCTGCCTTTCCTTTTGAAACTTGGCATGCCATATGACACAGGGACACCTGTATGAATTTGAAGCCACAAAGTGATGAACGTTATACAACTAATACGTTGGTTAAAATTATAATCGAGATAATTATAATTATGGATCCACAATTCAAAACTATGAAGTGTTCAAGAAGTATTACAACTTCTCAAGCTCTCCATAGAAGTAGTAGCCTAATAACTAAAAGAGGAGTAGACATACCAAAAAAGATTAGGAAAACTGTGCAAAAGGATAATATATTCAAACTAAGTGGGACTTCAAGAAAGAAATTGTATGAACTTGTCTATGCAGGCGGATCCATTTGAATTTGGAGTCAAAATATGGTGGAACGACATTTGTCAAAATGGGAGAAGAAAAGGAAATATAAGTAAACCTAGCTGAACCTTTACCACAAACCTTAGAGTAGAATAGGGCTGTTCGACCACTATATGATCTTCAATTCAAAGTTGAAAAATTTATACTTAAAATTTGTTGACTTGCAATATGCTAACCTTTAACGGCACTTTATAGTCTCATCTATAAATTTCATTACTTACCACAACTTTAGATCACATTTACCTACGCAAAGTTGACAAATATTATAATAGAAGAATGACGTACCTTCGGATCTTTCTGATAGTCAATGGCTAATCTATGATAATGAGTAGAAAACAATCCCCGACATTGTACCGTATGAACAAAATGTTCAAGAACTGATGCACTGGCAAAAGAAAAAGAGAAAGCAGACAAATGCTTCAGTAAATCTGTCGGGCACAAGAGTATAGTAAGCCAAAGCTGATAAATGGCGTGTATACTATTATTACTAATATGCAACCAAACAGTGACTTCCCAGTTATTTCTTATAATGTAAATAAAAGTAAAACCATTATCTAAATTCTCTATAATTTGCACATACGCAATAGCTTGCCCATCTGATGTTGCTGTTCCCCTTCCCAGCTCATCCAAAGCAACAAGCGAGCTACGGGTTGCTGAAGACTGCATTATCCAGTACTAATAGGTTCAGAAGACAACGACGCATCCATACTTACAAAAACAAACTCAATAATAGAAGACATACAACCCCCCCTCACCCCCCAAAAAAAGAACAGGACCATAAGAAAAAAGATCTTCAAGGAATGAAACTTTAGATCCAATGAAATTGCTTTATTTCTTAAATTCAAAATTTTAAATAATTCCCGGAGGAAGCTGTATACGCATAAAATACGCAAGTAAAGAGCTTCAGACTAGCAAAAAAAACCACATCCTTATTCATCTCTTAAAATGAAAAAGACAGTAAGCAAGGACCACGAGAAACACATTTACTAGCCTGCATGAAGGATAATATGATCGTCTTACCAGCATAGATGCAGTTTCCAAAAGCTCTGTTAGGAATGTGCTATGACCAGCCATAATTTGATCTTTAGCACCCATCCGAACAAAAATACGGTCAACCGGAGATAAAGCAAAAGATTCTGCAGGAACATCTGCCCCTATCTGTGAAGTATCACGATAAGCCATCAGAGAAGAAAATAAGCCCTTTCGAAACTATTTGAATAGAAACCAAACAAACCTGGGCTAGAATTACAGCCAAGCAAATTTGGCGCAGAAGAGTAGACTTCCCACCCATGTTAGGACCAGTAAGAAGTAGAAAACCAGCCTGACTAGAACCCCCAAGGTTGACATCATTGGTGACAAAGGTACCATCTCCTAAAGCATCACTTCTAAGGACAGGATGCCCTAAACTTCTGGCATTAAGGCATGGTAATTCATTAGGATTTGACGCGGATAAAGATGGACGGCATGTTTTCCCTTCATAATATTCACTTGCAATTGATAAGCTGATCAAAACATCCAGTTCTGCAAGATGTAGCGGTCAAGTTTTCTGTATGAGATAAGTGTCCTCAACTTCACTTCTCAGAAGAATTATTTCGAGTATCTCAATCAAATAGAGGTCTCACAGCAATGATTAGATTTATAAAATATACAACAGGAGTCACGAATATGAGTAGAATCAAAGTCAGCCATGAAAAATCACGAGATAACCAATTTTCAGATTCAGTTAGGCGCTATATGGATGTCCAGCCAAACATAAGTTACAGTTATGCATAATTTACGCATAAGTTTTGGCTAGTCAAAAAGGGCTATCCACTTGTCTGCTGTGAAAAATACAAAAAAACCACAAACAGAGCGAGATACCAATAAAGCACAAGTCATGAAACAACTAGTTTTCTCGTCCCTCAGAGAAGGGATGGAAGATTCTTATCGAAGAATTGAAAAGTTCACCTACAGCTTACATACAGAAGGCCTTAATACCTGCAATAACAGAGACCATTTGCCTCCATTTAGTATGATTCTCACAAAATCGTCCAACCAATCTCTGCAGAATGCTCTTCAATTTTGACTCCTTCTCAGCTTCAGCTTGAGTGAGCTCTCCTACTAACTTTTTAATCAATGGATTCCAGTACCGGAAGAATCCCTGCAAAAATTGGTTCCAGAAAGAAAAGTGAAGAAAGGGAAATGACATGCATAGAACCAAAAAATAATACATAACTTCTCCTGGAATATGTTCCATGATCACTAACTATGATACTTATATAAATCTAGCATCATACTTGGTCACAATTTAATTTTTCATTTATATTCCAGAGATAACTACAGTAATCAGGAGCACCGATTATTAATTTGGGTAAGCTTTAAATAGAGTACGAGTACGACGTGGAGTAAGGAGTCAAACGATGAATGGAAAATCTTACTTCGGATTCCGTGCATGTTAAACAAAAAAAGGCAATTTCGTGAATTAACATTTGAAAATTTAGAAGAACAAAATTGAAGAGAAGGAAGCTCCACTTCAAGTTTTCAGGGTCCAGGTTTAAATAAGCACTTAATGTATTACAAATCCCAAAGATTCTAATGGGCCAGAATAAAATGCAAAGTAGAAAACATAGAAAGGACAGAACATAGGTCTTTTGCCACAGACTGAAGTGAACGAGAATTTCTTGACGTAATTAGGAACACGTGAAAGGAATTAAAAATAACGGCATCATAGGGAAAACTGGGCCTATTGCTGAACCAGAAACAAAAAAAAAAAAAAAAAAAATATGAACACAACTAAGAAAAATGGAGCAGCCTTTGGGTGGTTAAGGAAAGTAGGAAGTATTGGAACAGAAATATCTTATGTATGATTCAGTTTTTCTAATTGCTTATTTCACGAGTCATATTTCATTGCCCATTCCACTTGAAAATGCTGCTGCGCACTGCTACTGATTCCCTATCTTAAACAAGCAATTTACAAACTTCAAAGAATAAGATGTACCCAAGATTCTCAAAGCATGCATAGTATCAGAACAAGAGTTGCTAAACAGACTAAGTACACCTTATAAACAAGCCAAGATATATATGTATACCTTTTTGGATGATCTTAGCTCATATTCCTTTGGAATGCTATTTGACAAACTTTCAGGCACTTCCAAAAGGTACGTATCTTTTCCAATTGTTACATAACATATCTACACATTATCCAAAGAAAAATAAGAAAGTAAGTGAGATGCTCTGTCCAGATCAACTTATGATTGCATAAAGGGGTGCTACATGCAAATTTCTTACAGATGAATCTCCTAATAAACTGCGTTGCTCCTTTAGATGTTTTCTTAAATTCAATTCAATGTCTTTAACTATTTGGCATGCAGCATCGTACTCAATATCAGCCCCTTCTCGAGGTACTATACGTCCTGAATTATTTGCTTCGTCCCAATCAAAGGCATCCTTGAAATATTTCAGAATTGAATGAACGTCAGGAAACGCGGAACCTGCACATAAAGTTTAGTCTTATAAAATACTTTAGTAGCAACAATTTTTAAGCTGAGATATTTGGTTTAGCTTGTACCAGGCATTAATAGATGATGTAACAGCTTAGACTTCACGCTTTCTAAAATAGCACCAAGTGAAGAGCACGCCTGCATCATTGTTTGACACCCACGTAGAGCTGAAATGAACTCTTGAAGCTGCTTCTTTCCAGCATCTTCATATAGAATTACTTTATTTGCATTCCTGCCATTACCCTCACTGCATTCACCCAAAACCTGGAACATTAATCCCCCGAATAGATTCTCGAAACAAATAAGTAAATTTATAATCTCCAACTTCACCTGCCGGCACAGATGCGTGCAAGCAAGCGTTCCATGTCAGGAAGCCTGGATAGTTCTTTTCTAAAGTCAAGCGCATGAGGGGTGTAAACTCCCTGAAATAAAATGATTTAAGTAAAACTTTAGTTGGTGAAGCAGAAACTCCTGTGGGTAATTTCCAATTACCACAAAATATGCTAAAGTATAGATGTCAAATGGCAAGACCAAGAGTGGACGAAGATAATAATTGGACATGAAAAAAGGTGCATCTCCATATATGTATCAAATGACACCCAACCACCCCATTAAAATGTTTCCAATCTACTGAGCTTAGTTTGAAGACCCAATATCACCTCAAAGGCACACATGGCAATGATAAATCTAAAAGCTAATATCAAGCAGGTGTAAAAGGAGAATTTTCGAAATACCTTTAATTCTGCTATGGCATCTTGGCGTTCCTTAATTGCCTCAAGGTGATATAGAGGTCTTGCGATCCATGCTCTAAGCAATCTTTTGCCAAAAGCTGTAGCACAGTGGTTTAGTTGAGCATATAAGGTCCTGTAGAGACAAAAAAATATGGGGCAACACGGACTAAGATAATGCTTATAAAGACACCATTGAAAGAGAAATGAAGATGAAAACAGTCGAACTTTACCCAGAAGAATCTCCATTTCTACTGTTTTCAAATATCTCAAGATTTTCCAGTGCAGCTGAATCAAGAACCATATATGGTTTTTGTGTCATTTCCCCAAAACCAGAGCATGGGAGCAATTCAAACTTCGCAAATCTTATGAGATTTTCATCCAGAAAAGCTTGCCTCAGATAAAAAAGACAGCCCCCTAGAGCTGAGAGAGCTAGGTTTCCATTCTCACCGGCACTTACAAGGTCAGATAATACATCTGGCAGGCAGTCTGCAATACCATTGTTCAATGAAGAATCTGCGGATTGCACCAATGATTCATGAACAACTGAATCGCGTGACAGATCACCAAATCTCTGACGGATGATCATTACTTCACGAGTAGTTTTCTCAGCATCCCAAAATTCAGAGAAGGGAATTAACTCATTAACTAGAGGATTTCTTGTATGTCTACACAGTGCTTTTTCAGTGTCAAGGCAGAGCAGCTTAGCAGGTTTAATGATTTCCACAGGCCTTAGCTCAGATAATAGACAGCATAATGAATTGCAATCTGAATCATCCCTGAACTGATGGAGTGAAGATATTAGTCCAACCAAAATATGTATCTCAAGTCCCGACACAAAGAAAGAATGTATAAGGTCAAGACAAAATCACATGCACACACACACACACAGCCGTAGGTATATACTATCAAACAATAGACTCACACATGCTCTAATTATGGTACTTAAAGTAGGCTGGCATCGAATCAGATCGGGTATATCAGGATTCGGAAAGTCCTAATCGGGTACCCAAATTGCCAGGTAACAATCAATACTGCTCTAGTTATGGTACTTAAAGTAGGTTGGGACCAGATCGGGTATATCAGGATTCGGGAAGTTGCATTAGGTACCCAAATTGTCAGGTAATAATCAAGACTCTCAGAAGCTTGCCCGAATCAGGCGGGTACTCGACGTGTCAGATATTGGGTACCTGACTGAAATAGAGGGAAAAAATGCCTTTGTTACAGATGACAACATAAGCACTTGTCTTTCGTTTTCAGCCTGAAACAGAGGGCAAAAGGCCTCGATTTCAGCTTTCTATAGTTCTATTATCATTCAAAAAGAGAGGGCAAAAATGCAATCCAGTAAATCAAACAATTTGACCAGGCTGAAAGAATGGGAAAATTGCACCTCTAATTTTTTATTAAACTAGATAGACATTAACTTATCACCCAAAAAAGGAAATAAACACAACAAAGTACATGAGCACATCCCTATACTATATCATATGCATTTCTCCACAACTTTCTCCGCCGAACAGTCTTGGAAACATTTTTAGTAAAATAATTACCAACTAGGCTTTCTGTACCATATAATATATGCAGCGCAACACAAATCAATTACCAGAAAGAAACAACCAGATTCTTCTTATTCATCATATCATTCAGAAAAAATGAGAAAAGTTGATCAGTGCTATTCAGACGAGTTTTTTTTCCTTCCTATACTACAGTTCACTTCACATTTCTTTTTTGGAAAAAACGAAGATTAGGTTTTCCTTTAACGCCGACCAGTATTTAAATATGGAACTCGATCCCGACCCGGTAAAATGAATATCGTCTTAATAGCAGTAATCGATTTCTGTCTCACTGGCCGTATGCTTCCCAGTTTGCCAATTTTTGGTTTTTTCCGAACAGCTATTTCTCAATTGGGTTGGATTGTGTACCCGAACACCCACCCTAATTCAAAGTATAGAATTCACACCAATTCGCAAGTACGGAAGCAGGTACACAATTATAATGGATTGATGCTGTAAGATCCATCAACTTCTTCCTTGTGGTTTGATTCGATTTACAGGTAATGTTGATTAAGAAAACTAGATTTCCATATTGCACAAATCTGAGCAATAGTAGCATATAGCAGGCAAAGCTCAAAATTAACATTTAGCTTAGAGTATAGCATCTTCATATGCATAAATGGCTCTTTATCTGCATAAACTGTAATGCAATGAAGTTATTCCCCATGCACCTGTCCAAGGATTATTTTGCATGCTGCAACATCAATCACACAGATGCCAAATGTATGACCCCCTTGTTGGTTTGCCGAGACTTGACAGCTTTCGGTCACTGCTATTAGATAAGAAGCATCAGGATTGGTTGAAAGTGTTTCTCCTTCAGTTAAAGTCCCTTTTGAAACAACTGCGCATATCTCACGTTTCACAACCTGGGAAAGAATAGGCAGGATGTATCATATCCTAGGTACAATGTTATTATCCATAAACGATATTTGCGTAAATACTGAGATCTTATGTAATGCTAGACTAACCTTATCTTTCGTACCACCTTCTTTTCTACGACGCTCAAGCTGGTCAGGTGTCTCTGTTTGCTCCACAACAAGAACACGATATCCCTGTTGATATCAAACTACTTTTAGAACTTCTAATTTTTCAGAAGTTGGGGAAAATAAGTATTGACCATAAGACATCAGGGTCAAAACGGTTTATCATGAAAGACAAACCTTGCTAGCCAGCTTCTCTAGATTCACCGAGAAGTTCTTCTCTGGAAATCCACAGTGGGGTTGCTCTCCCTACACCAGAACAAACCTTCAGGTCAAATATATTAGAAACTGTATGCTGAATCTCTATCTCGTCAACACTAATGTAATGTATGCCAATACAAATAAACTACCAGCCATCACTTAAGAATCCTATGGACCCATACCTTCATATACTGCAAACCAAGTTCTTTGGCTCCAACATGTGCATCCATTTCAAAAAGTTCATAAAACTTGCCCATCTGGTTAATAGAAATCATGAACACATATTCAGTTAATATAATATAAATATTAAAATTCATATGACGGGCATGAAATCTTGCAGAAACTAGTGAACTAGGATATTACCTTGAAAAAGAGAACCTTGTCCATATGCTTTGACTTAAACTCCCACCATTGCCTCTAAAATTGATGTACATCAGGTAAAAGTTTCAAATATATATTCAAAAATAACTACAACCAGTAATTGCAGATATAATATTACCTGGCCGCCTGTTAAACTTTTCACGAAGTCTGGAGGCAAGTAAAGAGTCCTTGGATCATAATCCAGATCCCCAGGCTGCCTTCTGTTGGCATCCCTACGATTTCTGCTTAAGAAATAAGTAATATTTGAAAAATTAGAAGAAAGTAAATGCATATCTCAGCATATAGATTGTAGAAAGGCAAATGGCTCTCAATTACAAAGAGATGTTAGTGTCATATGATTTGGAGCTCCTTATGCCATGTAAGTTGAAAAAACCGACACATACACTAAAGCAAAAGTCGTCTTCTTATGCGCAAAATCATACAGATAAATATATATGCATAACTTACTTCTCAAGGAAACGAAATTTCTCCTGATTGCGCGTGCTAAATCTTTCTGCAGCATCTCCAACTATAGGGCTATCTAGAAGAGATACTTTCCCACCTATAATAAGGCAATACATAGTACTAGCTGATCAATATATTGCAAAATGTATCCTCATCTTTGACAAGTTTGCAACAGAGAGATTTCGAACAAATATAAAACACGAAAGTTATTTATAACAATGAACCAGATCACAGTATAAAAAAGAGAAAAGAAAACAGCAATATAAACTAAAATCTCATTCAACCCTAAACATGTCGGTCACATTTATTACTCAAATTTGAACAAATATTCTTGAGCAAAAGAAATACAAGATGCGGAATCTCAATCAATCGCTGTAATACAAGTACACATTTTATCACGAATACTTTCTTGAGTACACAAGGCTAGAGGTAAAAATAAACATAAGCTCGAAAGAACACACAATCACTTACTATCAGCACCACTGTTTTTAGGCTCAACCAGCTTCTCTGAATCGACACCATTAGAAACCTTACAAACACTATTCTTCGATTCTCCACCAATCTTGCTCTTCTTACCAGAACTCAGCCCCACCTTTTCCCTCCCGTTCGCCCTACGCTTCCTCGAGTCCACCTTATTCTTACCACCACTACCTTTTCCAACTTCCTCTTCTTCCACCTCCAACTCCCCATCGTCCAAACTATCCTCGTCTTCCAATGCTTCCTTCCCCGTACCTTCCTTCCAATCCTCATCCTCCGAATCATCATCCATTTTCTCGACACCCTCTTCCTCAACATCCTCATCATCATCGTCCACTACCGACATCCTCCTAAGCCTCCGGAGCTTCTTCTTCGCCGGCTCCTCAATCCACTCAATCTTCTCCTCCGAAATATTCAACATTTCCTCCTCCCCATCATCATACTGCAACAAATGCTTCCCCGAGATCTTATCAAACGACGCGACGTTACCTTCGTACCAAGACTTATCCAACGGCCAATAAACTCTGATCCTCCGATCAACAACCTCCGGTCCGTACAATTTCTTCTTATCAATGCTAGGTTTCACAGCAACAACAGAAGAACTCGAGGTCGGACCGATAACTAAGAGAGGCTTCTTCCGAATTGACGGCGTAGGCGAAGGAGTGACGGGGCTGGGGCTCGAATCAGGGTTAGGGTTTCGTTTCGAAATAAGAGAAGCCGGTGAAGGCGAAGGAGACAACAACGACGAAGACGAATGTTTTTTACCGAAGAAGGCGGTGATTTGGCTCTGTTGATTGACCAACGGCGAGCGACCGTTGCTCGATTTCTTCGATGATCCCATTCGATGAACTTCAACACAACGTTGAAAATTGATGAATGTGTAAACAGCGACGGAGCTCGATTTAGGGCTGCAAATGAAATTGAAAATTGAATACGAGAGTGTCTAAGATGAGATGATACATAAAAGTTGAAAATGGCGGGAGTGAGAAGGAGGGTTAGGTCGTCACTGGGCGAGCTTTGGCGGGAATTTTGGGACTTTCTCACGCGCCGCGTGCGCTTTAGTTTAGTGTCTGTCTTCCTCTTCTTTAATGGAATGTTATTAGATTTTTGAGTAAATTGCATAGTCCCTCCTGTATCATTTTTAGTTGTCAAATTACCTCCTATGGAATTTTTATTGGCAAATATCCTTGTCAAATTTGAAAATTAGTCTATAGAATTTCATGTATATCCATGGATCGATGTTTCGTTTCAGGTTATGTTTTGATTTGTTAGCTATCAAAAAAGTTTCACAATGACTCGAGATCTTGTTGATATGTTTTAAGAAATTCATTGTAGAGACGTGAAAAATACTTACTTCTACTGAAATTAGGAACAATTTTTTTTATTGAGAAAGCGATTAGAAACATTAATCTATGTTCTTGTATTATTTATTTGATTCATAGAAACAAGTAATTGTTCGAATTGAACTTTATGTGCACTTTTCAAAAAGAATTAAAAGAATATTAATTTATCAACTTATAGATTAAGCGACCCAATGTAGGCTGTTCACGCCAGCCCAATGATAGTGACATCAAACGTTCATTTCATATTCTTTAATGGGCCTATCAAAGTTCATCAGATTTTTTGTTATTGGGGCCAATCTAGGCCCGTGACCCGTGACCCACCACCTAACCGTTGAATTAATTCCACTACACAAATGATTCCTTTGCCAACTCTTGTTTGCTGTCATTTTAAGGATTGAATCTTGTCTTCTTCTATTGTAAAAATAATAAATACCGAATGTCACTTGGTTATTCAAGAATTAGGAAATAATCACCTCTTTTTTTCTTCAAATCAACTCCTTTTGTTCAATGGACATAGACTCATTTAAATCAGGGAGAAGATACGAAGAGGAGGAATTTAAGGAGAGCAAGTTGATGGTAGCTCTTTGTCCGTGTGTTTTCTGCTTAATTCTACTACTCACAATCGCCTCTATAGTAGTCACTGTCACATTCCGTTTGTACTGCCACATTCCTCTTCTCTCTCTTATGTTCAAGAAAGCTTGCCATTAGTTCGATCGATCACTGCAAAATTGATTTTTGCAAGATTAGGTCAGCAGATGAAGTTACTCAGGAAATGTTGAGGTAGAGCCAATGCCTTTGTAGTATGGCTGAGATGATGAAGAAACAACTTTTTTTACAGAATGGTTGTAAGTTGTAACCAATCACTTTTTAAGAGTTTTTGTAATATGTAATCAAACTTTTGATGGTATGGTAATTTGACTTGTTTGTTGTAAGTATGTGTAGCATTATTTATCTTATTTCTAGTACTTTTATTTAAAGTCCTAAATGATACCATGGGGTAGTAGCAAAAACTGTCATGTCTTATTCCTAATTGGTAAAAACACCTTTGTGCTATTAAAAAATTAGCACATTGCAGCTGTTAGGATCGCAAGTCCATTACGATTCGAACTTGATAGAACAGTCAGGACTACCAGGTCCAACTCGATTTATTTTCTTGTTTGCAAAATTATTTTAAAGTAAAATTCTGGTTTTATTTTACTTTGATTTATTTACTTGAATATTCGCTCTTGATTATATGGTAATTGTCTTGTTAAAGACGAGTGAATATTTGGGTAAATTTGTAAAGATTTAACTTGATCTTATAGAATCTTATCTTATGGAAAGTTAATCTTTATCAAACTCTTTGTTTATATCCTTTAGTAATCTATTCCTTGTGGAGTTCTTTTTCGTCTTTGATGTGCAGATTCACGAAGATCATGAAGATCTTATCAAACGGAAACAAAGACTTATCAAAAGGAAAAGACGCCTTCGATGGAAAGATTCGAATATACTTGGAAATATTCTGTCTCGACTGGATATGGAGACTGGCTGAGATTCAAGAAGATCTTTCAAGGAGAACTATCCTATAAATAGTAGAAATCATAGGAATCAATGTAAAACACCCGTGTAACAGAATATACATCTTTAGGTGTTCTCTTTTATTTTGATTTCTTAGTTTTCATCTCTTGATTCAATTCAAGAACGTGACGAGCTGACGAGAGTTGAAGGGAGTTCAACGGGAAAGGATTGCGCCAGTTAGAGGGATCTATACGTACGTGCAGTTCGCTTGGAAGCTTGTTCATAAGATCACTACGGGAGTTTTGGTCGGGTCAAACGGAGTAGACGCGAAAAAGGTTCTGGTGGTATCAACATTAGAGGGATTCGGTGTTAGAGTAAAACCATTAGGTGTAATAACTTTTGTCCGTTGAAAGAAGTTTGTCTCAGGCGAAAGCCTCGTGGATGTAGGACATAGTCCGAACCACGTTAAAAATCTGTTGTTTTACTTTACTGTCTTATATACCTATCTTACATACCTGTCTAGACTATGTATCGCAACTACTGCTTAAAACGTAAAGTATTAGACCTAAAGATCTATCAGCAACCATTGACATTAATTAGGTGTTTGTAATAATTAATGAGAACTGACTTTTCTTTTTAATTTTTTTTTACAATAGCATATTTTCAAAAGCGGTCGGAGAAGGATCCCAAACCTGCTTGTGCTTTTTCTGACTTTTTTTATGACAAGCAGAAGCAAAAGCCACGATTGCAAACACTAAAAATGTGTTTTTTTTTTTTTTGAAAATACTGTAATAACCAAATATGCTCTCTAAAGTCTCCTCCTCCGACTACCTCCCACCAGAACCTCCTAAGCCACCACCTCCTCCAAACCTAGATAAAACCCCTCTAAGTCAAGACCACCCCATGCTAGATCAAGTCACGCCACCTCTCTTATCTTACAAAGAAAAATTACAACAATCATCCCCACACCTTTATTTTCCCACATGGATTGAAAACTTGAGCTACCTCCTTTTACCTCCCGACCTTCCTTCTCAACCACCCTCAACAATCCAAACTTTGTTCTCGGCCGATGAACTTACCTCGCTCCGTTCTCCTTGGCGACAGGCTTTGATTATCAACACGGTAGGAATCACAAGATCAATCCTAGAAGTAGCCACACACCTCAAAAGGATTTGGAGAATGCATGGATCACTCAAAATCACTGACATTGGTAGCGGCTTCTACATAGCAAGGTTTCCATCGTCGGAAGAATATTTCGTCGCACTGGCCGGAGGTCCATGGTTCCTTTTTAACCACTACCTGGCCATATCACAATGGCAACCAAACTTCACGCCGCAGGTACACAAGCTTAATAATTTATGTGTTTGGATTCAACTTTCGGATCTGCCGGTAGAATATTATGATATCCAGGCTCTAAACAAGATCGGCAATATGATCGGGAGACCTATCAAACTCGACATGCATACGGCAAAAATGGAAAGAGCAAGGTTTGCCAGAATCTGTATCAACATAGACACGGAAAAACCCCTTCAATCCGTGGTAAAAATAGGAAACCATGTTCAGAAGGTGATCTATGAACTAAAAACGGCATTTTGCTTCACATGCAACACCGTCGGACACTTCTCCATTTCGTGTGCTACAAGAATGACGAACACCAACCCTATAAACGTCGAGAATGCCGCTCCTCTGGCGGACACGTCTCACGTGAATGGGTCGGATAATCAAGCCATGCAACCGTGGCAAATAGTGTCTCGACGCCAACGTAAGGTTCCTGCCCGTGATAATCAGATGTCTAGCCAAAGGAATTGGAAAGAACGTAATAATTCGGCCAAATTCACACCAAAAACGCAGCCAAACGACCCCCTAATCCATGCACAAAAAATGGGTGTACGTGCACCGCCCACACAGAACAACCTCTCTACCCACAAAGCTGCTGATAACGTTCCAATAGTACACCCACTATCCATTCCCTCCAATCAGATCACACATTCCCATACTCCACCAGACAGCTTTAATGCCATACACACAAGTGGAGAAAGTCAACTCAATTCCCACTCACAGGTGCGTACACCTGTAGCACTAAATAATCTGCCCCTCACCCCACGTGCGCCGCAACATTCAAAAAAGGAAAAAATTTCAAATAATCCGGTGCAGCTCCCCCACATGAACCGCCCCAATATTTCTAAACCTGAAATACCAGCCATCACACGTGTCCCACTCACAGAACCTACCCCTTCCTACACCCATACACCCACAGCACCGAATAACTCCTTACTCTCTCTCTCAGCCAACAGCGAAAATTCGCCGATTACAGGCAATGATTTCGTACAGTTTCCGAGCCTCAGACACCAAGCTTACGTGCCGATCAACCGTGAATTCTATGCCATGCACGCAACGTCGGAGGATGATTTTATGGGCGACACCCAGCACACACAAGCACACACAAAAAATTCGCAGCAAAAAACACACCTCACACACTGTTCACGAAACCCTAACCAAAAAAATAAAAAAAAAAATTCTGTCAGCCATGTTCCGACAAACGAATCCGGCGACTCCTTCACCGCCGCGCAACAACACCAACAACACCGGACTGAACCTCAATCTCCAACTTGCTCCGCCACGCTCCGAAATCATGACGGAATCGCAGCGACGAGAAGCTTTCCTTCTCCCTCACCAGCGATTTGGTCGAAGGAATCCGGCGACGCCACCGCCCCACCACCATCCAAGTCAACCCAACCACCAGGGACTCCTTGCCACTTTATTCAACAGCAAGGACCGCCATGCAGCCCAACCAGCGTTCAACGGCACCCCGCTACTGAATCTGCCGATGAGACGCCGCCGCAGCCCAGCTTCCCCACCACCGGAATCATCCCACCGTCCATTCAGGCCGACTCCAATCAGATTGGGAACACAACAACCGACGACCAGCCTACTCTCAACAACGCAGCAGCCGAATTCACCTTCACCGCCACGAAACCCTCGTCCGACACCGGCCCCACACGTTCAACTCCCCGTCGCAATTGCCCCGATTCAAGCTGCAGAAACACGAGTTCTGAACAGTGTAATGCAGGAGCTGATGATACCGAGCGAAAGGATCGTGACACAGATTCTCCTTATACCACACTTTTTCACCACGGTCCGAATAGACGCAACGCAAGATTACAACCCGATGATACGAAACACCGACTTAGTGTACCGCTTAAGCATCAAGCCAGTGGCAAACGCAAATCCCTATATCCTGGGAACGTCACTCAGATTAAACGAGCACGGGAACCCGATCATGGAAACTTACAACAGTCGGCATGCACGAGTCGAGACGTCGTCCCATCTCTCGGCGATTCATCTTCCAATGTCAAAAATAATAGCATGGAATTGTAGAGGCGCGGGACGCCGGGGATTCGTGGCAGACGCTAGAAATATGATAAGGCGCCACAACCCGATCATCTTCATTGTAATGGAGACACGTTTACAGAAGGAGCGATCTGATAGGATCATACCGAGGCTATCATTTGACGGATTCCATGCCATTGACTCCGTGGGACTTTCTGGAGGAATTTGGGTTCTGTGGGATCGTGCGCGAGTTTCTCTGAATAAGTTCAATTCCTCTACTAGGACGATCCATCTGGACGCAGTAGTCGCTCCACCGCAACACTCTTTTGTCCTCACTGCTGTTTATAATCCTACCTTGCCGGCCCTTCAGCATCAGGTATGGGATGAATTAATTAATATTGCTTCGCAAATTAATTCAAATTGGCTTGTGATTGGTGATTTTAATAATATATTACTTTCGCATGAGAAATTAGGAGGTAGACCTAAATCGAATGCTGCTATGAATCATTTTGCTAACTGTATGGACCGATGTGGGTTACACGACCTAGGATACATAGGACACCATTTTACGTGGACTAACAAGCGTTATGGTAGTCACTTTATTTGTGAGCGGTTGGATAGGTGTTTTGGTAATACCAACTGGATAAACGCTTATCCCGAGGCTAGAGTTACCCATTTAGTGGCAGTCAAATCGGACCACTCGCCCTTACTCCTGGAGACTCACCTTCAATCTCGAAGACCGTACAGAGCGTTTAGGTATGAAGCAACATGGGATTTGCACCCTAGTTTTCCTCCTCTGGTGGAACGAGTCTGGACGGAGAACCAAGAGGCCAGACCGACACGAGACTTCACTGAGCAATGTAGAAGATTTGCCAGTCAAGCTAAACAGTGGCACTCGACGTGCTTCCGAGACCTGGATAACCAGATTGCTCGAGCACAACGTGAATTGGGACAAGTTCAAGCTTCTCTTCACCCCAATGCACCCCTGAATAGCTTTCGTGAAGAAACTAGACTGTGCATTCTCATTTCCCGCCTCCTTATCCAAAAACAAGTTTACTGGGCCCAGAGAGCGAAAACGCAATGGATCAAGGACGGGGACAACAATTCTCGCTACTACCACGCGGTAGCAAGCAAACGTCGGAGGAGAAATTTCATCCAAGGGATCAAATCCAGCTCTGAACAATGGATAACCAACCCTCAGGATATTGTGAACCGCTTCCAGGAACACTTCCAAATGAGGCAAGAGGTGGTAGACCCAGAGGAGTTTTGTTTTGAAAAACTCAATTTGCCGGATGTGAATAGTATAATGGGAAATTCTCTGGTTGGGATTCCCAACCAGGCAGAAATCTGGCAAGCAGTCAAACAGACCGGTCCCTTAAAATCGCCGGGTCCGGACGGTCTAAATGGGCACTTCTATCAAAGATACTAGAACAATGTTAAACTACCAGTTACGCAATTGATAGAAATGTCATTTGCTTCAGGCCTACTGCCGACAGGTATCAATGATACGAACATCATCCTGATACCGAAGAGAGATAACCCTACTGAAACGACTCACTACAGGCCGATTAGTCTATGCAATGTCAGCTACAAGTTCATTTCAAAAATCATTGTTAATAGACTTAGACCGTACATGGACAGACTAATATCCCCCTTTCAAAATGCTTTTGTTCCAGGGAGGCATATTACGGACAACATACTGCTTGCCCACGAATTGATGCACACTATTAAAACTAAAAGGAAAGGGCGTGTAGGGAGTATGACTATCAAACTAGACATTGAAAAGGCTTACGACAATATCAGCTGGGATTTCTTAACCAAAACCTTAAAAGCCTTTAAGTTCCCAGAACAATTGATAGCCTTGATAATGCAGTGCGTCACTACAGTACGCTTCTCCGTGGTAGCTAATGGCCACAAGTCACAAGTGTGGAACCCAGACAAAGGCCTCAGACAGGGGGACCCTCTTTCACCGTACCTATTCATTCTCTGTATGGACATGTTCATTAGGCTGATCTCCATAGATGCACAAAATAAAGTCCTTGGTGGGTTGCGAGCGAGCAAAAAGGGGCCCCAAATTCCCATTCTCGGATTCGCTGACGATTGCTTCATCTTTTGTGACACTAAACCGAATACTATAGCGAACCTGCAACATAACTTGAATCTGTACTCTAAAGCAGCAGGACAATACGTCAACTGGAATAAATCCAAGGCGCTGGTGTCACCAAACATCCAGCCTCAACAAAGGATGGCCATCCTCGACACTCTTGAACTTCAGGGACTGGAAGATGATGATCAATACCTTGGCCTACTAGTTTGGCCTGGCAGGAACAAACGGGCTAAATTGCAACGGGTTCTAAACGGAGCTACGGGCCGTATTTCTCAATACTACAACCAGTTCCTTTCTTATGCGGGTCGACAGGTCCTCATCAAATCTACCATCACATCGCTCCCGACATATGCGATGTCAGCTTTCAAAATGCCTACTACTGTGGTTAAGCAATTAGAAATGATTACAAAAAGATCCTATGGAACTCATCGGCCGCGGGTAGGGCCAAAGGCAAGGTTAATTGGCAGACGGTCACACTTCCTAAATCTCTAGGAGGACTTGGAATAAGAAGACTAGCCGAACAGAATGAGGCGTTCATGATCAAATTAGGTTGGAGACTACTCACCGAACCAGACACGCTCTGGGCAAAGGTTTATAAAGAAAAATACTACCCCAACGGCCACATCCTGTTGGCCAGAAGCAAATCACACTTGGGCCTGGTAATCAATTGCTTCAGCAACTCATCACCTCCAAAGCGCTGTCAGATGGCATATACGTGGAGGTCAATCCGTCAATTTATGGCAAGCTAAGTGGTTGGGGAACTTCATCCTGGCTGATTACGTCCCAAACATCCCCACCCACCTCCAGGAACTAACTGTTGCGGATTTAATTGCTAACCCAACAAGAACTTGGCAATTGCAACAAGTCATGAACTACCTTCCGCAAGATATATTGGAAAGGATACAGGGCACTGAAGTGGGGACTCAGAGTGAGCAAAATATCCTGACTTGTGCCTGGAGTAATAACGGGAAATTTACGGTCGCCAGCGCCTATGAGTACCTGATAACAAAAGACGATCGAGGGTCCGACCCAAAACCACCTTGGCATATCATCTGGAAGCTACGCACCCTCCCAAGAATCCGATTCTTCGCTTGGCAACTGTGTCATAATGCATTGTCTACAAATGAACGCCTCCAAGCTCAGAATGTCATTACAAATGCTGAATGTCCGCTATGTCATAATGAACCAGAAACCCAAGAACATTTATTCACCAAATGCGAAACCACTAGAACGGCTCGCCGTAGGTTTTGCCATTTCCTGGATAATAAATCTTTCACGAACCCTCTGCTTTTCATGAAAAAACTGGACAATGAGAGAAGGGCTACATGCATCACTTTCATGTGGACGATCTGGCAAGCCCGTAATAGAAAGGTGTTTCAAGATGAACCTGTTACCTTGGATGGTATACAGAGGATGATACAGTCCCAAACCCAGAATAACGCTACTTTGTACCCTAACACCAATAGGGGCGAATCACCAATGTACTCACATACTCTTTATTGGACTCCTCCACCCGTTGGGTATGCACTCCTTAATATAGATGGTTCGGCGATGGGCAACCCAGGTCCAGCGGGTGTAGGAGGAGTTTTCAGAAAAGATGATGGATCTTTCCTTGCAGCTTATTCAGGATACTTAGGCCATACCACTAACAACCAAGCTGAATTTAGAGCTTTAAAAGATGGTTTGCGTATAGCTATAGACATGCATATCTCACATCTTATGATCTATACCGACTCTTTATTTCTCCTCCATTGTTTGAGCAGGACCCAGGCCCCTCTGGCCCACCTGGAGGGGATTCTGCAGGATATATGGATGCTACTTTCTAGTTTCACAGCTGTGACGGGGACGTTTTGTTACCGGGAGTTGAACGCAGTGGCTGATCTTTTGGCTAAGCTTGGAGCAGCGAAGAAATCCCATCCGGATGAACTCCAAGCATATGTGGAAAATCAGATGCTAGTGATGTTTAATATTTGGGATTCATGCCCTCAGTGGCTATCCCCCGTTTTGTATCGTGATATGTATTCAGTCACTAGACGTTGTACCCGATCCCCGTACCCCTGTACTAAAACAGTGTGCTTGCTTTAAGTTATAATATTGTGTGTTTTAATTCAAAAAAAAAATGTGTTTTTACGGCTACAAAAGCAAATAATGACTTTTAATAAGCATTTGCAAACACCACATAAGTATCTTATCTTCTGCTTTAGATTTATAACAATATCAAATGAAATATAAGTATTTAAAGAGATGAGAAATCTAATTTACACCATTTCCAAATCTGGGAACCACAAAAATGCAATGTAAAATACCTGGGTAAATGAGATTTTTATGTCAAAATTCACTTTTTACTTTTATAATTTTAGCAGCAGATGTTCTATAAAGGAGAAAGAAATATCGAGCCATCCTTTCACAATATTAGATTTATATTAGATTAACATCACTTGTGAAGAAAATAATGTAAAATTTTAATCAGAAAGACCACGTCTAAGCAACAAGACAAATGACTGAATCAATTTGCAACCTCTACCTTCAAAAACCTTACAAGGAATTCAATATGTACGCCTATTTAATTTGTTAACTGTCAACAAAGTTGCTAGAGCCTATAAATAATATTTTGTCATTATAGGACCTGACAAATATGAATAAAATTTTGTCACTATGGGGCCTGACTAATATGAATAAAATTTTCATTCATCCGCATGCATGTTTTTATTTTATGATTTCAGATCAGAAGCAACCAATTGAAAGCCTACTCTTCTACAAGCTTTTCATTGTTGTTGCAAAGTTGTGTGGTTTTTATAAAAATTATTATTCTAGATTTCATTCAGCAAAACTTAACAATCTTTTTGTTACTCATTTTTATGCTGCATTTGTTGATACAGTTTCTCAATTCTTATAGCATTGCCGGCTTCTTTTCCCTCCTCTTTTTTCTTTTGATTTCTTGTAATTGCAAATGATTTTGTTTGGTCGAAATCTTTGAGCTACAAGATTTAAGAATCAGAATTTGTTTCCTTAATTAAATGCCGTTTCAAAAGTATATCGATTATATATTTAATGGTGAATCCAGCCCCGGACATGTTACATGATTTTGTATTTATTGGTAAATCTTCCTCAATCAGAATTTACTTACGTCTCCTTGTTGGAATCTAGCAAGTTACTAAATAGTAAAGACAAATTAAGGAAACTAAACCATTGGAAGATTTTATTACGTGCATGTTTGATTGCTTTACAGAATATAGTGAGGTAAATCGAAAAATCAAGTTTATATCAAAATCAAAATTCAATTCCTTTTGATCTAGTAATTACTTAACTAAATAATAATAGGTACATAAAATGCAAATTAATAATTCAATTCCTCTTATCTAGTAATAATTAAGCTAAAGAATAATGGGTAAATAAAAGGCAAATTAATAATTCAATTCCTTTTAGCTAGTAATTATTTAACTAACTAAAGAATAATGGGTAAATAAAAAAAATTGTAAGATTACTCCTCCTTAAATATAGGGAATCTTTGTTCCTAATACTTATTGACTTTCGTAGAAATCTCTATCCCCTTAATTTAAATGAATAATTATAATAATATATGCATATACTTATAAACTAACCCTGGGGAGGAACACAAGGAAGAGAAGTACATTTGGCTACATTCATAGTCGACTAAAAGTATTCTTGAATGTATGTATAGCTTGGTTGATAAGGGTTTTATCACTTATTGTAATTAGCAGAGGAAGAAGCAAGAATATTTACATGCAGTTGCTATTCTTAAGCAATAAAGATTGCAGTACGTTAAGATGGTCGAGCAAAAGTTAATTTGAAGGTACGTAAGAGAAAATTTAGTTCTTATCTAATCAATAGATTGAAGTGTTTCAATGTTATCTCTGAAGACTGATGTAAACCCTAAAATTTGTAACACTTTGAGATTTATGAAACGTGTTAAATATTTATTCTTTTAACCACCAATGACCACGTGTATTAATTAACATCCTGGTGCGTTTTATCCATGTGTCTTAAATCTAGTAGTGGTACACGATTTCCGGTACAGAAGATTGGATCTAACGTGTCGTAAATCTAACAGTGCTACAAATTTTTGGTGTAGTTTGGATTTGGTAGCTATTTATCACTATTTCGCTAAAGCGAATCGTATTGAAAAACAAGGTAAGACGCCCAACTCTTCTAAGTACTGGTAGCAAAAAAGTGAAGTTTGATGTATAGTTTATCATTTAAAGCATGATATTGGAGTTATGGCTAAAAATAGAGATAGTAAAGTTGTATTGGCTTCAAAATAGAAGAGAAAAAAAAGAAATGAAAGGGGCATATTTGCACTGGACATTGTTGAGGCACTGGCGACGAGCTCGTCAACGAATGTGATATTTAAAGGAGATTGTGCCAAGGTGATAAAAGACATTAATTGATTGGACATGAATTTGGAGAATACTCGAACAATCATGGTCGATATTAAGAGAAAATTATGTTTGAGAAAGGATTTTGAGAGTGTGCATGTACATAAAGAATGACATCAAGATGCACATAAGCTGGCCAAAAGAGCACTAGGAGAGTTGGAATATTTTCCTTGCAAAAATGGCGCGTAGCTATCTCAAGAATGTTTTTATTTTCCTGCAGTGCACGAGATACAATAACTTGTCTTTTACTTAATTTTAGTAATGTTTATGTTTGTTTGTTTTTTCTTCCCTTTTGCATGCTCCCTCAAGTATGGAAAAAGGAGATATTTTCTAAGTTGGTGAATTATATTTACACACATGGATTTAGATTAAATGTTCATTAAGAACTTTCTCTATGGAGATAAATATATACAAATGAAGTTTTTCGGTATATTTTTGGAGACTTTGACAATCTAGTCATTCCATGGAGGTGCAGGAAACTTACATTGTTTGATTGTGAGAATCAAAGTGCCAAATGAAGCTAAACTCATGCATAGCGTTGCGACCTGTTTGTTGCCTTATTATCCTGGTATGTTTATTCAATTTACAGTAACAACACGATATCAGGTTTGCAGTTTGATTTCTTTGTTTGCTATCCTTCTTAATATTAGATTGCTCTAAGTACAACTATAAACAATCTCATACAACCAGAAACCGAAAGCCTCTTGCAGGAACAATAAAATTTATTTCTACTTATTGTGTTTATGAATTATGAAAACTCCGTTTGCAGCATTTCGTTCATCGTATCTCTATCCGCATATTGATAAGAGAAAATAAATAAAATCTCTCTCGAGTTATTTTGATTTTTCTGGTCACTTCATTTCCCTTGTATTATCTTTCAATTTCAATCTCAGACCAAGTTATCATCTTTGTTGGAGCAATATATGTTACAGACAAACACTTTTAGGGATAGGTGATCTAGATTTGATGCTTTAGTTTTTTCTGAAACATATATAGTAGCATAACAAGGCACATATAAGATATTTGTTTTGACAGGATTGTGAATTTTTGGAAAGAAAAAAAAACACTGGCTTTGAAGGTCTTGAGAATTCCAGATGAGTAGATAATATTCAGATGAAGTTGCAGAAATTAATACGGACTACGTCTATTATAACCGCTGCAAACTGAAATATACCTCATTATTTGCTTAAGAAACACTTCTTTTTCTAGATTTGACGACCCAGACAACTACCTTATTTCCTTCATCTATAATTTTCTGGACCAGTTACATAAACTAGTTGGTCCAATGCGCTCATGGATTCGTGGAGGATTTTTTGCTTTTAGATTAATTGAATTACTCGTCCAGGTGTTCGTGGTCCTTTCGCTCTCGGGTTTGTCCATTACACTGTGGATCAAGAGTGTCGAAAGAATTGAAAATAAAGTAAAGTTGTCTTCCTTCGACTTCAACCAAGAACTACTATCAGGAGTACAAAGAACAGCTACTTTGTTATCTCCAATCAATGCATCAGCCACCAATTTAGCAAGAGTCCTGAATTCATCTTTAGATAAAAACAAACTCCCATTCTCCAAGATTGAATCCAAGGTTGGTGTATATTAACTAATTTTCATTCTGTAAATTTTTCCTTTTTGAGTATCTCAAGTTTTTGGTATCTTTTTGGAGACTGCAGGTGGCTTCGACACTATTTCAAGCTTTCAAAACAATCCCATACCTGTCGGAGATTTCTTACACGGGGTTGGATGGCTTATTCTTTGCATACTATACTGAAGGAGATCAACCTTATGCATTATACTCAAATTCCACATTTCCTTCAACTGAAAATGATGCAAAGAATCCGACTTGGTTCATGCAGCCTGCAACTCGTGACGCAGGAAAGTTATACGGTGAACCAATAATGTCTCCTCCATCTGATTTAATTAACTCTAATTGGTTTCGAGCTGCGATGAATAGCACAAATGGCTATGCCTCAGTCGTGACTGGACGGGGCAATTCTTCAGATATTCTGCTGATGAGTTCTGCTGCTATGAATGGAAGAGGAGCCGTTTCTTTGCGCTTTCCTATGAAGTTAATAATTAATTTCTTGACTAGTGGACTCTCCTTTTATGATGGAAGCCTATATTTGGCTACATTGGATGGGAACGTGCTCACTGAAGGAATTCCAAACACTCGTATGCACTTGGATGGAAATCAAGTTTCGATTCGATTGTTAGGCTCTAGTGGTGATCAAGTCGGTCGTGTTGGAAATGTAACTTGCCAACCGGGTAAAGGCACGTTAGAAGACTCTATATTAAGCATTTGGAAAAAGAAGTATGTGATTAACTGTTCACCAATCGAAATTGCAGGGCTGAAATTGGTAAGTTTCATTTTTAACATTCATTACATTGGTGAATTTCTAAAGTTACCGCTTCTGCTCTTTTAATTCGGTTTGACCGATTTTTCGAAACTAATATACTGTGTGTCTCATTATTTCTAATTCATTTTCAGGTATATGCATTGGCTTTGCCACACCGTGAACAATCAAGCCTCATTCACAAGGACATCAGATTGGTATTTATACTACTCCTAGTAATGACTGCTGTTATGGCAATACTCGTATTCACTTTTGTCTATTTAACGGTAAGAGCTGCAAGAAGGGAGATGTATCTATGTGGGGCACTAATAAAACAAATGGAGGCAACGCAACAAGCAGAAAGGAAGAGCATGCACAAAACCCTTGCTTTTGCAAACGCAAGCCACGATATCCGTGCTTCTTTAGCAGGTATTACGGGTCTGATTGAAATGTGCCTAGATGAAGTCTCAAAAAGGGACCATGCACGTTTGGAGCTTCAGACCAACTTATTGCAAATGAAAGGTTGTACAAAGGATCTTTTAGGTAATATTTTCCTTCAATTTTCTTTAGTTTCTAATGATAGTTGAAGTTTCTTCTTACTTGGTGAACTTACTAGACCATCTAATGACACTAAAATATTTTGACCTTTTCTGTAGATATACTGAATTCCATCCTTGATACGACTAAGATAGAAGCTGGAAAAATGCAACTTGAGGAGGAAGAATTTGACATAGAACAAGTACTAGAAGATGTGGTTGATTTGTATCATCCAGTTGGTATGAAAAAAGGCGTTGATGTAATCTTGGACCCCTGTGATGGCTCTGCCACGAAGTTCTCTCGAGTTAGAGGTGATAGGGTAAAGCTTAAACAGATTTTGTGCAACTTGTTGAGTAATGCCGTAAAATTTACATCAGAGGGTCATGTGACAGTTCGAGCTTGGGCAAGAAAACCGACTCTTGAAAATGAAATACTGGCTTCCAGTAGTAAAAACTCCATGAGATATCTGCCGCGCTTGTTCTTTAAAACTGATAGTGCAAACAGTAAATCAGAAGTTGTGAGTAGGATTCAAAGGGATCCAAACTGCTTGGAGTTTGTGTTTGAGGTGAATGATACGGGAAAAGGGATTCCGAAAGAAAAGAGGAAATCTGTTTTTGAAAACTATGTTCAAGTGAAAGAGACTGCGGTGGGACAAGAAGGAACTGGTTTGGGGCTCGGCATTGTTCAATCACTGGTATGTCACAACGATTTTCTCTAGGAGTATCAAAATTCAATTGTGTTTCCGTAATAGTTTAAGATCATGTACTGCACTAAAGTGATCAAATTTAGTAAGAAAATCAGATTAAAGTTAATTTTCAGACAGATCTATAATAAATTAGACCTTGTAACATTTCATACTCTTTTCTGAATTCAATTTTCATTCATCGTGTGCTTGGTTCTAGGTTCGTCTAATGGGTGGAGAGATAGAAATTGTGGATAAAGAAGCTGGCGAAAAAGGAACGTGCTTCAGATTTTACGCGTTCTTCAGTACATGTGACACAGATAACTCTACTCCTGCAAGAGAAACTGATATTGAGGCTAACAACGACTACATTTCAAGTGATTCGTTTCATCACTCTGGGCCTATTATCCGCACTCACAGCTCCAAAACAGAAGGATCCCACGTCTTACTCTTCCTTCAAAGTGCCAAAAGAACCACCATCCTGCATAATTTCATGAAGAGACTAGGCGTAAAGGTTCACATTGTGAAGAAACACGAGCTACTTTCTCCAACTCTTAAGAAAATCAAGCAGAAGCTAAACTCATCACGCCACAACTCTTCGAGTATATCAGATGTGAACTCAAGAAGTGATAAAGAAGTGCCTCTCAGTTCCTTGGATGGTACAGATAATGTTTTGCCGTCCCAAAAGAAGGCTAATTTCGTTCTAATAGTGATCGACACACATGCGGGGCCTTTTCGAGAGATCAGCAGAGGTGTGGCTGAATTTAGAAAGAATTTGACAACAACTTGTAGTAGGGTAGTTTGGCTTGAAAATCCAGGTGCAAGAAGTGATAATTTCCGGGGCCTTGATGAGGATAAGTTGCCTTCATCAGATTTGTGTATGTCCAAGCCATTACATGGATCTCGTCTGTATCAAATTATGGGACTTTTACCTGAATTTAGTGGCATGCCAATTCAAACAAGAGTTGAAGTGAATGCTGGAAGTTGTAGTGTTGTTGAAGCCAGCACTTCAGGTGTGAAGGGAAAATTGGATGTAGAGAGTTGTACGATAAATAAAGGAAAAATAGAGGAGGTTGAGAGGCCTAGCAGCGGAAACTTGTTGACGGGAAAAAAGATTCTAGTGGCGGACGATGATTCAACTGGGCGAAGAATAGCTGAAGTTACTGCTAGAAAGCTTGGTGCCACTGTATTTTTCTGCGAAAATGGGGAAGAAGCTTGTGAACTAGTTTGTAAAAGTCTAGATAATGCAACAAAGGCTGGAGCTCTTGGGAATTTTGTTCCTTATGATTGTATCCTAATGGACTGCCAGGTAGCTAGCTCTTACTTCTTTTAGTTCCTTACATTAGATTATACTATTATGAACTACAACAAGTTTAATGTTTTCTTTCTCCTTGTTTTGACAGATGCCGGTAATGGATGGAATCGAAGCAACACGGACAATCAGAGAACTGGAGAGAAATTATGGGGTTCGCATTCCGATCATAGCTTTAACAGCTCACGAAAGAGGAAAAGAAGTAAATATGATGATTGAAGCTGGAGTGGATGGTTACTTAACCAAGCCACTAAACATGGAAAAGATTCTCAAAGCCATGTCAGATATCAAACCTGAATGTTAATGCATTTGGCGAATTTGTACAGTAAATTAGGTAGCATGTGCATTTGCAAATAATATGAGTATAGATCTTCTAACACTTTGTACATTTAAATTTTATAAACATACCAAAAACAGTTCAGCAGAGATCTTTTCTTGTATATATTTCTAATAGGTGAACATCGCCATAAACCGGAATAAATTGGGATCAATAGCTTGCTTAGCTGCTTGTGTTTCTTTTGTAGTAAAGTTTTATTTTGCTGCTTGCCAGAGGAATAGGGTAACTAGAGGAACTGATATTGCTCATGAGTTGCATTGTCACTACAATTTGATGAATGATAAATTAAATGCATCATATGATTCTGATACTTATCTGTTATAATATTGTCAAATACCTCCTGCTCTCTTGTCTACACCTTTAGTTGAAAAACATTCTTTACTGCACATTCAGATGGCCTTAAAGCATAAGAGAGTTATTCAGTTTTTGCCTTCATAATGATGTGTATGTTCCAAGTTCAAATTCTTTTGAGAAGACAATCCACATACTTAACTAAGCATCAGCTGGTTCGAAGTCTTGCTTCACGGCATATGTCGAATACGTCCTGCTCTCATGGCATATTGATTTGTACATAGTGTTATGCTTATGTTAATTAAGCATACTGTTGGAATCTGATTACAAGTTGCAAGTAAAGTAAGTTGCTGAAAAATTATGGCTACCCATCTGCAATATCATTAGTTGGCTGATGTTTGGCTCACTTCACTTTCTGGTTTGAGGCCATGTTCTGTAAATTTCAGGTAGCAATAAAATGTCCCTTTGGATAAACAAGAAAAAAAAAAAAAAAGAAAAAAAAAGCCACTCATGAAGAAAGAGGTAAAGTAAACTGGATATGAAATGTCATATAAAGCAGGAAACGACATCAAATGAATCTGGAAAAGATAAATATGATATTGTGCTAATTACAAACAATTAAGACAAAAAACAGAAGCATGAATGTATTTGAATCATTAATTGAAGTACTTATCTTTTTTTTTTATACTTCGGGTGCATTGCCATCTTCTCTGCTAACATTAATTTTTAATGCACAGAATTCACTAAGAGGAAATCAAGTACAGGCTTAGACTTAGTTATATAATACATATATATCTTATGTTATTTGTTGCATATGAATTACGCAACTCCTTAAACTCCCTACACTACTTCATTAATCAATATAAAATATTAAAAGCAAAGATGATTAAAAGAATAGCAATAAACTACCTGCAAATAATTTGGGTTATTTTGCTTAGATCTCTGCTATATGGTTTGACAGAAGAAAGTATGTTGTTGACTGCACTTTATCGTAAAGGGGATGAGGGTACAATATAAGTAATTGACATGGGAAAAGAAAATTTCGTTATGCAATCTTCTCAATATTTGCCCTTTAAATGTATCTATGCAATCTTCTATTTCTGTAAGTTAGGAATTATAATCTACACCTTGGCTATATGTTCTTCATTGCTTATGCGCTTTTCATACTTTAGAAACATTTGCATGTGCAGCTTCTGGTTTTGTTCGAAAGATTTATCTTAACTGTGAAGATTGGCATATTAGAACAGTTGAACAGAACCAGGTTGTTTTTCAGCAGAGACTTTAGGAGAGAAGAGGATGTTAATGCCATGCAACAAAAGTAGTGGATAAATTCAGAGCAACAAGATAATCTCACGACTTTGCTTCCGTGTTTTCTTTATCTTTTTTCTATCAGACTATTTCACACTTCTCTCAGTGCATTAATAAAGCTTAAGATTAAGCTTTTCGCAATGAGTTTAGCCAGACTGCAACTTCAAAGAAACTCAAAACCAAATGCGAAAGAGACAACTTAAAAGTGTCTAATTCTGAAGTTGCAAACCGCAATTCAGCTGCATTTGCATTTGAAAAGTACAATGGGTATCTTCAATTTTCTAACACCTTGTACACTTTTACATAGACTTTCTGTCTAAATTTTGTAAATGAACCCCTCTCCAACACCCCTACCCACCCACCCACCCCCAAAAAAAAAAAGAACATTTTCAGTGTAGCAGAAATTGACTGCTGGAATAGGCCTAATAAATTCACCAAAATTGGATCAGAGACTCCAAAAATAAAGGAGGAAACTACAAACTACTCAGTCATTTGAAAGTACTCTGTCAAACCAACTTGAAAGGCGCTTCATCTTTCTTAAAAGCTCAGAATTTCTCTGAAAGTAAGATTCACCGTTGGATAGCATTACCCCAATGTCATGTCTCGTTGCCTTCAGACTCCTATAATAGTTGTTTTCTAACCTTGCTCTGATAATTTCTGGGGACAACGGGGCAGGGAACCTGCGAAAATTAAGCATTTAATATTTGCTTTAAAAGTTATATAGCAATTAACAAACAACATTAGTTGTTATACCTATTCATGAAGTCTGACTTCTCTGCAACTTCGATCAATTTTAGGATTCCATACCGATCCTGCAACATGGAACCCTCGCGATGTTACATTTTCCAGAACCCGAAAAATGGTGCTAGAAAGAAAGGATAATTACATTCTAACACCTAAACTTTTTTTTTGAAATTATTACCAATATACTACTCAAGTGTGAATAATTACGTAAGACTCCCCCTTTTAGATTTTATGAGCACTACAAATTGACCTTATTTTGTTAGTGCTTTTAAAGTTTAGGAAGGTTTGTGTAATTATTCAAACTTATGAAAGGTCCCTGTAATAAGACCAAACTTTAGGTGTGTACATTTCTATATCCCTTAAAACCAAGGTACGTAGAAAGGTAATAGAAAAGGAAAGAAGAAAACCTTATCCTTGCTAGCTTTCTGAACCAAGTCAGCAAAATAATGTGCAATTGTCTCTCTGCTTTTGGAATCGATGGTTGGACTCTCCCACGAACTGTCTGGATCGTGCAGCTCCCAAGGACAGTGACGATGGTCTGTTGTATCATTCTTGTACCGAACAACATATCTTTCCCATGGACTTCCAGGGAAATCATTAGATTTATCCTTGATATCGATAATCCGACCATCCCACCAAGCACCACCTTGCTCACTTTCATCTCTCCACCAAACCAAGCATTTATCTCTTACTGTCCAGCTTCTCTCCATAGCTGCATCATACCTCGTCCTTTCAACAATAAAATCCGGAAAGTCGTTTAGTTCAGGCAGAATCAGTTGATATTTTTTGCCAACCAAATCACAAGAAGTATCTGCAAATCTCAGTAGGATTTGACAACAGCTCCATCCAGAACCGGAAAGTGTGGTATATTTGAGGTCTTCAACCACACAAACTTCAACGGCTCTAATCTTATCACCATACCTCAACCAAGGACCAGATTGTGACGTCTTACTGGACTCAATATACTCTTGATGGCCCTGCATGTTGTAAGAGGTCAAAGTAGGATACATTAAGTAACTGCACAACAGAAACAAAACTAATGCTATCAAAATTAATTACGAATAGAAGGGATAATTATACATACACCATCCACGAGGTTGGGCATAATTAGAGAAACTGCCCCTAAAGTTTGAAAGAATTACAGAGGTAGCCCTCCCAAAATGGTAAGAATGTGAAAATTAGGAGCCCATCGGTAATGTTATTCAAACTTCAGAGGTTTCCAGAGGTAATGTTATTCAAGCTACAGAGGTTTCTGTAACTATTCAAGTTTTAGGAGGCCTAACTATAATGCTCTTTTAAGTTTCAAGGGGTGATTCTGTAATTAATTAAGACAGTAAAGAAAGTTTATGTAATTACACCAAAACTTAGTAAAGTGTGAAATATGTTACTATTTCATCTTTTACCTGTCTCAAGTACACAACTTCATCTCCTAGCTGAGGGATGTATCGATATCCCTCTTCCTGCTCCGACAACAGAAGCCAGTTAAGTTTTTTGGGGACATGCTCAGAATTTCTTCCAACCAAAGAACTTCTATTTCCACTGGTATAACCTTCCCTCCTGTTCCGGGAAGTCCTCGATCTGAAGGTATGTTTTGATGTTGAAACCCGTTCCTCTTGAGCAAATACATCTTTCTTCGAATAATTTCCTGGACCGCTTGAGGTACCTGGCTGCAAATAGTCCCCGCCCATCTCAAAGGCATTGTTTGCAAAATCACTTTCTTGCAAAGTAGCCTTGAGCTTGGAGGATCTTGATCTACGCACTGCATCAGTAGCCAGGTCGGGCATTTCTTTTACTACCTCTTCCTGATGAATCCCAACATTTGAGTTACGGACATCACCATTTTCATTGAATTCCAGCATATTATTCAGTGCAGCAGTCCTGCCTGCCACTGGAAGTGAGTTGGGATTCTCCTCACCCGCAGAAACTAAGGGTGCATCTGAATTGATCATGCCTGGATGTTTAGAAGAGCCCCCTGGAAATTTCGTTGGTTTTATTTTTAATACAATTAGCTTCTTTTTAGATTTATTCTGTGGTTCAACAAAATTTTCCCCATCAGCAATGTTGCTAGATCCACAAATATGAGAACTAGATGAGCCCTTTTCTCCATCCCCAGAATTTTGCTTGTTAAGCACTCCATAATCACTGCTCATCTGCGGATCATGATGAAGAGGAGACACACCAGATGATGAAGACTTATTTTCTTCAGGCAACGATCCCTTGGTTCTGGCGGCATTTACGTCTGCTGGCACAGGATCTCCTAACTGACTGATATTTGCTGTGCGTATTTTGAATTTTCCCCAACTCACGTTGACATCACTGCAGCTTGTGGGCTTTCTCAACTCATCAGCTTCTGTTGATTTACGATCCAATGATCTAGAACTGGCCCTTTCATCTTCTGGGTTTTCTTCGCTGGCTCTCAAAGTGGAAGATGGAGGACTAACCTGACTGATAAGCGGGCTTACGTTGCTTTCGGAACATGTAGGCAGGTTACGATTATGAAGTGAGAATCTAACAACCAATTTCTTTTTGTTTTCAACATTGATGGGGGAATCAGATTGCTTGAGAGAGTTATTTACATCTTCAGATCTATCTGAAGATACTGAAACAGCTGCAAATCTCGTGTAATCATCAAGCGAGTTGTCTTTGTGTTCTTTTGTCTGACTGGCTGACACGTCAAAGGACGACTCGCTATCTGATGAGTCACCTGCGGAGCCATCATCATCTTCTTCCTCGGTGGAAGTTTCTGTTATCTGGGAAAAATTATTGATTGCATTACGTGCGGCAACTCTCTGAGGTCTCAGTGGCTTTGATCTGGGAGACTTCTTTCTATTAGTTCTCTTGCCAATTTTAGATTTTTTATATCTTTTGCTTCTAGATGAAGTTCCATCTTCTACATCCCAAATTCTCTTCTTAAAACGTCTACCAGAAGAAGTCATCAAACCAACCTGAAAAGGAAAAAGTTATGCTGATTAATAATTCAACGCAAATAAAATAGAGAAATTTCTGGAACTCAATCTTACTTCAAGCACAGATTTCTTTCGTTTTGACCGACGGGTACCATCTTTTTTGTTTCGTCTGACCTCATCTTCTTCACTACAGTCTGAATCATCCATAGTACTATCACTAGGCAAAGCTTGCTCTTCACTAAAATATTCCTCTGTGACGTTGTACTCAGAGTCATTCTCATCATTCATGCCATCATTTTCAGGTTCCCAGTACAAAGCATCCAGATAATCTGGCAGCGGCTCGAGTACTGCATCCAAATCTGCCAGAGGTAATATCTGGAACTCTTGGCCCATTCCAATATCTGTCCCAATAGCAAATTTTATGGACGACGGTCGCCACTCGATACCTAGAGCACCAAGTCGACGTCGCTGATACATGCTCTGGTAAGGTTCTGGGTATGGAAGCATGCCTGTGATTCCCAATTTAAATCACATGATATCCACCATTAGAAGATTATCCTTGAAAAAAAAAATGAAGATATGGCGAAACTAAAGGAAATGAACACCACACACACATTTACACACCATTGACAATATGGGATAAACAGAAATCATAACATACTTGAATCACATAATGGGTCTTGCATATTCCTGCGATATGGCACCAGCTGTGTCTCCTGCAGATGCAAAAAAAACAAGAAAAGAAACCAAGCTTAATCCCAATGATTGCATGGCAATGTGTCATCTAACAGAGATTCCAAATATGCCATGCTTTAAATTACATAAGTGGCGTGAAGTACATTTCAGCAATTGTACATGCAGTATTCCAAGTCCCAGAATAACCAGTGACCAATCTTCTTACTGTACCGATATTATATTTACAACTGAAAACTTCTTTCTTAACTAGAATGAGTGTGCCGTTATCCTTAACTAGTTATGCCCAATTGAGGTGACAGATTTAACTTCCCTACTTCCAACTCCTGTAAGCTTCTATACTTCAAAAAAGCAACGTTATATTTGCACAAAAAAGTATAACTATATCTTGAAACAATATCGTACGAAAATGATCTACTTCGAACTTTCATGATAACCATCATTTTACAAGTGGAAGAACTGTATCATTGCCATTATTCAATAGGAACATAATGATCAAGCAGCATCCTCAGCTCTGCTCTTAGAATAATTTTTCTTTCGGCTTTCGGCTTTCGGCTTTCAGCTCCTCACATGGACGTTGTGGGGTGAGAATAATAACATAGATGTTTTTGGACTATATAAGTCATAGCTATTCCAGAAAATTCCTAGCGAATTCTTTTCTTTTTTTTTATCACTATACTCTTTTTATCACTATACATTTCTTTGTTTTTTTTTTTTCCTTGAGCTCGTTAATCTTCAAGGTAGAGATGTATGAGGGGGATCTGTGATTACTTCATGGCATAAAAACACAAAACATATGAATTCAAACTTGCCATAAAAGACAGAAGTAGACGGGGAGAAATGGTGGAAGATGTAACTGTAAAGGCTCTAACACTTGATACTTAAACAGTGTACCAAGAACAATCTCTTCAGGAAAAAGGAAAAAGTATCGACTCCAAGCCAAGTTTAGATGCACCATTAACTAAGCACTGATCAGGAGTTGAAATGAATGATCGAAGAGAAGGTTCGTGCTGTCAAGATGGGTAATCATTCTCACATTTAACAGTTATATCATGGCAAACTTGGATGAGAAGAAGTTGTTCATTGTTCAAATAGAGTGGTAACATCAGATTAAGTATTGATAGCTGGGAACTGACTAATAACAGTTTTTGGGGGGAGGGGGGGGGGGGATATGGAGCTGGAGACAGAGAAGCATAAATGCTCAAAAAAATTCAGCAAAGGAATCTCCAGAGCTGATTATTGAGGAGCCAGAGGAACTAAGAGATACAAAAAAGACCATAAACCAAAAGAAATGCAAAAATTTATAGCCCGCATGAAATGTGAATCTACAACCAAAGGTATCATATTAACTACTGATCCCCGGGAACTGCAAAAGGCATGGACCAGGGTAAGCGAGATATATAACAACCAGATTAAATGAAATAAGACAAAATGTATAACGTCCTAAGGAAGTGCAAGGCAAAACACTAGAGGAAATACAACAATATTGAAATGACAGTAGAAGAGGTTTTTTGGTCGCACTAGCACAATGATGATAATAGATTTGGTAGGAGGTCAATTTTTACCTGATCAACAACATTCCCGTGAGTGTCTTGAGTCAGAGGGCGATAATCTCCAAGGAAAAACTGTTGCATATAAAACAACTCTATGCTCAGAATGATAGGATTTAAAACACGAATAACAGTCAGAATCCATGTCATATTCAGGTACCTGGTCATATTTAGCATCCTTCTGGGCCTCCCCTTCACCGGTGTTCAGCAAATATATTTGTCCTACATCATCCGAGAGCACAATTGATGTGCCATCCCTAAATCACCAAATAACATCATGTTTGTAACAAGGACTAAGCAGCTAAGTCACATGTAAACAAGCGGTAAATGGGCATACAAGAATTGTAAAACACGTGCATTACTAATGAAGCTTTAGTGCAAATTATAATAAGGCGATAAATGTGATTCAGTAGAGCTGACAAGAAATCTAATGTAGCATACACCTGGTACTGCATATGTAATACAACAAAAGAAGGGTCTAAGCCTTAAAATCCATCAAATTAGATAACCTGAAATCAGATTGAATCAGAAAATCTTTTTTCTGAGCCGAAATGCAATGAAAAGGTTCAGGGTGCGACTTACTGTGAAAACTTTCCGTCGACCAACTTAAAGCGCCCATCAATCTCATATACTCGTATTGGAGTACCCTCCCATATCTAGCGATATATCACAAAAATAGTCAATAGGAAACAGAACGAGAATTCAGAGAGTACGCCAACTTAAAGGACATTTAACTTACATCCCACAGTATGGCTTTCCCATCATATCCAGCACTCATAGCAATCCTAGGATTAAAAGGGTGAACGTCCAAAACATAAGTCTGTAAAATTGCACAAGCAAAATTAGAACATCAAACATTAAGTTAAGGCATGGGAATCCACTCACAGAACTCTTTTTAATTGAATAGACTGTGATGCCGACTACGATGGTTTACAATAGGGAATATTGCTGCTATTGCCCAGTTTTCTATTTCCAGGAAACATAAGTTAAGCACCATTCTCATTGACTGCAAAATAATAAGAAACTGCTCCAAATATATTTGTTACTGAGTAATTTTCAGCAAAGGTCCAAATATATTTGTTACTGAGTAATTTTCAGCAAAGGGTTCTCATCACTCTTCCTACTCTATCAATAAATTAAGGTGCTAATCCTTTTCTTTCCTTTTTTGTCCTTTAGAATTCTATGCGTAATTTTTGTAATATGTGATGCCTCAATGCTAAGCTTTCCTCCAAATTTAGGATTTTTATCAGTACATGCTTATTGAGAACTTGTACTGTAATGAATAGCAGATACAAGGGTAGCGAGGCTTGGATTGGACAAAAGATTGTTCACTTGCATATGTAGAACTATAGGTACTTGGTGATATTGATGATATAAGAAATCCTTACTAAGATTCCTAATATAAAATCTCGCCTGAAGCAGTTAGTAAAGTATGAATTTCAGCACAACGGCTATACAAAACATATGGCCTTTTAAAAGATTTACTCAAATCAAACAATTACTTCATAGTGCATATACATTAACATACATTTCTACTGAAAATGGGAATAAGGTCGAATAACATTTCGAAAACATTGGCCAAGGACACAAAATGAATTCAAACAATGTCTTGCTTTCAGTAACATACAGACAGTTAACAGGCTGAATCTTCCACTAGTTGGCTACAAAAGATCAGCTGTTAAGTGATATGTCCAATCTTGATGAGATTCTAATTGACTAACGGGATTTGTATTGTCAAATGCAAATCTCCAAGTAATCAGGACCACAAGCAATATATTATACAACTGACATGATATTCTCACATATTACTATAAAGAAAGTACAAGAAGTTGAAGTGTTAGAATATGTAGAGGTCCACAATTACAATCTAGTTTGATAACCCTTCAGCGCGGAGTCCTCGTAATAATATCAATAAGAAACCAGAAGATCGGGATACTGATACACAATAGCCATACCAAAAGAATCAACAAGAAGATTTCTATGATGTGCAAAGAGTATTCAATCAACGGAAAAAAAATTGTTGATTATTTCAATATAGAGCAACTTATTGATGTCAAACCACATAATGTTATTACTCTGCAGCCCTTTAGGTCCATTTAAAGGTTTAAGCTTGGAAGTTTAGTTGCACTTACGGATGCTGTATGTCCAGCTAAAGAGTGCACCAAACTACCATCATTAGCATTCCAAACACATATTCTGTTATCTGCAGAAATAGCTTTCCAATAAACAACTATTTCCAGGACAAGAAACAGAAAAATACTCGGGTCTGAATAAAGAAACATAAGACTATGATGAAATAATATCTCTAGATCAGAAAAACAAAGAAAGAGTTCCAAAATCCATAATAGCAAATCAAAACTTCAAGGAACGAACTGTCTTACAGCAGATAATGAATAAACCGATCGTTCCAATCATCGATGTTTTCAATTTTTATTTATGGGTGCCATGCATGGCTAGAAAACTTTTTGTTCCTGATGTGGCTCCATGAAGAATGATAAAAGTTTCTTCTTATCACCTACTTCATAACTCCATGATTGGCCCTATATAAATTCACCACTTTCCGAAGTCCTAATACCCCCAAAAAAAGAAAAGATAGACGCGCACGCGTGGGCGAGATAGAGTTGCAAATATACACTGACAACCCACCATTAAGAAAGGAACAACAAATTCTATATCAGTGAAAGATAACTTTATAATGGTGGCTTGGTCAATAATAGGAGTCTCTATCCAGCAGGACGTAGATTCTAATTCTTACGAGATCCCCACATAGGAACACATGAAAACTGAACAATATCAAGCACAAAACTCTATTTGCAGCTTAGGAATAAAGAGAAATATAAGCCAGCAAACTGAAGTTTTCAGTATGAATTTTAATACCCATGATAGCAGCAAGCACAAATCGGTTATCCAGACTCCATACAATCATGTTAACACCACGAGGAGTTGGAAGTAATCTCTGGCGGGGACCTCCTCGAGGGGGTTGGGGAGGCATAGGTGGAGGAGGAACTTTAAGATGATATGCCCGAACCCACCTTCCAGTGTTCCCCTGAAATGAGGAGTTGTTCCCAAGGAAAAATCATCATCAATGATATACAGCAACACATCAAGTAAGAAATGAAAAAAGTGCGACAAAAAAGCGTGATAAAAGCATAATGTAGAGAGACTTTGTTCAAAACTTGCGGAATCCTGTTGGCCTAAAAACAACTTACATGAGATCTCCGTGATCTGGGCACCCAAATAATTGCACTGCCATCACGCGAACAGGTAACAATGTTATTGTGGCTAGACCTGAGAATAGTAAGATTCAAGAAGCCAAGTCATAGACAGGTTGCCAAGCAAAGAAGCTAAGTTATACTTCGAAATCAATACAGTCGCGAAGCAAAGATATCAGATCTGATGTATAATAGTTACTGTAGACAAGTACACATACCAGGAATTTTTAAATTTCTGAAGGCTATCCTCAACTGACAAATCAGGTGGTGTATATCGTGAAGTCACTGCACAGCCACTGTACAAGAAAACAGCACGTGAGACATTTGAGAATAATCAGGGTTCTAATTTGATAACATACAAACCTGAACTGGACATAGTTGACATCGTTCTCATGGCCCGCCAATATATCAATTTCATGACTTGGTTTTGCAGGGTCATCTGTACTAGGTTTACAAGCATTCCACACCTGCTTGCAACAATTATCAACATTCATTTCCATCAGAACATTTCTAGGTTCTATGTCATGGCAAGATTTCATGCATTTCTAGGTTCTAAAGAAATGCCTAAAACAAGTTTCGTGCACGCAAAAGGTGTGCAAGTTGGACATAGCAATCAATAAATTAACAAAATGTGCACAGTAGCTACTAAAGTTTTCCACAAGCTTAAATTATACCATAAAACTCCTGGCAAAATAGCAAATGCAAACACAAGGATACACACCAGTCTGTACAGAAAAATGCATTTAACCTACTTAACTAGTCATTAATTTAGATTGCACTGATTATCATTGACATTTGATCTTCAGAAGTTTTTGTTCTGCTCACATTCAGATACCGGTGATGCAGGCACAGAGCACAACCAGAAATATATTTATCATTACCCTTGCGAAGGTGTCTGAACTCCCAGTAACAAAGACAGTCCCCTTAGCATTGTATGCACAACATAGTATTTGATGACCCTGCAGAATAGTGCTCGATGATGCAGCAGCCAAAGCGAAACTACTGCTCTTTCCTGCGCTAATATAAAAAAAATTTAAGTCTTGTTATTGACAGCATTCTTGAACAATTAGACAAGGCACTATCTAACCAGCAGCAGGATCTGTTGGCTTTGGCTGGTATACACGAGGACTGCACTGGGAGGATCTTGCATCCCAGATACGACATGTCCCATCATCAGATGACCTGTCGATGTCAAAAGACATATTAAGAAATGATGCGAATTTTGTTTTAGCCTCAAGGGAAAAGAAGTTATCTGCTATCAGTAACAAGTAATGACAAGATAATTTTAGTACATTAGATGTTACAATAAACCAAACATTCACGGCACCATATATTAAAGAAATTATAAAGATAATATGCACAATATCTACTATGATATAAATAGGAAAGTTAATATAAACAACAAAAAAAGAACCAAATCTATTCGGTTAACTGAAGTTCTGGTTTATTAGAAACAAAGAAAAGATGATTTAACTCAGCACAAAAGTAAATTTTAGCGGAAAAGTGCACTTCATTACATTTGTTTCCATTCTTTGCGAAGTGTCAATGTTGAGACTGCCAGATGATGCACATACTACACCATAGCATCAAAAATAAGTGCAACTTCTAGGGACCGTTTACAGTTTCATTGATATTGGCATGTCAGCATATGATATGGGGACTTTACTTACTTATTTCAAGCTTAACATATTTATGGCTTGATAAACTAATAGCTAAAGACAAAATGCATGTAATTTACTTCTTTTTATTGTATATGATTTTCTCTATGCACTCATTATACGGAGTTTGACTGTGACATTTAAAACTCAGTAATTTTAAGAGAAGTTCACAATATGATACCAACAAAGTTGCTATAAACATATTAGAAGTGCAATATTCTGACCAACCCTTTCGCATGAAAAAACATGGGTGGAAATGAAAATAACATCATAAAATGTTCATCGTAAATGCTTCCACCATCATATTGAGACAGTTGACTACAATGTATAGCCTAACTGTTCAACCAAGTCCAGATTTGAGTGCAAGAAATGCCATGAAACAGCTGATGAAGTGTAAATATGAGGCTCACGATAAGAGTTGAAAGATCGAGCTCGGTCTGGGACAAAAAGCAATTGCAGTAACAGCTCCTGTATGTCCACGAAGAACTGAAATAGGCAACCCATCTGGTAGACGCCACTGCAGAAGATCATAGTTCAGTCTTTGAAATGAAAGGAGTCTAAATATAATGTTGGTGGGCATAAAAATCTTACGACACGGATACTGTAATCATTTGAGGCAGATGCCACCAACGTATTATTGGAACAAACGGACAAATCAGTGATGTCACCCTGTCAAAGTTACAAGGACAAGAAATATAAGCAAGCACAAAGCTCGAACGGGAAACAAACAAGTAAATTCATATATATACTAAATTGTTTAAGTTCGCATAATTTTGACTAACCTCGTGGCCACGGCAGCTGGCAAGGCAAAATGCAGTTTCCATCGACCAAATCTTGACCAAACGATCATCCGATCCAGTAATTACATAGCGACCAGAGCGATCGAAAATTGCTGAAAAATAGAAAGTTTGTTACAGTCCAATGCATGAGAGTTATATCAGATTACAGAACTGAAGACAAAGAATAACCACATATAACAGCAAATGAAGGACAGAAACTGGAAATAACGAAAAATGATACAGAAAGAAAACATTAACTGATATGCCAAAATACTCATCTTGTTCATGATGAGATGACATATCAAGAGCTCTTATTTGCATGGGTGTTAAAATACTACATGAATTGTACACCTTATGAACGGACCCCAAAAATGTCAAATGTTTATGCAGAGTACAAAGAATCAAGAAATACCACAATAGACGGCATCCCTATGCCCTCTTAGTTTCTTCTTGTTTTGCATCTTTGGCACCATTGTTGATGGCTTAGCAATGGCATAAGATGCAGAGCGAATGGATGGCGCACGATGGTGTTTTGAAAAGCCACCTCCAATTTCTCTCAGTCTTAGCCCTCGAACCTGATCAGCTTGCATATGGGGCCAGCGGAGGTAAGATGGCGGATTTCTCATTTGGTTATTTACTTTATTTCTCTCACCTGCATAGCATTGAAAATTGCTTACAGATGCATTTGTTCAGGAGATTGCAATATAACATTCTCTCATAAACACACGCAGATGTACCTATATTATTTAATATATTCATATATATATATATATACACACACACACACATATATATATATAATGACAGTCAATCTGGAAGAGGATAAGGGTAACAAAGAAGTCCGTAGTGGATTGGATGCCAATGCAGGCATTTCTTAATGAGCCCAAGAAACTAATACTGAAAGTAGGGATACAAAATACTCTAGTCAAGACAAACCTTAACATCTAGAATACTCATCGACTTGGTGGCTTGCAACTGTTCTAATTTATTGATTTATCGTGATTATGCAAAATAACCTCAAAGAAGAATACGGTGACTCGTGAGTGAAGATTGGAATAGATCCATGGGCCTCTTTCACAAATCAGGCTTTGATCAAATGAAACTTCTATGCATCACATCTATACAGATTTTTGAGAGAAAAAAAACAACTGATACAAGGAGCAAAGGATTGTACAGCATAAGTCTGGGACCTCCACGTATTACATATATAACACATTAATTTGTACATATATACTACTTTATGCATTACAAATGCACTCCACACCCTAGACATGTTATACTGAATCATACAAGTTTCAAGCTTTTTGCCCTTCGATCCAGGAAATAGAGCGCATTTGACAAATAAAGGTTCGGCTGAACAAAATAGACCTTGCAATCTGTAATCATCAATAGTCCTAAATTTTACAGCATAATACTGCAAGCTTAACAAGTCTGTAGAGAAATAGGAGCCATTGGTACCAAGACGTCCAAAATACATGATTGACCTTAAAAGTTGACATCTAAACCGGATCATTTCCTGAGAATCAACTGATCACATGATCTTCCTTAAAACAGTTTAATTGCCATCTGAATAGGTAATGCGCTAGAAGATAACGTGGCCAGAGTTCTGAACTTAAGTATGAATTACACAAACAGCAAGTTTATAGGTAAACAGACTTATTGAATTACAGATGTATTCCAACCCATACAGGTCCAACATATTAAGTTGCAGCGGTGCTTTCAAGTTTTTAATTGTTCCAAAAGATAGCAAACAATAAGGAGTGGAACCATCTAGGAAGCTCAAAAGCATAGTTATTACAGTGTTTGGCAGGGCCACAAGGAGAAGCAGCTACAGTTGATACCAGAACCATAACACCTTCAGATTTTATCATGCATCATTACAGTTGAGAATACATGATGGGCTGGAAATATTAGAAAACAAATTCAGATAACATACAACAATATGCTTTTCGTTATTTTGTATAAGAGACTAAACAACCCAGCTTCTAGCTATTCATATATTTAGCCAACTAATCAACTTTTGCGTAGACCTCCCAAGCGTTAACTCGTGATCTTATATTGACCAAAAACGAAGCCAAATATCGTTTACCAGTGAGCTACAGGGAAAAGCTAAGTTTGAAATGACATACAGGACAACAAAGAAAAGGAACCAGTTCCAAGTAGAGTAGGAACATCTGCAGCACTTGGAGCAATACTTCCGACCATGCATCGTAATGGAGGAGATGCACTAAGCATCAGCTGTTTGAGCAGTTTGACCAAATGATTCTTTTCAATGTGAGAGTACCTGGTAAAACATTTAAGACCCAATACTCTCAGTCAAATAAAATATTCTTGCATGTGGAGATAAAACCTTCCACCTTATCAAAGAATGATTCAATTCGTTAAAGGAGTCCATTCAAAACAGAGAGAAAATATATAGAGAACAGTACTACTCATAACATGGGAAAATAGAAAACCTACTCAAATAGCCAATATTGTCTGTACTCCGGAGGAACCTGGTACTATAAGAGTTAATTATTCTAGTTAGAAGTTAGAACTTCAAGCCACCATCTAAACCCCACAACAGTATCACGTGACAAAGCGAGACAGTCAGTGAAAAACACAAAAACTTAATACATTGTAACGTCAGGAAAATTAACTGTAGATATTTTCTTTATGAAGATTAGAACGCCTACATTTTCAAAACTGTGGAACTGCAAAATTACAGTCAGCTGAAAAAGGGAAAATGTAATGCACCAGCATCGCACTACAAATGAAACTTTCAAGTTTCATTTTGCTTCTGTTTGAAAAAATACCATAGATTTAGACTTACCTTTCTATCAATTTATCATAATTTAGAGGAAAGGAGTTTCCGTCGACGTTTTCTTCCTCACAGGCCGCACCATTTCTTGAATACCAAGCATGATATCTTCTAGGCAAGAGCTCGTGTTCCAAAAGTTCAGCACCGAGTTGTCGAAATGTTTTTTGGCAAGAACCAGCAGAAAGAAAATGCATAATCAAAAAATAGATTTCTCGGAGGTCAACATCAACATTCATGGACGCGGCACAATCTACAGGTTCCTCGTGATCTTCCATTTGATCATTTGCATGTACCCTGTTTAGAAAGTTTCCAGTATCCATACTCGCAGAAACTGCACTTTCGAGCGTGAACTTTCTAAGATCCATGGTTTACGTAAAACCTGAAGCAACAAGCAAGCATTCAGTTTTTGGTTCAAAAGAAGGAAACTTGCAGGAAAAAAAGAAAAACCATTCTAATGAAAGTAAAGCCCCAAACAGTAAGCAAGCTCTTCAAAAATAGTTACACTCATTAGGAGAGATTTGGTATCAAACTACCCCCAAATATGGTACATGAAAGATGACATAACAATAGGAAAGGAACATAGGCGCAGTTTCGAACCAATTTCATCACTGAATATCTCGCACAGTTGCTATATGTAACAATACAACAAGAAGCTACTAACCACGTTACGCAGTTAATAGTATTTTGGTGTCATTTATTGTTGTTCGATCAAAATTTGGGCAAAAAATTGAGATGTGTCAGATGAGTGCACCTGTTAGGTATCTAAAAGGAGCACATCAGAGGGTAAATATCTATATACTACCACTATAGTTATTCCCCGCGATGTTGCAACCCTAATGCTTATAAACTTAATAAACTGCAACAGGAATCATATAAAACAACTGAAGGTAGAATATACAGCCAACAAATAAGAACGAGTTGGACATGCCGTTGCTAAAATCCGACAAATAAAGTAAATCAATAAATTTAATTTCCAAACAATGCCCTCATAAAATGCATCCATTCTTACATGAATAATAAACTAATCCATGCAAGCATAATGGATAAATCGACATTCACCACAAAAAATTAAAAAGGGCAATAACTAGTAAGTTGTAACGAAACTACAACTAAAAAAAGCAACTCAATAAAACCCTCATTACATCTCAACAAACTTCCACTAGCTTCCAAAGTTAGTTAATCAAACATTAAGGATACACCAAGCCACAAACACACCAACTCAATAGTTTGTCGTAATTTTTATTCAAAACCCCTAATTTTTCTAAAATAATATAACTTCATTAAAATCTTCCTAATCATGTCAGGATTAAAGAGGTCCGATTATTCACCCAATTGAAACTTTAACTAAACTAGGGTTCTTACTCTTAATGAACTAAATAAGCTTTACAGATTGATTCAGCTCCTTAATTCAATCACAGCCAACCGATTTAAACAAAACAACAGACAAAGATCCAATCAAAAAACGGCGCGAAACTTTCTAACAAATCACCATTTTTAAAACCTAAAAAATTACATAAAATGATGATTTGAGTCTAAATACATACAACAAACATGAGTATGATACTCAGACAGACAAACGAATATTCCACCTCTGTTTGCTACTACTCGATTTAGAAGAGAGAGAAAATTTCATGCGCATTTGAAACCATTAGCAACGGGCTTCAGGTTTTGGCAGTGCTAGAGAGAGAAAACGGAAGAGAGAGAAGGGGCGAGGCCGAAGGTGAATGAATTAATAAAAAACAAAAAATTGGGAGATAATGCGTATGTGATTTGACAACTTTAGCCCGTGGGGTTGATCACTTTATTCCGTGTGTCTCGTCGGTTTAGCACAAACTGTCTCGTGATTTATAGGGATATATTCGTCTATTCAAAACAATGGAACCCATAAAATAGAACGAAAAATGTGTTTCGGACGAAGAGGGAAAATTAGAGAAGGCTGTTATAATTTGGAAATCTTTTACTTTACTATAAAAGCATACCTACTGATTTGGTAACTGCTTGCATTTGCAGTCAAAATTTGTAATTAGAGAATCGCATTAGGGTTTTTTAGTTCTTACGGTGGTGATGCAAGTCACTCTAAATGTGATGTAGTTATTCAGTACCTGAATAAAATGCGAATTTAATAATTATAAGTAGTAACTCAGATTTGTTTCGTAATGTCCTTACGAACATAGATCAAAGTTCCGTTTTTGTAGTATGTTTCGGTGCGCCAAGTATTAGAAAAGTTTTTGTTTCGAGATTTTTCCCATAGCTAGCAACCTTATCTATATTGTATAACAAAGGGAAATTTTTTTCCTTGGCTTTGTATTGTGAAGTGGCGATATTGTTAAATATAGCTTGTTTGGAGAAGACTACATAGTAAAGGGGATCTCTTCTCCTTCACTTGGTATTGTGAAGTGTCAATGTTTATTGCTGGCTAATGATATTTGCCAAAACAACAATTTAAATCTTTAGAACCTCCATATACCATTCTTTAAATTGATCATTCCTTAATTGTGGCAATTCTAACATGTATTGATAGTATAAATAAGGGAGAATAACACAAACACCTCCTGAGGTATGGGCTAATTATAGAGACACCTCCTCATGTTTGAGAAATTACACAAACACGCTTTGTGAATTTTTTTGTTTTAATCGAACGGACAAACTTTTGGTGTTAGATCATAAAGCAAAAAATGGTGTGACAAATAATTTACAACATCTTTCGAAAATACACATCGTTTTTATGTTTTTCATTTTCTAGAACAGAATAAACGAGACTTGTTTCTATTTTTGTTAACAATTTTGGTTTATTTTTAATGTATTATATAAGGTAAATGGCGCAAATTTACATTCACCAAAATTTGACAAATTCCGAACGAGATTTAACCACAAGGGGTATTTGTGTAATTTCTCAAACATGAGGGGGTGTCCCTATAATTAGACCTAGATGTGGCAAAATGAATCTGGATCCGTAGATCTGCCCGGATCCAATCCGATCCATGAAGGAGTCACGCGGATCCAGAACCGGATCCGAAAGGATCCACTCGCGAATCCGTTTGGATCCACTTGCAGATCCTAATTTTTAATAAAAAAAAAAAACTGATTATATACTGATAAATAATAATTGATAAAAAAATTATAAAAACATAAAAGTATAAAACAAACTAGAATAAAAATGCTCCTAAAAAAAGAATTGAGTCCTAAATTGAAATCCAAAACCCTCACCGACCCACCACCGGCAACATCACCGACAAGGCGGCAACCCACCACCGGCACTTCACCGAAGCACCACCATGGATGTCGATGATTTGCCATCAAATCCCAAGTGAGTTTAAATATTTGTTTCTTTAATTTATTATGTAATCCAAACAATGATTTGCACTTATGTAACCGTGGATTAAAGAATAATTATGAAACTTGAAATTCATGTACCTATTTTCTCATATATATAGCAATTACCAAACTACCATTTTTAGTGTTTCGATTTTTTAGGGGTAGGGTAGGGGCGGGGGTGGTGGGGGTAGGATTGAGGTGGCGGTAGGGTAAGGTAGTGTCACGATGTTGACAACTCAGGAGACACGTGGAAACAAATTAGGGCATGACAAAAACCCAAAATCCCAAATTGGGGCATTTCGAAACCCTAATCAGCTAATTGCAATTCAAAATTTGGGGGAATCCATAAATTGCCAAATTGGGGACCACAAGGGGGTAAAATCGACTATTGCTACGAGTACGAATGAACCCTTACCCAATGAATTGAACGAGGAAACCAGCAGCGTTGGATTAGAAGGCAGATCACCAATCGAGGGCAAGGATTTGAGCTTCAATCATCAACTCGTACCTGCAGTTCACAAATACATGGATCAGTGACATCATCAACGAATATAAATGACTGGAGTGGAGCAGTGGGCGTCGGGCAAAAATGAGGACGAAGGACAAGCAGTTGGCAATGTCCTTTTTTTTACCCTTGTTAGCCTAATTTCATAGTTGGGGATTTTAATTCAATTAACCGCGTTGTTGCGCCTTTTAAATTACGTTTTTTCCAATTCAGTACCGCGCACGTGTTAGCACTTTTTATTATTATTATGTCATGCGACTTTGTTCAAAATTGCCTATATAAGGCTAATCGTTAATTGAAGGAAGGTTATCAGAGAAAATACAGTCTAAATTCCCACCCCTTCTTCTGTTTCCCATCTCCTTCTTTATCTCAAAACTATCTTTCATTATTAGTAGAACAAATAAACGAAAACGTAACAAGTAGGGTAGGGAAAGGGGTGGGTGGGATAGGGGTAGGATATGAGGAAAAAATGGGTGAAAGGGTGGATCCATGATTTGATCCATATCTGGATCCGAGTGACCATACCTCAGGGATTGTTTGTGTAATTCTCCCTATAAATAAATGTAAATGAGATATGTTATTGCCTTATTTATTCTGATTACATATATTTCAATTGATATGCCACAAATTTTATTCATATATATGGTCCCTTTTCTTTTGTCTTCACGGCAAGAAATTTTAATTCGTCAATTTCTCAACTGTGAGAAATTATTAAATTGAAAAAAGCAATTTTGTTTTTTAATTTGCAAGACTCACTTGGAGCAACAAATGAGAATTACATCTTGTAATTTTAAATTTTTACAAATAAATTTTTTTGTTATAACTTTTTGGATAGTTGATATCTCAAAGTTCAATATGCATGATGCAATTATATACTTTTGATCTTTTTTTCATGTTCAACATGTCGATAACTTCTTTTAACATTTAAGTTGGTTTACATATTAAATATTTGACTAGTGATTCTGGAAAAGAAAAGGACTTATATATTAAAATTTGTTATTAGACAAATCTATTTATTTAAGTTAATTAAAGTTTAATATTTAAGGAATGATTAATAAGGGAGAGAAGTATTGAAGAAATATTAAAACAAAACATATTGTGGATTGAGGGAAAAAAATTTGATTCCAAAACCAAATACAGAAAAAAAAAAAGATGTAACTTTTAGCTCAATTTGGACTAGCCGTTACATGGGCAACGACTATTTTTTGAACGGTCCAATTTCAGATCGTCCAATCTGAAATAGGACCGTTTTGATTGCTGCCGCCAGATGCATCAGGCGCCAAAATTTTAACTTTTTAAAACTATAAATATTACCGCACATCTTCTATTTTTTCCCACTTTCAACTATCCAATCCAATTCTACTTATTTTCTCTAGCCAAATTCTACTTCTTTGCTCACTAAATTCCTCATATTTTATTTCTTAGTGTTTTATTTAAATTTTTTTTTTATTGTCAATTTGTATTTCCACAAACGGGTAACGAAGAAAACTCAAATCGTCGTGGCAGATCCCTCCCACCTTGTCCTCATATTAATGAAATAGCAGCCACTATACAACTTTCCAATTAGGGGTCATCCAAGTACCGACCCTTACCAATTACATCGTGCTAATACGTCATATGAAGAGTCAATGTACACACGTGATATTCAAGTCGCCACCTCATAAGAATTTGTGGAGAACTTTAACATGAGTGTTGGTTTTAACAGGTGAGTTCAACCACACTTTTAACTCAGCTGACCCAACTTTTTGATAAGTCAGCCTTGTTTTAGGCCCAGTCTTCTCGTTGGGCCTTAAAAATATTTGGGCCCACGGGGACCCATTATCCTGCGGGCCAAATGTGTGACTGGGCCGTGCCGGGCAAGGCACACAAAAATAGGCGTGCCGGGCCGAATTGGCACGGCCCCGTTCGCAAATTTAAAATTCATACACTTTAGATTTTATTTTAATTTGACAAAACAATAGAAACTAAAATTAGAAAGTAAAGTAGAGTTAAGAATGTGATCAAGTCAAAAGCAAAAGAAGAAATAAATTAATAGTAGGCAAGTAAAATCAGATCAAACAAAACATATTGTAGATTGAGGGAAAAAAATTTGATTCCAAAACCAAGTACAGAAGAAAAGATGTGATGCACTTGACCTTTATCTCCGCCCCCTGATTTTGACTTCAAATTAAATAATTCATAAAACCTAACAAAAGCGTAAAGGTTTTGTAATTGATTTTGACATGCTCCAATTGATAATCTGAACTATTAAATTTTCCACGAACGAATAGTTAATTCTGATGCTAAACAATTTGAAGAACGACAAAACATATACTAAAGCTTCAACTTGAAATCCTTGAAATAAACGTCATCTTTAACATAGAACGGTATATAAACACTACAAAACCTGAAATTGTCATGGATCATACGCTTTCAAAACAAAGTTGAAAACGAAATATATATTATTCATCATGAAATGCAACACTTTACAATGACCCAAAAAAAGTAAACACAAACGTGCTTCACGAACAATTCCAAATGGCTACAAATTAAGCCATAGGTCATAAATAATTTATCTCTTCATCTGGACTTATTCTATAAAGTTGCCTTGCATCTAATTTTAGAGATGTTATTAAAAATCGCCTCGCATCTAATTTTAGAGACGTTAATATAAGTACAATAGTTGCACCTATGAGATAGCCAATTTATTCAAAAATTCAATTATTGATATAAGTACATAATAGTATTTATACTTAAGAATATTCACATCCTTAATCCTTATCTGCACATGATAATATTAGGATTGCGTATAATAATATATTCAACTTTAGCTTCATTATTGTGTTCATAACTACAATACGATACCACAAAACCCTATTTTCCAACTCAAGCGTCATTATTTGTATTAATAACTATAATATACATACTTCAAAATAACTCAACATTTCGGGAGAAGAAAAGGTGACGCAACCTATAAAAAAATATTAAATAATCTAAATAATGTAGATTAGACAAAATTTAATTAATAATCGTGTTCTGTCGATTGAGATTTTTGAAGGAAGATTCCTAGATCCAAACCAATGTGCTTTCAAATGCTTAGCTGTATTTCCATATAAAATCACGCGTACACCCACCAATTGCCTACACTGACGGCACTAACCCATTAAATTAATCCAAAAAGCGCATTAAAATTATATTATCACCGCCCCAAATTCGACTATAAATACCCCCATTCTCTCCTCTTGTTAACCTTCTTTCGCCCAATTTTGCAACGCTCCTATAAGGTACGTATACATCATCTCCTCTCCTTTTTTTTTTTTTTTTTTTTTTTTTTTTGCGTTTGATTTGTTGTTAATTAGTTATTATTATTCGCTTTGTTGATTCAATTTGTTATGGTTTTGCTTTGGTTGTTCGATTGTCTGATGAGATGTTGCTGATTTGGTTTTGATCTGCAGATTTTGATTGGAATATTCAGATTCAGATTCAGGTTCAGCAGAAATCAGATCTAGTTTTTGTATACGAACACGATAATCTCTGATACAGAGAGAGCTTAGCTTGATCTCCGTTTTGTGTCGTAGTATGTGCTTCATCCACACATTTTTATGATGCTGATGCGTCGCGTTAGAGTTGTTCACTCTTTCTCCGTTGTATTCCTCTACTGGTTCTACGTTTTCTCGTGAATTATAGCCTCCTAAAAACCTAATCTAGCCTCGAAATACAGCTCTATCGGTTAATCGAACCCCTAATTTTAGCGATCAGCCTGTAGAAAACCGTAAAGTTGTTTTAAAAAGTATTAGTATCACCACCGAATCGATTTGAGGAAATGGCTTCAAGGCAACGTGAGGAAATGGCATCACGACAACGGTCAGCAAGCCCTGGCATCGATGATGATGAAAGGAAGAGGAAGAGGAAGTTGTCGAATCGGGAATCTGCACGCAGGTCCAGAATGAGGAAGCAGCAGCGTTTGGACGAGCTGATTGCGCAAGAGAGCCAAATTCAGGAGGACAACAAGAAACTGAGGGACACGATCAATGGCGCCACGCAGCTGTACCTCAACTTTGCCTCGGATAATAACGTGTTGAGGGCTCAGCTGGCGGAGCTAACCGACCGCCTGCGTTCGTTGAATTCTGTGCTTCAGATTGCTTCTGAGGTGAGCGGCTTGGTGCTTGATATCCCGGATATTCCAGACGCTTTGCTTGAGCCGTGGCAGCTGCCTTGCCCTATTCAAGCTGATATTTTCCAGTGTTGAAGCAATTGTTGGAAGACTCTGTTTCACTGTGAGGTTTCGGTGATTTCTAGATTGGTGGTTTTCGGATATGGGTCGTAGTTATCATATTAGTTTGTTTGTGTTTTCAATTCTTATTAAGTGATTTAGATAGTGAAGGGTTTTGCAGTATTGTGATGAAGTTTGTTATGTTGAAATCTTGTTTCAAGTTTATGTTTGTAGTTGGCTTAAATGTGGTATAAATATATTCAAAATGGTTCTGTTGTATCCATATCTTATGGTTCTTGATTGATAGTTCTTGTTATAATTATATACAATAATGTCTACTTTGTACTACAAATGATTGCAGTGCAACTATGCTAGAAATTTGCTAGCTATAAACTGCTTTGAGTTGGTATGGTACATCAGTCAGTCTACTGAGTATATGGTTGTATTCATGTTCATAACCTACATCTCTTGTAGTAAAGTTCACTAGCCAAATCTATATGATATCAATTCTTGTGATCAACTTCAGGGCTATTGAGATTAAATGTTACTGTTAGAGAATGCTGGTTGATAGAACACTTAATTTGAATGGGTTCTCTGGTTATGTCTATGCTGGGATTTTGAACTACTCTGCTTGTTTTTGCATTGAAGTTGTTCAACTGTACCGGTACTGATTTCTCCATATCGTCGCACTAGATTATCTTCTCCCTGCCCTTGTTTTCTTTCTCTCTCCGATTGACATTACGTGATGTTTAACGGTGATTCAACCCTTTTCTCCTAGATTAACACCGTCTTCTATGTTAGTCTTCTATTGCAAATTCAGACTATAGTTAAATGTGCAATGGTTCAACTTGCACAACTAAGTAAGCTCCTTTAGCCACCTTCGACTCGTTAGCCTTGTGCTTGTTTCACTGCCTAGAAAAATGAAAACAATAACTACCAAGACTACAAAATCTATACACGAAACTGCGACCAAATATTGTTAGTCACAAAAGATCCTAACTTACGCGTTCAACATATATTCAATAAAACAACCACCAAATTATCCACCAATTCAATCAACGTATAGTATAAGACCAATTTAATTATCTCAAAATACAACCCTTTTCACCATACAAGAGCTATAATTCATTGTTCAAGATAAACATCTAACAAAGGTTTATAAGAGAAACCATCATAAAGTAAAATGATAACCACAAGGCGATTAATTATCATATGTGCGGCACTCATCAGTCTCCGGATTGTCCTTGCAGTAAGTCTCAAGGGGGTCTGAGTCCTTGTTCTTGTCCCTAGCATGACTAGCTGCCGCGCTGAGCTCCTCCACTTCGTCCCATGCAGCAGCGCACTCTCCGCTAACGGGGTCATCGGAGCAGGTCTCTGTTGCTTGTTTGATGCTCTCCTCCACCTTGTCTGAAATCTGGTCCGGTGCGGCTGCCACGGGGCGTATGGTCATCCTGCCGTGTCGGAATTGCGCGGCGGACCTCTTCCATGGGCTGTTTAGCAGTGAGAACATGGCGGGACGAGGTGATTCCGATGGCATGGTGAAGATTTTGGGGGTTGTGAGGGTGAATCCGGATACTGCAGCCATTGCAGAATATGGGAGGAAAATGTGTTATGTTCTGCTGGTGATACGTTATGATGATATTTTGTGTTGAGTTACATAGCAAGTCAAGATATATAATTGGGTACGTGTTGGATTGTGTTCGCATGTTTCTTATCGTCTCCTGTGCCAATTATGGGCTCCCACGTCTGTCTCGTGAGAAGATATTATTTTGTGAAATATCTTTTTTGTTTGGGTTGAGGAAAAATATTTGTCTCTGTATATATGTAGCTCATATGATATTTAACTTAGTTTGATTTAATTTAATTCATGTGGCTGAACTTTCTTCTGGTTAGGGGAAGAGTTCTAGTTAAGCTTCTTTAGACAGTTTTTCTGTTAATTTTACACAAGATTTTAGATGTTGTTCTTATAAAACATAGTTCTTATGTACGCCGTTAAGCAATTAATCGTGAATTTATTTATCTCTTACTTATGAGCCAGTTTCTAATCCATTATCGTTTTGAATTTCGACACAATACGTGTTTGAATTTTTAAGGTCCAGCCCTCGTTCTAAAACCAGCCAAATTATGATATGATCAGTAAAATATCTTCCACACGCTGGAGGCACAAGCAACATAAAATTATTGAGGATGTTACTTAAAACATTGATCTTCCGCAGTTTTTCTTCTTCATCTTTATCTTCTAAATCCATTTCTTGCTACATTAGTTAGATATTATTATTAATTCGGTCAAATATGTCACGTGGACGACTTTCTATGATGGATGTAGCCATTTTTCTTTTGCGACTCTTTTCGTTAAAAGATCGTTCATATTTTAAAAAAATCAGTTAACAAGTATGGCGTGTAAATTAAGGATAGATTATAGTCGTAAAATTATTAATAACTTAAATCAGCATCAACCTTTTTCTTACATGGTATATGGATCCAATTCAATACGCAATCCTCCGACATAAACAAGGCATCGGGTTCTTTGCTTTGTCCACGAGAAGCCTCAATATGTATATTAAAATTTTAAAAATATTTAAGTTAAGTATTGCCTGTATGCTATTGATCGGACATCTTATCTTAAAGGAAAATGAGGGCAAAGCTGTTCTCTGTGGCAGGATTTCTTTTCCTCAGCTTCGCAGGTGACATTTAACTAATTACATCTTTCCCAAATTAAACTATCAAAGAAACCAAGTCTTTGTTTTTCTCCTCTAATTGCATGTTTTTTTCTTATGTTTTTCTTAATATCAATAATGTTGTGCCAGATGTACTGAATTATTGTAAGCATCGTCCTACTCGACATAAATAAGTTGAATGTATTTTTTTTCCACATATGATGCTGAAGAAACTAAAATCTACCTCTATCAAACGCTAACACGCGATTGTAAATAAAATACAAGAAAATGTTATAAACTTCCCTTTTGTATTTGCATTTGCTCAAATCGAGGCTTTTTCTATAAATTACCTTTTGCAAAAACATAAAACTGTGAAATAGTCCCCATGAGTTTCAAAAAATATCACATCGCCCCCTTATTCATTTTGTAGCGTATATTTTATGTCTAATGACAAAAATGCCTTTGCATTTTTATTTACTTTCAGATCTTAATTATTTATATATATATATATATATATATATATATATATATATATATATTTGTAATTTAAAATATGTACATAATCTCAGAAAATTGTAACTTGAAGTTTGATATCTTTTTTTATTTGTTGATTTATAAAAACGAACGATACATATTTTTGACAATAAAATATAAGTCTTTTTTCGAGGCAAAGTTTCATCCCAATTCTCAAGTTTCTATTAGGCTTTGAGTAGTTCCAAGTATGTGCACCGAAACTCCAAAAAACCACACGTGTCTGTGTCCGACACATGTCGGACACCGACACGATACCAACACCTCTTCGATACGTGTCGGATTTGTCACATGGCTTGTCTTAATTAAAAAAGAAATTAATAGGGACACCGTGTTGGACATGTTTAACCGTGTCCCACTCTTTTTTTTTTTTTACACATATTGAGATACATTTCATAATCTCAACAACATATATTAGGGGAATCATTGATGTGGGATGTGGCGGAGTTCGCAATTGACTCCTTAGATGATGTTGGCATTATAAATGGCAAATCTCACTTGATGAATCGAAAATTACTTATTTGAATATTGTGTAACACTTTGATTAATTTGTACTTTTACCTATGTTTGTGTTTAATACTTTGAATTGAGACTTGAATTTCAATGAGTACTTTACTTGGACTTAATATTAGTTGGTTGTATAGTTTTGAATTCAAAAATGTTTGGCTTGGATTTGTAACTTTGGACTTATGAATGTTATTTGTGCATGTTTTGATGATGTTATATATTTTTAATATAAAAAATATAGACGTGTCCTAGTTGTGTCGTGTCTTGTAATTTTGAAATAATATGTGTCGCTGTGTCCGCATTATGTCGTGTCCGCATCCGCATGTCCGTGTTCGTGCATCATACTTCCAACTTCCAAAGATAGGGAAAAAGAAAGAAAAACAGAAAATAGAAATTTCTAAGAATTCTTTCATGTAAAATGATATTTTCTCTCTTTTCCACGCGATTGGCATTACTTTAGTATTTTAAAAAATTGTTATATTTTAGTTGGCTTACCTGTAATCATTTTAGATTGTGAATGTTACTATACTCTAAAACATAGAGTGTATGGTAAAATAATATCAAAAGTTGTTTTTATGAAATTAATTAACATTTTCATTTTTGAAGTTCTTCTTTTGTAGGAAATATAGTCTCCGCAACTCTTTGGAGAAAAAGTTAGAATAGTGATTCGTTATTAAAGCTGTTCAACAACTAGAATAAATATAAAATATATATGTTAAATTAAAAAGTAGTACTTTCGGAGTTCAAAGATGTGCAAAACAAAAACATTGATGTTAGAAGTGTTTATATAATTCAGAGTTAGTGAAAATATGAAAATATGGAGAATATATAGAATATTTTGGAATAATAATTTTTCCACCTTTTGTATTGAAGGAAAATCGAAAACTTTTGAGAATACTATTTATTGATTACATTTGCCACTTTTTATAGGAGATTATCCAAGAGTGAATAAATGCTACAATTTTGTTCCATAAATTTTAATTACAAAGTTTTAGATATATACTTCGAGGGAAATCAATAAATTTAGGAATTTTGTATAAACATTTACACAAGATTGTCCTATCTTTTCTTAATTACATTTTTCTATCATTTTCTTTACTATCAAAATTTTCTGTGCTACCAATCACACAAAAAATAAAACTTTCAGTTAGAGCCTTAGTGAAATATATATAGCCCTGTAGATAGGAGGGTACTGTGACATAGACCTTTTTATGATGTGGAGGAATTAATGTGTTAAATTAACGTAACACAATAAAATTTATTGTCAAAAACTCATATTCTTGTTGCATAACTAGTTAAACTTCGTTGGTCGAAATTATTAGACCTATGAGACAAAAATTTTACTTTCTAATATCAACCCTTTTTGTTTCATATTACAGCTGAAAAATGCCGCCAGTTCGTTGGAGAAGAGTACTCTTCCTCTTCAAGAACCCAAACAGAAAGATTTGCATTCACAAACTGCTTCGACATGGGCTACGGCACCGTAGCTTGCCTACTCAAAGAAACCATCAAGCTCTACCTCTACTACATCCGAGCAATCTACATTCAAAAAGTAAAAAACGAAGCAGCCGAAAAAGCACTATCACTAAACTTATCAAGACGCCAGGATTTCGACCAAGCAGTGTTGGCGGCACGTGAAGAAGGTAAGGTGGCAGCCAGAAGAGCGTCACGACATTTGAAACACGTGATGGGGCCGATGTTGTCCGCCTTGTGGGACTTGTTTGAAACAGTTTACGCGGGCGGTACTTTGGCGGAGGGAGTCGTAAGGAGCGTGGGAACGTTTGTTGCCGCGTATGTCGGGGGCCTTATCGGAGATGGGAGAATCGGGTGGTTGGGAATTGTTGCGGGGAGTCAGCTCGGGAGTTGGATCGGCGGGAGGATTGGCTTGATGGTGTATGATATATGGAATTGTGCTAAATATTTGCTTCATCGTATATCTCAGGCTCAAAATATGTAAAGTTATATGAAAATTAGGTATTTGTATATATTGTATTTAAATATAAAAAAAAAATACATTACATATTGCTTCATCATATATATATGATACAGGTTAAATTTCCATTACATGTTGTGCGGGGAAAATGCATAAAACCCCCCGTGGTTTTGAAAACCTGCACGAAACCCCCTTGTGGTTTGTTAATTGTCTAAAATCCCCTTGTGGTTTTATAAACCTTGCACAAAATCCCCAAACTTGCACAAAATCCCCTTGTGGTTTCATGAAAAAGGGATTTTGTGCAGAGTTTATGAAACCACAAGGGGGTTTCATGCAGGTTTCCGAAACCACAAGGGGGTTTTAGGTTCATTCCCCCATGTTGTGCATCAAATACACCAATTAGGCAATTACCCCTACTCGATTTGTTATTAGCTAATTATGTCTAATTATGTTTACTATTATATCCATTTCAAATTTATTTTTCCTTCTTAATACCTCCCTTAATTATTAGAACTTTTGGAAACTTAATCAAGACAATCCTCCTTTCATTTAATAAAATGGAAAGATAATCTTTCTTTATATAAAAATAGTTAATAACTCATCAATATCTAATTAATTACTTTAACATTTTTTTTTTTTTTTATGTTGGTCTCTGCTAAAATAATCCCAGAGATTATGTCAATCAAAAAGAAAAGAATAATCCCAAAGAACCTTTTCAGCAAACTTTGCTGGCAAATCATTAGTGGACTGTAGGTGATTTAATTTTTTATTTGTTTCAATGTGTAATTGCAGATATATGATATTAATAGTTGAGTTCTCGTTGCTTTATTATTTTGTTCATTTTCATGCTTTGAGTTTTAGCCGTGGTTACTTAAGTATATGGTCAATTGTGAACTTTTCGTTTTGGAACTTGATTGTTGCATTATAAATTGCATGGTTTGTATTACAAGTTTGAAAAAGTAATTTACATTAACTGTCTTTCTTATTGCAATAACACATCTTATGTACAAGTTTAATGCAAACATTTTTAGCTAATACAGAAACTTATTGTGAAATATGTGTAGCTTATACTTTTGTATTATTCACAATAAAGTATATATATATATATATATATATATATATATATATATATATATATATAAACTTGCTAGTGAATAAGTATATAAATCATCTAAACGTTATTGCTTTTGGTTTGTACTCCAATTTTGTTACATACTTAAATTAGATTTTAATTAAGTAACCTTTTTTTAATTAACTTATTCACATGAGTTATTTATTATCTCTATATAGAGAAAGATTATCTTTCCATTCTATAAATTGAAAAGAGGATGGTCTTAATTAAGTTTCCTAAAGTTCTACTAATTAAGATAAGTATTAGAAGGAAAATAAATTAAACAATAAATTTAAAAGGGGGTATAATAGTAAATAATAAAAAACTGCTCTGTAATTAGGGAATTTGCTCTCTATATATTTGTGAGGACCGCGCCTCACGAGTCACAATCCGATCCGAGTTGGTCCGGTGTTGGCCACCTAACAAACCCAACTCGGACCGAACTGTATCTCATAGGAAGGGATCTCACTGACCAGGATCAAAACCATAGCATTATAATAAAATAATTTTACTTTAAATACATCGGAAGTCTTTGGAATACAAATACATTTTACAATTTTAAAATGATGTAAATACAAAATCAAACACTTAACAATTTTTGCAAAGTTTCCAAAAAGCAGACTTGTCGATCATTCGTTCCATCCGTGTTGGTATACCAATCTTACTCTGAGAAATGGACATATAGAACAAAAGAGGAGTAAGTCTTTAATGACTTAGTGAAATTCTTAGATCATGACAATAATCAAACAGTAAATCAGAACAAAACGAACAAGAATGACCAGAATAATTACATCTGCATCTTTGAACTGAAATTATCGATTTAACGATAATACTGGAATATTCAGAATAACGAGAAAGTGAACTTGTGCAATTACATATAACAGATCCAACCTTAACTCCCAAAATTCAACCGTATACCTCCCTACGAGGAGCTACCTCGCAACAGAATAGAAGACATGCTCGAGTACATGTCAATCTAACACGCGGGTCACAACCAACTTCTGGCTGCAAGCGCGCTTAGACATGATGGGTATTAAGTTGAAATACTTAAACTGACAACCCTTTGCTGCCCAGCAGTAATTCTTCTCAATCCCTGGGCCCAACTTCCCAAAGGCGTCCCAATGGGTGAAACAGAAATATCAGATGAGCTAGTAAGCCGGATAATATCCGTTGCTCGTTTTTGAGCTACATAGGCCGAACATAGTTCGTTGCACGTTGCACAATTGAAGAATCGATAGGGTGATCATGATACCAGGATAATTATGGTTATGAAGAAATGTGTGATTATGAGCCAAATGATAGGTTTAATTTAACAATAGGTAAGAAAGCTGATTTATAAGGAATTAACGAATATAAATATGCAATGGAATGTTTCTCGTGATTTGAAACAAAGAATCACAATTGTTATGTCCAAGTTTCTCAGGACCTGATGCCAAACGGGGTTTTGAACAAATCAGAAATCAAACCTCACTTTTTACCGTATGGGAAATTCTTGATTAAAGTCGATAATTGTCGAACCTTAAATTAATCAAAAAGATATAATCAATTGTTTGCTCATAAATTTACAAAAATAAACATATATTTTCAATATTTATCATATTTAAAGAAGTTCAATTAAATATCTAATTATTGTTAATTTTTGGATAAATCCAATATTTACCTATTTTAACTTTAATTGTGACGTAAAAATATAATTAATGAGAATTACCATTTCAATGTAACAAGTTGAAGACTAAATCAGTTACGAAATTATTATTAAAATCTCAAATTCTAATTTATTAACAACATATTTGATATTAATATATACATATGCATCAATGCATATATAAACCCGTTTTAAAACAATATTTCTTAACAAAATTCTTGTAAATTACTTATTACATAATAATCTCAAATCAAAAGTTTTACCATGATCTTAACATTGAACAAATATCTCAGTATGCCCTTGAATAAAATTACATCACATATATAACTTTGGTAAAAACCATTTTTCTTATAATTATTAGTATTAAATAACATAATATTGCATATATCACTAATAACAATTAAAATAAATCGTAAACATGTAGATCTAATTAAAATTAATATTTCTAGAATACTAATTATGCTAATAGACTAGATTAGATGGTTAGATCACAAGATAAACACAATACTTTACTTAAAGTTAAAGAAATTGAAAGATCAACCGTAAAATAAACTATATGTCATCTTAATGTTGCAAAATCCATGAAAAATATTAAACACGATTCTAAATTATGATCAACTGATCTAACATCATTATTAGTATGTAATGAGTGTGTATTAATGATCAATTTCATGATTTGGCTAGCTTTTGCAACATAAATTAGTTAAACAAAAGGTTAATGCAAATCTGAGGTTAAACTGTAGGAGTCTCGGATTCACCTTTATTCGGACTTTCAAACGACATGATAATCTTAAATTGGTTGAGGGCTTCAATCTTCAACATCATGGAGAGTATGTAGTTTCAAAATCAGATCAATAGGACAAGTTTTGGTTTTTTAAATAAATCACGAAAGATATGAGCTGTTTTCGGATTTTCTGGATAGTGGTACGTATTTCTCATTTTTAGACTCCTCAAACGACTTTGGTTGAAGAAGGTTTATGAACATAAGAGTTAGCTTCCAGAATAACCAGTATGTGGTAAAAGTTTCAGAGAAATACTCAAAGTTTTGATATGATTTTCGGACTTCTAAAGTTTCTGTACCGAAACTGGCAGTTTTGACAAGATTCAGTTTTGAGGATTTTTAAGGACTATAAAGAATGCTTAAAGGACTGAAACAATTTTTCTAGAAATTTAAACATCAAGAGGAAGAACTTCGCAGAAGAAAAGAAGAGAAGATTCGGAGAAGAGAGGTGTGTGAAAATTGTTGAAGAGAGCCTCCCTTTTATAGGTAAAAATGGGAGACAAAGGATTAATTACAATACCCTACTCATTTTTATTTTAATCCAAGCTAGGCCACCCTAATTATGAAGATGTTTCCAGGCCTTATCTGATAGGATTTTATAAGAATAAAATATTAGAAATATCTACCATAAAAGACAAAACAAAGTTATCTTTTCACAAAGGTAAACGTAAATATGTGAAGATTTACCATTGTAAATGAATGCTTGGATATTTTGAAACTACAAGGGACCACTTTGAATGTTTTGATAACTCATTTGGTCTTAAAGAAAATATCTGTGGTCAATCATAAATTTTTCAAAAGGTGATGGACTAAATTGTAACTTTTTCAAATCTTTTGGGGCCAAAATCATATTTTCAAAAAGTTCAAGGACTAAAATAAAAATTCGAAAAACTTTTATTTTCTTCCAAATTTCAGGGGCGTTACAATATCATCTCCCATTTATTTAATAATTAATATATACAAAAAAGGAAAGATTTATTTCACACACTGTTTTTTTTTTTTTTTGTTGTTGTCGTACAACAAGTTATTTAAATTAAACGATTATAATTATATTACATCTCTTTAAATTTGGTGTGAGGACGGAAACGTTCTCCATAATTTGAATAATAACAGATAAACCTCTTCAGATAAAGAAAAAATTATACACAATTTGAAAAATAATCGGCAAAAAAACTCCACGTGGTTTCAAAAGCCTACACAAAACTCTCTTGTGGTTTGATAATTGTCTAAAACTCCCTTATGGTTTCATAAACTCTGCATAAAATCCTTTAACTTGCACAAAATCACCTTGTGGTTTCATGAAAATTAAAGGGGATTTTGTGCAAAGTTTATGAAACCGGGGTTTTAGATAATTAACAAACCACAAAGAATATTTTTACAGATTTTTGAAACTACACGGGGTTTTAAGTTGATTCCCCAATCACAAACGCCCCGCATCGAATCTCTTCAGACTTGAATAAATTTAGAGAAACTCAATTATTAAAAAAAATAAAAAATGAGAGACGCTCCAAAAATTTGAAAGTATCACATAATCTCTCTCTCTCTCTTCAAGTTTCAGGGTATGTACCTTATAAAAGGATTTTTGTAATAAGATTAAACTTCACAGGTTTAAGTGACTTGTTTATATGCATATTAACTAATAATCTACCTAGTCTATATATATGGCTCGTTGCACTCAACGAAGTGCAACGACCGAATATAAAGGAAAAAAAAGTCATTTTGTTTTTAACGTGACTTGTGTCTACATTTAGTCATTTATTGTGCATACATAAATTTAGTACTCTAATGTGGCAAATGGTCCAATTTCGATCAATTTTGACTGACTTTCATTAAGTGCAATAGCACACTATACCTTTCAAGTATATTTTTTTGTTTTCTTTGTATCTCTGAATTTTATTTTTAGAAATTTTCTTGGTTACTGTAACTTTTTTACAGAATAAAATAAAATAATTATATTATACTACGATTTAATTAAAAAGTATCATTGTCAAACTTAACTAGATAAAATTGAGAACATTATGATGACATATATGATATAACCAAAACTAAGATAAAATTTATGTAGAAATAAAAAAATATAAAAACTAGATCAAATTATATTTTGAGAACAAGTCCGTCTTGAAATTGAGATAAATTATTTCTTTTATGAAAACATGGGCAACAAATAGGTGTCTAGGTTCACAATCACAACTACTCCTTTGTCGCCTCCACCCAAATTGTTATCCCTCCAAACACACGCGCCGCCACTTTCTTGAAACTTGATAATGGTCTAAATAATTACGACCGTAGAACCAAAAGTTACGATGATGGTCAATGAACTCGAACCAACTGTAGATCGAATGAAAGAGATCGTATTTGGAGGTCGAGGGTCGAATGACCGATAAGCTACGATCATATATCTACGAGAACGACAGAGCATTTATGGGTGTCAGAGCTGTCGGCGACTACCAGACAAACATTAATGACGACCCATGATGCGGATAACTCTTAAATGAGGCGTATTAAATACGACCCATAAGGTTAACGGCTCTTAAATGAGCGCAATTGAATACGACCCACGAGGTGGGTGAGTCTTAAATGGCGTCCCTTGTGAGGTATTTTAATACGAGCCGCGTTGACGGCCAATCAGAAGACGCCACGCGTCATGCTCGGCAGCCTATATATACTACGGATGTACGATTTAGTTCACCAAGGAAAACATACCACACTTCTACATTCTAGAGAGAGGATTTCTGCGATACTACGCCTAGTTCCGATCGAAGTACGCTTCGTACAAACACTTAGTTCACGAACAGTGCGTTCTTACCCTTATTTCATACAATACGATCCAAATATTAACCATACACGTCACTATCACACCTCTTTTACCACACTAATTGATATTACCCTTATCAATTTGGCGCCGTCTGTGGGAAACACACTTACGTTCCTTGAGATAGCTGAGATAGAGGCGAGTATTGTGAGAAATTGTAAAAACCCTCAAATAAAGATAAGAAAAATGACTTCCAACCATGGAGCAAGCACCAATGGCGCCGATCCAAGGGATGTGACAGAAGGGAGCAGCGAATCCCTCGGGCCAAAGCGCCAAAACACTGCTGATCTCGTGTTCCTTTCACGAGCCGAATTAAGAAACATGCTACGAGAGGCGGCCGAAGATGGGGCTCGTAGAGTGATGAGGGAGACATCAAGAGGGCATAGGCATCCCTCTCCTGATCATGTGTCATCCCAACTACGATCACCCGCCTTCCGCCCAGTTCGGGACATCTCCGACCATGTGACCGACGAGCCAATCCCATCGAATCATCAGGACCCTCGGGGTCGAGATGGGAATTGGCAGGAGTCTTGGGGGAGAACTCGTTCCTGACACCAAGAAGTGCCGACCCAGAATCCCCGACCCACAGTGGTGAATAATGTGCAAACACCGACACCAGCACAAGGGGAGAACAGAAATGAAGACACGGTTCAACCGAGGTCAGAAAGAGAACAATTTCTTGAGCCTATCGAACAGGCTATCGAGCAAATGCAAAGGCAGCTTCAAGAGCTGTAGAGATCCGCCGGGTCTCACTACGACCTGATAGTTCGACGAAGCCCGTTCGGTGATGCAATTACAAATCTCAGAATCACACATGATCAACGACCGGCGGAGCTTCCCTTGTACTCGGGGAAGAGGACTTCCGGGGACCCCAAAAACCATGTAGACGCGTTTATGAACGCGATGGACTTCATCGTCGCATCCGACGCGGCGTTATGTCGTGCTTTCCGAAGCACGTTGGTGGGGCGGGCAAGTACATGGTTCCTCAACCTACGACCCGCCACCATCTCATCGTTTGCACAACTTACGGTAGAGTTCGTAACACATTTCGCATGCAATCGAAAGATTCCGTGCTAAATGGGATATCTCTACACCTTGATGCAAGGAGATCAGGAGTCGTTGTGAGAATTCATGCAACGATTCTCCGACGCAGTTCTGGAGGTATTCGACCCGAATCCGGATAGCCTGGTGGAAATGCTGACCCACGGGCTGAAGGATTGCCCGTTTGCTGATTCCTTATACGGTACAAGAGTCCGAAGCATGAACGAATTGATGGAGCGGCCAGTTCCATTCATAATGACCGAAGAGGCCAAGAAGGCCAAGAGAATAGCCCGACAAGGGCTGAAAGCAGAATCATCCAAGCCAAGGGACAGAAATGAAGGAAGGCCGTCGGGTTGAAAGGACGACGATAACAGGGTGCACAGAAACTTGAAGTTCACTCCACTCACGACTGGCCCCCAAAATGTACTTCCAGTGATGTCCGTAGGAGAGCTGGGCCGAAACACTGCATGGCCGGCGAATCCAGAAAATCCAGAGAAGTACAAATCATCAAAGAAATACTGTCGGTACCACAGAGTGTGGGGGCACAAGACCAACAGCTGTACGACCCTGCGATCCGAGATCGAGCGTTTGATCAGCCTGGGGTACCTACGGGAGTTCGTTGTAAATCCGACCTCCACTGTCGGAGAAAAAAGAAGAAGAGAAGGCGAGGAGGGAACACCAACGCCACGATCACGAAGCACGGCCTCAGAAACGACCGCCGTCGTGTCCGACCCCGAACCAGTCGGTAGACCATACATGGAAAACGCATTCGCGGGAAGGATCATAGGAATGATTGAAGGAAGTGCGATGACGTCATCGTCTTCCAACAAACGTAAGAGATTTATCAGGCAAGCGAGAGCAATGTAGCAGAGACCGACGGAGATATTCTCGGTCCAAGTGCAACGCCCTCAGACCATCTCGTTCAGGCCCGATGACTTTGCAGAAATTGTGTTTCCTCACGATGATCCCATCGTCGTATCAGCTATGATCATGCAGGTACATGTGCAAAGGATCATGGTCGATACGGGGGCTTCAGCTGATATTATGTTTCTATCGACTTTCAAAAAATTGGAGATCGATCCCATGCGCCTACAGAACACTAACATCAAGCTGGTGGGATTCGGTGGTGAAAGGCATCTTACGATCGGGACCATCGAACTTCCGATGTCGTAGGGAGACGCACCCAGGAGGAGGACCGAAATCATTAAGTTTCACGTGGTCAATATCCCGGGCAATATCTACAACATCATCTGCAGAAGGCCGACTTTGAGGCAATTCGAAGCGATCCCGTCCACGGTTCACTTGAAGGTGAAATTTTCGACTCCAACGGGAATCGGAGAAGTCAGGGGTGGCCAAGCTCGGGCCAGAGAATGCTGCATGAGTATAGCGGAATGTCCAAAGTTGCCGGAGTTGACTCCTGAAGACGAGGCAGGTTTCGCGAAGAAACTGGAGAAGGCGGAAAATAAGATCACCGCAGCTGGCGGTATGAAGACGATGGAGCTGGGAGAGCCATCGTAGAAAGTGCAGGTTGGGGCGGATATGAGCCCAGAGATCGAATCGGGAGTGATGATGGTCCTGAGGGATCATGTCAACCGATTTTCTTGGGAAGGGGACGCGCCGGGTCGGATAAATCCAAACATTTGCTGCCATCGACTGAATGTTCGACCCGACTCCCGACCTATCAAACAGAAGAAGAGGAAGATGGGCGAAGAAAGGCGCCACATTGTTCAAGGAGAAGTGCAGAGGCTGCTACGCCTCAAGCAGATAAAGGAGGTTCGATACCCAGACTGGCTATCGAACGTGGTTTTGGTGCCAAAGAAGGAAGGAAAGTGGAGGATGTGCATCGACTTCACAGACTTGAACGAAGCATGTCCTAAAGATTTCTATCCACTACCGAGCATCGACCTCATGGTGGATTCGACAGCGGGGTGTGAGTTGCTGTCGATGATGGACGGGGATCAAGGATACAATCAAATCCTGATGGCCCACGACGATATGGAGAAGACCAGTTTCATCATCGATGTAGGGGTATTCTGCTACATGGTGATGCCGTTTGGTCTTAAGAATGCGGGGGCCACCTATCAAAGGTTGGTCAATACGATGTTCGCCGGGATGATCGGTGACACGATGGAGGTCTACGTGGATGATATGATCGTTAAAAGCCAAAAGCTAGAAGGCACGAGATTTGAGAAGGGCCATGGAGACCATGGAAAATTTTGGAATGAAGGTTAACCCGAAGAAGTGCACATTCGGGGTGAAGAGAGGAAAGTTTATGGGGTTCATGGTAACCCAGAAAGGGATCGAAGTCAATCCCAAGAAGGTGAAGGCTATATTAGATATGAAGCCACCTACGTCACCGGGCGAGGTGCAACAGTTGAACGGCCGGTTGGCCGCCTTGAACAGGTTCATCTCACGATCCTCGAAAAAAGGACTTTCGTTCTTCAAGGTGCTGAGGAACGTGAAAGAGTTTAAATGGATGGACGAATGCTAAACGGCATTCGAAGAAATGAAGAAATACCTACTAAGCCCGCCGCTGCTCGTAAAGCCGGTCCCCGACGTGACACTTTACATTTATATCGCCGCGGGAAAGGATTCGGTGAGTGCGGTGCTAGTAAGGGCCGATGGGAGAAATCACCAACCGATGTACTACACCGAAAAAACATTGAGGGACGCGGAGCTTCGATACCCGCAGATCGAGAAGTTGGCTTATGCGCTGGTGAAAGCGGCTCGGAAGCTGAAGCCATACTTCTTGGCTCATCCTATCGTAGTTCTCACGAAGCATCCGCTTCGTTCAATTCTTCAACAACTGGAGGTGTCGAGAAGGATGGTTAAGTGGTCGGTCGAATTGGGAGAATTCGGCATCACTTACAAACCACGACTAGCGATAAAGACGCAGGTGTTGGCCGATTTCATCGTAGAAATGAACGATGGGTCGGAGGAAGAGAAGAAGGAGCTTGAATGGTGGGACCTGTTTGTGGATGGGTTGGTGAGCAACGGGAACGGAGGATTGGGAATTGTCCTGAAAAATCCAAAAGGCGAAAATCTGCATTTTGCCGTAAAGGTTGAATTCCCAGTTTTGAACAACGAAGCTGAATATAAGGCTTTGTTAGTCGGAATGAGATGCGCGCTCGAAGGACACGTCACCAGGCTTTGAGCCCATAGTGATTCACAACTGATCGTATTACAAGTGAATGGGTCATACGAGGCAAGGGAAGAAAGGATGAAAGACTATCTCCAACGAGTCCAGGAATTGAAGGAAGAATTTGATACATTCGAACTAATCCAGATCCCGAGATTGGAGAACAATGAAGCCGATGCCCTTGCTCGCATGGCAGGATCAATGACCCCAATCCGTACGAGGAAAATCATCTTCTTCACGGTCGGTAAGACAGATAAAATCAACGACGTTGTGGCGGCTGCACTCGGAGAAGAAGAAGACGAAGATTGGCGGACGGAGATAACGAAATATCTTGCCGATCCAGATCAATATACTGCGAAGTCCGAGGAAAAAGCACTGGCAAAGAAAGCGGCCCGGTTCTTCCTTAAAGATGGAGTGCTGTTCAAACGAGCTTTTTCCCAGTCCTATCTACGATGTCTAGGGCTAGTCGAAGCGGAGCAAGTCATGAAGGAAATTCATGAGGGGAGCTGCGGGAACCATGCTGGTGGAAGCAATTTGGCCCAAAAAACCATAAAGCATGGGTACTTTTGGCCGACATTAGCAAAGGACGCGGAGAACTTTGCCAAACGATGCTTGCCATGTCAACAATTTGCACGGACAATCCGACAGCCAGTGGCAATTTGGGAACCGAACTATATCCCTTGTCCATTCGACAGGTGGGGGATCGATATCGTAGGGCCAATGGTCAAAGACAAGTGCCAGAAAAGATTCCTACTGGTGGCGGTGGACTACTTTACGAAGTGGGTTGAAGTAGAGCCAATGGCTAACATCACAGCGGCAGCCGTCATCAACTTCCTGTGGTGAAACATTTTGTGCCGGTTCGGCATTCCACGAACCTTAGTAAGTGACAATGGCTTACAGTTCCGAAGTCAACAGCTCGAAGATTGGTGCCTAAAATGGGGAATCAAGCAATGCTTCACTTCCGTCGGATATCCACAGGCAAATGGTCAGGTCGAGATAACTAATCGAACCTTGGTTAAATCCATCAAAGCTCGACTGGGCCAGTATAAGAGCAAGTGGGTCGAAGAAGTGCCAGGCGTGTTATGGGCGTATCGAACCACACCAAGAAGCGCAACCGGAGAAACACCTTTCAGCCTTGCGTACGGCCACGAAGCAGTAACTCCAGATGAGATCGTAGCCGAGAGTTGGAGGATCAGATAATATGAGGAGAAAAACAACTCAGCCAACTTGGCTCTCGAATTGGATCTGCTCAAAGAAAGGCATACAAAGGCTAGTTTACGTTCGGAGAAATACAAGGATCAAATGGCCGGATACTACAACAAGAAAGTCAAGGAAAGAAGATTCCAGGTGGGCGACCTGGTTTTGAAGAGGGTCGAAGCTTCGAAGGTGATCGGCAAGCTTGATCCTAAGTGGGAGGGTCCGTACAAAATAACACAAATCCTAGGACCATCGACTTACATTCTTCAAGACATGGAAGGAAGAGATTACCCACGATCGTGGAATTCCAACAACCTTAGAAAGTTCTATCCTTAACAATCACGAAAAGCATTGTATTACTCAGCTCTCCTTCGATGGAATAAAGTACATTTCTCCAAATTTCTTTTTTCTACTTGTTGTTTTTACTTAGCTAAATTAGAAAAAAAAAAAAAACGTAAGTGGTCGATACGATCCGGTGAATAAAGCTAAAGTATAAGAAGCAAGAAGAGGTCTGTGAATCTCAATGAAAATATACACGATCCATGCCTCTAACCCATCGAAAAGTCATAAGTTTACTCAAGGTGAACTTCGTTTTTTGGGGGGGGGGGGGGGGGAGAAGGACGTACATCGTGTAAAAATATTCGATCGTAAAAGGAAGATTCAATTCTTCAATACGGTCACAAAGGAAGATTAAATTCTTCAAAGTAAGAAGTCGATTAAATTCGTTTCTAGGCCTAAAACAAAGGAAGATTAAATTTTCAAGGTAAGAGGTCGATTCAATTCGATTTTAGGCCTAATATATTCGATCGTGAAATATTAAATTCTTAAAAATTAGAAGTTGATTCGATTCATTTTTAAGACTTGCATATTCGATCATTAAAGAAAGGTTAAATCATTCGATGTAGGAGTTGATTCGATTCATTCCAACGCATAAGTGTTCGAACTTAAGGGAATATTCAATTCTTTGGGGTAAAAGATCAATCAAGGATCGACGAGATGATTAAATTCATTGTGAGCATTCGATCGAAGATTTCATTCAAGTTGGTCAGTTAAAAAGTACAAGACTTATGATCGACGCAAAAAGAAAAAAAAAACAACGAAGCAAAATGTCAAGAAGCAATTGGAATCGAAAAATTCTTCGTATTATCATTCCAGGATGCTTCAAAAAGTACTTACGAAAAAAGAAAAGTACATGAAAAGAAAAACTACAAAAGAACTAAGTGTTGGCTGGAGGACCGGAGGTCGAAGCGCCTGGATCGGGGAGCGCACTGACGTCCAAGAAGCTGAGATCGGGATCAGAGGAAGAAGGCCCGACCGTCGGAACTGGGAAGTGCAGAGGTCGAATCCTTGTTGGAAAATATCTGCACCGAACCGAGCGATCATATCCCGGTATTCGGAGGAATTCTTAAACTCCTCGACGGCCCGACGCCCAGCTTCGACCAGTTCCTCGGATCGTTTCTGCCCCGCCTCTTTGTTGGTCATCATCAAGTCAAGCAGTCTTCTTTCGAACTCTTGGCTCGTTTTCAAGACAGAAGTCGTAGAGGCATCGGCATCTAGCCTGCTTGAGAGTTGCGATCTCCTCTTCGGCATCGGCCAGACGACCAACGTAAGTGACCACATCGAACGTGAGTTTCTTCTTCTCCTTTCAGCCAGATATCCCGTTCGGCTTCCAAAGTTCGAACCTGCGCATGCTGACGATCGAGTTCAGCCCGAATATCGGCCAGTTCGGGCCGAAGGGTGTCGACTCCTGGTATCCTTGCCGCAACTGTTCGACCTCTGCATCAAGCTTCAAAAGATCATCGCGCATCGTTCGGATCTGAGCCCTATATTGCGCATTCTGACCGAGGAGGACCGCTCTGTTGCCCCTTAATTCCCGCTCAGTCTCAACCGACTCATGGATTATTCGACCCATCTGGAAAAAAGAAAGCAAGTAAGAAAAAGGGAACGAAGAAGCAACACTTGACAATATTAAAAAAAGACAAGTTACTTGAGCAGCAATTTGGAACCGCCAATCGTAAACCACGTCTCGATCTGTGGAGCGCAGAAAGTCGTAATCTTCGTCGTTGGTCATACGATCGATGACTTGCTCCGCGTGACCTGGTGGACAGTCTTCGAAAACCGAAGGAGAACCAGGTTCCTTAATCGGCTCTGAAGCATGTCCATCCCCAGAAGCACCGATGATCGGAGAAAGTGAATCGGTCCCTTCAGACCCCGAAGGATCCATCGGTGGGGAGTCAGGATTGGAGATCAGAGCGGTCTCGTCGGCAGAAGCAAGTGGATTGGGGTTCGAGGAAGATTCGGGTTTGGGAATCACCATCATATCCCGGATCGTTCCCCCGCCAGGCATCGTCGCAACTACCGTTGAGTCGGTAGCAAGCGCCAAGGCCGATGTGCCGGGATCCGCAAACGAAGAAGTCACAACTTTCCGAGAACGAAGCTCTTGACTGATCCAATTCATCACTTTGCTCGGGGTCGAAATTGGAGTTCGAGTCGGAGAAGCCTGAAAGATCAGACTAGCAGACGGAGAAAGCGATGCCCTAGTGGACGGAATCGTAAGATTTACCATCGGGGTCGACCTAGGCTGCGTCGAAGGATTGGCAGTTGGCGAATCGGAGTCGCTAAGGACAAAGACCGGCTGGGGATCGGAAACTCCTACATCAGCTTGGGCACGTTCGAGGGCAGCTTGCTTCACCTTGGAAATCTTCGCAGGCTTGGAAGCAATCTGCTTCCTCTTTGTCCCCTTTGTCTTTGCCGGAGCAGGATCGGTGGCCAAATTCTTCAAGTCATCGTCCAGGTACACGACCTTGTCATCCTCTTCGATCGTAGGCAGTTCATACGTTGCAAGGGACACCTGTTCGACGGCTTTTCCTGCAAAAAACGAACCAGAGAAAGAAGTTGAGTAAAAACGTAAAAAAAAACATAAGTCATAAAAGAAACAGAAGAAAAAAAAGCTTACGGAAGAAAGAGCTTCGGGTCAACTCTTGCGGAGAATAAATCTTTCGTAGAGAAGACTTCTGTAGGCCAGCCAGAACGAGAAGGGTCGGGTCGTCCACGACCTTTGCCAAGCTCAACGACCCTTGGTAGAAACCTTCAGACTCAATCTCCTTCATGATCGCTTCAGCGTTTACGATTCGTGGATCGGTCACACCTTTTGACCCAGTTTGCCAAGAGGTTGAAACCCCCCAGTTCGCTGCAGCACCACCCCTCGGGCTTACGAAGAAGAACTTGTCTTTCCACAAGCCATGCGACGATGGGTTACCCAGAAGAAAATTATTCTTCGTGTCACGAGCTGTGAAGAAGTAGAAGGGGGGAGCCTTTGCATTCAACTGCACCCGATAGACGGCGAAGAAACGCTCCACGGTGCATTCGATCCCCAACAAAAGATGGCATATGAAGAATCCCACCAGAACTCGATAGCCATTGGGGTTCAGCTGGCTCGGACAGAGGTTGCAGGCGGTGAAAACCTGAACGAAGAAGGGATGAAAGAACATCCGAAGGCCACATAGCACTTGGACCGCGTAGATCGTCAGAAATCCAGGAGGTGGTCGGGTGGCACGATCGTCTGGGCCCGAAGCTCGGAAATCGACTATTTTAAGATCTACGCCGTATTTCACGAGGATCGGCCCGATGTTAGAGGCACTGAGTGAGCTGACGGTCGTTAGCAAACCACCTGGATCAGACGACCCCCCTTGTAGCGACAGATGGCGGAGCAACAGAGGTTGCTGGTGGAGGAGCGACAGTTGCGGCAAGAGAAGGAGCGGCGGTTGAGGAAGAACCACCCACAGGGACGCCGTTCTTTGTGAGACGACGTCGCTTGCTCACCAAGGGCTGGGGAGGAGAGCTCTCCTCCTCCTCCTCCTTATCGCCGCCGTAGAACGGCACCACGGGATTTTGGCTGTCGGTTGTAGAAGAAGAGATTTTCAGAGTTTTTAGACAAGTGGAAACGGTAGAAAACTTGAAGGAACGAGAGAAAACGAACTAAGAAGGCGAGAAACCGGACAAATTCGCTGAAAGCAGAGGAAAAACTCGCCAGAAAACGCCAATTGCAGAAAGAAAAAGTTCGCCGGAAAGTTTGAAGCAAAGTGAAGAAGAAGACTGAAGGTCGTACGATATTTATATGGTGGGGAGTCGTGTGCACGAAAACCTAGAAAGCAGTCAAACCGTCATATTAATGATGGGCCGTTCGAATGCTCCAATCACAGAGTGACACGTGGCGCTTGCCGAACACGCGCCCAGTCTCTCACGACCGCCCCCCACTCGCCGCGAGAAAAACGTGCCCTATCACGCACGATCAGAAGTAACCGTCGTAATTAACACAAGCCATTCGAATTCACCAATCAAGAAATGCCACGTAGCCACTGTCGAACACACGCCCGGGAATCTCGTGCTCATGCGCGCACGACCTGTATCACTCGCCCGACAAATCTGCACACGTTACGATAAAGCTGGCCTACGACGTCATTAAGGCTTAGCGTATTGAAAACGCTAACGGTTGGGATCCACACGATGCGCAGTCGTTACAAAAGCTACAGATGACATCATCAAAGGTCAGGCAACAATGAAAAGAGATATTCGATGCGGAACAGGCACAGTGTAAAGAATTTCGACCCCGACCCATCGGAGTCGAAACTGGGGGGACTATTGATAATGGTCCAAATAATTACGACCGTAGAACCAAAAGTTACGATGGTCAATGAACTCGAACCAACTGTAGATCGAATCAAAGAGATCGTATTTGGAGGTCGAGGGTCGAATGACCGATAAGCTACGATCATATATCTACGAGAACGACAGAGCATTTATGGGTGTCAGAGCTGTCGGCGACTACCAGACAAACATTAATGACGACCCATGATGCGGATAACTCTTAAATGAGGCGCATTAAATACGACCCATAAGGTTGACGGCTCTTAAATGAACGCAATTGAATACGACCCACGAGGTGGGTGAGTGTTAAATGGCGTCCCTCATGAGGTATTTTAATACGAGCCGCGTTGACGGCCCATCAGAAGACGCCACGCGTCATGCTCGGCAGCCTATATATACTATGGCTGTACGGTTTATTTCACCAAGGAAGACATACCACACTTCTACATTCTAGAGAGAGGATTTCTGCAATACTACGTCTAGTTCCGATCGAGGTACGCTTCGTACGAACACTTAGTTCAGGAACAGTGCGTTCTTACCCTTATTTCATACGATACGATCCAAATATTAACCATACACGTCACTATCACACCTCTTTTACCACACTAATTGATATTACCCGTATCAAAACTTTAATTAGTTCATCACCACAAGCACGCCCACTACATTCCCGTCATCGCTCTGCTCAATCATTACATCGACAATCTGCCACATTAGTGGACTAAATTCACGTGTATCCACATTAAAAGACTAGAAAATGAACAAAGGTCCCATAATACAGGATTCAAAACTAACTTTTTCCAAACATGAACTTTCATCTAACCATCATTATATTTTTTTTCTTTAACATTGTTAATACGGTTAAGCACTTAAGCTTCCTAAACCAGGGTACTTTAATCAGAATATTCTCTAGTCCTGGACTTCATGCAGGCCGCCAGCAACTGAAAGCCCAAACATGTGCCAATTAGCATTTAGCCCCTTATCTCAACTGTCCAATTACCAAAAAGCCCATCTCTCAGATATTTTGTACTTTTTGCTTTACTAGCTGAACACTTGTTGTGGGTGTGGGTACCTCACCCACCCCACCCCACCCCCACCCCGGAGCCGCGCTGTACCCAATAAAAACCGGCCGCAAAAGAGATTCCAAAAGGATTGCTTAAACTCAACACACCTGCGCATATTATTATAACGCCATTATTACGACACACTTTTAAAATGCGCATTCACAAAGTCTACCACCGATTCCCTCTCTTTCATTTCCCCAAACTGCCCCTCATCCTCCTCTCTTCTTCTTCTACTCACTCTCTCTCTTTAAAACCCACTCGCTCATCTCAATCTCCATTATTCTCCATCACAAAGCATCACTCATCATCAGCTGCGCTCAGAACCAAATCGATGAAATTCAGTAGTAGCCTCGCCGAGAACGGCGGCAACGGCTCCGCAGGTGCTTCTTCATCCGCCACCGCCGCTGATGCTGAAGGTAGTTCTATTATTGATATGCAATATGCATGTGTGTTTTTTGTAGCTCAATGTGTTTTGAGGACCTCGAATTTATTGAATCGGTGCTTGTTATAGTCGTTTCTGATGATTTGTGGTTGAATTTGTACTCGCTCGTTAACTGATGTTTGTTTGTTTGAGATTTTGCAGCGTAGGTCTGATTATGATTCTAATTTTGTTTTTTCCTGTCTGTTTTGAGTCTTAGAACCGGTAATCTGTTCTATCGATGCTTATTCATTTCGTTTCTGCTGATTTTTGGTTGAATGAATTCGCGTTTCAACTGTTGTTTGTTTGAGCTTTTGCAGCGTAGTTCCGATTTATGGTTTTTAATTTGTTTTTCCTGTGTGCTTTTGAGTCTTTTATTTTCTGTTATGTTGTTGCTGCTTTTGAAAGATTTACACAAGGTTTCTGAGGATATTTTCTGAATTAAGAAAGAAATACGGTGATATTTTACCAAAGACATGAATAGGTAAGCTTATCATGGAAATGTGCGAGTTAAGTTTTTGCCATTACTCGTTGGAGAAACTTTAAGTTTATTGGGCAGATTGTCGCAGGAATGTCTCAATTGTTTCAGGACAATTTTATTCGGTTAGATTCTTTCAGTAAGGCCTGCCACGTCATTCACATTTTCGGAATCGAATTTTCCGCAAATCGTGGATTTATCTTTGATTTGTTTCTGCATTCTCGGCTCTGAGTGGATGCATTATGCCGTTGACTTGTGGGCACACACTCTTGTCGTTTTGCAGGACATTGATTTGTTCTTTAGCTGCATTATTTTTCAGGATATATACTCAAATTATTACTCGAGAGTATCGAAACACCATATGCGTTGATCCTGAATATGCTTTACCAATAGTTGCAGTCCCTCATATTCACTGACCATTTACTACGATCTTTTTATTTTTCATTCAATGTACGTCACACTTACTCTTGTATTATCATTTTTTGCATGAAATCTACCTGCTCATATCGAATACACTGTACCATATCAGTGTCGATCCTGTATGTTGACTCACACTGTCTCTGATTTCTTGTAGATTCATCGTTGAGCAATGGCTATTGCCTTCCTCCACCTGAGATTAGAGATATCGTTGATGCTCCACCCCTTCCAACACTGTCATTTTCTCCTCAGAGGGATAAAATACTATTCCTCAAGAGGAGATCTTTGCCACCTTTGGCGGAATTGGCAAGGCCAGAGGAGAAGCTTGCTGGCATCCGCATCGATGGAAAATGTAATTCTAGGAGCAGAATGTGAGTAATGATATGCTTTTCTATTCCATTACTCAGATTTCGTTGCTTGGGATTTATATAAAGAGTCTTACAATATTATTTCCAGGTCATACTATACTGGTATTGGAGTCCACCAGATAATGGATGATGGCACTTTGGGTCCTGAATTAGCAATAAATGGCCTTCCGAGTGGTGCTAAAATCAATTTTGTCTCCTGGTAAGCTCAAAATGTTCTTTGGTATCTCGGACTGGTATATTCCTGTTAGGTTCCATAATTGATAATGATGTTTGAACAAGATTGAGCTGGTTTATTGTATGAAGGAAAACTCTTCATCTCCAAAGCTTCAAAATATCTTATGAACTATCCTTAATTTTCGTGGGTATTTTGTTTTTATCGGCAGGGGCAGACAGATTTAGAATACCTAACAATGTAGCGAAAGGAGACTAACTACTTCTAACATTATATTATTTGGAAAGCTATTAGTGAATTGGAGTTATGATTATAAGATTTTATTGATTTGGTTACGTTCTGAAAGACCCGAGTAGAATGTTCGCGATATTGTTAAACGCTGTAATCTAGTAGTCCAGGACATGGGCATAAATTAGCGGTGTACTTATCGAATTGCTCATTTCTCTTTCTCATCAGATTCCAAATATTTCTTTTGACGTTCGTAATGCTTCACTCATTGTGTTTGTGATTTGCTTCAAAATATACCTACTTATGATCCACTAACTCACCACTTTCTGTGCCGACAAGGTCGACTGATGGTCGTCATCTGTCATTCACCGTACGAACAGATGAGGTACTTTCTTCTATTAGTAATTTAATAACCCTCAGGAACATTGATATTTATATACATCTCGCTCTCCAAATTCAACACTTATTACTTGATTGCCAATAACCGCAATAGGGTGTTGCTGAAACAGCAGATAATGTTTTTGAACGTTCAGCTTAAAAGCAATGACATTTAATTTCCTTGCCTGAAATTTCTTGTTTGATTTTTCTCCATATAACCGCATTGACCTCTTCAAACTGATACTCCAACAGGAAGATGGTAGCAGTAGCAAGTTGAGGCTATGGGTAGCTGATATTGAAACTGGAAAAGCCAGACCCCTGTTCCAGGAACCAGATATTTATATAAATGCAGTATTTGATAAGTATGATCATAATCTCTTTCATAAAAAATCATATTTTCGGGACTCCTTTTATATCTCTCTTATATTTCCTTCTCAGCTTTGTGTGGGTGAATGACTCAACCCTGTTGGTTTGTACGATTCCTCTATCTCGTGGAGCACCTCCAAAGAAACCTTTGGTTCCTTCAGGTCCTAAGATCCAATCTAATGAACAGAAGGGTGTCATTCAATCAAGAACTTACCAAGATCTGCTCAATGATGAATATGATGAGCATTTATTTGAGTACTATGCTACATCACAACTTGTACTGGTATCTTTAGATGGAGCAGTGAAGCCAGTTGGACCTCTGGCTATTTATACGTCATTGGACCCATCTCCAGATGAAAAGTACATTTTGATCAGTTCGATGCACCGGCCATATTCATTTACTGTACCGTGTGGGAGATTCCCCAAAAAGATTGATCTATGGACAGCTGATGGGAAGTTTCTGAGAGAAATTTGTGATCTGCCTCTTGCTGAGGATATTCCCATTACAAACAGTAGCGTTCGAAAAGGAATGCGTTCACTCAATTGGAGAGCAGATAAGCCGTCAACACTTTATTGGTATGCATATAAAAATATTGCTTTTGTATTCTGTATTTGGAAGAATTAGTTTGTTATTTTAAAGAAACTCCGCCACAGCTTCTATATTCTTTAAAAATCAATGATATCGACAAGTTTGTTCATTGTAACAAAATAATTAATTTCTCAAGCTGAATGATATAGTTATATATATACACACACTCATAATTTCTCAATTCCCACTCATTCCTTATCAAATTAATTTTAAAGAAGATTGCATTTAGCACAGTAAGTTTTGTATTTTATTTTGATTGTCAGTTCTCTATAAATAAAGACTGTCAGTCAAGTCAGTTTACATATGATTCAGAATAGAGAAGTATTAACGGTGAGTAGGCATTTCCCTGTGGGCAATGTGTTTGAGTTTAATTGTGGTTTATCTAAAAATCTTTGTTGACCATTTATTCATTCCGCTGTCATGAGAAATATCTTGAGGTTATTTAACATTAAAATTGATAATACAACATTGAAATTGAATGGTTGATGCTTTTGGTTTGATATTCTCTTTTGTTTGATGAATAAGGGTTGAGACACAAGATGGTGGTGATGCAAGAATAGAAGTATCTCCTCGTGATATAATTTACACCCAACCTGCTGAGCCACTTGAAAATGAGCAGCCAGTAGTGCTGCATAAACTGGATCTTCGATATGGGTATGAATACAAACTGGTATAGCTTAAACTAGGATCTTGGTTCTAAGAAGCTTTTTTCACATATTAGCGAGAACGTCCTCTACTGGTTCTATGGCATAGATAAACTGAATCATGGATCTCGTAATTACGCTTTGGTCAGCCAGCCATAGTTCATCCACCAGACACATATATATGCTCTACTATATACTTGGGACTTACAATTAATGTTTGTGCATATCTTTCCATGACATGGTAAATCATATCACTATTGATGGCACCGATGTTCACTCTGTCTTCTTTATCTTTCAGAGGGATCGTTTGGTGCGATGACTCTCTTGCATTAGTTTATGAATCTTGGTACAAAACAAGGAAAGTACGAACCTGGATTATTTCACCGGGTTCTGATAGTGCAAGTCCGCGTATACTATTTGATAGGTCTTCTGAAGATGTTTACTCAGATCCTGGCTCTCCCATGTTGCGGAGAACTCCTATAGGCACATATGTGATTGCAAAGATGAAGAAGGAAGGTGATGAAGGCACCTATATACTATTGAATGGAAGTGGCGCTACTCCAATAGGGAATATTCCGTTCCTGGATTTGTTTGACATGTAAGTTTGATGTTTCTTATTTTGTTTATCCTGTTTAGCATCACAATCATCTGGAATCTGACATGAGTACTTCCAGAAATACAGGCAATAAAGAAAGACTTTGGGAGAGTGACAAGGAGAAGTATTATGAGACTGTTGTTGCTCTGCTTTCGGATCAGGGTCTTGAAGGGGATTTGTGTGTTAATAAGCTGAAAGTGCTAACTTCTAGAGAATCTAAAACTGAAAATACCCAGTATAGCATACTGAGTTGGCCAGACAAGACATCATGCCAGATTACAAATTTTCCCCATCCTTATCCCCAGCTGTCTTCACTACAGAAAGAGATGATCAGGTATGAGAGGAAGGATGGGGTTCAACTCACCGCAACCCTATATCTTCCTCCAGAGTATGATCCTGCTAGAGATGGACCTCTTCCTTGTTTGATGTGGTCTTACCCTGGAGAGTTCAAAAGTAAGGAGGCAGCTGGACAAGTACGTGGTTCCCCAAATGAGTTTACTGGCATTGGTTCAACATCACCCCTACTTTGGCTAGCAAGAAGGCACGCTTCTCTCCTTTTACTTAAATACTATATTATATTATCTTTAATCAGTTAGCATCTTTTCACCCTCTCTAGCAATCCAATTTCAGTCCTGCAATTCAGCATATGCTTGATCTCTCCAAATCTTGCAGGTTTGCTATCCTATCAGGACCAACGATTCCCATTATTGGAGAGGGTAATGAAGAGGCAAATGATAGGTAGTGGGATTTATTAAATTTCAAACATTATGTTTTCTGTTTTGACGTTAAACAACTTTTCTTTCTTTATTGATTCATAAACCAAATAAAAGATCAGTTCTCTAAAGGATACTTCAAGGAATTTATCTTCTGGATACCTTCTGCCTCTCGGAGAGAATTTGTAACTCCAAACACTGATATACTGTATTTTATGTTTAACTGATACATTACGCAGGAGCAAGCTTCTTTTAATTCTCTGTCAACAAATTCTGCATGTAGTATAGTTTGGTTCCGTTTCTTTTGATGAGATAAGATAGTAACAGTAGATATTTGATGTTTTGTTGCCTCATTATGTTTTATATTGAACCACCTGTTTCACATATTTTAGATACATATCTGTTTGCTACTGGAATTGGGAATTGGAATCTTATTTTATTAACGTTGCTAATTGCTGTAAAAAGCTGCTAGTTATTAGTTGCTTACCCCAGTTCTTTTGGATCTTTATGCACGAAAGTTAGTGGAGGTTGAGAATTTAAGTTTAGAATAAAATACACAACTTCTGGAAATTATATGGTCTTAGGACATGCATAAAGTTAAATTTATACTCTCTTTGTCCTACTCAGTCTTATTGTGTTATCTAATGTTTTGTTTATCAGTTATGTCGAGCAACTTGTTGCAAGTGCGGAGGCTGCTGTGCAGGAAGTTATCCGCCGTGGAGTAAGTTTCTCCTCTTCTAATATTTGTTTATAACACTATTGCCTGACAATGAGTAATTATATCAACAAAATTCCCTCTAATTAGGTGGCTGATCCAAACAAAATCGCTGTTGGTGGTCATAGCTATGGGGCTTTCATGACTGCAAACCTTCTCGCTCACGCACCTCATCTTTTCTGCTGTGGAATTGCTCGCTCTGGAGCATATAACAGAACGCTTACACCATTTGGGTTTCAGGTAATGATTCTGATTAGGCTGAGTAAATTTATCTCGCAATCGCTAGTTTATACCTTATGGTTTGGTTCTTTTGTGTTCTACTTAATTTTATTTCATAAATACTAACGTGGTGGGTTTAGAATTTAAATGTTGGAGAGTGGAGTGTTTTCTTCCATGGGAGGTCAATTATTGAATCGTCTTTCTGCAGAATGAGGATAGGACGCTTTGGGAGGCCATTGATACTTATGTTCGAATGAGCCCGTTCATAACAGCTAATAAAATTAAGAAGCCTATCTTGCTTATCCATGGAGAAGAAGACAACAATCCTGGAACCTTGACAATGCAGGTTTGACCCTATCCTTTCTATGCATGCTGGCAGCACTTTATACCCCAAGTAAAACTTGTCTTAGAGTTGAAATAGTGATTCTTCCATCTTATAACAAACATAACTCAACAGCAAGTTTTTGGATCAGTTGCTACTTGCTATTGATATTTGAGATAACTTCATTTACAAGCCCTGAAGTATGGTCTTATAGTAACTTTCCCTACAGCTTGAATGACTACTGAAACACCATCTATAATTTCATTAAAAAAAGACAAATACTCCCTTAAGTTTGAACAATTGCGGAGATGCGGTAAAGATTTATAAAAAATTACAGATAGGCCCCTATTTTGTCAGTGTTTGTAAAGCTTCAGGGGGTGTCACTCTAATTATTCAAGCTTTAGGGGACGTTTCTGTAATTTGGCCAAAACTCGTGGGCTGTAGATTTAATTATCCTTTAATCTTTTGATAACTTCGTATCTGGATCATTTCCTTTAATTAGAAATGTTATTACTGCCATGAGCAGCTATCTTGACTTTGGTTCTGTCCTAGTTTACACGAATTACTTTTTGCTGTCCTAAATTAATTTAAAATTACGTGTAATGCAGTCAGATCGCTTCTACAATGCATTGAAAGGTCATGGTGCACTTTGTCGTCTTGTAATTCTTCCGTTCGAGAGCCATGGTTATGCAGCACGTGACAGTGTGATGCACGTTCTCTGGGAAACTGATAGATGGCTGCAAAGCTACTGTGTGGCTAATTCATCAGATGCAAGTGAAGATCCAAATGCAACCGTCAGCACAGCAGATGCAGAAACCAAAGCTGTTGGTGCAGGTGCAGGAGTTCCAGAGGAGCAAGATCCAGAAATTGTTCGATTTCAAACTACACACAGGTCTTCATTGTGGTAATATTCATTTGCTTCCCACATCAATATAAAAAATTTGTATTTTTGGTTTAGTTAATCTGCGGATTTTCTTTGTATCCGCTGCAAAACATTCTTTCGTTTTTATTACTCATTGAGATATGTCTGCTGAAAGAAGGGCTGTGTGAAATTTCGGTTTTCATACATCATTAGACCTTTTAGATGGCATTTGTATCTTGGAATCATTAATCTAGTTTACTAGGCCTCTTTTTACCTCTTGATCCCCTGATGTGGAGTTGTAGATCGTTGGGTTTGCTTAGTGAGGCAAGCTTTCTTTCACCAATTGACATAATATCCGCAAAAACTGTCACCTCTCTCTCTCTCTCTCTCTCTCTCTCACTCTCTCTCTCTCATTTTACTCTTTTTCTTTATTTTACTTATATGCCAATTGTGGTGCAGATACCATTGACCAAGAACAAATAAGAAGCTTACTAGCGATCCTTCAACAGTACCTGGCATTTGTTCAACTGACCATATCTCCTTGTTCATACCAAATAATCGAGGTTTTTCTTGTCAGGGCAAGAAATGGCAATCTATTTGCTGCGTACGTGCGGGATCTGTAATTTGATTCGAGTAAAAGTAATTACTGTCCTAAAAAAGGAATATATGTGTAAAACTGTAAACATTGTTTGATCAAGGAAACCATTCTGGTTAGCTCCTGTATGTTGGAATTATGACTGTGTGTATTTGTGTTTCTTCCCATTACCCGTCCTGCGATGATTTCTCCTGGACTTGTTATTTCTGTTAGGGTTATGGTGAAATAATGAGTAAGTAGGGGAGTAAAGAACTCTTGCTACAATTTGTTGAGGAAATTTCACCTCATCCTAATTGTTCTTTACACTTGGTCCATATTTGGATATTATTCTGATACTAATTACCAAGGGTTCATACGTCTCTTTGCCATAAAAAATGTACAGGATAATCATTTTTTTAGCTCATGAATCGTATAACTCAATTTCATAAATAACTTGAACGAGTATACCCTTTCTAAGAAAACGTTAAAATTGTGTAATTTACCATGAGTGGCAAGAAATTCATCAAACTGAATAGACCATAAGTGGAAAATAATGTAAAACAACTAAAGACAGGCCGAAGTATGCTATATATTCTCTTTAAATCCCTAGATACGAGAAAACGAAGCAAATGCGCCCAATGCCTTTTCTAGGCAAAAGTTAGGTCGTACATTGATCGTTTGTTAGGACAAATAACTAGTAGATCTTACACAAGCACATGGTGAAGTACTTCATGCTATTAATTACTTTGGCAATTACACCTAACTTCACCACTCCATAAATATATCATGCTCTACTACATAAAAAAAGGAAACAAACAATAATAAAAGGACATTCATGTTCCAATCACTACAGTCCTATGCCCTAACCATGCACCCCAAAAGTAGAAACATTATTTTAGGCAATCGTCGTAATAGAGTGACCTAGTATAAGTGTATAACACATGTACACCATTTCATAACGTTTCTTTGTACGAAGCATATTGGAAATTTTCTATTTTTAACTCGGTGGAAACGAAACTTATGAATACTTTTTCAAGTCCAGTACAACAACCATACATCTCGAAAAGCTCTTGAAGTTTACGAATTTTTTTCTAATATTTGACGGGCTGCACGTCTTTCGGAAAAACTTTGAATCAAAGTTTTTTTGCTTTTCCTTAAAAGTATCAAAACGTGACATTATGAAAAAAAAAAACATACAAGTGTTTAATAAGTATCCTATAACAACAAATTTTACGAATTTTTGAAATCATACCCAAAAGATCATAAATCATCGCAATTTCCAATATGTAGTGTACCGAAACATATTACAGAAATAAAACTTTAATACACAGTGTTTACCTATATAATAAGCATTGCTTGATTCAGTTATTACCTCAAAAAATAAGAGATAATCACTATTAGTATATGCATAATTGACCCTATATTAAATTCGAAACTAATAAAGCCATTACAAAATGGAAATTCTCTCTCTCGTCTTGTTCCAAATACAAGCGACTATGTAATGTAACAGTGTGTGTGTGACCCCTCTTCCTCCACCTACCTACGTACAAAAAAACAAAAAAGAATCAAAAAAGAGAAGAGCACATCTATCTATAAATATATTCCATATCAAAAAAACCCTATTATAAATCATATCAGTACAGATTTATAATCAATCAAAAACACAATCAATCATGGCTTATTTTCTCTGTTCCGCCAAATTCCTCCTCATCCTCTTCCTCATATCCGCCGTCCCTATAGCGTACATCATACACTACGAGACGTCTGCACGTGACACGCACGTGTACGAGTACCACGGCAGCGGCTGGCTGCGAGAGTCCACGAAATGGGACGATGTGGATCGTCGATTCGTCGTGTCGTTCTTCGAGGGCGGATTGGGAGTGGTCCCGGTTCAGGAGGACCAACAACAGGTGCTGGAGGAGATTAGCGTGGTTGCGAACGTCGGATTCAGGAGAAACTCGTCGCTGGGATTGGTGATCGACCGGCCGAGGAATCGAGTGGTGGTGGCTATAGCGGATGTGTTGGGGAACAAGTACAGTGCCGTTGCGGGTTATGATTTGACTACGTGGGATCGGGTTTTTCTTACCCAGCTTAGTGGACCAGGTAACTAACTAACCACTCTTTGAATGATGACGTGGTACAACCAAATGTTGAGATTAATAGTAATTTTTAAATTGTAACTTCTCTACGTTCCATTCCAACCATGCATTTATTCAAATAATTGAGTTGGACGGTTGGCTGCACTACCTTGTCGTGCAGCCGCTACACCTAGTAATTGAAATTTTAATATTAGCTAATAATATTTTGGTGTTATAAATGTACTAGTACTTTAGGTTTTTATGCATTGAACTTTTATATTATATATGTATTTATTCAGCTTAATATTTAAGTTTTTGCAATCTTTAGAGAAGTTTTGAAAACCTTATGAAAATAATAAGTACCCGTAGTTTGCATTAAATAAGTGCAATGGAATTCAACTTTTGTTACGATTTGAGCATGTGCAGTTCAACTAAGAGTAGTTAAGGGTATTTGCTAATTTTGAAATTTCATGGGGGTGTTTGTTAATATAAAATTATACAGGGCTTTTTCTGTCACTTAGAAATAACAAAGGGTGGGTTTTGCAATTTGCTCAATTGGATTCTGATCAGTTATATGACATTTCGAATGATCAGTAGTTATTTTGTTGAACAACTTTTTGAGTTCCATTTATTAACCATTCGCAGTGGCATTTAATTACTACTACGTAAGATGACGCAACAAATTTCACTATATAACTGATACTTGTGATTAGAGCTGGTACAAATTACAGAGTACGCTAATTTTTTCTACGAATATATTTGGTAGTTATGTGATGCCGTCCTATTATACTTTGACGAGGTGACCTATGTGAGTAGTTGTTCTTTTAAGTTGTCTTGTTTGGTTTGTGTTTTTAAGAAATTTCCTTCTTTAAGTATTAAAAGGATGTGTACCTAACAAGTTGGACAACTTTTTTAATAACTATTATTCTGTCGCCTGCAATTTTTTTATTTATCTTTTTTCCGAAAATTGATGCTGTCAAACTCATAGGTCAAGTTTGGTTGGCTGACACTAAACCAATTTTGTATTTCCAAACCAGTACTCTAGGCAGTTGGGTTGGTACTCTGCCTCCACGTTGTCCTCGCGAGAAAAATAGATAAGCTACAATTATATTTTATAGAATATAAATTTTGCTGGTTCAAATGTAAGATCTCTTGGACTTGAGCCTCAGCAAGTGGGTCCATGAAAAAAGTAAATTTTTAGTGGAACGTCTCTTCACAATTATTTCGACCATTTGCAAAACTGGGACATTATTCCATTCTGAAGACGAACTCTTACTTATTTAGTAACCTCGTGGTTAACTGAATTCCACCTAAGTGAAAATTTTGCATACCAATTAACTAGAAACAGTTACATCTGCACCTCCTCAAAACTAGTCTAACCATGAAAAGATCTCTTAAGGCTTGAATAACTGCAGTGACACTTCTTAGAGTTTGAAGAGCAATAAAAGTGTAGGAAGTTTATTTGCAGTATTTGTCAAACTCCAAGTATTATCTTTATAACTATTCAAATTCAGAGACAGTCTATTTGTAATTTTTTCTCTCAACTTTCAAATAGTGTTTCTGTAATTATTCAAGTGATCTTATGTACCTACCAAAAAAGCTATTTAGTCTTATCTCATTATTGAAAGAATATTCAGAAATGTTTAACTATACCATGTACGTGCAGTTATCCTGATAAACAGTTTCTTTTTTCTTCTAATTTGGTTATCATGCTTTAATCTTCAATTATGCAGAAGGTGTAAAAGCATTTGCAGACGATGTAGCTGTTGATCCAGAAGGTAATTCATATATAACAGACACAAAAGGAAACAAGATTTGGAAAGTTGGAGTAAACGGAGAATTCTTGTACACTATTAAAAGCCCCCTCTTTGCAGCAAAAGAGTGGTACAAAAACTTGGTTGGTCTCAATGGAATTGTTTACCATCCAAATGGATACTTATTAGTTATTCACACTATAACCGGCAACCTATTCAAGATTGATATATCAAAGGGAGATGAAGTGAAGTTGGTTAGTGTAAGTGGTTCGTTGATATTTGGTGATGGGTTGGAGCTTTTATCTCCTACAAAGCTTGTGGTTGCCGGTAATCCTACAAGATTGGTGGAGAGTTCTGATGATTGGGAGACGGCACATGTTTCGGGCAAGTTCAGAGGTGCAACTCATCGTATAGTTACCGCAGCGACTGTGAAGGACGGTAAGGTTTACCTCAACCACTTGTTTGGCCTGGGTTATCCCAAGAAGAAACATGTGCTTTTTGAGGCTGTTTTTTCATCATGAAAATGAGGGATACAATTGATCATAGCTTGAAGAATTCATTTTCGTTCATCTTTGTCGTTCTTGTTCCTTGTGTTTAAATTATACACGAGAATGTATCTCATTATTTGAGCTTGGGGTTTGTTGCCCACATATATACTTGCATACTTCTTTATCTTTTGTTTTTGGCAACATGTATTTCTAGCCTTCATTTTCGGAGGTCCTTGTTTGTAGACTCGCTTTACAGGAGGAAAAACATGAATTTGGAGCGGAGAATTCGTAGAATCTCCGCTCCTGCCTCCGAGTCAACCTGGTTTCAAAACAAATAAATTAGGCCTTCGTCTATATGGATAAAATATGTTACAATAGATACTCGTTTAACAACTAGTTAATCGGTTTTAAAGTAGAATCTGACAAAGGCATGCCTTTTGGCTCAAGTTTTTCTCATCCCTTTGTATAGTGTCATAGTGTAGCGACTCTGCTTCAGATGATTATAATGAAGTCGGTTGCATAATATCTGCAGAAGAACAATCTTGAGAATCAAGTAATGTATAGACTGCGATGTTATTTTACAGGATACGTCTCAACTATATACTTCATTCAGCTGACTAACATGATTGAAGCAAACTAATAAGGTCGGTTTTCTGTGATTACGAAAGAAAGCCATCCCTTGTACACAAGCTGTTTATATTGTTACCGTCCCTTCATGGGACTATGGTGTATACCAAGTGCTCTAACACAATTTCTTTGCAGTCTTACATAACCAACCAAACAAGTTCAAATCATAATATTTGTGTAGCTTTCACACTATTATACCACTACCCATTTTTATTCTAAAATCTGTTGAGAATGGCAAGACACCCACTACAAGAAACATACATTTCCCAGAAGCTGGCAAAGCTTTTATTTATCGTGAATGGCATTTACAGCAACCCCCGCTACCTTTTAGCTGACTTGCTAATCCAGCATTTCTTTCACCAACTCAATATGCAACAAACACATACATACACACACACACACATATATATATATATATACTGGACCACAAAATTCATGCTGCCTAATAGATTGTATGTGGTATGTGGAACAATATACCATGCCTTGAAAGATTACCAGACACCACTACTCAGCCAGACTGATGCTTCTTTGCACGACCCAGGAATATTGGTGAGCCATCACGTTTTGAACCTTCAGGCTTCCTAGCCCATGATGGTGCTTGGTCCGGACCATAACGGTAATCATAGAAGAGCTCTTCTCCGGCTTCAATACGTTCGTTTGCATATATACCAACACGGTGATCACCAGCCACCAACATTACCTATAGCCACCATCGCTTATCAGTTTAATGGACATAGAACTTGTTGAAATTAGAGAAGAGTAGTGAAAGACAAATACCTTTGCGTAGCAGTTAGGATTTGATGAGTGGTTTGCAAATTTTAACTTGTCTCCCTTGCGGTAGGCGTCAAGGACATACTAAACATAAACAATGCATCTGTCAGAATTCAGACTTATCATAAGCTCAGCTCATTTAATCTTGAACACTAAACGCTGGAATTTTTATTATTTCAAAGTAGAACGAAATGTACGAGTTACGAGACCATTAATTTCTATCTTGGAACCAGGTACTAGGTTTCATAGTTTTATTTCACTTCGATGCAAAGTTTAAATAATAATAATGTAACAAGTGCTTGATACGAGAAATAAATGACTCGTAAAATCTAAAGCAACACATATACTTGCCTGATCGTTCAAGTCAAAAAGAAATGATGAATTTGCACGATCATAGATTTTTCCTCGCTTATCTGCTTCTCGATGGGAAATCAACTCCCCAGTATATTCCCCGAGGTAATCATTTTTATTTACAGAGTTCTGATATCACATGTCCCATGTTAATATTAGAGCATGACGCCACAACAATCTTGAAAAACAATTCTTGCCATACCTTGAGAAAAGCTCCCCATCCAGCAACATCAGATTTAGTCAGGAGGATCTGTCATCCAAAAGACATCATTTATAACTGAATCTGCAGAAAACATAACTATTATAGAATAAAAAGTTCCTAATACCCTTTGCTGCTGTCTCAGGAGTAATTTCATGTTACCACACTGACTGTCCCCTTGTCGAGGTGGCTCACCAAGAGTACCATCGCCACAGCTGTACAAATTTTGAAATTGTTTTCAACACATTTATGACGTGGCGGAACAAATATACAGTGATTTGCTAGCCAACAGAGCACTCCAGAACTCTTCTTTCTTCTTTGTATCCCAAACAAATCTTTGTTTTTCAATAAATATCATTGCAAAAGTACCATAATAATAAGCAAAAAACGATGGAGAATCTTGGACAAAAAGTAATAGATACGGAATGCCTACCTGATCTAAAAGCTCAAACTAGTAAAGAAGAAAATCATTCAGTATTCATTCTCTCTAACGCCTTCCCATACTTGTAGGCTCTAGACTTCTTGTGAAGCCTAGCATGTAAACTTTTTTTCTTGGACCTTTTGTTGACTTGGCTTGATACTATGTAAGTTCTTCAATAATAAGAATGGAATTCATACAAGTACAAACTCACCTAAAATACCAAATTAACTGGACATCAATTATGCGAGATTCGGAAAACTGCTATTCAGAATTATCAGTTTTGGGGCATACTAATGCTGAAAGTAGTTTCCAACAGGTCAATAAGGCGAGATTTGGGAAACTGCAAGGAGTTTCATCATGCAATACGCCCCAAATTAAGGAGTATTTCACAACACTTCAATCACTGAGGTATGCATCTCTCATTACCACTAACTAACATGCACTGCGAAGATTTTCTTCAATTTTCCCTAGGATCACTCAACAACCGCAAACAAACAAAATGAAGAAATAAGAGAAGAAACCAAATGGTCAGTGGACAGAACGAGTGTGACTTTGCAAGTTATGGAGGTACCAAACAGACAACTGAAACAATTATGAAAAACATTACATGAAAACTCAGTACCTAACCCAACAATTTCGGCAAACATCCGGGTCGCATTCGCGTCCAGCTGCAAAGCAAGGGCATTGCCGACTTTTGCATTGACTTTTGGCACAGTGGCACCCTCTGAACCGATTTTTGCAGCTCTTCGAGCACCTGGAATTTTTAAGGAAACATATTATTCTAAGAATCTTTTTAAGCATAGTCAAAAAGCAGTGGATGGAACTGTATATACTAATTAACTTCCCAAAGTTCACAATGCAAATCATTGAAACTGTTCAAACTTTACAACAATCTTTTTTACATCATGAAGAATGCAAATTCCTACCTGAACTTGACTAACGGGTCAAACAAGGAGTGATTAACAGATCTCTATACAAGCACAATTATGTACTGTAGAAATGAATGGTAATCGAAGTAGGCATACCCGCAGTATTTTTCACAGCAAGTTCCACTTTGAAGACAAGAACACTGCTTCCCGCACAAGGACTCGCACACACACGGAACATATTGCTTAAATGGCTGGTCTTTCCCATCTACAATTCTTCTCCACAGAGATGGGTGGCCAGCAGATTTCCAAGAAGACTTAACCTTTCGTGCTCTGCCCCTTTTACGACATATTCTAGACTTTACAGGCATGTCTGGCTCCTGATATATCCAACAAGATGATTCAAAAGATGTCTTTGAACAAAAATCCACTTGTATTGCAGAAGGCGAATCAGCTACCACACACACTGGACCATATAAAGTGAAAAGTAACAGCAAAAGGAGACCTCTTTCTTGCTCAAAAATATAACTTTTCGATGAAGGATCAGTATTACAACAGAAATTTTAAATGTAGGACCATAATGGAGAGAAAAAGAATCCCTTACAAATTTCAGTCTGAAGGTTGAAATCTGCTCTCGGAAATTATCTAAATTCTGAAATAAACACAATAATTTACTCAAACATGCCTCTTGAAAGTTAAACATAGAGCTATCCTTATGTTACATTGAACTAGAATTCAACCAGCCAGAAGACTTTGGTTTAAGTATATTTTTAGAGATACACATGAAAACCTTATTCTGATGATATTTGTCCTATGACAATTGATGAAACTTTGACAGGAATGACGGTCATTTAAGCTTAGACTTCAAAATAGTTTACTGGTATACTTGTATGTCACGCAAAGATAAGCAAGGAAGGCTGCAAACCATGTTATCCAAGTTAGCTTTTCCGCAATCTTCAAACAAGGAGCTTCCCATAGATGAAGAACCACGAGGCAAAATTGCTCCAGCACCATACATGTAACGAGATACTTCTTTACAAGTTTTCAGACCAGAGAGTAGATTCCTAGCTATATAGCAACTGCAAAGCACGGAATCTAAATTAACTCCATAAGATGTTAGACGAATAGCTAAGGTAGTTGTAAAGGAACAAGTTCAAGCTATATAGCCACTAAGAACATGAAATCTGAATCAGCTTTACAGGATGTTAGATGGGTAGAAAATCTAGTTGTAAAGGAACAATTCACAAATCTCGAAAGCGTGAGAAATAACGTATCCAAAAGACAATTCTACTCGAATTTATCCCACCCAACAATCCTCAGATAGTTCAGAAAATATGTAAAATTATAGAAAAAGAATATTTCCTATTGTCATAGGAAACAAGGAAAAGCTCAGACTTTGAAACTGTTTCAATTTCCATATATTTTCCATATTGTTTGTCTAGGTTTTCCTGGCTCCAGCCAAGGCACCATCTGCATCTCAAGAAAATGCCTTCCTGCGTTTGGCGAGACAGCTCTTTGGGCAAAAGAAGTTAGATCTCAAAGAGCTGCTATTAAAGAACTTTTGGACTTGATGCAATTAGAGATCCAACTGCATATACTACTCAGAAGACATGTCTGAACATAAATAATCAGAAGTACTCTACTAATATCACTGGAGGAATCACTGAACAAAAGCGGAGGCTCCCTTACCTGTTTCTTCCGAAAATCTCCAATCCTTTCAAGTACAAGTCTTTCTCAAAAGGACTCCATTGGTTCCATCCATTTGAAAGTTTAATGGAAGGATTGTATGCATGCTTTGAAGGGTATTCATCGATGTCTTTTCCTTTATCTCTGACATCATCAGAAACTTTACTACCTGTAGCCTCCGGAGCACAATAAAGCATGTCTGAGTCCTGAATGTGCAGCACTTGCCTTGAAGCAGAAGTGGACATTTGGAGTTCGTACTCACGTGATCCACCCACTTCAGTGACCTGGACACCTGGAGTTGAACCATGATCTAGGGTATCTGAGGCAGCCAACTTCAGTTTCTTAGAATAAGAACTGAGCAAGTCATCAGACACCAGTTGTGATGGTTTATGCTTTCCTTCGCTTTCTACATCACGTGCTGTCAAGAGAGTAGAACATTCTCATCACATTATCATCATGGAACTCAAAGAGAACTACACAAAAGAATTCAGCATTTCAATAATACAAGGGATTCACCTGGTTCAGCGGCGTATGAAGAGACAGACTCGTCTTCCTTGTGGGCTTTACTCTGAAATCCATCCATGGGATCCAGATCTGAACTCTTGGGCATGTCTCTCAAATCATTTAACTAAGAGATAAAGTTTTCCACGGGACAAAGTCAAATTATTAATACGATAAATTTAATGTAGTGAAACGATCAAGAGAAACATTCATCGCGAAACAGCCAATAGGCCATCATCGTAACTATCAATCATAGACATTATTCTGCTCTACATACACATTGTTCATTGTTTCAACAGCCGGATTTTTTTTTTAATAAAATGAAGTGTGTAAAAAATGTGCATTATTTAGTAGTCAGCGGAGAAGACATGCACACTCAGATGCTAAACAAAGGGGTATTTATTGTTTGTAAATCCGGATATTTACCTTAAGCTACCAGCAACAAACTCCAAAAGTATAGTCAGTGGAGAAGACATGCAAACTTAAATGCTAAAAAAAGGTGTGATTTGTTGTTTGTAAATCTGGATAGTTACCTAAAGTTACCAGAAACAAACACCAAAAGTATGTCTACAAATACATAGAGTCAGGTCAAAAGATGCAGCTGATCAAGTTCTCTTTTTTTCTCATAAACACTAACCATTCTCTCCAGACGCACAAACACTGCTTTAGATAAGAGATGAACTCTTAAGTTATCATAAAGATCAAACAAAGGAACGATAGATACTCTTTTAAGGATTTTCCCGTCTCTGAACTTTGTTTACCAATTGAAGGGATACCATCCACTTATAAATGAAAACAAATAGTTAAGGCAGGATGCATAGGGTTCTGTGAAGGGGACAAAGTTCATCTCTTCAATTTACTTCAAGAATATATATCCTTTGTGATATAACTAACAACAGAAATCACTATTTTGGAGTTCTTTAAAAAAGCCATACCTGAAGATAACACTGATTTCCGCAAGGTTTACGGTCCTCTTCAGGATCATACGGATAAGTTTGCTTTTCACTCTGCCAACCAAACATTAAATGAAATCCATAGATGAGAAAACCTCAAGTATCTAATTAGAAACTTCCTGCTTACAGGATGAATCAGATTTTGCGAACAGCCGTGCAATCTGCAGTCAAATACCTGCCATTTATAGAACATTAATTAGTACAAATGAGTTCTTTAAATTAAAATTAAAATTTCAACTTAAAACCAATCACAATTATAAAGTAAGAGAACTCACAAGTCAAGATCACATACCAGACAACGACGACAAAACAGATTATCAAAGGAATCTAACGCAGCATCCAGGCTTTTGTCCAAAAGCACATTATATTCAGAGCCCTCTTCCCCAGAACTCTTCAGGCTTTGTTTGTTAATCATTGGATCTTTTTCCCTGAGCATGTTGCAGCGCTCCTGCATATCAGGGGAATGAACATATCTGAACAAGAAAGTAAAATTAACAAGACAGATAGAAGATCTCCCACTAATAACAGCGAAATAAAATATAAAAAAACCATCCATAGTTGTGAAGATCTGCGTTTAATTTTCTTCCACTGCTCGGAAGTGTTAACATAAGCAATTACCTGTATCTCCAGAATAGTGCCTCCAACAAACTTGGTCAACGTATCAAGAACTTCTTCACTAACCTCACACTCCTGCAAAGCCACCCTACAAAATCACGTTATGCATATTGTAATTTCTTAACTGGGAAACATACACACCCTGTCTTTTTTTTTCTTAAGAAAAGATCATAGCAGTGATGCACAGTCCCTGGTATGAAAGTGTCAAAACTCTTCCATGAGCAGTGACCACAGTACTTAGCGTTATTATAGGAAAATGAAGACGTCTAAGGTCTTTTCTGTTTTTATTAGTTTCACCACCAATCTATTATTAATTTCCCGAGCTCATCATAGGAGATTTTTAATTAAAATTCTGCACATTAAGCAATTTAAATACACAACTACTTCCTTTTTGACATTTTTTTTTTCCCATTATTAAATCAGGTTAGTAACTTAAATTTTACAAGCAATGGTCACGCCCTGCAAAAAAATAGAAAAAAAAAGAACAAAATACCATATGTTCCAAAAGTTCACTCATAGAATCAAGTGTACAGCTCTTTCGTGAACGGTGACAATGAGACTTAGGTTCCCGAGAAAGAGAAGATGTCTGGGGTCTCTTTCATCTTTTTATGAGCTTGCCAGAGATTAAGTAATAAAACAACCAAGCCTATAATCCCAACTAATTGGGGTGGCTAGAGATTAAGTCATATCTCTTCAAAATTTAACATCCGACATTTTCATATTAAGCAATATAAATTTGCAATGTTACCATTTTTAGGTAGAAGCCTTTTATTTCTTTCATTATAAGGGAAGTAGTATTTGCAACAAATCCAGCGATGCAACCGAAAAGGTGAAAATTTTAGCTTCAAAGATTTTCAATTAAGGCAGATATTATCACGAGACCATATCCATAGATACGAAAAGACATGATATGATAGAAATATGCAAATATTTGTTAAACGGACTTGTGAAAGGGAGAGGGGCAGCTTAGTAGAAGCTGACATAAGAAGGTTTTTCCAGGGAGAGTGTGAGCCCAAACAGACAGAGTCCAGTAAGTAAAAAGAATATGATAATGCATTATGCCACTGAAATTCCATTGCAGCAGATGGTATTATCGAAGCAATATTTTCACAGCCACACAATTAAACTGACCTCAGAATGCGATCTTCTCCTTCAGAAAAGCCATATTTCTCCCCGTCCAACGCTCCAAGTTCTTCTTCACTGTCACTACATATCAGAGCCTCACTACCGTGTTGATCATAGTAAATGCGTCTCCTCCCTAAGACTGATTGGTCATCAGCCATTCTCTGGTTTCTGTGCTATGTGAAAAAAAGCCAAGAAAATAACCGCATTGTAAATAACATAAATTAAGAAAAATACAGACTTGTATAAATATGGTGTATCACATTTTGTCTTCAAATAAAAGATCCCGGGGAGGCACCCATTGGCAAGTGTACAAAATCAGAAGCCAAAGCACATATTTTATTTGTATCAGCTTTTCACTGTAATAAGAAATTTGAACAAACTTTTGGATGGAACAAGATAAAGATATTCAGATACTAGAACTGAACCTTGAGGGGCCTAGGCTCTCATATTAGTCCGTCCCTGAATATTACTAAGTAGAGCAAGATGGAGGCTCCCGTGTACTTGATTTAGTCAGTCAATCTTTCATAAAAAGCAAACACTATAGTAAAAGATATTCGTTCAATCTCATAATGTACTATCATCAGTAAGAATAGAACGCGGTTACACTATGTGCAATATTTAAACATGTATCTTCACTATTTAAGGCCATAATCTACTCACTGAAAGCATATGTAGTATTCTTCTGCTAAGCCACCGCATTATGGCTACGACAAGCATTCATGCCTCCACCACTGGGCTCTATCTAATTGTGTGCTACTTAGAGTAGCTTTTTACTACCTATACTATCCTGGTTTTGCAAGGTTCCATGCCTAAACTCAAGGTTATTTTTCTGTGTGGCCCCACAAGAAAATTATTGGAAACTCAGACTATATAAATTATTCGCATTTCGTATCAAAGAAACGAAATTTCCATTAAACTTGTTCAGTACATTATTGATATTCTACCGTGAAGATCTAGAAGTAAAACTAAACAACACTCAGTTTAAGTAAAAAGCAAAATGTAATTGCAAGCAAGAAAGAGAAATAATAACATAACATAAGTTACAGAACAGAAGAAAGAAGTATGATGGTCGAGTACCTTTCTAAGAAAATCCAAGTAGTATATGGAGGTATCTTCTCAATATGTGGAAGCTTTGCCGTTGATGAAAAAACAACTTCTTCACTGTCAACCTCATCTCTGTCTGCGGAACCTTGAACCAGCCCGCTAACTTTGCAAAGAGGACTATTCATTCTCAAAGAAAGGAAATTGTCTGAATCATTCCTTGATATAGCAGAAGCATCAGTCCTTGTTGCAGCCAATGTTTCGAGGTCAGAAACAAAAGTCTGAATTCTCTTGCTATTTTTCTCTAGTTTTTCCTAATTTAAAAAAAAGAAAGAAAAGAATTTCCATAACTTCTGTAAGCAGTGTGAGCAATAGAGAATGAAACAAATTTACAGACAAATATTTTCACAAAGACAATTACTAGTGACATCTGGACTTAAGGCATACTGATACAGTTATCAAACACCAAGAATAAAGATTTAAGTACTTCATTACATCTTGACACTGACAAGAAAACTCTCATAAAATCAACTCACACAAAGCTTAGTATGGAATATAAATCCGAGCATTTGATCCAAAGTGAGCCAACAAATCATAAGATCAACACATTTGCATTCGATGCCATAAACTTGTGCGCGGCATGACATATTAAGACCAATATACGAAGTATATCACCCAAATACGAAGATACACCATCAGTACAAAAAAACAACGGTAAAACGCGATAATAGCAAGTATGACTAGAGATTAAGTTAACGAAAATTACTCCAACTGCAACATATCTTTCGGACTGAATCTGATGCTTCATCTGAGCAAATTTATGACTCAAGTTTGCCATAGAATCACTCCCCTGTTCCCCTATAGATTTCTGTTCAATCAAATAGGAACAATCAATAAACGATCCAATTCAAACTCTCCTCAAAATCATAATCAACACAATTATACAGAACTCACATAGTACATACAATCATCAATTTCAAAAAAGGAAGCTGAAAATTAACCGCGTATATGCAACAAAGATCAAAATATTACGATCATCATCAAACACTTGAAGTCAAAATCGAGCTAATAGAACAAACACTTGATCATTATCAGTGGCGATCAACACAAACGAACGAACAAACACATAAAATTCGCAAGGGAACAATTTGTTCAGATGAAAAAGATAATGAGAAAATAGTAACAAACTTTGAATTTTGAAGAATATATGCTCAACTTTGAGACCATCGCACTGAGGAAGAAGAGAACAAAAAAATATCTTCTGACGTGGCAAGGCTATGAATTTAGTGCACGGTGAGGTCAGTGGAGTGTGAAAAGTATTCCCTGAATGTCGGTTACGGTACTAATGCGGGAGGCGGCCGCTATCATGCCACGTGGCAAGTTATTGACGGTTGATGCTGTTTAATCCCGGCAAATTTATTAAGGTGTTCGCGGATGAGTTCGTGAAAATACTTTTTGACGTTTAAAAATGTGAAATTAAGTCTAATGATTTGAAGATGTAATTGATTTGTCCTGTAAATGTATGTTTTTTTTTCTTTTTTCTTTTTGTGATATACCTATTAAAATTGATAATTTAGAATATATTTACTAGATTGACGACCCACGTCAGCAATGCAACGGTTGAATAAAATAATTTTTCCTTATTAACATTACCATCAAATTTGATTTTGAATATTGATGTATGACTCATTAAGAAAATCGTCCATGGATATATAATAAAATTTGATATATGCCAAGTGCCAACATACATTATACATGCCGTAGACGTACTAAAATAATCTAACATACTAAATTGTTCTATTCTTAAAAAATCTATGTGCTTAAATCACTATATATAATTGAAAGTAATCGAATTAATTGGAAGGCTTTTGTAATGCGAAATTTGCTATTTTAGTAGGTATAAAAGCTTAAACACACAAAAACAAGACTGAAAAGATGTGAGCGTAAAGCATTCTCTATTAAAATAAACCAGAATTTTTTAGAACATAAAGAAATTTGTACAAACGTGACAAGGGGGTGGTCCGGTTACATTTTCGGAAAACACGGAATGTGTATGCGCTTTTCCCAATTTTAGAATTATATTTGGACATTATTTTGGACAATGAAAGTTAACATTTTACCATGCAACTTTGTCTTTTATGGCTTCAAAATGTGGTGATTCAACCCAACTATTTTGGTCCTAATCAAGTAATAAATTATGACTTATACGTAAAACAAAGAGTTAATAAGAAAGAAATCCCACACTTAACTTTTTTAATAAGTGTAAAACCTCTAATATTACTTTATTTAGAATAAATTCTGTATGTTGTAACATCTATGGCAGCCGATGCACCTAATACGACTAATGCAGTTGGAATTTGATTTTTATTTGAAGTTGACATTTCACCCCTAAATATTTTGATCAGTATACATCTGTACAACTAAGTCTATACTTCTTCTTATTCCTTCAAAAAAAAAAAAAAAACAAAAGAAGAAAATATGTATTCGAAAATGCCATTCAAAATTTATCATCAGTATAGACCACCTCAACATAATAACTTCTTGTCTACATCATCAGTAGATCGATTTACATTTAAGCAACCTTGCTCAACAACCTCATGCATGCCATGTCTGCCTCTTCCCATAAAAGATTTATCATCCTCTAACTTGTCAAGTATATATAACCGTCATTTTCATGGATCTTAGATTTTGACTCTTCTCACCATATGTCTCAAAATTTGTCAGCTTTTAATTTGTTTTATTATCACCCAAGTCTTCTCTCTGTCAATTGGTAAGCTCCTATGCCATTACCATGTTGGTTTAATTAATTGTCTAACACACACCTTTTCTCTTCATGATGTATATCACATTCCTAGTCTTATTCTGAACCTTGTTTCTGTTAGTCATTCAATTTGTGATTCTGGCTACTTAGTAGTTTTTTCTTCTTCTACTTGTTATGTGCATGACCATGCAATAGAAGTTTGAGCTGGAGAAGACATAGGCAAGAGGAGCTTTATGTTATGGACGAGCTCAAAGAGCCAGAGATCGCAGCCTCTAACACTTACTTCTCATCCTCTCGTTTCAGTTGTTCTTTTTCTAAATGTTATGTATGATATTCTCGTAATGGTCATGTTTCAGCATCTAGGTTGAAGTTTTAGCATTTGCAAGAGCGTTAGGGAATTTACAAACCCATGATATTATGATTGTAGTGGTTGCGAAGTGGCAAAAATTTATGCTTTACCTTACAAGTATTTCTGGTCCTACTTCTCCTATTGATCTTGATCACTCTGATGTTTTGGGACCCTCTACTATGACTACAAAGGGGTTCACGATGTTATGTTTCTTTTATTGATGATTATACTCGTTATTGTTGGGTTTATCTTATCAAACGTTGTTATGAGTTCTTTCATATATTTGATATATTTTGAGAGCTTGTTGAAGCTCATCATTTTGCTGTTATTAAGTGTTTTAGTGTTGATTTGGGTGGGGAATATTTACTTAGTATTTTCTAACTTAATTGTTCTAATGAAACTCTTCACCAAACTTCTTGCACTAATACTTCTGAGCAGAATGGTGTTGCTGAAAGATAGCATAGACGCATCGTTGAAACTGTGCGTTCGTTATTGTTTTCTGCATATGTTCCTAGTGAGTTTTTGTGAAGAAGCAATGTTTACTGATGCCTTTTAGATTAGTAGGATTCAAGTTTCACACAATTCAGGTTTAATTCATTTGAGAAACTGTATAGATCGGCTCCTGATTATTCCTCCCTGTGTGTTTTTGGCTCTGCATGTTTTGTTCTTCGTCCTCACCTAGAGCGTAGTAAGTTGTCGTCAAGGTCTGCTATGTATATCTTTCTAGGTTATAGTGTGGGACAAAAAGAACATTGTTATTTTGATGAAGCTAGCCAAAAATGATATGTTTCTCGTCATGTATTGTTTGTTGAACATATATACCTATGTATACTATCCTTGCTAGTTCTCATAATTTGACCAATTATAATCTTTTCTGCATTGAGCCGTTCCCTGGTACTGAGTCTGATGTTGCATCAACCTTTGGTTTACACTCATCTTTTCCCACTTCAGATTTCGATTTAGGTCTGAGGATAGTTCCGTTGATGCTGGAACTTGGGTTCCTCATACATTTGTTGCTCCCTATCTTCTATGATTGTTGAACCACCTTTGGAGACAACGACTCTTCCTGTGCACTATCCTTCAAGAAACCTTCAGTTCACTCAACCTCTATACATCATCTTTGTGAACCTTCATTCTCATAGAGGCAGTTTGTGTCCACTTTCAGGATGCAATGGTTGAGGAACTTAGTGCTTTGCGTCAAAGACACACACACGGGACGTGGTGCTTTTAGCCATTGGTTCTCATTGGGTTAATTGATATAATAAAAACCAATTTAGATGGATATACTAAGAGATACAAAGCTTGATTGGGTTCTAAGGGATACTCATAGGAGTATGGCAAAGATTACAAGGAGACTTTTGAACCTATTGCAAAAATGACTACAGTTCGTACTTTTATTGGAATTGTCTTTGTACGTTGGAAAATATCTCAAATGGATGTAGAGAGTGCATTCTTGAATGGTGATCTTCAAGAAAACTTTTAGATGGTTCCTCCGTAGGTGTTCGCTGTCAAACAGATGAAGTTTGCATGCTTAGAAAACCACTTTATGGTCTCAAACCGGCACCTCAAGCATGGTTTGAGAATTTTTCTACCATGATTATTTCACTTGGTTTCTGTCATAATCATCATGATTCAGCATTATTTATTAAATGTACAGTCGCAGTTTGTATTTTGTTGTATTTGTATACAATTGACATGATTATTTTACAGGTTGTGATGATGTTGATGGATTGAAAATTTGATGCAAGAATTAGCTGGTTCTTTTGCAATGAAGGATTTAGGCTCCCTTATGCTACATTCTTGGTAAAGCTGCCTCATGTCCAAAAGGTTATTTTCCCTCACAATTTAAGCGTATCACTTACATATGTAAGCAAACACATCTTTACTGATAACGAGATTGTTGATATGTCTCTTTAGGCCTATACTCGAATCTTCCCATTTGATGGTCCTCATTACTGTATCCTAGTTTATATCGTGCCGTTGTTGGTAGTTTGGTTTATCTCAGTATCACTCCTCTAGATATTGCACATGTTGTGCATGTTGTAAGTCGATTTGTTACTTCGCCTACTACAAGTCATTCGGCTGTTGCTCTTCATGTTTTGAGATATATTTGAGGCACTCAGTTCCAGAGCTTTTTGCTTTTGTCAACTTCATCCTTAGAGTTTCTTGCATATTCTGATACTGATTCCGTCCTGCATATCGCAAGTCTACTAGCTTTTGTGTGACTCTTATTTCCTGGAATAGTAATTAAGAACCAAGCTTTTGTTTCTCTTTCTATTGAGGCAACGTGTCGTGCCATGGCTTTTACTACTTGTGCAGGCGGAAGTTTAGATGCGCTGGCTGCTTGGGGATGATACGGGTGTTTCCCTTCATCAGGCTACAACATTATATTGTTACAATTCTTTGTCCTATGAGCAGAGCAAATATATTGAGGTTGATTAAAACATCACTCAGACATCATTATCAACGTTACCTTTTTCATCCTTCTTCCATGCATATTGTTGATTTGTTTATAAAGTCACATTCAAATTCAAGCTTCCGCTTCTTGCCTGGAAAACTCTTGATGCTTTTTATAGAGACATCATGGGAGATGTTAGATAGATTATGTTTTCTATTTATTACTTATCTAGTTTTAGGGAAGATCTAGTATTTACTCTTTTCTTTCTTTTCATATAACAACTCTTTTTCTGATGCGTTATTTTATAAAGCTGTGTAGTGAAAAGCCCTGGCCTCTCTTTCTGTTTCTTTGTTTCTATGCAATTATCAAATCTTACTTTACAGTTTTATTCCAGCATATCTGCAACGCAAATAAAAAACGATTTGTTATGTTTTTTAAAGATTTAAAATTGCTTGGTAAAATTATCTCAAAAAATTTATTGGCTAACTGAAATCATCTATAAACGCTCGTAGTGTGGAAAGCACAGAAAAAAAAAATCTTGGAAATATAGAAATTTTATAATTTCAAAATTTGATAATGCCATTCAAAATGAGAGACCAAAAGAATTCATGAAAACTAAGGAAGAGATAGAGTATGAACAGCACTTTCTAAGGTTTGATTTTGTTGGTTTCTGGTTTGAAATATTAGGTATTTCTCAAGGTTGAAGATATCTTATTTTTGCATAATCTACTGAACTGGTTGGACTTTTTGATGATTTGGGAGGCTTCCATAAGGACTATAAGATATTTTTGAGCTGGTTAAAGCTGAAAATGAGTTTAGGTGGTTATGCAACTTAAATGATAACACACGAGGTGTGTGCTTATAAAAATGTCAAGAACTTTTTGCCAGTCAAAATAACATTATGGGTATTTCATGCAGTTAAATCACAGTTTTATGTTTTTAGATGTTGTTTTTCTCTGTTTTTATAAATCGAGTATAACACAATCACTGTTCACTGTAACATACAAGCTTTTGTACCCTTCATGCATCCATACATAGCCTACCAACAGAAAATTGTCACTGAACTTCAAGATTGTGGATTTTCTAAAGTTACTATGCACCGAATATAAGAGTTTCTAGAGTTATCATACATCTAAACTAGGAGAGAGCTTTCATCTCAACTATTAGATCAAAGTGATCCCCAACGTTTGTTGAGAATACAGAATTATATAAATTGATTGTTGGATAATCAATAAAAAAGAACAACACAAGAGTGTTAGAGTTCTACTAAAAAGCAAGAACTTTTGTTCGATCCTCTAATATTTCTTCTTGGCTTTCTTGCAATCATACTTATAGATTTGGGCAAAATAAATTGTAAACTTCTTTTTGAATACTAACGACTCACTAAACTTAGAATAAATGCAATTGTATATCATTATCATAGCCGGGGTTTTACATGAAGTTTAAATTCTTAAAGTTTGAGGAAGAAAGAAACAATATGCACAAGATATATACATGTGTACAACCTCACAAGTAGGTTAATTTCTTTTCTCATCTCTTGATGAACAATTGAAATCGAATGAATAATTGACGATTTATTGAATTGACGATTGTATGTTTACAGAGGATAATTGGAGAGGAAAGATTAAGAATCTTCCTTATGAAGTTACAAATTACAAATCAGAAAAGTGAATTAACAAACTAAACTAACACCTGTATATATACTACAACGAATTTTACTATAAAAGGAAAGTTGTTACTTAACGGTTCAAACTAACGTTTGAATTCTTTCCAAAAATAGAAATCCTATTTATACTCTAAAACCCCCTCAAGATGTGTGTGAATGTCTTGAACACCTATCTTGGATATCATAGTAGTAAAGGGCTGGACAGATAAAGGTTTTGTGAGGATATCAACCACTTGGTAATCATTTTTGATGTGCATAATTTTAAGAATGCCTTGTTGAACTTTCTCCCGAACGAAATGGCAATCTATTTGGATGTGCTTCGTTCTTTCATGATATATTGGATTGTTGGCAATGCATACAACACTCTTATTATCAGTGAACAAGAGAGGAGGTTTGCGAGGATGAATTTGAAGGTATTGAAGTAACTGAATTAGCCAGAAGTTCACATGTAGTTGAAGCAATTGCTCTGTATTTGGCTTCAGTTGAGGACCTGCAAACAATAGGTTGTTTCTTGGCTTTCTAGGAGATTAAAGAGTTGCACAAGTAGATGGCATAGCTAGTGATACTTCTTTTTGTTTCTATGCAAGTAGCCTAGTCACTATCACAAAATGACTTAAGATGAATCTCTGAATTTGCTGGATAGAAGATCCCTTTCCCAAGTGAAGCTTTTATGTATCTGAGAATCTTATGAGCTGCTGCCATATGAGTAGTAGTAGGTTTTGTAGGTTTTGACATTGAATACTGAAGTTTAAATCAAGCCTGGTGATTGTCAAATATAGAAGTCTGCCTACTAGTCTTCTATATTCAGTTGGATCTTCTAGGAATTCTGCATCAGAGCTGTGGAGTTTGAGTTTAGGATCCATAGGAGTAGAGCTAGGTTTGCATCCTAGATAACCTGCTTCATATAGTATACCTAGAGCATACTTTCTTTGACAAAGAGTTATTCCTTTCTTGCTGCGAGCCACTTCAATGCCCAATATGTATTTGAGATTGCCAAGATCTTTTATTGTAAATTCAGTGTCAAGTTTGAGCTTGATTGCTTGGATTTCTTCAAGATCATTTCCTGTCAAAATCACATCATCTACATAGACACAAAAAGCTGTAAACTTAGATGCATTAGTCTTAACAAATAGAGAAGAATCACTGATGGTTTGAGTGTATCCACTAAGTAAAAGACATGAGGTTAGTTTGGTAAACCACTGTCTTGAAGGCTGCTTTAGGCCATATAAACTTTTCTTGAGAAGGCAAACTCTGTTGTTATTAGGTAGAGTGTAACCAAGAGGAAGTCTCATGTATATAACTTCATCAAGATCACCATGTAAAAATGCATTATTCACATCAAGTTGTTGGAGATGCCAATTCTTAGAAGCTCCCAATGCTAATATAATGCGAACAGTTGTGAGCTTTGCAACAGGTGAAAAAGTGTCAAAGTAATCATGACCCTCCTCTTGAGTGTAACCTTTAGCTATCAGCCTAGCTTTATATCTCTCTATGGAACCATCAGCTTTATACTTCACTTTGCACACCCACTTACAACCTATACAATGATGATTAAGTGGTAAAGAAACTAACTGCCAAGTATTGGTTTTCTCAAGAGCCTCAAGTTCCTTTTGTATAGCAATCCTCCATTCAGGGAATTTCTTAGCTTGTGTATAATTTTTAGGTTCATCAACCTGAGAAATAGCAGCAGTAAAGGCCTTGTGAGTAGGGCCTAACTGAGAAGTGGACAGATATTTCTCAATAGGATATCTGTGAAAACTGATAGAGCTATTGGTTTTATGTAAAGGATTAGGCAAAGAATAGTCATAGACTTTAAGATAAGCTAGAGGTGCAGTGGATCTTGAAGATCTTCTTATATTTTGAGGATTAGGAATACCTATTGCATCATTTGTCTGATGCAATGAAGAATTGGACTGAGGATGATCTGTAGATGGTGCTATTGTAGCATCTGTCTGTGGCAATGAAGAAGTAAGCTGGAGATTCGTAGAGGGTGTTGAATGTTGTTCTGCCTCATTATTGGCAGAGGAGACATGTTGCTCAACTGAATCAACTGTAAAAGAGTCCTCTTGGTGTAAAGAATTATTGAAATTATTACTCATAGCAGGAGTAAGAGGCATAGCTGAAAAAGTCTGATTATCTGCAGCAATATCTGAATGAATATGATTCTGAATGACCATTTGATCTCCAGAGTTAGGAACACTAATAAAAGAATCAGTATATAAATGATGAGAAAACAAAGAATTAGACTTATCAGATGTTTGAGAACTATTATTTTTGAGAGGGAAAACATTCTCATAAAAGAAAACATTCATGGATATGATCAGTTTATGTGTAGCAAGATCAAGTAATAAGTAACCTTTTGTTCCAAAAGGATATTCTAAGAAAATACATTGAGTAGCCCTGGAATCAAACTTATTCCTATTTGCAGAAAGTGTTGAAGCATATGCCAAACAACCAAAAGACTTTAAGATAGTGTAATCAAGGGGCTTTGAATAGAGCTTCTCATAAGGAGTTAAACCATTAAGAACTTTAGATGGCAACCTATTAATCAGAAATGCAGCTGTGGAGACACAGTCGCTCCAGTACTCTATAGGAACATTAGATTGGAATTTGAGAGCTCTAGCTACTTGGAGGAGATGCTGGTGTTTCCTCTCTACCAAACCGTTTTGCCGAGGAGTTTCTACTTAACTTCTCTGGTGAATGATCCCTAATGATTCATAAAAGTCTTTGAGAATAAATTCATTGCCATTGTCAGTGCGTATGACTTTGATTTCTACACCAAATTGAGTTTAAACCATCTGATAAAACTGAGAAATTCTAGCTTTAACATCACTCTTATGATTGAGCATAAAAACTCATGTAGCTCTGCTATAATCATCAACTATGGTTAAGAAGAATCTAAAACCATAACGAGAAACTACTTTAAAGGGGCCCCAAACATCACAATGCACAAGTTCAAAAATAAATTGATAGACATTAGTGCTTAAAGGAAATGATAATTTCTTCTATTTGGAAAAAATGGCAAGTATTACAGTTTGTAATAGAATGAGAATGAGATACATCAATGCCTTTAATACCAGAGATCTTTTCCATAGAAGGATGCCCTAATCTATTATGCCACAATATAGCAGAAGAAGTAACAGAATTACAACGAGATTTATTCTATCTAACAGAAGATACATTAGTATTAAGAATGTAAAGACTATCCTTGAGATTAACAGAACCAATCATCTTCTTCATGATTGTGTCCTGCAAAATACACCATGAAGAAGTAAAGCATAATGCTATTGGAGTCTGAGTTGTCAACTTGGATATAGAGAAAAGATTATGAGTGAAGCTAGGCACAAATAAAACATTATGAAGAGTGGAAATAGCAGCACAAAACCAATATGAGTGGCATTAGTGTGGCTGTTATTTGGTAAATGGATAGTGATGTTTATAGGTCTTGGTGGAGCAATGAATTTGTTAATACTACAAACCATATGGTTAGTGGCACCACTATCAAGTATCCAAGAGTCCACAAAAAGCCTTCCATGAAAATTGGCAGAATGAAAAGAATAAGATTTAGAAATACCAGAAACAGTTGCTGATGTGGGGTATTTTCGTCAGGATACGTGTCCTCTCTCCAACACTCCACGTCAGACTGCTTCAGTTCCTGCTGGATGCTCAAGCAGCTTTTGAGTTCGGAACCTGCACTCAACACCAAACGTGAACTAAGCCGGTGCCTTCTCCGGCGAAGGCACTCCGACGCTCAAGTCAGATGGACCGGAATATGAGATCTTGTTGAGCAAGGCAACAAGTCGAATGTACTGAGTAAAATAGGTCGAATGAACTGAGAAATATAAGTCGAATAAACAGAAAACAATAAGTCGAATGTGAATGGCCAAACAAGTCGAATGAACTGTGTCAAACAAGTCGAATAACACAGAACAAAACAACTCGAATACAAGCCAAAATAGGTCGAACTCGAGCTATTGATGAACAACTCGAATGAGCTTGAGGAATAGGTCGAGGTCGACTTATATAACTCGAACTTAGAGCTTGGAATAATGTAAAAACGTACCTTAGAATGAGGAATAGGATCCTTTATATAGGCATAAGAATCCTTATTTAGCTAGAAGTGCACTCCAAGTAGGACTATGAATTGAATAAGTCAAACTAGGATTCCTAGAAATAACTCGAATAGCTTCCATTCAAACAACTCGAATAGCCCTCAACAAATAACTCGAATGACCTTCATAGAAATAACTCGAATGACCTGAAAAGAAATAACTCGAATGACCTGAAAAGAAATAACTCGAATTACCTGCAAAGAAATAACTCGAATGAACTAGAAACAGCTCGAGTTGGGCCTGGAACAACTCGATTCTGGGCTTGTGAAATTCGAATTGGGCCCCAAATAACTCGAAATTGGGCCTAATTGGCCTAATTTTGAGTTTTGCCTTAAATTGCAATTTTGCATTAAAAATTAATGGTGTTGTCGTGGCGTAATATTCCGAAATAATACCGTACACATGATACCGAATTTTTAAGATATGACGACACCGAGATTTGACACATCATGGAGTCCCCCAGTTTGGAAGAGTAATGTGTGAAAACATTGGTCTTTCAAACTAAAACAGTGGAAGAATCCCGGTAATCGTGCAACGAGACGGGCTGTCGTCTGAAAAATAAGTCGAATAAGCTTACAGCTCAAAAAATTTGTCCACTGAAAAAATAGGTCGAATGAACTATAGCTCGAATGAGCTATAGCTCGAGGTGAGGGTATACTGGTAATTCTACCGCCGCTCGCTTCTATAAATACCCGCCGTACTGCATCATCGCATCATCAGAATTCGCGAAAACAACTCGAGCTCTTGAAATAACTCGAAGGCAATAGCTCGAATACACTTGAAGTTCAAAATAACTCGAAAATACCATAAACAACTCGATTTCACGAAGGTATAGCTCGAAGGAGGCCGATAACTCGATTATATTGAATAATAACTCGATAACTCAAACATAACTTGTGATATATGAAATACCTCGATAACTCTAAGATAAGTCGAACAACGCTCGTCAAGATTTTATTTTTCGACTTGTTTTCCACGTCGAAAAAGTGTTTTGTAATCGAGCTATAATTGATAACTCGATAGGTCGAAGCATGGTTTTGAAATTTTTGATAAGTGAAATAGCTCGATAATTCCACGATAAATCGAACAATGCCCTGCAAGATTTATTTTCGACTTATTTCCATGTCAAAATAAGTGGATAAGTCGAAAACTATGATAGAGATAACTCGATAAGTCGAAAACACCCTCTATTTTGTTTATATTCGACTTATTGCTGTAGGCGCATTTTCGACTTATTACCCTAAATTGACCACCTTTTATTCGAGCTATTTAGACTTTTTCTGAAATTTTCAAAGTTTTGCAAACTAAGTCGTCGAATGAACTTTCATGCAGATTTTTTACGACGGCTCGTTCAAACCAACATCGCTCTCGCCGCGAACCACCTTCCTCCTTCGAACGCCATTCACAGTCCACACGTGCCACTGCTGATCGTGAGCGATTCCCAACTCACAGGATCAGTCCACCACGTTCGTCACGACCTTCGCGTCCTGCTAGAATTCCCGTTCCAGGCGCCCCCAGAATATTTGTTCCAGCAGAGAGGTCCTACGAAAGGCGTGATCCTGAATTTGAGCGAGTCATTGACTTAAACCCTAGAATCGGTAATCACTAACTTATTCCTACTTAGCATTATAATGACTTCTGAGTCAGATATGGAAACCAATAGTTCTTTAGGTGTTCCTGATGTTGTCGAGACATCAGGCTCTGGGTCTGAGTCGTCATCGGGTAGTGGGGGGTCTGATAGCGATTCCTCCTCATCCAATGCCCAAAGTTCTGATAAAGAAGTAAATATTGTAGATAATTCTGAGGATGAGTTTCTGACTAATATTTCTGAACCGACCACCGTAGATGTCGCACCAAACGTTCCTGTTCCCGTAGAAGTGAATAGTAGTATTGTAGATGAAACTATGCAGGAATTAGCTGAAGAGGGTATAAACCTTGATGCTCCCTCCCCTATGTATAACCTTTTAAACTTTGCGGGCATTCGTCCCATGAACACCCATGGAGCCTCATACTATAGGTCTATGTTTGATGTACCTGATACATATGATATTATCTTTCCTGGCCCTGAAGATCGATTAGATGCTCCGCCTCCTGGTTGTTTGACCATTTTTCACAATTTCCTGTCTTGTGGGCTTAGATTTCCGCTCCATGACGTAGTTCGACAAATTTTGCTTCGTTTGCCTTCTTGTCCATCCCATTTTACTCCCAATACCTACTGTATTATCCATGCCTTTATCATTTTGATGAGGGTATACAAGTTGCCCTGTACTGCTGATTCTTTTTTCCAAATGTTCCTTAGCAAATTTCGAACGACTGGTGAAGATGCGGGTTTTTATTTCCTGACTGCTAGGAAAAATAATAGTTTCCTTACTGGTCTTCAGTCTAGTTTTGGAAAAGAATGGAAGAATCAGTGGTTTTATATTAAGAAGTCCACGCCTGGAGAGTTCAACTTTAGGCGAGACTGGACGGACGGAGCTCGAGCTCCCCGGTGTCCTCCTGCCTCTTTGTCTTCTGATGACATACTCATGTTGAGGAGTCATAAGTTTGATGCATCGTCCCTGACAAAGAACTCCATTCTTCGTGCTGGGGGGTACTCCGTCGTTCCGTATAATGGGACAGTTGATTTTGGTATATCTGTTTTTATTCCTGCTTGTCTTTTTACCAAACTACTCTCATTATACGTAATATTATACTTATCTTTGTTTTTTGCTTCTTTCAGAAAAGATGGTTATTAGCAAATCCAAGCGGAAGCTTGCTGCTATGCGGGAGGTTTTCGAGGATCTAGCCTCCGGTAGTGATCCTGCCGATACTGGAGTTCCAGAGCCTACTCCTGCTGTTGCCCCGACTGGCCCTGATACTACTACTGCACCTGCGGGTTCCTCATTGCCTAGTGCTCCTGCATCTGTGGTTCCTCCTAGGAGCTCTAGAAGTAATACCGCTGGTGGCTCCTCACAGCAGGCTTCTACTCCTTTGACTACTCCTAGCGGTCGGGAACGCAATCCTGCAGTTGTTAGAGCGGTGCGTGAGGGCAATCTGGCTGGTCCTGATCCAAACGCACGCAAACGCCCTGCTCCTTCGGAAGATCGTCGCCGTGAAAAGCGCCCTGCTCATGATAATTCTAACCGATATACCGCTGATGATTTGGATATCAATGTCGAAGAGATGCCTCGCGCCACTATGGATGTTGGCTCCTATACGCTGACTGATACTGCCGCCATGCGTGCTTGCGAGGGCTTCCTTTCTTCTTTTGATAGGCAGAAATATTTCGAAGAGGTTGGTCCCGAAGGCTTGTGTAGCCGCACAGCTCTTGCTTTTTCCACGGTAAGTATTTTTGCCTTTACTAACTTCCTGTCACTTGCTGTTTTATATATTTTGACTTCTTCTTTTTGATTTTTCAGGCGATGATAAACATGCAGACCATGCGGGAGAATTTTGATATCTTTAACGATGCTCGAGCTGAGTACAACTCCCGTCTGGAACACTACAAGTCAACCGCAGCTCAGGCTCAGATTTTGGAAGAGCAGGCCAAAAAGAAGACTCGTGAGGTAGAGACCACTATGAAGTGTGTCGTAGAGGAGCTTCGATTGGCAAAGGCAGAATTGAAGAAGTCCAAGGAGGCTCATGCTGCGAGTGAGGCCAAGCTGAAGACATTGTCCAAGGATTTCGACAAGCTTCAGCGTGCCAAGGATGACATAGGGATGAAAGAAATCCGCACCAAGGGAGAGCTCACTGCTGTTACTGCTCGTTTGAAGGCTGTGGAGAGGGAGCGTGATGCGGCACTGACGCGAGCAGCGAACTCAGAGCAGATTGGTTATGATCGGGCCAAGTCTGAGGTTCTCTTTTGCTTCTTTGGCTTATTTCCCTTTAATCATAATTTTAGTACATATCTGTCTTATTCAAGTTTTCTTGCTCTTTGTCGTGTTGCAGGGTTTATCAGCGGATGATAAAGTTGCCGCGGTTGCTGAATTCTTCCGCTCTGCTGCCTGGGGAACCATTTGCACTGTACGAGGCGGGTTCGATCTTTCAAAGGGATATGACTATGCCTTGGATGATGTGGAGCGCAAGGGTGGGTTCGCTCCTGATCGCAAGAAGGAAGACTTTGATATCCTTGATCGACTGGCCGAGGGAATGCAAGATTCAGACGATGAGGATGGTTCAGAGACTGAGAGTGTAGATGCCTCCGAGACATTCCAGCGCGTCCTGCGAATGAGATCGGTCTGGCTTCGCGATCACCTACGAGCGCAGGCGAGAGCTAGAGCTAAGAAGGATGCTGCTTCCCGTGGTGCTACTGTCGCCTCTACTTCCGAAGTTCCTCTTTTGCAGGTTTCTTCGAATGAGGTTCCCGAGGAGGGAGAGCTTCTGGCTCCTGCAGGTCCTGATGACGTTCCCTTGGGGGTCCCTCTTGCTTCGGCTGGCCTTGTGACGGTCTCTGCGCCATCTCCTGATCCCGGAGCCGATCCTAGTGTCGCTGCTGTCTCGGAGCCTGCTCATGCTCCGGTCCGGGTTCGTCCTGAAGATGATACATCCCCACTGAATGAGTCGTTGGAGGATATTGCTCGGCAGAGTCGAGATGCTTTGAAGTCGGTTGGCCTCCGTCTGAAGAAGTAGTTCAGTAGTTGTTCCGTTTTTGGCCTGCGTGCCACTATTTGTTGATTCTAACATTTCATGCTTGTGAATTTGATATTGGTTTAGTAAATTCCTGTTGATATTGCGCCATTGCTTGTGCTTACTCTTTGCTTAAATAGTTGTTTAACTTTTTGGTAATGTCTTCGTGTTTCTTTGTTTCTTATGCCGAGTTTGGTTGCATTTTTCGTACTCAAACTTTGGTTTTTAACATTGTGTTTTTGTGATGATTTTGTTCGTACAATCTTCTCGAGTAATCATCTTTTGAGGAGACTGTGAGACACAATGCTCGTCTTGCTCTTGATTTCGCGGGACATACTACTTGATTCATGAGTGGTCTGCGAGACACAGTGCTCGACTTACGGACTGTTTGCGAGGCATAACGCTCGGCTTACGGACAAATTGCGAGGCATAACGCTCGTCTTATGAAATATGTCGCGAGGCACAATGCTCGTCTTACGGATAGGCAGTGAGGCACCATGCTCAACCTACTGAACGTCTGCGAGGCACAATGCTCGTCTTATGTATTGTCTGCGAGGCACAATGCTCGACTTACGGACTGTCTGCGAGGCATAGTGCTCGGCTTACGGACGAATTGCGAGGCATAACGCTCGTCTTTTGAAATATGTCGCGAGGCACAATGCTCGTCTTACGGATAGGCAGTGAGGCACCATGCTCAACCTACTGAACGTCGGCGAGGCACAATGCTCGTCTTATGAATTGTCTGCGAAGCACAGTGCTCGACTTACGGACTGTCTGCGAGGCATAGTGCTCGGCTTACGAACTGTGTGTTAATTCTTGTGTTGATAAGAATGTTAATACAGCGTAGACAAACAACCAATACTTAAATAAAATATGAGATTTTATAAGTTTTGGGACTGAGCTCGACGAACTTCCGAGTTGCCTACGTATCCTGCCATGTATAGGTGGCTAGGAATCAAGTCCCCGTAGTTCAGTGCTAAGTATTACAATTGGAGTTCTTGCATTGAGACTCGTAATTTGAAGAAGAATAAGTAAATAAAGCATTGAAACTACGGTCCTATTTTGCCCTTCGGCCTGTTGATCTATTAACTCTTCTAACTGTAAAACCTTCTCAAATTCTTGACGTTCCAAGGACGTGACAATGTCCTTCCTCCCAATTCTTGTAAATAATAGTATCCTTTTGCGCTTGCTTTTTCCACCCTGTATGGTCCTTCCCAATTTGGCTTTAATTTCCCCACATGCTTGGTGGCTTCCACTTTCCTTAAGACCAAGTCCCCCACTTGAAAGTTTCTGAAACGAACTTTGTTGTCGTATGCTTTTGCCATCATGGACTTGTAAGCTTGAGTGCGTTGGTAGGCTTCCTCTCTTGTTGCTCCTATTAGCTCGAGGTCCATTTGTCTAGCTCTTAATGCTTGTTCCTCATTATATGTGACGATTCGATAAGTCGGCATTCCGATTTCCGCGGGTATCACTGCTTCTGAACCATATGTTAACAAATACGGAGTTTCGCCTGTAGAAGTGCGTGGTGTTGTGCGATATGCCCATAGTATTCCTGGCAACTCGTCTGCCCAATTTCCTCCTACACCTTGCAATCTTTTCTCCAAACTTTTTACGAGTGTGTTGTTTGTAGCCTCAACTTGCCCATTAGCCTCTGGGTGCGTGACAGATGTGAATCTCTGCTCAATCTTCATATCCTTGCACCAATCTTGAATCTTGAATCCCTGGAATTGTCTTCCATTATCAGATATTAGTACCCTAGGGATTCCGAACCTGCACACAATGTTCTTCCAGATGAACTTCTTCACATTGGTTTCAGTTATTGTCGCAAGTGCTTCAGCCTCAACCCATTTGGTGTAGTATTCAACTGCTACCAACAGCCATTTTCGTCCGCCTGATGCCACTGGCATTGGTCCTACAATATCTATCCCCCATTGATCAAAGGGACATCCATAGCTTACGGGCGTCATTGGTTGTGCAGGTGTATGAATGATTTTTGCATGTAGTTGACAACTTCTACACCTCCTAGTATAATCCATCGAATCTCTCATAATTGTTGGCCAAAAGTATCCTTGTCGGAGTATCTTCTGCGCCAAAGATCGCCCTCCAGAATGATTTCCACAACTTCCTTCATGAACTTCCCTCAAGACTTGCTTCGCCTGGGTAGGTGACAAACATCTCAAGAGTGGTCCCTCAAAAGATCTTTTGTAAAGTTCTCCATTAAACATGGCAAATCTTGCTGATTTATATTTAAGTCTTCTCACGGCTTGTGAATCAGCTGGTAGTTTCCCGTTTTGCAAGTAGTCTATTATTTCATCTTTCCAACACGCCTCTACTTCTACTGGCAAAACGTAATCTAAGGCTTGTGTTGTTGTTGACTCCAGGCCTTTGCCGATTGAAGGTTGATCTGCAGCCAACAATGTGACTCGTCTCTCCACAAAGACTTCTGCAGTGCTTGCAAATCTTGATAGTGAGTCGGCCCGTTCATTTTCCAATCGCGGAATCTGTGATATAGTGAATATTTCAAAGCTAGATGTTGCCTCTTTCAGTTTTTCAAGGTACTTTACTATTGCCGCCTCCTTAGCTTCGTATCTTCCCTCAAATTGATTTGCAATTAATTGTGAGTCTGTGAATGCCTTAAGTTTAGTTATGCCAAGCGATTTTGCCATTTGTATACCAGCTAGCATGGCTTCATACTCTGCTTGATTATTTGTGACTTGAAAATTCAATCTAATGGCATAATCGAATTCTCTTCCATCTGCCGACCTTATGTAGATTCCTGCACCTCCTGCATCCACTGTGGAGGATCCATCCACGTGTAGAGTCCATATTTCTTTTGCCGCCCCAATTTCATTCTTTTGACTGCCTTCCGTTACTGTAGCCACATCAATTGATGGATCTGCTTCGGAGATAGTTTCTGCGACGAAATCCGCCAGTCTTTGTGCTTTGATTGCAGTTTTTGGTAAGTACTCCAAACCATATTCTCCTAGCTCAATTGCCCATTTGACCAACCTACCTGATGTTTCTGGTTTTGCCATCACCTGCTTCAATGGTTGATTTGTGAGAACTATGATTGGGTGTGACTGAAAATATGGTCTTAGTTTCCTTGCAGTTATCACCAAAGCGTATGCCAATTTCTCAATCTCCAAATAGTTGAGTTCCGCTCCATTCAAAACTTTGCTCACATAATAGATTGGTAGATGTTTCTTATCCTCTTCACGAACCAAGACCGTGCTGAGTGAATTTTTTGTTACAGCTAGATAGAGATATAATGTTTCGTTATTCTTGGGTTTTGACAATAGTGGTGGTGTTGTCAGATAAATCTTAAGCTGACGAAATGCCTCCTCACAATCTTCCGTCCAAGTAAACTTTGGCGTTTTTCTTAACTTTTTGAAGAAAGGCAAACTTTTCTCCGCAGAATGTGATATAAAACGACTAAGTGCCGTTATTCTTCCCACCAATCGTTGGACTTCGCGAACTGACTTGGGAGATGGCAAATCCATTATAGCTTTGATCTTATCCGGGTTTGCTTCAATACCCCTTTCATTTACCATGAAGCCTAGAAATTTTCCCGCTTTGACTCCGAATGTACACTTTTTTGGATTTAACTTCATTCCGTACTGCCTCATGATCCCAAAGGCTTCTTCAAGATCCTTAACATGGTTTTCCGCCCTTAAACTTTTAATAAGCATGTCATCTATGTAGACCTCCATTGTCTTACCTATCTGATGGTAAAACATCTTTGCAACCAGCCTCTGAAATGTTGCACCTGCATTCTTCAACCCAAATGGCATCACTCTGTAACAGAATATCCCCCTGTCTGTTATGAATGCGGTTTTGTGTTGATCTTTGACTGCCATTAAGATTTGATGAAAACCACTCTGTGCATCACAAAGACTAAGTAGTGCACATCCTGCCGTTGAATCTACAACAAGATCAATTCTAGGCAAAGGGAAAGGATCTCGTGGACAATGTTTGTTTAAATCCGTGTAGTCTACGCACATACGCCATATAGTTGGCTTCTTTGGTACCAACACGTCATTGCTCAACCATTCTGAATATTGGACTTCGAATATGTGCCCTGCTGCTAGCTTTGTTTGTACTTCCAATTCTGCCGCTTTATTCTTCTCATCACTAAAGTGTCTTTTCTTTTGCCGAACTGGTCTTGCATTTGGATTGACATTCAAATGGTGTACCGCAACCCGTGGATCTATGCCTTTTAAATCCGAATCAGTCCATGCAAATACATCAAAATTTCTTTGTAAACATGCAATTAAGGCTTTCTCCATCTCGATCAGCAGTTCACTTCCAATTTTAATGATTTTCTCCGGCTCATTCTCCATTAAAGTAACTTCCTTGAATTCTCCAGAAGGCTTCATGCGTTCGATCTCCAATTGTTTCATGTAACGCAAAGTGGTTTTGTCCTCCCTTTCTTCTTTAGCTAGTTTCAGTGTATCTTCCTGCATGGGAACATCAAAATCCTCCGGGATTTCTTGCTGAACCGCTGGTGTAGCTAGCACCATCTCCATGTCTTTATTCCTTGTTGCTTGTGGAGTCTCCGCGTCTCGAACTTCAATCAGAGCTATATCAGGTGCATTCTTTGCCTTGACAGGTTTTGCTGATGTAACATAACAGCTCCATGAATCACGATAATTTGTTGTCAGTTCTGCGATTCCCCCAGGAGTTGGAAATTTTATCTTCTGATGAACTGTTGAAATAATCATAGCAAATGCCGTTATTCCTGGCCTTCCTATTAATACATTGTATGCGAATGGCATGTCTACAATGAGATATTCCACATTCAACGTTCTCCTTTTTGGATTGACACCAAAGGATGTCGGTAGCATTATTCTTCCAACAGGCTTGACTTCACTCCCGCCAAATCCTAATAGAGGTGAATTCACCTCGGAGATCTCGTATTGCCCGAGCTTCATTTGTTGTAAGGCATCCATGAAAATAATGTTAGATGAACATCCATTATCTATCATTATTCTTTTTACCGCGTGATTTGCAATTACTGCAGTAACCACCATGGGGCAATTTAAGTATTGAGCCTCCTTTGCTTGTGCCGACAGGCTATCGAAGTCGCTATCATCGAATGTAATCTTTGTATCCATCTTGTCTACCGCAAAGACTAAGTCTATCTCTGGACGTTTCAAACGCTCATATTGTATATCACGTGAAATCCGTTTCCTACTTTTGGTCGAATCCGCACCTGTAGGTCCTCCGGCAATCACATTTACTCCGTTTTCGATATCATCGTTCCCATTTCCCCTCCTTCTTCTTGGTTCTTCCTTCTTCTCTTTTGGGGAACGACTTCGCTTTCGTCCAATCGCTAATTTCTCATCCCTTGGTTGTCTATTCTCTAATACATATTCAATAAGTTTGCCTTCGAGAATGAGTCGCTCGATCTCCATTCTCAAAGCCCTGCAATCGTTAGTGGTATGTCCATTTTGTCGATGAAACTTACAATATTTTTTGGATTGCTTCATCTCTTCAGTTAAATTCATGGGTCTCGGAGATCTGAACCTTTCCTTGTCTCCAACTATCGCATAAATTTCACCAATAGGTTTCTTCAAAGGAGTCCAATTATCAAACCTCTTGAAAGGTTGTCGGTTGTGCTCCCGATCTTTCCCCCTAGGATCTCTCCTCCAGTCTTTATTCTCCTTTCCTCTAGGATTTTCTGGCAGGTCAGTTAATCCTTGATTTATGGTGATCTCCTCCACTTCAACCACTTTATTGGCGAGATCCATTACTTGCTCTATTGAATCAGGAGCGTCCCAAGTTAGTACTTCAATTAGCTTGGCGCTCTGGCAACGATTTTGCAACACCGAGATTACCAAGTCCACGGTGGGAGCACTCACTTTTCCAATCTCCAAATTTAGTCGCTCTATATATTTTCCCAACGTTTCTCCTGGCTTCCTGTAAATATTGAACAAAGTACTTGGAGATTTCTTCTTTAAGCGATAAATGGCGAACTTCTTAACGAACATGCTTCTGAATTGTTCAGCTGATTCAATCGAATAAGACTTCAAGTTCTTGAACCATTCTTTAGCAGTTCCCCTTAAGCTTAATGAAATTAGCTTCGCCCTTAAATTCTCATGGTAACCCAAAATCTGCAACTCAAGGTCCAAGTCATCATAATGTGTAGCAGGGTCAGTCGTTCCATCATATTTCTTCATATCGGGAAGTCTGACTCCCTCCTTGAGTGTCAACTTGCCAATTGCTTCAGAAAATGGAGTTGGTGGCTCGGTTGATGGAATATTTTCAGCAATTACTGGTTCCGGCCTTGATTTCATTTTATCATGATGGTCTCTACTCCTGGACGTCGTGTGACTAGCTGCAGGTTGATCTTCAGAATCTCTCTGCTTAGAATTGACTTCTCCTCCCTTGTCATTTGCCCGGCTTGGAGCCTTGTTCCCTACAGCCTTTACTGAACGCGATTTTCTGCGTTCGTGTGAGGGTGATCGATCCCCCCGCGTTGGTCTCGTCATCCTTGATTGTTGTTGCCCTGAATCAGCTTGACGTTGTGTGTGGTGAGACCTTTCTTGCTGTGTTGGTGTCCGTCGTGCTTCTTGTGCTGGAACGTTTTGCTGCAATCCAGAATTAGCCACTTGTTGCATAATTATTGGTACCACGGTCTGTTGCAATGCTGTCATAATCTGCGCCAGTTGTGCGGAATTCAACAATGGTTGTTCCACTGGAGGCGCAACTGGTTGATCTGTCATAGTGCGAGTTTGATCCAGAGGGGCATTGGGAGCAGCTACCGAGGTGTGTTCTGATGTGTCAGCCACTCGATTCTCGTCCTCTCTCTGTGATCTTGTTCTTCCAGCCATTCCGTTCTTCTCAGTAGCTTTGCGATGAGCCATTGAATGGTGTTTGCTCCTAAGTGCGTGTGATGGTTCCCACAGACGGCGCCACTGATGTGGGGTATTTTCGTCAGGATACGTGTCCTCTCTCCAACACTCCACGTCAGACTGCTTCAGTTCCTGCTGGATGCTCAAGCAGCTTTTGAGTTCGGAACCTGCACTCAACACCAAACGTGAACTAAGCCGGTGCCTTCTCCGGCGAAGGCACTCCGACGCTCAAGTCAGATGGACCGGAATATGAGATCTTGTTGAGCAAGGCAACAAGTCGAATGTACTGAGTAAAATAGGTCGAATGAACTGAGAAATATAAGTCGAATAAACAGAAAACAATAAGTCGAATGTGAATGGCCAAACAAGTCGAATGAACTGTGTCAAACAAGTCGAATAACACAGAACAAAACAACTCGAATACAAGCCAAAATAGGTCGAACTCGAGCTATTGATGAACAACTCGAATGAGCTTGAGGAATAGGTCGAGGTCGACTTATATAACTCGAACTTAGAGCTTGGAATAATGTAAAAACGTACCTTAGAATGAGGAATAGGATCCTTTATATAGGCATAAGAATCCTTATTTAGCTAGAAGTGCACTCCAAGTAGGACTATGAATTGAATAAGTCAAACTAGGATTCCTAGAAATAACTCGAATAGCTTCCATTCAAACAACTCGAATAGCCCTCAACAAATAACTCGAATGACCTTCATAGAAATAACTCGAATGACCTGAAAAGAAATAACTCGAATGACCTGAAAAGAAATAACTCGAATTACCTGCAAAGAAATAACTCGAATGAACTAGAAACAGCTCGAGTTGGGCCTGGAACAACTCGATTCTGGGCTTGTGAAATTCGAATTGGGCCCCAAATAACTCGAAATTGGGCCTAATTGGCCTAATTTTGAGTTTTGCCTTAAATTGCAATTTTGCATTAAAAATTAATGGTGTTGTCGTGGCGTAATATTCCGAAATAATACCGTACACATGATACCGAATTTTTAAGATATGACGACACCGAGATTTGACACATCAGTTGCTGCTGCAAAATGTTGAGAATCTGTAGTTGGAGCAGCAGGAACACTAGACTAGAACATGCCCTGAGCTTTGTGAATGCTAAGAACTGATCAAAATGTTCCTTCTGAGAATGCTGCATACCAACATCAGAGTTATTCACCTCAGAATTAGTAGAATTTTCAGTAGCAGTAGCATTAGCAGAATGACTCATGGTATTCTTTTTCCCCTTTGGTCCATCCAAACCTGGGGGATAACCAATAAGTTGAAAGCACTTATCAACACTATCACCATTGTAGCCACAATGTGTACACCTGACTTTCTTCTTCTCCTTGAATCCCTAGTTCTGAGGCTTATAGAACTTATTAGACTGAAGTTGGCCCTAATTCTGACCTTGAACCATTGAGAGTTCTTGTTCCTTGTAAACATTGCTAAAGCATCAACTGAACCAATGCTGAGAACATCTCTCTGATTCTCTTCTTGAAGAAGAAGAGAGTAAATCTTGGAGAGACTAGGCATAGGAGTAAGTTAAAGAATCTGACTCCTTAAAGCACTGTAGGACTCATTCAGACCAATTAAAAACCTCAAGAGAACAATCAAATTGCTGCAGGTCTATCATAATACGATTCACATTACAGATGCAGAGACCACATGTACAGGCAACAACAGGCCTTTGGCTCAAGAATTTATCCCAAAGTGATCGAAATTTGTTATAATAATCAGTGATAGACAGAGTATTCTGTGAAATGGTGGATAATGACTTTTGCAACTGATATACACGAGAACCATCAGTGCGTGAGTACCTAATCTTTAACTCATTCCACAACTCCAAAGAAGATGTGAAATACAGTAAACTCTGGCGCAAATCTTTAGACACAGAATTCAATAACCAACTCAGAACAAGATTATTCGCTCTAACCCAACAAACACGTAAAATCTGATCTGTTTCAGGAGGAATAGGTAAGGAACCATCAATGAATCGAATTTTATTCTTCACATTCAAAGCCATCTCTATCTCTTTACACCATGAGATGTAATTTTTACCGTTAAAAACATTACCAACGATCATGATCCAATTGAATCATGACTTCCAAGGAAGTAAATAGATGAAGAATCTTCACTAGGATTCTTTTGAGGAACACTAGACGAAGCAGAAGCGGGAGCACTCGACATTGTAGAAAAAATCCAGATTTTGATCAAAAAACAAAAAAATTAGGGTTTATGGATTCAACGAATTCACAACAGAAACAGAGAATCAAAACCAATTAGTCACATCGGAAGACAAAATCAGTTAACCCGGTCGATTGATACCACGATGAACAATTGAAATCGAATGAATAATCGATGATTTATTGAAATGACGATTACATGTTACAAAGGATAATTGGAGATGAAAGATTAAGAATCTTACTCATGAAGTTACAAATCAGAAAAGTGAATTAACAAACTAAACTAACACCTGTATATATACTAACCGAGGTGGAGCTGATTTTACTATAAAAGGAAAGCTGTTACTTAACGGTTCAAACTAACGTTTGAATTCTTTCCAAAAATAGAAATCCTATTTATACTCTAAGATCTCTTCTAAAACTTCTTCACGAGTCTTCTTTATTCATGTGGCCAAGTTTCCTTGTTTTATGGGGACAAGGAACTATTGCACCAGGGGTAGTGTCATGGACATACACAAATGAAGAAAGTATCAGTCGAAGACATTAAAAATGTCGAAGAAGAAATCAATGAAATTGAAGAAGCGAATGGAGAAAGAGAATAGTGAACTGGTGCAGATGCTTCTTAGGAAAAGAATAATAAGGGATTATGGTTAGGGAACGAAGACATGTGGCTGGACAATATGACACAACTCGAGTAAGTCACGAGGCAATCTTCGGCATACACGTGTTTAATCATGTAACAAGTTTGGGACAAAATGCTAGGTGGGAAGTGAAATTGCATATCTAAGTATCACGTTTCAATTAGTTAATCGTGACATATTGAGCTGGTTTATGTTGAAGAATTAATCAGAATTTACCTTCAACTAAATCTTTTCTCTTCACAATTCTTCTCTGATTTCTTTCTGTCTACTTTTGATCTTTCCAAAATTCCATAATATATAAAAAACATTGTGATTTTTTTACTTGAGTAACAACATCCAAAGACAACGAGAAGATATTATAGCATTAGGATTAAGCCTTTGAAGTAAGAACTTAATTGGCATGTATGAAAATTGCGAAGAACTTTACGGCTCATGTGATGTTAATAAGAGTTGGGATAAGTAGTATTATCTAATATGGTTTAAAGTTGCTTAGAACAAAAAGTACACAATGTTTGTGAAGTATCTAAAAAAACTATTTTAATTAAGGAAAAAATTATTTTTGAAGTGTTTGACCTATCAGTTATCAACTACATATTATATTATAATTACTTTTAAATAATAAAATTAAGGTAAAATTTATTCTAAAAAGCCATAGACCATACTTTTTGGGTTGGTGCTTTTCTGGACTTATTTTAGACAAGTAACAGCATAATTAAGTTACTAGTGCAAGCACTTAAAAAAGGCTTACGTGGATCCAAAAGCCAATAAATGTTAGTAGCCACCTTTCTTTTGCTCCACCAAAGTTTTTGTAACAACAGGGGCGGAGCCGGGGGGAGGGGGGGGGGGGGGGGGGGGGGCATTGGGGTCCACCGCCCCCCCACCCCACCCCACCCCCTATAACCTATATATATATATATATATAGGCTATATATTGTATATATTTTAATAATATTTGTCCATATTCATATTTTTAATATAATAGTTATATATAGTGTATAACATAATTTTACATAATCTGAAATTATGACATAACTATATACTCAAAGTTTTTGTGGTATTTCAAATAACCTATAAAATTGTTTAATTTCACAATATAATTAATTCGTATTTATTATACTACTTTATGTGTTTTATCTAAATTTTCTCTTACTCCTTTTATATAGTTAACAAACTACTTATAAATATAACATTTGAGTGTATATATATTTTACTTTTAGGATGATTTAATATTTTTCTTAAGTTTTTTAACATGAAACATGTGGTTTTGTATTGAAAATTAATCGAAGCAAAGTTAAAGATTAGAGCTAAATTTAATTTCTTTACTATTACTAGTAATTTCAATACCTAGATATTAATTTAGATATAAGTAAATATCTTCTTAAAACATGCGAACACAATTGTAGATGTCTGAATGACCATAAATATCTTAGGAGCGTATACAATATCTCTAGTTCGTATGACATATTTTTCGTATATATCAATCTAGTTTTACTTTTAAACTCTTAAACTTATTAGCTTTATATTTTGTTAGTAATTTTATAAATTTTAATATTAAATATTTACTTAAAATACTTATGTTTTGACGATGGTTTATTATTTTTAAAATGAGTAAATTAACAAAAAAAAAAAAAAAAACTCATTTTTATTCAAAAATTTCCTCACATGATCTCGCCCCCCTAAACCAAATTCCTGGCTCCGCCCCTGTGTAACAACATTAGGTCAAGTTCTAATTCGTTCCTTTTATAGAGTTAGCTAAATTAGGTTTCTACAGTGCAATTTTTCTTTAAAAATTAATTGAAAAAAAAGGGAGAAACTGCATAAAATTTCCACGTATTTTTTAAACATTCAACAACCCTTAAGTGCCGTGGTTTCTGCAGAATATTCTCATGTTATCCAAATTTGTGAAACAAAATGACTAGAATACCCTTATGAGGAAAATACATCAAGCCCCTCTGTATTTTCGGAATCTACATTAAATCCCCGCATGTTATAGAAAACTCTGCAGAAACCTCCTCTTGTGTTATTTTGATGGGTTGCAGTACATACACTCGTGCTCATTGAGACTTCTTTTTGTTTTTTAAGTTTTCATACCTATCAAATTGATTAAAGGGATAATATCAGTGACACCCCCTGAGATTTGGTGTAATATCAGTGACACCCCCTGAGGTTTGATTGTCAGGGGGGTGTCACTTTTAAAATGACACTTGTACCCTTTAGTTTAATATTAGCTAAAACTCCTCAAAAATAAAAGATATAAGTACCCTTTACTGTTCAAATAGTAAAATCAAATAAGAATATAGTTGGTCATCTTGCATAAATTAAAACGATTTATATGAATTTATATATAAAAAAAATTTGTACGCTATACTATTTATTTTTTTTTTTTTTAACTTTACATTATTCTCTAGCTTGTAGGCTAAGTCACAAGCTATAAGAAAATAGCATGTGTTATTTTGTTTATTGTGTTAAAAGTCCTTTAGTACCAAAAAAAAAAAAAAAAAATTTTATTGCTGGATTTTATTTAAAATCTTAGTTTACAAAATCTCAACTGATGAAAAATCTTATTCTCTTCAAAATTCAATACAAAATCCTTTCTCTTAGATTAAAGGTTAAAGAAAAGCAGTAAGTATTTCACTCTCTTTAGAAAAGAAAAAAAGTAAGTAATCAAAAGTTTTCATGTAGTTTATAGTCCAAAAAATATCTTCAATCAAGAGGTATTTAAATAGTATAGCGTACAAAAATATTTATTTATATAAATTCATATAAATCGTTTTAATTTATTCAAGATGACCAACTATATTCTTATTTGATTTTACTATTTGAAAAATAAAGGGTACTTGTATCTTTTATTTTTGAGGAGTTTTACCTAATATTAAACTAAAGGGTACAAGTGTCATTTTAAAGTGACACCCCCTTGAAAATCAAACCTCAGGGGGTGTCACTGATATTATTCAAACCTCAGGGGGTGTCACTGATATTACACCAAACCTCAGGGGGTGTCACTGATATTATCCCTTGATTAAATAATTTATACAAAGAGAACATACTTTTAAACCTCTATTTCATGTTTCAGCTCTAGTTTTATTTTTAAACGGATTGTAAAACGTATTGTTTTATCATCATGTTGTAAATGTTTTATCCCACATTATCTAATCGCTAATTACCAAAAATTAGCGTGCAAAAATGAGTAAAAGTTGACTAATTATTCAAGATTCATTTTCATTGTTGTTCTTGAACTTCTGCACGAAAATGCAATGGTAAAATCGCATTTGACTAAAACTAGTATTTTTCATATTGACGTTATAGCCGTAAGAAGTCGGCATTCCAATTTTGGAATATTCTGTTATGTCTAGATTAGTATAAATAGGTATTGTTCCGCTTAGTTTAATCACTTTTTCTTTAATGTGTTTAGAGATTATGAGATTTCTCTCTCAAGCTTTGGCTAATACTCATGTAATCATTCTAATCACTTTTTCTTTTATGTGTTTAGAGATTATGAGATTTCTCTCTCAAGCTTTGGCTAATACTCATGTAATCATTCTAATCACTTTTTCTTTTATGTGTTTAAAGATTATGAGATTTCTCTCTCAAGCTTTGGCTAATACTCATGTAATCATTCAACATATTTCAATAAAATCATTCGATTCTTAATTTAAATTCAATCAGATTACTCAATTCAACAGTTATCGCATATATAGTGCATTATATTATAACATAAATAACAAAGTGACACTTCTTCACACTTAAATATCTTTAGTCTAGGACTAGACGCAAGAAACATTTGGTTTATTAAGCTTCTGAACATCTATGTAACATTGATAACACGACCACGTAATACCAACTCAAACATTTATAGAAGATGATCACCAAGTATTCTACACCTGCCAAAGAATACCAAACCAAGCATTGTGGCGACAATTTTTTTTTAGGACACCTTAAAATCATCTTCCATATTACCAGAATAGTTACCTAGGAGAACTTCCAAATTGTAAGGGAATGCATTGGTGTTCCCTTCCACCCGACAATCAGCCCTTTCCCATTACAATCCAGAGTACAAGATCTCCACCTTTCAAACTGATTCAGAACTAAATTCGCCTGATACCTCGACGACTCACTGAGCTCAACTTCATTCATCCCAAACCTCGCGAAAAACGCCCTCCAAACACCGATGTTCACGTTCCTAATGATCCTTTCATCACCTTCATTCGCAACTATGTTCAGAATCCCCTGACGCGAATAAGCAACTTCAAGCATTATTCTGGACTGATCGTCGCGTCCCATGCAATCTTCCAAACAATCAAAGAACACACTGTAAAAGAATAGCGCTTCAACGAAACGATCAACAAACGTAGGCGAATTGGTATTAGCTTCTACTTCAGTCACCACCATCAAAGCCGGCCTTGTTCTTGTTATTTCCCTCATCAGATTTTCTAAGCAATCAGACTTTGATAGCATAGTTCTCAGCATCAGATAAGAGTAAACCGCGACGGTCTCATCTTCTTCAATTTCTAAGAGGTCTTGTTTAAAATCCATCATGTCTGTTACATAAACTACCTTGAAAGAGAACGACAAATTCAAAGACAGAGCAAAACTCTGCAATCTTTTTCCTGTTTCTTCTATAGAAAGCTGATCTTTTGTCCCAATTGCCGTAATCTTGAGATGCTGGATCGAACGTTCAGCGAGCCCCTGCATCAGCGCGGTCCACTGAATCCCACTTCTAATTTGGAGATCGATCAAATGGATTTTTCTAGAAGTTTCTAAATTGTCGATAATCGCTTGTATTCCAGCAAGCTGCATCACTTGGACAAATGGAAGTTTCTGATGTGTTGCCAAGAATGTGTTGTTTGTACCCAACGCGAGGCCTTTCGCTCGTTCGTCAGGTTTCGATTTCTTCTGATCAGTATCAATTCTTCCGGATTCAATAAGAACCTTTTCTTGAAGAGCTTCCGCGAAATAAAAGGCTATTCGCTGAACTGGAGTCCCGGAATCAGATGACGCCCATAAACAACGAGAGATGAGCTTATTCGCTACGTCAAACTGTTGGTTGCCGACACTGTCTGCGGCTGATAAGAGAAGATAGACAAGTTCGACATCTCGTGCTTCGTCCATCGAAAGACCTGATAGAGAAGAACCATAAGGATGGATGAACTCTGAAATACCGTCGATTTTGTTGGTGGAGAACTGAATGAATCTTTCTCCGGCAACTTTCAGTATTTCTTCCGTTGACAATCTTTGTCCGTTTTCGTTAATCTCGTTGCTGAGATTGTTGGGACTTTGTTCTCTTGGCCTCTTGGACCCTTTGCTGTAACTTCTCAAGAGCTCCCATGATGCAAGGGAAAATGTATTTGGTCTGTTTTCGATTGGTTTGATGAGTTCTGTGGTTTGTTGATGGACTCCCACTTCAAGATTCGCTTCGATTTCATTGGGGATGAGATCCAAAACAGCTTCTTCTACATTTCCAGATGATTCAATATTTTTCTCCAAGTTGCTTTCTTCATCAAACACTGAAGAAAGGAAATCTGTGAATCCAAATTCATCCATCTCGAACCATGGATCTTCTTTACTCCTGGAAATCGCTTCATTTTTCGCGTTCCCGATCAGAGAATCGTAATCGTCGGTATTGTCATTGAACTGAAATGACGAAAATACTGATTTCTCCATATCCTTTCAACTCAGTTTCCAGATAGTTAGTGATGGGGTTGGATCAGGTTTTTAAATAAAAGATATCCAAGTTGGATCTCAGTTTTCGAGACCCTTTGGCCTAAACAATGAAATTGGACATTGATCTAGCTATGTGGAACTAAATATACAAACAAGGAAAAACGTTAAATGGGTAATTTGGAGATTATCTATACAAATGCAATTTTTTCTCCAGCTTAATTATGACAATGAAAGAAGAGAGAAGATGTAGTTATTGGAGACTTACGATATTACTTAAGAGAATGACAAATATGTCGCAAGAACATAGTACTATTTATATATTTTCGAATGCGTTCACCCAACGTATGACAAGATTGAGATGTTATTTTGAAATGCATGATTAGGTACTAATGGAGACAACAAGAGGCTTAAGGACAGATGAACTTGCAGTAATGACAAAGTGCATGCGGACAATAACATTGAAAATCACAAAACATGGGACTTCTTTAAGTTTTCTTGTCTCCTTTTTTCCTAGTAGAATGCAAGAAACGATATCTGCATAAAGACGAGGAATAAGAAAAGATAAATCAAATGGTAGGAGAAATACTCGTCCAATGCATAATTGAATACAAAAATCAAATATAATCTCAAAGTTAATTGGTTATTGCCAAGTGTCTGTCGCCAAGAAAAGAACTAAAACACATAAATTGTGATTTAGGAATCCGAGACACTTGTGATAGTTTGCCAAGTTTCTCATTTGTTCGTTTTCCATAAGCAAAAATAACGATCATCTCATATATAGTTTTATATTTTCTTTTATTGATAAAATTTCAAGGTTAATATCTTGACCAATTCAATGTACTAAAGGATTAACGTTCATTAGTCCCGCGCCTGCAAATTTCATATTAAAGTAAAGTTCATCTCCCTTTCGGCCTTCGCAATCAGTCTGAATAAATTACTATTGGGTAATTGGACAAGCAAAATAAAATTTAGTGCACGTAAGGCAATTAGACAAACAGATCAAGTTCCAATGAGAAGTTGGACGGAATTGACTCGAGATCCAGGAAGGGCAAAATGGTATCAATATGAAGTCCAACTCGAGAAGTAACAATTATAAGTTCATGTATTATGACAAAAGACCTCACCAAGTGATTAGTTCGAAAGAAAATGAAAAGAACCCACGAGAAATTTATAAATTCTGGTTTCAGTACTGTATATCATGAAGTACTATCACGGAGTATTATTTCCTTTGCTAAGAGCAGGGGCGGAGCCATGATTTTGACTTAGAGGGTGAAATCAAGTCATATTTATTTCTTATAAATATAAATATTTTTACTATTGAATAATTTTAGTTAAGTTTAAAAATAATAAATTATCTTAAAAACATAAGTATCTTAAGAAGCATTGTTTGATTAAAAAATGTATAAAAATAACTTTAAAGTTATTAGGACTGCAAGTTCGACACGATTCTAACTCGATTGAGATTCTCTGGACTGCATGTCCAACACGATTTATTTCCTTGTTTTGCGAAAATATTTTAAAGGAAAATTCTGGTTTTATGTAGTTGCGGTAATATTCACTTATGAGTTTATGGAAAATATCTTTTAAAGGTGAGTGAATATTTGAGTAAGTTTGGAAAGATTTAACTTGATCTTTTAGAATCTTATCTTATGGAAAGTTAATCTTTATCAAACTCTTGTTTATATCCTTAAGTGATTATTTCCTTGTGGAGTTCTTTTTTGGTCTTTGATGTGTAGGATAACGAAGATTATGAAGATCTTATCAAAAGGAAAAGAAGACTTATCAAAGGAAAAGAAGCCTTATCAATGGAAATAATCCGGATATGTTGGAAAGATCGAGTCCTGGATTGGGAGACTGGCCGCGGATCTCAGGATCTTTCAAGGAGAGCTATCCTATAAATAGTAGAATCCCTAGGAATCAATGCAGAACACTCGTGTAAAACAATATACATCTTTAGGTGTTCCATATATTTTGTATTCCTTAGTTTTCATACTTGATTCAATTCAAGAACATGACGAGCCGACAAGAGTTGAAGGGAGTTCAACGGGAAAGGATTGCACCAGTTAGAGGGATTCTATACGTACATGCTTTGCGCTTGAAGGCTTGATCATAAGAAGATCTTACGGGATTTTGGTCTTACAGGTTCAAACGGAGTAGATGATAAAAGGTTCCTGGTGGAGTCGACATTACAGGGATTCGGTGTTAGAGTAAAACCAGTAGGTGTAATAACTTTTGATTGACGAAAGAGGTTTGGATTCTTGGGCGAAAGCCTCGTGGATGTAGGACATAGTCCGAACCACGTTAAAAATCTACTGTCTTATATACCTGTCTAGACTAGGTATCACGACTTACTGCTTAAAAGTAAAATTAAAGACTTAAAGATCTATCAAAAGTATTACAATTATAGTTAAAATTTGTAAACGGAACTAAAATAAAACTACATAAATATATACAAAACATGTCATAAAAAAGATATATCTTGCTTATGTCCCTAGGAGGTTTTTATTATTTACGCATGTTAGACATTTATAATTGTATCGCACGCTTATTGAGTGTGAATTACAATGAAACTAATACAAAAGTATTAACTAATATATTTCTTAATATTGTGTTCTATTAATGAAGTATGAAAGAAAACAACGTTAGTTTTAGTCTACAACTTTGTCTCCACAAATACTTTTACTAAAAAAGGTACTTTGTTGAAAGACGTTTAAGAAAAAAGTTATACAATCAACTATTATGCTAGATAATCACAATTTTATTTTATTCAGTACACAAAAAGAATAACAAAGATTTAAGATAAATTTTAGGTCGTAGTAAAATGAATTACTATAAAACTACAAAACTGAATCAGTTAAAAGAAAAAAGAAACTTGGTTGTAAAATTACAATAAAATTTCAGAAGATTTAAAATTGTATTTACTACATATTTATATATAGTATACAGTTATGTTTAATATAGTGTATATACCTCGTGATGTTAATTCCTATCACGTAAAGCTGGAAAATAAAGGTGGTGAAAATTGGAGTGGGGAATAATATCTTGATAAGAAAATAAAGCACCCTGTCGACTTAATAGAAGAAGACGCGATATTCCAGAAAAAAGTATAATTTGCCATTGTTAGAGCGACTCAACGGATGGGCGATAAAGAAAAGGAAACACGAGAAAGGCAAAGTAGATAAGGTTCACATTCTAATCTATTTTACCAATATATAATAGTTATTGGGTGCAAGGTTTGTGCAGTTTATTCGGGAAGAAAAATCAATGACGTATTTAACTAACATAATTTGTGATGATGCTCTACTTTAAGCAGTTATATTATCATCAGAAGAGACAATTTAGATCATTGGTTGAGGTTGCAGTATTCATACTATACTCAAGCAAACCAAAAGACCTAAAACCTCAAACAAAGATTGCGACCGTACCGGAGCCTTGGGTAATTAAGTATTCCTCATGGCACATAAAATTGTTTCAATTTTTTTTTTTAACATTGGTTCTTTAACTTAGGTTCGAGTAACTCGCTTAAATATCATGTTTAGTTTTTCATGGTAATTCCCACTTTTGAACGAGGAATACTGTTTAAAGATTTTGTTGCAATGTAGGAAATAGAAGCAGCTACAGCAATGATATTGTTATCAAATGGTGAAACATTCAATACTCTTGCATAGAGACCGATAACGGCGCAATGAAGGAGTATGAAACGCAAGCCTTGGGATAGGAAGAAGAGTGAAACAACGTAAAGCCCTTAGCCCTGAAAAAAAATAAAAAATACACGAACTTATTTTAGACTACTAAAGAAGAGGCTCCTCAAATTATTTTGAGGATTTGACGGATAGTTGTTATTCCTCAATTACTCTGCCCAATCAGCCAGATGGAGCACAATGTAAATATGTTACCATATTATGTACACTTTTCTGCTTCACATATTTGGATAAAGTCTTAAATAATTCTTATATATCAAGAAATTTGAATGTCTCATGTGTAGCTCCTCCATCATTGCAGATACGTCACATGGGGCCGATTTGATCCATGAAATTTTTTAAGAAGTTATTGAGGAAGAAATTAAGAAGTGCCTCGGAACTTTTCAAGGATCAAATTAGTGTGCAAATTAGCGATAAAGAAATTGATAGGAGCCAGATTAGATACAATTTTACGATGTGCAATTAGTGTGCATGCATGCGCTGCACTATTTCTAGCGTGTATATATTGGTGTTTTAAATGGTCATTTTATTAATTTGATTATTTGTGGTGTTACTGTATTGTAGCCACATTTTGTTATATATGAGATTTAATTTGTAACATGAATTATAATAGTAAGTGTATAATGATTGACCAAATACCCATCTAACATTTATTGTCAAAGACAAAATCGTAGGGATCCAACAAAATATATATGTACTTTTGTGACAAAAACTCTGTTGCAGCAACCTGCACTTAATAATGGGGAAAATCGACATAGGAATATATGATCTTGATTTCCTCCTTAATTCACGTAACAGGAATCTTAGAGAAACTGAAGGACATGAAACTTTAACAATGACTTTTAAAGTACCGTATCTTCTGGTAAATAAGTATTCCCCTTCCTTGTTTCTTGGCACATATAATTCAAATTTAATCGTAGCATTTTTAAGTAAACATTGTTTTTCTATAACTTTTTAAGTTGTTAAGTGTATGTAATATTCTTAACTTTTGTAATGCTTCGTGACTTCACATTTTTTGAATTATGTCATAGATCTATGAGCTGAATCAGTTGAATTGCACAAATTTTCCACTCCACAAAATGTAATCAGGTTTAAGAAACGGATTTCTTTGGAAAATATTTAATGGAGAACCAATATTTATTAGAACTTAAAAATAATTCAAGAGGAAAAACCATATTAATTTTTTCTTTTCACGTATTATAATTCATATGATGACATTTTAGTTTTCACACCAAGGAATTTAGGGGTGTATACTAATTACCCGCTAATCGGTCGATCCGCCCCCAAACAACAGGGTTTAACTATTAATACCACCCGCTCGAGTTAACAAATTGTAACATCCAAAACATCGATATGGTCATATTCTAATAAATACTAACTCAAACCCCCCTGCGGCCACCCATTTTTGTATATTAATTTGTAGAGAAATGAGGGAGCAAGAAAGTTTTTCAGAAATCTTATATAATCTAATTTTATCACCATCAAACACCTCTACCTTGACTTAGCTTTCAATTATGGGTTATTATTGTTTATTGATGTTACGAAGACTTATGAGTTAGTTTTATGTTATTTGATACATGTTTTTTTGGCTCGTGAATCAGTTAAAATTGTTATTTTATAATTTTATGCGGATAATACGTTCGTTCACATCTTCATATTAATATTTTAATTAGCTAGGTTATGTTGTTGTTAGAAATTTTTTATTAAGTTATGGTGTTGCTTTTTTAGAATTAAAAGTAGGTTATGTGGTTGTTTTATACCGAAATATTGTTATATTTTTCCTCGCAATTAAACCGTCCACCCGCTTGCCACCCGCCTGCAACCCACTCAACAGGCCCAACCCACAACTCGTCAACAAATTAGTAACCCAAAAAAGTTAGGTATGTTCATATTTTTTGTAACAACGCGCCTCCAAACCCACCGTGTACACCGCTAAAGGAAATCACGGCTTGGTTTTGTCTAGTGCTGTAACCTATAAATCTACTTAACAGAAAACCATGGACTGACTTTATTAGCTAGGCATATTATTGTAATTCGAGAATTAAGATATTGTAAGTATATATCAGCACAGCAGAATTATCTTGAAATCTTGAAGGTAAATTAATATATGTGCTTTAATCACACAATCCAAACCAACAAACCTCGAATATAATTATTTAAAAGAGGTAAAACTTCATTAACTTTTATACCTAACAAGGCTTTTTGCTTTTTTGCATCCGTCAAACCAAACACGCGTGATTTCAAAGGCCTTTTACCTAATTTGTCAGTGACGTATCTATATAAACGAGCCCCCCTCCCAACAGTCATATATTCCCAAAACGCTTACAAACGTTACTGCAGTTTTTGAGACAGCTGTATCTTCCCAACCCAAACAGAAAACTATTACTCCCAAAAGTAAAATGGCATCTCATCAGGAAGAGACATGTTCTTACCCATTATCTGAGATTGAAACTCAAAACAACTCCGGATCCGGTGCAAAAGAGGTCATTTTCAAAGAGCAACAACAGTTTCATGAACAGGTGCACTTATAAATCTCGTGTTTAACTTTGGACAACAGTTCTTCCGGTAGAAACGGATTTGTTTATAATTTTCTTTTTCTCGATTTTTTTTTTCTTTTAGAAAACTCATTACAATTAGCCAGATTCAATTTTTTTATGTAATTATTAAGAGGAAAATTCATAAAATGCCATTATATTTTCAGAACCTGCACTAAAGCCGTTTATAAATTTTTTGTTTGCCCGAATCCCTTTGTGGGTTTTGAAACTCTGGTCTGCACCAAATCCCGCCTTCTTTTATTATAACCCTATGTGTGTTTTAAAACTTGCACCTCTCCTCCTTTTTCTTTTTTTATTTTCTTTTTTGAGAGTTGCACGAAACCCTCTTCGATTATCACTAAATATGCACAATACCGCGTCTTTGTTAGAGAGGTCAAATTAATAATTTATATTTAATTAATGTATGTTAAATTAAAAGGGGGATCTTGGTGCAGATGTTTTGAAAACACAAGCAGACTTTGTTCAACAGAATAACACGGCATTTGGCGTAGGTTATTGCAAGGAGTCAAGAGACTAGCCCAAGAGTACAAGAAATACTCTTCAAAATGAAAGAACACCTCTACAACAACACCACAACACCAAACAACAAATTACATCAAGCACGCCAAAGGTTGAGAGTGCCAATCCACAAAAGAAAAAGGAAACTCAATGTTGTTTGCTCTAAACCAACACCATGATCTAACTTTGATGAGTTCACATGATTTCTCCGTGTTGGCATCTTCGTTTCTGAAACAAATTCCATTTCTCAACCTCCAGATTTCCCCAATAATAAAAAACCATAGTTGTACCCAGTTATCATTGCCCTTTTTAGACGACATCAGACCACAAAATTGTTCAAACTGCCTTCTTCGATTGCAATGAAGAGCAGAAGAGTTACCAACCCAATTCAACATATTACTCCAGATTTTTGATGCAGCTTTGCATGTCCACAAAAGATGCACTGTATTTTCAGCTTCTAAACCACAACAGCTGCAATCAACATTTCCTCCTTGGAGCACAACACCGCGACGCCGAAGATTAATTTTGTTAGGAATCCGATCACGAAACACCCTCCATGCAAAGAAAAGAAGTTTTAAAGGGGCTTTAATTTTCCAAAAACCTTTAAGAAAGATAGAATCATTGCTTTGAGGCTCGCTTTTCACCCTTTCATAACCTGACCGCGTCGAAAAGTTACTTGTATTGCCATCTTTCCAGACCCACCTATCACTCACGGTACTTTGAAGATTATAGTTTTCCACCAGACTACGCAGCTCCTCAAACGCCTCTACTTCCCATTGAAAAAAGCCTCTCCTCCATCTCCAGTTCCACCTCCAACCAGTTTGGTGCCATTGACCCATATTACAAACGAGGGTATCTTTATCAACAGATAATTCAAAGAGCCTACTAAACCGTGACTTAAGGGATACTTCACCAATCCAAACGTCCAGCCAAAATCGTGTTTTGTCCCCTTTCCCCACACATAATCTAATCCCTTCCTGGAACCAGTCGCGGCTAGACGCCTCCTGAGAAATAGGAGCAACGCCTCTCCACCACAAGGAACTTGATTTGCACATTTGATCTCTACTACTTCTCCACATGTTAACTTCAAAGCCGCCATACTTTGATCTAATAACTTTTTTCCACAAACTATCAGGATCAGCCAAGAATCTCCATCTCCACTTTGCAAGAAGAGCATTATTAAAGCTTTCGAGGTCCTTAATTCCAACACCACCGTTCTCTTTTTTTAAGCACAAATCTTCCCATTTGATCCACGCAATTTTCTTTTCATCACTGCCACAACCCCACAAGAAATTCCGTTGAATACTCGTCAATGCCCGGATAACCTTCTTTGGTGCTTTATAAAAGGCGAACATAAAGGTCAGAACGCTTGTGAGAACAGCGTTGATAAACACAATCCTCCCTCCGAAAGAAATTGAACAGCTTCTCAAGCCCAAAAGTTTTTTACATGCAAGATCACATGTAGGCTGCCATGTACTCAACCTACTAGGATTTGCGCCAATAGGAACCCCAAGGTATTTAATAGGTAGCTTTTCGATCTTACAATTAAGCATGTCAGCAAACCTATCCAGATCCTCTTCACAAACGTTCAACCCGATCAGACAACTTTTTGAGAAATTCACTTTCAACCCCGATAATAATTCAAAGTTTCTCATCACCGCTTTTGCTGCCCACACATTATCACGACTAGCATCCAAAAACAGCATCGTATCATCGGCATATTGCTTATGTGTAATCTGTACATTATCTCGTCCCACTCTCACCCCTTTAAACATGTGAATTGCTTCAGCTTTTTTAATAATAACACTCAATCCTTCAGCAACAATGGTGAAAAGAAGAGGGGCTAACGGATACCCTGCCTCAAACCTCGCATCATACGGAATTCTTGTGTAGGGCTCCCGTTAACCAAAACAGACACCGTGGCAGAAGATAAACACTCTTTGATCCATTTAATCCACCTCTCACCAAACCCCATTGCTTCTAAAACGTACATCACAAAATCCCAATTGACTGAGTCATATGCTTTCTCGAAATCAACTTTAAATAAGAGAGCAGACTTCTTATTCCTTTTCATCTCATCAACCACTTCATTCGTAATTAAGATGGAGTCGGTAATATGCCTACCCTCTATAAACGCTGACTGCTCCATGGAAATAACCTTGCTGATGACCACCTTAAGCCTCTTTGTTAGTAATTTTGCCATCATCTTATACATGCACCCCACAAGAGAAATCGGCCTGTACTCCTTTATTGTTTGGGGATTTTCCTTTTTTGGAATTAAAACCAAGAAAGACGGATCAGAGCCACGAACGAATTTGCCGAATTCCCAGAACTCGGAGATAAAATTCAAGATTTCTCCCTTCAAAGTAGGCCAGAACTTCTTAATAAAGCCAAAATTGAATCCATCGGGCCCTGGACTTCTATCGCTACCACAATCCCAAATTGCCGCTCTCACTCGTCCTCAAGAAACGGTCTAGATAACCACTGCTCATCCTCCCTTGAAATTGTTTTAAACTCAAGATTTTCTGGGGACGGTCTCCTCCACTTAGTCTCACTAAATTGCTCCCGAAAATACTTGCAAATCACGGATTTCAACTCATTCGGCTCATCAATCCAGGTCTCCCCAAACTGTAAACCCAAGATCTCGTTATTTCTTCTTCTGCGGTTAATACACATGTGAAAAAACTTTGAGTTGGCGTCTCCTTCCCTGAGCCATTTCAACCTCGACTTTTGAAGCAAAATGCTTTCTTTGGATTTCAGGGCTTGCCACAAATCCCCAAACAACAGTCTTCTTTCCACTGCTTCTTCATTCGTCAAACCTTGATTTTCGCATTTCATATCCAGTCTTGCAATATTGCTTTTTGATATTTCAATGTTTGCATCCAGATTCCCAAAACTAACTTTATTCCAATCCTTAATTTTACATTTCACATACTTCAACTTTTCTTTAAATACAAAAGCTTCGGTCCCAGATGTTCGACACTCATTCCAGGCTTTTGTCACAACATCGACGAAATCGTTACATTCTGACCAACAGTTAAGTACTCAAAGGCTTTGGACCCCAGTTAGTTTCTTTGTTTTTCAGCAAAATTGGGCAGTGGTCCGAGATTGACCTTTCCAATGCCCATTGTCCCATATCGCCCCACTTATTCAGCCACCCCTCCGAAACCAAAAAACGGTCTCAACGACTCGTGGCTAGACCATCAGCACTTTGCCAAGTATACTTCCTACCAGCAAGAGGTAGATCAAAAAGTTCCATCTCATCAATAAACTCACAAAACTCAACAGATTCTCTCGACGAAAAAAAGCATGTCCTACCTCTACGCGCTGACATGGATTTAACTGCGTTGAAATCCCCTCCAACACACCACAAATAATCGTTTGTCTGCTGTTTGAGAAAAATCATATTTCTCCGCATCTCCCTTTTTTCACTAAAATCACAAGAAGAATATACACTGACCAACATCACTTTAACACCGTCAGTTCCCCATTTGCCGGCGACTGCAATAAAACCCGGACCATCCACCATCGTTTCTTTAATAAGACAGCCTTTTCTCCAAATCACCAGTTGGCCGCCCGATCTGCCGGTCGCTCCTTTAATGCACCATTCACAATTCTCATCCCCCCACACTGCTCGGCACATCCGATCCGTCATGATTTCAAGTTTCGTTTCTTGAATGAAAAGAACATCTAACCCCAATTTCTTCACAAGCAATTTAATTTCTCTACGTTTCCCATCCCCCCCCCCCCCCCCCCAACCCTCTCACGTTAAAAGACATTAACTTCATTGGATAACTGAGGTCAAACCTGCCTGAGCTACATTGTTCTTTAAACAAGCAGCACTTTCTCTGTCTCTCATCTCCATTTCCATTAATTTACGCACGATTACATCATCGTTGCCTCTTCCGACCCTTTTCCCGGACAATTCCGACCCTTTTCCCGAACTCCCAAATTTGTTTCGCTTCCCATCCAAAGTCTTTCAATTTTAATTTCCTATTGCAAGTATCAATAGTGGAATCTGTAACCGAATTACCCAAATGGGTCACACCTCTTGATTTCTGAAACCTTCTTTTGAGGTCTTGGCTTCCTTTTTGAGACTTGCTTATTGTTCCCACCATTCTTGCCCGCTCCAGCTTCTCCTTTATTAGATTTCTTCCATTGCATCCTCCTCAGTTTGCATCTCCCCAAAGAAATTTTCACCTTGGTTGCTTCTTTGAAGAAGACATTTCACACATAATTGCATTCTTCCCAATAATAAGATTGGGCTCAACTTGAATTTGACCATTTTTCTCTAGGTTGCCTTGATTTAAACATGCCTTATTTAATCTGGCCCAACGGGTAAGGAGGCTGCATTTCAATATTTCTGTCACTCATTACATTTAGTCAGTCCATCCTCCACATTTTTGGCCATCTCCTTTTTATCAAGCCCACATTGAAATCCTCCTCTTTGATTCAAACGACCCCCTTTTCATTCCCAACACTACCATTAAACTTATGTTGAATCCCAATGTTTTCGATATTCGCAGCATTCAATACCTCCAAGTATTCAAAACGAGTCTCCGTCACAGCTTGATTCCTCTTCTCCGCCGGAAAACTCAGACGTCGGGGCGTCTTCTTCACCTTTTTCCATGAATTAACCTCCCATCTGTTCTGACTGGACCGTTACAAGCAACCTCTTCCATCAATCTAATGGAAAATTCATGACCAGCCTGTTAATCCAGTCCGGACATGTCGTAGCTACCAAGATTCTGGCGTAATCTAGTTTAGTCCTAGCCGCGGTAACTGGATCAGTTTTAATAAATTCGCCAAATTTAAACTACAAACAATCTTACTAAAAAATTCATTGCACCAAACATGCAAAGGTACCCCTTGACAGTTGATCCAAACCAGCCTCTCGCCCATCACTTTCTCCGGCGACCACGGTCCAACGAATTCAAAGAAGCAATTCACCCTTCATCAAGTCCTTCACTTCATTCTTGTCCTCTGCGTTGATCAACACCATTCTCCCGCCCATCACTTTGAACAATCCAATGTCTTCCATACTATCCTTCACTTCCCGGCCTTTCTTCATAACACCAACATGAGCCCCTTCAAGCCAACTTGCGTCCTTCTCCCTAGACTTAAATTCCAGCCCAACCCATTTCTTTGTGGCATCACACCCGCATTTGGTCTGGTTGGTTCTGGGAATTGTTTAAGGCATCTGTGTACATCCTATACGGAAAAAGTTTCGACTTTTGCTACCACAACCCCGCTGCGAATCTAGGGAGGTTCACTCTAAGTTTCGAATCACCGATTCTAATACGGTCAAGATCAGACTCAAGTCTTGCTGCATCCCTCACTCCCTTAAAACTAACAAAGCCGAATCTACCTCCATTCTTCTCTCTTTTGGTTGGTATTCTCACATCCGTTACCTTACCAAACCTAGCAAAAATCGCCCAAAGGTCCGACGCTTTCCAATCCTCTGGAAAGTTTGACAAGAAAAAGTCACAGCCTCTTTGATGCATGTCGCCCCGCAGAAATTAGTTTTGATCAATGGCGTCCAATATAGAATTCAATAAAGTGCAAATTCGCTAAGCATTTTTGAATTAAAATGAACTAAATTTCTTCACGTCAAGTAAAAAGAGAATAAATCTTCTAAAATATACAAACTTAAGCTACTTCACTAATTTAAAGTGCAAAGCTTACTATGTAGCTAGAGATTAAAAACTTACTTATAAATCTCGTGTTTAACTTTGGACAACAGTTCTTCCGGTAGAAACGGATTTGTTTACAATTTCTTTTTCTTGATTTTTTTTTGTTAGAAAACTCATTAAAATTAGCCAGATTCAATTTCTTTATGTAATTATTAAGAGGAAAATTCATAAAATGTCATTATATTTTAGAACCTGCACTAAAGCCGTTTATAAGTTTTTTGTTTGCCCGAATCCCTTTGCGGGTTTTGAAACTCTAGTCTGCACCAAATCCCGCCTTCTTTTATTATAACCCTATGCATGTTTTAAAACTCTCACCTCTCCTCCTTTTTCGTTTTTGTTTTCTTTTTTGAGAGTTGCACGAAACCCTCTTCGGTTATCACTAACTATGCACAATACCCCGTCTTTCTTAGAGAGGTAAAATTAATAATTAATATTTAATTAATGTATGTTAAATTAAAAGAGGGATCTTTGTGCAGATGTTTTGAAAACACGAGCAGACTTTGTTCAACAGAATAACACGGCATTTGGCGTAGGTTTTATAAGATATAGGGGGTTTTATGCAATTTAACCCATTTTTTCCATAAAACCGCATCTTCTTTTAGTCTATTTTGTTTTGAGAATGTTGAATTTCATTAAGAAGCCATTTTTTCATTTTTTATGTTATTATATATTAGATCAGTTAATTAATATTTGATGTCACAATCGGGTTAATCACAACACTCAAAGAAGGGCGAAGCTGTTGAAGAATTTGATTGTAAGGCGGAAGGTATGCTAGCACCCGTGCCTGTATGTTGCATACCCGTGGAAACTAAATTAGGGTTACGGGTACTTAATTATATGGAAAAATATATACTTTTAGCAGTATTTTCAATGTGTAATTGTCTGTTTCTTTTGCATTGCAGCAGCAAGCAAAGGGGTCGGCTGTGAAGCAAGCAATCGAATCTTCGAAAGGTGGAACCGGAAATTTTGTGGTAAAGCCAAATTATTCATATATTTTTTTCGGACTTTAATAGATATTCGTTTATATTCTGAGTGATAATAATCCTTAGGTGTTTGGTGATACTAATTTATTTTCTGATTTCAAAACTAATCTTCAATTATGCAACAACTTTTGTGGCCCTAGGTTTGTCTGTATGCTAAATGCTAAAAGGAAAAGGAAAAATACAAGTGATACATATATATAATAAGTAATTAATACGAAAAACCTTTAACTGTTATACATTATGATGTTGTCATTCATCTACGTACATGTGATTATATTTGGACTTCCATTGAGATTACATTTATTTTAAATTTGTTAGAAGACTTGAAACCAAAGTGCATTTTCTGCGAATAAGGTATCCAAGGAAAAGTTATATACTTCCCTCTCATGATAGATCTTTTTTATAAACTCCACATATAAGAATATGGTTTATATTTTTTTAATTACTCTGACCAATAGCACTAACTAATTAACTTTGTCACATTTTAAATAAAAAAAGATTGTGGACTTCAACCAAATGAAAAAATTGTGTAACACAAATTATCAGGGTTTACAAATTTAAATAAATTAAAAAAAAAAAAAAGCGAAATACGATACAGTTATTTCATTTCTGTTTGACCGTTTTTTGTCGACCGCAATAACGAGTTATTTGAATAAAAATGGATTTGTGATCTTTCTTTAAAACTATGACAATAAATTGTCATCCCTTGTACATCCTCTCTACAGGTTGTAATTTATGCAGGCAAGAGTGTCTTTTCCTTGTTAAAGCGTATTTCAGACTTAATTGAAAGTTAGATTACCAATGAAATGCTAATGATATTATATATTAATTTTTACATGAAGATGCAATGGACATAATACGACCTTAATTATCAAAATAGCAGTTAAAATTGCAAACTGCTTTCTAATTAGTTTGTTATGGCTTGAAATTAGTTCTATGATAAAATATTATTCTCATTTTCTAAGTACAGCTACATTATCATATAGTTTTAACTGTAAAAAATGTCATCTCAGTTGAAATTCATGAATGGACCTAGGACTTAGATTTTCTTGCCACACTGCACACTTCATGCTTTATTATATATACTAATTGTCTTATTGACATCACTATGACTTACAGCAACAAGCTTCGACCAATGGACAAACAAGCGAGAGAGAACGAACAGCTGAAGGTAACAAGGAGAAAATGTCTTTCAGGCGTTTCAAATTTCAAAATGGCAGCGAACAATATATCCTAGAAGTAGAAGAGGTACATATATACTCCCCCAGGTATTTTACACACCCCTCCCCACCACCACTACCACGATTTTTAATTCGATGATCTTATTATGGATATACAGATCACATCCCCCGATGTTCATTCCTATCACGTAAAGATGGAAAATAAAGGTGGTGAAAAATGGAGTGTGGGACTATACGATCTTGATAAGAAAATAAAGCACCCTGTCGACTTAATAGAAGAAGACGGCAAACCTCCTATATTCCAGAAAATGTATAATTTGCCATTGTTAGAGCGTCTCAACGGATGGACGACGGAGAAAAGGAAACGCGAGAAAGGCAAAGTAGATAAGGTTCACCTTCTAATCTATTTTACCAATCTATATTAGTTATTGGGTGCAAGGTTTGTGCAGTTTATTCGGGAAGAAAAAGCAATGATGTATTTAACTAACATAATTTGTGATGTTGCTCTACTTTAAGCAGTTATATTATCATCAGAAGAGACAATTTTGATCATTGGTTGAGGTAGCAGTATTCATACTATGCTCAAGCAAACCTTTCTACCTAAAACCTGAAACAGAGATTGCAACCGTACCGGTGCCTGGGGTAATTAAGTATTCCTCATAGCACATAAAATTCTTTCAATTTTTTTTTTTAACATTGGTTCTTTAACTTAGGTTCTAGTAACTCGCTTAAATATCATGTTTAGTTCTTCATGGTGATTCCCCCTTTTGAACGAGGAATATTGTTTAAAGATTTTGTTGCAATGCAGGAAATAGAAGCAGCTACAGCAATGATATTGTTATCAAATGGTGAAGCATTCAATACTCTTGCATAGAGGCCGGAAAACGGCGCAGTGAAGGCGCAAGCCTTGGGATAGGAAGAAGAGTGAAACAAAGTCAAGCCCTTAGCCCTGAAAAAATATAAAAAAATAGGCGAACTTATTTTAGACTACTGAAGAAGAGGCTCCTCAAATCATTTTTAACGTTGTTTTTCTATAACTTTTTAAGTTGTTAAGTGTATGTAATATTCTTAACTTTTGTAATGCTTCGTGACTTCACGTTTTTTGAATTATGCCATAGATCTATGAGCTGAATCAGAGTAGAACTGCACAAATTTTCCACTCCACAAAATGTAATCAGGTTTAGGAAACGGAGTTCTTTGGAAAATATTTAATGGAGAACCAATATATATTAGAACTTAAAAATAATTCAAGAGGAAAAACCATATTAATTTTTTCTTTTCACGTATTATAATTCATATGATGACATTTTAGTTTTCACACCAAGGAATTTAGGGGTGTATACTAATTACCCGCTAATCCTTCGATCCGCCCCCCAAGCAGCAGGGTTTAACTATTAATACCACCCGCTCGAGTTAACAAATTGTAACATCCAAAACATCGATATGGTCATATTCTAATAAATTCTAAGTCAAACCCCCCGCGGCCACCCATTTTTGTATAATAATTTGTAGAGAAATGAGGGAGCAAGAAAGTTTTTCAGAAATCTTATATAATCTAATTTTATCACCATCAAACACCTCTACCTTGACTTAGCTTTCAATTTTGGGTTATTATTGTTTATTGATGTTACGAAGACTTATGAGTTAGTTTTATGTTATTTGGTACATGTTTTTTGGCTCGTGAATCAGTTAAAATTTTTATTTTATAATTTTATGCGGATAATACATTCGTTCACATCTTCAAATTAATATTTTAATTAGCTAGGTTATGTTGTTGTTAGAAAAAATTTATTAAGTTATGGTGTTGCTTTTTTAGAATTAAAAGTAGGTTATGTGGTTGTTTTACAACGAAATATTGTTATATTTTTCCTCGCAATTAAAACCGTCCACCCGCTTGCCACCTGCCTGCAACCCACTCAACAGGCCCAACCCACAACCCGTTAACAAATTAGTAACCCAAAAAAGTTAGGTATGTTCATATTTTTTGTAACAACGCTCCTACAAACCCACCGTGTACACCGCTAAAGGAAATCACAGCTGCTTTTGTCTAGTGCTGTAACCTATAAATCTACTTAACAGAAAACAATGGACTGACTTTATTAGCTAGGCATATTATTGTAATTCGAGAATTAAGATATTGTAAGTATATATCAGCACAACGGAATTATCTTGAAATCTTGAAGGTAAATTAATAAATGTGCTTTAATCACACAATCCAAACCAACAAACCTCGAATATAATTATTTAAAAGAGGTAAAACTTCATTAACTTTTAGACCTAACAAGGCTTTTTGCTTTTTGCATCCGTCAAACCAAACACGCGTGATTTCAAAGGGTTTTTACCTAATTTGTCAGTGACATATCTATATAAACGAGCCCCCCCCCCCCCCTCCCAAAAGTCATATATTCCCAAAACGCTTACAAACGTTACTGCAGTTTTTGAGACAGTTGTATCTTCCCAACCCAAACAGAAACCTATTACTCCCAAAAGTAAAATGGCATCTCATCAGGAAGAGACATATTCTTACCCATTATCTGAGATTGAAACTCAAAACAACTCCGGATCCGGTGCAAAAGAAGTCATTTTCAAAGAGCAACAACAGTTTCATGAACAGGTGGACTTATAAATCTCGTGTTTAACTTTGGACAACAGTTCTTCCGGTAGAAACGGATTTGTTTACAATTTTATTTTTCTCGATTTTTTTTGTTTGCCCGAATCCCTCTGTTGGTTTTGAAACTCTGGTCTGCACCAAATCCCGCCTTCTTTTATTATAACCCTATGCGTGTTTTAAAACTTGCACCTCTCCTCCTTTTTCTTTTTTGTTTTCTTTTTTGGGAGTTGCACGAAACCCTCTTCCGTTATCACTAACTATGCACAATACCCCGTCTTTGTTAGAGAGGTCAAATTAATAATTTATATTTAATTAATGTACGTTAAATTAAAAGAGGGATCTTGGTGCAGATGTTTTGCAAACACGAGTAGACTTTGTTCAACAGAATAACACGGCATTTGGCGTAGGTTTTGTAAGATATAGGGGGTTTTATGCAATTTAACCCATTTCTCCCATAAAGCTGCTTCTTCTTTTAGTCTATTTTGTTTTGAGAATGTTGAATTTCATTAAGAAGCCATTTTTTTCATTTTTTATGTTATTATATATTAGATTAGTTAATTAATATTTGATGTCGCAATTGGGTTAATCACAACGCTCAAAGAAGGGCGAAGCTGTTGAAGAATTTGATTGTAAGGCGGAAGGTATGCTAGCACACGTGCATGTATGTTGTATACCCGTGGAAACTGAATTAGGGTTAGAGTTACTTAATTAAATGGAAAAATACATACTTTTAGCAGTATTTTCAATGTGTAATTGTCTGTTTCTTTTGCATTGCAGCAGCAAGCAGAGGGGTCGGCTGTGAAGCAAGCAATCCAATCTTCGAAAGATGGAACCGGAAATTGTGTGGTGAACCCAAATTATTCATATATTTTTTTCGGACTTTAATAGATATTCGTTTATATTCTGAGTGAATTAATAATCTTTAGGTGTTGGGTGATACTAATTTATTTTCCGATTTCAAAACTAATCTTCCACTATGCAATAACTTTTGTGGCCCTAGGTTTGTCGGTATGCTAAATGCTAAAAGGAAAAGGAAAAATACAAGTGATACATATAATCAGTAATTAATACGAAAAACCTTTAACTGTTATACATTATGATGTTGTCATTCATCTACGTACATGTGATTATATTTGGACTTCCTTTGAGATTATATTTTTTTAAATTTGTTAGAAGACTTGAAACCAAAGTGCATTTTTCTGCGAATAAGGTATCCAAGGAAAAGTTATATACTTCCCTCTCATGATAGATCTTTTTTATAAACTCCACATATAAGAATATGGTTTATATTTTTTTAATTACTCTGACCAATTGCACTAACTAAATAACTTTGTCACATTTTAAATAAAAAAAGATTATTGACTTCAACCAAATGAAAAATTGTGTAACACAAATTATCAGGGTTTACAAATTTAAATAAATAAAATACAGCGAATTAAGATACAGTTGTTTCATTTTTGTTGACCGTTTTTTTGTCGATCGCAATAAGGAGTTATTTGAATAAAAATGGATTTGTGATCTTTCTTTAAAACTATGACAATAAATTGTCATCCCTTGTACATCCTCTCTACAGGTTGTAATTTATGCAGGCAAGAGTGTCTTTTCCTTGTTAAAGCGTATTTCAGACTTAATTTAAAGTTAGATTACCAATGAAATGCTAATGACATTATATATTAATTTTGACATGAAGATGCAATGGACATAATATGAACTTAATTATCAAAATAGCAGTTAAAATTGCAAACTGCTTTCTAATTAGTTTGTTATGGCTTGAAATTAGTTCTATGATAAAATATTATGTACAGCTACATTATCATATAGTTTTAACTGTAAAAACTGTCATCTCAGTTGAAATTCATGAATGGACCTCGGAATTAAATTTTCTTGCCACACTGCACACTTCATGCTTTATTATATATACTAATTGTCTTATTGACATCACTATGACTTACAGCAACAAGCTTCAACCAATGAACAAACCAGCGAGAGAAAACGAACAACTGAAGGCAACAATGAGAAAATGTCTTTCAGGCTTTTCAAATTTCAAAATGACAGCGAACAATATATCCTAGAAGTAGACGAGGTACATATATACTCCCCCAGCTATTTTACACACCCCTCCCCACCACCACTACCACGATTTTTAACTCGATTATCTTATTATGGATATACAGATCACACCCCCTGATGTTAATTCCTATCACGTAAAGCTGGAAAATAAAGGTGGTAAAAAATGGAGTGTGAGAATATACGATCTTGATAAGAAAATAAAGCACCCTGTCGACTTAATAGAAGAAGACACCAATCCTCCTATATTCCAGAAAAGGTATAATTTGCCATTGTTAGAGCGTCTCAACGGATGGACGATGGAGAAAAGGAAACGCGAGAAAGGCAAAGTAGATAAGGTTCACATTCTGATCTATTTCACCAAACTATAATAGTTATTGGGTGCAAGGTTTGTGCAGTTTATTCGGGAAGAAAAATCAATGATGTATTTAACTAACATAATTTGTGATGATGCTCTACTTTAAGCAGTTATATGATCATCAGAAGAGACAATTTAGATCATTGGTTGATGTAGCAGTATTCATACTATACTCGAGCAAACCAAAAGACCTAAAACCTCAAACAGAGATTGCAACCGTACCTGAGCCTCGGGTAATTAAGTATTCCTCATGGCACATAAAATTCTTTCAATTTTTTTTTAACATTGGATCTTTAACTTAGGTTCTAGTAACTCGCTTAAATATCATGTTTAGTTCTTCATGGTGATTCCCCCTTTTGAACGAGGAATATTGTTTAAAGATTTTGTTGCAATGCAGGAAATAGAAGCAGCTACAGCAATGATATTGTTATCAAATGGTGAAGCATTCAATACTCTTGCATAGAGACTGGATAACGGCGCAATGAAGGCGCAAGCCTTGGGATAGGAAGAAGAGTGAAACAACGTGAAGCCCTTAACCCTGAAAAAAAAAGATACACGAACTTATTTTAGACTACTGAAGAAGAGGCTCCTCAAATCATTTTAAACGTTGTTTTTCTATAACTCTTTAAGTTGTTAAGTGTATGTAATATTCTTAACTTTTGTAATGCTTCGTGACTTCACATCTTTTGAATTATTCCATAGATCTATGAGCTGAATCAGTAGAACTGCACAAATTTTCAAGGAGCATTGTGCAAATTAGCGATGAAGAAATTGATAGGAGCCAGATTAGATACAATTTTACGATGTGCAATTAGTGTGCATGCATGCGCTGCACTATTTCTAGCGTGTATATATTGGTTTTTTATACGGTCATCTTTTTAATTTGATTTTTTGTGGTGTTACTGTGTTGAAGCCACATTTTGTTATATATGAGATTATGTAACATGGATTATAATATTAATGTGTAAAATGATTGACCCAATGCCCATCTAACATTTATAGTCAAAGAGAAAATCGTAGGGATCCAACGAAATATATATGTGCTTTTGTGACAAAAACTCTGTTGCAGCAACCTGCACTTAATAATGGGGAAAATCGACGTAGGAATATATGACCTTGATTTCCACCTTAGTTGACGTAACAGGAATCTTAGAGAAACTGAAGGACATGAAACTCTAACAATGACTTTTAAAGTATCGTATCTTCTGGTAAATAAGTAATCCCCTTCCTTGTTTCTTGGTACATGTAATTCAAATTTAATCGTAGCATTTTTAAGTAAAAGTTGTTTTTCTATAACTTTTTTAAGTTGTTATGTGTATGTAATATTCTTAACTTTTGTAATATTTTGTGACTTCACATTTTTTGAATTGTGTCATCGATCTATGAGCTGAATCAGTTGAACTGCACAAATTTTCCACTCTACAAAATGTAATCAGGTTTAAGAAACGGTTTCTTTGGAAAATATTTAATGGAGAAACGGTTTTCCGCCCGCAAACAGCCGGGTTTAACTTTTTTTTTTTTATCGGCAAAAAGAGATTTATTCAAGAAATCGCAAACAAAGCCAATATTACAAGAAATACTCTTGGGACAGTCACAAACAATCAGCAGTCTCTCCGAAGCCTCAACGAAAAAAATTACAACAAACACGCCACATGTTGAGAAAACCAATCGACAAAGGAAAATGAATAATCATTGCAATTAGCCTTAAGCCAGCTCCAAGATCTAACTTTAATAAGTTCACATGACTGCTCGATATCGCCTTATTCGCCTCTAAAACACGCTGCATTTCTCCTTCTCCAAATTTTGCCAACGATAAAAAAACCACAGCTGACTCCACTTCGCCATACCTTTCTTAAAAGGTATTAGCCCACAAAACTGTTCAAAGTGATGTCTCGGTTCGCAACGCAGCGCAGAAAAATGGCATCTCATCAAAGAGAAATGTTCTTACCCAATATTTGAGATTGAGACTCAAAACAATTCAGGATCCGGTGGAAAAGAGGTCATTTTCAAGTACCAATTTCCTAATCGATATTGTAGTTTATCTTCGGGTGTCTCATTACTGATATTTTTCATTTGATAATTAACAGTTGTGCTCCTCCAATCGGTACAAAAAATGAACTAAATTTTTGAAAAGACAAAAAATATAAAATTTCTCTTTATAGATTGAGTACATCATCATGCATCAGTTTATAAATTCCACGGAGTCCTTTAACCCCATAAAAAAAATAATTCAGAAATAAAATACACCAAATGAAGTAATTGATAACAATCAACAAATTAAACGGTCAACTGATCAGACCTTTTCATCACTTGGCCGGCTTTCTTCTTCTACATGCCGTCTCTCTTCTTGATCAACTCTCCTCCTCCTCGTCACAACCACCACCGTAAAAAGCAAGCCTTTGATCACCCTCACCATCCCGATCGTGACCGTCAAATAATACAACCACCACCCCACAAAGTCCGCCACACCAATCCCCATCATCAGCTCCCTCTTGACCTCAGGCACCACCACAAGCGCCTCAAGCTCCTCCCTCAACCGCCACCACCACAACCCGCCGTAACTCATCCCGATAACCAACTTCTCCGCCCAACTCTCCCCTCGCGAGCACCCGAATATCGTATCTTCCACCACAGGCTTCACAACCGTCCTCCCCCAGAACAACATGGTCTCGTGCAACCCGAAGAAGAACAACATGCGACAAACGAAACTGCGCTCTTCACCGAAACCCGACCCGTCTATACCGGCAGCTATGCTCCCTTCGATGCCCAAGCAAACGCAGACTTGCAACACGCAGAGGAACATCCATGCTATTGATAACGCGGGCCGGGTTAAGGGGACACGCGTATTGTTTAGGAACGTGATTTTACCGGTTAGCGAATGAGTGAGAGTGGAGACGCTTATGAGGGAGACTAGGAGGTGGAGGATTGTTGGTTTTTTGGTGTATAAGAATAGTGAGGTTATGAGAGAGGTTGGGTGTTCGGTAGGATAAGTATCGGATACGGATATGAGATAGTGTGCGGTGGAGAGGCGGGCGAGGAGGAGGAAGGAGAGGGGTAGGAGGAGGCATAGGAGAGCGGTTGTGAGGATTTGGAATTGTATGGTCACGGCGGTGAAGAATTTGTTTTTGTTGTTGTTGACATTTGTTTGAGTGATTAACTCCATTTGATGATGAATGTTGAAGAGAAGAAGAATGTTGTGGGAATTGAAAATGGAGTTCGATATATATGTGAAGTCATTGTTTAGCTATAGAAAATGGTGGCTTACACGACCTGGTTTTGTTAGTTGACAATGGACATGGTCGTGTGATAATTTTGTAGTTGTTGTAATAAAAAAGTGGTTACATTATCCAATGGTTTGTTTATGTTATTGTTGTTTGAGAATAAAAGTGTGGGCTGGTTAGGAGGCATAGTTCATGCGCGGATGGCTACCTATAAATCATTGAGGTCTCTCGAGTACAAAAAAAAAAAGAAAATTATCGAAGTCTTCCCTGTCACCAAATCCCAAATTGGCTGAGTCGCTCTAATGTTGCATACTTGCATTCCAATTGCTGCGTTTTTCTGCTTAGATTGTGAATTATATATAAATAATAGAATAATTATTTTTATACACTTGAAGATTGGTTTGATTACGACAACATCCATTAAAGTTTGAATAATTGTCCAGATATTATAAATTTCGAAAAAGAATATAACAGATAAGCTTCTATAGGACTGAAAATCTATCGTGGTTACCTATGATGTTGAAAAATTATAGAGACACATTTCGTAAAGATTGAAAAAAAGATGCAAGTAGACTCATATGACTAGTACTCTTTTAAGTTTTAAAGGTGTCTTTATCAACCATCAAAATAATTGATGTAATTAAATTGCTTGAAGACTCAATTATATCTAATAAAAATTAAGATGATGTTCAAAGTGAGCATGGCGTCTAAATTAGGTATATAAATGGACTTGTAATTGTACTTACTTTTTTGGGGCATGCACCTTCATAGCAAGGAGAATAGAATATAGTCAATCATCATTCATGAGGGTATTAATTAAGTTCGACTAAGTCCATACTAAGCGTGTTACGCATGTTGTTCACCGTTAGGTTGGTTAGTAAGTTCTTATAGTTTTTTTTTTTTTTCTTTTTTGGCATTTATATATTCATTTTGCTTAACTATCGAAGCATTCTCCAAACTTATTTATATCGATCGTATTGGTAAATTTGATTCTAAAATAATGCGCTGGTGTCGTGGTATTGAATATGCTGATACTACAGAGACGTTCTTAGCAATTGAATTAGAATTTAAAATTACAAACTTAACTAAGTTGACATATCAACATCAGCATAGACACTCAATTATAAACAAACATACACGAGTTAGTCACAAGAATCGGTATCCAATCTTTTGAGTAATTATGCTAATATCAAGAAACAATATAATCATTCTTACAATCTAAGTGATTCCAACTATCATAAGATCCACATTCTTTTAGAGTAGTGTTAAAAAAAATATTACCTAGATTAGGTTTAAATACCATGTGGCTTTCAATTATCTTATGGTCTAATTCTAAACAAAAGTGGAGCCAAAGAGGGGTGTGGTGGGTCGCCCCAGCCCCACCCCTATTCAACCCTATATGAATTGCATAAAATATATATATATATATATATATACATATATATATATATATATATATATATATATATATATTATATTTGTGTGTGTATATATTACACAATATTTATGTATGATATATTGTTAAAGTTTTTATATACTATATGAATTTTGGTTTAATTTTATGGTGAAACCTTGTGTTCTCTTTGTTCACTTTTTCAATTGCTTAATTTTATAGTAATGTATTTGTAACATGTTATTATTGCTCAACTTTTTAATTTCTTCCTAATTTCAACAACATGATAGGCCACCAGAATGGACCGTATATGGGCTTGCACACTTTTCATTATACATACGTTTCTTTTAGGGCTAAGTAAGCCCTGTTCCTCTCGAAATCTGCACAAACCTGTTTACATCAAAAGCCCATTTTGAAGTATGCAAATGTAAATTCGCAACTCATCATGGGCATCAATTTATGTGCATGGATCAAACTTTTACACATTTTTTTATATCGAAAAGGTCATAATATTTTGTGTTTCACACTATAAAAAGGAAAATTATACATAGATGTTTCTTTATGGTCATAGCAACAACTATTCCATTATACTTCTGTAATATTTTTAAGAACTCTCCAAAAATTACAAAAAAGTTCTACTGTTTACCAAGTTGAAACACACACCAACAATCAAATTTTAATCTGTACTTGCCTGAATTAGTCCAAAGAGATGGACAAACAAGCAGGCCAACACTTTCTTCATGAAATAATGTGGGCCAAGAATCGTGAGTTGCCCAACTATCTTCTTTCAAATATACACCCCATTTTGATAATTAATGCTTTCGTGTTGCGTGTAATTAAGAACCTTTCTTTTTTCTTTCTTTTGTCATTTGTGAATTATAACGTTAAAGACATTGGATTGCTAAAACTGAAACGATATACAATTAGGACATTTCTTTAATGTCCAAGTATCATTTAACATGGACCATATTCATAATCTAATGAGTACACGTGATTAGATCCACAAATTAATGTAGTAGGAGGTAGAAACGTCTAAGAAAAGAATCTCAATAACATGGTCCCCTAAACCTCTTTCTTTTGCCATTCCATGTGCCTTATCTTCCTCAAAACTTAATTATATATATGTTTTGCTACTTTCATTTAGTTTAAAATATGTTTCTTACAACTTATGCAGCTATTACCTAAATGACAATGCATGATCGCTTATTCAAGTGAATAAAGTTGAGATCCTGAAATTCCACTGATTTTGAGTTTAAAATTTGTCCGAAAAGAAAAATATTGTACTAATACTAAGTTTCACTGAAGACGATTGTGAATTATTCTAGATCAGATTGATAACAATTGTGTGTTTACTATACCACAAAAGGACAAATAAATTCCAACAATTAATCAATTGTTACAATAGAAAAAATACATTTGAACAAGTAAGCAATATTCAAGACAATGTTACTCCGTTAACTGATCTTAATTTGGTTCAAAGGCACGGACCGAGAAACAAAGCACTTTTTTATGTCTTTTTGCATCCTATAACAACTTGTCCTCCTCTTTTGGGTGTGTGTGAATTATATATTCATCCAAGGTTATTCATGATTCCCTCCTTTGTTCTTAGCCTAAGCAGCACTATCTTGTGTTACACGTTCTTGAACTTTTCATTCCATTAAACTAATAACATTTTGTTTTATTGCATTTCCAAATATTTTCAATGTAGCTACAAGAAACCAAACCAATTGACATTTATATATTTAAGTATATAATCTCCAACACGCCCCTCACGTGCAGGCCGTAAATCTTTTTGTTACGCCTGACACGTGCTATTTTTTTGCTAAGTGGGTGGCGGTAGGATCCGAACCCAGGACCTTCTCTTTTCCTGAGCTCTGATACCATATTGAATGTCGTTCTCACTAAAATTTCAAGCTTATAGAGAGGATTGACATTTATATATTTATGTATATAATCTCCAACAGCACATGAGCATAAATCAATGCTTTGATTTTGGTGCATATTTTAATCATCTAAATATTTAAAAAAAAAATCATTGCTTTTTGGGAGTTTTTGGACATGTTTCAAAAATGTACTAGAAAGTATTCTATGTTTTATTTTTACCAGGTCAAAAATAAAAACGCCTTAGTACTTATAGAAGAAAGGTTTAGAAAATTTTTATAGTGATGTGAGTACTCCCCAAATATATGCTTCTAATTTCAGATTTGGATATAATTTTGAGCTAAGAATTCAAGCAGATTCATTTTTCTCATTATTTCCTCCTCGGTCTATAAGAAATAGATAGGTGTTGTCTAGACAAGCTTGTTATTACCTCTTATTGTAAATCATAATTTTGCGTGCCATCACAAGTAGTTATTGAACTGGCATGCTCCAAACCTTATCATATAATATGTTTGGATTAGTTAGTAAACAAAAGGACATATGACCAGGGAACAAAATCGGTATGAACTGTTAATGTATATCAAGTATACAATCTTCCTACAATTGTTAGGACATATTAGTAAACAAAACATAAATGGCCAGGGATTGAAATCGGTTTAATTTTATATTTCAAATATCAAACATTAGAATATTTTCTTAATTTCTTCAAGAGTTTGTAATACATTTTAAAAATAATCATCACAGAACATGAAAAATATCTTAAAATCTCACTTCAACAATATATCAATAGAAATGTTTCCATAATTCAGTAAAAACGTTCACAAAACTTAATCTATGTATATGCTACGTCTCATATTAAATTTAATGTGAGCGGAAATAAAAATCCGACCCTCCATTCAAACGGCATATTTCAAGAACTTTACATTCTTAAATACCATAGAAACGAAAGACAAAAGAAAAATTCACACACGTTTCAATTCAAGTCCCTACTCGTTTGGAGCTACTCGGTGTGTCCTCATTCCATAATCGCATTAAAGCAAAACAAGTGATGAGGATTATATTTGGCAATGGCATGGCACATACGCTAATCTCAACATGTCACACTCATAGTAGTGCCAAAACCATACTTATATTAAATATATATATATATATCCACCCACCAAATCCACTAGCATGGGATGGAATGGCTTTGCCAATTTTGAGGAGATTCCTCAAAACTTAGAATATAATAATGTTTGTGCAATTTGCATGTGTATATGCATATTTGTATGTGCAAAATGTGATGATTTATCCTCATTGGGGATGGTGGGTGGTGTGTATGTGTGTGTGGGGATCTTCATATTTATTTAATGAAAAGAAAGGAGAGAGAGCAACTTGTAGGTTTGTCATCTCTTTGTTTATCTTCTATTATGTTTTCTCTCTCATAATCAATTCTCTCCTCTTTATTGCCTCTCCTGCTACCTCCATCTTGTAAATAAAAATATCTCTGCCTATGATCAAGCTTTTTAAGTGTGAAAATCCTTAGAAGAAAAAAAAAAAAAAAAAAAAAAAAGCAGGAGCTTTTAAAAGAGAGATCATCATGCAGGAAATTGATCAGCTCCATGCATCCAAGAAAAGGCATGTAAACAAGATCAATGCTTTTTGTGTATTTTGATTGTTTTGAAGTTTTTGAATTTTTTGGAACTTGGTAATAAGATTTGGTATATGTTTTCTTGATTTTGCAGGAAGATGGGTGAAAGAGTTGTGGTGGCTGTGAAAATAGAAGAAAATGCTAAAAAGCAGCAGAAAAGTGAAGGGCCTCCTTCTGATTGTTGGTCCTGGAGAAAATATGGCCAAAAACCCATCAAAGGATCACCTTATCCCAGGTTAATTTTATTTCACTCTAGTGTTAATTTCTCTTATTCCTCTTTAACTCCATTACATACTGTACATTGTGTAAATCCTCTCAACTGAGAGTTTCCCTTTTATTTTTTCTCATATACTTTTTAAAGTACAAGCAACATTGTTTCAGTTTTTAGTTCTCCAAAAGTTGTTTTGAACATTTTCTACAAGATTGTGAATTATGATCTGTTTTCCTAAAAAGAATCAATTTTTCATGTTTTTCTTCCCTATAAATTTCCACCTTCCAAAGCATAAATGATTTCATTCAGACTAAGACAACTTGTGTTCATTACAGGGGGTACTACAGATGCAGCACATCAAAGGGCTGCTCTGCTAAGAAACAAGTGGAGAGATGCAAAACTGATGCATCAATGCTCATCATCACTTACACATCTACACACAATCATCCTGGCCCAGATTCCTCAACCACCAACAACAACCAGGAACAACAAATGCTGCAGAATTCAGATTCATCTACTGTAATAGTCACTGATGCTCATCCCACCACTCCAAAACAAGAACAAGAACAAGAACAAGAAGCAGAAGCAGAATTGGAGCCCCAGGATCAAAATCCAGTAGACAATGATGCTGATCAAGATCAATTTCATTACTCTCAGTCACCATTCAATTGTTCCTCCCAAGACAACATCACTGCCACTCAAGAAGGCAACCCTTTTGCGGTTGCTGAAAACATAGATGAAACACCCGGTGCACTTTACAACGAACGTCACGTGCAGACATTTTCCGATGATCCCGTGGACTTCTCATCACTGGTCGAATCCGAGGAAAATGACTTCTACGACGAACTTGAGGAACTGCCCACTTCTTTCTTCTTCACGTCCTTTATGAGGAACAGTTTCAATGAGGAAAGAGTTCTTGTAAATCCCTCTTAATTTCCTTTTAGAATGTGTTGTACTCAGTTCTGTAAGCTTTGTTAAAATCCAGTAGCTTCTAGTCTGGTGTGTAGTTAATTTTGGAGCCCAGTTGCTTTTGGCTTTTGCTCACTTCACTGGGTTCATGTGAATATTGAGTTGAATACAATGGCACACTAAAAAACTACCCCTCTTACAAAAAGGGTAGGTGAAAAGAGATAAGAGCAGAATCAGAGACGGATATGCTAATAAAGTAGTAAAAAATCTATGTAAGTGGTACACTAGCTGTCTTCTTTTTCATGCCCAAAGTTATAAACAGTTGAGCACGGGTTTCACGAGGATAGTGCCCACTTCACTAAACTATCTTTTCATACTTTCTTCTGTTTATGGAATAGAATTGTATTACCACAAACGGGTAAGAGCATTTGGACAGCTGGGCCAGACAGTAGTTGATTACACGTCTGTTACTTTTCCAAAGAGAGTAAATTTGTAGGAACGAATCCACCCGAGCTCTCAAGGATTCCTGGTTTAAGGTTCCTGCTTCTGAGTTCAGTTACTTAAAGTAAACAAGAGAAAGACCAGTGAGATTTACCCTTTTCTCAGTTATAATATAAATACATGTCCATACAAAGTTCAAGTTCATATTACAACAACAATGTCCATAACAGACTTGGACCTAATCTCTGTAAGTATTTTCCCAACAGCAGCAAATATGCACAAGAAAAACTTAATCGCAGTCGCACAAAGGGGTAGGAGAATTGGTGAATCAGATATTAGACATCTCAACTTTTACAGCAGCATAACGTTCAAATCATTCACATCATAAGCGTCAAACAGAACCAAGCTATATATGTCACTGAAGAGTGGTATTCTTCATGGATCTTCTGAATATAAAAACTTACTTCGGTTGTAAAAGAAAAGTTGCGGAAGAAAACTCTAAAAATGTAAATTTATATCTTACAAAAGAGATAAATTGGATTCCACTTGGATAAGTAACCATGAGTTAATACTAAAACTAATAATAACAGCAAATACAGTACAGCACAGTACATAAGGGTGCCCTGAGGGAAAAATCTTACAGTATTTTGGCATTTAATTTAATGTTTTGGGTGTGGCTTTGATAAATTTAACTTAAACCTAAAACTTTCCTTATTTAATCTGATCAAGGCAACTCATTGAAAAGATCAAAGACCAAGCTGAGTATTATTGCTATTCCGCCACAGCTGCAAGTGGCTGGAGGGCTTTTAGAGGATTCAAGATAACACCATCTATAAGCCCGTATTCTTTCGCTTCTTTAGCACTCATGAAAAAATCACGATCTGTATCTTGGTTGATCTTCTCCAGGCTTTGACCAGTATGGTAGGCCAAGTATCCATTTAGATTTGCTTTGTGATGCAACATTTCATTAGCCTGCGCAAAATGATAATCAACATATATCACGAGGAAAGAAAAACTTAGTTGAATAAAGAGGTTGGTTGATACTAACTGAATGCATCGAATACACATACGCAGAACTCTATGCAAATGGAAATAGTGTGTTAGGTAAAGCAGAGAAGAGAATCATAGTTCTTGAAAGAGACCTGGTCACAATATCTAGTTCTATACCTCTGAGTTTTAGATCAGTAACTAGGGACACGTTCTAAGCAATAAGGACTTTTTCTTAGTTCTTCAGAAATTACTTTAGAATACCTAAAGTTACATCCAAAAAGAGGAATATCAAGAGAAGACGGGTAATTTTCATCCACCTCCCCTGAGGTTTCATACTTTGGCATATAGCCCCCTGAGGTTTCATATTTTGCCATATAGCCCCCTAAGGTTTCACTCATTGTCATATACCTCCCTGAGGTTTCAATTCTTTTGCATATACCCCCCTAAGGTTTCAATTCTTTTGCTTATACCTCCCTTCCATCCATTGACCCTTTGTTAGCTATTAAAAGTGAGGGTAAATATGTAACTTTCTTATACTTTAAAGTATGAAAAGTTATTTATAATTATTAATATGTTAATTAACTTAATTAAACATAATCCATTTGTTCTATTATCTAAATATCTAAATTAAGCATGATTTATTTTTTATTATATTAGTTTATTAGCAATTTTAGATTTGCAAATTTAATTTTTATAGAAGTTTTTTAAGAAGTTAAAATTTGACATGATTAGGAAAATTATACCTTATGGTCATTTGCTTATTTTTAATATTTATAGAAAATTTTGCAACATTTTTACTAGAAATTCTGAATATTTTATTCATATGCGCTATTGTTGATGATTATATTGATTAAATGATATTTTTATTAAAATATCGATCTTATTAATATGTTACATATGTAAAATATTACATAGAATGAAAGGAATATGTTTCTAGGTTTTATTATTTTTTGCTAGAGAAAATTATGCATATTAATGGACCGATATGATAAAAAATAGAACATGCTTAATTTGAATATTTAGACCATAAGGATAAATCGATTATGTTTAAGTTAATTAGCAAATTAATAACCATAAATAAGTTTTAATATTTTAAAGTCCAAGAAAATTACATATTTACCCTCACTTTTAATACCTAACTAAGGGTCAATGGCTGGAAGGGAGGTATAAGCAAAAGAATTGAAACCTCAGGGGGGGTATATGCCAATGAGTGAAACCTCAGGGGGCTATATGCCAAAATATGAAACCTCGGGGAACTATATGCAAAAGTATGAAACCTCAAGGGAGGTGGATGAAAATTACCCAAGAGAAGACCTATCGGGGGCGTGAGGCCAAGAGAAAGAAACAAATAAAGGCATAAAAAGTAAAGTAGTCCTCTTCAGGCCTAGGAAAACATGAGACATCATTTCTAATTCTAGATTGAGAAGTCAGCAACTTTGGGTTGTTTCTCCATCTTAAGAAAGAAGCTAACAAACATTTCTACAAACTAATCATTTTTCACCACTAACCAAATAAACAAATAATCATTCTTGAATTCACATGCCCAATTCTTTCCCAAATTTCTTACTCCATGCATTCAGTAAGTTGCATATTCCCCATACTAACCCAAAGTTGTATAAAAGCCTAAAACCATGTTTTTTCAAATGGAAGAATCAAAGCCACACACCCAAAATAATGTGATCAATTATCAAGCTACTCAACTTATCTTTGCATATAGCAGAATAAAATATATCTGCTTCAAATATTCAAGTATTAGTTTATCTAAGCACAATGATGTAGTTGATAAGTTACAATACCAAGCAACATGAGCTCGTTGTCAGGTGAGCCAATTCAAAGATCACAGGATGGCCAATTTGCAACATTAATTAGAAAATCAGAACTCGCTTCTCATTTTGCGTGGCCTACCAGAATTACTTGGATAAACCACTTAAAACTGTTCTTGCTCTATTAGATGTTACTTGAAATAACAGTTCTGTTCAAAATCTTAAAAACAACACCCGAAAGTTATATCTATCTGAAAACTAAAGATAGTGAGCATCTGTTGATTACAAGAAGTCAATTACCTGAATATCAATGTCAGTCTGCCCACCTTGTGCTCCACCAAGAGGCTGATGAATCATTATCCTTGAGTTGGGAAGACTATATCTTTTTCCTAAGATAATTATCATGCAGAAATGAATATAAACAATTTGGAAAGGCAAGAAACTGTAATCTGAATTTCAAAGTATCCAAATGAACCAACTCAGGTACCTTTAGTACCAGCACTCAGAAGAAAAGCTCCCATACTGCAAATCAATTAAGAGAATATAGTCAGTTTTATTTTGGAAAAATATAATAAACTTTGTTCACAAGACATTTGTATTATAGAATATAAGAGGCATTATCCATAAGCATTTATTAATAGTTGAAACCTTATATGTGCTTTTGCAAGACATAGTAGAGGACATAATTCAAAATAAGAAACATTGAAATCTTAGCAAGGTATCGTAATGTCTGCCAAATTAGTTATACGAACTGGGGCATCTTGAAGCAACAGACAAGATAATATGATGTATAAGAAATCTTGGCTGTGAAGAAAGCTCAAAAGATCTGATATATAGAATACCATAATTGGAACTGGCAAGGGCAGCGGTAAACGGTTAAAGTTCTTCCGTCCTCAAGTTCTCAAGCAAAATAAGCATTTATCACTTAAAGAGAAGAAGCAATTCAAATTTTCATACGGAACCAATAAGAAAATTTGTAGAGAAAATAATGACATGAAATCAAAAATCTCAGCAAGTTAATTAAAACCCACAGCAATGCATCTTACCTAGCAGCTAGTCCGACACAAACGGTTGACACATCTGGCCGGATGTGTCTCATTGTATCAAATATAGCCATACCTAGAGAGCATAGAGAGGAAGCAAATAAGATAATGAAAACCTAGTGACACAGATAATAGAAATATTGAGTGAGTTACATTACCTGCTGTAACAGATCCACCAGGAGAGTTCACATACATGACAATATCCTGTACAATTTTAGGCCATTCTGATTAGTTCTTTTATACACTGATTTATTTTCAAGGAGAAAATTCCACTAGATGGTCCTGAGTGCAATAGGTTATGTGCAAGTGAAAAGGGAAAAAAATGCCCAGCCTATGAAGAACCAGGCAGGACTTGCTTTGTAACATCTTCCCTGATATGATTGTACACAAGGCAGACTAATAGTAATTGACATATTGTTAGACCACACTAAATAGTTCCTAATCCTTCTTTTTAATACATATCGAGGAAATCACTAACAGAGCCAGGTTTTCGAGTAAGATACACTTCAAAAGTGCGCTGACAACAAATTGTTGATATGAGAAACAACATTTATTAGCGCAACTATTTAAACATTCCAACACTCAGGCTGAAATTAGCATCTCAATCAATGATAGTCGCACTTCATCACAACTAAATCCAGCCTTCACATGTAGGAGATGGAACAAGAACAAGAGAGCTTAATGAAATACAAATGACAAAGGAAAAACTTCTTATTTGCGGAAAATCAAGCAAAAGGTGGATGCTATATGAACATAACCTCTGAAACTCTAATACAACAAAACTAAGATCATGGCTAAGGATAGTCAATGCTAGTATGTAAGATTTTTTCACACGAAAGCAATCTCCTTTCCCCTTTAACTGAAGATATTTACATCCAAACATGGCAAACTGTGATGTCCATGAACAGAGATTTACATGAAAGCGGGTAAGATAGTCTCACCAACAACTCAGAACAATCTATAATTTGAAATTTCCCAGAATGAAAGAAACCAAAATGGACAAGAAATACACCTTAGAAGGATCAACTGCATCAAGATAGAGCAGCTGAGCAACGATGATGTTGGCCATATCATCATCTACTGCTCCACCACATCGTATTATCCTCTGCAAAGAATTGGATTATAACTTCAACATCAAGAGACACAGACTGTTAACCAAGTTTCAAGCAGTTAAAACCACCGACTCACATATTGAAAAAGTTGGCTGATAACACTCATAAAACGCTCTTGCACCATTGGAGGTGGACCCTGTGCCTGTGCGTATGCTGGAAAGTATGGTGACGATGGAACTTGCAAGTCCTCCCTAAATCCAATCAGAAATCCCATAAACAACAATTAATATCATACTCCCTCTGTTCACAAATGAGAGTCTTTGCTGCTACATTCAAAAGTCAAAACTATCTAAACTCGTAAAGAATTAATACAAAAGAACTGGCAAATCTGCCCACAAGCAATTATAACATAAGCTTTGTGTCTGCATGTGAATGCCCCAACCATTAGATATACAAATGAATGGACTTGGAAAGACACGATATAGTTGAAATAGAACTAAATGAAAAGGCTTTGCACAATTAGAATGACGAGACTCCAACATAATACCATATAGCATTACCCAGAGTAACTGAGCTACACATCTTATTCCCTTCTTCCTTTAAAAGCCATGTTTACACACAAATGCCACATCAATCAGCTTAATAGTTCAAACAATTTTATTGCCTTGACTTTGCGATGACCAAACCGGACATCATAACATATTCAAATCAAATTACTTCTTATGTATCGAGATACATCTTCATAGTAACAAAAGTACTCCACCAACTTACTCATAGTAAAGCCCGTAAACGGTAAAAAAACGCACCAAATTCGATTCGAATTTTAAATCCGAAGAAAAATAAACATAAAACCCTACCTAATCGACCAAATACCATCGCGTGACTGAGCATAAAAATCCGGAGAATACACCGCTTTAACCGGAGAAGAACTCCGAAGATTAGATTTCTTCTTCAGCTTCCTGTATATCGAAACTAAACTTATTAGAAGAGAAAAAGAGCAAATAAGAAAACAAATTCAGAATGAAACTAATTTTGACCTGGAAAAAAGGGGCTGGAAGTTGAGAGATAGGGTTTTGCAGGAGGATGAGGAGCTAGGGTTTGGGGATGAGAGAGAAAGTGAGGATGAAATGAATCTGAGAGAAGAAGAAGAGACGCATGAGTGCGCCATCTCTCTCTACAGCGGTGGCTTATCCAATTAACGGCGGCGACTGTGAGTGGAAGAGAAAAGGGAACAAGAGTATGGCTGTGTGAAGATTCTTTTTTTTTTTTTTCTTTTTTGTTCTCTTTTTATTACTGTTTGGGGCGAAAAGAAACAACAAGAAACTTTAGCACAGGATCTTTTACTATCAGTCCATACACTTGGAGCAAATTTTGAATTACCCAAAAAAAGAGACTAGTATTAAAATTAGTAGCCACAAAAATTTTAATTTTGCACATAAATATCTTCCCGCTAAGTTAATCGGTAACTTTAATGGAAAATGTCATATAAAAAATTGTTTCTAATACTTGGTTGTGTTAAAGCATACTTGGACTCCTCTGCCTATTGGTTGGATCAAGATTAGCACTGACTCCACCTTTGTTGATGGCAATGCATCTCTCAGCTTCGTCTGCCGCAATCACTGTGGCATTATTGTCTATGCATTTGCCTCCCATACTGTTACTTTTGATTCCAGCACTGTCGAGCTTCTTGCCCTGTCTAAAGTTGCATCCTTCATCTTTGACCGAAAGATTGATAAAGCTATTTTCGAGTCTGACTCATCCGATGCTATTAACATGATCAATCAGGGTCCGACGCACAGATTCTGGACTTGCTCTTCTGATATCGACGATATTTCCAATCTCTGTCGATTGTTCCCTTATTGGAAATTCTGGAAAATCCCACGACTTGCCAACAAAGCAGCTCATAACCTTGCAAAATGGGCGGATTTACGGAACTGGAATGGTCTTGTTTCAATGACTGATGTTTCTTTCTCCTTTATTTGTTCCTCTGATCCCTTTTGTTTACCCCCGTGTATGGACTGTATGAACTCTGGCACTTGTGCCTCTTTTGCTGATATATAAGATTAACGTTTGTTCAAAAAAAAAGTTAAAGAATATGTGCTTGTTAAAAACTTAGCCATGGCCTTTACTTAGTTGAAACGATTCTATATATATATATATATATGGCTTGACATGGTTATTATAATTATTTGGATTGAAAGCTTAATTCAGATCCTAACAAGGTTTACAAGCTATAATTCTCATCTTCTTAATTTGATACAACTTTTGCAGAGGTAAAAATTGCCCTGATCGGCAGCAATTCCAACTCTTAATTGATACTCCCTCTCAGTCAAAAGTCTCAGTGCGAATTGAACTCAAACAAAACTAGCATTCTTGTCGCCAGCAACTTCCCTTACTGGTTTAGTAACAGGTTCTCGAAAGAAGTCCTCTGACTTGACTCAACACATGTTCCAATCTTTTTACAATCTTAAGCTAGGGCTTCAACTAGTACTTTAGCTAGACTTTCTGGATCTGCCACTTGACTTTGCGTGACTAAGGAAGAGTTGTGAAATTTTTGCTCGGGTAAATGGTTAATAGCTGTGTTTTTAGAATTGGACTTTACACTTAACTAATGACCTTATTGATTGCAAGTTTGATCGGCCAAACTCATCCAAACACTATTCTAAAAAATATATAATAGCAGTACTTCTCGAATATTTTTCGATACGTATCAAACGCGCCACGTGGCGTATCCTATAATTTAAATAAACGAAAATTCGTTCGATTTGGATTTTTTAGAATAGTTTAATGTTATCATGCACTTTGTTCGATTTTTCTTAGAAAAAATGTTTTTCATCTAGCTACAGATAAATATATACACTTAGCAAAATAAATAATCTCAACAAGCATGAACACATTATAGAGCTATAAGATTTTGCAGATTCTTTGAGATTTTAATATATATCATTAACTTCTCATAAGAAGCTAAGATTGATGATGACATTCATATGCTTAAAATACATGTGTACAAATTAATTTCAAAATTAGTTAATTTCTTTTCCCTCTTTGTACACTTAATTAGAGAAGAAATAAATATCTCACCATTTCTCTTTTTTCTCTGTTATTACTTCCAATTTTCCATAAAATTTCCTATTGTTAGTTATTGATTATATGAATGACTTTAATGACTATAGATTTTTATCTTCCCCATAATTTATCTATTTCCTAGATCATTTACTGACATTTTTCCATAAACCACTATTCTTCTTTCTCAAATTGCCTTAAAACAAGAATAGTCATTGTGACATTATTAAATATATGTAGAATACGACGAGTTAGAGTGAAGATTTTGTTATGAATAAGACCACAATTCACGAGACAATAAGTAAACAATATTTTTTTTAAAAAATCAAATTTATGTCGTATTTTTTCTTAGTTAATAAAAATTGAAGTCCGTTTATTTATCTTCTTAAAAATACATTATAAAAGTGAGGAGGGAACTTCTCGTTATAAATAATATTTCAAGTTCTTTCCAAACAATGTGGGACACTTCTTAACACGTTCGCTCAATGTAGATTGGTATAACTTTGGTCACATCAGTAGGTTGTCATCCCATCATACGTCTTGGGTTGGCTCAGATAACATGATATAATTCGCATTTATTTCTCCTCTTAAAGAGATAAGAATCTTCTAGTTATAAACAATGGCCTATAATCTTCTAACATCTAACAGTTTTGAGGAAAAATGCTTGTTAACTATTGTAAGACTTACCCACATATTCCTCTTGAAGTATTATCAATTTCTTAATTTCAAGGTGGGAATCGCTAGTTGAAACATTATTGTCTGGTCATTAAGTATTCTCATAGTAGATACATACATAGTATGGAGAACCTACAAATAAATACAAAGCAACAGTACCATATTATGAAATTGTTGATTTAAATGTGTTGTTGGTGAAATGGGGTAATAAAACTTGATATAAAGGAGTTTCAATGTTGAGAGTCATGACTACAAACTATTATGCATTGGTCGTTCAAAAGTTGCACTGGAGTTGGAACCACCCCAAAGGCTAGGATAGGCTTCGACGGGGTAAAATTTTCAAATTCATGTGTGTGTATAAATAAGATAAATGAAGAAGCAAAAGATTATTAAAAACATCTCAATATTTTTTTAGTCCAATTAACAAACTCAATTTCCTTAATCGAAAAATTCATTTCATACAGGTCAATTACTCAAATTCAACTCATTATGTAGTCTCACTTCACCGACAACACGCCTAAATCAACAATCTTAGTATGAAAGTACGTTTTTGACCATTTTATTTGTATTGGTTAGCTTTTTTATTTTTGCTCATGTATGTGAATTAAAAAAGATCATGTTTTATTATTTAATGTTGATTAGTAACCTTTTCTCTTGACTTTTGTATTTTAATGAATATGGATGAATCTATTATTATGGATAGTCTTGGTGATTCGAATATTTGATTTAGTTTTAGAATATTTGTTTTAATTATTCTGATTCTTTTATTTGTACATAAGATTTGTTATTATCTTTTCCTTTTAGATAGGTTCTTAGTTGGTAAGTCTTGTATATATATATTCTCTTCATTATTATGGTATCAGAGCCTACCCAAGACGTATGATGGGCTTACGACCTACCCACGTGATGGGACCGAAGTTAATACCGGCCCACACGTGAGGGGGCGTGTTAAGAATTGTCCCACATCGCTTGGAAAAGAGTCTGGGCTTATATTTATAAAGAGAAGTTCCACTCCACTTAACAAGGCCTTTTGAGGGGAGAAATAAATGGGCTTCGATTTCTATTATGGTATCACCGGGCCATCCTGTCTAACGACGTCTTCGATCCATTCTTCATGGCCCCCACCAATGATTCCGCTTCCTCCTCCTCCGGCAATCGCACCGGTCCCATCTCTCCTACCAGCGATCCAATCATAGTTATCAATGCCCATTCACAACTCCCTCTTCTTCTCACGGCAAGTAATTTTCCTTCTTGGCAATTACTTGTCACCTCGTTGTTCACTGGGTATGATCTGCTTGGATACCTTGATGGCACCACCACGGCTCCGCCGTCGAAACCTGATGAAGCACCAACTGCTGCCTTCCTTCATTGGTTTCGTCAAGATAAGATGCTTCTTTCTGCTCTTCTCGCCTCCCTATCGCCGGATGCCATCCCTCTTGTTGCATCGGCTCGTACTTGCCATGAGGCTTACACATGCCTCTGTCGCCGATTCTCCAGTTCATCACGGACTCGTGTCATGACCATCAAGGAGAATCTGTCCACTCTCACTCTCGGCAATCAATCCGTCTCCACCTTTTTGCAGGATGTCAAATCCCAAGCGGATGAACTTGCCAAGATCGACAAGCCCCTCTCTGATGACGACATTGCTCTCTATGTCTTCAATGGTCTTGGTCCCAATTATCGTGACATTGCCGCTGCAGTTCGAGCACGGGAAACGGCTATTCCCTTTTATACTTTGCACGACATGCTTGTCGCACATGAAGCCTACTTAAAGCGACAGGAGATTGCTACTTCTAATCTCGTTGCCACGGCAAATCAGGCTTCGCATCACCGTTCACCCTCCACTCCATCTGGTCCTCAGAATAATGGTGCCTCTCAGTCCCGCAACTCCTCTCATGGGAGAAATCATGGCCGTCCCAACAATTTTAATATGCAGCAGTGGTCTCAACAACAAAACCAACAGGGCATCCTCGGTCGTCCACCGGTGGTCTGCCAGTTTTGCAATAAAGAGGGCCATACCGCTAGAACTTGTAACAAAATTCAAGTTCAAGCTTATGCCGCGTCTCCTCCTCCTCCACTGTCGCCCGACTCGACTCAATGGCTAATGGATTCGGGTGCGTCACATTCTCTCACGTCAGACCTCTCTAACTTGTCTATTCATTCAGAATATGATGGTCCCGACATGGTTCGCATTGCCGATGGTTCAGGTTTACATATTTCACATATTGGTCGCTCTATTATTTCTCACTCGTCACGCCCCTTACATCTCTCTCATGTTTTATGTGTCCCTCAAAGTCATCACAACCTTCTCTCGGTTCATCAATTTGCAAAGGCTAATAATGTTTTTATTGAATTTCATCCTTTCCATTTTCTTGTTAAGGATCAGGGCACGGGGGCAAAGCTACTTCAGGAAAAATGTGAAAATGGAATCTATGTCTTGCGTCTTCCACCTCGCGGACATTTATCACCATTGGCCAATTTAGGAGTTCGGGCATCTAGTGATTGTTGGCATCATCGCCTCGGGCATCCTCATTTTGATTTATGCTCTTTATTAATTAAGAAATTTGATTTGCCATTGTCGTTGGCACGTTGCAATTTTCAGAATTCTTGTACTCCTTGCGATTTAAATAAAAGCCAACAATTACCTTTTCATGAGACGTCTTTATTGAGCACTTGTGTTTTAGACTACGTTTATGCTGATGTATGGGGTCCAACGCGTGTTTCGTCTATAGATGGCCACCGCTATTATCTCATTTTTGTTGATCACTTTACAAAATATGTGTGGTTGTATCCAATGCAGGCGAAATCACAAGTTCTTGACATATTTCCCGTTTTTAAGGCGCTTGTTGAAAATAAATTTCAATCTCGCATTCGCCACTTTTACTCGGATAATGGCGGCGAGTTTGTTGCTCTTCGAAATTTTTTGGCTACCAATGGGATTTCTTGGCTCACGTCGGCTCCCCATACTCCCCAACAAAATGGTACAGCGGAGCGTCGACATCGTCATATTGTCACTATTGGTCGTACGCTTCTTACTCATGCTGCTCTTCCTCCTATGTTTTGGTCTCATGCCTTGGAAACGGCAGCTTATCTTTATAACCGATTACCATCCATCGCTCTCCATGGACGCAGCCCCTTTGAGGCGATCTTTGGTCGTGTTCCTAACTATGCCAAACTCCGAATATTTGGCTGCCTTTGTTTTCCGTGGCTTAAGCCATACTCGGTGCACAAACTGGACCCGCCATCCCGCTCTTGCATTTTCCTTGGCTATTCGCTTTCTCAAAGCGCCTACAAGTGTTTTGATCCGGTAACTGCTCGTTTATTTATTTCTCGTCATGTTAAATTCAATGAGCAAGTTTTTCCAGGATATCATTCGGCCTCTTTGACATCGCCTGCCTTGTCTCGCTCAATTGGTGATTCGGGTCCTATCATGCAGCCCCCGCCCGTTGCTGTTCCGCCTATTGAGCCTGTCTCGCATCCCGGCTCTCCCTCCCCGGTCATGAATGATCCTCTGCCGCCTGCACCTGCTGTCCCAAGTCCTATTCCAGGTCGCACGATGACAACTCGCTCAATGAACAACATTTTTAAACCCAAACGGGTACTCTCGGCCTCCAAACATCCACTTCCCGAGTCCGTTGAACCATCGTGTGTTACCTCTGCTTTGAAAGATCCTCTTTGGCGAGCCGCCATGTCGGATGAATTCAACGCCCTTTCTAAGCATGGCACGTGGGAATTGGTCCCTTTCACGCCGACGATGAATGTAATTGGCTGCAAATGGGTTTTCGTATCAAGCGAAAACCCGATGGTAGTGTCGACAAGTATAAAGCCCGTTTGGTGGCTAAGGGCTTTCACCAACGTCCAGGTTTGGACTTTACCGAGACTTTCAGTCCTGTTATTAAACCCGTCACCATTCGTGTTGTTCTTACCATCGCTCTCTCACATAATTGGGGACTTTGGCAACTTGACATCTCTAATGCCTTTTTACACGGATCACTTTCTGAGGTTGTTTATATGAAACAGCCATCGGGTTTTATTGATCAATCTTATCCGTCACATGTTTGCCGTCTTAAAAAGACACTCTACAGCCTCAAGCAAGCACCGCGTGAATGGTATCGGGCCTTGCGTGATGCTCTTCTTTCGCTCGGCTTTATAAATTCGCTTTCAGATGCTTCCTTATTCATTCTTCATCAAGGTAACACGCATATTTTTGTCCTTGTTTATGTTGATGATATAATCATCACGGGCAGCGACGATTCTCTTGTTTCCAGCATTATTCGGAAGTTAAGTGAGTCATTTGCCGTCAAGGATTTAGGTGCTCTCTCTTACTTCCTTGGTCTTGAGGTCTTACCTTGCAAAGAAGGACTCTTATTGTCGCAACATAAATATATTCGTGATGTCTTGGTTCGTCACTCCATGGATGGGGCGAAGCCTTTAACTACACCTATGGCTGTTCCATCTTCTTCGGCTAGTTCCTCAACTCCATGTGATCAGTCCGTTTATCGCCAAACGATCAGGGAACTCCAATATTTGGCTCTCACACGGCCTGATATTGCCTTTGCGGTTAATCGGTTGGCACAATGTGTGTCTCATCCCACTGAGGACGACTGGCATTCGGTGAAACGTGTCTTGCGCTATTTGAAAGGGACGATTTATCACGGTTTATTGTTGCGTCGATCCTCTGCTCCAGTTCTTCGCGCGTTCTCGGATGCTGATTGGGGCGGTCACCCAGCTGATCGCTCGTCTTCTTCGGCCTTTGTTATCTTTCTCGGTGACAACTTGATTTCTTGGAGTTCTCGCAAGCAATGTGTTGTTGCTCGTTCTTCTACCGAGGCCGAATACCGAGCTCTTGCTTTGGCTACTTCAGAGGTCCGTTGGATACAAAACCTCTTCCACGAGCTCCTTCTTCCTTTATCTCGCAAGCCGATTCTCTTTTGTGACAATATAGGTGCGACGCATTTATCTCTTCACCCAGTCCTTCACTCCCGTATGAAACATATATCCTTGGATATTCACTTTGTTCGTGATATCGTTGCTAAGGGTCTCATGGATGTTTCGCACATTAGTACAAAAGATCAACTTGCGGATTTACTTACCAAGCCTCTCCACCGAACTCGTTTTCAACTTCTACGCTCCAAAATTGTCATTGCCGATGGCACGGCTATTTTGAGGGGACGTATTATGGATAGTCTTGGTGATTCGAATATTTGATTTAGTTTTAGAATATTTGTTTTAATTATTCTGATTCTTTTATTTGTACATAAGATTTGTTATTATCTTTTCCTTTTAGATAGGTTCTTAGTTGGTAAGTCTTGTATATATATATTCTCTTCATTATATCTATTTAGATATTTTTCAGTATGGAGTTTAATTAATATGTTCTATCTACTCTTTTTTAACATCAATTCATTATGGTGTAATTATTATAACATATTTTGCATCTTCATGTATGACATTGTCAAAGAGTTTTAAGCTTATAATATAGCCTAAATTGATGAGTTTTTTTATTTGATAAACCACAAAATCAATTTCACTTAAATTCTCATTGTTTTTGTTTGATTAAGTTATATACTCTTTGTTAAGCACCAATATTTTTTTTTTACTTATACTTTAGATTTATATTTTAGTTTTTTTAGAAGAATATATTTATTTTGATGTTGGCGGAGTGCCAGTAATAAAAATGAGAATGGTCGGGAGTCACTAAACCGACGAAAGCGGACTCACTCTTACTAATCGCGGAATCACTCAATGTGACCAAGCCACTCACTTGAAATATGAGTAATCACTCACTCCAAATGCAAGAAAACACGCAAAATAGTATACTTTTGTTTTCAAATTCCCTCCTAAAATCTTCATTCCAAAGACATTGAATAGAAGTCTTGGAATATCTCTCCAAACTTAGGAAAATGAGACTTCACTGACTTCACAATTTTCTAGCCTTGGAAATAGACCAAATGACTCTTGACTTATTGAAAATGGAAGTATGACTTCCCAATATCTGATAACAATTAATATAACTTAGAAAAAGTAAAAATAAAAAGACCATTGAACACTCAAAGTCCGAGTATAGACAGTCTTCCAAACAACTAGCCATCTTCTGGTAAAACTATCATAACTTCTTCCATGCTCTCAGTTGGCTTTTAAAATGACAAATTTATCAGATGCCGATTCGGCATATATCACAAAATATTGTCGTTTGAAATCATCTCAGGTGTTGATACCAATTCTGCATCATATATAGTTTGCTAAAGGTAAAAATATTCTTAGCTACACGTTTATGGTATATAATCCTCAACACCTTCATAAAATAACATTTGCAGAGAAACTCGCACGAACCAATGCCAAAGGGCTAGAAGCTTTAACCATCATTCTCATGGTGCGTCTTTTCATTGACTGCCTTGTAGCATTGGAGACTGCAAAGAGGAACCTTTGTCTTGGAATCACGGTACTTGTAAGGATTGTTACAAGAGGGACCAACACACTTCTCGCGTGGAGGAGGATAACTGAAATTTCAACATACAAAACCAGTAAGAGATTGAACTCATGTAATCAACTTACATCTACATCCCTGACCTTCTTTCTAGTTATAGAAACATTCTGAGAGATTTGAAGAGTTACAAACTTTGTAAAAAATTGAGGGTCTATCTGCAATGTGCAATGTTATTCAAAGTTTGACGAGGTGATATGTAATTACTCAAATAGTAAATGGAAATTTTCATGTAATTAGACCAAACCTAAAGATGTTTAAATATAAGTATCCATTTAATGAAAAAGAGATTGTAAAGTCAAATAAGATAGACCTCTTTTGCAATATTATTCAAAGAGAGAGAAGAGTTCGTCCTTACCCGGAAGACTTGCTGTCGAAAAGACTAGGGAAACCCATATCTAGAGGAAACGTGACAGTGGTTCCAGAAGGGCCGATTACTGTTCTAATGGTGTTTGATTTAAGCATTTGGGTTGTGGTTTGCTTCTCCTGTTATTTAATAATCATAGGCATTGGTGGTGATTAATTTCATATAAGTTGAATACTTGAATATGATAAATTAGGCACTAAGGTACCTGAGCAAACTCTTCTTGGCGCTTCTTGGTCAGAATTTCCTTCTTCTTTCTACTTGATTCTTGACCGAGTATTTTTCTAATGGCCTCTGTCTGTATATTTGAATTGACGTGATTATTTTACAGTTACGCTTTTAAAGGTACGTGCATGTGAAATGTAAAACGATGATTTTTGATGAAAAATAGACCTCGCATTTCTCATTTTGCAATCTACGTCTCTCAGCAGCCTCTACCTTCTTCTTTTGTTGCTCCACTTTAGTCAACTTCTCCTTTTGCTCTGTACCATGTGAAGTAGAAGGAGACAAGGTCAAACAATGGCTTTTGAGAAAAAAAATTCAAAAGTCATAAAAGATAATGATACAATCTATACTGACTTATTCGAGGTGGTTCGGGTGGTAAACCATTTGGAAACTCAATCATATTTGCACCGGATGCAAAAGAGGAATCTTTGTTTAGAAGGGCCCGTTGTCGTGTCGTAATGATCATTTCTCTCTTATTTTTTGTAGGTAACTCGTAAAGATTCTTCTTTTGTTTTCTCTTAGACTTTCCTTCTACCTCGTCGTCAGGTGGAGATTCATTTTCCTCGTAATCATTGTCCCTGGATCTTAATTTTTTGACATCTTGAATAGATCTTCCAACATCTTTCACATTGCCAAATTTATCGCTCTTATGAGGTTCTTGGACTGAGCCCGCCTCGAAGTTCTTATATCCTATCATCTTTGAAGTCTTAAGTTTCTCGAAGTATTGGATCTCATCGTCTTCATCATCCTCATCAAACTCGGCTTCCAACACTTGTTTCTTAGGTGCCCTTTTGCTCTTACACACCAAATCAGATTTCTCTCCTTGATTTTCAAAGGAATTCTTCACTATCATTGTAGTCTCTATATCCTCCCTCTCAAAGCCAAAATCAACTTTTGAGAAATCCTTCCATGGGACTCCTTGCAGAAAATTTTTCTTATTTTGAGGTGGATAATGAAATTCATCCGAATGTTCCTGAAATAACAGAAACATGGCATGAGTAGACAGATTTGGTGAGGCCGGAGTTAATACATTTTATTATAGTCAGCACACTTAAATTCAACAAATATGCTTGGAAGTAGAAATGCTAATGTAAAAAGAATTCTCCTAATCTTAGTAAATGGAGCATTTCTTTATGCATGTCAATATTTTTTATAACATAATCCTCACTAAGTAAACCGAATCTTTATAATTATTCTCTACGAGATTGAAAGATGAGAAAATTAACAAGAATATTTGAAGAATAACGATTGTCTTTCAACATTGGTTTGCTTTTTCTTGAATTGCACATAATTGAACATCGACTTGCAAATACTTTTCTGCAAATTTGATTGTGATACAAAAGGTGCAAACCATTAGCAATAACGTCAGAAATAAGTCATCGTTACTGAATTATTTCCCAATTAAATATAGATCAAAGAGTTCATATTGATTTCAATAGCTTATTTGCATTGTTAATCACGTGAAAATAACTATTCTCGATGAATCTAATTAAAACATCAAGAAAGTTTATACCGGTGTCTAATCTAAATAAGACATTCACAATTTAATATATGTGGAATCATGTCGTTTATTTATAGTTGGAGAATGATAGTCACAACCTGAGGGATCAACCTATGTTGGAGTCGAGCATTATCCAGTGACAGACTGGTCTTTGCCAAAGAATCTTCACCTGATGCCCCATTAGAACTGCATTTCGGTTGAAGTATGTGTGTCACACCACCCATCTTTAACTTAACTTTCTTCAAGTTGTTTTCACTTCTTGTTCCATCTCCACTCGCACCATTACTAGGAAACACATTTGGTCCCATGTCAATTGCATTAACTTGTACACACTTTGATGCATTCAGACTAACATTGAATATTTTTTCTCCAGAGTAGGCATCACCAAAGTTTTCATCACTCAAGACCTTACTTATATCGTCTGAAAGTGGCGTTGATGACATGGAGGATTGAAGAGAGTGATTGTGCCTGAGGTCTAGGTCGTCTTGATACTTGGCTTCTATTTCTTCTAAAAGAAACCTCGACACCTTTCAATTTAGTAGCCCTGGATTTATCTATCATAAGAAAACACTCAATATAACAATACCATGTGCCGCTTAAATTTTAAGACAAAATAAACTCTTCCAACCAAGCACTATGACAAGATATATGCCAAGAATATAAAGAAGTCAAGCATTACTAAGATAAACAAGAATAGCATTTAAGTTGCAATCACTTCTAAATTAGAAGAAGAATCCTGGAATTTCATATAGATATGTTGAATTTATATTTCATTTAACACGAATATGTAGCAACACATGCAGGGCACAACCATGGACAATGTAGAAACAGAAGGGGGTACTAATAGACTAAAACTAATATCGACATAAATCAATCCAAATTGTGATCACCAACTTAGATGTCACTTGTTATAGATTTAACTCCAGATATCTTTACTGATGCACTCGTCTTCATCCATCCACCAATGTAAATAGTAGAACATAGTGATCTAACAAAAGCTAATTAAATAGAAGCATAAGCGATGCGCAAAACACAAATCCACATGTAACAAGATGGTGGGCTAAATGAAAGTCTAGCAAAATTTAAGAACTTCAAGAAAGATATAAAAAAATGAACTGATTGCAGCAAACCCCTAACCTATGGGGTCACTCTCTAACGTATCGATTTGTGTGATATGCCCCACAAGATATTGACATTTGAGCGATTCTTCCCCTTAAATTATCGAGCAATTGTTTATTTTGGGTCGATATCCTTTCAAAACTCCAAATAGTTTAGAAATCCTGCTCAAAGATTCTCTATGGTTTGTTAATAGTCTAAAACCCTCCTTATGGTTTCATAAATCTTTGCACAAAATCTTCTTTTTATTAAACCACAAGGGGGATTTTAGACTAAATTTTGTGAAACCATAAAGGGGTTTTAGATAATTGACATATCACAAGGGGGTTAGTTTCAAAACCATTGGGGCGATTTTTTAGGGGATATCAATCCAAAATGAATGATTTATCAATGATTCAAGGGGTAAATAGGACAAAAGTCAATAGGTTATGATAGCATATACCACAAATTGATAGGTTAGGGGTGAAGTGCAAATGACCCCGTAAGTTGAGGCATTTGCTACAATTAACCCTAGAAAATCTATCTCATTGCCACAAACACAAATGAAATGCACATGAAAAAGTTCAAATTATTCAACATTGTGAATTACCTAGAACTAACATGAATCAAATCCAAAACAAAAAATCGAAACCCTCTATTAACCAAAAAAAAAAAAACAAACTTACACCTCTCACATTGTTCATCGTCACAAAGCCAAACGTCAAAAACAACGCAACCAAAAAAATTCACCAAAAATCCACAAATCTCAAAAGAAAACACGTTAACGAGCAGAAACTTCAATTCAACTCAAAGAGTAATAGAAAATAACAAAACATTACCTTGCACGGAGCTTTGCAGAAGAGAAAATAGGAAATAACGTTAAGGAAATGGAAGGGTAATGGGTTTGTGAACAGATATATACACATGTGTGTAGGTAAAGTTAGAGAGAGAATTAAAAAAGAAAGAAAGAAAGAGTCGTTTGGATGTTTGTGTTAGGTAGAGAAGATAATGAAAAAGTAGTCGTGTCATTGATGTCAGAAAGGATTCGTTACCTTTCTGGTTATTACTATAGTGGTTCTCCTAAATTCTTTTCCATTTCTTTTCACATATATGTGTACACGTGAAATATTTTATTGTGTTTTTTTGTTGTGTGAAAGACATTTAAACTCATTGTCATGACTAAGTCTGTGAGTTCACTCAATATTCTTGGATGTCACTGTAACAACAGATTTCGAGTCCTTAAAAATAAAAGACAAGAAAAATTAGTACAAATAAACTTAATATGAATTTAAAAAATTTAGAGTTACAATCTCTATTTTATCCTCTGATTCAATCCTTCATGAAGTTGACTTGAACTTGAAAAACTTTAATTCGAGGGCGTGAGAGCTTGATCTCGAATCAAATAGAGAATTTCTTTGATCTTCGCGACGAACAATTTGAATATTTGGATGAACGCATTTGAAGATGATGAACTTGGGAGAGAGGATTTGAAGAACTTATTTACTCCAAGAATGTTTGAGTTTTTGTTGTTTTTGTTGTGATTTTTGTTCTTGGTGAAGACCTCTATTTATAGTGTTAGAAGGAGAATCTTCTGATGAGATGAATGGTTGTGATCGTTTCTCCAATATGGAAGACATAATTTGAGGAAATCCTTCTTTCCATGACGAAAGATAGTTTCCTTCTTTTGAGATTTGATGACTAGACCTTCCATCCTTTGAGATTTTGATGACTAGACCTTCCATCCTTTGAGATTTTGGTGACTAGACCTTCCATCTTTTGAGATTTGATGAATAGACTTTCCATCTTTTGAGATTTGATGAATAGACTTTCCATCTTTTGAGATATGATGAATAGACTTTCCATCTTTAGAATATTGGAGTTTTATGGAATATTTATTTTCTTTCAATTGCACACATTTAATTATTTAATAAAATAAACGTGTCTACAGTCACTTCCCCTCTCTTTTATTTCCTTCCCCACTTATGCACGTTTATGTTTCAACTATGTACGCATGATACAGATTTGTGCCCCAACTGTATGTTAGTGCCCTTTTTTCCTATCACGTGCTCCATAGTATAATCTCTCATTCTTTTAAAGGGATAATGTGACGACCGCGCCCCACGAGTCATGCTTCAACCCGAGTCAGTTTTGTGATGGCCAAACACTTACTCAACTAAGACTGAAATGTATCCTAAGGGAAAGGCCTCACTTTCCAAGATCAGAATCATACAAAAAATAACTTTTATTTTTATTAGAGAAGAAGTCTTTGAAAGTACAAACGAATATTATATCTTCATAAAATGTTCTTGTACTCAATCATAGATCTTCAAAATTTTCGAAAATGCTCGATGAATAGTCCCCACGCCTTAAATAAAAATCTTTGTCTTTCAACTCGGTCGTGTCGTCAACTGCTCCTACTGAGGAATAGATAGATAGAAGAAATAGAGGAGTAAGTCTTTGATGACTTAGTGAGATTCTTAAAAACATGACAAGTAAATCGAAAAATAAAAGGAGTTTCAGTAAATAAAGAGTTCATCAACGATCATCTGCAAAACAAGAAGTGCAGGAAAAAAAATATATATTCAAGACAAGAAGCTAATAAATACGTGCATCTAAACAAGACATAACAAAGTCACCATACGGCTCCCCAAAGTTCTACTAGCGACCTAGCACAAAACAAAAAGACATGATCGAGTCCATGTCTATCCAGTAGGCGGGTTACAACCAACTCCTGATAGCAAAGCGGTGCCTAGATCAAATGGGTATTGAGTAGAGTTACTTAAACCCACAACCATTTGTTGCCCATTAGTAAATCGACACAATTCATGGGCCCAGCTTCCCAAAAGGCGTCGAATGGGTAACAAAATATCAGCGAGCTAGTTTACCACATAAAATTTGTTGCTCTGCGAGCTATAAATACGAACATAGTTCGTTGCTCATGGTACAGTTATATGCGATGTCATTTTAAAACATAATTGATATGATTTATCAACAGGATATAACGAACAAGAATATTACGTTCAACTGTAGAATAATATTTTCGAATAATATAAAATAAGAAAAAGAATCAGAACACTTACCAAGGTAGTTGATGAGAAATATAAATATGAGAAATTGATAAATAGAAGGTTGTTCATGATTTGAATGTAAAGAACCACGAATAATCTGCCCAAGTTCCTTAGGGTCGGGTGCAAAATGGTAGAACAAATAAGGAACCGAACATCACCTTTTATCGTACGGAAAATCTCGACTTATTCTGGTGATTTTGTCGTATCCTAAATATGTAGAAAATGTGTTAATTAAACACTAATTAAACTATTTTTCTATAATAGAACTACTTTAAGTTTAACAATTTATGATAATGAGCTAATTATTTTTAATTTTGATAATCATCACAAATATTTATTTTGATATAAATAAATAATTATTTGTTAAGTATGTCATAATAAAATTTGTTGTTTAGAAAAATCATATTAATTAAAACAATTGGGTTTCTAAACTAGTTAAATAGTTTCATAGTAATAAATTACCTATTCTTAAAATATAACCCTTTAAAAATATTAAAAGATTTTATAAAATGAAACTTATAACTAATTTATCTCATCAACTTATTAAAGTATACAGAAAAAATATAGAATCTATAACTAATCTATTCTTCTAGTGAACTTTGCTTAATATTATTACCAATACTAACTTACTAAAACTTATAATATAACTCAAATATTCATACTGTAAACACCACTTTTACATCCTAATACCTATGATCCTTGTAAGCAATGCATATAATTCTTATTTAATTTCAATAAATAAATAGAACATATAAAAGTTACCGGATGTAGATATCATCCTTGAACCGTCTCCTTTTGTTAAAGACTTGTAGACTTCTTGTTATTCCAAAAGCAACTTGCACCACATCCTTTCCTTTTAGACTTGAAGATCTCCTTGAAGGCTTTCTTCCTCCTTTGAATTGAAGACCTCCTCAAAGACTCCTCTTGATATTCGAAAAGAAACTAAAGAAAAAGATATATTATAATATAAAGAGTTTTCTACAAGTGCTTAGCTTGCTATTTCAGCTAGACAATATTTTTTGCATGCCTCACTTGTAGGATCAGTTGAGCTATTTATAGGAGGATCCAAGACCCTTCCTTCTCCAATGTAGGAATCCACTAGCCACATAATCCTACATTCATGTACCGTAACAAATCCATATTCATTTTCCCTATACATTATTCATGGCCCTTAATACATGGTTAAATGTATATCCAGATAGATACATGTATATCAAAATACATGTATACTAAGATACATGTATTGCAAAATACATGTATATCAAGATAAGTGTATCCACAAGTTGGTACAATGTATAGAATCACAAATTCATTTTATTTTGAAACCATACAAAATCCAACAATCTCCCTGTTGGTTTCTAAGTTAATTAAAGGACATAATAATGTGTGTTATCTCAAAGCGTAAATATATAAATTTTTTATGAAGTTTTAACCCGGACCTACATAAAAATATATTTTCCGATTAGAGATCATAAATGAATTTTAGATTGGTCCACCGTTCATAACATACTCATAATCTTGCAACTCGGGTAAAGCTGTTTTCCAACTTTAGTATTAGCCACTAAGGAAATGTGCCCCCAGCATTCCATAGGCCTGAACAATTTGAGATTCAACCCTTCCTCTTCATCGAGACCCTCCCGTATATACCCTCAAGTACATACCTGATAGAGAAGCTGAATCTCGGGACATAACCATGAGCGCTCATAAAATCCACATTACAAATAATAATCATGAAAACACATGTATTCCAAAAAATACATTTTATATCAATCAATGAATGGCCAAACTCATACTATGTACATGATTATTTCAAACAAGTACCCTAAGAGCCTTAGTGAATGGATCTGCTAAATTATTCTTAGATTCTTTCTTTTCACATTAACAACATGCCTCATCAACATATCCGAGTATAATAATATTTACCTTCAATGTGTTTTGCCTTAGAGCAACATTTAAGATCTTTTACAATAGATATAGTTCAAGTATTATAACAAAAGATCACTACAGGTCACTCACACATGGGACAACATGAATACTCTTCAAGAATTTACGAAGGTAAATAACCTCTTTTGTTGCTTTATTCAACTACATACTCAGCTTCCATAGTGGATTGAGCTACATGGTTTATTTTTACTTTTCTATGATGCAGCCCCTTCACCAAACATTTACACAAAATCAGAAGTTGACTTTCAAGTATTCACACAACCCTGATGTCAGAATCTGAGTAAAGAACCAATGTAACTCATCTACTTTATAAGTTAAATTAAATCAATTAGTATGTTTTGAGAACCTAAACATGTGCTTAACCCCTTCCCAAAGATTCTTTCCAAGACTGGAGTGAAATATGCTAAGGACTCCCACTATTTTCACATATACACAATAATCTTCATGATTTTGAAGAAAATCATAAGTCTCAACAACTTCACAAAATTTGAGAGTTCACTTTCTCGATGCATGTTCAAGTAAGATTGTATAATTTCGAATTATCTGGATAACCAACAAACAAACACCTTATTATTTTTTTTACCAAAACATTATCACGACTCAAATGAGGTATAAGAACATGTGAAACACAACTCAAACTCTCATGTAATTCAACTTGGTTTCTTACCGGTCCAAAGCTCATAAAGTGATTTCTCAGCAGATTTACAATGAACTTCATTTCCAATATGACTAGCAATTAAGAGAGTTTCACCTCAAAACAAAGTCGTAAGGTTAGCAAGGGCTAACATTGGTCTTACCATTTTTATGAAAGTTTTATTGCATCTTTCAACAACTAAATTAATAACGGCATACAAGGCATGCTAAGCAAATAACAATTCCATTCTCCTTTTGGAAAATTAACAAACAAGTCAAATCTCGACTTAAGTTGTTTAAAAACTTCAAATCCTTCACTTTCTTATGTAAAAGATATACCTTTTTAAATCTCAAACACCAATTAGTGAAGTGGAAAAATAAGAGTGACCATTTCTAGTTTGCACACGCATGGGACCATAAATATCAGAATGGATCATATCAAGAACGTTTTAAGTTTTGACAACTTTTGAAAAAAAGATAACTTGATCATTTTTTCATACAAACAACTTTCTCAAATCAATATACCTTTCTTTTCAACATTTTCTAATCAAATTATTCTTGGTTAGTTTATCAATGCGTTCATTTCCAATATGACCAAGTCAAAGACAAAATTCATTAGGTTGAATATCAAAAAAATCATAAACTTCACAAATAATATCCACTTAAATTAATCTGATTCATACCCGAATTTCTAAAACCTTTCAACACCACTTCATCATTCTTATAAATGACAAACTTTCCACTCCCAAAGAAAAAAGAAAACCCAAGTCCCTCCAAACAAGAGACAAACAAAATATTTCTCCTTATTAATGGAACATAAGGACAATATTCTAAGAAAAATACTTTTTCCTACCAGCATTATCAATCACACCATTTTCACTGATTACTGGTTGGGGTAAAGCAGGTGAATGATCACAAAAAGAATTTCCTTAAATCCATAAAAGGCCAAGAGCATATCAACCATTTGTTTCCAATCCACGTTATTAGTACCATCAAGTACCTCAGACTTAAGGATATCAGGTTACACAGATCCATCACTAGGCATAGGGAAACACATTACTGATATTTATCAATTTACCAAAACTCAATCACTTACCTGTTGGGATTCGTGATAACATTTAACAAGATATCATTCAAAACACCTAATAACTCTCACTTACCCTTGGGGATTCATGAGAATCATTAGATCACAAAACATAGACACATAAATTTTTATTACCCATTGGGGATTTTGCATTTCATCAAACAACAAAACATAGACATGCATTACCTGTTGGGGATTTTTCATTTATCAACCATCAAAAGAAATAATATATCCGACAAGATTCATAATATTTGATAAGTAAATAAGAACTACATAAAGCAGAGGCAGAATCACTTGTATTTGTAAGCAATGCATATAATTCTTATTTAATTTTAATAAATAAATAGAACATATAAAAGTTACCGGATGTAGATATCATCTTTGAACCGTCTCCTTTTGTTGAACACTTGTAGACTTCTTGTTATTCCAAAAGCAACTTGCACCACATCCTTTCCTTTTAGACTTGAAGATCTCCTTGAAGGCTTTCTTCCTCCTTTGAAGTGAAGACCTCCTCAAAGACTCCTTCTTGATATTCAAAAAGAAATTAAAGAAAAAGATATATTATAATGTAGAGATTTTTCTACAAGTGATTAGCTTGCTATTTCAGCTAAACAATATTTTTTGCATGCCTCATTTGTAGGACCAATGGAGCTATTTATAGGAGGATCCAAGACCTTTCCTTCTCCAATGTAGGAATCCACTAGCCACAGAATCCTACATTCATGTATCGTAATCAATCCATATTCATTTTCCCTACACATTATTCATGCCCCTTAATACATGGTTAAATGTATATAAGAATACATGTATATCAAAAATACATGTATACTAAGATACATGTATTGCAAAGTACATGTATATCAAGATAAGTGTATCCACAAATTGGTACATTGTATAGAATCACAAATTAATTTTATTTTGAAACCATACAAAATCCAACAATCCTGACACAAAATATAAGAAGAAAAATGTTAATTAATAGTCATATAACTATGAACTAACCACAAGTTTTATGACAAAGTTACTTAATTAGGTGATTAAGTTATCTTATTATTTAAGATAGCAAAATTAAGTTAATAATCAAGCATCCAGGTCTAAATATTTGCAGAAACATAAACCAAAACATTATAAATGGGTCCTAGTTACTAAATCCTACTTAAACTAGCAGCTAAACTTCATAAAACACCTAAAACTACTAAGCAGAAAATTAATGCTTAATACTACATCATCTAATAGCCTTAACAAAGTATGAAACGAGGAGGGGTTTCAACACCACCCACCAAGTTTGAAATCTATGTGTATCTAGTTTCTAAGTCACCAAGAAAAATAGAATTCTAATCATGCATCTATAAAAAATTAAAGAAATGCCACAAGGTGTCATTTCTGCGGCTGAAACAGTGACAACTTTAGGTTTTAACCTATGATATCCCTTTTAAAGGCTTCAAATGGACAGGGTTTGCTCCCAAAAAATGATCCTAATACACATGGCTATGCTTTGGAACAAAACCCATCTCAAAATAAGATATTTTAGATTTATAGGAATTATTTCAAGGAAGGCGCAGTTTTCTATTTTTCTGGCGATCACAAGGAACAGAGCTCAAATAGACCCTTTAAGTTGTTTGGATGGATGATTGTCATTAAGTGGTTTTGTCTACAATTTGTGTATTGTATTTGGTTTACATTTCAGATCAAACTATGAAGGTATGATATGGCTTTTGGGTCTTCAAAGTCACTGCACTCAAAACTGACAGATTTGTATAACTCGGTTTTGGTGGTTTTAAAGGAGGTTTAAGGGCTTGAGAAAATTGTTTCCATAATCTAGACTGAAGGAAAAGAAAATTTTTTGAAGGAAGTGAGGAATAATTCGGGCTATAAGTTGTGCGAGAAAATTGAAGGAGACTTTGTTATATAGGCAAAATTGTTCACTATTGTGAATACTGAATAGTGATGAATAGTGAAATTACTATTCATGATTTTTTTAGAATTTTTTTTTTTATTTTGGTTTGATTTAGTGATATTTATGAGTATTTTCAGATATTTTCTTACAAATGTAATTTATTTTTGAATTAGTTTTAATAGGTTAATTTCTAGAATTAAATAAAAAGCAAGCTTAGTTTAACTTTTAACATCAAACTAACTCCTCCAAAAATCTTTAAATCGTCATAGAATTGTAAAATAAATGTTATATAGATAACAATAAACTTTATAACAATGGCATTCAGTATTGATCTGTTCAAACGTTGAACTAAAAGAAATTATATATAGATCTAAAGAATGTGTTAATGTCATATTAATTCAAAATCAAGATAACTAAACTTATTTGAGCTTTATAAAATTATTTCTGCAAGAAATGAAGTGTTTCTAAATATTTGGTTGTTGCAAAACTTTTTGGACTAAATTGAAAATTTTCTAAAACATTTTTGGGTCAAAATAATATTTTCAAAAGTACAAGGACTAAAGTGAAAGTATTTAAAAAAATATTTTCTTCCAAAGTTATGAGGCATTACAAATAAATTACCCCAGATTTTAGCCTAAACTATAGGTCTATTATACAAACTAGCTTGTCATGTTTGGAAAATTATAGAACTACTCCTCCAGATAACTTGTATGAAAGGGAACCTTATCGAATTTATCTTTCATCCCCTCTTGTAAAAGTGAAAGGAAAAAAATTAAAGAACTAAAATTCCAAAAGACAGAATTGCCCGAAATTTACTCGTTTCACTTATCTTATTCATACTCGACAACCTTCTTCATCTCGTGATAAGTATATTACTTGAATTCTCGTTTTATTCATAAAACCCTAGTCATCCATCAATTATGTTATATTTTTGCATCTTAAACACAGACAGGTACCCATGTGTCTGAAGAGACCCCAATCATTAGAGATTTTGAAGGTATAATCAAACTCTTCATGAATTAATATATTCATATTCAATGTAAACGCTACGAAAAAAGATTAATGTCGAAGTAGTTGTTTCTAAGGGGTGAAAATACATTTCTACGACTTAATAGAAAGAAATACATAGTTTATCTCATCAGTTTTTGTACTCACGTTGCAAAGGAAATATGAAATCTAGAACTAATCTATTCCAGGTAGAAACAAAATAGACATTTCTAAACATGTGTGACACCTCTAAAGAAAGCAGCGAGTGGAAATAGATCAACCCGTCTCCATACGCCTACCTGACTAGTCTGCAAAAAGTAGACTGTCAAAACAAACTCGTCCATTCCATGGCTCTAAGAATATTCAGAATTTCAGGCATCAAGCAAAAGGGTTTGCTTCATTTCCACGATTTCGCAAAAAAAATAAAACCTATAGACGACAAAATGGTAGAAACGAAGTAATTAATTTCTACCCCGCTCATAATAATTATTTAAAATCAAAACAAAATATTTTAATTAATAATAAATTAAATATATCTATATATATATATATATATAGTTATATATATATATATATATATATATATATATATATATATATATATATAGTTTTATATATATAGACATATATTCATATATACACTATTAAATATAAAAATCAAAACTACTAATAATAACAATGTGAAGTAAAAGTATAATACATATATTCGTATCTATATGTAGTGCTCTCTCTCTCTCTCTCTCTCTCTCTCTATATATATATATATATATATATATATATATATATATATATATATATATATATATATATATAACAAACATTAATATTTAAAGATTTAGAAGTATAATTTAAAAAGAGATCGGGAGAAAATAAAGAGAGAGAATGTAGTGAAAGAATGTGAGAACGGGATTTTGAGGATATAAGTTTATGGGAGAAGTAGATGGTGTGAAAATGAATTCGAGTGGGGTATTTATAGAAAAAATTGGGGAGTTTTGGATTTTCTGCAAAATCTGAATTGTAGAAACAAAAAATTTCATTCCTATAGTGGTCATTTGTAAATGTGATTTTCGAAAAAGTGTAGAAACAAATTTTTTTTGTTTCTACAACTGGGAAAGACACATTTTGTTTCTAGACTTTATGGTAAAAACGAAATATTTTGGAAGTGTTTGGTTGGATTGATGTGATAGATTAAAATTGTAATCCATCGTCATCTAGCGCATAGTTCGCATGATTCATGCAAGCGGGTTTTTTGTCAAACGTGAGATAGCCCGGTACTGTAGCACGTTTAATCCGCGAATTTAGTCTCACCCCCCCCCCCCCCCTCCTAAGATTATTTTATCCTTTGTTTTTTACGTGATAGACCCCATACATGAAAGGACTATTTTACCCTCACTTTTACACGTGTTAAAATCGTCATCTAAAAAAAACTTTAATTTGCACAAACGTTTTTTCAGATCTGATATACAAACCCTCAAAATCGATTTTCCCCACTATTCGTCTGGTTCACACGAAGATTTTAGGGTTTTTTTCCAGGTTGAAAAATTTCTACACATGGGTTGATAAAATCTTGTGTTTTTTAACTAATTTTTGTTGAAATTGTGTAAATTCGACACTCACACGAGTTATATTTGCAGGGTACGCTATTTGGAGTCGGATTTGTTGGCGATTTAGGTAGCAAAGGTCATCGGGTTGTACTAAGGTGAGAAGTAAACGATGGTTTAGTTACTCACTTCAATTTTTGGGATTACCCTCACTGATTTCGTGTTTGTTTGATGTAATTTTGTACATAAGCTCTTTCGCACCAGATAGGGTTCGCATCAATATCATCGGATTCAGGTAAAACACTGATGTGTTACTTATTTATGTAATTGTTCATATGAAAATTATGCTTAATTTGGATTATGCTATGAACACTGCATGCTAAAAGATTACAGTTTGTTTTTTGTACAATGTTCTTGCTTGTTTTAGTCTAATGTGGTTAAGTGAGTGTAAACTGTTTGTTGAATATTGATGATTGTAGCCTATTTTGTTTACTTGAGCACGATTGGTAGTACATTAAGCACCAATTTTTTTAAACATACATGCTGGTATAATTGTAGGGTTAAGGTTTTAATTCGTGGTATTTGTTGTGTATCAGATGGATGAACGGCAGAAAACCCTTATTTTAGTACTACTGCACTTAATAGTGCTACGAGCGAGAATATTTTTCTTTATGACATTATTTCACAGACACCAAACCAACTTAAGGAATAATTGTCGACGAGAGGCAGTTAAGTATAGTCTAATTTCTAAGATGAGGCCGATAAATGCGCACATGGACAGATTGACTGGAATGAACGATGTTCACTGCTTGAGTCAGCTAAGAATTGACAGATACAGTTTTAATAAGTTGTGTTGGTTGCTTCAGGAGGTGGGGGGGTTGAGGGATGAGAAATATGTTAGTATACGGGAACAGGTTTCCTATTCTTAATGATTATGGCACATCACACAACCAATAGAACCATAGGATTTTACTGGCGAGGGTCGGGTCGGACAGTGAGTCGTTATTTCAGAAATACCTTGGATGCTCTCCTAAAATGCAACCAACTTATGTTGGTGACCCCCAAGCCTGTATCAGAAGAGAACAAGAATGATGAAGAACCCTGGAAGTGTTTTAAGATACTATGATTATGCACAATCATGTTTATTCCACTTGCTTTACTTTTACACCATTTCTCATAACATGTGTGTTACATTTGCAGGGTTGTTTAGAGGCTCTTGATGGAACACGCATTGATGTGACTGCACCGACTGTCGACCATCTACGGTACCGCAATCGCAAGGGGCATATATCCATAAATGTTCTCGGTGTGTGCGACATTAACATGCAGTTCGTGTACTTGTTGTGTGGTTGGGAGGGATCAGCCGCCGACGGACGCGTTTTATGAGATGCTGTCTTTAGACCTCCTCCCCATGGACTACATGTTCCCTTAGGTATATTATCAATAATGAGTTTATTTATTTTAGCCATAGTAGTACTTTACGTAGTGGCGCATACTAACCAAATATTTCTATATTGTGCAGGGAACTACTACCTTGTGGATGCCGGGTACACAAACTGTGAAGGATACCTAGCACCGTATAGGGGTCGTAGATATCACTTAAGAGAGTGGGAGGATGGTAGGGCTGCTCCGCAAGATCATGAAGAGTTCTTTAATATGAAGAACAGTGGCGCAAGGAGCATCATTGAGAGAGCCTTCGGTCGTCTAAAGAAGCGATGGAAGATACTCAAATCCTCATCCGAGTACCCTCTTAAGATACAGAATAGGATTATTATGGCGTGTGCCCTATTGCACAACTGCATTAAGATCCAGATGCCAAGTGATCCTTTGGACACTAGTTCCGATGACTCTGACTCTGATGACGATGCTCCCGAAGATTTTGTAGAAGGCCTCAAGAACTCACCAGCCTGGACCAACTTCAGGGACACACTTGCAATGGATATGTGGAATGATTGGGGTGCTAGTCGGCATTTTAGGAATCAATAGGCCTTTCAATATTAATAAACTCCCCCCTTTGATCTATTTGAACAATGATTTCTGTTTATGTACCGGCGACAATGTTTTCGATTGTCAGTTAAACCATTGTTGCATGTTATACTGTTTGAATTGGTAGTTCATGGATTTCTAATCTCCTAGTGTGTTGTATTTGAGTTCATTATTTGGTGTAGTTGTTTATTGATTGTGAATGTGTTGAATTTATTGTTTTGGTCATTAAATATTGAGGTTAATGTTATTCGATGTGGCAATTTGCTTTAATTGTGTTTGGCATTCATGTTGCTAAACTATTGCTTACCTTTGTTCGTTGTAGGTATGGAAGCATCCAGTTGCAGCTCGAACCCGGCTAAGGACAAAGGAAAGCAGAGCAAGAGTGGAAAGTGCAGACGGGTATGGACGCGAGTCGAGGAAGTGGCGCTGCTGTCTGCCTTGAAGGAGCTGAAGGCTAGGGGATTCAAAGTCGACAACGCTTTCAAGGCCGGTTATCTGATACAGCTGGAGGGATTGATGAGGAAGACTTTACCGGATACCGACATTCGTGCCGACCCACAGATTAAGTCCAAAATAACCGTGTGGAAGAAGACTTACTCACATTTGTACACCATGTTCGACAACATCGGAGACGGGGCAAAGTACAATGAGGACACCCATATGATAGATATCGTGACTGAGGGCTGGTGGACCGAATACATTCGGGTAAGGATCGATTTGATTTTGTGCACATGGTTTTATTCAATGCATGACAAATATCATAGACTTTGGTAAGAATGGTATATAGTCAAGAATGTTGTGTGGTTATTTTTGTTCTGTTTTGTTAGTTTGCTAGTTAGTTTTTCATTTTTTTTTTATTTTTTTTTTGTTTCTTTGCTTGTTAGTTTGTATTTTTTATAGTTTTTTTCTTAACTGTTGTTGCTTTATTTTGTTTCTATGTGATGTTTTATGTTTTTTAATGTTTATAAAATTTGGTTTTCATTTATTAAGTGAGCAGAATAAACTAAACTTACACACATTGGTTTCTAGTTTGTTTTCCTGCGTAATTATGTACCGTGTCTTTCCGCATAATAACATTAAGTTGAATGAACTAAACTTACACAAATATCATAGCCTAACATGTACATGTCTAAACCCTTATTTCTTTTCCCTTCGTAGGTGCATCCGTATGTTTCGGGCTATCTCTTGAAGAGGTTTCCATACTTCAACTAATGGTCCGATGTTTTCGGAAAAGACAGAGCCACCGGAGGGGCACAAAAGATATTTCTGACGCGGTCCAAGAGCTGTTGAATGGCCATCATACGGGAAGCAATGCTGCTGGTCTGTCTTCCGGTCTGAATTACAGCACACAATTCGAGGAGCATCCGATTGATCTAGATGCATACGAGTACGTCGGGGACAACGATTTGCCCATTCCGGACCCTCCTAGGTTTGATGCAAAACATATTTACAAGAAGATCAAGAAAGAGAAGGGTGCTAGGAAGAGAAAGACGCCAAATACATCGGAAAATGTTGCCCCTGTGGTGCCACCGTATGTGGATGAATTCATGAAGAAGTGTCAAGACACACTGGACCACATTTCTGACCTCGTTGTCGCCCCACCGCCACCCCCGGATCCGGCTTCAACACAGAAAATCTGTGTACAATTCGCTAGAAGCTATCGAGGGGTTTGACGATGACCAGAAATGTTGTTGGCACATAAATTGGCTCATTCACCTGAGGATCTGGACATCTTCTTCACGATGCCGGAAGATTCTCGGCCGAAGCACTTGAAGATGTTGTTGCACAAGAAACAGATGAAGTGACTTTTGAAGTGGTAAGGTGACTGCACCGAGAACATTTTGGCTGGATATGTGCACTTTGGTATAATTACGTGAAAACAACTATTTATGAACTATTTGCTATGTTTTGCTTGGTGTTTGGTAATTTAATTTTAGGTAATGTGATCACTCGAGTATGGAACGTATTTTGTTGTGGAATCTGTAGGTGCAAACTCAGTTTGTTGCACAAATTATTTTGGCATATTCGAACTGTATTTTGTGTAGTTAATCTTAACGTTTAAGCAGTTTTAGCGCATCCTTGTTATTTTATCCCTCCATGTTACTTTAACGTTTACATTTACGTGCGATTGCGATCATTGATTACTTCATCTCAAACGTTGGGGGTAATTACGATAAAAACCCAACGACAATATAAGACACCGAAAATATTTTTATTAGAATTCCACAACGGCCAACATATGCATTTGGTCGTGAAGATAACACGCAAAAACTGAAAATACTGGAATTGAAACAAAGCACGTACTTAAAAAGAGTGACCGATTATTTCGAGAAGCAAAGGGAACGGAAACAGTCTGTATGACTTGTTAGAATTCAAACGAGCTAACAGAACTAGAACCTTGGTAGCTGTGTGTGGCGGCGTTAGCGTTACGGCTCCTTTCTTCCAGATCTGTTTCCAAATCAACGATACGCCTCACACCATCCGTGTTTGACATGCGGTCGCACACTCTGCCCCCCTCCCATTTCTCGGGTTACATGGCTCGTCCCATTCTGCCTATTACAAGTTGGCACGTAAATTAGATTAAGAAAAAAAGCATTAAGATTCCGAAAAAACATCGATGAGATAATTGAAATATAGTTTTTTACGGGATTTTTCGATTATTTCCGCGCTTGTACGACAAATTTGCTCCCTAAACACCCTAGCCAGATTGGAGGCTTTCTGAAAAGTTTCGCCAACTCCTTCCACGCAAACTCCCCGTTCTATCTATACGCCTCGGCCTCGGGATCTTCCTATTATATTGTAGGATTTAAAAAAACGCTTGAAAATAGCACAAGTCTTGCGAAAGTGGTTATTACTTAAGAAAAAACGAGGGACACACACCTTAATAAATACATCCCACAACTTATTGCTAGCATGTACCACATTTTTCGTGTCATCCCAAGTAACTTCCGAGTAGCCAAGAATCATCCTAAAGCATTGGTGACGGGCCGCCAAGTTTTCGAAACGGCTTAGTATTTCATTGCTTGTGTACTTGGTGTCGTGGGTTAGATTAACATAGTCGGTTGCGTTGTTGACAATCATGTTGAGGAACCTTAAATTGTTTAAGGGCACACAACCATAATCGGAGTAGCATTGCTCCTTCAAGTTGTTGATTAGCACATCGTATTCTTCCGTCCAATTTGCACAGTAGAAGAAGAGCTTTTGAGTTTCATTGGCAGTTGGCATATTGTTTGGCTGAAATTTGGTGTTTGAATTTGATAGTAAGATGTCAATTGGTGAATGAACTCGTGCCTCTTATAATGTATAAAACAAGTACTTTTTTGCATTTTAGTCCTTGCTTGTTAATTGCATGTACTTCCATATTCTCTGTTGCATACAAGAGAATATATTCTTTGAACAGTCACTACACTACAAACCATACATCAACTTTTATGGAAATGCACAAGACTACTCAATGCATCCCCATTATCTCAATTCCATAACATATTCTTTCACGAAAGAGGAATTACACTAAAATACTAATATTAACCCAATATTAATGTCATAATTACACCTAATAGCATAACCAATACGAATTCAAATATTCATGTTGAATACGCCCGACAAAATGTGAGCCCAAAAAACATACGTGGATCTCACAAACGTAAGTAATAAAACGAGTTTAATAACGATGTTCATAACTAATAATAATTAAACTAAATAAATATCCATCGAAACAACATCATCCATCAGCATTGGCAGCTAATCTCATGCCTGCGTAACCGTCTCGTCATCATCGGAGCCCGCAGCTGCATTCGATGCAGCCGGAACATCACCCCATACCATGTGCCCACCTTCCACAACCTCAACAAACCTCGTCATCACTGTAATCCAGATGCAGGGGTTGTGCTTCTGTCCCTATGAGCTCCTCCGTTAGCAAGGCAGCATTATCGATATCAAACAACAGCCGGTGCATATCGTAGTCGAGGAAACCATAGAGACGAAAATATTTTTCATTCGACGACTCCTGTGAAATTTTATAAAGTAGGTAACATGAGTTTAGAATCATTGTTAGAAATTTCCAGAAATTGTAAGCTTCAAAAGTTAAGTTCACAATGGTGATTTACCTGGCGAATGTGGGGTCTGTAGTAAATATCAGTACTAATAATACAACGGTACTTGTCGAAATGCACGCCATGCAGAGTGATGAACCTCTGGAATACCTGGTACTGACGTCTCATTGCAGCGACCTTCTCACGGATCGTCTGTATGGAGTGGTTGAACCCTCTTTCTTGGAAATGAGTGTGCAGGCTCGCAATTGCTCTTTCCAACTCATTCACGTTGGTCAGGTCGTGGGTATTGTCGTAGTTAAATATTATATGCAGTACGTAGAAGTCACCGTTGCGCCCGAGATCCGGCTCGTAAAAATTCTTCTCAAGCCACTGTTTCCTTGTTAGAGGCATCTTGCTCATAAAATGCAAAACAAAGGTTAGCTCAAAAAACAAATATTCAAGTATTTCAATATGAAAAACAACAACTTCAATAACCAAAAAAAAAAAGACATTATCGTCGTAGTACATATTAAATAACAAGAGTCAAAAGAACCTACATTGTCACGTACCATACAACATACCCTATCTACAAATAACATTCACCAGTTACATAATGGTCTAAGAACCTTACTTTGAAACTATAATGAATGCTATTGCCATGAAGGCTATCATACACACAAATAACATACACCATGGCATAAAACAACAAGCAACAACCATTTTTGCAAGCATTCTATCGTCGAAAGACCCAACAAGCCGAGTATGGTCAATGTTCTTCAATTCTTCTTGTTTTTGTGGAGTGAGTGGGCACTAACGAAGACACGATCACGGTGAGTAACAATGGGATAAGATGTATGCGGCACGGAAGTTGCTGAGTGATTATCTTCAGTAGAATGATTCATTTTTTAATTTAACATTGTGTGCCCACGTGAGGTAGACGCATACATGTTCGAGTTAGTTAGGTTTTTTTGGATATGACTATATCTGTGGTGCTGTAACTGATTTGCCCAAATAAACCAATCCACGTGCTTATCGTGTAGTGAGAAAATGTAATAAAATCGACCAGGAAACTTAGCTTTAGGACCTGCTTGGAGGTAACTTATATTTCCCTGCCCATATGCACATTTAAACGTAAAAGTGGCCTTCATCTACAACATATTAATCAAAATAATGGTCTTATTCACATTTCCAGTCACATTTACCTAAATGCCTCCCCAAAGACCCCAATCAAATATACTTAGCCACACATGTATATGTGAACTGGTAATGCTACAACGAGTGCCACACAGTCAAACCACCAATTCAATTTCACAGTAGGCATCACATGTAAACTAACAGATGCATGAACATGAGATAGTTCATGTTTATTCAAACTCACATGCCCTAAAACTAGAAACATTCTGCACAATATTTACAACCACTCACAAACCGTACGCCCATAACCTATTTTCAACTATTTCTGGACGGAAAATCGTAATGATTACGTAAAGGCCAACATCATTCATCAAACTCTGTAAAAATATACGCAAAATCATACATCAAAACCGAGAGAATTCGGAGAACACGATACCTCGATAAATATGATGCTCTAGGGTTCTAGCAGAGTCGGACGTCACCTGTACAAGAAAATCGAAAGGGATAACAGTACATAGTTAGTTAAACAAGACTCAATTGCCAAAAAAATTAGTAGAAAACGGGTTAATTTTACTCGAGAAAATGAATCCGCTCACCTATGGTTTGTGTGCGATTCGATTTAGGGAAAAGAAATGACGAAAGGTTATGTGTTTAAAGGTTCGAAATGACGCATCCCACGCTAAAAAAAATAGAGGGACATTATTGTCATTTCACCCCTAATCTCATCGTCAACCATCGAACCAAACACAATCAAACACAATTATTTCGTGTAGGTTATAAACAATTGTAGCAAACTAGTTTAAAATCATAGATAAATTTAGTTCAGCTATTAATACGTAATATAATCAATCTACACATTAAACCATCACCTCAACCAAACAATTTCTAAGCCTACTCTACTTTAGAAACCAATTGTTTTGCTTCAATGACAAATATCTTCTCCCTCATCTTCCTTACTTACACACAAAAGTTTCTTCTCTCAAATTTTCTTCCCTACAGCTCCCAATTAGACGTCTTTCTTTTGTTTTCAACTAATCACAACTCAAGAGGTTTGTTTTGTTCCTGTCATACTTTTAATTTGTTGTTCAGTTTAACATCTTTTAGTTAGTGGCTTAATAGTGAATATAATTATCATATTTGGATGAATGGAATCTAACTGTAATTTAATTAGGAATCTACCATATATTTGTATAATTAGTTATATATGTTGCTAAAATTTTGGAATTTAATTGATTTTTGTGATTTATAGATCCAACGCTTTTCTTATTTTCTTTTAAATTAATTTTAATTAGATTTAAAACGTAAACCAACGAATATTGAAGTTGGATGTATGATAAACTCAATACTAACATCGGGTATTTAAATGCTAATTTTGAATATGGTGTAACAACAGTTTGTTAGAATTTACATTTTTCTCAAACGCAATTGTTAAACAATGCAAAATGTAAATGTTTGTTCATAAGGTGTGGGCAGATCAAAAAAAGAAACAGAGAGGACATTAAAAAACTTCTTTATAAGTATTGGTTTGTTCATTAGTACTACATATGAGAAGCACATGGAGAGAGAGAGAGAGAGAGAGAGAGAGAGAGAGAGAGAGAGAGAGAGAGAGAGAGAGAGAGAGAGAGAGAGAACACCTACATAACACCCAAATAGACATACTTTGGGGAGTCATGTACTTCCTCATGGGAATCATGATACTATAGGAGGTATATGGTTCATGATGCTTTTGGTGGTCACTTTAAGAACATTAATCAAAATGAAGATGAGGAGCCCAATCATGAGGCACATGATATTTTGAAATGCTACGAGAAGTCGAGGTGCCGATACACGGTGATGTACCAACAACACCACTTGCAGTGGGGGTATCTGGTTTCTTGTAAACAAGATATATGGTTCTTCCAATGCGTAGTGTGACAGAGAATTAAACTGTGTCCACTATGTACTGAGTGACTGCCTGACTGGTGAGACTGACTGGTAGAGAAATTACTATGACCTCTTCCCCGACCATTTGTATGTCGTTCTTACAAATATTTGCGGTTCATACCCTATTTTCTTACGAACCCAAGCGACATGAAGAGTTTCCAAGTCTTGAGCAGTCGTTTCCTCTTGCGGGCTACTCGCAATTAGATCCGCCCTTGTGGTTGTAGTGGAAGCAAAAACATGCTTATCTTTGCGCGTCTCTTCAAGAGTTAAATGCGAGTGAGCTTCATAAGAAGGCGGCAGAGAGTTAGTTTGTTTAATGAAGGTTATCACACCATCATAATTCTCGTTACATCAATGATCAATTGTAGAACCAATCATTGGTTAGAGAAAAGAACACCAACGCTAGTCAATTGATCGACAAGCATCTTGAGTTCTTAACAGTAAGAGGAGACGCTGGGAAAGTCATCCATATGAACGTGAGTGAACTAATTTTTCAAGTACACTTTCGTCGAATTTTATTCTGGTCGAAGATGCTCTGAAGCCGTGTCGAGACTTGGTGAGCCGTAGAATCTGGCTCAAGGATAATGTGGAGAAAATCAATTGATAGTGTGTCATAATTTCATTGGAGCACGATGGCATCCATTCGCAACCACAATGTTGCATGTGAGGTCGCAACAGCTGTTGAAGAGGATTTTGAGGAATCAACAACAAGAGCGGAGGGAGGTGGTGGGATGGTGTGATCAATGGCTTGATATGTCCGATAGTAGATCTTAAACAACTCTGCCCACAAAGAATACTGACATGTTTTCTATTTCAAGAGTCATAGAGATGAAATTACAAATAATATAGACCACCATGCTGAATGAACTTTGGATCAGAGAGAGAGAGAGAGAGAGAGAGAGAGAGAGAGAGAGAGAGAGAGAGAGAGAGAGAGAGAGAGAAGGTGTGTGTATGTTGGGGGGGGGGGGGGGGGGGGCTACAGCTAGGGTTTTAGACTTTTAATACCATGTAAAAGATATTCCCTTCAATAAATTATAAAAATATACAAGGTTTATATAGGAGTACAAGAGTCCTAAACTAAGAAAACTACCTAAATATATGCATAAGAATATTTACATGTCAAATATAGGACTACTAATGATACAACCTACCAATACTACTAATGCCCACTTTAACTTAGCATTGCATCCAATGAAATTCATCTTGAGTGTATTTGGTGAGAAAGTGAAGTTTATTAGACAACTTTTAGTCTAGTGAAACATCACTTTCACAAGGTTTATTTTGTTGCAATTTACCATTTTTTCCATCAAATAAAGGTTATAATTAATAATGATGATAGACTGTTTATATGAAAACTTATATGATTTAATCCCACATAATACATGTCGTAAATTCAACCATTTCTTTTATATAAATTGTTAGTCTAAAGAAATCACATTGTCGCTTAAGTTGAAATTTACCTAACTCAAATATATTAAGATTTATGAATAACTACGACTACATCCTTGGAGTTTAGTGTAATTACATAAACCTTCCCAAAGGTTTGAAAAAAATTACAATGACCTTTCCTACAACTAACTATTGTTAAATATGTGGATGAAATTTGATGATTTCATCGTGATGTTTTAATAAACTTTTAATTTTGTCTTGATTTTTCTTTTAATAAGTTTTCTTTACTTAATAATAGTTTAAGAAGTTGTAGATGTAATATTATACAACAGACATAATGAAAAATTCCATCCACATATTTAACAATAGTTAGGGGTAGGCATGTATTCGACATGTTTCTAGAAGTTCATAAAAATTAATATTCTAATAGATTGAAAATACTTTTAGGTTTCATTTTCACTAAGTCGAAAATATAAATATTTTGGTACATTTTGGAAAACGTTTAGGAACTAGGGGTAGACATAAGAATCAAGATTGTTTTAAACCGTTGGGATATCATTAATCTAGTAAAAAAGAACCAAATATTTGGTTCGAGCTTCGGTTGAAAAGCCGGAATAGAATAAGGTATTGGTTTGGTTCTAGTTCAGAGCCTCGGTTTACCGGATCGGACAAAAATCGAGGCCCTTATATTCTTGTTTTTACGTTTTATGTATTCTAACTATCGAAAGTGGATGCACTGTTTAGTTCTAAACCTTGTGTTCAAATCTAGTCATCTAATAGACTTTTAATTATTTCAAATTTGAATATTTACAGAATTGTGGTTTACGTCTCGTGAGTTGTAATTTGTGAAGTTGTAAAGAAGAATATTTGTGGTCGTTTCATGTTTGTGATTTATGTCTTGTGAGTTGTAATTTATGCTCTTCATGATGTTTTATACTAATGAATTGAGATGGTTGATTAATAATAAGCATCTAACTCCTAACAAGTTTTTTTTTTTTTTTTTTCAATCTAGAGTCGAAGTTTTGAGCCACTGTATTATATTTATAAAAGAAAATCATACAAGAAAACCAAACCAATATAAATCGAACCAGATTGGCGCATCTATTCAACTCCTACAAAAACACTCCAAATGGTTCAACACACAATCCGAATTTCTTTTAAACCGAAATCAAATTCGAGTTCAAATAGCCGGTTAGCCCAACCCTAGCTCAGCTATATAGTCCTCACCTCAACAGACCACCATTCTCTAAACCCTGGTTTAGTCGGATAGGGAGACACGGCTCAGCCGCCGACCTCAATAATTAAACCGATCACTAAAATATTTCTCTTCTACTAAAAATCCTATAACCCAAATACCAGCTCTTTTTTTCCCCCAAATTAAAACTCTAGGGTTTCAAATTCTTCAGTTTTTATGTCGAAACGAAAATTCGGATTCGAGGGATTCGGCATCAATCGCCAACCCACGTACAACTTCGAGCGGTCCCAGCCTCCGCCGCGCCTCTACGTCCCTCCGTCCTCCCACGGCGGCGGCGACGAAGATGCCGACCTCGACAACATCGACTACGCCGATGACCGCGACGCCGCAAACGACGACGTTTCCAATGGCAATGGTGCTCCTGGTGCTGCTGATGAAGACGACGAAATCGATCCATTAGATGCTTTTATGGAAGGTTTGCAGCAACAGATAAAGTCCGCGCCTCCGCCCAAGGCGAAGGAGAAGCTCGACAAGTACAAGGATGACGTGGAGGATGATCCGATGGAGAGTTTTCTGAAGGCGAAGAAGGATTTGGGGCTTCAATTGGCTGCGGATGCGCTGCACGCGGGGTATAATTCGGATGAAGAGGTTTATGCTGCGGCAAAGGCTGTGGATGCCGGGATGGTTGATTACGATTCCGATGATAATCCGGTTGTTCTGGATAGGAAGAAGATCGAGCCGATTCAAGCGCTTGATCACAGCTCGATTGATTATGAGCCCTTCAATAAGGATTTCTATGAGGAGAAGCCATCAATTTCAGGTGATTGGATTGTTTTAGTAGTAATCTGTGCAATTTCATTGATCTTGTGGAAAACGCGGTATGCTAGGTTGGGATTGGATCGTTTACAGCTTTTTACCAGCTTCGGTTAGTGTTTATATTGAAGACAGTGAATGAAAAAGAGACATTACTGAAAGAAGTAAATGAGAATAATTTGGAAGTAGAATTGTTCCTGTTGACAAAAACTTATGAAATACCATTTTGCTAGTAGCTGCTAACTGGGACGAGATAGTAGCACTAACATTCAAAATATGTCGCACCTCGCTTAGTATATGATTCTGTAAACAGAGATTGTACGTACATATGTATATAGGTGAATGTGCATGTATGCATAAAATGGGTGTGCCTGGGTCTCATTATTTATATACATACACACAGAATTATTAGGTATAGAATTTATGTGTTTGTGTCTATCTAATTATATATCACACATAGAAATTAGTACTATACAGATATGCATGCATGTAAAAGATGTGTGTCAGTGTGCCATGTTATTTTCTATATATATACTTTATATGTGTTAGTTTGTCAGTCTTTAGAGGGACTTCTATATCTCTTTTTTGTATATGGATACAAAAGAACCATACAGTTTGTGCACTGTGAAAGGATGTCCTTAGCCTTCATTATATTTGTTAGTTAAAATTCTTTTTCTTTTGCATTTAATGGGAAAGTACCTTATAATAATATTTCAGGCATGAGTGAACAAGATGTTACTGACTACATGAAGAGTCTAGCCATTCGTGTTTCTGGTTTTGATGTTCCACGACCAGTCAAAACTTTTGAAGATTGTGGATTTTCAATGGATCTTATGAAAGCCATAGCACGACAAGCTTACGAGAAACCAACATCTATACAATGCCAGGCATTACCGATAGTGCTTTCTGGAAGAGATATAATTGGTATTGCTAAAACTGGTTCTGGGAAGACAGCTTCATTTGTGCTTCCCATGATTGTCCACATTATGGATCAACCTGAACTTCAGAAAGAAGAAGGTCCGATTGGAGTAATATGTGCACCCACCAGGGAACTAGCTCATCAGATATACTTGGAAGCTAAGAAATTTTCCAAAGCTAATGGTATCCGTGTCTCCGCTGTTTATGGTGGAATGTCCAAGCTTGAGCAATTCAAGGAACTAAAGGCTGGGTGTGAGATAGTTGTGGCAACTCCTGGGAGACTAATAGACATGATAAAAATGAAAGCATTGACCATGTTGAGAACAACGTATTTAGTGCTTGATGAGGCGGATCGGATGTTTGATCTTGGTTTTGAGCCACAAATTAGGTCTATAGTAGGTCAAATCAGGCCTGACCGTCAGACCTTACTCTTTTCAGCAACCATGCCTAGGAAAGTTGAAAAGCTTGCCAGAGAGATCCTATCTGATCCTGTAAGAGTTACTGTTGGAGAAGTCGGTATGGCTAATGAGGACATCACTCAAGTTGTTCAAGTTATTCCATCAGATGCCGAAAAGTTACCTTGGCTGCTTGAGAAACTTCCTGCAATGATAGATGAAGGGGATGTTTTGGTATTCGCTTCAAAGAAGGCTGCTGTGGATGAAATTGAATCACAACTAGCACAAAAGGGTTTTAAAGTTGCGGCACTTCACGGTGACAAAGATCAGGCTTCTCGTATGGAGATATTGCAAAAGTTCAAATCTGGGACATTCCATGTTCTAGTTGCAACTGATGTTGCTGCACGTGGTCTTGACATCAAGTCGATCAAGTCTGTGGTCAACTATGATATAGCAAAAGATATGGACATGCATGTACACCGTATTGGAAGGACAGGTCGGGCTGGCGACAAAGATGGAACTGCTTACACTCTCATAACACAGAAGGAGGCAAGATTCGCTGGCGAGTTAGTTAACAGTCTGATAGCTGCTGGCCAAAATGTGTCCACGGAGCTGATGGATCTGGCTATGAAGGTAGAATACAAATTTTCTGAGTTATTGTTAGACATATATTTTCATCATAATAACTGTCCATATCTGAGTCGTAAATTGTTCTGTCAGTTGATGTTTTGACCAAATTAGAGATAGAACTTCAATAATAAGTGAGTTATGCATGTTTGACATTGGAATGCATGGTTATTGAATCATCTTCACACTGTTTTCAACTCACTTGTTATGTAGCAAATGATCATATGATGAATTATTTAGATTTAAGTTATTAAGAGAAAATCGAAACTGATTTGTGCGACGTTTAGCCCTATATTTGCTAGTTTTATGATGAATGAATGCTCTACTCATGCTTTTAGACACTTCTGTTAGGACATACTTAGGAAGAGAAACAAATAATTTGGGGCTCTTACATTGTCATTTCAGGGCCAAACTCTGTTCGTATTTCCTTTTCTTTAATCCTGTATGATCCAACTGTATTGTAATTAATGTTTTATACCAGGGAGTATAACATCATGTTACCTTCTTCATTTGAGCTAAACTTGTTTATTACTTGCTGCATTTTTGGTGTTTCTGTTCATATTTGAGTGACTTTTACTTTGTAATCATTAGGATGGAAGGTTCAGATCCAAACGTGATGCACGGAAAGGAGGTAGAGATCTTTTTTGTTTATGTATGATCTATGAAATTTTTTCTGCTTATGTACGGAAGGATATGTTTTTGGAAGCCCAAGAATGAAGTGTTTTTTCTCTACAGTTTGTGACATTTTGTTTGTGATGATGTACTGAGCAATCCTCTAATTTTTTTTGCTTAAACCAACCTTTTCTTTTTTCCTTCCACTGAAGGTTTGGTGTTGTTGCAGGTGGCAAAAGAGCGAAAGGAAGGGGGGGAGGAGGTGGCAAGGGTGTTCGAGGTGTGGATTTCGGCTTGGGTATTGGGTACAATCCAGAATCAAAGAGTGGATCAACTGTTGCTCCTACTCGTTCTGCTGCCATACCTTCAATGAGACCAGGGTTGATGTCACAATTCAAAAGTAGCTTTGTGCCAGCATCATCAAATACCCAGAATCAGTTTATACCCAACACTTCGAATGTCCAACCTAAAACAAAGATGGTTTTACCTGGGTTTGTATCTGGTGGCACGATTGGCGGTGACGTGCATGCTGCAAAAATTAACAGTGCAACGCCACCTACTTCTTCTGCATCAAACACCAGCCAGAACTCGAGAGATATCGGCAGCTCGGGCCACTCTGAAAGGTAAGACCTTTTATGGAACTTTTAGTTACTCCAGCTTTAATGTCATTGGTTGTTCGGCAAATTTGCACGCTGATTTTTTTTTCTTTGCCAAATATCCCTAGGCCCAGCCAGTGATCTCTGTAAACCACTCCCCCTTTTTCCTATGCTCTCACACGGGTCCAACACCCCCCCCCCCCCCCTCCCACTCTCCCATGCTTATACAGGCAGAGTCCACCCACCCAACACGTCCAACTTTTTATTTGCACAAGCATGATAGAATTCTTCAGGGTTTTTTTCTTTTAAGGCATTGTTAAGTCCAGCATCTAGTTAGGACTTTGGAACGTGCATCATTGCCCAGCCTTGTTTATCGAAACTAGAAATATTTCAATGAAAATAGAAGATGAATTATTTTGCCATTTTTTTTCCTGTTACATAACCTCCTTTGTATTGCCTTTGCTCGCATTTGCAGAGATAAAACCAGAGAAAGACGAAGACGCTCTGGCTGGGATCGCTAAGACACGGTGGGATCGATTTGCTTATTTGTAACTATAATCTTTGTTGTGGGCCTTGTGGCTAATTCCCATCTTACACTGGTTGCATCTGTATTTGAGGATTGTAATTGCTTTCATTATCACGCACAGATGCTCTTCATATCTGGTTTAATTTTTATGTTTGGAAATCCTCAGCTTACCAGCTATTTATACTTGAACTACATCGTGTAAAAGGTCAATACCCTTTGTTCAACTTCGGTAATTGGGGTATACTAATTACAGATGGTTGTAGTAATCCCATTCTTTGGGGGGATTCACGAGATTGTAAATACCTTCATTATTGTTCCCCGACATTTTTTTTTCCTTAGCGAAATCGGACTATACACGTGGATCAAAATTTGTTAATATGTGTTTTGGTCGAACAAATATTAAAATTTGTTGTGATCTTCTCAGATTTATTAGACATATTTTGAACATATTGTAAAAGAGTTACTTTATGTTTCGTTTTCACATTATTTTGAGGAAATGTTTACTGGTCTACAATCTACATCTATAAAGTTTATGGAGCCTTCAAGAGTAGTTCATCTTGCAATTGTGAGTTAAAGGTTAACGGATATAGGTTGCATATGGTGAATGGATGCCACTAACAACTTAGCTGGTATTTATGTTTCTTTGACTTGATGAGGATTCACAATGAATTGTCTATTCAGAATTAGGGTAAGCAATGGTCGGTTCAGTTAGATGTAGGGACAGTATTATCCAGCTCCCTGGCCACACTTGAGCTTGGTCCGAATATAGAAAATTTTCTTGACGTTTGGAAAATCACAATTAATTTTTCTAACGTTGTCGTTAAAAAATTCATGTAGCAAGTGAGTGACAAGTGTGTCTTCACGAAATTCAAAGTTCAACAGATAAAAGCGCTGGTCTCTTGATTTTAAAAATATTAAAATGACGCAACATCCTAACTTAATTTCAACCTCAGAGGCATTGATATTTTATGAGTTGACCTGTTGAGAGGGAAAATCCCATCTTAAAGAAATCTGGTTTCTGTGAGACGCTGATTTTATACTATACAACATGGTAAACAGGCTCTAATGTCTTGGCTTTCTGGGGATTAAGCTTTAGGGCATTTTGAAACATCCATTCCACTGTTGACCTTCCTGGGTTGGTTGGCAGTTGGACATATCGCAAGGCACGGTTCCTTGAGTGCAATGTCGTCCTCTTCTGGCGGAGGAAGCACTCCAAAGTTGAACTGCAAAAATATAAAAATTCATCGGCAGAATTGCACAATATAATGTCAAATGCAGTAGTAAGATCACAAGTCGAATAGTCAGAAATTTGTCTGAACTTATCATGCAGTCGATGAACGGATGGTATTAATATTAAGTATCTGTCAAAGAGGCTAGAATTTAGGATACTATAGAAGGGTACTTCGAGTGATCCAGTCTACTAAGAGACTAGAACTTAGGACAATATAGAAGGGTAGATCCACTAGTTATAAATATTTTTACATCTACACTTGTTGGGGTTCGATCTAACTACAACAAATTTCTTTAAAGTTTGAATAATTATAGAAACACTTCACGAGTTTACAAACATAAAAATAAAGCCTCTAGTAAATTTGAGATGGTTTTAGTCAACCTCGGAGGACATTTTGTCACATCAGTTTTCTCTATAGTTTTTCAAATATTATGGTATGGTTTTCGGTATTAGACCAAACTTTACGGGTGCAGATGTAAGTGTTTCAGTGTTTAGAATGCTTGCACACTATTCTCGTTCATTCTGAATGTCATTCACTGTGCATCTCTTATATTTCAATGTGGAACAACTTTACATATAAAAACCACAATTGTAAACTAAGTGGAACTCCAGCTGAGCAGTCGGCACTAAGAAGCGCATGAAAGAACACATGTACACATATTTGGTATGATTCAACAAGTTTCAAGCCATGTCATATGTTGTTGCAGTTACTACTGCTGATTTGTGTACCAAGTACCAAACAATATTACCTGACAGCTAAAATCGCTGAAGTTGGGCTCCATCACTAAAGGGACTCCCATGTAATCCTTGAAAAATGTCTTGAAGAACAGAACCCGAGCAAAGAAAAATGGAGAATGGAGATCATTAACCATACATTTTGTACCAATTATGGAAAAAGCAAGTAATATATATTTCAGAGCTTTACCGTGAATAACTTTTCCAGACTTATTTGTATTTATTTATGCAGTTACTGTGTTTCAAATAAAAAACATTTGGAAAACCATTTATAAAGATCTGCAGCTTATAAATCTGTAAGGTACACCCAAGCCTTAAAAGGGTCATATTTGCTAATTTTCATGGCTTAACTGTAACGAATAGATAGTACACACGTATGAAGAACCACAAACCTGCGTAGGAAGTTTACATGTATTGATACATACACCCACGCATTTGCTTTCCTCCAAGTACTTGCACTTCTCAACGAAGACCTACAGGAATTCAAACCACCTCATCACGTGAATCAGATGAACCAGAACCATTAACACCATCGAATTACTGCCTGATATACAACAAAAAAGGATCAAAAATTACCCCACTAGACCATGAGGATCCACTAGGCAAATTAACTGAGTTCACAGTGCAATTTCCCATTAGCCATTGGCAAGTAACTGCAGTCACCCTTGCTTCCAAAAGAGAACACAAACAGCAGTTCATTTACTGAAGCATGAATTCTCTAAATCGGTTAACTGCTCAAGTTATTTACAAGTTAAGTTTCAAGAAGAAAATTTAGCAGCACTGGCATATATGTTAAATTTAGACTATTGTGAGGAATAAATTTGCTCACCTACCATAATGGCTGCTACTTCACCACCAGAAATCGGTGAAATAAGCCTTTTATAGAGATCTAACAACAGCGGAGGAAACAACGACCGTAGTATTCGCACCTGACACGGACACATGATCATTAATAAGAAACTAAACATTGCCTTGGATAGTCAGAGCATCTAAACATGTGACCGCAAACTTAATCACCGGAAAAGAAAATGCCAGTAAACTCAATACTTTTAGAAAAAATGTACCAAAACTTCCATCCTAATCATGTGTGTAACACCATTACAAGAATGACTTATCGCAACTGAAACTCCAACAATATCAACGCACACATTTCAATTTTCCACCAACATCATTATAAGAAGTTAGTGAAGAAACACATAAACTCCATAGTAAATAGAAATGCTGTTACCGCAGCCTGTGTAGCTTCCGAATTGGAACGACCTCTCAATATACGATGTGCTACGTCGATTAATCCGTCGTATCCAGGCTTATCAGAGTCCCATCCAATCTCCTGTCAATCGAATAACAAAATTCGCAAATTTAGCCACATATATAACGATTAAACAGACAGACTCTATGATGAAGAATATGAGACCTCAGCCATTTTGCTCCTAAAAACGTTGAGAAAAACGGCATCGAGCACTCCCGGTGTGTATTCTTTGCTTGATGACTTCAATTCAACTTCCACTGCCTGTTTATGCAATAAAAAAGAAGAAGCTGTAATTATTGTGTGTTAGATCAGTAAAAAAACAAAAAAGGTTAGTGAATGAGTTTTCTTACAGCATTTGGTGGTGTAGAGAAGCAGGTGATTCGAGGTGAAGGTGTAAGTTTAGGAGAATGGAGAGAGGGGATTGAGAAGCGTAGTGGGTACTGATTCACAAGCGCCATAGCCACACGCTCCAACAAGCTCTATTTCTATTTTGATCACCAACTTACTCAACACGATTTTCAGACCACTACTTAGAACGACGTTTTCTTAATTAAATATAGGGATAAAAGCATAAACCCCTATACTATGCCCCGATTGCGTTTTGCCTCCTATTTTTTTATTTTTGGCGACTTGGCTCCTGTACTATGGATAGATAAGCACTTTGCCCCATCAGTCTAAATTCAACGGCAAAAAATAGTAACAAGTGTCCATACCCTAAGTACTTATTTATCCATCATAGTACAATTGGCAAATTGCAAAAATTAAAAGAATAAGGGGCAAAAGTGCAACATGGGGTAAAGTATAGGGGGTTTAACACTTTTATCCCTTATGTGTATATATAAATCGTGAGACTGTGCCTAAGCTAAGATAAGTTAAAAAAATTTCCATAATTTTATTTTAATTATTTAGAGATATGTTAAAATAAAATTATGGAAAATTATTTTCTATAATTTAAAAAAAAATATTTTAACACCGTGTTATTGCAACGATTACATAAAATAAGTTTTAAAAAAGGTGATTGACATTTACAAAATAGCAAGTAAGAGAATTGGAATTAGAATTTTAAATAAATTGATAGTGTTTCGAGCATTATTATAAAATTAAAATCTTATATAATTTATTTTAAATAAAACAATAAAGGTAGATTTGCAGTTGTGAGAAAAAAAAAAAAAAACAACTACGATAACAACTTATACAAGTAGACAAACAAATTTTAATTTTGTGAATTTGCAACCGGCCAGACCTAACTAGTTAATACTTAATACAGAAAAACAAAAAAGAAATACTTAACCATATATATGCTTTCGGCTCTAGTTCATTTTCTAATTAGTTTCTTCAAGCTTGATAAACCCTAACTAGTGAACACTTTCAGTTTGAGGGTTTTATCTGAAAATGCTGAATCATAGTCGTCGATTTCCCGCCGGAGCGTCGTCATCGGTCCGGTGGATCTTCACGGCGGTGAAAGGGGCGGAGCCGCTCCGACAGGACGACCGTTTATACCGGAGATTAACGCCGTTGGGACACACTAAAGGCACAGTGGCAAGGACGATAAATGCCTACATACGCGAGGGCAATACCGTCAGAAAACCCGAGCTCGACGCCTGCATCAAAGAACTCCGCAAATATAAAAAATTCCACCTCGCTCTCGAGGTACTAATTGTGCTCATTGTTTTGTTTTATTGTTCTAAAGTTGTTGTTATCTTTGATTAATTTGGTTTTAAGTGATGTTTTACTTGAAATGATATAAGCTTTGAATTAAAAAAAAAAAACGGTTCTTTTGCGGTTAATTCCCATGTGTTATTACTTTTTCTTGTTTTCGATTGAACTTTTTGTGCAAACACGTTATTTTGTCATGGGAATTCAGATAGGTGTTGGTCTTGTGTTGATGACTAATAAGGATTGTACTGTTAATTCATGAACGGAGATCTCGAGACCATTAAGTTTAAGCAGCGTATTTAACAAAAAAAGGGTCATGATTCAACTAGGGTGTAAAGAACACCAGCATTTTAGTAGTGAGCACTAGCTAGATGTTTAAGTCTTTACCTTTCCGTGATGATTTGTTTTTGGAAAAGAGAATGATTTCGAACTGTGTTGAACATTCCAGATAATGGAGTGGATGGAGGTTCGCAAGATCAACTTTTCTCTTAGAGATTACGCAGTGCGTTTGGAATTGATTGGAAGAGTCAAAGGAATAGCTGAGGCCGAAAATTATTGGAGCGGGCTCTCACCTTCTGCGAAAGTCCGCAGCACTTATGGAGCACTTCTGCACTGCTATTGTGAGGAGAAGATGACTGATAAGGCCCTTGATCTTTTTGCTAAAATGGTTGAAATGAACATGGTATCAAGCCCTCTCCCCTTCAACAATCTAATGTCCATGTACTTGAGATTAGGACAATATGAGAATGTTGCTATTTTAGGACAACAAATGAAAAAGTTGAATATTTTACGCGACACGTTTACTTACAACCTAATGATGAACGGCTGCTCGAGTTTAAATGACATTGAGGGAGTTGAAAGAGTTTTTGAGGAGATGAAGCAGGAGAACGAGGAGCAGTGCAATTGGACGAGTTATAGTAACTTGGCAATTTTCTATATGAGGAATGGACAAAGAGAAAAAGCTGAATTAGCTCTTAGAAATCTGGAGAAGGAGATGGGTCCGAGTAACCGTGAGGCGTACCATTTCTTGATAACCTTGTATGCTGGAATTTCTGATCTTGAAAACATTCATAGGATATGGAAATCTTTGAAATCGACGCTAAAAGTAGTGACAAATTTGAGTTATCTTACCATGCTTCAGGCTCTTGCGAAACTGAATGACATAAAAAGGTTGAAGGAATGTTACAAAGAATGGGAGTCTGTTTGTTCCACTTACGACACGAGGATGGCAAATACTGCCATCAATGCTTTCTTGAAAAATGACATGCTTGAAGATGCAGATTCTGTCCTTCGCGATGCACTGCAAAGATCAAAAGGACCGTTCTTTATTTCATGGGAGATTTTTATGGTTTTCTTTTTGAATAAAAACGACATAGAGCAAGCTTTGAAGATGTTGGAGGTTGCTACTTGTAGAGTTCGTGAGAGTGAATGGCGTCCTAGATCTGATACCGTAGATAGATTTTTGAACTATTTTAAGAAAGAGAGGGATGTTGATAGTGCTGAAGAATTCTATAAGTTGATGAAGAAGATAAACTGTGTAGATAGCGGTGTGTATGAAGCGTTACTTGAAACTTATGTGGCTGCCAGGAGAACAATGCCTGATCTACGCGCGAGGATTGAAGAGGATGGAATTGAAATCACTATCAAGCTTGAACAATTACTAAAAAGTGTCTGAGCCGAATTGAGATGCAAAATGATGATACTGTTCTTGAATGTGGGGTAAGTTTGGGGTAATCGTAGGTTAGATAGGTGGTAGTAAATTATTATACAGTGATGCATGAGGATTTATACCTATGCTAAGAACGTGTAGCTCAAAGGAAAGAACTAGTTCTCAATGTGCTACCACCATCTGGGACTGTGGTAAGATGGTAACAATGACTAAAAGATATGATTTTAATCATTTGCAAATGGTTATGATCTTTGATAAGTGTTATACTTTACGCTTTTAGTAAAAAACTTTTTCGGTAGTTGATGTTTGGGTAATATTAATTGTAACTTATTTGATCTGGGTGCAGCTGTGGAGCGAAAACATGAATACAATCTGTCAAGATTGAAAGAAGAATTGAAAAAACTGTATTGGATTGTTGCTAAACGACAAATAGTAGGGTGCAATACAATTTATATTCCGAAGTGTAAAATGCCAAATTTATGCAATTGAATTTAAAGTGCAAATTGGGCTTCTAGCTGCTTAGCCACGTCCTTTAGCTATGGGATATTTTATGTCAATTATAAATAATAGTTAGTTAATTAATGATGCATATGAATGTTTTTATATAGTTAGACATAAAACTTGGTTATTTTTAATTATTTAATATATATACACTAATATATAAAAGATGAGGTATTTGTGATACCAAACTTTTAATATATATACACTTATAATTTATGTTCAACTATATCTATCAATTTCTCAATTTAACCCTATAATTTTAGTTAGATGAAATTAATTATATCATTTAGTAATAAGAATGATTTAGTTTTTTTATAATTCATTTCTTCAATGGAAGTTTTTTCTTTCCATTCTACTCTAATTATATCGGTTCACTCTCTCATTAATTCTTTTCATCTAGACAAATCTTTTTTCTTGCCTTTTTTTTTTTCAGATTTTATTCTTTTCTTCACACTTGAATGTGAAATAATAGTAGTTAGTTCCGCTTTTTCTCTTCTTTTTTTTCCATCGGCAATAACAGTTTCCGCCTTTCTTTTTTCTTGATAACAATTAGTTTTGCATTCAATTCATTAGTAGTTATCTGTAATTTGGATTGTTGTATATCATATCATAGGCTTTAAAATATGAATTCAGGTGATACTCTTCTATTTAAAGTTGTTTGTTTGGATCACAGCAAAATTACAGATAGGAACAAATATTGTTAAAATACATCGGATCCTGTTTTACGTTTTCTTTGTTATTTATCGTTTAGTCCCTCATCTTATTGTAAATTAGTCTCGGGTATATAAGGGCCATTTAGAGTTTATTTTCTAATTAATTAATTCAGTTTTACTTTTCACAAACCCTAGTTTTCTCTCTTGATTTGAGGATACACAAGAAGATTGAGATGAATCCTAATTTACACACGTAAAAATAAAATAAAAGAATGATCATTTTCTGAATGGACTAGTTCAAGCTCGATAAACCCCAACTAAGCAAAACTCACTATCCGATTAAATTAAATATACTGTCTAATAATAATAATGCTGAATCGCAGCCGTCGATTCCTCCTCACTGGAGTGTCGTCGGCATTGGTTCGGACTTCGGAGGCTCTGTACGGAGGTGAAAGGGGAAGAGTACTATTTTTACCGGCGCTTGCAACGTTCTTCAAGTGGTGGGGGAATCAGGCTAGATAATTATATAAGGAAGGGCAATACCGTCAGAAAACCGGAGCTCGATGCCTGCATCAACCATCACCGCTATACTAGAAATTTCCATGGGGCTCTCCAGGTGTGTATTGTATCATTGTATGTATAATTCCTATGATTTCTGATCATGTTCTTGTATAGCAGCCAAATAGGTGTTGGTGGTGTTGTTAACGACTGAATTATAAGGATTTCCATGTTAAATAATGCACCTAGATGATCTTTCAAACAATTACGGGATAGTCGCCCTAGGATGGAACGAACACCAGTGTCTTACTCAAAATAAAGAGCAATAGCTAAATGTATTATTAACCTTTTTTCCTTTCTGCTTTTAATGGAAAAGTCTTGTTAAACATTCCAGATAATGGAGTGGATGGAGGTTCAGAAGTTTTGCTTCTCTCCGAGAGATTATGCAGTGCATTTGGAATTGATTGCTAAAGTCCAAGGAACAGCTGCGGCAGAAAATTACTTGATCGGGCTCTCTCCTGCACCCGAAGCCTGGGGCCCTCTTCTAACACATTTTCAACGCTGTTGCGAGGAGAATATGACTGATATGGCCGTTTTTCTTTTTGCTACAATGGTTGAATGGAACAAGGTATCAAGCCCTCTCCACTTTAACAATCTAATGTCCATGTACTTGAGATTAGGACAACCGGAGAAGGTTGCTACTTTACGTCAAGAAATGAAAGAGAAGAATATTATTCCGGACACAGTTACTTACAACCTACTGATCAAGTGTTGCTCGAGTTTAAATGATATTGAGGGAGTTGAAAGAATTTATGAGGAGATGAAACGGGAGAATGAGAAGCTGTGCAATTGGACAACTTATAGCAACTTGGCTATTATCTATATGAGGAATGGACATCGAGGAAAAGCTGAATTAGCTCTGCAAAATCTACAAAAGGAGATGGGTTTACTTAATAATTGTGCAGCATACCATTTCTTGATAACCATCTACGCTGAAATTTCTCATCTTGAAAACATTCACCTGATATGGAAATCTTTGAAATCGACGTTTAAAGTAGTGACAAATCTTAGTTATCTTACCATGCTTCAGGCTCTGGCAAAAATTAACGACATAAAAGAGTTGAAGGAGTGCTACAAAGAATGGGAGTCTGCTTGTTCCTCATATGACCCGAAGTTGGCGAATACTGCGATAAGAGCTTTCTTGAAAAATGGCTTGCTTGATGACGCAAATGCAGTCCTCCACGATGCGCTACAAAGATCACAAGGGCCGTTCTTCAATATGTGGGAGACATATATGGTTTTCTATTTGGATCAAAATGACATAGAGCAAGCTTTGAAGATGTTGGAGTTTGCTACTCGGAGAGTTTGTGAGAGAGATTGGTGTCCCAGACCTGGTACAGTAGCTAAATTTTTTAAGAATATTAAGAAACAGAGTGATGTCGATGGTGCTGAGGAATTCTATAAGTTGATGAAGAAGATAAACTGTGTGGATAGCGGCGTGTACGAAGCGTTACTCAAAACTTATGTGGCTGCCGGGAGAACGGTGCTTGATATACACCAGAGGATTGAAAGGGATGGAATTGAAATCACAGGCAAGCTCGAACAATTACTCAAAAACGTCTGCCCAGAAGCACTATTAGAGCAAGAATATTTGTCGCTTTAGGAGTAATTCTTTTGAACTCTATAATTTTCCCCTCCCGTCAGAGACTATGTAAGTTGAGTGTGTACATGTCGTTTAAGCTGTCGATATTGCCAGAGCAATATTTGTTGCTGCCAAAGCAATTTTTTTAGATTGCCTAATTTGTCCTTCTCAGTCAAATGTTATGTAGGTTAAGTATCTATAATTTTGTTAAGAGTTAAATGCAAAAACTACCCCTGTGTAATCTCTAATTGATAGAAAATCTCATATGTAATTTTAATTGGCAAAAATCCCACTGTGTTATATTTGGTCAAAGGCCAAAAAACCCGCTAATGGCTGAAAGTGCATTACACGCTCTCTAATTGCAACTGAGACTGAATTTGTGATGGGTGATTACCTTTTTACCCTCAATTTCTTAATTATTAGAACAAATTAGAGAAAAACATATAAAAACCCACCTTCCAACCCCACCCCACATCCCGACCCTTTCTCCTTCCCCTTCCGCGTCTATTTATTGTGATTGGCCATTAGCAACAAGATGTCTTTTTTTTCTTTTTCTCTGCAATTAGTTTTTGTGAGTGGCCATGACGTCGTTGTAGTATTTTTATGAAGCTGTTGTATATGGAGAGTAATTTAGATATCAAGCAATTCAGTTGTGCAATTTATGAATTTAACTGTTGTTTGATTTCATTCTATTTTGATTTTTGAATGAGCAAAGAGAAGACCTGGACATTATTGGCTTAAGTGGTGTGGAGCAGCCACTGTTACGCCGTCGGGGTGATGGGGAGTAGATGTTGTGTGGGCAACGGGGTTGGGGGGGAAGACGGTTAATTTCTTTTTCTTTTTGCATTTACTTAACATTTAATTAGTAAAATTAAAGCACTTCTTTTCAAAAATTATAATTCAGTCAAACATTTTTGTGCATTTAATATCAACATGCCTACTTTAAAAAATATTTGTGTTACTTGTATTTCTTTTATCAAAAAATAAAATTATAATTAACAAAGAAGGTTTAAGTTTTAAAAATATTTATGTTAGATTTTAAAATGAGTAAAAGGTTAAACAGGGGTAAAAACAGCAAGTCAAAGTCAAAAACTGGTTCGGGGCAAGTGTGCTAATTTCTGAATAACAGAGGGAGATTTTTGCCGATTAAAATTACACAGAGGGTTATCTGTCAATTAGATAGTTTTTGCATTTAACTCTTTTGTTAATGATAGACTTTTCTAAATAAGCACTACTAAATTATAGTACTCAATGTCAATACAATAAATACAAGATCTAGTTATTCTTGCTCCGATATTTTGTTCACAAAATCAATAAAAGCGTTCAGTAAATTAGACGCAGACCTTTGGAAAAAATTAGTCAAAACAATTGTGCACGATTTCAATTGAAAAAAAAGTTACCTATAGTTAGTATTACAAAAGACAAGCATAATTACATCGATCGTTAACTGGGAATTATCATAAAATGTCCTATGATCAAATTCTGTTGTAATATTTAACTTGAATCCTATACCTTTCAAGTAATTAGAACAAAATAATCAGTGCGTTCAGAAGAAAAATACAAACAGACAAAACATAAATAATTGTCTAAAAGAGAATAGTAAAAAATACAGCACCATGACATATCAAAGATTCAAGAAGTTAGATGCCCATTACATACTTTAAGAAAAAATCAATCCGTAAACGATATTTATGAACTGGTCCTATATATTGACATGGTCTCAATTAAAAATATTATCTACAAATTAGAGAAAGATCAAAACAAATGATTTGAACACTTTGGCCTTGAAATCCCTTAGAACTTGAAAAAAGTATCTACGAGATAAGTATTAAATCTTAACCATAAAATTGGTTGTAGTCTATTAATTAAAATTAATAATATTGTCCCTACTTAATTTTGTCAAATTAACACAGAATGGAAAAGAAAATAAAGAACGTACATGGTATTGAGCTTCAATATAAAAAGTATAACAGATCTCAGTAAAACGAAAATAAAAAATATAAGGTAATGAAGTATGCGTCATGAAAATGTATCAAGTGTTAAATACATTTTTCTTAAAAAGAACTTTTTTTTTTTTTTTTTGAGATAACAAGCACATATATTAATTAACGAAGTACGACCGTTTTAGTACAGGGATACGGGGAGTGGGTCGAGCGAGAAGTAACATTATACATATCAGAATACAAGAAAGGAGAGAGCCACTGAGGGCAAGTGTGCCAAATATAAACAGAAATAAAGCTGGGATTCTGCATCGTGCCCACTGATCCTTGGGATCTCGCCTGCCATTCCGCACCCAGCTTTGCCAAAAAGTCGGCCACCGCGTTCAGCTCTCTGTAGCAAAAGCTCCCCGTGACTGATGTAAAACTAGCCAGTAGTGTCCATATCTCCGTAATCAGCCCCTCCAGGTGGCCTGGAGGGTCCCGGGTCCTGCTCAGACAATGAATATAAAGTGTTACTTTTGACCTGAGTGGAGCGAAAACATGATTCTATATTACAAAGATTCAAAGAGAAATTGAAAAGACTACACTCAGTAGGACCTAAACAACAAATAGTGGGCCGAAGTGTTAAACTTATACAATTTTGGGGTGCAAAGTGCTAAAGTTATACAGTTAAGAGCAGAAAGTGCCAATTACGCGTAAAACCTCCTAGCCACATTATTTTTGTTATGGAATACTTTATGCGAATTATAGATCATAATAGCTAGTCAATTAAACGATTCGTACGAATATATTTTGTATATAATAAGACTTCAAGCTAAGTAATTGTTACTTAACATATACAATAATATTTTTATTGTTTCATATTTTGTTTCTTAAAATATCATTTTCACGCTTGTCATACTTATTTTTCTCTCGACGTGCGTATCTAAAATCATAACTTATATATTTTAATTTCGAAAAATTGATTATTTATAGTACACTAGCCATTGTGTGCACGCGCGGACCGCGTGCAATGTGTTCTTTGGTATTAAAAATGGGCTTGTAATTAATAGATTAAGTAGGGTTGATTTACTCTATTGCCAAAAAAATTCATGGTAAAAGCTGTAAAAAGAGGTAGTTTGTGGAGAAAAACGAAGAAGAAATAAGAAGATGAATAAGTTTAAAATTTTGAATTTGTTTAATTAGGAAAAAGGTGGTGAACGTGATACTCTGATTGAATCAATCTCCCTAAATTTTAGGAGGTGGTTTTGGATGATGGTTACAAATATTTGGGTAGTTAAAAGATCGGTGTTGTGGTGTACTAAAATAATTACAATATTAGACTCTTAGAAACTGAATTTAGATAATTAAAATGGGGCAAATTTGAAAAACACTTTATTTGTACAACACAAAACCTGTTTGTTTATATTAATAATAGATTTCAAGAGTATTTTGACAATTACACCAATTTATATTTCCAAAAGAAGGTTGTTAACTAAATATTGCAGTTTCTTCGAAAAAAAAATATATATATATTGCAGTGTTGTAGTTCTTCTCGTTTCATAAGCCCTAAAAAGAAAGTGAGAGTAAAACATGGCGAGTCGTTATCGTCGACCGGCCACCGGAATATTGGGACATATAACACGGCAGTTCTCAACGGCGGCGCCGCCGCGTAAGGAGGCGCGTTTGTACCGGCGACTGTCGGCTTTGGGACGCGGCAAATTAACAGTGGCAAATGTGTTAAACGAGTACACAGGTGAGGGCAAATCGGTCAAAAAATCTGAACTTGTCTCCTGCATCCATCAGCTCCGTAGATATAAAAACCACCACCATGCTCTTCAGGTGTGTGATCAATTGTTCTCTTTTTGTGCGCCATTTGAGGATATTTTGTCAAATATGCTGAAAATTTTCAATCTCGATTAGTTGAATTGAAATATTAGGTTATAAATTGGATTTGTTTTTGGTTCAAACTAATAATATCAGGATTGTGAACTAGTGTTTTGGTGATATTTACTAGTGAGTCAGATTGAGCTTTATTGGGGCTGAGTACATGTTTCAATCAATTTGGATAGCAAATCAGTTTTTTTTGTTGCTTATGTATAATCCAGATAATGGAGTGGATGGAGGCAAGCAAGGTTAGCTTCGGGTTTAGAGATCACGCGCTGCGGATGGAACTGATAGCGAAAACAAAGGGAATAGATGCGGCGGAGAGTTACTTCGATGACCTCCGGCCTTTTGTAAAGAATCAATGTACGTATGAAACCCTTCTGTTCTGCTATTGTCAAAAGAAGATGACCGATAAGGCCTTAGATGTTTTTGCTCAAATGGACGAGATGAATATGTTGTCTGGATCGCAACCCTTTAGCGCTTTTATGTTGCTGTATTTGAAAATAGGGCAACCGGAGAAGGTGCCTCCTTTGATGGAAGAATTAAAGAAAAGGAATATTAGACCGAACTTACACGCTTACACCTTGCTGATGCAGAGTTACTCGTGTTTAAATGACATTGAGGGAGTAGAAAGAGTTTTTGAGGAGATGAAACGGGAAAATATGGAGCAGAGCGATTGGACAATTTATAGCAACTTAGCGACTCTTTACATCAATGGCGGATGTCGAGAAAAAGCTGAGCTAGCTCTTAAAAAGCTTGAAAAAGAGGTGGATTCTCATAATCGTGAGGCGTGCCATTTCTTGATAAGCTTGTACGCTAGTATCTCTGATCTTCAAAAGGTTCATCGCATTTGGAAGTCCTTGAAGTTGAATTTCGAAGGGATGACGAATAAGAGTTATCTTTTCATGCTTCAGGCTCTTTGGAAACTAAATGATATAGCTGGTGTGAAGAAATGCTATGAGGAATGGGAGTCTTCATGTTCCTCTTTCGACATTAGGTTGGCTGACACAGCTATAGGTGCTTTCCTGACACACGACAAGCCTGAGGAAGCCGAGAAGATCTTGCAGAATGCACTTGATAAATCACAAGGGCCCTTCTTCAAGTCATGCGAAATGTTCATGATCTTTTATCTGAGAAAACATCAAACTGAGCGGGCTTTGCAGTATATGGAAGTTGCTATATCCAGAGGTGGGAACAAAAGGTGGAAACCGAAATGGAATAGTGTACAAAAGTTTTTCAAATATTTCAAAGAAGACGCTGATGTTAGTGACGCGGAGGAGCTCTACAAACTCATGAAGAAGATAAAGTGTTGATAGTTATGTGTACAGATCGTTGCTGCAAACTTATATCACCGCTGGGCAAATGATGCTTAATGTTCGTGCCAGGATTGAAGATGATGGGAGTTAAAATGAGTTGCAACCTTGAAACTGTTGGTTATAGTGTCTGCCCTGAATAGCCTGGCGAAAAGTAGATGTTGATTATAATACAAATCGATTAGCTGTTAGTCAAATTATTTTGACCTTTTGTAAATAATAATATTTTTTTTACTATGGCACATCCCGAGTAGTAATAACTAAGTGACTGCATCATAATAACCCATGAGATATGGTGGAACATATTACATACTAACAATCCATTTCTCTAGTAGAAACACTATGGGCTCGTTTGGTTGTTGAGGTGGGATTGAGGGAGATTAGGAAAGAATAGATTGGCTAAGGTAGATTGTGTAAGATTATTTTATATTTGATTGAGAAAATGAACAAGTTAGATTAATTTTCAAGATTGTAGTAATTTGACTGTTTTGCCCTTTATATTAATATATTCTGTTTTTTTTTTTGTTAAAACACATATTTGCTAAAAACCTTAAATAGTAACTAATTTAAATCATTTATTAATTCAAATTATTAAAGGTTATTATGTAGTATAAGTTTTCTGTTGAAAATTAAAAAATTGTGTGAGGATTTAATCTTGTTTTAATAATTTTATAATTTATTGCTAAATAAAATAAAAATTGAAAAGAAAAATTAAAAAAACCCACGTCTTCTCTTCCCAAAACCCGTCATCACCACGCCGTTCCCAAAACCCGTCATCACCACGCCGTCGTCTCCACCAATTCCAGCCGGCTGAGAACCGCCACCTTCTCTCTTCTCAACACCGTCGCCATCTCTCTTCTAAAAACCGCCGCCTTCCCCTCCCAATTCCAGCCGGAAAATCAACCCGAAAATCGCGACCTGTCACCATCGTTCTTTTTTTTTTTCTTTCTCAAACAACACCACAACAATCGACATCAACCTACACCAATACAACCCAACACCGCAAATCAAAAATCCCCATCCCAAATCCGGCGGTGGAGCGCGACGATGCAGCAACCGTGAAAAAAAAAAAAAAGAAGAAAACCCTAGCTCGCAGAAGATGTGTCGCGAGGTGAAATTCGATTGGGAATTCGCCGGATTTGAGTGGAATTCGAGTGGAATCGAATGGGATTACTGGATTTGAGTTCCATCTCGCCGGATTTGAGTCCTAGTCGGCGGAGGGTGAGCGCGAGAGAGAGAATCTGTGTGTGAAAATCGGGTGCAAATTGTGTGAAAGAGGAGATGAGAATGGGAAGGGCACTTTCGTCAATCTTTTTGTTTTGGAGGATGAAATTGGAATTTCATACAAAATAAGTAACTGTTCAACCAAGATTGAAATCAGAATTTCAATCCGAGGGGGGAGGTCGGATTAATTTGCTGGCTATATACCGGAGCTCCTGGATTCAATCAGGGCGACCCGGTTTTGAATAAGAGTAACCAAAGCTGTTAGTAACTGTTAAAATCATGCTTATATGTGCTATTAGGGGCCTATTAGCACAAACCAAACGAGCCCTATAAGCCTTAAAAATGACTGGCGCAAACTAAGACCGTGAAATGAAGGACCAAAATGGGTTAATAAAATGCCATAATTTACTCATAGAAGCAAGAGTTTCATCTTAGCATTTCAGTGCCAGTACTTCAGCCTCATACAAATGGGAAGAATTCTTTGATGAGAAGATCCATACTTTGAAGATCATTAAAAGTTTCCAACATATAAGAATCGATTACAAAGTAGAAATACATAACGAGAGAAGATAAAACCAGAAATAAATTTGAAGCAACAGATCCAGAATCCGTGAATCCGGATATCAGTGGATCTGTAGCATTCCTATGTAAATTGTTAATCAAAATCAGTAGGAAAAAAAAAAAAAAAAAAAAAAGAAGGGAAAAGGGAGAGAAAGAAGAACCAAATTTTACAAATGGAAAAAGAAAATGAAGCGCTTTTCATCTGTGAAACTGGAGCTGCAAACGAACCCGAATCCATAGTTGAGGACACCACAGGAACAGAATATAACTCAACAATGAGGGTTTTCCTTGAAAAAGGCCATGGCTTCACTGTCCAATACTTGTCGTGGAGCACATGAATTAAATCTTTTGTTTCAGACTCACTTCTATAATCCCTATGGGAGTTTTAGGCTGATAATGTTCATCCGTGTCCGCCTCTTCAATTTCCTGAAATGCATATCATAAGAGACTCATTCAATCTAAAACCAATAACAAAGAACAAATACAGATCAGTTGAAATTGACAAAAACATGGGGGATCTTGCAAGATTCAAGTTATTTAATATCAGAGCAAGACAGCTACAAGCAGTATCAAATTATCTCAACACAAACCTAATCTACAGAATAGCTGAAAACCAAAATCAAAAGCCTAGTCATCGAGCCTTCCTCAGCTATTGAGCAGAAGCTAAATAGACAACATATGCATGGACCTACAGGTGGTATTTCTAAATCCATAAAATCAAAGTACTCGTGACACCATAAAAGTTGGCTACCCCAAATAATTGATTTTATACAACAAAATTGGCTTTAATCTTCAGATATATCTAGTAAAATATGGAAATGAATCACGATGAAATGAATCAGAAACAAAAATAAGGAAACAGAAAACATGAGTAATAACCAAAAGGAGATCCTAAGGTGCTTTTAAAGGATGTTGCAGTACAAAATTAGAAAGATAAGAAGATTGTTGCCTTTAAAATTTTAAAGCCAAATGACCTACAGATCAGTTTCCAGATTAAAGTTGCAGTTCTGATTACTTCAATCACTTGTGGAAAGAAAAAGTATAAGCCAGCATTTCACCTGAACAACATCTTCGCCCTTGATAACACGTCCAAATACATTGATTTTCTCATTTAGATCTGGGATTGGTGCAGTTGTAATGAAAAGATCAAATCCTCCACCATCGTGCTTCTTCTTAGAAGTGCCAAGCATAAATGCTTCATGCTTCAGGCTGAGCAAGTATAATAAAATTCATAAGCATGGATTTCGGAAAGTTGGATTTTCGAGAAAAGAAAAATGAGACCGAAGGTAAGAAAGACCTTGTATCAAGATGATTGTAATGCTTTCCCCTTAAAGTCCAGTCTTCCATTGTCCCAGGCCTATTAATATCACCTCCTTGAATGACAAAGTTCTTTATCACACGGTTAAAGAGCATGCCTTTGAAGCGACCCTGCTGACTGCAAATTATGGATAACTGAGCATGCTAACTCAAGATTAAACAAACTGATCGACCACAAATTTCAAATAATTGCCTTTGTGCTAAATCAAAGATTCCGTAAATGCCCATCCAGTGCATTCTAAGAGCAAGTGCTGTTGTAGAATATAACACAAGGATAGAAAGAAATGATAGCTAGGCCCATTCGGTTGTGGATACTCAGTAGCTAGATGCAAGAATTGATTTTGTTTACAAGTTTTACCATCTACATATCTTTATATTGGGTTTGACCAAAAACATAACAAGATGAAGTGCAGTCGTGTAATTGGCTATGAACTACATTTTTCTGAGAAACAATGCAATTTACTATAAAGTGATGAATGTGGTACATACCATGACTGAATAAATTCATCAACTGCTTCTGGTGAACCTTCCTTGTAAAGTTCAACAGTAATTGAGCCTTTTGAGGTGTTTATCACCTGCAAACATATATATTTATTAACATAAACCTGAAAGATAGAACAAGAAACCAAAGAAGCAGGCAAGAAATGCAGGAATATATTACTGATAGATAAAAGAGACTGAAACAGATTGCAGGAAGACTAATCAACGAGAAACTAAAATATACTGTAGTTATTCATTGACTTTAGTACAAAGCAATCACACTAACAAGCTAGAAAACTGCGAAGTATTTTTAGGAAAAAGCAAACCGTGAAGTATAATAAGGAAACATTTTCCACGGGAGTTCATTAAATGAATATAAGTTTGAAGTATATGATAAGTATCCACTCAATGATACAGGAGCATACATCCCGTATAAAGACTAGCATTCCAAGTAACTTACAGCATATTTGGGAACTTCAACCTTCTTCTTTTCACCAAATGAGTTATCCAGCTGAAAAAAAAAAAAATTAATCCAGAAGCAAATGTAATTAAATGAGGAGAATGGCATGTTCAGTGCCTGCAACTGGGATAAACAGTCACATGCAATAAACAGAAAAATAAAGCAAAATAGAACTCTATGACTATCTAACCAGCACTAGATGCTAGGAACTTTTACTAACCACTAAAAAAGATAAGTAGCTGTAGAAATCATTAGGACGCTACTATACCTCTGAACCTGATGTGTCCTCCAACTGATACTTTGACCTGATCAGAGATAAAATATATGAAGGTTATGAAATGTATGGTATTTCCAACGAGTCCTACTGTTGCACAAATAGATAAATAACGATAGTAGATAATTAGACTACTCGCTTAAGTCGTACAAAAGTTATTTTTCATGCACGTTTCTTTGTCACTTTCAACCCAAACAATACATATATTTCACTCAATTTTCAATACAAACAATCTATACAACCAAATAGCACTCAATTCATATCAACTAAAAAGCACATATTATAGCGATATGATGAGAATGTATACTGCAAAAACTCCGATTTCATAACCCAGACTAGTGCAAAGGAATTCAATCCTAACCAATCAAATAACTTTCACCTCAATACCCATAACCATCTTAGCTAATGAAATTCACATTGAATAAGGCAAAATCGCAACGAAATGGAACAAAAAGGAAACGACAAGACCTCCGAGTCCAGTGTCTGTAGGTAGCGAAAAGGAAAAACACCATGACTACGACAACAAGGCCGTAAATCGCAATGGTCGTTACACTCATTCCACTTGGCCCCTTCTTCTTTTTACTCTGCTGTAGCAGAGCTTGAGGTTTGATCCGAGCCATATTTTACTCTGCCACAAACTTCAAATATTAAGCTCCATAGAAGAAAATCACCCATCAATTAAAATGCAGAATATGCACAAAACTAGATTCAACTCAACTATCCGAAGCACTAAAAAAAAAAAAAAATCAACAAAATCAAACACATCAAAATCTGAAGATTTTCCGAGTTAAACAAAATAACAAATGAAATTAACAGTATGTAGAAATCGGAATCATTGTCAATTTACATTCAAAAATTCAAAAATGCGTGATACCTGATCTAGGGCGAAACTCGTCAAACGACAATAACGAATCTTCACTAACACGGAAGAAAATTACAGTTTGAAGTACGAAAATCCACAGCAGTTGTTGAATTCTGCTTCACTCAGAGTTTTTTTTGGGGTTTTTTTTTTTTTTTTGATGTTAGATTGCTTCGCTGTGGTTTATTATTTTGTTTTACAGTGTTGAATTCCAATTTGTTAACAATATATATAATCAGGAAAGTTAAAATTTCGAATTTAGAATATAAATTAGACCACCGCGTCAATGAGTTGATGAGCAGTCAAACGACGCCGTTTACACGAGACTGAATTGTTGTCAATTTCTGCTTCGCCCCCGAAACTATTCCTTATTCTCACATAAAGATGCTTTAGTTTCAGGATAGTTATATCCGGTCCACGGGACTTTGGGTTTACAAGAGGAAAGAATGTATTTCAGCTTGTTCATATTAAAGTTTGTAAATAGGCCCCCGTATATTACTTGATTAGCCTTTTAAAGTCGCAAAAAGTAACTTATTGATATATGATGCCCTAATATTTTGTGAAGTTACAAATTCTTTTCCGATCTTCTTAACGTATTTGTAGTCATACATATCACACCATAAATGTAAAGTTATAATACCAACTTTGTGTTACACGATCAAGTTGTTTATTAGAGGATGTATTGGTAGGCTACATTCAATTTGAACAAACTCTTATTGTGAGAAATTTTCAACTTTGTTGCCTCAAGTTGGCAACTTTACCATTTTAGTGCCTCAAATTGGCACCTCTCTTTTTTGGTACCTCATGTTGGTATCTTTTGTCAAATTTAGTGCCTATGGAGTCAGATTTTATTTTCTTCAAAAAATAGGGGCAGAATTGCAAGAAACATAAAGGAAGAAATGTTTCTCGCAATTTACCAGAAAAAAAAAAACGAAAATACACATTGGAAAAAAAAAAAGAACGGGAAAAGAGAATTCAAGAGACCTACCACCGCCAAAATAAGAAAAAAAAAATAGGGTTCATCTCATCTCCTAAAGTGAGTGTCTTGTTTTGTTTTTTGAATAAATAAAGTTAGTATCTTTAATATGTGCTTTAATGGGTTTTCATTTTTTTGTTGTTGTGAGGTAATTTTGCATTGATGTTTTGGGTGAATTTTTGCAGATTTGTGATGATTGTTCTTCTGACAAAAGCGTTTTTTTTTTTTTTTTCAATCTTCTTATCAACTTGAACTTTTTATGCACATTATTTGTTGACTGGTGTGCTTTTGGATTTTTTGTTCTTCACATCACTTCTTCATCACGAATTCTCTTTTCCCGTTCTTTTTTTCCAATGTGTATATATTTTTTTTTGTAAACTGCAAGAAACGTTTCTTCCTTTACGTTTCTTGGAAATCTGTCCCTGTTTTTTGGAAAAATAAAATCTGACTCCAAAATTGAATAATTGACTCCATAGGCACTAAATTTGACAAAAGATACCAACATGAGGCACCAAAAAAGAGAGGTGCCAACTTGAGGCACCAAAATCGTAAAGTTGCCAACTTGAGGCACCAAAGTTGAAAATTTCTCCTCTTATTGTTGCACAATGTTATTGATTTTTCCACTTTATAATTTGATTATACATAATCCAACGCGTGAGGGCCCTCATAAATATTATGGAATCAATGTGGCTTTTTACAAAAATAAAAATTTATTAATCACGTGGAACATGACATAGGTTCAAAGGTGCCCCAAAAGTGAGCAAAGTCAAAAAAAAAAAAACTAAAAGTTCCAAAATGAGCCAATCAACAAAGGAAAAACAACACATCAAAAGCCTTTCAAAAATCGTAAATAAGGAAAAAACAACACATTAAGTTTAGCTACATCTCTCATCTCCCTATAACAATCACCATCAAGTAACATATGAGTTGACTTAAAATCACAAGCTTTATTGGCTAAAAAATTAGCCACTACATTCCCTTCCCAAAGCAAATAAAACAAATGGACATCCATCTCATTCATGAGACTCTTAATCCAATTCAGAATCCCAACAAACCGTCAGTGACCCGAATGCCGTGATTTAACAAGTGCCAACACGGCCAAAACATCAATCTTCGACATCAATCCTATGAAACAAACTAATATATATTAGACATCACACTAATATTTTTGTTGTTTTCCCACTAAAATACTTTCCTCTTATCTCAGACTTTGATTTATGGATTACTTGGACTTTTTTCCATCTAATGGTGTCCTTCCGCGATCCCCTATGCATATTAACGGTCATTAAGTGAGCAACGTGATTCTATATGGAATTCTTTGCATCTAAATAGAGGTTATATTCTAACAAAATGTTTTCTATAACTTACAATTGGGTCGATTTTGTTGCATAATTATTAGTTAGTTGAGAGTATATATATAGTAGAGAATGAAGTTTAGAGCATACATCACAGTACCAATACATAACTATAAAGGCAGTCAAAGAGAATAGTTAGAAACAGATTTTATGTGTCAAATTCTCATTAGACCCATGGACTAAGGTCGTTAACCGCTACAATAATATAAATAGACATCCGTCGCTCTAAAGTCCATAATTCAGTTCTACAGTTTTCAAAAAGTATGGAGAATCCCAACGCTAATATGCCATATTTTTGTGGGAGAAAAATTTGTAGAATTCTTTGACGTATTGAAGCAATTTTATACTATTTTTAACTATCTTTTGGTATTTGAGGCTATCGTATTTATAGGAATTTATGTGACCCCACACATCTGAAGTGCTATTATCATTTAGCACCGCTTTTTCTCTTCCTATGGGTGGGAATACTGCCTAATGGCCATGATTGTCATGATGAAGGGAAATAATCTATTGGATACAATTGCAGCGGCTTAGCAGCTGGTCGCTGCTCAGCCGGTCCAAAACCTTGATGAGTTCGTTGTTCAACCACTCATAGATCCCACATCCTCTCAAACACCACCCCAAGAAGAAGACCACACCACATCTGAAACACCCCAAGAAACCACTGTCACCGCCAACAACAACAATTTTCTCACAACGTTCTTCTTCAAATTTGCTCTTATTTCTTTCTAAAACATTTCCCCTCTTAATGTCTACATTACTGAAAAATTATTCCAGCTCCTGAATCTCTCTCTTCTTCCTTAAAAATCTTCAAAAACTAATTATATAAAAATTGTCAGTTTTGGTGCAGAAATTTTGGAAGTCCAAAATCAAAATCAAAATCAAAATCAAAACTTCATATATTTCTCTGAACTTTTGACCACATACTTTTCATGATGTACAATAACTTTTGTCTTCAAACACCATCTTCAATCGATGTTTTGGGAAGGGGTGGAGGGGGGCTAAAGTTGGAAAATATTGATCACTATCTAGAAAATCTGAAAGCAACTTCTAACTTTCATAATTTATTAAAAATATAAAACCTTATCTTGTTTACTTGATTTTATTCTTCTAATATTCCAAACTACTTTGTAAAACTATAACTAGAAAGAAACTCTTACTTAGAGAGATGATTAGTGAAAAGAGAGGTATGTCAAAATAAGGCGATGTTGGCCTCTATTTATAGGTGAACAAAAACCACAAGATTGCATCTTGACTATCCATCTCAATTGTGATCAAACGGCTAGAAATCAGTCTTCCATGGTATGCTAGAACACATTTATCATGATCTTTGATCAAATAATTCATCTTTTAAAGCTACATTTTAACCATCAGATTTGCTTTTTGATCATGATGTGATTGTTGTGGTGAGATCTTATTCGTCTATTTTCTTTTTGACCCAACGGTCAAAAGACGCGCGTATTTTGCAGTAAAATTTCAGCTTCATGAAGCTTCAACGTTACAGCAATAACCCCTTCTATAGACGTTGGGATCGCAAATCGCTTTTTGCTCTAGAAACTAACATCTTTGCCTCTCCAGTGGTATAATGCATGTCTCTTAATTCTTTCTGTACAAGTAAATCTTGAACGTTCCGCCTCTTTTTTCTATGCTCACCTCTAATCTACAAAATATAAAATCCGGAAATCTATGAGATTTATGAGTGATTTTACATACTCATCATTTAACATTATCAATGGATCTTGCAACATTTAGATGACATATGTAGTATGTTTTACGCCTAATCTTTAAATTACTTCAACTTTAAGTGCATTATTGTATTTGTCTAGTGATCTAACCATCTAATTTAGTTAATTAGCATGAAATAGATATTTTAAAAATATACTTTCAATTAGATATACATGTTTATAATTCTTTGAATTGTTGTTAGTGACATATGGAATATTATGCTAATAACTATAAACAAATTAATTTTCTAAGTTAAACATGTGATATGATTTTATTCAAGGGCTTGATGAAGTGTTTGTTTAATGTTTTGATCATGGTAAAAGTTTGGATTGAGATCATTATTTGATAAAAAATTTACACGAACTTTGTTAAAAAAATATAGTTTTAAAAGGTTTAAGTATGCATAAAAATATGGGTTAATTACAGCAAACCCCCAATCTACCTGATCTACGAAAATGTATGGTATATCCCATAACCTCTTAATTTATTAAAGGTTCAACAAATATGGACATTAATGAAGAATTTTTCATACCGTAAAGTGAGGTTCGATCACTATGTCGTTCGAGTCCCGTTTCGTCTGTTAAGTTATTCGATTTAGCCTTGGACATTCTGTCCCCTCCATATGGTGATTCAAGTGAGTGATTAAACATATAGCTCTATTTTTATTTTTATTTGTGAAATTGAAAGATACACACACACACACACACACACATTTTTATGTACTTATGTATTACGTATACATTTAATTCACACCATTTTTTTGTTAAAGCATGTGAATAGTCAAAATCTTATTTAAAAATCAATTACGTAAACTATAGTTCACTATTATGATTAATAATATGAAACTTATTAATAGGTTAATGTGATTCTTGGTTTGGGTAGACACGGGGGTTCCAGTAGGCAGCAAAGGGCAGTTGGGCTTGGTGTCCCCCTTGCTTCTTTTCCTTAGACACAGTGGGAAGTTTGTTGTGTCTTTAAGGATCACTCTTTACGCATGTACCGTGGCATGCAGGAAATTCATATGAGGAAATAAGGAGGAACGACGTGAAGCTGGATTTGGTCTTGGTATCTGTAAATGAACAACTTTTAAACTCTACTTGTGTGCTATGTGAATTAGTATTTTGATGTGCTTCTGCATGTAAAACTGTTTTATTATAACAAAACATAACATGTTTTATTTTCCTTCTTTCCAGACTTAGCTTCGGTTTCACGAGACTTTGGAGCGTTTTTATGAGAGAGTTGGTGCATCTAAGCTCATATAGTAATTAGTTGAGTTAGATTTATTCTTCCGAGATTTTCAAATTGTAATTTGATTTTATATGAAGTGCTACACTCTTTTGAGTTTCATCATGTTTCTATTTTAAATTCAATTTTTCCTCTTAAAATTGTTCTTTTTAGACGTGAAATACACAAGTGGTTCAGAGTATCAATAAGTGAAAGAGTTGAGAGAATTTAGAGAAGGTGATAGTTGAGCCTCCTTTTTTTCTTGCTACATTTTATTTATTTATTTATTTGCAATTTGTTTATAGAATAAGGGATTTAGGTGGTAGCAAAACGTGGTGATGAAAATGGGTGATTTAGGAACCTTATTGCCTAGTTGTGGAGTAATGAGATAGTGTCAGAAAAAATGGAATGATGAATTTTAGTGACAAAGGACTTTAGGCATGCTGGTGGCAAATGGTGGTGGTGGAGAGAGGTGAAATAAGGTGGTGAAGCAGTGCGGTGAGGATGGGTGATGAAGTAGACCAGTGAAGCATATATACTTGCAGAAATATGTGTTATTATTATTATTTTTACTACTTTCTTTACTTATTTGTTAGTGAATTATTTCATCACTTGTTCAAATAGAATGTGTTAGTTAGTTCAATACATAACAATAAGTTTTTCTTTTGGGATAGATTTGTTGACTTACGAATTCACACATCAACATGTAAGAATCTGTTAAAGGCAGTTATTTAAAATTAAAATCTTATTAACCATTAATTAAAAAAATTAAAGAGAATTAAAAACATTCGAAAATTCTCTTTATTCATTGGCCCTCAATCTTTCATACAAGTTATATGTATTAGAATGCAAACATCCTAATTATACCACATTAGCTGATCCAAGAATATGTTCATCCAATTACGAGAATATATTGCATTCATAACTTATATTTACAGATTCTAAATGTATATAAATGAACACCGTTGACTATTTTTTATAGTTCATATTTATTCTTTTTGTACGTAATAAACTAATAATTTATGTGTTGAATGTTTAAAGTTCTTCAAAATCTAACGAAAAATAATAACTTCAAATAATTATCAACTATTGAAACTACTTTTGATTTCAAAAGAAAGTGTTTTCAAATGATTAAATTGAAACTCCCATATTTGAGTTATATACTCTGCAATATGTTAGACAGGTCCAAAACTTATTATCATTAGCACCTAAAATACAATTTTTGACACATCTATCATGTAGTATCATTCTCATTATGTCATACCTTTATAACTCTCTCTCTCTCTCTCTCTCTCTATCTCTCTCTCCATTAGTACTAGTATTGTTATCTATCAAACAAAGTGGTGATGGATGCTAGAGGTACTCTTCTAACTATTGAGATGAAGACAAAAGAACGTCATGCCTCTTATAATGTGTATTTGTATTGTATTTATGTGTGTGCATAATTAAAAAAAAAAAACTACATATACATTATAGTTTTACAAAGAGACTAATATAGAACATAATTGTCGAGAGTTTTGCTTACGCAACAAAACGATTAGAGATTGTAACCAAAAGATTAGGTTTTTTTGCTACTTTACTTTTTCTTAAGAGAATGAAATACGACTATATTACGTAATCTTGCAGACTTACATTTCATTCTTATAAGAGATCCATCCATCTATAACTATCATGTAGGGTAATGAACCACTATAGAAAGTCATTTGGATTGACATATTTACTTTATACTGTACTGCATAAGATATGTAAACTTCGAAATTAAGAACACACTTACAAGGTTGAATTTTCAAACAATTATTACTAACATATCACACAAGCACATACTCTTCTAAGAATCTATATGGGAGAAAGGTGAAAGACTAAAATCAAGTAACCTTATAAAGACCTCGACAAGTAAATAAGCAAACTTTCTACTTGTGTGCAACCTTCAACAACACAAAGCATGAACAAAATGGAAGGTACATCTACAAACATAATAAGTCTTATCTCCTCCTTACTTCGAGAAGTGATATTTCCAAATAACGGGACGAATAGTGAGTTGCAATAATTTAGCAATAAGAATATAGAAAGATAACAAAAGACTAAGGAAAAGAGATAATTACAACTCCAAAACATTCCCTCGAATACTTGCACTTCGACATCTGCAAAATAACAACCACAATCTATACAAATTATGTGGCATATATATATATATATATATATATATATATATATATATATATATATATATATATATATTATATTAATACTTCAATTAATAAAAGCTCTAGTTGGAAAATGAAAACCTAGATATGTCCACAATTTCACTTGAAAGATCCTTAAAGTAAATTACACAAAAAAACATAACAAAAAGCGCTCATCAAAATTACATAAACCCTAAATGATTCAAGAAAATCTAGACATGATTTTTACGTCGACGAATTATAAAGAAGAGTCTATAGAACAAAACCTCAATCTTTTCTTGTTTCGGTTATAATTTGAACGGATTTTGAGAGAACTTTCGCAAATTAATCGATCGAGATGAGATTGTTGTACGAGAACATGAAAGAGAAAGAAAAAAAGAGGAGCAATATTATGCTTTCACCAACGGATAATTTTGTTGACCGTTTTATTTGTATTTTTTTACGCGGTTTTTTTATTTATTTTTTATATAGCAATCAGGAGTATGTGGATTTATATATATAGAGATTAATATTGCTTACAACCCACGCCACGCGCAATTGGACCGCTGGCTTAGTATTTGGGTCTAATATTGCTTACAACCCACGCCACGCTTTATTGTGCCTATAGCTGGTAAGGCTTCATTACTTGGACCTTCAATTTACCCGATTATTTTTATTTTTTAACCAAAAAACAGATTTTAACAACTACTGTAAAAGGAATTTTCATAATTAGAAAACGCAATTCACAAATATATAAAAAAAATATTTTTTTATAAAATAACCTAGACTTGTATGCCATATCATACTTAAAGAGAGAGTTTTGTTATTATTACCCTTTTCAAAAAATAGATATATGTATATTTCATTACCAACAACTTTATATCAAATTATCAATTAGATTTTGTGAAGTTCACCTCCAAATGTTTAAATGTATGAAATACTCATTTTGAACCAATATATAATTAACACCGCCGAGGCAAAGAACATTTTTAGTAATTTATCATTCAGAATTTCAAGTACTTTTCAATAATTCCAACTAATTAAATATTTATCAACCTTATGGTTTCATTTGACATCCATCAGAAAAAAATAATTTATAACTTTTGTGATGTAATGACTTGTTAGTACAATCTGATAGGACCTTAAAGAAAAAAATAATGTGTATTTTCTAGTTATTTTAATTTAATAATATATAATGTGTTTGTATTTAGTGGCAATTACTTGCGAGTGGCTCATATAATATAATAATATAAAAAAAAACATACCAACTGTTGTATCTAATCTAACCAATCGGAGAAAAACAGTACTAAAACCACAAACCCTACATCACAGCTCGAGAGTCCGTCCGATACTACCAAGATCGCAAAATCATGAGCGATTAAGATCTGACCTATACACACATCTCATTGATCTCCGATCGTTTCATCAAGATCAATACAATGTCTTCTTTCAGATTCAATCTCCTTCTATTAACTGTACTTCTCTGCATCACTCCACTCGCAATTGCTGATTCTATTCAAGGATGCGGTGGATTTGTTGAGGTGTTGTTAGATTTATTGTCAATTCATTATCTTATAACTGAACTTTTTTTGTTCTTTTTTAAAACTGAATCAATCTATAGAATGTAAAGACTTGTGTGATGATTTTTTAGGCGAGCTCAGCGTTGATTAAGTCGAGGAAGCCAACTGATTCGAAATTGGATTACTCGCATATCACGGTACGATGATTTGCTGCCGTTATTTTGAATGAGTTTGAGGATAGTGTTATGTTTTGGATTTGTTTATTCGTTATCCTTTGGTTACGGTTTATGCAATGTGTGTTGCTGATTTTTGAGAATGTAGGTTGAGCTTCGGACGGTGGATGGTTTAGTTAAGGACCGGACGCAATGTGCTCCGAACGGTTACTACTTCATTCCAGTTTACGACAAGGTAGTTTTCTCGGACTTTGATTAGTTGAATCTGAAAATGATGATTGAGTTATTTTGCTTGATCAGTTTTTTGAAATTACGCGTGAGTTTCCGAAGTGATAATTAGATCAAGTTGTCTATTGAACGCTACTAGTGGATGTCATATTCTTTTATGTTGCATGCTGAAGATAGGAGTTTCAGAGATGTGGTATAGGGTAGGTGAGCTCCAGGGCCAACTGGGTGCTTTCGTCTTAGTGATATGTAGGCTCGAGAGGCATCGAGTTGCTATCTTGAGATTATGCTCTTTGAAGTTTCTGTAATTTCCGTCAAGAGTAGTGGAGACAAGCTAATGTCTTGATTTCGTTTTGGCTTGTGAATTCCTGGCCTTGATAGTTATATTGACACTATATGTACAAGAGCTGTAAACTAATCATGGTTTTGAAGCCCTCGCTGATTCAGTTTGATGACTGCTACGATACAAGGATCGTCGTAGTCTTTAAGATTTAAAACGAATATAAAGTTCCACTTGAGATGCTTGGTTCACATTCTCAATCTAATTTAAGAACTGAGGTTATTTTTAGTACCATGAATGGTGGTGGGTTAAGGGGAATGGAGAAGGAAAAGATCACACGAACCCTTCTGTTTAATTAGCATCATAAAAATCCAAGGTTCGTGGTCCACTTTCCTTTACCCCCCAAAAGTTCTTCATACTATTAGGATTCAAAATTGAACACGAGGAATCACCTCATCCATCCTCTTTCCTTTTCATTCAATCTCACCGATACCGAACACCGGGAGAGTTCTAAGCCCTTACCCCAATTGTTACTCTCTGCCTTATAGTCCGAGTATAAGGTTGCTTTGTTAAGAATAGAAAATATGAAAGCTAGAAAAGCCTCTGTCGTATCTCTTCCGAGTACTCCTTATCTAGTGCCGAAGTTAGCTTTTTCTACCATAATATCCTCATGAAATTGAAAATAATTGTGTTTTTCTTACTTTTTATGGATTGACATGCTCTTTTAATTTTAAACATAATAAAGCGTGGTTATAAGCTAAACTGCGAGTAAGTGATTTATTTGGAATTTGACGTTTTTTTAATTCATTTGCGAGGTGTAGCGCTTTTATTGTTTTAATGACGTATTATTTATTTAAATTTTAGGTTGGATTGACTAGGGTCAAATATAAATTTTCATCAGTGTTATTTACTCTTTCTTGTGCTTGCTTCATCTCTGTACTATTCAAGAAATTGTTATCTTCATCACAGGGTTCCTTTGTGATTAAAATCAAGGGTCCGGAGGGATGGTCATATGCCCCAGAACAAGTTGAGTTTCTTGGCTACTTTTAAGTAATAGTTTTCTCATTGGTTTTATCATATTTATGAGGCTTTGAGTGACTTGGAGTTTTACATTCTTAAACCTATGTGCTGTATTTTCTGACTCCAAAATTTTCCTTTATAGGTCCCTGTAGTTGTTGATCACACTGGTTGTAATGCCAATGAAGATATAAATTTTCGGTTTACAGGGTTTGTAATGATTATTGCTGAATTTTAAATTTTTGTTTCAGAGAATGATACTTGACTTGTATGTGCGTCACCTTTATTGCGTATCTTTAGCTTTGTTAAGTTACTATTCACAGGTTCACCTTGTCTGGAAGAGTTGTTGGAGCAGTTGGGGGAACTAGCTGTTCAAATAAAAAGGCTGGCCCATCAGATGTCAATGTAGAGCTGTTATCTCCCAATGGAGATGTTACCTCTTCAGTTTTAACGACATCCTCAGGGAGTTATTCATTCAAAAACATCATTCCAGGTCTAATTACAATTCATTTCTTCACTCTGCACTTAGCATGTTCAAATTATGCCATAATTTCATTTTGTAAAGAAAAACTGTGTAAAATAGCAGATTCTAGTGCATGGCAGCATGGGTACTGCATAAAATGATTTAGTCTTTGAGTACAAGGGGCAAAATTATTTGTGTTTTCTGTTACTTAAGTTGCTCCAGATAAGAGTTTTCATCTATTTTTTTATGCTTCATGGTTGGTGTTGCCATTTTCTGAAGTTTTCTTTTTCTTGACATCACTGCCTGGATATAGGAAAGTATAAGATTAGAGCTTCACGTCGTGATTTAAATATTGAGATCAAGGGTTCTGACGAGGTAATCTCTTGGATTCTTCCTCTTTCATTTATAGATTTAATAAGTTTCCTCTCACTATCTCGTACACTCTTTTGTATCAACTATTATGCTGATTCCTTCATCTATAACCCACCAAATTTACATTTTCTTACCATGATTGTGTTCTAAGTCACCATTACGTTGATAAATGATTTCGCAGGTGGAATTGGGGTTTGACAACGGTGTAGTAGATGATGTTTTCTTTGCATCTGGTTATGATATTCGTGGATTTGTGGTTGCTCAGGTGAATTTTTTCTAGTTTCTTAATGTCATAGCGCCCAAAAGTTTTGAGTCCATTGGTTACTGATGCTTCGGCTTAAATGTCATAGGATGACTGCTTCATGACTTTCGTGTCTAGAAATTAGAATATATTTTGTTCATCATTATTGAGTTGTTTACTCCACTCACTCCATTATTATTCTTTTGGTGTTCATTGCTTCCATACGACATAATTTTTTTGGTTTGTAGTCATAGTGGATTCTCAATAATCATATATTGCATAGTTGTTGTAATATGATACTCTTTCTTCTTGGTGCTCCTCCACATATGTCTAGATAAATAATCTTTTATGTGATACCTGTTTGCTTCAAAATGGATTTAGTCAATGCAATATAATTTTGATTACTTGGAAGGGCTAGCTTCAGGATTTCTTTTTTCCTGATATACTTTTTTAGCTAATATACTAAAGGTGATAATTGCTCTGCTGTAGCCGAGACAATCCGTTACTGCTACATGGATCAAGTTTCATCATTGTTTTCTTGGTTGGAATCTCTGTAATAGTCTCATATTATTTAAGAGCTGATCATGAATGACGCTTACTAAGTGACTCTCATTATTGAAGAAATTATTGTAGTCAGTATGTGATATTATTTTAAGTTGAACTAAATTTGTTTCTCTGTGATGTGTTTTTAATAGGGAAACCCCATATTGGGAGTTCACTTTTATCTTTATTCGGACCATGTCTCGGAGGTGGATTGCCCCCATGACTCTGGTCATGCACCTGGACTGGGGAAAGCCCTTTGTCATGCCGTGTCTGATGCTGATGGGATGTTCATATTCAAATCAATACCGTGTGGTACTACTCTATATGTCTGCACTTTAAATTGAAGCAATTTGCATGCATGTTGTTGGTTTCTAGTTGTTGTTATATAGTACTCCTTTATCTATTATCTTGCTCTTATTTATCACTGAGTAATGAAATGATTGATATCAAACTTCTTTTCTTAGCCAGCTGATCTATACCTTTCAAAAGTTTCTCCAAGATAGTTAGGCGTTTTAATGTCCTGTGCAACTTAATTTTGGCTTCTTAGAGGATCTAGAATTCATTTGCTCACAATCTGATATATTTTGCAACCTTTTTGCTTATGCACAATTTGGTCTTCTCTTTTATCACATGTTTGTGTGCTTGACGTAAAATTCTTCTTGCTCTTATCAAAGAATTAAGGGATTTGTCCCCGGCAAAAGCCACGTTATCTTAATGTTTCAACTGGCCTTATGGTTCTCGGTGGCGTTTCGCGATGCTTAAGACCTGACTGGATAATTGCCAGACATGATGTGTACTTCACTCCTGTATTTGGCTTACTGCTTGCTGATGACAACTGATTGGTAGGACTTTGGATTGTTCTCTTCTGAAAAAAAGAAAAAAGTCTTCTCAAGTCGTCAGCCTATTCAGTTCACCAATTTGTTCGTTCATATCTGAGTTGGTTCATCTTAAATGACAAAAAAAATATGAGCAGATACCCTGCTTTTATAGAATTAGTTATGATATGTCTTAATCAAATCAAACCTTATCTCTGTCAGCTTGTACTATTGGTGCTGGGTCAAGTATAAATTTATGTAATAGTTCAACCAACTGGAAGCTATAGCTTCAGAACGTTGGTGCTGTACGCATGAAATAGTGCTTCTGTCTATGTGAGGAATTTTTGAGTCTTTTTGGTTCTTAGTCATGGATTTCTTGAAATGTGTCAGGTATCTACAAGCTTATACCTTTCTACAAGGGCGAGAATACGGTTTTTGATGTTTCACCTCCTTCCCTGTTGGTGTCTGTTCATCAGGATCATGCTGTAGTCCCTCAAAAGTTTCAGGTACGACTTGGTTGCTTTATTTATCTTGCCAAAGTGCTTTCGGTTCAAGTTAGGAAATCATAGCAAAATATTTCTCCAGACATACGAACAAATGCTTGTGATTGTGCAGTCTGTTACAGTTTAACCAGGTGGGTCAGTGATCAATGTTTCTAAAACACCGTCAGTTTTTTGTTTTAAGGTATATATATATATATATATATATATATATATATATATATATATTTTTTTTTTTTTTTAAATGCTATATGATCAAAGAAAAGGGGTAACCATATCTACCCGCATGTGCTGGATGGGATACAGTTGTTGGATCTCGAATTGAGGACTGATGTTTTCCCCTTTACATGCTAATGCTGTTGCTCTTGCACCCCTGCAAATGGATGTTCTTTTTTGCATTTTTATTGTATTGTTTTACTGTCTTTAATAGTTTTCTTTTACCAAAAAGGTTGTTTGTTATATGATGTCTGCTAACAGGTTCTTAATTGTAGTTTTTTCCTTTTATGCCCCTGTGGGACCGATAATATCTAGGGGCAAACCATATCTCTTGGTGCAATTATAATGGCTTTTTTCTTTTATGTATTTTTTCCTTTGTAGACTACATATTTATCTCCTTTCCCCTCAAATGAACTTTATCATTTACTGTTACTTCTTTGTGTGAAGAGCTCACTTTATAATCTACTTACGCTTTCTTATGCTTGCAACCACACTGTTCATAAGTTCATCATTAACATATCCAGGGTTTGGATAATTTGAATTATTTCCATATCCGTTAAAGTGTACTTATGCAATCAGTTCCTTCCAATTATACTTTCTCCTTATTGATTTATTTGAAATCTGAACTTCCTGCATCTTAATATGCTAATCTCATCTTTGGTTGATGTTATTAGGTAACTGGGTTTTCAGTTGGGGGTCGTGTGGTTGATGGTGCTGGCACTGGAGTGGCTGGGGCTAAAATTGTAGTAGATGGCCATGCGAGGTCTATAACCGATGAAGAAGGATATTACAAACTTGATCAGGTATTATCCAGGCATTTGAAGCAGCAATATTTTTATTGAGTTTTTCCCTCGCGTTCAATTTAAAGAAAACTTGATTTTTTAATAGTGCCATGGTAACAAGAAGTTACCTTCTAGTGTCATTTTATTTCCGTTTCCATTTTACTGTCTATACTTGATACATTTGTTTTATGCAGATAACCTTGTGTCCTTATGCTTATTTCGTACTGATTTGAAGTATAAGCTCTAACTACTTCAGTGCATGGAATCCCTATTTACCTAAAGGTCTTTCCAAGGAAATGTGACGTCAGAAACTTGATATTAACATTTATAACCAATAGAGATTTCAGATATTGTACAATTACGATTATGTTGTCCTCTTGCTATAGTACAAGAAAGACATGAAATTTAACTTTCCAATCATAAGTTCAATTAACTAATGCCAGATAAACTGTTGATTATCGGCTAGGTATTCAAGTCAACACTTTTGGGCAGGACAAGATATGTAGGCTTTAAAAAGTATCAATGAGGTTGCGCGAATTCTATGTTTACCGTGATTATTGAGGAGGTATAGGATGAAATCATTTTCGAGATTTAATTTTAGTATGATATTAGCTGTGAGTACATTCAGTCACTAGAAATTCTCCAAGCTGTGCCTCCGTTCTATTCAGGTTGTTATAATTCTCCAGCCATGAGTGCATTCTATTCACTCTCTTATGATTCTCCAGCCGCAAGTCTGTTCTGTTACAGCTGTTATAGTTCGTAATCATGATATTGCACATCTTTAGGATAACAAATGGTCACGCAACTAAAGTCATTTTTCTTTTGTTTACGGAACTGAAGTATTAGTGGCCTGTGGTACAGACATTTCAGTATGCACATCAAACACATTTTGCTCTATTCCAACCGTGCTATCTAAACATTCTTGGATATCTTTATTTATTAAGCATCTCTCCTTTATAATATCATATTACACATATTGATCATTTTCTTCTTTCATTTTTGGCTTTTGGGGATGATTGCGTGATGATTTAGGTTACATCAAAAAGATACAAGATCGAAGCCAAGAAGGAACATTATAAGTTCGAAACGTTGAATGACTATTTGGTGAGTAAATATTGACACCTTTAGTATTCTGCTTAGTAAATACACAAAAGAAATTCAGTACAGTAGTTGGTCTCGTTTGATCTTTTAGTGGAAAGTCAATTATTTATATACTTCTTGCTCTATTTGTGGATTTTACTAGGTTCTACCAAACATGGCCTCTGTTGTTGATATCAAAGCTGTAGCATATGATGTTTGTGGTGTGGCTCAGACAGTCAATCCTGATCACAAAGCCAAGGTAATTTTTCTTCATCTCGTTGCATATCTAGACAGCATGGCAAGTAAATTGGCTCGGTATGGATATAGAAGACATGAAAGATGCATTATTAGAGGAACTTTTTTGTCTCTCATTCTCCTTATAATAATAATTAGCTATAGCCATCATGGCTGTTTCTGGAGTCTGCCCCAAGTTTTTCTGTTATCCTATAGAGTTATGAAATGCGACCAAATTTGATGTATATTTGGTCCACGGTTTTGTTAAGGATGACGATGCGAATGTAAATCTTATGTAAAAATCCAGATGCTGTAAAAATTATTTGATTACGTGGAGGTAGTGGCATTGAGAGTTTGTGCATAGCAAAAATACTCAACTATTAAACCTGATTTAATGAGTTGTTTAACATCTGATTGCTATTTAAATATGTGAGATGTTTTATTAATTTCTATGTAATACCTTATGCAGTTATTATAATCGTTTCTATACCAGGTAACTTTGACTCATGGACCAGAAAGTGTCAAACCACAGGTCAAACAGACCGATGATGGTGGCAAATTTTGCTTTGAGGTATGTTTGTATTCGTGCAGTTGACTTGCTCTTCTAGTTGGTTGTTTTTATGGTCGTAGGTATAAAATAGTACTTCGGACTGTTTGATGATGCTAATTCCTGATGTTATTGGGTAGACATCCTCTTTACTTCAACCTTTGAGCTTGTGGAAAGATAAAAATATAATTTTCTGTTTTAATGATTGGATAATATTGGACTATTTTATGTTCCCAGGTTCCACCTGGTGAATATCGGGTATCTGCTCTTGCAGCCTCACCTGATAGTGCCCCAGAACTTCTGTTTTCTCCAGCCTACATTGATGTTATTGTCAATAAACCATTACTAAGCGTTGAGTTTAGTCAGGTGAGAATTTATTCTGGAGGATGGCTTAAAAGTTTGCGGTTTCTTATCTTTTGACTGCTTGTTTATTCTGTTTTTACATTATTGTAATGTTATGTTTATTTAGCCCATGACCCATCTTAATTTGTTGACTGCATGTCTCAATGACATCCGCTTTATATGGTGAACTTTTCATTTATTTGATATGTGATTTTTCTTTTGAAAAATTAGGCGCAAGTCAATGTCCGTGGCTCAGTAGTCTGTAAAGACAAGTGCGGTTCTTCTGTATCAGTTCTGCTTGTAAGATTGGATGGTAAAAGTAAAGAGGAAACAAGGACAATTAATTTAGCTGATCAGAATAATGAGTTTTTCTTTTCGGATGTCCTGCCCGGGAAATACAGGGTTGAGGTAATGCCATTAGCCTACTGATTCCATTCATTTTCTAATAAAAACTGATATATACGGTTATTTGTTTCTCTTATCATATTTGATTTCTTTCATTATATGGTGAAATAGGTTATGGTGAAATAACTGTTTTCAGTTTCTGGTTTTATACATGTCTTTTTTCAGTTCTTAACTGCTGCTGCTCTGGTGGAAACAGAAGTGATCTATTCCCATGTCTTTACTTCATTTTCTTTAAGCCCATTGACTGTTTAGACTGCCTGAAATATCGCCACCATTGCCATCTAAAGCAGTATGCGTTAACAGCAATAGACAATAGTGCACAATCTCCAATCCAGTCAACTGAATTTTATTTCTGACTTTTCTATCATGATTCTCTGCCGAAGTCTTGAGCTTCCTTCTTTGAATTCTCAACCCCAGAAATCCTTGGATATGATTATTTGTTTGTTCTATTATAGGTTAAAAATTATTCCCCAGTAACCGCATCAGGAGAAGATATGTGGTGCTGGGAGCAGAGCTTTGTAAATGTAGATGTTGGTGTGAATGATGTTGAAGGGATTACTTTTATTCAAAAAGGTTACTGGGTAAAAGTGATTTCCAGCCACAGTTTGGATGCTTACCTCATACATGAAGACAATTCACGAGTGAACTTGAAGATTAAGGTTGGCATCACTAGTTCATTCGCGAATTTCTTCTATCTATCATTTTGTTGAAAGCGTCTTTCTTATTTTATAACTTTGACTTGCAGAAAGGCGCCCAGCACATTTGTGTAGAATCTCCTGGTGTGCATGAACTCCACCTTGTCGATTCATGTATTTCTTTTGGAAGTGCCACTTACAGAGTTGATACATCAAGCCCATTGGTACGTGGCTTATTGGCATAGCCTCCCTCTCTCGTGCTTTTTCTTTCTTAATTTTCTTTTATTCTTTGGTGGGGTTGGGGTAGGTTGTTGGGAGAATAGAGTCCTAAATATTAAAGAGATTGTTTGTTTTCTTTTTCTTTATCATTCATTTTATCTTGTCCTGCAGCCTATTCTTTTAAAAGGAGAGAAATATCTTCTCAAAGGATATATAAATGTTGAATCAAATGAGATTTTTCCTGAGAGCATACCAGTTGACATTTTCACCAATGAAGGAACTGTTGTTGACGTCGCTATTGCTCGACCTGTCTCTGCTGAATCTGATCAATCAAAGTCTACTGGCTATGAATATTCTATTTGGGCTAACCTTGGAGAAAAGCTCATCTTAGCCCCTCGTGACTCTCGGTATATTTAGTCTTCTTCGGAGCTTATTCTTTTATTAATATTCAATTTGTATTCTTTTCTCTGAAATTCTCTGTTCACAAGAGTCATTGCGCTTTGCATTGTACAATGCATTTTCAGGAGATCTGCCAAGTAGTTACATAGTAATCCAGTTTTTCAACATTTTTACCTTTATGTTTTTCCTTTTGAATTTCTCGCATTAGTTTTTATACGTTTCCCAAACTAGCTAGCATGTTAATCCAGGAAATTGTGTGCTGTAAATGCTTCAACCTCGTTCATGTTCCCAGATCTAAGCATAAAAACAATTGCGGCCAGAGTAGTTTTCTAACAAAAGTTCATGTAGTGAGATTTTTGTAGTTATATGTATCAACTTTTGAAAGTTGATTGAACCCTTACAGTTTTTCAAAATAAAAAAAAATGTTACAAGCGCTAGTGCAATTGTTATTTATGCATTAAACTTAGTGGTTAAAAGTGCATCATTTGCGTGAGTTGAGTAGTCTAATTTTGAAGGATGCTTAATTTTAAGGTGACCTTGCTCAATCTTGAATATGAGCTTCTGTTCTTTGTCTGAGCTTGTAGCAACATGCCTGTTAAGCAATGAATTTTGAGAAAGCATTTGGGCACTGAAGGCCTAATCCATGTCATTCCCCATGTAAATTATGTCATCAGTCATGTTATAAGTAATTTATCTGTTTCACAAACACTTTCTATTGGTATTTTTATGAAGCATTCGAATTTTCTCATCCTTAGTTTACATATGCTACAGGAATGATGGGGGAAAGAAAATTTTATTCTATCCAAGACAACAGCATGTAAGGGGTTCATATATGACATTTCCCCTTAAATCTTGATTTTGTAAATATTCTTTTGGTCCTATTTAAGGTTTTCATCTTGTTTTATTAGGTTTCAGTTGCAAAAGATGGATGCCAAGGTCCAATTGCTCCATTTTCTGGTCGACCTGGGTTATATATTGAAGGATCAGTTTCACCACCCCTTTCTCATGTTCAGATAAGAGTATTTGCGGAGGGCGATAGTCATAATTCTCCACTTAAGCGAGGCAATATAGCACTTGAAACTATCACAGGGACAGATGGTTTATTTTTTGCTGGACCTCTGTATGATGATATAGGTTACACAACGGAGGCATCAAAGGTATTGAGATTCTATATACATAGTTCAGATGATGTTGTTAATGATTACTTCAATTGCTTCCATATTAATGTTGAAAATGTAATATAGATTATGGAGGGCTGTCTAATTTTACATCTAGGCTGCATGTACTCGCACCAAGTTTGTGACAGACCAGCTTATAGCTTTCTGGTCTTTTGTTTCAAGAGTACCTTATCGATCACGATCTCTGTTTATGATGATAGTGTTGCAATGGAGTTACTCTTATTTCTTATGATGCGCTTTAGCTCATTTACTTTGAACCTTTTGGACAACTTCTTGGTATCATTGTAGGATGACCTGTAATACTGGGGGTTCGAGACATGGTCTGCGTTCTTGCTAAAGTGAGAACTGATCATGCCTATTACCCGATCTAACTTAGCGTTTGTGCTCGCTGATAAAGTGCATTTTCATTCTCCTTCCGCGTGAAATGCTTTCTATTTGTTCTACTACTGAATTGATATTATCCATTGAGGTGGTGTTTTGGGTTGTCTTTCCTTCTGTTGGAACTGCTTTTCTGGATCCTGTTCAAAGAATAACATAGTGAGCTATCATCATATTTTATCATCAGTTAGAATCAAATTAAATGTACATGGTGGAAAACTGAGAGAAGTTATGATTACTAATACTGGTTACCGTAAAATTTTGAGGTATGATTTTGGGGAACTAGCCTATTTTTAGTCGGTTGAAATCTTTTGGTAAAAATTAACCTTGTTTTGCTCACTTGAACAATGCAACTGCCGCTTCCCCTTGCTTTAATAAGTTTGGATGGCAGTTCCCAGCTAGGAGCTTATGTTCTCGCTTAAGTCATTGTTGTGGCATGTGAATGTTCTCGAGTTTAGATCCCTCTCTCGTTAACTGTGAAGTTTTTTATCTATGAGCTAATTGAGGAAAATGATGTCAGTATGTCAGCAATGTTCTAACCTGAGATCAAATCTCAGAAGCGCAAGGATGCTTTTTGTTTGAAAGCTAACTGGGTTTCCTTATTTCTTGCAGCCTGGATATTATGTAAAGCAAGTTGGGCAAAATTCCTTTTCATGTCAAAAGCTTGGTCAAATTCTTGTGCGATTATATTTTGGAGAAAACAACAATGAACCTGCTCCTTCTGTTCTCTTGTCATTGAGTGGCGAGGATGGATATAGGAACAATTCTATAACTGGTGTTGGTGGGACGTTCATTTTCGATAACTTATTTCCCGGGAATTTTTATCTCAGACCTTTGTTGAAGGTACTTGAAATAAAATGTTATAATTTTTTGTACAGGTTTATGACCTAGTTAATTTTTTTCGTAACTCCTGAAATTTTTATTTGAACTTTGCTGTGCTGCATTTACATTGCACAAGATTAAAGCTTGATTTGAAGAAAGTATCTGAAATCAACTAGATTAAAGAGTTAATATTATGTAGCATAATTACTTTTGAAACCTCATCCTGTCCCTAGATTCCGATGCTTCCCGTAGGTTTATACTGGGAAATCATATCTTAGTTCATATATATCAAAATACCATGCCACTTGATGCAGGGTTATATTATGATAATGTAATGACATTCTTTTTCCTACTTCCAGGAATATGCGTTCTCTCCTCCAGCAGAGGCAATTGAACTTGGGTCTGGTGAATCCAAGGAAGTTGTATTTCATGCTACTCGTGTTGCTTTTAGGTATGATAGATTACATCATTGTTAATGTCATAAAGCTCTTAAAACTGATTCTAGAAGGACTTCTGATGTTTTATCTAGGCTTAGGATATCCTTTCAATAGTGCACGCGTCTTATCACCTCATATTCACAATAGCGCTTACTTCTTGTGTGATACTATGGTCTGTTCCTCTTGATAGCTCTTGTTTTGCATTGTAGAGAATCTTTGTTTAGCCATAGCTGCAAAAAGTGTTTCTTTAGGACAGATTCCGTCTTTTCTACAGATTTTGAGTAAGAGTATCAGTGCGTCAGTATATTTATAATAATATCAGGAATTGGTTCAACTCTGAAGGAATCTTATGGAGAGATTTATATTTTCATTTATGTTTAAACTTTGCATGGGTAGATCACACAACGCCAGTATTATTTTGCATCATGATTTTGGTTCAATTTTAGATAAATCAGGATAGTTATGTATTTATGGAAGATCTGCAGCCAGCAAAGACCTACTTCCTCTTGATCCAGTCTAAGTGCATGCCATGAAGTTCAGTAGGGTTATAGATGCTACACTCCTTTTTAAATCACTAAATCTCTATAGTTATACTAATTCGAACAATTTTGTGATTAGATGAAACTCATGTAAAACTGTATTGTTTGAATTCATTATGGTTTTTAGTCATAGTTAAAACGATCCGATTTTTACAATTTACAAGCAGAACCCTGTTTACTCTGTTTGCAGCGCCTTGGGCAAAGTAACTCTATTGTCTGGTCAGTCAAAAGAAGGCGTCACAGTAGAGGCTCGCTCTGAGTCAAAAGGCTTTTATGAAGAAACGGTGACTGATTCCTCTGGAAATTACCGGCTGAGGGGACTCCAACCTGATACTACCTATACAATAAAAATAGCAAGGAAGGGCGAGGCCGGTAGCTCACAAATCGAGCGTGCTTCACCAGATTCCTTGACTGTTAAGGTTAAATTTCTCTGTAAAATATCTTAAAGTTGGATGTTACCATAGCTCTGGCTACTTTCCTAACTGTGCGCGGTTATTACGCTCCTTTCCTCTAGTTTGTTCTGACAATTCTGTTTTCGAGCGGTATGCTCAACCTAAGTCCTCTATATTAGATTTGTGCATACGCAGAATAATTTAATTGACAGGGTGATACGGTTTGCCAACATGTTATAATGAATTAAATTTTTTGTTGTTACCGCAGTTAGGGAGGGATCAATTTCTGTATGTCATGGTTGGCTTCTCATCAATATTTTGTCTCGTGCAACTAGATGAACCAAGAATGGGAATTCAATATGGGTGGATATAGTGATTTTTGTCCTTCATTTTAGAAAGAAATACATAATCCCTGTAATGAAGTAGCAGATGACGAATGGCAGCACCTTAACAATGTCTATATTTTAACATTTGATTGTATCAATAAATATTCCCTGAAAGATTCTAAAAGAAATTCTCAGAGATCTCATGCGCACGTTTTATGCTCTGTATTAAGTTAACAGATCTATGAAGTTGTGATAACGATCATTTTACGCATATCCAAAATGATAAAGATGGCACATCCATAGCAGAAACCTTATGTGTGCCAATTTCTACATTTGGCAACATTGATTTATAGTGATCAGTTCTTTCTAAAAAGTTCGCAGGACCTTTGAGTCTTTAATTTGGTGTGCATCTTTGTTTTCTGGTTAATCTCCTTATTCCCTCCAGAACTTAATAGACTAATTGCCTGATCTATATCATGCAGGTTGGCTATGAAGATATCAGGAAACTAGATTTTGTTGTCTTTGAACAGCCAGATATGACCATTTTAAGCGGCCATGTTGAGGGAAAGAATATCAAGGAGCTGAACTCACACATCAAGGTGGAGATTAGGTCAGCTAGTGATCCATCAAAGGTGGAATCGACCTTCCCCTTGCCGATTTCCAACTTTTTTCAGGTGAAAGGCTTACCGAAGGGTAAGCACCTCATCCAGCTTCGATCGGCTACACCATCTGTTAACCTTAGATTTGACTCCGAGGTCATTGAGGTCGATTTGGAGAGGCACCCTCAAATTCATGTCGGTCCATTGAGCTTTAGGGTTGATGAGGACATCTACAAACAGGTAACTTTTAACTTATCTGCCAATATTTTATGCATAAAATTACTTTTGCAAAACTAGCAATTGACCTGACATTTAAATTTAAGGGAAATTTATTGGTATTTCCATCTCTAATCTCTTGGTGCTGATATTGGGTGGTGCTTTCTGTTTATTGGATTCCGAATACAAAGCTGATATTTTACTGTATTCACCAATAATATGTATTTTTTGTGTTTTGGGTACAAGTCTTATTTGACCAAAATGTTTCTAGTTGGCTAATTGCTACATTCACGTCAAACAGCTACATTTTTTTTGGCAATGCTCCTCGAGTCACTGTGCGTGAGTGGTTATATTTGTATCATCAACAATAACTTCGGTATTTGTTCTATTTCTTCACCTTCAGGAATTGACTCCTGCTCCTGTATATAAGCTGGTGATTGGAGTCTTAGCGATTGCCTTGTTCATTAGCATGCCGAGGTAGAGTAGATGAGTTCTTTTCATCTTTTACAAGGACATTTCTTTAAGAATCTCCCTCCATTTTGCTGGAAATTTTATTTTTGGATTAATTGCGTGACTTGTAGATTGAAGGATCTGTATCAAGCAATGGTAGGAATATCCGTGCCAGGGTCGTCTGCGGCTGTGAAGAAAGAAATTAGGAAGCCGGTTATCAGAAAAAAGACCTACTGAAGATCTCTTTTGTCTCTCGAGCGTGCAATCTAATTTAACATCTGCAGCTTGTAGTTTAGGCATAATGACAAGATTTTGGCTAGATGAACATAAAAACTCATTCTTCGCCCTTTTGTGTTTTTTCGGTGGGCATTGCCAATTTCACATGTCGCCCATATTGAAATTATTCCAAGTTATCAGCATAGGCTACTATTAAAGTTGAGTAAATTGACTATAGTCTTAGTGTTTCATTTTTTGTATTCTAGCATAGTGCTTCTTGTAATTTGATTATGAGATTTTGTAGTACCGGGTTTCGCCTTTATTTTCAGGCTCAGACGAAGTCCTTAATCTCGATTTTCAAATTCGAATTGGTTCTGGCTTTGCTTTATGTTGAATAGTGGAATAAAGTTTATTCTAGTGACAGATAGCACCATTTTTATCAATCAATTTACAACATTTGATTAACTTATATGCTGATTTTATAGACAAAACACTCTAACCATACGAAAATCACATATTTCTAATTAAATCTATCTAAAACTACGATTTTGGGCCGTTCCCTATTTAAAATTGTTTACGTCATTACATCTGCAATCCAAGACCTTAAATCCAAATCCGACCGTCCAAGAACTAGACGACCCGGTAAAAATAGGTGTACCATAAATTCGACAGGTCTGTTCACCTTTTCCTAATTTATTATTTATTAGGTGGAGATTACAAAGTTCGTATAGGTATATTCACTTTTAATTTTTCTCTAAAGTAATAATAAATAATATAGTGATGGGAAAAATAAAAAGTCTTTTTGTCTTTTAGTTAGTCCGAGAAAATTTCAACTTTGGTGCCTCAAGTTGGCAACTTTACGATTTTGGTGCCTCAAGTTGGCACCTCTCTTTTTTGGTGCCTCATGTTGGTATATTTTGTCAAATTTAGTGCCTATTTCCTCAATTATTCAATTTTGGAGTCAGATTTTATTTTTTCAAAACACAGGGGCAGATTTGCAAGAAACGCAAAGGAAGAAATGTTTCTTCCAGTTTACCCAAAAAAAAAACGAAAATACACATTGGAAAAAAATAACGGGAAAAGAGAATTTCATTTGACCCATCACCCCCAAAATCAAAAACATTAGGGTTCATCCATCTCAACCCATAGAATCTCAAATACCTCTCAATTTTTGTCCAATTGAAGAAGTGTTTATCAATCTTCAATCAAGGTCATCAATTTGTATGTAGTTCTTTATGCCTTTTTCAATTTATTTTTTAAAGTTTTTCGCTTTTACAACATGGGTGAGCTAAATTTTTGCAATACGAGTTGAATTGTTTCGATCTCATTGTTCAGTGATTCCTTATGTCAATATTTTCATGGTATAATTCATCTAAAGTTAATTTTGAATTGGTACTTCTTTTTGTCAAAACGAGTTAAATTTTCTCATATATTAGATTGATGCTTTTGTGGAGTAACTGGTTTTTGAATGGAGAGATTTGTGATATGAGATCGAAACAATTCAACTCGTATTGAAATTTTTTGGCTCACCCATATCGTAAAAGCGAAAAAACTTTAAAAAAAATAAGTTGAAAAAGGCATAAAGAATAACATACAAATTGATGATCTCGGTCGAAGATTGATAAACACTTCTTCAATTGGACAAAAATCGAGTGGTATTTGAGATTCTACGGGTTGAGATGGATGAACCCTAATATTTTTAATTTAGGGGTGATGGTTCTAATGAAATTCTCTTTTCCCGTTCTTTTTTCCAACGTGTATTTTCGTTTTTTTTTTTGTCCTAGTAAATTGCATGAAACATTTCTTCCTTTATGTTTCTTGCAATTCCGCCCCTGTTATTTGAAAAAAATAAAATCTAACTCCAAAATTGAGCAATTATGGAAATAGGGACTAAATTTGACAAAATATACCAACATGAGGGACCAAAAAAGAGAGGTGCCAACTTGAGGCACCAAAATCGTAAAGTTGCCAACTTGAGGCACCAAAGTTGAAAATCTCTCTAGTTAGTCCACTGTCTCCAACTAAAATTTCTCCCAACTTTCTTCACAATAATAAATATATAAGCTGTCAACAAAACTTTATCTAAATGAATCATCAAACAATGGCTTCTTCAACTCCGCCCCCTCACTGTACACTCACCACCCCAAAACCCTCACACAATCACCACCACTTCCACCAAAACCTCCAAAATCATCGCCACCACAATCGCAGCTCTTCTAATCAACACCACCACCACAACTGGACCCCACAAAAAGTCTCATTGAACAACAACCATGCCGCCGCCGCCGCCGCACCAATACCTCCTCCTCCCTCCGCAAACCCTAATTTCCCATGTCTATCAGCTGCCGACTTCTCGGGCCGCCGGTCAACGCGCTTCGTCTCCAAAATGCACTTCAATCGACCTAGGTCAACGGCCTCGAGCCGCCATTCGGTGGCGGCTGAGGAGGCGCTGCACCGGGTTATTGTTTGTGGTGGTGAGGTGAAATGTGTGGATGATGTTTTGTTTGCTTTTGAGTCGAAGCTCTGTGGTTCTGATGATTACACGTTTTTGCTGCGTGAGCTGGGGAATAGAGGGGAATGTACCAAAGCTATGCGGTGTTTCGAGTTCGCGGTGGGTCGAGAGAAGAGGAGGAATGAGTTGGGGAAATTGGCTAGCTCGATGATTAGTACGCTTGGGAGGTTGGGGAAAGTTGATTTGGCGAAGAGGGTGTTTGAGGATGCGGTGAGGGAGGGGTACGGGAACACGGTTTACGCGTATTCTGCTTTGATTAGTGCTTATGCGAAGAGTGGGTACTGCAATGAGGCGATTGGGGTGTTTGAGAGCATGAAAGACTCGGGCTTGAAGCCAAATTTGGTGACTTATAATGCGTTGATAGATGCGTGCGGGAAAGGGGGTGCGGATTATCAGAGGGCGTTGGAGATTTTTGATGATATGTTGCTTAATGGGGTGCAACCGGATAGGATTACGTACAATTCGCTTCTTGCGGTTTGTAGTGGTGCTGGGATGTGGGAGTGTGCCAGGAATTTGTTTGATGAGATGATTTACCGAGGGATTGATCAAGATATTTATACGTATAATACACTTTTGGACGCTGCGTGTGGTGGTGGTCACATGGATGTGGCGTTTGGGATAATGGCTGAGATGCCAGCAAAGAATATCATGCCTAATCAGGTAACTTATAGCACTATGGTTCGTGGGTGTGCTAAGGTTGGGAGATTGGACAGGGCGTTGAGTTTGTTCAACGACATGAAGCTTGCAGGTATCAGATTGGACAGAGTAGCTTATAACACTCTGCTTGCAATTTATGCTAGTCTTGGCAGGTTTGAGGAGGCTCTCAATGTGGGTAAGGAGATGGAGAGCTTTGGGATTAAGAAAGATGTTGTGACTTACAATGCCCTGTTGGATGGATTTGGTAAACAGGGGATGTACGATAAAGTTAATGAACTCTTTCTAGAGATGAAAAGGGAACGCCTCTCTCCTAATTTATTGACTTACTCTACATTAATTAGTGTTTATTGTAAAGGAGGTTTATATAAGGAGGCAATGGGGGTGTACAGAGAATTCAAGCAACGAGGCTTGAAGGCAGATGTTGTGTTTTACAGCAAACTAATTGATGCCTTGTGTAAGAACGGGTTGGTGGAGTTGTCTGCGCTGTTACTTGACGAGATGATGAGAGAAGGGATTCAACCTAATGTTGTCACCTACAACTCCATAATTAATGCCTTTGGTCAATCGGTAGTTGTTGATCGAATAGACTCTCAGATTGGATCCTCAAAACTAATCACTCTTCAGGATGATACTGACAGCAAGGTGGAGGATAAACAGGACCGAATTGTCGAAATTTTTAAGCAATTGTCTTGTGGGAAATCAAATGAAAGGCAGGACCAGAGAGGAAAACAGGACTTCCGATGTGTTTTGGGGGTTTTCCAGAAGATGCATGAGATGGAAATAAAACCTAATGTTGTTACATTTTCAGCAATTCTTAATGCTTGCAGGTATATCCTCCCTACAAGTCTTATCCTAACTTTCATAACTTGTGTCTTTTTTTGTTGATAACTTATTTGGTACTTAAGACATGCAGTGTTCTTCAATTCGTGTCAAAGTGTGTTCATGAAAGAAAATTAGAAAATGCATGTGAATGAAGTTTAAGGCATCCTCCTGTGGAAGTCTTGGATTGTAAACATTTGTAAAATTGTAACTTGTTCTGATTTTATCTCTATTATTTTCTTGGGTTGCAGCCATTGTAATTCATTTGAAGAAGCTTCATTGCTATTAGATGAGCTGCGTCTTTTGGATAATAAAGTTTATGGAGTGGCACATGGGCTTCTCATGGGCTTCAATGAGAAGACTTGGTCCCAAGCTCTACTGCTTTTTGATGAGGTGAAGCGGATGGATTCTGCAACTGCTTCCGCTTTCTACAATGCTCTTACTGACATGCTATGGCACTTCGGCCAGGTAATTTGCTATTTAAGTGAATCATTAACCCGATAAGTGAATACTCTTGCTTTTCATATCTTAAATTTCAATGCAAAGCACGTCTGGATGCAGAATTTCCGTCCCGTGTTCCTGCTCTTCACGATATGTTCTCTCGTAGTTCTAACTACCATTAATAAATATAGCTTTTGAGGTAAAAAAAACCAAAAAACCCGAGGGATTCCTTTCGAAGGATTATCAAACTTTTACACCTTAATCCAGGAAAAATATGGTTTACTGTCGTGGCAAGGGATTGGTTCCACCTTTCATCTGTTAGCCTCAACTGGCAATAAGCTACTTGAATTTGGTAATAATTAGATATCTCAGAACTTCAACCTTTTCTTATTGATCTTGAAAGAAAACTTGAACATTTTAACTTCGGTGGGGGTTTCTGCTCCCAGGCTTTCGTCATTTGTTTTTCTTGTTGGTAGGTGAGTTGCTTTGTATCCTTTGTGTCGATTTGCTTCCAGGCAGTGGAACTGAGAGTTTTCCTTTAGTCACTCTAAGAACTTAGGAAAACATGGTATTTGGACACTGAAAAAGTTTATCCCATTAATTTCTAGTTATATATGACGTCCATTGTTGATTAGTTCTTAGAGGTTTGTCTTTGGAGTCGAACATATCCCTGAAAAGATTTGAAATTCCATCTTTTTATTCATCTTCCAGAAGCGAGGTGCCCAACTTGTTGTGCTCGAGGGGAAACGCCGAGAAGTATGGGAAAATATTTGGTCCGACTCGTGCCTAGATTTGCATCTCATGTCCTCGGGTGCCGCACGGGCAATGGTTCACGCCTGGTTGCTAAATATACGTTCTATTGTTTACGAAGGCCACGAGTTGCCACAACTCCTAAGGTACTTTTCTCTCATCATTCTTCATTGGATATGTTTCAGTTTTAACATCAGGATACTTCATATAACAGCTTAGTGTTTTGTTAAATCTGTAGCATTTTAACTGGGTGGGGCAAGCACAGCAAAGTAGTAGGTGATGGTGCACTAAAGCGTACAGTTGAAGCTCTGCTCTTGAGCATAGGTGCACCATTTCGGGTTGCAAAGTGTAATATTGGAAGGTTTACGTCAACTGGAGCCGTTGTAGCTGCCTGGCTGAGGGAATCGGGCACGCTAAATGTACTGGTTCTTCAGGATGACAGAACACATCAACCAGAGAGGTCAGGTCTTCATTTTGTTCAAAAATTACAACCACTTTCATTGTAGTAATGGATGTATTATGTAACCATGAACCAGCATGTGTAATAAAATGTAAAGTTCTATGTTTTTGAAATATGCCCCCCCACCCCCCAAGCGTACACTTATTGCCTTTGCCTGTGTGGTCTCATCCTGCCAAATTTGTCCTTCTAGAGAGGTGATATTTATGCTGGTTTTGATTTCTCGTGTCATTTAGTTTTCTTGCTGTTCAGATTATGTGGTGCTTGAACACGCTTATAAAAAGCGCATTCACGTTTGGATTCGTATAAGCAACATTTGCTTATACTTCTGCTCCTCTTCATAAAAAAGGAAACGTAATGAAAGCAGGAACCTGGAAATCTGACTTTGTGGTGCTCATCAGAATAAAACTTAAAGAACTAATAAAATTTGAGATTAAATTGCCATGAAATTCGAAAGTGCATAAGTTGCTGAACAACGAAAGTCGGTTTTAGAAACCACATATGACATATGACTCGTTTCTCTTAAGAAAACTAAAAGGATAATTTTGTTTCCACGAATAACAAAGAAATATAGCTATATTATCTCCACAAAGACATATTTATTTCAACTAGTAACAAAGATTTTTTTTTAATTGCAATTAACTGATATTATAATCATAAAACATTTATTCTCTTTGAGCATAATAACAAACTTAGAAATGAAATGTGATGTTTGTATGTAAGTAAACGATAAATCTGCTATTATATTAAGGTAAGTAATCAAAATAATTGATCAAAAATCTAAGTGTATATATATATATATATATATATATATATATATATATAAACATAAACATATATAATTTCGTGTATATAAGTAATAAAGTACCCATGCAGTACGAGTTAAATCACAAAAACTATCCATTATTTTTTAGAAGCTTATATGATCACCCTTGAAGTTACGTATATGTACCTCTCCACAAAAAATTAATATTCTTTCGAATAACGGTTAGTTATTTAGGTAGTTTGTGTAATTTATCAAACATGATGGGTAGTGTGTGTAATTTACAACCAATCCAGGGGTAATTTGTGTAGTTTGCCCTAATCATATCTATATCTCTGTTTAAAAAAACTAGCCCGGGGCTTTTTTGACCCTAAAACGCCTCGAGGCGGTCCTTTGGGGCTTAACATTCGCGGAGCTTACGCCCGGAGGCAGAAACTACGCCTTTTACGCCCCAAGCGATTGGACTTACGCCCTAAGAAAGATAACAAATAAGGTTGATTCTGTTCACTTATTAATAATTTTCTTTTTTACTTTGCTTCAAAATATATATTTGATGAAAACTAACAAGTCTATTGGAACATATTTGATATTCTTGCTAAATTATTCTCTAAATCTAAAAGTCGTCTTTCTTTTTAAATTAATTTTATGATCAATATTTTTGGGTTTCATTTTCGTTATTTATGTAATGTTTTCTAGGGATGAGTTGACATGAAACTTGTACAATATGTAAAGTATGATAGCTTTTTAAATATTTTTTCTGACTTTATATTGGTACAAATATTTTTTTTTAATTATTTTAAGTATTTCTTAAGTTATTCTTTATATACTTAATTCTAATCTCTACTTTTTATCATAAATATATATTTTCAATAAATTAAATATCAAGATTTGTGAGGCTTACGCCCAACGCCTCGAGGCTTACACCCGCCTCTAGGTCCACGAAACGCCATGCTTTACACCTAAACGCCTTTTAAAACATCAATCTATATGTATATTGTATAATTGGCTATATTAATATAAGCTTAGAATAGTATATCTATATATGGCAAAGCAAAAAAAATTATAAAGAGAAGGAAATTGTGTAAACCTTGTGCGTGCGATGCGACATCCACTGGTTCCGTGGAAAAATGGCGGTGTTGAATTTGGTACGCGTCACATTAATTAATTAAATGATTTGCAACTATCTTCAATAGGACATCAGCTGGCATCCATCAGTTTAGTTGATCCAGATTGAATAATACGGGAGATTTGCTACGCGTTTTGACTTAACGATTTCTTTTTCAATTACTTATAAGGAGTTAAGGACCTGTGGCATTAATTGCTTCAGTATACTAAATTACTAATTGATTCAGATTGGAATATGCGAATGATAGTTAAAGCGCAACATTAACAACCCGGCATTTTAGTGTTTAAAAGCTTTTTAACTTGTGGAATTTTTGCTATTATTTGAATAGAGATCTTTCTGAAAATATACGTTAGGTAACACAGTAATGGACCTCTATTCCACATTGTGTTCCATTTCATATCCCATTTAAACATTTACACACCTTTATAATACTTGTCATCCACCCACCTTAAGATCAAGGATACATGTCATGTTCTTACATAGCGGGACATAAAGTGGAATACAAAAATGAGACACATGATTGAGAGTGTTATGTTCTTACATAGTAGGACATAAAGTGAAATACAAAAATGAGACAGAGGATCCTCACCCGAGGTAACACAAGTGAATAAATAAATGTACACTCTAAATATAAGTATTTCTATTCTTAAACTCCAATTAGAAAAAGAGGGTGGGAATTGGGGGTTGTTAATGCAGTCAAGAAGTCCAATGATCGGATAAGAATTGAAGTTTCATATCTAAAAAAAGAACATAATTAACATTCATAGTGATTTACCACATGATTGATATCATATTTCCCCAAAACCAAAATCCTATAGATTAATAATAATCTGGAATAAAATATAACTGATCAGTAAGCTTCCAAATACAATTAATTAACTAATTTACGGGAAAAGGACCATAAACTCTTATTGAGCATTTCCTTATTTCTTCGTCTAAAGCTGGATTTTATAGTTGAAAATATATTCATGAGCATTATTATTACAACTCAATTTTGTTTGCGTCGGTGGGTCATATATCTCTTGTTATTTGTGGCCCTCTTTCCCTTTTGGCAGTTAATTTGTTAGACAACAAACAATGTCAGAAATTATACTATGATGAGTACTGTATGGCATGGCAGTATATATTATTTCAATTTATGTACGGCGGTGTTAGTTAATTAATTAAGATGCAGAAAGTCCTATATGTACCGACAACAGCTCGAGCAAAAGTGAGCAAAGGGGAGTTAAGGTGGTTGAGAGTTGGATCGTAATGAACACGAACGATCTGCACCACCACATGATTGAGTTAAGTGTGTAAGGTCAAGGATTAGCTTGACAAATCTATGTGCATTTACCTTAAATCCAGGGACAACATCTCCATCTCAACTGCATGCATTAATGGCACTTTCCCTATATATACTTTGGATCAATTGCTTTATTCCAACTCATCAGTAAACATTTTCTATTCTAGGATTCTCCATCGATCACATTTGTCTTGGTAAGAGATGGGGAAGTCTTTAAAGAATGTTGGGGTGTTTGTTGGGATTATGTTAGTGGGATTGTTTGTAGCGCAAATTGTCGAGGGAAGAAAGTTTGAGGAAGAAACACTTGGTGGGGGTGGTGCGGGTGGAGGTTTTGGTGGGGGAGTAGGTGGTGGTGGTGGTGCTGGAGGTGGTTTTGGTGGTGGCAAGGGAGGAGGCATTGGTGGCGGCGGTGGCGCCGGAGGAGGATTTGGTGGAGGCAAAGGTGGCGGTATTGGTGGTGGTAAAGGTGCGGGATTCGGAGGAGGTGTAGGTGGCGGAGGAGGTGCTGGTGGGGGAATAGGGGGTGGTGCTGGTGGTGGCGGAGGACTTGGTGGTGGGAAAGGCGGAGGATTAGGAGGAGGTGCGGGTGGTGGTGGTGGACTTGGCGGAGGTAAAGGTGGTGGTCTTGGTGGAGGAGTAGGAGGTGGTGCTGGTGGAGGACTTGGCGGCGGCAAGGGTGGTGGTCTAGGTGGAGGAGGCGGTGCTGGTGGAGGACTTGGTGGCGGCAAGGGTGGTGGTCTTGGTGGAGGTTCTGGTGGAGGACTTGGCGGCGGCAAGGGTGGTGGTCTAGGTGGAGGAGGCGGTGCTGGTGGAGGACTTGGTGGCGGCAAGGGTGGTGGTCTTGGTGGTGGAGGCAGTGCCGGTGGAGGACTTGGCGGTGGCAAGGGTGGTGGTCTTGGTGGAGGTGCTGGAGGAGGACTTGGCGGTGGCAAGGGTGGTGGACTAGGAGGAGGTGCTGGTGGTGGAAGCGGTGCTGGAGGAGGACTTGGTGGTGGCGCAGGGGGTGGGAGTGGTGGAGGTGTAGGAGGTGGTGCGGGAGGTGGAAGCGGTGGAGGTATTGGCGGGGGCAAGGGAGGTGGTTTTGGTGGAGGTGCAGGAGGTGGCGCAGGGGGTGGGAGTGGTGGAGGAATGGGTGGTGGCAAGGGAGGTGGATTTGGTGGAGGTGTAGGAGGTGGTGCTGGAGGAGGAGGTGGTGCCGGTGGAGGATTTGGCGGAGGAAAAGGTGGTGGTATTGGAGGAGGAGTAGGAGGTGGAGGTGGAGCCGGAGGTGGATTTGGTGGTGGTTTTGGAGGTGGTGCAGGTGGTGGGGGCGGCTTTGGAGGAGGAGCTGGAGGTGGTGGTGGATTTGGTGGAGGAGGTGGCGGTGGTTTTGGTGGTGGCCATTAAGTAGTCACTTAATTTGTTTATGATACTTCTTAGGACATTACAATAACGTCCAAGAAAAATCGAATGCATGCATGGACACGCTGTTGTATTTTTACAACCTGTAACAAAATTTCCTAAAACTTAAATGAATAAATCTTATATCCTATAATGTTAGAAGTCCATACATAAATTAGTTTTTACTATTCTTGATTAATGTGTTTTGTAATAGTTTATCACATATCTCTGTCAGGGGATTGCAAATTTGATCTTTATCAACAATGATCACCATATCTATCAATCATGAAAGAACAATCCCTTTCTGCTCGATAATATCCAGTGGAATGGAATTAATTAGATTCTGTGGACTCCTATTTAATTATATATCTGATATTTAATCCGAAAAGCTCACTGACGAAAGTGGACGAATCGCTGTTATTAGCCGCAAAATATCTACTTTTACCGATGTAGGCTACAAACAACCAAATGCACGAATATATAAAATTTATAAATAGTTAAAAATATATATAATACGCACCACAAATTAAAAAAATATTTGATCGTAAATTCCAAATCTTGATGTCTAGGGAAGACTATTTGAAAAGCGTTAGTTGAAGTTCTCTACTAATTTATTTTCACGTGAAATATACTTATACAAGAACTCACTCCCACTTATTATGGATGAAAAATGACGAGAACTTTGCGGATCCAATTGAATAAATAGGAGATTTTTTCTGTGTAAAATGTAAATAATTGATGGCACTTTTGATCTATATGGAAAACAAATCATCTTTTCGGTTTCTTGTCGGAAAATCCATACGTAGTATATCAAAAAAATAAATAAAAAAAAATCCATACGTAGTGATAAGGGTAATATCAATTAGTGTGGTAAAAGTGAGATAAGAGTGACGTGTACAAGATAAAGTGTATGGTAATTTTGGATCGTATCGTATGAAAACAAGGTAAGAACGCACTGTTCCCGAACTGAGTGTTCGTACGAAGCGTACCTCGATATGAACTAAGCAAAGTGTTTGCAGAAATCCTCTCTCTAGAATGTAGAAATGTGATATGTTTTCCTTGGTGAAATAACCGTACAGCCGTAGTATATATAGGCTGCCGAGCTTGACGCGTGGCGTCTTCTGATTGGCCGTCGAACACGGCTCGTATTAATGTAACTCACGAGGGGCGTCATTTAAGACTTATCCACCTTGTGGGTTGTATTCAATTGTGCTCATTAAAGAGCCGTCAACCTTATGGGTCGTCTTTAATGTTGCTCATTTAAGAGCCGTCAACCTTATGGGTCGTAATTAAGCCGCCTCATTTAAGAGTTATCTGCATCATGGGTCGTTGACTCGTCGTTAATGTTTGTCTGGTAGTCGCAGACAGCTCTGACACCCATTAATGCCCTGTCGTTCACGTGGTTGTTCGATCGTAGCTCTTTGGATATTCGACCCTCCATCTCCGAAGGTGACCTCTTATATTCGATCCATGCTTGGATCGAGCTCGTTGACCATCGTAACTCTTGGTTCTACGGTCGTAATATTTCAGACCATTATCAATAGTCCCCCCAGTTTCGACTCTGACGAGTCGGGGTCGAAATTCTTTTCAATCTGTGCGTCTGCATCGAATATCAATTTGCATCGTTGCCTGACTTTCGATGACGTCATCTGTCGCTCTTGTAACGGCTGCGCATCGTGCGGATTCCAACCGTTAGCGTTTTCAATATGCTAAGTCTTAATGACGTCGTGGGGCAGCTTTATCGTATCGTGAGCGGAAATGTCGGCGCGTGGTGCAGATCGTGTGCGCGTGGGCTCGAGATTCCCAAGCGCGTATTCGTCACATCCCTCGTGGACTTTCCTGACTGGTTAGCTCGAACGGCTCGCAATAATTACAACGGTTACTTCTAATCGTACGTGATAGGGCACGTTTCTCTCGAGACGAGTGGGGGGGATCGTGCGCGACTGGGCGCGATTTTTTCGGGAGAGTGCGAGACACGCGCCACGTGTCATGCTGTGATTGGGGCCTTCGAACGACCCATCATTAAGTCGACGGTTTTGACGGCTCCCTAGGTTTTCGCGCACACGACTCCCCATCATATAAATACCGTACGACCCCCAGTCTCCTTCTTCACTTCACCTTCAAACTTTTCCGGCGAACTTACTTTCTCTGCAAACTGTGCGTTTTTCGGCGAATTTGCCAAGGTTTTTAACGAGCTTCTTCGGTTCCTTGCTTTCTTCGCCCGATTTTCTCTGTTTCTTGGCCTTTTCACCGTCCAAAAACACCCAGAATGTCTTCCTCTTCTTCTTCGGCCGATCTTTCAACTGTCACTATTTCCTCCGCCGTCCTCCTGACTCCGGTAGTGCCGGTGCCCGGCGCCGATAGGGAGGAGGAGCCGAGCTTTCCCCCTCAGCCTTTGATGAGAAAACGTCGCCGTCTTATGAAAGACGATGTCCACATGGGTGGTTTATCCTCAACGGTGAACCCGGTTCTCACCAGTGTGACTCCTGCCACCCCCACCACTGTCACTCCTCCATCCGTCGCCATGGCCGCCCTGTCGCCTGCAGCTGGGGGCAGTTCGTCGGATCCAGGCGGTCTGTCTACGACCGCCAGTTCTCTCAAGACGAAGGACATTGGTCCTGTTTTGGTCAAGTATGGGGTCGACCTCACTACGGTCGACTTCTGTGCGCCGGAGCCTGACGACCGTGCTACGCGACCCCCTCCTGGATTCGTGACGATCTATACGATCCAGATGATGTGCGGTCTTAGGATGCTTTTTCATCCGTTCTTCGCCGCTGTTCTGAACGCTTGCAACCTCTGCCCCAGCCAACTGAACCCGAACGCTTATCGTGTTCTGGTGGGGTTCGTACTCTGCCATCTTCCACTGGGGGTCGCGTGCACCGTGGATCGTTTCTTCGCGGTCTATCGAGTGCAGCTGAATTCGAAGGCACCCCCCTTCTACTACTTCACTACTCGGGATACGAATAGCGCTTTTCTTCTAAACAATCCATCGTCTCATGGCGTGTGGAAGGACAAGTTCTTCTTCGTCAAGCTGAAGGGTCGTGCAGCCCGGACTGGGGTGTTCCCACCTCGTGGATGACCGACTCGGAAGGGGTGGTCGATCCTCAGATCGAAAGTGCCGAAGTGATCCGTTTGCGATTCGGGATCGAAGGCTTCTTCAGAGGGTCGTTGAGTCTGAAGAATCTGGTGGATGATTCGACCCTTCTGGTGTTGGCCGGTTTGCAGCACTCCTCTTTGCCCAAAATCTACTCCCCGCACGAGCTGACGAAAAGCCCTTTCTTCTGTAAGTATTTCTTACCTTGTTTCTTTTTATGACTTGTGTTTTTTCCTAACTCTTTTCTGTGATTCGTTCCGCGGGGAAGGTCGTCGAACAGGTATCTATCGCACCGTACGATCTTCCTGCGGTCGAAGAGGCGGACATGGTCGTGTACTTGGACGAAGCTTTGAAGAAGTTGGCCTCCGAACCTGCGCCGGCGAAGCCAAAGGGGAAGAAGAGAAAGCAGATTGCTACGAAACCTGCGAGGACCTCCAAAGTTCGGAAGGATGCCCCGGAACCTTCTCAGGATGATGCGGGAACTTCCGACCCTCCGTCGGTCGTTCTTCTCAGCGACTCCGACTCTCCTTCCGGCAATCTTACGATGCGGCCAACGCCGACCCAGATAGTTAATCCTTCAACTAGGGTGCCATTGGCTCCGTCGGATAGCTACGTCGTCCAGCCTCATTCGGCTCCTGTTTCGACCCCCATCGAGTTGATGGGTTTGATCGGCCAGATGCTTCGTGTTCGGAAAGCTACAACTTCTTCGGCCACAGCTTCTAGCACGAATCCTTTGGCTTTTGCCACCGACTCGACGGTTGTTACGACGATGCCTGGTGGGGGAACGATCTGGGACTTGGCGGGTACTTCTGAACCCGAACCTGCCTCGACCTCGATTCCACCTGCTTCTGTCGACGAAGCTGCTCCGGTCCCCGACCTTGAGTCTCCTTCAATGGATCATTCGGAGTCGGGAGAAACTGATTCGTTGTCTCCGATCGTCAGCGATTCGGAACAAGTTCCCGCGCCTGGCTCGCCTTCGGTTTTTGAAGATTATCCGCCCGGTCATGCGGAGCAAGTCATTGGCCGCATGGTCAACGATGAAGACTTCGAATTCCTGCGCTCCGCGGATCGGGATGATCTCTTCAATTGGCGCTTTCAAGTTGGTGCTCAGGTAACCGTTTTTGTTAAGTACTGTTTCTTCATACTTAGAATTTTTCTTACTTGCTTTTTTTCTCTCCAGCTGGGTCGAATACTTCATGAGTCAGTCGTGACCGAGTGGGAATTGAGGGGTGAACGGGCAACCCTCCTTCGTCAAAATGCGCAATATGAAGCTCAAATTCAGATGATGCGCGACGACCTTTCAAAGGTAGATGCGGAGGTCGAACAGTTGCGGCAAGGGTACCAGGAGGTTGAGACCCTTCGGTCCGACCTGGCCGATGCTCGGGCAGAACTGGATCGTCAGCATGCTCAAGTCAGAACCTTGGAGGTCGAACGAGATGTCTTGACCAAGGAGAAAGAGAAGCTGCTGACTGAACTGGCCAAGTCGGTTGGTCAACTGGCCGATGCAAAGGAGCAGATTGCAGCCCTTAACTGAGCCAAGACCGATGCCGATGCCGCTACGACTCTCGCCCTGAAAACGAGCCAAGAGTTCAAAAAAAAGCTAATGGAGTTGATGGCGGCCAGCAAAGAAATCGGGCCGAAGCGATCTGAGGATCTGGTCGAAATTAAGCGCCAGGCAATCGAGGAGTTTAAGCACTCTTCTGAGTATCGGGATACGATCGCCCAGTTTGGTGCTGACATTTTCCAACAGGGATTTGACCTCAGCACTTCCCAGTTCCTCCGATCGGGCCTTCTCTCCCTCCCGACCCCGACTTGAGCTTTTTGGACGTGAGTGCGCTTCTCGACCCTGGTGCCTCGACCTCCGGTCCTCCTGCCAACACTTAGTTTTTTTTGTTATTTTTCTTTCCATATACTTTTCTTTTCTTGTAAGTACCTTTGTATTTCTTCGAATGAATGGAACTTCTTTCAAGGCTAGCATCTCCTTTTTGCTTCGTTTTTGTTTCTGCTTCGATCGTAGAATTTAATATTTTAACGATCGAACGTATTAGAAATGAATTGAATCAACTTCTAACTCTTAAGAATTTAATCTTTCAACAATCGACCTTATTAGAAACGAATTGAATCATCTTCTAACTCTTAAGAATTTAATCTTTCAACGATCGACCATATTAGAGATGAATTTTCAACGATCGACCATATTAGAGATGAATTGAATCATCTTCTAACTCTTAAGAATTTAATCTTTCAACGATCGAACGTATTAGAATCGAATTGAATCGACTTCTTGCCTTGAAGAGTTAGCAGCGAATTTAATCGACCTCTAGACCTCTGTTTTTTCTATGCGATGATCCTTCTCCCCCCTCAAAACGAAGTTCACTTTAAGTGAACTACTTTTCGATGGGTAGTGTCGTCGGTCGTATATTTGTTACTGTGGTTGCTTCTTATACTTTAGCTTTTTTTCTGTCGGATCTCAACGATCACTTACGTACATTTTTTTTTTTACAATTTAGCTAAGTATTGACAAGAAGTTGACAACGGAAATTTAAGAAATGTACTTTATTCCATTGAAGGAGTCCTGAGTAATACATTGTCCTTGCTGTCAAGAATAAAATTTTCGCAAGTTGCTGGAATTCCACGATCGTGGATAATCTCTTCCTTCCATATCTTGAAGGATGCAAGTCGATGCCCCCAGGATTTGTGTAATCTTGTACGGACCCTCTCACTTTGGATCGAGCTTTCTGATCACCTTCGACGCTTTGACCCTCTTCAAGACCAGGTCGCCTACCTGGAATCTTCTTTCCTTGACTTTCTTGTTGTAGTATCCGGCCATTTGAGCCTTGTACTTCTCCGATCGTAGGCTAGCCTTTGTGCGCCTTTCCTCGAGCAGATCTAACTGGAGAGCCAAGTTTGTGGAGTTGTTCTCCTCCTCATATTCTCTGATTCTCCAACTCTCAGCTACGATCTCATCTGGGGTCACTGCTTCGTGGCCGTATGCAAGGCTGAAGGGTGTTTCTCCGGTCGCGCTTCTCGGCGTCGTTCGATATGCCCATAGCACGCCTGGTACTTCTTCTACCCATTTGCTCTTGTATTGGCCCAGTCGAGCTTCGATGGATTTAACCAAGGTTCGATTAGTTACCTCGACTTGTCCGTTTGCTTGTGGATATCCGACCGAGGTGAAGCATTGCCTGATCCCCCATTTAAGACACCACTCTTCGAGCTGCTGGCTTCGAAATTGCAAGCCATTGTCACTAACCAGAGTTCGTGGAATCCCAAATCGGCACAAGGTAAAGTGTATGGTAATTTTGGATCGTATCGTATGAAAACAAGGTAAGAACGCACTGTTCCCGAACTGAGTGTTCGTACGAAGCGTACCTCGATATGAAATAAGCAAAGTGTTTGCAGAAATCCTCTCTCTAGAATGTAGAAATGTGATATGTTTTCCTTGGTGAAATAAACCGTACAGCCGTAGTATATATAGGATGCCGAGCTTGACGCGTGGCGTCTTCTGATTGACCGTCGAACACGGCTCGTATTAATGTAACTCACGAGGGGCGTCATTTAAGACTTATCCACCTCGTGGGTCGTATTCAATTGTGCTCATTAAAGAGCCGTCAACCTTATGGGTCGTAATTAAGCCGCCTCATTTAAGAGTTATCTGCATCATGGGTCGTCGTTAATGTTTGTCTGGTAGTCGCCGACAGCTCTGACACCCATTAATGCCCTGTCGTTCACGTGGTTGTTCGATCGCAGCTCTTTGGCTATTCTACCCTCCATCTCCGAAGGTGACCTCTTATATTCGATCCATGCTTGGATCGAGCTCGTTGACCATCGTAACTCTTAGTTCTACGGTCGTAATATTTTAGACCATTATCACGTAGTATATTCTAAAAGACTTTATAAATGGGTCATTACTGACCATTTTAAATATGATTAAAGGAAAACTGTAAATGAATGCTTGAAAATTTATGGAAAACACCCTTCTCTTTTTGAAAAATTATTTCACGCAGTTGCTGCATTATGACGTGGTGCACAACAAATGGTTGAAATTAAAAGTATTTCTTAAACTATAAGGTATTAACTATCCATCGCTCTATCTCTAACATGCATCTACACCAATAATCGAATTGACTCCACTATCTAATAGTGCAACGTCTGCATAAAATAATTATGATATACAATGCAAAACGTTTGTGATACGTGCCTGTTTCCTAGTTCATTAACACGAAGGAAGACCCTACACTGAACTTATCCAAACTTATAGGGCAATTGAGAAGTTTCCGGTTCTTGATTTTTCCATAAACCTCAGTACTCCACCATTTTATCACTCAAGAATTCTCTCAAAAATTTCTAATCCCTCTTTTAGTTACCTCAAGTCCCCACAAATCAACTGGTACCTCGATCCATAACTTGTCAACAATTTGTCAAATGCTAAAAGTTGTTAAGCAAGAGCGTGGACAAGATGACGTGCGTACATTCATGATCAAGAAACCACTAGAAATAGCATAAAGCAAGATGGTGAAGAAGAACATACCATAAAGCCAGTGACCAAAATATTCAGAAGACTCATCGTAAATTTACTAACCACCCCAACCTCTTATGTTTACAGCTTTACTTTTTCTCCTTTTGTTTTTAAAAATATAATTATTTCAAATTTTCCCTCGTCTTTTCTTCTCCTATATATAGTTCACATGTTTCATATATCAACACACCGAAAACCTTTCTTTTTCTTTAGACAGGTTTCTTGTACGTAACTTTGCGGTCAGGCCTTAGTTTTCTTCCAATTTCTTGTAAGTATTAATTCGATTATTACTTCTTCTAAGCTTTTCTTGTTTGTCCTGTTTTTCTCAGTTCTTTTTTCTCCATGGCACCCACTAATGATCCTCACATCAACCCCATTTTCAGTTAGATTTTCGTCTCTTCTTTTCACCATGGATAACTACTTTAATCTCCACGACCGAAAACTGTCCGTGTTAGACGTTCCATTGCTCTCCGAAGTTCCATCAAATGTCAATTACAAAAGCTTTTCTACAATATGCAAATCCTCAAATGCTCCATTTCCCATGTTCCAGCGTGCACAAGACATCACTTTCAAAGGCGGTTTCCTAGGATTCGGACAACCTGAACCTTCGGACAGGCTGATGAACTCCCTCGGAAAATTTGTAGGAAGGGATTTTGTCAGCATTTTCAGGTTCAAAACCTGGTGGTCTACTCAGTGGATTGGTAACTCAGGTTCCGACTTGCAAATGGAAACACAATGGGTTATGTTTGATGTCCCAGAAATAAAGTGTTATGTTGTAATAATCCCAATCATTGAAGGGAAATTCAGGTCGGCTCTTCACCCTGGAGCTGACGACCATTTCTTCATTTGTGCCGAGAGTGGCTCTACGAGCGTAAAAGCATCGTCTTTTGATGCAATAACGTACGTTCACGCGTCTGAAAATCCTTACACTTTGATGAAAGAGGCTTATACTGCTGTCAGAGTTCATCTCAACACGTTCAAGCTGATTGAAGAGAAGTCAGTGCCGCCCCTGGTGAATAAATTCGGTTGGTGCACTTGGGACGGGTTCTATTTGACAGTTGAGCCTGCCGGTATTTGGCACGGAGTGAAAGAATTTGCTGATGGAGGGTTGACTCCGAGGTTTCTGATCATCGATGATGGCTGGCAAAGTATCAATTTTGATGGACAGGATCCGAATGAGGATGCGAAGAATCTCGTACATGGAGGAACACATATGACTGCGAGGCTTTACAGGCTTGACGAGTGTGAAAAATTCAGGAAATATAAGGGTGGTTCGGTGTTAGGTCCCGATAATCCTCCTTTCGATCCCAAGAAGCCCAAGATGTTGATTTCTAAGGCAAGGGAGATTGAACTAGTGGAGAAATCACGTAACAAGGCTGCTCAATCTGGAGTCACGGATTTGTCGAAGTACAAGGTTGAGATTGAGAAACTGAAGCTAGAATTGGATGAAATATTTGGTGGAGGAGTGGCAGAGAAGCGTTCCAATTTGAGTGAAAGCTATTCAAAAGTCTCCTGCAAATCTGAAAACTCTGGAATGAATGCATTTACTAGAGATTTGAGGGAAAATTTCAAAGGGTTAGATGATATATATGTTTGGCATGCGTTGTGTGGTGCGTGGGGAGGAGTTAGGCACGGTGCAACTCATCTGAAGTTGAAGATTGAGCCTTGCAAATTGTCGCCTGGACTTGATGGAACGATGACTGATCTCGCGGTTGTGAAGATTGTCGAGGGTTCGATTGGACTCGTGGATCCTGATCAGGCTGAGGATTTTTATGATTCAATGCATTCTTACCTTTCTGCGGTAGGAATTACAGGAGTGAAAGTGGATGTCATTCATGTAAGAGATCTTCCAAGTTTAATTACTTCTTGCTTGAAATTGAGTTGTTGAGTGAATTATTTTCTATTTCATATAGGATCTTGAGTATGTTTGTGAAGATTATGGAGGTAGAGTTGAGCTTGCAAAGGCTTATTACAATGGGCTGTCAAAGTCCCTTGCTAAGAACTTCAATGGAACTGGACTTATTTCCAGCATGCAGCAATGCAATGACTTCTTTTTACTCGGAACTGAGCAGATATCTATGGGAAGAGTTGGTGAGAAAAATATTAACTCTCTTGTTCATTTTTCATTTTTCATTTCTTTCACAGATAATCACAGTTACACACCTGAAACTTGATCTAATAACTGAAATTTCTTTTACTGTTGAGCATCACACAGAAACACCCCTAAGATTTTGAAAACACTGCAAACAGACCCCTGTTGTTTTTGAAGCATCACTATATGTTAAAGCATAAAGGGGTGTAATTATCCATTTATGTTAATCTTCTGTTATGAAAAATCATTGATGTATGCCTTTTACCTCTCTCTTTCTTTTTCTTTCTTCACTTGTGTGTTTGTTCTTAAATAGGAGAAGACTTTTGGTTCCAAGACCCTTATGGTGACCCAATGGGAATTTATTGGCTACAAGGTGTGCACATGATCCACTGTGCCTACAACAGCATGTGGATGGGTCAATTCATCCAACCAGATTGGGACATGTTTCAATCAGATCATCTGTGTGCAAAGTTCCATGCTGGGTCCAGGGCGATATGTGGTGGGCCTGTTTATGTGAGTGATTCTTTGGGTGGTCATGATTTTGATCTTCTAAGTAAGCTGGTATTCCCTGATGGTACCATTCCCAAATGTGTGCACTTTGCTCTTCCAACAAGAGACTGCGTCTTCAAGAATCCACTATTTGACAGCAAAACCATGCTCAAAATCTGGAACCTCAACAATGTAAGTAACTCTAATTTGTGAAAATCGAACGTGTTTATGATGCGCTTGTCCTAATGCTGAGACATTTTTTTCTAGTATGGAGGTGTGATTGGAGCTTTCAACTGCCAAGGTGGTGGATGGGATCCAAAGGAACAGAGGATCAAAGGCTACCCTCAGTGTTACAAACCAATTTCTGGTACAATTCACGTTACTGATATCGAATGGGATCAAAAAACTGAATCAACCGAAATGGGAGTAGCCGAGGAATATGCAGTCTACCTTACTGAAGCAGAGGAACTTTTCTTAGCAACGCGCGATTGTGATCCCGTTTCAGTCACACTACTACCATCAATGTTTGAGATCTTCAGCTTCGTGCCAGTGAGAGAGCTAGCCTCGGGTGCCAAATTTGCGCCAATGGGGCTAACCAACTTTTTTAACAGTGGAGGAACGGTTCATGGATTGGTGTATGATGACGCAATAGTGAAGATTGAGATTAAGGGAGGAGGAAACTTTGTGGCGTATTCTAGTGTTTCTCCGAGGATAGCGTTCCTAAGTGGATCCGAGGTTGGATTCGAGTGGTCGGGAAATGGGAAGCTGGGATTATCCGTTCCTTGGAATGAAGTTCATGGTGGAATTTCTAATGTAGCTTTTGTTTTCTGAAAAAGGTTTGATACTTTGATAGTATGATGCCTATGATGTCTTGTAATATTTCTATTTGAGTGTTCGTTTATGACGCATATGTGCAAGGCCTAATACGGCCGCGAGAATGATATATTCAGTTAAGAAATCTATCTTCTTCACCATTATCTTCCATAATAATCCTGAAGCCAATAGATGCACAACTGGAGTAATAGAACTCAGAAGATGAAAAATAATACTTGCTTTTCTCATTCTTCCAACTCCAGTTCTTGTCTATAGCCAATACAACTATTTATATTAGTTAAGTATCACCTAATGAAGAGCTGTTGATTAAAATATTAACTTTTAGGCCTTTTTGTGACTGATAAGATATTCCAAAACTTTGTTTAAGGATAAAACCTAATCCATAAAAAACAGACCACATAAGACAGTTAAGGTAGCGTAATGTTTTGCGGGCCAACTGCTGAATTAACTAACTTAACTGACTATTCATTTGTCTTTCCATTTTGAAACAGAGAATTGAAAAGGATAGTCTTCCCTTCTTTTTTCCTTCTATCTATTATTTAGACATGATTCCCAGCTTAAATCACAAGGAATAACTTGGACATAATAAAGCTCGGCTAAGAACTGAAATTTGGGATGCATAAGAAAAAGGAATTATTATGACTTGATTTGTTTTACTTTTTTTATTTTTTTTATTTTAACCTTTTGGTTTCAGGTTTACGCCTTTCGCGCTCAGGAATTACGTCCCAAATTATGGAGCATACACCTGAGGAAAGTTACCTAGCAAGAACCGCTTCTAAATATTTAATCAAATTGCGGTCTGCGCACATTTTTTAGAACATTGGGCCATCTTCAAGTCGAATCGTTCGAACCTATCCATGTTCTCCATGATAATGGATCTTCCATAAACTGGTGAGTAAAGGCCCAACTGCCCACCTTGAGTCACATAAAGGATCATATTTATTAGTTAAAATGTGCAACACATAACTTGTGTAAATGGTTTGGTCTCTCAAACTCATTTGAATCTTTATCTCTCCTGAACCTCCCCTTATCTTGTTTCTTTGATGGAGGTTTCACTGTTGTTCCCTTTCTCTGTCTTTTCTTTTTTTCTTTTCATTTTTTTTCCCTTTTACCTTTCATTTGTTAAAACATTTTATTTTATCACAAAAAGATAATAACCCTCCCAAAGTCCAAATGGTTGAAAATAATTCATTCAAATGATAACTGATAATTGCATAATTATAAAAGTATTTACAAAAAAAATGCTTAAAGTTTACCAGTGCAATGCTATAGTCAGGGGCGGAGCGGGGGGGGGGGGGGGGCAGCTCCAGCCCAAGCCTTACCTATATATACATATTTATATTTAGATATGTTATGTTTGTATATTGTATTATATATAAATATTTATTGAAATGTATATTTATGTTGTGTATATATATATATATATATCTGTATTGTAATACATATAATTATAGATATTATGAACTTTAATGTAGATTTATACACAAGTCTTTTTTTAATTTAACTACTTCAATTCCTTAGTTTTATAGTATAGTATTTTACTACTTTATAAAAAAAAATTCCTACCATTTTTGTGTAGTGAACAAAATAAAAGGGTAATTATCTAATATAACATTTGAGCGAAAGACTATTTATTTTGACATTGTTACAATGAAGAATCTTTCTTTCTAATTTAAAAATAAGTGAATAAAGATTTATATCTTAAAACTAAAGCTATCTTCCTATTGCATTAATAATACACACCAAGAAAAATATTACTTAGTGCTTTGATATTAACTTAGTTACAGTTTATATTCTCTTAAAGCATGTGTATAGCCATAAATATTTAAGTGAATTACCTAAATAATATAAAAGTTCTAATTATGTATACAATATACCTATTGACATGATTTTGAATATATTTATGTAGATGTGTACTTTTGTTTTAATTATTTTAGCTAACTTTGGAGTCGATTTTAATTTTCTTTATTTAATATATACTTCTATTTATATTTTTAAGATGATTTATTATTTTTTGAAAGTGATTAAAAATATTCACCGATAAAAATATTCGTACTTATAAAAAAAAATCCCGTGATTACGCCCCCTGAGCCAAATTCTTGGCTCCGGCCCTGGCTATAGTTTCCGTATATAGACACCATGAGAGTAAACTTAATGTTTGTGGAAACTTTACCAAATGTCTACACAATTATTCATACTTTAAGAATTTTTATATTATTGGTACAAAATTTAGGAGTCTAAATTTGATCAATTACCCAAAAGCAATCATAAGGTTTTATACAAGAACACGATGAATATTTTTCATAAGAAAAAAGGCATACACTTATATCTGTTCCTTAGCTATTGCTATTAATTAATAAGCAGAAGACCCTACACCCAACTTATCCAACCTAAAAGGGCAACTCACGCACACTTTAAGAAGTTTCCAGTTCTTGACTTTCCATAAACCACACTCCACCATTTTATCACTCAAGAATCATCTCAAAGTTTCTCTTTTTTTATTCCCTACAAATGACTACCTCCACCCAATAACTCAATAAACAATTTATTAAATGCTAAGTATTGTTAAGCAACTGCATGGAGAAGATGACATGCATGCATTCATGATCCAACTATAAAATCTCTCTGCAACAACAATTTCTGCTGAGTATTTTCCAGAACATTTTCCTGGTTCATCAATACAAGAAACCACTAGAAATTGAATAAAGCTAGAAGATGGAGCAGAAGAACAGATCGACCATAAAGTGTACCATAATTACTAACCAACCCAACCTTTCCCTTTTCCTTTTATATAATTGTTTAAAATTTTCCCACTTCTTTTCTTCTCCTATATATATATGTCTTACTTAGGCTCACATTTTCATATAACAGTACATTGAAAAACATCTTTTTCCTTGTACTTATCTGTGCTTTCAGGCCTTAGTTTTCTTCTTCATTTCTCTGCGATTTCTTCCGATTCCTCGTAAGTTTTGAGGCGCTCATTGCTTCTTCTAAGCTTTCTTGTTTGTCCTGTTTTCCGCTGTTCTATTCTCCATGGCACCCTCTAATGATCCTGGCATCAATTCCAGTACTATCAATTCAATTTCCAGCACAAAGGGTAACTATTTTAATCTCCACGACGGAGAACTGTCCGTGTTAGACGTTCCACTGCTCTCCGAAGTTCCATCAAACGTCGATTTCAAAACCTTTTCTACAATATGCAAATCCTCAAATGCTCCATTTCCCCTGTTCCAGCGTGCACAATCCCTCTCTTTCAAAGGCGGTTTCCTAGGATTCAGCCAACCCGAACCTTCGGACAGGCTGATGAACTCCCTCGGAAAATTTGTAGGAAGGGATTTTGTCAGCATTTTCAGGTTCAAAACCTGGTGGTCTACTCAGTGGATTGGTAACTCAGGTTCCGACTTGCAAATGGAAACACAATGGGTTATGTTTGATGTCCCAGAAATAAAGTCTTACGTCGTCATAATCCCAATCGTCGAAGGAAAATTCAGGTCAGCCCTTCACCCTGGAACTAATGGCCATTTCTTGATTTGTGCAGAGAGTGGCTCTACGAGCGTAAAAGCATCTTCCTTTCATGCTATTGCGTACGTTCATGTGTCGGAAAATCCTTACACTTTGATGAAAGAGGCTTACACTGCTGTTAGAGTTCATCTTAACACGTTCAAGCTTATTGAAGAGAAATCAGTGCCACCCCTGGTGAATAAATTTGGTTGGTGTACTTGGGACGCGTTCTATTTGACGGTTGAGCCTGCTGGTATTTGGCATGGAGTGAAAGAATTTTCTGATGGAGGATTGACTCCGAGGTTTCTGATCATTGATGATGGATGGCAAAGTATCAATTTTGATGCACATGATCCGAATGAGGAAGCGAAGAATCTCGTACTTGGAGGAACGCAAATGACTGCGAGACTTTACAGGCTGGACGAGGTTGAAAAATTCAGGAAATATAAGGGTGGATCAATGTTAGGTCCCGATCGTCCTGTGTTCGATCCAAAGAAGCCAAAGATGTTGATTTCTAAGGCCATTGAGATTGAAGCTGCGGAAAAGTTACTCGACAAGGCGGCTAACTCTGGGGTCACGGATTTGTCTAAGTACGAGGTTAAGATTGAGAAACTGAAGAAAGAATTGGATGAAATGTTTGGTGGAGAAGTGAAAGAGAAGGTTTCGAGCAAAGGTTGTTCAAATTGCTCTTGCAAGTCTGAAAACTCTGGAATGAAGGCATTTACTAGAGACTTGAGGGAAAATTTCAGAGGGTTGGATGATATATACGTTTGGCATGCGCTGTGTGGTGCATGGGGAGGGGTTAGACCTGGAGCGACTCATCTTAAGTCGAAGATTGTGCCATGCAAATTGTCGCCTGGACTTGATGGGACCATGACTGATCTTGCGGTTGTGAAGATTGTTGAGGGTTCGATTGGACTCGTGGATCCTGATCAGGCGGAGGAATTTTATGATTCAATGCATTCTTACCTTTCTGCGGTTGGAATTACAGGAGTGAAGGTGGATGTCATTCATGTAAGAATTGTCTTGTCATCTTTTAAAATGGTTTCACTTCCAAATTTATTTACTTCTTGCTTTAGTTTGAGATGTTGAGTTGATTAATTTTCTATTTCATACAGGATCTTGAGTATGTTTGTGAAGATTATGGAGGCAGAGTTGAGCTTGCAAAGGCTTATTACAAAGGGCTGTCAAAATCCCTTTCTAAGAACTTCAATGGAACTGGACTTATATCCAGCATGCAGCAATGCAATGACTTCTTTTTACTTGGAACTGATCAGATATCTATGGGAAGAGTTGGTAAGAACATATAGTAACTTTCTGTTCATTTTTCATCTCTTCTAGGGATGATCTACTTACAGAAACTTATGTTACCGTTTGAATGATTACAAGGAAACACCCCAAATGTTTTTAAAGCATCAAGTATCCCTTTCCTTTAACCTCCTGCAAATGAATATTCTTAATTGAAGTCATATTGACCTTATATTTCTTTTTCATTTCTCATTTGTGTGTTTACTTTGTTCTTAAAAAGGGGATGACTTTTGGTTCCAAGATCCAAATGGTGACCCAATGGGAGTTTATTGGCTACAAGGTGTGCACATGATCCACTGTGCCTATAACAGCATGTGGATGGGTCAATTCATCCAACCAGATTGGGACATGTTTCAATCAGATCATCTGTGTGCAAAGTTCCATGCTGGGTCCAGGGCTATATGTGGTGGGCCTGTTTATGTGAGTGATTCTTTGGGTGGTCATGATTTTAGTCTTCTGAGTAAGTTAGTATTCCCTGATGGTACCATTCCCAAATGTGTGCACTTTGCTCTTCCAACAAGAGACTGCATCTTCAAGAATCCACTCTTTGACAGCAAAACCATGCTCAAAATCTGGAACCTCAACAAGGTAAGTAACTATACCTTACTTTGTACAATATGAACGCGTTTATGATGCGCTTGTCCTAATGTTGAGGCATTGAATTTTTTTTAGTATGGAGGTGTGGTTGGAGCTTTCAATTGCCAAGGCGGTGGATGGGATCCGACGGAAAAGAGGATCAAAGGCTACCCTCAGTGTTACAAACCAATTTCTGGTACAATTCACGTTACTGATATCGAATGGGATCAACGAACTGAATCAACCGAAATGGGAATAGCCGAGGAATATGCAGTCTATCTTACTGAAGCGGAGGAACTTTTCTTAGCAACGCGCGATTCTGATCCTGTTTCAATCACCATTCAGCCATCAACTTTCGAGATCTTCAGCTTCGTTCCAATCAGAAAGCTTGCCCTGGGTGTCAAATTTGCGCCAATCGGGCTAACCAACTTCTTTAACAATGGAGGGACGATCCAGGGATTGGTGTACGAAGATGTGATTGCAAAAATTGAGGTTAAGGGTGGAGGAAACTTCGTAGCGTATTCTAGTGTTGCTCCGAAGAAAGCGTTCCTGAATGAATCCGAGGTTGAATTTGAGTGGTCGGAAAATGGAAGGTTGGGATTGTCCGTTCCTTGGAATGAAGTTTGTGGTGGAATTTCGAATGTAGCTTTTGTTTTCTGAAAAAGGTTTGATAGTATGATGTCTTCAAATATTTCTATTTGATTGTTTGTTAATTATGCCTAGATCAAATTGATTTTATTTTTATTATAAAGAAATGTTATAGCTTAATGAGTTGTAACTGAAGTAACGCAAAGATAATAAAAAGGACACACAAATTTTTAACGTGATTCGAACAACTTGTCATAATTTACAAGGTTCCGTTCTGCCTTAGTAGAATCAAACCTGTTCACTTTGATAAACTTACAATTGACTTTTTAATTAAGTAACAAGACTCTCCGTTTCTGACCTCTCTAGTTACTTCGCTAAATTCTTTTAACTCTTAGTCTAGAAAGACTTCTAACTAAAAGCTCTTGATTTTTCTTTCATTAAGATGATAAAAAGGAAACTCTCGAAAAACTAATTACTCAACCAATTACTCAAATAAAAGTAACTTTCGAGATGTTAAAATCCTACACTTTGCTTAGTATTTATACAACATCTTGAGCAATCCTATTCCCAGAAAGATTGAATGTTGTTGCAACAATTCTCAATAGCTTTTTCATTGCTTCGCTGACTGAACTTGATTATTGTTTGGACTTTTCAAAAACAATGAAGATTTATTCCTGCAAAATAATTTGATTGGTAATTACCAAACATAAATTAACCAACCACAAACTAGCCATTATGTGAAATTTGAATTGAGTTACTTCTTTTAGGAAATAACTCCTGATCTCATGACGTGATATTCTGCATGGATGGTTGGGACTGTAATATTAATCAATGAAACTGAATAGTTAAACGAGCCAAAAATACGACTAAGTTTAGTTTTTACGCTTAACAAATTATGTTGCATATGTGTAAGGCCTAATACGGCTGTGGGAATGATTTTAAGTCGAAACGCCTGTCTTCTTCACCATTATCTTCTACAACAATTCTGAAGCCAATAGATGCACAAGTGGAATAACAGAACTCAGAATATGACGAGGAAATACAATATGGTTGCACAATGCACATTTATTGGTGTTGTCAAGGGCGGAGGTCAGAATTTTTTTTTTCTCACTCTAGGCTACTATTAACTTAACTAAATTATATATGTATATGTATATATATATATACATGTATATGAAAGAATGTAAAAATTAAATATGTAAAGTTGAACGAGATATATTCATATATTGTTCTGTATAAAATCATAAAAACTACGTATGTTTAAACTAGACGAAAATGAATACTATTTGAGTTGAGCTATACGGTTCCTCGCATAATAAAATTTATCAATTATTGAATAGAATCAATATTACCTAATAACTCTCTTTCAAGAAAGTTAACATTAGTATCAACTTCAACTCTATATTTGGAATGACATTGATCAATACTAGATGGTGGTTGTTCTAAACTTGTTGATGTATCTTCTTTTGGTTTGTAGAATGAAAATATTGTTTTACTTTCGTTTTCTTGGTTATTTCACTCTGCATAGTAATTTATAACCTATTATAAGGACACCAACATAGAAATTAGAACAAATTAAATATTAACAACTACCAAGTACAATAAGAGCACCTACAAATTACTTTCAAGAGATGCTTATCGAAATCTTAAAGTTTAAAACTGCACAACTTCAAATTATAATAATATAAAATTTATTTTTCTACTGATAGTGGAAGAATCTAAACCTTTTAAAGCTTAATATTTGTGAAAGTAAATCAAGTCTATGATTGTTTAATTCTTGAACTCAAGTTCTCAATTTTATATCACCATTGAGAAACCTCAGATGTCTAGTTTCTAACGCAAAAAGCGGATCGCAATTCGGACATCGGGAGAAAGAAAGTTATTGCGAAAATCGCGATGTTGCTCAAATTTGCTCGAGCAACTTTGCGCAACGTCACCATTTTTGCCATAACTTCTTCTCTCAATGTCTGAATTGCAATCCGCCTTTTGCGTCCAAAACTAGACATCTGTGGCTTTCTAGAGGTGTTTTAAAATCATACACGATTGTTAGATGTGACAAAATGGTAGCATCTTTCCTTAAGAAAATGTTAATAATTTAACATTAGAGATTATCGGGTGCTTAGCTTTACCAAATAAACCTCGTTGTTAGCCTATAGTAATCCATGTTGCTCTGATAATTGTGGAGAGTTGTATCAAGGGTGAATGGTACGAGATATGTAATTTTTTGCATGTTCTAGTTCTTTCTTTGTTATATGAGGATTTGACAATTTACCCCCTTGTGTTATGCTGAATTGGGAAATTATATAGGGAGGTGTAGTTCACGTGCTCAAACTTGAGAGTGAGGATAATTTTTTAGAGGAAAAAAGACATTTATATCCTTTTTTCTCAAAAAATATGTATATCTTCGATTTAATGCTTTAACTTGTTAAAAAAAAATGCAAAAACAAAAACTAAAATTTGAAAATTGGTTATGATTTCATAATATGTATATTATAGTATTTTTTTATTTTTACTTATAACTTTTCTAAGAAAGGTTAGAATCAAATTTGAAATTACATAAAATAAATCATTAAAAACAACAAGGGTTTTTTGGTCATTAAATATAAAAAATACACTAAACAATTTATCGGGAGGTGGTGTGCCAATTTTTAAAATCATAGGGAGGCAATTTGCCTATTTACTTTTCACAAGGAGGTAATTTTTCAATTTATCATAACACAGGGAGGTAAATTGCCAAAACCCATTGTTATATTAAAATGTTATATATTAATCCGTCGTGTCAGTAGGAGTTTGGATAAAGGGAATTGAAGATTTTTAATTTTTAAATTATAATTTGAAGTAGAAAAGAATTCCAAGATTGTAAATATAATTTAAAAGGGGTGCAGGTGCGATTATTTTCCATATGTCAGAGTAAAATCAAAAGATTCACAAAACTAAGGGACGATCGCCATTAGTCTTTTCTATTCCTTATTATTTTGGTTACTAAATCAAATAACTGCACCGAATACAGATAGTCAAAAAGGAGGAATCCTCTTTTAAAAATCATTAAATCCTATAAAGGATTGTTTGTATCATGGAAATTCTTTGAAAGAAGATGTGTAATTCGTTAGGACTTCATATTAATTAATGGAAAGCTGGAAGAGAAAAGTTGGACAATTTTTTTTATTGAGGATCCAAAATTGATACTTGAGCGAATCATATGAAGAATTTGAAAAAGTTCCGCTCTTACGAGGAATATTCACTCTTTACTCTTTTTTTGTAACTTTAATGCCTCTTTTGCTTTATGAAATGGGTTTTATGGATTATGATTTAGCGCACTTATTTGAGATAGGAGTTTAAGGTAGGTTGGACGTCGATTTAATTGGCCTTAAACTTGTTCCTGAGTCTTTTTTTTTTATATTTGCACCACGTGTTTAATAGAATTTAGAATTAATTCTTGCGAAAAAGAAGCCAAGAAAAACCAACGAAGAGCACAAAGAAAATGCAATTTTTTCGAAACCTCAATCGGAGTAATGGGGTTATTTTCCTATCACCATTGTAAAGCCAGGGATATCTAGTTTACAATGCAAAAATCAGATCGCAATTCAGACATCAAGAGGGAAAGTTATGGCAAAAATCTCGCTTGTTGCGTTCGAAACTAGACATACGTGGCTTCCTAGAGGTATTTTAAAATCATGCAGGATTGTTAGATGTGACAAAATGGTAGCATCTTTTCTTAAGAAAATGTTAATAATTTAACATTAGAGAATATCGAGAGCTCAGTTTTACCAAACAAACTCGTTGTTCGCCTATAGTAATCCACGTTGCTCTAATAATCATGGAGAGTTGTATCAAAGGTGAATGGAATGAGATATGTAATTTCTTGCGCGTTGTAGTTCTTTCTTTGTTATATGAGGATTTGGCAATTTAACACCCCCCCCCCCCCCCCCCGTGTTATGCTAAATTGGAAAATTACATCCCTGTGAAAAACAAATTAGCAAATTACCTCCCTATAAAGGGAGGTGTCGGTCACCTGCTCAAATTTGAGAGTGGGGATAGATTTTTAGGCAAAAAAAGACATTTGTATCCTTTTCTCTCAACAAATATGTATATCTTCGATTTAACACTTAAACTTGTTAAAAAATGCAAAAACAAAAACAAAAACTAAAATATAAAAATAAGTAAGTATATATATTTTTTATTTTAACTTATAATTTTTAAAAGAAAGGTTAGAATTAAATTTGAAATTACAGAAAATATATCATTAAAAACCACAAGGTTATTTTGGTCATTAAATATAAAAAATACACTAAATAATTTACCGGGAGGTGGTGTGGCAATTTTAAAATCATAGGGAGGTAATTTGTCTATTTATTTTTCACACGGAGGTAATTTGCCAATTTATCATAACACAAGGAGGTAAATTGCCAAAAACCCTTGTTATGTTAAAAGGTTATATTTCAATCCGTCATGTAAGTCCGAGTTTGGATAAAGGGAATTGAAGATTTTTAATTTTTAAATTATGATTTGAAGTAAAAAAAAATCAAGATTTTAAATATAATTTAAAAGGGTTGTAGGTCCTATTATTTTTCATATGTCAGAGTAAAATAAAAAGATTCACAAAACCGACGGACGATGTGTAATTCGTTAGGACTTCATATTAATTGATGGAAAGCTGGAAGACAAAAATTAGAAATTTCTTTTACTGAGGATCAAAAATTGATACTTGAGTGAATCATATGAAGAATTTGAAGAAGTTCCGCTCTTACGAGGAATAGTCACTTTTTTTTTATTGTACCTTTAATGCTTCTTTTGCTTTATGAAAGGAGTTTTATGGATTACGGTTTAGCGCACTTATTTGAGATAGGAGTTTAATGTAATTTAAACGTCAATTTACTTGGCCTTAAACTTGTTCATGTGCACATGGTGTCTTTTGTTATTCATCACCTTTTTATGAGATCATCACTTGGAGCTTTGTCAATCAAGCCACCTTTCTCATTTGAAACTAGCATTTTTTTCATTTTCATCACTTTGGAGCATGGTTCATGACATATATGATTTTAAATATGGTTTTACCCTTCGAAGACTTAGGGTACTCCAATGGAGACAAAAAACAAAACATGGAGTACAAGAAATACTCCCACCCCCAAATAACGGAAACCACCAGACCCCAAGATCCCAACACGATTATAACAGAGAATCTCAAATACAACTCCAAGGCTGTTGATATCAATCTACATATGAAAAGTTAAAACCAGACTTGTTTGCTTTAAGCCATCCCCACAATCTGACTTTGATGAATTCCATAGTCTTAACTAAACTCACATTTTCAGCTCCAAAGCAGATTATATTCAGTACCTTTCTTCCCGGGCATCAAGGCAACCAAATGATTGAAATGACTTTTTGCACCGTAATGTAAGGCAGTAGAGAAACCAAAACATTTGCAAACTTGCATCCATCTGAGACGCCACGTCCCAGGTGAAAAAAAGTTGCTCTTTGCTTTCAATTTCTTTACCACAAAGATAGCAGTCCTAATTTTCGTCGTCCACCACAACTCTTCGGCGAAGAAGATTAGATTTATCTGGGATCCGATCGAGAAACACTTCCATGCGAAAAAGCTGAACTTTTGGTGGGACTTTAATTTTCCAGAATCTTTTGAAAAAACAGTTGTCACCAGAATTTTGTGTTTCATCTTTCAGCAATTCGTATGCCGACTTAAATAGAGTTCCGACTCATCAATTTTCCACTCCCATTTATCCTCAACATTAATCTGGATTTGAACTCCTTCCAGCAGCCTTAAGAGATCCTCAAGCAACTCGTTCGCCCACTAGAAAAAACCTCTCCTCCATCTCAGATTCCAGGTCCATCTATTCTGATTCGACACTCCCATATTGCACACAAGGCTGTCTTTATCAATAGACAGCTTAAAAAGTCTGCTAAAACGCGTTTTGAGTGGCTCATTATCAACCCAAACATCTATCCAAAACCTGGTAATATTACCTTTGTTAAAAATATTTAAATATAAATTATATAAATTTTAATTGTAGTGCTGCTGCACTTACAAATATATTCTTATATATTTCTTGGCTTGAGTTACAAAATGAGAATTTGGATGCTAATTTATAGTGCATCCTACAACATAAATTTAATACACAATAAAAAAATTCATCTACTTAAATTTTGAACTTAGATTATGAACTTAGACTATGAACTTAGACTTATGAACTTGGACTAATGAACTTAGACTCATGAACTTAGACCTATGAACTTGAACTTAAGAATTTGGACTTATGATTATTTTTGTCAAATTAGTGTGCTTTGGAACTTAGATTATGAACTTAGACTATGAACTTAGACTTATAAACTTGGACTAATGAACTTAGACTCATGAACTTAGACCTATGAACTTGAACTTAAGAACTTAGGCTTATGATTATTTTTGTCAAATTAGTGTGCTTTGGAAAAACACATTAATTTTCAACACTCCTCCTTAATGTGGCTCCCCTTTAACTTGAAAAGTCTTCATATAATCATAATGGCAATCATGTTGCTCATTCTCGTGCCAAGTATTTTCACACTCTTTTCTACCAAATGTGTGTTCTTTCTTCTTGAGGACATCTGCACTTGGTTGAAATTGAGTTTTCTTCTTGACTCTTTCTTCTGGTGGTTGATATGCAAAGAGTAAAAATTCTTAGTTTTCTTCGGATAAGTTTGCTTGGTGCCTTTTTATTGGCTTTCTGCAATCTTTTTCTTCATGCCCAAATTTTTCACAGTTTGAACATTGGGGCTTGTCTTTGAAATAACAATCATTTTCCAAATGACTTGTCCTTTTGCATGTAGGACATGGAGGATAGTCATTTTTCTTAGCCTTGTGTTGTACACGACGGCTTTGATACATTCTCCAAATCTCCACTTCTTCGGCTCAATCTTTGCTCATGTGCTTTCAAAGATCCCATAAACTCTAAGAGTGATAGAGTTGATAGATCCTTGGATTCTTCAATTGCTGTGACTACATGGTCATATATTTCAGTGAGGCTTATCAGAATTTTTTGCACAAGAATTCTTCAATTGTTTCTCCACATGATCTCATTTGATTAACAAGACCAATTGCTCTGGTGCTATATTGCATAACATTCTCAGAGTCCTTCATTTTGAGATTTTCCATCTCTTTTCTCAAGCTTTGTAGCTTAATGGTTTTGATCTTCAAACTCCCTTGGAATTCTTGTTGCAAGATCTCCATGCCTACTTCGAGGAGGTGGCTCCCCTTATCCGAGGAAAGATAGGATCACTTACGGCTTATTGAAGGAAAACAGTGATTTGGCATCTTTTTGTTGTTTTATCAACAACAGTAGAGCTTTCTTCTTTTGGACTTTTCACGCCATCTTCTATCACATCCCATAGATCTTGTGATAAGAAAAATGTCTTTATTTTGATAATCCAATAATCAAAATTTTCACCCGCAAACATAGAAAGATATTGAGTTCCTTGATTTGCCATGAATGAACATAGTATGGACGTCCAAATTTTGGATCGAACTTGCTCTTGATATCACTTGTAGAAATATTTAAATATAAATTATATAAATTTTAATTGTAGTGTTATTGCACTCACTACAAGAAAATCGGCCTAATGCAACGCCGATACTGCAACGGATTTATAATCCGTTGCAGTATTTTAATGTACCAACGTCTACTGACGTTGGTACAGCAAAAGTAAAAAAAATAATTATCTGCCAACGTCATTAGACGTTGGCACGTATTGTGCAGCGCACAATTCAAGCAGCAACGTCATATGAACGTTGCTGCTGCTGTTTTTTTTTTTTATTTTTTTTTAACTTTTAAATGTTACCAACGTCTGAAAGGACGTTGGTAACTGTTTTCGTTTGTTTTTTTGTTAATTTTTTTTATTGACTGCAGCAACGTCTGCCAGCTGAACGGCACCAACGTCTCCAAGACGTTGGTGCCATATTTATATGGCTGCCAGCTGCTGCGTGCAGCTTTGTGTCTGCTTGCAGACATAAAGCTGCACGCCATTAATCAATTCGACACCAACGTCTCCAAGACGTTGGTGCCATATTTATATGGCAAATTCGCAGCAGTTTTCTGCTGCGAATTTTGGCCATTGCTGCTGCTTCAAAAAAAAAATTTCACTAAACTTCATCTAATTCACACGATTTCAGCGCCAAATCTCTTTTTTTTTTTTTTTTTTTTAAGGTATGTGTTCAATGTCTTCAAAATTACGATTATACATATATTTTTTTTTAGTTTAATCGGTTAGATTTTTGTTATTTAGCATAAATATGATTTTTTAGTTGATTGATGATGTATTTGTGTTAATTATGTATGATTAATTAAGATATTAGTTGATTTGATGAAGTAATTTTGACGATCTATGTGTATTATGTTTTTTTTTTTTTTAAATTAATGGTTAGATTTGTGTAATTAGATTTTTTGTGATGTAATTGTTGATTTTAGGCATATTTGTGTTAATTATTTATGCTTAATTAAGGTATTAGAGGTAATTATGTGACGATCTATGTGTATATATTATGTTTGTTTTTTAAAATTAATGGTTAGATTTGTGTAATTAGATTATTTGTGATATAATTGTTGATTTTAGGCATATTTGTGTTAATTATTTATGCTTAATTAAGGTATTAGAGGTAATTATGTGACGATCTACGTATATTAAGGTTTATTTTTAATTGATTTGTTAGATTTGTGTAATATTATAGCATCATAGTGTTGTATTTGTTAGATTTGTGTAATTATGTATGATTAATTAAGATATTAGAAGTAATTTTGAACGATCTGTGTGTATTATTTTTTTTTAAATTAATGGTTAGATTTGTGTAATTAGTATTTGTGATGTAATTGTTGATTAGATAGTGTATTTATGTTAATTATTTATGCTTAATTAAGGTAGTAGAGGTAATTAATTATGTGACAATCTATGTATATTAAGGTTTAATTTAATTAATCGGTTAGATTTGTGTAATATTATCGCATAATAGTGATGTATTTGTTGATTCGAGTGTATTAGTACTGTTAATTATATATATATATATATATATATATATATATATATATATATATATATATATATATATATATATATATATATATATATATATATATATATATATATATATATATATATATATATGTATGCTTAATTAATTAATATTAGATTTGTGATTATGACAATATAGCTACGTATTTTTTTTTTTTTTTTTTTGTAGAATTTAATCGATTAACTTTGTATTATATAACATATATAATTGTGTTTATGTTAGAACGTATTTATGTTAATTAGATATGCTAAAATGTTAGTAGCATTGAGAAATTATATATTTGTAATAAAAATATGGGAAATATATTTTGGTTAAACTTGTTTATATGAACATGCTATGGTGTAATTATTGATGCTTGATATAGATAGAGATATATGTAGAAGATGTAGTTATTTTGTGACACGTCCGTACGTGATTAATTGTTGAATACTTTAATTTAATAGTATATATATCACAATGAGTATTGAGCTTACTTAATTGTAATACATTGATTAGAAAAATTAGCGGAGATTTGTATAATTTAGACGTAACAGATGTATATATACTTAATTAGTCAATTTAGTAAATGAATAGATAGTATATATTGTCGTGTATGCCTTTTATATTAATTTGCCCATTCTAAATATTTATTTATCAGATGGCCGGCTCGTCAGATCAAGGTAAGGAAAAGAGAAATGGGAAAGGAAAAAAGAAGGTGTCGAAGAACCAGGTGCCATACCCGGAAGGGGTACCTCGAGGATCATTCTCTTCGCAGCCTGATCTTGGTTCGATGGGATCACTTTCAGCGGTGATGCCGATGTTTCCCGGAGGATCAAATGACGTAGGAGCCCGCGCTAGTGGGCCGTTTACCAATCAATTGATGGGTGTAGGAGCGCCAATGGGGGGTGTATATGGTGGGGCTGGTTATGGTGGTGGTGGATTCGGTGGGGCTGGCTATAGCGGGGTTGGTTATGATGAGGGTGGTTATGGTGGGCCTGGATTTGGTGGGCCTGGATATGAGAGTGGAGCTGGATTTGGTGTGCCTGGTTTTGGGAGTGGAGCTGGATTTGGTTTGCCACAAACACAGCTAACGAGGCCACAACTTATGGGAGGTACTGTAGACGGCATGATGCAGCCGAGTTTAGGTGCCATGACGACGCTACAGGTTCAGGGGACGGGTAGTACTGCTGGGCCATCATCATCGGGCTCACGGGGTTCAGGCACACGAGCTTCAGGCACACGAGGTTCAGGCTCACGTGCTCATGGCGTTTCTGAGGAGTTAGACGAGGATGAGGGGGGGTAACAATGATTCAGGAGACGATGGTGGTATTACTAGGGTTGCAGTGCGAGGACAATCTAAACCTCGCGAGCCCCCGGCAAATCCGGATGACAGGGAGGTACTTGAATTATTCTTTGATGACTCAATAGAGAACCCTTCCGCTGTGACCACGATTGCTACAAATTTAAGGAACATGATGCAAGGGGCATACTTCACGTACGGCATGTGGCCAGAGGAAGAGAAGGAAATGTGTTGGAACAGATTTAAGGTAAGGAATTAGCTTGACTTCTATATTTATTAAATATTTATAAATATTTGTTCATTATTATTCATTTATGTGACCAACTTTTCTTTATGTCTGTATTAAATGCAGCACACTTATCAGTGGGATCCTGCCATAGAAAATGCAGTCAGGGGATGGTACGATAGGGTCGCTACTGCGAGATTTGCAGGTTCAGTAAACCACGCCAAGAAATGGTGGTTGAGCTACAAAGTTGACCCCACCTATAGTATGAGGCACAGTTGTTGGATTCACGAAGATTTTCGGCAGGCATTTTATGATTATTGGGAGCTTGAGCCCACGAAGGGTCGTTCGGAGCAGAACGCTAAAAATCGAGATAAGGGGAAAACGGTAAACTATAGGGGTGGGTCTCGCAGCACGAACAAGCATAGGATAGATCTGGTAAGTAGAAAAATATGATTGGTTATTTTTCAAATATCATCATTGATTTAATAATGTGATCTATATTTGCTTTAATGAATTTTCATATTATGACAGGCAAACGATATGAATACAACGCCCGAGAAGGTGCCGTTTCAGGATGTCTTTATAAAGACTCGTGCAAAGAAACATGACGACGGAACGGTTGAGTTTTATTAATTTATAAAAAAATAAGATTAGTTTTATTTAATTAGTTCAATTATAATGTAATGTTGAGTTATCAATTCTATTCTTAATTAATTCAACGAAAATAAAGAGTAGTTTTCCTTGTACGTGGTTCAATTCTTATGTAATTAAGATTTTATTCATTCAAATGAAATCTATTCATGATAATAACAATCTAGATTAAATCTAAGTAATTTAGTTCTTGTGTAATAATATTTGTTCAATTAATTAAGTTAAACTAATTTGACAAAAGTCAAGATTAGTTATATTTAGTTGATTCTTATATATGTAATTCATTAGGAGTTGTCCATTCAAACAAGTTCAATTAACTTATTAAAAATTAAGATTAGGTTTACTTAATTAGTTCAATTCTAATGTAATGTTGAGTTATTAATTCTATTCTTGATTAATTTAACAAAAATAAAGAGTAGTTTTCCTTGTACGTAGTTTAATTCTTATGTAATTAGGAGTTGTGCATTCAAATAACATCTATTCATAACAAAAATCAAGATTAAATCTAAGTAATTTAGTTCTTATGTAATATTCGTTCAATTAAGTTAAACTGATTTGACAAAAGTCAAGATTAGTTATATTTAGTTGATTCTTATATGTAATAATTAATTAGGAGTTGTCCATTCAAACAAGTTCAATTAATTTGTTAAAAATTAAGATTAGTTTTGTTTAATTAGTTCAATTCTAATGTAATTATATGTTGAGTTATCAATTCTATTCTTAATTAATTCAACAAAAATAAAGAGTAGTTTTCTTTGTACGTAGTTCAATTCTTATGTAATTAGGAGTTATGAATTAAAATAACATCTATTCATAGTAAAAATCAAGATTAAATCTAAGTAATTTAGTTCTTATGTAATATTCGTTCAATTAAGTTAAACTAATTTGACAAAAGTCAAGATTAGTTATATTTGGTTGATTCTTATATGTGTAATTAATTAAGAGTTGTCCATTCAAACAAGTTCAATTAATTTATTAAAATTTAAGATTAGTTTTGTTTCATTAGTTCAATTCTAAGGTAATTATGTTGAGTTATAAAATATATTCTAAATTAATTCAACAAAAATAAAGAGTAGTTTTCCTTGTACGTAGTTCAATTCTTATGTAATTAGAAGTTATGCATTCAAATAACATCTATTCATAATAAAAATCAAGATTGAATCTAAGTAATTTAGTTCTTATGTAATATTTGTTTAAGTTAAACCAATTTGACAAAAGTCAAGATTAGTTATATTTAGTTGATTCTTATATGTGTAATTAATTAGGAGTTGTCCATTCAAACAAGTTCAATTAATTTATTAAAATTTAAGATTATTTTTGTTTAATTAGTTCAATTCTAATGTAATTATGTTGAGTTATAAATTCCATTCTTAATTAATTCAACAAAAATAAAGAGTTGTATTCCTTATACGTAGTTCAATTCTTATGTAATTAGGTGTTATGCATTCAAATAACACTATTCATAATACAATCAATATTATTAAATCTAAGTAATTTAGTTCTTATGTAATATTTGTTCAATTAAGTTAAACTAATTTGACAAAAGTCAAGATTAGTTATATTTCGTTGATGCTTATATTTGTAATTAATTAGGAGTTGTCCATTCAAACAAGTTCAATTAATTTATTAAAATTTAAGATTAGTTTTGTTTAATTAGTTCAATTCTAATGTAATGTTGAGTTATCAGTTATATTCTTAATTAATTCAACAAAAATAAACAGTAAGTTTTCCTTGTACGTAGTTGATCAATTCTTATGTAGTTAAATATTATTCATTCATATAATTTCATTTTATTTAATGAAAATCAAGAATCGTTATGTTTAGTTTGATTATTAAGTAATTAATGAGAAGTTATTGATTCTAATAACTTTAATTAATTTTACAATACAAGATTAATTCTAATTAGTTCAGTTCTCATATGTTATTAGGATCTTATTCATTCAAATAAGTTCACATATATATAGCTATAAATATCAAGATTAGTTCTATTTTCTTATGTAATTAATAATTATTCAATCAAATAAGTTTTATTAATTAATTAATTTAACCAAGATCAAGATTAGTTCTATATATTTAGTTCAAGTCTCATGTAATTATGATTTACAAGTCATAATTATATATGGATCTAAAATGAGTGAAGGAGTGAATATATATAAAACATTTTTCTAATAAAGCTATTGCAAGGTCCAAATCCCTTGCTATTGCTGCTTTTCTGACACAGTAGCAAGGGAACCCAATTTCCCTTGCAACAACTTTCTGACAATAGCCTATTGCAAGGTATTTGGACCTTGCCAAAAAATTTCAGAATGAAATTTTTGGCGGAAATTTCAAATTTCCCAAAAATTTTCCTTTCCTCCCACTACTACTATAAATACCACACTATATCACTCATCCATCCCACTACATTCTCCCTCTCATATTATTATCATCTTCTTCTCCCCTTTTCTCCTTCACTTTATTTTTTTCCTTAATTATTAATTTTGCATCATTTCAACTTATATATATATTATATATGCATACATGCATCTTATACTATATATATATATATACATATATATTGTATAATTATAATTAGTGAGATTATTTTATAATTATACATTGTAAAGTTTAGTGTGTGTATGTATATATATATCATTATAATTTTTAAAATGTTATCTAACATTTCTTAATACTATATATATATATATATATATATATATGTATATATATATATATGTATATATATATATATGTATATATATATATATGTATATATATATATATATATATATATATATGTGTGTGTGTGTGTGTGTGTGTGTGTGTGTGTGTGTGTGTATCTTATAATTTAGTTATAGTATTATATTTTTTAACACATACTATACATATATAATATTGAGGTTTCAATTAATGTATAATGTGAGTGTGTGTGTGTGTGTATATATATATATATATATATATATATATATATATATATATATATATATATATATATATATATATATATGTATATATATATTAAAAATCATTTTATTACAATGTGGCGGTTTTTACCGCCACTTTTTTTTTAAAAAAAATATTTATCTACAGCAACGTCCGTGGACGTTGCTGCCAAATTTGAAAAAAAAAAAGAGTGTCAGGACACTATAGCAACGTCCATAGACGTTGCTGTGTCTCATCGAAAAAAAATAATGAACAAAAATGAAATTTAAAAAAAAAACGTGCGTAAATCAATTGCAAGGTCAAAAGACGTTGCAATTGACTTTTGTGTCAGAATACATAGCAACGTCTAAGGACGTTGCTGTCAATTGTGTGTGTCAGAAAACTCCAGCAAGGGAAATGGACCTTGCTACAGGTGTGTGTCAGAAAAGCAACAGCAAGGTCGGATTCCCTTGGTACGTGCAAAATACCTGCACCAACGCCACCTATAGCAAGGGTCCCTACCAACGTCCACATCCCTTGCGATAGATCAATAGCAAGGGAATTTCAAGCTATTGCAATGTTTTTTGACCTTGGTATAGCCCACATTTCTTGTAGTGACTTACAAATATATTCCTATATATTTCTTGGCTTGAGTTACAAAATGAGAATTTGGATGCTAATTTATAGTGCATCCTACAACATAAATTTAATACACAATAAAAAGATTCATCTACTTAAACTTTGAATTTAGAAAATTTAGACTATGAACTTAGACTTATAAACTTGGACTAATGAACTTAGACTCATGAACTTAGACCAATGAACTTGGACTTATAATTATTTTTGTCAAATTAGTGTGCTTTGGCAAAACACATTAATTTTCAACAACCTTTGCAGAACTAGACATGTGCATACACAATCTTAAGTTGTTTATCTTTCCCCTAATTTAGTTTTGACATGCTATTTCAAACCGATAAATTTAGAATTTAATGTCTCATACGCTTCAAAAGTGGTTTTGAGTTATTATATATAATCGATCTATTTATGTCAAACATAATTTTAATAACATAATACAACAATAATATATTTGTGTAGTGTAACTTACTTTATCTAGAGTTAACTTTTTTGTAGGTCTATATATCATATTGATTAAGGACACGTTTGCTTTGGGGCATTAGTCCTCATAAAATTAATAGTTGGGGTATTTTTCTTGTTTGCATGCACCGAGTTTTAGTAAAGGGCGCCCGGCACTAATCCGAGGTGGCAGGTTTTTTGGCTTATTAATAGTCGCTACCTTCCCATGCAATTGATAATGGGGAGATTCAGTGAGATGAAAGATTTACCTTGTTACCCTCACTTTACAAACATAAAACAAGTGGTGTACCTTTATTTTTTCAGCGCTTAATTTTTTCTTTTTGTCCAAAATAATGCTGTATGCATTTATAAGAAAATACAATCTAATTCTAATTGACATTTATTAAATAATTTACAATCTAATTAGGCGAATTCTAATTGCCTCCACTCTGTCACCCCAAACTGCATTTTTTATAACAGAGATTTAATGTAGGTTATTAAAAATAAAACTTACAAAAGTAAGTACTTTCAATAAGCTGTACGGTTTAGAAAAAGTGGGTAGGGACAAATTATATATACTAAAATTTAAAAATATTCAACTACATAACACGATTTTTGTTTATGTTTAATATGATTGAGAAACTATATAAGAAAGTGTATAATTAAAGTAAACAAAAAATATTCTCATAAGTCTCGTTTAGAATAATAATTTTAGTAATATATCTCATATTTATTGAATAAACTATTATCAGACTTTGCTTTTATTTTTATCTTCACTTCTAAAATTAAAAGGCCCTAAAAATATGTTCCTCATAAAAAAAAAAAAAGCAAAACATACTAATTCCAATAAATTTATATCAACTCACAAAATTTCCATTCATCATGTTATTTGGAAACTTTACGTGAGATAGAGCGCCTTATGTCAGTTTAATTTAATAGAGCGACTCACAAAGAATGTATCGCTAATTGAACTTTAACCTAACTTAGATAGAAATTTATCTATTCCTAATCTTCATTATATTCTTTGACAGGAAGTTGTGATACAGAGAGGGTACAAATGGTGTTTTGTGATTAATGGACAAACTAACATAGCAAACAAACACAATATTGTGGATGATTGAGGAATTTGTGACCCAATTTTTTTGCAATCCAAACGCATTACAAGGAATGAGATTTTAATATTAATACCACCACAGTTAATGAACACATTACTTTCCCCCTGCATCCAAACGGTCGTAAGAACAATATTTGGTTCAAACTGCAACTGCATAATTATCTTTCTAGTTTTGCTGGCTAAACTCGGTTGTGCTTGTATTTATTTTTTAAAAGGAACTTGATCAATGAAGTGATAATAAATAATCACCACCAAAAATAAAAAGAAATAACAATTATGATTCACATAGTCCCTCGAATATATTGAAAAATAAGAGAAGAAGAAATATTCTTCAGAAAAACTTCTGTGAAAAATAAAATCTTCAATTAGTTTTCATGTGTTCGACATCATTGTTAATTTTTCATGAAAAGTTACTTAAAAGTTTTTGTGCTATTTGCATATTTTGAAATTTAAAGGAAAAAGCTGATTATGTTTCAAAAACTTAATGTAAGTGATAAGAATAATATCTAAAACATATTCCATTAAACTTATTAAATATTTGTTTTAATACTTTCTTGAATTTCTTTTTTGTAAATTCTCCATAAGTGTTATTAATACATTCAAGAAGGAAAAATATAATAATATATCCTGGGATATGAGAGAAAATAATTAGTTTTCAAATTACTTCTCATCTTATACGAGAGGAATACGAATTAACTTCATCCATTTTCCAAATCAAGAAGATTTACATTTTAAATTGGATTCTTCCAATTTTACATTGGTGGAAAATATAAAATTTTAGGGATAAAGAAATATTTTAAAATTTGTTAAGCTTTTTTCCATCTGTCGGGTAGGACTGTAGGAGGGATGAAAAACATACTAAAATTTGAGGAACTCTATCCACCTATTATGTATGAGAGACGATAAAATAAAATATAGAAATATTTTGAAATTCGTTGAAACTTTTCCTTCAGGTTCTCAGTGGATGATTAGGAAAGATTTCATGATCTGATCTTTTACCTCTTCCTAGCTAAGAAAATAGTGTCGTCTCTTTGAGAAAATTTCTTTTTTTCTTACTAAAATCTTTTGCTACCAAATATGAAAAGGAAATATTTTTCCTAATTTCACATTTTCTTTATTTTTTGAGGAACCAAACTAAACTTAGAGAAAATGGGAAAGAAAAGGCTCCGATAAATCCAACCACTGATACGGGAACTGACCCATTGTGTCCATTTTTTTTTTTTTTTTTGAAACCGGGAGTTTTATTAGCACACTAAAAACATATTTACATAAGTAGCGGGGGATGGGGGATGCGGGTAACCTGCTGATATGTACAGTCCATGTCTGACAAAATGAAAGATACAAGCCAGGGAGGACAACTCCTCCACGATTGATACAAAATGTCCGGTTGTACGCCGGTACTAATAAGATCCTGGCTCGCTCCCCTTTTCGCTAGTAGATCCGCTACTTGGTGAACTTCTCGGAACGCAAAACAGCACCTGACCTCCGCAAACTCAGTCCACAGCATCAAAATGTCCGTCATCAGGCCCCGAAGGTGGACGGGATGGACCCGCCTCTGCGTCAAACTGCATAGAACAAACTGCGAGTCAGTTTCAATATATATTTTATGTATATCTAAAGATCTAGCTAAATTAAGCCCCTGTCTAACAGCCCACAGTTCCGCTTTATTATTCTTGCATATGCCAATGGGCGATGAGAAGGCCGCGATTAGGTCTCCGTGGTGATCCCGTATAGCACCTCCTATACCTGCCGGACCGGGGTTGCCAAAGGATAAACCGTCTGTGTTGAGTTTAAAGTAACCTGGGGGCGGTGGTTCCCATTTTAGTTGTATAGAGCGCGTAGTGTATACGTGATTGGGAGCCGCATTCTGTGTTTCATGTAAGTGCATGTCAATAAGTTTCGAAATGTGAAAAGTGTTGATAGGTTTATGCTGGAAAATACATTCATTGCGTGCCCGCCACATATTCCAGCAGCAAATAAGAAATAGCTGGCGGTTTTTGAGGTTAAGGTTATAGAGGAAAATCAAAGGATTCGTTTCTTGAGTAATAGGAAAGCAATTGGGGTAAAGGTTACGTAGTGGTTGGAATAACGGACAAGAGAAGAAGATGTGGTTGTTTTGTTCAATGTCCGAGTGGCACAGGGGGCAAGTGTCAGTACTCAAAATGTGACGGCAGTAGAGGTTTTGCGAGGTGGCTAGGCCGTTGTGCGTCCACAGCCAGGTGAACAGTTTCACACGGGGTATCACAGGGAGGTGCCAAAGTGTATGCCAGGGTAGAGTCGGCGTTGCTTGCTGCCGAGCACTTCTAGTAAGCCAGCTATAAGCACTTTTCAAGGTGAATTCCCCCCGGATCCCAGGCCCAATGGAAGCTGTCGTGAGTAGTTGAGATTGGGATAGGGGTGCTGAGTATATTGTTACGGATATTGGTTGGAATGAGAGGTTCGACTACGGATAAGTCCCATTGAAGATTGGCTCGCTTGATGAGTTTGTGGACCTGTAGGTTAACAAGATTATCAGGGATATTACAGACATGTTCGGCAATAGTAAAATCACCGAGCCATCGAGAGAACCAGAAGTTAATATTAGTACCAGACCCAAGGGTCCAGTAAATGGATTCTTTGATGAGAGGGATGGTGGAGCATATTGATTTTCAGGCCCAACTATTGTGGGGTTTCGGCGACGTCGAAAAGAGCGAGTTGTTCGGCATATATTTGGCCCTGACAACTCGACTCCACAGTGTATTAGGATTATTTAAAAGTCTCCACGAGAGGCTCATAAGATAAGCAGTATTGAGGTTTTCAAGGTGACGAAGCCCTAACCCGCCCATGAGTTTAGGGAGACAAACCTGGTTCCAATTAACAAATGATCGTTTTTTCTGATTGGGTGCCGCGTTTCAAAGGAAGGATTTAGTAATTTTAGTAATGGTGGTTAGCACCGTCTTAGACAGTTTAAGAACTGACATTGCATAACCAGGTATGGTTTGAATTGCAGAGTTCGTGAGTGTACATCGTCCTGCGTATGACAGAAATCTGTTATACCAAGAGCTAATACGTATTTTTAAACGAGATATCATAGGATCAAAATAACACGAGCGCAAGCGGCCACGCCAGATTGGAATACCGAGATACTTATCTGGTAGAGTCATGGATGACATGTGTAATTCCGCTAAAATAATCTGTCTTTGGCGGGGGGACATATTAGGGGAGAAAATGATATTAGATTTCTCACAATTAAGTGCAGGTTCTGCAAACTGGTGGAATATGTGGAGAAACTCGTTGATCAAAAAAATATTTCTGCGATTATCCTGGCAAAATACAAAGCAATCATCAGCAAAGCTAAGTATAGAAATTTTAGGGCCCTGGCGACTCGCCTGGAGAGCTGTAAAATCACCCTGATCAGAACGATTAGTAAATAAACTAATAAGCATTTCCATACATAGTATAAAGATGTATGGCGATAAAGGGTCGCCTTGTCGGATCCCTCTAGAGGGAGTCCATGCCTGTGAAGTTTCGCCATTAGTCGAAACCTGTAAAGTAACAGATGTAATACACGCCATAATAATATTGACGAACCTGTCGGGGAAATTAAATTGATGAAGGGTGAAGCGAATAAAGTCCCATTTCAGATCGTCATAGGCTTTGGCTAGGTCGAGTTTAAGGGCAATAAAACCAGTTTCACCAGTTTTTTTCTTGTTAAGCGTATGTAGGAGTTCATGAGCTATAAGTATATTATCAGTAATAGAGCGCTGAGACACAAAGGCATTTTGGTACGGTGAAATTAATTTGTCCATAAAAAGTCGCATGCGATTGACCAATAGCTTAAAAATAATTTTGTAGCTAACATTACATAAACTAACAGGGCGGTAATGAGAAACAATTGTGTCCATTGATCACAAATTCACATCGACAAGTAATGTTCAGTAAAGGCCCAATTAAAGGCCCTATTTCACGTTGCAATTTGCATGAAATAAAAACAAATAATAAATAATTAATGAAATAAAGAAAGATCAATGCTACATGAAACGAGAAGAAGAAATGTCGTATATTAGTTAATTAATGATAACGCGTCTATGGATGGAAAGGCACCATCTGGTCCAATTGCTTATGTAGAACGTGGTGGCTATCCAACTCTATAATCATCATTATTGGTATGAATATGGGGTTTAATTAACATGTTGATTAAATATAGACACACACATATAAACCTCATCCATGTTAATAGTAGAAAATAATATATATGAGACCCTTGTCTTTGAATCTGTCAGCCACTTTAGACTTCAAGAGATGAATAAAAATGCCAGCTTGTGCTTTAAGTTAGTATTTACTATATTATTATATACCTTTAGTTAGCTTCGCAAGTCGTGGATGTCTATTTTTTTCAGGTAAGAAAATGTTATCCTATATGTTTCCATTTTCTGATACTTTTATTGGGTTGACATCGCCAAAAAAATCTTGCTACCAGTACACGATCGCCAAGTTACATTTTGCATACTAATTATGCGACAAACTTTTCAAAATTCAAACCATGTTTCTTAAAACTACAAATATTTCTGAAACAACTTGTCACATCTTTATTTTCTACCATTTCTAAATAAAGCATATATAGATAAATAGTCATTCAAAATCAAAGCCTAGCTAGTAAGCCGCTCATGCACCACAAAACTTTAGATAGATATTCATCAACTTGTTGTTTGGGAGTCCCAAATTGGGACCCAAATGTTTCGAACAGGATAAATATATTCCTCTTCTATATAAAAAGTCTGTGATGTGCCACGATTACAAATTTTCACACTATTCAATTGATTGTTTGTAGTTTGAGTAGGCCAACTTCATACACATTTCTTTACTTTTATTGATTGGTATAAGCTGCGCACATTCTGGCACACGTGCCTGCATGTTCTTGGTGAATTATGATTCACGATTCAAAATTCAGAATTTACAAATGAGAAAATATAAAGAAACTCAAACTAGCTGCTAATACTACTTATATCGTAATTATATCAATGTATTTTTACGTTGCATTTCCAGAGAGAACGACTCGATGTCTAAGTAAGGAGTTAAATTTTAATTTTCGAATCATTACATTCTCAGAAAAGAGTATAAACCCCTATCACGAAAAACACAAGTTTAGGATTTGAATTACTACTAACTCAAATATCCGAAACAGGTGTAAAAAATGTTCATTACTATGTTTTCCAAGCAAACAATCATATCTTGATCCTGAAAATATAACTTCATTGTGACAAGCTAGCGAGTAGCGATGTTGATTTACTCATTTCGAATGTGTTCTCTCCGAATAATGCATAAAACCCTCTCATATTTTACAAAACTTGCACCAAATTCTTTCGTGTTTTTTTTTTTTTTTTTGACATGAAGTTTCATCTGTGTTTCCTAAAATCCTGGCCAAACCCCTTAATGTTATTCTTTTGCACGAAATGGCGCATGTGTTTCAAAACCATGCACCATACCCCTAATTAAATGCGAATTGTAAATTTTTCGTTCGTAATAAGATGGAGTTTGATGCAAATCTTTAATAACATGATGGGTTATGGTGTGTAGTGTTTGATAACAAGAGGATTTTCGTGTATATTTCTAATTGAGGTATAGACTAATTACACGGAGACCCCCTCATATTTGAAAAATTACACAAACACCCTTGTGGTTAACTTCCATTCGTAATTTTCTTCATTTTTTTAATGTAAATTTGCATATCTCATTTTATTTTTTATAATAAATATTAAATAAACTATGCTAAGAAAAATAGAAAATAAATCTCATTTATTTTGTTTTAGAAAAAGAAAAAGATAGTGGATATATTTGAAATTTTAATAAATTATTTGTCAAATTATTTTGTTGGTTAGATCTAACATCATTCTCCTCTGTGATTAAATATACACTACAAAGGTTGTTTGTGTAGTGAGATATATACTACAACGAGTATTTGGGTAATTTCTCAAACATGAGAAGGTGTCACGCACTTAGCTCATTCCTCAAGGGATGTGTGTGTAATTCTCCGTATTTCTAACGAAAGGGCATTGGATGCAAGTTTCAGAAAACACGCGTTTAACAGGGGGTTTGGCGCAAAATCTTTAAAAACACCAGAAAATTCCATGCAAAAGAATAATATTAACACGAAAGAGTTTGGCGGAGGTTCTTAATAACACATGGGAGATTGTGTATTTTCCTCATGTTTTGATGTACCAAAAGAAAGAACCTCCCCCAATTCGACTTTTTTGGGGGGCGTTGGCAAAACACCCTTCATGCTATGTGAAATAGACACGTTACCCCATATAAAAAGTTGAATAGGTACGTTAACCCCTTGTATTATGTTAAATAGTCAGATCACTCCTTAAAAAAATAAATCGGCATTTCAGCCTGTTGTGTTATGTTGAATATGCTTATTACCTCCTTGTGTATTTCTATACGTTAAAAAATGCCCCTTTCTACACGCGATGTTAGAGTGGTATTGTGCAACTTTTTAAAGTCCCAGAGAGTAGTTTGTCTATATTTTAATCACAGAGGTATAATATACGCTATTTAATTTAACACATAAGAGTGGTTTACCTATATTTTTCAAAGGGAAGTAATGCGCTTATATCACGGGGATTAAATTGCCATAAGCTCTCTCTGTTTCTTTTCTTTTTTAGAAAGAAATTTATGTCATCAAAATTGTGTAAACAAGCTCAACAGCAAACTAATGATCTAGATGCTAGCACGTTAAGATCATCAACCAGATCTAGTTTCCTATGTACATGGCCTAACATTGAACCAGGTGTCCACATACATACTTCCTAAGAATATTCATGTTTCGTAAAACGGCCACCTTTGGTGTAGAATATATATAAAAATGTTATAGTACACCATCCTTATCCCAACACAAAAATCTACTTCTTCCCCTTTGTAAAGACAAACAATGACATAAACTTATCCTAAGTACATTACTCAAATTAATGAATTAGTTTTAAACTAATTTTGGGCATGTCCCTAAACCCTAACCATCACCGTGCGCCGTCCTAAAATCGGCTCAGAATAAGTGAAATGTGCTGTCATCTTTGCCACTGTCATTGAGCTGGAAATTATGAGAAAACAAAAAAAAATTGAATTTTGTGCATTGAATTTGGAAAGTTGGGGAAGGAATAATCCAGGTTGTATTTTATGAAAGAGATTGATTTATGTTTACAAGAATTAATTAATTAATTAGGAGGTGTGATGAAAGTTATGAAGGTGGAGGTTTGTTTGATAAGGAAGCGTCGGTCTTGCTTGTTAGTGAAGAAAATCATGTGGTCGCATGTGCATTGAGCTAGAAGAACATGCTCAAAGCCACAGCCACAAAATCTTCCTCAAACTTACACATGGCTACCTTGCATTCATTGATCCCACTCCCTTGGAACCTCTTGCGTAATAATACTGCATATGGACCCTCAATATTAATGAAACATCAAATGAAAAAAAAGATATATAATTGATTCATTTTAGATTGTAAATTGTGCTCAAATTTATCATTATTCACAAAAAAATAAACTTTATGATGGGTGACCAATTATAGTTCTAGTATAATCATATTTTGCATGTAAGTCATGAGGTGCTTCTTATTTTTCATGAATTAATACGTACGTATTTACATACACATAGTTAATACATGTATAATGAATCTAAAATTAGGTGGTGGGATTATAGGTCTTGAGATTGGATAATATTATTGGCTAAAGCAATTAATTAGAGAACAAGAAGAAAAAAAAAAGTAACAAACACTGGCCCCACCATAAAAATTAAATATACTCCGCAGCCTCTAACTTTATTAATTTTATTTCGCTGTATTATCCTCAGTGGTTACCAACCTCTTCTCTGATCATACAACATGTATATAAAGGCTCATACTGTGTCACCTCAATGAAAATAAATGTTCTTTCTCACAACCAAATTTGGCAAAAAAGAGAACAAACTCTCCAAGTAGCAAATAAAAATTAACTTTTTTTTTTTAATTTAAAAGAAGCGTTCGCCAATTAGCTAGTACTCTTATATCATGGGCTGTGATGGAAATGCTGAAAATTCTCTTCTTTCATCTCTTGAAATCCTACTCAAAGAAAAGCGTGCTAGGAGAAAAAGCGTTCCTCGGTCACAAATGAACAACATTCGGTGTCACCGAAGAATCGTAATGAAGAGAAGGGCGCGTTTGGATCGTTCTATCGTAAGGCCCCGAAATTCGACCGAAAGGAAGGTGAAAACCCTGAAAAAGCTGGTTCCAAACTGCGAATCTATGGGAGTTGAAGGGCTTTTCAGAGAGACTGCAGATTATATTATGGCTTTACAAATGAGAGTTAAAGTTATGCAGATTATGGTTGATGTACTATCGGGTTCTAATGATGATCAGTGAAGTTTTTATTCATTTATATTTGATTTGTAAAGGATGATTGATTACCTTTATTAATTATTTCTACTTCTTCTTCATTCGTTCAGTTTTTTTTATTTTTTTTTTCTTATTTGTGTTAAATTATTCTTACATTCATGTAATATTTACCTTAGCAGATGGACTTAGGGAAGTCCATCCACATCACGAGTTCATGTTGCCTGGATTTTAGTGGCAACTAAATTACTTGTCTGTTTCATTGGGTTTGAAATTGACTGGCGGAGGAATGGCATTTGTTGACTTCACTATTATATTTAAAGACTTTTCAACCATTTGTTTCTCATTTTAGCTTCACACTTTATTAACTTTTTCTCCCCTTTGATGTTAAATCTATTGGATCTATAAATTAATTTGTGCATTTCAAATACATTTTGATCGAATTCTTTCTCTTATTGTGTTTTTTCCAAAACGAAGAGTAGATTACCATATTCAATTTCCTTAGGAAATTGCATAAACCCCCATATCTTATCAGAAATTAGTGACGTCAAACCCTTCGTGGCTTATGTTATATTTTCTATATACATACCGTCCTATTATCGTGTGCAAGGCACCAACACCCCCTCTATGTTTGTTTAACGTAGATAACATTATACTCGCTATCTCCCCTCTATGTTTATATTAGCAGAGAAATGCATTATACTCACTTTGATAATGATTTTATATTTTAAGGTGGTTTGGTGTTGAATTTTTTATGATTGAAGTGGATTTGGTGCAGGGTTGGAAAAAATAGGGGATTATATTGCAGGATTTGAAACCATAGGGAGATGCAATAAAATGTTTGATGAATGACAACATGAAAGGTTTGATGCACTATTTTTGAAAACACGAAGGGCTACACAAAAATATTAACATTACGGAGCTTGGTGCATATTTAACAAATAACTGAAGTTTTATGTATAAGAGTTTAAAGTGATATGGGAAGTGATAAGATTCTCGTTGAACAAATGCGTATTAATACAAATACAAATCTAAGTACGTAAGGCAAAACAAAACCTATAGAGTATAAAATAAATTACAAGAATAATCACAAGAGAAACCACAATTTTTGAATAATTACGGGAGACCACAATCCATGTTGGGGAAACCACAATTTTTGGATAAGTACCTGTGCTTAGGGGTGGGCATTTGCGGGTACCCGTCCCGAATGGGGGGTAGTGAAAATTATTTCCCGATCCCGACCCTGAAATATGCGGGTACCCAAAGGCGGGTACTCGTTAGGGTAGGGTACCCATGAAGGCGGGTAGCGGGTACCCAAGTATCTCATTTTTTAAGCTTTGGTGTTGGAAAAAGTTGATGTTTTTCAATTTTCAATCTTCCATGTAATGTGATCTTACGTTTTTTGGTACTATGGTGAAAATCTCTTGAATAATTACAAAGTAGAAAGATGACTTATTTTATTTTTTGTATTTTTTGTGTGATATTCGGAGCTTAGTGAATGTCCATTTTTGAACTCTTAGTCGTTAGTCTTTTTTTCTTTATTATTAACCCCAAGATACTCTAATATAAGTATATTTTTTTTTTTTTGTTTCATTAAACCAAAAAGACTAGTACTATAGTATAAGTATAGTTTTTTCTCCTTTTATTGTTAACCACAAAGACTAATAATAAAACTATAAGTATAATAATACTATATATATATATATATATATATATATATATATATATATATATATATATATATATATATATATATATATATATATATATATATATATATATATATTTAGCGGGTGGGTACCCGATTGGGTTCGGAAATTTGGTTAGTAATATCCGAATCTGACTCTTTCAAAGCGGGTACCCGTACCCATATTTCCCGTCCCGAATGGGAAATACCCGATTGGGACGGGTTCAGGTATGGGTACCCAAATTTTTTGCCCACCCCTAACTGTACTAAATTAACAAATAATAATGTTATTCAAAATTCACATAGAAACATATGAGAACAAGTTTAAGAGAGACACCAATGTTAATTCCGAAGAAAAGAGGGTTAAACTCAGGGCATACTACAAGCGCTGCTATCTACGGCACAGGGCACAAGTTTCATGCTCAGTTGCTTTTCAACTATGTCGATGGAAGTAAATTCTTTTCATACTTATTTACGGCTGACAAGACCTATTAAGCTTGTATACTTACTAAAAAGGCGTTACGCGCGAGCTGAGACTTTTATTGATTAAAGGCGAGACATAAGCTCTTAGTAGTAGGACGAAGTGCCGCAAATTTGATATTTTATTTTTTAAAATATGTATATATAATAAAAAATAAATTAAAGAAATAAAATAAAACGATAAGTTAAGTTAAGATATTCGTGAAATTAATTGAAAAGAAATACTTGTGTCATTATCAAGTTATAAAAATCACAAAAGGGTATGAAAATATTTTACGTCACAAATTATGTAAGTTGTGTAAAGACATTTCTGTAGGCCCTCTATGTATTCCACAATTTATTAAATTAATTGATAAGTATAGAAGTTGAAACATAAAACACTAAATTAATAATTAAAGGAAAACCAACAAAAAAGATTAAAAAAATAATATATATATATATATATATATATATATATATATATATATATATATATATATATATATATATATATATAGTCACAAATTATGTAAGTTGTGTAAAGACATTTCTGTAGGCCCTGTATATATTCCACAATTTATTAAATTAATTGATAAGTATAGAAGTTGAAATATAAAACACTAAATTAATAATTAAAGGAAAACCAACAAAAAAGATTAAATATATATATATATATATATATATATATATATATATATATATATATATATATATATATATATATATATATATATATATATATATATATATATATATATATATATATATGAATAAAACCTATAACAAAGGAAGACGAATTTCAAATCTATCAAATATCTACAAGATATATAAAATATATTTCAATGTACTTGTAATTTAAGTAGAAATAAGTATGAAATTTAGAAATAATAGACAAAATTATCATTGCTTGTGGGCTTTTACTTGCCCAGTATAGGAATAAAATTGATTTTAATTTGGCCCACACATTTTGTTTCTCAACCCTTTTTTAAATGACCCATTCAGTTGAACAGCACCAGTAAGGATTATAAAGCCTCATTTAAGATGTAAAGGGATTGTTACAAAAAGAATCCCTTTTTGTTATGTGTAATAGGGAAAAAAAATTAGAAAACAAAGAAGTGAATAATGCTCGTTCAATGCGTAACAAGCAAATATCTCCTCTATGTGAAATAACCCCAAATAATTGAGCTACATACTTTATTACACTGGAAACTGCATTAAGTGGTGAGATGCCAATTCAAGTCACGATCAATATAAGAAAGCTCACGAATTTACTTTTAGTACACATATAGGTTGTAATCAATAGACGGGCGATTCGGCATGGGCCCGGCCCAAGAATATACAATTGTCGGCAAGAACTGCACAGCATAGACCTCGAGGCCCTACTTGTTCAATGCCACGGCTAATCGACGCGGGCTCACATTTCGGCCTCTTTTGTCTTGCTAAGTTATAAAAATGCGAACGCGAAAATAATTGTAGTAAAGATGGTTTAATTTGTTCTTGCATCAACATGGCGAATTGATGATTATACATAGACCAATTTTTTAAAATTTTCTCGTGGAAAATATCAAAACATTTTTGCACTGCAAGGACTATTTTTTTCATTTTCTGAAACACATTTAAAAAGTTTACGATTTCATTTCAATTAATATTTACCTGACGGAATATAACTTGCAACCGAAACGTCTATACGGTTTACTTGAATCGAGGTGGAGCTTTGATTTGTTCACAGTACATAAACGGTCAACAATAGCAACTGCATGCGTTCTTCTTGCCGGATTTAAAAGTATATGGACATGGTATGAGAATCTAGATGAAATAAATTGGAGGAATCTATCAACAAGGACTACCTTTGTCATTTAATAGGACGTTTTATGAAGAGGACGGTGCTCCAATATTAATTAAGAAAAATAATGCCCTAGTGAAATTATGTTGCAACCGTGAAAGCAGAAATTGATACTCTAACATGGCATTTGTTTAGGAATACATATTGAATAATAATGATCGTATTATCAAATGAAATCAAGTGTGTTTTAAATTCTTTGATAATTTGAGTTTCTCACTAGTTTGAGCAATTGTTTGTTACAGATAAATGATAAGAATTTATATTTAGAACTTGTATGATTTAGCTCAAATATGTCTTGAGTAATTATTGAAAGATTTTTTTTCGTATGTCCTTGGAACTCATATACATTATCTTTAGGCTGTACGTGATTTACCGGACTAAGGATAGTGAATTACAAACAACTCGTGTTGAGTAAATTCGACCAAGTGTCGTACGTTGTTACATGTACATGGAACTATTTTAAAATAAAGGGAGTTTGTTTTTAGAGCACTATATATGAAAATAATTTTGTTCATGAAAACATATACCGACTCGCGATAATTTTGGATGGCAGCTTGTTTTGTTAAAAATTGATGATGCTATAATTAGTTCATCTAGAACTTTTATAAGTGGAAAACAAGAAAGCTCTCATCATCTTGAAGTAGATAAGCTTAAAAACCTGGGGCTAGTGAGTGGTGACAAATTTTATAAGCAAAATGACAAAAATTAATTTATGGGTGGGATGGGATACCTAAGCAATTTAAAATTGCCACGGTGACGGCTAAAAGAATCTCAAGCTTACGTTCCGCCTTAATTGTAGGTGCAGCTGGCCTTTTTTATGTACACAACACAACAAGAATCATAAACAGACAAAACAGTACAAATAGAAAGAATAAACAATGTACCTTACTCTCCAATCAATGTATATTCGAAGTGGATGATGCATGGAAACTTTGCGGAGTTCAAGAACTGCCTAAATGAGTTGACAATTTTGTTCAACCCTAGAATGTTACAATTAGTGTTTTAAAAGGCAGTTTTGATGTGTGTTCTTTGAGGCAAAAAAATATTAAAACTCCTCTTGAGGTGTAAAGGGCAACGAAGCTTACGTTTAGTTTTCAAGAGCTACGTTCGAAGCGCAAAATACTTGCCTTTGACACTTCGGATCAAATACCTAAACGTTACAAATGTGTAATAAGATATGGAAGCTGATTAAGACAAAAAATGACTAAAATAAAAGGGAGATGATATATACAGAGCAAAATCCCTCGATACAGAGCAATTTGTTGATGTTTACTACTATACCCTTCTTTATATTAGTTATTCATTCATTTTTCCTTTGATACATTTCATTGATTGACAGAATATTTGGAAACATAATTAAAACATTTATCTTTCTAAATTATAAATAGAAAGATTATCTTTCTTTGTTTAATAATAGTTAATAACTCATGTAAATAAATTGCATAATTAAAATTTAATTAAGTATATTCATATTCATTCATGTTTAAAAATTTTGTATATTACATTTTAAGAACAAGACAAAGTTTAATATTATAATTTTTAATATGTCTAATTTATTCATTAATTATACAAAAATAGTGGAAATATTTTTAAGTTCATGTTTATGTACAAAGTCTTACAACCGATGAAAATATTCTTAACAGCAATACTTATGACTATTTAGTTAGAAAGAAGACCAGACATAACTTTTATTCATCAAAGCCATAATTTTGCATATCAAAAATAAATAAACAAATAAATAAATTAGAGCTCACCTGTTTTGTAACAAATTTTGTCGAAAAAGTTTGCCAAAAAAAAAAATTTAAATAATTAGGTCATAATAGCAGCAAAAACAAAAGTTTGGAGTAATATATTAAAAATAGAGTAATTAAGTATATTAATTTTGGTAATTTATTTACATGATTTATTAACTATTGTTAAACAAAGAAAGACAATCTTTCCATTTTATAATCTTATAAGATACTTTTTTTATTATATTTCCAAAGATTGTGCTAATCATTGACATGTTTAAAAGGAAAATGAATGAATGACTAATATAAAGAGGGTATAATAGTAAACATTATAAGATTGCTCTGTATAGAGGGATTTTGCTCTGTATATATCATCTCCCAAAATAAAACTTTAGTTCTTTTTTTTGTCAGGAAATGATTTGGCCATATAGATCCTTGTGATATACATCGTGAGAATTAAGTAGAAAGGTTGAATGAAATCCGAGGGTTCATGCCTTTAATAAATATTAAATCAGAGATTAGCTGATGGACTCTATAGCTTTTTTTTATTGCTATTAATGAAGTTTATTAACGTAGTTGGTAAAAAGCTTCTGTTTTCATCAAAGCTAAGCTTTTTAAGCACTAATTTGGCACATGAGTAATTGTCATATCACCACTCTCACTATAAGAGGCTCAACAAGCATATACTGTAATTATCATATATTCGTTCTAAATGGAAGAAGCTCAACAAGCATATAACCTTAACAATAATTTGTTATTATAAAATTTAACATATTTATATTTTTAAATACTAAATACTAAAATTCGCAAGGCTTACGCTCGCTTCTCAGGGCTTACATTCCACTTTTAAGAATACAAAATGCCTAGCCTTAGGCCTTCGCCTTTTAAGAGATTAGTTACAATTAATTAAACTAATACAGTAATACTACAAAAATGCATTGTACATGGCGTCTTGAAGTAGGAGGAACTTATAGAAAAGATGAACAATATATATTGATGACGCCCCTGGATCGCCGTGCTCGTCACCGAGGCTGTCCGCACGCCGGTCCCGACCTAAGATGATCCTGGACCCGGCAAGCTCTTGGAGGGTGGAGCGTTGTGGGGCTCATTGGGGAGGCCTTCCGCTGCCACTTTCCACGACCCTTGGGGTTCGGGCTCCGTTCGCACGATCTCCTTTCAAACTGCTGTTTTTGTTGGGGCTCGAACTCTTCCGACCTTGCTTGCACTTGCTCTTTCTCTCTCTAGGTGGGGCTCTTATAGTTGTATGTTTTCCTGGATTCGATATGCATTTATGACCAGCCTGCTTCCCTATTTATAGGGCGATGGGAGGGTATAGAGGTAACTTTACCAGGGGCACGTGTCGGCATGCAGGCTGATTTCGAGGGTAGTAGCGTACTTGCGTGTCTTCGTAGAGTAGGGTACGTGGAGCTTCTGAGTCTTGAGAAAATAGGCACGTGATGCTTGAGTAGGCTTCGTAGAGTAGGGCACGTGGTGGCTGCATGTTCCCCTCGGTGCATGCCGTGCTCCGTTTACACTCTATAACCCCCGAGCCCTCACTCTTCACTGGGGAAGCAGGGCGGTCGAGCCCTGTAAGGGCGACAACGCACTCTGATAGTGGAAGATGATGTCGAGGCTGACGTCAGACGCCCCCCTCCGGTTGGCTAGAGGGGGCGGTTGCCTTTGCTTAGCCATTAAGGATGCTATTCATGTACGTGCAAAATACGACCCCCACCCCCCTCGTTGGCTCAACGAGGAGTTGGCGAGGCGAATTGATGGAAATCAAGAGTTCAAGTTAGATTAAGAATTTAATTGTTGTTTTCTAGTTTGGTTAGGAGTCTTATTTATTTATTTATTTCTTATTTATTTCATAGTTATCTTGTTTAAGAGTTTTAGTATGGTAGGTTTATTTGCTTAACCTATAAATATAGGGTTAAGGTTCTATTCTAAGACGTTTTATGATGAATTGATTAATATATTGCTGATTGCAATTCTCTCTTCTAAATTCTGTCTTCTTTTCTTGTTCTTATTCTGTCTCTCATCCTCTGAAATCTATTTCTTCTCTCTATTTCTCTAATCTCTCTTCTCACGAGTACCCGATCTCTATCAATTTGGTATCAGAGCCATACCTATCCTTTATTTTTCCGCTGCATTATTCTGTCTTGCTTTAAAAAGAAAAAAAAATTCGTTCAAGTTATTTCTCAAATTTCGAGTTCCTTTAGAAAAAAAAAGATCTGTCCAAAAAAAAAAACTACCAGAAAAAAAAAACTCCAGCATCAAGCCATAATTTGCGAACTTCGAGCCATCGTCAGATTCGTCGCCATCAAATTTTGGTAAAGTTAATATTCTTTTATTGAATTTTAGACGTTTAATTATTTGTTGGCAAGTCTTGTATCGTTATGTCTTTATCTCGGTTAGAGCGAATATTTGATGAATTTAAAACTCTAATGTTAGAAGAAATTCGTAAAGAACTCGCATCACAAGAAAGTGAATTAGGAAATGTTGAAAATAATTCCCTACCCAAGCATGACCATAAAAACACTATACACTTATCTGAAACTGATACTTGTGATATTTCTGAAAATATTGAGGTTGACGTCCCTGATATTGATAGCACCCCTTGTGAGAAGTTGTTATCTTCTAGTATTGATTGTAAGATAGAAGTTGAGTCTTGTTTACCATTATTTGATTATAAGGATAGCTTGTCGGACTTGCCTCCAAATTTATTTGAGAGTCTTTATTTCAATATTAAAGATTTAACTTCTTATCAAATTATTATTGGACATTCTCACTTTTCTGCTAATGCTTTAGGAGATTATGCAACTATTTCAATTACAGAGTTGAAGCTGAAGGCTACAGACTATTGGTTTGGAAAGAGGTTTATGTTGTGCACAACACTAGAGATGGACGTTTTCTATATCTAATTCGATGGAAGGGTCGTCCTAATTTGGATTGTTGCATTTAAAGGAGATTCAACACTTCTTGGCGAGTATCATTTTGCAAACTCTCCGGGGGCGAGTTTTTTCAAGTCGGGGAGAATGATGGAAATCAAGAGTTCAAGTTAGATTAGGAGTTTAATTGTTGTTTTCTAGTTTGGTTAGGAGTCTTATTTATTTATTTATTTCTTATTTATTTCATAGTTATCTTGTTTAAGAGTTTTAGTATGGTAGGTTTATTTGCTTAACCTATAAATATAGGGTTAAGGTTCTATTGTAAGACGCTTTATGATGAATTGATTAATATATTGCTGATTGCAAATCTCTCTTCTAAATTCTGTCTTCTTTTCTTGTTCTTATTCTGTCTCTAATCCTCTGAAATTTATTTCTTCTCTCTATTTCTCTAATCTCTCTTCTCACGAGTACCCGATCTCTATCACGAATAATATATTATATTATTTATCAGGGTTGGAAATCCAATAGAAGGCTTACCAGGGTCAGGGAATCCGAGAGAGGGGGTCGTGTGGCAGGCCGAGATCAGGGGATTAGGCCACGTGGACGGGTACGATCCCAGAAGGGAGAGTATGCGTCATCATAAGTCCCACAGTCTCTGTCACAGTTCGCAGAACGTGGCAGAGAGTAAACTTTTAGGGGCCTAATCATCTGATTGCGCGTCTGTCTCACACCCTGATTTCTCGGGATTCCTAAAACTTCCCTCGTACGCTGAGTGGTACAGGGCATTCATCTGTCGCTCCTTGGGTAATGAGCGGGAATTATACCGCCCTTTTGCCCATCTATTTAGATCCATTGTGCTGCGGTTTCTGCTGCTCATAGCCTTTTCGCCTTCTCTGCTTTCTTTCGCAATTGATGCTTTCTTCTGCATTCTCTATTTGCCGTAATCATGTCGTCTGTTAACACCACCGCCACCGCTGACTCTGGCTCTATTCCTCCGGCTTCATCGTCTCAATCGACGCTTCCTTCTCCTCCGGTTACCCGTCGCGGTAAGCGCACTGCCACATCCGCCGCTCTTTCCAAGGCAGGTGATAAAGGAACGACATCTAAGAAGCAGGCGGTGAGTGTGGGGGACGTCGCCAGCACCGTAACTCAGGCCTCCTTCGACAACCATCTTGCCAAATATAATGTAGTGAGGGAAAATGTGGCGGCGCTGATTCCGGAGCCTTTGCACCAGGCAAATAACCCCCATGCCGGTTATTTGACCGTCTACTTCTCTCAGATCGAGGCGGGATGGCGGATGTTCGTGCCATCCTTTTTCCAAGAGGTGGCCAAAGTCCTAGGGCTTTGCCTAAGTCAATTGACGCCCAACGCCATTTCGATCATGGCTGGGTTCGAGATCACCTGTAGGAGCCGAGGGCTTCTCTGCACCGCGGAGCGTCTGCTGGCTCTATGTGGGTGCGAGCCAGGCGCCCTTCTTCTATCTCACCCCTCGTTCTTCCCAAGCCGTCCCGGGGGCGAGAATTCTTACTGACGGTTCCACTTTCTTCGGGAGTTGGAAATCTTCTTTGTTCTTCGTGAAGCCCTCGGGGCGCAACTGCGAGAGTTGGGGCGTCACGAATGTTTGGTCGAGCGGCCCTATGGAGTTGGATTCTTCTCACCTCGAGAAAGTTTGGCTCCAGATGAAGGAGGAGGGATACTTCCAGATGAAATACCACGTTCTGAAACTGGCCAAGATCCTGAGGCTGTTTCAACTCTGCGGTCTTCATGAGGGGGCTCGTTCTGTCCATTTCCCGCATCTGGATAAGGACCCAGAGTTCTGTAAGTACTTTTTCCGGGTCCCCTCTTCCCTTTGCTTTCTTTATATCTTTGGTCTCTTCTCTTCATGGCTCTGACCGATATCCTTCAGGTGCACTGGTGTCCCCTCTGGTAGAAGCGGCTACGAACACGGTGGCTCCTCCCCGAGTACCCAGGGGGAGCAGGTCTACTCGAGGGAAGGCCTCTTCTTCCCGATCAACATTTGCTACCAGGGTCAAGGAGTCCGTTCCATGTCCTCAGTCAGCGCCTGCACTGGGTGGAGGTCGGTCTCTATCTCCTCGCTCAGCGCCCGAACCGAGTGGGGAGCCTTCTCCATCTTCTCGCTCAGTGCTTGAACCGAGCGGTGAGGTGAATTCAGACTTGCCATCTTTTGACAACTTCCAGAGCCTTCAGGAGGCTGTCTTGCTACTCCCTCGTTGGTACACGAGGTGGCCTCGATTTCCCATGCTTCTCCTCCTCGTGGTTCTTCTTCGCACGCTCCTTCTAATCCTGCTAAGAAAGATGTTGGGTCTGCTATTTTGGTGGAGGGTCGAGGGGAGACAGGTGGATCTGAACCTTCTTCCCCAACCCTTCGGGATGGTCTGGTGGGTTCTGCCGCGAGTCTATCTGGGGAAGCGGGCAGGAGCTCCCTTGCTACTTCTTCTAGTCCTGTAGATGACGCGGCTCCTGGACGAGATGAGGTTGTCCTGTTGGAATCATTAGCGGGGAGTGGGAGGCTGGAGGAGAATGCTGAGGCTCGGGGTGATGGAGCCGACAATTGGGTGGAGAATCGTGAAGAAGAGACTTCTTTACGATCAGTTGGCTCGTCCTGGTCCCTTTGAGCTTTCCCTGGTGGAGGAATTGCGTGGTGTGGGCTCTGGCTTTGCCCAGTTGTGCCAGGCGGTAGATCTTCTCGAGGTTGAGTCGCTCCGGAATCGAGGACTCCAATGGCTGAAGGATTCTACGGGTTACGCGGCGGTTGACGCAAGTTCTCGCTCTGCTTTTACTTTACTTGACGTTAATCCTTCTGACTTCTGACCCTTTCTTCTTCCCTCTTGTGGTTTAGTGCCCGCCAATTTTTGCTGCTGGAGAACATCTAGACTTTGGAGGGTCATGTGGCGGAGCTGGAGGCTGCTGCTCCCGACACCCAGGCGCATGAGGAATTCGAGAGGCTGAGGTTGGGCCACTCTCGGGTACTGGCCGAGCTGTAGGAGGCTCGAGGTGCACTTGAGTCCCGCACGAAGAGGTGTCGTGAATGGGAAACCTATGCGACCGAGCTGACGAAAGAGCGGGACCTTGCGCAAGAGCGCCTTCGAGTGGCCGAGGGGGAGAGGGACGGAGTGGCTTTGGAGCTGGCGGCTCTGAAGGATACTCTGGAGAAGACCTCTCGGTTGCAGCTGGAGGCTGAGGCGGGGTATGCGAAGGCGGTGAAGACTATGGAGACCCTTCGGGGGGAGTTGGAGGAAAGTCGGGTCACCGTGGATGATCAGGTTGTCGATCAATTGCGGAGAATCAACAAGGAGCTCCATGGGCAAATTGTTGAGATGTCCAGGCGGGACGCATTCGAGCGTATCATTCGATACATCGGTTCCCCACTTCATCACGGTTATTTCTAGAAGGTATTCGCCTCCCTGGTCATGATTGGGTAGAAGGGATCCATACAACAGTTAAAAGCAAGGAACTGGATCGTACCTGAGGCTAACTTGACGAACCTTTCTCCGTAAGAGATCGAAGTTCCTTGGGATATATCGCCAGGTTTTCCCCCTAGCTCTTTCTAGATGTAGGCAATTCTTGAAGCCTACCAGGCCAGGCTTCCATCTACGCAGATCGTTATCCCCGAGGCTGGTGGGGCGGTTTCCCGTGGTTCTTCTCCCGAGACTAAGGCGAGGAGGATTCGGGCGATGGCCACGGAGATCATGGCTGGTGGGCCATTGGTTACTGGCCCTGGTCATCCAAGTTCTCGGTCTGCCGATGTTCTTGCTCCTCGACCGACAGAAGCTGCTTTGCGGGTAGCCTCTACGATCGTTGCTCCCAAGGCTGAGGATGATGCCCCGACACTGGTGGAGCGCCAAAGGTTGATAAGAGATGGCAAGCGGCCTTCCCGCGGGGAATAGTGTTGTTGGCCTCCTGTGTTGTATTTTTTCTCTATTCTTGTAGTTGTAACATCTTGAGATTAATAAAAACGTTCTTTCGGAGGTCTTCATGTGTGTCTTCTTGTGTGTGTTTGCATGTTTTTCCTGTTAAATTACCAGTCTGGGTAGAATTTCGAGGATGAAACAATCGCGGCAGCACCTCTGCTCCACGTGCCGTGGTTCGACAAGGGTTGTTGTTTTACTCCTTAGAAGTACGTGCGGGGCTCCTCGGGTTCCAGTTAAGGCACCCAAGAGTTGTGTGGCTAGGACCCTCGAGGTGTATTACAGGGAGCAAGTCGACCCATGATACCACTAAAGGAATCGGTCGCCTAGTTGCGTGATTCGACGAGGGTTGTTGTTTTTCCCCTCGAAAGGGACGCGTGGGGGCTCAGAGGTTCATAATGGGACACCTCGTTGAGAGTAGTTGGCTAGGGCCCTCGAGATGTATTACAAGGAGCAAGTTAACTCGTGATACCTCTAAAGGGACGGTCGCCGGTCATCAGGGTATACTTCACCCCTCGTTGCGTGTTTCGACAAGGGTTGTTGTTTTTCCCCTCGGAAGGACGCGTGGTTGGCTCGAAGGTTCATAATGGGACACCTCTAGAGAGCATTTGGCTAAAGCCCTCGAGACGTATCACAAGGAGCAAGTCAACTCATGAAACTTCTAAAGGGATTTTTGTCGGTCATCAGGGCGTACCCTTTGCCTCTCGTTGCGTGTTTCGACAAGGGTTGTTGTTTTTCCCCTCGGAAGTACGCGTGGTGCTCAAAGGTTCATAATGGGACACCTCGTAGAGCGGGTTTTGATGCAACCCCTCGAAATGCTACCTGAACCGGTCAATCTTTTTCCTAAGGTCTTCAAAGGCAATTACTCCGAGGGAGTTGTATAGATGTCATCGGAGGAGAGTGTGTTGGTTCGAGGAACCTCTTCGTTTAGTTTCTTCGAGAATGTGTAGCAGCTCAGGGAGCTTCTTCGATTATTTTGTGTAACGGCTCAAGGAGCCTCTTTGATTTAGCTCCTTAGAGAAGTTGTAACGGCTCGAGAAGCCTCTTTGATTGGTGTGTGTAACGGCTCGAGGAGCCTCTTCGATTTAGCTTCTTGGAGAAGTTGTAACGGCTCGAGGAGCCTCTTTGATTGGTGTGTGTAACGGGTCAATGAGCCTCTTCATTTTGGCTTCTCGGAGAAGTTGTAACGGCTCGAGGAGCCTCTTTGATTGGTGTGTGTAACGGGTCAAGGAGCCTCTTCATTTTGGCTTCTCGGAGAAGTTGTAACGGCTCGAGGAGCCTCTTCGATTGGTGTGTGTAACAGCTCGAGAAGCCTATTTGATTTAGCTTCTTGGAGAAGTTGTAACGGCTCGAGGAGCCTCTTCGATTGGTGTGTGTAACGGCTCGAGGAGCCTCTTCAATTTAGCTTCTTGGAGAAGTTGTAACGGCTCGAGAAGCCTCTTCATATAGTTTCTTCGAACAGGTTTGTTGGCTCGAGGAGCCTCTTCGATTGGCTTCTTACTAAGTGTCATTATCGCCAATACGTCCCATCATGTGATCTCGGTTGCCGCGCTACCCTAGATATCATTTACTTTCGCACGCATAAAATCTCACAGTCATCATTAGTGCCTCGAAAAGGCGCATTAATGATAGACGGCTCTGTGTAACCGACACGTGTTCTTTGCTACTGCCCTTTATTGGCGATCGTGGGCGGTAACAATTTTCACACAAGTTTCATATTCGGCGTTCCGCTGATTCCCGCCTAAATTGAAGCGTTGCTTCGGAGGTTATAAATATGCTCTTTACTTACATTTTTTCGTCACTTCATCTTCTATCTTTAACAAATTCGATCTTCTTTCTCTCTAGCTTTTCTGCAAATGACTTCCTCTGCGTCTTCTTCATCTGAGACTCCGCTTTCCTTCGAATCTTCTGACCCGTCCTCTGCCGAAATCCCAATGATGAACCACCATGCTCCTACTCCACCGCCCGTTGTTCAACAAGCGAGCGGTGCGACTTCCCGCAACTGTCGTAGCTCTCGCGCTGTGGCTTCCCACACTCGCCAGAGGACGGAGAGTCAACTCGCCGCTGCTGCCCGCAACCGCAAGGCGGCGGATGACGGGTTTTTGCCTGACGATCCTTTTGCCGATGACATCACTGCTGATTTTTTTGATCGGGACCCGTATGAAGTTTCGTCGGCGGGATTCCAGTTGATCTCCTGCGACGTCAAACCCGGTCAAATGCTTGGGGCTGGGCGCGTCGGTTCGACCCCCTCGACTGAGATGGCTGAGTATGTGCAGGCGTTGTTGGACCAGTACGGCATCCGGGGCATGGATGTGCGAGTGCCAACCCCTTCTGAGCGAGCTTTTAATCCTCCCGCCGGTTACTTGACGGTGTATTCTGAGCAGGTCCACAATGGCCTCCGCTGTTTCTTCCATCCTTTCATGACACTTATGTTCACATTCATGCAGATCTGCCCGAGCCAGCTAGTCCCCCATTCTTACCGATGCTTGGTGGGTTTTACCCTTTTGTGCTATCACCTTAACATTCCCTTGACTCCTACTATTATGTTAGGGGCATTTGCCCTACGACCTGTGAGACAGGGCTACCCGTTCTTTCAACTGGTGGCCCGTCAGTCCGTAAACTTTTTCCTTAGTAGGGTTTCATCTGATTCCCCTCTAACGCAACTGGAGGAGCCGCTTCTTCTTCCTCCGCCCACGCAGTGGGCAATGGGGTGTATCTACTAGGTGGGGGTGAGTTGTGTAGACTCCCTTAACCCCGCCGCGGATACTGCCTTCCTGTAGCGCCAAGGGTTCTTCTCTTCTACTTACGACTTGGTGAGCGCCCTCGAGCTATAATAATGGTGGGCCTCCAAGGTGGTCCAGACTACATCCATTTCCCCAGTGCTCAGATGGGACGAGGCACACCTTTCGGTAAGTTTTCTTTTCCTTTTAGTAGTGTGATCTCTTCCTGTTTTTACTTGTCTGATGCTGACTTCATTTTGCAATGTTTGTTAGGGGTCGAGTTGGCCATGCATGCCGTGGGCAATTCCTCCGCAGAGGCTGCCTTGTTGATCCCTTCTGACGATGATTCTCCCGCTCTCGAGGGACAAGCTACTTCAGAGAGGCGTCACATGAGTCCGAGGTCCCCTCTTGACCCTCTCTCCTCGGGAAGCGATACAGCCCCTTCACCTTCTCCATCTAGCCCTACTCCAGGGGTTAGTGTTACTCCTCCGGACCGTACTTACTCCATAAACGACTTCCTTCGCGGTTCATCCAAAGACAGGTCAGGGGGCGACTTCTCGAGGGGAGCCACTTCAGCCAAGCCCGAAGCTTCCAATGTTCCTCTAGCTCCGATCCCTGTTGTTCCCTCGAGCGAAGGGACGAGCAGGGGCCCGTTGCCGTCTCGTGACTACACTCCTGACGGCATTCGAAACTGGGTAGACGGCCTTCTGAAGCCCAAGGATTGGGAGCGTTCAGGCAACGAGGAGGGCGCCCATTTGCTGGTCCGCTTATCTCGTAGCATCCTCGATGTAAGTCTTTTCTTCTTCTTTTCCTTCGGCGTTTCTTGCATAAACTTTTCTTACCGTTCATTTTCCAGGCGTTGTTCATGGCTCGGGAACTTGATTCTCGGGATATCTTGTCCTCACGAGACTCCCAACGGGTACAAGGAGCCCAAGCGATGGCCCATCTTCACCAAGAGGTGGCGGAGAAGTACCGCGAGGAGCTGGAGGAGGCGAGGGCATCCTGGCGAGAGGAATCCTTCAAGCTGGGGGATGAGATGCCGACTCTCTGGGATGCTCTGGAGGAGGCGAGATCGAGTGAGCATTTTTTGGTAGAGAGGGCAGAGAACCTGCGGGAGATGGAGGAGGATTTGAGAGCTTTGGTAGACTCGCTGGTGGTGGACCGGGTGCGAATGGATGGCCTAAGGGAAGATCTGGCACGGTCCGAGACTCGGTTGGCCGAGGTGGAAGCGGCGCTGGTGAGGGAGCACATTCTAAGGGTGGAGTTTGAGACCCAAAAGCAGCCGGAGGTAGACGTATCTCGGGCCGAATATGAGAGGAAATTGGCATCAAAGCTCTCCGCCGCACGGGATGAGGCGGCCCAAAAGACGAAACCCCCCGGGGTTATCACTGACAAGGATGTCCGGGTATTCATGGGCATGGGTTACGACCTATGCATGAGCGTCGTATACGGCCTTTCTGGTGTGCCCCGGGACTTGGTGATCCCTTCGTTCGATGCATCGCGTCGTTCGAGGGTCGAGCCCCGTTGTCCTCGGGGTCGCACCTCGGTTCCTGCTATCCTTGTTGCACCTGCTGCGCCTGCGGCGCCTGTTGCTCCTCTGCATGAATCAAGGAGTGCCCCCGAGAGGGTGGTGATGAAGGTAACAGATGAGGAGCACCGAGCGGCCATCCGAGCTGGGAAGCGTCGCCGCGAGGAGCCTTGAAGAGGATGGATGATGGATGGCCCACAGTGGCCTTAGTTGGTAGTTGTAGTGTAGTGGCCCTAGTTGGCCTTTAGCTGTTTTTGCTTTTCTTTTTCTGTCTCTCTTGTAGCTTCGCTCGTCCTATGAGTTGGTGGCGTGCAGAGCAGTTTGTTGGGGTTTCGACCCCTGATTTGTAAAAACCCGCTCCTTTTTAATGAAGTTTGTTAATTTTCTGTACCTACATTGTTAGCTTACTTTCGTGCTTGTGTGTCGGTGAACATATATTATTTTTATTTTTTGGGGTTGAACTCGAGTAACTTCCGAGCTTCCTACGTATCCCTCGCAGTAAAATTGGGAATCAAGCCGCACGTAGTTCTCTAAATTACACGAGGCTAAGTAATAGATACAAACTTGTTAATACTTAAACTCACGATGCTTATTTATATACTTGGGTCATGTTTCTTCCTCGCTTTTCCGAGGGGAAATGTTGCCTCTGTCTTGTGAGCGGTCTTTAAGGGTAGAACTTTCTGAGGTTAAGTGCGTGCCAGGAGCGCGGGTAGGTCTGACCCTCCATATCCCGCAGTTGATACGTTGTTGCCCCCAGGATGCGGGATATTTGAAAAGGGCCTCTCACGCGGGATCCAGCTTTCCCACAGCTTTTGACGCCCCTACTCTCCGTAGGACCAACTCTCCAACTTGGTACGTTCGGTCTTTCACACGCTTATTGTAATACCTGGCCATGCGAGCCGTGTAATGAGCGCTTTGAAGCGTGGCTTGTCTCCTCTGTTCTTCCAAGAGGTCCAGTTCTAGAACCATGTGTTCGCCATTGCGGTCTTTCTCGTATTCTTGTATTCTCCAATTGGGTGTGGATATCTCTGCGGGTATAACTGCCTCGTGTCCATAAGCTAAGCTGCATGGAGTTTCACCAGTGGAAGATCTAGCGGTGGTTCGGTAAGCCCACAATAGACCTGGGATTTCCTTGACCCATTTTTCCTGATATGCCATGAGACGTGCTTTTAGTCCCTGGATCATAGTGCGGTTCGTGACCTCGACCTGGCCGTTCGATTGTGGATACCCAACAGAGGTAAAGCGATGCTGAATCTTCCAGTGGTCACACCACTTTGCAAGTTGGTCACTAGTGAATTGTAATCCGTTGTTGCTGACCAAGATCCGGGGTACTCCGAATCTGCAAATGACGTTTCGCCAGAGAAAGTTGATAACTGCTGCGGAGGTCATCTGTGCCATCGGCTCGGCCTCGACCCACTTAGTGAAGTAATCCACGGCCACTAAGAGATACTTCTTCTGCCCGCGATCTTGTATCAATGGTCCGACGATGTCAATACCCCACTTATCAAACAGGCAGGGGACGAGGTTGGGTTCCCGAGTTGCCGCGGGTTGGTGTGACATCATGGCATGCTTCTGACATTGCTCACACTGCTGTGTAAACGCCTTGGTGTCTTTTTGCATGGTGGGCCAAAAATAACCCTGTCGGAGTATCTTCTGGGCAAGACTCCTACTCCCTGAGTGGTTTCCGCAGCTTCCCCCGTGTACCTCTCTCATTACTTCAATGGCCTCTTCTTCGGTTAAGCATCGTTGGTAAGGTTGTGAGAATCCTTTCTTGTACAGTACGCCATCTTTCAGAAAGAACCGAGCGGCTCTCTTGCCTAATTTACTGTCGTGCTCATAATTCTCCGGGTTTAGCAAGTATGCCTTCACCTCGGTCATCCATCCTTTCCGATTGTCTCTTTCTATGTTCAATGCCTCCAACGCTACATGACTTTTTTGAGATGAGCTGATGGTGAGGAAAGTTACCTGTCGTTTTCCGATGGGATGCATACCAGCAGCTGTTCTGGACAAGGCGTCGGCCTCCTCGTTCTCCGTCCGTGGGATCTGTTCGAGAGTGAACTCCTCAAAGATTTCCTATGATTTGTGTACTGCATTCAGGTACTCCTTCATTCTTTCATCCCTGGCTTCGTATGTTCCTCCTACTTGCTGACCACTAATTGTGAGTCACTATGAAAGTGGACCCGGGTCATTTCCCCTTCCTTTGCCAGCCTCATTCCGATATGTAGTGCCTCGTATTCTGCCTCGTTGTTGGATACGGGAACCCTATCTTCACAGCAAAAGATAGCACTTCTTCGGGTTGGTCCTCGTGCAGCAATTTAATACGATGCCTACTCCTCCGGCACCGTTGCTGGAAGATCCGTCCACATAGACTTTCCAGACCTTGACCATAGTGACTCCTTCGGGTGTGTCGTTTGTTTCTACCATGAAATCTGCCAGCACTTGGGCTTTAATTGCCGGCCTCGGAGCGTACTGAATGTCGTACTCCCCAAGTTCTATCGCCCATTTTACCATTCTCCCCGATACTTGAGGATGACTGAGTATGGCCCGTAAGGGGTGTTGCGTAAGTATAGTGATGGGATGAGTTAAGAAGTATGACCTCAACTTTCGGGCGGTTGTGACAAGAGCGACGGCGAACTTCTCGATGGGAGAGTATCGAGTCTCGGCGTCTTTTAGGGTTCGACTGGTGTAGTATATCGGGAGATGATCTCGGCCTTCTGCTCGAACCAGCACAGCACTTACCACATCTTTTCATACGACCAGGTACACGTAGAGCCATTCTCCCTATTGCGGCTTGACCAGGAGGGGCGGGCGAAGCAGGTATCCCTTCAAATCATCGAATGGCTTCTAGCATTCATCAGTCCACTGAAAGTCTTTAACGTTGCGAAGCACCTTGAAGAAGGGGAGCTTTTTCTCGGCTGCCTTCGAGATGAAGCGGTTAAGTGAGGCCATCTTTTCCGTGAGCCGTTGCAAATCTCGGACCGTGCGAGGCGACTGCATCTCTAATATCGCTTTAGCTTTCTCGGGGTTAACTTCGATTCCTCGTTGGGTGACGAGGAATCCTAGGAACTTGCCTCCTTGAATCACGAAGGAACACTTGCGTGGATTTGCCTTCAGGCCAAACTTGTCCATGATCCCGAAAGCCTTGATCAGGTCTGTATTGTGCAGGGTAGCTTCCTGGCTCTTGACTACTATATCATCCACATATACCTCAAGGTTGTTCCCAATCGTTGGGGAGAACATGGTATTCATGAGCCTTTGGTATGTGGCTCATGCATTCTTTAGCCTGAAGGGCATAACGAGATAGCAATACGTACTGAATTCCGTGATAAAACTGGTTTTTTCTTGATCCTTTTCGGCCATCGGGATCTGGTTGTATCCTTGATCCCCGTCCATTATGGAGAGCAGAGCGCATCCCGCCGTGGAATCCACCAATTGATCGATACTAGGCATGGGGAAGCAGTCCTTTGGGTATGCGTTGTTGAGGTCAATGAAATCGATGCACATTCGGCATCGTCCGCCTGATTTCGGAACCAGGACTACATTGGCCAGCCACTCGGGATATTGCACCTCCCGAATCTAGTTCAGGCCAATCAGCCTCTGTATCTCAGATTTCATCACTTTGTTTCTTTCGGGACCCATTTTGCGTTTCTTCTGTTGGATGGGCTTGGCACCGGGACGCACATCGAGGAAGTATTGGTATACCTGCGGACAGATGCGCCGCCCCCTTCCCAGGCAAATACATGCTGGAAGCGTCGTAGTGTCTCGAGGAGCTGCATCTCTATTGGCGGGTCGATGTTCGTTCCCATCTTCACAACCTTCTCGGCTTCTCCCAAGACGACTTCTACCATTTTGAGCTCTTCCGCTTGATATAGCTTGCCTGCTTCAATTCGTCGAGGCTCGCCTGGACTCTTCTGATCGCTGTTTCCCCCCTTTCTCAACCGTGTCAATGATATTCTGCCTACATTCTCGAGCCCTTACTTGATTTCCTCTGACCTTCCCGATTCCATTCATAGTGGGGAATTTTACCTTCAGGTGGAGAACTGAGGGCACAGCCTCGAACAAGCGAATGGATGGCTGTCCACAGATCACGTTGTAAGTCTTAGCAAGTGCATTGATGATCCAGAATCTAACTTCTTCTGATCTCCGCATATGCCCTTCTCTCCACGAGATCAGGAGCAGTATGGAGCCCAAGGTTTCACTCGGACTTCTATCGAAGCCTACCAAGGGAGTCTTTTCCGGTACTATCTGCTCCAGTTGAAGTCCCAAAGCCAGGAAAGTAGGAAGGAACATCACGCCTACCGAACTTCCTGAGTCAATTAGTACCCTGGCCACCTCGGCCCCGTGAATTGTGGTTTGGATCACTATGGGGTCGTTGTGAGAGTGGACAACATCTATTAAGTCTGCTGCTCCAAAGGTAATTGCAGGGGGAGCAGATATAGTAGTAAAAAAGACATGATACTTTAAGCTAACCAGTTGTGCCTTTTTGAGGAACTTCCTCTTTCCTTGCGCCGACGAGGCTGCCAATGGGCCCCCTTCGATCACGTTGATAGTTCTTCCAAAGAGAGGATTGTGCATGTAATTCGACGGTGGGGGTGGTAGATGCTGGTGTCGGGGCGGTTCCTCGGGCGCCGATCTGTCTTCGTATCTTCTTCTTCTGCTCGGTGAATCTTCTCTTTCCATATCCTAGCATTCCATACTTTGACGCGGCTCTTGTACTTGCTCGCGAGGTTGGTTCTCCTCTCTCCCTTCCGTGGATCTCTCATTTCTAGGGAATTCCTCCCTCCTTGCGAGGAATTGGCATAGATACCCCATCTTCAAGAGAGGTTCAATTTCTACCCTCAGGTGATCACAATGATCCGTTTTATGACCCCAACTTCGGTGAAACAAGCACCATTTCCCAGTATGGCACAAATTTTCTGAATTTCGAGACTGGGGTGGCCAGTAGAGGTCTAGGTTCCCCTCTATTACTTGTCGCACTTCGAAGTTAGAAATTTTCAAGGGAGTTAAAGGAAGAGGTTCTAAATACCTTTTCACCATGTCCTGTCGGCCACGAGTATTATCTCCTCGATTGTTCCTTGCACAATCATCATGCCCCGGTAACCCAAGCTTTGGAAGCCGCGTATCTTCTAGCAACATATATCTTTCGGCTTTCTGCATGAGCTCCTCCAAGGTTCGGGCATGATGTCTTACTAGGGATTCGGCGAACTCTACAGATCGGGTGCCTTGAGCTACGAATTCAGAGAGAATATGAGGATCCACGTGCCTTACATCGATCACGGCGTCGCCGAACCTTCGCATGTAGTCCCGAAGGCTCTCTCCTTCAGCTTGAACCATCGTCATTAGGTGCCCGGCCCGTCTTCGTGTATCGACGGTTACATGCAAACTGCCGCACGAACAGCTCCTGTAGGTCATTGAAACTGTGTATGGATCCCCTGGGCAGTTGAGAGAACCACGCTTGTGCCCTCCCTGTCAAGGTGGATCGGAAGATTCGGCACAGGGCATGATCGGGGGCGTTAAGGATGTCCATTACTGCTAGGAACTGATTGATGTGATATCGGGGGTCCCTAGCATTACGATCTCCAGTATAGACTACTGGGTTGGACAGGTGCATCGACACCGGGATCTCGGGAACTAATATATGGGGGGAAAAGGGGCTGCCTTTCTCATCCTCTTCCATCTCTCCATCTCGATCTTTCTTCAGTGCTTGTACTTCTCTTCTTAATTCGGACATCATATCTATAAATTGCTGATTACTACTGGCCATACCGGGCGATAGGCTTCGTTGCGTTGATTTCCAACGGGTCGCTCTCCTCGACTGCACGTGTGTTCCGTTTCCGCTCTTGATCGCTGAGGTTCGGATCTACGTATGTATTCATTGACCCGCGCGGTGGTGTTAGCGCGATGGTGTTAGGGAGTGGAGCCCATCTTCCTCTGGCTTGCGCCTCCTTTTGCCGTACTCGTCGGGCGCCTCACTCCGCGGCAGTCTCCAGTAGGCGATCCAACTCGCTCATAGTCAGGTGGACTTCGGTGAAGTTCCTTCATCGAGGGCTGCTTCCCGATTCGGGGACTCATAATCGCGTAGACTTAGGGCCTCCGGCGTGGAGGAGATGAATTCACCAGAATTTCGGGGGGAAATGGACATGACAGCTTGGGAAAATATGCGAGTAGGAGATTGAAAGCTAACAATACTGTTTACGGAGTGAGAAGTTACCGAATCAAGGCTCATTCCTTAGGCTACCTCAGGGACTCTGATGACGTTCCGACAGACGGCGCCACTGATGATGCCCTGGATCGCCGTGCCCATCACCGAGGTTGTCCGCACGCCGGTCCCGACCTAAGATGATCCTGGACCCGGCAAGTTCTTGGAGGGTGGATCGTTGTGGGGCTCGTTGGGGAGGCCTTCCGCTGCTACTTTCCACGACCCTTGGGGGTTCGGGCTCCGTTTGCACAATCTCCCTTCAAACTGCTGCTGTCATTGGGGCTCGAACTCTTCTAACCTTGCTCGCACTTGCTCTTTCTCTCTCTAAGTGGGGCTCTTATAGCTATATGCTTGCCTGGATTCGAGATGCATTTATGACCAGCCTGCTTCCGTATTTATAGGGTGAGGGGAGGGTATAGATGTAACTTTACCAGGGGTACGTGTCGGCATGCATGCTGATTTCGAGGGTAGTAGAGTACTAGCGTGTCTTCGTAGAGTAGGGTACGTGGAGCTTTTGAGTCTTGAGAAATAGGCATGTGATGCTTGAGTAGGTTTCGTAGAGTAGGGCACGTGGTGCTTGCACCCTCGGTGCATGTCGTGCTCCGTTTACACTCTATAACCCCCGAGCCCTCGCTCTTCATTGGGGAAGCAGGGCGGTCGAGCCCTCAAAGGGCGACAACACACTCGGATAGTGGAAGATGATGTCGAGGCTGACATCAGATGCCCCCCTCCGGTTGGCTAGAGGGGGCGGTTGCCTTTGCTTAGCCATTAAGGATGCTATTCCTGCACGTGCAAAATACGACCCCCCCCTCCCCCTCTATGGCTCAACGAGGGGTTGGCGAGGCAAATAATATATTATAATATTTATCAGGGTCGAGAAATCCGAGAGAAGGCTTACCAGGGTCGGGGAATCCGAGAGAGGGGGTCGTGAGGCAGGCCGAGATCAGGGGATTAGGCCACGTGGACGGGTACGATCCCAAGAGGGAGAGTATGCGTCATCATATATAATTATTAAATTATATAAAAAAAGAAAAAAAAAACTTGTTAGTTCACACTTCACATCAAAACTTTAAAGGTTAAGATCACTTCGACTTATGGTTATACCACCATAGTAGAGTGGCACATTGCATTCAAAAAAGTGTTGTTTTTTTGTGAAAAGACACTATGTATTGCCCTTTGTTTAAACTATTTTTAGTTCTGACTCTCGATTGATTTTTTTTAGTCAAGAAATTTCCCTCTATTTGCATTGTATCACATCGCAATTTATTCTTTCAGTAACAAAATATTTATTGTGTAATTCAGTGTTGGCATCTATAGAGAGGGCGCATTATATTCTTATAGATAATAAATTTTGTACGTTTCTTCAGAAACTACCAAAATATTTTTGTTTTTATTTTGTTGAACAAAACCTAAAAGTAGTCTCAGTTTTATTACGACTACAAATTTTTCAAAGCTTTCGCAACATGTCGAAAAACTCTCCACAAATTATAAACTATTTTTGTTATTCAGTAAACTAAACATACACCCACAAGCAACATTTGATTGGTGTACTCTTCTTAATTTACAGAAAACATACACAAGTTGCAGTATTTACATATATAGAACATAAACGTACACAAGACTCGTGACAATGGTCAAATTTAGGGATGCAAGTAAAGACACTTGATTAGGAGCAAAAGATTGTGACTTTTCACTACCAAACAAAATCAACTTTTTCTTTACTTACATAATATTCACCCTCTATATTTTTGTCTCTCCTCAAAATACTCAAAACTTTACGATAAATCAACTTAAAAGTGTTTGAAATACGAGTATAACAAATATTCATTGGATTCTTGTGATTACTTATCTCATATTAATCAATGAATTCTTGTATTCTAGTATTTCATGCAGGTATTCCTAAAATAGTGTGTGGTAGTAGTTCACAGATCATTGCACTCTATTCACTTAAATGGTACTATATGTACTGTGTTCTCATAAATGCATTACCTTCACTGAATCACCTATGTCTTAAGATACAAAGCAACATAAAACATGCATCGGGTTGTCAATCATACAACATGAATTTGTAGTTTACAAAATGCATGAGATCAATTTCATAAAAGTCATCTGTCAAATCCTACTAGGAAAATCTGAACAATAATATATATATTGGCTAAATATAATTAAAGGATTAAGAAATCAAATCATAAACAAAAAAACTTTAATACCAAAGAATGTCTTTAAAATATAAGATTCATAATTTCATAAATCCAACTACACTCTAACTCTAGGGTTTAAGAAATTAGCTATTGATAACTCGAAAAACAGAACAAAGTTCAAAAATAAATATTAACATAACACAACTAAGTAAAAAAAAAGATCAAATCTGATGTAAAAGTCTCTGTCTCCTCCAAGTTATCCAAAGAATTCGTAGTCGTCCTCTTCTAAATAAACTCAAAACTAATCTTTTCTTGATAACTAATGCAACTAATGAGTAAAATAATTATCTTGCGAAACCCAAGTAGATATTGATCTTTTTCCCCAGCCTCTATGCTTGTTCTTCCATCTCCTTGTGTTCTTCTCTCCTTCCTTCTGCTTTTTTTGTTGATAGTAGAGTTTTTTTAGAGTACTGGACCGAATTCCATGCAAAAAGACAAGATTATCCTTGTTAAAAATGAAGTTCTGCAAAACAGCTCCCCGACAAGCGATCGCTTTGTTATCTTCTTTGAAGATAAGCGATCGCATTGTCTATGCGACAATCCTTCTTCGCTTTTTGTTTCGCTTATATTATTGCTTTAACTCTCTGTCCTTTTTCCACAACCAACCTAGCAATCGCTTTATCTACATGAAACACATTCTTTAACCAAGCGATAGGTAAGCGTTTGATTATTCTTTGATTTGCTTTGCTTAGCTTCTATATTGGTGTCTTCATAACTTTTGCTCTCGAACACCAAATTTGCTATGTTTATTAGGGTACGCTCCTTTCTCAGTCCTCTTTGCGTCCATATCAGCCTCTCATCCATCATATGCTCCAAATCTTGCTTTTTAGCCTTGAAAATGTTTGGTTTTTCCAAAAGACTCATAAACACTAAAACGAACCAAAAACAGAAGTAGATGACTCAAAATACTCAAGACTTTATGATAAAATCAACTTAAAAGTATTTGAAATACGAGTATAAAATATATTCCTCAAGTTGTAGAGCATGAATGACCTTGAAGAATTTAATCTTCCGTTATTTTATTTTTTTGATCGGAATTTTCTCGAATATTCTCACGATGTACATCCTTCTTCTTCCCCGAAAAAACGAAGCTCACCTTGAGTGAACTTATGATTTTTTGATGGGTTAGATGCATGGATCGAGTGTATTTTTGTTTACGGATCTCTTCGCGCTTCTTATACTTTATCTTTATGCACTGAATCGTGTCGACCACTTACGTTTTGTTTTTTACAAATTTAGCTAAGTAATAACAAGAAGCAGTAAAAGAAGAAATTTGGAGAAATATACTTTATTCCACCGAAGGAGAGCTGAGTAATACATTTGCTTTGCGGTCAAGGATAGAATTTCCTCAAGTTGCTGGAATTCCACGATTGTGGATAATCTCTTCCTTCCATGTCTTGAAGAATGTAAGTCGATGGTCCCAGGATTTGCGTTATTTTGTATGGACCTTCCCATTTTGGATCGAGCTTGCCGATCACCTTGGAAGCTTCAACCCTTTTCAAGACTAGGTCGCCCACTTGGAATCTTCTTTCCTTGACGTTCTTGTTGTAGTATCCGACCATTTGCGCCTTGTATTTTTCCGATCGCAAGCTAGCCTTTGTACGGCTTTCTTCGAGCAGATCTAACTGGAGAGCCAGGTTGGTCGAGTTGTCCATCTCTTCATATTCTCTGATTCTCCAACTCTCCACTATGATCTCCTCAGGGGTTACGGCTTCGTGGTCGTACGCCAATCTAAAAAGTGTTTCCCCGGTCGCGCTTCGAGGCGTCGTTCGATATTCCCACAACACGCCCGACACTTCTTCGACCCACTTGCTCTTGTATTGGCCCAGTCGAGCTTCGATGGATTTAACCAGGGTTCGATTGGTTACCACGACTTGACCGTTTGCTTGCGGATATCCGACCGAGGTGAAGCATTGCCTGATTCCCCATTTGAGGCACCAATCTTCGAGCTGCTGGCTTCGGAACTGCAGGCCATTGTCACTAACCAGAGTTCGTGGAATCCCGAATCGCCATAAGATGTTTCGCCATAGGAAGTTGATGACGGCTCCAGCAGTGATATTAGCCATGGGTTCGGCATCGACCCACTTCGTGAAATAATCCACCGCCACCAGTAGAAATCGCTTTTGGCCTTTGTCTTTGACCATCGACCCTACGATATCGATCCCCCACTGATCGAACGGACATGGGATACGATTCGGTTCTCAGGCTGTTGCTGGTTGTCGGATCGTTCGTGCAAACTGTTGGCACGGCAGGCAACGTTTGGCAAAGTTCTCCGCATCCTTAGCCAATGTTGGCCAAAAATATCCTTGTCTTAGGATTTTTTGGCCTAAACTGCTTCCGCCGGCATGATTTCCGCAACTTTCTTCGTGTATTTCTTTCATCACTAGCTCTGACTCGGTTGGCCCTAGGCACCGTAGGTAAGGTTGGGAGAAAGCTCGCTTGAACATCACTCCGTCTTTGAGGAAGAAACGGGCCGCTCTCGTTGCCAATGCCTTTTCCTCGGGCTTCGCGGTATATTAGTCTGGATCAGAGAGATATTTTGTGATCTCCGATCGCCAGTCCCCGCCTTCCTCTTCGACCGCAGCTACCCCGACTTCGTCCGATTGGTCAGTCTAGCTGATCGTGAAGAATATGATCTTCCTTGTGCGGATCGGCGTCATTGACCCCGCCATGCGAGCAAGGGCGTCGGCTTCACAGTTCTCCAACCTCGGGATTTGGGTTAGTTCAAACGCGTCGAACTCTTCCTTCAACTCCTGGACCCGCTGGAGATAGTCTTTCATCCTTTCTTCCCTTGCTTCGTAAGACCCGCTTACTTGCTGTATGACCAGCTGCGAATCGCTGTGGGCTCGAAGCCTAATGACGCGACCTTCAAGCGCACATCTCATCCCGACCAGCAAAGCTTCGTACTCGGCCTCGTTGTTCGAAACTGGGAATTCTACTTTGACGGCAAAATGCAGATTTTTGCCTTCGGGGTTTTTAAGGACAATTCCCAATCCCCCGTTCCCGTTGCTCACCGAACCGTCTACGAACAGGTCCCACCACTGAAGTTCCTTCTTCTATTCCTCCGATCCATCGCTCATTTCCACGATGAAATCGGCCAATACCTGAGCTTTTATCGTCGGTCGAGGTTTGTAAATGATGTCGAATTCTCCCAACTCGACCGACCACTTAACCATTCTTCCCGACACCTCCGGCTGCTGAAGAATCGATCGGAGTGGATACTTCGTGAGAACTACGATTGGATGAGCCAAGAAATATGGCTTCAGTTTTCGAGCCGCTATGACTAGGGCATAGGCCAATTTCTCGATCTGCGGGTATCGAAGCTCTGCATCCCTCAATGTCTTTCCGGTGTAATACACTGGTTGATGATTTCTACCATCGGCCCTTACTAAGACCGCGCTGACCGACTCCTTTCCCACGGTGAGATAAATATAAAGTGTCTCGTCGTGGATTGGTTTTACGAGCAGCGGTGGGCTTAGCAGGTACTTCTTCATTTACTCAAACGCCGTTTGGCACGCGTCCGTCCACTTGAATTCCTTCACGTTCCTCAACACCTTGAAGAACGACAGCTCTTTCTCCGAGGATCGTGAGATGAACCGATTCAAGGAGGCCAATCGACCGTTCAATTGTTGAACCTCACCTGGCTTCGTTGGCGGCTTTATGTCTAAAATCGCCTTCACCTTCTCCGGATTTACCTCGATCCCTTTCTGGGTCACCATGCAACCTAGGAATTTTCCTCCTTTCACTCCGAAGGTGCATTTCTTTGGGTTGACCTTCATTCCGAACTTTTCCATGGTCTCCATGGCCCTTCTCAAATCCCGTAGGTGATCCTCCGCCCACTGGCTTTTCACGATCATATCATCCACGTAAACCTCCATCGTATCGCCGATCATCCCGGCGAACATTGTATTGACCAACCTTTGATAGGTGGCCCCTGCATTCTTGAGACCGAATGGCATTACCATGTAGCAGAATACACCTACATCGTTGATGAAACTGGTCTTCTCCATATCATCGTGGCCATCAGGATTTGATTGTATCCTTGATCCCCGTCCATCATCGACAGCAACTCGCAACCCGCTGTCGAATCCACCATGAGGTCGATGCTCGGCAGTGGATAGAAATCTTTTGGACATGCTTCATTCAGGTCTGTGAAATCGATGCACATCCTCCACCTTCCTTCCTTCTTCGGCACCAAAACTACGTTCGATAGCCGATCCGGGTATCGAACCTCCTTAATTTGCTTGAGGCGTAGCAGCCTCTGCACTTCACTCTGATACGATGCGGTGCCTTTCTTTGCCCATCTTTCTCTTCTTCTGCTTTACCGGTCGGGAGTCGGGTCGGACATTCAGACGATGGAAATAAATGTTCGGATTTATTCGACCCGGTGCATCCCCTTCCCACGCAAAGCGGTTGATGTGATCCCTCAAGACCATCATCACTCCTGACTCAACCTCCAGGCTCATTTCAGCCCCCACTTGTACTTTCTTCGATGGTTCTCCCAGCTCTATCGTCTTGGTACCACCTGCCGCGGTGATTTTATTCTCTGTCATTTTGAGCTTCTTGGCGAAGCCCGCCTCGTCTTCCGGCGTTAGCTCCGGCAACTCGGCTACACTCATGCAGCATTCTCAGGCCCGAGCCTGGCCGCTTCGTTCTTCTTCGATTCCTGTTGGAGTCAGAAACTTCACTTTCAAGTGAATCGTAGATGCGATCGCCTCGAACTGTCGCAATGCTGGCCTCCCGATGATGACATTATATATGTTGCCCAGGATATTGACCACGTAAAATTTAACGATTTCAGTCCTTCTCCTGGGCGCCTCTCCCCACTACATCAGAAGCACAATAGTCCCGATCGTGATATGCCTCTCTCCACCGAACCCTACCAACCTGATGTTGGTATTCTGCAGGCGCATGGGGTCGATCCCCATCTTCTTAAAGGTCGATAGGAACATGATGTCTGTTGAAGCTCCTATATCGACCAGGATCTTCTGAACCTGTACTCGCAGGATTGTGGCTGAAACGACGATAGGGTCGTCGTGGGGAGACACGATTCCTGCCAAGTCATCGGACCCAAATGAAATGGTCTGAGGGCGTTGCACATGAACCGAGAACATTTCCGCCGGTCTCTGCTCTATTGCTCTCGCTTGCCGGATGAACCTTTTTCGTTTGTTGGAAGACGATGACGCCATCGCACTTCCCTCGATCATTCTGATGGTTTGTCCTCCAAACGTGTTCTCCATGTAGGGCCTACCGACTGGCTCGGGGTTGGGTACTACGGCGGTCGCTTCCGACGTCGTGCTTTGCGATCGTGGTGCCGACGCCTCTTCCTCGTTTTCCCTTCTTCTTTTTTCTCTGACCGTGGAGGTCGGATTCGCGGCGAATTCGCGGAGATATCCCATATTGATCAATTGTTCGATCTCGGATCGAAGCGTCGTGCAACTATTGGTCTTGTGTCCCCACACTTTCTGGTACCGACAGTACTTATTCGAAGATTTGTACTTCTCCGGATTTGCTGGATTCGCTGGCCATGGGGTGATTCGGCCCAACTCTCCCACGGACTTCATGGGAAGCACATTTTGGGGGTCGGTCGTGAGGGGAGTGAACTTCAAGTTCCTGTGTACTCTATTGTCGTCGTCCTTTCGACCCGACGGCCTTACTTCTTGTCTGTTATTCGGCCTGGACGATTCGGCTTTCTGCCCTTGTCGGGCCATTCTTTTGGCCTTCTTGCCTCCTCCGTTACTATGAATGGAGTTGCCCGCTCCATCAACTCGTTCATGCTTCTGACCCTTGTCCCGTACAAGGAGTCCGCAAAAGGACAGTCCTTTAGCCCGTGGGTCAGTACATCCACCAAGCCATCGGGATTAGGGTCGGAAACTTCGAGGACTGTATCGGAGAATCACTGCATGAAATCTCGTAGCGATTCCTGATCCTCTTGCGTCATAGTGTAGAGGTATCCCATTGAGCGCGGGATTCTTCGATTGCAAGCGAAATGCGACACGAACTCCGCCGTGAGTTGTACGAAAGACGAGATGGAGGCGGGTCGTAGATTGAGGAACCAAGTGGCTGCCCGCCCCACCAGTGTGCTTCGGAAAACACGACATAACGCCGCGTCGGAGGCGACGATAAAATCCATGGCGTTCAAGAACGCATCTACATGATTTTTGGGGTCCCCGGATGTTCTTTCCCCAGTGTATACAGGAAGCCCCTCTGGTCGTTGATCATCTGTGATTCTAAGATTTGCGATCGCGTCGATGAACGGGCTTCGTCGGATTATTGGGTCGTAATGTGACCCTGTAGATCTTTGCAACTCTTGAAGTTGCCTTTGCATCTGCACGATCGCCTGCTCGATTGGCTCGAGGAACTGTTCTCTTTCAGACCTTGGCTGAACCGTGTCCTTATTCCTATTCTCCCCTTGGGCTGGTGTCGGTGTTTGCACATTATTCACCACCGTAGGTTGAGGACTGTGGATCGGCACATCCTGGTATCGAGAGCGAGTTCTCTCCCGAGATTCCTGCCAATTTCCGTCTCGACCCTGAGGGCCCTGGTGGTTTGACGGGATAGGCTCATTGGTCACACTCAGAGATTTCCCGAACCGGACGAAAAGCTGGTGATCGTAGTTGAGATGACACCTGATCAGGGGAGGGATGTCTATGCTCCCTTGATGTTTCTCTCATCATCCTACGAGCTCCATCTTCAGCCGCCTCTCGCAACATTGTCCTCAAGTCGTCTCGTGAAAGAAACACGAGATCTGCCGTGTTTTGGCGTCTCGGCACGAAGGATTCGCTACTATCCTCTGACACATTTCTGACGCCATTAGCGCTTGTTTCATGGTTGGAAGCCATTTTTCTTATCTCTCTTCTTTTTGAAAGGTTTAACTGATTTCTCACAATACTCGCCTCTATCTCAGCTATCTCAAGGAACGTAAGTGTGTTCCCATAGACGGCGCCAAATTGATAAGGGTAATATCAATTGAGTGAGGTAAATGGGATAAATATGACGTGTTAATGAATAGTAATTTTGGGTCGTATAAAACGAAAGGTAAGAACGCACTATTCCTGAACTGAGTGTTCGTACGAAGCGTACCTCGATTAGAACTAGGCGTAATATTGCAGAAATCCTCTCTCTAGAGATGTAGAATTGTGTTGTATTTTCCTTGGTGAAATAATCCGTATAGCCGTAGTATATATAGGCTGCCGAGCTTGACGCATAGCGTCTTATGATTGGCCGTCGGACACGGCTCGTATTAATGCGACCCACGATGGACGTCATTTAAGACTTACACACCACGTGGGTCGTATTCAATTGTGCCCATTGAAGAGCGTGATCATTGAAGATCGTGATCATGGAAGTTCGTGATCATTGAAGATCCGTCAGACCTGTCAGACTCAAGGGTCGTATTTAATGCCTGCCTAACCGCCGCCGACAGCTCTGACACTTATCAATGCTCTGTCATTCACGTGGTTATTCGACCGTAACTTTATGGTCATTCGATCCTCGATCTCAGAAGACGACCCCTTTTATTCGACCCCTGTTTGGCTCGCGGTTATCCGCCATCGTAACTTCCGGTTTTACGACCGTAATTATACGGACCATTATCAACATGAATTAAATTTTCGTTTCAATGACATGTTTCGGTAAGTCAAATATGTGAAACTTTTCACAATGAATCTTTTCGAGATATTTCGAAAGCTTCGTAAAAATTGTTGTAACAATAGATTTAGAAAATATTTATATGTTTTATTTTCATAGACTCAAAAACGACAATGTTTTGATAATTTTTGTGAAAAAAAAAAATTGATGCATGGTTGTAAATATATAATTAAAATTCAAACCACACCCCAAAATATTTGTCATCCACTAATGCAGAAAGAAATTTTTAAACACGGATAAGACTGCAATAATGGGAGGAAAATCATAGAAGATCTAGAGAGCGTATAGCACAAGCAAAAGCCCCACCCAAAAATTAATATTTCAAAGTGCCAAAACGCGTAGTATCAACATGTGCTGGCGACTGCATTGGTTAAACAACAGCCGTTGGATCTTACACGCGGCGGCCAGCAGTCGGGCACTGGTGACTAATTCGGCACGTGTGTCGATTATACTGGTGACGCCCAACGGCCGCGCATAGGATTACGGGCTGATGTCGACTGGGGCGGGGCAGCATGGCCCAGTTTTCTTCCAATTAATTCAGCTAATGAACCATGTGATATTAATTTTCTAAATGCAAGAAAAAGAAAAAAGAATTTGAGATACTCCGAGGGTTCTGATATAATTTTAAAACTTGTTTTTATTGCTAAATACTTATAACAATGTTCATAATTAAAAGGACTCATCTTAAGCCAAAATCTTTAATTTGAGAAATTACAAATATCTTTCTTTCATGTTTTAAATGCATCAGTGGTGTTTTTGTAGTAATTCAAATTTTAAACTAGAAAAGTTTTTCCAATTTATTAAATTTCAGGGGTTGTAACTTGTAACTATTATTGTCCCAATACTAGCTAATTAAGAAATTGTTCCTAATTTTATTTGGATTCTGCGAGATGCGCCCACGGTGACGTGCCATCAATGTGATTTTTATTCATTGATGTTACAAGTTTAATTTATTGGTAGTTTCATCTGTATTTGCCAGCTAATAACGACAAGCAATGTGAAAATTACGTTTGTTGTAGAGAAATTTCACAAATAATACGTAAAATCAAATGAGATGAAGAATCGCTTTTTTCATGGAGGGATGATGTATGTGCGGGATTTTCGGACGAGTTACGCCAAATTGGTAAAGACATTTCGCTACCCTTGGACAAAAATCGAGTCAAAATACAAAAATGCACATTGTTTGTAAAGATTTTAATTGATCTCACACACACACGTATAGCAAATTGTTATAACATAATTTGTTATATGACATACTTGCACATATTAAACATAGACATTTTCAGATTTTCTTAAACATTTTCTTATTAATCTTTTCATTACCATTCCTTGTGTCTCTTAGCACAAACACACTCAGGTGCACTAACATTTAGCTATGAAAGCCGTAAGGGGCTCACTTAATTGATTAAAAAGATAGAACCTTTTCCACTGATTTCAAGTTTGATTCTTGTTAGAGTACTAATTTGATTCTTCGCCTTTGAGAATTTTGTTCGTCGTGTCTAATGTCGTTTTTCCGGTTAGCGTCGTTCGTAGAGCACTGCGTTTAGCTCAGGCTTTACCAATATGCATTTTAAGAGTAGTTGTTGAATGCAATTCCTGATAATCTTATTTTCATTTTATGGTATTTCGATATTTTTATGAACTTATATTTGCTAATATAGATTTTTTTTTTTTCAAACACAAAATTTGTGACCCGGCAATTATACATTTGCAGTTAGGGCTATACCTTTTTTTGTTTGATGAAAAGTTAGAACTATACCCTTGAATAGGATGAAATATGTCACATCTAATCTCAGATATTAACATAGTAAAAATTTAGATTCCTTAGGCATGCAAGTCCAATTTTCTTTCTTAGTGCTTCGGCTACTGAATGAATGGGAGTTTTGGTGTAAATGTTACAAAATTTGCTATTGTCACTAGTTGCACGTTTTAATTATATTTTTTTTCCCAATAACTGGTATTCGCTATTCATGCTTCTCTGGATATTAATTAGCAAGATTAAGGAATAAAATGGAGAAAACAATATGAATTGAAAAAGCGTGAGATACGAGTCTTGTCGAAACTCGACAGAGATGCTGAGCGTGGCAACATTGCCCCGCATGCTACCGCTAGATATGGTGATCAGGTTGGGGTTCAAAGTTGATGCTGGCTAAGGAAAAAAGAGAGACATTGAAGCAAAACAAAGGGGAAAAGATAAAATTGACGAAAATTCAAGACACTATTTTTTGTTTTTTGTGAATCAAAAATTATTCACCCACTGTTTAATAATTGAACAAACAGCCAAGCACACAAAAAGAGAAAAAATGTATATATATATATATTACGTTTGCGTGAGAGAAAATAGTAGAAATTTATAGTTTTAAATTAAATATTGCAACTTCTACCTAAACTCCTGAAGGAAATTTTAGTTATTATTTTTTCTTCTAATAGTACGTATTGTTTCAATATTTGCTTGGGGCTATATGTTTCCGGAGTTTGTCTTGTGCACAGCAGGGGGCACAACAGCCCCCTCTCACACATGTGCGGGGCCCACGCGGGCCCCATGAGCATGGGGCCGCGTGCATGTGTGTGGGGGCTGTTGTGCCCCCTGCTGTGCACAAGACAAACCCATGTTTCCGTTATTCTGAAGAAAGATCTTCTGTTCAGCACAAGAGTAATTCAATTATCGCTTAACATGTCAGAATCAATAATTGAGATAATCCAAACTTGGCTTGAAAGTGGTCTTCAAATTCGTCTGGAGAATCGCTTGAATATTTAAATATTCAAATTTGAAGTCGATAGCCGCTTAATTTTATCAAGGTAAACATTCGCTGCAAAGTTTAAATATTTGCAACTTGGAACCAATTTATCAGTATAGTAAAGTTATATTATTTTAGTACTACAACATAAATATTGAGCGAGAGAGAGAAGAATTTTTCAATAATAAAAGTTTCGCATTGTTTATAAATTTAAAGTATTCATATGGAAATTAAATGCCTTATTTCCTTATTTTATAATGAATTCAATAAATATTAAAGAATGCCTAATATCTATAGAACACAAAAAAGAAAAAGAAAAACCAAGATGACTAACATGTGTATCTCTACTATTACTTAGCTAGAAAGTGTTGATATGCATAAGAGTAATTGAATCGTGCATGTCAACCAATGACAAAACTATATATATTTCGCGACCACAATTTCAAAATTTTATATTCTGATAGTAATAAACTATTATAATTATAATAAAATGAGAGAAGTATGCATCTGATTTTCTTCTTTTTTATATTTGGAATCTTCATAATCTTATCTTTTCAACTTCATCCTCCTCCTGGGTGAGATATTCCTTATTTATTGCCAATATATTTTTCCCATGAGTGATCACTTTTTGTAAATTAAGTAGAACAGTAGACAACTACAGGAACCCAATCTTCATGTATCTTTCCACAATTGATATGTCCAAGTATTCAAGAGAACTTACGCATCAATGTCCCCCACAAATGCTACAATTTCCTATATTCATCAAACTTTTTTAACTATTACTGTCATGTTATGTATCCACAAACAGTAATTTTTACAATGAATACAAGAATTAGGTAATAAGATAGTTAAAACCCATAAAAATAGCAGTAGTTAAGTATAAGAGTAGGGACCTAAAAACAAATAGAAACAGTTAAAAGTAGAAAAAAGTGAGAATATCTTTAGAAGGATACACTTTCACATGCACACGAGCGAGAAAATAATAAAGCAAAAGGCCCGAGCTATCAATGCCGTATATAGCTCACGTGTCAGTCGATCGCGTTCACACCTTAACTGGTTTACCGGTCAAAACTAACGTATGAATGCGTCGACTGTTTTACATTTAATGCTACCGGCCCACTGTCAGTTCCGTACAGTCCCACCGGCAATTTCCGGTCAACCTTTGAGTCCAAGACTCTCTAAATGAGTAAATTGCAAAACCTAGTCCTGCACTTATCTGTAATTGTGAAACAACCCATTTGTAATTTTATTAGCAAAACCCCCCTATAAAATCTAAAACATATCAAATACCGCCCTATTGCACTTAATTAATCTGCAAATACTGAAATTGTTAAATAAAATTGAGTTTTAATGTAATGATTTGATATCCAAAGATTTAATGTGGTTCTAATTAAATTTTAGGTAATTTCTCTCATCAAATTTTTGAGAAAGGCGTTAGTTTCAAAGATTTGTTGAAACAAAAATCACAACACCGGTTACTTCGTTCGTGATGCATTTAGCTAATTTTGACAAAATCTCAATAATTAATAACACGAACATATGAAATTTAGTTGCATTAACGCATATTGATGAGGTAAGTGGGATAAAAGGAGTATTAGAGCCCTGGATCGACCGACTCAATGAACGGAAAACTCTTTTCCTAGGCTCGAAGGTTGCACTACGAAGCGTACCTCGTGTATAACTAATTAAGGGGTATGCGAGGGGTAGGTCACCTGCTAAGGGCAATTCTTTCAGGGGTTCGGACTTGACTTTCTTAGGAGTTAGGAGGGTGGTATTTATAGAGGATTTGGCTAGTTGGAGGTGGCGTCCTTGGTCCAAGTGTCACATCTGACAAGTCATTAATGGGTGACAGGTGTCATGTACGACAGCGACTTAATGAGCCCACCAGACCTGCTTGGTTGAGCTAGTTTGACCCTCTTGTCCCACGTGGGCTCCTTTAATATTGGGGTGTACGCTTCACGCATAGCATCTCTCTATTTATTGTAAGGATAACGTTGCATTCAATGTGTGTATTGTGTGATGGGGGGGGGGGGGGGGGGGGTGGTTGTGTGCTGGGATCGTATTCTGGGGGTCGAGCGAAGTCTTAGCGGTCTCGGGGGTAGGGTCTTCGAGGCTCGGGGTTTGGATTCTTCCTGACTAGGGCTCTTAAGCCCTCGTTAGTGGTGTACTTAATGGGGGGTTAGGTTCGTACACTATTTACTTCATCACATATTTAATACAAAAATGGTCGGGCATCGGTACATACAACTACACAAAACACTAGGGGATGTTTGCTAATACTTTAATTTTCACTAGGGAATTTTGCTAATATATATATATATAACACATGGACGTTATATCCAATTAAGAGTAACACATGGGTAGTTTTGCAATTAACCCCTTTTAAAATCCCGAGAAAACAAGAGCCCACTTGTCTAGTGCAATTTCCTCTTTATTTACCACCACCACTCTCAAATATAAATCTTGTTACATACGCCAACTTACTCTTCAACATTAATTTCTTTCTCTCTCTCTCTTACTAAAACTTTTTTTTTTTTTTATCTTCTTCTCTCTCTAGACTAGAAGAGTGTAGGAAAAGAGAGAGAGGCCCTCTTATTTAAGAAAAAGATTTTTCATCATAGATTATATTAATTAAAATGGAGAGAAACGAGTGTGTAAAAATGGAGAATCCAACTTATAATTCATTCATGGATTATTACTCATCAATGAACAACAACAACAACACTAGTACACTCACTGGGCTGCTGGACTATTCGATCGACGGAGAAAAGAACAACTCTTTAGGGTTCATGGAGCTGCTCAACATGCAAGATTTTGGGCCTAATAATAATTCTCTGTTCGATGTTTTGCAAGGATCTGTGGACCCCACTTCAATTCAGGCTGCAGATAAATCACAGCTTCAACATCAAGAGCCACCGTTAAAGGTGTTGAATGCACCGGCCACACCGAATTGTTCCTCCATTTCTTCAGAATCTAACGATGAGCAGAATAAAGATGTGATCTTGGACGGAGAAGAAGAAGAAGAAGAAGATGAAGATGATGATGAGCACCAAAAGACCAAGAAACAGTAAGTGGTGAATTTAATGTTTGTTATTGAGCTGATGACGTGATGAGAGAAGCGTTGAATTTTTATATGTTTGTTGGGTTCTTTTTTTTTTTGCTAATTTTGGTGTGTTGTGTGTGAACAGGTTGAAAACCAAGAAAACAACTAGTCAGAAGAAGAAGAAGCAGAGAGAACCCAGATTTGCGTTTATGACAAAGAGCGAGGTTGATCATTTGGAGGATGGTTACAGATGGAGAAAGTACGGCCAAAAAGCTGTCAAAAACAGCCCTTTTCCTAGGTATTTATTTACCTCAAATGAAACAAACCTGCAAGTTTTAGCTTTATCAATCTGCTGGTTCAGTAATATTAATTCTGTTTAATTCTTATCTGTCTATGTTTCACTAAATGTTCCTGCCCTATGTGTTTGTTTCATTTGATTTTGCAGGAGCTACTATAGGTGCACTAGTGCAACATGTAATGTGAAGAAAAGGGTGGAGAGATCATTCAGTGATCCTAGTGTTGTTGTGACTACTTACGAAGGCCAACACACTCATCCGAGCCCGGTAATCCCGCGGTCGGGTCCCGCTTTGTCACCGTATGCTGGTTATAACTCTTACGGTGGCGGTGTCTCTTTCACCGAGCAAATGTTTTTACCTCCGCACAATCAACTCAATTTGAACAACTACTCGCTTCCGTTGAACCGGGGTTATAACTTGGGATTTCCGAATGCAGCGAATACTATCGGTGGTGCGCATCAGCTGCGTTTCTGCTCGCCTTCTTCCGCCGCGTTAACTGACCACGGGCTTCTTCAAGACATTGTGCCGTGGTCATCAGGGGGCGTCAAAAAGGAAGACTAGTGATTGCACAAATGTTGTTTTTGTAAGGGTTGCTGACTGATTAGTTGGAAGAGTTTGTAGATGATATGAAAAACTTGATCATGGTATGTTTTTTTTTTTCTTAAGTAAAGACTTTAAGCGAATCAAGTAATTTTAGTCCTCGTATATTAGTTACAACGTTGCAAACCCTAGTTAATGGTTTTGAGTGGAGGTTATATACTGTATGCCTCCCTTTTCTCCCGGGCTGTGGTATTAGTATTATACATGTATTGTTATCTTTATTTATCTCTATCTCATCCTTTTAAGCAAAATTTCCAGTCTTCAGCATCTGTATTTATTGTTGATAAGCTAGCCCAAGAGTTTCTTGTCTTAATTCGCGAACCTTTATTCTTGCTTTCACTTGTGTTTGTTTCTCTCACTATCCCCTTTTATTCTTTGGTTTTGAGTGAAAGGAATGTGATTTATATTATTACATCGCCTTCTATGTGTGTTGAACTTTTGTTTGAACTAGGTTGTATACTTTGATGGCTATGCTTTTATTATATGAATTTTAAAAATTATGATACTGTAATAATCACCTGAACTATATATTAGTTTGTATAAAAAATTAATAACAAGACCTCTTTCTCCTGCATAAATATGCTTACAGATTAATCCATTTCATCAATGAGAAATGGGATATCAAAATATGGTGTGAATTTAAGAGCGTAGAAGAGGGCAATCATCGGGTATCGATATTTTGGATTGACAATATGAAAGAAGAATTGACTTTAATATCCGACCGACCTTTGTCGTCTACGATCTAAACTTTTGTTCTGTTCCTCTATGCGCGTTAATAATTGCATGACAAAAGTGTATCTGAGGGCTTGGATTCATTGAATCCGTGCGTGCAGTGGTTATCTTTGTAATTCGTGACGAGGGAACACGTACAAAAAAAGATGGGTAATCAAAGAATCAATCTCGGAACAAGAGGCGGAATTGCGTTTCACCTTTTTAACGTGGAAGAATTACCACTTTCACCAGCGACTACTTTATAATTTACTTGGGGGAGAAGATGTACATAATGTATTCTACGATATTAGGTGAAATTGTCAATATGTTAAAAAAGAAAATGCTAATTGCGATCTAAGGCAAGATAATTTTATTTTTTTTGTCTACATTTAGGTGCTGGTCTTTTGTGCACATGGTCCAGAAGCTGACATACTATGACTATTATATGAAACAATTCACTATAATTGAATGACGTAACAAGTCATGAAGTACACATACCATATTTAGCCATGTGTTCACCCACCTAGACCACAGCAGGGGGCCAAAAGCTCTCATGTATTTGCGGAAAAAAGATATGTTTATTGTTTGATAATTCCACATGGAGGTCATTTTGATGAAGCAGATTAGAATGGTTCAACTGAACTAGGGCCTATCAGCTGCTGTATATTACGACCAACCTCAATCCCGAGTCATTTAGTACTTGTTTCAAAGTCACTCTTACACGACAAACTAAGTGTAGGAGTATCGCTGTTACTATAAAGGTCCAAACTCCAAACACATTCTCACAACAGCTTTACCTCCACAAAATATATGGTTCTCACTTATGTATTAAGTTTAATCGAATAAATCAACTCAAGCAAGGTAAGTATCGAAAAGGAAACGAATTTAAAAATATAACGGAAGGTTCAAATACCATTATCGGCCATTGTTACATCTCTACTGAAGTTTTATCAAAGAAAGGTAGTGAAAGGACCAGTTTGTACAAGAATTTGAGACTTTGCTGTAGATTAAATCTGCTACATAGCACCAAATGGTGAATCTTCAACATATAAGTACAAGGCACATCTCCCATTACCTTTTCTCGCTTTAAGGTCACGCCAAAACTTCTTTTGGCTACTTTGCTGCAGGCGCAACACAAATATCAGTGCACAATTAATGAACAGAGATTCAACAAGCTGGTCATTTTTTTCAATACTGAGGTGTACTCTATACCAAGGTTTAGCAAATGTATATCTGAGAACAACATGTGTGTAACTGTATCCCACTTGGAGTTTTTTAAATTTGGACAAATGTGAAAAACTAAAAAGCAGTAAACAACATATTCTTTTTATATTTGCCGAGATGTCTATAAAAATATACAAAAAAATTCAACTCTTCCAGTGACAACCATTATAGATGCAAATGCAGATTTGTCAAGAGCTGTCAACTGATAAACTAACCAGCTCAGACGGAGGAGGTTGCAGAGGTACATATCCCAGCAGACAGCTGTTGTCACAGGCTAGCCTTCTTGTGCTTCAGACACGTCTGAAGAAGAAAGGGGCTGTAGTCTTGATTCCTGTTGCTGCTGTTCTAAGTTGTCAAGTTCTTGTTCATAAAATGCATATTCTTCAGGCATCTCCCACTATTATCACATCATCGAACAACCATCACTAACCCATCAACTCTAAAACTGTAAAAAATAAAAACATGCAGAAAAAGTTCTTACTCGACTTTCACATGTTACACAATTATAATAGTAAAGGTCTCCGTCGGGAGAGACATGCTCGCTCCAGTCACATTCTATAGGGTATTCCATCTCAGCATTTGTTATGAGATGATCTGCAGGTGCAGCATCACTGGTTGACATTGTTGTCTTGTATCCTGAGTGTGAAGACTGCAAAAGTTTCGAACCAGAATAATTAACGAGACATTTGATGCTATAAGTGAGCTGTTCCTCAAGTCATGTATTCATCTTTCATGCCAAGATAGATGAAATTTCTGACAAACTCAGCAAAATAAGGACAGAAGAATTTAGGAGATGAAATGCGACTTATTATAAAAAGGCTATTCCAAGAGGTGGGTCTTACACATGAAACTAAATGTTCACTATACAGCATTAAAGAAATTTCCGGAAGACGTGTGCAGCTGAGATTTCGATTGCTATCCTTGCTATTCTCATTATGTCTTATCTCATCTGGACACAACATTAGGAATTGAGGTTATGCTCGTATCAAAAGAAGGAAATGTGGTTATGCCAGTACTGAAAACAGAGGTATGGTACCCGGCCTCAAGATTAGCATTGCAACTAAATCAACCTGGTCCAATTATAAAGCCTATTGAGGAGAGATCACGAGCAAAAGTTTTCTTCTAGCTAATAGAGCAGAAAAGAACAGAATGAAGGTGACTGATGCAATTATGAGATACTTGTTAGCCCAAATTGCTATTGATCAACTAAGCAGATCTCGGGAAACAAAATGGCAACTAATACACTAAATACGGATCAACTTAGATGTCTTATGACGAGATTTGGAGGGTGGAGCTTGTCGGCATACCCACCTCAGTTATGAGGTGGGTGATGGAAAATCGACCACCTCTTTAAGGAGGTGGTTGAGAGTTAGGAAATTAGGGAGGCAACGGATGGCTCCCTCAGATTGTTTCCCAAAAAAAAGGAATTGTCTGGTAGAATTATACACCCTACTGTTTGAGGGTTTTAGCTGAAATCTCTCTAATTCCTTCTGTTGTATTTTATATACTGGGGCAAGGTGAAAGTTAGGGAGTGTTGCTGATGAGAAGGCTCGATGGGTGTCGTTAGGGACAAGGGTGAGTGAGAAATTATGTAGTTGTAATAATTTTCTACATGGGCACTGCCCACTCTGGTGCCCATAGTTTTTCCTCGGATCTAGGAGTTTCCATGTTAAATCCACGTGTTGTTACTTTTGTCGTTTTATCATTTTGTTTACAGTTTTCCGCAATGGGCAACTCCTGGAGGCAGGTATTTGTTGGGTCAAATACCTAGTAGAGCTAGCTGGAGAATAGACAAATCTTCATACAGGTATAAATTTGTAGGCATGCAATGGTAGTTCTAAGTTGCACTGAGAATATTACTAGATAGGGATAAAAGCGCTAAACTCCCTTTACTTAATCCATGCTGCACTTTGCCCCCTATATTTTTATTTTTGGTAACTTGACCCCTGTACTATGATAAATAAGCATTTTGCCCCTAAGTCATTTTTTTACCATTGGACAAGGACACGTGTCCGCATATTTTGCCGTTAGACTTGACTTTAGGGGGCAAAATGCTTATTTTTCAATAGTATAAGGGGCACGTTGCCAAAAAAAAAAGAATAGGGGGCGAAGTGCAACCGGGGTCATAGTATAAGGGGTTTGATGCTTTTATCCCTACTAGATATGTAACACTACATCGAAGATTTCCAAAGATATCCTACTTATGGTAGGAGCAGCAACTGTGCCACTTTATATAAACACAAGGGAAGAAAAGGTTACCTTTGTCTGTTGAATTTCATTAGACAGCATCTGTCCGTTGGGGGGATCATTGAAATATGGTGCTGGCCTGGAGAAAACCAAAGAAACACCGACACCAAGAAGAATATAACAGAGATTGGAGATGGAAATAGGTCAATTCAGAAGAAAAAGAAAAGAGAGAATGAGGATCTAACAGATTTATTCATAAGGGAGCGAAAGCACACAATGGTTCTCTAGGTGTGCAGAGAAAGAATAAAGAAGTGAATTTCATACATAACTGAAGGGAGTTTATTCTGTGAAATGCTCCACTAGTTAGGAACAATAGAGCTGCTTTCAGCATTAACACATATAGATGAACATGGGTAAACTAACATGTCTCATCTTGAAAAGGTAATGCATAAGATTGCAACTAATGTTCAAACTACAGAAATTCTGCAACTCCCAAATGAACACATACAAGTCTAGCAGATATTATAGAAAGATGGTACCTTGAATCTCCGATTCTTGGCTTCTTGGGATCTGCAAACCGAACAATCAATGGCTGATCGCATCCCTATATCAAAACAGTCCCTTAGTCATTATTTCTGGAAGCTAATTAAGAACTTAAGATAATAGACACGCGTGCATAAAGACTTACTCTCATAACGTATGTTCCATGTAAAGCATGAATAGCAGCAATTGCCATCTCTCTACAAGCAAATTGAACGAAACAACATCCTTGAAATCAAGAGAAAGTCAATGTCAGGAAAGACAACCAATAACCCACAAGCAAAGATTTATATTATATGCATTCAATAGGAGGGAAAAGGGAAAAAGTACAAGAGAACATTCCATGGATAACCAGCAATAAGATTGAGAGTTGCAGTAAACTGATATAACCATACCAAATCGATACTTCGTATACTTAGAAAATGACCTAATATATACAGTTCACCATTAGTTATATTTTAGGTAACACTTTATCTTATGAAATTTTTTACGTACTAGTATACTTATAATTTTTTTAAAGGGATAAAAACATTAAACCCCCTATACTTTACCCTCTGTTGCACTTTGCCCCTTATCTTTTTATTTTTGGCAACTTGCCCCCTGTAATATGGATAAATAAGCACTTTGCCCCCTGAATCGTTTTTTCACCATTGGATTTGAACACGTGTCAGGATATTTTGTCGTTGGATTTGGACTCAGGGGGCAAAGCACTTATTTATCCATAGTTCAGGGGGCAAGTTGCCAAAATTAAAAGGATAAGGGGCAAAGTGCAATCGGGGTATAGTATAGGGGGTTTAACGCTTTAATCCCTTTTTTAAACTACAGTGCAAGGTTTCTCGCCTTAATATGTGACTCAATTACTCCATCAACCCCCCCTCCTCTTCTCTTTCTCTCTCAGTATACTTATAATTTTTTTAAACTACAGTGCAAGGTTTCTCGCCTTAATATGTGACTCAATTACTCCATCAACCCTCTCTCTCGCTCTCTCTCTCTCTCTCACACACACACACAGAAAGAACTCTGCCCCGTTTGGCAGCATAAACCATTTTAGTAAGCTCTCTAAAAAGTCCCAACCGTGTTATTCATACCAAATGACAGCTACCAAAACTAATCAACCCTGTTTCCCAGATCCTAACAAAAAATAAGTGGTGTAACTGATCCCTTCCATCTAATTCCACTGAATCGTTTAAGAGATTATTGGAAGCTTTTGACTGTTCCAAGTTTCGAAACGTTCAGTTCAGCAAGGTCAGTTCTTGCCTAGAGCAATATCAGGATTCTGAGTAACAAAATTAACCAAAAGTTCAGTTCCATCAATTCTGAAATTCCAGGTGTAGAAACGTAATGAAATCTAAATTTATTAAGCTCGTCATTAATAGCTTTTATTTTCCAAAAACAGAATCGACTAGAAAACAAGAAATTCAAGAAATTGCATGCCGAGGGGGGGGGGGGGGCTTCAATTGATAACATATTAGGAGCCTTAGAAAACCATGCCGTGAACAAGCTGATGGAGAAACAGTAGAAATCATGAGGTACCCACCACGGTTTAGCTTGAACTCATCTCGGACAATAAAAATCTCTTCAATGACACCGAAGGGGGAAAATATCTGCCAGTAAAGTAGCACAGAAATATGACATGCCAGGTGAGAAGTAAAAGAAGAAAAACAAATTAACGTCATTATATAATTTTTAACTGAATTGAAAATACAAGCACATGATAAAATTACTTCTTGTAGCTCAAATAACAGATTCCCTGGTCAGAATGGAAGAAACATTTTCCTAATACATACAAGCAATATACAGTTCAATAAAGTCAAATATGCAGCATTGGCACAGCATACCAAAATCAGTGCCAGTAATGCTAAGCAAAGGTGACTATAGTGGAGAATTATGTCATATCCGGTCGTAAAAGTAGCCATGTGGAGTGCTTATACAAAAAAAGGAGTGTGAAGGGCTTAGTATAATTCGCTCCAAGCTATCGTGCAGGGGACAGATACAGCAAATGATTACAAGGTTGAGTTCAATCATCATAAACTTAAAAGCCAAACGCACTTCAAACCTCCACCATATGATGACAAGTAAATAGATACCAAGAAACATCAGACTTCAAGTTGGAACATGATGGACCTATACCAATGAAGAGTCATAAAAAAAGGTGCATACTTCTTCAATTTCCCATTTCAAAGCTTGTCTATTCACGCAGCCAACATACAACTTGTGGACATGGGTACCAATGCTCCCTATAGACAGAAGAGACATCAGATCATCAAAAGATCTTTTGAGTAAATACACCACAAAATATTTCTGTTTTCTGTCAAAAAGCATTCAGCTGAAAAATACCAGTGCCAGGTGGCACACAGATACACAAATGGCACTGCCAAGTGTCTGAATAATGTTGAATGAAGAGGTAACATGATCATAAAACTCCAAATCATACAATAGTAAAATTTTAACATGACAAAGAAAGGAAAATTACCGATTCCGATTAAGTGCGTGGTTCCAAGTCATACAATAGTAAAATTTTAACATGACAAAGAAAGGAAAATTACCTATTCCGATTAAGTGTGTGGTTGAGTATGATATTTGATTAGTCTAATTCACAAATCATCTATAAAAGATGACCAGAAAAAACCTACATTGATTGCGTGCCACTGGGGAATGTTAAAACAAAAAGATGTCATTTGTTGTAGAATACATATACAAGGTATATGAAATCTGGGACATCCAATAAACTTTTCAGCCAGTGGATGCACCAAAATTATATCACTTGCATGTGGTTTTGTATGGGCTAGGTTAAAGTGCCAAGCCAAAAAGTTAAATGTAAAAGAAACAGTCAAATACAATTTTTTTTAAAAAGAAAATATAAAGAATATCTAGACACATCGAATCCTAAGGAGTTGCATTCAAGGACGAGGGAAGTCAAGGAGAATGCAAAGAAAAAAATCTTTAGATTTGTCTTACAGATAAATGGGGTAAAATACCTCAAAGGATGTTAAGTATAAGAAATCACCATAGTCTAAACAAAAAAAAAATAATAAACCCCAATAATCTAAAGAAAAAAGTAAACTACTGTCAAAAGGCATTTAAAGAAATCAATGAAAAACGTTAAATTTTAAGAAAAAAGGTAATAACCAAGGCGTTCGCGTTCACCAACTGCGTACTTAACAAGTACAGGGTGCATCACCTGCAGTAAATAGATATATCAGAGAAACCAACTTTCACAAAACTCCACTTAAAAATTTTAAAAACCTAAAATCTCTAAGTTAACTAACCCCAGGAAATGTGTATCTGCCATGCAATGCCCCAATAGCTCGCTCACCCTGCTCCACACTTGCATACTTCACAAAGCAACATTCTAAATGCAAGAAATATGTTTTGCAAATTCTCAAAGTACTGGAAAAATATTAAAAATGATCTAACTTCCAGGGTTTAGTGGCACATGAAAAGGCACACATGATAAGCAGCATAATATTCATTGCAAGGCAGATAAGAACCAGTAAGATTTTTGGTCTGGAATATAATAAGTAATCATAGGTTGTCATAAACAACCTCATAATACGAAAGTGGCAATTAGAAATAGATATATCAAACAAAAAAAAGGCGTTTCAAAACCACGCGGTATTTTCTGAAAAAAAAAAAAAAAAAAAAATTGAATGATTGTTGGATATAGCTATGCCAATCCCTAATAATCACTCTCACTATCAGTTTCTTGCTAGAGAAAGAGCGTTATGGATCGACAAAACAAGAGGAGCATTCTTACTCATTTCTAAACTTTATACCCCTCCATAGCAAAGTACATACCCGAAAACTGAGGTACATCTATAGGGCCCTTACAAAGACAAATATCAACTAAAGCTGGCCTTGGAACTGAGTATATATCAAGTAATCATAAAGTAGACACAAACCAAAGTGGCCGTATCATCATAAACACCACAAAGTAGACGATCAGATAATGGGCTTATCAATGACAATATGCTCAGTCCAGAACCAGAATAAAAGAAGAAAAAAAACACAAAATTAGGATAATAGCAAATACCAGTCAAACTTTATATAGCCACCAATATTTCTTATCCTGCTCAAAACCAGTCCACTAGCTTAAAGAAGCACCACCGCAAAATCTAAAGAAAAATGTAAATAACAAGTCAAATTCTTTTCACAGACAGCAATGTGTCTAACCTTGCTGAGAACCAGTCCGCTTATCCTTGAGAAGAACAACCTCGACGATATCACCGTATTCTCCAAACACATCGCTGATCTGAATGCGTAGGATAAAGATTAGCAAACGCAGTTCGGAAAACAAGCACAAAATTAACTTCAGCAACAATATGTAACCATAAGCAAAGCTACTTACATCCTGTTCATTTGCTGTTCTCGGAATTCCTACGACGTAAAGCTTCACATAACCGCCGCCATAGTCACCATAACCTGTAGAATATATCAACTCAAAACTCATACAGATAACACCAACTCTACATATATATAATTATTCAGCTATTAAGAAACTTCGTAAAGTGTGAGAAATAATTACTAGAATTAGAAAAGTGTCTCTTTTGGCCGGAGTGAGGCAGCAGCGAGTGACTAGAATCGCCGTTGACGTAATCAATTGGCTCGGCGCTGCTGCTGAAAAACGGCGGCGTAGCGAAGTTATCGTCGGCAGGCCACTCGCCCCACTCCTCTCCTCCGTGTCTCTCCATTTAATTTCCACACAACTGAATGATACAACTTTTGGTACTTCAGAATATTAAAATGAGGATTTTCACTTGTACAGAGAGTTTTGAGTAATTTTTGGTGTAACAATCAACCAACGCTCTGTCTGTGTGTGTGTGTGTGTGAAGCATCAAAATCAAAACTCCCGGCCTTATGTATTTTCTTCGATAACTAAAATCTTAAACCCTCGCAGGTAAATAAAATAAAAAACAATTAACTAATTAGTAATTACCCGTATTAAAGTTAGAACTAGAAGAGCAATAAATAAAAAAAAAAAAAAAAAAGAAGAGAATTATGATATTAGCAAAACCGCGATTTTAACGAAATAAGAAAATATTCTATTCTCTAATCTCTTTTATTTAACAAGAACCCACGGTGGCCGGCGTGCAAGTTTTTTTTTGTTATAAAGAGTTATTCAGTTTTAATGCGTCACATGTAATGTTTTAATATTAATGAAGTTTCTTGAAAGATTAAGAGAAAAGGTAATAAATTTTGGACTAAAACAATACAATTAATAATATTTTAAAATGATATTGAGATTTTTAAAAAATTTAAGGACTAAGTGACAATTTTCTAACATTATTTATACATAATAAATAAAAAAGTGAGACCATTGGACTGTATATAGATAATGACTAGGGTGGGTCTTCTATATCGGTCACTGGACTTTGCTTTTTCACACGTTAGGGCTAAGCAACCTCTTGTTTAATCTCTCACTTGTATTTATATCATGTGGCCTGTTGGGCCTTTAAATAGGTTAAATCTTATGTTATTTAAATTCATTTATAAGGGGATAATTAAATCTTGCGGTTAATTATCTTTTCTCCCTAAAAACAGACGGTTTTATCTTATGATTCAAATATATTAACTTGAGCTTTCGTTTTCCGTACTAATAACAATCAACAATAATGCAAAATAACCATCATTTCTCCCAATACTAGCTAAATTAATTACATATGATCTGGAGATTGCTTGGGTTGGTTGAAGGTATTACAATAGGCAACCTAAGTAAATTTTTAGATCTGCATTTCTAACCGAGACGATTTTCTCAAAGCCGCCCTCTTTTCGAAAACATTACCTCAACTGGTCATGGTCTACTAATACTTAATTATTATTTGACTCATCTAAATTAGTTAAAATCCTTGCTTTGGCGTTGCCTCTCAAAAATAGTAAATTTGACGAACTGGATAAATAAATATGGGTTTCTTTTATTGTTTTCATATGTATGTTGTTCTTACATTCAAACATCATATTCTTGTTCCTATATAAAAAAAAAAAAAAATCATATCCTAGCTAGCATTACATGACATTGAAGGACCAATCACTTGCTTGCAATTTGCACTGGAGGTGGCATTATGCAAAGGGTTCATTTCTGAGAAGTATTATAAATAATAATAATCATAAAATTGTGAGATGGTTCATTCATTAAATACTTTCAATATGCCAACATGTATTAAGGATCTGGTCGAAATACGAAGAGTCTCCTCTTAATTAGGTTAATTAGGTTAAATGTATATATCAAAAATATTAACTCACTATCACACGCTCATTTAAATTCCGCTGCGAAGCCAAAAAGAGTGGCAGAATTAAGAAAGCAAAAAAGCAATGCCAGATGCGATTACGACTCATTTGGTGGAATTAGACAATGGCAAAATCGTAGAAATAACGGTAACAAATAAGGCCTCTAAAGCCGAAGTTTGGATGAAGAATATCAATAAATGGTTCCAGCAAAATGGCCTTAAAAAAAGAATCATTGCAATAGACTGCAAATTTATCCGTCACCCCATCGAGTCAATGAGCAACAAAGTTGCAACACTTCAATTATTCGTCGACGACAAATGCCTCGTGCTTCAACTGCTGCATAAGGACGGTATATGCCAGTTCATAAAAGACTTCTTTTGTGACTCATGCATTACATTTGTTGGAGTTCAAATGCATGAGAATTCGAGGAAGTTATTTGATGAGTATGAGCTTAGCTTGAGCAGGAAAATTGATTTACATTTTATGGCGAGGAGTTGGTTCCCAGTGAGTTATAATAGCGTTAAGCCGAGCTTGAAAGCTCTTGCTTATACGGTGGCGGGGCTTTCGATGAGAAAATGCGGAAAAGTTTGTGACAAGGTTGATTGGGAGTCGAGGGTTCTTGATGAGGAGTTGGTTGTGCGAGCTTTTTTTGATGCATATGCATCTTATTGTGTTGCTCAAAAGCTGTTTAAAGATGATATGTAATTGATTTTTTGTATGATCAGTTCTTGTAGTTGTGAGTATCTTGTTTCATTTAGGCCCAGATTTGGCTACAGAGATAATCTAGAAAAAGGGAATAAAGATATAAGAAGAAGATGAAGAATGAGAATTTTAGTTGTTTGACCTCATTTCAGTTTGCAGAGAAACTCAACGAGAATTGAAATTGTAAATATTAAAAAAAAACATATTCCAAGAATTTGATAATCTTTTAGAAATTGTGCATTTTCATCATAATATAATCAAATAGCATTGTCTTATTTACATGTTAATAAACAATCAAATGTCTTTAATATGTTATAGGACTGACCCGATTCATCCCTCTTTTCTTGGTTAGAGATTACAATATCCATGTCCAACGTTTGATAGATAGACATATAATTGATTGTCTTAACATAATATATAATGCATTATTTACTAATTAATAAACAAAAGTTTAATTAAAGATTAAATTAAGAACCCATAGTCATTATAGAATTCATAGCTTAATTATAAAACTCCATTATAAAAGAGTTAAATATGTAAGTTTTTTATTGAATTGTTGATTAAATAACCCGTAAATTCATTAGATAGCTATTGGAATAATTTCTTTTCACATCTTGTTTAGGATAGACAAGAAAAGGTTTTTTTTTCCAAAGCTTTCAATCTTTTCCAATGTTACCAACAGTTGGAGAAAAGAAGTTTTCTCTTACTGTTTTCCTCTTAATAATTAAATATTTTCTTGGAATCAAACTGAGCTTTGATTATCGGTTTGGAAGTGCTAATTGATTGTTGATCTATTTTCAAAGCGTATATTGCCGATAAATGTCAAAATTTTATCTTCCCATCAATTTCCACTCGTATGTTTCTAACGATAGATAGTACTCTAATTAAGGTTCTCGTGAAAAACCAAGCTTTTGTTGACCACCTACGAAGAAGAAAATATTATGATCAACTGAATGAAGATTTTTGGAAACTGCAATGCCTTTCGGTATTCCAATTGAAAGAATTAACTAAAATTATGCATGAACCTTTTGAACTAACTCATACGCTTACACTATAAATAATCATGCTTCAGGCAATGCAAAAACAACAACACGGTACTTAAAAGCTAAGAAGCAACTATTTATCAAAAGAAATGGCTGCGACAAAGTACACAGTTTCATTCTCCGGCACTACGATTGAAACAACGGTCACCAATAAGGCAGTCGAGGTTGAGCAATGGCTGCACCTGCACCATCTCACCACCGGCGGGCAAAGTATCATTGTCGGGCTAGACTGCGAGTGGAAGCCAAACACCTACAACAACAAAACAGCTACTCTTAGCCTCTGCGTGGACACCAAGTGTCTTATCATCCAACTCCTTCACCTAGACTACATTCCTCAATCCCTCAAAAACCTCTTCAATAGCTATTCCAATTTAACCTTTGTCGGAGTTGAAGTTGACAACGACATTGCGAAGCTTGGAAGGGAATATGGGCTCTATTGCAATACTAGAGCAGTTGACATTGGAAACATGGCCAGGGCCCGTTTTCCGAATCTTTTCTCCGATAAGCCTGGCTTGAAGATGCTGGCCGAGAAGGTGGTTGGGCTTTCGGTGGACAAACCGGTTGATGTTATTCCTAGTGATTGGGAAGCTAGGAACTTGAGTTTGGAACAGATTCGTTATGCTAGCGTTGATGCTTATGCGTCATGGAGGATTGGAAACAAGCTTCTCAATCAACTTTAATCTCATTTGGATCTAGACTCTAAGTCACTGCTAGCTATTGTTGGTCTTTCTTTGTTATGCGTCTTAGAGTTTCTTTGTTCGTGATTTGCAGTTTATTGTTGTCGTCGTAGCTGTTGGGCTGGGAACTGAATCGATCAGTCCGTAACTTTTGCTACCAATTAAATAATAACGACATTGTCCGTGCTTAATTATTTCTTCAACTTTATGCTTATCGTCATAGTTATGAAAAGGTGCAAATTTGTAAAAGTAATCATTTTTAGTTTCTATAATGTTGTCTTGAACTGGAAATGGTAGCCTCTTACAAATTTTGCCCTCGATCGAAATAAAAAGATCTATGGTAATGTGAGTTATATATACAACAGCAAAATTAATTAATAAATCAGCCGGAAATTGGCCATATGATCTACACAAAGTCACAAACACGATTGTTAATATCACAGACAACCTTTGGTTTGAAATAATATCACATAACTCATATACTTTTGGTAATATGACCAACACCTCTTGAAATTTCGTGTTTCATATCACATAGGTCTAACAGTTAAAAAATTTATAAAAGAGGGTTAGTGATGAGAAGTGGATTTTTAATAAATTAAGTTTACTTTGATCAAACTTCATTAATGACCAAATTATCCTTAAAAATGACGTTGGTATGGTTGCTATAATGAAGAACATAAGGAGTATAACTGTAAAACCCCAATTTTTCTTAAGTTTTCATTGGTAGAAGTTTGTTTAACTTAAAAATAAAATATGAAGCTGTTCACAATTTTACTTTCTCTTAATAAGAGTAACTTCTATATTTGAAATCTTAATTGTATTAGAGTTCTACTTTCTTTAGGACTCTTTGTATTATTGGAATTTTAATTAAATTAGGATTCTATTTTCTCTAAGTTTATATGCTTGTGTTTGTATGTATAATTCTCCTGCGTTCACTTCATAAGTTTAACCATTAAATATTTATCCTTTAGAAACTCCCTTTTATTTTATATATTCTTGAAAACCTGGATAGCTTATATAATTAGAAATAAGGGTTTCTTTCTTAGACGAATTGGTCCTCCTCATTTTCTCAATTCCGAGCGCCGCTTTCTTCTTCACGCAGCAGGTAAACTTCTCCCTTTTCTTGATTTTCTTGTTCCATCTTAAGATAATCCTAACACTTAAAAAAATTAATGTTTATGCTCATTTAACTTATCAAGAGTGAGAGTAATTCTCGGTCCAGAATGTACCCCATGTGCATCTTCTTCTAGCTTTTATAATTAGTAGGTTAATAAATGATTCCTTTAGTTTAGCAATTAGGAAAGTGAATTGAATATTATATGATATTATGTGAATATGTTAATCTGTGTGTGTGCGCTCATACAATAGGTGTGCATATTATGGAAATACGTGTGGTAATATGCAGTAGGTCTGTAGATATATATAGCTATATTTATACTTTTGAAAGGGTTTGTAGTGTGTGCATATAGATTAATTATATATATATATTGCATACTCTAAGTGTTCTTGGTATATACATATATAATAATGATATATAGTGGGAGTATAGTATAATATTATATATGAATGGCAAATGTGCACGTACATGGTTATTGCAAACCATTTATGCATGCATGATCATGGTTAGTGGACATAGGGATTAACATAAGATTCATGCATTGCAATTTAGAAATTATTAAAAACAAATGTAAATGTTGTGTAATTGAAACCATGTATCATGAGGTGTGTCTATTTTGATCACCGAGAGTGTGGAATAAATAAACTAGGATTAATAGATTCTATAAGTCTTTTGCTTAGCTTAAATTGTAATTAGTAGGGATTATCGTAAATCTTATTGATTAGGTTGGTGATTGAATTTAGTATTTTTATTGATATTTTTCTTGACCAATAGGTAGATTGGCTTGTCCTTGATGTATCTTGTCAACCTTGTAATGAGTGTTCACAAACCTATACTTACTTTGAAAAACTGAAAGGATGCATGTATATATGTATGACTGTAATATGTATGTATTAGTTACTCAACTGTTTTATGAAAGTATGTGACAGGTTAAATTTTATTGAAAATTATTTGCTTCACTTATGATGATAATGCCCGTCTGTTCTGTTCTGTTCCGTTATGTTTAGTTAGTTGGATCCAACTTTGGCTTGGGTGTGCTTGGGGTGAGACCGGACAGCAGAGGGCTCGCCGGTTGAGTCTCATGCCCCCATGGCACATTCCCTCTTAGACATAATGGAAGGTCGTTGTGGTCTTTGTTGGGTCGTAGGTTTTACACATAAACCATGGCATGTGCTTCTGTCTGATTGTAAGGTCGCTCCTTACACGGAGCGATAAGGCAATGATTCTGGAAAGGGTTGTAAGGGTGGTCTGCATCAGCAAATAAACGGGGACGCTCATCATCATAAGTGACTAATGTTCAGTATACAGTTATCTTAAGTTATAATACCTGAATTTTCAGAGTTAATATGACTACATGTTATGTCTTGTTTTCCTGTTTCAAATCATGGCAATGACAAGTCAGTCACACATGCTTTTGTAAGACCACGCGTCAGTACTAGACTGATTATGCCATCGATTCAAATGAAGGACGGGAAAGCACAGGGCATGAAACAATTCTTTTGGGGTCTCAAAGGGGCGTGGAAACACATAAGAACTCTTGAATGGAGATGGAAAAGAGATGTAACTCCAGTTCCTTCGGAATCGCCAGTCATTCTGGCAATAAAATAAAGAAGGTCTTGGTCCACGGGCTTTCCCAAGACTGAACCAGCAGTAATCTACTCATTGAAAATATGATCCGGTTTCAAAATAAAGGTGTTTATCAATAAAAGCTCGATCTGCACATATTTATGGATACTCACTGAGATTTTTATCTCATAGTTTTATGTCTTTCTTCCTTTCAGATTTATGTGACTTTCAGAGCAGGGCCTCAAGAACTATGGTGTGTGGGAGAGTCTAGATTGAAATGCTAGAGTTAACACAATTCAGGTTATAAAGTAGAGTAATGTATGTGAGATTCTTCTGCTTTTGTCAGCTTGACTCTTAGATATCATGTCAATTATTCATTGTTTTAATAGTTTAGTCGTTTTTGTGCTCTTCAGTATAGGCTTGAATTTTGGGGCTGTTACAAGAACTGTTATTATCAAGAAGTTTAGAGAATGTTTTAATATATATTTCGAGAAATAAAAATTTAATATAGAAAGCTATAATATCATTTTACGATTAACATTTTGTCTCTGAATGTTTACTATAATAAAAAGAAATTGACTAATATTTAAAAATCGGTTGAATTTCAGTATTGCTTATATAATTAATTAGATATAAAACGATGAATTTATTCAAGACATAAGATTATTTTCAAACACCATATGAATTACATAAAAAGAAAATGATTAAAACAAACATATGCCGCCATTGGGTTCATGAATGAGGCAAAACAAACATATGCCGCCATTGACTCTTAGATATCATGTCAACTATTCATTGTTTTAATAGTTTAGTCGTTTTTGTGTTGTTCAGTATGTGCATGAATTTTGGGGCTGTTACAATAACCGTTATTATCAAGAAGTTTAGGGGATGTTTTAATATATATTTCGAGAAATAAAAATATAATATAGAAAGCTACAATATCATTTTACGATTAACATTTTGTCTCCGAATGTTCACTATAATAAAAAGAAATTGACAAATATTTAAAAATCGGTTGAATTTCACTATTGCTTATATAATTAATTAGATATAAAACGATGAATTTATTCAAGACATAAGATTTTTTTCAAACACCATATGAATTACATAAAAAGAAAATGATTAAAACAAACATATGCCGCCATTGGGTTCATGAATGAGGCAAAATTGCCGGTCCCTTCTCAAATCCAAGGGCGGCGATGCGGCATCCATAGGCATGTTCGTAGGAGAGGCGAAGTTTCGCTAGGAATTTGACATAGAGGGGCGAAACCACATAAAGAATTTCTTTTTTAATAAAAATAAAAATTTCATGTTAATTATTTTCAATTAATTTCAAAAATAGTAAACCATGAATAAACTACTTTAAGAACCAGATATTTAATATAATTATAAAGTAGCTCTAAAGTAACTTAATTATAGCTAAAATTTTCAAAAAAATTAACATAAGCTATATAACTATATACAAAATAGAGATCTTGTATACACACTTCTTGGAGTTTTTTGTTATTTATGTTCACTTCGACATCAATTAATTTCTACGCATGGTTTATGAATATATTAAATTATAAATTAATTAATATCAACATATTGAGTTATGTTTTTCTTAATTTGTATTATTAATGTAATATTTATAACAAAACTATTTCAGCTTTGATCTCTAACTTTGTTTCCACCAATATTTTTACCTAAAATTTATATTGTTTTGTTGTAAATATTTTTAAGAAAGAGTTAAATCATCCCAAAATAATATATGTGCTTAAATGTTATATTAGATGATAATCCTCTATCTATTTTTACATGAAAATAAATAATAATATTTAAAAAGTAGCAAAACAAGTCACCAATAAACTTTTACTAAATTAGGCAATGTAGAAAGTAGAACTACAGAACAAAAAGGTATAAGAGTAAACTGACATTCACAGACTATTAAAGTTATATCTAATGATACAAATATTATACACACTTCAGGGGGCAAAGTGCTTATTTATCCATAGTACAGGGGGCTTGTTGCCAAAAAAAGTTTAGGGGGCAAAATGCAACAAGGGGTATAGTATAGGGGGTTTGACGCTTTTATCCCTATATTATTTTAAGTTTGTTTATTTGATCTCCAAAAATGAGATATGACCCATCAATATAGGTTAACCATTATACATGTCATACAAATTATATAATTAATTACTATAACTTTGTTACTTACAGCCTATAATACACGCATATATATAGGAGATAGGGCCTTCGCCTTGGCCTTGGCCTGGGGGGCGGGGGCCAACTGATCCCCCTACCCCCCCCCCCCCCTCCCTCCCTCCCCGTCTGCACTTGGCTCTGCCCCCTGGTTCGCCATGCAAATGAAGGGCGGCAACTTTGCAATTTTATTTTTAAAGAGAGTGCTCATTCTGTAACTCAAGGGCAGTGATAAACGTTGATATAGCAACAAATTTTCTTATACGTGGAATTTAAAATACACAAAAAGAGATTACAAAATTAATATAAAAATTTATTATAATTCGGGGGTACAATCTCTATTTGATCATCTAATTCATTTTTAAGAAGAACAATCTTTAAGATTTCAGAACTTGGGCAAAGTCTTCATATCGATCTTCAATTTTGGGGAAAAATTGTAATTTTGATATCCTAACTTGGCACAAGTTCTTTTTTCATACACTAATTTGGCACCTCGTGAAATTGGTACCTCAATTTGGCAATATCCTCACATTTCATACACGAAATTGCCAAATATGGCCAGAATTTACCACGTGGCCCAAATTGTTGGGACTTTGACCTCAGTCAAACACCCAACTCACCAACTTGCCGCGTCGAATGCCATATAAAAAAGAAAATCTTGGGTATCCGATTCTCAGTATGACATTGTTGTTGTTAGGCCTATGAATCAGGACGCTTTTGACCAGGCGTGTTGAATGTCAGACACCTCAAGCTTCTGCAATGCCACTACCACCACCGCCACAACCCAACACTTAGCCGCAAAATTCATTATTAGCACATTTGCACAAACAACAATGTCGAGCTCCAAACAGTCCCAGGCACAGTCACATGACTCAAGCAGAGCGTCCTCATGTGCCTCCACACACTCTCTGATTGCTACATCCAAAACGTCTTTGCATTGGAACTCGAATCAATCGCCAAAACCTTAACCTTAGAAAATCTTCCCCAATGCTCTACTCTATCTCTGCCACTGATTATTCCAACACATCCCCCGTTCACTACGAGTACGTGTGCCTGATCACCATACTCTCCGAAGAACTGAAAACTCTCTCTTCTCACCTCCCTTATTTGTTGTCTACGTAAAAAAGACTTATCCTTACGCGACGCCTACTTTGCCGCTTCGTTCTCATGTCAAACCTCACTACTTTGTCATTCTCATCGATTAATACAACGGCTTTTATCCTCACCTCCGCCACTTGGGAATTTTTCGTTGTATTTTTTTTCATGTGGCTTCCCATGTGGCAAGTTGTTGATCAGTTAAGAGTTTGTCTGGAGTCAAAATCTCAAAATTTGGGCTATGTGACGAATTTTGCAGTTGCTAGCACCGGAGTATGCAATGTGAGGTAATTGACAAATTGAGGTACACATTTCATGAGGTGCCAAATTCATGTATGCAAATAGAAAATGTGCCAAGTTAGGATACCAAAATTGCAATTTTCCTCCAAAATTTTATTGAGCTTGAGAAAATGTTAATTCGAGGCATGGAAGTATCTCAAATCAAAATATGAATTGTGTTGGATGTTAAAGAACATTAGAAATTTTATCTTCAGTTATTTGAAAATATCGAAGCTCGATCTTGTTTAGCAGAAGTGGGTTAGAAACAATTTTTGAACGGCCTTTGATGTCAGATCTTAAGTCACGTAATTTGCTAGCGACCCCCGCCGCACCAGCGTTCAAGTCGCTCTTCGACGATTTTAGGGCGAGAGCTCCGACTTAATTAGGCGACTTAAGTTTTCATAAGTCACGCTTTAAGATTTCTTAATTGGCGCTTTTGGTTTACAGAAAGATATGGGAGGAAAAATGGTATGATAGAGAAGATGAATCACGGGCGAGGTGATGTTTGACGCTAGCCATAACACATATGAGTTAAAAAAAATGGAGAAAGAGAGGGAAAAAAACGTGAACAAAACAAATAAACTGCTAATCTCTTGCATATTTAAGGAATAATAAACTGATAGTGTCTTACTTTTACCGAGATCAGTTTCTATTAATTGTCTTATTAATGATATCAGACTAATTATTTGAAATCAAACTATATATTTTTTATAAAAAAAATCACTACATATATATATATATATATATATATATATATATATATATACTTCTGACTGAAATGATAATTCAATATATAACTAATGATAAAAGTTGACCAAATTCAGTCATGACACCATTCACCCCAAAAAATTCAATATTAAAATAATCTCCAAAACTATATGTTTCAAATTAATGTCTCACGCGTTTTTTGTAAAAAAAATGTTCAAACACAGTTTTCATATCAAATAAGTCAAACACAATTTTTATATTAAACCAAGATATATCGAACAGATCGAGTATATACCGTGTGAATTGTGATCAATCAGTATGGCTGTATGTATATACAGCAATATTAGTTTCTTTTCCACAATCCTTAATTCACATTTCCAATCTCTTAATTTGACCATTCGTCGGTTTGAAACAATAATACTCTAATCGATGCTACTTGTGAAAAAATTAGCTTAATTAATTAAGTTCATCTCCTACGAAGATGAAAATATACCAATTGATGAACTGGATGAGGATATTATATAACGTTGGAAATTGTGAAATATTAAAACTGCCTCTCGATCTCCCTATTCAACGAACCAAACTACATATACACGAACCTTTCAAACTACCCTTGTCATAGAATACTACACTTAATTCACTACAATATAAATAACCCTCTTTCAAGCTTATATTTGATACTGCATGCTAAAAGGACATAAGTAGTACTACTTATAATCCAAGGAACAATATGGCTTCGAACAAGTATTCAGTTCCATTCGCCGGCACTGTGATTGAAGCAACGGTAACCGACAAAGCAGCCGCTGTTGACGAATGGGTGCGCCTTGTCCTTAACACCTACTGCCCCAGCGGACAAAGAATAATCGTCGGCCTAGATTGCGAGTGGAAGCCCCCGTATTGGTCGTTACAAACCAACAAAACAGCCACACTACAACTCTGCATTGATACCAATTGTCTGATCATCCAACTCTTTTACTTGGATTACATTCCTCAATCCCTCAAGAATTTCCTCACTCGTCCTAACTTGATCTTTGTTGGAGTTGAAGTTGGTGATGATGTCTCAAAGCTCTGTAGTGAGTACAGTCTATCTTGCGGCAGGTCAGCTGACATCCAAGCCGATGGCTAATGATGTTGCGGGGCTCCGCATGGCCAAGCCGACTCATGTTTGCCGTAGTAATTGGGAAAATAGGGTCTGTCTTGAGTGTGGAGCAGATTGAGTATGCTTGCATTGATGCTTATGCATCCCACATGATTGGAAAAAGGCTTCTCAACCAACCTTAGTTTGGACTCTGTTGTTTCTCAATTTTACTTAAAGGCTCTATTATATAAATTTGTTGTTAATTTTGCGAATCTCATTTTCAATCTTGTAATAGATGTTGGCTTTGGAACCCAATCTATCCTTGAGTCAAGTTAATTTTAACGTGATGAAAATGACCAGCTTGTAGTAGTTCATGCACTATCTAGTACCATCTTAAGCAATTATAAGTTAATATATCTCTTGCTTTATCCTAAATATACAAAAATGATGTAGAAAATATTTCCATCGTTTGTTATACAATATTTCAATTTTCATTGTTTGTACTTTCTTAAATACAAAAGATGTTCTTGTTGTATTTCTAATTATTAAATACAGTACTTATTCCCTGCCGTTTGACCCAAAAAAATAAAAGATAAGGTGTCGTGTTTGATGAGGTGTCCTGTATTTTGTGGCCATTCACGCTTCTGTAGGGGATGAGCAATTTTCAACATGATAGTCTACTAGTTACTATTAAACTATCTACATGATTTACACTAGAATTGCCTTTTGGTAATTATCTCTACATTTCGACATTAGTGATAATTATTAAGTATATCTGAATGGTCTTCCATGGCTGATTAAATTACCTTTATAAGGACTTATTAAGTGCATCGTTTTACGATATTTTTATATTTTATAGCTACTAGCTAGTTATAGAGCCCTTTCGTGCTATTTGGAGAGATAGTTTTAGCTACAGCAGGCTGTATTACAGCCTGCACTCATAAACATGTGGGACCCATAAAGGTGGGGTCCACATGGGTCCCACACATTTTGTGACAGCCTGCTATAGCTAAGACAAAATTCTATTTGGAAATGAAAGTTAGACCAACATAACCAACAGAGGCGGACCTAGGTACGGACTAGGGTGGGCTATAGGCTAGGGATTCAGTCTAGTTCTAATTATTGGGTATAAGGTCAATTTATTTCGGGGGGTCTAATATAATTTAAATGAAAGAAGAAAGCCCAAAAAAAAAAATTTATCGAGAAAAGAATCTATTAAAAAAGAATAAGCAGCGAGTTTAAGGAATACTCCTCAGCAAAAGAGTTATTACGACAGACAATTAATCGGAGAGTTCGACCATTCTTACTTTAATCCACGTCCAGACATGCACCTTAATGGCCTAACCATATAAGATTGCGTACAGTATTTTCCTCTGAAGATTTTAGTATTTCTTGCTGTCCAAATTTTCCCGTAAACAAAGACCCATATGCACCTCAAGTTCGGATCCCTTCGCCTTTTCTGAATTAACCCGTTGAATTGACTGAAGTGATCATTTGACAGAGCAGCCATAACAGAATATCAGTTGCCAGCTTCCAAGTATCATGACGGTGGGGATTCGCCCCAACTGGCAGGGGCGGAGGCAGGATTTAGAAGGTGGGGGGGCAAAAATTATGCTAAAAATATTTTTGGGGGGGCAAAAATTAATTCCAAGAAAGAATTCATATAAATCTTTACAAATTCATACTACTAATTTAACAATTTTTAAAAAGTCGGGGGGTGCAATGGCCCCCACATGCACCCCCCCTAGCTCCGTCACTGCCAACTGGAATGCCCAAATATTTAAAGGGGAGATTTTCAGTCTGCAGTTAAGAATCTCCGCATATTCTGAGATTAAAGCATCCGCAATGTTAATGCCCATCAAATAGCTTTTGACGAAATTCACTTTCAATCTCAAGTATCAGCTCAAAATTACAAAGGATGGATTCAATTGCCATGATATTATGAGGGGAATTCTCACATTGGAGAATGGCGTCGTCCGCGAATTGCAAGTGAGTCACCTTTAGATTATTTTCTCCGATTTTTAACCCTTATAATAGATGAGTACGATTTGTCGCTTTAATTAAACAGCCAAGCCTTCGGCTGCGATCAAAAAAAGTAAAGGGGAGAGAGGGTCACCCTGTCTTAATCCTTTTGATACACATAACTGATTTGTGGGACTTCCATAAACGAGCACCGAATCTGAGGCCGATTGGAGACACTTTGTTATCCATCTTCTCCAAGTAAAGCAAAATCCTGTTAACTCCAACCATTTGTCCAAATAATCCCGATATTGACATTATGAATGATTTTTCAAAGTCCGCTATAAAAGTGAGGTCTTGCCTTCCGCTTTGTTTGACGTCGTCAATTATTTCTTTTGCCGCTAGAATACAATTCATAACAAAACTGATTTGACACCATTTAATCAATCTTGTTCGACCCAACTTAAAAACCTTTTATCATCAACAGTGTAGGTAACTCAGTCCATTGCACAACTATTTTGCAGTATTAATCATATCCTTCAAGCAACTCCATAATAAATTAAACATTACATAATTTTTAAACACAAGAATTAATCTCTACCAAGTCCAGAACTCTATTTAACAAAAGAACGAGTGACAATACGTTCGAACCCGACTTTTATTTAACTAAACTCTTTATAATAATGCTAAAAAATATTTTTTTTCCATATTTACTAGTATTTTATGATAGTAAACGGTTATCTTGACTTAAGAATGAACACGCGACAACTTCTTTTATTTGCTCGTATCTTAAGACTCAACCTACAATACTTGATCACTTATAGTTTTGGTTAATTATATTCTGATGAATATTCATTTTTTAGATATTCTTTATTTAATATATTTAACATATTAGAAGTAGCCGAGAGTACTAAAAATTCCTAGGTCAGCCCCTGCTACCAGTCAGCTCACAACAAAATTTACAATATTTAGTTGGATAAAGGCTCTTTTAATTTAAAATCCAAGCAATAAAAATCATTAGTCATCGAATTAAACAACTAATATAATTGTAGTGTTATTTGCTTATCTGTGAATTTCAGGTAAAGTATTTGCTAATAGAATTACAAAGCATATTATCTAGCAATTACAAATAACACAAGCTTATATAGTTTCTATAATTTACTCCTAATTCATAATGCTATTGTTAGCCACAATCCCCGATTTCCAATCCAACATTAGCTAACTCTTAATGTGACCCCTTGTATCGTGACTATGAAACTTAAACAATGGTCCATGTGAAAAACCAAGCCTTTATCCATCTCCTACGAAGGTGAAAAGATTATATTGGAAGAAATATTGGTGGGAAATGTGTGAAATACTAAAAGTCTAAAACTGCCTCTCAATCTCCCTTATTCAACGAATTAGACAATTATGCACGAACCTTTCAAACTACCCTAATAGAATACGCTTAGCTCATTTACAGTATAAATAAAATTGGGTGATGATCCTCTGTCCCACTTTTTTTGTCCCACTTGTGTTCCACTTTCTAATTTTAGTTTTTTTAATAATTTTAAATAAACTCTACTAATTAATTTAATTTTGATTAGTTAAAAAGATACCCCAAATCCCAAACAATTAGGATCAAACTAAATCTTTTCATCTCCTTCATCCATTTCTCTCTCCAGTTCGTCCGTCTCTCTCCTTTCCTATCTCATTCTTCGCCATGTGAAGATCCTAGTGACTGATCCCACAGTACAAAACCTTGAACTGCACATCCTTCTCACCAATTTTCCTGCACAAATCACATCACAATTTCATCAACAAAAGCCCTAAAAAACAACAAATAACAGCCAAAACACTCAAATCTGAGCAAATCAAACTCCAATTAGATTAGACGGACGAGAACTGGAGAGGAGAGGAGAGGAGAGAGACGGACGAGAACGGGAGAGAGAAATAGATGAAGAAGATGAAAAGATTTTAGTTTGATCCTAATTGTTTGGGATTTGGTGTATTTTTTAACTAATTAAAATTAAATTAATTAGTAGAGTTTATTTCAAATTATGAAAAATCTAAAATTAGAAAGTGGAACAAAAAAAGTGGGACAGAGGATCCTCACGATGCATGTTTGAAAAGTAATTAGACAGGACGTAGTAGTTAAAAGCTAAACATTGAGCGAAATGGCATCAACACGGTACTATGAAATTGCATTATGCGGCCATGCTATTGAAACGACAGTCACCAGCAAGGGAGCCGCCGTTCAAGAATGGTTGGACACTGACTTTTCTCGCCATGCCAATTCTATTACCTTCAGAACCGGGGGAAGAATCATAATCGGGCTAGATTGCGAAAGGAAGCCAAACGCGTCGTACAGCGACAACAACGAAACAGCCATTCTACAACTCTGCGTTGACACCAAGTGTTTGATCGTCCAACTCCTGCACTTAGATTACATTCCTCGTTCCCTTGGATTTCTCCTCACCAGCTCCAGGAGATACTTTGTTGGGGTTGAGGTTGGAGATGACGTTCTGAAGCTCGAAAGAGAATATGGGCTCGCTTGCGCTTATGCAGTGGACGTTCAAGCATTGGCTATGGAACGTTGGCCGACTCACTACTTGGGTAAGCCAGGGTTGAAGACGCTTGCTCATGAGGTGGCAGGCATTCACATTGACAAGCCGGAACATATGTGCCTTAGCGATTGGGAAGCTAGGGTGTTGAGTTATGAGCAGATTAAGTATGCTTGTATTGATGCTTTTGCTTCTTACAAGATTGGAAAAAGGCTTCTCGATCAACCTTAATTTGTAGTCTTCTTGTTGAAAGGCTTGCAGCTTATGGACTTGGTATTTGTGGTTTTGTGTTTTAGTAGTTGGCTTGGGAACTTAATAAATCTGTTACTTTTTATGCTTAGGAAAGTATTTCTCTTTAGTCTCTGCACTTGTGTTCGTGAAAGGATAAATCCAGGATAATTGCAATATATATAACCAATAATTATCTGCTTAAGATTCTAATGTTAATCCGTTACATAAATTTGATCAGGGTATTAATCGAGAATTGTCTAGTATATTCCTCAGTAAGATTTAAAATAGAACATGAGAAAACTACAAAATAAGTATATATTAATGACAAATTCATTTATTAAATAAGTCAATCCGAAACTTTAGTTAAGAAAGTACTCAATTATACTATCTCCCTCTCTCACTCGCTATATATATATATATGAAACATCACCTAGAACTCTTTAGATTTAGAACCTCACACACTGCTTAAATTGAAATTACAAAAATCTCCCCTAACTTCATTATAAGGAAGATATAACAAAATTATAGAGAAGAAAACAGTACCCTTCACTAAATATAATATAAATAATAAAACACAAAAATTTCCACCATCAAATAAGTATTGAAACTTTATGGGTCAAAGCTTCTTGTCTCTTGCTTTATTATTTTGTACAAACTTACAAAGAAGTTTAAACTCTTTATTGACCAAATCCTTAGCAATATTTAGTAAATACTACTCTCATGAATTGACCTAGCCCTGTACGTACTGAATCGATAGCAAAACACTATCTTTAGTTGTACTTACTTGAAACTAAAATCAACAACAGAACACGATTTTTAATTGTATTTACTTGATGCAGTAGGAGTTAATATAGTTCAAATTCAAGTTTGTATACATTTTTATGAGAAAGGATTAAAAGAAAAGGTCTATTATAAAAATAATATAGTGCTAAATATTTTTTATTATATTTAAACGATTCCAAATAAGTACTTCTATTAAAGAACTTGTAATATTTAGCAGAAACGCATATTTGTAAAATTTAATCCATAAAAATCACCAGTTTCAAAATAATCAACAAGTAATAGTAAAACATTTGTGTGCTATTTGCTAATTTCTAAACTTTACAGGGGTTTTTGCTAATAAAAATTACACGGTGTATTTGTCGGTTAGGAATAAAATACATAAGGGCTTTCTTGCTATTTACTCTTAATTTTAGAATGCTATTTCTTGATCCATAATCCTCGATATCCTATCCCACGTACATTACCTAACTATTAATTTGATCTGTTTTCTCATCCTAACTATGATATCTAGTGATTTTCTATGAATACATCTTTCTTTTTAGGAATGGTTTGAGTATGAGTGATTCCTCTCACAAGAATGATCTGGTAAACTCAGCAAATGATATTTGCAGCGATTCATTTAACTATCACTCTACAGAATTCTATTACTTTGCTGATATTCGGCATGATCAAGTTCATCTTCAAGTACCTGCTCAGGGTAATCTTGGTTCGGAATCTAATAGTGATGCACATTCTCGTATTCCAAATACTCCACGACAAACTCATAGTATGGAGTTTGGTAACTCTCTGATCACCTCTGATTCTGTTCCACACATCAATCCTACACTGCACAACACTAAACCTCCCTCAATGATTTATTGACTACTGCACAACTTGACTACACAATTTGTAATAAGTAAGGGCTTGTTGAGAATTAAAGGTGCCAATCTGTCGAGATTTAGAGCTGAAGATATATAAGATTTTCTTTTGTGATTTAGTCGAAATTATATGTACTCAATATTTGGTATAATTAAGAATAAGATTTCTTGTTTATAGTATCAAGTCTATAAATACGTACAATGTTGTATTCATAAATAATGTTGTAAACATTTTATACAAATAATGCAATTTCTTCTGTTTAAGTTTAAAAAATGTGGGGTCTATTCATGATTTCCTTACCGCTATTAAAAGCCTTGATATGCACTTGGTATGTGTGGTTAACTATGCTTCTCAATTGCACATGATAGTTTAGTAATATTAAAATTGTTGACGCCCTTTGGGTTGTACTTCGTTATAGAAATATGGTAGTTAAGTAAGTAAAATTTCATTGATTCACTAGTCAACAATCAGTCTAACGTGGAGCATGTTTGCCGGTGATGTGTTTAAAACATCACATGTAAACTAAGTCGAGGCGTTGCCAACGAAAGCACTCTAATACTTAAGTCAGAGGATACTTAAAAGACTCGATCCTATTGCTCTTGCGCACGGTGTTCAAAAATGTACTAGGTCGAAAACCAGCCCTTAAGTTAAAACCGTGAGGTCAAAATGGACTTTGATTGTGTTGGTGCCTTAGGTCAAAATCGTCTCTTTCTCAACAGGTCGAAATTCACCTCTCCATGCATGTCAAAGTTTCGTCTATTACAACTCGTAAATACTATGCATAATCTCAAAGATACGTTCCTCGTGATAAAGATTTCACTTGCAATTATAGATAATTATTTTCATAATTATTAGAGTCTGACTTTCTTGAGCAGTCGAAATTGCTCTCTTTAATGAGTTGAAATTGACCTGACCCATTAGGTCAAAATTAGCCGAGGCCTAATTTCAACTTATGGCAATAAGTCAATCGTAGATCTCATTTTGTCTTATTTTCGCATTTTAGGCTCTATTGGTTTCACGTGGAATCGTGTGTATTTGACACATTAATTTGTCAAATTACGGCACATCACGGTTTTATAATTATTTATATCGTACTTAAAATCAATTCATTTTCTAGAAATTCTTTAGTTTGAATAAATTAGCAACACTTTTGAAACTCATTTTCCCGTATCGACTGACATTAAAGTCATCTTTTCATAAGTATAAGGGAAAGGGTAATGATATTTACAGAGCAATTATCCTCCATACAGAGCAATTTCAACTCTTTTCCACTATTGCCCTTAACAAAATTTGCTTGTTTTATATCAATGTATCCTCTTTCCAATTCCACCGTTAGGTTTCCAAGTTTATTCTAAAATATTTATTTCCATGAATCTTTCCAGTATTGCAATGTTCTATTTATTTTATATTCTTCTTGTAATATTTTTATACGCATGTAACAATATTTAGTTGCATAAATGATAAAATTCATTATGCTGCTATTTTATCTCAAAGTTCTAATTGGTTATATAATAAAGTAAGACTAAGATGACATAAAAGTTTACAATTTATTTATCTCTGATATATAAAATAAGCGACTTTTGGATGAAATCGATTTTTCTTTTACTCATATTGAATGAAGGTAGCAGCTAATTTATTAAATTTAACAACTTCTGCTCAAACTTTGAGATGTATTTTCATTTGTTTGGTTGGTTCAAATTTTGGTTTCAATTTTTGAATTTTTTTTAAAAAAATGTCTGGAACATTTGAAATATATAGTTTGGATGTAGTTTGAGTGTTGAAAATTTAGGGAGAAAAATAGATATATATGTGTCAAATCAATACATGATAGATGATTGGCATATAATATAGAAATAATTACAGCTATACCCCTGAGGTTTAGTGTAATTACAAAAACCTCTCCTTAGGCTTGAAAAATTACGATGACCTCCCCTCAAACTCACACAAATCTTACAATGAGGTCCAACCAAAATGAAACCTGTTGATGTCAGCACAAAATTATGTTAGACTTTCAGCTTTGCCCTTGGACTATTTTTTTTACTAAACATCCCTTTTATAACAGGGGTTGTACATGATATATTGAATAAATTACATGGATTGTATATGTAATATTACAGAAATGTTGACAGATGTTTATAAAAGCTCAAACTACTTTTGCCCTTCTGTTATTTATTAGTTACTATCAAAAGATATTTATCTTGACAATTTTATTTCCAAGTCCCCGTTAAACTTTTTATTTTCAATTTTTTAAATTATACATTTCGTTTAAATTACAAATACGAAGAAAAATCATATTTAAATCTTCTGGTCATTGATTTTCTTTTTTTAAAGAAAATTTGATGATTATGTTTCACCTCTAAATTTCAAGATAAATATATTTAAGTTTAGATTATTTCTATTCAGATTTAATATCTAAAACTAAATAAATAAATAAAAAGGGCAAGAGTTGTCTTCTTTTTGCCCCCCCCCCCCCCACCCCCACCCCACCACCACCAACCCGTCTGGCGGTAATTCCAAAGTGGCTCCGCTCTGCTCAGCCCCCCACCCCCTACGCGTTTCCTCTCTACAATCTCAATCGCCATCAACACCACATCAAAGGATCTTGTCGAGATCCTTGCCTTACCATCTTTGAAATGTTCTAGAGATTTTTCAAGCTTGCATAATGGCTACAGGTGTAAAAGTATTCTTCCCTTTTACTTCCTTTCAACAAGAAAGATTAATTATATTTGTCTCCTTAATAGTGAAAATTACAGAAAGCTAACCATTTATAGAGATATTTGATAAAAATCTCTTGATACCCAATTAAGATGCACAAACATATGTTAATATAATTTAATTTTTAAAGTATTACTTTTAAAATTTTATTATTTTCAAAGAACATACATTTCAAATTATCTCTCACATATAAACAATAAATTGTATTAATATTTTATAATGCAAAGTGTCCCATTCAGTTTACCGTTAACGTATGAATCATATCATACATATTAATTGAAAAATGACAACTTTGTCTTTTCAATTTTTCTTTTTAAGAATCTCTTAAGGAATACTTTTTATTATTCTAATGAAGCGCATTTGGAGCAATAACAATTCTAGTTATCTTTTTTTACGGTTGTTAGTGTAATTGTAATTTTTCGAACCCCAAGGGAGGTGTCTGTAATTACACCAAACCTCAGGGATGCTGATGTAATTGTCACAATAATATATGAATAGCTAACAACTGCTCAATAATTAGGAAACGTTATATTTACTATTAGATGGAATATTGAGAAAAGTATATTTATAATGCTAATTATTACATTTATACCATAAAAGTACTAATCTATTGTTATCTTGAATGCTATAATAATTAAAAGTGTTTAAAATATGTTCTGTATTTAGCATGTATATATATTTATTCTAAACTTGTACAAGTGGTTGATGACTTTAATTCAAATCTAAAATATAGTCCCATAATTTTAAACTTTGTTAATTTAAATGTACTTTACGATTAATGCATATGTATAATACAAAAAATTTAATGTTGTTAGTGTACATTTTATTAATTAATAAGTTATAATTATATTAATGAGTATATATATATATATATATATATATAGAGAGAGAGAGAGAGAGAGAGAGAGAGAGAGAGAGAGAGAGAGAGAGAGGTGCAGTCATGACACTTGACGTGAAAGGAATTTGACTTCTTACACGTCCTAGAATATAGGTGTTGTACTTTTCAATTTGTTGGACCAAATTAAATTCAAACCAAAATTTGAAAAGTGTTCCAATTCATAATTGAGATACCAAAATCTGAAAATCATGAACCAAAATTGATCCAAACAAGTACTACAATTCTAAAGATTTTTTTTGTTTTTTAATGAATACCACATATTTAAAGATTAGATAAATTCCTTTTAAGACCAATTCTTTGCTTTGACCTCGAAGTTTGAGAAAAAATCATTAAATTGAAAAAATCAATTATGAAAGTCATTTATTACCGTTAAAAAAAATCGAATCAACAAAACACTTCTCAATAGAAATACCCTAGATAAATAACTGTAGCATTTTATGCCAATTACAATTTTATTTTATAATTTATAATAATTCACGAAAAGGTAGTTAGAAATAAAATAAAAAAAATAAGCAAAGAAACTATGTGACATGTGAAATATACAAATTAGAACATCAAATCGAAGTGTGATATTGGAAAGATTTATAGGAAACAAATATTTGTTTACTATATAAACGAACAAACTTAAATTAGGTAGCTAATCTGATGATAGATTCAAATCAAAATGATAGATTGAATAGATTTTGTTAAGGGTATTGTTGGAATAAAATTCAAATTGTTCTGAAGATAATTGCTCTGTATATATCAACACCTTAAAAGAAAAACAGACCTTGTTTTACTCATTAGGTTGTCCAGTTACTACGCATTAGATTGTCCAGAATCCAGTTCAATAGATTGCATTATTGTACTTAATTAATGAACGTTCAGGCTGGCTACGTACTACTAGCTATACTACTACTAACTCATGCATCACATAATTCTTTTACAAAATATTCACTATAAAAACCTCAATTGTGTTGTTTACTATATTGTTCAATATTGTAATCTAAGCCACTTTCATGCATGATTATTATAATCGTAAAGTAATGTTTTTAAACAACAATCATCAATAATTATGATAATATTAATATTGTAAATGAAAGAATGAGAAAGTCGTAAACTTTGGCCGCGTGGATGATGTGGGTGGAATTATGTAGCATAAGCATCACAGAATGGGGACTATATTATTACATAAAAACTATTCACATATCTACATTGGTGTTGTACAAAATGATTGATAATATCGTTGATAATTTGATATAGACATAGTTACAAAAGTCATCTAATTAACATTCAGTATAACCAAAGTTATGCTTTCGTTTTCTAAATTATAATCTACCAAGCAAAGAAAATTATATATGAATATATTCTATGTCTTGTATCATATTATGACAATATCAACAAATGAATTACAAGCAAATGCAATTTCTGTTTAGACCATTGACACGTGGATGAGGAGGGTGGAATTATAGAATTCGGACAGACATCAAAGAATGTGGGTTACACGTAGTACAACAGAAAACACGGAAAAAAGGATCCGATTCGGCTGACTTGACTACCCGACAAATCTTGTTTGTTTGTTGCCGCTCCGTGCTTGTAATAAGTAATAACTACGTTGTTATTATTATTCCCCTCCGTTATATTCTATAATTTAAATTAAAAATAATTAATCTCGGCTTGACTTAGATATAAATTAAAGGAGAAAGAAGAATAAATAAGCTGAATATTCGGTGGAGGGGACGGATTAAAATCTTTTTTTTACAAAACTTTCAGAAACCTTCAATTTTCATTCAATTCAACTCTTCTGCGCCAATCAAGGGTTTCTGCAATACTCCTCTGCTCATCGGTACGCCCAATTTCTCTCTCCTAATATCTCTTCTCTCTCTCTCTCTTGATGGGTATTTTTCTAGCTGCATTGTTAATTATGTTCATATTTGGTTTTTGTTTGATATTACAACTGTTGAATATTGGTTCTCTTTAATAGGAAGATTTTTGGGTTTTTTCTTTTTTATGTCCCTGAATGTTAACTTATTCAATGCTTTTCATATATTAAATTTACAGGATCATTGTACTATTTTCTTGGAAAATTTAAGAGTCTTTTTCGTGGAAAGGATCATTTAGTTTTGTTGCAATTGTGGTGAAGATTGTTTCAACAGTCGTGCACGTTGACAATTTGGTGTTTTTACTTTTCCGCAATTAGATTTGACTGAGTCAGTTTTTTCATTGGAGTTTAGACCTTGAAGGCAAAGAAACATAATTTAGAGAAAATATTAACGAGGTGGGAGATTTGTGGTTCATGGGATATGGAATATAGAAGCTCAAAACAAAAAGAAGTTATTGTTGATATTGAGAGTGGTGAGACCAGTCATGGAGCTGATAATGGTACCGGTTCTGTGGTGGGTAATAAACGGGGGAAGAAATCGTTGAACAAGCTCGTTAGCGGAGTTATAGGTTTCAAAGAACCAAACAACGGTGAGCATAATAATAAGTCGAATGGTGGTTCGGGAGGATTTGTAGAAAATGCTTACAAGACTATTGAATCAATCATAGACAAGAATCCTGGAGGACAACAAGATCAGGAGCTTGTGCCGCTCGTTAAAAAGGACCACGAGGAAGACAAATGGAGGGCTGGAAAAGGCAAGAAGGCTCCCAAACCACCTCGACCTCCTAGAGGTCCGTCCTTGGATGCTGCTGACATGAGGTTGGTGAGAGAAATTTCAAGGATTGCCAATAGAAAGCGCGAGAGAGTCGAACGCATGAGAGCGCTGAAGAAGATGAAAGCAGTAAGATCACCGGCACCACCATCTCCATCGCCGTCATTACCATCATCGGCGTCGATATCATCTGGAGCCACCGTCTCTGCCATGATCATCACGCTCCTCTTTTTCCTTGTGATGATCTTCCAAGGTATCATCATTATGCATTCTTTTGGTGTTTTATTGAACATGCCTATATATCCCTTTATGTTGTTGACACCTCAAGCATGTTCCACAATGGTAAATCCATAAAACGTATACCGAGTTGGAGTCCCTTAACAAACTTATTCTGTTGTTTATTCCATGAGTTATTTATGGGATTTGTGTCATAATTGGTGGTTGCTGTTTTACGAATAGATGAATATCATGCCATTTTTTATTATAGATAACTTGGTTCTCAAGAACGTTTTACCTGAAAAATGAATCAGGCATGCAGTTTGGTTCTTTCTTCCAGATTCAGTAAAAAAAAATGAATACTTGTGTCGTTATCAAATTACCTTATATGAAGTGTAATATTCTATATGAAGAGAAAGTGTTCCAAAGCTTGTGTATGTTTTCTCTATCGTGTCACCATATTTTAGGCTTTCCCTTTTTTCTTTTCATCACCCATTGTTTTTGAGCTGATGACGTTCATCAGGATTGTCTCACAAATCACCTGGGTTTTTTCATCACCCATTATTTGACCAGAACTCCTAGAATTTCCTGGTTACAGAACATTATAATGGATCTCAATTCTCAACAGTTTTTGCTGCAGTATCCCCTCAGTGGGCCTTCCTTACTGAAGTTCTATGTGAAAAAACAAGTCTGGTACCCTCATACTAGTTCATGGCCTTTCAGTTTTCAAAAATATGAATGCAGTGTAACATTCTTTTTGAATTAGAAACTTCAGGTAATTGGTTTCTTACTATGTTTATCAAACATCAACAGATGCTCCAGTTTGGTGATATCGTCATCTTGACATATGTGATATCCCAATGTCATTACAAGATATCAACACTCCCACCTCCACGTATAAGTCGCGATTCAATGTAATCAAGCAATTTAAGTTGACATTTAACTTTACCACAAGTATAACATGCTTTATGCATGTCCATTATGTTAGATTTAGAGGCAAGTTGGATTAAGTTTTGTGTATTTACCATCATCTCTTTGCATGTAACTTTGGCGATTATGTTGTTGCTTTGCTAAATTATGTTGTTGCTTTGCTAAAGTTGAGATACCTTATTTGCAGCTTTTGGTTCCAGCAATAGCCCAAGTATGACCTTTCCAGGGGCTCCTGAGCCAGCACCACAGACTAATGACCTGAGGCATGCGCAATTTTTTATACTTTTATACAAAAGATAGACTTTATTTACTTTTCTTTCGACTTTGTTTGACTTATTATCCGACTTCCTGAATGCAGATTCACGCAAACTGGCTTAGAGTTTAGTCCAACGGGATAGAGAGGTTGCGGCTTAAAGATTTCATAGTAAAATGAGAAAAGGAAGACTGGGAGCCAGAAACCTCATTCGTCTGCTTTTTCATGTTAAATATCACATGTTTCTCAATACAGATATCTTTTTGTGAGTGTGCCCCTTTTGTGAGATGGTCTTGTGTCGTCATTCTGTGTAGTTATTTGTACGATCAGTAGAGTTCATTTGTACAATCAGCGTTGTCCGGTATCAGGGCGGGCTTAAGAAAAAATAACTTTTCGTCTGCTCTGCGGGTAATCCTTCAACAGTGAAAGGTGGAGCCTAAGCCTGATTTTCAGAAAATGAGGGTAAATGGTATCCGGTTCTAGGTATTAAAACCTACTGTCAACTAATACTGGAGAGGAAAGAGAAAGGTCAAATTACTCCAAAACAATAATCACGAAGCTACTTGTTTGTGCTAATTGTATTCCATTATTTTAGGCGGTGACCACCGGGGTTTTATTTGTTTGGTAGAGTAAAACTTCAATAAAAATTCTTTGCTAATCCCGAGTTACTCACGTTGTATTTTCACGACTATTAGCAAACACTTGAATATAAACCAATTGCAGCTTGAAATGGGGCTATTATTTGACTTGATGCAAACACTTGAATATAAGCACCATTGCATCTTTAATTGGGATTATTCTTTGAAGAACAGGGCGGAAGAGCAAAAGAGCATGTCATGACCAGGGAAAATACGATAAAACATAGTGAGTCGCAAAATACATCAGCGACTGTGATGGATCATGAGACTTCAGAACTAAAATATGAACGTCCCCTGTCAAAATCTGATACTAAAATTGACAACTAAATCTTTCTCAATCTCACGTCTTGCTAGCATTAACTTAGTCTATGGTACTTACTAGTCTACATTTTCATCAACCAAAAATTGCTTCCCAGCATTAACAGAACGCTGCTTGTCATACACAGAAAAAGGAAAAAAATCATCTCATGTTGCCCTCGCGTAGAACGTCAATCATGTCATATATCCGCTTCTCTGCTTTTAAGCTAACCTGCATTTAGGAAAGATTTATGATACTAAATATACATATTGAAGATGAGAGATATAACTTAAACTGCTGATAAACAACACATCATGAGCACCCCCACATGCTGAATATCAAATAATGTATTACATAGGAGGACACGATCAATACATATGCAAACATTATTACCTTCTTAGCAAGGAAAAGGATGGCATCAACAGTACCCTCCGCGTAAATTGATCTACCACAAACATTGTGCTGAAACTCGAATGAAACACTTCATCGAGGAAAACACACACAAAAAGGAAGTTAGAAAACTGATGCTTGTAAGTATCATGAGGATCAACGGTATTATGAATCCAAGGGCCAAAGGATCTCTTACGTTCCATCAGGTGATGTTAGGTGGTACATATGGAAAGCATGGCCAGCCAAATGCTCTTCTGGGACACCCACCATCTCAACTTGCAACCTGGGGTCTCGTATTAGTTGTACCTAATTTAATTCAACATGACAAAAGAATGAGGTGAGAGGACAATATCCAGTTCTTATCTTTGATAAAACACTCCCACTCATTCATCCACTCTTCTGCACAAAATGAATACATTAACTGATAAAAAGAACCACAAAGTAAGAGAATTGCAGTAGCAACATTCTCAAATAAACACTACGCACAAGGCTAGAAACTGAATCATGAAACAGAGTTTGCCCAATTGTGTTTGAGGTCGTATCAACTACTTTTATAAGTCCATATGAGACACCGTCAATCCATAAGTATATGTACACTAATACTTCACATTTCCAATCATCATTCCTCTATATACTAAATGATGAATATTGCTTTAAGGTACCCCACATTAAAACCAACTATTATCAATCACAAAGAAATGAGAATCGCAACTCCCCTTTGGAGCAACACTTAATTTATGCAAAGCCTAGGCGATTCAGGCACTTGGTTCCATGAAATGTGCATGAGAAAGCACTAACTAATTGTCTGTAAAAACAGACCTCGTCTAACTGATAGGAGACTCCCAGCTTCTGAAAACATGAGATGACAGCCTTGGCAGTTCCAGAGATGTCCAATTTGCCTGCTTGATGTGACTCCATCACCTTACACAAGCATAACAGGGGGAGAGAAAAAAGAAAGAATCAATGAATGCTCTAGATGCTGCGACAAGTTGTTCATACTGATAAAATTAAATACTCTTGAAAAAGGAAGGCATAAAAAAGCTTGGCTTTAAGTAAGGGAGTCAATAGATGGCAGAAAACAAAATGTTCAAAGCTGGCAAGAGGGATTATTCAAGAACCGATGGAGAATTCTTTAACCGCATGAGTAAGAGAACTACCCAAGAATGCTAAATTAATTTTGATCTCCGACAGAAACAGAGTGCGGACAATTTACCTGCAGATCATACCCAGAAAAAGCGCCTGGAAATTGTTCCGCCATAATTTCCATGGCTGCCAGAAATGCTACCACCTAAACAGATTAATATCAGATATCACATGTGTAAAGTACAAGAAAATAAATAAATGCAAATCTAGCCAAATGCAGTTTTTACTCTCAGAGCACCTGTTTACCCATTTGCGGAGAGATCACAGCATACACATTTGAGGCAGCCACGGTCTTATAAAGCAGTTCTCTGTCTCCTCCGGTGGTTCCCATTACAAAAGGTACTCCAACTTTAGAATATAACGCAGCATTATCTGTATACCACACCAAGAAAAATGCGCGTGCCAATCTTGAGAATGAAATAGAAGAAGAGTATGATGAGAAAATTATTAGATAAACAGATCTCTAGAGTGTGTGATCTGAGCAGTAGAAACTTAAGCATTAACAAGTTCAAACCAACAACCAAACACACCAAGCTAGCCCACACTAGTAGTAAGTTTACATCATTAATGATGAATTCTCATTGGTTCTTCAAACTTTCAAGCTGAACTAATCCTGGGTAAAAAAAAAATCAAAAAGATCTGCAGGACCTATATCAAGTGAGAAACCTATTCGTCAGTAGTTCCAGAAACCTCAGGAATGCTAAACGAAAGTGAGGAAGTGGTATAAGAAGAAAATCTAGAGCAATATAAATCACTGGGAAAGAAAACAACATCTACATGTACTGCTAACATCTTGAGGCTAGAGGATAAATCTAATGCAAATTTCAAAAGACGGTCTTTTAGTTCATTGACAAGCAAAGCATCCAGTAATGTTTACCGCAATGGACATTTAAAAGTTTACGCAAACTTCAAGCAGAGACACTACGACTACAGCAATTTAGCCTTTGTAACTGCAGAACCAAAACAAGACTTTTGCAAGGTCAAACACATTAATTCTTCTTCGATGAAGCGGATGAAGCGGATGCGTCTTTAAGGCCTTTAGCCACAGCATTAGGTCAATACTAGATTATAAAAGTATATATGAAAGATTAAGTGAAAGGATAATAAAAGGAGAGCACTAAACATTACTAGTCACTTTGAGTAAACAACCATACAACATACTGCTAAGCCTACTGATACTCGCAACCACAAAACCTTTCATGAAGATGGAACTCCAACAACCATGACGTGAAGTATGCCAAATCGAAGCCATTGTATCCAGGGCTTAAGTTGACACAATCCAGCATATTTATGCTCTACGTCAACTAAATCACAATGTAACGTAACATCCGCAACTACCGCGAGCTCTAAATAGGCCTCACTTATTCAGAAACTAAACAGATAACAACTCATCGAAACTCTTAACAAAAACAAGATCAAAACAACAACGCTCACCATTCACAGCAGCAGGAACCGTGTAGTCGACAACGATCAGGTCCGGATATTCCTTAAACACAGACGATAAAATCTCCTCTCTTTCAGTAGGACACTGAACTTCAATCTGCCTCCCATCAATATCCAAGATCTTCCCATCATCTTCCGGACCTCCTAACGCCACGGGAACCGGCTGAAGTCCAGCATTAATAGCCGCCTCGAGCACCGCCCTTCCCATTTTTCCTGTACAACCATTCACCTGCAAATAAAAGCACAAAACTTTCAGCATTTCTCTGTAAAAATCAATATATGAAAATTGAAAATGAAACAAACAGTAAATATACCATAATGGGTATCCCAAGTTTTTTGGAATCTGGCGCAGGCGAAAGCTCGATTGCGTGCACTTCGTTGGTTGCCATCGCGACCAGTGATTTTCGTGTATTATGAAAATTACGGCTAAATCTACGGCTAGTATAGCTCCGAGTTTGCGAAGAAACAGAGGGGTTAAATAGGTCATTGCATTGGCGGTGGGTTTTGTAGCTGATGATATTTGACGGTGGTCCGATGACGAACGCCATTAAATACAACGGCAGCGGTGGCGGAGCAAAATGCTGCTATTTGGGGGAGGGTTTTATTTAGGGTTTAAAAGTGTGTCGAATCCTATTATTATCTAGTTTCATTTTCTTGTGCTATTTTGTGGCCATGTCTATCATACAATGCCACGTGTTTCGTATTTTACTATATTATAGGTCTATAGTTGACGAGATATTATTAAAATATCCAGAAATATAGAAGAAACTTTACCTCAAACGACTGTTCACAAAAAAAAAAACTTTACCTCAAACGTGACAACATAACAGTTGCCGTATTTGACTCGTTGAATATAAATTGTACTATGATTTTAAGGTAGACGAGTAATACTTTCGAGGGAAAAAAAGAAAGAATACATACCAACTCGCAACCTAGTGTGCTCTCTATGCTTCCAAAATGTGCAATTTACCTCTCTCAATTATGTAGCGGAATCTTTTTGCCTTAAAATAACGAATCTGAAAGTTAATTTGGGAATTCATCTCGATTAAAGAATGTTAATAAAATGTTTTTTTTTTCAATTTTGTTTATATTTTTAATTTTCAAAACTTACTTTAATTATCAAAATTTCAGAAAATAATAAAAATATATGTAAAAAAAAGTTAAAAGAAAAAGAGGACATTTCATTAAAACGGCTAAAAAAGTTATGACCTATGTTCACACATCAAGTTTTAGTGAAAATAGTTGGATAGGTGATCAAGGCCAAAGTGTACAATTTTTGAAAGAGTGGGGGCAAGTTGCTCTTCTGTAAAGAATAAATTGCAATTTGCCACTCGAAGTATATTATGGAAGATTTGACGTTTCTATCCGGAATTCAAAGATCTAAAGGGGTATTTGTAAGAGTTTATAGAATAAGTTTGTTCATTACTTTTTATAAAAAGTCGAGAGTGTTCGCAAATCTTTCTAAAAAACTATTTAAAGTACTAATTAGATGTTTGCAATAATTAATGAGAAGTGACTTTTCATTTTATTTTTATTTTTTTAAATAGCAAATTTTTGAAAGCACTTAGAGAAGTACCTCGGAGCGTGCTTTTGCGACTTGTATCTTCTCTGACTTTGTTTATGACACGCAGAAGCACAAGTCAGCTAGCAACACTACAAATATGTTTATGTAGGCGCAAAAGTCAATAAGTTCATTTAATAAGTATTTACAAACACAGCATAAAAGTGTAGCACCCCGCCTGGTTAGTGATTTTTATTTTAGAATGTATAGTGTAGATAATATGTAAAGTAAACTACGTGTGTAACTTGCTTTCTGTGCTTTTATTAAATTTATATTGACACAATCTATTTTACAAATATCTATACTTGTTTATGTCTTTATGGTCTTATTGTAATTCTTTGTTGTCAAAATATAATCAAATTAATCACATCACATTTTATACCGGCAGACAAGCGTAAAAAAAGAAACTGATGGGCAGGCCCAAAATGGAGCCGCCATCTGACAGCCCAACCAGGGGAAGTTTTATCCATGGTGGGCCCCCAATAAAGAGTAGCAACGAAATACGGACTAAACTAATCAGAGTCGCCACCTCACTCTCCACTGCACTGCTTCCTCTCCACCTAATATCTCAGCCGCCATTTTCTCACATTGAATCATTCCAATTGATAAAGTTTCTGTTTGACTTCAAAGTTGAGGCCTTTTCTTGCAAGATTCTATATTCCACACAACAAAAGACCATAAGCTATTTTTTGGTAACTCACATCTTTCTTTTTTTTGAACTTACGATAGTGTTGATTAACTTTCTTTCTTCAGTTTATTGCATTGCCTTTTTTACGTGTTTCCTTTTAGTGATTCTGTGAGTAAATTAACCATCTTCTTTATATATGGTTTGTGATTATGGTCTTTTTGAGGCATTTTAATTACATTATTACAGCCATATTGTCCTAATACTTTTGCATAGAAACGTAAAAGGTTAAGGGATGGCTCAATTACATGCAATTTCTTCGTTTTCTTCGACCAATCCCCTTGTCAATGGTCCTAAAAGAGGTATCTTTAATCAGTGCAGTGTGTGAATAAATCTCCTTGTAAATGGTTTTCTTTAAGAGAATCTTTTTTTGTTTTATAGATATAGATTTAGCTCATAGAGTTCACTGCCCAACAAAATTGTCGTCCCACCACGAGGTATATCATACGGCATGTTTTCAAGATCACGTTTTTATAATCTTATGTGGGTTGCTGGTGCTGAGAGTCGACCTTTTGTTTTTGTTTTTTTTTTTTTTTGAATTTTTTCAGATAGGGGTGAAATCGAGTGAGTTCAATGGTCATGCAATTGTTCAAACCAGACCTAACTTGGGTGTCGTTCATAAAAGTCATGGTATAAGCCTCTTTGCTTTAGTAACTAGGACAAAACTCTACGTGTTAAATCATGATTCTTTTCTGATGAAACGATATGAATATGCCTTGAGAAAGATGCTGCATGTATTTAATCGTTTAGTGTTATTTCTAACTCGATAAAGAATTTCCGATTTTGATGCAGCAGCTACCCGAGCAGTTTTAGCTTGTGACAAAGAGACAATGACTTCTGGTGGTGTGGATGGAAAAGGTCTGCGCAAGCAATTGAACAAAGTGGTTCTGGCCTATAGTGGTGGCTTAGACACCTCTGTAATTGTACCATGGCTTCGGTATGTTACACCCTTGTTTTCTTAGTACTTCGACTGCAGTTTACTTTCTGTTTTCTTTCTTCAGAAATATATAAGATGGCTTGCCGATTTTTACTCTACGTTATCTTTTTAACGTTTTAATGGGTGTGATTCTTTTGATGACTGTATCTTTTTAAGTCATTAAAATTTTGCAAGAACTTGAAGAATATTAGCAGTGGTAAACGAAGTCTAGATGTCTGATTAGAAACACTGCTTGCTAATTAAGGAACTCCAGACGTTTAAATTGCAAATTTAGTCCCAACAAAGTTCAGACTACTGTAAATTCAATAACAGAAATACTTATTTTTAGCTTAGCATCCCTAGCCAACAAGTCGCATATTCGCTCCACAACTAATATGTCTGAAGGACTCAAAACTTATGATAGCTTTGTTGGGCTTGGTTGATGGTCTTACTTCCCTGAGTATCTATATTAACCTTCACTCATGAAAGTATAATTATTTTTTTTGCTATTTAATTGTAAGAATGACTAGTAGGCCGAAAATAATGTTTCTTTCCATTGAACTGCATTGATGAGAACATGCCCATTCATTGACACAACCTCTGATAGAATGTATGACCATAAATTTTGTTGGCCTTGCTTAGTTGCATTATCAGTATCCAGAGTATTTATCCCTCTTCAAGGTTTTGTGAATTGCAGGGAGAATTATGGATGCGAGGTTGTGTGCTTCACTGCAGATGTTGGTCAAGTATGTGGATATTAACTCTAATTGCATTAGTTACTGTTGAGATAAAATGAATTTCATTTCGGCAATAAATATTTCCATTGATAAAATTAAATGTCCAGGGAGAAAGAATGTTAGGCGACGATTTAAATTTTTTTGTGTTTGATCAAATGCTTTACACTTTAGGGACTACAAGAATTGGAAGGTTTGGAACAAAAAGCCAAGGCTAGTGGCGCATGCCAACTGGTGGTGAAGGATTTGAAGGAGGAATTTGTGAAAGATTTTATATTTCCTTGCTTGCGAGCTGGTGCTGTCTATGAGAGGAAGTACTTGCTTGGGACTTCAATGGCTCGTCCAGTTATTGCAAAGGTATAAATTATAGGTTGAATGAAAGAAGGATGAGCTTTCATTCGTACTTGTCATCCAGATATTATCAATCAAATAATATACTTGCTAGTGTTAAATTGAATGTTTATGACCCTGAGCTCCAAAACGCCCTATTTTCCTGTGACTATGCATGTTTATCAAGATATGTGTCAATGGCATTTGTACGTTTTCGAAAACTCTTTCTGGCTTTATGTTTCTATCTTGATAAATTATTGTCAGCCATTTGCTTTATTTTGTGTGTTCTTATCAGTAAGTTATTTTCCCGAAATTTACAATGCAGGCTATGGTGGATGTGGCCAATGAGGTTGGCGCCGATGCAGTTTCTCATGGATGTACAGGAAAGGGAAATGATCAGGCAAGTTTCAGAAGTTATCTGAATGTTTTCTGAACCTCGTTAAAGCGTTACCCTGTCTGCAGTTGTTCAACTGCAGAGAACTGCCATTAATGTTATTCTCTATTTCAGGTCCGATTTGAGCTCACTTTCTTTGCTCTGAATCCTGAACTGTCTGTTGTTGCTCCTTGGAGAGAATGGGAAATAACGGGAAGAGAAGATGCCATTGAATATGCCAAAAAGCACAATGTTCCTGTGCCAGTGACAAAGAAATCCATCTACAGCAGAGATAGGAATCTCTGGCACCTGAGTCATGAGGTATTAGTGATCTTCAATGCTGGTGAAATTTAGGAAGTTCGTTTTTATATTTGTTTTAACGCATTTAGGACTTTCCCACAGACCCTGAAAGGTATATTCATGCCGTTATAATTATTTTCAAATCCTTCAAGTTTTAGTTACCAGTTAAGAATTTCACTATGATTTACATGGATTTGTTGCGTCAAAACAGGCTATTTTAAAGTTGAATTTTATGCGTGCTCAAAATGCTTCCTTGCCTGTTGTCTTTACTTTTTTAGTTTTTAAGCTATGTGGAGCAACTTATGTATTCAATAATGACATAAATTTCTGAAAAGTTGTTCGATAAGTATAAGCAGATGAGCTATTTTAAAAATCATTTATGTTGACAACACATGAAATTCGAGTTTAGGTTTTTAATTTTTTCATACCTGTGATCTTGACTTGTTATTCTTCTCAAGAATGGATCTTTGTAACTGAACTTTGATGGGTTTGCTGCTATATGATATTTAAGGGGGATATCTTGGAGGACCCAGCAAATGAGCCTATGGAGGATATGTACATGATGAGTGTTGACCCAAAAGACGCTCCCGATCAACCAGAGTTAGTACTATTTCCTTTTCCTCTCGGTCGAGTGTTTCTCTTCTCCTCCCGAAGTTGATTCTGTCATTTGATATATCATGCATGCTTGAATTACTTCTCCTAACTTTTGAACCCACACCCGTGCAGGTACCTGAAAATTGGTATAGTAGAGGGTCTTCCTGTTTCAATCAATGGAAAGGAACTCTCTCCAGCATCTCTACTTGCAGAGCTAAATGAGATAGGTGGGAAGCATGGAATTGGCCGCGTAGATATGGTTGAAAATCGCCTTGTGGGAATGAAAAGCCGTGGCGTGTACGAAACTCCAGGTGGCACCATCCTGTTCGCTGCTGCACGCGACCTTGAGTCTCTGACACTTGACCGTGAAACCATTCAAATTAAGGATACTCTTGCCCTCAAGTACGCTGAGTTAGTATACGCAGGGAGGTGGTATGATCCACTTCGTGAGTCAATGGATGCTTTCATGAAGGAAATCACAAAGACCACAACTGGGTCTGTGACACTCAAACTCTACAAAGGATCAGTCAACGTAACTGGCAGAGAAAGTCCCAACAGCCTGTACAGGCAAGACATCTCCTCGTTTGAGAGTGGAGACATTTACAATCAAGCTGATGCTGCTGGTTTTATCCGGCTCTATGGTTTGCCGATGAGGGTCCGTGCTATGCTCGAGAAAGGCCTCTGATATGTTTGTTTACCTTTAATATTTATCTTTTTAAGCTGCACTGCGCATATGTTGTTGACGTTCAACTTTTCTGCTCTTCCTTCTCATTCTCAGGCAGCCTGGTAGTTTGCAAGGTTGTTAGGGTACTAAATGAAAATTATGTCCGTCATAGTATTCAGTTTGATGGCTGCATTGCTTGAATTCAAGTAACTTCTCTGTGTGATACATAAAATAAAGAGAATTTTCATTTCACCTCAAACTTGGATTATATATGAATTGTTAACTTTCATTGTTGAGTTCATCTCCGGCTGTAAGGCGTCAACTGCTGTGTGAGAAACTCTTGGAGCATGTACTTTATTTAAATATGACATGTCTAAATAGAAAAGCTTCTATAGTTGCCGGAGATGGTAAGAGGGGCATGATGCTGAAAATGCTGTTTTAATTTTGAAAACCTGAATCTATCTGGTCGGTTTAACCGGTGATCCGCATAATAGCCTGTCTGGAGTAGCTTATAGCTGCTCATATAGCTCGGTATGTACCGGTCAAAACTGCTGATTATCTGGTCAGGTTAGCACTGACGATTAACCGGCCTGGTGAATGACGTAGGTCTTTCCAAAAAAATAAAAATAAAAACTTTTAAAGCCATTTGCCAAATAAATTCAACATATTTACTTCAAAAGAAAATGCTCACCAAGAATTAGATGGTGATAAATTAAATTCCATAAACGAAGTAACTTGAAAATGTTAAGGAGAACATATTGTTTGCCCGTTTTATCGATCAAGATTGTAACCAGGCTACCGATTTTGTGTCCGGTCCAATTTTAAGAACACTGGTAAGAAGTTGAGTCAGGTCCATAGTTGCAGATTTTCACATGTAAGACTCCGAGATCCCTTTTGAAGCACAACTAGGCTTATCAAATTGCAACTGGAAGAGATTCAATCCCGACTTGATCATGAATGATGCCTTTTAAAGCACAATTAGACTGTCAAATTGCAACTGGAAGAGATTCAATCCAGCTCCCAGCCTTCTGTTTCTTACATTGCCATTTTTGCATCAACTTCTCCAACTGAAACTGACTACTTCGAACACCATTTTCACCGTATATCTTGGAAAGCGTTGAATACACAGCTGGGTGATCTTTCTCCAGTTTGTTTATCCCATTTGCTGCAGTCTCACCAAGCTCCAGACATGAATGTAAGCCAGATGCCCCGAGCAATGAACCCCAAAGAATTACGTCAGGCTCAAAAGGCATACCTTTTATCAAATCTTCCGCGTCTTTTAGCTGGCCTGCCTTACCATATAGGTCTACCATGCACGAATAATGCTCCATTTCTGCTCGCACTCCATAGATTGTTCCCATGGAATTGAAAAGCTTTTCACCTTCTTTCACCATTCCTCCATGCACGCATGCTTGAAGAACGTTGATAAATGAAATCTTATCCGGCCTTATACCACTCTTCACCATCCTTTCGAACTCCTCCAAGGCCCTTGTTGCAAGTCCATGCCTTGCATAACCTCCAATGATCGAGTTCCACGATACCAAATTCTTTGCCGCTGTGGACTGAAATATAGAAAAAGCTGCATTGATATCCCCGCATTTCCCATACATGTCAGCGAGGGCAGTAGCCAAAATTACATCGAGAGGAATCCCAAACTTCAGAATGCAAGCATGAACTTGATTACCCACAAGAAGAGAAGAGCAACCAGCACAAGCATCTAAAACACTTGAAAACGTGTAACGATTAGGATGCGTGCCAGAGCTCATCATCATGACAAACAAATCCAGAGCCTCCACAAACTTCTCAAACTGCACACACCCTCTTATCATTGCAGTCCATGACACTACATCCTTTTCATTCAGCTCATCAAAAGCTGCCCTTGCTTCGTCAAACATTTTATTCTTCATATACCCATTGATCAAAATACTCCAAGAAAAAGCAGTTTTCTTTGGCATCCCATCAAAAGCACTCTTAGCTTCGGCTACCAATCCAAATTCCATATAACCCAATATTAACACATTCCATGGTGCCACATCTTTAATTAAGATCTCATCAAATACTTTACGAAAACCTTTACGCTCTCCTAAACCAATGTATCCCCTCATTAAAGCTGACCCAAGATATATATTGAGATCAAGCCCCAAACGGACGACAAGACAATGCAATTGCCATATCAAAACATCGTATTCCGAATCCAAAACCGAGCTTATAAGCACAGCAAGTGTCAGCTCGTTCGGCCTTGGACCGTCCCTGATCATCTCTACGAAATACCGGTGTGCACTTTCTGGGTCGTGTGTATCGCGAAAGCCGGATAGCATGGTGTTCCACGAGACGACGTCTCTTTGGGGCATTTGATCGAACAAGATTCGAGCTTCGTGGATTTGTCGGGTTTTGATGTAGCCGTTGATTAATGAGTTCCATGCGACTACGTTTCTCGAGTTGGGATATTGGTCAAACAGTTTGCGCGCATCGTTCACATTGCCGCTGCGGACATAGCCGTTAATTTTGTCGTTGAGGGCAACGGTCGAGAGGGTGTAAAAGGGGCGGGAAGAAGCGCAAAGTAGCTGGTCTAACGTGCGCGGTAAGCGCATCGAGTTAAGGGCGCGTTTGTGTGTGTTTGGTTTGAACGCACAACAGTTACTGCCACTGGGACAAGTGTGCTTCTTGCCGATTTATTGGTTATGCTCGGACCAATTAATAATAATTGTCAATTAGTTGTGTTTTGTTGTGTTAGACGATAATGATCCAACCCTTTGTTGTCTAATTAATCGATTTTTTTTAACTTATTAAATATCGGGGAGTTAGATAGTTTTTGCCGTTTGTATAGACTAAGATGTTGTCTTAGTTTCAAATCGTTGCTATTTTTTTGCCTTTGCTAATCTGAAAACTTTTGAATGCACATGAGGACGAAATAATGTTGATGGAACAATAACCTAATTATTTTAATTTTAAGAGGGAGTTCTGATCCATAAAAGGTTGACTACTGTGTCATGCAGGCTGGATCATGTCTTGTTATATTTCTAGTTAACAAAATACTATTTGAGACTAGATTATATATCAATCAAGACTTAATTTTCGTTGTAATTCGTAAATATACCTAACCTAAGATGACAAAATGTTAAAACAGTTCACTTAAAGCGAATGCTGCCTTTATATATATTGAAGATTGGTACAGTGAATTTTTGGAATGTTAAGGTTCTTTCCAATGCTTTAAAAATGTGTTTATTGAGTTTTTTTTCTTCTTCTACAAAGTACTTTGTGATTTTTTTTGATAGTAAGTACTTCATTAATATTTAAAAATGAGTGTTTTTGCTCTTGCCACTGTTTAAAATATCATAAGAAAATATAAGCCTAAGAAGTTGGGATTTAAATTGTTCCTCAAGCTGCTTTAAAAATAATAATATGTTTAAAAGTTTGAATGTCATTTTAATATTAATTGCCATTTAAACAATATATATATATATATATATATATATATATATATATATATATATATATATATGACATATAATTTAGAATTCCTTGATGCTTTATGGTTTGAATTTTGGTGCTTTAAGAATGAACATTATATAAGATCTTCTTAAATAATTACATGTTTTTTTTTTTTCAATTTTAAAGATTTCGTTTTATGTATTTTCTTTGAAATTAATCTTGAGGTTAATATTGTGGTTTCAAAGGTAATTCAGTTTTTGCACCCTTTTTTACCTATATCTACAAAAAATCGTATAGAAGCAAGGTTTCAAAATAGATTTTACAAACATTTTCTTTGTACTTTAAGAAGCTTTTTTAGGAGATTTACTGACAAAAAGGCTTCAAATAATTTTAAGCAAAAGAGCAAAAGCTCTTTTAGAGTCCCTCGTGCCGATTCACTCGGTTGTTGAGAATAGTATCATCGTACCAAGAAAATATTTGTGGATATCTATTGTGAAAGCTTATTACAAACTCCAAAGATATAGTGACCCGTCTGTGTTCTTGGAATGGAGATTCAATTGACTTTATATTAACTAATGCAGACAAAGCTAAATGATATTCCAGGAACTATTGAAGTTGCAGGTGATTGTAGTTTGTTCCTTCCTTTCCTCCCATTACATTCTGAGCACAAATCATATCCGAAAACCAAACTGATGATATTCTAAATTATTGAACATAACGAGCTTCTAACAGAAAATCATGGAACATAGTAAGCTGCTAAAAACCTTGGAGTCTGAGAAATACATTCTTTTTACAAATTGGCAAACTATGACCAACTTTTCTTTCTAACGAAGTAGGGAATAACGACTCTCGCACACAAGAGATGGATATTATGTTAAACTCGAAGCAGTAGTAGCTCTGGAAGTCCGGACCTATGACTTGGCTTTGGCGAGTTTCTCGTAGAGAGCATCGATTTCCACCTGCATTATTACTGTTAGTTACTATCCATGGAGAATTTGAATGATTGTAAGAATCGTAATGTCGAGGGAGTAGGAGGGAGGGAGGCATTTTACCTTATAATGCTTGAGTAACCTATCTCGTCTCTTCTTCAGAGTTGCGGTCACCAATTCCTTTTCTGACAGTTCAAAGAGTTTAGGTTCCACAGCTACACCTCGGATGTGCTCAAATCCTCTCAGCTGGTTCCAGAAAAACGAATCAGATAAAGAATGATTAATAGATACTATGCAACCAACCCCACCAAGCAACTCATGCCACAGGCTTAATTGAATCTGAGTATGCAAATAAATTTTAAGGGACGGTGTGTTCTCTCTCAGCTGACCTTGTTTCTCTCTGCTGTGGACTTGAGTTCAAGGAGGATATAATCTTTGAGCTGGTCAAGGGAACATAAGTCCAAAAAGGACTGTTTGTGGCCATTCTGCTGTGCCCATTTCTTGATGGCATCCTCATTCGGTACCACAACCGCAACTAGCCTTGACTTGAAGCTGTCCCCATAGACCCATATCTGAAAGAACCACCAAAATTGACAGTTACATAATAAAAAGATGATCGTCGATCCATAACTCTTACTCATTAAAACTAAAACTTTAATTTCATTTTATTCTTACATCTTCAACAATAGGTGTAATGCCATAAACCTTTTCTAGATACTCCAGAGCAACATACTCTCCCTGAGATAGCTTAATAAGATTCTTCTTTCTATCAATGACTTTAACAGCTCCATTAGGATACATTTCTCCTATGTCCCCTGCGAATAGTGCAGAAAAGTAGAAATATCAGTTAATTAAAAGGTTCACTTTTTTTCCTAAGCAAGATCAAAATTAGGGGCTAACACGAAAAGCTTATAACCTGTGTGAAACCATCCATCTACAAGGACTTCCTTTGTCAGTTCTGGGTTCTTATAGTATCCTGCGAAAGCCGATTTTGGCCTGATGCATATTTCACCACGAGGTGGATCACCAAGAGGATCATAGCCCATTTCGGGGACTTCTTCCAGACGTAATTCATTGAATACAAATGTAGAACCGACTGTTCCAATCAGGCTCATTTCATCTGGAAACCCAATCGTAGACAATCCACAAGTCTCTGTCAGCCCTGCACAAATCACTTTGCGTTAAGGTTGAAGCGTTATTTTTGCCTGCACGGCAGATTGACATACAGAACCAACTCCAATACCCCAGAAAGAAACCAGAAAGTAGTGCTTCCACACATAAGTAGAGCTATGCAGCTTAAGAAACAACATAATTTTCTATTGCACTCACATTAAGCAAAAGGGATAAGTACAGTTGAGGTTTGATTTCATTACAAAAGATATCTCGTAATGTTTGAATAATTACAGAAACATCCCATGAAAGTTAAAACAACATTACGGAGCAAGTTCCTAAAGTTAGAATAATTATAGAGAGAATCCCCCGAAGTTTTGAAAAACATGATGGATAGACCCCTTAGCTTTTGGTGTTTCTACAGGTTCAAGGGGTGTCTCTATAATCATTCAAACCTTGAGGGTGGCTATAGTTAGACCAAACCTTAGGAGGTGTAGAGGTAATTATTTAAACTTCAAGCTTTAATAGATGGATATCTGAAAATTTGTGCATGTTATTGAATGGCGGTATCCACGGTAGATGTAATTATCCTAATGAATATCATATGTCAACTTTAAGCTCTAATTGATATCTGAAAATTTGCGCTTGTTATTCACTGCGAGACACAATCCCACAACTCCTACTGTGTTATTAGTTATTGGTGAACAGAAAGTTTTGTTTACCATAGCCTTGTACAACAAAAGCGCAGGAGGTAACCCGTAGAAATTCCTCAATCTCACCACCTAATGGTGCACCACCAGAAACAATCAAACGTATTCTTCCACCTAATCTGCTCTTGACCTGAACAAAAACACCGAGTATATTAGAGATTGGGATGTTTTTTCACATTTCCGAGAAATCAATTTAATTCATAGGACAATGGCAACCTTCCCAAAAGCAAGTAGATCGGCTAATGGTGATGCGTCTTTTTGTTTGTACCCTCGGTTCATCCAGTAAAGTTTGCTGTATCAGATGTAACATTAACAGCATTATTCAATGTGCTTTCTTTTGTGCTTATGTAGAAAGGAGAAAACAAATTCATCAAAGACAAAAAAGAAGCCTAATAATCAGGGACAAGTTACTACTATTTGTAAAGCATGTGGAAAATCTTCCTTCTCCTCCAGTTCAGATCTTCTAGTGCTTTCAGGACACCTTCATGGATTCTTTCATAAACTCGAGGCACTCCCGCCAAGAAAGTTGGCTTCAACTCAAGTAGATCATCCTTGATTTCATTGATTTCCTTCAATAGATAGCAGAAAAGATTATAGGAAATCAATAAATCAACATGCTTAAAGTTAGTGATGGGAACTCTTATTTCCTACTCGATTACCTTCAGAAACATATTTTTTTTCTTCTTCTTGGGAACAGACATAAATGAAGCTTACTGCCTTAAACAATTCAGCACATAAGTATAACACCAACAAGGCAGAAATGTCATTCGCTACATTGTTCATAATTCTTCATTCAAAAAATCATCATATTGAGCTCTGAAGAATATCAAACTTTAGTCTCATTTCCAAACAAAGTCGATCTAGTTGAATATAGTTCAATAGAATCAAACTATCTTCAATTTCAGCGATGATATGGACGACAAAGTGTGTTGATATATTACTGACAGGTGAGCTAAAGCATCTAAAAATGAGAGTTAAAGCATCTCTACTGAAATAGAACCATAAGGTATCTCAAGGTACAAAGGACTTCTAGGAACTTACCCCATGATAGTAGCCAACTGAAGCACCATTACGGAAGAAGTATTCTTCAATCATGCGATCAAGAACGTGAGCAAGGGGCAAGAAAGATATGTACACATCATCTGTCGTCATCTGTCAAAGGTCTTAATAATAAATCAAACAGGCTAAAGGAATGTGAAAACCTTGCCACAGAAATCTCTTGTTTTGCATAATAAAAAGAAGGTAAGAGATCCATGAACCCCGATAAATCTAGAAACAAGGACTACAAAACACACTGCAGTAACAAATTGCGCGTACCTTGTCTTCAAATTGCTCCATGAATAAATCAACGCCTCTAATGTTTGTTGTAATGTTTTCATGGGTCAATATGACCCCTTTAGGTTCTCCACTAGTGCCACTGGTATACATAATTGTGCATATGTCAGATGGCGCTGGTGGCGAGACTTCTGCTGGATTTTCTTTTCCCTGACAGAGAAGGAGAGTGGATATATAAATAAAAGTTACTTGAAGATATCCAGTTAAATAGCTCTCAAGGAATTCAAAGTTCAAAATGGTAGTATCACATGCGTAACGAGAGGATAACTTGAGGGAAGAAAATTACCATATTCAGGAATTCAGTCCAAGAGTATGATTTTATATCCATCGTGGCTGCCTTATTCTTGTGTTCCTCGTCCATTGAAGTGAAGCAAACAATCACTGCCATAATAAAAACAAACTAGGTAAAAAGTTTTCACAAGTTACAAGTTACAACCATTTTAGCAACTAACTCACGTTTTAGCTTTTGCGCATTAATGCATTCAGGACTCAAGAGCTGCAATAAGCAATTAGTTTTGAGTCAGAAATTCCAGGCAGTCTCAAAGATAGAATTGATGCATATAAAGCACTATGGAACCAAATACATTTATGCAATAAGTACCTGTTTCACTTTTTTATCTTGAACAAAAACAACGTCAATCTCAGAATGTTCAAGTATGTAGTTAACAGCTCCTGGCCCTGCAGGCGATGAGGTCAGTTTAATTGATGAAGTTGCAAGTAGAAGTTTGTCTTAACTACTCAGAATTCATGTTCAGACAAACATGGTGGCTTTATTGTGTTTCCCTATAAGCCATGAGTCTGAAGTAAATTGAAGGGCAAAAACCATATGCAAACAATTAGAGTGGAGAAAAAATTAAGGACGAAGTTTACCTAGAGTATCGTAAAGAGGAACACAAATTAAGTTGTGGGCGCTGCAGGCCTGGGAAAGAAAAAAAGTTGATGTCAATACTTTTGGAAGAAAACAAAGAAGAAGATAAGAAAGAACTTGAAATTGAGGACAGATATTAAGGTCCTGCACTGACCTCCATTGCCACAATCCACTGAGGACAATTCGCTCCATATATTCCAATTCGAGCACCCTGTAACACGAAATAAAATTCAACAATTACATTAAAATAAAGATCTGGAGTTTATTTAACATAACGCTCTTTGCAGATACGAACAATTAGTGTACAAAAGAGAAAGTTAGTTGCATTTTTCTTACGGGTTCAATACCATGCGCCCGCAAGGCAGAACCAGCATTCAGAGTTTCATCATACACTTCCTTGTAAGTCTTCCAAATGTAAGGTCCCCACTGAAGGTTAAAGAACAAATCACTAACAGTACCAAAAACTCAATTTTTAGCACTCACTTACCCAAATTACATGCGAAATCAAGGAACAAGAACGAGATAACATATCAGCAGTAGGATCAAAGAGTAACATACTTTTCCGTTTACTAATTCACGCCATCCCAGCATCTTGTTTCCAGGATACTTTTGCACTGATACTCTGCACTCAAAAGGACTTGCATTTTAGGGAGATCAAACTCGCAAGTACGAATTATACTTCGAAACAAATGTTTTATTTAACTTATATCATAGTTGTCCTGTTGTATAGAATCACCTGAACACCTCCCAGGCAGTGGACAAATTAGGATCAACCGGCGGATATCCATGTTCAGATAAAAGATTCCGGTAAACGGGGCCGACCGATAGCTGCCCGTCTACGCCTTTCTTTCCTTCTTCTACCTTAACAGCAAATTTCTTCATCTCCATAGTACTAGTACCACCAATGGAGTTGAGCAAAATGGGAGCTTATACTGTCGAATTCTGATATAATCCAAAACAAGAAAACTTGATGTAAGCAGCCTCCAAGTTCAAGAATCAGTTGTGTATAAAACCGAAAAAGAAGTCAAATTTGTCCCACCACTATAAATGTGACAGGCTATAGCCACGGACTTAGTGCACACTATGTTCATAAATATCAAATGGAAGTCATACAGAAGTACCAACCAGAAACTTCCCACACAAAAAAAATTAAGCTTTGACAAATTCAGGTTAGGCCAATGGCAGATACGACCCGTTCTTTGGTGTAGCATAATCAATTTTACATTGAAAAATAAAAAAGATGACATGGTCAAGTTTTCACTAACAAAATTGAATTATATCCAGAATCACCAAACAAGAAAAAAAAAAAAACACAAAAGAAAAAGTGGGAAGACAAGAAAAAGCTCAAAAGTTAGCAATTTTATCATCATAATACACTATCCATTTTATCCTACTAATGTATCACATAAAGTTCATATAATTGACAACCATCAACTAAAAAGTATCGTTACCAACTAATTTATTTATTTTTCCAAAAAATAAGAAAAAGAGAAAGAACCCAAAATTTTTAGAGAGGACAAGAACTTACATAGCAAACGTATGAGGTGATGAACATAAAGTTTGGTTTTGGTGATGAAGAAGGTGGTTGTATATATGTATGTATTATAGATGACGAATTTAATAATAGTACATGGCGATAGTGGCAATGCATAGCGTATCGAAATAAATATGGTACTGCAGTGAAGACACCGGGGGTAGTTGGACACTTGCCTAATGAGTACGAGTACATAGTGCAATTTGTCCAATTTTGGGTGTATGCTATTTAATGCTCAACTGCATGCAACGCCGAAGATGGAACTACTCTAACTTCAGAATCTTTCTGCAAATTTAGAAAATAATCCCATGATGGTCTATTGTTTGGGGAATATTTCAAAATTTGTGGCGCTAATAATGCATGATATCCATTTTGGTCATATAGTATGTGATAGTCTAATTTTGGTCCTATAACATTCAAATTCATCTGATTTTGACACTCCGACCCTTTTTGTCGCCAAATTTAATTTAAAGTTAAAAACCCTTTGTTTTTTAACCAAACGTGGGAAAAACCGTTTATACTTTATACTCCTACTTTTAGGCTATGGAAAATGGGGAAAAAGAAAAAAGAGAATTTTTTATTTTTCTGCTATTTGACAACTTGAGGAAATTTAGGACTGTATATATAGAAAATCTCGTGAAGTGATAAGAAAATAGTCTTGATTCTTCTAGGTAGGAAATATTAACAAAATATCAAGATATTTAAACTTCTTATTTTATCTCTACAAAATGGCACAGAGCAATATTTTGTTGTTTTTCATTTTACCTTGTCAATTCATAAATTAACTCATTTTCCTTTATTAGTTCCTTAATTTAATTGTAGAAGAATTCTCTTTAATGAAAGAGAACATAAAAATGAATAACCTTTAAGTCTTTAACAAATCTTATAATATCATAAATTCTTTTCTTCTATTAGTACTAATTTAGCATAAACTTCTTTTAGCAATGATGCTGAGTTACATATTATTTTTATTACAAAAAATAAAACACGACATTATTATTTACTTTCTAGAAAGTGTATATATATTTAATAACATTATAGATTCAAATAGTTCTCTATAACTCTATTAGGACATGTAGTATATGATAAAATTCCCTAAAAAAAAATAGTCTAGGCTATCAATATATATATCGTACCAAAATATTCATTCATATATTATGTGCATATTCTTTACAATTTTATCCACTAAAAGATCATATCTTTCGAATAAGGATTTACATTATCTCGATTTTTCACGAATTTATGATTGATCAGGTACTCATATCTTCACATAGAATCTTATTAATAAAAATTAATGTCTTTTATATTTCACTAAAATAACTTTATCTTTTTTGCTTGGTGGGATGCCTACTTGAAAAAGTGGAAAAATTAAGATATGCACTTCCTTTATTGTTATTTATTCTTATTCTTATTCTTATTATCATTATCATTATCATTATTGTTATTACGTATTATTTATATTTTGGGTATTCTTAATTAGTATTAGACATTTTTAAGATTTTCTTATTTTAAGATATAAACAACGCACTTTGCCTATATAGTTATATGTTATATCAAGTACAAATTAAGAAGATAAATATTTAAAGATTTCCTGATTATCGATCGGTAGTCATAGCAAAAGAAAACTAAATTGATTAGAAAAGGGTACAAAGGAAAATAATAAAGAATTGCTCTGACTTTAAGAATTTTGCTCTTTTTAATCGTATGTCAAAAAATTATCTTTATGAAATTAGAAAATTTTAATATATATATATATTAACTCACATATTATTAGGGTATCACTTAAGTATATATTAAATATGAGTACATGATAATTTGCCCGAAAACACAAAAGAAGAAGAACAAAATTAACACGCAGAGTTCCGAGATGCAAGTCTTAATTTATTTCTAATAAAGAAATATTTGTAGGCTCATTTTTTCTTTTTCATAATATGTCAACTGCGTTCAAGTGTCTTAGTTTCGAATTATTGTTGATACTTAAAAGCTATGCAAACAATCACCTTTGGGAGTTGCGATAACCCCATTTCGATATTGTTTTACCTGAGATCTAACTCTAAAACAATATGAGAGTAATTAAAAATAAACAATTACAGATAATAATAATAGAAAAAAAAAACTCGTGGATTTTGAAAGGGAAATTGTACAACTTAGGAATAAAATTGCATCTGATATCATATGTAAAAAATTATTTGCTACATATTACAACATTAGCAATGTTGGAGAAAAAGAACAAGAGAATGTAGCAACGATAAAGATTAAGGAACTCAATAAGATATTCAACCAAAATTACTATACTTCCTCCATTACGTATAGAAACAAATTTTACAGGATTTTGCTCTATCATCATTAGCGACTTTGCTCTCTCTCTATTCTGTACTAATCTTCTTCATCTTGTATAAAAAGTTATTATTTTGATTTATCTTTTTGTTTTGTTATATTTATCATCTCTAATAAAACATTAATGTCTAACTGTGTATTGCATATTTGATCAGCATGTACTATTTTTCTTTTTTAGTTATTGGTATTTTGAGTGTTCTTATATAAATTTGGACTACATATTGAGTTTGCACGATTTAGGTGTCGTATGATAATATTTGAATGAGAGAAGAAATTTAACTATTTGCTTAATTTTTATAGTTTGGTTTCAGTTATTGAGAGTTCTCATAAAATATTTCAATTGCATTGCATAACAAATATTTCAGGTAACGTTCTTAAGTTATCTTTATTGGATATGTATTGTTATATATTTTCTTTTTGTATGTATTGATAACAAATGTGAGCTTTAGAATAAAGTGAATTAAATTAGGATGGCATTTTCTATAAGAAAAAATTAAAGTTGTAGAGATTTCACAATTTTTGTTTTCAAGAGATCATTGAAATAAAAAATAAGAAATAAACAATTTAGTAGACTATTATTTTAAATAGGAATAATTACAGCTACACCCCCTGAGGTTTGGTGTAATTACAGACATCACCCCTAAGGTTTGGGAAATTATAGAGACCACCCCTGAGGTTTGCTTAAACCTTACAACAAAGTCCGTCTATGAATTTGTGGATGGAGACTTCCAATTTTACCCTTTGTCAATTTAAATTAATATTATGCAAAGTTTGATTTGTTTTCTTTATATAAAATAAATATCATTGTTTAAAGTGTATCAAACCTTTTTAATAAGAATTATATTGTTGAAAAAGCTGAAAAATAAATGTATATTTTTTGAAAGAAAGGCACATGTACTTAATTAATCCATTTATTTAAATTTAATTGTAAATAATTAAAAAAAATCATAATATTATTTTTAATATTTATAAATTATAGTTTATTCCAGTAATATAAAAAATAAAAGAATACAATATGCTTAGAACTTCCTCATTCATCTTGACAAAAAATACACAAAAAAATGAAACAACATAGTTTTGATAATTTGCAAATTAAATAATATTTGGGTATCAAAATTTATCACAAATAAAAGGGAAAAAAAAGGGAGAGCTCATCAAACCAAAGAGAAAAAAGAAAAATCAACAAGCTTTTGTAATTGACTTATTCTTTTAGATTTTCTAACCAAAACAATGAAGTGTATTATTGTCTTTTACGTGACACAAGTTAGTTATAGGGGAGGCCTTTGTAATTTCCCAAACCTCAGAGGGGGTATCTGTAATTAGACCAAACCTCAGGGGGTGTAGTTGTAGTTATCCCTTTTAAATATTGTTTTAAAAGATTTAAGTATAACCATTATTTTCATAATTAGATTGAGTCTAAGTACACAAACTTTTTAGCTGTAATGATTTACCCAAAAAACTAGTATAGTGCCGTAAATAAGATCATTAGAAACACCTTAAAAGAGTTAGATACAAAAATATACTCATTAAAAACTTATAATTTCATAAAAGATAATCTTATATATCAACAAAAAGCAATGTCCAATTACCGTTGGTAGCAGCTTCACCGCTGAAGCAAAAAGTAGATTGAAAAAGTAGATGAGAGTAAAAAGTGTTGGGTAGCCAATTTAATTACATAATTATGACCCCATAGCTAGGGTGTTAAAAATGAAATGAAGGCCAGGGCCACTGATCGGATCCTTTACCTTTCCCTTCAAACAGCTGTCATCCAGCACCGTTTCATGGACCACCCCCGAAGATCATACATCTCTTTCACACATTAAAGAATCAAATAAAGTAATCTACAACTATCTTAGGATATATAGACCAATATATTGACCGATATACGTATTATATGCATGAAGAGTTAAGACTAATGGAATCTAGTTAACTATGCTTATTAAAAATAGCATTTTAATGGGTCTCACATCATGATAAAAGGATACAGAATACTGGGAACAGTGCAATCTAGTTAACTATTTTAAAAAACATCATTAGTTTAATGGGTCTCACACTATATGATATTAATGGACGCAATGCAAATACAAAGACTCAAGTTCTTAAAAATCTGAAGAGTACCCGGCATGGAAAAGTACGTATATATGTACATATTTATTTATATAACCTCATGAGTTATAAAAAAATTAGTAAGTTTAATATATAGATGGAACACAAAGCAGCAATTCAGCAATGTATTTAAGTTTTATTATTAATTAAATCTTAATTGCCAACAGAAATTCATGGAAGAGCGGCTACAAGGCTAGTCACATATAGAGTGGCGCAAACAAAATAATGGATTTGCATGGATGCCATAACTAAATGTCAATATGCGTATTCCAGTAATCCGTTCTTGCAACTTAGTATAATAGATGATTGTCAATTTCAAAAAGTCTCAACAACCAAGTTAAGGAAAAGAACGTCGTTATCTTGCACTAATTAATCACATTGAAACAATTCAAATCACTTTCATATCTCACTGAAGTATGAACTTAATCTTGGTGATTAGAGAACAATTCAATGCACTAGAGATAGATATCTTCCTTCTTGTCTTTGCAAGAAAATTGATATACAATGAAAATGAATTGCACACTTCGATAAGAAATCAATTCATCGACATTGGTTAAAGCTCAACGTGGTTTCAGCTTTTACCAAGTATAGCAGCGCAAGTAGTATCCATTCGAAAGATTAGTACGACAAGGAACAGAACAAGGAGACAACGACTACGACAGCCATCGGATCACCAAACTCGGTTGTGCGTTTGTGCAGGAATTTGACATAAACATGAAAAAAGGAGGTGGCATTGAGTCCTCAATCATGGCAACGTATTACCAAGAAAAGGTTCGATGCACATGGTATCATTCAATATTTTGTTGGACGCAAAAACATGTCCCTCGTATTTATTATATTTCACAAATCACATGACGGGAAAGTTTTTACTTTAATGCACAATCCAACTACATTGCTGTAAATATTGCATGCACCAGGATGTCCTCTATGCGGAGGATCTAATAGCAACTAAGCAAAAACAAATTCAAGAGGGGTCACTCTGATTTTGACAAGTCTCAGGCTCTCCGCCATAGATCTGGAATACAGGTAAGTCTTAAAGAACTGCACTTAAGTGAATGTACTAGTACTACTATTTAATTTACGAGAATTTTTGACTTCTTTTCCTTATGGTGACAATCCCATTATAACATAGGTATTCAGACAGACAAAGTGGACCTATTTGTAACAAAAAAGAGACTTGGACATCGTATCGATTACCATGCCAAAAACTGATGAAAACATATACTAACAATGACACAAACAACATGAAACAATGAGTTAGGAGCTAAAGAGCTCATGAGTTGATAGTCCAATGCAATGAGCTCTTTGCGCATTTGATGTTCGTAACATCATCAACGAAGGCACTTCACATAAGTCGGAAAACAACTAGACGGTGAACGAAGGGCCTCAGCACAAAGTTAAACCAGTTTCTCCGGCTGAATTTATGGGCTTATTTACAAAAACACTTACCGTCCTAATGCCACTCATGTATAGCAAATGGAGCAGACGAACCCATAAAAAAGATAGTGTACCTCGGCTATAGCAAAGACATAGAGATAATTACTTCATAACCCATGAAATTTGGTGTCCGAATAAAGAAGAAAAAGAACATTACAGATAAGCTCCCTTAGGATTTAAATTTCCATGAAATTGTTCATATGTTAGGGGAGCTTTCTGTATTCAGACTAAATTCGGGAGCAGATGTAATTATCCCCCCAAAAAGGCCAACATCTGATGTTCCTATGGTCCAATGCACAAAGATATTATAGGCTTGCTTTGGAAATTTAGGCCGGTCCACAATCTCTAATAACATGGTTTAAACGGGTATTCATATATATGAGAGTTGACAAAGTCTTTGGATACTAACACGCAGACCGCAGCCACAGGTTACGTTAAGATTTAAGTGACAACTCTCTTGAGTTCCAATAACAATTTGCATCCACAGAAGTCTGGCAATGGAAGTATCTCACACAAGTCAGAAATCCTCTTGCAGGCACTCATATACAGAGCAAATGTGAGAAAAGCATATAATTGTTACATCGTTTCTTACAGTTCATACAAAGTCACAGGTGTTAATTATCACCAGAAAACAAGCCCTCGTCCTGGTCAAAATGAATCCAAGAGTTTTACACATAGCAGAAAGTCTGTTGGGACATCGACGCTATCTGAAACAAACGCACCATGGAGAGTACGATTCTTTGAGAGCAAAGTGTATTAGGAAAGGAATTAAGACAATAAGAAGCGTATTTTAATTTTAAAAAGGAATTAAGACAATAAAACTTAATCTTCGGAAGGAAGAAATAAGACCACGGAATCCGCTAGTAAACACTATTATTAGGAAATGCTAAATAAGCAACTATACTCAATTCAACCACCAATCCCTTTCAACCAGTAGCCTAAAGTGATAACTTCAAATTTATCCTCTCTTTTCGTTTATTGTATGTGTCTTGATCTTAAATTCTTAATACATAGAGGGCAATCGATTATTTGGGACATTGTGTTGGAGAACATATATAAATTAATGAATGTGGATCCTCTCAGTAAGCTGCTCGAACTCTTAAAGAACCGATGATTCAATATGGTATCAAAGTTGCACAGGCCAAACAAGAGGTTCTAAATTCGACTCTCACCATCACCAACTTGTCAAAAATCACATAGGTCGAGCTTCACAAAAAAGATTTACAGCTAGTACACGACGAGGGCGTGTTTAATAATGTACACATAAATCAACAAATGTGAACTTTCTCTACAAGCTTGTGCTTTCAAGAAACGGCAATTCAATAGACGGAGTCCCGCCCAAGGCGAGTAGACGACGATCCAATTGCGGTTGATCACATGACAATTAACAGCAACAGTAAGTTTTACACTCCGTTTTATGCACAACGACAACGATCACATACCACCGCAACACATACCCATCTAATCACAATCCAAACTAACTCTAAAAGAAGTAAAAGGCTTAAACCTAATCATTCTATTAACCAACTGGCTTCATAACAACCAACACACAAGATACCAAAATTGATCACATATTCTTTCGTATTAAAAACTTGATCATTTTTTCTCAAAACACTTAATGATCAAGATCAGATTTTAATCATCTTTCTCTTTAACATCCTCCTCTAACGGCGGGACCCACTCTTCGTACACCCACTCGCGGTGCAACCGCAGCTGAGCCTCCTCAAAGTCAATCTGCTCCTTCGAGCTCCTGAAGTAGATAGAGTAACGGTCACCGCCGTCAACGACGGCGATCACGATCCCCTCCCACCACCCGTCGTTGTGAAACGCGTCCACCTCCTCGCTGACGTGGAACCGGCGGCGAGACTCTCGCGGCGGCACGGGGCGGACGAGGATGGCGTCGACGGACTCGCGGAGGGGCTGGGCGGCGGAGGAGGCGGCGGTGAGCGTGTGGAACTCGACGGTGACCTTTTTGGGGGTCTTTTTGGTGGAGTACGGCGGGCGGAGCACGGTAGCGGTGTACCAGGATCCACGGAATCCTTCCTCCTCGATGCTGACCTCTACTTGAGCGCCTTTTGCGAAGGGATCTATTGGGAGATTTAACTTTTGGTTGCCTCTTTTGCGGGTCATCATTTTTTTCTTCCTATAGTACTGGAGAGAGAAAATTAGCGAGAATATAGAGGGTGGATATTGGAAACGGGTTCGGGTACAAAACACCGATTATGTGGTTCTTTTGTGTCTGTTCAAGTGGATAAAACATATTTTATCGATATTGGATGGGACTTTTAGTGCGAAATATACAAGAGAAAAAGAATTATGTGGCATTAGTTAGCCTGCCTTTATTGTGTTTATGGACTTGAGGAAACTAAATAATTGATTATTGACGATTGAGGATATTAAAAATTGTTATATTAAATAGGTAGAAAATTTATGTATAGATTACTTCATTTCTTTTTCAAGATACATTTTAAGATTTACATTAAAAATTACTAGTAGTTAGTTTCTTTGTTAATATATTTTATTTTGTAATTTGCCCAAACAACCATTGTGACTTATTAACTAAGGAATAAGGACAGACTTATGGACATATTAGGAAGAATATAAGAAATTGAACTTGTTTTCGACCACATCATTCCATTGTTTTCAAGGTTTCAAACAAAAAGGAAATAAGATTTTTATTTGAAATACTCCACCATTAATTATATTTTTTAAAATTTTGCTTCTCTTAATGGAACGCCACTATAGGTACATTTAATATGTATACATCCTGGAATACAAGTTAAGTTTTTTGGAAGAAAATCCCTACACTAAGATTGATAGCGGAAGAGTTGTGGCAAAGTTTAAGAATCTTCAACATCTTTATTACTTAAATGCGGCATAAGTAGAGGTTAATTCTTTGTTAGAAATACACAAATAACATTCTAGAATTTCCGAATCAAAGAAATGCAACATGAGAAGGAGTTACGCTTTAACATAATGAATTCAACAAGACATTTTTTTTCAAAGTTGTCTCGATCGCAGAAGGCCAAAAAAGAACCTATTGTAATCCGCCTGAGATTGCGGAAAGACCTTCCCCTTTTTGCTAACCGAATGGGGATAAGGTGACCCCACCTTTTAATTTTTCAGGCATCTTTGGATTTAACGCCAGGTCTTACTTCGAGGAACTCTTCGCAAATATTAAATTTGAAAATAAAATATGGTGGTCGGATTAAACTAAATACAACAATTATAATTAAATTATCACAACACGAAAAATTATAATTTTTTATGCCAAATGTTATAATGAAAGGTAAACTGTTATAATGCCAAGAGATCTATCTATGTATTTAACTCTTAAAGTATGAAAAAAAACTGTACGTTTTACGCGTATTCTCTTAATGCTCAACTTACCTTACGTCGTCTTTCCAAGTTTATTTGATCCCATGAATCAATCACGAACTAGGTCTTTTTCATACACCAACCGAGGAGTGTGTTTGTAATTAACAACAAATTTAATCAATGTTTTCTACAATAAGCCAAGATCTATTGCATTACACATTAAAGATGTGTGGCAATTGGCTTTATATTAACAACTCGAATTGTCTAATTAGATATAGAATTAATGTTTACTTGCGGTTATAAATCTATATACTTTCATCATTAGGAAATAAGACAATGTTAAAGGGGGGTTTTGTTCTTAAAATTCCACAACCTACGGTACTTGAGGCGGAGGTGGAAGCTATTCGGGTTGGCCTCAATTTCGCTTGGGAAAGAAGGAGCCAGAAAATTATAATTGAAACTGATTCAAAAGAAGCATTTTCACTCATTATGGAGGATAATATTACAAGCCATCTGCTCAAAGAAAAGATTCAAGAATGTCGGACGCTGTTGCATAAACCATGGGAACATGTCTTTCGTTGGATTGCTAGAGCCCAAAATACGCTCGCGGATGCAGTTGCCAACCTACCAACTGCCATGGAGGGAGAAGCATGCTTGTTGCAGAGCCCACCTCTCCCTTTTGTCCATTTTGAATTCTGAAGTTGCCTAAGGGCTTGTTTCCTTTGTTCACCAAAAAATAAAATAAAAAATAAGACAACGTTAATGAAATCTTCTCTTTTACATTTTAACACATCTATTGTACTTCTATTGCCATGTCAAGAGATTTATTTTTTTGGCACAAATCGCCATGTCAAGAGTTTATATCTACTATATTTATGGCGGATTATAAACTCTCTCATAATATTATAGTAAACATATTTTTGCTTACAATCTTTAGATGCTTTGAGAATAGTTGTTTATTTCTTAATTAATAGAGAAAGAAGTAACATATTATTTTATTATAAACCTAATTTTTTCTCTTTGAAGTTATATAATGAAGTAAATTAGCCCATTTACTTGAGAAAAGAAAATACTCGCTAAGTAAACTTGTGGTGGGTGGTGAATGGCGATAGTAATGGTACTTGTTTGCAAATAACAATCAATAGTAAATTTGCTCATTTGCCCCAGAACTTTTTAACATTTTCAAAAGCGCCCCAACCAGGAGAATAGAAGGTCTTCCCCACGCACGAGGGCCACGATTGAGGGTCAAACAACAATCTATGGCGACAATATCTTCAGCAGCACCTGCTACCGTCATCATCTCGCAACTGCCGTCCTTCAAATGCCCCAACCCTAAATCCATCACAAATCAATCAACTGTAACCCTAAATTTCAATTTCAAACTGCGTAAACAAAATCATCGAAAATCCACCGTCGTAAGTGCGTCAGCCGCCGGATTATACTCCGCCGATCAGTTCGAGCTCACATCAGAAAACGTGGACAAGGTTCTCGACAACGTACGGCCGTACCTCATAGCCGACGGTGGAAATGTTGAAGTTGTATCGGTTGAAAACGGCGTCGTTTCGCTCAAGCTCCAGGGTGAGACGAATTTAGTGTTTTGATTTTTTGAATTAGGTTGTTGTTTTTGATTTACGGTTGTGATTTTGATTTGGGAGTTTTTGTTTGTTTGTTTGTTGGTTTTGAACGAATAGGAGCGTGTAGCAGCTGTCCTAGCTCAACTACGACTATGAATATGGGGATTGAGAGAGTTCTCAAGGAGAAATTCGGAGATGCGGTTAAGGATATACGTCAAGTGTACGATGACCACCAGATCACGCAGACTACCGTTGAGGTGAGTATGCGAAGTGGCGGATTTTGGTGCTCTGCTTAATTGAGATTGAAAATGAACTTGTTTCTTTGTGTTTATAATGGAATGTTAATGTCTAAAGAGATAAAATGGATGTGTAATTAATTAGTAAAAACAGCTAATGGTTATCAATTTATTTAGTTATTAATGGTACATCTATTTTATTCAATTATGGATATAAACCAAGTTGCTGAATGCGTGAATCTATGCATCGCGGGATTGAAACCTGCCCCGCATGTAAATGCACTTGGCCGGACGAAATGTTAGCGAATTACGTGCTTGTTTTCAAGCTTTCTGGCAAAGGGACCTGCCTCAACACTAAAAAGAACATTTGCTCTAATTTGGGGAATTAACCTCATAAATGTTTCCATCATAAAGCGTATGGGAGTAAACATCTGTCGAATTACTTATCGTGCTAAATATGCATATTCTTTTTTAAACTTTAGTGATATTAGGATCCTTGTAACTTTTGTACAAAGAATGCAACTTTTTCCGTCTAAACTTTTTTACCTATAGAATAGCATATATCAGCTTGCAGAAATGTATATATTGATTCTTATCATGCACCAATGCATACACCTGCAGGCAGTGAACAGTCATCTCGATGTCTTAAGGCCAGCAATTAAAAATTATGGTGGCAGTGTCGAAGTCTTATCAGTTGACGGTGAAGATTGCACTGTAAAGTATGTTGGCCCCGACTCTATTGGATCAGGAATTAAGGCAGCCATTAAGGAGAGGTTCCCAGACATTAAAAATGTCGAGTTCACCAATTAGCTTTTTGGCTGGTGATCATAGCAGTAAGCTAATCGCTAGCATTGAAGATACCTCGTGCAATGACTTGAAAGGCGTATACAAGGCAAAACTCAGTTCATGCACTCATTATGTATTTAGGGCACACGATGATATTCAATGTGATGTTTCTTGTTTAATGGATCTATACATTAGCCACTCTTAGGCATTCAGCAGTTATAAGTGAGGTGACTCGAATCCTCCCTGTTCTTCTGTCTGGCCTATTTGTTGGACTGTTGAATGTACATTCTGAATATTGATAGTTTTACTGCTATACTTAATTGAAATGGAAAACAAATATTGTTAGAGTATGGCATTAGTGTAATCAACTATATTTGTTGTGTTTGTAATGGAATATATAGTGTCGAGAAAGAAAATTGATGTGTAATTAATCAACAAAAACAGCTCATGGTTATCGTTTATGTAATCAAATGTACATTATAGTATCCAAATATGGACAAACGATGCTGAACTTATGCGTAAGGGGACTTATAATTGCAATTTGTAGAACGACATGTTGGCAATTTGATGTTTGTTTTCAAGTCTTCCGGCAAAAGGGCCGTGCCTCAATGCTGAAAAGTACATTTGCTCAAATTTGGGAATTAACCACATGAAATTTTCATCATAGAGTTTATGGGAATATGAAAATCTGGCGAATTACTTCTCATACTTAGTGTGCATCTTTTATGAAAAGATTACTGCTGCTAGGACCCTTGTATTTGGGTATGCAACTTTTCCATCAAGTTTACGTAAACTTATATACATTGATTCTTATCATGCACCAATGCATACAACTGCTGGTCGTGAACAGTCATCTCAACGCCTTAAGGCCAGCCTTGAAAATTATGGTTGCAGCGTCGAAGTCTTATCAGTTGAGGGTGATGATTGCCTTGTAAAGTATGTTGGCCCCGACTCTATCAGATCAAGACTTATGACAGCCAGTAAGGAGAGGTTCCAAGACATAAAAAATGCCGGGTTCACGGACGAGCTGTTTAGAGTGGTGATCTTAGCATATTCATTTCTCTAGTATGGAAGATATCTTGTACACTAAATAGCAAATCTATACGAGGCACAACTCCATTATACGCACAGAAATATGTATAGACTTCACTGTTTACAATCATATTCATTATGCTGCCTCTGGTTCAGTGGATCTCTACATTAGTTACTCTCAGGGATTCATCAGTTGTAGCCTGCAGGTGATGCGGTTCCTATCCTCTCTGTTCTTCTGCCTGACCTATTTGTTGGACTGTTGAATGTACAATCTGAATGACTATTGTAAATGACAATTCCCTTGAACTTTGTTTTGCCTCTCTTAAGCATTATTGATTTGTTAACACAGGTATATAAAGCCAGTAATTGAATCTAGAGAGATCTTTCTCCATCACCAGCTGCAGGTACTATTGATTTCAGCCAACGCGCTAGATTTACCAAGAACGGTGTATAGACAAAGTAGCAAGTTAGTGTCCAGGTCACCAGCCCCTGCATTCAACAAAAGCTTGCTGAAAACCTTGTAAGAATCAACAAAGCATGGTAATCAAACTCCGTTATGCTTATTACCTGACCCCAAATTTCTACATTTGCTTGTGGATAGTACCACAGGTCGAATAACCTGTGAGGAAATAATCACACGAGGAAGGATCAATTATGGAACTATTTTCTTCGATTAATTGATGTAAAACTTTAGCATCTTACTTCATTATGGGAATTTCTGCCAACGGACACGCGAGGCCTATAACACAAGCAAGTGCGAATCCCAACCTTGTCTTATCAAGCAACAGCCATGCTAGTTCTGCGCCTGCGAATAATATGTAGGCTTCAATGTTGTCCGCTACTCCGGCTTTGTACAGTTCAGCACTTAATTCAATGAACAAAACCAGGGCACTGATATGCACAAATGTAAGGAAGTAAGAACATTCTTCCATGAAAAAAACAAACTGGTGTTCGATTGTGTAAGAGAGGAACTCACACCAATGAAGCAGCTGCTTTCTCTGCGCTACCTTCCTGTGGCGGCGCTTCTGGAGATAACTTTTCGTCGAGAATAAGTTGCAGTAATCCCACAGTGCAGTAAAAGAGTCCAAGTAAAGGAGGTACCTACAAACATCAATTGTCAATAATTCCCACTATTCTTCACACAGATTTTTTTATTTTTTTTTGGAAGAGTTATGTTACCCAAATATTTGTATGAAGAGGGCCAACATCAATGGCTCCATTTTGGTACACTACAAGATTCACTCTTGAGTGTAATCCATCTATTAGGGGTCCAAGAAAAAAACCTGAGCCGAAAAGTGAAAGTGAGAGTTGAGGCCAAGTGTTTCTGAGGCTTGGTTTGTGCTGCTTTGTCAGACTGTAAATTGGGGTGCGCACAATCTTCTTCGAGTGTGGGAGAAGAAGAGGAGAACCAGAGCCGATCAGTGTCTGCATCTGATATACTTTTGCCAGCGGAAAAAGCCTTTCTTAGTTTCTTGGACTTCTTTGTGGGCAGATTGCAGCACATCTCAATTGTCATCCACAAATTGGGAGTTGGAGAGACAAAACTGCCCTTAAGATCTATGGATCAAACCAAATTTAAATGGATCGAACCTATTTTAGACTTACTACTGAAATGGATTTTTGGTATGACGCGAGGGAAATATTTTAAAAACTAGTTTAATGTAATTGAGATAAGAATTGTATAGTGTTATAAAGTTCCCCACCCGCTTTACATATACAACGCTATGTTTTGCTTAATCACGGTTAGTTGTTTCTGCTTTGTACATGTTGAGTTTTCAGTTTGTTTTTGTATATATATATATTGTATATATAAGAGTATGAGCTAGCTTAAACAGCCCGGCTAATGTTTTAAACAAAAATGTTGTATATTTTATGAACAAGTTTCTCACTTATATTGCAATTACGCGAAAGTGTCCACGTCCAAGAAATATATGGAATTTGGACCAGAGGTTCTTACTTCTCAGACACTTGAACATTTTGTGTGGTTGGATGGCCCGATAGCTAGTGGCTGGCTCTCTCTTTATAGTAGTTGGCCCATCAAAATGTTGCTTAGGAAATACAAAATGTTCGAATTTGAGGGAATGTAACGAAGTTTAAGAAAAGTTCGTAGAGCAGGAATAATTGCTCAGTAATTTGGCTGAAGTTATTAATGTTTTATCCTTAAGGAATACGAAGACATCTTTTTCACCGAGGTGCTAAAAATAGATTGTCTGTATTAAATTGAAGATATCCACCATACTGAGCATTTCATTTGACGTTGATAAGAATATCTATGTTTCAAAACTTTTTATGAGGCCTTGGGCTCGAAATATTGGATGTTTAAATCTCTTAAAAAAATCTAGAACCCTTGTTTGGTGTATTTCATTCACGTTGTGTTTGTTTGGGGTATCGAATGTGACATACTTGTTTTTAAATAATTACACTGTCTTAGTGAAATCAAGATAGTCATGATGAATATAATCATGCAGGTTACCATTATCCTTTTTGTAGTGACGAATCTTGTATGCGTTCTTAAGAAAAGGAATTTGTCGATCTTCTCAGTTGATAAGACAACTAATAAGTGTCATTTATATATAAATTTAGAGTATTAATGCAAAAAAGGAGCTAAGGATTGCTGGAACCAACCAAGGAATGATTGATGTCGAGTGCTTAAAAGCTTGGTGTTACGAGTGCCAATGAAGGTGCCACCGACACGGAGGTTCGAAAGGATGAGTTATGCAAACAAAATTAAGGCATCGTTGATGCTGCTAATGATGTGGATGCGCTACTAACACTCATCCCGGGCGTGACGATGTCGAGGTACATTTGAAGTGATCATGATAATGTCAAAGGAGAGCGCCATTGGCACCAAGACTAAAATTACAATTGAGGCAAATCTTCAGAGTTTGAGTCTACAAAGCAACATACTCCTTCATGCTTATCTTTTGGACAATTAACAGGTCTAGAGCGCCATCGGTGCCAAGACTAAAATTACAATTGAGGCAAATCTTCAGAGTTTGAGTCCACAAAGCAACATACTCCTTCATGCTTATCTTTTGGACAATTAACAGGTCTCCAAAGCGTCTATAAAAAGTGCTTCACTACTTGAGCATTAGAGAAAGCACAACATTCACTTCACCTTATAATAATTTTAGTTTTAGTTTTATTTTTGTATTTAGATATAATTTATTGTTTTCTTAGTTTATATAGGCATAATATATGTGACAACCCCTGAGGTTCGGTTAAATATCAACAAAACCCCTTAAGGTTTCAATAGTATTACTGACACCCCCTATAACTATAAATTCTGATTAAACAACTACTTTACTTTTTTAATAATTTTAAAGATAAAAAAATAAAATTAATTCTACACTATTTCCCTTAGATTTGAGTCTTTCTCTTTCTTCTCTCTATCTTCATTTTTCTCTTTCCTTCTTGAACTCCATTATTATCACTAGTCTTTCTCAACCATGTCTATCGGTCTATCTACAAGACGTCCCAATAATTATTGGAAATTTAAGATTTATGAGTAGCCCGCAGTAAGAAAAAATTAGAGATCTATTTCTTATATTTTACTAACACAAAAAATAGTTAAAATAAGTAATAAGGAAACAATTTTATTTTCCCTCAATGCCATGTATCGAACACGAAGGCATCTTTTTGCCTTCATAATGTGATGGATGAAGGAAATTTTTTGCCTTTATTATTTAATGGACGAAGTCAAAAATCGCCTTCTGTTCTATTGCGAACTCAAGGCGAAAATTACCTTATGTTTAAAACGAAAAATAAGTAAAGTGCATCCCGTTCAACAGAAGACACTTTTTGCCTTATATTTCTGGAAAAAAATTCAATTCTTTTATTTAGTTTCTCAAATAAGTGTAAATATTTATTTAGATTTTCTAATAACTGTCGATGATATATTTCGATTTAAACTGCCTGAACAGTACTTTTGTTATTTGAAAAGAACAAAATGAGTACATGATCACATGAAATTAAGAACATGAAATTGTATAACTTAAATTCAGTACATTATTTATTAAAGATTAGTGTAGTATGAAGAGGACAATTAGAGATTTTTATATGCATTATTAGTAAAATCATAATTTAAATTAGTGATTATACTACACATCCTATAGTATAAAACACATACGAAACACACCCTTCCTTCTACCCAAAAAAACATAACAAAATGAGTAAAGAACATTTGTCTAAAAAATTAATTTTGTCAGTTAACATTATAATATGTTATAAATACACAAGTTATTAACACAAACGCGTGCGCGCGCGCGCACACACACACACTATATATATATATATATATATATATATATTATAATTAATAATAATTACAGACACCCTCTTATAATAAAAGGGTCGTTTGATCTCAAAAAATCTGTCAACTTTGACCATTATGTTATACGGGGTAAATAGGAACTTCACAAAACAAAATATTGCTTATTTTAGTACATAGACTTAATTGATATGCCAACTCAATGCTCAAAAGGTGTCACTGATATTATTGAAACTTTAGAGGGTGTTGCTGATATTTGACCAAACCTCAGGGGGTGCCATTGTTATTCTCCTTTATTTTATTGTTTACCTAGCCTAGATAGTAGCGTGTTAGTAGCATATTTAACTAATTTCCCTGTTGTTTAGAGTTCAGGGAGTAGTTGGAATGAATTAGTTTTGTTGAACTCGTCTATTTTGAATTTGATGATTTATATATGTGGTATTTTTCATCCACCACCCCTCAGGTTTCATGCTTTGGCAAATACCCCCCTGAGGTTTCAATTTTTTGGCATATAGCCCCTTCCAAAATCCTTTGACCGTTAGTCAAAGGTTAAATTTGATGGCAATTGTGTAAATTCTTCATAAAGTAGTTTTTCTTTATTTTTCTTTAAACTATTTGATATTTTTTCCTTATTATTAACACCCTTTGGATTTGAATATATTTTAATAATAAAAAACTCAATTAATTGTTGTATTAAGTACATTTATAATGGTACAGTAAATCTGTTGTATTTGATTTAAAATATTACAATAATTATACAACATAGTATTACTAAGTGTTGGTGTAATACATTTACAATTTTCAAAATGCTAGTGTAATACATTTTGTTTTGTTTGCTAGCTAGCTAACTATACAACATGTTGGTAATACATTTGTAATATTCTTCACTGTTATATTATAAATATTTTCCATCTATATATTTATATAAGTAACATAACAAAATCAAGATAACATTAATCTTTTAATGAGATATTTAACAAAATACCCAACAACAATTGTGTGTAGTCAACGTAATGCCGAAAATCACTAGCAAACAATTTAAAAATTATGTAATTATTAAAAACATCAAAAGTAACTAAATAGATTTGTAATCTCAACTAATGTTTAATGATGCTAAATTATAAAGTTTATATTGTGAGTCGTATTTTTGTGATCTTATTATATAGTAGACAAACTTTCTTAAATAATTGAAGATTTTTTTTATATAACTATATAGTCGTTAAAACAAATCTATAATTCAAAAATATATAAAGATCATGCGAAGTTCACTACTTGATGGTAAAAATAAATGAATTATCAATATGTTTCAATTGAATGAATAAAAGCTAAAAATAATGTCTAATCAAAATCTTGAGAAAATTACACAAATGTCATCATTTTTAACCGTTGACTAACCGTCAAAGGATGAAAGGGGCTATATGCCAAACTTTCGAACCTCAGGGGGTATTTGTCAAAGACTGAAACCTCAGGGGAGGTGGATGAAAATTACCCTTTATATATGTTATCTATGCTTTTATACCTTGAGTCTGTGCTTATGGATGTGTAGTTCATGCATAAAAGATATAACTTTATGCATAAATATGACCAAAGGAATTGTATTGTAGATCTCATAGGATGTATAAACTATAAACTACATGTGCAACGCGAAGAACTTTCTCATGGTTTATGTTGCATAACACAGGTATATTTATAAATGAATGTTTTTCTCTTAGTTTTAAATCACTGAAAGATTAAGACGGTCTATTTTATATAGAGGGCAGCTAGAATCACTAAGTTGAAAAAGGATTCTGAGAACGTGATCATTTGAACCAAAAATAATTTAAAAATTAATTGCATTGAGATGATCTGATGAATCTAAGGAACAATTTAAGAGGGACACATAGTCTTGAATTCAAATGAAACAAACACTCTAAACAAGTTAATGTGTTATGTCATTTGCTTATCAATTATATTTAGTTGAACAATCCATTGAAAACCCCCCATTTTATTTTGAATTTTGGATAGGAACTAGAAACAAAGTTAATTTTTGTATAATTGCTAATTTCTTTGTGAGATCGATAATTTGGGACGAAGCACTTTCTTTATTACTTGTGACTACTGCACTTACAATATAATTTGTTGCAATTTCGTGATCGATCATGTTTTGGCGCTGATACGGAGGAAAGTTAGAAACATGAGTTAGCTTTTATTATTTTATTTTTGTTTAGATTATTTTATTTGTTTTACGGTTTTTTGCTTTTCCACGTGGAAGATGATTTATAACCTGTAACATGATCATATCATTTCAATTGATCCTCATGTTGAAATGACTTGTAGGAAAAACCTTAAGGCCCACTTATAGATGCAAAACATGTCTTCTGAAGATGAAGCACGAAGTGGGCCACCAAGGTCGAGACATAGTCAACTTCCTCTTAGATTGGTACAATTGACACCACTGATTCACTTGGACCTGCCTTTCAGATTGTTTAGAGAGACACGAGTTCGTCTTTTACACAGTCCTTGGTCGAAGTACCTCTGAACATGATGTCTACTTCTTCTCAAGAAGAATGAATGGATGGATGAATTGGCCAATTACCAACTCCCTCACAATAAAGTAAAGTCCTTCAATACCTAAGAATGTAATTTGAGTAATACGAATTTACGATGCCGAATGAAAACTAAATTTTTTGTATTTATAGACTTCAATAGGCTCTAACTAATTATCTTGTCATACTATGAGACATTTTAGATAACATAAAGAATTGAAAAATAAATCAAATAACAATTTTGTAAGCTGACTAAACACATCACGTCAAACTAATGCAAGTTCCCTGAAGGTCTTGAAGACTTGAACTTAACTTTAGTCCCAACTCCCAAGACACCTACACTCAAGTATTGCATGTGAGCTAGGCCATGTCTGATTCGATATAGGCCATCCAATACATAACTCAGTTAGAGAATAAGAATCGAAAGAGCTAAGGCTTAGCCGATGTGATAATAGTGATTGCCTAAGATTCGCAAGTAATCACATCAACAACAATCCAGGAACATGAATGTAGGGGTGATATTTATGAGTTCTGGTGGGCCTACTAATGAGCTTCACCATATCGTTATTGACAAGTGTTGTTGTAAGCTCATTGAGATACTTTTTAACTGAAGAGCTATTGATGAGTCCACCTAACTATGTCTCCTTATATTTGACATGGAGATCATTCGATGCTGGGTGCATTAGCCAAAACATGACACATCAAAACTTGTTCTACTTGAGACTCTTTAGCCTTTTGAGTCATTGTTTCCTTATGTGCAAGATATCTTAACAAATAAAATTCCTAACAATTTAATTAAAAATGTTGACAGGCTTTTACGAGTAATGATCCACATATATTTGACTACAATCTCCTGCTAACTATCAAAACACGGACCAGTGTTTGAATTATAAGAAAGGAGTTTTAATTTCATCTGTTAGAAAATAAGGATTAATTAACTCCACCGTCCACATGGAACCATGTTTTAAAAGAAAGGTAGCTTGTTATCTTCCTTTCATCTTACTCGAGGGAATCAAAAACTAGAAGGATGGAATATTTGTCCAATGAAATCTTTGTCCCCGAACAAGAACAAGTTGCTAAAGTTTAAACCAATCTGATATATATTTCTTTATACATATAATAATACAATATTAAGCGGTCCGGCATTGGCATAATTTATATGTATGTATATACATAATGAAGCCATGTTCTGCAACACAAGATGGTTCCTAAAGTTAAAACAATCTTAATCAAGTCTTACATCACATTAAAAGTGGTGTTTAATTCCTAAAATCAGGTGATTAGACCAGGGCTCCGCGGCAAGCTCCACATGGCAGGTTATTAGGATTTCCGACATGGAATAATTGGGATTAGTTAATTGGACCAACGTGGGGCGGGATTCTCCTGGTCTACCACGACCGGCCGGCTCTTATATGTTGTTGACTCTAATTCATCCCTTAAATTCTGGATTAATTAAAACATGTATACTCTTTTATTGTCGGATAAGTCTTCATTAGATATTTAACTACTTTTGTGTTATAACAACATAACAACGTGCAACTGACATAAGATGCATGCATCTGCATGTCTATGACTTTGGAGTTTGGAGAAAAGTACTAATTAAAATAATGTTAGGTAATAATAGTGTTGAGACATATATGCTGCCTTTTCAAATTTTGGGCTGGCCTCCCATTTGCGAATTCGTATGATTTTATTTATTTTTAATTAAACCAAAACTTTGCATCTTATCCAGTACTGCTAGTGCATCGTCACACTCAATGTGGAAAAATATTTTTTACTACCGCTGTATTGACAAGAGTGCAATTAAAGACTTAAATCACAATATTTTTTAAGTCATAGATATTAATCTTCTTTTATATCAATTATTGTATAATACTATGTCAATCTGCAGTAGTTGCATGAAGTAATTCATTAGCCTTAAGGGCTTAGCTAGAGCTGAAGTCCAACAAGACTAAAACTATGTTGTTGCCATAAAAGTTAGAATACAAAAAAATCATCGTATACCTCAAAATGAAATATTGATCATAACATAAACATGCTCATTAAGATTGGAATAGAAGGTATGCTCACGTTTTAATTACTTTCATTACATGAAAATTAATTTAAAGTTGAAGCACTTAATTATAGATAATTGACTAATTATAAGGTCGATCGTGACGCTGATCTCCCTAGCACTTCCTGAGAAGGTGTCGGTCAATTATTGGGAAAAAGTGGGTCTAATGTTTATTCGGTGAAAATTTATATTTTTAATTCAAGAGTGCCTATTGATAACTTTATTATTTCCAAACTCATAAAAATTTTTGGACTTGAACATGAACCAAAACTTTAAGGTCAAGAAAAGGGCAGCCGTTTGGCTTCTGAAAATTTGCCGTCATGTTGGGGGCACGCTAACAACTACTCACATGTTTGCAGCTTTTGCCTGCGGCTTACCATGTGGACCTAATAATCTTAACAAAAAATAAAATAAGAGACTTAATTACACTAACTAATCAGGAATTTTATTCACTCGTTAATCATAAAACGAATCAACTGCAATTTAGGGATTGAAGGGATTATGGTTCTTCATTTCCATATATAAATACTCGTAAATATAATAATTAGGTGGGGCAAGACCAATTCCTATTTATTTATTCATCGAAGTAAGAACATAATAGTTTATGAGGGAAATATAATATAGTCTGATATGAGGTACTAACAAAAACAATGAAAAATTCTTATATTGAATAAATTACAGAGTTAACTAATATTCTTGAATGAGGACATATTGCATTCTTCGCATGTGAACTCTGAATTTATGTTTAAGACATCTCAAGAGTCAAGCTTAGATTTTTCAAAAAAAGTCAAATATAAATTAGCATTGACTAGATTTTTTTGCGCTGACTGAGCCCACCAACAAATGAGACGTACGCGTTTTGGAATAAATTAGTTTTATTATGTGACAGAAAGTTGTTATTTACAAGAGTTAAAAGGCCTATTCGGTACCGACCTTCACCTAATCTTTGCCGCCATTTCACATCCTCAAGTCCTTCAGATTATTAATATCCCTAATTATGCGGATCAAATAACCCTAATCAAGGCCAACCAAACATGCTTAAATTTAACTCAAATTCTATTTTGTTTGCACAAAAGAAGTTCTAATGACTAACAGATTGAACGAAATCACAACTTTCACTATTTCCAAAACATAAGAAGAAAAACAACATTTCCAAAACATAAGAAGAAAAACAACACGATATATAATATATATATATATATATATATATATATATATATATATATATATATATATATATATATATATATATATATATATATATATATTTGCCTATTTTTATTTTATTGGGTGATTTCTGCCTATCACGACATAAATGGCAAGATCTTTGACTCATTTTTCTCAAGGGTTTTTTCTCGTTTGTTTTTGGCTATTAGCTCTTTTTTTTTTTTTTTTTGATAATAGCTATTAGCTCATTTGGTAACAAGAAAAAATCAAATAGGTTTTATTTTCTTAGTAAATTAAACGGAATATAAGTAGTTAACTAAACTCAACATAGATTTCAAATATGATTTCATTCATAATTCACCATTGCGCCGCTTTCTCCTCATTGATTTGTATTTATTCATAAATCTTATGTAAAATTTGGAAATCATCAAAAACCCGCATGCAGCATAGTTCTTGTTTAGCAGCTATAGCTACTTGTATCTTAAAGATGACAAATAACATTTGGAGTTATCCAAGTACCTAGCTTCACCATATAGCAACATGGTCGAAAATTTTGTAGTTCTCGGATACTGATCTAACATCTTCGAAGAATTCGGACAGAAATGTGAAGAAACAATGAGAATCTCTTGTTAAGTTTCTTATCTCATTAGCTCAAAAATGTTGGTAGTTGTGGAGCTTGTAGTAACGTACACCAAGCTCATATTTTGTATACCAGCCCATAGTTGAGAATAGTAAACCAACTAGAGTTGCTTTACTAATATAAATAGCTTAGTTATATATATTTATAGATATGATTTGACTCATCGAGAATAGTAAATAATTTTCTTGGCTTGGCAGACTCTCAGATACTGTCAATTTGACGAACTGGGATAAATAAATCTACGTGTCTTTTATCATTTTTCTTTAATATGTTCTTCGATTATCATGTTGCTGCATAATAAACAAATCAACTACAACTCAATCGGTTTTTTTTTTTCTTTGGAAAGAACAAATTTATAGTTTGATATGTACTAGGGCGAAGGGAAAAAACCAAGGACGTTGGTTATAAGTATATATGTCCGGACGGCGATTCTAAGAAAGTAAAAGAACAATATACGTTTCTGTCGGAGCTTAATGTATTTAATTTATTCCAATGTCAATCAATGTCGTGAGCACATACTAAATATATAGATACCTTTTATTTTATAATATTCGGCAATCATTTATTTTATGTGACGAAGGTCGTGGCCACCTCTCTCTGTCCCTGTCTATATAACCGCGCAAACTCCCTCTCTAGCTTCATCAAACTCCATTCTCACAAACATCTTCTAAGTTCTCATAAGAAAATAAAATAAAAAATCATCAATTTTACATTCTTCAATAAATCTTTACTTAACCAAAAAATGGTTGTGCCATCTTCAACTCTTCTTCGTGGCAAAAGAACCCGAGCACTCGGGATCCCGGTTATAGATCTCAGCCTCGAGAGGTCTAAACTTAGTGAACTGATAGTGAAGGCTTGTGAAGAATATGGATTTTTCCAAGTTGAAAACCATGGAGTTTCAAGAGAAATAATCTCAAAAGTTGAAAGTGAAGGCAAAAATTTCTTTGCAAAAAATCCATTAGAGAAGCAACGGGCCGGGTCGTCCACGCCTTTCGGGTATGGATGCAAGAATATTGGGCGCAATGGAGATAAGGGTGACCTCGAATATATTCTTCTCGAAGCTAATTCTCATTCAGTTTGTGAGAGATCCAAATCCATGTCCAATGATCCTCAAAAGTTCAGGTAATAATTAAATTAATTAATTTAGATACTATTGAAGTTTACGCGCTTTAAACGTACACTTTCATGCAAAAACTGGAAAAAAGTCTAGTTTTTATAAAAAAAATTGGTGAATTAATGAAGTGAAAAAATGTTGGTTTGTGAGGTTTTTATTATCAATATTGTTTTACACATTTATTATATATGTGTGCGTTGAACGCAGCAAATCATGAAAGCTCGCGTGTAAAACGTATATATGTATAGCTTCAGATTCTTGTGGCCGTAAAAAGCTTAATTAGGCTGCATTAAAAGTATTTCATGACCTAGAAAAACAAGCTGGGGTTTCACGAAGATATTTGTTCTATAAGTTAGAATATATGTGAGAGTATTCATTGATAAACTAAATTAATTCCTTCATGTATAACCATTTGACAAAATGGCAAAAAGAACGCGCCTTTGTCATAGAAAAAGAACTCTCGTTTTGAGGTAATTACAGGCGTGAGTTCTCATTAGAATAAGGTTAATTACAACTTGCTACGGTAACTTTAATTTACATCATAGATATACTTATAGCTATAGGTAAGTGAATTTCATCATGGAAAATATCACTCTTTTCCTTAATGAAACTCACTTACCTATAGCTATAAGTAAGTGAGTCTACATCATTCATCATCAATAAAAGAAAGTGAGTCTACATCAGTGTGGTCATATTAATAACACGTGTATAGTTTCATGCAATTCCCTCATTAAAACACGGAAAGCTTCGGACAGTCTATAGGTCCACACCACCGGAATATTACCAATGTGTTGAGTTGGATACCATTTTTCAGTTTTTTCCTAGATGCTATCATTATACGACATATATATTTTATTATCACTTATCGAAATAATAATATTAAAAAAAACATTTGATGTATAAGGTCTATTAGACTACAGTACACTTTTCTAAAACATAGTACACTATGCAAAAATGTAAGTAAACTATAGTACATTATATTATTATGAGAACAAAGATGGCATTGAGAACAAAGGGTATTCACTATGCCAAAATTAGATAAAGTCAACAAATGAATCGATCACTTTCATAATGAAATCACGAGCTACACGAAAAAACGTGTCGACAGGCCAAAACATAGGCAGATAGACGCTGTTTGTCTATTTTGTAAAAAACATAATATTTTCAATCTTGTCAAAACATACTATGATTTGTTCTCATGATGTTTACTATTTCTTCTTTTGCAGCTGTGCAGTAAATGATTACATAGCAGCCGTTAGGAACCTGACATGTGACATTCTTGACATAGTGGCCGAAGGTCTGTGGGTCCAAGATAAATCCATTTTTAGTAATCTCATACGAGATTCAAACAACGACTCATGTTTTAGGATCAATCACTACCCTTCAGTCGATAATGCTGATAATTCCATGCCCAATTTGTTTGAAGACCCGCATTTGAAAACCCGAATCGGATTCGGGGAGCATTCGGACCCTCAAATTCTTACCATCTTGCGATCGAACGACGTTGGTGGACTTCAAATCTTGTCGCGAGATGGATTATGGATCCCTATTCCTCCAGACTCCGATAAATTTTGTGTATTCGTGGGCGACGCGTTTCAGTCTTTGACTAATGGAAGGTTCGTGAGCGTGAGACATCGAGCGCTAGCAAACTCGACTAAAACGAGAATGTCGATGATGTACTTTGCAGCTCCATCGCTTAGTTCATACGTATCTCCTGCACCCCAGTTGGTTTCGTTGGAAAATCGTAGCCTTTATAGGCCTTTTACATGGGGTGAGTACAAGAGCACCGTGTATTCTTTGCGATTGGCGGATCATCGTCTCGACCTGTTTAGGAACTAAGATTTCTAGTTCAATTTGATTTGAGACAATGGGGAGCTTATAGATTGGCTAGATGTTTTTTTTTTTTTGGTTTTGAAACGAGTTGGCTAGGTGTTTGATCACTCAATTGCCATGAGTTAGAACTAGGGTGTACTTAGATTGTGAATGCACAAGTACTACTGTACTAGTAAATGTTGCATAGGAATTTTAAAGGTAAAATTTGGATAGGGGAGAAGTACTGGTGATATCAAGTACTTTGAAAATAGTCATATATTTCTTTGGTTATGGAAAATGGATTTTTTGTATCATTAGCTTTTTATTTTTTCATGATTTACTTCTTGAGTATGTCCTTTTGCACATTGTTAAATCACCTGTACTTCTAATTCTGGTTACCGTTTTAAAACGGAATGATAAAAATAAATGTTACAACTGACTATATGCACTGCACTAGCAGCTTTCTATCATAATTAGAGTAGTTCAACCAAGTACAAATAATATAATTACTCCAGCCAAAAGCAATTAATTAATGGGCCATAAATTGTGGCTTAATAGCGCTGGCCAACGTGACAGCTATTGCGTGCTAACTGCTATGTGCCACGTTGGTTTGATGGTTCACCAATAACTGTGAATTAGCAGGACTGCACTTTTACAACTTAACTCGTTCAACAACTCTGTTTGTTTAAATTTCTAATCTTCATTAAAGTCATGATTAGTTACACAAGAAACGAGTTTTTCCACTTAATGTGTGAGATAAGACTTGCATAGTTGAAATGATTGGTTGTCATGAATCATGATAATAAATCGAGTAATTAGATTTGCACCGACGTACAATTTGCTTAAAGTGTGCTACATTGTAAAAGCATGAATATGACAGCTACAATGTAACTAGCTTGATAATATAATTATCATAATTACAATTACAATTACTTAAACAGGTAGGTAGCACCAAATTTACTCCATCCACATCAATGGGGGTTTGTAATGATTAGGATCAAGTACTCAACCACTTGCTTGTTTTGGTAATTTAATATAATTCTAGACATTGCCACATTTGGTAGAGTTTTAGGGAAATTTCCCATTTACTTGACAATGTTGTTCAACGCTCTCATTGACTCAGTGTCTTGAGTATAGCGGTCATTAGCAAAAGTACCCCTTTTGGAGAAAAACTGGGCAAGAATTCTGATTATTAGCCATGAGTACTTTATAATTGTCCCGGAGCAATATGATAACAGAAAAATATTTATATAAATATACGAAAAATAATAAAAGATACAAAAGCTTGTTTGTGCAATTCGTTAGAAAAATGGAAGTGCCGTACGCTCAATAATTTTATTATTTTCAATGAGTCAAATTACAGTGACAAAAGTTGACTATTCATATTATGACTCATTCTAATTAAATTTTATATCGACTGCTTATACTAGCTCAAAATTTTGGACGAGAGTCCTTGGATTGCAGCTCTAAGACATGGTTTTGGTACAGTATGTCAAGCTCCACAGTCAACAATGATAAACAGATCTTGTCCAATTTTTAATTCTCTTTATTTTTAAAATTTTCTAAGGTTAATTTAGACTTTTATTGCACTGTTGCATGCTTGTTTGGTCTCAACTCTCAAGTCAAATCTCATGCTACGATTTATCTTTAGTGTATTTACCTGGAATTTTCAGTAATTAATACGAGTTGGGTAGGATAATAATTAATTCCAAAGTGTCGTACATGTTACTTTAATGCTCCCCAAGTGACCTAAGAAAAGATGCAAACTTGGTTCACCTAAAATGTTTTCGTGTTGTCAAAATTCAAATGATGTTTAGCTATCTAATACCACTTAGGACAAATGATATTAAAGTGCATCTCACAATTGCTATAGAAATCATATTACAATATCTTAGCTTGGCCACTCAAGCACTCTCATCAGATTCATGATCCATTAATGGCATCACTAGTGCTGTTGCTAGGAGCTCTCTTGAGGTACCCTGATTTCCCACTGCCCGAAGACGGAAAACGGGGCGTAAGAGACGTGGAAACTACTACTACTACTGCAGTCTCCGGCCAGCAATCGGACAAAATCTTTTGGGATTTTGTTAATGTACGAGGTGGTGGTAATAGCTATGTTCAGACCAGCTGGGAGTACTTAGCTGAGGCCTGGAGCTGGCCTCAATAATTAGGTGCATGTTCCTGTATGTATGTGTATTCTTGCTTTGTGCCCCTCTTGTTTACCTTTAAATTGAATCTCTCATGAATTTGTTCCTAATATATTTTTGACAAATTGAATTGAAGATAAAGGTCTTTGTAATATATATTTAGAAGACCAATTAGTCGTCATGGACACTAGTGTTCGTTTGAGTTATACGAAAATGTACCTTTATTTGGAATATTAATATTCAAAGCACACGTACATATTTATATCACTCAAATTAACACATAGCAAACTGATAATTTGGAGTAACATTTTAATGAGAGGATTGGCCATTATAATGTCGACCGACAAGATGATTAATTAGGTATGAGATGTGAGAATTCTTGAAGTTGATAACGTTGGGAGTTTAAAAGCCATGAGTCACCATCGATATATTGGGTGCCTATAAAAGGCATGGCCTCTTCATCTGTGAGCACACGTGCCCAGGCCACTCGTCCCGTCAGGTTGGCTCCTGGTCCGCTGCACTTATATTCTCCATAGTACACTTTCCTACAGTTTATAATTATATTGGAGAATATCAGGCCTTTTACTACTTTTGTAATGTGTGAACTTGGCTCTTGGAAAGACTACACCTTACTACTTTCTGTTTATATTTTATACTTTATGTATTTAATATGACACCATGAACATAGAAGATGTTCCTTTTTCCCAGTTTGTAACATTTTTCAAAAATTTAAAATGAAGGCTATAATATAAGTTATATAATTTTAATTAGTAGACATAACAATAATCCTATAAAATTTCGAAAATTATGTCGTTTTTAGTTTCAAAATAAAATTATAATATGAAAAAATTTAAAGAAACTTATAAACTTTACATGATAATTTTTGTCAATTTTACTATTAAAATTATATTAATAACCAACTAAATAATTTTATTTCAGAATCTTTAGTTTTGAAATTTTAATATTAATACAAATCTTTATGGAAAAAATATTTAATTTAAATATTCAATTAATGAAAAACGTCGTGCAAACTGTGTCACAACATAATACATACACCTGAGCAATCTTAATTATATATTTGTCAAATACATTCTTGTCATAGAAGAACAATTTGGTCCAAAAGTTTATATTAAGTATAAATTCAACTTCATTGGTGACAAATTGGAAAGTTCATTATTAATATTTGCTAGCATCGAAAATTCTTTCAAATTTTTTTAAGGGTTGGACCTATCTATAATGATTTTATAAATTAGGAGAGGTCTCTGCAATTTTTTCAACTATATATAAGAGATGTTTTTTTGTATAGTTACACTAAACCTCATGGAAGTAGCTGTAAATATGGCTCTTTTTAGTGCAAAGTAAAGTTAAAAAAAACATAGACTTACTGATGGAGGGCAGTTTTGCCCCAGTCGCTCCAGCCCTGGGGAATAACGATCTTATCCATGAAGGTGTAAGAAAAAACAACCCTCGAGTAATCGCCCCAGGCTCTACCTAGGTAAATCGACCCGCTCCCAGTCAGGGTGCAGTTTTTGAAAGAAAATCCACTAGACATTGATGAATCCGAACGCTTTTGAGCTGTGACTGAGGCTACCTTTTTGCTCACCGAGTTCAAGTGGCAATTCTGTCCATAAGTACCATACATTAAGCCAAGTTTAATTTTCTTTGAACTAAACTCATTTTTATAATTACTATCTGTCTTTAATAAATTAAGTAACTGGTTTTATTTTATTTTATATGATACAAGCTAATGAAGATCACAACTTGCTATTTTAATTTAGTGCAATATCTTACAAAATAGAAAATACTTTTGGGAACTTAAGTCATAATATTTATTTATATTGGGTCAGATCTAAAGGCATGTCATCGTAGGCCTAAAAAAAGAGAATAATTTTGTAGCGCAATCCAAAATAGCTAGGAGTGTCATGTGATCCACTAATACTAATTGGTCTGGTCATTTAGAATTAACCAATTTGATAGACTGGCCTTCTATGTTGTCCCAATATAAACAAGCATTAAGTAAATTTTTTTTTTGATGTACTCTTCTAATTTAATTTAGGGATAAAAGCATTAAACCCATGTACATTACTCCCTTTTGCACTGGGTGTCTTCTGTGCCTCATGATGCACCACCATCTCCCCTCACATGCATGTGGGTCCATGCATGGGGGCCCACATGCATGTGAGGGGAGGAGGTGGTGCATCATGAGGCACAAAAGACGTTCTCGTTACACTGTGTCGTTGCACTGTGTCCCTGTCCTTTCATTTTTAGCGACCTACCTCCTGTACTATGGATAAGTAAACACTTTGCACCTAAGTCATTTTTTCACCATTGAATTTGAACACATGTCCGCATTGTCTGGCGTTAAATTTGGCTTCAGAGACAAAGTGCAACTGTTGCATAATACATGGGGTTTAATGCTTTCATCCCTTTAAACATTTAGTGATGAGACTAACCTCGTAGAGAGATGTACCATAGCCGAAAATGAAATCCACAGATCCCTGGATGAAACAATTACTGAAATAGTGAAGTCCCTTGTGATCATAAAGGGTATCTTGACTGCCGTAGAAACTACAATTGTAGAAGGCGGCCTTGGTGCCTGATATTCGCAGCGCCACGGCTTGTCCGCCAACTGAGCCCACCACGTGCGGTGCAGTGTTCTGCATATTATATATATACACCATATAGTTTAATTATTTTTTCCACATATCTCTTTATTTTTGTCCTTAAACTTATTTTGTTTTGAATGTATGTGAAAACTAGTTCATTTGTAGAGTGCTCGTGTGCAACTTCTGGTTTTCCAACTTGTCGATTAAAATATATTACTAAATGTATAATTCCTAGGATTGCCCGTGATGTGCCTGCAACTCAGCCAACTCTTGGATTGTTTAATTCTGATTCTGGCATGTTTACAGTGGAATAAGAATATATTGTGTAGCGTCGGAAAATATAAAAAACACACACAAAAAGAATAGATGCATAGTTTCTGGATGCATTTAAGCTAGATAATACTACAATAATATAGTATTGGAGCTAGCTAAATTGAAAAGAGATAAGGTATTTCAATTCCACTTTTATCTATCTATTTATAAAAAGAATAATTATATGTTAAGTGTAACAATAGAATATTAATTAGAGTCTGCATGTGAAGCGTGAGCTCTAGATGAGTCAATGATTCAAAACCAAATTAATCGTCGATGAGACTTAATTATTATTTTTGGGAATAACATGGGCTAGTCACCTCAAATTTTACGTTAGCGGCGACGAAGTAGTCTGCATCAACGGCTACGGTAGCACTTTGGAATGTCCTCGGCGGCGTCCCATCTCTCCCGCTTATGGACGAAGCGGTGTCGTTTCCCGTGATAATTGGTGGATCACTCACATTTCCAATAAACGTTACGAAACGCATTGTTTTAGGGATATTTACCTTTTCCCTGCATTAATTAAATTGTAAAACTTTTTCTAACGAAATGCATGATCTCACTCTTTAACTAATAATCCATAATAATAATAATGGTGCATGTGCGTGTGCGGCTATGACACAAAGTATATGCATATACTTAATATTAAATACACACAATATCTGTGTGAGTGACACAAAAGATTAATATAGATTAGCATGGGATTTGTGTGTTGCTTGGATCTTGAAGTGTTTACGGTTTACCTATAAACACCTCCATTGATATGAAGTATGACCCTGCCAGTATTGTGTGAAGGAATGCTGTTCACCGCTTCTCTAATGGTCCGAAAATCGCCACTGCCATCTTGGCTAATGCTTATCTCCGTTTTGCTAATCTCAGCCACCCGTAGCTTCCAATCAACGGCATTGCTTGCGCGGAGGCTGTTTGGCTCGCCTTTTCTCAAATCTACGTCGTATTTGTTTTTGTAATTTTGAACGTGCCACGATATCCATTTACTGAAATCTGCGTCTCCCTCGCGCGCGGTGGTTGTTGAGCAATTAATCAAACTTGGAGTTGAGAGAAAGAGGAAGAACAAGATGATTAGGTGGACATGAAATTTTTGAGCCATGGTAGCTAGTTAATTTACTAGTGTGATAAGCTTGTTGCATGAAGAAATGTAGGCGCGCACCACTACTTTATAAATAATTATCAATAATGTGACTCTACGAGAGGAGAGTACCTTAAAGAAATCATGAGGTGGGACAATTTAAAATTTTGAAATTGTAACTTGTGTTTGATTTGGCAATAAGAGGTCCCAAGATTCAATTGTCTGTTGGTAAATTGGCTTGATTTGTGGTGGTGCTATACACTTCAAGCCAATAGATAATAACTATTGGCCACTATTGGTGGTGGAGCTATATACTCGTACATTTATATATAAATGTGTATATATATATACATATCCATATATTAATTTCTTTAGTGAAGCAGATATGTTTATATATATATATATATATATAAGTGGTGATACTAGCTGTATTCCATCCGATCACTTAAGAGGCCATTGATCAGTGGGATATATGTATCCCACAAATGGCTCTAGTGGAGGGAACACGCCCTTCAACATCAGGAGTATGGGTGATTGCCGGTACTATATACTCGTCCGATATCGAAATGCTTTTCCTTGAATTTTTAGTTAAAAAGCTTAGCCGGTTACACTACAAGAAAAACGAGTATAAAGAGTTGTGAAATCTCTTGTAATCAAAGTCTCAATTCTGTTCCTGAATGCCTTCAACTCAAAAGGTTTATGAAAAGTGAACCAAATCAATTGAAGCGGATATCTTTCGGTGACGGGTGAGGATCATCTATCCCACTTATTGTGCCACTTTCTAATTATAGATACATTAACTTAACTACAGTCAAATTAACCTTAAATAATAACTACTGAAATTAAATATTAATTAAACTTGTCTGTTTATCTTCCCCGATAATCTCTCTCCTCTATCTGTTTTTTTTTTTTTTTTTTTTTAAGATTTGTCCATATCATCTTCCTCAATATTTCCATCTCTTTTTTTTTTTTTAAGATTTGGCCATATCATCTTCCTTAATATTTTCATCTCTCTCTGCAATTTCATCACGTTGCTCTGCAATTGAAGCAAAAATCGTGTCAAGCAAATCATAAACTGAAACAAAAATCGTGTCAAGCAAATCATAAACTGAATAATCAATACCAAAACGTAAAACACAATGGTAAAAAAGCACTACTAAACCATAAAGCAAACCAATCAGGATAAATATAAAAATCAAAAGTGAATCAAAAATATAATTATAAATTTAGAGAGTTTAGATGTAATTATAAATTAATTATGGCCCGTGATTAAAACCACCGGCTTGCTTTTCTATTTCATAAAATGGTTCACCAGTTTTATTATTAAACATGAACACCAAATTGCTAGACTTTTCAAACTATTGTTAATCAAATTGACACAGGAGAGAAATTATGAGCAACCACAGTTAAGTTTTCCAAAGATGATTGCAAATGCATTTGCTATGCTTAATAAATACAGAACATGATTGCAAATATCTTTTCTGCATCACATGAAGTACACTCAAACGTATTACTAACAAACTAAGTTTGAACAAAGGTGGTAGGAGGATGAGTATACTATTTATTCTTCTGAATCCCACAAAAAATAATTACAGAACTCAGTTTGCATGGAAAAATCTAATAATTGGCTTATTATCCGCAATCAAATTTTTTTTTTTTTGGGTTACCCAGAATTGCATATAGAGAGAGTGTGTGATAGAAATATTGAAGAAGATGATATGGCCAAATCTAAAAAAAAAAAAAAGACACAGAGAGAGGAGAGAGATTATCGGGAAGATAAACAGACAAGTTTAATTAATATTTAATTTCAGTAATTATTATTTAAGATTAATTTGACTGTAGTTAAGTTAATATGTCCATAATTAGAAAGTGGCACAATAAGTGGGACAGATGATCCTCACCCTTCGATGACAAGGCATCTATGAAAATATATGAACATTAACTTCTCGAGAAGCGTTTGTTGTTGTCAACGGTCAAAGTTCACTAATAGGTAGTTTGTTATTAGTAATAACTTTTTGGAGACAAATAATATCTTGTGGAAAAAATGAGATATACATATAGTCAATGTTCTTTATTAAAATCTTTTTTGACATCATGCACACACATTATATAGGGACAAGGAGAGAGTGTCCATTACACATTTAAATAAATTATAATAGTTTGTTATGGGTATATTATAGAATTACATTTTTTATATTCTTTTGTAACTTGTTAACTATGGTGCACGGATGCTTTGAAAATCAAATGTAAGATATTCGTTACTTATCTTATCAAATCACACACACACACACACATATATATATATATATATGATTAATCTACCTTTTAAATCTTATAGTTAGTATGCATTGTGTTTATAACATACATTTCATTAGCAAAATAATTAGGTCAAGCATGTAAAGCATCTAGCGTACTTACTCCTTGTCTTGTGTGTGTATAATACAACTTTAATATTGCATTGGAATTTCATACTGAAGATATTATATATGAAATACAATATTATGTTTGTCGAATATATTCAATAATACCAATGAATTTTAATTCTCTTAAGTTATTAATAACTTACTAGCTTTGTTGTAGGGTAAATTAATATAACATATTTAATCTACCTTTATTAGTTTAGTTAACATATCAATCTGTTGTACAGCCACCTGCTGCTGCTCCTCCGCCTCCCGCACACTGCAACAAAAAACCTCTATTGGGACATAGAAATGTGTCCCAAGATGGATCTATTGCAACACTTAGTGTATCTTGGGACATTTATAATATTTTTCGCATAAAACCTATGTCCCAAGAGTGCATGGGTCACTTTCTTTAAGTGTCCCTACATCTATAGTCTAAGGACATTTATATGTGTACCATAAATATATTTTTGGGGCTCAAATAAATGTCCCAAAATAATTATGTTAGGACACATAAATAAGCATCATGCTTCTAAGCTCGATGACATTTTTATATGTCCCATAGGTAGGCTTTTGGGACACAAATAAATGTCCCAAAATAATTATATTAAGACATATAGGCCCCATGCTTCTTATTCAGGACATTTATATATGTCCCATAGGTATGCTTTTGGGACACAAGTAAATGTCCCAAAATAATTATGTTAGGACACTTAAATGTGTTTGGTGTTTCTTATGTCCCTAAATATCTAGCATCTTATAGGGCTCCTACATTGCAATTTTTTTGTCTTTTGAACATAAAAAGTTTCAACCCAACATCAAACCGCAACCAACTGTAATATACATCAAATACCCTCATTCAATTATTAACAAGTATTTTCTCAAAAGAAAAAATTATTAACTAAGTATTGTAATATTGACAACATAAACGAACAATCAAACTCCTCTAACATGACCTTAAATCTCCAATCTACATCAAAGCCTCCACAATAACTTGTCACGTGGAAAGTGAAAACTACAACCTCATGCAAAATTCTTATTCAGTAAGCCAGCATAGACTAGACGGGTTCTTCCGTTGCTACAATGGTGAAGTACTTATTCAATAGCAGTCTCAAAAATTCTTTATTCCACAACAGTAAACATCTCATCCATCACATCAACAATAATTGATCTGTCTGCATCTTCATCCAAAGAAACATGTGTATCATATTAGAATTAAGAAACTACAATCAAAACCAAAACCATAAGAATTTCGAACAAACTGTACAAACATACATAAAGGATATAAACTAAGAGTTGACGAACTTAAGAATTTTAATCATAACTAATCTTAGAAAGTGCAAACGCCATTCTAGTTCCCAATGTATCTCTCTTATTTTTTCGACTTCAAGAAAAACTCGTTTCCCTCTAATATCCAGCAAAGTCTTTATGTTTTATTTGTCTTTCCCATCATATGGCTCCTCCTTATACACTCACCTACAGATCTTTAACTTCACATTCATTGAATGCATACTACAATTTGTATCAATATATTTAGGTCTCTATAGCTCAAAACAAATTTTGAATACTTAATTTGCCCCACTATGAGCCTATTTTACCAAGTGCGTTACATAACTTCTTATGTTAGATAACTTCTTATCAGCCTAATTACAAGAACAACATGCATGTTGTACCAAATAAATCAACAAGTTCTAAAATATTCAACCAAACACTAAAACCCCCAACATCAGCACAAAGTTAGACATAAAGGAATCACAAATATTGTTAACTATGAGTGTTACACACTAATTAGGTCTTCACAATTGAGCTACTTCCACACTAGGTTGTCAGTTTAATTAGTTATATTGTCATAAAGTTTAGTTTAACACTGACATAGATATATAATAAACTTGGCCAAATAAGTAGCATTAGCAACACTGTAAATTAAACATGAATCTAATCCCTATTAAAGTTCTAGACACTGAGGCAATTGTTTAAATTAGCCGAAGGGAGTTCAATTAGAGACCAGACCAGCCTTATAACTAATATCCTTAGGCAATCTTTAGTCTCTCAATACTTAAAGGAAGGGGCTATCCGCATATAAAAAAATAAAGAAAATCTAAGCATGTTTATTATTTCACCCAAACATAACACTCTAAAATCTCACTTGGCACTTGTAGAATTGTTTTTGTTAGTCTTATCAGAAGTTTAAGAAAGGGTAAAGAAAATTACCAAGGCCAAAGGCCATGCAATGGCTACTCCTAAAACATCCCCAACTGTCTGCAACAAGTCATGAGGAAAAACCAAATCCGCATATGCTTTTGCTATGAAATGGATTAGTACTTGACAGTATCGACGTCCCAAGTTCAGACCATTTTCTCTTACGTTGTTCAGCGCACATACAACTCCTTTTGCAACTATTTCATTGATAACGACAATGTTCATTAGGACAACATACGATCCAACCTACAGTACAAATATATCAGAACTTGTTAATAGAAAGTTGTGTATACAACCAAATGTATAAAAGCAAAATAATTTAAGGAGATTTACCCGAATTTTAGGTTGAGAACCTGAAGTACCAAATTGTTTAACTGGAGATATACCTCGAGTTCTTACAACATTAGGTGGTCCGTTGGAATGCATTTTCCCATGTACAATTGTTGTTAATTTTTTTATCTTTGCATTTAATGCATCACGTTTCTCTCGACTTGGTTTGCCCTAAAAAATATCAGTTGTCCTCACTCCCATTCCATATAAACATGGCTGTCCATTCTTATCTTTACCCACCACTTTCGCAAAATCGTCATTAGGATTAGGAACATTACTGTTGGTTGCATCTGGAGGATTTTTAGAAGCAAGCTTTTCCATTTGTACCTATACAGAATGAAATTATACCACAAATATAAATAAAAATGAAATAGGCAGATTGCGAAAACATGCAAATCTGTTTTGTTATTTTTGATAGCTAGGAATTCAGTCTTGTAACTAGTTATTCTCATACTCACATGGTTGCAAACTCTGCATAGACATAAGTCTTGTACATTAATATGTGTGAAGAAATGTTTTGTATAGAGAAACATGCCGAATTTGCAGTGTTGCTCTACTTAAGCTGTTAATCAGTTCCCATATGATGAACTCAGAATATTGGAAAACTGCATTAAGAACTTACAATTGCTTCATCTATTGCAGCACTAGTTGATGAACCATACGTCCTATCATAACACTCCTTAAATAATTCAGCCCTTGTAGGATATCTGCCAAGACGCTTCTTCTGCACAAATATAAAATCATAGTTTAAGCTCATGCTATCATTGAAGTTTGCTGATGATTAGTATGAATAAAAGTTTCACACGAATTTCTTTCTTCTGTTCACTTGTTTCCTGCAGTAGTTTGAAGAAGTAAATTAATGAACACACAGAGTACATAATAAGATAAGGATGTACAATTCATACCATTGTTTCATCTGTCAACCAATCTTCAAGTTGTGCTTTATACTGATCTTTGGTCACTCTTGCAAGAATCTCAAGCAATTGTTGTTCCAAAGGTATCCTATGGTCAAATTTTAAACTCTTCAAGTAACTTTTTCAGCTTGTCCATTTTTTGCTAATGGACTCCGGTACATAAGCTTCTCCTTGATATATTTCAAACATTGCATGAAAAAGTCTAAAGTTATATTGAAACTTCTTGTTAACTTCAAAACGAAAATATAATCAAGTTGATAACCTTCACGATTGTCATCATTTCTTCCTTATAAACATTTGGCATCAGTTTCCAATCCTTGTAATTAAGTGGGCAATATCTCTCATTCCTAGCAATGGTACCCCAAAAGTGAGCCAAAGTGCTCATAATTTTTTCATTATTTCGTTGTCCGAGCTCGTTGAATGAAACCACAATACGATTTTCAGGTTGCAGTCCCCAAATTTTAGGCATGCAAGTATGTCCTCGTCTCTTCTTTTTACCATTTTCAACTACCGTTATTGATGTAAAAACAACAATTAGTGATGGTCACTAAGAGAAGACATAAGGCAACTACTTTTTGTGCACATCAATAGTTTGGCAAATTAAGAAGTGTGCATAGATTCCTTATATCAGATAACTTGATAAAAAGAAAGGCATACGAACACTCTATATAGCCAAACAACCAATTCTTACTTCACAATATATAAATTCACTATATCAGGTTACTTGTTTTTTTAAACAAGAAAACCAGATGACTTATTGTACTAGTTCAAAGTCAGACTTTTGACAAAAATCAACTTGCACACTTGCCATGTTATAGAAAAATTATATGAAACATAGTTGCACTAAACATCTCAAATAATGATTCGCTGACAACATACTCAACTTTTTATGAAATGTAATATTAAACAAGGCAATAAAATTACACATCAGCTCACCAGCCTCAAATGCAACATTACTAGATTCGACTTGCAAGGTAGTTTTATAGATATTTGAGTTTGATTGAAGACTAGCCCCTTCACGTTGTCGATGCAACTCAAACACTTCTCGCCATGAATGCTTGCTGCGAGGTTTGGTTTTCGAATGCGTAATCTAAGAATATACACTAGTTATAGGAGTTGAAAGCCTAGAAAAGAATACCTCAAAGCAGAAGACAAGCAAGTTGAAAACTATGAACAATACATGCTAGCATTGGGTAATTTTACAGCAGAATCCATCAACACCAAGCAGGTAATTGAAAAAAAAAATCTAGTTTTAGTTCGCCGCTATATGTGAAAAAACAAGTCAGGACATGTAAAACTAATGAAATCTGAAAGTTTAAGAAGGTTGGAGGGCTACTTTAGAAATAAGAAGAAAACTTTTCAAGCTATAGCACACTTCACATAATGGATACTGATCACATATATCAGCAAACTTTTAGCTTTAAGAGAAAACCAGAGCAATACTGAAGCAAACTTATCAAACCGATTCAGAATTTGAACTTAAATACATGTAGTATCCAAAATTAATCAAGCCAAAGGAAATTTCATGTTATAACTATGCAACTCAGTGGACCATATAATTAACTAACAAAAAATCTCAATCATGATGGTATAGCTTCATAATTAATGGAAATATTAACTAACTTTTTGCCATAATAGTAGCTTGTTAGGAGCTGAGACTCAGAATGATAGAAAAACATACTGGACAGTTTGAAGAACAAATTATCATGATGCAACTCACGGAATATACCATTGAGAACAGAATCATAGGAGAACTACAAATTGTACCTCTTCAAATGCTTTCTCTTTACCACGTTCCATGTACTTCAATGCTTGTTTCTGCATGTACAATTTTACAGCAGAATCCATCAACGTCAAGCAGGTAATTGAAAAGAAAAAAAACAGACTAGAAAAAAAGGTTACTGAAAAAAGGTAATTTGCTGAATAATGAAATACCTGCAGTCTCAAATATATATTTTTTGTTTGATTAATTATAAAGTACTAAAATGCATCAAGATAACTGCTCATACAACTTAATAGACAATCAAGATAAATATATTGCATTAATATTCAAAGTCCACAAAAAATATAATTTTGAAGCCACTTTATAATTTTCAAACTAAGATTCCTTCTACATCCTCTCTAGCCCATGTCAAGGGTTCAACTTCATCATGTGAATCTTCGTTGAAAGCATCATTATGTTGAAGTTCATTTGCATCCAAACTTAAGACTGAATCCACCTCAAATAGATCTCTTGGTTTTGTTTTCACAACAACCTTCCACACTTTCTCAGTTGGATCTTTAGCATAAAAAATCTATTGCACTTGAAAGCTAAGACAAACGGTTCATTTTGCTGCCTCAATCGAGAAAAATTGACTAAAGGTGAAACCATATTCGTCTATCTTTTGTGCTTTTCCCGTCGATATCCAATCACAATCAAACATCACCACTTTCCTACCTCCAAAGTACTCTACCTCAATGATGTTTTTTAATACCCCATAGTAAGTGAATCACTGATTATATGATTATTATCACTCCTGCTAGCAAAACTGCTAGTTTGTGCAGTAACAATCACTCCACTATTTCGGGTTTTCCTACAAACTTCAAAACTTTTCACGTGAAATCGAAAACCATTAATGATGAACCCTCTATATCATTTTCCAACTTCATTAGGGCCTCGAGCTAAGGCTCTAAGTTCATCCGACACTTGGTTTCCAGAAAGATATAAGTTTTCAACCTGAAAACACATGCAAGTGTTGTTATCAAATTAAGTACGTTAGATAGCCATAAGAAAAAAGATGATAAATAAATAACTTACATGCTGATAAAACCAATTAGCAAAAGTTTCACTGTGAATGCGCTCAACATCCTTCTTAGTGAGGCGAGGTTTTTCATGTAAAGCAATCCTCTTGTGCTGTCTATTTAAAAACAAAACATGAAATATAAGAATAAATCATAATATTAGAAAAAAATAAAATGAGATGAAATGCCAGCCAATCATTTCTTACTCGATGAAGGCTTCAATTGAATTGCAATTGAATAACACATATTGGTGTGCCTTTGATATTATCTCATCATCAAGAACGATAGACTCCGCTTTTCCAATATGACATCGGGGATTTGAGAATATAGCAAACTCTCTACTAGTGTCACCTCCGATTTCATCATTTCTTTTCACTTTGTTGAACTTAGTCTCTACATCCTCACTCTTGCATCAAATATGCTTGAGCAATGGAACCCTTTGGACGACTTTTGCTGCCCACATACGACTTCAATGTCGACAAGAACCTTTTCAACAAAAATAAAATAAAATCCTAAATTAAGTTAACAAACAATATTGTATAGTAAACTAACGATTCTCAAATATAATATTACCTTTCGATTGGATACATCCAACGATATTGTACATGTCCTGCAATCGGAGCCTCATATGCCAGATGAATAGGTAAATGCATCATGATATCAAAAAAGGATGGAGGAAATATTTTTTCCAAGTCACAAAGAGTTTTGGTTATGTCTTTTCCTATACGAACCAAATCTTGAGGATTAAGGACTTTTGAACAAAGTTCCCTAAAAAACGTGCACAACTTAATCAAAGGAGTTCTGACATGTTTCGGTAAGACTTTACGCAAAGCAATTGGGAGTAATTGTTGCATCAAAATATGATGGTCATGACTCTTCAACCCCGAGATTTTATTGGGTTTAAGTTGCACATGCCTTGAGATGTTAGAAGCGCCATCAGGAACTTTAAAATTCTTGAGGATTTCAAAAACAATTTATTTCTCTTTTTTACTCATTGAATAACAAGCGGTCGTCAAGTAGTGTTTTCCTGACTCAAGGCTTATAGGATGAAGTTCACTCCTTATGCCCATGTCCTTCAAATCAAGACGAGAGTTTTCATGATCTTTCGTCCTCTTTTCCAAGTTCAACAAAGTTCCAATTACACTTTCACACACATTTTTTTCAATGTGCATTACATCTAAATTATGGCGTAGCAAGCTATCTTTCCAATATGGTAAGTCGAAGAATATACTTCTTTTTTTCCAATTGAGGGGAAGTGGTGGATTGTCATAAACTTTCTTTCCAAATTTTATATTGAATTCGGATATTTCCTCTGAAACTATATCTCCAGTCAAAGCGATAGGAGCCCTTCGATATTCCTCATTACCATCAAAGGATTTAGTATCCTTTCTGTAAGGATGATAACGTTTCAAAAATCTGCGATCACCCATATAACAATATTTGTGACTTTTCTGCAAGTATTTAGAACATGTGTCCTTATGGTATGATGGACAAGCTAGTTCCCCTTTGGTGCTCCTACCCGACAAATTTGCATCTGCGGGATAATCATTGATAGTCCATAACATGGCAGCTCGCATATTCCTTGGCTGATGCATCATACGTGTTAACTCCACTTCATAGTTCTTGCAATTCTTCAATTAAAGGTTGCATGTACACATCAATATTATTTTCAGGAGGTGATGGACTAGGAATAAGTACAGTTAAAAGAAGAACGACTCTTCCATGCACATCCATGGAGGTATGCTATACGTGGTTAATATCACTGGACAAGTACTACGAGCAACACTCATAGTTCTAAATGGATTAAACCCGTCTCCTGCCAGGCCAAGCCTTATATTTCTCGGGTCTTCTGCAAAATCAGGATGTTGGTGATCAAATGCATGCCAAAGTGGAGAGTCCCTGAGATGTCTTAACTGACCATGCTTGATATGTTCCTCCTTATGCCATCTCATAAAGGATGCTATTTTAGATGAAGTAAAAAGTCGTTGCAACCTCGACTTCAATGGAAGGTACCGTAAACCTTAGCGGGGACTCTTTTACACTTTGAAGATGAAGCCTCCTCCGACACTAAACTGTTTCCACCCTCAATGTATCTTGATGTGTTGCAAATATGACATTCATCATCATTAGCGTGCTCCTTTTGGTACAACATGCAATCGTTAGGACATGCATCAATTTTAACACACGTGAGTCCTAATGCTTCAATGATCTTTTGGACTTCATAGTACGACTTTGGAAGTGAGTTTGTCTGATCGGGAAATGCCTCTTTTAATAGTTCAAGAAGCATCGTGAACGTCTTGTTAGACCATTTACCCAGACACTTCAAGTGAAAAAGCTGGACAATAAATCTTAGTCTTGAAAAATCTTTGCAGCCTGGATATAGTTCTTGTTGAGCGTCATCTAACAATTTGTAGAAAGTCTCAGACTCTTCATTTGCTTCCTCTTCTGAATTTATGTCATCATCTTCGACCCCAAATGCATCATGTACCAAATTTTGCATGTCTTTTCCTTTGTTCATTTTGAATATTATTCTGAGAATTTGACGACACTTCACCATGTACGACCCAAAGTGTATAGCCCTTAATGAACTCATCAATTATCAGATGTTCTTTAGCAGTTTCTCTATCCACCCACAATGCATTCTTACATTGTTTGCATGGACATATTATCTTGCCATTAAGGCAAACGTCATCAAATGCAAAATGAAGGAACTGATCTAGCCCATTTTTGTATTCTTCGGTTAAACTAGACTTGTGCATCCAACTCTTATCCATACTAAAACTATAAAACTACCTAAAAGAGATATTTCATGTCAGTTACAACTCAAAGTAATGCATAAATCAAATAGTATCTCATCTCAAGTAATAAACTCAATAAAATTCTAAAAGATCAAAATCTCACTACATTACATGACTACATTACATGACAGACAAACTCGTATACTAGTTTCATTTTATCACAGACAATCTGGTGCATATTCACATATGATCTTAGCTTGACAAAATCTTATCAAAATTATTTTTTCTTAAATAAATAGCTGGACATGTACATGAGTGGCATTAGCAGTGGCAACACTGAGCAAGAAAGGAAAAAAAAGGACAACAGTTAAAGAAAGTCAGGAAAGTATATCACTTGTTATATCTCCATCATGCTTTTGATAATTCTTTTTAGGATCAGAATGTTTGGGAGTTCATACTATTCACACACTTTACTGACCCTTGTAGTGCAACTTAATTTTGAAATTTAGAACACATTTTCTCTTCAACAAATATAACACAGATTTAATGGTAACATAGTATTGTTACTAAACCATCAATCATCAGGACAGCTCAACAAGTCCACCAAATAACATTACAGATTCTTATCCCTGAAGTTTACAAGAGGTATGTTCACAAATTTCATTCTAGACTTGTGATACCTACAACATCTTAGCAATACCAAACGAAATAAAGAACAAACCCTCTATATCTTTACGTAACTTCACAATCCCATCAATATTCATGATCACCTCTAGAAAATTGTAAACTCCATTTCTCACACTAAACATTGAACTCGCTTTCCACCACACCTCAGGAACATCCTTGAATACAATTAACTACAATAGTTAATAACGCACGGTCAAAGGAAAAGTCGGCATCACATCAACACTTCAGATAAATAATAGATAACTACACAACAAAAGCCCTAAAAGATTCTGGGTAAGACATTGAGATTTAGTCCTACTACTCACAAGTAAAGTCACAATTGAACATTGACACTGCAAACATCCAGATGTATGAAAATCTCAAAAAACACTTAGTTTAACTTATAAATTAATTTTGCAGCAAATAATAATAACATAAATTCACTAAATGCAATGAAGAATGGCTTACTATATATAAAAATAACAATGTACTTTTATCCCCTAGCAAAAATTTGAACAAGGATCACTGGATCTAAGCTTGAGCAACAAATTATTCTAACTTAGTAGTCTACATAAACTGTGACTAATATACTTGACAACATTTATGTTTTCTCCAAAAATTTGCACTAATGAATCACTATTAAGAATAATTAATTAAAAAAACACTGTCAACTAAACTTCACAGATAATTGAATATATGACAGAAATTAACTAAAACATAATGAAAACCAAGTGAAATAGATTGATGAAAACTTCACATACAGAGAGTATCCATAACTCATCCGATTCACTAAATAGATAAAGAAGAGAAAGAGAAGATAAAATTGAAGAGATCGTTCAATACCTGACGATGAAGGCGAATCAAAAGATAGATTTGTAGATCCTTGAGATAAACCTCTTGAGATCGCTCAATGCATCGAAAACTAAATTTGCAGCAAATAAAATAAAGTAAATCACTACATACAATGAAAACTACGAGTGAAAAATGATGAAAAATTCAAAATCCAGTCTATAACATAGAAGAGAAAGAGGATAAATAGAAAATTGAAGAAATCTTCCAATGCCTGGTGGTGAAGGTGAATGAATCAAAGTTAAATCTCCTGCAGATCGGTTAATTCGTCGGAACCGCGCAAGGAACTGTTGAAGGTGGATGAAACAAGAAAAAATTAGTAGGAATTAGTGAGAAGAATGTCAAAATTGCATGACATTGTAGAAAAACCTAGGGTTTATTCATGGAGAAACAACAGATGAGGTCGATGAAGGAGCTGCGATTGTGGAGTGTGGTGAAATTTGGCTGAATTTTTTTTTAAAGATGATGAAATTTGGTTGAGTGCGGTGAAATTTGGCTGAGTGTGGTGAAATTGAGTTGAAATATTTTCAGTACTTTGTTTATGAATTGGGTTGTAAGTGAGAAGAAATCAGGCGGGCCTTGTTCTATATTGCTGGGACACTTGTTTAAAAAGCCCTATATTTGTTATGTTGGGTCATTTATTTATATTATCCCTAAGGAACTGTACCCAGAACCCAATTTTGTTGTAGTGGCACATCCAACGATCGCTAGTGCTAAAGTTGGTCATTTTTGGCTTCAGCATTTTTTGGATCTTGCTGTTGTTTTTTGTACCGGGCTTTTACATGCTTTATTCAGTACCACTGATCCTAAGGGATTTAAATCAACTGCGAAGCAACCCCTTTTGTTGGCGGCAAAAGATGATGAAACCGCTGCCCTCAAATAGCATGGAACTGGGGTTCTTCGCCCTTCTAATTCCAATATTGTGGGTTAAAAGTGGATTTTTCACTCAAAATACCGTGCAAGTGGACCTATTGAGAGTCTTAAAGCTTGCTTAGTTGCTCATAGGTTCACTCAAGTTTTTTATCTTGATTTCAAATCTACTTTCAGTCCAGTTGTTAAACTATCGACTGTACGCGTAGTTCTTTCCCTCGCTGTCATGAAAAATGGCACTTGCGCCAACTTGACGTGAAAAATGCGCTTCACAATGGGTATTTGTCCAAAACTATTTTTATGGAACAACCACCGGGTTATATTAGAAAAATCCTCGATTCCTGGACCATGTTTGTCGCTTGAAGAAAGCTCTTTACAACTTGAAACGGGCACCTCGCTCATCTTTTTAACGTTTTAGTGAAATTTTTGCTCAAACTTGGATTTTTATGCAGTCGAGCTGACACTTATGTTTTAGTTCTTTGTCTCTAATCCTATACACTTTTTCTTCTCCTTTACGTCAATGACAGTGTGCTTACTGGAAATGATTCTTCCTTATTGCAAACTCTCATCTCTCACATTCATCCAGAATTTTTTATTAAGGATCTTGAGAAGCTCGGCTATTTTTTGGGTCTTGAGGTCACTTATACGGGTTGACTTGTTGCTTAGTCAATTTAAGTATGCGCATGATAATCTAGTATGCGCACGAATGTTGGCTAAATGCTTAGTAAATCTAAGTAATCTGGTTTGCAACGCATTCTTCGTGCCTTTGCAGTGTCGTTCTCTTGTCCAAGATTTACATTACTTGGCCATCACTCGACCGGATCTCACCTTTGCCGTCAACTTTGTTAGTCAATTTCTTCGGTCTCCTACTGACGAACATTTTCAGGTGGTTAAACGCATTATTCGATATGTCAAGAGTACTCGCTCTTTCGATTTACAATTTTCTGTCTCTTCTCTAGTCATTCTTGCTTACTCCGATGCGGATTGGGCTAGCTGTGCGGACAGTCACCGATCGAATTCATGCTTTGCTACTTTTCTTGGCTCAAATTTGGTTTCTTAGAGTGCAAAAAAACAGCTGACGGTTTCTCGCTCTACCTGTGAATCTCAATATCGTGCTCTTACCAACACTACTTAGGAGGTTGTTTGGCTTACTCATTTGCTGCAAGATCTTGGTGTTTCTCAATCTTTGCGACAATTGTTCTTAAAACTGTTTTTTACTTGGCAGGGCATAAATGTGCCAAACATATTGATTTGGACTATCATTTTGTTCATGAACTCGTGGGAGCTGGAAAAATTTCAATGCAACATATTCCTTTAAACCTTCAGATTGCGGATCTGTTCACCAAGAGTTTGTCTCGGACTTTATTTCAGTTTTTCCAATCCAAGCTTCGTGCCACGCTCAGCTTGACGGAGGTTGTTAAGGATAATTCCTAACTTATCCTATGCATATTTTGTAGTTTATTCATTCCTTATATATAGGGATCTTGTGTATCTTCTTGATTGTAAAACTCTTCTATATATTTTAGCTATGTACGATACACCTCTCAATGTAGTTTTCCAACATTCACAAACTTTCATCCCTTATAATTTCTCAAGTATACATCTTTATGTACACATAGACATCCCCAAGCCATCTTTTGTACATGGAACAACGCCTTTGCGCCATCATTTGATGTTATTAAACTCGTATCAAAGTTTGATATATTGATGTAAAGCTTATCATGTTATAATTTTTTTTTTCTTTTGAGTTAAAAATGAAAATTCGTCTCTTTCCTATATTCATGTTTTAATTCATAGAATTGGTTATTTAGTTTACACATGGGATTCTTGACACGCAAAGTGACTTAAATAATCCATTATATATGTGATCTAAACATACACGTATCAGTTAGGACGACTACCAACCTTTTTGTGGAGGAATTTCGCCCGATTGAAGAATCAAAGATGTAAAGGAAAAGAATATAAACAAACCATTGGAGCTACTTTGCTTCTTACTAAACACTAACGCGGCTCGTACTTTTATTAAGGGAATGACTTGAGAAATAGGAGTTGAGTACTGACAGCCATGAGTTGATGATTATGTAAATAATATTTGTGGCGAGTAAACCGACTGATTGGTGCACCTTGCGTTCTGGGCTTAACCTGATTTTTTAGCCCAAGCAATTAAATGATCCGTTTGGATCTCTTTGTCCAATAGTTGGTATATGGCTACACACCATGTTGATGTACCATACTACAACTATAGTCCTGCTAAAGGCCACGGTTAAAACTTTTTTTTTCAATCTGAAGAAGCATAATCTAACCAGAATTAATATTTGCAACTGTTGTTTGACAAGTGAGAACATATATTTAATTAATAAAAATCCAGTTTAAAGAAATAAATAAATCGAAACTTCAGAGTGTTAGTAATCGCATCTCAAGTCCCAATGGTGAAGTAATATAAACAACAGAGGTTTCACTACGTTATGGTGCAGTAATTGAAATAAATAATGACTCAAAAGCCCATCTATTGGGGGAATGGGATGATATAGAAGAAAGGATCCATGAAGTATATAAATTCAATTCCTGTGATTTGATTTGTATAATTTGATTTAATATATTAATCGTTTTCGGATGTCTTCAACATTTTATGGCAATTGTCGGCGGAGGTTTCTTGCTTTCGTTAAATTAGGGATAAGTTCTTTAATATTTATATAAATCGAAAACCGGTTAGGATCCTTTCCTACATAATATCCTATATTTTTTCCTCTACTATTTGGATGATTAACACATGTCATTTTTAACCTACACAAAAAACACCCAATTTAACTTCCATCTCTCTCCGAAATTGCGGCTCTATTTCTCTTTCCATTCTTTTTTTTTTCTTTTTACCAAACTGGATTTCCTAAACTCAAGCTTTAATTAAATGAATGAATGCGTGCTTAAATTAACAAGGAGCAATAGTCACATACCAAATTAGGATGTACTATAATAATTAGGATGCGTTTTTTTCTTTTTACTAAATTGTGCCATTTCCTTTCATTTATTTAATTATTTAATTTCATAATAAATTGTTCATAATTTGTTATACTAATTTGTAGTTTTATCTTAATTGTCTCTTACTCTTTTGGTGGAGTAAATTTAAATAAAAGGAAGTCATCTAATATTTCAATTAGAGGTATATTTCATATTAAAGATAAATTATATTTTTCATAAATTCTTTAAATGAAATGTGTATTTTAGGAATAGAAAAGATGGTGAAAATAAAGATATTGATTGAAGATAAATGTAATCCATTTAAAGCATTAGTATGGACATCGAGAATTAAGAAAGAAAATATTTAATAATTTGGAGATAGTTATTATCCTCTTAGTACAATCAGAAATGTCTGAGTACTAGTGACACAAGTGAATATAAACATTAATTTTTTTTTTACGAGCTTATACAGTATTTGTATTTTATAATATATTTGTTGCGTATATATATGTCATTTAAATTTTAAATTGTTTTATAAATCTTAGCTGTATAGTTTTGTTTACTTTATAGCTAGTTTTTTGTTTTTTATATTATATATATGCTTCTTAAGGTACTTATGTTTTTACGATTTTTTATTGAGTTAAAAATATAGTGAAAAAGTAATAAAAAGATTCACATTTGGTAATTAAAATTATCTTCACTTGACTTACAAGAAAGATACAAATTAGATTTGTATCTAAATTTGATATAAGTTTAGAAAATTAGATCTGGTAAAAATAAAAAAAAAATGGAAAAAATAGAAAGAGAAGAAGAGCCGAACCTTTTGGAGAGAGAAGAGAGATGGAAGTTTAATTGAATGTTTTTTGTGTATATTAAAAAAGACATGTGTCAATCATCCGAATAGTGTAGGAGAGGATGTAGGATATTATGTTGGAGATGATCTTAACGTAGAAAAACATATAAAGAGGTAATGTGTAAATAAATTACTCCAAGACATAAAAAAACAAATATTTTTTATTGATTTAACTTGTTACTTGATCTAACCCAACTTAAAGCGGTAAAAAGTTGTTAGTGGCAGTGTGAAAAGAAACATAACACAACTAATTAAGAGTCTAAAGATAACATATTAGTTAATAATATAATCACTAAGGTATGTTTTTTTTCAATTGACCATTGACGAAACTAATTAATTAATTTTCCATTCACACTGAAAAAGTTGCACATTTCTTGTCCTCACTCCTCAGACCCAGCGGTGCAGTAGATAATGACACCGATGCGACTTGCGAGGCACCATATTCACCAGAAAATTAATGTAGGCCCCTTAACTAATTTAAAGGCTTAATTAATTTGCGCACTATTATAATTATTTCCAATCCACGTGCTTCACGTCCAGTTTGTCGTGCATTCGGGTTAAATTTGCTGACATCTGTTTTCGACTTGGAAATATTTTTCGCATTCAATAATAAATTGAATGAAGTAACTTGTCGTATATTTAACAAAAAATAAAGTAACTTGTCGTATTACTGTTGACTACTGCTGGATATATATGGGTGTATTTTCTTTTCTCTTTGTACACAGGAAAATTCGCACGAGTTTTCGGTAGTTAGAAAACACTGATCTCCTGAATATATGAAGGCCCCTTCAAGGGCCCCTTGTTAATTAATTAATATGAGTGAAAAAAGATATGCAAATAATTAGAGGATGTGATCACTAGTTGTGAGCTAACCTTCACATAAGATTGACCACGTCTACGCAGTGACGAAATTAAGAAGAAATTTGAGTCTCCAGGTTCTTCTAAACTAGGAATAAAAGTTGTTAAAGAAGAGATAGTGGACAATAAAACATGGATATCTTGACTAGAAAAATAAGAGCTTAATTGTGGGAGCTACAATATGGCCACAGAATCTATTAATTAATTAATTAACCGTACATCAAACAAAAAAATGGTGGTTAAGAGAAATCTAACGAGAAGGTTCCTCGTGCGTCGACCACAAACCTGATTCTCCTCTTAATTATGTTGTATTGTATAATCTTTGAGAAAAAGATTCTAATATATTAAATGAAATAAGTATAAAATGAGACTTGTTACAAAATGACTGATCATACTACGGTACTACTTAAAGCACATTTCATTGTTTCTCTAGCAATTAAGATGCGAGTGATTTGGAACTCGCATATATGCTATATATACGAGTAAATACTCTTATGAATATACCTAGAAGTTTTTGAAACGCTTTATCAATTAGAAAATGCAGTTGTTTAATTTACAACATCGGGAACAATATCAACTTAGACCTTTAGCATTTATTTACTATTTACTTTTTTATCGAACTTTAAAATAATTCCACACAATGGTGATGAATAATTTAAATAAAATAAAGTATTCTTGTAAAACATTAATTGTTCAAGGGTAAACATGTTTTATCCTAAAATCAATTGTCACTCTAATTGTGCTTAACATTAACAAACATGGTTTTGGTCATTTTGGGACACATGCCAGATCAGCATTCCCGCAAGTAAAACACAAACACGAAGTCGCCTTGCATGTAGTTGTATCTAGCGTCTTCCACCAAAATAAATCATCAAATCCAGAACCTTCCACAAACTCCATCCTCCTCCGTCCGATCATTAATTACACCTTCAACACGCATCCGTAAATAACCTAGAAACATCTACTAAATTACCATCTTAATCACAAACCCCTCATTTCACTTTTCAACCTCGCTCTATAAATCCACCACCAATCCTAAGTCCAAAAACTAAACAAAAACAACATCACCATCTCTTAAAACTAGTGTCTAAGTTCTTTCACGTACCAAACATCAAACAAATGGCTCGTGAGCTTGTGTCAACTGCTACTCACCAAACGGCTGATCACTTAACCAAACCGACGTCGTTTCACAACCGTGCCTACGTGACTTTCTTGGCGGGTGATGGAGACTACGTGAAAGGCGTGGTGGGACTAGCAAAGGGTCTGCGCAAGGTGAAAACCGCCTACCCGCTTGTGGTGGCGGTGCTACCGGACGTGCCGGTGGAGCACCGCCGCGTGTTGGAGGAGCAAGGCTGTGTTGTGCGGGAGATCGAGCCGGTGTACCCGCCGGAAAACCAGACGCAGTTTGCCATGGCGTATTACGCCATCAACTACTCCAAGCTCCGTATATGGGAGGTACGTACGTTTGTATTTTACACGTGTCTGCATGGCGTGCTTTATTTGTTTCGACACGTGGGATGATTTAGGGTCTGTTTTAGTGAAGTGTCATGTGTGACCTGGTACGTGCATGTTCATTGGGGGATGTTCTTACCTGCCCTCAATGGTAGAAAACATCCCCCTCACATGTGGTGGGTCCCACAACAGTGTGGGGCCCACCACATGTGAGGGGGATGTTTTCTACCATTGAGGGCAGGTAAGTGTTTCACGTTCATTGGATAAATGTATTTGGACACATATAGACATTTGCACAAACCAGGTGTTGACATGCACAGATAGATAATACATAACGTGAAAAATTAAAAGACATTTTGTTAACTTTATTAATATTTAACATAAATTATGATATTTGTATTAACATGTGTTTCGAGAATTTAATGTAAAAAAAAGGTTTATTTATTAAATTGTCAGATCGCAAATTAAAGGATATATATGCCAAAAATTAAGCCATTAAAAGTTCAATCGATAACACAATTGTGATTGTTTGTGGTGCAGTTCGTAGAATACAGTAAGATGATATACTTGGACGGTGACATTCAAGTGTATGACAACATAGATCATCTGTTTGATTTGGAGGACGGACACTTGTACGCGGTGATGGATTGTTTCTGTGAGAAAACATGGAGCCACACACCACAATACAAAATTGGGTACTGCCAGCAGTGCCCTGAGAAGGTAAAATGGCCGGTTGAAATGGGACCACGGCCGTCGCTTTACTTCAACGCCGGCATGTTCGTCTTCGAACCCAGCCTTTCCACCTACGAAAATCTCTTGAAAACACTCAAAGTCACACCTCCGACTCCTTTTGCTGAGCAGGTATGTATATAGTGCATCTGTTAGTACTTTGAAATCTATCCCACATTGCTTATGAATGAACTTGTGCTTCGGAGTATAAATGATCTTTCACTCCATCTAATTAAGACGCCTTCTAGGGGAACATGGACTCTAAGTTTCTACAGAATGTATAATTATTCATTTGGATCTGATCTATTGGGTCATGATTGATTTTGGTGCAGGATTTCTTGAATATGTTCTTTAGGGACATCTACAGGCCAATTCCAAATGTGTACAACCTTGTTCTAGCCATGTTATGGCGCCACCCCGAGAATGTTGAGCTCGACAAAGTGAAAGTTGTTCACTACTGTGCGGCGGGTTCTAAGCCTTGGAGGTACACAGGCAAAGAAGAGAACATGCAGAGGAGAGACATAAAGATGCTTGTGGAGAAATGGTGGGCCATTTACAACGACACATCGCTCGACCTAAAGGCACCTCCAGCGGCACAGAACGAGAGAGTGCTCGAGTCGGTGGTGAGGCAGCCGTTGATCGCAGCGGCAATTGCGGAGCCGAAAGCTCATGCTATGCAGTACGTGGCGGCCCCTTCCGCGGCGTAATTCGGAAGGAAGTGTTGTGTTGGTACTGAGTGAGAAAAGAATAATAGTGAGCAGTCTATTGGTTTCCTCAATTCTTTAGGGAAGGGGACGACTTTGTTCCTTTGTAGGGAGGTTGGAGAGGCTAATAGTTGTGTAAATATTATGGCTCGCTTTTTTGTTATTGTTGATGCTTGGTGTTGTAGTCTTCCAACCTGCAATCACACGGTTGGTAGTAGAACTTTTGAGTTTAGTGTGCCCCGACTCTGTATTCCATGTATTGTTGTGATTAAGTTGTATTTAAGTATTTCTACTTTTGGAATGTTATGTGGTTTTACCTTGGATATAAGAGCTGCAATGTTTTTGTGTTGTATTAGTCTCGACTTAATGCAAAAGCATGGGCATTGTTGTTTTTTTCCTGCAAAATTAATTCAAAGCAGTAATAATTATATCGAGTACTAGGTTTAATTGAATCCTGAAAGAATCCAAATCTATTAAAACCAGGTGCATACACTACAAGAATTTTGTAAATTAGGGACGGCTTAGTTGGTACGGAAATAAAATCCGTACCTAAAACATTTTTTCGGTACAGAATTTTCGTACCAATTATTTTTGTACCTAATAATATTTTCTAATTAAATTAATAAATAAAAGGATAACATTAGGTACGGATTATCAGTACCTAATGTTAAATTATCATTAGGTACGAAATATCCGTACCTATTAAAATTTATAAAAAACTAAGAATGACAAAAGGCGGGTTTGTGTGAAGAAATGGCGGGTGGGTTTGAAAATATCACGGCAAAATCAATAGGTACGGAATATCCATACCTATTGCTTTATTTTCCAAAAAAAAAAAAAAAAAACATCTAAAGGAGCGTATATTGTAAAACAGCAACTTATAAACATAATGAAAACAGCAACTTACAAGCAAAAGAAAAGTAGCAACTTATTAACAAAATAAAAACAGCAACTTACAACAAATTAGGAAAGTAGCAACTTATTAACAAAATAAAAGCAGCAACTTACAACAAAAGGAAAGTAGCAACTTATTAACAAAATAAAAGTAACAACTTACAACAAAAGGAAAGTAGCAACTTATTAACAAAATAAAAACAACAACTTATAAGTTATTGGCAAAAACTTAGAATTACCAAAAAAAAAAGGGAGAAAAATCGTCCAAAGAAAAGGAAAGAGTTACAAAGCAAGAAGTTGAAAAAACACACAACACACGCACACCCACCTCCATTGTTGGCTAATGTAAGCTTTTGGTCGAGGAATTTCACAAGCTTAAGTTAGGTAATTGTTGTTTATACTCTTTTAGATGATTTTTGCTGGTTAATTTTGAAATTAATTAGTTGTATTGATTGCTTTATTTTTAGGTTTTTTGATTTTGAATGTTAAAGTGAGGTGGGTAAGTGTATTAAGCTCTTGGACAAGTTTCTCAAGAGACGAATTGGAAGTTTTATTTGGACATGCTGAATTATCATGAATTCTTGCTACTCTTAATACTCCCTTTCTTTTTATAAACACCTTTCGCATGAAAAGTTATCAAACTATATTTTTAATTTTAGAGGAATAGGTGTACTAAATAGCGTTTTATGCTTTCAACAAACCTTGCTCTCATTCTTATACGTTCTCTGCATAAATCTTTGAAGCATGAACATTATCTTTGGCATCTATTGAACATACAAAGAGATACTGAAAAAGCTAACAAGGATCTCGCTCTTGAAGAGAATAACCGCACATCAATTGAGGAAGAACTGGTGAATTGTCAAGCTGAAGTGAACAAAAAGAAGAAAGATAAAACTGGATATCTGAAAGAGATAGCACAATGTGAGATGACTATCAAAGAGAAAAACAAAAGAGTGGACAGTGTAAAATATCTTTTGTTGACTTTATATTACTTACTTTATTTTGAGCTGGTCGAATTTTTTCTTGATGTTCCTTGGCAAACATTATCATATTTAAGTATGTTCTGCTATATTAATTGACTCATACGATTTGACTTGAGGTACAGCATGTTTACCACGACGCCTATCTTTATGGTCTATTTTACTTGTGTCAAATTCATGCCTGAATCAACATAGAGATGAGAGACAAAGGAAAAGAGAGTTCAGGAAGCGAGAGAGATTGAATGTGTTGTGGAAAGGTTTACATCATTATGAGTTTATTACACTTTCTTGTTAGTGCACTATCCCTTAAGGTTGGCTGGTGTATTTAAGAAATTTGGGGGTCTTGATTAAGTCACATTTAATATATAAAATAGACCAAGTTTTTCTTCTAATATAACACTTATTACTTGGAATTTACAGGATCCTTAGGGACTGTGTCGTCGCGTGGAACTCTATACAAGGAGGTTCCAACTACATCGTTTGATAACTTAACATGGTGAGATTTTCGTTTTTCTTCACATTCGATATCTTTTTCTATGAAGAATTGGTCTTTAAAGGATCTTAGTTTTCATTTGTTGAGCCGGAGTTTCTGTTGTGTTGGCAGTAGTTTTCTTGTTATTTTTGCTATGCATCTGTTACGATTTTTTCTTGCTCTCAAGTTTCTGTTTTTCGCTCTTGTTCTTCTGTAAACTCTTGTCTTGCTGCTTTTTCTCACAAGGCATCACAATGCTAGTTATCTTTTACTAACAGTATCCAATATTCTCCAAGATAGTAAATCAATTTAAATTAGCACTTCTGGATGAGGTCTCTAATTTTTTTGACCAATACTAACCTGTAGGATGTTAAAGCTTGTTTTTTTCATGCCCGAGTCGATAAAGTCTCCCCTTGTTTGTTGTCTACTTTCTCCATTATGATAAGAAAAACCTACTTTGTTTATCTGCACGCAAGCACTGATATCTCACATTTCAAATATGCTCACTCTATTTCCAACCACATTATCTTCAATGAATCTAATCACACGACTTGTCATTGCTGATATCTCTATTTTCAGAATTCATATGTACAATATTTTATGCAAATATAAACACATCATATTTTTGGGTGGTTTATTTATCCTAAACTTGAATAAGTGGAAGTGTGCCAAATGTGGGATAAATATGATAGATATAAATGATGCACAGAGATTAAGGGATGCCATATCTGGAATCTTTGAGGTTTTAAGTGAGAGTCGTTTTGCTTTGTTTTGGTTATTTCCACGCCTTGAGTATGAGAATAAATATATGGATACCTGCCTCTTGTTATCCCATCATTTTATTATCTCCTCGTGTGAAGTTGACGATTCATCTTTCTGCTGGGTATTTCTTGCTTTACTTTCATTGCTATTGTAAATATCGTCATGCCTCTGGATTTTGCATTTTTCATTTGAAATGAGTGTATTAGGGCCTTTTTTAGGTGTTTAAACGTAAAGAGTGATTCTAGACTTTATCAAATTGGGAGGTCCTGCCTTCATGTTTTCTTGTTCTTTTAAAATGCTAAAAATAAAGTCACAGCTGGCACTTTTTGCCGAAGTACTAAACGTACTAACTGGACTTTGTTGCCCACTTTGTATAATTGTTTAGTTTCTATTGTTGGATTTAGCAATTTGTAAATTGAAGTTTCCAGAATGACAACCTTGACAAAGTATTTTATGCCTTAATTTAAACACACGTTGCTCTTAGGTCAAGTTCTATCCCGTTTCGTGTGTTAATCTGCTGCTGATATGTTGTTGTATGCATAGGCTTTCCAGATTCATGTTATAGAATGTTGCTGTTATATAGCTGAAAATTTTTCCATTTTTTTGAAGATTACTGCTGCTATAAAACTCTTGTTTTTCCTGCTCGAATTTTAAGGATCTTTTGAGCATGTTTATACGATTTCTAAAGTTTATGATATCAGCTGTCAAGTTTAAAGATTTTGTTATACTACTCAAATGTGATTACCTGTTCAAAGTTTGAAACTTTAGATTCATCTTGTGTTTTCCAGATTGTTTTGTTGTACCTTTGTTGTTTAATTTTTTTAGTTGCAGTTCATGATCTGTAAATTAAATACTTGTTTTACAGATGCCAGATACACCGGATTCTCCTGATGACGCCCGAGGCTCATCAGGTACAGGGCCGGGCAGGGCTACTAAGAGGGTTGGGTTTTCTCCCGGGTGGTTCACAAAAGGCACATTAACTGATGGAGCTGGTGCCAACAATCAAAATCCAGTAGTCTTTGGTAGAGCTGGAAGCAACACTCGGATTCTAGCAGCCTCCGGAGTAACCCCACGTGCTTCGGGATCACAAACATCAGGGGGATCTTCGACTACACCTCCTGTTGAGACACAATCACCACATCACCCCCCGCCTGTGACACAACCATCACGTCACCCCCCTCTTGCTGCAAAGTCGCCCGAGTCGCATACAACTTCAGCGAGCACACCACCGACTGTCTCTAGCTATACAGGGGCGCAACAAAGAAAAGGACGCGGGCGAGGGAAAGGGGCTCAACCCCCATTAGATCCAGCAAAGAAGAAGCAGATCTGGATTAATAAAAAGGGAAACTTCGCACACAAAGTTGTTGCACGCACCATTAGCTCGAATTTGAAGAATCTTCTGACTGAGTTTGCCCCAAAGTTCGCTAAGTTGTCCGCTAATGGCAAAGCTACTTTGTGGAGGGCTTTCACTGTATGTTAGTTTAATCGCTTAATGTTTTGTTACTTAATTGTTATTTTTTATGTTGTACTTTTACTAACCAACCTTGTCTTCTTACTTTAGGACACTTTTCAGTGGGACGAAGAGCATACTCGGCGTATAATGCACTCATACACTAGGGTAAGCAAACAGAAGTGGAGTCATGAGGTGTGTTCGGCTCATCTCTCTTATTTGAAGGGGCTTAAGGATCCGACTCATCTTGTAAAACACCCATTGTGGATTCCTCCAACGGTTCTCCCCGAGTTCATCACGTATTGGGGGACTCCCGGGTTTGATAATAGATCAACAAAGGCTAAGATAAATCGATCAAAGGGCCCTGATAAGACGTACTTGGGCGAGTCTATCGACATTGATGAGCATCGTGAGAAACTAGTATGTATAGTTGTTTTTATCTTTTGAATTTATGTAGTTTATTATGAAATAAAAGATCCCTTCTTTCATCTCTGAAATAAAAGATGCTATGTGGGTAAGCTTGTAGATGAAATATTCCTACACGTTTTCAATTTATTATATGCTAAATGTGTTTCTGTTTTGGACAAGATAGAAATAAAACCTGAAGTTCCGATAACAACAGAAACATGTACTTACCTAAATTTGGTCTGCCATGCATGATGGAAGCACAAATATAATTTGGGGTGGGTGGTGTGGGAACTTCGTTGGAGAAACGTTTGTTATTTTGTATATAAACATGAAATATTTTCAATTCATTGATAGCAATTCATCATAATAATATTAACTTAAAAATCCTAATGAGACTCCATTGGTTGTGCCTATTATTAAATTTTTTTACTCTAACTATGTAATGTATTGTAATATAATTAATCTTTTGAATGATATGTCAAAAATCTTAACAAATCTATAGACCTGATCTAGGCAAGTATATTTTTTCATAAACAACTATTTATGTATTTTTTGAAGTATTCCAAAAAGCTTTTAAAACATATATATATTAGTACTGAACTTTAACCTATTGAAGCTACTGAACAAATTTTCACTCAGCTTATGCTAAGTCTATACAATAGTATTTCCTAAGGTTTTGTGACTTTTTTCAAGCGTAATTCATTTGGTCTTTTCTCCAACCATGGTGATTTAGGGCATATACATAGCCGGTGGAAGAAACTTTTGGGTGCACAACACAGGACCATTGGGTTGTTTGCCTGAAATACTAGCCACAACCAAACCAAACGCTGATGATTTCGATCAATATGGATGCATCAAATCTTTGAATGAAGGTGCGAAAGCATTCAATATTAAACTCAATGCTCTTTGTGAAGAACTAAGGTTTCAGATGAAGAACTCAACGATTGTCTATGTGGATATATACTCCACCAAGTATGACCTCATTGCTAATTCTGCCTCGTACGGTGAGTCTTTCTCCCTACATATAACGACTTATTGAAAGTAGGTTGGACTGATTCTGAATGTGAATGCATAGGTTTTAAGAGTCCGTTGATGGCGTGTTGCGGGTCTGGTGGAGAGCCGTACAATGTTAATGCCAGCATTCCATGCAGGGGCTATGGATACACCTTATGTTAAGAAGGGTCGCTATACATAAGTTGGGATGGGGTTCATTATGCCGAGGCTGCAAATTCAATTGTCGCCTCTAAAATACTATCAACCAACTACTCCACTCCTCCCATTAAATTTAACTTCTTCTGTAACAAGCAATCAGTGAATCAGGACACAACTTCATGAAGTAAACTAAAAGAACTCGTCGAGTTCAGATTTTTGTCCCTTTATTCTTTGGTTTACTAATGAGCAAAAAAACGAATCTTAATCATGAATAATGCCTTGAACTTTTAACTGTTGAATGCATGGTCGAGCGCTTATATTGTGGGTTTCAGGAAAATCAGTTCATTGGGTTGGTATGGTGAATTGATATGTAAGTAAATGCATTTGTTGCATGCAAATTATTGTTCAATTACACTAATGAATGTTGAAAAAAGAAAGAAAAAAAAAAAAGTGACGGTACAAAGTAGGAAGAATAGGATAGAACATGGTAGTTTTTCAAATAATTTCTTCATCAATAGTCTACTATGTCCCACAACAAATGAAAATTTAAGAAAGGGTATATATACAGGGCAACTCAGGCAAAGTTCGATGCGATCTATCAATCCAAATGGGTTTCAAAGCTGATTGTTAATGACTTATTTGGTGGTGTAGTCAATATCCAAACGTGATGCACGTACAAAGCACACCATTGTAATAGGATGCGATATTAATCATGTTGACATTAAAGAAAGGGAATCCAAACTTGCGCTAATTCTTTTGCACATTAGTTGCATGCACCATCACGTGTACTTAGGCTACACAAATAACAAATAAGACCATATTACATGTTTTTTTGGCTATATTGTCCAACCAAGTAACCATACGTATTTAGAGTGAATCGTCAAAATAACATCCTTTAAAAAAGTAATTGTCAAACTAACATCCTCAAAGAAATAATTCTAATTCTATCACTATTTGCCATGTGTAAAATGATTTTATACTTGCAAATTTAATTAATATACTGCTCTCATATCATGAGTCAAATTATAAAATTTCTTGTATCTTCAACAAAACATTCTCGATCCTTCTTGTTTTCCTGCAAATTTAATTATTATCTTAGTTTTTAGAAAATCAGAGTCAATTCCCATCACGTCATCGCCGCCAGCTAAAGCTGTCAACAGAAATTGCAATCTCATTTAAGGTTGTTCACTTCCAAGAATCTCATTAAAGATCAACTTTTTGAGTTTGATTTCAGTTTGAATTACTCTATTAGAATAAGAAGCATCATCCGTTGTATTTGAATACTTTAAAAGAAAAATATAAATTAAATATTTTCATCAAAATCAGTATTTAAAAGCAAAAATTTATTTAAAAAGAAAAGCAAAAAAATCATTTTATTAACCTCCTTTTGAAGTACGTTGAAGGGCAATGGGACTCTCATCTATCATGTACTCTGCTTTTCTTTGCAAAAGTTTCAATGATTTGGTAGTTTGTTCTAACCTAAAAGTTATAAAGAAGTAAACATAAAATATAACCTAAAATTAAGAATAAGGAAATATAGGATTTCATCTCCGTGTATACTTATTTTTATGAGAATCTCACCTTCCTTATTTTGTGGGAGAAGGCAAGAACATGACTCAATCTTTCACTCTTTGTAAATTTTTTTAACTTTGTCAAACAATTTTAAATTATAACGCCACCTTTTGAACACATGGCACTACATATAGCAAAAGAGTGATAGTATTATAATTAATTTTTTGACAATGTTATTTTGACAAATAATTTTATACATAGATAGTGTTATTTTGACAATGGAAATTGCCTTCCTGACTGGACTGTCACTGTACAGTCCAATTTCCACCTTTAATTTTTTTGTAGCATAGACCGGCAACTGGGTCTGGGAGAACAAGTCTATCTCAATTTCTGTTATTTTGATTTTGACCCATAATTCTCTTATTATAAAATTCACCCCACTTTAGGTATGATGCACAAAGTATTACCTTACTATAATATTTCCTTTGTTTTATTATATATTAATAGTTGGTCTTATTGTATATGGCTCTTACTAATTTTTTGAGTTTTTTTTTTGTTTTTTATTTTTACATTTTGAGAATAGCAATGCAAAACCTTAACAAAAAAATACGCAGATACAATATTTCATGAAAAAGGGATCATGCAATTTTGCTCAACGAAAAAATTTAAAGTAACCCTATCAATAAAGTAATTCATTATTGATTGTTGGTATATATAAAATAAACTAACAAATTAAAACATAAGTAAACCAACATCCTAATTTAAGAGAGAAACATTTTGACTATATGCAGAATTTGTTGCCATTTGCAAGAATCTTCAAACTTGTAGCTTCATGTTGATGAATGATCATCACTGTACAATAAATTAATTATCATAAGAAATCAAGAGTGGTGGTAAAATGAGAACTTGGTAATTTAAAAAATTAAATGATAAACTAAATATTAGTTAATTAATAATCCACCAAATAGAGTTTAACCAATACGACCTTGTAGTTGTTTGGTCATCACGAGTTGGTGGTTGTACCTCCATAGCATCATAAGCAACTATTACAACAGAAAAAAAATGTGTAACTTTATATATGAAAACTAATGATGAGAGTAAAAGACATAAAGTTATGATATCATGTGTATCTTAACTAAACCAACACTGAAAATATATGTTTTGTAAAAACTAAGTATTTAAATTATTTACCTGAAAAGGGTTCTAGACCTCCAACTGTATTAGTTTGCAAACATTGTGCCTGCAAAAATATGCATATTAATGGATGACTAAGACGATTAAAAGTACTTCAATGAGAAAAATTTTTTTTTACTAAAAAAGACTGAAAACTATCAACGCCGTATAGGGGATCAGTAAACTGTGGCAAACTAGTATTGACGGTATGTTCACAACTTGGTTGAATGTTTGATAGAACATAATTTTCTTCAACTGGAATTCGGGTATCCTCATCCTATACACCATATGAATCATAACAATTTAGGAATAAATAGCTATTTATATGGATAAAAAAAATATATAGCTGTATTTAAATATAAACTATACCAAAGACAGTACCATATATAAGAATATGAATTGTGCCAAATAATTATACTACATTTAGAAATGTAATACTAGGTCAATAATATAGTACAAAATTAATTACATAAACATACAATCATAATATAAAAAGAATAATAAATAACATATAAACCAATAAAGTTATTACATACCTTCTTTTTGTTCTTTTTGGTTCCTTTATTAACCTTTGCCCTTTGAGGTTTAAGGCAACAAGTTTTCGGACGTCCAGATCTTTTTGACTGCACAGGATCTTGAACTCTTTTATTTGGCCTACTTGGCTGTGAAACTTCAGGTGCATATTCAGATTCTACACTTTCAATAAGACGAAGCTTCTTTACGAACTCATCTAAGTCTCTTATAGCAACGGTAAAGTGCGTTTTAGATGCAACTCCTTCCTCAACAAGTTGAATAGCACGCTTGTACAACTGATCATACCACCCTTCGGAATCATCACAGTTAACATCAGTTATAACACTTTCTTGAAGATATCGACGCTTAAAACCCTTTCTCCAGCGAGCCAAGATATATTGAGATGGTAGTTCCTCAATTCCATTGGAATGAAGCACACATAAAGCATGTCTACATAGGTAACCTTTAAAATTAAATAAGTTGCAAATACAAAAAACTTCTGTTTCTATTGTATTATATAATACCTCATAGTTCACAATATGCGTCAGATCATCACCATAAGAGAGTCATGTTTTAACTATATAAGTTACAACAGAACCTTCTGATCTTACTTGAGCCACGTTGAAACACGAATACATCTCTTCCACCTCAACTTGAAACTTCTTAAACATACTATGAGTATAAACCGCTACTTACTTGCTTTTCATAGGCACACTTTGTTTTTATTACAGGATGTGAGTGCCTCGAATGAAAATCCGCCTTAGCTTCCTTTTCATACTTGTCTTGAAGAGCTAGAATATATTTACTTGCAAATTCACTTAAAGTAGTACGAGAATATACATATCCATCAAAAAAAGCATTCATACTCTCATTTCTTTGAGTAGCAGACATACCAGCAAAAAAAGTGCCTTTAAGAAATGTCGGGACCCATTTTTCTCTATCTTCATATAATGTTTGGAGCCAATCATTGTCTTCCAACCCATGATCATTAATCACTTTTGTCCAAGCAAATTCAAATTCATCTGGTCTCAATGAGTCATAAACAGCTGCATCTATCGCATGCTTAATTGATTTATACTCAATGTATCCACTTAATTTCTGCGGTACTTTTTGCATAATGTACCACAAGCAAAATCTATGGCGAGTTCCCTGAAACACTTGAGAAATGGCATTTTACATCGCTCTACACTGATTAGTTATTATAGCAGGTGGAGCACGACCTAACATACAAGTTAACCATGCTTTGAACAACCAAACAAATTATTCAATAGTGTCGTCTGCTAGCAAACCACATCCTAAAAGAATTGATTAGCCATGATGGTTTACTCCCACAAATGGTGCAAATGGCATATCATATTGATTTGTTAAATATGTTGTGTCAAAAGTAATAACGTCTCCAAAAAATTCATAAGCAACTTTTGATCTTGCATCAGCCCAAGAAATATTTTTTAATCGTCCCTCGTCATCAAAATCCATCAAATAAAAGAAATTAGGATTTTTCATCTGCATATGACTAAAGTATTCATACATGGCTTGTGCATCTCCTTGCACCAACTTCAGACGTCTATAATGGTCTATATAATTCCTAACATCCTTTTCGTCGTAGCTCAAATGCTCTGGTCCTCCAGCTTGTACCATCAGTGAATAATACGTCTAGTTTGTTCTGATCCCCGAATCAGAATTCAATTCAAGCTTTTGCTTTACTGTCGTACTCATATACTTATGTGACTTGTATAGTATTATGATTATGATCAAGAATAACTTCTGTAACAATCCACTTGTGAACACTATTTGATTTTATCCTCATTATTGCATCACAATCTATTCTTTTCATAGGCCTAGGATTGCTAACTTCATGATTTTCTTTATATCCTTGGTGAGCACAACAAAGAACAGCCCCTATTTTTTCATGGCTATTTTTTCCTATATACGAAACTCTGACACCAAAGCCTAATTTTTTGCATAGAGATTATAACAATCATATGCATCTTCATAACTGTCAAACGACCTACCGTTGGTGGAATCGATATAGCTTTAACTGGAGATGATATGTTGTTGCCAATCTCTGGAAAAAATAAAATAGAACGATATTATTTTGAATTAAACATCAATACGAGTAATCAGATAACGAATAATACAAATAAATTACATATTAAAATAAAAAACTCAGTTGATTTAGAACATACTTTAACTTTAACAAAAGTTCCTCGTGGAATCTGGTTTGTAAATTTTTCGCCAGGGAATAAACTTTGAGATATGCTTTGATGGCAGCAATATATACATAGGAGTTCTATAATATTTGGTCTTTGAGTATCAAACAAGAGTCTTAGATAGAGTGGACTTAGATGTTAGTTTTACTTTTAAATTTGGTCCGTTTTTTAAATTTCAGATTTGTGCAGTTTTTTAGTAGAATTAAAACACTTATAGACTCTGGAAGAAATTAAATTGCTTACGAACTGTATAACAGTACAAAGTTTTATCTGTCATGCTAGCATATCCGTTTGACAATTGACTCTACGTATAACAGTACTTAGGTGGTGTTTGCAAATGCTTATAAAAGGAGCTTGTTCACTACTTTTGCTTAAACTCACTTTAAGTGATTTTTAATAAAAAGTCGGGAGTGTTTGGAAATCTGTTTAAAAAGTTACTTAAATCATTAATTAGGTGTTTGCAAAAATAAATGAGAAGTAACTTTTCCTTGTAAAGACCTTTTAAATATAACATAATTCCAAAAGCAGTTGGGGAAGCACCCCTATGCATGCTTTTGTGGCTTGTGCTTTTTCTGACTTTTTTTTAGACAAGTAGAAGCAAAAGTCAGTATTTCAAACACTAAAAATGTGCTTTTGCGGCTGCAAAAGCCAACAAGCTCCTTTTATAAGCATTTGCAAACACCACCTTAGTATGTACAAACTGCTTCACTTAATTTGTTCTGATTTATTCGTAACATGGATAATGGCAAAATTTCATTTTTTGTCCCATAGGATTCTCCTATTAGCGCATTTGATCCCATAATATTACCAAAAATAAGATTTGGTCCCAAATTTCGAAACATTTATCACTTTTGGTCCCAAATTCGATTCACGTCACAAACTAACGGACCAAAGCCTCATCTATGTTATATTATCTATTTTAGCTCCAAATGCATACTTTGAAGTGATGAAAATTAGAACAAATTCACTTTCCCTCTAAATCAACTACCTATTTGACTATAAAATAAAAATACGAATTAGTTGTCATTTTCAAAGAACTTTTGGCATATGATTAGTCTTTCGGTATCATTTGTCATACAACATACCAACCTATATGATGTTTTTGTATGTGGATCTTGGTATATGTCATTTTTCGCAATTGCCATTTTTTGCATAAAGTGATATTGATATCTATCTATCTATACTATATAAAAGCAAAAACTTTGGACCGATGGACCAACACAGTAAAAGCAAAAAATTTGGACCGATGGACCAATACAGTAAATTGCACTTTAGTCACTCAATCTTCAGAAAATTTCAAAATAACCTCAAGTATTACAAGTGTCCCTTTCAGTCCAAAAGTATTGATATGAGGGTAAAAATAAATAGGATATGAGAGGTAAGCAAAAACAAAGGTAAAGGCTGAAATCTTGCTTCTATTTTTTGCTAAAACATAAGCAAACTATTTAGCTGAATAGGCTTCAATTTCAGCCAAAATTAGGGGTAAAAAAGTTTCGTTTCTTCTTGAAAACAGAAGCAAAATTTTCAGTTGCTCTAAGCTGAAAATGCCTATGCTTTCAGCCGAAAATAGCAACAAAGAGCTAGAACTTTAGCCTTAGTCTTATGAGTTTGATATTCATACAAACTTTGCCTTCATTTTAAAAAATAATAGTAGAAATTTGTTGTGAATGTTGGAACTGAGAGAAGTTTTTATACAATTAGAGTAATCTAAAATGGATTAATAAATTTATTCTAAATGCATATGCCTGGAAATTTATTCTTTAATAATAAAATAAGAGTTTGATATTTACCTATGGTGAAAGAGTAGTTTTTATATTTAATAAAAGTCTTATATTTTGTTCAAGTTGAATATTTTTGTTAAATTTTCCATAAAACATCCAAGCATGAAATTAATAATAAATATATTAAAAGAAAAGAATTAGATCAAAGAATTTGGTTGTGGTGGTGTGAAGGTCTGGTCGGCCCCCGGCGACTGACCATACTTTTCGGCGTGTCATAGGCCAACCTATGACATGGGTTGGTGCATTGGTCCTACAAGCCTTGGGGCGGACCAATGTGCGAGCCGTTGTGTGCTAGAGGTGCACAATGGGCTGTTGTGGGGCGGATCTAGGAAGGGGTCCATTGGCGAGTCGACGTGCAACATTATGTGCGTAACAGGCTATAGAGTAGGCAGTTGGGTGCCAGGCTAGGCACAGGGTGCCGACAGGGTGTGCAGGCATCGAGGTGTCAGGCTGGGCACAGTGGACTAGTAGAAAGTGCATGCAGCTGGGTGCCAGGGTGGGCACATCATGCAGGTAAGAGGTGGACCAGTGGGCATGTTAGTGTGCAGACTGGGCATGCCATTAGGCAGCAAGTTGAGGCGCAGCAGTGCAACAGATGGCCACAATGGGTTGCAGGCCGGGACCACAAGCAAAACTATGGGCTGCTCAACAGTTCAGTATCCAGTGTTGTCACCAGCTGAAACTTTTTTAAGTATACTACAGGGGGATAGTGTTGGTGAGCGACAACCAGTCTCCCTCGTGCTTGGCAGTCACGTTGAGTACTAAATTTGCAGCATCCTTGGGGGCATAAGGAGGCCTCTAAGGGCCAGCTTCAGGCATCGCAAAGGTGAGTCGAAGCTCCACATCGGCAGGGAGTCGGGACGACAGTGTGGGGCCCCCCATTGGGAGAAGTTGTGCCTATAGTTTCTCATGCATGAAACTGCACCTGCTCGCGAGTTGTGCCTATCTTTTGATGGCTACTGTTAGGTGGATTAAGTGATCGAGGCATCCATAAGGCCTAGAGAACTACTCATAGCATTGGCTAAGGGTCCAAGCCTTGTTGTGGGGGTCCGAAAGTTAAGGCATGCGGTAATAGGGCAACACCGCACATGTGGGCTAATATAGTGTCAAGTGCAAGACACATATGAAGCGATGGCACGTCAAGTGGGCTTAGGATCATAAAGTGTTCCTTCTTGGGCGAGACTATTAGTGAACGATACGAGAAACTACGGGTGACACCGAGTACTGGGAACGAACGTTGAGCACGAGGATCACGTTTGTGACGTGCGGCATTCCTTTACATTTGGGCAAAGCTTAGAGAGCTTCATGGCGATTGAGACCGGGACTTAGTGAGATCCGAGACCGAAGCCAAGCATGGTGAGAGCTAGCTAAGCAAGTGTGGCTTAAGGAAGAACTCCTTGTCCGAAGGGATTTATGAACATGCGAGTTTTGGTACAACGGTGCGGCATCGGGAGGCGTTCAAGCTTCGTGCTAGTAAGCACAAGGCAGTTGGGACTGCGAGATAGGCAAGTGCACTTACGTTAGTACTTGCGTCAGGATGCGTCTTGATGTTCGATTGAGCGAGTGCCCTGGGCTGATGCATAGAAGGGTTATGATGCATCCTCGAGATGGTAAGGCTAAAAATCATTTTGGTGCGTTACAAGAGAGTCTCCATGTGACACGACGTGTAACGCCCCTGAAATTGGAAGATAATAAAAGTTTTTTCGAATTTTTATTTTAGTTCTTGAACTTTTTTAACCCCAAAAGATTTGAAAAGTTACAATTTAGTCCTTTTTGAAAAATTTATGATTGACCACATATATTTTATTTAAGACCAAATGAATTATCAAAACTTTCAAATCGGTCACTTGTGGTTTTAAAATATTCAAACATTCATTGACAATGGTAAATCTTGACATATTTACATTTATATTTGAGAAAAGGTAACTTTGCTTTGTCTTTTATGCTAGATATTTCTAATATTTTATTTTTATAAAATCCTATCAAATAAGTCATGGAAACATCTTCATAATTAGGGTGGCCTAGCTTGGATTAAAATAAAAATGAGTAGGGTATGGTATGGTAATTAATCTTTGTCTCCCAATTTTCACCTATAAAAGGGAGGCTCACTTCAACATTTTTCACACACCTCTCTTCTCCAAATCTTCTATTCTTTTCTTCTGCAAAGTTCTTCCTCTTGATGTTTAGATTTCTAGAAAAATTGTTTCAGTCCTTTAAGCCTTCTTTATAGTCCTTAAAAATCCTCAAAACCGAGTTTGATCAAAACCGCCAGTTTTGATACAGAAACTTTGGAAGTCCGAAAACCATATCAAAACTTTGAATATTTCTCTGACATTTTTACCACATACTGTTTATTGTGTAAGCTAACTTTCATGTCAGAAACATTCTTCAACAAAAGTCGTGTGAGGGGTCTAAAGAAGAGAAATACGTACCCCTGTCCAGAAAATCCGAAAATAGCTCTTAGCTTTCATGATTTATTTAAAATACCAAACCTTGTTCTCTTGATCTCATTTTGAAATTACATACTCTCAATGATGTTAAAGATTGAACCCCTCAACCAATCATATTGTCATGTTGTTTGAAAGTCCGATTAAAGGTGAATCCGAGACTGCTACAATTATTAACCTCGGATTTGCATAAACCTTTTGTTTAACCAAATTATGTTGCAAAAGCTATCTAAATCATGAAACTGATCATTGATTTGGACTCATTACATGCTAAATATGATGGTGGATCAGTTGATCGTAATTTAGAATCGTGTTTAATAATTTTCATGAATTTTGCAACATTAAAATGACATATAGTTTATTTTACGATTGATCTTTCCACATCTTTAAATTTAAGTAAAGTATTGTGTTTATCTTTTGATCTAACCATCTAATCTAGTCTATTAGCATAATAAGTATTCTGAAAATATTAATTTTAATTAGATCTACATGTTTACAATTTATTTAATTGTTAGTAGTGATATATGCAATATTATGTTATTTAATACTAATAATTATAAGAAAAATGGTTTTTACCAAAGTTATATATGTGATGTAATTTTATTCAAGGGCATACTGAGATATTTGTTCAATCTTAAGATCATGGTAAAACTTTTGATTTGAGATTATTATGTAATAAGTAATTTACAAGAATTTTGTTAAGAAATATTGTTTTAAAACGGGTTTAAATATGCATTGATGCATATGTATATATTAATATCAAATATGTTGTTAATAAATTAGAATTGGAGATTTTAATAATAATTTCGTAACTGATTTAGTTTTCAACTTGTTACTTTGAAATGGTAATTCTCATTAATTATAATTTTACGTCACAGTTAAAGTTAAAATAGGTAAATGTTGGATTTATCCAAAATTAACAATAATTAGATATTTAATTGAACTTCTTTAAATATGATAAATATTGAAAATATATGTTTATTTTTGTAAATTTATGAGCAAACAATTGATTACATCTTTTTGATTTATTTAAGGTTCTGCAATTATCGACGTTAATCAAGAATTTCCCATACGGTAAAAGGTGAGTTTTGATTTCTGATTTGTTCAAAACCCCATTTGGCATCCGGCCCTGAGAAACTTTCGACGTAACAATTGTGATTATTTGTTTCGAATCACGAGCAACATTCGATCACCATTTTAATGCTTTTATATTGATATTCGTTGATTCTTTACATAATCGGTTTTCTTGCCAATTGTTAAATCAAATATCATTTAATTCATAAATCGAAAACTTTTCTTCATAATAATAATTATCCTGGTATCATGATCACCCTGTCGATTCTTGAATTGTGCAACGAGCAACGAACTATGTTCGGCCTATGTAGCTCAAAAACGAGCAACGGATATTGTCCGGCTTACTAGCTCATCTGATAATTCTATTTCACCCATTGGGACGCCTTTGGGAAGTTGCGCCCAGGGATTGAGAAGATTTACTGCTGGGCAGCAAAGGGCTGTCAGTTTAAGTATTTCAACTTAATACCCATTCTGTCTAAGCGCCGCTTGCAGCCAGGGTTGGTTGTGACCCGCGTGTTAGATTGACATGTACTCGAGTATGTCTTCTGTTCTGTTGCGAGGTAGCTCTTCGTAGGGAGGTATACGGTTGAATTTTGGGAGTTAAGGTTGGATCTGTTATATGTAATTACACAAGTTCATTTTCTCGTTATTCTGAATATTCCAGTATTATCGTTAAAACGATAATTTCAGTTCAATGATGCAGATGTAATTATTCTGGTCATTCTTGTTCGTTTTGTTCTGATTTACTGTTTGATTATTGTCATGATCTAAGAATTTCACTAAGTCATTAAAGACTTACTCCTCTTTTGTTCTATATGTCCATTTCTCAAAGTAAGATTGGTATAGCAGCACGGATGGAACGAATGATCGACAAGTCCGCTTTTTGAAAACTTTACAAAAATTGTTAAGTGTTATTTACATCATTTTAAAATTGTAAAATGTATTTGTATCCCAAAGACTTCCGCTGTATTTAAAGTAAAATTATTTTATTATAATGCTATGTTTTTGATCCTGGTTAGTGAGACCCCTTCCTATGAGATACAGTTCAGTCTGAGTTGGGTTTGTTAGGTGGCCAACACCGGGCCAACTCGGATTGGATTGTGACTCGTGGGGCGCGGTCCTCACACGACGTCTCTAGAAGCGTCGTTGCGTGGGATAGGAGTTTTGTGAGGTGGACGAGGGAGGCATAATTTCTCTTTTTCTTATTGTATTTAGCATTTAATTGGCGAAAGAAAAAGAGTTTCAACATTTAAAAATCAAATTGCTCTTTATGTTCCTTGTTCAATTATTAAAAATAAGTTATTAACATGACGGTTTGTAAAACAAATTTGTGTTCCTTGTTCAATTATATTTAAAAACCTACATAATTTATAAAGAGGGTTGTAGATTTCAGAACCTTTTTTAGTAATACTCTAAAATAGTTAAAGATTTTATAAATGGAAAAATGACATTTTTGATCAAATCAGAGCTTAAAGCGAATTTAGGCTAATATTAAAATAACAATTTCTTCTTAAGTAATTAAAATAATAGAGGGAGTTTTCCGTCAATTAGAGATAATAGAAGGGTAGTTTGTGCTATTAGCTCCGCCAAAATAGTTAGATTAGAGCAATAAACTCCCAAATTCACACACAGTCTAGTCTAAGGTTCAAAATTATTGGTGGAGAAATGAGCACTAATGAAGAATATGTGTACCGAATCAGCACAGCAGAGGAGTGGGAGGAGCTGCAGAGAAGCGGCGCCACTTTGGGCGGAGATCTCGACAAATCAACTGCCTGTTTCCACCTCAGCAATCTCTACCAGGTTCCCTATTTCTTTTTTTTGGGGGATTTATTGCAGTAGCATTATTAGAATTACTATGTTAAAGAAATACGATCCTGATATAACTAAATCTGGCTATGGAAAAGAATTAAAATTACTGCCCTGGGTTTCAACATTTGTAAATTCCTTCTTGTTTTTCATTTTATTTGTCGGTTGTTACTGTCCGAGCTTGAGCTTTTAGACGAGACGACAGTTCAATAGTTACAAGGAATTGTTGCTAGCTAGTTTAATAAAACTATAACTGGATTTGAATTAGCCTAATTTTATTCTTTCTGATGACTATATTTGACAATTTTCAACACAAGGGGTAACGGAATATATGCCCATAAGAGCAGTCAGATAGGGTTATGCAGAAACACCGTTATTGAGCTATCAATTGCATGTGCACATATATTCTGCAGTGACATAATATTTTCAAGCTATGAACTTAACTATGTTTTTGACTTGCAGGTCCAATCGACTCTGCAGAACTTTTTCTTGAATGTTAAGCAAGACCTATACCTTCTCCAGATTGATGTGAAAAAGGTATCAATACTCTTGTTGACAGATTTTCACGATACTAGTGCGCTAGTTTGATTGTCTGAATTGAAACATGTTCGTTAGCCTAATATATGAGACTGTCAAATACTATTGCCAGTTGAAAGAACTGCTCTACATATGTTAATACATTTAGTAGAGTGCCATGTTTATGATCTAAAAGATACTCGTCATTGTCAGCTTGGAGATGGGTTGATCTATGAAGCAATGGACGGTACCAATTTCTTCCCTCATTTCTATGGTCCATCCAGGAGTTTTACACCTCTTCCGTTGGGCGTTGTCACAAAAGCAGAGAAGATAGTTCTTTCCGATGGCAAATTCAAATGCAGCTTGCTCGGTTAAATCATGTTCTAGTCTTTGGACGAGCATTGTAGATTGTAATGTTACTGCATTTTTTGGTTTAGTTATCCAGATTTGTAATAAATGACGTGATCAATAGCAGTGAATGATGTGTTCATAGCATGCACCTTTCATTTTGCAGTGCAAAAAGTGATGCGTTTTTGTTATTTGTTCAAGATAGAACTCCGACATATTGTAAACTGCTTATCCATTCAAAATGATTATGAAAGCTTTATATGGCTGATTTACTGGAGAAGATTATAGTGTTCGGAGAATCTGTTGGTTCTTGGCTGTACAAGGATCGGAGATAGCTCAGTTGGTTCAGAGCGAAGTTGTAAGCTCTCGTTTTTTATCCTGTCTCTGGACTAATATATATTGAACTTGGGAGCTTGCTGTTTTGCATATTCAGACAGCAAAAGCCTGCCTGCTTCAAATTCTCAATTAGTCAATCATGTTATCCCGTTTAATAAAAAAAAAGATCATGTTATCCCCTCTTATTTTAGAAAACCTGCATCTTGTGATATTATGTTTTTTGCACGAAATTCCATTGTGTTTTCAAAAACCATGTATCAAATCTCTTAATTATGAATTGTCAGTTTTATCATAATAAGAGAAAATTTGATTTTGCAAATTTTAATAACATGAGGGGTTATATGGTGCATAATTTCTGATGAGAGAAGGGAGTTCGTGCAAGTTTCTAATAACAGCGAGGGATTTGGTGCAAATAAAATAACACAGAGGGATCGGTACAGGGTTCTTAAAAACACGAGGGAGTTTCGCTAAAAACGAAAAAAATACTCGAGGGGAGTTTGATACAAGGTTTTGATAGCACATGGGATTTTTATACATTTTCCCCATATCATAACAATAAATTTTGTGAAAAATTGGAAGTTAAATTTGTAATGACTCAAAATGATATTAAGTCGCCATCTCTAATGGATTGATCCTAATTCTGTTCTATAGAACTGTGTTATTGATCTGAGTAGATGAGATTAATTTTAGTTCTTCTGAAGTGGCTTCGACTTTTGACAAGGCTAACCTAAGGGTCCAGTGTTGTAATGTCTAAAAAGTACTTCCCAGCTTGATTTCAAATCGAAATGTAAATTTTGACTCGATATGGCAGGACTTTGAGGTAAGATAATCGATTAGAAAATGAATGTTGTTCGCTACTACCAACAAACAAATTTGATTCTCATATTTGATTTTTGAATTTCGATCCCAAAAATAATTTCTAATATTTTTAAACTTTATGAAATCCTATTTGGTCCTTTCTTTTAACCTTTAAGGGGTGTTTCTAAATTTTTTCAAATGATTTGGAATTTCTTTGGAACACTTCAGGCTGGGTAACCATAATTGTCCCTACTAAACACGTCATAATGTAAATTAGGCATCGTTATACATGTTATTTCATTTGCGAAACTTTGAGGTTATATACTAAACATGTCAATGTGTCATAAATCAGTAAGTGGGATGTAGTATTTCTGCAGTGCGTGTAGTCGTTCACCTTATTATTCTAGACATCCATTTTACCGCCCACTGCTCGCCATTATGTTTGCACCTCTATTCTTCTCTCACATCTTATTTGCTATATACTTTAACAGTTAACAAGTGCAACATAGCAAAAAAGTATTAGACCTCGCAAAAATGAGTTATAATCTAAAAGGCTTTTTCCTTGATTTACTCGTATTTTGTGTTCTTATCGTCTGTCAAACTTTTGTTTCTTCTCAGTGCAATGTGCATCCAGTGATATTTAACTTTGGTGACTCAAACTCCGACACCGGTGGTTTTGCTGCTGCAACGGGATTCGTATATGGATATCCAGACGGGCGTGCCTTCTTCCATAAACCAACTGGCCGGCTGTGCGATGGACGACTAATCATCGACTTCCTTTGTAAGCTGTGTCTAATTAATCATAAATATGCATATAGAATCTTTAGAGAATTAATTACGATAACACAATCCTTTCATAGGGATGAGTTTGCATAAAAAATTATAATGCTTGTCTGCCCTGAATTTGTTATATATTCATTATTCTATAGTATAATTGATTGATAACTTTGGAATTTGGATGTATCGAGAACATGCATAGTGTATTTAGAGCCAGTTGTTAGAGCTTTTTGTCACGTTCTGGCTAATTACCCCGTGAATGGCGTAGACGGTCTCAATCCTGGATTCCCTCTCTGTCTGATTCCTGTTTCTCTTGTCTGAAGTGCCTCCACATCGTTTGAAGGAAGAGGTTACATTGCTTAACAATGTTTTCTAAGAGTAGTTAAGTAAATGGAATTAATTCAATTTCTATCATGATATCTGAATCTACTAAAAACTGATAATGAGCTTATGATCAACTCACGTGACGAGGTCAAAATTAATATCCGTCCACACGTTAAGAGACGTGTACTTAACGCTTGAGGAAGATTTTCCCTCTCCCTTCAATAAGGTTAAGGGCGTGGGGTGAATAAAAACGTTTCAATTTCTATTGCACCTGCATCTTGCAAAGTCGTCATTCTCTAATTGAATGAGTTGTACGATCTATATTACCATTCTACTAATCATCAGAAAGATCTTAACAAAAGCTTTTTTTTTTTTTTTCTTTTTGCATAAAAACAAGTAAAAACGGGCAAATTATCTTTGACGCGTGCATATATTTTTTTGTGTATGGTATGGATATGACAATTGGAGAACGCTGCTATCAAGCTTCTGTTACCTGATTCTGAAATGGTCAAGTTTTCTTGTTAATAATTTACAGGTGAAAATTTGAACACCAGTTATTTGACACCTTATCTGGATTCACTGGAACCCGATTTCACAAACGGAGTTAATTTTGCAATAAGCGGCTCAGCCACTTATCCAAGATATGTCCCCTTTAGTTTGGATATTCAAGTTCTACAATTCAGACGCTTCCAGAACCAATCACTGGAGTTCCAGTTCAAGGGTAAACATAACTAATTCTGTGAAGTTTTTTTTGTTTCATTTAGGTGCATTATATGGTTTTGACATACAACTCTGATTTTTAGGTTACAAAAATCTGGTTGGAAAAGAGGATTTCAAAAACGCACTTTACACAATCGACATTGGACAAAACGATCTGTCTGCTGCATTTAACGACCTTTCATATGCTCAAGTTGTAGACAAGATCCCTTCTTTCATCTCCGAAATAAAAGATGCTATGTGGGTATGCCACATGTATAATTTATCGCTCGTCTCGTTTACATACCTAGAAGTCATAACTTGAGTTTTCCATGACTTTTATCATCGCTAAAATGTGAAATTCATTTGGTCTTTTCTGTAACATGGTAACTTAGGCGATATATCTAGCTGGTGGGAAGAATTTCTGGGTGCATAACACAGGGCCATTGGGTTGTTTGCCTCAAAAACTGGCCACAATCAAAGCAAACTCTACCGAATCTGATAAATATGGATGCATCAAGTCATTGAACGAAGGTGCAAAAGTATTCAACACCAGACTCAATGCTCTTTGTCAAGAGTTGAGGCCTCAAATGACGAATTCCACGATTGTCTATGTGGATATCTACTCCATCAAGTATGAACTCTTCGCCAATTCTGCCTCCTATGGTGAGTCTTTTTGAATATCGATTCTACTAGTGTAGTGTCAGCTTACCAAAACCTTTGATGCGTTCGACATTCTCTTAAAAGCGGTCTATAGAAAGTATATTCATGAGATTTTACCAATATTTCGTTCACCTGTCCAATTGTTTTTACTTATACAAGTTCATATGTGTCTATGTATGTTTTCTTCGTCATGTTAGATGCACCGATTTTCCTTAATGTTTGAATTTGTGAATGCATAGGTTTCAAGAATCCATTAGCGGCGTGTTGTGGATACGGTGGAGGTCCTTACAACTATGATTCGAACAACACATGCAGGGGAAGTAAATATACCGTGTGCGAAGAAGGGCCGCCATACATTAGTTGGGACGGAGTTCATTATACTCAGGCTGCCAATGCAATTGTTGCCTCTAAAGTTCTCTCAACCAACTACTCTACTCCTCCCATAAAGTTTAACCACTTCTGTAACAGGCAAGGCTAGGAATATCTGTAACTTTATTTGAACTCGAGTTAGCAATAAAATGAGTCTTGCAATTCAGTTAATCCCTTGGAACTTGATGTTATTATGAGTTCGTATATCTTTGAGTTTATTCCAAACTTGGGTATCCGCACAAATTGAGATTAAAAAGGTTTTGAGTACTTTCTAGATACATAAAACTAGTTGATATTCGGAATGATCCAATGAAATAATCACTGAAGAGCTATTTGGGATCTTAACTTTGATTAAATTAAAATATATCTATGCTTCTTCTCATCAGCGGGGATAGCTCAGTTGGGAGAGCGTCAGACTGAAGATCTGAAGGTCGCGTGTTCGATCCACGCTCACCGCAATTCTCTTTTTATTTTTTCTGTGATTAATTAATTGATATTAGGTTTCTTTTAAGATATCTGGCCCAACTATAGCCCTGATTCTGTGGGCTTCTTCTTTTTTAATGGACTATAAATAGGCTTCTTCTTGGTCATGATATGTGTCTATTCGGGCTAGCTGGGTTCATAATTCCTTTTCAGTAATACCAGAAATAAAAGCTTAGTAAATAAATATTACGCTGAAATATTATTTTGTTTTTTTATATCAATATTATATTAATTGAAAAACATCAACTTCCCTTTCTTATAAAAATATATAAATAAACGAAGATGAGCAGTATCAAAAGAGGATCTCACAAATTCTATTTTCAGATAACTAGGATACGATTCATCCACAGCTCCCTTGTGTGATTGGTTTCAGAAGTTAGATGTAAAAGTTAATTTTGTGGATTACTTCATGTTAACAAGTTGAATTGGAATGCTAATGATGAAACAGCTTACAGCCACATATATATTGTAATTAATGGTCAGTCGACATATTTATTCTAGTAGAAAGAGAGACATGCATGCACTGGTCTCGCTATTGGGGATAAAAAGTTTTCGCCTAATTCACTAATTGCCTCGTGATTCATTTTTAGCAGAATTAAGGTAAGTGCGTTTGCGTCTCTTTCACTTTAATTTATTAGATGAGGAAGATGATTTTATGCAATCGGTACAAACTACAAAATGATGTAGTGTGTACCATCGATTATAAATTTATAATTGTTATAGATTCAATATAGAAAATTGGGTTATTCGAAGGTTGTTGTCTAAATTTAAGAAGATTTTTTGATCTAAATAGCTGGTTGCACTACTTTGCATAAAATAAATTTTCACAAGGTCCTTAGGCTATTTGGTTTTCCGGAGATAGGGAAAATAGAAAGAAAATAGGATTTTTCTCGGAAAACTTCAATTTAAAAGGTTATATTGAGTTTGTTTACTTGTCATACACATAAAATATATAAAATATGTATGTGATTATTCCTTAGGACTTAAAATATGTGGTAAAAACCAAATTAAAATTTATCTTTTTTTATGAGATTTATTAATATTTTATTTTAAAGATTTTTTTACTTTATTAAAATTCTATGCAGTTTCTTGGGTAAAAAATACTTTAAAATTAAGAAATATCATGCTTACTTGATTTAATATATTTTAAAATTTACAAGTGCTAATTAGCACATATATAACAAAGAATTTAACAATACAGTTAATCAAGAGATGGGCACAAATCACTAGTGTATCACCAATTTAAACAATCAAAACTCCTTATAAGTTTACAAATAACAAATTACCTAGTTGAGATTGAATAGATACCATGTTGGAGATCAAGAAAACCTAGAGCATCAATTTTTTTTTTTTTTTGATATAACATAATGATACGTTATTAATGAAGACGATAAATAACTAAAATAAAGTATAAAATATAAAATATATATTAAATTAAAAGGTAGTATCTTGTAGATCAAAAAGATTTACAAAAGAAAAACTGAAATTTAAAAGTATATTTATTGTAGTTTTTGAGTTGGTGGAAATATAAACTTCGAAGATTAGAAAGATCATAAAATTGATGACTTCCAACATTTTGCATTGATAGAAATAAAAAAATATTGAGAATTGTAACATTTGTGTGGGCGGGAATCTGATAATACATTTAGAAATATTTCATAGTTTTTTTTCAAACTTTTTCTAAATCTATTTATGCTACTAAACACTTGAATTTTTTTATCTTTTTTTTTTCCATTTTTCATGGAACTAAATGGAGCCTTAAAGAAATCCATAAAAATTAAAATAGTTTAACCTCTTCCTAGATACATTTAACTATGACTGACTATACAATGTACTAATGTAGGGTCTATATCCTAACTCAAATTAATATGCCCATACTCTAAAATAAATCATCGAGTCTAACTCAGACCCAGACCCGTGCCTGGCTCCTAGTAATTGTGTCCTACAAACTACCAACTTTGTTATAATGGCAGTATATATACATAAACAACGATGTTTTGGTTATTTAAATTATCAATCCATTTTTATTTCCCATGGGAAGATGAAATTCAATCATGACGAAGCCAGTAACATGCTCATATCATGGTTAACGATTAATTTAGAGTATTAGTTGGTATCCGAAAGCATTTCAGTCATAATATATATATTGCCCCTCAGTTTAGAGTATTTAGGGTCAATGTTTGAGGCGGAAAACGGAAAACATTGACCCTTTATAAATCACAAAAATAATTCTTATGCCGCATGTCCCAATATCTTATACATGTGTCACCGGTAGATGATGTCAATTAAGTGTAATACTTATAAATAAATATTTGACTTTTTATATCTTAACTACTGATCACTACTGAGTGCATAAAGTCTCAGCGATAAATATAAGCACTTGTTGTAAATACAAATGTGACACAAAGAATAGCACACAATTTAACATGGAATAATTAAACCAAAAAATAGGATGTTGCCTCAAGTTTTCTCAGTTACGTTTCTCTACATATAAGCTGAAAAACTCTCGTACTTGACAAAGTTATATGAATGCTGTTGCTTCATGATCAAGAAACAACAAATAAAAATTAGAAGACTAATAATTGACAATAAATTGCAAGTTGCAACTATCAATTGTGCAATATTAAGGACTTGAAGTAATAATAAAGATACCCCATAATTAAGATTCCTCGTAAATGATCAATTTGATGAGTTTCTTCTTTAATAATGATACTTTCGACTCATGAGAATTAGTCGGATTTATTTATCCCTGCAATGTGTCATGACACGCTAGAAAGCATTGAATGCGTCCAAACTTCCGAATGGATTGAAAAAGTATAAAGTGCTAATTTTGGGAATATGGTTATATGATGCTTTCAATAATTCCATTTGCTTGACTACTAGTACTAGATGGCATTTATTTATACTTATTTGTTTAGTTATATTGTGGTGTAAGTAGTTGGAAGTTCTTTATCTATCCATTATTACATAGCATACATATATAGTCATTTATATAAACAAGTATTCGTGTTTGCCAGTCATGTCATGCATTTCCACCTTTAGTTTTGCATGTTTAAAATCCAATATAACTATTGCGTCTACTATATATATTGTCCTCACTCTTAAAATAGTTATTAATTAATCCAAGTTGGACTGCGGCACAATAATTGATACTAAACTTCGTCTGCATTAATTTCGTGCGACTCCAGAGCTTTGTCATTTCACTTGATCGATTTTACGTCGCAAGAATTATATTTTGAAATATTATGAATTAAGACTTCGAAAATTGAAAGATCAACATTTTTGTTCTTAATTGTACGCAGTCGAAAAACACAACAACAAAAGAAAGCCACCGACAGTGTTTTTTCAGAGAATTAGCGGATCGTGCTTAATGATTGAATCGATTGATATACATGCAGTAAAAGAATTTCGTATGAATTCTATATCTCCAAGTCGTGATACGAATCTATTGATACTACACTGTAATTTGTACGGTAATATTATATGCAATAATAGCTTGTTTGCTACGTGCATCTCGAATTGCTTAGATTTTACATTATGTTTAAGTTAATCAATCAATTCAAGTTAATAAAAATATTTCAGGTAAAGCAAACAAGTTGTTTGAAATTTAGGTAGACGTACGGTAAACTACTGACAAACTAATACCTATTTAGATTTTGGTTTTCTAAATATGATTTGAATAAGGATATCTTATTTTTATATTTTTTTTATCGCAAAATGAGGATATCATATAACACCTTAAACTTAAGGTGGAATAAAAGCATATTAGGATGCCACTGAAATAAGTTTGCGCTCAAAAAAAAAGAAAAATAGTCAATTGTGACAACGGGAAAAATGGTCATGTAGAATTATGATAGATAAATACTCTCGAAAAAAGCCACAATTCTTCTCCTATACGGCTTTACTGTCACCAAAGCCAAAATACTTTTTATGCCCCTAATAAGTCGGTCAAAAATAACATAGTTCTACTTTTAAGTATTAAAAAATAAAATTGAAAATCTACAATATAAATTATGTAAATTGGTTAAAAACCTTTTTAAATTTATAGAAATTGGGCTTTCATTAATCATGAAAGAGATTAAATAGGCATCCCAAATCAAAAATCCCCATCCACAAAGAAAATAAAAAATATAGTGGACAAAAGCAAAAAGGGAATATTTCCCACAAATTCTATCCACCTCCCTTGAGGTTTCTTCTCTCTCCATCCACCTCCCCTCTAGTTTTGATTTTCCCATCCACCTCCCCTCAATAAAGTTGGCTACCACTCAACTTTTAAATTAAAGGGTACTTTAGTAAAAATACTTGTTAAATGATTTTTATTGGATATAAGATTTATTTATAACAAAAAAGAACTCACATGCTTTGTGTTGAATGATGGCTCATTTTATTGAAGTTTATTAAGTGATTATGGTATTTATTATTTATAAACTCGATAATTAGTGAATTCTTTTTTTTAAAATAAGTTTAATTTGGACCAATATTAGGCCCACGTATAGCCTTTTATGCATTTTTTTGTCAATAAAAATGTAGTGATGTGTAAAATTTTGTAATATTTAATTTAAATATTTCCTGAAGAATCTCTATCTATGATGGTTTATTTAAGATACAACTATTAAATTTAAATAATATAATTTTTTTTTCGTAATTTGTTTAGCAAAATGAGCTCAAATTTAGCATAAGCCCTATTATTATTTTTTGATCTAATTAGATTTTGTATATATTCTAATATCATTTAATAAAGAACTTAATCAAATCTTGTATAATCATAGTTTTCAAAGTAACTTCAAGTTCATGTATGCGATATCTTTGTTAAATTCAAAAAAAGCTTGTAATAGAAGATTTTTTTCTTAATTATTTAAGTATTTGGAGAGACCTTTTATCCCAATTTTGAGGATAATATGGTCAAATTCTTTAATTGATGTTATAAATGTAATTAGAACCAAAAGACAATAACAAGGCTTATATTGAATCATTATATGCGATCTCATTTTGCTAACGAAAGTCATTACACAATTAAATATTTTTTACAATAAAAAGTAAAATCAATTCAATCATTGCATTTTAATTAACCCATTAAAGATAAAGATTATTTAAGAAATTGTACTGAAAAAGATATTCTTGTCCAAAATAAATGTTATAAAAATCTACACATCAGTGCATTTTTATGTTTTTCATAGATTTGGGAAAAAAATGCATAAAAATTCTATACTCATGCTTAATTACAATTTTGAACTAAATTTATTTTTATTAAAAGAACTGACAAATTGTCAAGTCTATAAATATGATACCAAAATCACTTGATAGATTTTAGTTCATCATTTAACATAAAGTATGGTAGTACTTTTTGTTATAAATAAATCTTATATCTAATAAATAACATTTAAAAAATATTTTGACTATATTACCCTTGAATTTAAAGGTTGAATGGTAATCAAACTTATTGAGGGGAGGTAGATGAGAAAATCAAAACTAAAGGAGAGGCGAATGGAGAGAGAGAAGAAACCTCAGGGGAGGTGTATAGAATTTGCCCTTTCCTATCCACTTGCGGGAAGAAGTACATGCGGCAAGATATTATGTGCTGCAAAATTGTTTACACGAGGACAAAATTAGAGTTTTTCTTCAGACCAACGTGCCAAAACACCTAGTTTCGCAAACATAGCCCTTAGAACTCCAACTAGTATAACGATCGGGGTTGTTAATGAAAGCAATCAAGACTTGACAATCCGACTCATTAGTTATTTTTGGCCTTCTGAACTGATTGCTGAAAAAACTGCTGCAAGGAATGCCTTTCTTTTGGCCATGACAGGATCGATCTAAGCATGACAATGAGTAAGTAGGTTATAAAGCCTTTGGTGGTAGCAATTATCATTGGACCTTGAGTGACTGGCTGCACTACGCGGTCATCAAGAGTCCTAAAAGATGCGGTTAAACATCTTTGATGACCGCGCGCGACACGATTATCGAATGACCTACCTATAAAATAATAATATAAAATAATAACATAAATTAAATTAATTTATATAGATAGGAACTTCAAGTACCGTTAAATTATTAACCAAACTTGACTGTGTATAAAAAATCAATAAATATAATTTGAATACATCCTCAATTAAACTTAACTATGTAAATCAAAATTAAAAAAAAAAGTGACTATATTATAAGTGAAGCTTAACTATGTAAATAAGAAATTCAATAAACATAACATGATCATGTTATAAATTAAACTTTAGTAATTTGATAAGAGCTTTAATAAGTATTTTACAACTAAATTATAAATTAAACTTTAAAGATGTATAATAAAATATCTAATAAACATAACATGGCTATATAATAAATTAAACTTAACTACGTAGACAGAAAAAAATTTGATAAACATAACATGATTGTATTATAAATTAAACATAACTTTCCAGATAAGAAAATAATAAACGTTTATATTTCTATAATATGCCTACATTGTAAATACACTTAACTTTATGATTAAATAATTAATTAAAATTTCGAATTAAAATTTAAGCTAATTTAATCAATTAAATTAGAAAAGAAAATGTATAATAAGAAACTAGTTGTTTGACCGTAAACTGTTGCCCACTTAAACAAAAGGTGATTAACTATTACGAAACTAGTACCTAGTTATTTTGATCTGGAATTCTAAATGTGATTTGAAAGAGGTCGTCTTCTTTTGTTTTTTGGTTACAAAATGAGGATATCTAATATTATCTGACCTTAAGCTGATACAGTAATAAAAGCAAATTAGGATGCCATTGGAATAAGTTTGGCCAATTAAGTGAATACTGCTATTACTATTTTATTACTTAGGGAGATTTGTTCTTTTAAGGAAAGTGTCTGATTGGACTGAACACCTTCAGAATATATTTGAATCAAAAGAGATTCCCCTCCCCCGGCACTAAGAAAGTAACTCATCAATCACAAATACATAAAATCGATCTGTTGGTATATTCTCTGTTCTTCTGTAATTAAGTTGTAGGGCCCTATTTATTCTTATGATCTGTTTTCCTAATTTTCTTACGGCCATTTCCTAAAGTATCTAGGACATTGTGATTTAATTGACGAAGATGCTAGAAATTATGTGATCCTTCTATGTGGTATTATAATTCATCCAGTATCGGCAAGGACAATCTCCGAATAAATCTGCAAAATTAAATGTTCTTCACGTCAATCGCGAAATATTACTAATCCGGTATTATCAATCCATATGTGGAGGTTTTGACGCGTGGTTGAGGAGCTCACAAAGTGTCGTGTCACTGTGTATGTACCGAAATATAACTCGTCATCCTCCGCTCAGCGTTATTAAAATGCATAACCTGAAACCTTTAGCACTCTTATTTACTTAATTTTATCTGTTATTTAACAATAATAAAAACAAGCATATATCAAGAAGTACCACAGCACAGAAACCATGCCCAGTAATATACTATATTTTTGGGACGGAGTAGCTGAGCCTAATCAGACAGTTAGTTAAGTCAAAAACTATACAATGCATAACGCGTTAGCTTGTTTTTTGCTGATTTTAGTTCATGAATCTTAAGTAATGTCTGTATTTGCTTTCACATGAAAAGTTTTGCTGTCATACTCCCTATTTTCAGTAACCGGCCAATACTCTTCCATTGACTCATCATAAATATATACAACGAGAGATAATAAATTAAATGTTATGACTTATGTGAGGCATCTTCCTTGGCAATGACATAACTGTGTAGGCCATGCTTGTTAAATAATATATCTAATCGTAACTAACATGCATGATTCACTGACTTCGAATTATTTTAGAAAAAGTATTTCATGTTTAATTAGAAAAACTTTCCCAGTTTCCACCATTTTCAAAAAGTAAAGAAAGTTTTCCTACAAGCGGCCAACCAATCGATACCTCATTTAAAATTATATATACTTATTTAATAACAAATAACAATATGATATCATACGTTTCTCTGACCTGTGACCTAAAACCCTAACCCTAATTCTTCTCGCCGCCGCCCCACTGTCGGCCATGGCTACCGACCCCCCCTCTCCAGCGTCGGTCTCTTCATATTCCTCCTCTCGTCCATATCTCGGCTATTGCCAGGCTTGTGACGCTCAGGGTCACACCGCCAAATCCTGTCCCAATTTCCGCATCCTGCCGATCAATCAGCTTGCTCAGCCGCTGTCTCCCTGGAACAATGGCAAGGCACACACACCTTGCGTTCATTACTCGGGAAATACACCTGATTCCGGAAATTGGATTATGGATAGCGGGGCCAATCATCACGTTACTCCGGATCTTCAGAATCTTTCTCTTCATGCTCCGTACTCTGGGTCAGATAAGGTTATTGTCGGCAACGGTTCCAGCATGCCTATAACTCACATTGGTTCTGCCCCGACCCCTATTGTTCAGGCCCCGTGCGCACCTCCGGGCTTCCCCATCACCTCGCCCGGGCCTCTTGCGGCGCCCGCAGTCTCTCTTCCGCCCGCGGGCCCATCTGCCTCTCTATTGGGGTCCACTCATCAACCGTCGGGCCTCCTGAGCTCCTCCTCATCCTCCCATGCAGCCTCGCCTGCATCACACATATCGGCTCCTTTATTAGCCACTCCTTCCCCACCTCCGCCTCGCACTATAGTCACTTGCTCCATGCATAATATCTCCAAACCCGTCCAAAAACTCAATCTCTTTGCTTCCATTCCTTCTGTGGATACCGAACCAACGAGTGTTTCTCAGGTTCTTGCTCACCCGTGCTGGCGAGACGCCATGTCTACTGAGTTTATGGCGCTTGTTCAAAATGGTACTTGGATCTTGTTCCACCGTCTCCTTCTCTAAATGTTGTGGGTTGCAAGTGGGTGTTTCGTATCAAACGTAACCCAGATGGTTCGGTGGATCGTTATAAAGCCCGCCTGGTGGCTAAGGGTTTCATGAGACTTTTAGTCCGGTTATCAAACCGACCACCATCAGGCTTATTCTCTCTCTGGCTGTTTCTCAGTCCTGGCCCCTTCGCCAGTTGGATGTCAATAATGCTTTCCTTAGGGTCGTCTGTTTGACGATGTTTTTATGGCTCAGCCCCCGGGGTTTATTGATCGTGATCGGCCTTCTCACGTTTGTCGCCTACACAAGGCGATTTATGGTCTTAAGCAAGCACCTCGTGCTTAGTATACTGAGCTTCGGGATTTTTTACTCTCCTCCGGGTTTTCTAATTCTAAAGCGGATCCTTCTCTCTTTATTTTTTGTCGAAATGGTAATTTGGTCAATATTCTTGTTTATGTTGATGACATTATTGTTACAGGCACTGATAGTTCACAAGTGGATTCCGTTATTACGGACCTTGGCCGCCGCTTTTCCATCAAGGATCTCGGTCCTCTGCATTTTTTCTTGGGTGTTGAGGTTCAACCACACCCTGGTGGTCTCTTTTTGTCTCAGAGACGCTACATTCTTGACCTCTTAACCCGCTTCAAGATGGCATCTTCCCGGCCGGTCAAAACCCCTCTTGCTGCTACCTCTACTCTTCGTCGGGATGGTGGCGAATCGCTCCAAGATCCGAGTGTTTATCGGAGTGTTCTCGGCGGTCTTCAATACCTTTCTCTCACTCGTCCGGATATCTCCTTTGCTGTCAACAAACTGTCCCAGTTCATGCAATCCCCTGGTGCTGATCACTGGAATGCAGCTAAACGAGTCTTACGTTATCTGCATGGTACGCTTGATCAGGGTATCCTTCTCCGGGCCTGAAACCCTCTTACTCTTCATGCTTATTCTGATGCTGATTGGGCGGGTGATAAAGATGACTACTCATCCACGGGGGCATATATTGTTTTTCTGGGTTCCAACCCTGTTTCCTGGAGCTCCAAGAAACAACAGACAGTTGCTCGATCTTCCACCGAGGCCGAATATCGCTCGGTTGCTTCCACCGCGGCTAAACTCCGGTGGCTTCTTTCTCTTCTCACCGAACTTGGTATTTCCATTCCGAGTCAACCAGTCATTTACTGTGACAACGTTGGTGCTACACAACTTTGTGCAAATCCGGTGTTCCATTCTCGGATGAAGCATGTAGCTCTGGATTATCATTTTATTCGCCAACATGTGCAGCAAGGTATCCTACGTGTTTCTCATGTTCGCTCTGAAGATCAACTTGCTGACTTACTCACCAAAGCCTTGTCGTCGGCTCAGTTCACCAATTTATGCTCCAAGATTGGTCTGTCTCTTAGCCATTCCATCTTGCGGGGGCATGATAGAAGAAAATATAATTTTCTACACAATATAGCATATTTGTTATATAAAAGAAAAAATATAGCAAAAAGTTGAAATTCATAATAGTGAGATTGCGCGGGCGCAATAGAATGAAATATTACGTTCATTTTTTTTATGGACGGAGCCAAAGTTTTGGTTTAAGGACGAAATACTAATTTATTCATTAATATGTACATCTAATTTTTATAATAAATTCATTATAATTTATTGAAAAAATGGTAATGTAGCATATATAAAGACATAATTATCTTTAAAAAAAGAAACACAAAGCCTCCACAATAATTTTAAAAGAAAAAGACATCGAAACCCCAGCCCAGCCACCCCTCGCGCGCATGCTTTTTTCGAGTAGATTAAATTATTTATTTATTTCTCTTTCACGGATTCTGTAACAGCCCAAAATTTCAAACGTACACTGAACCACACAAGAACAATTAAACTATTAAAACAATGAGTAGTTGCATGATATCTAAGAGTCAAACCGATAAATACAAAAAAAAAAAAAAAAAAATTCTCACAATACTCTAATCCATAACTCAAACTGTGTTAACTCTATAGCATGTCAATCTAGAGTCTCCCACACACCATAGTCCTGAGGTCCTGTCCTGAAAATCACGTAAATCTAAAAGGAAGGAAAAATGACAAAAACAAAGCATGAGATAAAAATGTCAATGAGTGTCCATGAGTGTGTGTAGATCGTGCTTTTCTTGATAAAACCTTATTTTTAAAAGATTTGAAACAGGAAAACAAGATATAACATGCAATCATATTAACTCTGAAAATCCAGATACTTTAACTTAAGATAACTTTATACTCAAACATTAGTCACTTATGATGATGAGCGTCCCTGTTTATTTGCTGGTGCAGACCACCCTTACAACCATTTCCAAAATCATTGCCTTATCGCCCCGTGTAAGGAGCGACCTTACAACCAGACAGAAGCACATGTCATGGTTCATGTGTAAAACCTACGATCCAACAAAGAGAACAACGACCTCCCGTTGTTTCTAAGAGGGAATGGGTTATGGGGGCATGAGACTCAACCGGCGAGCCCTCTGCTGCCCCGTCTCACCCCAAGCACACCCAAGCCAAGGTTGGATCCAACTAACTGAACAGAACGAAACAGAACATAACAGAACAGACGAGACATTATCATCATAAGTGAAGCAAATACTTTTCAATAAAATTTAACTTGTCACATACTATCATAAAACAGTTGAGTAACTAATACATACATATTACAGTCGTACATATATACATGCATCCTTCTAATTTTTCAAAAGTAAGTATAGGTTTGTGAACACTGACCTGAATTCCAGTTATAAGGATGACAAGATACATCAAGGTCAAGTCGATCTACCTATTGGTCAAGCCAAAATATTAATCTTAATATCGCCCAAATGAATCCTAATATAAGCAAAGAGAAACTCCCTTTAATACTACTAATCTTAACTGATCTATATATATATATATATACACACACACACGCTTATACACATGCGAAATTATTTCTTACAATTTAGAAATAAAAATTTACATACACCCGGCAAATATGCAGCAACAAAGCATATAACTAGTTGTTCTTATTTTTAGAGAAATCATGTACATATATAAGTCCCCGGACCTTTAATATATTCGACAAAGCATTATATTTAATAAATTTTCACAAGAACTTCAACTAAATTCTAACCATTCTAATTATAAATAAGATGCGCACATACTCTTTGTACATACATATTTACACACGGCCCGCACACAAGATATAACACTATAATGCACACATCTTAAGAAAATTAATATAATATAGTATAATATATTTCTTTATCAATTTAAAACATGAAAGTTGAAACCCTTTCTCACTATATTCATCATTAGCTATCCATGTGAATCAAATATTACATGTATATATTAATTACTTACGCATGAGATCGAGATTTTACCTTCGCCGCCAATTGAAAAACAAGAACGAGACATGAGTTTAGAATTAGGGATCCTTGTTTCTATTCCTCCGCTTTTCTTTTTTTTTTTTTTTTACATATTAAACCTAATATAATATATATATTGTTAGATCTTAAAGTCAATTACTTTTACCTTTTAAACAATGAGTCGTGTTACCTAGTCTAGACAGGTAAAGAGACAGTAAAAATAAAGACGCAGGATTTAACGTGGTTCGGACACCCGCCCTACATCCACGAGGCTTTCGCCTAAGAATTCAAACCTCTTTCACTGATCAAAAGTTGTTTACAACTACAGGCAATCTTTAATCTAACACTCAGACTCCCTCTAGTGCTTCGACACCTATAGCAACACTTTTATCGCTACACCGTTTGAACCCGTAAGACCAAACTCCTGTCGATCTTCTTATGAGCAAACATTCAAGCGGCTAAAGCACCTACGCACAGAATCCCTCTTGCTAGTGCAATCCTTTTCCGTTGAACTCCCTTCAACTCTCGTTGGTTTGCACACGTGCGGTGAAGTATCCCACTTCTTTTACCCGAAGTATCCCACTTCTTCGTTCGACACTATTAAAACTAAGGAATATAAAAACGAGAACACCTTACAATGTGTATGAATTAAATCGTGTGTTCTAAGTTCTAAAACCTAGTTCTTCTACTATTTATAGGATAGCCCTCCTTAGAAGATAAGTCTTCATCTTGAAGTCTTCCACTCCAGTCGCGATTCGAATCTTCCTAAATATCCAGAATCTTTCCTTATGTTGATCTCTTCGTGATCTTCATAATCTGCACACAAGGAAACAACAAAATCTTCCAATAGGAAGCTTGTTAGACCGGATAAAAATAAGAAAAGAATAAAGATTTAGTTTCCATAAGATACACTAGATAATTCCTAAATCTTATTCTATTCTATCACAAGTTACCAAGTTACCAAATATTCCTAATCATATGAAATTCTATTTCCATGTAAATTCTAAACATATAGAATTCTATTTCCATGCAAACTCTAGAAATAATAAGGTAACTCCTAACAATCCCTATCCTTATAGAATTGTATTTCCATGCAAACTCTAAGGAATTGTAAGGTAACTAAAATACATGCAATTTTCCATAAAAGAATATTTCCAAAACTTGTAAATTCAAAACGTACGGACGCATGGTCCTAACATTCTCCCCCAATTGACTAGTTTTGGCAAAACACTTTAAGCCCAGGAAAATTCCATGTATACTGCATAAGATTGTTAGTCGAAAACCATATAAACAATGAAAGTACAAAAACAATCTAGGCAGATCTCCCCTAATCACTTTGCTCCGTCATTCTTCCAGCTAGCTCTACTCCCCCATTTTTCCAGAACCAGTCAAGACGGGTCTGCCGAAAGGACAATAGACACTAGAAGCAACACCGGAAAAGAAGAGCATAGAGAGAGATAGGTAATGCATAGAGACTCATCACGCTGCAAAAAACATTTTGCGATAAAAACTGCCATAATTAAGCGAATTGCGTGGAAGAGACAAAGATACGGATAAAATCAAAAAGAAATGCACTACTTTAATAAAATGAAAGCCACACAGCAAGTGCCACACGACTTACCGAGAACCTGATTTACCTGGTTTTGTGTGTTTGGAAGAACACCCTGTCATGACAGCTTCAGCGACTCGTTCACAAACAGTCTGTCCGAAGTTTTCTCATTTACCAGATAATCACAAAACAATGTGTGCTTTGAATTCTCAAGTATGATATATGATGAAGAAGAAGAGAATTTGAAAGAGGCAACAATTGTAACAAGATATATCTCTTTTCAAACTAGACAATTGTACCTTAACACACATATTTGAGCCTTTTGTAAGGAGGTAGCTTTCGCTCATTGACTTTATGAAGAATATGGTAGCTCTTTTTCAATGAATGACGACCGTGAGATAAGAATTGAAAGCTTTTACACATATTCATTGAGTTTAGGCAGCTTTTTCCTCCTTTTATTTTGTCTTTTGAAGCATATAAATCTTTTCGGCTCATATTCTCTTTTCTTTTTCTTTTCAAGCTCTTTTGCACACTCAAACATCTCTTTTTATGCTCAATATTTTTGTTTTTGATGTGTGAGGTAACAAAAGTGGATTATTATCCAAGTCAAAGAGAATAAACAAAAAAACAAAAATTGTCTGTTGCAAAATCCTTCGATTTCACATATTTAAATGAGGAATGGAGCACTGAGTAAGTAACACTAGTCAGATCGAGCTCCGGAACAAACTGTTGTGACAAGTCTGCAATATGACTCATGACAGTTAGTTCGACAGTAAACAAAAACATCCCAGTTAAATCAGGCATAGCGACAGGCTTAGTGAAGGCAGATGCCGAGAGACTTTCTGAGGGTCTCAAAGCGTTGTGAGTCAAGTGCTTTTGTGAAGATATCCGCAAACTGTCTCTCTGTCGCGACATGCTTAATGACTACAGTTTTAGACTCTACCAATTCACAAATGAAGTCGTGTCTTATGTCAATATGCTTTGTGCGTGAATGCTGAACATGATTTTTAGCTATGTTAATCGCACTAGTATTGTCACAAAACAAAAGTAACTCTTCATGATGATACCATAGTCTTTTAGCATTTGTTGCATCCAAATGAGTTGAGAGCAACAACTACCAGCAGAAATATACTCGGCTTCAGCAGTGGAGAGAGTGAAATCGAGTTTTGTTTCTTACTATACCATGATACTAGGTTATTTCCTACATAGAAACAACCTCCAATGGTGCTTTTTCTATCTTCAGCACATCCAGCACGGTCTGCATCACTGTATCCTGCAAAATTTGAATTAGTATCAAAATTGTAGCTAAGACCATAATCTATTGTACCGTTCACATATCGGATGATTCGTTTTACGGCACGGAGATGTGATTCCTTTGGATTTACTTGATAACGGGCACACACACCAACACTAAAACATATGTCAGGGCGACTGGCTGTCAAGTAAAGAAGACTTACTATCATGCTTCGATAGAGGCTGGGATCTATGGAGCTTTCTTCTTCATCGGCTGACAACTTGTCATTCGTCCCCATCGGAGTTCTCATCGGTTTTTCAGTTTCAAGACCAAATTTCTTGACGAGATTCCTTGCGTACTTGGATTGAGAGATGAACAACCCATCGGTTCCTTGTTTAACCTGCAAACCAAGAAAATAAGTCAATTCACCCACCATGCTCATTTAGAATTCTTTTTGCATTAAGGTAGTGAATTCGTGCAATTGACTTTCAGAGGTAGAACCAAACACAATATCGTCAACATAAATCTATGCTATCACCATATGAGTCGCGACATGTTTGACAAACAGTGTTTTATCAACCCCTCCCCTTGAGTACCCATTCTCTATGAGATATACTGTAAGTCTTTCATACCAAGCACGAGGTGCCTGTTTCAATCCATACAGAGCTTTTCTAAGTTTAAAAACATGAGAAGGATTATGGGGATCAGCAAAGCCTTTAGGTTGCTCTGCAAAGACTTCCTCATTAAGGAAACCATTTAGGAAAGCACTTTTAACATCCATTTGAAATAATTTGAATCTAAGAACACAAGCAATAGACAATAAAAGGCGGATGGACTCAAGTCTAGCCACATGAGCAAATGTTTCATCAAAATCAACACCCTCATGAACTTGAGTGTATCACTGAGCAACCAATCTTGCTTTATTTCTCACAATGTTACCGGATTCATCAGTTTTGTTCTTGAAAATCCACTTTGTCCCAATAACATTTGTGTCAGATGGTCGAGGAACAAGTTCCCAAACATTGTGTCTGGTAAACTTTTCAAGTTCATCTTGCATTGCTTCAATCCATGCGTCATCAAGAAGAGCTTCTTTGATGTTCTTTGGTTCAATTTGTGATGTAAAGCATGCAAACCGCACCATCTTATCATACCTGCGTCGTGGCAAGTCACGAGTGCGAATACCTTCAGTGAGATCACCTATGATAGAATCAGCAGGATGATTCTTTTTGATCCTTGACGAGGGGCCTGTCGAGACTGGCTCATAAGACTGATCAGTTTCTGGGAAATCTTGATGGTTTGGTGACTCTGGTGGATTTTCAGTATCATCAGGTGTCGCGACTTGAGGTACGACTGGTACTTGACTGATGTCATCATCACTGGTATTACTATGATCTCCTGTGAATGAGAGAATTTCGTTTTCCTGTGATGTGTCAGAATAATCCCTAAAATCATCAAATTCGACGTTAGACGATTCAACAACAGTTTGAGCAAACCTTCTTATGAGCAAACCTTCAAGTGGCTAAAGCACGTACGCACAGAATCCCTCTTGCTAGTGCAATCCTTTCCCGTTGAACTCCCTTCAACTCTCGTTGGTTTGAACACGTGTAGTGAAGTATCCCACTTCTTTTTACCCGAAGTATCCCACTTCTTCGTTCGACACTATTAAAACTAAGGAATATAAAAACGAGAACACCTTACAATGTGTATGAATTAAATCGTGTGTTTTAAGTTCTAAAACCTAGTTCTTCTACTATTTATAGGATAGCCCTCCTTAGAAGATAAGTCGTGATCTTGAAGTCTTCCACTCCAGTCGCGACTCGAATCTTCCTAAATATCCAGAATCTTTCCTTATGTTGATCTCTTCATTATCTTCATAATCTGCACACAAGGAAACAACAAAATCTTCCAATAGGAAGCTTGTTAGACCGGATAAAAATAAGAAAAGAATAAAGATTTAGTTTCCATAAGATACACTAGATAATTCCTAAATCTTATTCTATTCTATCACAAGTTACCAAGTTACCAAATATTCCTAATCATATTGAATTCTATTTCCATGTAAATTCTAAACATATAGAATTCTATTTCCATGTAAACTCTAGAAATAATAAGGTAACTCCTAACAATCCCTATCCTTATAGAATTGTATTTCCATGCAAACTCTAAGGAATTGTAAGGTAACTAAAATACATGCAATTTTCCACAAAGAATATTTCCAAAACTTGTAAGTTTAAAACGTACGGACGCATGGTCCTAACATATATATATATATATATATATATATAAGAAGATAAATTTTTAAGAGTGTGGATTAAAAGGACATACAATGGGGAAAAGTCTCAACTCTATTATATACACGGGATACTATTTTCTGGATAAGAATTGTTTTAGTTAGAATTGCATGACTTGGCTATAGGTTTTAGTTAACAATTTCTTCATTATTGTTCTAAACTATTTTAAGAAACTTTAAAATATTTTGAATAGTTAGTAGGTTGAGAACGTACAATTAATCTCAAACTTTCGTTTATAACTATTGCTAATTGTCGGTGCGGTCAACAGAATGCATGAAAAGGTTATGTAGTTTGCAATTATTTGAATTTCACAATAGGATACATGCTAATAAAATGACGTAAGTGGTTATTGGCAATTACAAAATAGAACATACGTAGTTTTTACAGTTCACTTTGCTTATTTCGTCGTAATTTGTGAATTCTGGTACGATTTATTGACAAAACAAGTCTATTAGATACGCGGGATACTATTTACAGTATAAGAACTATTATAGTTAGAACTGTTTGATTTTGCTATATGGTTCAAATCAGTGTTTTTAAAACCGGACCGGACCGGCCGGTCGAACCGGTCGGACCGGGACCCGGTTCCTTGTCCGTTCATTGTTTTTGACCGGTTTAACCGGTAAAATCAGTGAACTGGTGCCTTGCCAGTTCAAAGCACCGGTTCGATTTTAAAAACACTGGTTCAAATAAAGGGTCTAAGTCTACAATTTTTCAATTTTATTTCTTTTGCCGCAACAAGTCGCATATTATTTGTGTTGTTGCGAACACTAGAAGAGGTTTCTTCCTCTTTCTATAATCCAGCAGTTGGGTATTCACATCCATATATAAGCTGTTTACAGTACATTAAGATCAAAACATGAACAACCATCCTCACTACCTACCCGTGATTCTAAGAAGAGAAATAGGAGAAGAATAAGAACAAGTAGAGTTCGGGAAGAGGTAGAAGTAAAGGGGAGGGATGGTGAAGGAGAAAAATTCCGTTAAGTCACCTTATTAGAAGTAGTTCACACCCCTCATGTGTGAAGTGATTAAATATATAAAAAAGCGTGGTGCAAATATTATGCTAAAGAGATTATCGTGATGGGAAAAAACATAGCACCAAAGACTTGAACAATCAATACAATGCTTCAAAAAGAGGCCTAAAGATGTTGAACTAAGTCAAAACCTTTTTAGGTATGAACGAGCCATAGTGCAATCGTTAACTGGAATTTCGACAGAAGTACATACGGGATGAGGTTTTGATGATATAGATAGAGAATGAGATGTCGTTTAGGACAGTTGAGAAGAGATGGTTTACACATGTGATGGCTCGAACATGTCCATAGTTATAATGTCCTCGTCAAAGACAATAATTGATAAAGTGTATCAATTGTATCTTAATGACAAGGTAAAGTTAAAAACATTTATAACGACAAACGTGTAGAGGTTCGTCTCATAACTAACACGTGGACCTCCATCCAGAAAATGAATTACATATGGTTCACTAGCCACTTTAATGATAATGAATGGAACTTGAAGAAAAAAATTATGAACTTTTGGCATAATATATGGTTATACAGGTGAAGATATAGCACATAATATTGAGAAGTGTATGAGATCGGGGTATTGATAAGATTTTCATGATCACAGTCAACATTGCTACATAAAATGACGCTGGATTATGTTTTTGGTAAAGAGACTCCTATTCTATTGGAGATTGTTCTTGACTTACTGTAACGTACAAAATATTGTGCATCATGTTGATTTTTGTCAGCTTAAATAAAGAAACTCAAATACACTAAAAGTAAATAATAATAAAAATATATCCTAATAGTAGTTAATTCCAACAAAGAATATATTAAAAGAAAAAATTTGAAATCACCACATGTCCATATTCCATAATACTTTGGTGTGATAGCAAATACTTATTAAAAACACTTATTTAGCTTTTGTGATGTAAAAACGCATTTTTTGTGTTTGTAATATTGACTTTTGCTTCTACTTATCTTAAAAAGAGTTAGAAAAATAACATGGCATGTGCTGCTTTTGTTCATGCTTTTGAAAATATGTTATTTTATAAAAGTTTTTAAAAGAAAAGTCACTTCTCACTAGTTATTGCAAACACATAATTAACACTTTAAATAGTTTTTTAAAAAAAAATTAGGGATTAAAGCATTAAACCCCCTGTACTATTGCCCCTGTTGCACTTTGCCCCCTGTCCTTTTATTTTTTGCGACTTGCCCCCTGTACTATGGATAAATAAGCACTTTGCCCCCTGAGTCACTTTTTCACCATTGGATTTGAATACGTGTCAACATTTTTTGCCGTTTGATTTGGACTCAGGGGGAAAACTGCTTATTTATCCATAGTACAGGGGGCAAGTCACAAAAAATAAAAGGATAGGGGGCAAAGTGCAACACGGGGTATAGTTCAGGGGGTTTAATGCTTTTATCCAAAAAATTATACATAGTCCCAACTTTTTGTCAAAAACCAAACAAACTCCTTATGTGATCTCCAGCACAAATTCGACAAATTCAGTTGCCCTTCCCATAACCAAGAATATATATGAACAATTTGTAATCTATAGCCTGAAACGATTGATCATCTTTTCTTTCAGTGCCCATTAATCTAACAAATTACACAGAACATACTACCATCCCTACCGAGCCTTAATAGCAAACAGCCTCTCTTATACCTATCATCACTTCCAAACAATCCAAAACAAGTGGACAATCCTAGCATGGATCATACGGAAAGCTCGAAACGAGCTTATATTTAACTCTACGCCAATCCATTTCCCCCAATACAAACCTTGTATCATAATCGACTCCATAACATGTCCACCACCACTCAACCGCAGCCACGATCCCAAACGAACCCCCAACAAACGTCTTTTTTCTTGAAATGACAACCACCCCCTACGGGTTTTGTTCAACTGAATGTGGATGGATCAGTCTATGGTACCCCAGGTCCAACCGGAATATGAGGTATTATTAGAGATTCAGAAGGTAACTTCATAGTAGCTTTCTCTACCTCAGTTGGTCACTCAACAAACAATCAGGCAGAATTTTAAGCACTTCGTGATAAATTAGCACTTGCTCAGTCAGTACAACTTTCACGTTTGATTGTAGCTATAGATTCTCCGTTAAACTGTATATCCAGGACGCAGGATCACCCAGCTCATCTTTTAGGTCTACACAGGGAGATTCAAACGAGGTTGACTACATTCGAAACAGTCATTGGTACTCGTCCTCCATTCCTAGATGCAAATAATACCCTTCTTCGTACCCAAGGAGTGAGAAATTCTTAGATGGTGTAATCATCTTTGAGGAATAGAATAATTGTTGCAATATTTTAATAAAAACAATATTTTTGAGAATTATTTACAAGACTTCATTGTCTTGGTTAGTGGGGGTTATTATGTTGGTGGTTGCAAATATTGATATTATTGAGATTAATGGGTTGAGACCCATAACCCACGCATTTACTACCCACTTATATGTGAATTAACATTCCCCATTATTATCATATTTATCTAGTGTAATAATATTATATATTAAACTTCTATTAATTTGGAGTTTCAAGACTAAGACTTTTTCACACTATAAATATTGGTCTTGCAAATCATTATGAACAATGAGAGAAAAATTGAAGAATATACAACTCTCCCTTCAACAAGTGTTCTTACTCCTATTATATGTATAAATATTATATGAGTGTATATGAGAAAAACCTATGGGCATAGAAAAGTGTTGGGCGACGCTTCAACTTCCTCAAGTAGTGCAGACTTAGAGCGAAGTTACAACAAGGAAGGTTGGGTTGTTGTATCCCAGAGGCGGACGTGTCGATAGCCTACTGCATCAGATAAAGAAAATTCGTAGGGGTGCGAAATCGTCTTTAAGAGAGCAGGACCTAGTCCGTGCCTCATTCTAACGATTATATAAGTATGATTGTCCGGTAATTAACTAATTACTGGCATCGAGGTAACCTTCATCAATTAACAAATCGAGGTAATATCTACTTTATGTTAAAGAATGGTAAATTATTATTTTGTTCCTCTATGTTATTGTTGTGAATTATGAACATGGGAACAACAGAATATGTTGTACTCTCATAGAGAAGTCAACCAAACTGTATATCTCTTTGCAAAATAGGCAGAATTTTAGGCATTTCGTAATAAATTAGCACTTGCTCAGTCATTACAGCTTTCACGTTTGATTGTAGCTACAAATTCTCCATTTATGTTGAACTGTATATCCAGGACGCAAGATCACACAACTCATCTTTTGGGTAGCTACAAATTCTCCATTTATGTTGAACTGTATATCCAGGACGCAAGATCACACAACTCATCTTTTGGGTCTACACAGAGAGATTCAGACGTGGATGGAACCGCTTTTATTATTTGATATTTCATCTGTTGTTACTCGTTTTTCTTTTTCAGTTTCCCATATACTAAAACGGTTATTCTCCATTAATTAATATATTATACTTTGTTCAAAAAATAAAATGTGGGACCTTTACTGCAATCCGATTGGCCACACAACAGATGGCGTTTGTTAGTAGTAGCAAAATACAAAGCCAGCTTGTCTTGAACTGTCTCTTCCTTTCGGAGACCTCACATATATTTCTAAATTGCACCACCATTATTACAAATATTTAACACTATATAATGTGCATTGCAATGCAATGACATCGGATCTCCCTTTCAGCCCCATTTGACTCCCTTTCATCAACAAAACAAAACAAAACAAAAAGATAAAAGAAAACCTTTTTGACCCTCCTCCACTCGCTCTTTTTAAGCAAGGAAAAAGCTCTATATATTTTGGATCTTTGTCCTTTGCCCGCTCACATTCTATTTTTCTTCTTTGAACAGTTGAAAAGCATAAGTCTTTGTGGTTAACAAGATTCTTGAATGTGAAGAATCCTTCTCATCTGTACATTGCTCTGCTTTTTCTGTGCAGTTCACTGAGCAACTGTTGTGTGACCTGCCCTGTTCTGAATACTTGATAAATTTTGCAAAGTTTGCAGCTTTATTCATAATGAATATTCCATAATCTTTTCTGGGTTTGCCAGGATCTGCTCTTAGTGAGTGGACATTGTGTGATTGTATTTAACTTGTAAAAGGGAGATTAGAATAACAGATTTATGTAAATTCTTTAAGCCCAACTACTTTCATTTTAAGCATTTTAATGGCAGTAATGCTAATTCTTAGTGGGGTAGTTTGCTAGCAGAGTTTCTCTTAAGAGGGATTTTGAATTTAAGTCTTCCCATTTCGTGGTAAATTAGCCGTTAACAAAGTAGCATTTTTGAGTTATCGAAAATGGAGGAAACATTTGTGCCGTTTCGCGGGATTAAGAATGATGTTCAAGGGAGGTTGCTTTGTTACAAGCAAGATTGGACTGGTGGATTCAAGGCCGGTTTCAGGTGTGTTCTTGATTTCAATCTATAGTTTTTTTTTTAGGAATCTTCTCTGTTGAATCTAATGTTTGCTTGTCATAGTTGTATAGTTGTCGATATGATCTTTTTGTGTTCATGGTTTAATGCTGCATACATCATATTCCGTTTGCTCTGGTGTAAAATGTTTTCCACTGTTTTACCGATTTTCAGGATATTGGCACCGACCACCTATATATTCTTTGCCTCGGCTATTCCCGTGATTTCTTTTGGCGAGCAGCTGGAGAGGAATACGGGTATTGGTTTTGACTTCTGTTTTTTCATCGTTAACGAATATTGACGTTTTCATAGTTTAGTTGCTTTAGAACACTTACAAGAAGGTTACCAAACTTGATAATAATTGAGGAAGGTTTGTTGATATCTTGGTTCTTGGTCTAGTACTTTGGCGTTTGATAATTATGTAGTAGAACGGATACTTAGTATTTGAAGAAATAAAGTATGCTGATATTTAAGTTGTTGGACGTTTCCTGAATTTGATGCATCATTTTATATCGACAATTGCAGAAGGAGTTTTAACCGCTGTCCAGACTTTAGCATCCACTGCAGTTTGTGGAATTATACACTCAATCATAGGAGGCCAACCTTTATTGATCTTGGGAGTTGCTGAGCCGACTGTAATAATGTACACTTTTATGTTCAACTTTGCTAAACAAAGAGCAGATTTGGGTCGCGAAATGTTTCTCGCATGGACTGGATGGTGAGCTTCTTGGTGGTCTTTTTCCGTTTTGATGTACGATTCTAAATTACTTTTCATCAGTTAATTTGTAACCTGAGTGTCTTTGTTTCATCAAAAATTGCAGGGTATGCGTTTGGACTGCAGCTCTATTAGTCTTGTTGGCTATTTTAGGAGCTTGCTCTATCATCAATAGGTTTACCCGTGTGGCTGGAGAATTGTTTGGAATGCTTATTGCTATGCTATTCATGCAGCAAGCCATCACGGTAAGGACACTAGGTTGTTTGTTTGTTTGTTTTATTACCACTACTTCCGTCATGAATAAAAGTGTGGGCATCACCCAAGCTTAGTACACTCAAACATTCACCTATCGACTGTGTTGACATCTTCTATTTCATGTCTAAAAGTGGCCATTAATTAGGCATTTTAGCATTTTATAATAATTTGACTTTGCGATGATTCGTGTTTAGGGACTGGTGGAAGAGTTCCGCATACCAAAAAGGGAAAATGCTAGTCTAATGGAGTATATGCCTTCATGGCGGTTTGCTAATGGTATGTTTGCTTTGGTTCTGTCATTTGGTTTGTTGCTGACTGGATTGAAAAGCCGAAAAGCAAGGTCGTGGCGCTATGGGGCTGGTGAGTATTGCTCTTGAATTCGCATCAACAGCAGTATCAGATTACAAAGAAATTAACTTCTGGCATTCATCAAAATACAAAAGTTGAATCATGGAAATGATTGCTTAATTCTATCATACAGGTTGGATTAGGAGCCTTATAGCAGACTATGGAGTGCCACTAATGGTGTTGGTTTGGACAGCAGTATCCTACATCCCAGCCAAAAATGTACCCGAAGGGATTCCGAGGCGTCTCTTGAGCCCAAACCCATGGTCAGCTGGTGCATACGGGAACTGGACAGTTATTAAGGCACGCACGTTGCTTATATACATAATATGTTGCTTAGTTTTGTTATGAAACTTGAATTTGACGATTTTTGGTTGAATGGCTTGAATTTGACAGGATATGCTAAATGTTCCTGTCATATACATACTTGGAGCGTTTATCCCTGCAACAATGATTGCAGTACTTTACTATTTTGACCACAGTGTCGCGGCTCAATTGGCTCAGCAGAAAGAATTTAATTTGAGAAAACCAGCTTCCTTCCATTATGATTTACTTCTTCTTGGGTTTTTGGTAAACAAAAGCAATTCTTTTGCTTTATTATCTGTTTGGTATAATTATCCTGATCTAAAACAAAATGTTCCTGATCTAAAACAAAATGTTCTTTGTGTTTTTGGCAGACACTAATGTGTGGCCTTCTTGGCATTCCTCCTTCGAATGGTGTAATACCACAGTCGCCAATGCATACAAAAAGTTTGGCTACTCTCAAACACCAGGTATTTTTCATCTCATTGAGTTAATAGCACCTGCGACCTGAGATTTTCCATAAAAATTGTATTTTATCCCATTTCCGCGTCAGATAGTTCCTCGTAATGGTCTTTCTAAATCTATTTTCCGAATACAGTTGCTCAGGAACAGACTTGTTGCCACGGCACGCCAAAGTATACAAAATAATTCAAGCCTGGGACAATTATATGGAAGTATGCAAGAAGCTTATCAGCAGATGCAGACTCCTCTCATCTACCAGGAGCCATCACAGAGAGTATGTAGCCTATCTTTTAGTATTCCATGGAAAAGTCGCTCTTTATTGATTTTCAATCCCTGTAAGGTTTGATTATCATGCCCTTGAAAAGGGAAAGAAAGAAATACCATTTTTGATCTCAAATAAATAATACTTCAAAAGCATTGATCTTTGCAAGGGCTTACCTACTCCATCACAAGCAGAAAACATATAATTTCAGTGAAAAACACTAACTAATTTCAACACTATTAAATTATTTAATAGGGTCTGAAGGAGTTGAAGGAATCAACCGTTCAGTTAGCATCAAGCATGGGAAGCTTTGATGCTCCTGTGGACGAAACAGTTTTTGACGTTGACAAGGAGATTGATGACTTACTTCCTGTTGAGGTGAAAGAACAGCGTGTCAGCAACTTACTGCAAGCTGTTATGGTTGGAGGATGTCTGGCTGCAATGCCAGCCTTGCGTATGATTCCAACTTCTGTTCTTTGGGGATATTTTGCTTTCATGGCCATTGAAAGCTTACCGGGTAACCAGTTTTGGGAAAGGATACTCCTCCTCTTCACTGCACCAGGAAGAAGATATAAGTCAGTGCTTCACATTCTTACGTGAAATTTATAGTTTTCTTTCCAAAGTATGTCTACTTATTACAAGTTTCATGCAGGGTTTTGGAAGACTACCATGCTACATTTGTGGAGACTGTGCCTTTCAAGGCGATTGCGACGTTTACAATATTTCAAACAATATATTTGCTTCTTTGTTTTGGCATTACATGGGTTCCAATTGCTGGGGTGCTTTTCCCTCTACTAATTATGCTTTTGGTTCCCGTGAGACAATACGTGTTGCCAAAGTTTTTCAAAGCGGTTCACCTTCAAGATTTAGACGCGGCAGACTATGAAGAAGCACCAGCAGTATCATTCAACATTCCAGAGGTAAATGTTTCTTTTTCCACTTTTGTGGTCTTGGGTACCTTATACTATGAAAGATGGAAGATCAATCTCTGCTTTCCTTTTGTTTACATGTTATATTCATATATGCAGGAGGGAGGATTAGGTGCGCGACACTCATTTGCCGAAGGAGATGAGATTTTGGATGGAATTATTACAAGGAGTCGCGGTGAGATCAAGCATTTGTGCAGTCCAAAAGTGACTAGTTCATCAGCAACCCCAGCAAAAGATAGTAAACATCAGAGCCCACTATTCTCAGAGAAAGCATACAGTCCTCGAGTTAGTGAACTTAGAGGAGAGCAAATTCGACGAGGACCTTACAGTCCAAGAACTGGAGAAGTGGGGGTGTCTAATTTGGGAATAAGTCCTCGAACCTCAACTTCAGACCAGTGAAACAAAAACAAAATCAATCCTTTTTCATCTGTCGAGAATTTGAAATTGTAAAGCATATAGTCATTGTTTCCTACTTTCCATAACTTGTTTTGCTGGGGTTTATGTAAACGCTGCTGCATATTTATGGGATGCCTGTAAAATTAACTAGTTTACTGATTATTCAGTGGCAACTAAAGTTACATTTTAGCTATTCTTTTTTATCTCATTCTCATGCTGTCATGCATATGCATGCTTGAAAAATATGCTATAGCGCCTACATCACTGAAAACAGCGTAAAGTTCAATCGATCATGTTGCATAATTTTATAGTAGTTTTGTGCCGTTGATTCCTCAATTTCCTCAACAATGTCACGAGTACCGTAATTTTCATATCATCATCTTCATCTATTCTCTTAGTTGGTCCGGTGCTTCTTTCCTATGCCCTTGCTGATATTTCCATTATTTCCCTTCCTGATGAATCTCTAACTTATATGATACAAGTGGAAGCGATGAATCTTCATCTATTGTCTGAGCAGGATTCGTTTTCTTACTAAAAAAAAATTCACAGGCTTCTGCTTATCCATACTACATTTGGTCTGTCGTGTCGTGTTTCCTCCGTTTCGCTAATTTGGAAGTAAAAGTTTTAGATCCTGTTAAGACATGGATTGCAAGATCAAAATAGTTTATATGTATGTAATTTTCAACAATTGTTCTTTCTTTTCTTATTTTGGGTAGCGCGCGGAGGTTTTAACTGTTGATTGTGTAATGTATCATGCGTGGTTATTTTAACGTTGTTGGTCAGAGATGTCCATATCGTTTTTGATAATTAATTGTTAATGTCAACTTGTTCTTTCCTTATATTAAGAAAAGAAGGGAAACAAAAAACTCGATTAAAATGACCACAAAGCAAACTGATTAAAAAAAACAAAAAGAAAGAGAAGTAGGAGAAGTGAACTTGCTGAGTCAAGAAAAACCAACATGTATAACAACTATTTTCGCACAGACAAGCTTTGCACATATGGCAAACTTTTAAGAAAACTAACCCTGCATTTAGTATACTTTTGGTCTCTTTCTTGTAGTGGAGTTAAGAATGGGAAAAGTTTGAGTTTTGTGGGTAGTTTTTGGAATGTAGCTGCTACACCAAACGGAAGATGACACTTTTTTTAGAGCACACACATATGATATGATATGATATGGAAGTGTAGTCTAAACTCCCACTCGGCCACTCTCTTTTTTTCACTTTTGGGCCAGCAGTTGTTGGAGTGGTGGTAGAACCTGCGCGTGCGTGCAGCAGATTGAGCAGGGCTATTGCTGCCTGGGGCCCGCATCCGATCTCCGCCTTTTGTATTTTTTGAAAATATTTTGGCACTCCGGCAATAATAAGCGCTTCAACATTGACTAACACCTTTCATCGATATAGAAAAATTAAACACTCTAAGTAGCGTAAAAATATGTTATCTTTAAGACAATATTTGCCCCATAAGTGCAAAAAGCTTGCTAAGAGTTTGTCTCATAATACAATGTAGTACAGTCTTTAGATTGTTATTTGCGTGCGAATTGCATTTTTGAAAACAAACCCATATACTCAATTTGTGAGCCTAAGAAATTAGTGGAGAAATAGAAAAATATTTCTCATGTACAAACCAACATATATAATATGGGCTAATTTCTCATGTACAAACCCATATTTTTCTAGAAACTTTCACAACTTTTAGGAAAAAAACATGACATTTGGAAAGGTATGTACTATGCAACAATTAATTTAGTAGAATTGCTAATTAAATTCAGAGACCAACCAACCTAGATTTGAAAAGATATATTGTTTAAATGAAAGCAACTCTTCATTTAAAATGTTTAAAAATACTATTTTGAAAATATTCCTACATGTATTTTATTCTCTTACGTCTGTGTTTTATCTAAAAGCCATCTTTAAGTTAGTGGAAAATCTGGTTTTCTTTTGGCAGTTTATATATTCATCTTAATTTGCAATATCCATCTATTTATTTAGGTAAGCGAACAATTCTTGTATTATCATAGGTTGAGTAGCCCGTTGTTGACATATACCTTTGTTAAAGTATCATCTGAAAGATATTGAAACTGCATAGATTATTCCCATATACACTTAACTAGTATTAGTTAGAAAAGAACAAAAAGTCAACCATAAGCTTAATTATCTCCATTATTAAAATCTAATATAAAAGATGAATTTTGGATTGAGAAAACTTCTATTTGAAAAAGAATATCTACAAGGCCACAAAGATTGATGATAAGCTTTATTTGTGTTATTAAAATCTAATTAATATAAAATAAGAATTTCGAAGTGAGAAAACTTATATTTAAAGATCTCAATAATTAATAATATCAAATATATCTCAATTTAATGTCAAAAGTTTTTTTATGGCGCATGTCTCATGAAAGTTGAGTCCCCAATGAGAGCAAGACGTTTTGTGGTGATGCGGATATTATTAAGACATTATTACACACCCTTACCCCACTTTTTTTTTTTCATGTTAGTAACTCGTTGTTTTAGAAAAAAAGAGATTGACTTTTTCAGAACCCTAATCACATTTCCTTCAAATTTCTTCAGATCTATATTATTTAATAGTGATTAACCCTTCACGATAGTTATGAATATATAATTGTTTAGTTGTTATACTGGAAAATTGAAACACAAGACAAACTTGCATGATATTCAAAGCAAACTTATATAGCCAATTATACTAACACATGAACATGCTCGATTAGAGATAATGTGAATCACATCATTTTCTTATATATCAACAAACTAATTGTTAGGATATAAGCATATTAGTACGGTATTTTTGGTAATGGCTCTTTTGTCTTTTTTGTCTTAATTTAGTTATGTTCTTGTATAATGACCCTCATGAACAGCATAGGTTTGGTAATTAAAAGTAGGATAAAAGCATTAAATCCCATGAATTATGGCCCAGTTGTATTTTTCCCTTTATTCTATTATTTTTTGCAACATACCCCCTCTACCATTGGAAAATAAGCAGTTTGCCCGATGAAACCTAATCCAACGACAAAAAATACGAACAAGTGTCCAAATCCAATGGTAAAAAAATGACTCAGGGGGGCAAAGTGCTTATTTATCCATAGTACATGGGAAAAGTTGCAAAAATAAAAGAATAGGGGGCAAAGTGCAATAAAGGGTAAAATACAGGGGTCTTAACGCTATTATCCCTTAAAAATATTACAGGGAGTAATTTTCAGTATATAGGAAATAGACGTACGTGCATTATGGTGTAAGTAGTCCTTTTTACTAATTTTTTGCTAACACATGGTATTGCCATGATTAAGAAGAGATTTGGACAATTACGTACTCGATCCCTTACCTCGAGTCAACTAGCACCAATATTTGCACCAACTTGCTCAGATTATATGTGCTCTATGTTTGCCTCACACTCGAGCCCTTCAGTGAAATACTTCAGAAAAACTTGTTGTGGAGCATCAAAATTCGAAAAATACATCTTAATGACTCTTAAACGTGATTTTGGTAGGCATTACATAGAATTGGCAAGTCTTTGCAGTTTAGAAACAACAGACAACAATAATATACAGACATTGAGCAATTGTTGTTGCAAGTTGCAATCCATTGAACTAAAAGATGATCTTCAAAACAGACATCTCACGAGGAATCTAACTCACTCAAAAACATAAAACAACAGATCATGATGAAGTGGGATTCATAATATGCCACTCCAGCACCATATCATAACTAATACATACTCATGACAGAAACCGCTCGTGATTTCATATTATATACATACATTATGGCAACACAGTCAAAAATATTTCAGCAATAGCCTACATCATTCTCCAGAATGGACCGTGGAATCCCCTCTAACAAACAAGAAACCGGTGGAATCGTCAGCGTTTCCAAATCTCCGTAAGCGTTCCAACAAAAGGGATCCAACACCAAATCCCCTTGAGCCGGAAGCAACTCCACATCCGATAGCGTTATGTTCGTGCAGGGAACCGAATCGCTGCAGGCCAAATGCATCGGCGGGCTTCTGATGTCATACGTTCCTTTGATTCCTCTGTACTGTATGTCGGACAGATAAACTGCTGATGTATGGTTGGAGCAGTCTTTATTCATGCAATAGTACTGGTCGATTATGATCGGATTCCTAACGTTGTCCATGTGAATGTTATCAAATGTCACACTTGATACGGCTCCATATCCTCCTTGCCATGTCTTGATCCTAACTCCGTTGTCTGAATTCTTAATCACGGAATCTCTAACTGTGATGTTGTTTGCACAAGCACGCGAATTATGGTTGCCTAAACTCCCTATACTGAAAAACATGAAAAACGGCTTCAATATATTTTGTATTAAAAATCCACCCTGATTAACAAAAAAACTGACCATTGCATACCTTATGCCATGGCCGCCTGGACCGCAAGTGATATTCTTGATGTCTACGTCGTAACAACCTGACCCTATCGACACACAGTCATCACCTGGCATGTAATTGTTTAATGAGGTTAAGAAAAGATTTGCATAAAGTGAGAGTACAAGAAGATATATATGTGAATCATTAGTTTATGTACTTACCATTGGAAATAACTGAATTGTATATTCCTACATTGTTAGTGTTCTCTATATGAATCCCATCTGTGTTGGGACTTAAAGCTGGAGCAGTTATGTGGATTGATTCTATATGAACATTCTTGCACTCATCAAATCTGAAGTGGAACTGAGGGCTGTTTCTGATCTTTATTCCTTGGACTGTCAGATTGTTGCTCATAAAAAATCTTATAGCCTGTAATAACAGAGATCTCAATGTCAGAGGTTTTAATCTTAAACTAAACCAGAAAGAGATTTGTCTTTAGAAGACTTTTTTGCGTCACTCACAATTGGACTATCACATGGTGCCCGCAACATAGTTCCATTAGCATCCTACATTAGTGGGAACAGTCAGCAAAAAGCTAGATTCCCATCTCAAGAAAAACAAGATTCTCTTTTTAAAAAATTAAAAAAAAAAAATGAAAAAAGATACCTTATGAGGTTTGCAGGGTAACTCCCACCACTGCTCACCCCTACCATCTATCAAACCTTCTCCTTGGAGTGACATTTCATCAACTCTATAGAAAACCAGCCATTGCCGTCTGCTGTTGTTCTTTGGCCACGAGTCCGGTCCATCAGGCGGCATTATCGTTCCATCAACCTTTTCAATGACACAAGAACATCGTCTTTATTATTTTTGCATGGAAAATATGAGATAATATAGTGTTAATAACATTAAATTACCATATCATCTAACAACTTAAGATTAAGTTTACAAAAAGATTGGACATTTAACTGTTTATACTTTATATATTCGCTCCCCCTCATGCACAAATTGTAATCTTTTATGTTAAGTGTGACAAAACTTCTTTTTAGCCAAACTTTGATACCATATTAAATTGTCGTTTCAGATAACAATTGTAAGCTTATGTACTTGAATGAGACGACAATTCAATAAAAATAGTTACCTGAAAAACAAATCCGCTTTGACAAGGACCAGTGAATATGGTGGACTGAATCATGAATTCAAAACCATATGGAACGAGTAGGACACCGGAATCAGTTTGACAGGCGGCGTCCCATGCCGACTTAAACGCCTCAGTGTCGTCTGCAACGCCATCGCCAACAGCGCCAAACATTCTCACGTCAAATATATCATTGTACCAATTGTCATCAGGGGACGGGGCGGGAGCAGAAGCGGAACCCTCAGGCGGAAGAGAAGGAGGCATTGAGATTTGTGATGAAGCATGGTGTGAATGCTTGTGTTTTTTGTGATGGTGATGGTGGTATCTTGCATGCCCACAAAACATGATTAGTGCAAAAGTTAAGTAAAAAACTAGCACAAACATGCGAAACGCCACCTGCATTTTGCTATTTGCACTTTCTTAAAATGAAAAGAGTGAATGAATGAGATGATAAGAAGTGTGAGTTTATTATGTGTGACAAACCAAACTACGCACTGAATTAGTCAAGTTGGTGCTAAATATAATCTGTGCAAGGACATGCAAAAGTAGGAATGCTTAGTACATCTATATATAATCTATGGATGGAATTCTTTGTCATTTAAAAAAAAAAAAAAAGTTAATGGCTTTTGTGAAGAAAAAAATAACCGACCAAATTCGTATAAGGAAGTGGGCTTTTTAAGTGTGGGGGAAAAAAGAAGAAATGAGAAGGGGAGTAAGTCCCCATGTTCTTCCCATAACTTCCCACTTCTTCTGGTCCAAATAGTAGTTACCACACCTGGCATGCTCCTGCAACTAATTAACCCTTTTCAGTAATTTCTTTTATTTTTTGAATATTATCAATTTTGTAATATAAAAAAAGAAATAAGATGCGCTTTAAGCGAAACTTAAACTAGCTGTACACTACGTACGTGCAGAATAATAAATTATGCGGCATATCCGAAAATCGTAAGAATTATGAGTTTAAACTCAACTACTCAAGCGAAACTTTATTATTCCCCGTTAATTAGGGTCAATTGCGATCACCCCCTACCCTATCGTTTGGGGTGTTTTGCGAAGTGCCTCCTAACGTTTCAAAAAGAACACTTTGCCCCATAACGTTTGTAAAGTTGTCCCCTGAGTCCTTGATGCAGGGGCAAAACGCAATTGACCCCGTTAATTATTAAGCCATAACTAATATTTAAGTGAAATTGCGGCATCATGGCAATTGGCAAGTCATGTAGGGCGATTTGGGCATCCGAAAATTTGCCTTTGTGAGGTTACAATACACAAGTACGGGATTCAGCAAACGATAATCCATTATAGTACAAACTTCGCATTATTGATTCTTTGGTGTGAATAATATGTATATATATATATATATATATATATATATATATATATATATATATATATATATATATATATATATATATATATATATTGTGTGTGTATGTATACGCTAAAGATTTTTCAATTATGAAAATGGTCTTTTTAAGTCGCATAAGTTCAACCCGTGTGCAAGAGCTAGTTGGTTTAAATTTGGGTTGGGGGGGGGGGTTCAAGTATACATCGTAGAGCAAAGAGCAAAAGGTAACTAAAATTGATTTACAGATAATGAAGTAATATGATGTATCTAACAATTGTATTATACGTATATGTTTAATAATAGTATCTAATATGAAGCTGATTAATAGTTATTGTTGAATTTTGATTGTTTGATAGTCATTACTTTATTTATTTTCATTTTTTATGGTTATCACTATTTTTTAATATGTGAAGATTGATACTCATTCATTACACAATAGGTCAAGTTAAACCTAAGCTTGTGAACTTAAAGTAAGTAAGTAACATTATCTATTTAATAAAAAAAGAACCACGATGTGCTACAAGCCAAAGTTTAAACTAACTATACACTACGTCTGGAATAATAAACAACATATACAGCATATCCGAAAAGTCGAAACCATATAATTAAGAGTTTAACGTACAACGTGACTTTACGTATCCGGTATACCCGTTTGTGATTTTGTCATGTTACTTATTTATGGGTAATGCAGAACCATGGCCACTCCGAACTTAGCTTTTACTAATTTTAAAATACATAATAGCGAGTTTAATAGAAGGATTAATCCATTAGACTAATATTGCGGCGCCTTTAGTATATATATGAATATGTAACCAAGCATGTTTTCTTTCACGACCATTCAATTTTATTTATGTTTAATGTAGTCATTAAGTCACCAAAGTTGAATTTGTGTGCAAGAGGGATAGCAAGTTTGGTAAACTTTAGAAATTTAAAAATAAACAAATGCTAGAATATATTGATTAGAGCATCTACTGAAAATAATATATAAACAAAGTATCTTTATTGATTATTAAGCTATATGCAAATCAAACAGTCACAGAAGTGTATATTGTATCCAATAGGAGGATTCTATGAGTTACTAGTATTTGTGCTTGTTTGATAGTAATTAATTTATTTGGCACTATTTTTAAATATCAAGACTAATGCTCAATTGTTTCAGCGGGGTCAAATAAATCCTAAACTTCTAAATTTAATTTGAGGTGACTCCTTCGATCGAGGAACACACAATTTACTTTATGTTTTCTCAATAGCTCGAAAAGAAATTAGTAAGAAAGATGAGTATATAAGAAGACACTCATCGCCCCAAAAAAATTGATAACTTGCATATTTCACCCCAAATAAACGCTGCACGAACAATGTCATCAATAATGCGAATCCAATTCCAAAATTTGGGTGCATAGTAAGAAAGAAAGACGGTGGCTAACCATAAAGAGAAACGGAAAGGAGAAAAATTGGATAGGGACTTAAAACGATAACTAAAGAGGCGAAGGTGGCTTGGGAGTAGGCCTTGGGCTTGAAATGTGACTTAGGGTCTAAATTTTACTGTGTATTCAGGGTAGGGGCATTGGTTCAAATCCTTATTCTGTAACATGGGATGGTAGGTTATGAGTAAGGACAGGATAAGATCCTACCTATTTGAAGATTAGAAGTGTTAAGCATTGTACTCTGCCTTTACCGTAGCTTATACTTTTACCTTGTCTTCATGGACCATGGTCCATACCCTTACCTTGTAAAATGTGATGTCAAGGAATTCATGGGGCTTGGTAAGTGCAGGGTAAGATCATGCCCATTGAAAGGCCTACTAACGTGTAATGATAAGATCATGGATCAAAATTTCCGAATATTTTCACAAAAAATACGATTATACTTTTATTTTCAATTATGTAGAAACGGGATAAATGTTTTTCAAGCATGTTGTAACAAAAAAGATTACAAATTTTCCAAAACATGTCAAAAGAATTTCAAAACATTGCAAAAAGTTTCTAAAATCCAGGAAAATTGAAACAAATGCCATAACCAAAATTTTGATTCAATAGATAAGACTTGGTGACTTGTGGAATAATATCGTGACGAATATTGTGTGGATCTTTAATTATATTTCATTTAAATTGGATTCTTAAGACAAAATGAAGATTCTTAGCTCCCATTTACTCTAATTGTCATAAGCCATGAATTAAGTGTTCTTCTGTCGTAACTCAAGTATTTTCCGAGCTATACTTCAATCTCAAAGCATATGTTGATGCCGAACTGCTTTCTACATGCTCAAAGATGAAAAAAAAGAAAGACGATACAAATAATGAAAGGATATTGATGCGGAATAAATACGTATACTACTATGATGTTTTCAAGAGAAGTCCCCTAAGTCATATCAATAAATATACAGTACTTACATGTACAGTACTCCAAGCAAGTCTAACTAGTGGCGCCAATAGACATTTTTTGCTTAATTCAGTAAAACAGCCTAAAAGGTAGCAAATATCCAGAAATAGTGGAATTCAGAAGAAGTTAGAAATGAATGATCAAAGTCGTTGAGACATAAAACGATTGATCAAACGATCAATCTCCAAGGTTGCAAGTCAAAATTGCGTATCCTTTTTGATGTTCAGATAGTGCATTTAAAGAGGTGTCGTCTAAGGATTGTCGAGATTCGGAGACGCGAATTCTTTTAATGACACGTGTACTTCGATCGAGCGGGATCATCATGTCACTTTTGGAGTATGAATTGATCATTTATGGGACGATCAAAGTTTAAGGATGATCTAACAGTAGAATGAGCCTTGAAAGAAATATTTGTCATAAATGATCGATTGTGACAGCACAACGATTGATAATGATTGATTTTAACTATATAATAGTCATTTTTGATCTCATGATCAGCAAAACATAATGGTTGATTTGACAAAAAAAAATGACCGAATATTCGATTGCCAAGTATTAAGGACCGAAATATGATATATCAAACATTGTTTGTTGCAAGAAGGCTTCCCAATATGCTTGAGAAATGTAATAAGATTCTCTTTGATTCTACCAAAAGTTTTACTGATAAATTAGGGTTCTAAACATGTCAAGGACTCATCTCCAGAAGCTTCTTCAGCATAAATTCTCACTCCCCTCAGCATATTCACCTTAAAATTCTGCAAATCTGAAATTGATTATTATTATTCTTCTGATTGAACTGACAATTCTTGAAACTCTTCATATGGTCCCAACATCTGCAACTGAAGTCCCCTAACATATTTTTTAATGTCCGAATGAATCAAAACCGCAGAACAAAACACTAGATGTCTTTAAAGCATAGTCTCAACTTCACCTTTATATCTTTCAGACCCAGTCAGCCTACAACACAAATAGAAAATCATTTCATTTCACCTTTTTAAGTTGCTAGACAATAAGAATGGTGACACAAGCATCTTTCGGCCGGTTTAAATCTTTTTTGTATTGATTCTTTGTTCCACAAAAATAATAATAAATTAGAGAAGTAAGACAAGTGCATCTTTCGGTTCAACTTTTCTTTTGCGCATGGCATGCGGCATGCCTTTTGGACCTTGTCTGAGGTGTGGGTTTACAGTCCTCACCTACCCAATTAGCCTATAGACTTGATTATATGGTTTGTGGGAGAAAAACTAGACTTGTATATATATATATATAAATAACAAATATAAAAAAAAAAAAAAAAAAACACTAAACGCTCTAGTTTTCCCCTTCAATGCTCAGGCACACGAATCTGTAAGTTGCTTGCTGTTTAGTTCATCTTTGCCTTTGGGTGTGGCATCTGTAATAAGGTAGGATTATAGAATGATTCGACGTAGAAATCCAATGATCTTTGCATCACTCCTCTAAATTTACTCCTTATATGCTGGACTTAATACTGTTATATACATATTCCATATCAGGAACAAGAAGATTCTTACAGTTTGAAGCTCAGACATCAGTTCAGGTAAAAAATCTAAGGTCTTACAGGGTTTCCATGATAAATTTGAATGTAAGAGTTAGGAATATTGAAGCTGCGGAACCATGCATAGCTAGAACTAGAAGAACCCATGGTTTCTCATTATAGTTCGACGGATACTTACGTACACATTCTGTGAAGCTATGATGTAAATGCAAATAAAGTTCTTACTATTTGAATAATTAAAGAATCATTATTTTGAAAAATTAAGAAACACAACTTGTATGCTTCACTAAGAGTTAATAGTTATAAAAAAGTATTACAGATAGACACACTATAATTTAGAGTTCAAATGCTTTAGGGAACTATTCAAACTTTTGGCAGCGTTTCAAGACATTACAATCACAACAGAAGTAAGGGAATAACGATATTATAGTAAGCTTTCCAATCAACAACACGTTACAGTTTGTCATAATGAAAAAATGGTCAGATACCAACAATACTGAAGAGATAAAAAGAAACAAAACCTTGTTCTCTTGCTGCTACAATGAAATTCAATAAATACAAAGAAACCTGGATGTCAACAGAGAAACCAAAAAGAAAAAGTAGATTACTTCATACAAGGCTACAAACTCATTTTGCCTCTAGGAAATAGCTGCTGCTGGTTGAGTAAATTCCATGAAAGGTATCACAGTCCAAGGAATGCGCATTGCTTTCTAGCGTGCTCTGGTATCAACTTTCCGAGGAACTCCACGGGTACACCCTTGAGCTCTAATCAATTAAAGTAGATTAATGAAATCAGAAAACGATTGTGACATAAAGACCTTGGAAAGAAATCCAGGGTAAATATAGAAGCATTTGGAAAAGGAGAGATTACTACCATGTGGCTTAAAGTTGAATAAAGGAGGAAGGAAACGTCCATTTGGTAGGCGAACATTTGGATCACGCAACTCGTTAAAGAATGGATGGATCAAGGCCTCCAGCTGCATCACAAATTAGGACCACAACAAACATCAGGAGAATGAACTGTAACATACTCAACACAAATTATGTCATATGTGGGGATGGGTCAATACATGAATAAACCTTACAATCAATTTATGAAATGAGAGTATGATCACTTAGAAAGAAAATGTTGTGATAAACTAGAAAATGAATAAAATATGTACAACCAGACCGCTATGAATGTGAATTGCAATGGTTTCCCCAAAAGGGAGGGTATGAAAAGAAAATGGAAATAGTTTTACATAGTTGACAACTCTTGTTATACTCACCGCAGTGCTTCGCAGATTTGGGGAATATTGCAGTAGCCTGGACACAAGATCCACTGCTTCTGGTGGCATGCGCTTGTGAAATATCTGAAGAGGAAAAAAGTGTCAAATAACAAAATTGAGAATGTGAACACGTCAAAGTGGCACACAAGAAGAAGTATTTATATTACCTTGTGCCATGGGTGAGCTTTAATTTGAGGAAATTTGAACTCGGTGTAGTTCGGATTCATACATTTGATCTCCTCCCTTGTTGGAGTGCCTAGAACCTACACCCAAACAAACATGGCTAATCTTAGTGTCTAATTGCATATTCAACAAGAACATAAGGAAACAGCCACTCAAAAAATAAAATCTTTCTATTCAAATCATTAAATGTGTAAAATAAGAGTATAGGAATGTTTCACATCATTATTACCTTAATGATTTCAACAAGCTGGTCCACTCCACTCTCACCAGGAAAAAGGGGCTGAAATTTTCATACCAAACTTTTCAGCAAATGAAACACAATTGAATGCTCAAAAAAGTAAGAAAACGAAAATAACTTGTTCACCAACCTGTCCAAGCAATAATTCAGCCAAAACACATCCTGCAGACCAGATGTCAATGGCAGTAGTATACTCTGTCGCACCAAAGATTAGCTCTGGAGCCCGATAATACCTCGAACATATATACGAAATGTTTGGCTCTCCTTTAACCTATGAAATTTATTCAAAAATATAAAGTCAAAATTGTGCCGCTACACTAGGAATGGGAAGCAATGTTGATTAAAAGAGAAACTAATGGTACGCACCAATACTTTTGCACTTCCAAAATCACATAGTTTCACCTGGTGAGTATGGGGATTGACCTGTGAACCATACACAATATGTTAATCAATAAGCCTGAATTTTGATAATAACCTACACAACAGCAGCTCATAGACTCACCAATAAATTTTGAGGTTTAATGTCCCTGTGACATACTCCAATACTGTTATGGATATAAGCCAGTGCTCTGAAAATCTGCCAGGAAAGTAAAACTCAGTTTATGGAGAAGAACTTTCCTGGTATAAATGACTCGCCAAATGCAACAGTGAACTAAATACTGAAGCTTTTCGTGATATGACAAATTTACCAGTAAATCATACCTGATAAGAATAAAGCTTCACATATATCATTGGCATCCTCTGGCTCATCTTGTTATAATGTCTAATTACCCGATGGACGGTCTCGGGAACATACTCCAGTACCAAGTTAAGGAAAAGCTCATCTTTCTCAGTCGTCGAGAAGAAGCAATGCTTCAAAGAAACAACGTTTGGGTGGTCTAGAAGACGCATGGTTTGCAGCTCACGATTCTTGTACCTCTTGTCTTGAAGAACCTTCTTTATTGCAACAGTTTCACCTGTTTCTAAGCATTTGGCCTGCAGAACAATATGATCAAATATTTAATGAACCCCAAACTATGAATTCATCAAAAACACATTCGCTTTAACCATAACAAAACAAGTTAGGCAATGCCTAAACAAACTTACCTGAAACACTACTCCAAAAGAACCTTGTCCCACGATGCGCTCAGCCATATAGCTGATTGTCTAACAAATCAAGAATGAAAATCAGTAAGTCTAGATAACAAGGTTATAAATGTATTACAATATAAGCCTGAGAACCAATTTCACCTGCTTCGGCTGGCCATTTCTGCCCCCAATTGTGGTCACGATTATATGACCAGTTTCTGTTCCATTACCATCTACAACAGCTGGTTCCATATCCTAGAAACCATTATAACAGGTAATCTCTCAAATTCACCAGAACATTACATGAAAGTTGCAGATTATGTCAAAAGTAAAGATCAAACAGAACCCCTGTTCAACAACTTAGACTAAAATCAAGCGGATTCTACCCAATCAAAGGTTTAAGAAGCTTCGTTTCTTAAAAATGTGAGGGTGAAGTGCTATTTATACTTCAAAGTATTATGGCTTTTAAACAATTGCGTACACCCTAACACCAAGAAATAAGGATGTCTCTTACCTTGTCATCCTTAAGCTTCATATCATTCATCTCATCCGGTAACCGATCTAGACCACCGATATTTCCACCATAATCTCTAACACCAGATGCAGGACCTACACCTATCGAGGTCATTCCTTTCTTATCGAAGAAACCGATGCAGGTTTCTTACCAAACTCGGTTAGGACTAATAATCGTGAACCTATCTGCAAACAGTTACAAACTAACGTTAGAAACATAGGAATTGACATAGTGCAAATCACTAAAAACTCCACAAAATGATACACTTCAAACTACTAGTAGAACCACCACAAATATTCAGATCTAGCTACAACTACAACACAAAAAGAAATTCTTCTATATTATCATGACCTCTTCAGATTTGTAGATATATAATCATATTCAGGAAGCACTGCTGTGATTTTAACAATAAAAACAGGCCAAGGATTTCCAACTACAGCACAACACATAAAGATCCTCACATCTAAGCATACACAGAAACAAAAATCAACTATGTAAAGCTTTGAACAGATAAACTAGATCTGAGAAGCAATCATCATAAAAAAGAACAAGATTTGCTTAAACAATATGCAACCAAGAATCTATACACATCTCATACAAGTCCAAATCTTTCACACATCTAAAATAGGAAAAACAAAACACTAAAAACATCAATTACAAGTTAATCAAAATCCCAGCTGAAGATCCAGTCAAAACAACATCAAACCCAACTCAAGTTATAAAAAAAAGAACTAAAAATCCATACCAAAACAAAGCCAAAAGCTTTCACCGGTGAAAACTTGACAAACCCACAAGTCAAAGAGATCCAACAACTCCGAACACTAATTGTAACAACAAATCAACTCAACAGCAAAAGAGAAAACAATTCTTGTGTTAATTAGGTGTGTGTTTGGTGAATAGGTATTTTGATGGCAGTCAGAAGAACAAGAGCATATAATAAAAGTAATAATAATAATGATGATGATGATGGAGTAGAATAGTAGTTTTTATTATTGGTGAATGAAAACAGAAATGAAATAATAGCTTTATTACATACAGACTAGTTGTTTTGGTGCTGTGCTGAAGATGGGACAGCTAATTAATTTTATTTTTTTATCTGATGCAGTCTTCTGCTTTTTTGACCGTTCAACATCCTTTTGCTTTTTCAAGATTTTCGTTTTGCTTTGTCGTTCATCTCAATCCTCATCCACCTGTTTTTTTTATTAATTAATTATATTATTATTACAGCACAGTATTCTAAGAACCCTAAAATTTTGTTATTCTCTCTGTTGTTGTTCAAAAGGGACAGGTTAAATTTATACTAATCTAATGAGCCGTTTAGACCTTCTTCACGCGCAGTTTTGTGATTTGACCGTTGACTGATTAAATGAGGATTCTTCTGCTTTTACTACCATGTGCTTTTGTTACTTGTTGTAATAACTCGTTGGAATATTTGTTCGACAAATGTTAATAACTCATGGCGATACAGTATGTCTATAGAAGAGAAAAGGAGGGAAAATTGGGCGTTGGTTTTTTTCTGCTAAAGTTGAATGCTATTGTGTTATCTATTATTAATCCTGTAAAAACTGACTTAAATGAAGCAAAACGCAATTCTAAAAAAAAAAAAAAAAAAAAAAAAAAGATGAAGCTAAACGGTTTTTTATTTGTTAGATCTAATTCTGAAAGAAAATGAAAGAAAGAAAGGTTACTGTTTGGTAAGTTGCACAAAATGTTGAAAAATGATGCTCAGTTTAATAGTAAGAAGACATTAGATTTGTATTCAAGAGATTATGGGTCTGAGTTATTCTATATGAACGTAAGTGTGATAAAAAAATTACTTAACAAATTGGCATGACAGACAATTTAACAAATCTCTGTGTCTAGTTAAGTGGCAAAATTATTGCACATTTTTACTTTTGGCTTGAAAATTTAATTGCCACAAATATATACAATACAAAGTCATCTTGATTCGGAAAGTCTATTAAAATATTTGTTTGCTTCATATGCAGTTTGGATAAATATGTAAATGTGATCTATAATTGGAATATCGTTTTCGTTTCTCTCAACTTTGATCAATCTTGATTATAATTAGGAGAGAAGTGTAGATTACCCCTGTCTTATTAAAAAAAGGCAGATTACCCCGAAAAAGTAAAATATGCATGTTACCCCCTAATGATTATATAAAGTTGCATATTACCCCCTCTATATTTTTTGGGTTCTTATTAATATGAAAAGACCAAATTACCCTTACTTAATTAGTGCATTTGTTAACTAAAACACTTATTCTTCAATAGAAATAAGATTCTCTCTCCAAACCCTAATCGAGAGAAAAGGGATCTGAAAATTAAAGCTAATACTTTTAATTTTTCTATTAAAATGCCATTTTGAGATTTATATGTCACTATTTATTAACTACCATTTTAAGAGTAATAGACAACATAATAAACATTTAATTAAAAAATATTTTATGGTAGTATTTTAGTAATTTAAATTTCGGATCAATTACTATATTATATTTGTTATTTTTGTTATTTCTTTTTTAAATTTAATAAAAATGTACAAAGGATAATTGATTTCTAATAATTTAATATGTATTGATCAATTATTATTTGAATTCCATGTATTTTCTATATTTTTCGTATTTTAAAGTAAAAACACGAAGAAAAAAATGTTTTCTACATATAAGGGTAAAATTATCCTATTTTTGTTCAAAATTCATCCCCAGTCTCAATCTCAAGCAAGTGAGTTACAATCTCCACTAGAAAGGGGTATTCTGCAGCTTTTCCATAACACATGGGGGTAACTTGCCTATTTTATTTTTACAGGGGGGTAATCCGCCACTTTTCGATAACACATGTGGTAATTTGCAATTTTACCTTAAAATTAAGTATGAATGATGAAATTACTGTGAAATGCTCACACGTTTTGATGTGGCATACCTAAGAGTGGGCAAGGGGAATGCAAAGTAAAAGAATACATACTTTTATGGAGTAATCTTAAAATTTCAGCGAGAAATAAGTTACTTGCTATGGTGAGACCAAATTTAGCCCAATAAAGATAGAAGACTGATAAGGGTAATATCATTTGATGTAGTAAAAGGTGAAATAAGAGTGACGTGTGTGGTGTAAAAGAACAGTGAATTGGATCGTATAAAACGAAGGGTAAGAACGCACTATTCCTGAACTGAGTGTTCGTACGAAGCGTACCTCGATTGAACTAAGCAAAGTGTTTGCAGAAATCCTCTCTCTAGAATGTAGAAATGTAATCTGTTTTCCTTGGTGAAATAAACCGTACAACCGTAGTATATATAGGCTGCCGAGCTCGACACGTGTCGTCTTTTGATTGGCCGTTGGACACGGCTCGTCTTAATGTCACTCACGAGGGGCGTCATTAAAGACTTATCCACCTCATGGGTCGTATTCAATTGTGCTCATTGAAGAGCCGTCGACCGTATGGGTCGTCTTTAATGTTGGTCATTTAAGAGCCGTTTACTGTATGGGCCGTCCTTAAGTCGCCTCATTTAAGAGTTATCTACTGTAGGGGCCGCCTTTACATCGTCTCATTTAAGAGTTATCTGCATCATGGGTCGCCGTTAATGCTTGTCTAGCAGTCGCCGACAGCTCTGTCACCCATTAATGCCTTGTCGTTCACGTGGCTGTTCGATCGTAATCTTTTAACTCTACGACCCTAACCCTCGAAGATGACTTCTTGCGTTCGATCCGTGCCTGGTTCGAATTGGTTGGCCATCGTAACTCTGGGTTTTACGGTCGTAATATTATGGACCATTATCAATAGTCCCCCCAGTTTCGATGCCGACGAGTCGGGGTCGAAATTCTGTGTGTTGGGTATCGAATATCCATTTGCATCGTAGTTCGACCTTCGATGATGTCATCTGTTGCTTTTGTAACGGTTTCACATCGTGCGAATTCCAACCGTTCAATACGCTAAGTCTTAATGACGTCGTGGGGCAGCTTTATCGAATCGTGAGCGTAAAAGCCGGGCGCGTGGTGCAGGTTAGTGCGCGTGGGCTCGAGATTCATGGGCGCGTATTCAGCACGTGCCACGTGGCTCCTCCTGATCAGTTAGCCCGAACGGCTCGTCATAATTACAACGGTTACGTCTGATCGTGCGTGATAGGGCACGATTTACTCGAGGCGAGTGGGGGGAGATCGTGCGCGACTGGGCGCGATTTTTCGGGCGATTGTGAGACACGCGCCACGTGTCACATTGTGATAAGGGCTTTCGAACGGCCCATCATTAAGTCGACGGTTTTGACGGCTCCCTAGGTTTTCGTGCACACGACTCCCCACCATATAAATACCATACGACCTCTGTCTTCTTCTTCACTTTTTCTTCAAACTTTCAGGCAACCTTAAAAAATCCTCTGCAGTTTCTGCGATTTTCCGGCGATTTTCTAAGTTTTTTTAAGCTTTTCATCAGTTCCCTGCTTTCTTTACCACTTTCTCTTCGATTTTCACCGTTCCAACACTCGAAAATGTCTTCTTCCTCTTCTTCCGAAGATCTCCCCACTGTTGCTGCTTCTTCCGCCGCTCTTCTCAGCCTGGTGGTGCCGGTGCGTGGCGCCGATAGGGAGGAGGAGCCGAGCTCTCCTTCCCAACCTCTGGTGCACAAACGGCGCCGTCTTGTGAAGGACGGCGTTCTTGTGGGCGATTCGTCTTCTTCGGCCAATCCTGCCTCCGTCACCGTTTCTCCTGCCACCACCACCGTGACTCCACCACCCGTCACCATGACTGCCCCAACTTCTGCTGCTGGGGGTGGTTCATCGTCCGATCCTGGCGGTCTATCTAAGATCACCAGCTCTCTCAAGACTGGGGACATTGTCCCGATCCTCTTCAAGTACGGAGTCGACCCAACCTCGGTCGATTTCCGTGCACCGGGGCCGCAGGATCGTGCTAACCTGCCTCCTCGCGTGTTCATCACAGTATATACGATCCAGATGATCTGCGGGCTTCGGATGTTCTTTCATCTGTTCTTCGCTGAGGTCTTGAACGCTTGCCAGTTCTGCCCCAATCAACTGAGTCCGAATGCGTACCTCATTCTGGTGGGGTTCGTGTTGAGCCATCTTCTGCTTGGGGTTGTATGCACTGTGGATCGTTTCTTTGCGATCTACCGAGTGCAGCTGAATTCCAAGGCTCCCCCCTTCTACTACTTCACGGCTCGAGATACAAAGAACGTCTTCCTTCTGGACAACCCATCGTCTCATGGCGTGTGGAAGGACAAATTCTTCTTTGTCAAGCCGAGGAATCGCACTGCTGCTGCTTGAGATATTCCGACCTCGTGGACAACTGACTCGAACAGGGCGGTTGATCCTCAGATTGTGAATGCCGAAGCAATTCGTGCGCAGTTCGGGGTCGAGGGTTTCTTCGGAGGATCGTTGAGCCTGAAGAGTCTGCCCAACGACCCGACCCTCCTGGTGTTGGCTGGATTGCAGAATTCTCCATTGCCCCAGATCTATTCTCCAATTGAGTTGGTGAAGAGCCCCTTCTTTCGTAAGCGTTTTCTTGGCCCCTTTTTTTTTTGCCTTGTATTTTGTTTTTACTTGTGTTTTTGTGTTAATTCTTCTCCATGTTTTGTTTCGCAGGGGAGGCGGTCGAAAAGATATTGCTTGCACCGTATGGTCTTCCCCCGATTGACGAGGCGGATGCGGTCGTATATCTTGACGATGCTTTGAAGACTCTGGCTTCCGAGCCTGCTCCGTCGAAGTCGAAGGGGAGGAAGAGGAAGCAAATTGCAACGAGGCCCGCGAAGAAATCCAAGGCTCGGAAAGATGCTTCGTAGCCTTCTCAGGACGACGCGACATCTTCCGATCCCCCGTCGGTCGTTCTCCTCAGTGACTCCAAGTCTCCTTCAGGCAATCTTGCGATGCGGCCCCCATCGACCCCGACTGGCAATCCTTCGACCGGGGCATAGCTGGTTCCGTCGACCAGCTTCGTCGCTCCGCCTATTCCTGCCTCGACCCCCTCAGACTTGATGGGTCTAATTGGTCAAATGCTTCGTGGTCGGAAGGCTGCAACTTCTTCGGTTGCAGTTTCTGGCACGAATGCTTTGCCTTTTGGAACTGATTCAACGGTGGTCACTACGATGCCAGGTGGTGGGACGATCCGAGATTTGCCCAACACTTCAGACCCCGAGCCTGCGCCGACTTTGATTCCACCCGCTGATGCTGATGAAGCTGCTCTGATCCCTGACCCCGAGTCCCCCTCGATGAATCGTTCAGGGTTGGTGGCTTCATGTCTAATATGGCCTTTACCTTCTCAGAATTTACCTCGATCCCCTTTTTGGGTCACCATGAAGCCCAGGAATTTTCCTCCTTTCACCCCGAAGGTACACTTTTTCGGGTTGACCTTCATTCCGAATTTTTCCATGGTCTCCATGGCTCTTCTCAAATTCCGTGGATGATCCTCTGCCTTCTGGCTTTTTACGATCATATCATCCACGTAGACCTCCATCGTCTCGCCGATCATCCCGGCGAACATCGTGTTGACCAGCCTCTGATAGGTGGCTCCCGCATTCTTAAGACCAAATGGCATTACCATGTAGCAGAATACTCCTACATCGGTGATGAAACTGGTCTTCTCCATATCATCATGGGACATCAGGATCTGATTGTATCCCTGATCCCCATCCATCATCGATAGCAGCTCGCAGCCTGCCGTCGAATCCACCATGAGGTCTATACTCGGCAACGGATAGAAGTCTTTAGGACATGCCTCGTTCAGATCCGTGAAATCGATGCACATCCTCCACTTCCCTTCCTTCTTCGACACTAGTACCACGTTTGATAGCCATTCCGGGTATCGAACCTCCTTTATCTGTTTGAGGCGTAGAAGCCTCTGCACTTCACTCTGGACGATGCGACGCATTTTCTCGCCCATCTTCCTCTTCTTCTGTTTCACGGGTCGGGGGTCGGGTCGAACATTCAAGCGATGACAACAAATGTTCGGATTGATTCGACCCGGCGCTTCCCCTTCCCATGCGAACCTGTTGACGTGGTCTCTGAGGACCATCATCACCCCTGCTTCGACTTCAGGGCTCATCTCTACCCCTACTTGCACCTTTTTCGATGGTTCTCCCAGCTCTATCGTTTTCGTACTGCCTGCAGCGGTTATTTTGTTCTCAACTGTTTTGAGCTTCTTGGCGAAGCCTGCTTCGTCTTCTGGAGTTAACTCTGGTAACTCCGCTACGCTCATGCAGCATTCTCGTGCCCGAAACTGGCCGCCTCGTTCTTCTCCGATTCCCGCTGGAGTCGGAAACTTCACCTTCAGGTGGATCGTGGATGCGATCGCCTCAAACTGTCGCAACGCCGGTCGTCCTATGATGACATTATAAATGTTGCCCGGGATGTTGACCACATAGAATTTTACGATCTCGGTCCTTCTCTTGGGCACCATCCCCCACGACATCGGAAGCTCGATTGTTCCAATGGTGGTATGCCTTTCTCCGCCGAACCCTACCAGGCGGATGTTAGTATTTTGCAGACGCATGGGATCGATCCCCATCTTCTTGAAGGTCGATAGGAACATGATGTCTGATGAGGCTTCTGTATCGACCAGGATCCTCTTAACCTGTATGCGCAGAATGGTGGCTGAAACGACTATCGGATCGTCGTGAGGAGACACGATGCCAGCCAAATCATCGGGCCCGAACGAGATGGTTTGGGGGCGTTGCATGTGAATAGAGAACATTTCTGCCGGTCTCTGTTCCATCGCCCTTGCCTGTCTGATAAACCTTTTGCGCTTGTTGGAGGATGAGGAAGCCATTGCACTTCCCTCGATCATTCCGATGGTTTGCCCTCCGTACGTGTTCTCCATGAAAGGTCTACCCACTGGCTCGGGATCGGGAATTACAGCTGTTTCTTCCGACGCCGCGTTCGCGGTCTCGACGCTTCCGCTGTATCCTCTCTCCTCCTTTTCTCTCCGACCGTGGAGGTCGGACTGGCTATGAACTCTTTCAGGTACCCTAGGCCGATTAGACGTTCGATCTCAGATCTCAGCGTCGTGCATCGGTTGGTCTTATGGCCCCATGTTCGATGGTACCTGCAGTACTTCTTCGTTGACTTGTACTTCTCTGGATCCTCAGGATTTGCCGGCCACGTGGCGACTCGACCCAACTCGCCTACGGACATCACCGGAAGTACATTTTGGGGGCCGGTTGTTAGGGGTGTGAATTTCAGGTTCCTGTGAACCCTGTTGTCGTCTTCCCTTCGACCCGATAGCCTACCCTCGTTCCTGTCCCTTGGTTTGGACGGTTCGTTCTTCTGCTCTTGCCGGGCTAGTCTCTTGGCCTTCTTGGCCTCTTCTGTCATGATGAATGGAGCTGCTCGCTCCATCAGCTCATTCATGCTTCGAATCCTTGTCCCGTACAAGGAATCAGCAAACGGACAATCCTTCAATCCGTGAGCCAATGCGTCCGTCAAATTGTCGGGATTAGGATCGGCCACCTCTAGAGCTGCATCAGAAAATCGCTGCATGATGTCACGCAGTGGCTCCTGATCTCCTGTGTCATCGAATATAGAGATCCCATTGAACGTGGGATCCGTCGATTGCACGCGAAATGTGCCACGAACTCCGCCGTGAATTGTGCGAACAACGAGATGGAGGCGGGTCGTAGATTGAGGAACCAGCTGCTCGCCCGCCCTACTAACATGCTACAAAAAACACGACACTTTGCCACATCGGATGAGACGATAAAGTCCATCGCGGTCATGAACGCGTCTATGTGATTTCTGGGGTCCCCCGCGGTTCTCTCGCCGGTGTATATGGGAAGCCCCCCCGGTCGTTGATCGTACGTAATCCTGATATTTGCGATCGCATCAACGAACGGGCTGCGTCGTACTATCGGGTCGTAATGTGACCCGACAGATCTCTGCAGCTCTTCAAGCTGCCTTTGCATCTGCTGCATTGCCTGTTCAATAGGCTCCAGGAATTGTTCTCTTTCCGACCTTGGTTGAACCGTGTCTTCATTTCGGTTCTCCCCTTGCGCTGGTGTCGGTGTTTGCGTATTATTCACCACTGCGGGCCGAGGAACCTGGGTGTCGGGAACGGGTCCTTCCTTGGGACTCTTGCCAATTCCCATTCCGACCTCTTGTATCCTGATGGTTGGATGGAATTGGATCATTGGTCACTTGGTCGGAGATTTCCCGAACTGGTCGGAAGGCGGGTGATCGTGGTTGGGATGATACTTGGTCAGGAGAGGGATGCCTTTGCCCCCTCGACGCCTCCCTTATCACTCTACGCGCCCCCTCCTTGGCCGCTTCCCTAAGCATGACTCTTAAGTCGTCTCGTGTAAAGAACACGAGATCGGCTGTATTTTGGCGTCTCGGTATGACAGATTCGCTGCTTTCCTCAGGTATGTCTCTGGGACCGACGCCATTTGCACTCGTTCCATTATTGGAAGTCATTTTTTTGTGTGGTAGCTTAAATTAATTTCTCACAACACTCGCTTCTATCTCAGCTATCTCAAGGAACGTAAGTGTGTTCCCACAGACGGCCCCAAATTGATAAGGGTAATATCAATTGATGTAGTAAAAGGTGAAATAAGAGTGACGTGTGTGGTGTAAAAGAACAGTGAATTGGATCGTATAAAACGAAGGGTAAGAACGCACTATTCCTGAACTGAGTGTTCGTACGAAGCGTACCTCGATTGAACTAAGCAAAGTGTTTGCAGAAATCCTCTCTCTAGAATGTAGAAATGTAATCTGTTTTTCTTGGTGAAATAAACCGTACAACCGTAGTATATATAGGCTGCCGAGCTCGACACGTGTCGTCTTTTGATTGGTCGTTGGACACGGCTCGTCTTAATGTCACTCACGAGGGGCGTCATTAAAGACTTATCCACCTCATGGGTCGTATTCAATTGTGCTCATTGAAGAGCCGTCGACCGTATGGGTCGTCTTTAATGTTGCTCATTTAAGAGCCGTTTATTGTATGGGCCGTCCTTAAGTCGCCTCATTTATGAGTTATCTACTGTAGGGGCCGCCTTTACATCGTCTCATTTAAGAGTTATCTGCATCATGGGTCGCCGTTAATGCTTGTCTAGCAGTCGCCGACAGCTCTGTCACCCATTAATGCCTTGTCGTTCACGTGGCTGTTCGATCGTAATCTTTTAACTCTACGACCCTAACCCTCGAAGATGACTTCTTGCGTTCGATCCGTGCCTGGTTCGAATTGGTTGGCCATCGTAACTCTGGGTTTTACGGTCGTAATATTATGGACCATTATCAAAGACCTATCTTTAAAAATGTAAATTCCGTCTCTAAAGGATATTAGAGATGGAATAACCTTTCTCAAAAGTCGTCTTGACGAGCCTCATCCTAAAAAATCTTTATAGGCAAAAATAACTATTCACCTGTAAAATTTAACTTGTACAAACAACCTTTCGTGACTTAAAGTCGAATTCTGAACTTTAGGGAGGAACTTTTAGAAAAGGCTCTCTAAAGCTTTTTACTTAGAGACAAAAAACTTCCCTCTCTAAAGAAAAAGCATTAGGAATGGAACATCCATCTCTTCTCGTTGTCATTTAAGAGTCGAAAAATTATATCCCTACATGTTATGCACACACCTTCTAATAGAGATCATGATATTAGAAGAAAGAGAGATTAGAGAATTAGAGAGAGAAGATTAGAATTTAGAGAGATCATAAAGAATTAGAAGAGTACGAACAAGAATAGAGGACTAGAAGAGAATTGAGGAGAAAAGAAGACAGAAATTGGGGAAGAATTGCAAACAACATCTATTTATAGGGTTTGGAGAGAGAATAAGACTTAGCATCTATTTATAGATTGTACAAAAGAAACCTACTATACTAAAACTCTTAATTAGAATGTGATAAACTAGAATCGTAATCTAATAATATCCAAATATAAACAAACTCTAATTAAACTATTTTAAATTCTTAATAATATTTAATTCTTGATTTCCATCATTCTCCCCGACTTGAAAAACTCCCCACCCCCATCCCCGTAGAGTTTGCATAAAGATACTCGTCAAGAAGTGTTGAAATCAACGAACACAACTCGAGCTTCCAAACTATTCAAATCAAGATGACCTTTTCATCTAACTAGATACATCAAACGTCCATCTCGGGTATTGTTCACAAAATAAACCTTTTCCAAACCAATGATTCTGTCAAATTCAACTTCAACGTTGTAATTGAAAAAGTTGCATAACCTCCTGAAGCGCTAACAAAAACTTGAGGATGTCGAATAACAATTTGATAAGAAGTTAAATATTTAATATTGAACTTAGAACTCTCAAATAAGGAGGCAAGTCCAACAAGCTATATTTAGAGTCAAATAAATAGTACATTAGATAATAAACAAGACTTAGCTTTCATCTTACAATCAATTTTAGATGTCAACTACAACTTCTCACAAGCGGTAGCGGTTGAAATTTTTTGAATGCTGTTTATATCAAACTTTGGTTGACAAGTGGGTGATGTAACAGAAGGTAGCGTAATGCTTTCTTCTTTGTGAAGCAACTCATGGGTGTTATCAAAATCTGGGACATCAACCTCAGTATTTTTAGGAATACCACAACTATCATCTAGAGATAAGTGTATAGTGCTTGGGAGGTCATGCTTCGGTAGGGAATTATTCTCAAAGTTTCCTAATTCACTTTCTCGTGCTGCCACTTCTTTACGAATTTCCTCTCTTAGGGATTGAAACCAGATTTTACTGTATTGATGAGGTTATCAAATGCTTAATCTAATGTGATCACAATATAATGATGCAAGACTTGCCAACAAATAATTAAAGTCCAAAACTAAATAAAAAATTAACTACCATAATTTGATGGCGACGGATCTAACGATGGTTCAAAGTTCGCAAATTAGAGCTTGATGCTAATGCCGCTGCAAATCTGGCAGGATTGATGCTGGAGCTTTTTTCCTTTTGGCATATTTTTTTTCCTATTTTCGGATTCTTTTTTTTCTTTTTGGCAATTTTTTTTTTTTGTTTTTTTGGGATTTTCAAAAACGAATTGAACATAAAACTTCAAAGAAACAAAACAAAATAATGCAGCACAAAATAAAGGATACGTATGGCTCTGAGACCAAATTAATAGCGATCAGGATATTAGAAGAAAGAGAGATTAGAGAATAAGAGATGAGATTAGAATTTAGAGAGATCATAGAGAGAATTAGAACAACACGAACAAGAATAGAAGACTAGAAAATAATTGAGAAGAAAAAAAGACAGAAATTAGGTAAGAATTACAAACAACAATTAATAATTCATATTCATTAGAACTTGTCTTCAATAATAAGACTTAACCTCTATTTATAGGATGTACAAAAGAAGCCTACTATACTAAAACTCATAATTAAAAGGTAATAAGATAAACTAGAATCGTAATCTAATAATATCAAAATATGAACAAACTCTAATTAAACTATAATTGTAAATTTCTAATAATATTCAATTCTTGATTTCCATCACCTTATGGGAGAGATATTCTCTCCGTAAAAGTTTGAGGTAGGGAAACTTCTTCGTCAATGGTTAGATTATTAGACACGAACATTGTCTTGCTGAGTATAAAGGTTTAGAGAGTAAGTTTTTCCCTCTCTTTATATGAAAAAAATAGAAAGGGGAGATCCTTCTCTAAGCCTTCAAAAATTAGAGGTCAATGTATAAACATAAAAGTGATAAGTTATAGACATAACTCCAACTAATTTATATGTGTTAGTACTGTCGTGAACAACGCGATTAAAGCTAAAATAAACTCAACTTAATTTTGAGAGAATGATACAAAGTGAGAGAATATTTGCTTCTTCAATATATTTTCAAGTGTAATTTACAAATGAATTGAACACCTATTTATAGAAAAATTATACAATTATAATATTACAAATTCTCCATCACATTAAATGGATGAATTATTTTCCAAAACAATTGTACAACAAGTTGGACAAATCATGTGCTCTTCAATTATTCATTCCAAGTTGGATGGCTAATATATAATGTATTTAATTATTTATAACACTCCCCCTTTAGCCGTCCAAACTTTCGTGATGCCTCGTTAAAACCTTACTAGGAAAAACCCATTGGGATAAAATCCATAGTGAAGGAAAAATAGTACATCAGCCTTGCACACACGTTCCATGCTGCCTCGTTAAAAATCTTACTAGGAAAAACCCTGTGTGATAAAAACCATAGTAAGGAAAAGAGTACAGCTGTGTGTGCTCCCCCTCAAGTAGACATAGGTGGTCCTTCTTTATAAATCTTGCAATCGTCGCATCCCGATACTATGAACATGATTTCTGAAAGTTGTTGTAGGTAGAGCTTTTGTAAAAAGGTCTGCCTTGTTGTCACAGAATCGAACATATTGAATATCAATATCTTTGTTTTTTTCAAGTCCTGAGTGAATGAGAAGAACTTTGGTGGTATATGTTTTGTCCTGTCACTTTTGACGGAGCCTTCTTTCATCTTAGTAACACATGCAGAATTGTCTTCGTATAATATTGTTGGACCTTTCTCAATTGTTAAACCAGATGTTGCTTTGATAAGACGTGTCATTGATCGTTATCATACACATTCTCTACTTGCTTCATGAAGTGCAATAATTTCAGCATGATTTGAAGATGCGGCAACCAGTGTCTGTTTTTGTGAACGCCATGAAATAGTAGTACTTCCATATGTTAATACATATCCTGTTTGAGATCTGGCTTTATGCAGATCTGAAAGATAACCCGCATCTGCATAACCAACCAATTCTTGTTTTGCATGTTTAGGATAAAATAAACCAAGATCATTAGTTCCTCGAATATAACGAAATAAATGTTTAATTCCATTCCAGTGCCTCTTCGTGGGGGATGAGCTAAACCTGACAAGTAAATTCACAATGAATGCTATATCAGGTCGAGTACAATTTGCAAGATACATCAAAGCACTAATAACACTTAAATATGGAACTTCAGGACCGAGAATTTCTTCATTTTCTTCGTTAGGGCGAAATGGATCTTTGTCAACATTTAGTGACCTGCAAATCACTAGGTTATTCAAAGAATTTGCTTTATCCATGTTAAAACGTTTCAAGATCTTCGTGGTATAGTTTGATTGATGAACTAATATTCTATTTTTAGTATGCTCAATTTGTAAACCAAGACAATATTTAGTTCTACCAAGATCTTTCATCTCAAATTCATTCTTTAGATAATTCATCGTTTCTTGAATTTTGTTTTTAGTACCGATGATATTTAAATCATCTACATAAACCGCAATGGTTGCAAAACCGGATGTTGATTTCTTAATAAAAACACATGGACATAAATATTTATTAATATATCCATTTTTCAGTAAATATTCGCTTAAGCGATTGTACCACATGCGTCCTGATTGTTTTAACCCATATAATGATCTTTGCAATTTAATTGAATACATTTCTTTGGGTTTAGAACTTGTTGATTCAGGCATTTTAAATCCTTCAGGAACTTTCATATAAATGTCACTATCAAGTGATCCATAGAGATAAGTTGTAACAACATCCATGAGATGCATTTTTAAATTTTCATAAACTACAAGGCTGATTAAGAATCGAAATGTAATCGCATCCATTACTGGAGAGTATGTTTCTTCATAACCGATTCTAGGTCTTTGATAAAAACCTTGTGCAACAAGGCGAGCTTTGTATCTTACAATTTCATTTTTCTCATTTTGTTTCCGAATGAATACCCATTTATATCCTACAGGTTTCACATTTTCAGGTGTGAGACCAATAGGCCCAAATACTTTTCGCTTATTAAGCGAATTTAATTCAGCCTGCATAACATCTCTCCATTTGATCCAATCATCCCAATTTTGACATTCACTTGCAGATTTTGGTTCGGGATCATCATTTTCATTCATAATGTCACAAGCGATTGAATATGAAAATATTTCATTTATATTTTCTATCTTGTTTCGATCCCATATTATTCCTGAATTGACATAATTAATAGAGACTTCAATATTCTCTTTATCTTTAGAATTTGATTCGTCGGGCTCTTGAATTGTTTCTGTTTTATCAGGAGTAGATTCCTCGATGGGGTTATTGATTTTTTTTTGCCCCTTTTCTTTTTTGAGAATTTTTATCTTTTGCGCCTGTAGGACGACCACGCTTTTTGAATATGTTAGTGTTATCATTGTTGGTTATTTCTTTTGGAATTTCAATTCGAGCGGGAGCATTTGCAGCTGGTATTTGTGATTTTGTCACCCTTTCTGTGTCAGTGAATGCATCAGGTAATTGATTTGAAATATCTTGTAAATGTAAAATTTTATTTACTTCAAAATCACATTGTTTTGATAGAATATCATAGTTTGATAAATGTGGAGTATAACATGATAATTTTTTTCGAATTGTTTCTATTCTCCCCCTAAGGGAGGAGAAATTTGTTCATTAAAATGACAATCGGCAAATCGTGCCGTAAAGACATCACGTGTTCGAGGTTCAAGATATCGAATTATTGATGGTGAGTCATATCCAACATATATTCCCAACCTTCGTTGATGTCCCATTTTTGTTCGTTTTGGTGGTGCAATCGGTACATAAACCGCACAACCAAAAATCTTTATATGGGAAATATTTGGTTGATTACCAAAAGCAAGTTGTAATGGGGAATATTCATGATAAGAACTTGGTCTGATGCGAATTAGTGATGCAGCATGTAAAATGGCATGACCCCATATAATAGTTGGTAATTTTGCCTTCATTATTAATGGTCTAGCAATTAGCTGAAGACGTTTAATCAACGTTTCAGCTAAACCATTTTGTGTATGTACATGTGCAACACTATGTTCAACTGTAATTCGAGTTGACATGCAATAATCATTAAAAGCTTGGGATGTAAATTCACCAGCATTATCAAGTCTAATTTTTTGATTGTATAATCAAGAAATTGTGCTCTTAATTTGATAATTTGAGCTAATAATCTCGCGAATGTCATATTGCGAGTAGATAATAGACATACATGTGACCATCGACTGGATGCATCAATCAAGACCATAAAATATAAAAATGGTCCACATGATGGCTGAATTGGTCCACATATATCACATTGAATTCGTTCAAAAAAGGTGGGTAGTTCTGTCTTAATTTTAGCTGGTGATGGCTTTACGATTAAATTTCCCAAAGAACATGCTTCACATGGACTGATATTTTGTGGGATCTTAAATTATTTTAAAGAATGTCCATGTGTTGTTTCAATTATTCTTCGCATCATTGTTAAACCAGGATGACCAAGACGATCATGCCAAAGAGTTAATAATTCAGGATTTTCTTTAACCACCATATTTGATTCAATTGCATTTATATGTGTATAAGGCAATCTTGAAGAAAGTTTTGGTAGTTTTTCCAATATATGTTTCTGTCCTGATATATAATTGGTAATAAAAAGATATTTCTTGTTTTTCACGGTCATTGATTCAGTATCAAATCCATAACGATGTATATCATTAAAACTTAATAAATTTCTTTTGAATTTTGGAGCAAATAAGGTATCATTTATGATAAAATTTGTTCCATTTGGTAAATTGAATCGGGCTTTACCAATTCCTTCTATCAGATCAGTGAGACCTGATATTGTATTGATCTTTGCCTTTGATGGTTTTAAATTTATAAAATATTTCTTACTTGTAAGAATTGTATGAGTTGTACCGCTGTCAGGTATGCAAAAATCACCAATATGCTCCATGCTGTACTTCATTTCAAACAAACAAAGTTAAACAAAATATAATGTTAAACAGAGCAAATATTGAAAGGGAATGCATTTTATTCAGATAAAGATGAAAACTTAAAATACATGAAAACAATCCAAATACATGAAAACATTCGAAATACATGAAAACACTTTAAATACATTAAAACACACATAAATCAGGCACGAGGAACGCCATAATCATCAGTAAAATCAACTGCCTCCATATAAGTAGAATCATCGGAGTTTTGTTCATTAAAATTAGCTTCATGTACTTTGTCTTTCTTACTTTCTTGAAAAAGGTTACACACATATTCTGATGACTTACATCTATCAGCCCAATGTCCATTTTTATCACATTTAAAACATTTTCCTTTAGTTTGTCTATGAACACGTTCCTCTTTATTTTCATAATTTTCTTATCAATTTCATTGTTCTGCGGAGGATTGCTATAACCGCCTCGACCACGACCACCTCTATTTCCTCTACCACCTCTGAAACCACGATCCCCATTGAAACGCCTCCTCTATAGTTGTAACCACCTCTACCTTGACTTTGACCACGACCATGACCACGATTATCATTATTTCTTTGTCCACGAGATTTTGAATAATTAATGGCATTTGCTTCAGGTAATGCCTGCGAGCCTGTAGGATGAGACTCGTGATTTTTCTTTAAAAGTTCATGGTTATTTTCTGTCATTAGTAAAACTCTTTGCAAATCTTGGTATTTTTTGAAATTCAGCATTCTGTATTGTTGTTGAAGAACAATATGGTTAATATAGAAAGTAGAAAGAGTTTTTTCTATCATTTCCTCATCATTAATTGGCCTTCCAAAATATGTTAATCGGGTACGAATACCGGAAATTTCAGAAGAATATTGGTTAACTGTTTTAAAATCCTGAAACCTTAGATTTATCCATTTGTAGATAGCTTGAGGGAGTCCAGTCTCCCTTTGATAGCTAAACCTTTTCTGTAAGATTTGTCCATAACACAGATGGATCAAGGATACTGAGATATTTTTGTTGTAGCAATTGATCTAAATGTTTACGCAGAAATAGTAGAGCTTCACATTTTTGTTGAGGTGTAGTTGTATTTCCTGCTTTTGTGTTTCAAAGAGGCCTTTTGCGGTGAGGTGCAATGTCAGATTTGATTCCCATAGCATATAATTCTTTCCTATAACATCGAGTACGGTAGTTTCTACTTTTGTAACATTATTCATTTGCATTCTATAACAAACATGATAAACATTATTAGAATTAAAACATTTTATTGAATACACAATAACATACTGCAAAACATAACATACAAATACCAAGGGAGCCAAAATAGATGCTGAAGCATTATTGCTGCAAGCAGAGTATAGCAAAGAGTGAAAATCAATGGGATTTTCTCAATCATTAGCAATCCAACGATCATTAAAATCATCATCAAAAGCATGATTATTTTGAAAGAATCCATTTTTTTCGGAAGAGAGAAATATGACGAATTTTAGTTGTGAAATTTGTGTTATGAAAATTGTATATTTATAGAGTAAAAAGTGTGATTATATCCGTTATAAATCTGTTACATAGCCGTTGGAATATTTTTTTTTTATTTTTGTTTATTTAATTAGCATGATAAAGGGTAATATAATAATTAATCACATAATCAGAGATAAGTTAATTGTAATAATTAAAGGCACTATTTAATTTCCGCCACATAGAGACTTTTATGGGCATATGGAATGATAACATAAAGTAGGAGGTAAAACCTTTCGAGTTAGATCTTAGTAATGTGTTAGTAACAACAAGTAAAATAACAATAAATAATTTCCACCACAATAGAAAGTAAAAACTTTCATGGGCTTATGGAATGAAAACATAAAGTAGGAGGTAAAACCTTCCGAGTTAGGTGTTAGTAATGTGTTAGTAATCGTTTTTAACTTGGTGCTAAATTCACGCAAGCATCAACGAATAATTAGAATTAGTGTTAGACAATAATAAGTATTAAGTAATTCATTCATCTAATCATAAAATTATAGATAGGCGGCATAGCCGCCTTGTCCATAATACTAATGATAGATAAAATATATAGATATAAAAATTTAAAATATAGAAAAGTTTAGAAACGTACTTGCGTAGGCTTGGCTCGATCGAGAGTGACATGCTGATAACGTGTCGTGAATAATGCGATTAAAGCTAAGATAAACTCAACTTAATTTTGAGAGAATGATACAAACTGAGAGAATATTTTCTTCTTCAATATATTTTCAAGTGTAATTTACAAATGAATTGAACACCTATTTATAGGAAAATTATACAATTATAATATTACAAATTCTCCATCACATTAAATGGATGAATTATTTTCCAAGACAATTATGCAACAAGTTGGACAAATCATGTGCTCTTCAATTATTCATTCCAAGTTGGATGGCTAATATATAATGTATTTAATTATTTATAACAAGTACAAAAATATATATGAATTAATAGATAAGTTAATGTAATGACATATAAACATATTAAAAGTAATAAAACATATATATTTACAGTGAAACAATAATTTAAAAGGTGAGGGGGGTTGAAGTGAACTTGGAGATGGAAAGAATGATAAAATTGCTAATAAAAAGATAGGTATTTAAAGGGACGAGATGTAGAACGAATGAGAACTGAGCTTTATTCCTCTCTAAAAATTTGGTGGAAAACCAAAAATTTGTAAACTATGGCAAAATTCAAGTTTAAGATAAAATTCTCTCTAACTTTTTGAAATGAGAGTTACTTCCCTATAACTTTTGTAGAATTTCGAAAATTCCACAAAAACATTATTGAGTTTCAAGACAACTACCATAGGGAAAGATGAGTCCTCTCTAATATGAGGTTTGTAGATGGAACTAGCCCCTCTATAAATTTAGAAATGGGCATTCAATCCTAAAGATTGGTAAGGGAAAATCTGTCGATAGCCGTAAACATTAGAGGGGAAATTCCAAATACAGAGAGGGATTTTTTGTCTCGAAACGTAAAGCATAGAGAAGAAAGTATTGTCTCTAATAATTTAAAGTTAAGTTGATTTTTTCTAGTTAGATTCATATAAAATTAGGAGTGAACATGAATCATTCTATTTTATTCAATTCTTACAAATTCGAAGTTATTGATTATATTAAGTTAAGATCATAAATCATTTGATTTTTTTTGGTTCTTATATTATTTGGACCAATTATTCAGTTATTGATAAGTCCAATTCCTATGTTACTAGGAGTAAATGGTTCAATTAATTTAACGATTCATTCGTTTTAATTCGATTTCTAACAACGAGCTATTTCTCGATCCTCGATTGAGATCGAATCTCGAGCTCTTGCCCACCAGCTTTGAAGTTCATTTAATTCAAAATCTCCTCTCTAAACCTAAAATCTTCATTCGCTTAAACTATGGTGTATGGTGATAACATAGGCGCCACTCACATTTCTCTTTATTTGGTGACACGTTCTCTTATGAAGCACATTAGCATTGATATACATATGGTGCATGACATAATGGCGCGAGGTTTGGTTGAAGTCTCTCGCATAAGCACTTGGGATCACCTAGGTGACTTAGGTGGTGTTTGGTTAACTAGTTAAAATCATACTAGCACTTTTTAAAGCTAAATGAGCATATTTAGAATTGGATGGTTGTTTGTTTTTTAACTTGTGGTGATTATTGTTAATAAATCTAGATATTGATTAACAAATATTTGTGAGCTTTTAGATTTTTTTTCGAACACTCTTTAGCTTATAGCTAATTGTCTGTGAGTTTTTAGATTTATTCCAAAACACCCTTAACTTATTATTAAATAAACATAATTTCAAAGCTTTGGAGAAGAGTTTTCAAATCACACCTTGCGCAATAAAGCTCTGCGTTGCACCCCCTTCGCTCTCTTTTGCTCCAAAATTACTTTAGTCAGATGGAACGACCACTTTGAGGTGGCGTATAAGACAACTAGGTCAATCCGATTCATCAAACAAATCTGACTCCGGATCTACAATGTTGTCTAGTTTATTTCTCAGCAAGGTAAACTTTATCGTCCTAATTTATAATCTTTTGCTCTTGTATATATATTTGACATCATTCCCACTAACTGAGAAATTGAGAAATACACAAAATTAATATTTTCTACCGACTCTTACGAATTAATTAATATTTGATCTTAATGATTTTATATATGAGAGTTACATAATTGATTTGCTGCTACCATTGATGGGTAACTATTAATGATTGAATGTAATAATTGAATACTTTATCGAGCACTTGCAATAACCATTATATACTTGCTTTGGGATTTTTCTATATATGTAATGGCACACATGATTAACTAATACTGTTGACTGACCAGTGACCAGATTAAGGTGAAATAATTTCTTCATATAGAGGCACCCAAGTAAATGACAAGTAATTTTTGCATATGATTGTGGGTATATAACTATATATATGAGATGTTCAAACAATATAACAAAATGTTGAGTATACAAGTTTCAAGATTATTGGATTCCACGAAATTGTTGCAGGGAAGGGGACAATATGCAAGGGAAAACACCAGAAATGTAATATAATATGAGTTAACAATCGGATCATACAGTAAAACGAAGCATGCATGTGAAATTGGAAATAATGCACATGGAAAGCAAAGTAAACCTTCATTACATGTCCCTTTGGAAATCATTTATAATATAATAATAATATATAGTACTAGCAGTCCAAGAAAGTTGTTCGGTCAACACTTGTATTAATAATTATTACCAACTATCGTTTCAGTAAACTAATAAAGCATATCACAAGTTTTAAAAACGAATAAAGAAAACGCCTGTATTTTCAGCTTGTTTGCACAGTGACTATGAAACCTTAGCGTAAATATAAAAAACAAAGGTAATATAAGTATATTCTTGCTATAACATATTTTATCCTAAACCTTATTGGAAACTATAATTGATAACAACTTGTGTATTTCCCTATCTTTTACAGAGAAAATATAAAGTGATTAAAGTTTAAGTAACACTGTCGATTGTTTTTTTATTTTATTTTAGCTATATACATTTTTTTAGGAAAGGCTATTCGAAAAAGAGGATTTGGAGATCATATATAGGATGAAATTTCACCCCAGTTGTCAATTTTATATCAATCGGACCTTTGTTGGAGTTTGATTGTAACGTTAGAAAATAAATTTGGGTCAATAACAAGCCGGGTCCATGCTACATTTCATGTATGGCTGATACGCTGGTACCCTCTATACGCCTCTCATGGAAATGGGCTTTATCTGATCCAGTGTGAGTTTTAACCTGAATACAATGCACAATTGAAGGTCCATTTAATCACATTGTCATGTAGACATATACAAAAATCGTTTTGACCATTGGGCATTTTCATTCGCTTTATTCCTACTGCGCGCGTGAGCTCACAACACCGAGTATATCATTTAGCAAGTAATAAACGACAAAAGACCAAGCAAATCCAAAGGAGTTGTTATTGTTCAATTGTTTAAATATACATAACAACTGAATATTCTTTTACTGTATGAGAGATGAGTAATAAATGGTACTTTTCGCCCAATTTTTAGAACATCAATATGACATCTCTTGAAATTTAATTTATTATTACTCGCACTTTATGAGACTTCAATAATTCAAAGATACACCTTCACATCTAACACCAACAACAAAGTCATTAGTTTTGTATACTACAATGACATTTTCACCCTCTAATTAGTTTTACAAGAATTTCTCAAAAACTAAAAAGAAAAAAGGAATAGCAGAAAAGAACCTAGATAACGGATAATGATTGGTAAAATATATTGTTTTAAATATTCCAAAGAGTCTTATTGTTACTTACATGCTGTACATTCATCATTCATGATATACATAGTAATACCTACAGAATTAATGGCTTGACGCCATTTACCTCTCCATTGTGTTGCATGCTTTTAATATATATTTCATTTAAATTGATCCATTGCGGAAGAAAAAAGAACTGATTTAAGCCAGTAGGCATAGTTTATTAGTAGATTTGTAGCATTGTCACGAGTTGTCAATTTTGTTACTTCATGATAAGCGGCAACTTCATCCAAAAACAAACATTAGAATTAGTATTCTTAAAGAACAATGAGAATATATTAATATGTTTGGTATGAGGAAGGGAAAGTTGTAGGGAGCCAAAAGGACAAGGCGATGTATACAAAAAGTCAAAAACCATCCACGATATGCAATTGCGTCAAGATAATGAAATGCTCTGAGGTGTCCTGATCCCATAAGAGACACGACACCTTAGAATTTGAGTCAACATAGAGTTGCCCAACTTTTGCTCTACTATCATGCAATATAGCAAGTGAGAATATACTATATCCACGTGTTCTGTGACAACAAAAACTTAGTTTCACCAATAATATAAGTTGGAAAAAGTAGTTCGATCTTAGACCAAAAAAGGGAATGCTTTCAACTTTTTCATTTTTTTAAAGTTAAATAAATGAAATAAGGATGTTATTGGTTTGCTTTACATCACGAAAGCTCTGCTTCCTTTCAACGCATGGCATGAAAGGAATGGAATTTGAGTGCGCATACAATTCAATTATTGCGTGGATTTTTTCTTTTCCCTCAATTTAGAGAACACGTGTCTCGATTTTTGACATGTTTCAAAGGGGTAATTCCATCCACCTCTTCTGAGGTTTCTTCTCTTTCCATCCACCTTCCCTAACTCATTTGACTATTAATTAAGACTTAAAATTGAGGAGTAAAAATGTCAAACAATAAAAAACAAAATAAACTATTAAATTTCTATTCACAACACAACCAAACAACTTAATGAATTAGCATTTTCTAATATGCATAATTGGAGGAAAAATATTAGATGTAACTATGTAAGTCTTTATTTGCATAATTAAATTTTAATAATAACATACATGTTCAATGCAAAGAAAAAATAAACATAGTTAATGCACTAATATGGGGCTTACCTCAACACAAAATTAATAAGAAGAAAATAAATAAATTCATGGTTAAGTAGTTGATAATGAAATTCAAACAATGTTCTATTCATAAAGAAAATAGATATACATGAGCACCTTTTGTAGTAAGTATAAAATAGAGTAGAACCCTACATTTAAAGCGAAACATAACTAAATACTTATGTGTTATACAAAAAATATTAAATTTCACATTTTTTTTAACTCTATAAAATATATAAATTTATTCAATGATAACCCAAAGCATTTGGCTATTCATGCATTTAACTGCTTATATTAAACAAACATCGAAAAAACTATGTTCACGTTATATTGAATACAAGCATGCATGTCGTTTTCCAAAATATAGTTTTGTATATTTAATAATTTTCATTGGATACTATATATTACTAATTGATAAATATTAAGTTTTTGAGTTGTATTATAATAAATAGCTCCACTTAACTTAATAATCAATCATTCATATATTTTTTAATAGATTAAAGTAGGTGTATAATGCAATAATTTTTAATTTCTTAAAAAAAGGAAAAGATGCATGAACTATTAAATTATTAAGTTAAATGAATATATTTATTTTTATCTTATTTTACATGTTGAGGTAAGCCCCAAATAAATACATTTGTACATTAACTATGTGTATATTTCACTTGCAACGAACATGTATATTATTAATTTAATTTAGTTATTTAAATATAAGACTTACGTACATCTAATATTTTTTCCCGTACAGTATAGCATACATATTAGTAAAACTTAATTTTTATAATTATTTGGTTGAGTTGTCAATAGAATTAGTTCAATAGTTTTTTTTGTTTGAAATTATTTGACACTTTTACCCCTCAAATCTAACTAGAGGGGAGGTGGATAGAAAAACTCAAACTAGAGGGAAGGTGGATAGAGAGAGATGAAACCTCAGGGGAGGTGGATAGAATTTGCCCCTCAATTTTATTTTATTTTTTATTGTTTGACATTTTTACCCCTCAATTTTAAGTCTTAATTAATAGTCAAATGAGTTAAGGGAGGTGGATAGAAAAATTTCAAACTAGAGGGGAGGTGGATGAAAAAGGAAGAAACCTCAGGGGAGGTGGATGGAATTACCCCTAGCGTCATATGATACTTGTGCCCATTCTCCCCTCGACAGATTTTGGATTTCTTTTGATATATGTATTCATTATAGCACTAGTTAAAAATGACATTAACTCTAACCATAATACTACAATGAACGATTTATTTTATTTCAATATACAAAAGAGAGATTATAAAATTCATTGGTACGAAAGTTGGTCAAGCGAAATAGCGATTGCGTGCATCAACCAAGATAAAAACAAAATTATTCTTCAAAATGTGTGCCAAATAATTAGACTTAGTGGGTTGACTATGACAAATTATATTTTCATACATATATATGTTATAAGTGTTTTAAAAAAATATTTTCAGTAAAATAGTAATATTGGTGCTATCATGCATGATTTTTGTCGATTAGCTAGGTGGTGCTCTCATTGATTTCCAAATTAGTTGTACGTGTTTGATCAACAACACTGGCTTCAACAAAGAGCAGATAAATATTTGAGCAAGTACACGACTTGAAAAGAATCATTACTTTCAATGACATGACGGATAACTTTAATCAACTCGATGATCCAAAACTCAATTATCCATTCATTTGCGATTTACGCTTGACGAGAAAGCTCGCTGATGTGCATGGAACATGCAATTTGAAACTTTATTTGAACAAACTCAACTGACACACGCAAGCTTGTCACAGTACTGTGGAACGATGTTGCTTATAATTGGCAAATTGCGGGATTGAAGTTAAACATTTTGTACGATTGAAATAATTCTTTGGTCACTAAATTCTATAGAAAATCTATCCCGTGGGTCATACTCAATAAACCTGATTAAATCTCGTTTATTTACTAGTGTTGCTCTTAAGATATCTTATATTTCCTCCACTATTTGGTGCTCACTGCAACGATGTAACAAGTTCATATCGAACTTGATTCATTGGATAACCTATAAGTCCTCGGACTACAAGTGTTGGACGGATCTATGGATTGAACCTTTTATTTTCACCAACCACATGACAAACCACAAGAGCGACTTCTCTTACAGGATAAAGTGAAGAATTTTTAGTTTAATGAGTGACACTTACAGGATTCAGTTCCGCTTGAACTACGATAACTGATTCTAGAACATCACTTTAGTAATGATGTAAAGCCCCTGGAATTTGGAAGAAAAATACAAGTGTTTTTGAATATTCACTTTAGTCCTTAAAATTTTAAAAAATATGACTTCGACCCCAAAAGTATTGAAAAAGTTGCAAGATAGTCCAAAATAATTTTCACTTGAGCCCCCAATTGTTTTGTAGACACTATATTTATTTCAAAGTGATTATATTATGATCAAATTAGTATAATTACCTTAGGTTTGAGTTTCAAATGAACTTATACTTTTTATTTTAGAAATAATAGTTATTTATTAGTTCTTGATTGATTATAAATTAAATAAAGGTTAAAGTTTTCCATCATAGAGTTTTCTTGATCTCAGAAACACTGATTTCAATTTTCTTTAGTATTTAAAAGTTTTGAAGTTATCAAGCATGAGGTAAAGTCTGATTTAAACCTTAATTATCTCAAGTTTTTACATGAAATCAAATAGTAAAAGTGATACATGCATAAAGATAATAATAAAAATATTACTTAATTAATATTTAAATTTACAGCTATAATAAAGCGATTAAAGTACCCGATTGAAGATAAAACAAAAAAAATTGCAAAAATGGGGTATACATAATCACTTTATGTCTCCAATTCTTGTCCAACAAATGATCTTCATCTTCAACAATTTCTTCACACTTATTTTCACCAAATCTGTTTTCACTTCATTTTGCACAATTTCTCCTCTTGATGCTTAGATTAATAGAAAATTTGTTATAGCCCTTAAATCATTCTTTTTCTTCCTTCAAAATTCTGAAAATCGAATTCTACCAAAACTGCTACTTTTGGTGCATAAACTATAGAAGTTCAAAATCTATATCAAAACTTCATCTTTCTCTCTAAAATTTTAACCACATATATACTATCCATGTTGTAAGCTAGCTTTTGTTTTCAGAAACCTTCTTTAAATAAAGTGGTTTGAGGGGTCTAAAGTTCAGAAGTATAGCCCATTTTCCCGAAAATTAGGACAAAAAATTCTAGCTTTTATGATTTATTTAAAACACCAAATCTTATCTTTTGGACTTGATGTCAAAGTAACAAACTCTTCATGATGTTCAAGATTAAAAAATTTAATCAATTTCAGAATACCAAATTGTTTGAATATCTGTTTGAAGGTAAATCCGAGATCACTACAATTTTTAATCTGAGATTTGCTTAAACCTTTTGTTTAAGCAATTTATGTTGCAAAGTCTATCCAAATCATGAAATTGATCATTAAGATGGATTCATTACATTCTTATAATTATGTTGTATCAGTTGATCATAATTTATAATCTTGTATAACATTATACATGGACCTTACATCATTTAGATGACATATGTAGTTTGTTTTACGATTGATCTTTCAATTACTTCAACTTCAAGTGAATTACTGTTATCACGTGATCTAACCATCTAATCTAGTTTATTAGCATAAAATAATATTGTGGAAATATCAGTTTAATTAGATCTACATGTTTATAGTTGTTTTTGAATTGTTATCAGTGATATATGCAATATAATGTAATTTTGGTAACAATGACTATTCCGGTAGAGAGAGTTTCAAATTTCTCCGATTCTCAATTTATACTTTCATGTACTCTCTTTTTTCATTTAAATATATGAGCCTTGATTGTCCTTTAATGTCCCGATGGTTCCAACCTAGTTGGAGTTTCTCGACATTTTCAGTTCCAGAGCTACATCTTTCACTAAAAAAAATAAATTTTTTTTTTTTTGGGATTCTCACCCCCAAATTGTAACGATACAAGAAGGCTTCACGACCCTAAAAATGAGTCTTGCTTTATCCACAAAAAAAAATTGATATACCCAATTTTAGAAGGTGACCTGTTTTTAAACCGCATAAGTGAATTTATTTTCGAGACCATACGACTTCGGGTGGGGAGGGTGCTGGAAGTTTGGCAGGTTCCAATTATGTAAAAACTCACTAAAATTATTGAAGAGATAACAACATAAAATAAGTAAAATGACTACTCTTTATGTAAAACACAACAATATTTGAAAAAGATTTGAATTTAAAAGGAAAGAAGGATAACGACTAATATTTATTTGAAAACATCTTAAATAATAGGGCTAATTGCAGCAAACCCCCCAAACTATGGGGGTCAGAGCACTTTACCCCCTGAATTATGAAAATGTGCGAAATGCCCCCCAAACTATTGGTTTTTGTGCGATTTGTCCCCTGAGTCGTTGATCAACCGTTTCATTTTGGACACATGTCTAAGTTTTTGTCCGTCAGATTTGACATCAGGAGGTAAAATGCACAAAATTGAATAATTCAGGAGGTATTTCGCACCAAACGATAGTTCAGGGGGTAAAGTGTTCTGGCCCCATAGTTTGGGGGCTTTGCTGCAATTAGCCCTGAATGATATAAGACATCGTATCTACAAATAAAGTTAGATGTGGACAAAAAATTGGATGTCTTCCCTAGCCATAGAATATTTGAAAATTTCATGTTAGCAAATCAAAACTAGTGTATTATTTCTTAATCATAGATGAAATATTCTAAGTGACATGACACTTTTCTTTTTTGTCCACCTCACTTATAATTGCATTCTATGACAACTTACAAAGTATCAGGTTATTTAAAAAATAATATTAGGATGACTTAGGCAAATTTTATGAGAGTATTGATTTTAAGAATAGGTTGGAGTTTATGAAGTTCAAATATATAACCATACTTACTATTACTAGTTACTACTAGCAAATACTAGTTTTTCACTATATATATTGAGCTAGTACTTTGGATGGAGGGCAGCGGTTGTGCATACCAACCACCCGACTTGTGGATGGTTAACCATAAAAAATTGCTATTTTTTAAAATAAAAAATCTACGAGTGACGGGTTGGAGTGGGGTGTCCCGTCAAACGAGTTTATAAAAGCCCCTAATTTACATATTTCACATATGTCTCCAGACAACCTCCCACTACGTAATCATCAATCATTCCACTTAAGATATGTTTAAAAAATCATCATCATTGTAAAGCTCCTCTTACGCCAATCATAATCGCATAATACCATTATCTAAAAAGATGAGCCCCTCAAAATCAAGTTCTAGTGTGACTCAACTCGTGCTAACCCCTCATAACTCAGCCTTCTGCTAATATGTTATATCAGACTGACCAACCATCTCCAAGCTTGAGTCATTATAACTCATAGTGCATCTTATGACTCACACATCCCCCTCATATGAGATTATTGATCTTAACGAATTATTACAATTGTACTTAAAGATATCCATCGTGATTCACTAGACAAGGCTTTTCCTTATCCATTAGTCAAGGGTAAGTTGTCCCTCCTTAGCCTTAGCTATGGGCCTCAAACTGAAGAGGCATGCAATAGTGAATCTGTGTGAACCCCTCCAACACGAGAGGGGTTGTACAATTGTACAACCCATTGATGGTTTTCGTTTTGATGTACGTTTTGTGTAACTAAATATTAAAATAATTTCGTAAACTTTTGAGAGCTATAGAACAAATTTTTATTTTTTTTTGAAAAAGTTAAAAAGTTGTTACAATAAACTTAAAAATTCCCAAGTTTAGGTTCTACTAAGTCAAAAATATTTCTTAAAAAGGTTTGACAAACCTATAGCCAAAAACTCTTCAACATTTATATTTTTAATGCTTGACTTCCGATCAATATATTATGTCCAAATTATAGGAAATGAGATAACCCATCACCAAATTGTACGTAATTTCCTTTATCAGTCCTTATGTAATCCTCAATAGTATTGAACAGAAAAACATGTTTCTTTTTCAAATAATTCCTTTAATTAGATTGATTTATTGATGTTTCATCAATATAAGTAACCAAATAGAGATTATTATTTAGTTTTTAGTCCTCTAGTATGGTTGTTAATGAAAGTCTGCCGGAGTGGGGTCTTATTAAGGCAATGAAATTAATTGACATCTCCGTGGTATTGAATTCCTTCAGTCTTTCAATAGTAGATTTGTCTGACCCATTTCACTTTCTTATTTTAAATCTTTTAAACTACTAATGTATGACTATGGTTCCTTGAAGTGGAAAGATGTTAACATCAATTTTTTGTAATATGAATTGACTCAATTTCATCGAATTTTAAAACTCGTACACTTTGGAATTAAGAACTTTTGCAAGTTCCGCTTCATGGACCTTCAAAAGCTACAACTTACAAACTAACTTAGTTTCTTAAGCTCTTACTGTAATATCTGAAAGATGTACGAAGCAAAATTCGCAAAGTCATCTATTGTAAAGTGCCATGTTTCAAAGTTCGTCGAAAATGAATCACTTTCATACGAAGAAAGACTAAAAATTGGAATTTTCTTATACTAGGGTGTTGGGATGAAAAACACACCTTTATTCAACACAAATGATAAATTAGAACATAGAAATCACACACTTTAATCACTCTCATTCACTCTTTTTCTTCTCTGTCGGAGTGATAAACAAACTGAGAAATACACCTCTACTTAAAGGAATTGGGAGGTCTTAATCATATCTTTAACCACAGATATCGGCGTCACTTAAATTGAAGGAAGTGCGGCTCTTGTCGGGCACGTGAATTGACGAAGCCCCACGGCTTGTCGAGGATAGGGGCTAGAAACCCATCAATCTCCCCCTCCAGCCTCAACCCAATACTATCTCTTAAACTCATAACTTTTTCTCTCTCTTTTTCTAAAGAGGAATGCAGTTTTTTTTGCTCGCCTCGAATTAGGAACGAACTCCCCCTTACTCAAAACCTTTCTTTCTCCGAATACCCATCGAGAAAGGCAAACAATCGTAGACGTATATCTTGCCTCCGTATACCAAATCTTTTTTCTAATTACCGTGAAGAAAGGTGAAAGATCATAATAGTATTTTACCTTATTTAATCTCTTTCTCCAAACCACCGTAGAGAAAGGAAATACAACCGTGAAGAAAAGCTAATCTTCGTATACCATCATTCTCTTAACTTCGACTCTAGAGAATGGTAAATAATCATGGAGATTTTTATTCTTCGTATTCTTCGTTCTCTTTCTCCGAAATGCCATGGAAAGGTACACTCTCTTTCTATGAATTACGCGACATCGTAGAAAAAGGTGACCGTTGTCTCACCACTTTCCTGTTTGTTATTTAGACTGCTTTGTGTCAGTTGTTCTCTTAAGAACTTTCAACAATTTCTTTTCTTGTGACCTGGAATGCCACAATGGTAACATATGAAAGTATCTTCATATTGACTTGCGTCATCAGTGACGTTGTCCCGTTCTTGTGGCGTGCTTCCACTATCTCGACCTCTTTCTCTATCTCTGCCTCTGCCTCTACCTCTTCCTCTGCCTCCTCTTCTACCTCCTTCGTTCTCATAGACAAGGGCATAAGACTCCTCCTTGTGATTCTCTTTTATTTTGACATCCTCGTTTAGTAGAGCGTCTATGACTATATCCATGGTAACTTTACTACCCAGGGGCAAAATTAATGAGCGTGACAACAAGAGTCTCCCAATTATCAGGTAGAGAACTTAACAACAAGGTTGCTTGTTCCTCATCTTTGAGAACCCATTCAGCAGCAACAAGCTGGTTTACGAGGTCCTGAAATGGACTCGTGTGATCTGCTATAGACGTACCACTTCGTAGCTTGTGGTTCACCAAACGCCTAATCAGCAGAGTTTTGTTACGCGTCGTCTTTGCCTGTTACATATTAGTTGGCTTCTTCTATAGGTTGTAGGCACTCTGCTCTTGTGCAACATGATGGAACACGTTGTAGTCAATCCATTGTCGAATATGAGCCACAGTCTTCTTGTTCATTTTCGTCCATTCGACATCCGTCAACTTCTCTGGTTTTACACTATTATTCTCAATTGGCTCAGCTACGTCCTTCAAATTCAGCAAATCTTCTATACGAGGCTTCCACATGCTGTAATTAGTAGGCGTCAGTCGAATCACGGTATCCGACGTTCAATTTTCCATGAAAAAATTCAACTAGTTTGCTTAAACTGAACTTTTGAAGCTAAATTAGGAAAAATAGAGGTCACGGATGGATTCAAATTGGTCAAAAACGTTAGATCTCAGTCTGAACTTGCTGAAATCCGAGTTAAAACGAGGTGAACCGACCTTGAACCGGATCTTAAACAATGAACCAAACCAAATCCGGCCAGGTACGGTCGGACCAACTGGTTGAACCAGAGTCAAACATTGACCGATTTTTGGGTCAGGACCGGGTCAAACAGACGGGTCAGATTTCGGGTCGGATCTTGTCTTTTTCACCCGCTTTCCGAGTTGGGTTGAGTTGACTCGTCGACGTGACACGGTGACTTCCGATGATCAAAATATTACGAAAAATAAATATTCAGAATCCTCTCGACACGAGCTTCCTAAATGTGATGCCAAAACACAAATTCAGACCGAAATTGTTTCGAATTTTAATAGAAGGTTCGAACAAAATTTAAAATCCTAAAAATGCCTTTGGATCTTAACCAAGCTCATGATACCAATTGTTGGGATGAAAAACACATTTTTATTCAACACAAATGATAAATTACAACATAGAAATCACACACTTTGATCGCTCCAACTCACTCTTTTTATTCTCTGTTGGAGTGATAAACAAACTGAGAAATACACCTCTACTTAAAGGGATTGGGAGGTCTTAATCATATGTTTAACCATAGATATTGGTGTTACTGAAATTGAAGGAAGTTGGGCTCTCGTCAGACATGTTAATTGAAGAAGCCGCACGGCTTGTCGGGGTAGGGGCTGGAAACCCATCATAGGGACCAAAATTAAACGCTAAAGGATCAAAAGTAAAATGAGCTCACCCATAGTATCAAAAGTGAGGGAGGGTCATGGCTGCACTTAACACTGGTGCAACCAACCCTTCTCGTCATGACACCTGGCATAGTCAACCAAGAAAAATTTTATCAACGAAACCGATGCCACGTGGAGTGCAAGGGAACTCTCTCAACCATGGTTAAACTAACTAAGCTGCCAATTAATGTATCAGCCTATGTTGCACGGATACGGATACGGGACTCAGATACGACACGATACGGATACGGGGACACGGATTTTTTGCATATTACAGGATACGATACATGCAAGATACATAGAATATTTTATACTAATAATTTAGTTATATAAGAATATAATAATAAAATGACTGTCAATAATAATTTAACTTCACTTACAAAAAAATATATCTATATATTCAATTTCAAACAGAACAAAATTATGCAAGCAAACATAAAAAGATCCATAATCTATATAAACTCAAAGTACCAAAATGTAAATTCAAAAATTACATTAAAAAAACTCAAAGATACATTTTTCAATCTGTATGTTTGTTCTTCAATTGAAGAGAACTCGTTGCCTTTTTTTTCCTTTAACTTTTAGTGATATTTACAAAATCAAGTTATAGTTACTTAATGTTACAAAATAACCCCAACAAATTTTAAAAAATTGACAAATTTCCCCTTAAAACACGGATAAGCGTATCGGATACGTCCCAAGGCGTATCCAATACGCGTATCCGAATTATTAAAATTAAATAAAAAATTGGATACGCCACGTGGCATATCTGGTACGTATCGGGCGTGTATCGTATCTGATACGTATCCGACACTGCATTTTATAATTTTTTCAAGTATCCGTGCATCACTAGCAGCATTTTTCTCTCTCCATCAATTCATCTCTCATCTGTATTTCTCTAATTCTGTATGTAAACACTAAAACCTCTTATGTTCTCTCCATTAATACGAATAGTTAATATTTTTCTTTCTCATAGGCCATATTTGAAATTAACTCTCCCTCATTTAAGTTCACCATTTCTGCAAAGAGGAAGGTATAAATATTTCTCTCATTTTGGTTCACCATTTCATTAGTCTTTCTCTCATTTTGGTTCACCAATTCATCAACTAAGAAAGTGGTAAGTTTTTGCTGTTTAAAAGTTTTTGTTGCATTATTAATAATTTTCTGGATTAACTACATAATGTTATGTTGAAAAGATAAAATAAATGTAAATGTTGTATGCACTCGTGAATAAATGTAAATATTTGGTTTCACTAAATAATCTTATTTTTTGAAAAAAATTTGTTGCATTATTAATGTTGTTTGTTTTCCAAGTAAATTTATCTAGAATAAGAGATAAATAATTATAGACACTAGATTCTATAAAAATGTTCATCTAAGATTATGTGATTATGTTGGAGTTTTTTTTTGCACTAGTAGACACCAGATTTTTTTCATACATGTTCTTATGCGATTTTGTTAAAATGGGTATTTTAATTTAATTTTGTGTTTTAGTTTAATTTATGGATTGTACATACATATAATATAATTAGAGAGAGGTAGGGTGCTACTAATTAGTCCTTAGCCACTCCACGTGAAGAAGCTTTATGAATTTATCAATATAAAGTCTTACCAAAATATATATAATGTGAGAATCTCAGTCTATATTGTGATCATGATATGACCTCTTTGTTATGAATTTCCTAAATGCAGAGGGGAAGGGGTAATATATGCCCTTTTATACACACGTATGTATACAATATAGTTATATATTATATGTATATAATATAGTTATACATTTTATATATCTGTATCAAATTCTTTCAAAAATTATGAGTTTGTGCATGATGATGCTCCTAGTTAGATCCGTAAAGAAATATTTTTATTCAACAGTTTTGAATCATTACACTAATCACAATTGAACCCCGCTATCTAATGTATATTAATGGGTCCATTAAGTTCCATTGTTCTAAATACATCTTTGATAAAATGAACAATAGACTGCAAGTTGGTCAACCAATGGAAGATGAACATGTTGCATATGCTTTATATTGTATCTATGCACGCGCCAAAGGTTTTAGCGTTAGAAAAACCACGGAGTTGAAATTTTCAGATGGCTTTGGGGTAGAAGCACGAGATTTTGTGTGCTCTACTGAGGGACACAAAGATGTGAAACACTCAAAGAATAATGTACCGACTGCTATAAAACCGACATTTAGGTGTCAATGCAAAGCAAAACTTAGAGTTGCGCAATTGAAGGGGAAACATTGGAGGATTACTGCAATTAGAAGGGAGCATACTTATGACATGTATTCACCAGAAGGATCACATTTGTTACGATCTGCTCGCTACGTCAATCCTGAAATGAAAAGATGTATTGAGTCAATGATAAAGTGTGGAATCCCAGTGGCCAGGGCCTTTGAGTTCATGAAAACTTTATCTCATGGAAGAGAAAACGTTGGTTGTACACAGAAAGACGTATATGATGAATTACAACGTTTGAGAAAAATGATTGAGAATGGAGATGCAACCAAATTGATTGAGTACTTCAAGGAAGACAAATAATGAGCCTTATTTTTATTGGAATGTGGAGAAAGACGAAAATGATAGGCTCATTAATTTCTTCTTCAGATATTTTTGTTGCAGCGTCAACTATGAATACTTCGATGATGTACTTTCTTTTGACATACCTTATCTCACTAATAAGTACAACATGATTGCATGTCTTTTTGTAGGAATTAATCACCATTTGCAAACGGTTATGTTTGGGTTTGCTTTCTTGTCAAATGAAAGGCAAAGTTCTTTTGAATGGTTGTTTAGAGTCTTCATCGACTCTATGGGTGGTAAACAATCAGAATCAATATTTAATGATCTATGTCTAGCGATGATGAACGCAATCGCAACAGTTTTTGCAGAATCACATCACATGTTGTGTCATTTGCACATAAACCAAAATGCACCTTCACATTTTGGTAACTTGAATGATGATTGGAGTTTCAAGAGATTATGGTATAAGAGCATGGATAGTTGTTATTCTGAAGAAGAGTTTGAGCATACTTGGAAGCAAATGGTGGGCAATTTTGGCATCGGGGAAATACAATGATTTAGAATCATGTATGGTTTGCGTCACAAGTGGTCTACTGCTTTCAGTCGTCATAAATTTAGTCCGGGGTTGTTGGCCACATCGAGAAGTGAAGGTGCAAATGCTGCACGAAAAAGGAAGATTGGTGCAAAATCTTCTTTGTATGATTGCGTTTCGCTTATGAAAAAGTTCAAGAGTGTTGGCGCATGGATAAAGGTGAAGAAGATTGTCGTACTCGCCATGGTAGGCTTCTTGTTGGTAAGAATCCATGGTTGATTCAAGTGGCAAATGCATACACGATGAAAATATTCATTCTCTTTCAACAAGAAGTTTGCAACTTGATTGATTTCTCAATCACAGAACACAAAAATGTTCCTAACACTTCACTGGTATGTTTCACTGTTACACCAAAGATGGAGAGTCACGTAGCTTGGATTTCAACTTGATCCGACTACTTTAAATGTGAGTTGTGGGTGTCACAAATTTGATACATTTGGTATACTATGTAGCCATGTTTTGAAAGTTTTTGATAGAGTTGCTTTGAATTATATTCCTAAGATTTATATCAAAAGGAGGTGGACCAGAACCGTAACGAATAGAGTAAGTGATGGACGACGTACCAATAAGAGCAATGGTGCATTTGATATGATATTCATTAATGAGATGGTGAAGAAGTGTTATGGAGCTTCTAATAGAGCTAATAGAAGCAAGGAGTCAAAACTTGTGTTGGCTGAAGGGTTTGACTTTTCAATTGAAAAAATGAATGCTTTATTGGATAATGTTAGTAACGATGAAGTTAATGCATAAGAGGACCTGGATGGTGATAGAATTTTGCCACAAACACCAGAACTATTTGTACGGGATCCGCTCAACGTCAAGTCAAAAGGAGTAACTGATGTTCGTGCTCGTCATTGGGATGTGAGGAAAAATAAAAAACTAAAGGAAATGGTGAAGGTTCAAGTAAGTTTTACTTAACATTCAAAGTAGCATAATATGTGTCGGCTGAAGGGTTTGACTTTGCAATTGAAAAAATGAATGCTTTATTGGATAATGTTAGTATAGATGAAGTTAATGCAGAAGAGGACCTGGATGGTGATAGAATTTTGTCACAAACATCAGAATTATTTGTACGGGATCCGCTCAACGTCAAGTCAAAAGGAGTAGCTGACAAAATGCTCGTCATTGGGATGTGAGGAAAAAGAAAACTAAAGAAAATGGTGAAAGTTCAAGTAAGTTTTACTTAACATCCAAAGTACCATAACATATTTTTAATTCTTTTAGTAATTCTTATTTTTTGATGATTGATTTGTAGAGAGGGATGCAAGAGGGAAGAAAAGACAAGTGCAAAGCTCACAAAGAGTCGAAGAGGATTGCCCATCTCAAGAAACCCATGAAGGAGCTTTCTGTCATCCTGTTGCTACTTCGCAACACACTGATGCATTTGCTTAGTTTCCTTAAACAACATCCTCTACTTCGCAACACACCGATGAATCTGCAATTCATCATTGAAACTTATTCTGTTGTCGAGTGCGAATTGAACTCTTAGATGATCATTATTTTGTAATTTTGTATTGTGAATTTTTATGATCCACTTTTTGCAACTTTCCTCTGCTAATTCATTAATCTTTGATGAGGAGAGGCATTGTGTCATATAGAGGCGGAGCCAAGGGTTAATGTAAACCTGCTATGTTGTAATTAAACAGATTCGCATCACCTGTTGCATTGTCAAGCAAAACGATTTTGTGGTTTATATATGATTAGTACAGAACTTAAACCTCAGATTTTACAAGTTCATAAAATCCACAAACAAGTTCATTATACCGTTAATCTTCCACAGAAGATAATAAAAAGTTTCATGAGTCAACATAGCAGGTAGAATAATCTTTAGCTTAATAACAATTAGCATTATTTACGGTCATCGTTGTTAGTTTACATTAACCATTATTTAAACATAACTATAATAGACATTACAATAGCAATAAGTAAAATAATTAGAAGTAATAAATTATAAATCTTCTCAAGCTTCCTCTTGATCTTGACGTTCGTACGTATATACTTATCCACTGCTTTTTCTGCTATGCTCGCACTAGATATATCTTCGTCGCCATTTATTGGGTTACGCCAACTCTCAAATCCATGATGTTCACATGAATAATAAAGTTTTTGATAGTTCGAAGATCTTGACCCAACTATTTTTATATTTGTTTTTCTCGTGCACTCTTTGCAGTTTTTTTCTTCATACTTTAACTTACTTGCAGCACTACTTGAACGATTTTTAACTCCAGACATTTGAGACATCTTATACCTGAAAAAATTAAGAGAAAGCAAGCATGTCGAAATATCAATCACAACTCATTATCCAAAGTTAAAACTTTCGGCTGCTCATGTTTTCATTTTAAAGGACATTACTCAAACACTTTTTTGCAGCTAAACTCAGATTAATTATAGCATACATCTGCAAAAGCTAATATAAAATCATTAACTTATCATTAAGCAAAGAGAGAACTGTGGTTCTCAAGCTTCAAGTTGATGCATATATTACAAGCATTCTTCATAATCCAATAAAGTTCAACTGCAATCCACGAAAGTTTATTAATCTGTTGTGCTTTGGACAGAGATAACTAGATTAATCGTAATGCAAAAAGCTAAAATTCTACGACAACATTAAGAATCGTAACATCAAAATAAAACAGAGCAAAATCAAGAATATCTCTAGACACCTTTTTATCAAGATAACAATGGAAATCTTTATAAATAATTGGAATTCACCTAAACACAAACCGTACAACTCAGCTAAACAATCATTCAAACAAACAAACAATGCATATCAACACTACAACTCATGAACTAAATTAAACACTCAGGAGTATCCCAAAAAATAGTTATATTGCACATCACACCTCCATAAACACCAAAATTTAACAAGAAGGGGGCGAAACAGACACCTTAGCAACGTCAAGAGAGTTAACAATGGCGGCAAATATAAAAGCGCCAGCAGCAGCAGAAAATGTCTCCCCCGAATCTCAAATCCGCGTCCAAACAATCTGTCAAAAAGACCAAGAACGAGAAACAAGCGGGGGTGAGTTTTCAAAATGAAACATACAGTAGCTAGGGAAAAAAGTTTGAAATGGGAGAAGGAAGAGTTGTTTTAATTTTGAGAAGTGTGCGTACGGAGTAAAAGGTGAGAGAGGAATTGCTGGAGAGAGAAAGATGCTACTACATTAATTGGCAACTTAGTTAGTTTAACCATGATTTAGAGAGTTCCCTTGTACTTCCACGTGGCAGCGTTTCATAGGTGGAATTTTTCTTGATTGAATATGCTAGATGTCATGAGAAGAAGAGTTGATTGCACCAGTGTTAGGTGCAACCACGACCCTCCCCAAAAGTGAAATAAACACCAAACATAGATAATTATTTTATGCAACTACTGCATTGCGAACGTTGTGCAATTAAATATTTGTCTTATTTTTCTAAATAACCTCCCCATAATTCTATCCAACCATGTATCTATAATTCTATACAAATTATCGACTTGCAGTGCCACTGCCGCCTCATAGTACGGTTGCACAAAATCATTTCTCAACAAAGAGAGGGTGGTTAGATTAATCTCATAAAGTGCGTTAACGCTGGTAATAAACTCACGAAAGAAACGTGATGGCATTCGCCCCCCTGAGCTTTGATGCTGCTTATCTCGTCAAAACGCTTAGGTCGGTAAATACATTAAGAAAACGTCGTGTGAAAAGAAGAAAATCCATTTATTGGGACACAAGCAAAAAGAAACATATGCAGTCATGAATTACAAAGTCAACGGTGGTCGGAAGCAGTTTATTTATTCCTCACGTCAGAATACACCAGCGCGAAGGAAAAAAAGAAAGTGGCCTTCGCGCGTATTCAAACGTCACCCGCGTCTGGGTCCCACTTCCAGAAACAACTGGTATTGCGTGTGCCTTCCATCCACTCCATCGCCACGTGTCAGGTCCTCAGACCACTTCAACGTGTAGCCAGCTTTTTCCTCAAACTTTCATACACACACACCTGCTTATAAATTGCAATTCAAGCCCACTTGTTTTCAGTTTCGGTCATATTATATCTCAAGAAAGTACTAGAAAGTAAATTTTACCTTCAAAGATCACCTGAAAAAAAAGAACTTGACAAATTCCAAGGATTAAAAGTCTGTTAAGGTTCTGTGTTTTGTGCAAGAAAGTTGCCTTGGAAAAGAGTTTGCTTTTTGTATGTGATTCTGAAGAAAGAGGATATGGGAGTTGAAGCTGAGTTGGTTATTCAAAAGAGCATCCCTGTTTTGGATGTTCCTTGCTCTCAAATTGTAAGCTTTTTATTATTCCTTTTTTGCTTTATGTTGTTTTAAAATTTAAGCCTTGCCCTTATGATTTAATTACTTCTTGATTTGCTATTTTTACCTAACCTTGTTTGTTCTTAGCTTTATTGCTGTATATGGTTTTATCTAGTTATGGGCTTAGGTCCTTGATGATGGAAATTAAGCACGTTTTCATGTTAGATAATTGGTGCTTTGTTTGTCAAATTCTTGTGATTTCATAGACTGCTTGGATCATCATGCTTTCAGAATCAAAATATGGACTTTTAGCTGTTTTGATGAATTAAAGGTCTTTAGGCTAAATTGATTGTAGGGGTAGTCAAAGAATTTGTTTAAGTAAAGGCAAGAATCAATTTATGCTCTGCCATCATTATTCTATGCACTCAACTGATTCTCATCAAGAATTAACTTTTGGGATTTGCAAACACTCGCAATTTTGTCTTTATAAGATCCTATTGATTGTAAATGATCATGAATTAACACTAGCAATCGAACCATATTGGTGTTTGTTAATCATCTATGCGTATTTATTTTTAGTGGTGTTTGTTGGTGTGATTACTTACGGTCATGTTTGATGTGTTTTAAATGTCAGGATGTAAAATCCCCAGACACCACCGTGCTGCCGTTTGTTCCCAGCATTCGTTCTGGTAGCTTTGCTGATATTGGTCCAAGAAGGTATATGGAAGACGAGCACATAAGGATAGATGATCTGTCCGCATGCCTAAAGTCTGTCATCAGTTTTCCTAAACCTGTTGCCTTCTATGGGGTGAGTTATTTCTTTCTTTTGCTCTGGTGAGCCCTCGATTAACGTTGCCGTGGCGTCAGCTGATGGAAAATTACATGTTGTGCAGGTATTTGATGGTCATGGAGGACCTGAGGCAGCGGCCTACATGAAGAAAAATGCAATGAGATTCTTCTTTGATGATGCAAATTTCCCACAAATTTGCGAGGGTAATGATACTTTTCTCGGAGAGGTTGAAAATTGTTTAAAGAAAGCCTTTCTACGAGCAGACCTGGCTTTGGGTAGTGATGGTAGTGTCTGTAGTTCTTCTGGGACTACTGCTTTGACTGCTCTAGTTATTGGAAGGTATCTATTTTCCAAGTTATTTCTTTCATTAGTTTGAATCTATGCAGGCTGCAGAGGCTTAAGTTTCTGATTCAGAGGACCCCTTGTCCTTGAGCCCATAGAACTTTACCTAGTATCTTCATGGGTTATGACATACTTGTTCTTTTATGGCTAAATGAACTACAGCTTAGTGCAGCTGTGACATTGATATATTAGCTGCTTTTATAGTAATTGGGGAATTTTATAACCACAATAATGTAGCATATTGGACGAAAAGATGATTAGATTATATTATTCGTTTCTGTTGCTGAGAAATGCTTTATTTGATTCCAGGCTTCTAATGGTGGCCAATGCTGGAGATTGTCGAGCAGTTCTATGCCGGAAAGGCGAGGCAATCGATATGTCTCAAGATCACAGACCAAGTTATGCATCAGAGAGGAGGCGCGTTGAAGACTTGGGTGGATTCATAGATGATGGTTATCTAAATGGTGTTCTCTCAGTCACTCGAGCTCTCGGGGACTGGGACATGAAGCTGCCCCAAGGTTCTTCTTCACCCCTCATAGCAGAACCGGAATTCAGACAAATTATTCTGACAGAGGATGACGAGTTCCTTATTATTGGATGCGACGGAATCTGGGACGTAATGTCTAGCCAGCAAGCAATTAGCCTTGCGCGACGTGGTCTAAGGCGGCACGATGACCCTGAGCAATGTGCCAAGGATCTTGTCATGGAGGCGCTCCGGCGCAACACCTTTGACAATCTTACAGTTGTCGTCGTTTGTTTTACTTCCGTTGATCAGATTGGGGCATCATCCCCGCGCCAAAGAAGATTGAAGTGGTGTAGCCTATCTACGGAGGCTTTGTGCAGCTTGAAGAGTTTCTTGGACTGAAGAACTAATCAACCTTTGATTGTATATTTTGTCTTTTTCCTGACATAATTGCCCATTTATTTGAGGGAAGGAGGCTGTTTGTGGCAGCTTCAGTTGAGCATTGTAAGCAGATATCTAGCGATTTTTTCTTCCTATTTTGGAAGAATTGTGTGGTGTGGTGGAATGCTAGGTGGATGTACATAAATTATTGGTCTGCAGGCTGAGTATGATGGTGGGGTGTACTAATAATTTTACTGTACTATCTAGTGTTTAGTGGTGGTTTATGGCTTTGTCATTGGCCTACCACTTATGTTGAATTTTACTTGTGTAGACATGTGATTAGCTGTACATGGGCTAATAAAGTCAGTTTCTTCTGGTTATTGTCTTTTGGATATACTTCTGAGAATCATATCATCCATTGCTGGTGCGTAATTGACATTCAAACTTCCTTTAACCAATCACTAGGGTGCTTATTCTATGGTATTTCCACGGTGCACATAACTTCAACCTTTTCAAGCCGATGGGGTATGATCAATTATTTCAAATGACTATTTATTATTGGATAAGATTTGAGAACATTCATAGTTTAACCAAATATATCTCGAGTATTTGGTTAACCGGGAAGTAAAAGTTGAGCCGATCGGATGTTATTTCGAAAAGGATTATTGCAGTGGAGTCGAGTGGTCTTGGGTGGTGTTTTTGTCTTTGTTACATAAGGGTGTACCACATCTTGCCCTCATATAAATATGTGGGACTCATGTGGGCTCCACCTGTGTGAGTCCCACATGTATGTCAGAGCAGGTGCACCACACCCTTTTGTAGCTAAGACCGTCTCCTTGGATGGAAAGATTGAGTGGCACTTGGTGGAAAGGTATTGTATTGTATATATATATCTGGTCAAAAATTTCTTTACAGAGATATTGGACAAATATATCATAAATATCTTTCAAAATGTTACTGAACGTGTAGGATGTTATTTGTGACGTATGATGCAATGACACCACTGAAAATTATCTAATGCAGTGTTAGATTCGTGCCAAACACCAGCACGTGTTGGATACGCTAAGTTCTGTGTCTGTAAATAGGAAAATAAAAAGAGGATTTGGCAATTTACCTCCCTGTTAATTGGCGAATTACCTCCTTGTGAAAAACAAATAGGCAAATTACTTTCCTGTGATTTCAAAAATTGACAAATTACCTCCTTATATAGGGATGTGTAGTTTACTTGCTCAAGTTTGAGAGTGAGGATAGTTTTTAGGCAAGAAAAGACAATTATGACATTTGTTTATAAAAAAAATTATGTAAATATTTGGTTTAATACTTTAACTTGTTAAAAAAAATGCAAAAACTAAAACTAAAATTTAAAAATAAGTTATGTTTCATAATATGTTTGTTTTACAGTAATTTTTTATATTTTTTAAGGGTTAAAAGCGTTAAACCCCTATACTATGCCATCGATTGCACTCTCCCCCCTATCCTTTTATTTTTGTCAACTTGCCCCCTGTACTATGGATAAATAAGCACTTTGCCCCCTGAATCCTAATCCAACGGCAAAAAATGACGACACATGTTCAAATCGAATGGTGAAAAATCGAGTCACGGGGCAAAATGTTTATTTATCCATAGTACAGGGGCAAGTTGCGAAAAATAAAAGGATAGGGAGTAAAGTGCAACATAGGGTAAAGTATAGGGGGTTTAATGCTTTTATCCCTTTTTTAATAAAATATTATAATCAAATTTGAGATTACGGAAAAGAAAATATTAGAATAACAAGGGTATTGTCGTCATTAAGTATAAAAAATACACTAAAGAATATATAAGGAGGTGGTGTACCAATTTTTAAAATTATAGGGAGGTAACTTGCCTATTTAATTTTCACAGGGAGGTAATTTGCCAATTTGACATAATAGAGGGAGGTAAATTGCCAAAAACCCCAATAAAAAATAACCATGGATGTGGTATATTACATATTTGAAGGGCGTGTGTGATACGTACCAGACACAATTTGGTATACTTCCACAATTTTTAATTGTTTTGTGGTTAGAATGATTTTTTTTTTTAATAAAAGAGATTACAAATATATAACAAAATAAAAATATCAAATATCATATTTTAACAACCAGACAGAAAAGAAGAAGAGGGATTCTAATTTTTATCACGCTTTGGTTTCTACTCCTTAATCTATATACCGGCCAATTGAAAATAAAATAAAATTATCTACCCTTAGGACGTATTCGATACGTGTATCGGTAATTTAGGGGGCCGTTTGCTAGTTTTTAAAAATTAGATGGGGTTATTTTGTAAGATCAAGTAACTATGATTTAATTTTACAAATATCGCTCAAGTTAAAGGATAAATAATGCTACGAGTTCTTCAAATGAAAGAACTAACATACAGAGAAAAATAAAATGAGAGCTTCTATTTCGTTGAGACAAATAAAAGGGGATGAAGTAGTTGAACAACGAACAATTTATCATGATATTATTGGAACTTGTTCAATTATTGTTATAGTATAACTATTTAATGTTGGTATAATGTCTGAATGTACATTTCGGTACCATGAGTTTAGAAGGATTATAGATCTTTTCATTTTTGCTTGCATAATTTCTTGGTGTTTGAAATTGAATATGTAATATTTGTTTCTGAACTTAAAATATTTTTTTTTCTAAGGGAACTTAAAATATTATTGACAGTCATGTTATTATTATGTTATTATATTAACTAAATTTTTAGTATAAAATATTCTACGTATCTTGCACGTACCGTATCCTTTGTTCTCAAAAGCGGCCCGGACCGGCCGGCCTGACCGCGAATTGGAAGCTATTCCGGCCAACGCCGCCCGTTTTGGCCGGCCTTCTCAAGAAGCGGCGGCAAGCGGGAAAAATCGGCCTAGAACCGGCGACTCGGTGACCCGGGTGGCGGCTAGAGTCGACGGTTTGCTCTGTCTTCCCCGATTTTCCTCATTAAAAAGAAAAAAAAAAAAAAAAAATCTCCCGCTGGTTTTCATGGCAAGGTGGTAGTGGAACTTAAAACTTTAAAACACATCAACAAAAAGAAAAAAATGAAATAGATTAAAGAGACTGATTTTGGAAATTGTGGGGATTGATTGGAGCAATTAATGAATACTAACTGAAGTTGAACTAGTGATAATTTAAATAATTAAGTTAAAAAATCTCATTAAATGTTTGATTGATTGCTATAAGTTCTCATTACCTTTTGCTTTGGCGAGATTAAGGTAAATATAAGTATTTAACTTTCATCCACTTAATTAATTTATCTAATCAAGCACTTCAATTATTTTGTAAATATGAATAATCAAATATAAATATTGTGAGGCCCGCGTCCCACGAGTCACAATTTGATCCGAGTTGGTCCGGTGTTGGTCACCTAACAAACTCAACTTAGACCGAACTGTAGCTCATAGGAAGGGGTCTCACTGACCAGGATCAAAACCATAGCATTATAAAATAATTTTACTTTAAATACATCGGAAGTCTTTGGAATACAAATACATTTTACAATTTTAAAATGATGTAAATACAAAATCAAACACTTAACAATTTTTGCAAAGTTTCCAAAAGCGGACTTGTCGATCATTTGTTCTATGTGCTGCTATACCAATCTTACTCTAAGAAAGGGACATATAGAACAAAAGAGGAGTAAGTCTTTAATGACTTAGTGAGATTCTTAGAACATGACAATAATCAAACAGTAAATCAGAACAAAACGAACAAGAATGACCAGAATAATTACATCTGTGTCATTGAACTGAAATTGTCGATTTTTAACGATAATACTGAAATATTCAGAAGACGAGAAAATGAACTTGTGCAATTACATATAACAGATCCAACCTTAACTCCCAAATTCAACCGTATACCTCCCTACGAGGAGCTACCTCGCAACAGAACAGAAGACATGCTCGAGTACACGTCAATCTAACACGCGGGTCACAACCAACTCCTGGCTGCAAGCGGCGCTTAGACAGAATGGGTATTAAGTTAAAATACTTAAACTGACAGCCCTTTGCTGCCCAGCAGTAAATCTTCTCAATCCCTGGGCCCAACTTCCCAAATGCGTCCCAATGAGTGAAACAGAAATATCAGATGAGCTAGTAAGCCGGACAATATCCGTTGCTCGTTTTTTAGCTACATAGGCCGAACATAGTTCGTTGCTCGTTGCACAATTCAAGAATTGATTTGGTGATCATGATATCAGGTTAATTATGGTTATGAAAAAATGTGTTATTATGAATCAAATGATCGGTTTAACTTAACAATAGGTAAGAAAACTGATTTGTAAAGAATTAAGGAATATGAATATGAACGCATTGTAATGGGATAAAGTGTTGCTCGCGATTTGAAATAAAGTATCACAATTATTATGTCCAAGTTTCTCAGGGCCAGGTGCCAAACGGGGCTTGAACAAATCAGAAATCAAACCTCACTTTTTACCGTATGAAAAATTCTTGATTAACGTCAATAATTGCAGAACCTTAAATAAATCAAAAAGATATAATCAATTGTTTGCTCATAAATTTACAATAATAAATATATGCATTCAATATTTATCATATTTAAAGAAGTTCAATTAAATATCTAATTATTGTTAATTTGGGATAAATTCCACCTTTACCTATTTTATCTTTAACTATGACGTAAAATATAAATATTGAGATTTACCATTTCAAAGTAACAGGTTGAAGACTAAATCAATTTACAAAATTATTATTAAAGTCTCAATTTCTAATTTATTAATTACATTTTCCATATTAACAAACATATATATTTTCAATGCATATTTACATTTTTAAAACAATTTTTCTTAACCAAATTCTAGTAAATTACTTATTACATAATAATCTCAAATCAAAAGTTTTACCATGATCTTAACATTGAACAAATACTCAGTAAGTCCTTGAATAAAATCATATCATATATATAACTTTGGTAAAAACTATTTTCTTATAATTATTAGTATTAAATAACATAATATTGCATATATCACTAATAACAATTAAAATAAATTGTAAACATGTAGATCTGATTAAAATTAATGTTTACAGAATAATTATTATGCTAATAAACTATATTAGATGGTTAGATCACAAGATAAACACAATACTTCACTTAAAGTTAAAGAAATTGAAAGATCAACCGTAAAATAAACTACATGTCATCTTAATGTTGCAAAATCCATGAAAAATATTAAAAACGATTCTAAATTATGATCAACTGGTCGAACATCATTATTAGTATGTAATGAGTCCGTATTAATGATCAATTTCATGATTTGGATAGCTTTAGCAACATAATTTAGTTAAACAAAAGGTTAATGCAAATCTGAGGTTAAAACTGTAGCAGTCTCGGATGCACCTTTAATCGGACTTTCACACGACATGATAATCTGAAAAATTGGTTGCGGGGTTCAATCTTCACCATCATGGAGAGTCTATAGTTTCAAAATCAGATCAAGAGGACAAGGTTTGGTATTTTAAATAAATCATGAAAGCTAGGAGCTGTTTTCGGATTTTCTGGACAGTGGTACGTATTTCTCATTTTTAGACCCCTCAAACGACTTCGGTTGAAGACGGTTTCTGAACATGAAAGTTATCTTACACAATAACTAGTATGTAGTAAAAATTTCAGAGAAAGATTCGAAGTTTTGGTATGATTTTCGGACTTACCAAGTTTCTGTACCAAAACTGGCAGTTTTTTACAAAACTCGATTTTATGGATGTTTAAGGACTATAAAGAAGACTTAAAGGGCTGAAACAATTTTTCTAGAAGTCTAAACATCAAGGGGAAGAACTTTTCAGAAGAAAATAAGAGAAGATTCGGAGAAGAGAGGTGTGTGAAAAAATGTTGAAGAGAGCCTCCCTTTTATAGGTGAAAATTGGGAGACAAGGATTAATTACCATACCCTACTCATTTTTATTTTAATCCAAACTAGGCCACCCTAATTATGAAGATGTTTCCAGGCCTTATTTGATAAAATTTTATAAGAATAAAATATTAGAAATATCTAGCATAAAAGACAAAGCAAAGTTACCTTTTCTCAAATGTAAATGTAAATATGTCAAGATTTACCATTGTCAATGAATATTTGGATATTTTAAAACTACAAGGGACCAATTTGAAAGTTTTGATAACTCATTTGGTCTTAAATAAAATATATGTGGTCAATAAAAAAAAAATCAAAAGGAGAAGGACTAAATTGTAACTTTTCAAATCTTTTGGGGTCAAAATTGTATTTTCAAAAAGTTCAAGGACTAAAATTAAAATTCGAAAATACTTTTATTTTCTTCCAATTTCAGGGGCGTTACAAATATAATGTGATGCTATAGCTATTATTAGAACATTTACCTTCAAAAATCTGGAAACGTATATTGGTTGGTGCATTACTTAAATACATATTTTATAAATTACATACTTAAGAATTAAATTAAATGTTACAGCATACCGGTTCGACCAGTGATTGAACCGGTTAAACCGATTGAACCTGTAACCAGTTAGGTTACCGCTTGAACATCCGATTCGCTTTTGAAAACATAGATCGTATCCTGTAATTTTCACAAAAATTCGTGTCTCTGTGTCCATATCATGTCGTATATGTATCCCATATCCATATACGTAGAACCTAGTAAGGCACATACATAACGGACCATGGGTTACGTTAGTTCCTAATCGAGTTTGCACTTGCAAAATTTTGAAGATGGGTTATGCATCATTGAAAATGTACCGATATCAATTTTACCGATATCAATAGGTCCAACTACGTCTCAGATGAATCCGTTCGATGCTAAAAACCGTTGGGTTTAAAGTACAAGCCCAATATGTGTGCTTTAGACATTGTCAATTGTCAAACCCAATATGTGTGCTTTAGACATTGTCAATTGTCAACTTACTAAAGTATTTGCAAATGACGATGTGCAGTAACATGCAATGCTTAACGTACCATTGGCATGTTGATATTTTTATTTTTTATTTTTTCTAATTGGCATGTTGAATTGAATGCATCCAGCTGTTCAATGAATGCTGAACACTACCGTGTGAAATTATAATTTATGAAATTTAGACATTGGATTCAACGAAATGAAGAAGGCTGAAATAAGGTAACTTTAATAAAGTCCACTTGATGGAGGTCGAAACTAAGACATAATTAAGATGTCGTCCATAAAATATTGTAAACAAATAAAATATATTTATCGTTTCATAACACCGCATAAAACATATACTATTTCAGCTTAATTAATGCCTCAATACACATTATGATGTGGAGATGAGTAATTAAATAGGTTTTTGACTCTGACATAATTTAGTTAATTAGCCGCTAGTTAAACAATTAGGACAAATGCATGGTTCTGTTGTGCACTTATGCATGAACCAAATTCATCTGTAGACCAAAGAAAATGAACTTGGGAACCTCGTCTAATTAATTTTCCATGAAAAAGTGAACCTATGTCCATTTGCTGCAAATTATAGTCAAATATGTTGCATATTTCGTCGGTAGTTAGTTTAGTTTAAAACTAAGCAATATGGTTTTTGCCGACAGGACATTAACTATGGGCCTGACCAAAATGAGAGTGCTCGGTCGATCGTGTCCAGTCTATTTAAAAGTTATAATATTTTTAAAAGATCTTATATTAAAAAGATTAAAAAAACTAAACATTATAATATTTCATAACCTTCTACCACAATTATTATTTTATCTATTTTAATAGCGAGCTTTGTAATATAATATTTGCCCCAATGGTTGCAAACAAGTTAAAATGTCTATAAACATGACTATATGTCCTGCTTATGAGACTTTTAATGGACTCCAAAACGCACATTAATATGCAGAAATGAGTACGTAATTGAATTACGGAAATTTTGCCACGCAGAGTTCATTGAGAAATACATGGGAGATGTTTGAAAGAGCTTAATAAACGAACTGCTTCGGTGATTTTGGTTGAAGTTACTTTAAATGGTTTAAAATCCAAAATTGAGAGTCTTGTGAATTATTTTGAAAATCTACTCAAAATAAGAAAAGATTCTTTTGGAAGTATTCAAAAATTGCTTTAGAAGTCACTTATTGTGCTATATATATATATATATATATATATATATATATATATATATATATATATATATATATATATATATATATTATATATATATATGTTTGCTCTTAAATGTTATAAGAAAAGTAAGGGAAGTGTTTTTACTCAGAGAAGCATAATAGACCATGCTTTTTGGGCTTTTGCTTTTTATTTTTATTTTTTAAAGTTATTTTAGATAAACAATAGTTAAAATCAATGTTTCAAATACTTAGAAAAAATTATGAAGACACAAAAACCAATAAGAATTTTTATAAACATTTGTAAACATCGTCATAATTGGCCGGGTCATCCTATTATATAATCATAGTTTTTTCACGGCTACAGTTCGTAGCACATCGTCAATATCTCGAGCTCTGAATCCTAGTCACCTAACTAGTAGGTATAATAATTCATTCAAACTCTATTAAAAGTGCACGGGACAGCAGATCCAAGAACCTTATATATAATTGACTTGAGCATTTCAGTTTTGCACGTACTTCATCTCTGCAATATGTCAAAGGCAAGGTAATAAATCTTTTACTAATTCCCTTCGGTCTCTCCCCATTTCAAGCCTAAGGATTTTGCTAACATGCAATAAAACTTTTAATTTCTTCAGGTTGGAAGGTAAAGTAGCAATCATCACGGGCGGCGCTAGCGGCATTGGCGAGGCGGCAACAAGACTATTCATCGAACATGGTGCCTCCGTGGTTGTAGCTGACATACAAGACGAATTAGCCCATCAAGTCATCTCTTCAATAAACTCCGATAAGGTACTATTGAATTGTCTTCTCATCTAAAAGTTCAAACTTACATAAAGAACAAATATTTTATTAATTTATATATTTTCCACCAAGGTGCAAACTAAAACAAAATTTTCATCATACATGACACTTGGCTAATTTGATAAATTGGTGATTATAGAATTCGAAAGCCTAACCTCTTTTTGGTTGGATTTAATACTATATTGAATCGTCGTCTCGTCTCAGGTAAGTTACCACCAGTGCGACGTCAAAGACGAGAACCAAGTCGCGTCCACAGTTCTCTACGCCCTCGAAAAATATGGGACCCTCGACATCATGTTCAGCAACGCTGGCATCATCGGACCAATGGCGAGCATACTAGATCTCGACATGGAAGGACTAGACAACGTTTTCTCAACAAACGTCCGTGGCGTCGCGGCCACTATAAAACACGCCGCACGTGTCATGGTGGAGAGGAAAATTAAAGGATCCATTATCTGCACGAGCAGCGTGGCTGGCTGCATTGGTGGCGCAGGCCCACACGCTTACTCGGCGTCCAAACATGCGGTAGTGGGATTGGTGAAGAGCGCGTGTGGTGAGTTGGGGGTGCATGGGATTAGAGTCAACTGCATTTCGCCGTTTGGCGTGGCGACGCCTCTGACGTGCAATTCGTATGGCTTGGAGCCGAGTGAAGTTGAGGCCAATATCCGGGCGTCGGCGAATTTGAAAGGAGTTGATTTGACGGCTGAGAAGGTGGCTGAGGCGGCGCTGTTTTTGGCGTCCGACGAGTCGGCTTATGTGAGTGGGCAGAACTTGGCGGTTGACGGCGGGTTTACGGTCGTTAGTCACAGTTACTCTTCATTCTGAGTTTTGTTGTTGAGATTTTGTATTTGTTTTGGATTTTAACAAAAAAAGAAAAAGGAATGTGCATGTTTGGGGTCAATGGCGTTGCCCATGTGCGTTTCCCTACTAAGACGCATGTTTATTATTTTTGATCTGTGATCTGCTATTGGATACATGGAATTTTATATATCATATATTGAACTCTTGGTCAACTTCTAGACCCATTTTTCTTCATGTACTTGTGCCTTTCTTCACGCTTCAAGAACCCTTTAAGAAGTATTACTTAGCTGTGAGTTACATGTGTTTATTGAAATGTGAGTTCTTTGCTGTTGCAAAAAAAAAAAAAAAGAAACGTTATGGAGACTGACAAGTGGAATGATACCTTGATCTCCATAGAAAACTCGGTTATTGAAATGCTAATGTTGCAAAAAGAATATATTAATGCATTTTCCCTGTGTAGAAATTGATCTGGAGAAATATGGTGCTCCGAGGATTTGATCTTTGCTATGTTAGATATGATTACGATACATGAAACCTTTCTCTACGATGATCCAGGCAAAATATATCCTCAAGAAATGGCCCGTGTTATGGACAAAAATGCCTTACTCCTACGAGTATATTTCTATGTTATTTTTTCAAGCAAGCGATATAATGAGAGTGTTGGGCTTGGCATGATTTAAAAATGGACAGAATATCGTGCCATGAACTTTTTGTCTTTTAGACGATATTGTTTATATGCGGCTCCGACGAATTTTAGCAATCAATTCATAAAATACAACTTATAATATAACAACACCTATTTATTAAGCAAACCGAATCTAAAGAATTTTTTGAACTCTCGAAATGATTGAATTGAGTGATTTGGAATGAAGTTTGAAGTGTTTTATAAGAAAAAAGGTTGATTTTGGGACTACTTAACACACACATCGAAATACTTTGTTACACCTTTCCACTGACACATGGACATGCATATTTTTCATGGATCACAGGACTGTTCGTCATTGAATGAGTGTCTAAAAACTTTTCACTAACTGAACTGAACACGCACATTAAGTTGCTCCTTCAAAGTAGGGCCGAGAATGAGTCGGGTATTTGAGTATTGGGTAGTTTCGGGTGGGTACCCAATTATTTCAGTACCAAAAACTGCTACCCAATACCCACCCAAAATAGTAGGTATCCAATGGGTTGGGTATCCAAAACATGCGGATACCCATAAACTGGGTATTGGGTACCCACCAAGTTTTGAAAGGGGCAAAAATGCCTAGATTTTAGGGCTTTTTGTGCTCGAGCTCTATTCAAAACAAGGGAGTTTTGCCCTCTTTTTTGTGTATTATTTTTTAGAAGACTAAAAGTGTTGTTTTGTGATAGAAAACGTGTTAGAAACTTATAATAACAACTCATTTTTTTCTTCTTTAAATGCCCAATTGATACCCAAAACCCGTGTGGATTGCATTCACATATCCACTACTCACCCGCAATATTTAAATTGGGTATCGGGTACCCACCTGTTTGGCAATTTCATCCAATTGGATAGCCCAATTGGGCGATACCCGATTGAGTCGGTGGGTACCCAATTGCCCGATCCAAAGTCCCACCCCTACTTATAATTAACACGTCTGATCATGAATCATCTATGGGAGGAGATCGAAAATTAAATACTTGATTATTTGGTAAGATCTTTTCGAACCTCTACGATTGTTTAATTTAATTGTAGTTTTCTTTCATATTGCATGCTTTGACACATTAATATTAAAAAATTGATTCTTAAACATAATTAAATACTGCAAATACAATCTATCATAATTTCTTAAGTGTGTGTGTGTATATATATATATATATATATATATATATATATATATATATATTTTTTTTTTGATGTACCATATTTCGATACCGCCACGTCATAATATCCGATATAGTACCACGAGGGTATTTCGGGACATATTATTCCACGTCAGCACCATTATTTTTTAATGTAAAATTACAATTCAAGGCAAAACTCGGAAATCGGCCCAAGTAGGCCCAAATCAAGCCCATGCAGGCCTAATAAGGCCCCGAACTGGCCTATTTCGAGCTATTTGAAAGCCCAATTCGAGCTATTTCAAAATAGCTCTAATTCGACCTATTTTCAATCATAGTTCTACTTGGAGTGCACTTCTAGCTGAATAAGGACTCTTAATACTATATAACGGGGTCCCATGCCTTATTTTCAGGTACGCTTTTATATTTTCAAGCATTCATTTCGAGCAATATTAGTCGAATTCGAGCTATTAGAGCAATCATTTGAAGCTGTTTGAGATAGCTCTCGTTTGACCTATATTGAGAGCATTTCGAGTTATTTGAGGGTTTTTTCGATCTATTCGAAGACCTTCATTTCGACCTACAGTGCCACTTCGAGGTGTTTGTTTTCGACCTATTCAACCTATTTCGATCTATTATTTCGAGCTATTGTCTCTCACGACAAGATCTCACATTCCGACCCATCTGACTTGAGCGTCGGAGTGCCTTCGCCGGAGAAGGCACCACCTTAGTTTACGTGTGGTGTTGAGTGCAGGTTCCGAACTCAAAAGCTGCTTAAGGATCCAGCAGGGACTAAAGCAGTCTGACGTGGAGTGTTGGAGAGTGGACACGTATCCAGACGAAAATACCCCACATCAGTGGCGCCGTCTGTGGGAACCTCTATACGCACTTAGTAACAAACACTATCACTGATTCAATGGCTCACCGCAGAGCCACGAAGAAGAATGGAGTAGCAGGAAAGACTAGATCACAAAAGGGAGGATCCACCAACTCATGTAGCAAATCAACCTGAAGTTCCTCCGACGGAACAACAACTATTGAATTCTGCTCAGTTGGATCAAATCATGTCAGCTTTTCAAAGGACTATGGTACCAATGATTGTGCAACAATTGGCTAACACTTCTGTGCAACAGAATATTCAAGCACCAATAGCACAACCGACATCAGCGCAGCAATGAAGGACTCATCAGACGCAGCGTCGTGCTAATTTGAGGCAATATACTCATACAAGGTTGACGAGACACACTAGAAGGGATCCATCACCTTCATCTGAAAGGAGAAATCCTCGTTCAGTGAGAACCAATGCAAACAGAGCTCCAGGCACAACAGTAAGAGATGGAGAAGTTAACTCAAGGCAGAGAGGTCCTGATGTTCGTCCAGCCGCAAATCATACAGTGGGGAGAAATAGGGATCTACCTGAGAGAGTTGTTCCAAGGCCAGAACTTGTCATTGTTGAACATATTCCACTAATGGAGAAGCCAACTCCATTCAGTGAGGCAATCAGCAAGTTGACACTGAAAGAAGGAACTAATCTTCCGGAGATGAAGAAGTATGATGGAACAACTGATCCTGCAGCACACTTTGATGACTTGGATGGTGAATTGCAGATTCTGGGCTACAGTGAGAACTTAAGGGCGAAGTTGATATCGCTAAGTCTGAGGGGAACTGCCAAGGAATGGTTCAAGAACTTGCGTTCGCGCTCAATTGAATCATCTGAACAGTTCAGGAACATGTTCGTCAAGAAGTTTGCTACTTATAGAATGAAGAAGATTTCTCCAAGTACATTATTCAATATCCATAGAAAGCCTGATGAACCATTGGGAAAGTACATAGAACGTCTCAATTTGGAGAGTGGGAGAGTGCAGTCACCTACTGTTGATTTGGTTATCTCTGTGTTGGAAAATTGCTGCCAGAGCAAAAAGCTGATAGAAGTAATCACCTGATTCTATAGAGCAAATCATGGATCTTGCTCGAAGAGTCGTTGAAATTGAGGAGGCTACTATGAATCAGGGGTTGTTGGAGTCACCAGAAATCCTTAGAGGAAAGGAGAATATAGAATGGAGAAGGGATTCTAGAAGGAAAGATCGTGATCGTAATCGACAACCCTTCAAGAAATTCTACAACTACACTCCATTAAAAAAACAAATTAGCGAGATATATGCCATTGCAAAAGATAGCGGGATATTCAGATCCCCTAAACCCTTTCGAGAAACTGATAAGACAAAGCAGTCAAGGAAGTACTGCAAGTTCCACAGGCAGAATGGGCATTATACTAATGAATGCAAAGCCTTAAGGAACGAAATTGAACGGCTTATTCAAGATGGAAAACTCGTTGAGTACGTCCTTGAGAATAAAGAGCCACGAGAGGAAAAGTCGTCAGGTGGACGTAAACGGAGTCGATCTCCGCCGCAGAACAAGGGTAACGGCAACGATGCTGCCGAAAACGGAATTAATGTGATTGCTGGAGGACCGACTGGTGCTGACTCAGCCAAAAGCAGAAAACAAATTTCACGCGACATACACAATGAACGACTGAAATGGCCAGAAATAGATCTTGTCTTTGCAGTAGACAAGTTGGATACAAGAATCACATTTGATGATAGTGATTTTGATAGCTTGTCTTCATAAGCTAAGGAGGCGCAATATTAAATTGCCCCATGGTAGTTTCATCAGTGATTGCGAATCATGCGGTAAAGAGAATCATGATAGATAATGGTTGCTCGACCAACATTATCTTTATAGATGCATTGCAACAAATGAAGTTAGGACAATACGAGATCACGGAAGTTAACTCACCATTATTGAGATTCGGTGGAGGTGAAGTTAAACCCATTGGGAGGATTATGTTACCAACATCTTTTGGTGTAAATCCAAAAAGGAGGACTTTGAATGTGGAATATCTCATTGTCGACATCCCTTTCGCATACAATGTGTTGGTTGGAAGGCCTGGAATAACGGCATTTGCTATGATTATATCGACGATGCATCAAAAGATCAAATTTCCAACACCGGGGGGAATCGCTGAGCTCACTAAAAACTATCGCGACTCTTGGAGTTGCTATGTTACATCAACTAAACCAATTAAGGCAAAAACTGATCCAAATGTCGCGATGATCAACATTCATCCCTTGGAAACGCCTGCAATAGTTGAGCAAATGGATACTGAGATGGTGCTTGCAACACAAGAGGATCATACCATGATGCCAGATAATCTTGATTCTCTGAATAAAGAAATCACGCCAAAGGAGACTAAGGAGGAGAAAGAAGACAAGACACTTTGCGTTACAAGAAACAAATGGAGATTGAGCGTATGAAACCCTCTGGAGAATTTAAGGAGGTTATTCTGGTGAACAATGAACCTGACAAGGTCATTAAGATCGGTAGCGAGTTGCCGTCGGAGATTGAGAAGGCTTTGTTGGAATGCATGCGGAGAAATTTTGATGTATTTGCATGGACAGACTCTGATTTGAAGGGAATAGATCCTCGAGTTGCGGTACATCACCTGAATGTCAACCCGAATGCTAAGCCTGTTCGACAGAAGAAGAGACACTTCAGTGATGAAAAGAACAAGGCTGCAGAATTGGAGGTACAAACAAAGTTAGCTGCATGCCATATATTTGAAGTACGATACTCTGAATGGCTCAGCAACGTTGTACTTGTACCGAAGAAGCCGACAGTATGGCAAATGTGTGTGGATTACACTGACTTGAACAAACATTGTCCACGAGATCCTTTGCCTTTGCCTAGGATTGATCTCGTGGTTGACTCTACAACTGGGTACGCATTACTAAGTCTCTGCGATACACAGAGCGGTTTCCATCAAATACTAATGGCGGTAAAAGATCAACACAAAATGACTTTTATCATAGACAGAGGTATATTCTGCTACAGAGTGATGCCGTTTGGCTTGAAGAATGCAGGGGCAGCCTTTCAGAGGTTGGTAGCTACGATGTTCTACCATCAAATTGGTAAGACTATGGAGGTTTACATCGATAACATGCTTATTAAAATTCTAAAGGCGGAGGATCATGTTAAAGATTTTGATGAGGCTTTTGGTATCATGAAACAATATGGAATGAAGTTAAATCCAAAGAAGTGTACATTCGGAGTTAAGGCTGGAAAATTTCAGGGCTTCATGGTGAACCAGCGAGGCATTGAAGCTAACCCAGAAAAGATTAAGGCTATAATAGATTTACCGTCTCCCAAGTCCGTTTGCGAGGTGCAACGCTTGGTGGGAAGAATTACGTCACTTAGCCGTTTCATTTCACATTTTGCAGAGAAAAGCTTGCCTTTCTTCAAGAAGCTACGGAAGACACCTAAGTTTGTCTGGACTGAGGATTGTGAGGAAGCCTTTCGTCAGTTAAAGGTCTATCTCACGACACCACCATTATTATCTAAGCCGAAGGACAACGAGATGCTATATCTCTACTTGGCCATAACGAAGAGCTCATTGAGCACAGTACTCGTGCGAGAAGAAGATAAGAAACATCTGTCAATCTATTACGTGAGCAAAGTGTTGAATGGGGCAGAATTGAATTATCTGAAAATTGAAAAGCTAGCATATGCACTCGTGATAACTGCACCGAAATTGAGGCCATATTTTCAATCACATCCGGTCACTGTCTTAACTAATCAAGCATTGAAGCAAGTTATGAAAAAACCGAAAACATTAGGCAGACTAGTGAAGTGGGCGATCGAGTTAGGTGAATATGGTTAGGAGTATTTACCAAAGACTGCGATTAAAGCACAAAGGTTGGCGGACTTTGTGGCGGAAACTATATCAAAGGCGGAGCAAGCACCTGATGTAGCTATGGTGACGGAGGAAACTAAAAAGGATACATCTGGAATTGCTAAGGAAACATGGACTTTGCACGTGGACGGTTCTTCCACAATTGATGCTGGTCGCTGTAGTTTACTTAAGATCGACGGATGGAAGAGAATTTGACTATGCTATAAGGTTGAATTTTCAAGTTACAAATAATCAGGCTGAGTATGAGGCTATGCTAACTGGTATTCAAATGGCAAAATCATTGGGATAACAATACATTTTGCATTCACGGATTCACAATTGATTGCTAATCAATTCGAGGGGAGATATGAGGCAAAGGAGGCTGCAATAGTAAAAAATCTCGACAAGTTGAAAGAAGTGACGTCAAACTTCGATACTTTCACTATTTCACAAATCCCACGAGAGGAGAATGAACGCGCCGACTCTTTGTCAGGATTTGCAAGTACCGTTGAAGTCTTTGTCGAAAGGCGGGTTACTTTATTGGCTGTAGAGCAACCTCCGATCGGCAAATGGGTTGAATCGAAACAAACACAAGCATTGGATTACGCTCTACCAGTGGAGGTTGAGGAATGCTAGAAGGACAAGATTATTGTCTATCTACAAAACGAAAATTTGCCAACTGATCCACAAGCGGTCAGAAGGCTCAAGTTCAAATCGGCAAGATTCACGATGTTCAATGGAGAACTTTACAAAAGGTCGTTTGAAGGACCACTCTCAAGATGTCTGTCGCATCACAGGCAAAACAAGTCTTAAGAGAAATTCATGAGGGAAGTTGTGGCAATCATTTAGGAGGACGATCTTTGGCACAGAAAATACTCCGTCAAGTACTTTTGGCCAACTATTATGAGAGATGCTATGGATTACACTAGGAAGTGCAGAAGTTGTCAGCTGCATGCAAAGGTCATTCATACACCTGCACAACCTATGACAACAGTGAGCTATGGATGTCCATTCGATCAATGGGGGATAGATATTGTTGGACCTATGCCAATAGCTTCTGGAGGTAGAAAATAACTATTGGTGTCAGTGGAGTATTACACCAAGTGGGTTGAGGTCGAAGCACTTGTGTCAATAACGGAGGCTAATGTGAAGTAATTTATATGGAAGAATATCGTATGTAGATTTAGAATCCCAAGGGTCTTAATTTCCGACAATGGAAGGCAGTTCCAAGGATTTAAGATTCAAGACTGGTGTAAGGACATGAAAATTGAACATCTGTTCACATCTCTTACGCATCCTGAAACAAACGGGCAAGTTGAGGCTACAAATAATACACTTGTCAAGAGCTTGGAGAAAAGGTTGGAAGGAGAAGGAGGAAATTGGGCAAAGGAGCTGCCAGGAATACTATGGGCATATCGCACAATGCCTCGTACTTCAACTGGAGAGACTCCATATTTGCTAACATATGGCTCAGAAGCAGTGATACCTGCAGAGATTGGAATGCCGACTTATCGTATTGTCACATACGAGGAGGAACAAGCAATAAGGGCAAGACAAATGGACCTTGAACTGATAGGAGCAACAAAGGAAGAATCTTACCAACGTACTCAAGCTTACAAATCTATGATGGCTAAAGCTTATGATAACAAGGTTTGTTTCAGGAACTTTCAAGTGGGGGACTTGGTATTAAGGAAAGTTGAAGCTACCAAGCATGTTGGAAAGTTGAAGCCGAACTGGGAAGGACCGTACAGAGTGGAAAAAGCAAGCGCCAAAGGATATTATTACTTAAAAGAGTTGGGAGGAAGGACTTTGTCATGCCCCTGGAACGTCAAGAACTTAAGAAGGTTTTACAGTTAGGACACTAGCATTCTAACAGCCTTGTGGCACGATAGCACCGTAGTTTCAATGCTTTATTCGCTTATTCTTTTACGAATTACGAGTCTCTTTACGTGGACTCCAATTGTAATACTTAGTAGCGAACTACGGGGACTTGATTCCTAGCCACCTATATACGGCAGGATACGTAGGCAAATCGGAAGTTACTCGAGCTCAGTCCCAAAACTAATAAAATTTCCTATTTTATTTAAGTTTGTTGTTTGCCTACATCCTACTCACACGATTATTAACACGAGCATAATTAAAGTTGAGTTCACACACTCTAAAAGTATAAGTATAAACACTTAGTAAAACGAGCACAAGACTCGTAAAGCCGAGCACAAGCCCTCGCATTCTTAAAACGAGCACTAGCCCTCGCACTCTTAAAACGAGCACTAGCCTCGTAAAGCTGAGCACAAGCCCTCGCACTCCTGAAACGAGCACTAGCCTCGTAAAGCCGAGCAAAAGCCCTCGCACTCTTGAAACGAGCACTAGCCTCGTAAAGCCGAGCACAAGTCCTCGCACTCTTAAAACGAGCACTAGCCTCGTAAAGCCGAGCACAAGTCCTCGCACTCATAAAACGAGCACGAGCACTCGTAAAGCCGAGCACAAGCACTCGCAAAACGCACACAAATACTCGTAAATAAAACACAAGTATTTCAACAAAAAGTAATAAGGCAAACACAACTAGCAGGAAAAGTCAAAGGGATTACACAAGTATTTAAAGCATATCAGTATGGAAACACATTCACCAGCATAAGGCTAAAGACACAAGGCAATTTCGAAAGTCAATATCTACTAAAAAATAAGGATAAGCGCTAAAAACGCGCACAAGTCAACAAACTCTACCGAACCAAAATATACTGTAGGAATGAAGTAAACTGTACGAATGCAAAAATATTGTACGAAAGATAAGATGTTCTAAAAGAGCTAAGGCACAGGAGCCGGAAGTAAGGCACGCAGGCCAATCAGATCACCATCAAGGGAGAAGGTTCAACCCGAGCGACTCCACGACACCCTGGCTCTGCTCCTGGATGTCCGCGAACGACTCGTTCAGGGGGCAGTGTCATCAACAGGAGAGATTCTACGCCGTGCGGCAACTGGAGCAGGAGCATCTGGCATCGCCTGATCTGCCTCCATCGGATCCTCAAGAACCTGAGGGTCGAACACCATCTCACCCTCCTCCAGTGACTCGGACGGTGCAGCAGCAACACCAGCGGAAGTAGAAGGCTGCTCATCCAAGTAGTCCGAAAGCCACACCTGCTGCAAAGGGAAAACAGGGGCAAAATGATCATGCTTAGGGCACCAACCTCTTCTGTAGGAGCGGGATCGGCAGCAGCAGCAACAGTACCTGAGGTCTCACCAGCCTCAGCGTCATCTTCCTTCAGACAATAGAGGATGTTAAAATCCTCCTTCTTGAATCATGACGCAAGAGCACCTCGGGCCACAACCTCGTCCAGGGCCATACTATAGCCCTTCGCTGTGTCATACCCGCCCCTGGCCAAGGCGATCTCCTCCCAGGTCGTCGAGCGGAAGAACTCGATGGCTATGCACACCTTCTTATCGTCAGGAAGCTCCTACATAGTCACAAAGTTGAAGTATAAATACATGGTAAAAAATCAAAAGTGCAAGGAAAAAGTTTGAATAAAAAGGGGGATTACCTCGCGCATAGCCCTCTCATAGTCATCCTGCTCAGAAGTCAGAAGAGCAGCCTTCACTGCAGCCAGCTCAGTCCCGAGCTTCGCACACGCCTCCTCAGCAGCCGCAGCAGCGTCTGTCATCGTCTTAATGGTGTCAACATGATCATCGATGACTGCAGTGGCATGGGAAGATCCTTAGTAAGCTGACCGTCATGCATCTTCTCAACAGCAGCAGTAGCGGCACGTGCCTGCAATTCAGCTCGCGTGGTCTTCAGCTCCTCAACCACCACTAGCAGGTTCTTTTCTGCCTTAGCCTGCTCATTCTTGGCCTTCTTCTCGAGGTTTTGAGTCTGAACCGCCGCTATGATGCCTTTCCAGCATTGAATTGTACTGGCGCTGGGAAGTCATGACAATGTCGAAGTTCTCCGGCATAGTCTGGGCGTTGATGAAGAACTGCAGAACACAAAGAAAGTTAGCACGATATACAACAAATATAAGAAGTGGTGTAAAGCTGGATAAGAATAAAACAACAAAATCCACTAACCTCGCACATGGACAGTACCATGCGGCTGATCAGCTTCTCATGGCTCAGCTCCTTGAAATACAGCTGGCGGTCGAAGGCATGCATGAATCCCTTCATCAGATGAAGGGCGGTGGTGTCATTCATCTTAAACTGACCTACCTCGACCGAGGCTCGCACGATCTCCTCGACGTCAATGTCAAGCTCGCCCTACTCAAAGGTGTTAGACGTGTCATGCGCAGGTCGCTTTCCACGACGACGATCCTCAGAGGAGGAAGGCCTCTTCCTCGTAGCAGGATCAGGACCTGCCTCGTTCCCCCGCCGAACAGCATCCACAACGGTCGGGATCCTCACCCTCTCAGTCGAAGGCGAGGGTGGAGGCGAACGCTCCGGAATGAAAGGCTCAGAGTCAGCTGGCGGCAAACCAGGAGTAGCAGCGGAACTCGACTGTGAAGGAGCCGAAGATGAAGTAGGCGCAGAACCCCTACCTTGACTCAACCCCTGGGTCGAGCCAGCAGTAGCAGTAGGGGGAGTAGGGGCGTTGGGAGCCCTAGAACTGGTACCAGCAGTCTTCGCACCCCGACAGTTAGTCTTTTCAGGGATAGGCGCCAAGGCCTGAGGTGCGTTGGCACTCCGCTTCATAGCCGCAAGCCTCTTCTTCGTCTTGTTCATAACTATGCGCTCTGCAAAGTACAAATAATACAAGGGTTAGAATACATGAAAGCAGTGAAGAACTGATAAACAAAAAACAGCAACATGCATAGTATTATACCAAAAATAAAAGGCTCAACGCCAGCATGGTGAGTATTACCACCGGCCCGCAAGACTGGGGTCGTGGTCAACTCAAAGGCATCAAAATGATGCTCCTTAAGTGCGTCAATCATTGTCTGAGCGTAGACAGAAGCAGGACATGAGGGCGACGGGTGCGCGTCAGTCCAAAGCCTCTTGAATCGGAATTCTTGTGGCTTGGACTCTTTCATGGAGAACCGTTCCTTCTTCCAATGTGCCCCAAAACTCGACTGCAGCTCAGACAGGAAGCACTGCTTCTTCCTTGAACTCAGATAGTAGAACCCGACATCGACACCCTTATGGCGGAATTTGACCATAAGTAGTTGCCAGAAACCGTTAACTGAGCACGGTAGGCTGAAGACGCGGGTGAGCATCACATACGCATACATCTGAGGGCGTTGGGCGTGAAGTGTGAAGGGCAGGAATTTAAAGAGGTCATAATCTCGGATACAATAGGGCCAATGGGAAACCTAAGACCGCACTGGAGGTAACCGTTGAAAACGGTAAGGCACCCCTCAGGCAGGTTGTTCAATTTATCGTCCGGCCCATGCACTATGATTTGGTAGGAGTCAGGGATGTCATTGGTATCGCGGTAATAATTAATGTCATGAGGCAAAGCAGAAGAAAATTGGTCAAAATTGATCAAGTTTTGGATGGGGCTTGGTGCAGGAGAGTTTAAGTTAAGGCCCTCGGCGGCTAACTCCTCGATGGTTTCATCTACAATGGTGGGATTAATTGAAGGAGCTTCAGTAGTCGGGTTCGGGTTGGAAGTATAAGTAGGTGGGGCTACATAAGGCACAATGCTAAGCTGAGCAGAACTGACCTCATACTCATCCTCACCTAAAATATCTACCTCCCTATCTGAACCCCTATCATCACTAGAGGAAGTGTTATGAGAGGAGTCGTCGCTACTATTGCTAGTGGACTCGTCCTCTTTAGACCTATTTGACCTAGTACTCTCTTCACTACTGTTGCTGGTCGACTCGCTGTCAGAAATATGAGCCATAAATAGGTTCAAGGTAAAGGATTACCGGCACGAGGGTCAAGGTCGATGAAGACTTCGTCCCTCGGATCACGCTGCTCGTACGACCGTTGAGCAGGAACAAACAGCTTCGGTGCACCAGGAACTCGGATTTTCGCCGGCTGTGATTGCCGAGGTTGGTACAGAGAGGCCGGGTGCCTTGTGTTCGAGTTGCGTGAATTGCTGTGATGATTCTGGTAGGACCGAGACGTAGAAGGCCGAGACTGGTTGCATGAGTTGTAATACGGAAGAGGACAAGACTGGGAAGGTGAAAGACGCCTCAGAGATCGGTTACGCCGAAGACGAGCCATTGTAGCAAAATCTGCAAAAAAATCGACTCGTTAAGCACACGACAAATTTTTTCAAAAACTTGAAAAAAATTTACAAGTGTCATAACTCGAAATATTGGGGTCTTTCGACCTATTATTTCGAGTTATCGAGTTCATTTCGACTTACCGAGGGTAAAAAGTCAAAATCCAGGTTTTCGAGCTATTTGTGAAATTTTCGACCTATCCGGGAAATTTTCGAGTTAATTTGGGCGTTTTTCGAGCTATCTGCACTGTTCACTCTTGAAGGTATTTCGATCTATCTATTTCGAGCTATTTTTTGAGAGCTCTCGGTTACAGCGCGCGCGAGAAATGAAGAAATGAAATGCGGAGCAGAGTATTTGTAGGGGAAATGATGCGGGAATTACGGAAATGCCCTCATTTCGACCTTTAGCGTATTTTGACCTATTTTTCAAATTCAAACTACTGAATTTCGAGTTACTTCTTCGGGAAGGTATTTCGAGCTATACTTTTTCGAGTTACCAAAAATAGCAAATTCGACCTATTTTTGAGTTTTGTTGTTTTTGTCCAAAATGTTGGTTTTTTACACCGAGGCCGATTTCGTTGCACGATTCTCGGTTACTTGGCTTATTTTATAGTTTGTATGACCAATGTTTCTACACATTACTCTTACAAACTAGGGGACTCCATGATGTACCATATTTTGGTACCGCCATATCATAATATCCGATATAGTATCACGAGCGTATTTCGGGACATATTATGCCACATCAGCACCATTATTTTTTAATGCAAAATAACAATTCAAGGCAAAACTCGAAAATCGGCCCAAGTAGGCCCAAATCAAGCCCATGTAGCCCTAATTAGGACCCAAACAGGCCTATTTTTTGAGCTATTTGAAAGCCCAATTCGAGCTATTTCAAAATAGCTCTAATTCGACCTATTTTGAATCATAGTTCTACTTGGAGTGCACTTCTAGCTGAATAAGGACTCTTAATACAATATAAGAGGGTCCCATGCCTCATTTTCAGGTACGTTTTTTTATTTTCAAGCATTCATTTCGAGCAATATTAGTCGAATTCGAGCTATTAGAGCAATCATTTCGAGCTGTTTGAGATAGCTCTCGTTCGACCTATATTGAGAGCATTTCGAGTTATTTGAGGGTTATTTCGATCTATTCGAAGACCTTCATTTCGACCTATAGTGCCACTTCGAGGTGTTTGTTTTCGACCTATTCAGCCTATTTCGATCTATTATTTTGAGTTATTCTCTCTCACGACAAGATCTCACATTCCAACCCATCTGACTTGAGCGTCTGAGTGCCTTCGCCGGAGAAGGCACCGGCTTAGATTAATTACATGTGGTTGAGTGCAGGTTCCGAACTCAAAAGCTGCTTAAGGATCCAGCACGGGCTAAAGCAGTCTGACGTGGAGTGTTGGAGAGTGAACACGTATCCAGACGAAAATACCCCACATCAATATTCATAACCAAGTTTGCTCTATATCATGTTTAAGATAATACTTCATATTATATGATGTTATTTATTGAATAATGTTTAACTTTTAATAAATTTTTTGAATTAGATATGAGTAAATTAAATAAAAAGCAAAACTAAAGTTATGCCATGATTCAAATCATATTTGTGCATTTAAATACATTTTGTAGAATTTAGTTTCATAGATAATATAACTCACCCTTAGTCTGGAATTAATTGAAATAATCATAAAATTATGATTATTGTAGATACACTTTGAAATTTAAGAAATAAATACTTTATTCTTTTTATGCAACATGTTATCTGACTTATCTTTTTAATTAATAATTTGTACCAAAACAGTGATAATTTGTTTCCTTTTTTAAAAGCTATTGAAGAGATAAATAAGATTTGCTAATGAAATCACTGTACTTACATATAAGAAGGGAGATGATATACACAGAGCCAAATACCTCAATACAGAGCAATTCTTTGATTTTTACAACTCTACCCTCTTTATATTAGTTAAACATTCATTTTTCATTTAATACCTGCCAATCATTAGATGAATCTTTGGATCACGCATCATTAGAATATTCATCTTTCTAATTTATGTAATGGAAAGATTGTCTTTCCTTATTTAGCAATAGTTAATAAAAGAAATATAAGTTAAAACTTGTTAATAGAAATATAATTAAGTTTTAAATCCATGTATGCATTAAAACTTGTATATTACTTTTTAAGAACAGAAAACTGTTTAACGCCTTAATTTTTAAATGTCCAGTTTATTCATTTATTACACAAACAAAAGGGGAATAATCTTTTGAATTTACGTAAACTTGTTGTCCACCTTACTCTTTGTATCATTCTCCCAAGTTAAAAATTTGCTTGGATAAAAAAAGATAAAAGAAGAAAATATTGAATGTAAGTAAAATAATTATTCTAATTTGTATTGTTCAATGAGTATAATATATGTATGTACAAACAATAATAACTTTTAACCCACCTATATTTTGACAAATTTTGCCGGAAAAAACTTGTAAGATTATACGGTCATATGAAAGCCGTAGAAACAAAAAGTTTGAAGGAAAATACTAAAAATTAGAGTAGTTAATTATATTTTGATTAAGTATTTTATTTACATGGATTATAACAATTGCTAAACAAAAAAATATCTCTCCATTAATTGAAATTTGAATATTTTAATTATGTTCCAAAGATTATGCTAATCATTGATATGTATTAAAAGCAAGATGACTGTATAACTAAATAACTAATATAAACGAGGGTATAATAGTAAACATAAGAAAATTGCTCTATATGGAGAAATTTTGCTCTGTACATATCATCTCCTATATAAAAAAGTTTGTTTTATAATTAGGGGCTGTAAATTAAGAGGAAATGTGTGTTGCTGCATTTAAGAAATGATATTTTAGTATTCCATATGTAAGAAGGGCCCATTAGAGATGATAAAAAATTTGCTCTAGTTTCAACTATATTTGCTTTGGCAATATCGATCGGTCTTAAAAAAAATGCATTGCTATATAATTTTGGGCAATTAAATACATCAAATCAAATGTATTTAATATTTATACAAATATAAATTACATTAAGCTAAAAATATACCAAGTGTAATTATTGAAACACATTTGTATAATTAATATGTGAACAAACCCATGTCACAACATAGAGGTCTTTAGAAGTTCCATTCAAAGAACATTAATCACTTTGCCCTTTGGTCAAATTAAATTGGAAACTGAATGAAGCTGGGTCGAATTTAGCCAATGTGATCGACCCCCACCTATATATGATATACATGTGTCCAATTAGACATTATTGACTAGAGCTTTATGTTTTTTAATTTTTAGGTATGCTGTCCTGATTGCTAATCATGCAGTAGCCAGTAGTCAACAAGGCAAAAAATGGAAAAGCAAATTCGATAAAATGTATGGCTACGATTTGATATTACTCTTAACCTTATTACTTTGCCGTTTGTCCCTTAATAAAACTTATCACGCCTTTGGCACAATAATGAATCTTCCGTTTCACTTTGTATTTTATTTATGTCCTATTTGATAATTCATTCTCCATGTTTTAACATAGAAAACAAGAGTGATCCATCTACTCTACTCTCATGTATTAAAATAAAGGACATGCGTCATCGTAAAAATATAATGAAATATGAAGTGAGACACAAAATGCTTTTCAAATAGACAAAATGTGTTGAGACAGTCTTAGTTGCACACTAGAAAAAAATCCATGTGTGACCAGATTTGAAGATCATTTTACCTCAATCATCTATGTTAAAACATTTTAGAGCATAATATGCAAGAGACTAGCCTAGGCTTATTATTAGTTATTACAATAAAAATCTTTAAAAAGTAAAAGTAGTTGACTGCTTATCATATCAAACAAACAAAAACTCCAATAATAAATACATTGTCCCTTTAGCAGGTTGTCCCGTGTTTAATTTCCATTTGCTCTCTAGTGCATTTCAACTACCAACTACTCTCCTTCAACTTCATCATCATCGATCACCAAGCTCAGTAGTTAGCAAGAAAAAAAGAAATGTCGAGTGCGGGATTGGAGTATTGGGTGCAGTGGCAAGTGTTTGTGTGTGGACTCATCATCTTGCTGGCCACTGTAGCTGCTTTCATCCTCATCCGCATAAGGGGTGTGAGCCCACTTAAGCCCACCGATCTGTGGGCCCCGTGCTGGAGGACTCTTCATCCGAGATGGCTACTTTTGTACCGGGCCTTGGCCTTTGCTACCATGGCCTTCTTGCTGTATCAGACTGTTGTTGACTTTGGATTCATTGCCTTCTTTTTCTACACCCAGTGAGTCATTCAAGCTCTCCCTCTTTAGCTGTCTATGAACAAGTATATATATATAGAACAACCATCTGATTCTGTGTAAACTTGTTTTGCAGGTGGACTTTTGCATTGGTTATGGTCTACTTTGGTGTATGTTCTAAATTTAACGCTCATTTATAATTGGCATACTCTGTCTATGATGTCTAAAGTATAATATCTTGTTCAAGTGTAGCTTGCGACCATTGTTTCCGCCCGGGGATGCCGGATTCATGCCAAAGGGCCCATTGCTCAAAGCACAGAGATGGATGGATTTCTCAAAAAGGACTCCGTAGAGATGAACTATGAAACAAGTGCAACTTCCAAAGAGAAATATGGCAATCCAGACCCTTACGAGCAGCAAGTTGGATTTCTTGGAAATCTTTTGCAAATTGTTTATCTGGTTAGTCTATTCAATTTGCTTGTTTCAGTACTTATATGATTTTTAACCTATTTGCTTCCGGTGATTTTCGAAGATTGTATGCCTCTCGACGTGAGAAGTGCTTGACAACACTTACCATAGGTCTAATAGAATCATTAGTTGGCGAATGAAGGCTCTCTGTGCGTTAGCCTATGTAGCAGATGTTGAAAAGGAATGGTTTAACAATATATAACATATCTGAGGAAGTATTTTCAAAATAACAATAGTATTCGATACAAACTGTCTTGAACTACGAGGTTGCATGTACCCCTCATTCTCATTGCTTCCAGTTTATAATAAACATTGGATTGTTGCCCAAGTCTTTGACGTTCCTTCATTCTGCCGAGTAAATATGAGTTTTGGCTTTCCACTAACCCTCATTTCTCTACAGCTTTGACGAGATTAACACGATTGCTGGATTTTTGTTGTTGAACAGATTTGTGCAGGTGCCGTCATGCTCACGGACATTGTCTTTTGGTGTCTTCTTCTCCCATTTATGGTGGGTGAAGATTTTCAACTTACCCTGGTGAGTATTCGTCTATTTTTCTACTTAGAGTTACCAGCTCTTTGTTTACTTCTTCAAGCATCAAACTGATAGAATCCTTGTTAGCACATTCAGACACTAGCTTGCTCATCTTCAGTTCTGCACTTTTAGTGGTTGAAGATAGTATTTCGCAAACTAGCACCACATGTTGAAGATCCTTACCCCGTATCACTCATAAGGAGTGTGATTGAATTTATACAAACAAATACATAGATGTACATCTAAATTAAAGATTAAAATATCACATATTCCAATGAGAATTAACATGATTTTCCATGTATATTTAGACATCTGACCTTGCTCGATGTATGACAGTTGATTGGATTGATGCATGCTATAAATGCCGTTTTTCTTCTCATTGAGTCTGCTCTCAATCGCTTGGTAAGGTCCCAAGCTCTTCAAGTTCTTGCAGAATTTCATAGTCTGAAGTGTTAGCTTCAGCATTCGAACCTTTTGCTTTGAGCCATATTTCTTGTTTTTTAGCTAATATCCTGGATCTTTTACTTTTTGTTGCAGCAACTTCCGTGGTTCGGTATTGTCTATTTTGTGTTGTGGAGTGCTGTGTATGTTGTTTTCCAGTGGGTTCTCCATGCATGTTGCATTTCATGGTAATTACAAGGGAACAAGACTTTAGTTCAGTAACAAATATTTTTATTTAACTTAGATGGTTGAATTCAACTGAAAGGGTCTTTCTGCAGGTGGCCATATCCTTTCCTTGAACTTTCAACTCCTTCAGCACCTCTATGGTAAGAATTATACTGCTTGATCTAACCCTACTATACTTGGGTGGAATTCAGTAGAGTTTTATGTCCTAAGAGATTTCGAGCTTGTTACTTTAGAAAATATTCTTTATTTTCGTGGAAGGCTAAATATATATTTGGATTTCTAAAATTGCATTAAAAAGTTTGTTTATCATTGATAAAAAAGAAAAAAACAATTGATAGATCAATGGGTGTTAAAAAGCTAAGAATGTGTTTCAATGGCCTTTGGATAGGCGTAACTTTTTAGTTCGGTCTTACTCTCAACTAGTACAAACAACATTTTTTCTTGCCTATCTGAAAATGAAGCCCTTGTGAAGAACGAAACAAAATCACTGAGCGCCGTTTTGACGGATGTCTCGTATTATTTTCAGGTATCTGGCTCTGGGTTTGGTTCATGTGCCGTGCTATGGATTATACTTGTTGTTAGTCAAAGCAAAGCAGGCAGCTCTCTCAAGAATGTTTCCTCAGATTTTTGTCAGGTCAAATTAGTTACATCCATCTTAACATTACTTCAAATTTGAAGGACGAAAAAGCTTCTTTTTTTAGCTCACATGTAACATGACATACACCTCAGTTTTCAATTTTATTGAAATCTGGAACTTGTATTACTGCTATCCCAGACAAATATTTTGATGTAGAAAAGGAAGAAGACGAAGCATAAGGTCTAACAATTTGTTTCTGGCGTGACAGGGATTTGAAAGAGAAGAAGCGAGTTTAAACATTTTTCATTATATTTGTACTCTTGATGTAGTGTAGAACCTTGAAACCGGAAATCCGTTATTCTTGCAAATCTGTATCAACTCATAAATGTATTGTAAACGTACAACATGATATATAATCAATTCAGCTGCGTTCATCTTATATTGAGATGGATCATCCCCAGAGGATTCTTGATATTAATGCACATTTGCACCAGATATAACTTTTAAATTCAAACAAGTTTTATTTTATGGGGGGAATTTTGAGCGATGACACTTGCCCGCATATATATATCCTAGAACATTTGAGATTCTGTGAATTTTGATATAATTCACCGTTATTGACACGAGACGTGTTAATGGTACTTAACCCCCTGTTTCAATTCATCTTGTCTGGTCCATATAATTGTTTCAAAGAATAGATCATATTGAGTAAAACGGGAACATTTCATTAGATTCTTATTTGATCGAGATTGTATCATGCAGCAACTCTACTACGTAATACAAATTATTGCCAAAAGTGGCTAAAAGGCAAAAGCTATCAATAAAGAAACAACTGGAAAATAAAAGCTACAAACTAAAAGTTGGTACTATTGGAAGAGGTTCTAATTTGTAGTGTTCTATACTTGAAAATATTTTCAACACAAGACTTGCCCCTCTCGCTGTTAGGACTGTCTCTCAATCTTTCGTATGTTGTTTATTTTGTTGTTCAATCACAAGTATAATCACGAAACAATAGGATTAATGATACACTGTATTTAAAAATGATTTATTAAAACCATGCCCTCTTAAGTGTTGCTTTTTTCCTAATACTTTGTATTGTTTGTGAAAACGACCTTTTGACGTTGGAGGTATAATAAAGTCTTTCGGATCAACACGAGAAAATCACATTCAAGATATCCAGCTGATAATTAAATAGTCTATGACATCAAAACCAACCATTATGGCTACCTTGAAATCATTTTCCTAGCTAGTTTCTACTACCACAGCCTGAGATCAATGTCCAATACCACTACAGTGACAATGAGGGACTGAACTACAGTAGTGATTTCGTTGCTAGCTGACTAGCTCCTACTACAACCTGACTGAAGTGGCTAACAGGAAAGAAGGCAACAAGAAACAAGGCGTAAAATGATAGCCATCAAGATGTTGGCCAAAATAACAGCAATTGCTTATGAAGCGTAGCAAAGGCAGCAATGGTGTTCTGTCCCAAACTAAGATGTCAGCAGGAGGGAGAAAAGATGAAGCAACAAGAGCAGCAGGTGTACTAAGTTCCATCTTAAATGACGGGATTGCTGGCTGTCTATTTAACACGAAACTCAGGGAGAAAACAATGACTTCACTCAACTGCCAGGCCAGAAGCTGAACCAGAAGTGGCCAAACGATCTCACAGCTGTTGGTTTCTTAGGCTATTTACCCGTATAGAAGCAGCATCACCAACAGCAAACTATCTCTATAACATCAAATCAAGCACAACCCTGAATAACTTGCAATCGCAGCCTGCTCAGGTGGTCGGTTCAATTTTACACCCTTCAAAACAACTAAATCGATGCTTCAGCTACCCAAGTGCTTAGCAACCCATTCTACTAGTTGATATAAGAGAAGCAATTCAATGAAATCGACACCTTCTAACTCTCCAATAGGATTAGATACCAACTAACTCAAACCACACTATCTTCAACAAGACAACAATGGCTAAGCACCTTACTAATAGCCTTCAGCCACAACTGTGGAATAGAGAAGTCGCACCACAATACGTACCAGCATGTCATTTAGTCCAATACCACCATCACATAAATTATTGCATAACATAACGTCGAGTACCATAATTCGTGCCGGTATCAAAAAAATATCACACAACTAACACAGATTAAAAGTATAGCATAATTAACCGTAACACTAAAATCAAAACGTCGATTCCAGTCTCAACACATTACTCAATAGTACTAGATCAAAGAAAAATCCTTCATTTAAAAATAACAAAAACACGTAAATTTTACGATCTCTCAAAATCACTCAGCACCGGCCTTATTGTAGACATACGTGAGGCCACACTTACCACAGTAGTGCCTGTCGAAATGGTTCGCCATGAAAGTCCCGGCCCCACACTCCGCGTTCGGACACTCCTTCCTGAGCCTCTGCACCTTGCCCGAATCGTCCACCTTGTAGAACTGCAGCACGGCCAATTTGACCTTCCTGTGCTTGTGCTTGATCTTCTTGGGCTTGGTGTAGGTCTTCTTCTTGCGCTTCTTCGCGCCTCCTCTCAGGCGCAGCACGAGGTGCAGCGTCGACTCCTTCTGGATGTTGTAGTCGGCGAGCGTGCGGCCGTCCTCGAGCTGCTTGCCGGCGAAGATGAGGCGCTGCTGGTCCGGCGGGATGCCTTCCTTGTCCTGGATCTTGGCCTTGACGTTGTCGATGGTGTCGGAGGACTCAACCTCCAGGGTGATGGTCTTGCCCGTTAGGGTTTTCACGAAGATCTGCATCTTTGCGGCTGTGGCTGATGATGTTGTGGTTTGTGTTGTGTGTGACTGATGAAGATCAGTGTATAAATATGTGGGGAGGGGTTAGGGTTTTGTGTGGGCCGTTATGGGCTTTAAACGACATTGGCCGGGCCTTTTAATTGAGTAAGGAGCTGAGTTTAGTATTTTTAAGATTCACTAGGATTTATTTTTCATTAGAATTATGTTTCTTTTTTAAATTAGGTCTTTATTAGTTATTATTTTTTTATGGCCGTATTTTAGGGTATATAATTCCATGTAAACCCAAAAAGACATTTCGTTGTTTATTGAATAAAATGTATCAGAGTTTTCTCTGTTTCTTATTGAAATTTCGGTATTCTACGGAATCCACGAGCTTTTGACTCTTAAGTTCTCAGTATTCTACATGAATCAACGAGTATTTGATCTCGTTTGGTGTTTCTTATCTTTCCTATGGCTTCCCCTCCCTGCATCAAGGATCCCAATAGCGAGCACTGTCTATTCGTTTCATTGTTGTATTACGCTATTAATTGTGTTGTACGAACAATTGATGGTGTGAACGTGCAATGAAGTACGTTTGGAAGATCTTTACTAATCATGGCACCATAGATGGCTATAACATGTAGAAGATATGTCCGAAGCCGATTTCCATGAGGAAAACATTTTACTAGTTCCAAAACTTCATAAAAACCCCTAGCCTGCTCATGGACAACCGCTCTAATGAAGTTATAATTATCGTTGCCTATGAAACTCATATTCCAAAGGTCTTTTACTCTTACTCATTTTTCGCACCAACTTAGTTTGAGTTGTTATTCTTTTTTTTATTTATTGATGTTGTACTCTTCATATAACAATCATGGCATTTGTGCCTAAAGCTCTTCATGCGTTCCAAAAAACAGTGCTTGAACATTATATCAGGAAGAACCCCTGCATATTGGCACCAAGTTCATCTTTTCATCGATTGTGGAACTTTGCTTACTGCTCGAAGAAATGGACATGCCATCAAATTAAGAGGAGATCCAGCCTCAACATGGTGTCATTGAAGCTAGCCCATTTTGTCATTAGGACGAGTACAACTTGTATTCTGTTTTTATTTTTCTGTAACGATGTACTTTGTTTTGATTGGCGGGTAACGAGGATATTCGTCACTTGTATGTTTTTTTTAGTATGAATTGCTTTGATTTTGTATTATAGGAGTCTACATATTAGCCAAAAGAAGAATAATTATAGAGGATTGACAATTTACCCCCCGTGCTATGATAAATTGGTTAATTACCTCTCCATGAAAAATAAATTAGCAAATTACCTACCTATATAGGGAGATGTAGTTTACTTGCTCAAAATTGAGATTGGGGACAATTTTTCAGGCAAAAAAAGACATTTATATCATTTTTTTCTCAACAAATATGTATATCTTTGATTTAATACTTTAACTTGTTGAAAAAAATGCAAAGCAAAAACTTAAATTTAAAAATAAGTTATGATATCATAATATGTATGTTTTATTCTATCTTTTTATAGTTTTACTTATAATTTTTCGAAGTAAGGTTAGAATCAAATTTGAAATTACAGAAAATAAATCATTGAAAACCAACAAGGGTATTTCGGTCATTACTAGTGTTTTAAAAGACACTTTTGAGGCGCGCCTTGGGCCAAATTTCACCTAAAATGCCTCAAAGCACTAGAAAATGCGTAAATTTCAAAAGGCCTACGCCTTTTTGTCGAGGCGTACGTCCTGGGCGCTCCTTTTACGCCTTTTGCGCTTTACTTCAAAAACCTATGTTTTTCTAATATGAGGTAAGAAAATGAAATTACTTAATCAATTTAGGGCAAAAAGTGAATCTCACTTCAATTTTAAAAGAAAGTGCAATATTTCTTGAACAAAAAAAAAAAATACGGCTCTTTTGGACTTTCACCTCAAGTCAAAGCAAAACCCTTTTTCCTATTTTCAGAATCATCCAGAATCATGATCAGCTCACTTAATATGATCTAGTCAGTGTGGGAATTGCATCAACATCATAATATTGTTATGATCAATTGTTCTTCACGATTGTTTTTCTTTTTGTTTTGATTTTGCTTTTTCTTTTCTTTTTTGTTCGAATAGTTGATATACTGAATGAGTTTGAAGATTTGATGTAGTAAATATTACTATTTCTCATGTGATTACAGTTCATGTTTTAATTTTGACATTAATTTAAAATAGTTCTAATTTGGGAATTTCTTGTACTTTTTAAGTATCAAATTGAATGGTTTCATATTACAACTATCCCACTTCACTGGTCTTTTGATAAAGGTTTCTTTATGTAACAATAATAATAATAATAATAATAATAGTAATAATAATAATAATAATTTTTGTTATTATTATAAGTAGTCCATATATATTTAAAATATTAAATGTCAAAATTCGCGAGGCGTAAACACAAAACGCCTCGCCCTACGCCTTCGCCTTTTGAAAAACTGGTTCATTACATATAAAAAGTACATTAAAATTTTTACAAGGAGGTGGTGTGCCAATTTTTAAAATCATAGGGAGGTAATTTGCCTATTAGTTTTTCACAAGGAGGTAATTTGGCAATTTATCATAACATAGGGAAGTAAATTGCCAAAAGCCCATAATTATAACAGGGAATATAGATCACTTTTTTGACTTCTGAGGGCCACGCCTCACGAGTCACAATCCAATTCGAGTTGGTCCGGTGTTAGTCGCCTAACAAACTCAACTCAGACCGAAATGCAGCTCAATAGAAGGGATTTCACTGACCAGGATCAAAACTATAGCATTATAAACTAATTTTACTTGAAATACAACGGAAGTCTTTAGAACACAAATAAGTTTTACAATTTCAAAATAACGTATATACAATCTAACATTTAACTGTTTTGCAATGTTTTCAAAGTGCGGACTTCACAATGTTCGTTCCATCCATGCTGTTATACCGTCTTATTATGAGAAAGGACAAATATGACAAAAGAGGAGTAAGTCTTTAATAACTTAGTGAGATTCTTAGAACATGATAATAATCAAACAGTAAATCAGAAAAACGAACAAGAATGACCACGATAATTACATTTGCATTAGTGAACAAAAATTATCGGTTTTAACGAACTGGAATATTCAGAAGAACGAGAAAATGAACTTGTGCAATTACTTATGACATATCCAACCGTAAAGTCCCAAAATTCAACTGTATACCTCGCTACAAGGAGCGACCTCGCAACAGAACAGAGGACATGCTCGAGTACATGCCAATCTAACACGTGTGTTATCAGCCAACTCCTCACTGCAAGGTGGCATTTAGACAGATTATGTATTAAGCGGATACTCAAAATGACTGCCCTTTGCTGCTAGTAGTAAATTGTCTCAATCTCTGGGCCCGACTACCCAAAGGCGTCCCAATGGGTGAAAACTGAAATATCAGATGAGCTAGTAAGTCGGATACTATGAGTTGCTCGTTTTTTAGCTACATAGGCCAAACATAGTTCGTTGCTCGTTGCACAATTCAAGAATTGATAAGGTGATAATGACATCATGATATTTATGATTATGAAAAATTGTGCTATTATGAATTAAATGATAGGTTTATTTTGACAATGGTAAGAAAAACGTTTTATGTAACAAGTTAACGAATATGAACGTAAATTTATTAAAATGACAATAAAACGTTGCTCATGATTTGAAGAAAGAACCAAGACTATTCTTTCCAAGTTTCTCAAGGCCAGGTGCCAAACATGGCTTGAACAAATCAGAAATCAAACCTCACATTTATCGTACGAGAAATTCTTCATTAACGTCGATAATTGTCAAACGTTAAATAAATCAAAAAGATGTAGATCAATTGATTGCTCATATTTTACAACGATAAAAATATATTTTCTTGATTCCAATATTTATCATATTTAAAGAAGTTCCATTAAGTATCTAATGATTGTTAATTTTGGATAAATACTACATTTACCAATTTTAAATTTAATTATGACATAAAAACATAAATAATGAGGCTTACCATTTCAAAGCGAGAAGTTGAAGACTAAATCAATTACTTAATTATTATTAAAGCCTTCATTTCTAATTAAGTAGCAACATATTTCATATTAATAAACATATACATCTTCAATGCAATCTTAAACCTTTTAAAACTATATGTCTTAACAAAATTCTAGTAAATTACTTATTACATAATAATCTCAATCCAAAATTTTAACATGATCATAACATTGAACAAATACCTTAACAATCCCTTGAATATAACTATATCACATATTTAACTTTGGTAGAAAACTAATTTGCTTATAGTTATTAGAATTATATTACATAATATTGCATATATCACTAAAACAATTGAAACAAATTGTGAATATGTAGATCTAATTAAATTAGCATTTCCAGAATATTTATGCAATGCTAACAAACTAGATTAGATGGTTAAATCACAAGATAAATACAATAATTCACTTAACTTTTAAAGTAATGGAAAGATCAACAGTAAAACAAACTACATATGTCATATAAATGTTGCAAGATCCATGAAAACTATTAAACACGATTCTAAATTATGATCAATCAATCCAACATCATTTTTAGTATGTAATGAATCCATATTAATGATCAATCTCATGACTTGGATAGCTTTTTCAACATGAATTGGTTAAACAAAATGTTTATGCAAATCTGAAGCTGAAAACTGTAGTGATCTCGGATTTAACTTCAAACGAACTTTCAAAAGATATGATAATCTGAAATCAATTAAGGATTTCAATCTTAAAAAACATGGAGAGGGTTTAACTTGAAAATCAGATCAAGAAGTTAAGGTTTGGTATTTTAAATAAATCATGCAAGCTATAGGCTGTTTTCGGACTTTCTGGACAGAGGTCTGTATTTCTCAACTTTAGACCCCTCATACCACTTTGATTGAAGAAGGTTTCTGAAACAAAAATTATATCATACACCATTCCCAATATATGGTTAAAGTTTTAGAAAAAATGATTAAGGTTTGATATGGATTATGTACTTCAAAAGTTTATGTACCAAAACTGGCAGTTTTGATATAATCCGATTTTGAGGATTTTTAAGGAAGATGAAGAAGGCTTGAAGGGCTGGAACAATTTTTCTAGTAATCTAAACATCAAAATAAGAGAGTTTTTAGAAAGAAGTGAGAGCAAATTCGGAGAGAGAGGTGTGTGAAAATTGTAGGATATGAAGACTTATTATATAGGTAAAAAGTGGGACAAATGAATTAATTACAATGTCCTACTCATTTTTATTTTAATCATAGCTTGGCCGCCCTAATTATGAGGATGTTTCCAGGCCTTATCTAATAAAATTTTATTAAAGACAAAACAAAAGTTACTTTTATTTGTTTTTCAAATGTAAATGTAAATATGTGAAGATTTACCATTATAAATGAATGTTTGGATATTTTGATATTACAAGGGATCACTTTGAAAGTTTTGAGAACTCGTTTGGTCTTCAATGAAAATATTTGTGGTCAATCATAAATTTTTCAAAAGGTGAAGGACTAAATTGTAACTTTTTCAAAACTTTTGGGATCAAAATCATATTTTTAAAAAGATCAAGAACTAAAATCATATTTCCTCCCCAATTTCAGGGGCATTACATGACTCAACATGTATGGAACAAATATTTTATGTAACTCGTTGGTTTCCAAATAGGTCAATTTAACCACTTTCCCATTATTTGAATTCCAGAATGTACAATTGTGTTGTTTTTTTGTAAAAAAAAAAAAAAAAAAAAAAAACTAATTCATTAACTAAAAATAAGGGGGCTACAATGGGGTAGCCTCCATCACAGAACGCAGAGTTTGGGATACAATTTAGAGGGACAAAACCAGAGAATCTCTCCTCTCTCGCCCAACTTGCCAAAACATGAGCTGCTCAATTACAATGCCTAGGAGAGTATTTAAATTTCCATCTTGGCCAGAAAGACCACAACTTTTTAATCTCTATGACTCATCCTCGGATCTCCACTTCAAATCTGATGTCTTCGATGTAATAAGATGGATCACATTCCAACAATCGGATTCAAAAACAACTTTCTTGAATTTGAACTGGTCAGCCAGTTTCACAGCATCCGCAATGGCCAAGACTTCAGCATTTTAAGGATCATAGCAAGGAGCAAAATTATAATGAGCAAAAATCACTGATCTGTTTGAGTTTCTCCAGATTGCTGCTATTGTTGTGTCATCTTGGTGTAAAAATGATGCATCAGTGTTGATCTTTGTCCATAGCTTGCCGGGTGCTTTCCATTTCAGTTGAGACCGAGATAAAGAATTTGATACCATGAGAGCTTTCTGTGCAAGGAGGTGGACTCAAGTTTGTTATTTATCTCCTTGATCATAAGGTGCACATCAGGAACAAAAGATATGTCATGAATGACATCATTTCCGCTCTTCCAAATCCAGCTTGTGGTGCAAGCTGTAAAGATGCCAAACTCCAAACTTTCCTCTTTTGTCCAGTTGAAATGAAACCTGTGATTAGTATAAAACAGAATGAAATCAGAGAATGATCTATTATGAAACTGGTTTAATCTAATGGCCCATTTAGAAGAAAACCAAATAAGCTCAGAAAAATGGCATTTCAAGAATAAATGCTCAATGGTTTCTTCTTCAACACCACACAGAGGGCACAACAGATCATTGATTATGAAAATCGAATTGAGTTTGGTTCTGGTAGGGATAGCATTAGCACAGCATTAGATTTCCAGGTAGAGTTCCAGCAACTTGACGGAGAAAGATGCCTTTTGGGATGGATAATAGCATTATTGGAGCTTTGAACTGAGAACTTCCCAGATTGGGAGGGGAACCAGAACATCTCCTTTGGTTCTTGGGATACAGAGATAGGGATTTTCTCAATCTCTTTAACTGTATTTGGCAAGAATAAAAACTTCAGCAGATGGACATTCCAGGCTGCTTCACCACTGATCATCAAATCACTAACTGTAGGACAAATAAGTTGAGTGTCAGTATTAGGATCTTTATGCTTTGGTGTGCTGAACTCAAGACAAGGAATCCAGGCATCATTCCAAGTGCTAACTTCTGATCCCACAACAATTTTGAATCTGGCACAGTTGATGATCACATCTCTGCTTTTAAATATATCCCTTGCAATCCAAGAGATGTTAGCTTTGGGGGTGCTCATATGCAGGAACTCTTTATTCTTCACATATTTATCTTTGAGTGACACTTTATTCTTCACATATTTATCCAGATGTTGTCTTCATTTTTAGTGACACTCCAAGCCAGTTTTGACACCAAAGCTTTGTTGTAGTCTTTCATCTTTCTGAAACCAAGGCCTCCTTCAGCTCCAGGCAAACAAATTGAGTCCCAACATTTGAGAGGGAGGATGTTGTTGTTCTGATTCTCTCCCCACCAAAAACGAAGCATGATGCTGTCCATCTTCTTTGTGATGCTAGCTGGTAGAAGGAAATTGGCCATCTGGTAGGTGGGGATGGCTTGCACTACAGCTGATAGGAGGACTGATCTACCAGCTTGGGGCATAGTAGAAGCTTTTCAAGCTCCTAGCTTAGAAATAAGCTTGTTCATAAGCATATCAAATGCTTCCTTTTTCCTTCTTGGTTTGCAAAAATGTATACCAATGTGCATGCTCTTATGGTTGCATTCATGAATGCCAAGCTTCTCACGCACCCTGTGCTTATCTACAGTGGAAGAGTTTTTGCTGAAGTGCACAAAGGATTTGCTTTTGTTAACAGTTTGGCTGCTCCAATTCTCAAAAATATCCAAGCAATTCTTGATAGCATCAATATCAGACAACTCATTTCTGCAAAAAATTGTTAGATTATCAGCATAAAAAATGTGAGAAATAGGCCTGCAATTTTTGGCAACTTTGATACCCATCAGTTTGTTATCCTCTTCTACTCTGAGGATTAATCTAGACAAAAGTTCAGCATAGAGGATAAATAGGTAAGGGGAGATAGGGTCTCTCTGTTTAATGCCACGAGATGGTTTGAAATGGCCAAAAGGAGCACCATTTACAAGGACAGAGAAGGAAGTGGACTTGAGACATTTCAACACCCAACCACAGAACTGGTCTTCAATACCAATGTTAGTGAGGATTTGAATCAACAAGGGCCATTCCACTTTATCATAGGCTTTTGAGAGATCCACTTTGACAGCCATATTCTTCTTCTTTCCAGTTTTAGAATTTATGTGGTGCATCAGCTCATGGCTCAGAATATTGTTCTCATGAATATACCTCCCTTGAACAAAAGCAAACTGAAAGGGTGATATCACTTTATCAAGAAGACCTTTAATTCTTTCTGCAAGAATAGAAGATATCACTTTATAAACAACATTGCATAAATTAATAGGTCTAAAGTTATCCACCTTGCAAGGCCTAGACACCTTAGGAATGAGAGCTATGAAAGTATGATTAAAATCATGAGGAACATTGTGATTATGAAAGAAAGAAAGCACAACTTCAATCATATCTTTTCCAACCACATGCCAGAATTTTTTGTAGAAAAGAGCAGAGAAACCATCTGTCGAGGGCTTTTGTTAGAATTCAAATCAAAGAAGGTTTTCTTGATCTCATTAGCACTAGGGATTCTACACATAGCCAGGTTATCATTAGCAGAGATAACTCTAGGGAACAAATTATGTAAATCAAGAGGGAAAGGGAGGCTGACACTACTAATCTCAGATTGAAACAGATCAGAGTAGAAATCAACAAAATTCTTACCAATCTCAAGCCATTTGAATACTTTCAAACCTGAATGGTCTTTAATGAATTCAATGTGGTTGACTTTGGCCCTGATGATTGAGGAGATGTGGAAAAATCTAGTATTAGCATCTCCCTCTTTTGCCCAGTGTTCCTTTGCTCTTTGCCTCCACTTGATTTCTTCCTGCTTTAAAATGTTCTCAAGCTCCATTTGAAAGGAGGCTTCTCTTTCTATAGTATGGTCATCTTGAGTGAGACCCTGCAGCTTGTCAATCTCATTGTGGATGTTATTTTTCATTTTCACCATATTACCCACAGTATTTTTGTTCCAATCCACAAGGGCTTTCCTAGTGCAACCCTTTTTAACCATCATTTTTTTTTGAAAGGAGGATCAAAACAGGTAAATTTCCAGCTTTTATCAATTACCTCAGCACAAGCACAATCTGGCCTTTCAGCCCAAGTATTCTCAAATCTAAAAGGTTTCTTCTTAGGAATACACAAAGCATCTAATTTGAGCATGATAGGCTTGTGGTCAGACTTAATAGCAGGCAAATGAGTTACAGAAGCATGAGGAAAGAGTATTAACCAGTTTGAATTAGCTACAAAACGGTCTAATCTCAGCCTAATATTAGCTCTACCTTTTCTTTTGTTATCCCAAGAGAAAATGTTACCACAGAAGCCTAAATCAATCATATGCAGTTTATCTAATTCATCTCTAAACAAAGGAGAAGAAGAGGAGGCAAAAGGCAAACCTCCTTGTTTTTCACCTTGATGGAGTATCTCATTGAAGTCCTCAATCAAGATCCAGGCTTTATCAGCATTCAGTTTGATTCTACTCAACTCTTGCCAGAAGAACAATTTATTTTTACTCTTACAAGGGCTGTAGATCCCTGTGCAGAACCAGGAGACACAATTCAACAGATAAAACCTTGAAGTGCATGAGTCATTTACCATAATCAAGAATCTGCACATCAAATCTATTAGACCAAGCAAGACACAGACCATCAGAGATCCCCACATGATCAATAAACTTGAAATTAACTAAGGAAACAAGATTAAACAACCTAATTAACGCAGAGTAATCATGGATTTTAGTCTCACTAATGAAGAGAATATTAGGCCTATGTATTAAGATGAGGGATTTAAGCACCCTCACTGTCGAAGGTTTGGCCAAACCTTGACAGTTCCACGCTATTACCGTAGGTGTATTCATTGATGCTCCGCCTGGGGCCGCAGAATTTGGATTGAGGGGTGTTACATCATAAATTTCCTCGATTCGGACATTTCCTCTTTGAGACACAGCATCAGTCCGAGGTTCTGTACTTCGAGCAGCTCCACTTGAGCTTCCAGTAAGATTCTTACTTCTAAAAGTCTTAATCCTTCTCACAATTGTTGTTTCCTCCATGTATTCTTGTTCCTCACCGTCCCCCTCTTGATTAACATCATCCTTACCACCAAAATTTTGAGGTGGACATGAAATTTCGGTAGATTCAGGGGATAAATTCAATTTCATACCGTTAAAATTAACAACCATTAACTGATTTTCAAAAGGGTCGAGCGTTTTGGGCTTTTTGAGGGGGCTTGGGCTTGGTTCAGCAGCTTTCCTTTTCTGGGCTTCCATATTTTGTCTTTGGATAGGAAGGGCGAATATGGCCCACTAGGTCCAGGAAATCTTCTGGGTAAGACCTTGGGCTGGATAGCTTTAGAATTCGCCCAATTTGAGGGCCCCCGAGAAACGTTGGAGCTACCGATCTGGCCCATCAGACTCCCAATCTGGCCCGTCGATGAACTAGCCGTTATGGCCCTACTGTCAGCTGACGACATGGTCATACCAAACACTGATGCAGTCTCCGGCTGGCCCAGGCCCTGGGACCAATTGACCATGGTTCAGAGAGACATTAGTTTCAGAGACGGGTTTGGTTAAGCTCTTCCCCGTCAGAGTGTTATCTTCCTCATCTGAAATATTTTCCTGTATCTGATTAACCGTTGCGGTGATGAAATCTTTACTATCCACAAGAAAGTTCATAGGGCTATAATGAGCAGCTGCACCCCCATCTCTCAATTTTCACTTCGATAGCATTTCATGGACCATTTAGGGGGTTTTTCAGCTTAAGTTCTGCTTTTAGCCACGGCCCAAACGCTTCAATAAGTAAGGATGGTGGTGGGAAGGACAATCCCTTTTCCGGGGAAACATTCGTCCCTTTTGTGGCCTATTTCTCCGCAGTAATAGCAAAATTATCCCATTCTCTCGTAAGTAATGTCACAAATGATGTCACTTTTCCCCGGAATTTTAACGACGACTTGATCCACGAGGGGTTTGTTGATGTCGATTTCAACTCTGATACAGATAGCCTTGCTCCACTTGCTATTTTTATCAATATTTGCTTTAAGAAACTTGCCTACAACACCCCCAATTGTATTGACTATGTCATCCGTCACGAAACACACAGGGATGTTTTGGACCTGGATCCAAAATTCAGAGTTGTTCAACTCCAACTGGGTAAAGGCTTTATCCGCACTCCAACGGTGGACCAACACATGGTGTCCTCGGAAATTCCAAGCTCCCCTTTCTATAATATCGTCAACTTCTTTCTAATTGTTAAGAATAAAAGCAACAGTTTTGTCACCCATACTTTTAACTAAGGGGCTGTAAGAGATTCTCCAAGCCTCCAACAAGGTGTTTTTGAGAGGAAGTTAATGATTTTTTTTGTTGTTAAGACTCTAGCTACAATAGAACATTGAATGTCTTCTGATTGATTATCCATCGATATACAAAATAGAGAAACGCAAAGAAACGAAAAAGACAGGGCTGATGAGAAGAGAAGAGAAGAGGAAAGGTGGGCAAGAAAGGGGAAAATCGAAAAAAAAAAAAGAAGGAAAGATCGAGGGAGACGAGACGGGAAGAAACATAAACTCAAAGAAAGAAACAACAAGGAGCTACAACGGTAAAAAAAATCTCCAACGGGAAGAAGAGAGACTAGAGAGTAAAATCCTAGAGAGAGAATCATAGAGAAGGAAGGTGATGTCAAAAACCGCCCTGTACAATTGTGTTGTTGACTAAACCAGTTTTTGCAAAATAAAGTGATAGTGGTGTATTTGATTTAAACGAGGGTTATATTATACTAACTCCAACCATTGTACTTATACCTTATCGTTTACTTTACAACCACATTTGTTAGTAAGATTTGTGTTGTTGTAGAACACATGCTCATTCCATGCTCTCAGGTACCAAATTCATTTGGCATTCAACCATCTCCATGCGTATTTATTGTACTTTCTTATATTTTATTTTAGTATTCAAACTCTCTACACCTTCGTTTGAATACTTCTTTCTTAATATACTTGAAAAAAACACACTAAAACTTGACCCACAACTCATACATATATTCATTAAATAGACTTGTTTTCTTGCCAAGTCTAAAGAGACTTGGAATGAAATAACTATTTTTCACATTTAACGTAGAAGCGAGAAGCGTGGAGCTTGCAATCTTGTTTGTCTTGAGTTCGAACAAAGAGTGACTCTACTAAGCTAAACAAGAGAGGACCCATGACGTTGTTATTGTCGTTGCTCTAATCCACTAGCAAGTTCAACGCCTTGTTTTTTACCCCAAATATATTATTAGCACTTTAATCAATTACTATTGCAATAATTAACATTTCTACATGTTCTTACAATTGGTATTACAAAAATAGAAACAGTGGTGCTCCAACTTTCACTGAGCTGATCCCGAAGTTAGTACCCAATCAAAGATATTTGCGAATGGCATCCTCAAGAAAAAATGAAGCTAAAACCATAATTAAGCATCAAGCACGCTGCAACATGTTATTTGTACTACTTCTTACTATGTCGTGGACGCTTACCATCCTAATCACCTACTACTTGTTTCTAAATAAGTATACACTTGGCAATATATTAGTCCTTTTTTTATAATGTCTGGCACGCCCAAAATACCTTAATGCAGTGTCCAACACGTGTTGGACACTGACATTGACACTGACGCGTGGCAAAGCTACCACGTGGCATGTCTTATTAGAAAAATAAAAAAAATAGTCGTGACATGGTGTGTGACACGTCTTAAGGACGCGTGCGACAAGCTCGAACACATTTTGGGTTGCTTTTTTAGTTTTTAATTTTTAACTGTGGGCAATATTTAATTTTCTTAAAATACATTGATAAAGACTAGATAAAGGAGGGGTCAAATTGTACACTCTCAAAGTTGAATACCTAAATAGCTAAAAAAAAAAAACTTTTAAAACTCTCTATTCTTCCCATTCTAACCTACGAAGAAGCTATGGCTTCTCTTCTTTTCTCTTTGGCACATCAACATGGCAAAAATGTTTTTATCTTTTGTCGAATCAAGGCACAAAAATCCGATTAAAGGTATGAATTTGTTAGAATAGTTTCTTCTAATATATAATTTCATTTATTGAATACTATTTTTCAATAATTGCGTAATATTTTGGTATTCTCAATTTAGGATTTAGAAACATTTAAGCATGAATTCAGTTTATGTTGCTTTCTAATAATTAATTGGAGTTATTTTCATAATTTTGTGGTTTTGTGAGTAGCTTTACACTTTATAGATTACTATTGGGAGATTTTGTTGTGCCCATTTTGTAAGATTAAAAAGAAAAGAGTGTGTTTTGACTCTTTACCATGACTTCCCCTCTTTAGAATATGCACCAATTACAATAATATGAGAAATTACACTTAAACGAACCTCCACTTGAGGCTCCAAAAATAAAGGTTCATGACAGTCATCCTATCCCTATCAAAAACATGTCCCGACTCCTGAACGCCTTACAAACTATAGGATAAAAAGAACAACATGCTTCTATTATAAACGAGTGAAAATTTTTACATGCCTATTTGTGCAGTATGGTCCCGCTAAAAGAAAGGTGCGTAAGAAACAACTCAAGCCAAAATAATTAGTAAAAGAAGTAGTCAATATCCATGCAAACTAATAATTCAATCTTGCATGTTATCTTGTATGTTACTTAGCCTCTAAAATACTTTCAATTATGATAGGTTCAAGGGGCAGTTTCACTAAAGGAGTATGAGTTCTGGTCAGGAAATAACCAGTCCAAAATGTATGTCATGTTGCATCCAACATGATGGAGGGTTTGTAGAGAACATATTGGAAAAATCCGTGTAATGCCCCAAATTTTTAAAAACAAGTTGAGGTATTACAATTTAACCCTCTGAAAAGAATTTGATCCGCAAATTCAAATTCAACTAAAGAATAAGTCCATAATTCTCATTCTACATCTCTTCGTTTACATTGTTAAGATAAATTAGTATACTTTGTGTTTCTTTTCTACAAGAAAATCTTTCACATTAAACATAGGGATAAAAACATTAAACCCCCCTATACTGTGCCCCGATTGCATTTTGTCCCCTATCCTTTTATTTTTGGCGGCTTGCCCCCTGTACTATGGATAAATAAGCAGTTTGCCCCTGAGTCCAAATCCAACGGCAAAAAATAGTGACATGTGTTCATATCTAACGGTGAAAAAATGACTAAGGGGGCAAAGTGCTTATTTATCCATAGTACAGAGAGCAAGTTGCAAAAATTAAAAGAATAGGGGGCAAAGTGCAACATGGGGTAAAGTATAGGGGTTTAACGCTTTTATCCCTTAAACATATAACGGTGTTATACAATTACCTGCATAAGAACACATAAAAAGATAACATGGTAACAGAGACACAATGCTTTTGCATGTTCCTTTTGGTCTACTAAATATCCTCGTTCTTTTTTTTTTCTCGAAAAAATCCAGTGTCAAGACTTAAACAATAATGTCAAATTTGCAAACTTACCATTAGCTACAGTCTTTTAAACTCTTTAAAGGTGTCTTGATGAACATGTTTAGACATTGTATTGCAGAAATACAGAATGAAAATACTAGAACACGTATTAAATACTCAAAAAGATAACATAATTTCAAGCAAAAAAATAAAACAAGTAATAAGGTGGCAAAGGAAAGCGATCACTTGTTAGAGTCTACAGAAAAGCTCAATCCTAGGTGTATCATATACTTTTCACAGAAGCGAGTAACATGGAAGATATAATAAGAAACTTACATCTACTATTAAAAACATGTAAGTCATTAAATGAGCACATTTGAAATGATAAGACAACGAGATAAGTGATCAAAAGAAACAAGAAAAGAAAATGCTACTAACAATATTGTCAGAAACTATGCAGAGCACGTGAGTTTTTAAGGTAATTGCAAGTAAAGTAGAGATACTTTATTTATTTAGTCCTTTTTTTCTTTTTGTTATTCTCAATGATGGATAAAAAGTAGCTCATTAACCAAACCACAAAAATCACATTTAAGTACGTGAAATTCAACAAAGGCAACAACAGAGATAAATGGATGGATGTAGTTGAAAAGTTGAACTTTTCACACTTCAAATTATTGACAAGTATAAGATAGTACAAATTGTTAAGATAATTGTTAAAAAAAATGTCTGGGATAGAAAAAGATAATTACACAACGGAAAGTGAAGTTAGTGGTATCACGGTATTTTTAAAAATAAATAGAACAAGAAAGTTAGAACAAATGATCCCAATTTTAACTTTCTAAAATCTAATAACATAATATTAGCATTCATTATTCAACCTACAACCAATCTCCAAGAACTAAACAATATCACTTAATAAACAAACAATAAAAATCTTACATTGTACATATATATAACACATATAAGTTCCTTCTCAACAAATATTTGACTTCTAAATCACATGATGATTAATAAAATAATATTTCTTCTCTTATTGAATGCAAATGTGGTATTAGAGCTTAATTTGACCTCCACATTCAATCATTCTGGTTGAGATGCATGGTTAATCTAATATTTAAGTTTTGATTCACTAGAAAAAATAAAAGTAAAAAGATCTTTATTACCATGTCGTTAAATTCTAAATATTGAATTTAATAATGCAAGAGTCAGTCTCATTCTTCTAAAGTAACTCTGGAAAAGAATTATAATTCTTATCATAAATCATACCATAAAATTTAAACTCAAAGTAACAAATAATATTTTCAAAAAAGTACTATAAGCTAATTTCCTAAATCTTCATAATTTACTAATGCACATTATATACGCTATATACAAACACGAAATTATTCATATTAGACAATTTAGCATAGACATGTTGACTTTCAATTTGATGTTCTATGCAATAAAATAATATGTAAATTTCTGATGGAATAAATATATAAACATATGGAATGAATTAGGGTGGATTTAAAATAAAATGTGTAGTGGCCTAATCCAATAAAAATAAATAACTTAAGAGGGTGCTAGTAAAGAAAGCAAGGACTTGACACAAAGAGAAGATGTAATAACTAGGAAGACAATACTATCTAGACTAACCTAAAATAACAATCATGACCTTTTATATGTCCTCTTCTCAAGCCATTGGTCCACAATGAATTATAAAAGGTCGGTCGTCCGATGATAATTCATCAACCCGTAGTAATAAGGCGAAACCTATAACTATGCTAAAGCTTAATCTATGGTCACAATATAACTAAGTCTGAGGCTTTAGTACCAATTGTAACACCCCAAAATTGAGATCAATCTCTAAGTGGTTAAGAAGATTATTAATATATATATATATATATATATATATATATATATATATATATATATAAATTGGGGTATTACAATGTGAGCCACAACTAACATAAGGCATGATACAAAGGTATATAAAGTAAGTGATAAAACCCAATCAGATTGTAGGCATTGTAAAACTTGATCGATGTGGGTGTACATGAGCATTTCCCCTCCACCAAATATAGACTACCATTAATTGAGGATAATATACAAATGAGATGGAACTTCAGGAACTAGCTAGATTGAACAATAGTGTACGTATTATATTGAATTATTTTAAAAGTTGTAAGCCATAGCAGGTTTTAATAAACTGTCATGTTAAACTTTCTATCCAAACAAGAATAATATTTATCATTAATGATTTGAACATAAGGTTATCAAGAAAACAATAAGAATATGTCAGTTGTTTTGTTCCATGGAAACATAGTTGTGTTGCATATTGTAGCAAAAAATGATTTTATCAATCTAGAACCTATACCACAAATCATAACTGCATGAAGATTTGTTGCACAAAAGTGTAAAACTCAATTTTACAGTTGAATTACACAAATAACTTTACCTTGGGCAATTAGGTGTAAGCTATTGTTACACCTCTTAATTTGAAAGATGTTTCACGTGATTTACAGAAATCTTCAGAATTTTTACACCACGAAGACATAAAACAATTTTTTACTTAGTCAAATGGGACCACCGGACATATGTACAACCAAGTTGCCTAAAAATTAACAAAGTCCCACACTTCATCTCTAAAATTACTCTTCATATGTGCAAAGAAGATACCAAGAATATGGTTGCTCGAACACCAACGCCCGCAATAGCAACACCCAAGCCGCTTTCTTTTGATCCAATTTTTGATTCATTGATTGATTGAGAAAGCTGTTAAAAATAATAAGATTCTGTGTGAGACTGACTTTAGCTCAATCTGCGTTGCACAAATGATAGTAAATGTCACGTTCAACACTAACTTCACTTATCCATCATATGCCTAAGTGTCGTGTACTGCGACAAGAAGAATAATGTTATTCACGTGTTCGAGGAATTTGTATAGGATTATGTCGTGTTGGTAAGACTTCCTATCACGGTAGTGTTATAAATTTTGGTGCTTGTCATTAACCATTACTCATTATAAATTTTTTCACAACAAATCTTTTATAAATTACAAGCTTGCGGGAGCTCATATGAATGAGAGAGAGCCGCGTTGGGACGCGTCACACATGATCTTTGGCCCTCAACCCGTACAATCCCTACCAAGGCCGATAAAAATAGTGGACCTTACATCTGATACAGACGAAAGCGTACCAATTCCGTCGAACACGATTCAGATTCAAATCTCGCGCGAAATATTCTAGATCAACAACACTAATTTCTTCAACTCGTGGTGGATGACATGGTAGATGCAGACCACGAACATTTCAACAAAAATTCCAATCACACGAACAACTCTCATAATTCAAACAATCCATTGTTTGGCCATGGAAAATTATCGCCTCATTACCTTTTCCCGGTTCCTGAGTAGAGCATCTTTGTGCTCGATGGTGGTGGCACATACAAGCCTCGTGAATACTACTTCGACAACTACCGCGTAAGCACACAAGGCTCTTCCTCTTCTGTCAATAGACTTCCATGAGGAAAGAAAAAATTGGTTAAGTTCGTTCTAAAATGGTGGGGGAGGAAGAAAAAATTGGTTAAGTTCGTTCTAAAATGGTGGGCGAGGAGGGTTCTGGAGTTTAAAGTGATTGAAACATCACATAACATTGGTTCATGGCTAAGTTTCACTGCTATATTAAGTTCTACTATGGAGTTGGTTGTTATTATCTTAGTTGGCTACAATTTGTTTTAGTGACTATTGTAGACATTTAAGGATTAAAAGAGATTTTAGCAATTTGCCCCATTGTATTATGCCAAAATCATAAAATACCCTCTTTGAAAATTAAATACGCAAGTTCCCCTGTAATTTCAAAAGAAACAATTTGAACCCTATATACGGAGGTTTACTTCACTCGTCCAAATATTAATGAGAGTGATGATAGAATTTTTCTTTTGGGGCAAAATACCCCATTTTGACAACAAAAAAAAAAAAAAAAAAAAACAAGTATACCTTTTGGTTTAAAAATATAAATTGTTAAAAATACAAAATAAAAAATAATTTAAAAAGTTATAATGTATGTGTTTATATATATATATATATATATATATATATATATATATATATATATATATATATATATATATATATATATTAAAAAATCTACAACTAAATTTGAAATATTAAAATGCAAAATATCATAGATAACAAGAGTGTTTTGGTCGTTGCATATAGAAAAACATTAAAAAAGTCAAAAGAGGACAATGTGCAACCTTTTGATATCACATGGAAATTATTTGTCTATTTAATTTTTATAAAGAGATAATTAGTAATTTGACATAACACAGGGTAAATCGACAAAAACCCTGATTAAAATTGCAATTTGCCCTCCTATTATTCCAGAAAACAAGAAAAGTAGAAACCAAATATAGAGATTTCAAAAAGGGATAAAAGCGTTAAACCCCCTATACTATAGGGGGTGTAGCGATTTGCTCCCTAAACTTTTTTTTTTTGGCAACAAGCCCCATGTACTATGGATAAATAAACACTTTGCCAAAAAATAATTTGCCCCTGATCGAATTTCTGGCCCATTCTTGCCGGAATTTGTAACGTGAACATGATGGTTCATCACTATTTAACCTCAGATTCAATAAAATGCCTTTTTTCACTTCGATTTTTGTTATATTTTTTGAATTTCCAGACTCTAGATTTTGATAATTTAAACTTGAGTTTGAAAATTAAGAAAATATAACAAAAATCGAAGTGAAAAAAATGGCATTTTATTGAGTTTGAGGTTAAATAATAACCAGCCATCATGTTCACGTTTCAAATTCCGGCAAAAATTGGCCGAAAATTCAATCAACGGGCAAAAAGTCTTGTTTATCCATAGTACATGGGCTTATTACCAAAAACAAAAGTTCAGGGGGCAATTCGCTACACCCCCTATAGTATAGAGTGTTTAACGCTTTTATCCCTTTCAAAAAATAAAAGAAAAACAAACATAGAGATGAGCTATGGAGTAGCAGTGGGTACTTGGAAAAGGGCTTACGACGAAGGGAGGGTTGAAAATGGTAATAGAAATGGCATTATGCAATAGCTATGCATTCATATGTCATCTTGCTATATTCATGAAGCTTGAGGCACTTGGACCAATCGAGAAGTTGACATGTATTCAGCAAAAATTCACATGTTTGTATAATTTTTAGCATTGGATGTATCTTAATTGAGTGTGAAACATGCATGTGTCGCAACAGCCATCGATTCTTGGGAATTCAGAAGAGTTTGGTGTGTTTTAAACAGATATTACTTGAATTTTGATCCAAAACGAAGAGTCTGAGACTGGTTCTGGTATATCTGCAGTGGTTGAGTTTGGAGATGGAAGGGCTTACTTGACGCATGTGCTCGCGGATTGTTACGGGGTAAGGAAGGTGTTATTGGTGGAGCGGAAGTCGTATATGTTGGAGGTTGGTTCATTTTACCGCAATTTCGAATCTTCTATTCATAATCAAACATTTGCTGATTTTATTATTGTGGAATTGCATGTGATAGTCACTAACTTGTATGTGCTTATTGAGCTTCTGTTGTTTCTTTAGTTCAAATGGATTGATCTGTAATTTTTTTGTTTGTTGCTGATTCATGATTGCCACTGATAGGAGTTTGCGATAGGAAGATAGTTTAGCGTTAGAGCGTCTGAGAATCGACAGTATGGATTCAGAACCTTGGTCTTTTTTTTCTCAATGCCGAAAAAAACCTTTTGAATCTTACCCCTTTTGGATCTTTTGCCGAAAAAAAGGATGAATGAGAATGTTCCTAAAGTTTTACCCACCAAAGGAGAGCTCCAAACATGCTTGAATGTCATTGTAGACAATATCTGGCAGAAGCATTTCCTCATTAGTGAACTGCCCCATACTCTCTAGTTTTCTCTTTGATTTTAGTTGCCTGATTTCATTTTCTCAAATGACTTTTTAAATTCTCTTTTGGGTCAGAGAAGATTTTTGTTTTTGCTTATGATGCTTTTTGCTGTCAAAGTATTTATATGATTCAAGTTTTCAATAACTCATGGTTGCAGAAGATGATAATGCAGAGCTATTGTGAAGGTTAAATTACAAGAATTTTAGATTCCAGCAATATTCTTCCGTTAATTCTATCCTTCCTAGTCCATTATGATCTACTGCTACAAATAACTCAATTATTAATTAAAATCCTAAAGTAAGACCCTAGTAAAAATTTTATTAAGCTGAAAAGTTCAAAGTACCTTACTCTTGTAGCTTCAATAACTTAAAAAATTCATATAAGATATTACCTTCTGGCCAAAAAGTCTTTGTTCTTGTGGAGTAGTTTGTCATGCTGCACTGATTATGCTTAGTATGTTTGCTTCAGCTTCTCATTTGCTAAGCTGCCTAAGAAATAAGAATTGTCCTATGTTCCTTTGTGGAGTCAAGTACCAAACTGGAGAATCGTAACATGTAACTTTTGAAGGAAACCTTAACCATGCCATTTTTTCATTATGTGATTTGGAAGTGTATTTGATGACAGAACTTTCTTGTTGACTTCTTCAATCTAATAGCCTTTCCTTCTTCAGTTTACTCTGTGTGTGTAGGCCTGTAAACCATACGGTATAGACCCTACTCAGAGCCTTCCACTGTCACAGTCCTTAATTTACATGTCAAAATAAGAACTTTGTTTGAGAAATCAACACATTAAACCTTAAAACTGAAACAAGATTTTCTCTTGAAACATTAGCACATTTTGAATAAATCTATCTATAAAGTAGCCTCTCTTATAGAGCCTTGAATTACTTCCCTTTGCATGATTACATTTTTCAGTATGAACATTGCTGATACCTCATTCCCTTTGTTCTAGAAAGAAGACAAGAAAAGTTGAGCAAAGGTAATAAAGTCATACAAATTTGTATGATAACATCAAAAGATCTGCAAAAGCAAGTGTCATCTAAGCCTGAATACTTAAAACCCATTAATATGTGAGATAGATGTCACTAAACACTCGTGATGCTCTAATGATACCAAATATGCATTTGACCTAAAAAAAAAAAGTTCAAAAAAGAGACATCTCATTTAAATGATAATTATATAAAATAAGTTGAAGTTCCAGAATACAATTAATACTCACTTATTAATAGCAATATACTCTTGTTACAAATTCAACTTTTTACATACTCTCACGTTTCAATTCAACTCACCATATAACAGTAATTAGATTGAGTTTACTATTTTTATACAGAGAGTTTTGATATATCTTATAACTAAAAAGATCTATATAGAATAAGTGCTTTGTAAATTGTAATTATTTGGAAGTCTTAAAGCATTAGCTGTTCATTGCCCATACTTTTTTCAAGATGAATGTGCAAAAATCACATATTCAATTAAAGAATCTTTTGGTTAACCTGAGAAAAAGTAAAACTTTCATTGAAAAGCTTACAACCATTAATCCTAAAGAACTTGAGGAAATAGTACCACAGACAAATGCTAGCTTTGGTTTTGAGATTTTAAAGATTCTGTCTCTGTGCAACTATATCCTAAGAATAGAATTAGAACATTATGCAGACACACTTAGAAATAAATACGAAAATAACTTATCATTTACTTATCTGTAACTAATAATTCATCTATCTGTTCCTTCACCCCTTTGGTTGATTCAATCTAATCAACAATGACTTTTAATGCTTCCACTGTATGAAGGCGCAAACAAGAACATGGCTTTGCTGAAATCTTGCCTCGACTGAAACTATAGCAACTGACACTGTTAGGATGCCACTATCTACCTTCCCCGAAATAGGCAGCCATGTATTGTTGAATTTCCTACTTTCGGAAATCTATCCTCATCTAAATAAATTTCCAGCTCCGACTTTGTATAATAGTAAAAGAATGAGACACATTAAGCCATATATCAAAGTCCAGAAATGAAACATTCTGCAACACTAAAACTACTAGCATGAACAGCTTCAGTTGGTGAACAAGTGACACTACCTCCATATGAAGCGAAACAAAGCGAACCGATCATCTAGAGCATCAAGAACTCGTCAAATGTATGAACCGCATTCGAGTTATAAATCCTTGAAAAAAATATAGTCAACATAGTGCATCTTTAACCAAAGGTCGAAAATCACTGCAACTGCTTAACTTTCCCCTGATTGCTTTCCAAAATAAGGGAAAAGATGTATGTTGTCAATAGTTGTGACAAAGAATATATATATATATATATATATATGCAAAGGGAAGTAGTTCTCGACTATATGGAAAGAGACTACCGATGTGTTGGTTTTTGAAGCTCTGGGTATATTAAAGGTGTTGCGTTTTTGAATTATTAGGTAGATTTATCGTGTTTGTTTCCCAAAAAACATTTTGGCTTTAATTTTTCATATTTTATGTGTTGATTTTGGAAGAAAGGTCACCAACAGGTTGGGGGCTTTTATAGTGACCAGTCTCTACTGGGCTCAAGTCCTTCACAACACAAAACCACGGGGTGTGGGTAAGACTGTGCCTTAGCCAAGCCTACATGTTTGGAAGTATTCCTTTTATCTTAGTTGATAATAAGATCAGGAAAATATTGTTTAGCACATTCAGTAATTCATTACCGAGAATTTTAATCGAGACCAGAATGCTACTTTAATGTGAACAAAGCTAAAATACTCAGATTTGTGCAGCAATTTTAGAGAGAGAAAGAGGCGACATTATTTAGGGTTCGTAAGAGAGAGACGGGTGAAAAAGAGAATGAAAGTTGAATTGCAAAATAGTCCTAAGCACCCCTTATATACTTGGGGTTCCGAAATAACTATACAAGAGATTGAGGACCAAAAAGGAAAATACAATAAAATAAGGAAAGAATATATACAAAAATATATACAAAAATAAAGGAAGATACGCTTATATAAAGCGTATATTTACAGAATATATACATAAGTTAAGACCCCCCTCAGAGGGGCATAGATATCGGTGATGCCCATCTTGGACATCATGTTGAAGAACGGTTGAGGTGATAACGGTTTTGTGAAGATATCTGCAAGTTGATATTGATTGGAGATATGTTGTACTTTGAGGATTCCTTGCTGGACTTTTTCCCGAACGAAGAAGCAATCGATTTGAATGTGTTTCGTCCGTTCATGTTGTACCGGATTGACCGCGATGCAAGCCGCACTTTTGCTGTCAGTGAATATGATTGGAATCCGACTTTGATGAATGTGAAGGTCTTTTAGTAGTTGAGTGAGCCACAAAACTTCACAAGTAGTGGAAGCGAGTGCTCAATACTCCGCTTCTGTTGATGACCGGCTGACGGTAGGTTGTTTCTTTGCGTTCCACGAGATGAGGGAGTCACCTATGTAGACTGCAAAGCCAGTGATACTGCGTCTTGAATCCGGACAGCTTGCCCAGTCACTGTCACAAAAAGACTTCAAGTGAGTTTCAGATTTTATGGGATAAAAGAGTCCTTTACCTGGGCTATTTTTGATGTATCTTAGCACTCGATGTGCTGCTGTAAGATGAGCAATGGTAGGTCGGGCCATATGTTGAGTTAAGCTTTGTATGCTGAAGCTTAGATCAGGCCGTGTAATTGTTAGATATAACAAGCGGCCAACAAGGCGTCTATAAACTGTAGGATCACTCAAGAAACCAGAAGAGTCATTAGTTTGTAGTTTAATATGGCAATCCATAGGTGTAGATATAGGTTTGCAATGCAGATAACCAGACTCTTCTAAAATGTCTAATGCATACTTTCTTTGACAAAGTGTGATACCTTTTTGAGATCTAGCAACTTCAATACCTAAAATATATTTGAGATGACCAAGATCTTTAATGGTAAAAGTAGCATGTAAATTAGACTTCAAGTTAGAGATTTCATGCAAGTCATTGCCAACAAGAATAATGTCATCCACATAAATGCAGAGGGCAGTAAAAGAGTTATGTTTCTTTTTAATGAACAGAGAAGAATCAGATACTGTTTGTGTGTAGCCAAGTGCAAGCAAGTAAGATGTAAGTTTGTTATACCATTGTCTAGAGGCTTGTTTGAGGCCATAAAGACTTTTCTTTAGTAAACAAACTTTATTTTCATTGTTAGAGCAATATCCTGGAGGAGGAGTCATGTAAATCTCCTCATCCAAATCACCATGTAAGAATGCATTGTTAACATCTAATTGATGCAGATGCCAATTATGAGATGCAGCTAAAGCAAGGAGGACCCTAACAGTAGTAAGCTTAGCTACAGGGCTAAATGTGTCAAAGTAGTCTAACCCTTCCTCTTGATTATAGCCTTTAGCAACAAGTCTAGCTTTGTACCTTTCAATGGTGCCATCAGATTTTAACTTAACTTTAAAGACCCATTTGCATCCTATACAGTTATGACCAGAAGGAAGAGTAGTCAGAACCCAAGTCTTAGTTTGTTCTAAAGCATCTATTTCAGCCTTCATGGCAGCTTGCCATTAAGGAATCTTACTAGCCTGTTTGTATGTTTTAGTTTCAATGACATTAGAGACAGAATTAGTAAAAGCTTTATGAGAATTGCCTAAGTGAGCAGTGGTCATATATGAACATATAGGATATCTAATGACATGAGATTTGGAGGAAGCATTGCTCTTATGTGTGGATGCAGGCAACTCATAATCATAATCTTCCAAGTAAGCAGGAGGCACAACTTGTCTATTTGACTTTCTAAGAGGAACAGCATGTAAATCAGAAACAGGGACTTCAGTAACATGTGGATGCAAAGGAGCAGAAATAGGTGCAGGTATATTAGTATGCAATAAAGATAAATCAAGAGAATTATGGGTACTTGATGTGGTATCTGTTGGAGGAGGTGAGGCAGTGTGGAGCTGGTGTGAGGGTGTGTCCATAGAACAGTCCAGTGGAACCATGGAACCAGGAGAAGCTGGAGCAACAGTGTGTGAAGTAGGAACAGAGGGAGCAGGTTGAGCTTGATGGTTCTGTTCCTGCAAAGAAATAAATGACTCTGTACAAACTTGAGGTTTGTCTTGTCTATTGTTAGTAATATCAGAGATAGAGTGCTTAAAGGGAAAAATAGTTTCATAAAAAACTACATTTCTGGAGATCAAAGTTTTGCCAGTTTCCAAATTCAGGGCCAGATACCCTTTAGTGCCCAATGGATATCCCAAAAAAATACATTTGACAGCCCTAGGATCAAATTTAGTCATATTTGCAGTAATAGTAGAAACATAGCATAAACAACCAAAACATTTAAGCATGTTATAATCAGGTGCTTTATTAAATAATAATTCATAGGGAGACTTATTTTGGGTGACCTTAGATGGTAATCTATTGATAAGGAAAGCAGCAGTGGATAAACAATGACTCCAATAAATGAGAGGCACATTTGATTGAAACTTTAAAGATCTAGCTACCTGTAACAAGTGTTGGTGTTTTCTCTCCACCAAGCCATTTTGTTGAGGAATTTCTACACAACTTTTCTGATGTAAAACACCAAAGTTAGCATAAAAATCTTTCATAATAAATTATGTTCCATTATCAGTTCTTAATATTTTTATTTTGGTTGAAAACTGAGTTTCAACCATTTTGTAAAACACAGTAAGCTTGGCTTGTACCTCAGATTTGTTTTTCAAAAGGAAAACCCAAGTACATCTAGAAAAATCATCAACTACAGTTAGAAAGTATTTAAAACCATCATGAGAATCTACTGAGAAGGGCCCCCACACATCACAGTGTAAAATATCAAAAGCAGCATTAGAAACAGAAGTACTATCAGGAAATGGTAACTTTCTTTGTTTAGAAAAATGACAAGTATCACAACTAGCATGATTGTGAGTCTTGGATAAAACAATCTGTGGGATGTTCTCCAACTTTTGTAAAGAAGGATGACCCAACCTGTAATGCCAAAGAGTGTCTGTGGCAAAGGAAGAATTACATGAAATAGATGGCATATTGCATTGTTTATTTGTATTAAAGGGAATAGAAATATCAAGAATGTAAAGACCAGATTGCAACTTAGCAGAACCAATCATCTTCCTCCTGATGATGTCCTGCAAAATACACATGTATGAGAAGAAATGTATAGATAGTTTGCATGAAGCAGTTAATTTTGAGACAGAAACAAGGTTGAATGTGAAATCAGGAACATATAAGACATCCGTCAATGTAAGGTTTTGAGAAACAAAGACATCTCCTATTAAAGTTGCAATAGTGGAACTATTATTAGGTAAGTGAATAATAGTATGGGTGGTTTTAGGTGCAGATGTAAAAAAGTTAGGATTGCTAATCATATGATCAGTTGCACATGTATCTAAAATCCAAATGTTATCATTTTTAGAAGCATGTTTGAAAACAGAGAGAGCAATAACAGCAGATTTACCAGCTAAGGTAGTGGCAGCAGAATGTTGCATTGGTGTGCCATGTTGAGATACATGAGCAGGCATATTTTGAGAATTAGCAAAAGCCAAAAATTGTTCAAATAAAAGCTGATTAGTAGCAGCCTCAGGTTCTGCCTTAGCACCACTAGGTGAAGTATCAGGTGCAGTAGCAGAATTAGCAGAGTGAGATTGAGGCAAAGGCCTTTTACCAGTTGGGCCATCCCAACTAGGGGGATAGCCAATTATCTGAAAACACCTGTCGACTGTATGACCAGTGTACCCACAGTGGGTACACTTGAGTTTCTTCTTATCTTTACCAGTAGGGGGCTTATTAAAATGCATAGTATTGTTACCAGGTTTGTTTTGACCATCACTGAAAGTTTTACCCCTTGTAAACATGGTAAGAGGATCAACAGAAGGTGCAGAATAAAGAGCCCGTTGGTTTTCTTCTTGTAAAAGTAGAGAATAAGCCTTAGATAAAGAGGGCATAGGAGACATAAGTAGAATCTGACTACGGACAGCAGTGTATGAATCATGTAAACCAATCAAGAAAGCCAATACACAATCATGTTGCTGGAGTTCTAACATAGTCTTATTCACATTGCATTTACAGTGACCACAAGAGCAAACAACCACAGGCCTTTGATTCACGAATTCATACCAAACAGTACGAAAAGAGTTATAGTATGTAGTCATAGAAGTATCCCCTTGAGATATGGTAGAAATAGACTTTTGTAACTGGTAAACACGGGAACCATCGGTTCGATCGTACCTGATTTTGAGTTCTTGCCATACCTCAAGTGCGGTGGTGAAATAGAGAAGGCTGTGGCGGAGCTCCTTGGAGACTGAGTTGAGGAGCCATGAGAGGACGAGATTGTTGGCTCTGGTCCAGCAGACGCGCAGTGATTCGTCATTGTCCGGTATAGGCAACGTTCCGTCGATGAACTTTATTTTGTTCTTGATGTTGAGGGCCATTTCAATGCCCTTGCACCAGGAGACGTAATTTTGGCCGTTGAAAACGTCACCGACGATGGAAGCACCGGTGAAATCCTGCGAACCGAGAAAATAAACGGAGGATGAGTCCTCGCTTGGATTTTTGGTCTTGTCACCAGTAGATGAATCGCCAGACATCGTGAGAAAGTAGATCGGCGAAGAAAATTACGAAAAAGTTCGATCCAAACGGAAATCAAAGAGAACCGAGAGATCCGTGAGGAAGAACGGTAGATCTGTGAGAAACAGTGACGATTTCCAAAGGAAATCAACAAAAAACAGAAAAATCGCGAAGCAAATCGCAATCGCGCAGAAAAAAGCAGAGGCGAAGAGTTTCGCCCAAAATTATCGGTGAAATTGCAGCGGAAAGACGGATCGATCACTCCTAACGAATGATACCATGTGAACAAAGCTAAAATACTCAGATTTGTGCAGCAATTTTAGAGAGAGAAAGAGGCGACATTATTTAGGGTTCGTAAGAGAGAGACGGGTGAAAAAGAGAATGAAAGTTGAATTGCAAAATAGTCCTAAGCACCCCTTATATACTTGGGGTTCCGAGATAACTATACAAGAGATTGAGGACCAAAAAGGAAAATACAATAAAATAAGGAAAGAATATATACGCGAATATATACAAAAATAAAGGAAGATACGCTTATATAAAGTTTATATTTACAGAATATATACATAAGTTAAGATTTAACTTGTACAATCTCTTGAAAATCTTAATAGTGTACCAGAAATTTCGAATCCATAAACTATTGCTGTTTTACAACTAATAAATCAAAGACTGTTGCAGGATGTTTGTTATGCATGTTATGATAAGACTACTTAGTTTATTATGCAAGACGGAGCCATGTAGCTTATTTAGTTGCACCACAAATAGATTTGCCCATAGGTTGGCCTTTGGCCAGATAACAAGTTTTATGTCCTCATTGCTGATGGTGGACGTCTTTGTTATTTGGATCTAGTTGAATGTAATGTTTTAACTTATTCAGGACTTTCTCTTAGAGGATACAAACAGACTGTTCTTTCTATTGTGATTTTAGAGATTTTGAAGTAAAAATAAGCAACCTGTTTTCATTCACTTCAGCCTCCTATAAACAATTGTACTAGAGTTTGCTCTTCCAAATGGCCCCAAGTTCAGTGTTAGTGATAAAAGTGCTTTCTGTATGTAGTTTAATTGGAATCTTGAAAATTTTGCTGCATAAATGTTATAGGCGTACCTGACAATGTGATGCAGTTTTCTGTTGATTCTAATGAGGTGTTTTACCAACCAGAGAAATTTTACCTTTTTTATATTAGCGTAATGTTGAGGTCTGCTTCTGAAATTGTTAATGTCTTCAATTGCAGTTGAGGATCTGAAATTAGGTGCTGTTAAATCCTTACAAAAAACTTCCAAATGGCAATTAGCAAACATCTTTGTGGGCCTGCCACGGGTACTGAAAAATTCTTTAATTTGATTCTGTTTATATTGACATCATGCGGCATATTACATGTCTTGTTATTTGGTGCAGATGTGACTTTAAGATGCTGAATTCTCCAGCAATCTGATGACAATCTTCCTGCTCTGGCCCAAAGCAGTTGCACCTAAGAGGTTTAGCTCTAGCTACATGTTGCCATAATCTCTGCCAGTGGAAAAACTATTAACCTTAAGAATTGAATTATTATTGTGAAATTATGTTTGTAGACAATCTTTTCTGCATGTTTGGTATCTGATAACTTGGTGGTATTACAAACTTTATCGCTATGGAGATAAGATATATATGTCTGATTTGGGTTTCAATTTCACCAAAGAGGATTTCCATTATATTTCATGGTTTACCAGCTGGGCACTTGATGCGGAGCATGGCTCATATATTTCTCTCGCAGAATGCTCGATTCAACTTGAGATCATGTTATAACTTTTTATTCAGATGAATTGCCAAACATGTTCTTACTAGCATACATGGGCGTATCTAGGAATTTAATTTGGGGAGGGCTAATGTAATGAATAGATTTTTTTGCGAAAAACACATTGTTAAAGTACATAAGTCTTTGAAAAAAATGAGTCATGCTTAGATCAAAGTTAAAATACATATCAACTATATAAGTAATTAAATATTTTTCTTATAATACAAGTATCCGTTGTTACACCAGTGATGTAAAAAAAAAAAAAAAAAAGTTGAGTACACACTGCTTCCAGTCTCCCAGTAGGCTATGTAACCAAGTAGTACAAATGGTTCAGCTGATAAAAATGACTCAAGGAAAAAATAGTTTGAGAAAATCACCTTCAGAAGGCCGAATGTCGATTTCATTAATAATGCTAACTCTAGAAGTTAATTTGAATGTAATCTTCTCAGGCACATTGGGAGCACTTTGCCCTTTGCTTGACCAATAGGAATCACCCTTACGTAGAACCTGAACCACGCTCTCCAGAGACTGATCTGTGCTAGAAGCACCAAGGACACATTCTGTGCAGTCCTTTGGTGAAATTGTAGACATTAAAAAGGCGTGAAAACAGAAGAATATCTTGTGCTCTCTCTGAAGAACCTCCCAACTCATCGCATTTAAATACATTATTAGTGCAACATCTGTTTTCTCAACTGTGGATGTAATATTGGTTAGCATAGGAGCCTTTCTCAGACATAACCTTTTAAAAAGGCAATTCTTTATTGCTGCAACAAACACAAAAATAAATCACCAAATGATAGCAAATTTTGCTAATGGCACGCTGGTGTTAAGTAAAAGGAACTTCCTTTTCCATTCCCTTTCTGGTTGAAACTAAAACTGCTAGACTGGAATACTACTATAATGTAATGTGCCAAAAGGTTTCGAAACACAGTTAGATCAAAATTTACTTTAGACAGTAAATGGCCTACTACACTTTATATAATTTGTTAAATGATGCAGTTCACGCAGCATGCTTCGGAAACAAAAGTATAGTCGTGTTTATGACATACGAATTCAGGAGAACCCTACTCTAATCAACCCTAGCTAAGAATATCAGCCAAAAAAAAACATTTAGGCCTATAAATTACAAAATCAACTAATCCAGCATGATCAAACATTTATATATATTTTTTAATTCAACTAGTTCAAATCAGTGAAACGGCGCCAAGAATGTGTTACAATACAAGCACGAACAATGTCCGCTGGATCATCCAAAAGTAATAGGATACATAGAGCGATGTCACCCTTAATGTCCACAAAATTCATCCCTCCGTCACATTTTAGATGTTGGACTTTTGCAACAGAAGTCAACTCCTACCAGCTTTTGAAAACCAAAACTTCCACAAACAAAGGGTAGAAAATAGATAAAATGCAATCCTTTACTTATCAATAGAAATGCTAAAAAATCTAAAACATGAAAACTTGTGTATACGGTTCGAGAACTCGAAATCTTACTAAATATGTTTATATGCATATTTCTTAGATTTTTTACTATAATCCTACAATCTAAACTGAATTAAGCTACAACACTTGGGTTGTCATGGGACTGGGGAAATAATATGTTCTTTGAAAACTCAGAGGCACAAATCCAGTGCACTGTCCATAATTCCTTTTATTCTCAGATTGCGCAATGGCGATCCATTAATGACTCCTACTCTTTAATGGTAGGTTTTGCTGTTAAATTTGTACAATTACATGAATCAAAGTTTTTACACATTTTCTTAAAAATTACCGAAGTATTTTAATTTCCAACTTTGTTAAGACGAAAAATAAGTGCCAAGCGATGAATCTCTGCTCAGATAGAACTCTCATATTTTTTCTCTGCTCAATCAACACTTTTGTATCTTGAACTCAGTCTTGCGTCTTGCTTGCTTCTTCATACTGCTATTTATACCGATCCAAAGATTTTGAATTTTTATATTCTTCGACCCCAAACCGATTCATCTTCTCATCTATTCCTTTATTTATATGCTCTAACCTTGTTATTCGGTGAAGTTGTCGAAACATTCAGATGAGAATACTAGAAAAACAAGTGCCAGAGTTTCAGCATAAAAAGGATAAATAAGATAACGGAAAAGAAATGTTCTAAAAAATGTACAAGATTTAGCAGCAGCAAGAGCAATGCTACGATATTCAGCCTCCGTACTAGATCGAGCAACAGTGGGTTGTTTCTTCGCACTCCAAGAGATAATATTAGAACCTAAAAAGATACAGTAATCAGAAGTCGAACGTCGATCATCAGGGCAACCAGCCCAATCAGAATCGGAATAGGCATTGAATGTGAGATTGGCAGTTTTGGTAAGATGAATGCCATGAGACGGTGTAGAGCGTAGATATCGTAAAATTCGTTTCACTGCAGCCCAATGAACATCTGTAGGACAATGAAGAAATTGAGATACTTTGTTAACAGCAAATTGTATGTCAGGACGAGTAAGGCAGAGGTACTGGAGAGCACCCACAATGCTACGATATTGAGAGGCATCGGATAAGGGTGTGCCATGGTTCTTAGAGAGAGGTAAGGTGGGTGTCATCGGTGTGGATACAGGTTTAGAGTTGTCAAGTTGAGAACGATGAAGAAGGTCATTAGTGTACTTGGTTTGCATGAGAAGGAGACCATTAGAGGTTGGTGTAGCCTCAATGCCCAAGAAATAATGAATTGGACCTAGATCTTTGATAGAGAATGTTGTGTTGAGGTCTTGTATAAGTGCGGAGATGTACGTGGGAGAGGAACCCGTAACTAGGATATCATCCACATAAACTAGGACAAAGACAGTGTCTTTTGAGTTAATAAAGAGTGACGTGTCAGCTTTAGAAGGTTCAAAGTTAAGTTCATGTAATTTTTTACTGAGGCGATGAAACCAAGCATGAGGTGCTTGTTTAAGACCGTAAAGAGCTTTTTGTAAACGACAAACATGATTAGGATGATGATGATCAGTGAACCCGGGAGGTTGGCTCATGTATACAGGTTCGGAAAGGTTTCCATGAAGAAATGCATTATTTACATCAAGCTGACGAACAGACCAACTTCGAGAGAGAGCAAGGGTAAGAATGATACGGATAGTGGTAGGTTTGATGACAGGACTGAATGTGTCAGTGTAATCGACACCAGCGGATTGATGGTAACCTTTAGCCACTAGACGAGCCTTGTATCTATTAAGTGAGCCATCAGATTTTTGTTTTGTTTTGAAAACCCACTTACATCCTATGATATTAGCATTTGGCGGGGGAGGAACAAGAGTCCAAGTATTATTTAGATGGAGAGCATTGAACTCGTCAAGCATGGCTTGACGCCAATGAGGGTATTTGTTAGCTTGAGTAAAAGAGGTTGGATCAGGATTACTAGAAGTTGATGCATGAAACGTAACATAGTCAGAGAGGGTACGAGGTACACGAGTCCGATCACGAGTACGAGTAATCATGGGATGGCGATTTGGGGGTGAAGGAGATAGAGATTATTGTGTAGGTGCAGGTGCAGGTGCAAATATAGATTCAGGTGCAAGGTCAGGTGTAGGTTCAGACGTAGGTGCAGGTTCAAGTGCAGGTGTAGGTACAAGTGGAAGAGGTTGAGATAGAGGTAAATGAAGAGTAACTTGAGGAGATAAAGAAGAAGATGGGGGAGGTGGAGAAACTTTGGAATAGAAAAAGTCATGTTCAAGGAAGCGGACATGACGAGATAGATAGATTTTAGAGGTGAGAGGATCGAAGCAACGATAACCCTTGTACTCATTAGAATATCCAAGAAAGACACATGGGGTGGATTTAGGAGTTAGTTTATTGGCACGGGTGGAGCCTAGGAAAGGAAAACAAGTACAACCAAAAACTCTAAGATGTGAGAGAACAGGTGTAGCAAGAAAAAGCCTTTCATGAGGGGATTTGTGTTGAAGGGTAGCAGTTGGAAGAAGGTTGATAAGATAGACAACAGTGGAAAAAGCTTCAAACCAAAAGGACTTAGGAAGTGAGGCATGTAAAAGAAGAGTAAGACCAGTTTCAGTTATGTGCCGGATTTTGCGTTCGGCAATGCCATTTTGTTGAGGGGTATGAGGGCAAGAGGTGCGGTACGAGATACCCTGAGATTTAAGATAGCGAAAAAATGCACCCTGTTTCAGTTCAGAAGCTTCATCACTTTGAAAATTTTTGATAGTAGTAGAGAAAAAATTTTCAACTTTAATTTTAAATTGTTGAAAGTAAGAAAGAGCGTCAGATTTTTGAGTTAGAGGAAAAATCCATGTGAAACGACTATAGTCATCAATGAAAATTATGAAGTAGCGAGACCCTGAAAGTGAAAGAAACGGTGCAGGACCCCAAATATCACAGTGTATAAGTTGCAAAGGTTTAATAGAAACACGATTAGATAAAGAAAACGGAAGGCGAGTGCTTTTTCCTTGAAAACATGAGAAGCAAGGTTTTATTACATCCAAATTTTTAAATAAATTAGTAGACATCTTAGATAAAGTTGCTTGACATGGATGGCCAAGACGTTCGTGCCACAAATTAGATGGAACTGAATGAGCAACAAGAGCCATGGGATTTCTGAAATTTGATGGAATCTTTAGTGGATACAGGTTGTTGTGGATGCTACCCCTGAGAAGTGGGATCTTGGTGTGGAGGTCCTTCACAACATAACCAAACGGGTTAAATTCAATTAGACAAGAATTATCTTTAACAAATTTAGCAACAGACAAAAGATTTGCTGTGAGTTGAGGCACAATTAAAATATCATTTAAGTAAAGGTGTCCAGTGTGTGTATGTAATGTTAATTTACCAATAGAAGAGATATTTAAACTACTACCATTACCGACGACCACTTGATTGGAGCCTTGATAAGGTCTGACAGATTCAACCAAGTGCGCATTTGGAGTCATATGAGAGGATGCACCAGTGTCGAGAAGCCATTCGGCTATATCACTTGAGGTGAATGTGGAAGCATCATTGGATGGAGTAGCATTTAAAGCTGAAAAGGCAGTTTGGTTGTTTTGAGTGTTAAAGGGATGCCTCGTTTGGTTATTTCGGGATTGGGCGTACCTAAACCGGCATGTGGAAGCAATATGTCCCCATTTTTTGCAAATTTGGCACTGAGAGGGATTGTTGGAGTAGTGAGATTGAAAGGGCTTGGAGTAGGTAGGCTGTGGTAAACTTGGATCAGAGGGTGGTTTAAAGGTACTGGACGGAAAAGAAGAAATATTGGTGTTGGACATTTGGTTATTGAATGATCCAATCGGACGATAGGACTTCTCAAATTGAGGATTGTAATTGTTGCTGTTCCAAGTATTCTGCTGTCCACGGCCGCGTCCTCGGAAACCACCATGGTTTCTGTTGCCAGAGTTGTGTGCAGCGAAGGCAAGCTCAGGCGAGGCTAATGGTTGATGGAACGACGACAGTCGCTGTTCATGGAGGAGCAATTTTGCACGGAGGTCTGAGAAAGTTGGCGGTTTGTCTCTATTCTCAATGGCAGTAATGAAAGCTTCATAATCAGAGTTGAGACCATTCAATGCAAAAAGAACCAGATCTTCGTCCGGCACAGGATCGCCAATAGCGGCAAGATCTTTAGCAGCCGTTGAAAGAGTTTGAAGGTAAGCACTAATAGAAGAATCACCTTTACGTGTGGTATGAAGTTGACGACGAAGTAGTGAACGTCGTGCTGTAGTTTGCTGGAGAAAATGATTTTCCAGAGTAGTCCACAAGTCTTTGGCAGTTTTACAACCAAGAGCAAGATGTGCAATAGATGAGGACAGAGTTGCAGTGAGACAACAGTAAACTAAACCATCATTTTTCTGCCATTGTAAATTTTCTGAGGAATTGTTGGCCATAGATGCACTGGTTGTGTGCGTGTGAGTGCTGCCATCAATGTGACAGATTAGATCACAAGTAAGTAATATAGCTTTTACCTGATTTCTCCAAACCAAATAATTAGTATTATCCAATGTTGTTGTAATAAAACTTGTGATATTTTGAATGGGAAATGGTGAAAGTTTAATGGAAGTGTGTTCTGGTGTGATATTTGTAGTGGAATTTGGTTCTTCCGACATAGCTGTGTGTAAAAGTGTATTGCAGTAGGTAATAAATGTATATTGTAGTGGTAGATAGAAGTAGTAATCGTGTGTGAAAAAAAAAAAAATTTGTCTAGCCACTGAACTTGGCTCTTGATACCATGATAAAGTGGTAAAATAATATATGTATCATTGATATTTCTTGTATAAATATTACAACGTTTGAGCACTATTTATACATGTATATGAGAGCTATACAAGGAAAACATCAATTATGTACAAATCACTGAATATATGGGATTCACGGGAATTATGGCAATCAATCAAAGCTGCAAATCCTCCTAAGAATATTATGTGATAACAATTTCCACCTTCATGCAAATCTAATACATAATATATCATGGGTCCTCAATCGTCAGGATATTGTATAGAGTGATTGAAACACAACCTCATGCAGTCTTCTTTGCTGTCCTTTTCGACCCGAGAGATTCTTTCGAAAACAGAGTTGAAAGCATCAAGACAGTACATAAGACTGAAACTCCCTCGTAATCCCATTTCAGCGTCGAATGCAGGCGAAAGACGGTGCCTCAAAACATGGACATGGCCCACACCGTGGGTCCATATTACCAAATATTATGAGAACATAATGATCACAGAAATCATCCCCAAACTTAGCATATATCTGAACTGTATAAGTTAGAAAACAAATTCATACAACTAAACTAGTTCTGAATGTCAAAATGGAAAACATTCACAATGCATTATGTCTAAGTTTTGATTTTTTCACGGATTTCCTAGGTGCTAAAGGTGAAAAGCATTGATCTCAATAGTTAATCAGATAAAACAATGGAACTGTAACCACTGCGCTAGATTGTATCTAACCAAGCTAAGAGAATTCGTAACATGTTTATAACAATCGGAGCTCGTAACTAAGATAGTCATAAGAAAGAAAAAAAAAACATCTTAAACTTAGAAAAACTCATGTTCGTCCATCGATTTCTGAAAGAATTAATAATACATATTATGTGGTGTATCTAGAAAAGTAGCTACAATGGTTTTTCTCTTCTACAGAGTGCATAAAACTAAACATAGGTGGAAGCGTTAAGGTTAATCCTTGACTTGATGGCTATGAAGGCTTGTTCGTGGATGATAATGGAAATAGGAAAGAAGGTTACTTTGAAAAAATTTGAAATGACAAATTTATTGATGGCAGAAATATGGAATATACAATAAGGTCTTCTTTTGATTTTGGAGAATAAATTCTACAACTTGAGTGTTAAATCGGTTTTCGTTGCTACGGTAAACTTTATCAGACATGGTGTTGAGATTCATCACCCAATGCAGCCTATTGTGGAGAACTACATAGATTTACTTCATGATCTCAAAGGGAGTGTGTCTTAAATTTATAGAGAAGGGAACAACTTTGCCGATTTTTAGCCAAACAAGATGCCTAACAAGATCAAAAGTTGGTGAAGTAATTTGATCCCCCAACGGAGCTTCAAGTCATGCATGCTTCTTGCTAACCCCGTTTTCACGGTTTAGGCTGCTCCCATTTCCGCTGCTACTACGGGAATCGCTTTTGCTTTCTTTTCCTCTGGCTACTAAGATGTTTCAGTTCGTCAGGTTGTCTCTTGCCTGCCCATGGATTCAGCAGCAGTTCGAAAGGTTGCCCTATTCGAAAATCTCCGGATCTATGCTTATTTTCAACTCCCCAAAGCATTTCGTCGACTACTACGCCCTTCCTCGTCTTAAGGACCAATGTTGTCTTTGAAAGGCAAAACTAAAATTTTCATTTTCCTTTCAACCAACCTTTTTTTAGAAAATAAAATAAAATGAAGGGATATAAGAGTCACTCTTGATGTTTGGGGTAATATCAAAAACACACTTTAGGTTCAATAATATCAATATTATAGTTTGAGGTTTCAATAATACAAGTGCTACGGTTAACATGTTGTGCAAAATCATTAGCTTAAAACAAGAAAAAAGTGATTGCTACTTGTTCGAATTTTGAATATATATATTTAAAAATTTAAAAAATATATAAATTGTGAAAATACAACTGAAATATATAACACGTGAGATATTTGATCAATTAGACCCAATCAATATGAAATAATAAGTCCCTCCACTTGAGAATTTGAACTTCTGCTCTGATTGGGTTTAAAAAATAAAAGTTTCTATATATATAACAGAACACTTTAAGGCTCTGCATCTTCAACACTCATACATACTCTCTCTCTCTCTCTCTCTCTCTCTCTCTCTCTCTCTCTCTCTCTCTCTCTCTCTCTCATACTCTGTTTCTCTCAAACCTTTATCTCTCATTCATAAAGATTGAAAAACTCATCAAAAGATCGTCGTTTAAGAAACTGGAAAACAATGGCAAATAAGAGTTTAGGTTCTGGATCACTTGTTGAAGAACAAGAAGGAAAACCCATGAAATATATTACATACAACAGAAAATCTAGGGCAGTTTGTGATCAAGAAGACACAAACAGAGTGATCACCCCTGTTTCAATTGCTGATCAACAAGTACTCAACAGAGAATTACAAGGAGAACCCATCAAGGCAAAATCTGTTGTTGCTAAAGTTGATGATAATGATGATGATTCAATTACTAATCAGATTCTTGAAGGTGAAACTATGGCTTCATTAACGCTACTGGGAAAATACGAAAACAGGGGCAGGTTCAAGTGGCTACCCTATGTCCAAAGGAATAACAAAAGTCCCAAGAAGATGATTATCTTTTCACACATTTATTCTCCTCCAATCCATTCAATGGAAGGGGTTTTAAAGGTTTCAGAGGAAGAAGAAGAAGTGATCGTCAATGTCAATGAGGAAGAGGGTTCGAGAACCGAACAACAAAACACTAAGAAAAAACAGAGGTAATGCATACTTGATTCTTATTTCCCGATTATTTTTATTTTCGCGTTCTTGGTTTGAATCGTAAACTTCCTCAATTTCAATTGCTCTTTCTGTTGCATTTATATATCGGGGAAGTATATATGGTTTCTTTGTTTATTCATCTGTTCGATTCAATCCTTTTCTCAGTATTGATAGACATATGGTGTTTGCTGTGCAGTTTGAATGTCTCCTCACTCTTTGCGCTTTCTTAATTTGCACAAACTGAACTTTATGTTACTCTTTCATTTTCTTTGTTCTGCTCAGATGATCTAAATGAAAATTCATAGGTACTTATTTGTAAAAGTCTTCAGAAAGTTTAGATGATATTATGCTATATGCTCTTAAACCAGCCAATGTTTATCTCAGTTTTCTGTGGAAGTTGTTTCTGATTGATCAACTTCTGTTTTGAATTCACAGTATTTCTCATACATCAGCAAACTATTCATTTATGTGATTCTTTCATAGTTCAGTGAAAGCTTAAATTTTGTTTCTTGCATTACTATTCTTTGTTAATATAGACGACATCTTCTCGTTGGGTTTTATGAATATATGTATCATGTTTTAAGAATCCCATCTTTTGCAGTTCACTGCCAGCTTCTTCTCCTGAAGCAGAAGAAATGCAAGAACTACCGTTGCATCTCTTTTCAAAACATCTGACTACTGACGATGCTAAAAGACACCTTCAAATTACTCGGGATCAACTGGACGATTTCCTGTTCTCTCTAGTTCTCACAGCAGAACTCGTTGAGCCTGGCAGAAAGGTGATACTTAAGATTGTCAACAAACATGGTGAGAATCAGAAAATGATGCTAATATCATACAGAGATGTCGATGAAACAACTAAGTATTGCATCACTTATGGTTGGAAGGAGTTTGTTAATGCACACAATTTGGAAGCTGGAGACAAGATTATCTTTTATCGATATCCCACTAGCAAAGATGACAAGGAACTAATCATCGAGTTTACCAAAGCAAGGATTTTCTGAAGGCTAGCAACAGTTACTCATCCTCTAGATCAACGAAAGTGATCTTCTGTTTAGATACTATACGATGGACACGAAAATTGTTATTTTGGTCTTTTACCCGCCAGTATTTTGCACAGGTTTGATTGCAAGGTTTAGTGCATAGTTTTCTTACCATTTTGTCTAAAGATTCTGCTATAGTTCCATGATACTTGCCAATATGTGATTGTTTAAATAATACTACTATTAGGGCAGAGTAGTTTTGTGTTTCTGTGTTCCTTGTGCAAATTCATTTACCATTGATTTGGAATCGAAGAAAGCTGCATATGTTACTATGCAAAGCATATAGCATTATAGTCTATTATATAATGAATAAGAACATCTTGTAAACCAAAAACCTGGTTATTTTGGAATAATCATACAGATACACTCATGCCTATTACATATTTACCTGCTAAAGAAATCTCATAGAAAACAAAAATACAGGGAAGTTTTCCAAAATCCAGGTAACGTACTAATATCTATCACCACTATTATGCACTTTCTTGCTGTGGCTAATCACATGACCACTCAACCATCCTATTCCTTTAATGGCCTTTGAAATCTAAACAAGATTAGGCCTCCCCACACCCATATTCATCTTCCCCGCGGACAATTTTATCGCCTGTAAACAACACAACCCCCCCTCAATTTCTTCATCTTCTTCATACTCTTCAAGAACCTCAACTTCACTCTTCTTCTTGCTCTTTTTCTTGCTCTTGTCGTTCTTTGATTTTGGCTTACTAGATTCGTTTTCGTACGTCTCCCATAATGAATCCATCCCTTCACCTCCTTCGACATTGTGCCTTTCCTCGAATAATTTGCATGCCAGTGTCCTCTTCCACTCCTTTTCCTTTCTCATGGATCCAGAACTCCCAAGATTCCGCGAACTCTCGGCCTTCAAAGCAGATTTTCGTCCACTCTCCTCGCTGTAATCAACATTAGAAATGACCCTCTGAGAATGCACTTTGATCTTGGGATTCAGCTCTTTTCCACCATTAATCTTGGTTTGAACTCTTCCAAAGTAGCCGTACTATTTGTTTTATTACATTTTGCCTCAGATCCATACTTCACCAGTGACTCCACTTTAAGTTTTTCGACAACTTTCGCGCCACTTTGTCGCTCGACTTTCTTCTTCGATTCCACATCGGAACTCATCCTCTCGAACTCATCCAATATCTTCAAGAAATTCTCCATTCTTTTCCTTCCATTTTAGGAACAACAACAGGGTTCTCTTCTACCTTATCACCCTAATTAAAGCCTCACATTCGCTAAAGCTCGAATCTTTTTCGCATAAACTTTCCACCACATTTTCCTCCGACACCACTTCCACAAGACTCTCCTCTGTTTTTCCCTCCAAAATCTCAACTTGGTTCTCCTCAAACTCCACCGCAGACGAACCAAACACAATCTCATACATTTCAAGATCCTCACAACTGTAGAACTCATCATTCTCATCATCTTTATGGGACTTCAATCTTTCGACAAAAGAAGTATACGCTGCTAGTATACAATTGTATCAGTAGTAATGAGGCTGGCTATTTGTGTATCTTTTTGATTTTGTCATTGTTGATTCCTACCCATGCTGTCATTTTTCTTTCCCATGTTTCAGGACAGAGAAGAAAGAACTGTGTTTTGACTCAAGTTTATGTGAAGCTGAAGAGATAGTCAGGAATATGCATGCAGCCTATTGATGGGGCGCGCGGTGCTGGATATCACCGGTGTTGGAAGGTTGATGTGGATTAAAGCACAAGGACTAAAATCCTATCTCGTCAAGTATGTTCCCTCTGCCATTTCTCCGGAAAACCTATGCCAAATATAGCAATGGTGCTGTTTCTCGTTTCAAGTCCTCATACATTGCTATAAGAAATTTTATCAGCCCTTTCCAATAGCCTGATAAGTATTTTGAATGGTAATTTGTTTGGGTTGTTAGGCGACATGTCATTGTCACAACAAAGAGAAGTAGCGGCAGCTCGAATTACTTTACCTATCTTGATTCTATATTTTAAACATCGTTACATTAGTAAGTTATTATATTTCTCTTTTTTTAACCACTGCCTTATTCGAACCGTACTCTGTTGAATTACTATCCTAAAGAAAGACAAAACTCTAGTAACTCAGGTTCCTTTCACCAATCCTATTATTATACATTTAATCAACCGTAACCAGTTGCCGCAACCCTTGACCATATCTAGAAAAAATGATTCATTTATAGTAAACTATAGTCACATATTATTTGTAATCATATAAGAAATAGATAAAGAATGGTGAAAAGCGACAATCTTTAACACGTCACGCCATATGCATGACTCTACCACCTCACGCAAAGTACTAATACAAGTAAGTATACAAATACAACTCTCTCTCTCTCTCTCTCTCTCTCTCTCTCTCTCTCTCTATCTCCTCCTAGTCATAGCTTCCTCCTTTTAAGGTAAAATTGCTGACTTAATCTTTAAACCTCGTCTTCTCCGAGCACTGTTACAACTCACTCACTCGCCCACAAACACAAAAAAAGCCCTAATTTTTAAATTTCGCCGCAAAATGGAACCGACCGGAACTATAATCTTCTCCTCCGTCGGCAGACCCTATTACGGTTTCGACATATTCTCCGTTAAGCTACCGTCAAATTTGGATCAGCGCTCAACTAATTGGACTGAACGCCGCCTCACTGACGGTATATCCGTCAATTTTAACGGCCAGTTTGTTGACGACAACGAAACCGTCGTTTATGTCTCGGAGAGAACCGGGTCGGCCCGGGTTTTCTCAACCCGACCCGGGAACGCCAAGCCCGATCAACTCCATTCGGTACCAGAGAGTCTTTTCCATGATCGTCCGGTTGTGAAGAACGAGCGGCTCTACTTCGTTTCGGCCCACGAACAGCCCGAGACTAGCTTCCGGAGCTGGTCTGCTCTTTATTCGACCCGGTTAGGTGATAAGAAAACGCAGCGATTAACGCCTCGTGGTTGTGTCGATTACAGCCCCGCAATCTCTCAATCTGGGAAGCTTATCGCCGTGGCTTCTTACGGGTCGCGACTCTGGGGAGGCGAATTTCACGAGCTCCAGACGGATATTGTCGTTTTCCCCGAATCAGATCCGGGAAAGCGTGTTGTAGTTTGCCAGCACGGCGGTTGGCCTACTTGGTACGGGGATTCGACAGTGTACTTCCATCGACAAGCGGATGATGGATGGTGGAGCATTTTCGGAGTTGATTTACCCGATGATTATGAATCGTCTGGGGATTTACTCACCCCTGTTCGAATCACTCCGCCGGGTGTTCATTGCTTCACTCCTGCTGCAATGCACAACAGCAGGAGGGTTGTTGTCGCCACCAGACGAAAGGGCGATAACTATAGGCATATTGAGATTTTCGATGTTGAGTCTAAGAAGTTCTATCCAGTGACGAAGTTGATCAATCCAAATTTTCACCATTACAACCCATTTGTTTCTTCGGAATCTACTTATGTAGGTTATCATCGATTCAGAGGAGAAGCAGCATCGGAGGAGTCGACTATTCCAAATCTTGAACCGGTAATCTGTCCGGTTCAGGGGCTTCGATTGCTCAGACTTAATGGCTCTTTTCCTGCCTTCTCTCCTTCTGGCGACTTCATTGCATTCAATCACGACCTTGATTCGAATTCTGGCCTCAAAATTGTCAAATCAGATGGTTCGAAAAGGTGGACGTTGTTAATGAATCGAACAGCCTTTTCTAATTCCTGGAGCCCAGCTGATAACAATGTTGTATTTACTTCAACTGGGCCTATATTTCAGTCAGCGAGAGCTTCTGTGCAGATTGCTCGAGTCACTTTTGATCCAGCACATCTAACGAATAATCGAGAGGAGATCCCTGTGGAGATCAAAATTCTCACCAAAGAAGAAACTGGTAACAATGCCTTCCCTTCTAGCTCGCCTGATGGGAAATATGTCGTATTTCGATCAGGGCGTTCTGGTCACAAAAATCTGTACATAGTCGATGCAGTTAATGGCGAATCTGAGGGTGGAATACGTAGGTTGACCGAAGGACCGTGGATTGATACAATGCCGAGCTGGTCACCTGATGGGAAACTAATCGCATTCTCTTCGAATCGACATAATCCAAGCAATACAGAATCATTTGGGATATACTTGATCAAACCTGATGGCTCGGAAGTTCGTAGAGTTCAAGTGGCTGGAATTAAAGAAGAGATGGAGAGATTGAACCATGTGTGCTTCAGTGTTGATGGAGAGTGGCTGCTCTTTACGTCGAATTTGGGCGGAGTGACGGCTGAGCCAGTGTCTCTTCCGAATCAGTATCAGCCGTATGGCGATTTGTATTTGGTGAGGTTGGATGGAAGTGGATTGCAGAGGTTGACGTGTAACGGTTACGAGAATGGAACACCGGCTTGGCACCCAAAAATGTTGTCTGAAGGCAAAAGTGAGGAGGAGCTTGTTAACTTATGTAGGTTGTCCTTGGAAGATGAGAATGGGAGGGAAAAATTGAAGGGTCAGTTTGATGAACCCTTTTGGATTAAGTGTGGTTTTTGAAAAAGTCGTTTAGGTGTGGGTACAATAAATTGGGAGATGAGAAGTTCTTGAACAATAAAGGCTATGATAAAGCTTTGGTAAAATGTGAGAATAAATGTATCATCTTCTGCTGTATTTTATCCGAGGGGAATAAATTTCTTGTGTTATTTTATGTTTTGCTTGTTAAAGAAAAAATGGTTGTGATCTTTTTAATATTCTCATTCTTTTAATATTTGTATGATATGAAAATTGAAGCAAACGACTGAAATCAAGTTGCAAAAGCTAACAATAACAGTTGTTGGTTTATTAAGTAACTCGTGTAGTCATGTTCGTGTAGCTAGTTCATTGTCTATTTGTACCAAAAATAAACAATGGTTGAAATAATTTTCAGGAAAACTTCAAATAAGACCGAATTCTATTTATTTTATAAGTGCCATTGGTGCCGCGAGGGCTTTGTTAGTTTATTTTATTTGCCTTGAAGTGAACGACAAGTATTTCTAGTCTCTTGGACCCTAGAACATACAATTTATTGACCATCGAAAAATAAAATTACTAGATTAGTAATACAGTAATACTTGCCTCCTCCCATATCATAACAGTTTTAAACGTGTGTATAGTGTTTCGCAAATTTTACTTAGGGATAAAAGCATTAAACCCCTTAAACTATTGCCCCTGTTGCACTTTGCCCCCTGTCCTTTTATTTTTTGCGACTTGCCTCCAGTACTATGGATAAATAAGCACTTTGCCCACTGAGTCACTTTTTCACCATTTGATTTGAATACGTGTCAATATTTTTTGCCGTTGGATTTGGACTCAGCTGGCAAACTGTTTATTTATCCATAGTACAGGGGGCAAGTCGCAAAAAATAAAAGTATAGGGAATAAAGTGCAACATAGGGTATAGTTCAGGGGGTTTAATGCTTTTATCCCTTTTACTTATTGCTCACTAGAACTCATATATTGCAACTTAGAGATGGGGTTTGCATGAATCTCTAAATCGTGTGTTTCTTTTGTTGTTTGTAGTTAATTAAAAGTTAATAGTATTGATAAACCTTCTGAAAACCTACTTAAAATATTATTTGGGTAATTTGCAAAATTTGCAATATCTTACTATAAGTGGCTTTAACCTATATAGTACAATAAAATAAATGTAAGAATATTTCGTATTGAAACTTTTGTTAATATAATTGAAATAACAAAATAATGGGGGATTTTGCAATAATAGTCCTCTAAGTTGACACTTCTTCAATTTTAGTCCTCTATATTTTTATCTGCAATTTTAGTCCTACAAGTTACAACATGTTTCAAAATTGGTCCTCTAACCAATTTTTTTCCCATTTTGGCCGGAAATTCCAGCAATTTCATGAAATATGATCATTTTTCCCGGTTCTTTTTTTGGCCCCTACAAAATGTGACTTTGTGCTTGTGTTTTATGAATAAAACTAAATGAAAAAAATTGATTTTTTTGGACAAAATTGCTGAAAAATTGGTCAGATGACCAATTTTGAAACATGTTGTAACTTGTAGGACTAAAATTGTAGATAAAAAAATATAGAGGACTAAAATTGAAGAAGTGCCAACTTAGAGGACCATTATTGCAAAATTCCCCAAAATAATGACACAAAAAATTAATCAACCTCATTGATTTTCAACGAAAGTACATGAAAAAACATATATAAATTAGAAAAGTGGGAATAATGTTATAATATATTTATATACTTTTCAATTCTCGAACTGCTCTATTGCAAAAGTTAATCGTATTAAAATGTTATGAAAATATGTATTATCTATGACAACCTGATCTCGACTATGACCCTAGCCCGAATGATCATATATGTCAAGGTTACGAAGGCTCGTAAAGAACCTACACCACTAAGAATAGGTCGAGGTATCATGACCTTCGTAACACCTTAGGGTCGTACCCGCATACACGACTTATGGAGCACCTAAATAGGACACTAAGTTAAATACTGACAGGAAGATGTCAGGACATTGAGACTAGGGTTGTCTCTCACTAACAGTAAGATACTAATGAGCTTTGCTAAGTGACCCTCGGTGCAGGCACCTCTTTATTAGCTCATTATTATCCGTGTCAGTTAGCGCACTAACAACCAAACCTCTTAAATGACCGCCTAACATTGAGATGCCGAAAACAACAGTTGACACCAAAGAGTGGACAAGTGCACAATTCAACGACCTATATATAATAACGGTCGAGCAAGCATGATCATTCGGAAACACTTTTCACCACAAAACCTAAAGAGAGAATGTTTCACCCGAACTTAATTGCTTTCGAGATACGCTTCGTGGGCAACACTCGAGCTCGGAAAGAAAGTGTTCACATGATACATATACATATTCGTGTTATCAATATAATTTATGATTAATGAAAATCGTGAAAGAAGTTGGAAGAATAATATACAAAAATAATTCAATGCTATTATTTTCAAAAGAGTTTTTTCTGCTTTTAGGAATATTTTTAAGGCAGATGAGCAAAAGCAGTGCACATTTAGAAATATTTTTTAGCAGAGAAGGAAGAAAACCAATAACCAACTTTTTTTTTTTTTTTTCTACTTTAAAAAAATATTATATTTTAACATTTGCAAATACCTCTTAATTATTATATATCCACGTCTCTTCGAAATCCACATAAATCTTTATATATATCGAAAAAAAGGCTTCCAGTCAATTCACGACGCTATTAGATCCTCCTTCGTTCTCTCCATCCCCTCGCCCCCATTTTCCCCCAAATCACAAACCCTAAAATACTCCAAATTAACCCTAACATCTTCTGCGGATCTCCAATTCGCATTCATCTCTTAATTGCTATTCCTCCAAATTCGCCGACTCGATTACTCGGACGTGTTTTCTTGAACTATTTCATTTTATAGAAACCCTAGATTCATTTCGAATTCCGTTAATACCGAGGCGATGGACGATAGTTGCGCTGTGTGTGCCGAGAGTTTGCAGTGGGTAGCGTACGGTGCGTGCGGCCACAAGGAGGTCTGCTCCACGTGTGTTGCTCGCCTCCGTTTCATTTGCGATGATCGCCGCTGCTGTATTTGCAAGACCGAGTCCGATGTCGTTTTTGTCACCAAGGTTACTTTTATACGACCTTTTTTGTAATGTTTTTCGGTTAATTCGCGGTTCAGATAGAAACGGTGCTCTTAATCCTAGATTGAGTTGATTCATTCGGCTGAATTGATTGTTGCATAATGCATTTGAAGGCAGTTTTCGAGAATTAAGCTTGTATATGAACTTAATTTCATGAGTTGTTGTTCTTTTGATGAAATTGTGAAGACTATACAATGACTGATTGTCTATCTGATTGCTAAAGAGAAGGACAAATGTTTAGCTATTTCTTTAAAAAGAGATGCGTTGACTCGTGCTTCACTTGTTTTAACTAATGTGTACCCTTTTTTTGCGGCTCACCAGGCGTTGGGAGATTATACCAAGACGATTAATGACTTTTCGCTGTTGCCTTCTGAAGCAAAAGAGGGAAGAGTGGGAAAGTATTGGTATCATGAGGACACACAGGCGTTTTTTGATGACTCGGATCATTATAAGATGATCAAGGCCATGTGCAGGCTTTCGTGCAGTGAGTGTGATAGAATGGAGGACCAAACGGAAGATGGCTCCAGGAGAAGAACAAAATTTAGGAACATCGAGCATCTGAAGGGTCATTTGTTCCATAAGCATAGATTGCTCATGTGTAGCCTGTGCCTCGAAGGAAGAAAGGTTGGCCCTTTTTTCTATTGTTTTTGTTGATTAATTTATCTCTTTTACAAGTTGGTTAGTAGGAAGTATGGATTGTAAAAAGCAGATTTTTTCTCGTTCCATTTAGTTGTACGTACTAGTGTACACTTTATTTAAAAAAGTCTTGGGATAATGTTGAGATGCACCTTCATACATTGAGTAGGCATTATCTTCACAGTCTGGATTCTAAATCAGCATATTATAGCTAAGGGTGTTAAAAGATGCTAAGAAACAAATAGTTCAAACTAGATTTTGAATGTGGAACAATTCCATCTGAGAAAGTTCTGGCACGAGGGCTAGATTGTGTAAAGCTCATTTGCATTTCCGATATTAGTTTTAAAAGATCGGCAATTGCTTCTCTATTTATACATATGTGAAAAGAATTCTTGGAAAATACCACGATTTTAGCATTCCTTCTCTGCAATTAGTCATAGCTACTTAATTTCTCTGTTTATTGGATTGATCCGACAATTTGCTGATTGATTTTCAGGTTTTTGTTTGTGAGCAAAAGTTGTACACCAGATCACAACTCACTCAGCATATAAACACTGGAGACTCTGAAGTGGATGGAACTGAGAGTGAAAGAGGCGGCTTCATGGGGCATCCTATGTGTGAATTCTGCTTAACACCATTTTATGGGGACAATGAGCTTTATACACATATGTCTACTGAACATTATACCTGCCATATATGCCAAAGGTAATCATGTCATTTTAGATTGAATTTGGAGGTGTTTATTGTGTTCCTTGTATTGGTTAGTAATTGGGTAGTTGGCTTTTAACACTATATCCAGGCAGCATCCGGGACAATATGAGTACTACAAGAATTATGATGACTTGGAGGTTAGAGCTTTATTGCTGTGATATCTGAAGTTTCATATATTATGTACCTTTTTCTTGTTTTCTTTGTTGGTTCTTATCTGAAATAAGATTACTTTGTCAGATCCATTTCCGTCGAGATCATTTCCTATGTGAGGATGAGGGTTGTCTCGCCAAAAAGTTTATTGTTTTTCAATCTGAAGCAGAAATAAAGGTTAGCTTTTTGTATGTTTACTGAGAAAGTATTTGTTCTGTTTGTGTAATCTCACGTTTCTATTTGATGATTTTTCTTTAACTTGTTTTTCTCAGAGGCACAATACCATGGAACATGGAGGACGTATGTCTCGTTCACAGCGTAGTGCTGCTCTTCAGGTATGTTCATTCAATTAATGAATTATATACAACGAGCTACTTGACATTTGATCTTTCTTGTTGTGTTTTTTCCTTTCATCTTAGTCAGTGTTGTAAATGCATGTTCATTTGGAGACATTCTATTTCTGTCTGTTAATCCCTTCTCAGTGATGGCATGGTCATGTACTCACTGTATTGTACTTTATACAGATACCCACCAGTTTCCGATATAGACGACAGAATGAACAAGATAATCGTCGTGGTAGGGGGCGTACATTTCGGCGAGATAATGCAGATAATGAACTTTCTATGGCCATCCAAGCAAGTCTTGATATAGCCAGTGCGGCATCATCTAGTGCTGTACCTGTCACCGATCGTGGAGAAACAACCGACTTTGATACACTTATTCCACCTGTTGAGTCTTTAGCTACCTCTGACGCTGAGCTATCTTCAAGGTACCGGCAAGCCGTGTCACAAAGCTCAATCAGTGGGACGCTGGGAGAATCTTCCTTCCCTCCTCTTTCCGTGGCTCCTGCGAGTAGTCAACAAAATTCTCATCCTGATGTTATACCGAGGAAAACTATGGCCTCGCATCTCCGCCAGCGCAACCCTAAGGTGATTAAGGCCTCAAGTTCTGGCCAAGCATCAGGTTCTGCTTGGCCTGCAGCTACTCGAATCCCTTCACAACCAACGATTACCCCTTCTCGTGCTTGGGCTTCAAACAGTGTTTCTGGATCAGCTTCAAGCTCTGGGCAGAGTAGACAAGGAACAGAAATCGGAACTGCTTCATCTAATTATTCATATTCTTCTCAGCCTCGCCATCCATCCCTTGCCGATTCATCATTTGCTAGTTCTTTAGTTTCGTCAAAGACTTCTGGAAGCACCAGTAGAATGAGTCGTTCTTCATCAGCCCCTAAAATTTCTGAAAGCGTATCTCTCGAGCCCTCAAGTACTGATTTTCCTCCTGTTTCAGCAGTGCAGATACGCAAGCCACCAGCCACTGGCGAAGCTGTGGCCAAGGTTAAAGATGTCCAGACTGCAAACAAGTCTCTGGTGGAGCAAATGCGTAGTGCTCTAGGGTTTGATGAAGAGAAATTCACATCTTTTAAAGAGATATCAGCTGAATACCGCCAGAGTACTATGGATGCAGAAACATATCTAGTCTATGTGGAGCAATTTGGCTTATCCCATCTTGTTCCTGAGTTGGCTAGACTCCTTCCTAATCCTCAGAAGCAGAAAGAGCTGCTTGAAGCCTACAATGTTAATCAGGCATTGAATGCTTCAAGAGAGAATGGTTTTAACAATGGAATCCAAGTAAGAAATAGTATTGGTTCGAAGAAGGGTAAAGGGAAGGCTGTATCGGTAGATTCTGGTAACAACATTCCTAGAAACAACTTAGCTGATGACGTTATAAGTAAAGTGAAAGCACTACAATCAAGTTACAGAGTTAAAGAAGATGAGGTCGAGGTGTTGACTAAGGATGGATATCGAGCTGACAGAGGTAAATCAAAAGTGTCCATTGATGATTCAAGAGTGGATTCTAGTGAATCTGGCGGAACAACAAAATTGAAAAACCAGACTGACTCATTATCTGCTGCTGGTGGAGCAAATCAAACTTTAGGTAATGGTACTGGTAATGGGAAAAGCAAGCAGAGAAAAAAAACTTCTAAGTTTCACAGAGTCCGCCTTGGGGACGGCTCTGTTGAGGCACTATTGGATCTAAAAAATAATGGCCCTGATTCAGATACTGGTTCAATTTCAAACCAAGCTGCCTCCTCAGGCGGGGAAAATATGGAAAGTTTGCCTGCTCGTGGGGTGTGGAGAAATGGTGGGGGACAGAAGCTTCTTGCAATGACTTCAAAAGTTCCTAGAAACTGAATCTGATTGATGCAGTGAGTTGATGATCCACTATGTCGTGTTCTGTTGAGTTTATTCAAGTTTGCCTGGCTTTTATTAGAGTCGTGCTCTTTTGATGAAGCATCTTTCTTCTAAGGAGAGAACAATTTTTGCCCGAAGCAGCTTTTCTATGCTTTGATGAAGATACAGTTTCTATAACTGTGCATATACTTGTACTTTTGGTTGAAGCAAAATTTTAGCCTAGGGGAGAATACCTTCCCCTCGTGTTGATTTTTAAAAGATATACTTACCTTTTTTGTCTCGCTTAAGTTGTATTGTGCACTATTTTACTTGAGATACTGTTGCTGAACTATTGCAATTTGTATTCCATATGGTTTGTGTGTTCTCTCTTAAGTGACAATTTTGGCGCTGATTGGATGATTGAATGATAATGTTTTGCTTGCATACTCTGGTTCTCTTGGTAATTATGTTTGAACATGGGCTGATTGTGTAAAAGCACGGGTGAACTCCTAGCTTTACGTGTGACTGATCTCCCAAATGCCATTTTTGTCATAGAGCTCAGAAATGAGGCACATATTTTCCGAACATCTGCCTATAATGGGTGGCACTACTGCCTTTATGATAGTAGAGATGGCTGCATGTTGAGATATGGTGGCTGCCAGTTGAGATATGGCTGTATGATTGCATAAACGCGCTGCACTCCTGCATAGCTCACAACTTAAGTTTTAAAACAGGTTTCACAATGCTATTAAGCTCTGGTTTTGTTTGGTTTCGGGTAATATTCAAGGTTTCGTCTTCGGTAGATGCTAAAATAAATAAATGGATTAAATTCATTGCCAGTTTGTGTTTAACATTTTCTTGCCTTTCCTCTTTAAAGGAAGCGGGGAACTAATATTCTATAACACCAAGTGATTCTTATGGTTTTATATAGTTTTTTGAGCCAGGTCAAATAACTAAATTTGTTGCACTTTATCGGAAAGAGGTGCTGAGTAATTTGTACTTCTTTACTGGTGATTTAACTTCCTTGATCTTTCGCTAGTCAAGAATGAAGACCATGAAATGGAGTATTTCCTTGTTTTTGACAAAATTTCCAGTTGTGGATCTTTTTTAAGTTTATAAAAGTATGTTTTAGCTTCTTGTAATCACAAAAGATGAAGATTCAGATGTTCGATGCAAATTTGACATTATAAGCTTTGAAATTTCGTATGTTATAACCAACAAAATCTTCTGGGTTTAGAGTGCTTTCCAGTATTTTTTGGTGGATCAAGCTTCTTTGAAATTGAAACCTATGTTTCCTGGTGTTCTCAAGAACCCGACGTGTTTGCCTTGGGTGTGCTTCTCAAAATGAAGTACTTGATGAATTGGGTTCTTTGAAACGTATGTAACCATGTGTTCTAAAGAATCCAACATCTTTCGTATCACAATGGTGAATCACAAATAAATAAAAATTCTGAGACCCTTTAATCTCCGAATTATCTCCTTACAACTCCATACTTTTCAAATATCAATAGCTACCAAGGTTAATTTTCACAAGTTTTCTTTTTCTTTCTTTCTTTCTCCGGAGAAGCAGGAGAAGCAATCTCGTGAAAAACACAACGGATCGACTTTTACTTATCCGGTCTCCATTCCAAATCAGACGCAAGGGGCGAGAGGGGCACAATGGATAATGACTATTTAAGTAACGATAAATCCAATAGAGCGGCTAACAATTTGTGCTTCCATGATAATCCAATAATGTACATACATTATTTAGAAGAGTTACAAAGGGGTTGACAATATACAACACATAATTACATAGATGATTTGTAGGCCATCGTATCACATAAGAGACAACCCAACTAGCGATGAGAAATTCCACAGCTCATAGTGGTGTGACCATAACCAAAGGTTTTCTCACTGCTGTAGCACATGTAAAGGAATCCATCTTCATCTTTATATGAATCATACACATACTCGACCAAGCTTGCTGCAAAACAAAAAGGCGAACATCCATGTCAGAGTACTACATCGAGAAATGGGTAGTGCATAATTAGTTCTACATATGAAGCGACTAAATGGAGCTTTACATGTTTGTGGTAATGTGTTCTTTACGAATACAAATAGAGCTTTCCCAGGAGCAAGATGGAGTCTTCCACCAAGGATATGGATAAATTGACCCACAGACATGTCACGAGGTACCAGGAATCTGTCGGGAAAAGCAAACCACAAAAGCATAACGAAATTTACTAACTATTCCAGGCACGGATTTCAACAAACAAATGAGCTTGAGTTTCTTCCACAAATCAAGCTAAACTCATCTTCTAAACAATTTTAAACAAATAGTATAGTAGAATACGGAAACAAGGTGAGTTTTCTAAAAGTGAAAATCATGACGGAAACAAAGGTACTCCAGGTAAAGGTTGAAACCAGAGTTAATATAAGCGAAAATGGAGGTTAAACCTGCAAGGTGTGCAAAGAACGGCCAGCGGCAACTTGCAGATACACAGTATGGGCCAATACATGTAGCATTGATTATATTTCTAAAGAAATGAAAACTACATTTGTTTGGCAACACATGAAGCCGATGATTGAGAAAAAAGACGAGAGAAAAAAAAACAGCTCATGGAACTTAAACCCCAAAATACTTTCTCAACAGAGATATCAGACATCAGCATAGTTGTACCGAAATTCCTTGTATTTAACACAACTACTAGAAGGATAGATCGGCGTGCATGCGGCACGCCACAATGCAGAAGTACGGTATAAACCAAAGATAAAAAAGTTTGTTTCTAGAAAACTAAACCTATGCGTATTCACCACAGTATGTCTTAATCTCCTGGGCATGCATGATCAGAAACAAAAAATTGTTGCTCTTCAGTAAAATGTAAAATTAAATAAAGAACAAAACACTGAAAAAAGCAAACAAATTCAGCCTTGGAGTAAGTGACACCCCATGATAATCATATTGGCAAGGCTAGAAGTCAGGGAAAGTAAAACGACATGGCAAGACAACTGGGCATCAAGAAACAACCAAACTTACTTCTTCTTCTCGATCTCAGGGAGGTCGGTTTTTGTGTATCTTTCAACGACAACCTACAATACAAACAAAAAAACAAAAAACTAATGAAACGAAAAACTAGCTAAGAGAGCAATTCAACAGACAATACATATTTAGAGGCACACGGAGATCATCCAACGTTTCCTTTTGATCGTTTCATTAGCATTCTTGAAGCATCACTATCACCTGCTTAAAAGCTCTTTTTTAAAAAAAAAAAATTGAACTTCTTGGCACTTTGGCAATTCTATGCCCAACAAAGATCTCTTCAAAAATTAAAGACTCGTTAAGACAATTAGATCAGATAACAATTTCATTACACCAACGAAAACAAAAATCAGGTGAGATGCAGAAAAAAACTGATATTTTTTTAACCCCCAGAAGCACAAAACTGTTGAATGAAAAATTCATCAAAATTAAAAACCTCCAGGTTTCAAAAGCTTCGATTTTTGAATAATCCCAATTCATATATAAAACATTTAGGTCAAATAATGAGGAAAAAAACAGGGGACAAACAAATTATCAATTTTGTGATAATTAGAGAATATAAACGGAAAAAAAGGACATACAGGTACACGATCAGGATACTTGGCGATCATGTCCTGTGATTCTTGTTGTCTTTCATCTGTCAAATTATAAAATCAAATTACAAATCATGATTGGATTCAATTCAACTGATAAAAGAGAAGAAGACAACGAACCTAGAGAAAATTGCGCCTTGAAGGGTTGAGACTTCGCTTTGCCCATATTACTTCGATCGATCAGAATTCACAATTTTAGGATTTAAAGATGAGTTTCAAGGTCACCGTACTACGCAAGATAATAAGGTTTGTTTTTTATTTTCCTTTTTGATATATAATAAGAATTAAAGTATTTAATACGTATAAATTAAGATATAACATAATTAGCGGGGATAGCTCAGTTGGGAGAGCGTCAGACTGAAGATCTGAAGGTCGCGTGTTCGATCTACGCTCACCGCAATTTAACGTCTTTTGCGTTAATGTCTAACATCACTCAAGGAATAAGTTTAAGACAAGCCAACTCAGAGGTAGTACACACATTTATTGATTAGCTACTTACCAAAATGTCGTCTTGAAAATTAATGGAAAAGTCCACTTAATTTTTAAGCTCGAAGCAGCTTGTTTGTTTCTTAACATTAATTAACTTGCAAAGTTATGATGTTCTCAAAAGCTTATAGTCGGACCTCGTTGCATTCTTCTTCTGGAACGATGTTGCTGCTTTTGAATGTGGTGCACAACAGAAGCACGGAATTAGTACAAAACATCCAACCGATGAAATAATACATCGATATGCTTGCACTTTCATGTGCGACGTTTGCTTATTTCATGCCTAACTATCTAGCGTTCACTAACAAGAGTATTTTGAACAAATCTTTGCACTGCATATGTGTGCCGACACTCGCCTATTCAAAGTCTCTCCAACCAAAATCATAGTAAGTAGTCATCGGTTTGCATGGTTACGCCCATTTTCGAGCGGCACATTCTACTTACTCGATTTCCATGCTTGGTGTCTGTGTTGATTTCGTTTTGCCTTGCTCTCGATGGTCACAGAGCTCTCTTAGCTCTTTCTAAACACAGAGAGTTGTTTGAGCTCCCACAACACAGTCCTCATGTACGACATTCATTTTTGACACCCAGCACCACTTGATCTCCCTTGTATCCATTTACTAGCCCTTAGCCCATTTGTAGTGTCATCTTATGATATCCATTCAACTTTGTCCAGCGTTATGCCTTGGTCATCTTATGCCGTCACTTAATAGTGCCAACATTGCTTACTTTTGGGGTTAGCCTCAAGATCAAACTTCTCAAGCAACAAACCCTCGTAGCTAGAATTGAACCATTAGCCAATACACACAACTTAGTCCACGAGACTCCTAGAGTTCTTGCCTTGGTCATAAATCAATCTATATGTATTGTGAAGGATGGCAAATAACTTATGGGCTTAGCTCCAAATGTGAACCTTGCAAGCCCATGATTACTTGTTTGGTTTCGAACTTTAAAAAGGATTCCAATTCTCTTTCTAGATGCCTAAACTCATTAGCCTTTTAACCCTCATGTTTCTCGAGAGATCACTTGCTTTCTATCTGATAGGTTGTGATGCCTATGCAGCTAAATCCCTTATGGTAGGTTCAAAAGGTGAAAGCCTTGTTTTATCCCAAAACATTTTAAACTGTGAAAAATCATAATATCTACTTGTTTGGCCCTAACTCCTTCCACCAAACTCCAAATCTTGCTCCAAGTAGTTCCTAGCTATGCTATACTTGACATTATTCCGTCGTCTCTTCTAAACTAAATTCTGGCTTCGCCCCGATTTGTAATGAATATCCTATCAGTCCTGATTATGATTGCATTTTATTAGTTCATGCAATAATTGTTCCTTTGGCAGTTGACAATCATTCTCCTCTTCCCTGCAGTTTCTGCAAGGACATAGTTTTTAGACTACATATTGAGAAACTGAGTTTTCATTTACTCCGGCAGATAAAATGATTTACAACGAAGTAAAGAATCTTTCAAAATTTTCAACGGTGGTGTTAATAGTATTGATACAATGTGTAATGGGTTTCTGCTCTGTCAAGTTGCTTCAAATTACAGAATTATATATGAGCGGGTGATTCTATACCTCTATGTGAAAGAAGTATCTTCTTGATTTGTCACGCTGCAATGTTTAGATGAACCATTACCACCATATATATATATATAATGCCGAATCATATTTCATATTTTGATGAATTTAATGTCGAGTTTCGATCCTCGTTATTGAAAGAATGTAATTGATCTTAAAAAGAACTAATCAATAAAAGAATGTAATTGATCCTAAAAAGAACTAATCTAAAGTAGGTGATAGTGTTGAGAAGCAAAATAGGGACTCCATGGTGCAGAGTGTTCTTTTCATATTTGAGAAGTCCATTAAATTATGTCTCGGTATTTTGTACATATAATCTTAGAAGAAATTATCAAGTTTACTATGGAAGAAACAAATACTAGCTCCTCTTTCATGTAAAAGTGGTGATTAATTAACTACTTTTTGTTTCCAATATATGAGTAAAATCAACTTCACATGTTATCAAGAAAACTACAACTATCAGTGTAGCATTCATCATTTTTTTTTTTTAATATTTATCTCCTCAATTTTGATTAAAGTCCAAGTGAAAAAAATACACAATTAGCTATATTGTTTAGAGAACAAAATCTTGTATTTGGTGGATAAGAGGTGTATATATAAATGAGAGGAATGTCTGAACTGATATACTAAGAGTAGCCGGTCAATCACATGTAACATCGAAGATTTCGGTAATTGTCGTTCTTGTACATCAATTTATATTTCATTCATTCTGCATATTCTCACAAACCGTACAAAATCCCATCTAAAATGAAGGCTATCCATAAATTGGTCAATCTAAAGTTTCATAATCAACAAACCTTGATTTCAGCCCCAAGTCTCGCCTTGCCACCCGAATAAGGGGCATAAGAAAACACATACAAAATAGAGAGAGAAAAAAGAAACGAAAAAGAAAGGGCGAACATCTGCGAAAGACAGAACTGAAAAGAAAATGTATGGCAAAATCGCAGTTTCGTTGGTGTCCCTCTTGCTCCTAGTGGGCGTCGTAGTCGGAGTTGTCGTGATCATGAAAAATGGCAACGACACGAGAGACTGGAAAAGCCCGAATCCATCCATGAAGATGGTCACCACAATCTGCGAGTCCACCACTTTCAAAGACACCTGCGCTAGGAGCCTTGAACCCGTGGCCAAAAACTTATCCTCCACCGCGAAAGACTACGTCCTGATAGTCATCGAAGCCGCCCTCATAGAGGTGAACAAATCGTTAGACACCACGAACAAAATTGTTGTGGACGAAGCAAACGATCAATACAATTACTACGCCATCGAGGACTGCAAACAACTACTAGACAACGCCATCAACACGCTCAAGTCGGTGAAAAGCGTGGTTGAAGGGGGAAACATGACCACCGTTCAGGAGAAAAGACACGAGATTCTTTCCTGGATGACCGCAGTTTATGCGATGGAGACTTACTGTATCGATCAAATAGAGAGTCCCGATCATAAAACCGCTATCGATAAAGGAATGCAGAATGCGACGCAGCTTGCGCATAATGCCGTCAGCATTTTTGCGGATTTGTCGCCGTTGTTGCATCTTTTCGATTTGGCGAACACTACCTCAACTACAACTGTGAAGCATAATTCACGGCGTTTGATGGCGGCCGATGGTTATCCCACCTGGTTTGGCGCAGGGGAGCGGAGGTTGCTGGTTAACGGGCACGAGGGGAATAATGCGCATAGTAGAAAGCCTGACTTGGTTGTTTCCAAGGATGGCAGTGGACAATACGAGACTATTAGTGAGGCCATCGCCGCGTATCCCAGTAATCAAACGGGAAGATTCACTATCCATGTCAGAGCCGGCGTTTATGACGAACAAGTTATAATCGATCAGAAAAAGCCTAACATCTTCATGTATGGAGACGGCATGGGGAATACCATTATAACTGGGAAGAGAAATTATAAAAACATGAGGATTACAACAATGAGCACTGCCACCTTCGGTACGTGTGGTTATACATATAAAAATGTAAATTTATAATATCTAAAACCTTAATCTTTTAGGCAAAACATGAATGCGATATTATATCTATCAAACCTACGTGCAACATAGGAGACGTGTCAAAAAGTACATAAAAAGAAAAATAAATTGTAGATCTGTTTACAAGTTTAAGCTTTTAAATGAAACAAGAATGTAGTATTTACTACTGACTCTAAATTAATTGATTTTATGCATGCAGCTGTGGCTGGAGATGGATTCATTGCGCAAGGAATTACGTTCCGAAACGAGGCGGGCTCAGAGGGGCAACAAGCGGTTGCATTCCGCTCCCAAGCTGACAGGACGGCGGTATTCGCCTGTAGCTTTGAGGGTCATCACGACACGTTGTTCTATCAAGCCAAGCGTCAATTCTACCGCAATTGCCACATATACGGCACCATCGACATCATCTTCGGCATGGGCGAAGCTGTAATCCAGGACAGCGACATTATCGTCAGGAAACCATTACCACAACAAGTCAACACCATAACAGCCGACGGATCAAAGAACCCGAGCGGCAGCAGCGGGTTGGTTATCCAAAACTGCAGAATCGTCCCCGACAGGTACCTCTTCCCAAAAAGATTCGAGATCCAAACGTACCTCGGCCGACCATGGTACGCCAACGCGTTGATGGTGGTGATGCAGAGTGAGCTTGGTGACTTTATAAGGCCAGAGGGGTGGTTCATGTGGAAGGGTGAAGAGCATCACAAGACATGCCACGTGTTCGAGTATAGCAATCGTGGTCCTGGATCAAGAACTGAGAAAAGGAGCAAAGATTTCACTAACTTCAAAGTTCTCCCCAGCCCACAAGAGGCTGAAAGATACACTACCAGCAAGTTTATTGATGGAAATAATTGGCTGCCTCAAACCAATATTCCTCATAGACTTGGCTTGTGAATCTCTTAAGGACCATGCACCACACTCCTAATACATCTATGATGCTACATGCATTTTCTTGATCATTATTAGTACTATAGTTGGTATTGCATACAGATTTTGAATTACTATAATAATTACCAACCGCAGGTTCATAGTCTTCCTCTGTTTTTGACACTTTTGACTAGGATACACATACCAAACTTTTAGCTATATGTAGGTTTTTTTTTTTCTGTCTTTTCGATGTTGCTCTATAGCAGTTTTATGTTCTTGTATCATGTGATGAGTTTTTAACATATTCCATCACTGTTGGTTAGTTCAGATATCTTTGGTTTGGTTTGCTTTTCACCATGCACTTAACTTGTTTGCAATAACCTAATTACAATCCCACTTAAAATCATTAAGATAGTTATACTTATATCGAGCGAAGTGTAATTCAAAAAAATTATTTCATATTTAAATACTTACAAAATAAAACACATGTTGAGACTTTTAAAAAAAATATAAAAATAAGGGGTCTATCCGTGATTTTAAAAGGGGTGTAACAAAACTATTACTAGATTTATGCCAAAATATTACTGGTAATTGATGATTGATTATTTCTGGTCCATTTATAATTTATATAAGTAATTCTAACTTTTGAATTTTTTCTCACAAAATATGCTCCCATTCGTGAAGAATGTTCTAAACGAAAATGAATTTTGCCTATGTCATGTCAACTTGGAACTATATAGCAAGGATGCAAAATTAAATGACTTGTTATAATACCTACTTTCACAAAATACTTTACAAAATAGTACATTGCACACTAATGTGAGTGACACCTGGTGATCGCAGTAATTAACAAAACTTTTCCTAATTCTATTTTGTCTCATACTCGTTCCTTCAAAACATCAATTTGGATCCACATCATAAAACAAAAAATGCATTAGCGGCAAAAATCTAAAGTTTGATTAGAGTTAGGTAGTTGCAAGAAAAATGAGAAGTGGAGGGAGGTTCTTAAACAGATCCGTTATGGCTCGCGTGTTCAACAGTTTGGAGCCTCGCTTTGGTGCGGCTCAAATAGTCCGTTCATACTCGAGCCAAACTAGTGCAGAAGATCAACCCCAACTATCTGTCGATTTAATCAAAATGATGGATCAAAAGTTATCAGCTATTCAACACCGTCACGCCCATCTTCAGGATATTGTTAACAAGGTAGGTGGACTTTTGGTGTGTGCATTCTTCATGCAGGCAATGTGTTTGTGAAATTGCCCGTGTTGTTTTTAAGTTCGTCAAGTTTTTCTCTGATGTTTGTGATGCAAAAGACAGCCGGACGGCTTGCCTGAAGCATATTCAAGAGCCAACAAAGAGCTCAAGAAGCTCCGGGATTCGATCGACCTGGTTACGGATTTGCGTAACAAACAGAAGGTAGTTGACTTGATTAATCTGTTCATATAGTCGGAAAACATGATACGTGATGGTCCTGCTGCTTTTTTCTCAGGAAATTGAGGGGCTTAAATTGGTGATTGCAGAAAGCCAGGATGACAGAGATATGCAGGAAATGGCTTCGGAAGAACTGGGCCAGGCGTCTCAAGAAGAAAAGCGGCTGCAATTGTCGTTGCTTAAGTCCTTGTTACCTAAGGATGACGCTGATGAGCGCGACTGTATTTTGGAAGTCAGAGCAGGTAAGTATCTTCTTCAGTGTCATTTGCATATGGTCGGTCTTATATGGGGTTTTCTAGAGGTGCAAGAAAATGTTTTAACTACTGGTTTGATTTGGTGTAGGAACTGGAGGTGAAGAAGCTTCATTGTTTGCAATGGATATATTCAAAATGTAAAGGCTGCTTTTTTATGTACATTATCTTATTTTTCAAGTGTTGGCTCTGGTTTTTTTGACTTAGTCAGTCCGATATCAGGTATGAGAAGTACTCGCTAAAGAAAGCTTGGAAGTTTGAAGTTCTCGATGTGGCAGAGTCTGATCTTAAAGGATACAAGGTCAGTCTAGTAACTACTTTTTGTGTAAACATGAATTTCTTAGGTGTCTTTCTTTAACATATGCACAAAATTAAGCATCATTTAATGTATATTAGTGTCTGTGCCTTTTACTTACCATCAGTTCTTTCCAATGATTTGTGTTTCTTTAGGAAGCTCGTGCGGCAATCACTGGTGCAGATGTTTATGGGAAACTGAAATTTGAGAGTGGAATTCACAGGGTGCAGGTTTGGTTTATTCCACATCAATTTGCATTTGGGTTTCATTCTCTTCTGTATAATTCAATTGATCTTTTAGATATGCTTTGTAGCGAGTTCCTGTGACAGAGAAATCTGGGCGAGTCCACACCAGTGCAGTATCTGTTGCTATTCTTCCTCAGGCAGACCAGGTCAGAGTTCATCCTTTTTATTGTTCTATAATTACTAACTACATAACTATGAGAACCAGAAAAGAGAAAGTCAAACTTTGATTCATTAGAACTAATTGTGGTTGAAACTTATTGCTTTTTAGTGTTGAACATTTATGTAGAAGTTGTAAGCTCTGCAGGTGGATGTTCATTTGAAGACTGAAGACCTTAGAATTGAGACTTACAGGTCGGGGGGTTCAGGTGGTCAGCATGCAAATACAACTAATAGTGCTGTTAGGATTACACATATACCATCTGGATTGACAGTTGCCATACAAGATGAACGCTCCCAACATATGGTGAGAAAGTCTTCATTTTCGTTTGCTAATATTACATATCAGTACATGGGCTTAATATCCTACTATATCCTGCATCACGGAGCTATTTGTTGGGGTTCGTTCACTTTGGCATATGTCCACATGTGGCTGGCCTGTTTATATGTGCTATTTCACATTATACAATTTTTTTGATTGCGAAGACTAGAAAATTCTTATCCAGTTTAACTTGCATTGATTCACAACAGATAGTTGCAATATGATCGTTTTATATTTCTTTTGAACCATGAAACAGTGTCGAACTCCGTAATGCATTTAGCAATGTTTCTATGTTGTTATGTAAGAAACTGACATCTTCCATTTGACAAATGGTTTTATCAGTTGAGTTTTCTAAGCTTCAGCGATTTAGTTCATGATGATTATTGCTTGTTTGAACTTTTAATTTTATTAATTTTTGGCAGAACAAAGCCAAAGCGCTTAAAGTTATATGTGCAAAGTTATATGAGATGGAAAGAACAAGAGCTCATGCAAGTCGTTCAAAACTTAGAGCAGAGCAGGTATATTTGACTTCAACCTAAAATACTTATTTCAGGTTTATTGTCTTATGCACATGTTTACTATAGCTTTTCCACATTGGCAGATTGGTAGTGGGGATAGATCAGAACGCATTCGTACCTATAATTTTCCTCAGGGGCGTGTTACTGATCACCGTGTTGGCATCACTAACCATTCAATAGATGGTGTACTGCAGGGCGAGAATCTGGACACATTCATTGATGCTCTTCTGTTGCAGCAAGAAATGGATGCAATTGCATCTTTCACCTCTACTTAATAATTAAAAAGTTATTTCTGTAACTAGGTCTTACATATTGGCAACTATGGTTTGGTTCATCTTGTCCGCCCATTCACGAGACAATCTCGTGGCTCTGTTTTTTGTCCCCGAAGTGTTTATTTGAACAGCTCTAATATTTCTCATCTCTATACACCTCGGTTACAAATGGATCCGGCATCAAAGCTGCTTAGTCCTGCTTGAACCCAATTTTTTTAATGAGAATGTGTTATTACGATAATTGGAAACGTCGCTGTTAGTTTTGTTTGAAATATACTTCTTTTGGTGTATGTTTGCTGATTTTGAGATTGTATTGTCACTGATTCCCGTTGATATTTCTCAGTTTTGCTATGTGTGGCATTAGAAAGTACTTCTATGTAATTTTCTCAGTTTTGCTATGTGTGGCTTAACCAAACATATTTACTGTACCCTTTATTACTTTGTACCCAGTAATCGATATTACTTCTGCAGCTTAGGCAAGTAAACAAATCTTCTCATCATTTATAAATTATTAGATTATAATAAACAATCGTATATGTATTGTTCCTAGAATAAACTAAACTGTGTACAACTCCAAGCAGCAGCTTGTGAGCCTCCTATAGATTTAATTGGGCTTTTGCTCTAACTTTGCATGATGCAGACAGTGTAGTGAATGGTGCATGACGACTATCCATACACTGTTAAATCCTTTCAATCTTCTCATCTTTATAATAAATAATAATAAATAATCATGTGTATCGTTCCTAGAATAAACTAAACAATGTACAACTCCAAGCAGCAGCATCTGAGCCTCGTATATTCAGTCGGGGTTTTTCCCTAACTCTACTGCAAGGACAGGTGACAATTTTTCACTGATGTATTATTGTTCTCCACAAAAGAATATGAAGTGAAACTCGTTCGAGAGTGCTATAGATGATTCTGTAAGAGAGTGGGAAGTGTGATCTTCCCGGAGTTATTGCGGTCGAGCTTGTTGAACTGATTACATATCTGTTCAATGTCTTTCTCCCTTATCTTTCCCATCTCTTTCAGCTTGTAAAGGATGTACTCAGATTTACTGCATCCATACACAGAAAGATATATTTAGTTAGTGGGCTACCGTGATATAATAGAGAGAGCTTCTGAAATATCACACAATCAAAAGAGGGAAATGGAAAAACAAGAAGCAAGATCATCAACCTACATTCTGAGTTTAATAAGGCAACACTCAAGTATCACATTATATTTGCAAAGAATGTTAAACATATAGAAACTTGATGGCTACTAAAGCAATGTTCAAGTAACCAACTTTCTACCATCAGACCATCTGACATGAATAGCCCCTAGAGGCTAGAGCCTTGTACAAAAACATGAAGAATGGCAATATAAAACTATAAATATTTTTTGCTCTTCTCCATTCCTGTTGCTTGAGACTAATTGGTTTTATGAGACCAAATGATCAAAAGGCACTAATTGAGTTGTACATTTTCCCACTTAAGGTAGGCATTATGGTTCCACCATTCGTTATAAATAATAGTCAAAGGTAAGAAGTGAAAAGTATTCCTAAAGACCGCAGAACTTCAAGTTCATGCACCAGGAAATTCAGATTGAGTGTATACACCATCCACTTTATAAGAACAGAAAGATCATCTCACATTCCAAAAACCGTGAAGGGGAATATTACGGGACCACAAATAGTTACCAAGAATCCATAAATAGCCAAAATAAGTGAACAATCTGTATTCATATAACTAAAAAGCAGAATGAAAATAGAAAGTTTCATGATGCATTGATGTGGAACATTGATACGCCTAAAGTAACCACCCAACTTCGGATCAACCTGATGTTCATCACCGCCAAACGAAAGATTCTATATTAGCTATATAAGTAACAGAATTATAGTAAAAGACAGAAATAAATTTTCCCCACGAAGCAAGTGCATATCTAACATTCTTGCAACTGATGATTAGAGGCCTATTATTCTCCTTATTCTAGAGGTATAATAGTAAATCTGAGTGATACTTCCCTTGTCTTCGTATTACATATTCAACTGTAAAGATATAATTCCAAAGTTATACATGACAATAGACCGCCAAACGCATTCATTCTATTTTGGAATTACTAAAATGTTTATGTCACCATTCATTCGGTGTAATGCAAGCAACACTGCATTTGAGCTCAAGCTTTTATCAAAGACTCCAATTACTTCTAAAGTGAAGGAAAAAGGAAGAAGTCGTGTGCTGGACTGCTATTAGAAAGTTAGTCTGCCACAATGACAAATTAAAAAAGCAAAGAAGAAGGGAGGAAATTCCATTTTTGCAATGGAAGCAGCCTAGTCAATAAGAGGGGCTTATTGAAATTAACTCATTATCTTCCTCCCAATCTAACAAAATCCAACTTAAACTCTATGAACCTTGGACATATGAGATAACTAGCTAGTCTAGTCTCTTTTATAGCCAAAATCTAAAGCCAGGACCCAGAAGGTGGTAGTAATAGAACATAGTTAGTATGTAGGATGGAAGACTTATGACCACCAAATAAACCACATTTCTCAAGTCTAAACAGATATTCCAAAGATTGTGATTCAGTATCAAAATTCCAATTCAACAGAAACAGATATAGTAAGTATCATAAATCACAATCCATCACATACACTTAAGTGTATAACTTTTAAAAATTCACTGGATGTGTTCCAAATAGATACAAAACTTGCACGACGTAACAGCTTACCTGATGAAGCCATTGTTGTTGATATCCGCAGCAATCAAATCCTGGACGGTAATATCCCGATGCAACACCCAATTCGCAATCTTACGATGCCTCTTATCGATCCTAGCTTCCGCCAGATAAAGAAAAGCTCTAGCCACCGCAAGAGTCGAGAACAACAGCCACACGGACGCAAACAGCCTCCCCGCCAAAGTCTTGAACGCCCTATCCCCGTACCCCACCGTAGTCACCGACATCACCGACAAATACAACGAATCAATCCCACTCAAATCCTCCATAAAGTACAGAACCAGAGTCCCAATCCCAATACACAACACCACCACTCCAAGAGCCAATCCCACTTTCAACCTGATCCTCATCCTCCCTTTAACCACATCCACAATATAATTCCTAGCAAACAACACTCTCCTATTCCCCCGCCGCTGCTGCTGCTTCTGATTCTCAATCTGCGCTTGTAAAATCATATTCTCCTGCAAATCGAGCACGTAATTGACCACACCACTCAACAGAATATCAATAAACCCAAACCCAACCAACACGAAAACGCAGGCGAAGATCTTAGCCGGAGGCGACGTAGGCGCTATGTCCCCGTACCCTATTGTGCACATCGTGACGATGCTGAAGTAGAGCGCATCCACCAACGGATGCGTCTCGATGCCGGAGAAATGGTCGCGGTTGAAGGAGTAGATGAGCACGCCCAGGGATAAGTATATGAGCAGCAGTAGAAAAGCTTGTTTGACGAGTGAAGAGGACTGTGAGGGGTGTGTGTTAGCGGTGGCGGCGGCGGAGTGGTTCATGACGGCCATGGCGGGGGCGGTTCTGCTGCGGTGGAATTTTTTGTTGGACCAGTAGGTGTTTGGGAGCGGCGTTCGGTCGTAATCGCTGTCGTCATCGTCGGCGTCGTTTTGGATGAGGGATTGAGGAGGTGGGAGTGAGGAGAGGAGAGGAGCGGAGGAGGAGGGAGTGAGATTGAGTGTTAAATCTTGATGATGATGATGGAGTTTTGAATGGGGTAACAGTAATGGCTCAGCTGCTGTTGCCATTCATTCATCTAGAGATGAGAACTGAATAATGAGTTTGTTTTGTTGAATTGATTTTTGTTTTGAAGCAATGTTTTGTTGAATTGATAATTGTTTAGGTAGTTGATTAATGTGATAGTGACGTAGTGTAGAAGAAGAAGAAGAAGAGTATGGCAAATCTACAGTGTGTACTGTATCTATGAGAGAGAGAGAGAGATGGGATGAGTGTTTATTTTGAGTATCCCTAATTTGTTTTCTATTTTCCAAATAAACCTCGTTCTATTTTTATTAGCAAAAACAAACCCCATTCTAAAAATTAAGTAATTAGCGTATATCCACCACCAATCTTAGTTGATTGATACGATCAGAGTTTGTCGTTTCCAGTGTATGTTTTGGTAGACTAACTTTTCGCGATGTTATGTTTTCAGAAAATTCAAAAAGAATTATTGTTGAAATGGACGTGGAATATACTAACCTGTTTCGTTTTAGAGTAAAAAATGGAGACGTTTATGTTCTTTCTTAAAACATTTAGAAACTTTGACTTTTTTTATTTTTTTTGTAGGATGATCCGTGGTTGATAACTTGATATGGATAGATAAATATGAAATTGATAGCAAAATTTGAATTTTGTTTTATTGTTAGTAAATGGTAAACATTTTTCCAAAAAAAAAATTTAAAAATTTACTTTTAAAACCTGTAAAAGCAAAAACACGGTAACAATTATTTTCGGAAATTTGGGATTACTTGCTGGTTTTAAATTATATAGGGGGTGCTTACTAATAAGAATTAAATAGGGGATAGTATCTGCAATTTCTTCGTTCTTCTCTTGACAATTCATATAATTGTTTCGTTAATTAATCTAATCTGGCTTGGCGTGGGAAAACTAGTAACGACTAATTGGGCCTGCTAAATATAACGTGGAGCCCACTTTCTTTTGATTCTTTACTTGCCATGGACCAATACACAATTTGTCACACTATCAAATACAGGTGGCTTCATTTTCTTAATCCATATTTTATTCATGCTTATTTATAAGAGGAGGATGAGTATGCTACAAAAGTTAGTATCTGGTGTTATTCTTTCCTTATCATCCACATCACTGATTACTACTCTTGTATTTGTTTAAAATAGAATTCATATAATTAATTGATTGATTGACTATCGTTCTTCATTGAATCATTGTGCATAAAATGCAATTATGTATAGTTGAAGGAGGTTAAGTCAAGTAATTTTTTAACACAAATTTTGGTCCACAGATTTGGTGGATGGGCTTTTGCTCCCAAGTACCAATAAATCTTCACTCATTGGCAGGTAACAGGTGGTGGATGGCTTCTCTAATTCTATAGAAACTTTGTAGCACGCCTTTGAGTTGTGGCTAAATGAGAAATCAAATCAATCGTCGTTATAGATAATTAATATAGCAATATGACAAAAAAGAAAAAGACAATTACATCAACACTCTTAAAGTTTAGTCTAACACTTGAAATTTGAATAATTACTAGTCTATTATTGTTTTTTTGTGCTTAGTATATAACCACTTGGTCATGGAAGGGAAACGCGGATGAGATCGCATGCAGTCATAATGCACGGTTTCTAACATTGTTAATTGGACTGAGTCAACTTTTTAAATACACGCAAGCGCAGTTTTATAATTTTTTCCAGCTCTAATAATTTTTTCAGCAAAATTAAACTAAGTCACATGATTCATCAAGAGGTTAAAGTTTGATATTAAAAGCAGACAGTATGCACGAAATGGCACTCTCTTTGAATAAGGGTTGTACTTCTATTGAATTACATATAAAGGTTATAGGTATGACGAACAATTTATAATAATCCAATAATATACCAGGTTAAAAAGTTATAGAAACTCTATATGTTAAGTAATAACTTCAGAAAAAACGACACTTCATTTACATACTCGTAGGTTAAAGGCCAGTTAATTAATCAATTAAAAGGATAGCGTTTATCAATTAATATCACGTTTCACTGAATGATACTTCAACAAATGGAACCTTACAAACATAATCCATCTCCATCAATACAACACATCAATTAAACCTCCTTCTTTCTCACACAAAAAAAAAAAAAAAAAACGAAAAGAAGAATCTCGCACTCCACTTATTTACGGGAAATCAGATACATATTGAGACAGGTCTTTTGGAGAAGTGTTAAAATACACGGAAACGTGTTTTTCATTTTCACGTTTATGTTTTATTTATCTTTTAGTCCTCCGTCTTCTTGTAATTAGTCTCGGGCCCCTTTGTATATAAAGGGCCATTTAAGATTATTTTATTTTAATTAATTCAGTTTTTACGATTCTCAAACCCTAGTTTCTCTCTCTACTTTTTCGCCGCTCTCTTTACAGTTCGTCTTCTTCCTCACTTCTCTCTAGATTTGAGGAAGTTTTCATGGTATCATTCGTTTGGGATACTCGATCCGCACTATTTTCCGCTGCATCTTTTCTCTAGTATGTACTTTGTGGAGTTTTTTTCTTCACGATTGAGTTTTTTGCGCAAAATCTCTTTGCGATTCTTAGGGTTTTACCGATTTTTTTCTCCGATCTTGTGTTTTCACCGTATAAAAGTCCCGATCTGTTGATTTTACCGGTTGAAATCTTCAGATCTCAATTTTTTTTTACCAATTTTTTAGACTCGGTTGTTCACTGTCTCTCTATATTCTTCGATCTACTCTATTTTCTCGACAATGACTACATCTGCTCCGAGTAACTCTTCGGCTCTGGTCAAAAATCCAAGCGAAGAATCTTCTTCGGTGTATTATCTTGGTTCGCAGGATTTTATGGGTTCTGCGATTGTTGGTGATATCCTCACTGGTCACAACTATGTTTCTTGGAGCAAGGCGATCTTGATGGCGTTGAATATCAAGAATAAAGTCAAATTCATCGATGGATCTTTCCCTTTGCCTGAAACTGATGCTGTTTTGCGCGTCTGTTGGACTCGTGCGAACAACCTGGTGCTTTCCTGGCTTCTCAACTCCGTTTCTAAGGAACTCCGTAGCATTTTGTTGTACTTTTCCACTGCTCTTGAGGTATGGGAGGAGTTGCAGACCAGGTATGATCGTACTGATGGCTCTCGGGTCTATCAGCTACAGAAATCCCTATCTACTATCTCTCAGGGGTCACTGAATGTTACTACTTATTATAACTCGTTTCAATCTCTTTGGGATGAATTTGTTAATCAACGACCTGTTGTTATGTGCTCCCGTGGTCTCTGTACATGTGATGTTAATAAGAATATGCTTGCTCTTCAGCAAAGTGACTGTGTGCTTACCTTTCTGATTGGTTTGAATGAGTCCTTTACTGCTCTACGTAGTCAGATTCTATTAATGACTCCCACGCCATCCTTGTCTAAAGTTTACTCTCTGGCACTTCAAGAAGAAAATCAGAGGGCTCTGTATTCTAATTCCTCTACTGATGCTTTAGCTATGTTTACTCGCACTAAACCTCCTACATACAATCCTGGCAAATTTCAGAAATCTCTTAATCCTAATAAGAAGAAACTTAAATGTACCCACTGTGGGTGTAATGGTCATACTGTTGAGCGTTGCTTTCAAATAATTGGCTATCCTCCTGGTTGGGATGGTCCAATGGGTAAAAGACAGTTACCTATTAACTCTTCTGCTAATGCTACTATTCTTGACAGTGAGACTTCACAGCCTGAACCAACTGAGGTTCTTGACTCTAATCATCAGGCTTTGTTTGAACAGTTTTTAGCATTTGCCAAATCTCAAAATACTTCTCAAAGTCTCCATGTTCAACACTCTGCTGCTATTACCAAAGCTGGTATAAATGCTTGTTTTAGTTTTAACTCTAACTCTTCTAATGATTTTAAAACTCAAAATACTTGGATCTTAGATACTGGTGCCACTGATCACATGATATGTCAGTCTCATTTTTATACCTCTCCTCCTACTAGTATTGATCTTGATATTCATTTACCTAATAATAGTAAAACTAAGGCTACTTTAATTGGTAACATTTATATCTCTTTTTCTTTAACTTTGTTGAATGTTTTATATGTTCCTGCATTTTCTTATAATCTACTCTCTGTCTCTAAATTGACTGCCTCTAGTCAAATATTTCTACATTTCTTCTCTTCCATGTGTCATATGCAGGACACTTACAGGAAGAAGAAGATTGGTTCTGCTAGATTAATATCTGGAGTTCATATTGTTGATATTATTGTTCCTGTTGTTAAGTGTAATACTTTTCAGAATACATGTAATTCTGCTACTGTTCCTGCCAATCTGTGGCATTTTAGATTAGGTCATGCTTCTCATCAAAAACTTTCTGGTATTTCATATTTATTTGTAACACCTGACAAGACTGCTTGTGATATCTGCCACTTTGCCAAACAGAAAAGGTTATCATTTTCTGATAGTAATAGTACTTCTGCTTCTGCTTTTGAGATTGTGCATTGTGATGTTTGGGGTCCCTTCATCTCATGATGGTTTTAGGTTTTTTCTGACTGTGGTAGATGATTATACTAAGTGTACTTGGATTTTTTTGTTAAAACATAAATCTGAGGTTGAATCAAAACTTATTCATTTTTGCAAACTCATTGCAACTCAGTTTTCTGCTAAAATTAAAATCTTCAGAACTGACAATGGTACTGAATTCATTATGAAACATTTTTATAACTCTTTTGGTATTATTCATCAGAAAAGTTGTGTAGAGACACCCCAACAAAATGGGTTGGTGGAGAGAAAGCATCAGCATATTTTGCAAGTTGTTAGGTCTATCAGATTTCAGTCTAATGTTCCTATTGTTTACTGGAGTAATTGCATATCCACAACTGTTTTTATTATAAATAGATTACCTTCTGTCATCATTCTAATAAATCTCCTTATGAGCTTCTCTTTAATAAATCTCCTGATTATGATTTCTTAAGAGTTTTTGGGTGTTTGTGCTTTGCTTCTACATTAAGTGCTCATAGAAACAAGTTTGAACCCAGAGCTGTTAAGAGTGTTTTTCTGGGTTATTCTTTGGGCATGAAAGGTTATTTGTTGCTTAATCTTGACACTAGAAAGACTTTTGTATCAAGAAATGTAAAGTTTTATGAATCTGAATTTCCTTTCAAATCTGATTTATTGACTAACCCTACTAATGTTTCACTTGAGCCTGTTAATATTTGTACAGATCCTTTTATTCTTTCACAGGAACCTGCTGTAATTCCACCCATTGAACATCCACCTGATGTTGTTGCTGAATCTCTTGAGGATGTTCAATCTCAAGTTGCAACTCCATATATTACACTCAATCTGGACTTGCATGATTCATTTACTCATGAATCAAACACTGAGGATACTAGTAACAATTTCTCTGACTCTATTCCTCTTATTCCTGCACCTGCTGAGTTACCAGTTGCTTTACCTGATTCTTTATCTAATGCATTACCTGCTTCTGTCCTATTAGAAAATCTAGTAGACATACTATTCCTCCTGCATATCTTCATGCTTATGATTATGACTTACCTGGTTCATTGCATAAGAGCAATTCCTGTGTCATTAGATATCCCATTACATCATTCATGTGTTCGAATAAACTAGGCAAGAGTCATAGGGCTTTTACTACCTCTGTGACATCTATTGTTGAACCTAGAACTTATAAACAAGCTAATAGAGTACCTGAGTGGCAGGCTGCCATGAAATCTGAACTTAATGCTTTAGAGAAAACTAATACCTGGGTTCTTACTGATCGTCCCCCTGGTCATCACTGCATAGGATGTAAGTGGGTTTATAAGGTTAAGCTTAAATCTGATGGGTCTATAGAGAGATATAAGGCCAGATTAGTGGCTAAAGGCTATACTCGAGAGGAAGGCCTTGATTACTTTGATACTTTTAGTCCTGTAGCTAAATTAACCATTGTTAGAGTTATTTTAGCTATTGCTGCATCTCATAATTAGCATTTGCATCAATTAGATGTTAATAATGCATTTCTGCATGGGGACTTGGATGAAGAAATTTACATGTCCCCGTGATAAAAGAGTTTGTTTACTTAAGAAAAGTCTTTATGGCCTCAAACAAGCCTCTAGACAATTGTATAACAAACTTACATCTTCTCTTATTGAGATTGGTTATAAACAGTCTGTTCTTCTTTGTTTATTAAGCATGTTGGTTCTTCTTTTACTGCTTTATGCATTTACGTGGATGATATAATATTAGCTGGCAATGATATATCTGAATTTGTTGTTCTTAAGCAGCACTTAGATGCAAAATTCACCATTAAAGACCTTGGTATTCTAAAATATATACTTGGTATTGAAGTTGCTAGAAATGCAAGGGGTATTTCATTATGCCAAAGAAAATATGCATTAGATATTTTAGAAGATTCTAACTATCTTTCTTGCAAACCTGCTAATACCCCTATGGATACTCATACAAAATTATCTGATGATTCTTCTTTGTTACCTGATCCTACAGTATATAGAAGGCTTGTTGGGCGCCTTTTATACCTTACTATTACACGCCCTGATCTGAGTTATAGTGTTCAAAGTTTAACTCAACACATGGCAAAACCTACTGTTAATCATATGACAGCTGCTCATAGAGTGTTGAGATACATTAAATCCAGTCCAGGTAAAGGTATCTTTTATCCTTCTTCTTCAGAATCTCATCTCAAATCTTTTTGTGATAGTGACTGGGCAACATGTCCCACGTCCAGAAGGAGTATTACTGGTCTTGCAGTGTACTTGGGAGATTCACTAATCAGTTGGAAGGCCAAGAAACAGCCTACCGTCAGTCGTTCTAAACCGAGGCAGAATATCGTGCCCTTGCATCCACCACCTGTGAAGTTCTGTGACTAAATCAACTACTCCTTGATCTTAATGTTCGACAAACAAAGACTCCAGTTTTGTTCACAGACAGCAAGAGTGCAGCTTGTATTGCCGTAAATCCTGTCCAACATGAGAGGACGAAGCACATCCAGATCGATTGCTTCTTTGTCCGAGAGAAAGTCCATCAAGGCCTCATCAAAGTCATGCACATATCCAATGAGCATCAACTCGCGGATATATTTACGAAGCCGTTGTCCTTACCTGTTTTCAATAGGTTATTGTCCAAGATGGGCATTTTAAATATCCATGCCCCTCTTGAGGGGGATGTTAAAATACACAGAAAACGTGTTTTTCATTTTCACACTTATGTTTTATTTATCTTTTAGTCCTCCATCTTCTTGTAATTAGTCTCGGGCCCCTTTAGGATTATTTAATTTTAATTAATTCAGTTTTTACGATTCTCAAACCCTAGTTTCTCTCTCTACTTTTTCGCCGCTCTCTTTACAGTTCGTCTTCTTCCTCACTTCTCTCTAGATATGAGGAAGTTTTCAAGAAGTTTGAAGTTATATCGTTATGAGCAAGATTCGAACCTTTACTCAGAAACTGTATAATATACTTAAAACTATATAAACTCATATCTTCAATCCTAGCCTCCTTGTTTTGTTGTATACAGTTATTATAAATTTTATAATGTAGTATTCGACTTTGTACCATTATCTAATTGTCTTTTGTCTTATATAACTATTTTATATTAAATATATATGTTATTTTTTTGTTGTTTTAAGAAAAAACATTCATTAGGTTATCTTGGTGAATCAAAATTTCTGGATTGCGTGTACATTGACATGAAGAGAAGATAAAATGACCAAAGAAATAATTTAAGGTAAAAATAAAATAATGTGTTTGAGCAATAGCATTGATATACCCTTATAAGCGTTCTCAATCCATTATCCTTAATATGTACCTATTATAATCTTTCAATAAATAAATAAATATATACCTATAATAAGTACTTCTTAACTTAAAACTTAGTGTGTGTCTATATATATATATATATATATATATATATATATATATATATATATATATATATATATATATATATATATATATATATATATTTCTTGCACTGGATATTCCATACTATCAAATTCATCAAAAGAAGTTCATACCACAAAAGACAAAAATATACAACCTCATGACCAGTACCACCAAAATTCTACATCTGATTCGCCACATCGTAAATAATAACTAATAATGGATAATTATTAATGTTTAGTACTAGACATATTCTTAGAATGTTGATTATAGCGTATTTGTCAACATAAAAATCATCAAGGAGTATGTGGGATCATTATTAATGTTTAGTACTAGACATTGATTCTTACAATGTTGATTAGCTTATTTGTCAACATTAAAATCATCAAGGAGTATATATATTCCTTCGAGTTTTTTATTTGTTGCAAATTCCTTATAAGTAGAAAGGGCTAGGGCTTGATTTGGGTTAAATGAATAAAATCAAGTGACCGTACTGCTTGGAATGGGCTAAGTCCCTGAAGTAAGTCCGTGTCCGTTGTTGAATATAATTATGGGTTGGGCTTTTCTCAACAATATAATCACTGAAATTAGAGGAACTACTGTCGTAATCAATGTGCTATTGGTGAGGTGATTCATAGGCCACAGAACTTGTGCAAACAACAATTAGCATACTGCAACAAAAAAAATAATTTACGAAACTATGAAGTAGTTTAAGAGAAAATAAGTATATCATGCACTTAAAAAGACTAAATAAAAATATACACGTGGTATACTTAGAAAATCTTATGAAGGTAAATATTCTACAAAGGATTATATTAAAAGAAAAAAAAGAACATCGCATTGAAGATTACTGTAATAATAAGAACATTAAAAATTTGACAAGGTTGATTCAATTGAGATTACAAAGACTAAAAAGGAAAGAAATTATTTGCTGTGTTTTCATTAACTGCGTCGGACATTAGGAACAAATTTTATTTAAGTTAAAATCAATTATGAAGTAATTGTAACAAAAGTATATATATATATATATATATATTTTCAACCGGCGCCTGTATCACAGACATTTAAAATGTTTGTGAGATAAGCGCCACTGTACCGCATATCACATCTAACAGTTCGAGAATATGGTTATACAATATATAATTTTCAATTGTGTCCATACTTGATAATTCTTAGGTACTATGTCATCGCGTGAGAGTTGTTTAGTCACAGGAGTCCGTTACACCCACCTACCAAAATTTTGATACAATGTATGTCGTTTTCTCATTTGTGTACCTCCAAGATAGTTATATATTTTGATGAAGAATGAAGATGTTGACATTAGGATCTTGTGACTCTTGTCCGGAGAACGATGCACTAATTTTTTTCTCAAAATAAAATGAAATGAGAACGACTTTCGCAAAAGGATTGCCAGTTTTAGACCTATTATGAGTGCTTTTAAATGCAATGTACAATGTAAGAATATTAGTTGGTGTACTACTTAATTATTGCCAAAACGCTTTTGTATATGCATGGATACATTATATGTTTACACATTGATAATTTCATATTACTAGTGTCATTAATTTCTCTATAATTGGTAGCAAAATGACTAATACGCGATGCATTCATTTAGGGTCGATATCCCCTAAAACTCCCCCAATGACTTTGAAATTTGTACGGAACACATAGTTTATTCATTGTCTAAAATCCACCTTCTGATTTTATTAAACTTTGTACAAAAACCTCTTTTGTTGAAATCACAATGGGGATTTTAGAGAGAGTTTTATGTAACTACAAGTGGAGTTTTGGATAAGAAATAAATCACAAGGGGACTTAGTACATATTTCGAAATCACTAAAGAGTTTAGGTGAGATGTCAACACAAAATGAAAACTTGCTCAATAGTTCAGGGGAAATCACTTAAAAACCAATAAGTCAAGTGATATATTGCACAAATCGATACGTTAGTATTAGATATATATTCCTACATGGTATCAGAGCGACTGAGGGATGGCGACAAGGGCGGAAGGGATGGTGGGTTGGAAAGAACCGACGCTGGGTAATGGATAGAGATCCCCGGGACTATCACATCGCATGAGAGGGGTTCGGGTCCGAAGATCCTTCACAGAAAAACCAAACGGATCAAATTCTATGAAAACACTATTATCAAGAGTGAAATGGCGGACTTAAATTAAATTCTTGACGAGGGAAGGAGCATGCAGGACGTGATTTAGCTTAAACGGGGGAAAGGGACGAGGGAGGACAACCTTGCCATGACCAGGAATAGGGATTTCAGAACCATTACCAACAAGAATATTTTTACACATGCTCGTATAGAATAAGAAGAGAGAGTACTTGAGTTCCCGGTCATGTGAGAAGTGGCCCCGTGTCAAAGTACCATTGAGCATCAGGAGGATTCAACGACATGGATTGCATAGCACCATCGATGTCGGTAGCAGTGTAAGCCTGAGGAGGAAAGGCCTGGTTATAGTATGCCTGTTGGGGACGAGAATCGAGAATTACGGCCTGAGATGGTGGCGGCGGACGTGACCAGGCGGACGTGGGGTACAGGCATGGCGGGGCGGCCCACGGTTGCCAGGGTGGGAAGGGAGCCCACGATGGATACTGCGGCTGCTGGGGCCAAGGGCGGTTGGCGGGCGGTGCGGATGAACCCGAAGCATTGTCGTCGCTGCCTGATTGGCCGTGGCCCCTGCCACGGCCCCGACCACGTTTATTTTGGCCCCGACCTCGTTGATTTTGTCCCCTAGATGAGTCCGACCCAGATCCGAGAGAAGAGGAGCGGGCGTGAGCGGAGCCGTCGTCGGAGTCGGTGGCGGTCAAGAGAGCCGTGCCAGAGGTGTTGGCGGACGACACCACTTGTTTGGCTTTGCGGGTTTCCTCGAGAATGAGCCGGGAGCGGGCCTCATAAAACGGCGGAAGTGGATCGCTCTGCTGAATATACGTGGCAACGCCATCAAAATTCTCATTGACTCCGACAATCAATTGAAGAACCAGACGTTGATTGGAGACAGGGGAACCCACGTTTGAAAGTTGATCAGCAAGCATCTTAAGTTCCTGGCAGTATGCAGAAACGTTCGAAAAATCATCCATGTGAACGTGAGTGAATTGATTTTTCAGATAGACGGCCCGAGAGTGTTTGTTATCCTGAAAAATACTCTGAATGCATTCCCAAGTCTGTTGAGCAGTAGAATCAGGTTCCAGGATAGTGTGAAGAAGATCGTTAGAGATAGTGCCGTAGATCCACTAGAGAACGATCGCGTCCAAGCGGGACCAAAGGACCGTATCAGCAACTGGAGCCGTATCCTTGTTCGTCGACGGAGGGGCCGACGGTGGTGGTGGAGGAAGGAGTGGATTACTTGATAGGCGCGACAGTGAATCTTGAATAGCTCCGCCCAAGAGGAGTATTGCCCTTTTTCCATGCAAGGGTGATTGGAATAAAGTTATGACATTGTTTCGGGTAAAATATTTATGAGTCCCGTTTTCTGTTTGTTACTCCTTCCTTAGCCAAATCACAGCCGCGCCCTACTCTAGCTGACAGCCCCGCCCCGCCCGTGTTGTTTTGGCCCGGCCCCGCGCCCCTATCGCCCGCGCGGTCGCATGTCGCCCCGCCCGCGGGAAATTCCTCTCGCCCGCGCGCGGGCCAGCCTTCTCGCCCGTCCCCAGCGCCCGCTACTCAACAACTCGCGGGCGCTACTTCGGTCGACCCGGCCCCTGTAGCCGTTCCCCATACAGAACCGCCCCCCGCACTACAACCCGACAACTCTCTCCGCAGCCCCGTTCCATGACTACTCGTAGCATGCACGGGATTGTCAAGCCCAAACACTTTCTCAATCTTTCGTCTATTTCCTCACCTTCTCCTAGCCCCAAAAATCCGAGGTTAGCTTTGTCTGACCCGAATTGGAAATCTGCCATGATTGATAAGTTTCGTGCTCTTATCAAAAATAAGACGTGGGAGTTAGTTCCCCGACCCCCTGATGTTAATGTTATTAGATCTATGTGGATTTTTCGACATAAAGTTTACTGTGACGGTTCTTTTGAGCGTTATAAGGCTCGTCTTGTTGGTGCTGGCAGGTCTCAGCAGGTGAGCGTGGATTGTTTGGAGATTTTTAGCCCGGTGGGCAAACCTTCAACTATTCGGACTGTTCTCAGTATTGCCGTTTCCCATTCTTGGTCTATCCATCAGCTGGATGTCAAGAATGCCTTCCTGCACGGTCATCTTCGTGAAGCGGTTTACATGCATCAGCCTCTGGATTTTCTTGACCCCACTTATCCGGATCACGTGTGTCTCCTGAAGAAGTCCCTGTATGGTCTGAAACAGGCTCCCCGGGCCTGGTATCAACGGTTTCTGACTTTGCCGCCACTATTGGATTCTCTCATAGCAAATCTGATCACTCTCTTTTCATCCTTCGTCGAGGTACTCAGTTAGCTTATATTCTTCTGTATGTGGATGATATTATCATTACTGCCTCTTCAGATGATCTTCGCCAGTCCATCATGCGTCTTTTTGCCTCGAAGTTTGCTATGAAAGATTTGGGACCCTTGAGTTATTTCTTAGGAGTTGCGGTTTCTCGGGTTTCCAGAGGTCTTTTCCTGAGCCAGCGCCAGTATGCCCTTGACATTATTGAGCGTGCTGGCATGATGTTCTGCAAGCCCGTTGCCACACCGGTTGATACGAATTCCAAGGTCAGCGCCACCGCCGGTTCTCCCGTGGATGATCCCACACATCTTCGTAGTCTTGCCGGTGCTCTTCAGTATCTCACTTTCACTCTTCCGGATATCTCTTATGTCGTGCAACAAATTTGTCTTCATATGCATGATCCCCGCACTGATCATTTGGCTGCTCTTAAACGTATTATTCGGTACGTCCACGGCACGGTGGATCACGGTCTCTCTCTCTCTCTAGTTCCTCGGTTGATCATCTAGTCTCTTACACGGATGTTGATTGGGCTGGGTGTCCGGATACCAGACGTTCCACCTCCGGTTATTGCACTTTTTTGGGAGATAATCTTATTTCTTGGTCCTCTAAACGCCAACCTACTCTCTCTCGTTCTAGTACTGAAACTGAGTATTGTGGGGTTGCAAACGCCGTTTTGGAGCTTTGTTGGGTTCGCAACCTACTTCTTGAGTTACATTTTTCATTGTCTAAGGCTTCTTTGGTTTATTGTGACAATGTTAGTGCTATCTAGCTCTCTAATAACCCTGTTCAACACCAACGAACCAAACATATCGAGCTTGACATTCATTTTGTTCGTGAGAAAGTCGCTAAGGGTCAAGTTCGTGTGTTACATGTTCCTTCTCGTCATCAAATTGCCGACATCTTCACTAAAGGCTTACCTCGAGTGCTGTTCGAGGATTTTCGTTCCAGTCTCAATGTTCATTGCTCTCCTGTTTCGACTGCGGGGATGTAACAAATATATATTCCTACAGTTAGGGGCACATTGCAAATCTCACATACGTTGGGGTTTGTTGTAGTATATTTTTGTTTAACTATAATAAGAAAATTGCAACTATCTCACATGAATGCCTGATTGAAAGACTCCCCTAACCTATAAACACATACTAACTAAAGACTTTTAAAATATTTGTAGCTACAATCTCAATGCCTGATTGAAAGACTCCACTAATCTATAAATAGGGCTTTTCAACCAATTTCAATTATCCAAAAATTCAAAGTCCTTTGCATTTTATAAGCATACACTTTTGAGTCCTGCAAATATTATTGACTCCAACGAGGAGTAAGCTTGAGTTTCAAAAGATGTTATGAAAAAATGACATTGTACCTTGAGAGACCTATGTCCAAGAGGGCTTGAAGTGTATGTCGAACATATCGAGCTTAAGGGAAGTCGTTCACCCATGTCTCGTCCTAATTCTGAAATCAAGTTTATCACCCTCAAGTTTATCTCATGTTCTTTTTAATTTAGTTATTCTGCAATTGTTCATTTTTAATTTATGTCTTTTAGTTGACGTATATTGTTTACCTTCCATTTTGAGATACGTTAATTCATGATAAGAATCCTGAAATTCTTGGGTTGTTATATTGAAAAATATTCTAAATTTGAAAATCGAAAAGTCAACACTTTATTGGACTCAAATTGGCCTTTATTACTTTAAAAACCACGCTTTAATAGTTTGCTGCCACAATGAAAGACCAATCTTTTAAAAATTTCTCCTACGTGTAACATTATGCTAGTTTCCTAAATATTGCACCCAAGCTCCTTTTAGAGTCCAAACAGTATATCAGATTGACAAATTATGTATTAGTTCTTTGATAATCAGATTCTTTTACTTGGCTTCCAGTTTCTTCAAGAAAGAAAAAAGTATAAAGAAACAAAAAGAGAAAAGATTACGTGATCGAAAATTACTTACTAGGAAATAGCCAAGTTCATGATTTGTTCACGGTCATCCGTTCCCGTTAAATCTCCTAGACTTTTACATCATTAAACTTGGACGATTGAAACAAACGCTGTAGTATATATATCTTAGACGAGAAAGTCTTTTTAAGTACACTGAGCCATAATTTATTTTATAATATTTAATAAACAGAAAACTCTGAAATTAAAGCCAAAAAACAGAAAACACCCCTTGTCATGTGGGTTTTGCTTGCTTTCAGGTGGAAGAACTTCTTAAGAAAAGATAAATATTTGGATATTGAAGACGACTAAAAAAAGGTGATCATATAAAGTATAGTGATAACGAATCACGATAATCTTAGAAGAGTACTGTTTTTAGTAAATATGATGAAAGGAAAAGAAGTGCAAATAATAATGATGATTTCTTTTCTTTCCCAAACGTGGTTAGAAATACTTATAGAAGATTTTATATTTTTGGGTTAACTTTTTCAAAAGCATTTGTGATGTGAACTCAAAGAATACTGCTGCATTACTTTTTTCTTTTCTTTGCCCCTTTTTTAATATCGGCATTACTTTGTTACATATAGAGTTTAGGAGATTAGTTAAGGGCAATCAAATATTCTAACATAAATTGTAATCTGTGACGCTGATCTAAGGCTGAGTCCAATGTGAATGTCGAGAAATAACAACATGTTGTCTTGATTTCATACGGCAACTTTAATTGAATCAATAAAATATAGTGATCGTTGACGTATTCCACAGAGACTGCTTAGCTAGATAGCACAAAGTCTCTTTTATTTTTTTTAATTATTAAGAAAGAGCTAGATAGCACAAAGTCTCCGTAACGTTTTTGAAGATTTTAATCCTTATCTTATTATTATTATGTGCAATTCGGCTGATCTTCCCTGAATCTTGCACGTTACCGTCCGGAGCAAAACCAGGTCCAATGTATTGGTAGTTATGTCAATTATTTGCCGGCTGGTCTACTATTAATTCGTGACAGAATTAGAGGCAAACATTTTCTCTATTTTGATGCATTACATTTTACCAGTGTTTTTAAAATCGAACCGGTGCTTTGAACCAGCAAGGCACCGATTCACTGGTTTTACCGGTTAAACCGATCAACCGGTGGTTGAACCGGTTAAACCGGTCGAAACCAGTGAACGGACAAGGAACCGGGTCCCGGTCCGACCGGTTCGACCAGCCGGTCCGGTCCGGTTTTAAAAACACTGCATTTTACTATTTAGGGTTTTGGGTAAATTATCTTAAAAAATAAATAAGAAAGACGACTTCTTGTAATTTTAAAAAGTTGCACATTAATTGTCCTCTTTTTTCTGTCGGTAGTGCATGCAGTTGTTATATTTAACGATCAAAATATTCTTGTTGTTTCTTTTTTTTTTTTTTTGTAATTTTAATTTCATTGTTGTTTTCTTTGAAAAACTATAAGCAAAGTGTAAAACAAAATATAGACACATATTTTACAAAGTGTACCTTATTTTTAGATTGAGATTTTTTTTTTTTTTTTGGTAATTTAGAGTATGGAATCAAAAGATGTGATATACATTTTTCAAGCAAAAATATTCGTACTCTTAGGTTTAGGTCAATGCACTACGCATATGCGTAAAGAAAGTTAATTTGCTACGTTTTTGAAATTAAAAGGCGTATGTTGTGTGTTGATTTTTCATATCTGATACAACATAGGGGTAATTTGCCGCAACATCTGTTATTCTGCGCGGATTGCTGACAATAACAGTAGAGAAACTTGTATCCATATATCTCTTTTTCATGTGAAACAATTGAAAATATCAGACAATTCTGATAATACTAAGACACATTAATGTTTTTTAATTTAACTGATCGAAACGCGTGGTACTGCACGAATGAAGAAAGACATTACTGACTGAGTGTCCAAATACCAAATAATTAAGTTAACAAAAACGTTTTTTTGATCTAATACCAAAGTAGGCGCGCTTCTGTGCGCACCTATGGTCAGAAAATGACTGCTTAAACCCACCCAAAAAGTAATCCTATATTTAAAAAAGTCGATATACGGCATGTGTAGATATAAGTGCAGGAATGTATTAATGCGTAAATTGCAAAAACCACCTTTGTGTTATTTCTAATGGGAAAATACCCAGCCAATTATAATGAGTTAATGTGTTCGAATTAAAGTCTTAAACATTTTCTTATCAAAATATACAAGAAAGAATCTACTTAATTTCCATATCTATAAAATCAAAATTATAGTAATAATTATTTTTATAGTAATTTCAAAAGATATTAGAAAGACATTGAAAAATATAAGAAGAAAACTTACAATAGTTAGTTGGATAAACACACATTTTAATATAAAATCAAATACATAATTGGTAATTATTGATACACTCACCTAAATTAAAGTATAACGTCAGTATTTGCTAAATTTGGTAATAAGAATTTCATAGAGGGTTATCAAGCGAATAAGATTAAACAGGGCTGGATTTTACAGTTTATTCATATATCAATGTATATACACTTGTCAAAGTTTGTTTTTCCCGTAACTTTTACTTGGAGAAATATTGCATTTATACTGAAGCTTGATGTACGGAATCACAAATCTTTTCACTAAGTTTGAATAATTACAAACCACTTCTCGAAACTTTAAAACGATAAAATAGAATAAAGGATTTTTTTTTTTGGTAATGTTTCAATTTCATCAACAGGACTTTCAAATTTCTGGGAGGGGAGGCTTATCTGTAAAATTTATAAAATTTTGATGGGATTGTTTTTGTAGTTATTCAAACATTAAGATATGCTCTTGTATTTAAACAAAATTTTAAGGGGTGTGAATATATTTATCCTTTTCTGATTTTGGACAAATGCGAGCCAGCATGTTTCAAGAATCTCGCGAATAAGAATTTGTAGGAAGATATGTCAGTATATGTATATATATATATATATATACATACATCAATTTATCAAAGAATCTGATAATTTCACGTTATACTAATTAGATTTATATCTCAAAGGTACTTATATTTGTAAGCAGATCATTATTTTTGTAATGAATTAAAAATAATGTATTCTCAACGTTATTTTGTCTTTCTAAGCCATTTTATTCGCTCTTTCTATGAAGTAAATATTAAGGACATGATCATATATACATGCATGAACTACTGTATCCAAGAAATTGATATAAACAATGGAAGGTTACCTAACCATAATCTGTTAGGCGGTGCAACAACTATAGCTCACGCGGACATGAAGACCAAAGAAAGGAACGGGCATGCATGATCTTTTCTTCATTTCACCTATTACATAGCAAGTATTATTTTATTTTTAGTTATGATGATTATACATATTAAATATATATTAAGTATATATTATAATAAGATATTGAAACGATGCTGCCTAATGAAGAAAGAGTTTTAATTTCATCTTTACGAAAACTGAAAGACTTGAAGTAATCCTCTCCTACCGAACCCAAATTTTAATTGCCAAAGTGTTTGACCTACAGAGATTATTAGACTATTGACCTCCAATTTACACGTTATTTTTCAATCTCACAAATAATTGATTCCATTTCAACTCTCATTTAATTTAACTATCTCGCTTTGATATCTCTAATTTCATTTTCTCCAGTCTAGTAGGTGACATATTCGAAATAACAATAGATATTTTTCACTTTTTTTCTCAACAACCTAAGCTGACTTGAAAACGATTGCGTCCTATCAGGACTTGATACATTTTATTACGATTATATTATTGTCGTTTGGGTAAGGGTTGACATTGCAAACAGTAGAACTTTACATTATCATTTGGTAGATGGTTATACTTATACATGTAATATACCAAAGACTAAGTACATCCACGTTTATACAACATAGAAGAAGAAAAGATTAATTGATTACGTCATGAACCTCTCAGCATAAATTTTGAAAAGTTGGCAGATCAATAATACCATCTCCCTATTCATGAACAACTACTAGCTAAATCCCTTGTTTCAATTCGTTTTACTTTTCTAATTTTATCATAGTAAGGTAAAATTTCTTATATCCTTTACATATTAAAGTTTATATTATTATTATTTACTTTTATGGAATTAAACTAAAGTGGTGGAGCTAAGTCTGTTTCTAATCATAGCAGTTCAAAAACTAGTTAATTAATGGCTATAGGGAGCAACAAAAAGTTGAATGGATGTATATGGGAAGCTACATCGAAATGATAATTGCCCAAATAGCAAATACTTTAAAAGATAAAAGTGCAGATTTGGTCAGAAATTTCAGCCACGGCGTGTGATTGTTTGAAAATAATTAACTGTGGGTGAAAAAAATGCATAAAACCTCCCGTGTTTTAAAAAACTTGCATCACGCTCCCTAAAACTATTTTTTTCTTCGTTATTGCTCTCGACCTACAAAAACTCTTAACCCCCTTTAGTAGAAACATCCAAAATAACTTATGTAAATGTGAATTTACAATTTTACCCTTCTTCTGTTTCGAAATTAAAATTTTGTGACGGATGTTAATATTTAATAAACATGAAGAAATTTAGTGCATTGTTTTGATAACAAGGGAGGGTTTGATGGACGTTTCTAATAACATTAAAGGTATAATGTAAGTCTTAAAAAACACAGGGGTTACACTTTTTCTCAGGGTATTTCAGTCAATTCAATATGTATAAAAGTTTTTTTTTTTAAAAAAAACAAATCTCGTATAACGCGAGTGTAATGCATGCCCTATCAAAAAAATCTAGTGCATGATTTTTCGAAACAGCAAAAAGATGTTTTTGAGAAAAAAGTAAGACGAGGGATTTTTGTTAATTTCTGAAAACATATGGGCTCGTGCATTTTCACCGTGTGCATGTTATTTTCACAATTTTGTGATCAATTGACTGAAAAAGTCATCACACATAGATTTTAATTGGTTTTTAACTAACAAATTGCAAAGTTGGTGGAGTCGCGAGTATCTTTTATCATAGAATGTTTGTCTGTATCTCTGTTATTAAATCCACAAGTTGCCATTAAAAATGATAAAAAAAAAACCTTAAATTATACTTAACGCGGAATAAGTCTTATGTTACTTTACCAAATATGTTTGGATTTTGGAATGACAAAATCGTCTGATGTCTCAAACAGTAAATAATTATGTTGAATTCAAAGTATCATTTAAATAAATAAATCATTTAGTCATGATCATCTTCTTTCACCTACCCAACAAACTTATACTACAACTACTAGCATGCACCCTGTCAACTAATGTGTATCATCTATCTACATATCTATCTATATATTACTCCATTCAAGTTCAACTCATTAGTTGATTGTATCTCCTCTAACTCTTCAAAGCTTAACAGACTCATTCCCACTTGATTTTATTATTTTTCCTCCTTAAGAAATATTCAACATCATTGTCCGCACAAGACAAGAACATATAAGGTGGCTTATTAGCAATAGGCCGTTCATGTCTCTCCAAGTTCATTATTAAATGCATTGAGAATTAGTCTCTTCAACAAACTGAAACCACATTGTGTACTTATTCAGGTTGACAGAAAAAGCAGTTTCAATTTGTGTTAGTGGTTCGAATTAAGTACGTTCGTCGGGGAAGAAAAATGGCTAGCGGCAGAGTAGGAACTGCATCAGTAGATGAAGAGGCTTTCGCGTACAATGGCCAAAACGTCGAATCACCTAGCGAGACAGGTTCAGGGAGCCAAGGGAACGGCGAGGAAAAGAAGGATGCTGAAAATACGGTTCCGTTTTACAAGCTTTTCACATTCTCTGATTGGTGGGACAAAATTTTGATGGTCGTCGGTACAATTTCCGCAGTCGGGAACGGGATGAACCCGGCCCTCATGGGGTTACTCTTTGGCCAGTTGGCTGATGCTTTTGGGAGGAACGATACTGACAGAGTCATTCCTCTCGTTTCCGAGGTAATTCTTATTTCACAACGTCGTCTAAGCCATTTTATGTGCCAATATTCCTTGTGCCAAATAAGTGCACAATCTTCATGTGTTAAGATTCATGATACATGTCATCATCACAATTAAATGGCACATGAAGTGGTATAAAAAGTGGCTTAAAACAATCCTTACTGTTTTTTTCCGCAGTATATGCATATTCCTTTATATATTTCTTTGAGTTTAATTCTCTGCTAATCTAGTTTTAAACTTTTTATGTTGAACTTCAGGTAGCGCTAAAGCTTGTCTATGTCGCTGTGGGGTGCGGTACAGCAGCATTCCTTCGTAAGTTCATGAATATTATATATTAACACCGTGATTAATCGACGTTGTGCATATCGTTAAGCGGTTAATTTTTTTCCATTTATATAGAGGTGGCATGTTGGATGATCACGGGAGAAAGACAGGCTGCACGTATCAGGAGTCTGTATCTCAAAACTATTTTGCGGCAAGATATTGCTTTCTTTGACAAAGAAGTAAATACAGGGGAAGTAATTGGAAGAATGTCAGGTGACACTGTTCTTATTCAAGATGCCATGGGGGAGAAGGTAAATATAATATATATTACACACACAATCTTGATATATCTACATCAGTATTGCTTTGTATGAACAACACCTTTGTACATTGGATTGCAGGTAGGGAAATTTGTGCAGTTAATGGCAACATTTTTTGGAGGTTTTATCGTTGCCTTTACTAAAGGATGGCTCCTCACACTTGTCATGTTGTCATCGATTCCTCCTCTCATGATATCAGGGGGCATCATGTCCCATGTAGTATCCAAAATGGCATCCCGAGGTCAAAGCGCGTACGCTAGCGCTGCAGTTGTAGTCGAACAAACAATTGGTTCCATCCGCACGGTATATATACATTCATTGTATTTATTTTTTCCTTTTCACAAAATCAAATAACTTTACTCTTCTCACTTTTCTCTTACTAGTCTATTGACCTTCTTGGTTTGTATATATCCAGGTTGCATCGTTTACAGGGGAGAAGCGAGCAGTGTCCAACTATAATAAATCCCTTGAACAAGCCTATAAATCTTCAGTGCATGAAGGTCTGGCCACAGGACTAGGACTTGGATCTGTTATGTTTGTGATGTTCTGCAGTTATGCTTTGGCTGTTTGGTATGGTGGGAAGATGATTTTGGAAAAGGGCCACTCTGGCGGTGATGTTTTCACTGTGATTGTTACAGTATTAACTGGTTCATTGTGAGTGTTATTATGAAACAACTATTTATGTATTCTGCACCAAATGAAATCAAATTGTCATTTATTTATAATTTCTTTATCTTTCAGGTCTCTAGGACAAGCATCGCCTTGCCTGACGGCATTTGCAGCAGGTAAAGCTGCGGCATTCAAGATGTTTGAGACTATAAATAGGAAGCCGGAAATAGATCCATTTGATACCAGGGGAAAGATTATGGAAGACATTCGTGGGGATATTGCACTGAGAAATGTTCATTTTAGCTATCCAGCCAGGCCAACTGAAGAAATATTCAGCGGATTCTCTTTGTTTATCCCTCACGGAACAACTGCAGCATTGGTGGGACAGAGCGGGAGTGGCAAGTCTACTGTAATTAGTTTAATCGAAAGATTTTATGATCCACGAGCAGGCGAGGTTCTGATTGATGGAATTAATATCAAAGAATTCCAACTCAAATGGATTAGATCAAAAATTGGTCTTGTTAGCCAAGAACCTGTACTTTTTATGGGTAGCATCAAAGAGAATATCGCATATGGAAAAGATGGTGCGACTGATCAAGAGATTAGAGTGGCAGCTGAGCTAGCAAATGCTGCCAAGTTTCTGGATAAACTGCCCCAGGTTCTTATTCCACTCATAATATTATTATAATGTACTAAGCATAATTGCAACTGTTTGATGTCGATTTTTTCTCCGTTTAGTTTCTCGGATCTAGTGTCCGTTACTAGTCATAATGTTATAATCTTCATGCAGGGTTTAGATACTACGGTTGGTGAACACGGAACTCAACTTTCCGGTGGACAGAAGCAAAGAATTGCCATTGCAAGAGCAATTCTGAAAGACCCCAAGATTTTACTTTTAGACGAAGCAACAAGTGCGCTGGATGCAGAATCTGAAAGAGTTGTTCAAGAGGCTCTGGATAGGATTATGGTTAATAGAACTACTGTCATAGTTGCACATCGTTTGACCACAGTTAGAAATGCCAACTTCATTGCAGTCATTCACAAAGGAAAGATGGTTGAAAAAGGTTTGTTCCAAGTTCGATCATAATTTCTATCTTTTGTTCATATAAATTTAACAGTGTTATATGATGTAATAACACTTCTTTATGGTTGTGATACTTCAGTTTAAAGAAACAAGAAATTATGTATACATGACAATTAAATAATGTGTCTACCACCAGGTACACATGATGAGCTATTGGAAGATCCTGAAGGGGCATACTCTCAGCTCATTCGCCTGCAAGAAGCTCATAAGCATACAGAAGAAGATGATGATGAGCTAGAAAAAGCGAGTTACAGTTCGGAATATAGCAGGCAAGCGAGTCAAAGAGCTTCACTTCTCAGTTTATTGAGTCGGAGATCCTCTAGGCAAAGAAGTAGTAGACATCATTCGCTATCAATTAACTTTGACCTGACCAGGGGACTTAGCGTTGCCAGAACTGAATACGAAAATTTGGAACTTGCCACCTCGGATGAAATAAACAAGCATCCAAAAGTCCCAATGAGCCGACTTATCGCTCTCAATAAGCCCGAGGCGCCAATTTTAGCAGCAGGAGCACTGTCTGCTATCCTAAATGGGGCAATAGTTCCATTTTTTGGCATATTACTCTCTCTTGTCATAAAGTCATTCTACGAGCCACCACATCAGTTGCGGAGGGATACAAGATTCTGGGCATTGATGTTTATTGTTCTTGGGGCAGTATCATTAGTTGCCTATCCCTTGAGAACATACTTTTTCGGTATAGCTGGTTGTAGGTTGATAAGGAGAATCAGGATGATGTGTTTTGAGAAGGTGGTTAACATGGAGGTTGGCTGGTTTGACGAGCCTGAAAACTCGAGTGGAATAATTGGTGCGAGGCTTTCAGCTGATGCTGCAACAATTCGTGCTTTAGTCGGTGATGCACTTGCACAAATTCTTCAAGATCTTTCCTCAGCAGTTGTGGGACTAGTTATAGCTTTTACAGCTAGCTGGCAATTGGCCTTCGTCGTGTTGGGGCTGGTACCTCTAATAGCATTAAATGGATATGTGCAGCTTAAATTCATGATGGGGTTCAGTGCAGATGCAAAGGTAGTTTTGAAGCAAGTTTTGCAACTTTGAATATAGACTATACTTTTTAATAGTAATTTATAGAAATCGTCTCTCATTCTCTGTTCTTTTATATGTTTGTAGGTTATGTATGAGGAAGCAAGTCAAGTGGCTAATGATGCTGTTGGAACTATCAGAACAGTGGCTTCTTACTGTGCAGAAGAAAAGGTAATGGAAATATACAGGAAAAAATGTGAAGGTCCCATGAAGATAGGGATAAAACAAGGATTGGTCAGTGGAATAGGCTTTGGTGTATCTTTAGCCATGGTCTATTTCTCCTATGCCGCGGCCTTCTACGCTGGAGGTCGCCTTGTTGATGCTGGAAAAACTACTTTTGGAGACGTCTTTCGTGTAAGTATGATCTGGTAGTAAAATAGCTCTTAGATGAGACCTTAGTTCAATATTTAAGCTTTTAGATGAGCCTGTAATACAATAATTGTCATTGATCAAAGTTCAGGAGTATCCGGTACTGAAAATGGTAAAATCAATTCCTACAGGTTTTCTTTGCTCTAACAATGGCTGCGGTAGCAATATCACAATCAAGTACATTTGCCCCAGACTCAAGCAAGGCCAAGAGTGCAACGGCTTCCATATTTGGCATCCTCGACAGAAAATCCAACATCGATCCAAGTGATGAATCTGGCACAACGTTAGAAGATCTCAAGGGAGAAATTGAACTGAAACACCTTAGCTTCAAATATCCAACAAGGCCCGATGTTCAAATTTTTCGAGACATTTCATTGAGAATTCATCAGGGCAAGGTATACATTGCACATAACTTTCTTTCCGTATCATGTTATTTCATTTGAAGCTGACATAAATCTCACGTGCAACGTTTCAGACGGTCGCTCTAGTAGGAGAGAGTGGAAGTGGAAAATCAACCGTGATTGCTCTATTGCAAAGGTTTTACAATCCAGATTCAGGAGTCATCACAATTGATGGAGTCGATATACAAAAGCTCCAACTGAAATGGCTAAGGCAACAGACAGGACTCGTGAGTCAAGAGCCAATCTTATTTAACGAAACAATTCGAGCCAATATTGCTTATGGGAAAGACGGCAATGCAACAGAGGCGGAAATAATAGCTGCAGCGGAGTCAGCAAACGCGCACAAATTTATCTGTGGATTGCAACAGGTGCTCATAAGTTCTTCTATATTCATTTTAGACTTAGTAGCATAAAACATCTAGTGTTGAGTCTTATAAGTAAATTTAATCCAGGGATACGATACGATGGTGGGAGAACGAGGAGTTCAATTATCAGGAGGACAGAAACAACGTATCGCCATCGCTCGGGCCATAGTGAAAAGTCCAAAGATACTACTCTTGGATGAGGCTACAAGTGCATTGGATGCTGAATCTGAGAGAGTTGTTCAAGATGCACTAGATCGTGTAATGGTGAACAGGACTACAGTAGTTGTGGCTCACAGGCTATCAACAATCAAGAATGCAGATTTAATTGCAGTGGTGAAGAATGGAGTGATTGTGGAGAAAGGCAAGCATGATGCTTTGATCAATGTCAAGGATGGATTTTATGCCTCTCTTGTGGCACTTCATGCACACTCGTAATCACTATTTTTTCCTAGCAAATTTATTGGTTGATTCTATGTTTATTACTTTATTAAGTAGGAGTAAAGAAACATTTCCACAAAGAAATGTATAAGTATAGGTAGATGATGACGAGTTATTAATTTATGATATGATGTTGTCAATAATGAGGGAGTACTGTAGCTACTGAAATAGTAATTAAGTGTATATATTAATTATATACTGCTCTAAGTTATATACTTTGTTGTTTTTGCATTAACATGTCTCTAACATAATTCTTTCTCTCCACTTTTTTAATTTTTTTTTAAATGTTACAGAAATCCGCTGCTACTATCTGTAGAATGCTAAAAACCACAAGCTAGACGATGTAGCATGCAGACAATGCCGATATATGACCACTATTGTGGAACTTTAGCAAATAGCAAAGGTTCTGAAAATTAGTTCTAAATAATATCCTGAGTTATGCATATAAGCCAAATTATCTCTGTTAAAAAAAAAAGAATAATTTCCTCGTAATTGATATAAAATTAAAATATTTCAATGAACTAGTCCTTTTATAATTGCAAAACAAGTATTTAATTAGTATCTCTTAACATAGGCAATATTATTAATTAGGTCATATTTTCCCAAATTATAAGCTAGACGGCGATTTCCACATAGGTAATATTATTAATCGAGGCATCTTTTCCTAAATTACTCGGCTCAAATATTATTGGTAGATTTTGTAAGATTATCAGTATATGTAACCCAGAGCCTTCATATACAATTAATGGACGATATTATAAAGGTTGCAAGTCCAACGTTCTATATCTTATTTGTGTAGCCAATAGATCTATTATACATCAATGAGTTCGGTCGCTGAGGAGAACAAGCCATTGAAAGGAACAAAGATCCATAAGAAAATCAAACTTCCAAAGTTGTACAAAGTAATAAAGCCATCCAAAATCATCAAATTATTCAAACCTCTTTTCAAATTGTTGTCACCAAGACCATCACTACCCAAACAACCTTTGCCACCAGAGGAGCAGTCTTTCATGGTCAATATATCCTTCACAATTTTATGCATTGCGTATTTCTTTTTTTTATAAACTTCCGCTTAAAATCTTATACGAATTTAGTTTTGAATCTAACTAGAACTATTTATTTTTGCGATGCAGGCTTGTCGTATAAAAGTTGATCCTACGAAACAAGGATGGCATAAGGCCATATGGAAAATACTAAGACATTGCAAACTAGGTAGGTTATAACTATACTGTTTGGTGGCTTCAAATGTGATTAATTAATATTTCATGATTGTTATATTTAGTTTAGTTACAGAAATAAGTATTTTCTACTGGTTGAATGCTTACACAGAAGCACGGTTCCTTATGGATCAAGATGGAGTGGTTGAACTATCCGGGATAGGCGATCCGGATCAACTATTGAGGAGGCTAGGAAAAACAAAAGGAATAGAGATTCGACGGTTTCAGTACGGACAATGTTCCAATCAATTATTTATCCCGGTCCAAAAGAAACCCAATGCACCTAACCCGATTTCTAATAGTCTTCCCCCAAACCGGGCATATGGATATCCACATCAATCGTCATCATACGCGGGATATGGATATGGATATGGATCATATCCTAATGGTCCTTATTAGATTATTAGGCATCAGCATCCTTGGGTTTGTCAATCTTTTACAACTTTGTTGAGTATCTTCTGCAAAAGCCAATGATTCTAATGCAAATGTGGCTGTTTGTGACTCCAAATATATTTTGGCTTTAATACATAGTATTTGTTTCTCTGGTTACTTCACTTTAGTGTTTTCTTTGATAACTCAAACATTCTTGACAAGGAGCCACAGGCTGTATATTCTAATGTAATTGAAGTTTATTATCAAAATCATCATTCTGTTCTCTCTAATTGTCTTATATTTCTTGTATTATTTTTAATAGCACCTACTCTTATGTAAAATCTTAAAATTAGCCATAACGGGTGACTTTTATGCATTATAATCTTGTGTTCAATGGTTGTTTTGTAGACCTAATTAATCAAGATTAACTTCTTCATTGTTTTGATGAGAATGTGTACAAACTCTCTAACTTAGACAATGATAATATGTTACGCGCGCATCTAATAAAAACAATGTAAGATTTGTTATCAATTTCAATGTTGATTAATCAAAAGCTATAGGAAATATATTGCACTGACAAATTAAGTTCCACATGCAGTATCAGTCCTTCAGAAATAATGTACTTTTGTGCTTTCTTTTTCCGTCCTGGCATATATGCTTGTAAATGAAGTAGTCACACCTAACGTAAATAGGCAATATGTGTGTTCCAAACTAAGTTTATAACACTTCCAAGCCAAGCAGAAAAAATACATTAAACAATGGCTTATAAAATCTTGAATACCATCCAAACGGTCAATGTGATTGTCTGTTTAAATTCTCTTTAGAGCTTGTTTCTTTCTTGCCATGGAATTCTCTGTTACCACAATAACTCAACGCCTGATCGCACCATCAGGCCCAACGCCTTCAGCACTGCTTGAACTGTCAGGGATCGACAGATTGCCTGTCTTGCGTTGCAATGCTCGAACGCTGCATGTCTTTAGGCACGGACCAGGCGCTGCGCAAGTCATAGGCAAGGCCTTGTCCCAAGCATTGGTCCCGTACTATCCTCTGGCGGGGAGGCTGCATGTTTCTGCTGAGAATGAGCTCCAAATCACTTGTTCGGCCGAGGGCGTTTGGTTTGTGGAGGCGACCGCTGATTGTACCCTGGATGCAGTGAATTACTTTGATGATGCAATGACAATCCCATATGACAAGCTTCTGCCTGTTTCTCCCCAAGGAACTGATCCCTTGGTGCAAATGCAGGTGACTCAAATTAAAACCCAAATAGTACATGGTTCATCATCTCTAACCAATAAATTCTCAAGTACAATAACATAAATACTCAGGTAACTCAATTCAAATGCGGTGGATTCGTAATAGGCCTCGTATTCTGCCACAGCATATGCGACGGACTTGGAGCAGCACAGTTCTTAAAAGCAGTCGGAGAATTCGCAAGGGGCGCTCAACAACTCACCATCACTCCCAAATGGTGCAGGGACTTTTTTCCACCTCCATTAACAACACCACCACCACCCACGCACATTGCTCCTCCAGATCACCAGCTCGAACACGCCACAATCGACATCTCACTCGATCGGATCAAACACCTCAAACAAAAATTCAACAACATTAACAGCAGCAACGGCGCAACATGCTCCACGTTCGAGATCGTAGCCGCACTGCTATGGCGACACCGCACGCGCACAATCAACCTCACGGACGCCGTCAGCCTCGTGTTCTTCGCAAACTGCCGCCACCTGATTCCGTTACCCGCGGGTTTCTACGGCAACTGTTTTTTTCCGGTGACCGTGGCCGCGGCGGCTGCGACGGTGGCGTCGTCGTCCGTTTTTGAAGTGGTGAGAATGATCCAGGAGGCGAAGGCGGGGCTTCCGGGTCGGTTTGCTGAGTGGATTAGTGGTGCGGGTACGGGTGAGGATCCGTTTGCGCCTCCACTTGAGTACGCGACGCTGTTTATATCGGAGTGGGGGAGGTTGGGTTTTAATCAGGTGGATTACGGGTGGGGCGACCCGGCCCATGTGATCCCGATTCAGGGCTCTAGTGTTATACCCGTGGGGATAGTGTGTACGCAGCCCTATCCTAAAGTGGGGGTCCGGTTGATGACGTGGTGCGTCCGACAAAGTCACGTCCGAACCCTGCTTCACGAAATCAATAATATTGAATCACTATAAGTTGCTAGATTTGCATTGAATTTCATAAATCTAAGTATTAATAATGGGAGTATCAAAGGACTTGCTCTGATTTGTGATAAGATCGTTTAACATCTTCTACTTTAATAACTGTATCTTTGTTTTTAACTATACAAGTTTTGTTCAAATGTTACAAATTGGTTTACAATACTAATTAATCATAAATTCTTGTGAGCTCAGTTGGAAAACTCATCATAACTGTTGGGGAGTTTTTGGCAAATTATCCCTTATTTTATTCTAATTTAAACTACAAAATAAATAAAAAGTAAAGTTTAAATTAACTTACAATTCTATAATATTATATATATATATATATATATATATATGTATATATATGGGTGTGTGTGTTTATATTATGTTTCATACTTATGCTAATAATTTTTTTAAATATTATAATAAATTAATTACACAGAAGAAGATATAAAAATATTAAGAATATTTTGGTAATTAAATACAGCAAATTAAGTATAAGATCGCATGGGGTATCTCGTCCTTTTCTCACATGATGTAATTGTCACATTAGCATTTATCAGAAAACCCTAACTTTATATAAGCCCAAATTAATCTTGCAGCTGCAGCTCATTCGTTGGCTGCTTGGGCTAGAGATTTTAATTTTTCTGGTATTCTTCCATTGGATTTAATCTCGCTATCTTCTATGATGGAGGTTATTCCATTGTAGCTCATCTCTTCTGATTTATGATAATTAGCTTATTTAACAAAAGAATATAAGCCCAAATTATTTTTGTCTTCTGTGTAAAAAAAAAATCCCCTGCCCAAATTACTTTGTGTTCTGTATTTCTTTTCTTTAACCTCCAAAATTCCAATGCTACCCAACATATCGCAGATTCCACGATATTCTTCTTATAAAGAATTTAAGCTAATGCATCCTTTTTTTCCAAGTAAAGCATATTCTCTAGATCCAATTAGGCCTAGTGCCCAGTTTCCCGTACAATGAATCGAATCTGTATCAAAGTATCAATTATGATTTCTATATTCACATGGACTTCGCTGTCCAAGCACATTTATTAGATCTTTATAATGTGATTCCCTTTTTCTTTTTCTTTTCTTTTCTTCTAAATAATGTGTTGGATCCTATCTCATCGTATTCTATACATTATATTTTGTAATTTCTTTTAACAAAACTTAGTGGTTATTTATTCGACATAAAATGATTATCTTAGTATACGGACAAACAGAGTTAAAAAAAAACAAGCTATAACAGATAAAATATCAAATAAGTGTAAATGTTGAAGCCAATATGTGCATGTTTTCAAAATATTGTATATTGCTGATGGATTGCTTGTTGGAGCTCTTGAGATACAAACGCCGCGCCTGATTTTGCAGGAGTGTACGTTATTGATTTCTCTATAGCTGAACGTACAGATGACTGTAGTGAAGCTAGTCAAACGACTGCGAATATCCTGAATGAGTCCCACGACGTAAGCTGGAAGATCTTGTTTCATGTCAAGAGTGTTCATCATGTATAAAGAATTTTACAAATCACAATTTGCGTAATCCGCATGCGGTATGTCCCATCTTGTAAAATTTAGAATTTTGCTTGATTGTTGGTCAAGTAACTCCCTGACGCCGAGAACTCTGCCATGAACTCTGCCCCCATACCTGATGGACCTAGGTTACCACAGAAAGATTTGTCCGCATTCAGTTTAATTAACAAAATCGGTGGTGGGGTTGCTATAAAAGCTAATGAGTATGGGAGTGTAACGCCTCTAAAATTTGTAAAAGAAATAAATAAATATATTTGGATTTTCACTTAAGTCTTTAAACTTTTTGAAATATGATTTTGACTCCAAAGGTTTTTAAAAAGTTACAATTTAGCCGTTCAACTTTTGGAAAAATTATGATTGACCCTAAATATTTTCTTTAAGACCAAATGAGTTCAAAACTTTCAAAGGTCTCTTATAATTGCAAAATATCCAAACATTCCTTGATAATGGTAAATCTTCACATTTACTCCAAATATTTACGTTTACATATGAAAAACAAATAAAAGTTTGTGTTTGTCTTCTAATGGTAGATATTTCTTATATTTGTTATTATAAAATTATATCAGAGATAATGTCTGAAAAATTCATCATAAATATGGTGGCCAAGTTGAAATACTTATATTTTGTACACATGATCAATTACGTTTTGGCTTGCATATGTTTCTTCAAAATCGTTAAAAGTATTAATATGTGTTCTTCCAATAAAAGGGCTTTTTGATATTTGATAAGAAGAATTGAATTGTCTTAGGCTCTTTCTTTTGAACAAATTTTATTTTAGTAGGTAGACAAAATCTGTAAATGAGTGCTAAATTTAGAATTATTATTTTTGAGACAATGATATTTTGAAAAATAATTTTCTAAACACTGTTGTTATGGCAATTCTCTCCAAGAATATGTCCAACTCCAACAAACTTAACTGTTTGTGCTTGTACCTCTTTGTCCCTCCAATACTACCCAACCAACATCACGCAGATTCCGTGATATTCTTTGAAAGAAATTTCTTTTTTGACTCTTAGATCCTATATATCGGACCTATTGCGCGTGTTTCCCATGCAATGAATCTGCACTGTATTATTATTATTATTAGGCGGCTCCTTCTTCCACACGGAATTTCGAATTCAATCACATTTATATATTACGTCACGGTGCCATGATTCTTTTTCTTCTTACTTTTTTTTTTTTTTGGGTTCAATGCATGTTTTGAATGGGTGTGATCTTTATTTCAATAAGATTCTATGATATTACATTGTAAATACAGTTAAGGATGCGGATATTGGATCGTCAGTATGTATACTCAAGAGATTTTAAATTCTTCGGCCCAATATATATACCTTCAAGAAATATAATAAAATGTTCTAGTTAATATTCCGTCTAGTGGAGGGAAATTAATCCATCCATTTCAATTATGGGTTTATAATTTTATCAACCGCTTATAATACAATTATTTTGTTTAAAGGGTCAGCTACAATTTCGTTGACCGTAAACAAAATAACAAATCAATTTTACACTTTTGGTCAATTGACATTCTAGAATCACGATAGTCAGATTTATTCGTGGCTGCCACGCAAGTATCATGAGGTTTGAATTAACTAGTTTGACTTATATAATAATACAACCGGAAAAGGAAACAGATATCAGAAAAGTCAATAAGCCGTATGGAACATATTTATATTATATTATGGCCAAAATTGGATCGCCCGCTGACTTTAATCATTTCTTCTTGTATTTGGTTGATTCTGATAATTGCAAATTAATATTTCGGGCTTTCTTTATTCGATTATTTAATTTCTACCCAATGTAGATATGAGTTTGACAAGTTATGTTGTTATCGCATGCATCAAGCAGTATCAAACTAACTGATTAGGTTATTGGTTATAATCCATTAAACTTAACGAGGCCTTAAATAAAAACTAAACGAAATATTCTTTTATATGGGCATTATAACCTATATTGTACAGATACCTAAAAATCACTTCGTAACGTATTTGATAAGTAATTGGATGAACTATGCGTTTATAGTTTGCTAATTTATCATGATTAATTTTTAATGTATTAAGATTCATCTTTGATGTATTTTATATAAATTATTTATATTAATATAAATATGATGACGCCCCTTTCTCGCCGCGCTCGTCACCGGAGCCGTTCACACGCCGGTCCCGACTCAAGATGCACCTGGGTTCGGCCAGCTCCCTGCTGCTCCTCCGCTGCCGCAACTTATCCACGACCCTTGGGGGTTCGGGCTCCGTTCGCACGATCTCCCTTCAAACTGCTTCCTCGGACCAATCTTGAGCTCTTCCGACCTCCTTGGCTCGCGCCTTCCTCCCTAGGTGGGGCTATCTCTTGCTTATATCGGGATCAGTGATTTCAGAGGTGGAGTGTGTTGTGCTTCAGTTAGCTTTTTTTTGCGTTAGATTCCTTCTCTTTATGACTAACCTGCTTCCCTATTTATAGGGCGAGGGAGAGGTTATAAGTGTAATTTGGCCCTGGGCACGTGTCATCGTGCATGCTCGTCCGAGGGTAATAGGGTATTTGAGTACCCTTGTAGAGTAGGGCACGTGGTGCCTGCATGCTACCCTCGGCGCACGGCGTGCTCCGGCTACACCTTACAACTTCCGAACCCTAGCTCTTTATTGGGGAAGCAGGGCGGTCGAGCCCTGCGAGGGTGACAACGCATCCGAGCGAGTGGAATGTGACGTTGATTCTGACGTCCGACCCTCCCTGGGTACGTGTCGCCGTGCATGCTCGTCCGAGGGTAATAGGGTATTTGAGTACCCTTGTAGAGTAGGGCACGTGGTGCCTGCCTACTACCCTCGGCGCACGGCGTGCTCCGGCTACACCTTATAACTTCCGAATCCTCGCTCCCCATTGGGGAAGCCAGGCGGTCGAGCCCCGTGGGGGCGACAGCGCATACGAGCGGGTGGAATGTGACGTCGTTTCTGACGTCCGACCCTCCCTGCTGGTTGGGTAAAAGGGACGGTCGCCACTAGTTGACGAGTGACGTACGCCTGCATGTGATGGATACGACCCCCCTCGGGGAACACATACAGCATAGGACGTAATATAATAAACATTTAATGAGGGTACGGGGTTAAAGGGGGGTCGATATACCTGGGTTCGAGTATTGTGCGAGAAAGGGGGTAGTGAGGCGAGATAAGGTCAGAAGGTTAGGCCACGTGGACGGGTACGATCCCAAGAGGGAGAGTATGCGTCATCATAAGTCCCCCAGTCTCTGTCACAGTTCGCAGAACGTGGCAGAGAGTAAAAAAGTTAGGGGTCTAATCTTCTGACCGCGTGTCGATCTCCCTTCCTTATTTCTCGGGATTCCTCAAACTTCCCTCATACGCTGAGTCATACGTGTTATCCATCCGCGGTTATTGGGTTTCGAGCGGGAGTTATACCGCCTTTTTACACGTCTATTTAGGTTTTTTGCGTTGCAGTTCTGGAGGTTCATAACTTTCTGCCTTCTTGTAGCTACAATTTTCTTTACTTCTTTTCATCCGCCATCATTATGTCTGCCAACGCTGCTGCAACCGCCTCTTCCGGATCTACTCCCCCTGCTTCTCCATCTCGATCGGTGCCATCGTATCCTCTGGCAACTCGCCGTGGTAATCGCACGGCCACTTCCGCCCCCCTAGAGAAAGGGACGCCGTCTAAAAGACAAGCGGTAAATATAAACGACGCCGCAAGCTCCGCGACCCAGGCCACTGTTGATAACTTGCTTGCCAAGTACAATGTGGCGATGGAGGATGTGGCGGTGTTGATCCCAGAGCCTTCGAACCGGGCGAATGATCCTCCTACCGGCTATTTGACCGTCTTCTTTCCCCAAATCGAGGCGGGGTGGCGCACATTTGTGCCGCCTCTTTTTCGAGATGTAGCCAAAGCCCTAGGGCTTTGTCTAAGTCAACTGACGCCCAACGCCTTCTCTATTATGGCTGGGTTCGAGATCACTTGCCGGGGTCGAGGGCTTCCTTGCACAGCCGACCGTTTGCTGGCCTTGTATGACGTGGGTGCCGGCCAGGTGCCCTTCTTTTATTGACCCCTCGCTCCTCTCAAGCTGCCCCGGGGGCGAGGATTCTTACTGACGCTCCCTCCTCCTACGGTAGCTGGAAATCCAATTTCTTTTTTGTGAAACCCCCGGGTCGTAGCTGCGCGAGTTGGGGGGTGACGAACGCGTGGTCGAATGGTCCCTCGGAATTGGATCCTACTCATCTCGACCGGGTTCGGCTCCAGATGATGGAGGAGGGGTACTTCCAGGCGAAGTATCACGTGATGAAGCTGACCAAGACCCCAAGGCTGTTCGAGCTTTGCGGTCTTCAAGGAGGGGTTAGGTCAACTCATTTCCCCTCTTTGCAACAGGACCCCGAATTTTGTAAGTTTTACTTCCGCTTCCTCCAGTTTCTAGCTTTCCTTGTTTTCCTTGTATGCTGAGTTCCCTTTTCCTGATCCATGTCCTCAGATTCGTTGGTGTCCACCTTGGCGGAGGCAGCCAAAAACGGGCCCGTGCCCCCTAAAGTTCCTAAGGGGGGTAGACCTGTACGAGGGAAGGCTTCGTCTTCCCGATCAACGGTGGATACCAGGGCTGAGGAACCCCCATCGTCTTCTCCTCCATCTCTGCCTACTCCCAACAGGGAGCTGGCTTCGCCTCCTCGACCGGCCCCTAGGCTTAGTGGCGATGCAAGCTCAGCTCCGCCGTCCCCCGACGGTTTCCACAGTCTTCGGGAGGATGATCTCGACCTCTTCCGTGACCCCGGCTCCCCTCGGGCTCGACAGTGGCTTTGACTGGGTCCGGGAATCTTTACCTGCCTCCTTCGACTGGGGTGGCCTGGCTACTCCTTCTGCCGTGCATGAGGGGGCTTCGATCTCTCTGGCCTCTTCCCCTCGGGGTTCTACTTCTCATCCTTCTTCCGATCCCCAGGAGAAGGAAGCGGAGACTGCTTTTTTGCCCGAGGGTCGGGGGGAGTCTGACGTTCCCACACCTTCTTCTCCGACTCTAAGGGATGGCCTAACGGGCTCAGTCATAGGTTCGCCCGGGGTTGCCGACGTGGGGTCTCATGTGACCCCTCCAAGCCCTCGGGGTGACACGGCGCCTCATCAAGAAGAGGTCACCCTATTGAGGTCGTTGGCTGAAGGCGGGGGTCCGGCGGCTAGGGGTGATGAAGGTGGTGTTTTGAGGGAGGTACGTGAAGAGGGCATTTCTTCCCGAACGGTGGTGAATCAATCGGATCGTCCTAGATCCGTCGAGCGTTCCCTTACAGAGGAACTGCGTGGCATAGGTGGTGGTTTCGCCAGACTAGGCCAGGTGGTGGACTCTCTTGAGGTTGCATCGCTCCGGAACCGAGGGATCCAGTGGTTGAAAGACCAAGCTGGTTACGAGGCGGTGGACGTAAGTTTTCTACCTTTTCCTTTGTACCGATTTTTTTTCATCCTTGTTAGTGACATGCTTCGCTTTTCTTTTATTCATTTTAGCGCCCGCCAATTTCTTTTGCTGGAACATATTCATACCCTGGAGGATCGAGTAGCGGAATTGGAGTTCGCCGTTCCCGATCCTTCCGGGCAGGAGGATTTGGGGAATCTGAGGTCGGACTATGCCCGGGTCTCGGTCGATTTGCAGGAGGCTCAGACGGCTCTGGAGTCCCGAATGAAGAGATGTCGCGAGTGGGAAACTTATGCGACTGGGCTGAAAGAAAAGCTGGACCGCGTCCACGAGCAGCTTCGGGAGGCGGAGAGGGTGAGGGATGAAGGGGCCCTGGAGTTGGTGGCTTTGAGGGATACCCTGGAAACTACCTCGCGGCTGCTGAGGGAGGCCGAGGTGGGGCAAACAAAGGCGGTGGCTACCGCCGAGACCCTTCGGGCGGAGCTGGAGGAATGCCGGAGCACCATAAGTGATCGGATCGCTGACGAGGTTCGGCGGGTGAACTTGGATCTCCGGAGACAGCTCGTCGAGAGGTCCCGTCGGGACGCATTCGATCGTATCATTCGATACATTGGTTCTCCGCTCCATCACGGTTATTTCCGGAAGGTGTTTGCTGCCCTGGTCATGGTTGGGTACAAAGGATCCATACAACAATTAAAAGCAAGAAATTGGATCGTACCTGAAGCTGACCTGAGGACCCTTTCTCCCCAGGAGATCGAGGGGCCATCGGAAATACCGCCTGGCTCTCCTCCCAGCCTTGCCGAAAGGCAAGCAATCCTTGAGGCCTATCAGGCTAAACTCCCTTCTATTCGGATTGTCCTCCTGGAGGCCGGCGGGACGGTATCCCAGCGTTCCTCTCCTGAGACGAGGACGAGAAGGACTCGAGAGATGGCCGAGGCGATTTTGGCTGGTGGGCCGCTGGTGACTGGTCCTGGTCCTCCCGACTCTCGTCCTGCCGATGTTCTTGCTCCCCGGGTGACGGAGACAGCCTTGCAGATAGCTTCCACCGTCGGAGCTTCTGAAGTCGATGATGATGCTCCGACGCTAGAGGGGCGTCGCAGGTCGATTAGGGAGGGCAAGCGACCCGCCTAAGGGATGTTGTAGTCTAGGCCTCCTGTATTTGATTATTCTTTTTCCTTGTAGTTGTAATAATTCCAGGATTAATAATATTTTTCCGAGGTCTTCCTTTATCTCTTTTTTGTATACCGTCTTTTACTAAGTTGCCAGTTCGGGGTAGAATTTCGAGGATGAAACAATCGCGGGAGCACATCTGCTCCACGTGCCGTGGTTCGACAAGGATTGTTGGTTTACTCCTTGGAAGTACGAGCGGGGCTCCTCGGGTTCCCGTGAAGGCACCCAGGAGTTGTGTGGCTATGACCCTCGAGGTGTATCACGGGGAGCAAGTCGACCTATGATACTCCTAAAGGAATCGGTCGCCTTAGTTGCGTTGCTCGCGTGGGGCTCTGAGGTTCGTAACAAGATACCTCGTATTAGAGCAGTTAGCTAGGTCCCTCGAGTCGTATTACGAGGAGCAAGTCGACCCGTGATACTTCTAAAGGGACGGTCGCCGGTCAACAGGGTATACTTCACCCCTCGTTGCGTGTTTCGACAAGGGTTGTTGTTTTTCCCCTCGAAAGTACGCGTGGTTGGCTCGGAGAATCAATCGGGACATCTCTAAAGAGCAGTTGGCTAAAACCCTCAAGCCGTAAAATATGGAGCAAGTCAACTTATGATACTCCTCAAGGGTTTTCTGCCGGTCAACAGGGCGTACCCTTAGCCCCTCGTTGCGTGTTTCGACGAGAGTTGTTGTTTTTCCCCTCGGAAGTACGCGTGGTGCTCAAAGGTTCAGCTGGACACCTCGTAGAGCGGGGTTTGATGTAACCCCTCGAAACGCTACCCAAACCGGTCAACCTTTCCTTAAAACCTTTTTACAGGCGTTCTCTCCAACGGTTGTGACGGCACAGGGAATCTCTTTAAGAGTCGCCTCGGATAGCGGCCCTTCTTTAAAGGCTGTAATGGTTCGAGGAGTCTTTTCAACTGGCAATTCATAGCCCGCCGTTTCTTGGACCAACACGTCCCATCCGGCAGTTTTGATTACCGCGCTACTCTAAAGGTTATTTACTTTAGCACGCATAAATTTTCTTTGTCATCATTGGTGCCTCGAGAAGGCACATTAATAGCAGACGCCCCTGTATAGTTGCCATGTGTCTTTTCTGTCTCGTCTCTTATTGGTATACCGAGCGGTATCAGTGCTTTAGGCGTTTTAATGGTTCCCGCCTAAACTGAAGCGTTACTTCAAAGATTATAAATAAGCAAACTTACTTACCTTATTTCGTCACTTCATCTTCTGCATTCCGGCAATTCTTATCTTCTTGCTTCTTGCTATCTGCAAAAATGTCTTCCTCCGCTTCCTACTCTGAAAACATTCTGGGATCCGACGAGTCATTCTCCGAGGAGACTCCATTGGTATTCCCTTCATCCCCTGCTTCACCACCGACTGCTCCGCGACCGAATCTTCCTTTTGCTAACCCTTCTGGGGCCGGTTCCTCCCGCATTCACCGCAGCTCACGGGCCGCGGCTTCCCGGTCTCGCCGGAGGACTACTCTCCAGTTGGCGGCTGCCGCCCGCCGTCTCAGGGACTCTAACGAGCGGGTTCTCCTTCGGGATCCCGTTGCTGATGACATTGAGGTTGCCTTTGCCAACCGGACTCCCTACAGGAACCCAGGAGCGGGGTTCCAACTGGTGGCTGCGGAGGTCGAGCCCATCCACATGATGGGTGCGGGGCTTGCCGGCTATGCCCCTTCCCTGGAGACGGCTGAATCCGTGCAGACACTGCTAGATCAGCACGGTATCCCTGATGTGGAGGTAAGGATTCCGACCCCTGAGGAACGAGCCTACGACCCTCCCGAGGGTTTTCTGACCGTTTATTCTGAGCAAGTCCGCAACGGACGGCGCCACTTTTTTCCTACTTTTATGATTGCCATTTTCAATTTTCTGCAAATCTGCCCCAGCCAACTAGTTCCCCACTCCTACCGGTACCTGGTAGGTTTTATTCTTCTGTGTCATTATCACAACATTCCTTTGACTCCTGCCCTACTGTTTGGGGCTTTTTCCCTTCGTCCAGTGAGACAGAGCTACCTCTTCTTCCAGTTGGTGGCTCGTCAATCTGTGACTTCTTTTATCACCCGTGTCTCGACTGCTTTCCCCACCTACCGCAACTGGCGGAATTACTACTTCTTCCTCCGCCGACAAAGCGAACCCTGGGCTGTGTCTTCTCGATGGGGGGTGAGCTACGTGGACATCGTCGACTCTGCTCCTAAGACCGCCTTCCTGGAGCAGCGAGGTTTCTTTTCCGCCACCTATGACTCGATGTCGATTCTCGAGCGTCCTCGAGCCATGGTGATGGTGGGCCTCCAGTCCGGGGCTTCTTATCCCGAGGGGGCTGACATTCCAATGGGGCGAGGCACTCCCTTCGGTAAGTATCTCTTCACGATATATTTTTCCTTTAGTAATGCTCAGGTACTGATCTCCTTTTGTATAACTTCTCTGACAGGGGACGAGTTGGCCACTCATATGGTGTCTAACTCTTCTGCGAGCGTGGCCGAAGCCGTTCCGGAGATCTCCTCGACCGGCGGTTCTCCTGCTGCTGGGGGCCAGGCCACTTCGGGGCGACGCCCAGCGAACCCGGTTGCTGCTTCGGCCGCCCTTCCTTCTGAGGGTGGTACGGCTTCCTCTTCTTCTCCGTCCAGGGCTGCTCCCAGGGTGAACACCACTCCGCGTAGCCATCACTCCTGCAGTTTTACGGCGGACCAGACGGGGGCCGGCCAATCGGGGGACACTGCTTCTTTCGATCCCCTTACCTCCGGGAACCCTGTTGCTCCCGCTAAGCCTGAGGCTCCATCGTCTTATACTCCTGTGGCTCCTACCGGGGAGGGGACGAGTAGAGGCCCTCGGTCTTCTCAATCCGTCTTCATTCCTCAGGGTCTGCGAGACTGGGTGGATGGATTCTTGGGATCTGAGGAGCAAGGAACCCTAGGTCAGGTGGACGGCGCTCATCTGTTGGCCCACTTATCCCGCAACGCCCTTGATGTATGTGTTCTTTTCCTCTTTCTGCGTTTTCCCTTGGTATACTTGTCTCGTATTGACCCTTTTTCCTTTTCAGGTACTGTTCGTGGTTCGGGAGTTGGATACCCGAGAGATTATGTCTTCTTGTGACTTCCATCAACTGGCATCACTTCAATCGGCTCTGGCCAACTCGAGGTCGCGAGAGCGTCTCCTCGCGGAGCAGGCGAGGAACCTGAGGGACATGGAGGAGGACTCGCGGGGCTTGATAGACTCCCTGATGGCAGATCGGGCCAAAATGGAGGGTCTTCAGTCAGATCTGGAGCAAGCCCAGGCACGAGTGGCCGAGGTAGAGGCGGCCCTGGTGAAGGCGTACACCGCGAAGGAGGAGCTCGAGATCCGAATGGAGGCAGAGCTGGCCGCGGTACGCGCCGATTACGAGAGGAGGTTGGCCGAGGGGCTTTCGGCTGCTGCCCGTTCTTCTTCGGCGAAGAGGAAGGAGCCTGCGGGGCCCTCTGAGGAAGACATCCAGACTTACATGGGTCGTGGCTACGGTCTATGTATGAGTGTGGTGTACAAGCTTCCGGGGGTTCCTCCGTGCATGGTGATCCCCTCATTTAGCGGGGCTCATCGCTCGAGGGCTGAGCCTCGTCGATCCCGAAGTCGCCCTCCAGTTCCTGCTTCTCCTGCGTCCGCTGCTCCTACCTTCTCCTTGCCGACGATACCCCCTAGTGGATCGAGGAGTCCTCCTCCCGAGCGGGTAATAAGGGAGATGACCGAGGAAGAGAGGAGGGCAGCCATACGGGCCGGCAAGAGGCGTCGGGAGGATCGTTGAGGAGAGGGGCAAAGGCCAAGGGGCGCTTGGGCTTTAAGAACTTTGTTGTTTCTTTTTCTTTCTTTTTTTTTTTATCCTTCGCCTCGCTTGTGGCGGGTAGCAGGCGAAGTGAGCTATGTAATCCCTCCTCTTTTTTAATAGAACTTCTCCTTTAACTCTTCCTGTATCGTTAGCTCATCTTTGTGTGTGTGTGTAGTGTACATATATTATTTTTATTTTTTGGGGCTGAACCCGAGTAACTTCCGGGCTTCCTACGTATCTCTCGCTGTAAAATTGGGAATCAAGCCGCACGTAGTTCTCTAAGTTACATGGACTTAAGTAGATAATTTGACTGGGAGGTTTACAAGCTAATTTACTTACCTGGGCCTGGTCCGTTCTTCGCTATCCTGAAAGAAAGGGGGGTGTTGACTCCAATTTGCATCCAGCTATTAGGGGTAAAATTTCCGAAGGTTCAAGGCGTGCCACGACCGTGGGTAGGTTCGGCCTTCCATATCCCGCAGCTGGTAAGTTGCTGCTCCCAAGATGCGAGATATCTGGTAGGGTCCTTCCCAGGCAGGGTCCAATTTTCCTACGGCTTTCGACGCCCCTACCCTACGCAGGACCAACTCGCCCACTTGATACGTTCGATCTCTTACCCGACGGTTGTAATACCGCGCCATGCGGGCCGTGTATTGTGCGCTTCGTAGCGCTGCACTTCGTCTTCGTTCTTCCAGGAGGTCCAGCTCCAAAGCCATATGCTCGTTATTGTTGTTTTCTTCGTATTCTTGCACTCTCCAACTGGTGGTGGTTATTTCTGCGGGGATGACTGCCTCGTGCCCGTAGGCCAAGCTAAACGGGGTTTCTCCGGTAGAGGACCGAGCGGTGGTTCGGTATGCCCACAGCAAGCCTGGGATTTCCTCGACCCACTTTCCCTGATACGCCAGGAGCCGGGTTTTTAACCCCTGGAGTAGGGTGCGGTTCGTGACCTCGACCTGGCCGTTTGACTGGGGATAACCGACAGAGGTGAAGTGATGCCGGATCTTCCAGTGCTCGCACCATCTTGCTAGTTGGTCGCTAGTAAATTGCAATTCGTTGTCGCTGACAAGCACCCGAGGTATTCCAAATCGGCACACAATGTTGCGCCATAGGAAGTTGATCACAGCCGCAGAAGTGATCTGTGCCATCGGCTCTGCCTCGACCCACTTGGTGAAGTAATCTACGGCCACTAAGAGGTACTTCTTCTGCCCACGATCTTGTATCAGTGGTCCAACAATGTCAATACCCCATTTGTCAAAAGGGCAGGGGACAAGGTTGGGCTCCCATGCGGCCGCGGGGAGGTGCGTCATAGTGGCGTGTTTTTGGCACTGCTCGCATTGCCGCGCGAATTCCTTAGCATCCTTCTGCATCGTGGGCCAATAATAACCCTGCCTTAGTATCTTTTGGGCTAGACTTCTTCCCCCGGAGTGGTTTCCGCAACTCCCACCGTGCACTTCCCTCATTACATTGATGGCTTCCTCCTCGGACAAACATCGCTGATAGGGTTGTGAGAACCCCTTTTTGTACATCACCCCGTATTTTATAAAAAAGCGGGTAGCTCTCTTTCCTAATCCACCATGGTGCTCGTACTTATCCGGGTTTACCAGGTACTCCTTGATTTCCGTCATCCAACCTTTCTCACCCTCGTTTTCCAGATTCAACACTTCTAACGCAACGTGATTTTTCTTCGACGATGTAATAGTAAGAAACGTTACCTGTCGGGTCTCGATGGAGTGCATGCCTGCGGCCGTCCGAGATAGGGCATCGGCGTCCCCGTTTTTGGCCCTTGGAATCTGTTCGAGGGCGAATTCTTTGAACCTTTCCTGGGATTTGTGCACCGCGTTCAAGTACTCTTTCATCCTTTCATCTCTAGCCTCGTACATTCCCTTCACCTGCTGTACCACTAACTGCGAATCGCTGTGGACATGGATCCGGGTCATCTTTCCTTCTCTTGCCAACCTCATCCCGATCAGTAGTGCTTCGTATTCCGCTTCATTGTTCGACACAGGGAAATCTATCTTCACCGCGAAAGATAGTGTTTCCTCGGCTCCGTTCTCGTGCATCGGCTTAAACACCACACCTGCTCCTCCTACGCCGTTGCTTGAAGAGCCATCGACGTACACCTTCCAAGTCTTCTCATCGCTCACTTCCTCTAGGGCTTCGTAGGTTTCCACCATAAAGTCGGCTAGTACCTGGGCTTTTATGGACGGCCGAGGAGCGTACTGGACGTCATACTCCCCAAGCTCCACAGCCCACTTTACCATTCTCCTCGACACCTGGGGATGGCTGAGTATGGCTCGCAGTGGATGCTTTGTGAGTATGGTAATAGGGTGAGCTAAGAAATATGCCCTGAGCTTTCTCGCTGTCGTGACAAGAGCGAAAGCAAACTTCTCGATGGAAGTGTATCGAGTTTCAGCATCCTTTAGAGTTCGACTAGTGTAGTATACTGGTAGGTGGTCTGTTCCTTCGGCCCGCACGAGCACCGCGCTCACGACCTCTTTTCCTACGGCGAGGTACACGAAAAGCCTTTCCCCTGGCTGGGGCTTGACTAACAAGGGCGGTTGGAGTAAGTATCCCTTCAGATCGTCGAACGCCTTCTGGCACTCATCGGTCCACTGGAAATTTTTGACATTCCGAAGTACTTTGAAGAAGGGGAGCCCCTTCTCGGCCGCCTTCGAGATGAATCGGTTGAGTGAGGCCATTCTTTCTGTAAGTCGTTGTACATCTCGAATTGTGGCCGGGGCAGGCATCTCCAAGATCGCTTTGGCTTTTTCGGGGTTCACCTCTATGCCCCTCTGGGTGACAAGGAAGCCGAGGAACTTGCCTCCTTGGATCCCGAAAGAGCATTTGCGAGGGTTAACTTTTAGTCCGAACTTGTCCATGATCTGGAAAGCTTCCATCAGGTCAGCGTTGTGCTGGCTAGCCTCTTGGCTCTTTACAATGATGTCGTCCACATACACCTCCAGGTTGTTTCCAATCATCGGAGCGAACATAGCGTTCATAAGCCGCTGGTACGTAGCCCCTGCATTTTTTAATCCGAAAGGCATAACTAGGTAGCAATACGTACCAAAGTCCGTGATGAAACTAGTTTTTTCTTGGTCCTCCTCAGCCATTGGAATCTGATTGTACCCCTGATCTCCGTCCATGGTTGAGAGCAGCTCGCATCCCGCCGTGGAATCCACCAGCTGGTCGATGCTTGGCAGGGGAAAGCAGTCCTTCGGGCAGGCGTTGTTTAGGTCGGTAAAATCAATGCACATTCTCCATCGTCCTCCCGCCTTCAGGACCAAGACAACGTTGGCCAACTATTCGGGGTATCGTACTTCCCGGATCTGATTCAGCCCAGTCAACCTTTGTAACTCCGACTTGATCACCTTGTTCCTCTCATGACCCATTTTGCGTTTCCTTTGCTGCACAGGCTTGGCATCAGGTCGTACATCCAAGCAATGTTTACATACATATGGGCTGATGCGTCCTGGAGGTCCTCCTACCCAGGCGAACACATGCTGGAAACGCCGCAGGGTTTTGAGGAGCTGTAACTCGATGGCCGGGTCGATGTTTGTTCCCATCTTTAGCTTCTTCTCAGGTTCTTCCGGGATGACCTGGACTTCCCTGAGCTCTTCTGCTGGGTATAGTTTTCTGGCTTCGATCTTTCGAAATTCTCCCTGGCTTTGGCGATCACTACCCTCCTTTTCCTCTATCGCAGCTATCGTGTTTAGGCGGCATTCACGGGCTCGAGCCTGATTTCCCCTGACTTCTCCAATCCCATTCATGGTGGGGAATTTTACTTTTAGATGTAGAACCGAAGGCACCGCTTCAAACAAGCGAAGGGAGGGTCGCCCACAAATCACGTTGTAGGTCTTGGCGAGTGCATTGATGACCCAAAATTTCACTTCCTCCGTTCTACGCAAGTGTCCCTCTCCCCAAGACATCAAGAGTGGGATCGAACCCAGCGTATCGCTCGGACTCCCATCAAAGCCTACCAATGGGACCTTTTCCGGCATTATTTGCTCCAGTTGGAGCCCAAGCGCAAAAAAAGTTGGCAAGAACATCACGTCCACCGAACTCCCGGTGTCAATCAAAACTCGAGCTACCTCAGCTCCATGTATCGTGGCTTGAATTACTATCGGGTCATCGTGGGGATGAACTATGTCCACTAGATCCTCCGGACCAAAAGTAATCGGGGGGGTGCATACATGCTAGTAGAAAAGACGTGGTATTTCAGACTTACCCGCTGCGTCTCCTTTAAGAACTTCCTCTTCCTTTGGGTGGATGAGGATGCCAAAGGGCCCCCCTCGATCACGTTAACGGTCCTGCCGTTCATGGGATTGCGCAGGTAGTTCGAAGGTGGAGGAGGTAAGTACTGGGGCGGAATTTGCTCTTCGTCTACTGCCCCGCCTTCGTATCTTCTTCTACGAGCCTGGGAATTTTCCCTCTCCGGCTCCTGACGCTCCGTGCTTCGTCGTTCTTCCCGCTCCGCTACACGAGACCGGTTGGCCTCTCGCTCCTCTATCGGTTTTCTTCCTTGGGGAAGATCTTTTCTTCTCTCGAGAAACTGGTGCAGGTACCCTTTCTTTATCAATCGCTCAATCTCATTTCTCAAGTGGTCACACTGTTCCGTCTTATGCCCCCAACTTCGATGGAATTGGCACCATTTCCCTGTGTGACGTAGGTTCTCGGAGTTCCGCGATTGGGGCGGCCATCGCAGGTCGGGATGCCCCTGCATTACTTCTAGCACCTCAACGTTAGAAATCTTTAAAGGAGTTATCGGGATTGGCTCTAAGTACCTCTTCACGACATCGTGCCGACTGCGCGTGTCATCCCCTCGTCGATTCTTCGTTCGATCATCCTGTCCTCTTTGTCCGAGCTTTGCTAACCGCGTATCTTCGAGCAGCGTGTATCTCTCCGCTTTCTGCATGAGTTCTTCCAAAGTTCGGGCTGGATGCCTTACCAAGGCTTCAACGAATTCTATGGATCGGGTGCCCTGGGCCACAAACTCAGACAATATGTGGGGGTCTACATGCCTTACATCGATCACGGCGTCGGCAAATCTTCGCATGTAATCTCTCAAGCTTTCCCCTTTTTCCTGGACCATGGTCATCAAGTGCTCTGCCGTTTTTGGGTAGCGCCGATTGCAGGCGAATTGCCGGACGAACAGCTCCTGGAGGTCATCGAAACTGTGGATGGATCCCCTGGGCAACTGGGAGAACCAAGCTTGCGCTCGCCCGGTCAGGGTGGATCGGAAAATTCGGCATCGGGCGTGGTCTGGAGCGTTGAGGATATCCATCATTGCCAAGAACTGGTTGACGTGATCGCGAGGATCTTTTGCATGCCTGTCACCCGTATATACCACCGGGTTAGGCAAACGCACGGACGCTGGGATTTCCGGGTTTAATATGTGTGGGGCGAACGGGCTACCCCTCTCCTCTTCTTCCACTTCTCCATTTCTGTCCTTCTTCAAAGCTTGCACCTCCTTTCTTAATTCAAACAGCATATCGAATAAATGCGGATCGTTACCATACATACCTGGATTTGGGTGGGGACCTCTAGCGTGTCCGGCTTCCGTTCTTGCTCTTCGGGCCTCGTCTCACTCCCAACAGTATTCGTGGACTCGAGCGGTAGTTTCTGGGACCCCTCTCCCCCTGGTTCTCCCTTCTTGTTGTCGCATTCGTCGGACACCTCGTTCGGCGGCGGTTTCCAGTAAGCGATCTAGCTCACTCATGGTCATACGTACTTCGGTGGTGGTCCCTCCGTCAGATGTAGCTGCGTGATTCGGGGATCCATGTGCGTGCTGGCTGGGAACTTCCGGTGAGGAGGAAATGGATTCCTCGGAATCTTGGGACGTCATTGCCATAACAGCTTGGGAAAACAAACGCGACGGAGATTGAGAACTGAGTATGTTGTCTACGGGATTTGAGCTTACCAGTCCCAGGTGCATTACTTGAGCTGCCTCAGAGACTTTAGTGACTTTCCCACATACGGCGCCACTGATGACGCCCCTTTCTCGCCGCGCTCGTCACCGGAGACGTTCGCACGCCGGTCCCGACTCAAGATGCACCTGGGTTCGGCCAGCTCCCTGCTGCTCCGCCGCTGCCGCAACTTATCCACGACCCTTGTGGGTTCGGGCTCCGTTCGCACGATCTCCCTTCAAACTGCTTCCTCGGACCAATCTTGAGCTCTTCCGACCTCCTTGGCTCGCGCCTTCCTCCCTAGGTGGGGCTATCTCTTGCTTATATCGGAATCAGTGATTTCAGAGGTGGAGTGTGTTGTGCTTCAGTTAGTTTTTTTTTTGCGTTAGATTCCCCTTCTCTTTATGACTAACCTGCTTCCCTATTTATAAGGCGAGGGAGAGGTTATAAGTGTAATTTGGCCCTGGGCACGTGTCATCGTGCATGCTCGTCCGAGGGTAATAGGGTATTTGAGTACCCTTGTAGAGTAGGGCACGTGGTGCCTGCATGCTACCCTCGGCGCACGGCGTGCTCCGGCTACACCTTATAACTTCCGAACCCTTGCTCTTTATTGGGGAAGCAGGGCGGTCGAGCCCTGTGAGGGTGACAACGCATCCGAGCGAGTGGAATGTGACGTTGATTCTGACGTCCGACCCTCCCTGGGTACGTGTCGCCGTGCATGCTCGTCCGAGGGTAATAGGGTATTTGAGTACCCTTGTAGAGTAGGGCACGTGGTGCCTGCCTACTACCCTCGGCGCACGGCGTGCTCCGGCTACACCTTATAACTTCCGAATCCTCGCTCCCCATTGGGGAAGCCAGGCGGTCGAGCCCCGTGGGGGCGACAGCGCATACGAGCGGGTGGAATGTGACGTCGTTTCTGACGTCCGACCCTCCCTGCTGGTTGGGTAAAAGGGACGGTCGCCACTAGTTGACGAGTGGGTGACGTACGCCTGCATGTGATGGATACGACCCCCCTCGGGGAACACATACAGCATAGGACGTAATATAATAAACATTTAATGAGGGTACGGGGTTAAAGGGGGGTCGATATACCTGGGTTCGAGTATTGTGCGAGAAAGGGGGTAGTGAGGCGAGATAAGGTCAGAAGGTTAGGCCACGTGGACGGGTACGATCCCAAGAGGGAGAGTATGCGTCATCAAAATAGTAGTCGTACCACAGTATCATTTCAAAGAAAACATGTCACAACACTTGCCCGGACTACTGTATCCATATACGTACAACATAGATTACAGTAATACAAAAGTTAATCGCTTTACTATATGTGATATGTTAGTTACATGCCCTTTAGTTCTATCTTAACTAATTTAAGAAATTAAAAGATGTCAAAAATACTTATACTCGTTAATTAGGAATACGGATGCACGTGCGCACGCGCGGACAGACACACATAATTACTTTCATATAATGTTTAGCTATAGAAATTTTAGTCTTTTCTATTAACAAGATGCTTTTTTTTTTTTGTCAAAAAACTCTAGTGTGCTACCATCCAAAGTTACAAGGATTTATTTTTTAATAAGACATACCACACGAAGTTTTGTTGTTATGTATAAAAGTATTGGTTGCAAATAGAGTGATAAATTTATTCAGCAAGTTAGAATATCAGTTAAAACACGACAAAATCAATATTAAAAAATAGCGCCACGAAAACTTATAGATGTGGCGTGTTAACTTTGGTTGTTTTACTTCATGTTGAGACCGAAATTCGGTAATGCGGTTACCCCAAACTTAGACTTCGACTTGGTAGAGACAAAATGCTATCAAATTAAGAACTTAAGTTGGCCTAAAAGGCTACTCAACTAAACTTCTATGATATTTGAGTTAACTTAAGAAGCACCTTTGCTCATCAAGTGAAACTGTTGGAGATATTTGGAATTGAGTCCAAATACTAATATTGAATTTTTTGGAGAAAAATTCAATTGAGATTGTGTGAATTTTAATTGCTTAATGAGAAGCAATGTAGAATTTTATGGTTAATAAGATTCGTAATTAAATATTAAAAATAATATTTTAATATTTAAATGAGAAAATAAACTCACACACTCCCCTATTAATGTGATGTGGCTATTGGTTTTTCTAGCATCTATAAATAGAGACCTTCTGCAGAAGGCAAAACCATCCAAAAAACCTCAAAACTTTTGTGCATAAAAATTCATAAGCATAAAACATAGAGAGTTTCTGTAAATATCACTAGTGTTCGAACGAGGGGCGAGCTTTTGCTTCAGAAGCTGGTTCAAGCGACAGACGTTGTATCTTGGGAGGTCGGTGTCCATGGGAGGGCTTGAAGCTAAAGGCCGGACATATCGATCTTGAGGAAAGAGGGTGCAACCCTTGCCTCGTCTAATTTCTTCAATGGAAATTCCACAAAATTGCTGTTGAGGTTCATCCTGTTTAAATTTCTGCATTCTTATTTAAATTTATGCAAGCTTTCGTTCTTGATTATATTGTAATATGCTATGTAATATTATGTGTTTATAATCTGGAAATTTCATGTTATAGTTTAGATTTAAGCACCATCTCCAACAATCTCAAGATCGATATTAATTCTTTGGTGTTTAAATCTGCTGGGTAGTAATGAAGTTTTGAGGATGAACGTATTCCAGCATTTTTGCTGTTCATGTTGCTGTTTATATTTACTGCTTTATATGTTGCGGCATATTGCATGTTTGGTTGAAAAAAAAAAGAACTCTTTGAAAGTTACTGGAGAAAAATTTAGTTTCAACGTTGATGTAGCTTTAGTGTTGAGGATTAGGATCACCATCTACACCTTTAATTGATTAGAAAGTTTGATATTTAGATGTTACTGATCTAATCTTGTTATAGTTTATTTGTTGAAACTTATTCTCTGTTTTAAGATGCTGATTAGAATATCATTCTGCTCTACAATTCTATTGGTTGTATGTTATAACTTATAAGTGTTTAAATCCGTTAAGTATAGCCGTGTATTATATTTTTCTGGATTTTTAGATTGATGTGTATATATGCGTAATTCGTTCCCAGGATTTAGAATTTTTTCCCCATATTTAGAATCATTGCAGTATTTATAGTGGATGTCTATATGTGCTGAAAGCTGTTTGTTATAGAATTTTTTCTTAAGTTTCTATTACGATCTTGTTATCTTCTTACATTCTCCAGATTTTTTTTTTTTTAAAGGTGTTCTAAACCTTTTCCAGATTTTATTAATCTACCGTTAGTTAATGTTTGAAGGTTTACGTTTTGGTTTCTTTAGATGGCTGTTTACGTTACTGACTTTTATAATATTGTTGCCACTTGCCAAGATAATTCAAAGCATAAGTAACTGATGGTTGTTTGAATGTATTTAAAGTAATCATTATTCTGGTCAAATAGGAATCTTGCTTTCAACCATTGCTATTGTTTATTTGTTTGAAAATTTACTTCAAACGGTTATGAAGAGATGGGCATTTGGAATTATTTATGAGGTGCTATTTATCATGTACTTATGTCACAGTAATGCCAATTATTGAATGCTAGCATAGAATAAATATTAAGTTATGGTCTTAACTCTTAAGTATGCAAAGGGCCGGAAAAGGCATAAAGTCTTCCTTCTAAATGCATATAAAGACTAATTTAACTCAAAGCACAAGATCATTTGTGCATTCGTTCATAATGCTAAGTGTGGTTTTATTGAATCAAGAAGCGGTTTATATTCTTACATGCTAAGTTGCTAAGTACATGATCAATTAGTTGTTCCTACTAGTATACATGTTTATGTGACTACTTGTGAGGAAATACCATGCAACTATCATAAGTCTAATTTTATAATTAGAACTGTTGCTCTTGCAAAATCAATAATTGCTCATGGACCCCTGCAAGTTTTAATTATTTGCAAGTGAATCCTTGTGAAGGATGAAATTAAGTTTGTGGAATTATAATTGAGAAAATTCCAAGTATTGAGACTTGTGAATTATTGTGAAGTTTCTTCAAAAAATTGAGACTTGTGAATTATTGTGATTTTTGCGAAAAAATATTTCAAGTTTTGAGACTTGTGAATTATTGTGAAGTTCGGCGAAGAAAATTCCAAGTAATGAGACTTGTGATTTTTGGGAAAAAATAAAAATAAAAAAAAATAATTCCAAGTATTGAGACTTGAGAGTTATAGTGAAAAAAAAAATAGAAAAAAAAAAAAAAAAAAAAAACCAAGTATTGAGACTTGTAGTGAACAAAACTCCAAGTACTGAGACTTGTGAGTCATACGCGAAGCAAAACTGTACTCCACAAAAGAAAGTTAACGGTATTGAGGTCGTTATGTTGGTCATGAAAACCAATAGGCCGTATTCTCAAACAGTGAAACCGTACAAGTTAAAGGGTTCCAACTTTAAACGTTGGCAACAGAAGATAGATTATGTTCTTTCTGACTACCTTAAACTTGACTTGGTTTCTTAGTGAGGAGAAACTAGAGGAGGATCAAGAGGATCCTCAATCTGCTACAAACGTAGAGACGTGGCTCATTGATGAGTACCTCTATCGATCCTCTGTTTTGAACTCTCTGAACGATGCAACCTTTCGCAAGGGATATTTTTGGCATCATATGAGAAGTAGAAAACAGTGGAGAATATGGGGCAAACGTGCACATGAAAATTTGCATAAGCAAGCCTATAACTCTGATAATGACGTGCATTGGGAGTGCAATTGTGTCAGAAGTGAATCTGGTTGGAGGAAACTCCAACTCACGGTGGGTAGTCAATGGGGCTACTCAATGTACATTTAAGACCTATCAACTAGTGGAGAAGGAGCAGTGTTACATACGAAGCTCTGCAGTCTCATAAGTTGAAGGCAATGTGAACAGTGGTGTTGAAGATGACCTCGAGAAAAGAGTTAACTCTAAAAGAGGTGCTTCATGTCCCAGAGATCCAGAAGAATCTCGTTTTGGGGGCAGTGCTGAATAAAAGGGATTCAGACTTAGGTCGGAATCGTATAAAGTCATCCTATCTAGAGGTGGATGCTTGTGGACAAGGGCTATTTGTCTAGTAATCTTTTAAGATGTCTACGACTATCTAAAGAAAGTCTAGTGATGAGGTTAGTACTTTTGTTGATGAGTAACTGTTAGAGAAAGTGAAAAAAATTGGTAAAGTCTTCACTCAACAGAGGGAAGCCCAGAAACAGTGAGTTTGATCCATACTAATTTATGTGATCTAAGATCTGTACAATCTAGAGGCGACAAAAGTTATTTTATGACATTTATCGATGATTGTACTAGATATTGCTATGTATTCTTAATGAGAAGTAAATATGAAGCAATTGACATGTTCATTTATTATAAGAATGAAGTTGAGAACCAACTTGGAAAGAAGATCCAAAATCTTCGAAGTGACCAAGAAGGTGAATATGGGTAACCATTTGCACAACTTCGTGCTGAGAATGGAATCATTCATCAAACCACAGCGCCATATACTCCCGAGCAAAATGGTATTGCAGAAAGGAAGAATAGAACGCCTAAAGAAATGATGAATGTTATGCTTATTAGTTCTGATTTAACGCAGAACATGTGGGGAAAAACTATTCTCTCCGCCAACTATGTGCTAAATAGACTACCGCACAAAAAGTTGGATAAAACGCCTTTTGAATTGTGGAAAGGTCACGCACCTAGCTACAAGTTCTTAAGGGTTTGGTTGTCTTGCCAAGGTTCCCATTCCTCCCCCTAAAAGGACTAGAATAGGACCTAAGACAGTTGACTGTGTATTCATTGGATATGCGCAAGATAGTAGCGCCTATTTCTTGTACACAAGTCAGGTAACTCTGAAATGAGTGTGAATACTATCATTGAAGCTCGAAATGCTTATTTCTTCGAGGAGATATTTCTCCACAAAACTCGATCCTTGAAGGAATATGAAAGGAATGTGGGGGAGAGTGAATCTCAAGAGAAAGAAGAAGAAAATCCGAGATGGAGTAAGAGCTAGAAAAGAGAAATCTCTTGGCTCAAATTTTCTGACATACATGTTAGAAAGGGATCCGGCTACTTTCAAAGAAGCAACGTCTTATAACCAGACTCAGCTATTTGGAAAGAAGCGGTAAACAGTGAGATTGATTCGATCTTACAAAACCTTACTTGGGAACTAGTGGATCTTCCTGAGGGAAGTGAACCATTAGTTCATAAGTGGATCTTCAAGAGGAAGATGAAATCTGATGGTACCATTGACAAATACAAGGCGAGGCTTGTAGTCAAGGGGTATAGACAAACCGAAGGTAACGATTAGTTTGATGCCTATGCTTCTATCTCCAGCAAAACGTCAATCAGGTTAATCATTGCCTCTGCGGCTCTGGTTGATCTTGAGATCCATCAAATGGATGTGAAAACGGCGTTTCTGAATGGAGATTTTGGAAGAGGAGATTTACATGGAACAACCTGGAGGGTTTGTAGTTCCAAAAGAACATAAGGTGTGTAAACTTGTAAAATCCTTATATGGATTAAAAACAAGCACCTAAACCGTGGGACGAAAGATTTGATACTGTAATACTTGAGATGAAAATCACCAAGGCTTCAGATAGGTATGTACTCTCTCAGCGTCATTACATCGAGAAAGTTTTCGATAAGTTTGACAAGAGAAGTAACGCATTTGCGAGAATACCAATTGAAGTGGTGTCCAATACGCACAAAAACCTTGGGGAAGGTGTGCGACAATTGGAACTATCAAGAATTATAGCAGTCTAATGTATCTCATGAATTGCACTAGACTTGATATCGCAAACTCAGTAAGTTAACTGAGCAGGTATATAATCGATCCCAGTGAAGAGCACTGGAAGTGATAGTTAAGAGTTCTAAGATATCTAAGATACACTCCTAACTATGGATTGCATTATACCAGAGATCCGGCTATCATAGGATGATATTCTGATGCAAGCTGAATAGCGAACTCCAAGAATATACAACCTACGAGTGGATATATTCACTTTTGGAGTTGCACAAGTTTCTTGGAAATTGTGTAAGCAAATCTGCTTAGTAAGATCAACTATGGGATTTGAGTTCATAGCGTTGTATCTCACAGTAGACGAGGTTGATTGGCTTTGGAACTTTCTTCAAGATATTCCAATGTGGCCAAAACAGTACTTCCTATTAGCGTGCACGTTGAGAGTCAAGCAGCTATATAAATAGCGCATAATAATGTGTATAGTGGGAAGTCTCGACATATACGTCGAAGACACAAAAGCGTACGTCAGCTATTGAAAACTGGAGTGATATCTTTAGATTTTGTGAGATCTAAAGAAAATCTAGCTGACCCATTCACGAAAGGTCTACCGAGAGACCGAGTAGTGAATTCATCGAGGGGAATGGGATTGAAGCTCACGAAAGACTTAAATCCATGATGGCAACCCTACTTGAATTGGAAACCCCAATTTGCAAGTTCAAAGGGACAACCGAATTGTGAGATTGAGGTCGAACAAAGCACTCGGGGAACTGAGTCCCTGCCCCATTCCTATGATGAAAGAGTGATAGACCTGTACATGGTGAGGAAAACTTTAAGTTTTAATGATCCTTATGACTTGTGAGTACAAGTGGGGTATGACAGGATACCTCTTATGAGAGATCGCCTATATCGAATGTGAAGGGGGCCACTTCTATGAGATGAGCAAAGGGCTAAATCTCTAGAGCGTTTGATGAAAACTTTCCAAGTCAGTCCACGGCCAAAACGGACAACAACGAAAGGACCAAAGTGATATTGGAATGAGTTGTGTGAGTATCATTGTCTTGGTATACACAAAACGCCGAACAGTTCAAGGCATCGCGTCCACTGGTTGGCAAGTATATCCGATGGTATTTCACTAAGGAAGGTTCAAGGCTGATAACCACCTCTCCTGATGCAACAAGTTCCTGCAGAACTCTTGAGTTGCATATAGCATTGTTAGGCTCACGTGCATTAAGCCAATTACATTCATGTGGGGGATTGTTGGAGATATTTGGAATTGAGTCCAAATACTAATATTGAATTTTTTGGAGAAAAATTCAATTGAGATTGTGTGAATTTTAATTGCTTAATGAGAAGCAATGTAGAATTTTATGGTTAATAAGATTCGTAATTAAATATTAAAAATAATATTTTAATATTTAAATGAGAAAATAAACTCACACACTCCCCTATTAATGTGATGTGGCTATTGGTTTTTCTAGCATCTATAAATAGAGACCTTCTGCAGAAGGCAAAACCATCCAAAAAACCTCAAAACTTTTGTGCATAAAAATTCATAAGCATAAAACATAGAGAGTTTCTGTAAATATCACTAGTGTTCGAACGAGGGGCGAGCTTTTGCTTCAGAAGCTGGTTCAAGCGACAGACGTTGTATCTTGGGAGGTCGGTGTCCATGGGAGGGCTTGAAGCTAAAGGCCGGACATATCGATCTTGAGGAAAGAGGGTGCAACCCTTGCCTCGTCTAATTTCTTCAATGGAAATTCCACAAAATTGCTGTTGAGGTTCATCCTGTTTAAATTTCTGCATTCTTATTTAAATTTATGCAAGCTTTCGTTCTTGATTATATTGTAATATGCTATGTAATATTATGTGTTTATAATCTGGAAATTTCATGTTATAGTTTAGATTTAAGCACCATCTCCAACAGAAACGACATCCATAGGCCTTTTTTTTTAACTGCTACTTATAAGCAACAAGGTTAGTTTGGGGTCGTAGGTTGACTAGAGTAGCGATTAGTTTGGGGTCGTAAGTCAACTAGAGTTGCGCTAACAAATGTGGGATGCGTGTCTGATCTTGGTTGGTCTTATAACCTTAGTGTGATGTCATCCACATTTAGTTCAAGGTATGGTTTGTCATCTTTTGCACGTTTAATGTGAATGATATTCAGTTTTATTTGAAAGGCTCAAATATTGCTATAACATGTATTTTGCAATATTGAAAATAGATAGTCTTGAATTCACGGTTTATAAGACTTGTATTATTAATTCTTTTTTAATTTTAGTATTTGTATGACTTACAAAATATACTAGCAGATTGAGTTTTTTCTTAAGTTTTGAGGCTTACATGACTTGTGATTTTGATGATGTTTAGTTTTAATAAACATGTTTATACATAACTTGCAATGTTCTACATATTTAATATTCAGTTTATGTTCATATATGTTGCAATTTGACATTGTTTAGTCTTGAATTTCAAGATCTGTGTGACTTGCAATTTTACTGATGTTTGAGAACTAGACTGAATATTTATGTAACTTCTAAAGCATACGAGAAGATTGATTTCTGTTGAGTTTTAAATTTTATATTAATGCAATGTTAAAAATGTTTAGTCTCAACTTGATTGTGTTATTGACTATTTTTTCTTCTTGTGACTACATTTGGAGGTTGAATTATGGTACTGTTCCTCCTCGGGATTACATGGGATAAAGAGGATATGTTTATTTACTTAATTTTCATCCACCTCCCATGAGGTTTTATTCTTTGGCATATAGCCCCTGAGGTTTCATATTTTGGCATATAACTCCCTAAGTTTCACCCATTGGCATATACCTCCCCTGACGTTTCAATTCTTTTGCATATACCCCCCCCCCCCCCCCCCCCCCGAGGTTTCAGTTCTTTTGCATGTACCTCACTTCCATCTATTGGACCCTTAGTCAACTATAAAAAGTGAGGGTAAATATGTAATTTTCTTAGACTTTAAAATGTTAAAACTTATTTATGGTTATTAATTTGCTAATTAACTTAAACATAATCCATTTATTCATAAGGTCTATATATTCAAATTAAGCATGTTTTATTTTTAATTATATTGGTCCATTAATATGCATAATATTCTCTAGCAAAAATAATAAAATTTAGAAACATATTCTTTTTATTCTATATTTTATTTTACATATGTAACATATTAATAAGATCGATATTTTAATAAAAACATCATTTAATCAATATAATCATCAACAATAGCGCATAGAAATAATATATTCAAAATTTATGGTAAAATTGCTGCAAAATTTTCTATAAATATTTAAAATAAGCAAATGACCATGAGGTATAATTTTCCTAATCATGTAAAATTTTAACCACTTAAAAACTTCTAAAAAAATTAAATTTGCAAAATCCAAAATTGCTAATGAACTAATATAATTAAAAATAAATCTGCTTAATTTAGATATTTAGATAATAGAATAAATGGATTATGTTTAAGTTAATTAACATATTAATAATTATAAATAAATTTTTATATTTTAAAATATAAGAAAATTACATATTTACCCTCACTTTTAATAGTTGACTAAGGGTCAATAGATGGAAGGAATGTACATGCAAAATAATTGAAACCTTAGGGGGGTATATGCAAAAGAATTGAAACCTCAGGAGGGTATATGCCAATGAGTAAAACCTCAGGGGGCTATTTGCCAAAATATAAAACCTCAGGGGGCTATATGCCAAAGTATAAAACCTTAGAGGAGGTGGATGAAAATTACCCTATATATTAATATTATGGATTTAAGTGTTCTCTTAGGTTTGCTTTCATTGACATGTTTCAACATTAACAAGATTGTAACATACTTATTTTGTAGATTTGGTGCGTCTGTAGATTTTTTATTTTTTTTGGAATGAAATGAATGCTTATAGTAGTAAATCGTATTATCTTATAAACGAATAATATGTACTGATTGAGTTTGTGAATTTCTTTTGATTTTATTGCTCACAAAATGACAAAATCTATATTTGTAATTAGAACAATTCTCATTTTAAAATACTAGAAATTGAGGCACGTGGAGTCCCCCGCAAATTAATTTTATATAATGTAAAGTAACAGATGATCATATTCAAGTGTGAGAAAAAAATTTAGAAGAAAAAAAAATGTAAAAAAAAAAAATTGCTTAGATGGAAAGAGTTTGAATTAATGGAAGAATGAATCAACATAATTAAAGTAGATTGGAAAGAAAAGTAATTTCAATTAAAAGAATATGAATTATAGGGAAACTAAATCATCACTCTTAGTAAATGGTATTGATGTACCATATTTCGGTAATGCCACGTCATAATATCCGATACAATACAATAACGTATTTCGGGACATATTATGCCACGAAAATTACAATTCAAGGCAAAACTCAGAAATCGACCCAAGTAGGCCCAAATTGAGCCCAAGCAAGATCAATTTGGGCCCGAAAAGGCCCGATTCGAGATGTTTAAGCCCAATCCGAGCTATATGGGCTCAAACAAGATCTATTTGAAGGCCCAAAAGCCCAATTCGAGCTATATGGGCTAAAGTCCGATCTATTTGAGGCCCAGGAGTCCAGTTCCACCTATATGGCCCAAATTCGACCTATTTGAGGCCCAATTCGAGCTATTTCAAAATAGCTCTAATTCGACCTATTTTGAGTCATAGTTCTACTTGGATTGCACTTTTAGACGAATAAGGACTCTTATTACTATATAAGGGGGTCCCATGCCTCATTCTAAGGTACGTTTTTATTTTCTAGCATCTAATTTCGAGCTATATACATCGAATTCGAGCTATAGAGCAATAATTCGAGCTATATTGCAATAGCTCTTGTTCGATCCATATAGAGTGTATTTCGAGCTATTTGAGTGTAATTCGATCTATTCGGGTTTCCTCATCACGGTTCTCAATACCATTTCGAGGTGTGCTAATTCGACCTATAGAGCTCAAATTCGACCTATTTGGGCATAATTCGACCTATAATTTTGAGCTATTGTCTCTGACGACAATACCTCAAATTCCGACCTATCTGACTTGAGCGTCGGAGTGCCTTCGCCGGAGGAGGCACCGGCTTAGTTTACGTGTGGTGTTGAGTGCAGGTTCTGAACTCAAAAGCTGCTTAAGCATCCAGCAGGAACTAAAGCAGTCTGACGTGGAGTGTTGGAGAGCGGACACGTATCCAGACGAAAATACCCCACATCAGTGGCGCCGTCTGTGGGAACCTCTATACGCACTTAGTAACAAACAGTGACACTCAATGGCTCAACGGAGAGCAACGGATAAGAATGGAATGGCAGGAAGGACTAGATCACAGAGGGAGGATGATAATCGGGCACCTGATGCTTCTGAACGAACATCAGTGGCGGCGCCCAGCACTCCCCTTGATCCTCCAACTCACACAGCGAATCAACCTGAAGTTCCTTCCACGGAACAACAGCTATTGAATTCCGCTCAGTTGGATCAAATCATGGCGGCATTCCAAAGGACTATGGTCCCAATGATTGTGCAGCAATTGGCTAACACTTCTGTCCTACAGAATGTTCAGGCTCCAATAGCACAACAACCATCAACACAGCCTGCGGCACCGCAGCAAGGAAGGACTCATCCGACCCAGCGTCGTGATGACTCAAGGCATTATACGCTAACTAGGATGACAAGGCCAAGGGATCCATCTCACTCGCTTGAAGGATGAATCCTCGTTCAGTGAGGACTAATGCAAACAGAGCTCCCAGTCGAGCAACTAGTCGAGATAGAGAAGTGAGGGATCGAGAGGTGAATTCTAGGCAGAGAGTTCCTGATCATCGACCAACAACAAGTCGAACTGCCGGAAGAGATAGGGACTTGCCCGATAGAGTTGCACCAAGATTGGAACCGGTTGTTGCAGAACATATTCCACTAAGGGAGAGGTCAAACCCCTTTTGTGAGGCGATCAGTAATTTGACGTTGAAGGAAGGAACTAATCTTCCTGTTTTGAAAAAGTATGATGGAAATACCGATCCAGTAGCACATTATGATGAGTTGGATGGAGATTTGCAGGTCTTGGGATATGCAGAGAATATGAGGGCGAAACTTATTTCGCTCAGTCTGAATCAAAGGAATGGTTCAAAAACTTACGCTCGGGTTCAATTGAATCATCTGAGAAATTTAGGACCATGTTCGTAAAGAAGTTCGCTACTTATCGGATAAAGAAGAAATCTCCAAGCACGCTGTTTAATATCTATAGAGGACCTGATGAACCTTTGGGGAGGTATATCGAGCGTTTGAATCTGGAGATTGGTAGAGTAAATGCTCCCAATGTTGACCTGGTCATCTCTGTATTGGAGCATCGTTGCCGGAGTAAGAAGCTGATAGAAGTGATAACATGGAACACACCTGATTCCATTGAGCAAGTGATGGACCTCGCTAGTAAGGTCATTGAAGTAGAGGAGGCAACCATGAATCAATGGTTGATGGACTCGCCGAGAATTCATGGGGGCAAGGAGAATAAAGATAGAGACTGGAGGAAGGAGTTAAGGGGCAAAGATCGTGATCGCAATCGACAACCCTTTAAGAAATTCGACAATTATACTCCGCTGAGGAAGCAAATTGGCGAGATATACGCCAAAGAGAAAGATAGCGGGTGGCTGAGAACCCCAAAACCGTTCCGAGAGACGGAGGAGACCAAGATATCGAAGAAGTATTGCAAGTTCCACAGGCAGAATGGGCATTTTACTAACTAATGCAAGGCTCTAAAGAACGAGATTGACGACTCATTCAAGAGGGGAAACTCATCGAGTACATCCTTGAGAATAGAGAGTCACGTCAAGAGAAGGCGCCATCTGGACGTAAGCAAGATAGATCCCGCATGAGAAGAAGGATGAACCAAAGCGTAAAAGGGGGAATGAGAATGATGATATCGAGAATGGAGTCAATGTGATTGCTGGCGGACCTACTGGCGCAGACTCAGCCAAAAGTAGAAAACGCATCTCATGAGACATATACAATGAACGACTGAAGCGTCCTGAGATATATCTTGTCTTTGCAGTGGACAAGTTGGATACAAGAATCACATTCGACGATAGCGATTTTGACAGCTTGTCTTCACAAGCTAAGGAAGCGCAATACTTAAATTGCCCTATGGTGGTTTCCGCGGTGATTGCAAATCACGGGGTAAAGAGGATAATGATTGATAATGGATGTTCGTCCAATATCATCTTCATGGATGCTTTACAACAAATGAAGCTTGGACAATACGAAATCACTGATGTTAACTCACCACTAGTGGGATTTGGTGGAAGCGAAGTTAAACCCATTGGAAGGATCGTGTTGCCAACGTCTTTTGGCGTGAATCCGAAGAGGAGAACACTGAATGTGGAATATCTTATCGTTGACATACCATTTGCATACAACGTGCTGATTGGTAGGCCTGGGATAACGGCATTTGCTATGATCATCTCTACGGTGCATCAGAAGGTCAAATTTTCAACGCCTGGTGGGGTTGCTGAACTCACTACAAACTATCGTGATTCTTGGAGTTGTTATGTTACATCGACGTGGTGTTGCTGAACTCACTACAAACTATCGTGATTCTTGGAGTTGTTATGTTACATCGACTAAACCTATCAAGGCAAAAACGGATCCAAATGTCGCGATGATTGACATACATCCAGTGGAAACGCTTGAAATAGGAAAACAAGTTGATACAGAGATGGTGCTTGCTACGCAAGTGGACCAAGAGATAATGCAGGAGGATCCTACTCCTCCCGGTACTGAGGACTTCTTGAAGAAGGTGGAGGAAGAAAAAGAAGACAAAACAACGTTGCGCTATAAAAAGAAGATGGAGATGGAGCGTCTGAAACCTTCGGGAGAGTTCAAGGAGGTGATTTTGTCGATTGATGAGCCTGACAAGATCATTAAAATTGGAAGCGAGTTGACTCCGGAGATTGAGAAGGCACTGTTGGAATGCCTGTGACAAAACTTTGATGTATTCGCATGGACGGACTCGGACTTGAAGGGGATAGATCCTCGAGTTGTGGTACATCACCTGAATGTTAACCTAAATGCTAAACCCATCCGAAAGAAGAAAAGACACTTTAGTGATGAAAAGAACAAGGCTGCGGAGTTGGAAGTACAAACAAAGCTTGCTGCAGGCCATATATTCGAAGTGCGATACTCTGAATGGCTAAGCAATGTTGTACTAGTTCCAAAGAAGCCGACCGTATGGAGGATGTGCGTGGACTACACCGACTTGAACAAACATTGTCCACGAGATCCTTTTCCTTTGCCAAGGATTGATCTCGTAGTTGATTCTACAGCAGGGTGTGCGCTGCTAAGTCTTTCTGATGCGCAGAGCGGTTTCCACCAAATACTAATGGCAGTAAAGGATCAACATAAAACGGCCTTTATCACTGACAGAGGTATATACTGTTACAAGGTGATGCCGTTTGGTCTCAAGAATGCAGGAGCAACCTTTCAGAGGTTGGTTGCCAAGATGTTTTATCATCAAATCGGCAAGACTATGGAGGTTTACATTGATGACATGCTTATCAAAAGCCTAAAGGCGGAAGATCACGTGAAACATTTGGAAGAGGCTTTTGGTATCATGAAACAATACGGGATGAAGCTAAATCCGAAGAAGTGCACTTTTGGTGTTAAGGCTGGAAAATTTCTGGGGTACATGGTCAATGAGAGAGGAATCGAAGCTAACCCTGACAAAATTAAAGCTATAATGGATTTACCATCCCCCAAGTCCGTTCGAGAGGTGCAACGATTGGTGGGGAGGATCACGGCACTTAGTCGATTCATATCGCATTCTGTAGAAAAGAGTTTACCTTTTTTCAAGAAGTTACGCAAGACACCTAAGTTTGTCTGGACTGATGATTGTGAAGAGGCTTTTCGCCAATTGAAGGTGTACCTTACGACACCACCGTTACTATCTAAGCCCAAGGACAATGAGATGCTATATCTTTACTTGGCCATAACGAAGAATTCACTAAGCACAGTATTGGTGCGCGAGGAAGACAAGAAACATTTGCCTATCTACTATGTTAGCAAAGTGTTGAATGGGGCAGAGGTGAATTATCTGGAGATCGAAAAGCTAGCATACGCACTCGTGATAACTGCACGAAAGTTAAGACCATACTTTCAATCACATCCGGTTACTGTCTTAACTAATCAACCACTGAAACAAGTTATGGCAAAAGCGGAGACATCTGGGAGACTGGTGAAGTGGGCAATCGAGTTAGGAGAATATGGCTTGGAGTATATGCCAAAAACAGCGATCAAAGCACAAAGACTAGCGGACTTTGTGGCTGAAACTATCTCAGAGGCGGAGCAAGCGCTTGATGTAGCAATGGTGACGGAAGAGGTCAAAAGTGACAAACCTATAGTTGCAAGGGGAACTTGGACTTTGCATGTAGATGGATCGTCCACAAATGACGCTGGAGGTGCAGGAATTTACCTAAAATCGGCGGATGGTAGAGAATTCGACTATGCAATAAGGCTAAATTTTCAAGTGACGAACAATCAAGCGGAGTATGAGGCTATGCTTGCTGGCATCCAAATGGCAAAATCGTTGGGTATAACGAATCTTGTAGCATTCACGGATTCACAATTGATTGCTAATCAATTTGAAGGAAGATATGAGGCGAAAGAGGCTGCAATAGTAAAGTATCTCGAAAAATTGAAGGAGGCGACATCAAACTTCGATACTTTCTCTATTTCGCAGATCCCTTGAGCGGAGAATGAACGCGCTGACTCTTTGTCACGATTTGCAAGTACCGCCGAAGTATTTGTTGAAAGGCAAGTAACTCTATTGGCTTCGGAGCAGCCCTCTATCGGCAAAGGAGTTGAGTCAAAACCGATGCAAGCATTTGACTACGCATTGCCTGTGGAGATAGAGGCATGTTGGAAGGACGAGATTATTGATTATCTTCAGAACGAGAACTTACCTAATGATCCTCAAGCGATCAGAAGGCTCAAGTACAAATCTGCAAGATTTACTATGTTCAATGGCGAACTGTACAAACGGTCTTTCGAGGGACCACTCTTGAGATGCCTATCTCCCTCACAGGCAAAACAAGTTTTACGAGAAATTCATGAAGGAAGTTGCGGAAATCACTCAGGAGGACGATCTTTCGCCCAGAAAATACTCCGACAAGGATATTTCTGGCCAACTATTATGAGAGATGCTATGGATTACTCTAGGAAGTGTAGAAGCTGTCAATTGCATGCGAAGATCATTCATACACCTGCACAACCTATGACAACGGTGAGTTATGGATGTCCGTTTGATCAATGGGGAATAGATATCGTTGGACCAATGCCTAAGGCTACGGGAGGTAGAAAATGGTTATTGGTGGTAGTCGAGTACTATACGAAGTGGGTTGAAGCTGAAGCACTTGTAAACATTACTGAGGCTAATGTGAAACAATTCATCTGGAAAAACATCGTTTGTCAATTTGGAATACCAAGGGTCTTAATTTCCGACAATGGAAGGCAGTTCCAAGGTTTTAAGATTCAAGACTGGTGCAAAGACATGAAAATCGAGCAACGTTTTACATCCGTTACGCATCCTGAAGTAAATGGGCAAGTGGAGGCCACTAACAACACATTAGTGAAGAGTTTGGAGAAAAGGCTGGAGGGAGAAGGAGGAAACTGGCCGGATGAGCTACCAGGAATATTATGGGCATATCGCACAACTCCTCGTACCTCTACAGGAGAAACTCCATACTTATTGACATATGTATCTGAAGCAGTGATACCAGCTGAGATTGGAATGCCAACGTATCGTATTGTTACATATGATGAGGAGAAGGCATTAAGGGCAAGACAAATGGATTTGGAGTTGATCGGAGCAACAAGGGAAGCAGCATACCAACGTACTCAAGCGTAAAAATCTATGATGGCGAAAGCATATGACAACAAAGTTCGTTTCAGGAACTTTCAAGTGGGGGACTTGGTACTTAGAAAAGTTGAAGCTACCAAGCATGTTGGAAAGTTGAAGCCGAACTGGGAAAGACCTTACAGAGTGGAAAAAGCAAGCTCAAAAGGATATTATTACTTACAAGAATTGGGTGGAAGGACTTTGTCACGCCCCTGGAACGTCAAGAACTTACGAAGGTTTTATAGTTAGAACACTAGTTTTCTAATGGCCTTGTGGCACCATAGGACCGTAGTTTCAATACTTCATTCGCTTATTCTTTTACGAATTACGAGTCCCTCTACGTGGATTCTCATTGTAATAGTTAGCAGCGAACTACGGGGACTTGATTCCTAGCCAAGCTATATACGGCGGGATACGTAGGCAACTCGGAAGTTACTCGAGCTCAGTCCTAAAACTAATAAAATCTCTTATTTTATTCAAGTTTAGCCGTTGCCTACTATTTATCCGCAAGATTACAATCTATCAAGAAACATGAAGATAAACTCATACTGTCTACAAACTTTAAGTTTAAAAACTTAATCAAAACGAACGTTAGCTTCGTATAACAAGCACTAGCCTCGTGGAGTCAAGCACTAGTCCTTGTACTCCTGCGAACATAGCTTCGCAAGCGCAAACATAGTTTTGCACAACGAGCACTAGCCTCGTGGAGTCAAGCACACGTCCTTGCACTCCCGCGAACATAGCTTCGCAAGCGCAAACATAGCTTTGCACAACGAGCACAAGCCTCGTGGAGTCGAGCACAAGTCCTCGTACTCCCGCGAACATAGCTTCGCAAGCGCAAACACAGCTTTGCACAACGAGCACAAGCCTCGTGGAATCGAGCACAAGTTCTCGTATTCCCGCGAACTTAGCTTCGCAAGCGTGAACATTAGCTTCGCACAACGAGCACAAGCCTCGTAGAGTCGAGCACAAGTTCTCGCACTCTCACACAAGCTTGTTCATAAAACTTAAGTGTTTTAGCAAGTAACAAATTTAAACTTAACAAGTAGACACATATGAGTGAAGATGTAACGAGACAATGTAAAGACATTCAAAAGACTTTTCAAGTCAAAACTGTACTAGCAAAGGATAAGCGCTAAAATCGCGCAAATGATAGCAAGATATACTGTACAGAAAGAATGTACTAGTGCTAATGTTCTGTACGGAAAGAAAAGATGTTCAAAAATACTAAAAACAAGGCACAGACGCCAAAAATAAGGGCACGCAGGCCACTCTGAGAGATCAAGGCAGCAGATTCAGCCCAAGAGACTTCACGGCACCCTCGCTCTGCTCTTAGATATCAGCAAAAGACTCGTTCAGGGGCCCAGTGTCATCAATAGGGGAATCTGACGAGGAGCAGGAGCGGCAACAGTAGCATCAGGCATAGGCTGATCGTCATCAGCAGGCTGATCCAAGACCTGAGGGTCGAAACCCATCTCACCCTCCTCTAGGGGCTCATCTGGAGCAACACCGACAGCAGCAACGGCAGTGGACGTGGATGGCTGCTCGTCGGCAAAGTCAGAGACCCATACCTGCCTAAAAGAATAGAAGGAGGTGAAGGGATCATGCTTCGGCTCATCACCGTCCGCAGTCGCAGCAGGCTCAACAGAAGGCGGATCGGCAAGAGTAGGATCTGCAGCAGCAGCACTAGAGGATTCGCCGACCTCCGTATCATCCTCATTCAGGCAGTTGAGGACATTGAAGTCCTCCCTCTTGAATCCAGGAGCAAGGGCACCTCGGGCGACGATGTCATCAAGGGCCATGTTGTAGCCTTTGGTCGTATCAAAACCGCCCCGCTCCATAGCAATCTGCTCCCATGTGGCTGAGCGGAAGAACTCAATGGCCACCATCACCTTGTCTTCATCAGGAAGCTCATACGAACCAAATAGAGGAAAAGTAAGTACGTAACACAAAATCTCAAGAAAAAAGAAATCAAGTCAAGTACAATAGCAATACCTCGGTCATGGCCCTGTTGTAGCCATCCTCTTCAGCAGTCGCGAGGCGAGCTTGTGCATCAGCTAGCTCAGCCTCGAGCTTCAAACGTTCTGCCTCAGCAGCAGCGGTGGCATCCTTCATCGTCCGGATAGTATCAACGTGATCGTCAACAAGGGCCGTGGCATGCTGGCAGTCGGTGGTGAGCTGGCTGGACAGTCGTTTCTCCTCGGCGAGCTCCTTATCAACGGCAGCTTTAGCTGTTTTCAGAGCTTCCAGCTCAGTCTGCACTGCCTTCAGTTCGTCAACAGCGGCGACGAGATGCTTCTCCACTTCAGCCTTCGCCTCCTTGGCTTGTTTCTCCAGTCGTTGAGCTTGCAAGGCTGAAGAGTGGTGTCTATCCATCAAAGCCCTCTGCTGATCCTGAGTCGTCATCACCATGTTGAAATTTTCCGCCATGGTCTGAAAGTTGACAAAGAACTACAAAAGAGGGAAAAGTCAGTAATATTTTAATACAGGTATAAAACAGAGATCAAGGAAAGCTTATAAGTACACATACCTCACACATAGACAAGGCAGTGTGGCTGACCAGCTTCTCATGGCCCATCGCCTGGTAATAGAGCTGACGGTCGAAGTCATGCATGAATCCTTTGATTAGTCGAAGGGCAGTAGTGTCCTTCAGAGTGAACTGCCCTGATTCAACGAAGCTCACACGATCTCCTCAACGTCGATGTCGAGATCGTCACCATCATAAGCCTTGTCCTGCGCGACGTGCTTCCCCCGACGGATCTCCTCAGCAGTAGCAGACCTCTTCCTGGTTGCTGCCTCAGGGTTGGCCTCATTGAAGCGACGAGCCGCCTCAGCAACGGAGGGAAGATGCACTCTTCCAGTCGAAGGTGCTGATGAAGGAGAAAGATCCGGAAGGATCGGCTCAGAACCGCCAGGTGGTGATCTAGGAGCAGCCTCAGCAGTCGACTGAGAAGGAACAGTCTCAGGCACTGGAGCTGGAGCAGGAACAGGGGCAGGAGCTGAACCCCTACCACATCCCGACCCTCGGGTCGAAACAGCAGCGGTGGAAGGAGTAGGAGCACTGCTGCCTCTCGAACTGGTACCAGCCGTCTTCGCACCATGACGACTGGTCTTCTCAGGAATGGGCACTGAGGACTGAGGAGCGTTGGCGCCACGCTTCATAGCGGCCAGCCTCTTCTTCGTCTTGTCCATAACGATTCGCTCTGAAAATCGCAAACAACGCAAAGGTTAGAAGACAACGAAGGAAGACTAAAAATCAACAAGTAAAAAGAACAAAAACATGCATAATGTTATACCAAAGACAGAAGGCTCAACGCCTGCATGATAAGTATAACCGCCGGCCCGCAACACTGGGGTGGTGGTCAACTCAAAAGCATCAAATTGATGCTCTTTCAAGTTTTTAACCACCGTCAGGGTGTAGATAGGAGGATCGGGGCGTCTCGGTGATGGACGGGCGTCCGTCCAAAGCCGCTTGAATCGGAATTCCTGAGGCTTGGATTCCTTGATAAAAAAACCACTGTTTCTTCTAGTGCGCCCCGAAGCTCGTCTGCAGATCAGAAAGGAAGCATTGCTTCTTTCGCGAGCTCAAATAGTAGAACCCGGCATCTACACCTCTGTTACGGAATTTCACTATGAATAATTGCCAAAAACCGGCTACAGAGCAAGGGAGGTCAAAGATGCGGGTTAGCATCGCATAAGCATACATATGTGTGTATGCGTTGGGGGTAAAATGTGAAGGAGAAGAATTGAGAGAGGACATGATTTCTGAGACAATAGGAAAAATGGAAAAACGTAAACCACAGTAAAGGTAGCTACTAAATATAGTGAGACACCCTTCTGGCGGGTTGTTTATCCTATCATCTTCCCAGGCACGATAATCTCATAAGTATCAGGGATGTCATAGGTATCACGATAATAAGCTATGTCGTGAGGCAAGGAAGAAGGAAACTGATCAAAATTGATCAAGTTGGGCGGAGCAAGTTGTTCGGGAGAGTTAGCGGCAGGTATAGGAACATGGTCAGCAGGAGGTAAATAAGGCACGATGGGGAGAGGGTTCGATTCAGCCTCGTCATCTCCTAGGATGTCTACGTCTACCTCCATATCAGACGCCCTATCATTGCTATTTCTCTCATTACTAGATGAGGTCTCGTAACTTGAGTCGTTACTACTACCGCTAGTCGACGCATTTTCTCTAGCCTTAGACGACTCACTACTATTTTCCCTACTACTGGAAGACTCAAGATCAATAACTCGCGTCATAAAGAGGTTTAGGTTGAAAGATTACCGGCACGAGGGTCTAGATCTACAGAAACTTCTTCGTTTGGGTGAATTTGCTCGTAAGACCTCTGCGCAGGTGCAAATAGCTTTGGAGCGCCAGGTAATCGGACTCGGGCAGGTTCTGGTTGCCGAGGACGAATTGGGGATGATGGACGCCTTATGTTTGATTCACGAGGATTCCGATATGGCGAATCTCGTGATGGATTGTGTGCGTTATAATAGGCCCGTTGGTGAGATCGTGGTGGTGATGGACGACGTGGAGACCGGTTACGTCGAAGTCGCGCCGTTGTGAACAAATCTGCGCAGAAATTTTAGCATTTTCAAAATTTGAAAAATTTGAAAAATTTTTCTAAGTGTTATAACTCGAATTTCCTCAGGAAATTCGAGCTATAATTTCGAGTTATAAATTACTCACCAAAGGATATAAGTGTTGGTGGATTTTTCGAGCTATTCGGTAAAATTTCGACCTATTTGGAGTAATTTTCGAGCTATACGGAGTATTTTCGAGCTATTCTGCTAAACTTACTAAATATGGAGGATTTTCGAGCTATTTCAGTGAAATTACTAAAAATAGTAATTTCGAGCTATAAATTCGAGCTATTTTCTGGGAGCTCTGGAGGAATGCTTAGGCGCGAAATGAGGAAATGATACTGGGAGTGGGGTATTTATAGGCGAAATGATGCGGGAATTACCAAAATGCCCCTAAATTCGACCTATTTCTAAATTCGACCTATTTTCAGAAAAATTTTCCGGCAATTTCGTGGTATCTTTTTGAAGGGCAATTTCGACCAATATGAAATTCGAGCTATTTTACGTAAAATTCGAGCTATTTTACGGAAAATATTTCCTGGAATCCGAGTTGTCTTTTTCAAAGATAAATTCGACCTATACCAATTCGAGTTACCAAAAATAGTAAATTCGACCTATTTTTGAATTTTGATTTGGTTTTTTACGCCGACGCCGATCTCGTTGCACGATTCTCGGTTATGTGACTTCTTTTTAGTTCGTATGACCAATGTTTGTACACATTACTCTTACGAACTGGGGGACTCCATGATGTACCATATTTCGGTACTGCCACGTCATAATATCCGATACAATACACGAACGTATTTCGGGACATATTATGCCACGAAAATTACAATTCAAGGCAAAGCTCGGAAATCGGCCCAAGTAGGCCCAAATTGAGCCCAAGCGAGATCAATTTGGGCCCGAAAAGGCCCGATTCGAGCTGTACAAGCCCAATCCGAGCTATATGGGCTAAAGTCAGATCTATTTGAGGCCCAGGAGTCCAGTTCGAGCTATATGGGCCCAAATTCGACCTATTTGAGGCCCAATTCGACCTATTTGAAGGACCAGTTCGAGCTATTTCAAAATAGCTCTAATTCGACCTATTTCGATTCATAGTTCTATTTGGATTGCACTTTTAGATGAATAAGGACTCTTATTACTATATAAGGGGGTCCCATGCCTCATTCTAAGGTACGTTTTTATTTTCTAGCATCTAATTTCGAGCTATATACATCGAATTCGAGCTATAGAGCAATAATTCGAGTTATATTGCAATAGCTCTTGTTCGATCCATATAGAGTGTATTTCGAGCTATTTGAGGGTAATTCGATCTATTCGGGTTTCCTCATCACGATTCTCAATACCATTTCGAGGTGTGCTAATTCGACCTATAGAGCTCAAATTCGACCTATTTGGGCATAATTCGACCTATAATTTCGAGCTATTGTCTCTGACGACAATACCTCAAATTCCGACCTATCTGACTTGAGCGTCGGAGTGCCTTCGCCGGAGGAGGCACCGGCTTAGTTTACGTGTAGTGTTGAGTGCAGGTTCTGAACTCAAAAGCTGCTTAAGCATCCAGCAGGAACTAAAGCAGTCTGACGTGGAGTGTTGGAGAGCGGACACGTATCCAGACGAAAATACCCCACATCAGGTATAATTAATTTTATCTAACTTAAATTGTAGGGCTAAATTGGAAAATTAATAATAAGATGCTATAGTGGAACATAAATTATAAGGTTAAACTTGGAAATCAAAAGTTTGGTGTCACAAGTACCTCTTCCTTTATATATTAGTATAGATGATGATAAAAAGTTTCGTCACAGATACAATTTTAGAAAAAGATATATTGATATAACGAAGATAAATGTTACGATTTTATCACGTTTAATAATTGTAATCATTATAAACTATTGAAATTTGTGACAAATTTCTTTGTTTTGAAAGATAATTTTTATGACGAGCGTTTTTATGTGACAAGCAAATATCATATATGTGAGGACTTTTTTTTATCAATAAGTTGCATATTGTGGGGAAAATCGATTTCGTCACATGGATATTTGTGAGGAAATTTGATTTTGCCACTATAGCTTTTCGTGATAGCCTTTCAGAGACGACACTCTGATACTTCTTTCGCCTACCATGTCGAACTCTAGACTTTTCTGAAGGTGAAATTTGCCACAAAAAAGTGGTTTTTTTTGTAGTGAGTTTTAAGTCCCTAGCTGCTTTCATGTAAGGCTTTTTGGCGAATTAACACATGGTTTTTATTTATTTGGTAAATTACTCCTTTTGTATAAAGAAAAAGGATATTGTTATTTTAAAAATGCAGCACATGCCCTCATTTTGCATTTATTATTTTTAGTGATCAAAATGCTCTTAAAATTTCTATTATTTTTATTTGTTTTAATTTCATATTCAGTTATGGTATTTTTTGTTTCTTTTATAAGTACAAGTATTAAAAAAAATTGTAAATAATTAAATTTTTACTTCTCTCCAAAATAAGTATAAACATGAATCATACATACTTTTTTAGAACAAATGGATATAGATCTCTTTTTTCATGCAAAAGTGCACCTTTACTTTTGAGTTTGACGGGTGAACAGTGAACTGCACCTCTTTGTATAATAGGCAATGTGTTACTTTTCGAAATTACAAAGGAGTAACTTGTCTATCTAATTTTCACAAGAAGTGATTTTCCCAAATTAGCATAACATAGATGTAATTTGCCAATAGCTCCTTGACATTCGATGTAGTTATAGAAATCCCCATTGAGCTTTGAAAACTACAATGATCTCCCTTCAAGCTAACACAGTTAAGAATGTAGATAGACTTTGCTGATATCATTATCATATTATGATGAACTTGCAATTTTGTCCATGATAAATTAAAAGTTGTAGGGGTATAATTGTAATGTTCTATAATAGGGTGTGGCTAATATATTTTTAAATTTTCAGAGTTGTAGATTTATGTTATGTAAAACTTTCAATTAATATTATATATCTCTTAAATATTATTTATAGATATTAAAATGCTATCGCGCAAACTTCATCTATCATTATTCCCTAAAACTCAACAAATGTATCACGCCCTTCTAAAATAATGTTATTTCTACAACTTTGAAAAGACAGAACCGAAAGTTTATTATAGTATCACGATGGCATCTCCATTTTTAGTGGCTCGTTATTCGGAAAAATTATTAGGTACAGCCGCTGTAAGATGACGTGGTACAGCCAAAGGTTGAGATTAAATATTATTCCTGAATTATAGGGACCTAGTTAGAAACTAAGAAAAAAAGAATTAAACCTCTAATATTTTGGTGGTGTTGAATGAGGTCTCGTTTTTGTAGATTAATTAATTTGGTAATAACTACAATTTGATCGATTAAAAAGTGAGATTAAAATTAATAGTTAAATTCGAAGAAGGTAATAAAAAGGGAAGAACAGTAGGACGCAGAAAATAGTGCAAATGGCAGCATACATTGGGAAATATATTTTTCTCAAGTGTTAATTTTAGTAAACGCTCTTCAATAGGAGTCGTCATTTAGTATTATAATATGAGAAACTTAACTCGTAAGAATTTGAAGTTACAAAAAAAAAAAAAATTTAAAATACATTATTGATTGAGAATCTGAGATGCTGTCCTATAACACGAGGACTATTATAGTTTTCAACCCAAAACAAGTATATTACATGGGTGGGGCCGAGTCAGAATGACCAATCTTTTGACTAAACTCATGGGAAATGGAACAAATTCTCATATTGTATTTACTATTTAGTTACAACTTCAAAAGAATAACTCAATTTTGGAAGATATGGATTGTGGCTACTGGCTAGACAAATTAATTATGTACATGAATTGGCGGCGTAGAAAAGACGTGGTGTTGCCGTGCTGGTTTTTGCATCATTCCAACCTGCTTATATTGGCTTATCAAAAAAAAAAAAAAAACCTGCTTATATTGGGGGTTTAGCAAAACTTTTGTGTTATGTTAATTTGGGAAATTGTTGTCAGTTAAAAAACGGAAAGTACAAGTTTTAAATTTTATTTATTAAGTTAATGATCAAAATACTCTTGATACTTCTAATATTTTCTTTCAGATAATTTCAGATTTAATCGTAGAGTCTTTTAGATATTTATAATTACAAGTACAAAAAGATACATATAATGATATAAGTCACAAAATTGTAACTTAATTTTAATTTTTTTTTAATTTCTTTCGTATAAAGACAATTGATATAGCATTTTTTTTATTAGAAACATAGGTGTAAATGTCTTTTTTCCTGGAAAAAATCACTGTCACTCTTGGATTAGGCGAGCGAATCATGCCTCCCTTAATAATGCACAATTATGCCACTTTTTTGAAATAAAACAAGTAAATTTGCTTATTAATTTTTACAGTAACATAACGCAAAGAATAATTTGTCACAACAAATATGAAAAAAAAAAAAAAAAAAAAAAAAAAAAAAAAAAAAGAAAGGATGCCCATTGCCATTTGCCCCCACCATCCTCGTTACCATTACTTTTTGGTTACTGCAAGGAAACTGTCACCAACTATCTATCTATAGCATTAAAACGAACATCTCGTTCACTAATCACTACTTGTCCGACACGCTGCAATTAGAATATTTTGAAAGAAACATAAAGCAGAATAGCGACTACCAGTCTCTTTTGGTAATTGAAACAAAATTGTTCTTTATCTAATAATTAACACGCTAAACTAAGAAAAAACAGTCTCCAATAAATATAAGATTAGTTAAAAAATTACGACGAAGGTGAAAAAAGAATGGGAGGGAACTTCGTAAGCTGTGGAAAACTGAGCTGACAAAATATGTTTAAAATTCTTTATCTTTGACCACATCATTAACTATTAACAACGTTGATTACACTTAAATACCCTGAACTTTAATTTAATTGCCAAAACATATCCATCTATTAAATAAGGCTAGCTATATTGCCAGAGCAAATAATGATGCTGCCAAAGCAATATTATTAAGTTGTCAAAATTGCCCCTACATAAAATCTATCAAAATTCTATTTCTGTAAGATTCATTAATTGCCTAAACAAATCTCCTTAAATTTTGCTTTGATGATTTATTTTTCAAAAGTAGCAGTTATAAAACTTGGAAATAGATCTTAGACAATTGGTTTAGAAGGAAAATGGAAAGCACCAATAGTGTCGACAATGACTTTATATATTATATTTTTGCATAGTTATTTCTTTGGTCATTTTCTTTTTGCCTGTGTTGTAGCTTTATTTTGTGTATTATTAATTTTTGGAGACAATTTTGTTTCGTATAGTATTGTATATGATTTATGGTTACCTCAAATATATAACTATATAACAAAAAAAAATTAAAAATTTTACACTAAATTATTCATATTATAATGACAGTTTATTATAAGCATCAAAGTATTACTTTATTTTTCAAGATGATATTACTAAAAGTGACGAATATTTTTACTGTTTGTTGTAGTGAATATTAAATTTTTTTTTATGAATTTATTTTTGTTAACTAGTCACATACTTTTGTTACATATTATAAAATAAATATTAGCTTAGCTTTTGGATCCAATTATTATTTCCAGTTTTAATATTAACAACCATCACTTGTTGGTAAAAAACAAATATTATTATTAAAATTTATTAACATAAAATGTATCCCATTTATTTCGGTAGACATATTGAAATTATTAAATAATTATGATGCTATAAGTATAAAAAAATATTGTAAAGAGATATAAACTCTAAAAGTTTAAAAGTGCATATAATATAAATTAACAATTCTGCTAAAACCAAAAATTAACAATTTTTATTTAAGAGCAACAATGCAACAAATTTCATAGCAAGCGTTTAACTAAACACGCATATTAAATAAAAGTTATAATATTAATTAGGAAAACACAACTTTGAGCGATTAGTGTTTTTCTTTGGAAATCAATTCGTTGTGATTAGGTTCCAACTTTCCAAGTTTAGCCGTCTTACCATTAAATATATTAATGACTAACATAATTTAGGAGATTTGTTGAGGTAATTAATGAATCTTACATAAATAGAATTTTGATAGATTTTAGATATGGGCAATTTCGACAACTTAACAATATTGCTTTGGTAGCAACATTACCTGCTCTCAATTTTGCTTTGGCAGCAACATTACCTGCTCTGGCAATATCGCTAGCCATTAAATAACTACGTGAACACCTCTTGAAATCAAAGACATTACAGATTGCACCTCTAAGGTTTGAATTTTTATAGACACCATTTGAAGTTTGAAAACATTACAAATACGTAGTTTCAAAAATCTGCACAAAATCTCCTTTATTTTGATAATTGTTTAAAACTTACTTGTGGTTTCATAACTATGAATGAAATTTCGTAAGTTGCACAAATTTCTCTTGTAGTTTTATAAAACTTTGCATAAAAATCCCTTATAATTTATGAAAAGAGATTTTGTGCAAAATTAACAACTTACAAGAGTGTTTTGTGCGAATTTTCGAAATTTAGGTCCCCAAATAAATCTTACATCATGACCATTAACTATTCGAACATTACGGATAAATGCATCGGATCTCAGGAGATGTATTATAAATATTATTAGTAATTATTATAGTTACTGTTGTTATGACTTATGTTATATTATTAATTTAGTACAACAAGTTGCAAAACAAATCACGTCGATAGGGAGAGTCTCACCTCACGTCTGACACTTTGAAGATTCAAAAAAAAGAATGAAAAATTCTCTTAGTGCTAGATCAGCTTGCTCACCAAGGAAACAAGTTCCAATTTTCAACTTGGACCAAAAGAAAAGGAGAAATAAAAAGCAATCAAAGCGCGCACTATTATTACAAATTCATTATTTATTATATATATATAAGTTTGTTTCGGCTGAGTTTTGATAACCAAAAAAAGAGAGTCTCTAACTAATTAAAACGCTAACTTTGAGTGCACTCTCCTCTGTGTCTGTCTGTTTGTGCTTGAGCAGTTGGCTGACTTTGCGTTCCCACTAAAAGTGCTTCTTGTTTTCTACTTCTGCTTCTGCTTCAGGAGATCCCATTTTAAAGCAAACAAAAAAAGTAAGTAACTTTTTTTTTATTCTCATCGCCCTCTTCCATTTTCATCATCACTTATGTACTTCTGTTTCTTGTTTTTCTGTCTACTATTTCTGATAACAAAATCGAATCTTTTGACGCTTTCTCAAAGTAGAAAAACTAAAGAAGAAGACCATAAGGGAAAGATTATAAACTTGAGCATTTCTTATTATATAAAACAAAAAAAAAGAAAGAATCTTTTTTGTTTTTGTTTTCACATACTTAATATAGATTATGGGATCATTTGATGATATGGGTTCATTTCGATTTGGTTCTAGCTTTGATCTTGTCTGTTAAACAGCCATGAATCTCGGGTTAGCTCTGTTTCAATGAGTTGCTCAATAAAGGTGGCATCTTTATCTGTTGTTTCTCTTTTGGTCTAATTTTTTATTTGTCTTGGGGTAGGTATTTATCAGTATGAGTTGGTTTCCTACTTTACTTTTTGAGTTGGCATATTTCCATTTGATGACACCCTTTTTTTCCACTGGTTAATTAGTTTTTTCCTTGTGTAGCTCACCATCTGATTGGAGTTTAGCGAAAGATTGTATTTTTACAATGAAAGAGGAGAAAGATTTGGATCATGGTGCTAATAATAGGAATGATGCATCCTCATCTGGTGTCCAATTGGCAAATAGAGCTGAGAGCAGCTCAGGCTCAGATGGAAACAAAGAAGACTCGACGAAGAAGAAGGAGGATACGCATACCGTGCCCCTTTACAAGCTTTTCGCCTTTGCTGATTCCACAGACAAACTTTTGATGACTGTAGGCTTGATTGGAGCCGTTGGGAATGGGTTGTGCATGCCTTTGATGACAATACTTTTTGGCCAACTGACAGATTCTTTTGGACAGAACCAGAATAGCAATGTTCTTGCAGTAGTTTCAAGGGTAAAAGATATGCCTATGATGAATTTAACATTTTTGGGATATTTTCGTATTTGATATGAACTCATCTGATGTTTAATCTTTCTGGAATTTAACATGGGCTGCCGTTTACTCTATTTGGATCAAATTCTAGGTATCGCTGAAGTTTGTTTATTTGGCAGTGGGGTGTGGTGTAGCGGCATTTCTCCGTAAGTTAGCACCTAACCAAATTATAACTTGTGAACCGTCGGTACAAAATTTGCTATGTGAATACTGGTGCTAATTAAAATTTGAAACGCGTGTTTGATGTCAAATAGAGGTGGCTTGCTGGATGATCACTGGGGAAAGGCAGGCTGCTCGTATTAGGAGTCTTTACTTGAGGACGATTTTGCGCCAAGATGTTGCTTTCTTTGATAAGGAAACTAATACCGGAGAGGTTGTTGGAAGAATGTCCGGTGACACTGTAAAGATTCAAGACGCCATGGGTGAGAAGGTATTACTGATACGCTCCTCATGAATATCAATTCATCTCTCAAATTACGCCAGGTGTTTCTTGTTTAAGGTAGTAATACATCTTTCTCATGGTGCAGGTTGGAAAGTTTATACAGCTAATATCAACGTTTATCGGAGGTTTTGTGATTGCATTTATTAAAGGATGGCTTCTTACACTGGTCATGTTAACATCCATTCCTTTACTTGTAATATCTGGTGGACTCATGGCTATCGTGTTATCCAAGATGGCATCCCGTGGACAAAATGCATATGCCAAGGCTGCAAGTGTTGTTGAACAGACAATTGGTTCTATTAGAACGGTGTGTTGCAGAGTAGAATGTAGTCAACAAAACATTGAAATATGTCTAATTTAGCTATTCCCTGTATAACATAAAAGGGTTTGATATCTATCCAGGTTGCGTCATTCACCGGGGAAAAGCACGCTGTGGCTGAGTATGACAAGTCCCTAGTGGAGGCATATAAATCAGGTGTACAAGAAGGATGGGCTAGCGGACTTGGTCTTGGATCCGTTATGTTCATTATATTCTGCAGTTATGGTTTGGCCATCTGGTTTGGTGCAAGGATGATCTTGGAGAGAGGTTATACAGGTGGTGACGTGCTCAATGTGATTATTGCGGTGTTAACGGGTTCCATGTTAGTAAATATCTCTTACAAACTATCCCGACTTTGAGATCTGTATATATGTTATTCTGTTATAGATCATTCAACTTTCAACTTTGTTGTTCTCCAGGTCTTTGGGACAGGCATCTCCTTGCATGACTGCCTTTGCTGCAGGTCAAGCTGCAGCCTACAAAATGTTTGAAACTATTAATAGGAAACCTGAAATCGATGCATACGATACAAAGGGAAAGATAATGGAAGACATTCGAGGAGACATAGAATTAAAAGATGTCGTATTTAGCTATCCTGCTAGACCAAATGAGCAAATATTCAGAGGCTTCTCTGTCTTCATCCCTAGTGGCATGACTGCAGCTTTGGTTGGACAGAGTGGGAGTGGTAAATCAACTGTAATAAGTTTGATTGAGAGGTTTTATGATCCACAAGATGGTGAAGTTCTAATTGATGGAATCAATCTTAAGGAGTTCCAGCTAAAGTGGATTAGGTCAAAAATTGGTCTTGTCAGCCAAGAGCCTGTGCTTTTCACAGCCAGCATTAAGGATAACATTGCATATGGCAAAGATGGTGCATCCACTGAGGAAATCAGAGCTGCAGCAGAACTGGCAAATGCTGCTAAGTTCATTGACAAATTGCCCCAGGTTGCTTATCATCTTTATATATTTCACATGATTTTATTCATCTTGACTATGAAGGCAATGTTTTTAGCATTTGTTTAATGCCGAATCTCTTACAGGGACTCGACACAATGGTTGGTGAACATGGAACTCAGCTTTCTGGTGGACAGAAACAAAGAATTGCAATAGCTAGAGCAATTCTAAAGGATCCAAGAATTTTACTTTTAGATGAAGCTACAAGTGCGCTAGATGCAGAATCTGAGAGAGTTGTGCAGGAGGCATTAGACAGGATCATGGTAAACAGAACAACCGTTATTGTTGCACATCGCTTGAGCACTGTAAGGAATGCTGACATGATTGCGGTCATTCACCAAGGAAAGCTCGTTGAGAAAGGTATCCTCTATTAAATCCCCGGAACAAAAGAAAAATAAGAGCGCAATGTGAGGGCTAACATGTTTACATTTGTCGTGCAGGCACGCATACTGAACTACTCCAGGATCCTGAAGGTGCATATTCTCAGCTCATACACTTACAAGAAGCAAATAAAGATTCAGAACATGCTGATGGTAAAGCAAAATCCAGCATCTCCGGGGATTTTGGTCGACAGTCGAGTCAGAGAACGTCATTTGCACGCTCCATCAGTAGAGGATCCTCTGGACTAGGAAATAGCAGTCGTCGTCAATCCTTGCCAGTTGGGTTTGGTCTACCTGCGGCGACACTCGTCTCCGAAGAAAATTTAGATTCGTCTTCTGAAAAGCCACCTAAAGTCCCTCTTCGTCGCCTTGCCTATCTCAACAAGCCTGAGATACCAGTGCTACTACTTGGCACTATATCTGCTGTTGTTAATGGTGCGATAATGCCTATTTTTGGTATATTATTTTCAAGCGTGATCAGGATATTTTACGACACCCCACATGTATTACGAAGGGATTCAAAGTTCTGGGCCTTGATGTTTGCGATCCTTGGAGCCGTATCATTAGTCGCATATCCAGCTAGGACTTATCTGTTTGGAGTGGCGGGGAATAAGTTAATTCGAAGAATACGGTTAATGTGCTTTGAGAAAGTGGTTAACATGGAGGTTAGTTGGTTTGATGAGTCTGAACACTCTAGCGGAGTTATTGGAGCAAGGCTTTCTGGTGATGCTGCTACTGTTCGTGCTTTGGTTGGCGATGCACTCGCACAATTAGTTCAGGATCTTTCCTCAGCAATTGTTGGACTTGCTATTGCTTTTGAAGCTAGCTGGCAGTTGGCATTGATTGTCCTAGTTCTGATACCTCTTATAGGAGTGAGCGGATATGCACAGATCAAGTTCATGAAAGGATTCAGTGCTGATGCAAAGGCAATGTATGAGGAAGCAAGTCAAGTGGCTAATGACGCTGTTGGGAGCATAAGAACAGTTGCCTCTTTCTGTGCAGAAGAGAAGGTAATGGGGATATACAAAAAGAAATGTGAAGGCCCCATGAAAAACGGGATTAGACAGGGATTAATTAGTGGGATTGGCTTTGGTTTATCTTTCACTTTGCTGTTTCTGGTCTATGCTACAAGCTTTTACGCAGGAGCGAGACTAGTTCAAGATGGCCAGATAACATTTTCAGATGTATTCCGAGTAAGTATCCATCCCAACATTACATTTCTGTTTCATTTGGATTGTGTAATTCCTAGCTGCAATTTCATAAATAATTTTTGTTGTCAGGTTTTCTTTGCTCTAACTATGGCTGCAATAGCTATATCACAATCAAGTTCATTTGCTCCTGATTCAACCAAAGCTAAGGGTGCGGCTGCTTCTATATTTGCGGTTCTCGACAGAAAATCCAAGATTGATCCAAGTGATGAGTCTGGCATGAAACTGGAAAGTATGAAGGGAGAAATAGAACTAAGACATGTGAGCTTCAAGTATCCAACCAGACCTGATGTTCAGATCTTTCGGGACCTCTCCCTCACAATTCACAGTGGCAAGGTAAAATATGCATCTTCAACCCGGCTGTCTTAAGTTCATATTTTCTGGATGTCTTGAGTTCTTAGTAAGTAATACTTCTTTGTACTTATACTATGTGTGTGATTGTTTAAACAAAAAACAGACAGTTGCTTTAGTAGGAGAGAGCGGAAGTGGGAAATCAACAGTGATTGCTCTACTCCAAAGATTTTACGATCCTGATTCTGGTCATATAAGAATTGATGGAATTGAGATTGACAAGTTCCAAGTGAAATGGCTGAGGCAGCAGATGGGATTGGTGAGCCAAGAGCCTATTCTGTTTAATGATACAATCCGTGCCAACATCGCTTATGGTAAGGATGGAAACGCAACAGAGGCGGAAATCATAGCTGCAGCTGAGCTTTCAAATGCCCACAAATTCATCAGTAGCTTGGACCAGGTCATTTCAGTTTCTTTCTTTCTTATAGTTGCATGCATGCATTCATGCGTATATTTCTTTAATATGAAAGAAACTAATAGTTAGTTATGTTATATGCTACTATGCAGGGATATGATACGAAGGTGGGCGAGCGAGGAGTGCAATTGTCGGGTGGACAGAAGCAACGTGTGGCCATTGCACGGGCCATCATAAAAAGTCCCAAGATATTGCTCTTGGATGAGGCTACAAGTGCATTGGATGCTGAATCTGAGAGGATAGTTCAAGATGCACTTGATCGGGTAATGGTGAACCGGACTACGGTCATTGTGGCTCATAGGTTGTCGACAATCAAGAATGCAGATTTAATCGCGGTGGTGAAGAATGGGGCGATCGTTGAGAAAGGAAAACACGATACTCTCATCAACATCAAAGATGGCTTCTATGCGTCGCTAATCGCACTTCACATGACCGTTTCTTCATCTTAATCCCAAATATCTATTTATGTTTAATTGGGTTACTTAAACATACCATCAAAATAGCGGGTAGATCATCATTTTGTCTATTTTGCTTGCCTAATAGCGTCAATTAAGAATGAGATGCCATTCTATATATTTTGCAGTAATATTATTCTCTCTTTTTGTATGTTGATACCTCTCTTCATTTTTTATCTCAATATTACTCATCAATGACATAATCTATCTTCATGCTCTTATGGATTTTGTAAACATGCAAACGGTAAATGACAACGAGATGAGTACTTTTTAAATTGATTATAATTGAAGTCCAAAGCATTAAGTCTGTATGGGAGGTGAGACATAGATACGGAAAGATTTAAAAAAAGCAAATTTATTGTTCGTGCAAAGCAAATGACGTCATGGATGACGACTACGTACCCATTTTTTTTCTTTACATACTAGCTGGCTTGTAGTTGGCCGTCACGGATATTTATGTTGATATATGAAATAGTCAAACAGATTCATTATTTTAATGAGCTTGATAATTAAAATAGCATATTCGTAGATTCTCATTAATTAGGTACGAAAACTTCAACGTTTTTATCAAATCAAATCATCTAATCGGTTCTAATCCCAGCCGTCCACAACCTGAGGCAAAGGTATTGATCTCAACCGTCCAAAATCTATGACAAAGGTATTAATCATTCCTGCCATATGTAATGAAGTTTTCAAGCACCCAAATTAAACTGCATTAAATACGCACACACATTGAAGAGGCACATTAACCAAAGTAGACGGGAGTTCAACGAAGATAGTAATGATCATTAAATAGAGAGATAAAAGCATTAAACCCCTGAGTTATACCCCTGTTGCACTTTGTCCCCTGTTCTTTTATTTTTTGCGACTTGCCTTATATACTATGGATAAATAAGCACTTTGCCCCCTGAATCCAAATCCAACGATAAAAAATGTTGACACGTATTCAAATTCAATGGTGAAAAAGTGACTCAAAGGATAAAGTGCTTATTTATCCATAGTACAGGGGCAAGTCGCAAAAAATAAAAGGATAGGAGGCAAAGTGCAACAGGGGCAATAGTATAGGGGGTTTAATACTTTTATCCCTTAAATAAAGACATGGTGATGTGCTAGACAAAATCACACCAGTGTTCCTCATAGTTTTTTTTTTTTTTTTTTTTTTTGATAAACTAGAAATATCATTAAACGAGAGGCGCTATGATGGGGTAGCCACCATCACAAAAAACATTGTTAGGGATTACATCAAAAGGGACAATTCCAGAAAATAATTCTACTTTAGTCCAAGCTGCAAGGCAATGGGCAGCAGTATTACAGTGACGAGGGACGAACTGGAATTTCCACTTGGGATGAATATCCTTAGCTTGATGAATTGCCAAAATGATTGACTGAGAGCGCCAGTTAACCTCTGCATTTTTGTCATTGATGCTATTAATCACATTGAGGTTATCTGACTCAAAAATAACTTTCTTCTTTTTGAATTTGATTGCCTGGATGACTGCTTCCAGGACACCTTTTGCCTCAGTTAACATCTGCATTTTTGTCATTGATGCTATTAATCACATTGAGGTTATCTGACTCAAAAATAACTTTCTTTCTTTTTGAATTTGATTGCCTGGATGACTGCTTCAAGGACAGCTTTTGCCTCTGTTGTTTCTGCATCTAAACAGTGCACCACTTTTGTATGTGCTATCATAATTGAGCCTGAGTGGTTTCTCCAAATTGCTGCAGTTGCAGCCGAGTTATCAATGAAAGCAGCGTCTGAGTTAATCTTTGTCCAATGATTACCAGGAGTGTTCGTCATAGTTAGATGGCACCAATATACGATAAGGGCGTCTCACCCACAAATTAGGTCATGTCTCACGATTCACGTCCACCATATAATTTCTGTAACTGAACTTAACATGGCATCTTTTAGTGTCATTAGTTACTGCTAACAGTTCTAGGGTTAAGTGGTTTGTTCATGACTGTTTGCATACTATTACATCTACTCTGAGGTTTGCTTGCTCTAAAATTGTGATTACGAAGTATTTGTAAAATAAAATGACCAATACACGGTAAATTAAATTTTATTTTCTCAAATCTTAATAACTTGAATTAAAAAAGATTTCACCCTCCACTTGGTTTAGCAAAGTGAGTTAAACCTCTTAGAGAAAGTATTTGGCAACATATAAAATATGAAATAGTGTAATTCTCCTCTTGCTTTTTTTTTTTTGTGAAATGGATAATTTGTCTCTTGTTCACACTTCACTTACGGGCCACGGCAGATTGTATATCACCATAACACGCGGAGTGTTGTGTGAAAAAACAACTATATTCACCCTATGTTGCAAAAGCAAAGATTTAAAAGACCCCCAAAAGAGCACCACCATCGCCATCATAAACTTGAAAACGACACATGCAAATGCAAAAGGAAAACCCTAATCACTCATTAGAATTTATGAAGCATATAAATGCCGTGCTATCATTCATCATCCTCACTTTCATCACTATATGAAACCAAACCACTAGTAGCCACAAAGGCAGGCGTACTTTTGCCATTGTCTGTTTTGACTGTGCTTACAGATACTTCACTGGAAACTTTTGCCGATTCAGGAGGCCCTATCTTGTCGTTGATGAACGCTTTTGCCACATTTGGTGTTTCATCTGGAACTGCAGGATCCACTTTCGCTTTCTTAGCTTGAGGTTGTACTTTAATTAGCATGCCTATGGGACGAGATGGAGGATTCTTTCTTCCCACTACCGGTTTTTTATCCTGCAGAAATGAAGATATACGAATATGAACAATGATAGTTCTGTCAACTGAGTTCAACAGTATTTTTAACTTCAAATATAGTTCCAAGTGTATGAAGAATTTCAATGGCCCTGAAAAGATCAGTAGCTTTATAGTTACCAAATCTCTACTTATGGTGGAGATAAAACACATCATTTGTGCAACAAAGGAAAATAATCATCTGTCATCTACCCAACAAAATATACCAACAAACATCTAGAAAGATTTTGGTAACTGAAGCAAGTAAACCTGAGTACCTGAAAAATGTTAAAAACCCAAATTTACTATTGAAATGTCACCTCATCTAAAAGCTTAAACTGGTTATAGATTAGACATTTAAGAATTAATATATATATATTTCAAACAAGCACCTTTACGTGTATGAAGTAGCTTTTTTTGTGAAGCCTGACCATTTTTCTACAAGTGGGTGACAGTGGGTGTTGAATCCATGATCCCTTTTGACATGAATCTAATAACATATTGAATTACGGCTTTATCTAAAAGTTTAAGCTAGTAGAGATTAATAATTTATAAGTATTTTCCAGCATTTACCAGCAGCTAATTTACAGCTCCACCGCTCGATTAAATCTGTAATCCAAGTTCCTTTGGTCGCTAACTGACACCCACTTCAAATTTTACTCATGAATAAGCTTCAGTTTTACAGCATTAGTCCTCTTATAACATCACAGTGGTATTATATAATTTGACTGGTCTGGCCTAGTAGTTATACTAATGGGAGAAGTCTGTTTTTTCTTCGTTTCCCACCTCAATACTATTTAGTCACAGATTAACCAACTAGTAAGTAATATACTTGATACGTTAATACCCCTTCAAAAAACAAAAAAAAAATTCTTCTACTCATGGCACTGTCCTACAGAGCCCAAAAAACCCATGCAAGCTGCCATTTTGTTTGTCGCATACTGTCACATGACCAACATCATTGGCTACACTCTCCACCACACGGAAACCCACCTTTACCGACATAAAGACATTTAAAAGCATTAACTTTTACAAGATCAGGACTATAACTTCTTTTACTTGTCTTTCTAAACCTAAATATTAGGATAATTGAAATTTACACTACATGAGGTTCGGTGAATTACTCTATCTCTTCAAGAGGTTTAGAAAATTAGGCACCCCTGGAGGATATTCACCCCTATTATTAATCACGTTACAAGTTACAACAATTGGACCAAAATTGTTAGAAGACCGTCTTGATTCGTGAATATTAGAAGAAAAAACACACAAAACATGTACATAAAATTGAACTCAAAAAGATAACAATGGCCATTATTCAGTGGAGCCAACACATCCAATAAACCAAATTCACATTGGTCACAGCAATCTTTTTTTAACATCTTATAAAGTATCATATTAGCAACCACCCCAAACCCACCATGATTCTCACTTAGTTCGTTCAGGTTTGGTTGTTTGTTTTTTATTAAAAGAATATGAGCCTTGGGAAAAAAATTATGCATCTTCTTGTAATAATACATTTGGTTACTTTGAAATTAACATATATATTATATACTCGACCTCTTAGGTAAAGGTAATTTGGTCCAAAATTTAGAATTAAGCTTTTCCATAAAATTGTGGAGTGGCATTTTTAAATGTTTTTTTGAAGACATCAACTTCATTTTTCCAAATGTGAACCTATATATGTGCAGATCTCCAGATTTTGTGATTATTCATACAGCAGGAAGATAGATGACTATCACCAGAGTGTAAAGGCTTAAACGTTACTATCCCTAATATTATCACCTTATTGTTGCTGGGGCATGACCAGTCACACCTTTGCTAACTCATACCATCTCCATTAGGGTATTTCCGAAGTTTATATTAAAGCTGACATAAGTTTCCATCTTGCAAGAAGCTTAAACTATCAAGATTGTGATGAACTAGCGGCTCTCGCTCTCTGTTGCTTTGAAATAAAGTGTGGACAATATAAGATTTCAGTTTCGGCTTACAAGTATGATAACAAATATGTTTTTCCATCAAAGGAAAAAAAAGAATGCAAAAAGTTGTAAATAAAATAGGAAGTTGTGGTAGATGAAATTATTTTAGGAATCAAGACAACAGATATCATAATGCTTTAGCAATTAGTTCGACTGGAGAATTACCGGGGAAAAAAAGTAGTTCGACTGGAGTCATCTAACCTGTTTAAAAGCCTACATAGCATTAAAGTAAATAACAAAAATATGCTCTATCTGACTGCTCGAATTACCAATTTGCCATTAGCTCATTATACTCTTCTATTCTCAATTAAGAATTTCTTAGCAATTGATATGATAATAAGCAAGGATGATAGAGGTAGAATAAAATATTTGGTACCAAAACCATCCCATTGAAATTGAGCCCTATATACAGTAATTTGTAGATAAAATGAAATCAATCCATGTATAACAAAAAGATGAAGTTCTATCAAACTATGCATATTCTTTCCATTGCTTAATTAAGCTCTAGTTCTCGACAAAAATGCCCGAACCAAGCACTGTCATAGAAATAGAACAAGGAGTGTCACCTTGGTCTTTGCTTTGAGTAAGTTTGTTTATAGTTTGAAGATGAATATCACATAAATAGACTGACTAAGCTGTGTGAAAAAATGCAAGCAGGATTCACCTATGATCATATGCTATCAAACACATTGCACCATCCATCCACCCCCTCTTCCATCACCACCCCTCACCCCCAACTTGCAAACACACAGAAGGAAGAAGTGAATAGATGACGAGATACATAAATATTCCAGCTCATTTTCTATAAGGCTTGGCAAGTAAAGAAAAGCAATAGTTATTTGTAGAACAAGAAATAGTTATGCACGTGCGATCACCTGGGTTTTAGGAATTGAAGGTGTCTCCTTTATCTCATGCACAATTGTTGACTGTGCTTTCACTGCTGCCTAATATACAAAAATGGAGATGGTCAATGATTGCATGTTATACTTTAATATCAAATGAAGGAGTGAAATTCATAGGAAACCCACCTGAAAACTATGCAGCTGTTTTGCTTCTTCATCAGCAATTTGTTGTTCGAGTTCTCTCCTTGACTGAAATAAGTAATCAGTAGCCAAAGTATGAAATAACTAACAGAGGAGTTGCATCAAGTATTAACTGCACAGTAAGTCTACCTGAAAAGCATGGATCAATGTTCTGAAGCCACATTAAAACATAATATATGAACACATGGAAGACCTAAAGGGTATGAGATTAGTTTGAAAGGAGTGAGGTGTGCCCCCACTCAATTTTCAATTAAACCATGTCACTGATTTAAAAACTTAAACTTCCCCTCTACAATGCACCGCCATTTTGATTTCAGTTGGCGACTGCAAAGCAGCCGGAACAGAATCAAGGCACAACTTCACAATGGTTCTGAACCCATGTCATCACTCTATAATAGAAATAGTTTCATATATTTTCCTTTATTCTTCTGCAGTTTGATGCAGATGCATCAGCTCCTAAGATTATATGTAAGGCAAGCAGCAGTTTCCATACCAACAAAGCAGATAACATGGATGATGACCACCAGTTACACCTTATATTCTCTTTGGCGTCATACTGGCAAAGATATTATGCTAACAGAAAGATTAGTTTGATACTGAATGCCCCTATTGGTGAACTGAATTAGTTACAGAACTAAATTTTGTAAAGAACATCTCTTTTGCATCATCTTAGATTCCACTCACATTACAGGTTATAAAGAAAAGGTCTTCCAAGATTGAAACTTAATGCGTATATGGAACATGTATTTCTAGTTTTCCAGTCCCCTAACCCCTATCCAGTATGCGAGTATTTCTAACCCAAGGGAGATTCATCGAAAGCGCAAATGTATCATGTAAGTAAGTTACAAACTTGTCTCACATTAAAACAGAAGGCCTACACTAACCTTTTCAAAATTATCCAGAAACTCAGTCTCATCTTCATCCAAAGCTTTTGGTGGCCCTGCAAGAGGGAAACAGCAATCAATAATTGTTGAAAGCAAGAGCTTTACAACAACTCAAAGTAACTAAGAGGCAAGCTAGGCATCCCTAAACAAATAGAAAGGACAGGGGCCGAGAATAGAGAAGTATAGCATAGATAACAAAAAAATGAACCATAACACCCAGTGAAAGACATGCATGCACACTGACAAAGTTCAACCATGTAAAGTATTTATAACGACCAACCGACCTACTATCCTCTTGGTATAAGAATGATACAACCCTGAGACCAAAATTCTAAAATAATATAATAAACAGAAAGAGATCCCTCAAAAACCCTCCAATGCCTCAAACTACAAGAGTATTTGCAGAACATAAGCCGAGAACATACGGTGCTTGAATCGTTCGTTGAATTCAGCATCTTTCTTATCTTTGTTCTCCTTTAAAATCTGCAATTTTTAGACGGAAAGAATCATGCACCAGAACCACACACACACACACACACACACAGGGGGCAATAAGAGATGTGAAATTTGACACAAGTTTCCAAATTTGTTACACAGACATGAATGATATATGCAATAATTACATAATAGTAGTGTTTGTAACCTAATTTCTGTAGCAGTAACAGAAGAGTACAAAAACTGTATTCGCTACTATTTGATAGTAGACAATAATGATGATGATGCATACAACAATTAGTAAAATTAACAATGTGAATTAGAGACAGACCTCGAAAAGAGACCTGTCTCTCTGCGCAGTGCCATCTTCAACTCGAGCTCCTCGAGTTTTACGAGCTTCTTCCAACTGAAATCTCTCAATAAATTAATCAATTAATTGAGGATATTGAAACAATTTAATCGGTTTTAATAGTGATAAAATTGAAGAAACTAGGGCAAAACCTGATCTGCGGAGACGAAGTTCACAAGCCTGATTGAAGTCGCAGCATCATTATTATCCGCCATACCCAAAAACTGAAACCAAAATCAGTAGCGGGATAGCGTTTCTTATTATTATATATACGCTCTATATATATATATATATGCTTCATTAATAAAAACATATAATTCTATTTCTAATACTTGGACTATATAATTTATTTTCCTAATTTTTGTTGGACTAAATTTCTTTTAGTCTTCTTTTTTTCGAATATATTACAAATTATAAACACCTTGTGTTATATTTAAAGCTAATAGATAACCTCATACGTAATATTTATTAGCAAATACACTCTCAAAATCTTAATATTAGTAAATACTTCCAACTACTATGTATTGATCTGCCCGTAAATACACGGACAGCAAAACTACGATTTTGATTGCACTTATTTTGTATTTAGGAGTCAACGTTTTTCCAATTAAAATTTATATGCTTTTATAAACTTACTTAAAAAATTACTTTTTAGATTTATAAAAGTTAGAAATATTTTACTGGTTAGTGTCATAATGTAATCAAAAGATCTTAAGAATCTCAAAAAAAATATACAAAAACAAAGCTTATACTATTTAGTTGGATAAACATATATTTAATATAAAATTGTTACTCATTAAATATCGATAGTTTTGTTGATATAATAAATATAAAATATAATGCTACGGCTGTATTTGTTAATTTTACATTTTGCAAGGTGTAATTCCTAATAAAAATTATACATAAACTTATTTGTTAATTAAAGATAAAATAGTGATAATTTCTGTAATTTACTCTCTGTTTAGTGAGAAATGTTCTGGTCACTTGTCAATTCAAGCCCTCTGCTAAATGTTGTGAATGCTAATTTTCAATGCTGTATTGAGATTTTATAAGCTTTCTCTAACTCTATGATTTTTAAGGGGTCTTCACAGTTTATAGAAATGACTTCCTCGATGTTTTTCCTTGAAGCTTTTCAAGTTTACTTTTAACCGAAAATTTGGAGTTGTCTAAAACTATTTCTAAAAGTAATTTAGAGCACTATGTGTTTAGAATTATGATAGTTAGTTTTTTCCCTTTCTTTTTTTTTTCTGGTAATGAAATGAAGTCAGAAATCATTAGACTAAGGTGGTGTTTGCAAATGCTTATAAAAAAGCTTTTTCACTATTTTTGCTTAAAGTCACTTTAAGTGACTTTTAATAAAAAGTCGGGAGTGTTTGCAATTTTTTTTTAAAAAGCTACTTAAATCATTAATTAGGTGTTTGCAAAAATTAATGGGGAATAACTTTTCCTTTTAAAAATGACATAATTCCAAAAGCAGTTGGGGAAGCACCCCTGGGCATGCTTCTGCGGCTTTTGCTTTTTCTGACTTTTTTTTAGACAAGTAGAAGCAAAAGTCAGTATTCCAAACACTAAAAATGTGCTTTTGCGGCTGCAAAAGCCAACAAACTCCTTTTATAAGCATTTGCAAACACCACCTAAATCTAACTCTAAAACAGCTAAAATAGAACTCGAGGGTTTAAGCAACATGCTAATCCCTCGTTCTGAATCGACTTGAATTTTAGCAACTGCATCAGCGAGGCGATTCTTCGTCCTTTCAATCCAACGAAATTTTTGGTTCCAAGGCATGTGCAACAACCTTCGACACTCTTCAATCTTCTTCCTCAACGGATGTTGACCCGTGGTTTCGTCCATAATCATTGAAAACGCTTCCTTAGAGTCCGTTTCTACCTCAATATTCTGAATCCGCTTCTCCCAAGCAATTTTCAGCCCCCATCGGATTGCCTCAATCTCTGTTTCGAGAGCGGACGGCTGCCGAATTTTCATCACAAATCCCCCTAGCCAGTTTCCTTTATCATCTCTTAAAACTCCACCTACTGCTCCCTCATTTCGTTCACTTCGGACACTCCCATCCACGTTAAGTTTCAACCATCCCTTCATTGGCTTAATCCATCCTTTCTTTCTGGCCTTGTTCCTCATTCTGTGTATAACCGTGAGATCATTGACGAGGAGTTTAATCTGGAACATCGTATCATTCACCTTTTCCTCTGTACCTCTAAAAACTCGCGCGTTCCTTGCTTTCCAGATACTCCAAACACTTGCAATAAAGACAGTATTCCACGGAACGTTGGCAAACAACTCACAGCACAGGTCCAAACTCAGCAGGTTTTTCCGTAGCCATTGGACGTCAACTCCCCCCCGAAAAATCTGCATTTGCGACGAGTTAAGCAATCGCTCCCAAACTTTCCTCGCTGCTTTACAATCCCTCAGAATGTGTAAAACCGACTCCTCTGATTCATAACAGATTCCACACTTAGCATCATCAGTCATTTTTCGTATTTTCCTTAGCTGATTCGTCGCAAGTTTGTTTTGAGCCGCTAAACAAATAAAGAATTTTAACTTGTTGCTGCACGCCAACTTCCAAATCCAGTTCAAGCTAACGGAAACATTCGGGGCCAGAGTATACGTTCGATGGAACGCCTTATATGCGCTTGAGCATGAAAATTGACCATTCGATGTCTCACTCCATATCCGATGATCTTCAACATCGCTCAAAACAATCGGGAATTCAAATAATTTTCTGCCTCCAACTCTCTGGAATTTCCGTAATGATTCTGTCAAAATCCCATTGTCCGAACTCGTCCACAACATCACACAGCTTCAGCCCATGATCCGATAAATTAATCTGCGGAACAACCTCACAAAGCCTCGCCCCGCCTAACCAATTATCGAACCAGAAAGATATGCTTTCACCGTTCCCTATTTTCCACCGAATGAAAGGAGTCATCAACGCCATACATCGAATAATCCCTTTCCAAGTTGGACTATCACTCGGGCGCGCGATACAGTCACTTAGGCGAACATTTTTAAGGTATTTCATCTTCACTAAATCCCACCATATACCTTTCTGTTCTTGCAAAATATTCCAGACGAGTTTTGCAAGGAGCACCTCATTGTTGAGTCGGGCTGTTCGGAGTCCCAAACCATTTTCTTTTTTATTGCGCGTCACCTTTTTCCACCCGACAAGGTGTATCTTACGAACCTCAATATTATTCGACCACAAGAAGTCCCGATTTAATTTATCCAATCTATTGCAAATCTTCTCGGGGAGCCAGCTAGATTGCATTAGATGAATTGGGATCGCCGTCGAGACAGATTGGATAAGGGTCGTCCTCCCCGCCAAAGATAGATTAAAACCCTTCCAACTTGAAAATTTCGCCAACAATTTATCAAAAGTATCATTATAATCTTCCTCTTTCACTCTCCCATGAATTAATCTCACTCCAAGATATTTTCCAAGATTGGAAGTCCGAGAAAACCCCAGCAAATTACACACTCGCCGCTTCTGATTCGCATCTCCCCTATGCGAAAAATAAAGAGTGGATTTTGCCGCGCTAATTTTGAGCCCCGATGCTTCACAAAATGTATCAAGACATCGCTTCATATTTCTCGCCGTTTTCATCGTAGCTTTCCCCATAAGTAGAAGATCATCGGCAAAAAATAAATGGGAGAACCTCGGACCTCCTCTGCATGGCACGAGAGGTTCCCACTTACCACCCTCAACTTCTTCATGAATCATATAAGAGAGCCTCTTGATGCACAAAACAAAAAGATACGGAGACAACGGGTCATCTTGACGTAATCCACACCCATGATTAAATTTTTCCAGTGGTTCGCCGTTCCACAAAATTTTAGTTGATGCATTACGGACACAGAACATAATCAACTTCACAACCACTTCCGAAAAATTAAAAGCATAGAGCGTCTCTTCTAAAAATTTCCAACTAATTTTATCATATGCCTTCTCAAGGTCGTGCTTCAAAATCATGCACCCTACCTTATTATTCCTTTTGGTTCGTAGAGAGTGAAGCACTTCTTGAATGACAAATATATTATCTTGTGCACTTCTACCCTTAATGAAACTTGCCTGAGTCGGAGCAATAAGGCTAGGCATAATATCCCTTAATCTCAACGTGATACATTTAGTAATCAACTTATAAATCACATTACATAAGGAAATAGGGCGGAACTGAGAGATAAGAGCAGGATTTTGAACCTTCGGGATTAAGCAAAGATGCGCTTCACAAGCTCTCGGATCAAATTCGCCATTACGAAAGGCCCCCTGGACAAATTCAAATAGCGACTCATTTATCCACGCCCAAAATCGCTGAAAAAATTCGGCTTGAAGTCCGTCGGGGCCTGGAGCTTTTGTGGGATGTGTCCTCCATAGAGTATTCTTGAGCTCCGCCATATCCAATGCTTTCTCCATCAAACCCACAGCCTCTTCGTCCAAGACCTGCTGAAACCGCGAGATCGGCAGTTCGGGAGTGCAGACATTTCCCCCAGTAAAAAGCTTCAGAAAGTAACTCCGCGCATGATCTCTCAAAGTCGCTTGATCCTCGCACCAATTACCATCAATTTTCAGAAGCAAAATCCGATTTCGCTTGCGTCTAACAATTGTCGATCTATGGAAAAATGCCGTGTTCCTGTCTCCTTGATCGAGCCACTTGACTCTCGACTTTTGCTTCCAAAATATTTCTTCTTTATTCAGAATATCATTATACTCCCTCATAATTTGTTTTTCCAAACTTTCAAGAAAAGAATTCGGTTTAGCAGCAAGTGATCGTTGGATTCCTTCAACGACTCATTACATACTAATAATCATGTTAGATCAGTTGATCATAATTTAGAATCATGTTTAATATTTTTCATGGATTTTGCAACATTAAGATGACATATAGTTTATTTTACGGTTGATCTTTCAATTTCTTTAACTTTAAGTGAAGTATTGTGTTTATCTTGTGATCTAACCATCTAATATAGTTTATTAGCATCATAATTATTCTGTAAACATGAATTTTAATTAGATCTACATGTTTGCAATTTATTTTAATTGTTGTTAGTGATATATGCAATATTATGTTATTTAATACTAATAATTATAAGAAAAATAGTTTTTACCAAAGTTATATATGTGATGTAATTTTATTCAAGGGCATACTGAGATATTTGTTCAATGTTAATATCATGGTAAAACTTTTGATTTAATATTATTATGTAATAAGTGATTTACAAGAATTTTGTTAAGAATAATTGTTTTAAAAAGGTTTAAATATGCATTGAAAATATATATGTTTGTTAATATGAAATATGTTATTAATAAATTAGAAATTGAGACTCTAATAATAATTTTGTAAATTGATTTAGTCTTCAACTTGTTACTTTGAAATGGTAAATCTCATTATTTATAATTTTACGTCATGGTTAAAGTTAAAATAGGTAAATGTTGGATTTGTCCAAAATTAACAAGAATTAGATATTTAATTGAACTTCTTTAAATATGATAAATATTGAAAATATATATTATTGTTGTAAATTTATGAGCAAACAATTGATTATATCTTTTTGATTTATGTAAGGATTCTGCAATTATCGACGTTAATCAAGAATTTCCCGTACGATAAAAGGTGAGGTTGGATTTCTGATTTATTCAAAACCATGTTTGGCATCCGGCCCTGAGAAACTTGGACATAACAATTGTGATTCTTTGTTTCGAATCACGAGCAATATTCTATCACCATTTTAATGCTTTTATAATGATAATCGTTAATTCTTAATCAGTTTCTTGTCTATTGTTAAATCAAATCTCATTTAATTCATAATCGGAAATTTTCTTCATAATCATAATTATCCTGATATCATTATCACCCTATCGATTCTTGAATTGTGCAACGAGCAACGAACTATGTTCGGCCTATGTAGCTCAAAAACGAGCAACGGATATTGTCCGGCTTACTAGCTCATCTGATATTTCTGTTTCACCCATTGGGACGCCTTTGGGAAGTTGGGCCCAGGGATTGAGAAGATTTACTGCTGGGCAACAAAGGGCTGTCAGTTTAAGTATTTCAATTTAATACCCATTCTGTCTAAGCGCCGCTTGCAGCCAGGAGTTGGTTGTGACCCGCGTGTTAGATTGACATGTACTCGAGCATGTCTTCTGTTCTGTGGCGAGGTAGCTCCTCGTAGAGAGGTATACGGTTGAATTTTGAGAGTTAAGGTTGGATATGTTATATGTAATTGCACAAGTTCATTTTCTCGTTATTCTGAATATTCCAGTATTATCGTTAAACCGATAATTTCAGTTCAATGATGCAGATGTAATTATTCTGGTCATTCTTGTTCGTTTTGTTCTGATTTACTGTTTGATTATTGTCATGATCTAAGAATTTCACTAAGTCATTAAAGACTTACTCCTCTTTTGTTCTATATGTCCCTTTCTCAGAGTAAGATTGGTATAGCAGCACGGATGGAACGAATGATCGACAAATCCGTATTTTGGAAACTTTGCAAAATTGTTAAGTGTTTTATTTTGTATTTACATCATTTTGAAACTGTAAAATTTATTTGTATTCCAAAGACTTCCGTTGTATTTAAAGTAAAGATATTTTATAATGCTATGGTTTTGATCCTGGTCAGTGAGACCCTTCTTATGAGCTACAGTTCGGTTTGAGTTGAGTTTGTTAGGTGACCAACACCGGACCAACTCCGATCGGATTGTGACTCGTGGGGCGCGGTCCTCACACTAGACACTGAATGGAAAGACTTCGACTGACTTGAAGAGTGGACACAACTTGCTTGAGAAGCTTTATTAGAGGATCGATCATACGGGAGGAGATAGAGCCCAGAACGCAGCTCAACATCGCCAATCATCTTCCCATTTTTCAAGTCCTGAAAAATACACAAATTAGGAAAAAATTTAGCAAAAAATTGAAGGTCACGAGTCAATTTGCTAACGGACAGAAGATTGCAATCCAAGTTTGGAACATGAAGGACAGAGTTAAGGTGCAACTCTTCAGTAATTTTGATGGAACATGTTCCAGCAATTTTTGAACTTGTGTCATCAGCAATTTGGACAGATGAGTGACCATTACTTGGCTTGTAATTTTGGAGAAGAGTTGCATATCCAGTCATGTGATCAGAAGCACCCGTGTCAACTATCCATGGCCTCATTCCTCATTTATTAGCTATGAAGGTTGTATGTGAATCAGTTTGAGCCTCCATGTTATTCCCAACAATGTTAGCAATGTTACCTGTGCTAACTTGGCTGAAAAATTTCTGCAGCAAATCCATTTGCTCTTTGCTAAATGGATTTAGATCAGGAGGAGTAGTGTTGGAAACCATATGAGCTTTGCTATCTCTATCAAATTGTGACTTTGGTTTCCAATCAGCAGGTTTTCCATGGATTTTCCAGCATGCGTCCCTATAATGACCTGGTATCTTACAATGATCACACCGGGGTCTGTCACGTTTCTGGAGATCACCCACATAGTTAGATGGCCGCACAACAAGAGCAGATGCATCCAGCATTGAGACATGTGATTCCTTATATCCAATCATCACTTTTTTTCTACTTTCTTCACGTCTGACCTCTGAGAAAGCCTCCCTGAGATTCGGCAATGATTTAGCACCCATGATTCGGCCTCGAACATCATCCAACTCCTTATTCAGACCCAACAAAAACTTGAACAACCTCTTTTGTTCAACAATCACCTTGTAGCCCCTCTTTTGTTCAACAATCACCTTGTAGGTTGTTGTATCTTCTGAACATTTACATGAGTGGATTTCAAATAAATCAAGTTGTTGGTAGTACCGTGTGAGTGTGTTGTAGTACTGTGTAACAGATTGCTCTCCCCGGTGGAAATCATGGAGTATTGATTCAATTTGAAATAATTCTGAAGTGTTTTCAAAGTTAGAGTATGTCTCTTTGGCTGCATCCCATATTTCTTTTGATGTCCCAAACAGCAAGAAGTTCTCACCTATATCATTGTTCATGCAATTGATGAGCCATGACATGATCATACTATTTTCTATCCTTCACCTTTTGAGGCCTGAATCTGTAGATTCATGCACTGTTGTTCCCGTGAGATATTCATCCTTTCCCTTGCCACGAATAAAAAGCAACACAGATTGTGACCACTGTAAGTAATTATGGCCATTTAATTTGTGTCCTGTGATAAGAATAGGTGAAGAATCATTGCTGTCCAGATTTAAGGTTTCTAAACTACATCTGGATTCTGGTGTAGTGAAGTTGGATGTTTCTGATAAAGACGTGTTCCAAATGACAACTAAGGATGCTGGAAATCAGCCTTAGAAGCGGAAACGAATGACCAGGAGAAAATTGGTCACAGAGATGGCCAAAAGAATTTGGCGGATTGAAGGGATTAGGTTCCAGAGACTTGGCTCTGGTACCATGAAGATTTCAATAGAAGAAGAGTATTTCATATATAATTTACATCAGAGGGATCATCTATTTCTACATGAGTGATATTAATGTCTATCTAACTTACCATACCTCATTATGATACACCCATGCCTTATCATTTAACACCTCATCTACCTATTTAATAACTGACATGACATAGTAATAACTTCTGCACCTACACTAATAATTATATCTCTACACAGATCAATGCTTTTATTCTAAATATTTAACATTAGCTGAGCGTCGAAGTTTGTACTTCTATATAGATATCATTGAAAATATCATAAAACATATTATCTATCGCTAACTATCACATTGTTAACTACATTGCCATCGAACTCTATTGTCATAATTTGTGCATGATTTATGTATCTCCATATGTCTTATCTCAAAAAGTGTAATGATCCACATTTTCCTCCAAAATATTGCTTTGTTGTTATTTTATTTATTTTCGTGTAGTTTTACAACATTTAATAGTCATACAAAATTAATAAATAATATAAATTTGAGAATATATCAAGGCAAAAAATAATCCAAAAACACTTGTGCTCTTCAAGTTGGTGAGTTGTTTTCTCTTCTTAAAAAAAAAAAAAAAAGAAGTCGACCAATTAATATGATGTGATATTCTATTCTACGTGAACTATTTGATATCGCCATAAAATAGTAAAATCTACATATGTGAATACATACCCATCTAAGATCTGAATTTATGTGAGTGTGATAGATAACTAAATTTGTATAACCAATCAGTTTTTGTTTTGCCTTTTTAGATCATTAGTCCCCAAAAAATAACGAAATAAAAGTGAATTCCATTCAAATGCCTCTTTGTTGGGATGAGCTGAACCTAGCGAGTAAATTTATAATGAATTATGTATAAGGCCTAATACAATTTGCAAGATACAGTAAAGTACCAATAAAACTTAAAAATTTAAAATGGAACTTCAAAACCAATTTTTTTTTTTTTTAATTTTCTTCACCAGACAAAATGAATCTTTCTTAATATTCAGTCATCTACCAATTATGAGGGTTATTTAAAGGATTTCATTTATCCACGTTGACATTTATTTTGGTGACATGTTAGTAATACTATACTCATGACTAAAAGTCTAAAACAATTTAGCCCCCTCTCTCTCTCTTATCCTCCAACGGCCAACGGCCAGCCACTATCTCTCCTTTAGTTTACTACCATCTTCACTTCTCTCTCACAAAACACGATCACCAATGGACATCATCGCGCTTGCACCGCGATTTGAGTGCAGCCATGGTCCTTCTCTCTCCCCAATAACCAATTCATTTGGACCCATCAAAGCCCCTAAGCTTATAACTCTAAGTAGTGCTCCACTTAGACTAGGTGGAATATTCAGACCTCCTCAACAGAGAACCAGGAGGAGGAGGAGGAGACTGTGCCACGTGTCGGCGGCATTGGGTGGACTACTGGGCGGCATATTCGGTACCGGAACTGACAACGGCGAGTCCACTCGACAGCTCTATGCCAACACTTTGGCGCTGATCAACAAAATGGAGCCTGAGATATCGTCTCTATCGGATTCGCAGCTCAGAGAAAAGACTTCAGCTTTGCAACAGCGCGCGCAAAGTGGAACTTCTTTGGACTCCCTTTTACCTGTATGTGATAATTCCCCAACCAGTTTTGAGATGTTAGAAGAAATTCTTGGTCCTCCATTGCTTTTGTGTGATGTAGCTAGATTTTGGTTTTCAAGTTTTGGTATAGAAAATATGTAAGGTGTATCGAGTCATAGGGTTGTTATGTTTTGGCGATTTTTTCGTTTTTGCAGGAAGCATTTGCGGTGGTGAGAGAGGCTTCTAAAAGGGTTCTGGGTCTGCGCCCGTTCGATGTACAATTGATAGGTTGCTTTTTGGTTTGGACTTTTGTTTATCTTGTCTTTCTTAAGTTCCCAAATGGCGGACGAATTATACTCCTTCTGTACATGGTACTGAGTGTGCGCAATTCCTGCATTTTGGTTTCTGTGTTTCCCAGGTGGTATGGTGCTGCACAAAGGAGAAATTGCTGAAATGAAGACGGGAGAAGGGAAGACACTTGTTGCAATATTGCCTGCTTTTCTGAATGCGTTGGCTGGGAAAGGGGTTCATGTTGTTACTGTTAATGACTATTTGGCTCGACGTGATTGTGAGTGGGTTGGTCAAGTTCCACGTTTTCTTGGATTGAAGGTTGGCTTAATTCAACGTACGTCTTACTTGGGACTTTTTATCCCCACTGCTTGATGGGCAGCTTGCGTTTCTTTGAATTTTACGACCAATCTTTAACTTAAGTCTTCAGATAAAAGTCACTTGCTTTTGAACTTTACGGTTGGAATTTGCGGCTATCTCTTTGGTTATTTACTCTTAATTCTTTCACAATTCTTAGAATAGAGTGGAACGCCACTAGATGCAGTGTCTCTTCAATAAACGCAATATGGATATTTGAACAATATAGATAGGTTTCTTTCCGTCTTTTCTTGTGCTGCCAGGGCTGTGAGGCTGGCAAGTAACTGTTATAGCAAACTATGGCATGAATATAGTGGCTTTAGTTTATATTTTAAAACCTTTTACACATGTTCCAACCTTGTCTTCTTTCTGTTGCACATCACTTTACTTTATCTCGCATGGAAGTTTTGATCTCTATTCTGAATATAGAATGAACTTACATCTTCTAACAGTGAATACATGATGCAGAGAACATGACAAGTGAACAAAGGAGAGAAAACTACCTATGTGACATCACGTATGTTACAAATAGTGAGCTGGGTTTTGATTTCCTGAGAGACAATCTTGCCACGGAATGTAACTCCTTTGATTTGTCAATCCTTTCTGGAGATCCCTTTGCAGGGTCATATTGAAATTATGTGTGGTGCGTGTTTTGTCTGAAGTGGCTATCTTTCATCTTGCAGAGTGTTGAAGAGCTTGTCATGAGACAGTTCAATTACTGTGTGATTGATGAAGTTGACTCCATCCTCATCGATGAAGCTAGGACTCCTCTCATCATATCAGGACCTGCAGAAAGACCAAGTGATCGTTACTATAAAGCTGCGAAGATGGCCACCGCTTTCGAGCGAGATATACATTACACTGTAAGAAATTCAACTAGCTGGAATTATTAGCCACTGTTTTGAGTGAGATATATCTTTAAGCCTGTAAGAAACCCAACTAGGTGCAATTGTTTCTCAAAAATAGTTCATCTAAACGAGAACCTGTTTTTGGTTATTTCTGCTTGTAATCAGTTTGTAATCTTACAATGTGATGATTTGGTGAAACTTTTCATGCATTACAGAGTCAAATAGGTGCCAGATGAGAAATAATTTTACAAATAATCCTCTGCATATTAATTTGTCAGTAAGATTGAATTTATAGTAGATATGGAGCTCACTTCTTGTGTCTGACAGGAATAAATATATCATTTTTTCACTAAAAAATAGTGATTTGTGCAGGTTGATGAGAAACAAAAGTCGGTTTTACTTACGGAACAAGGTTATGCAGACGCTGAGGAAATTCTGGATGTTCAAGATTTATATGATCCACGAGAGCAGTGGGCATCATACATAATTAATGCAGTAAAAGCAAAAGAACTTTTTCTAAGAGATGTGAATTATATAATCAGAGGCAAGGAGGTTCTTATAGTGGATGAGTTTACTGGTCGAGTAATGCAGGTGAATATCTACCTAAACTTTTATTACTAAGTAGAAAAAGAGCACAAGTATAACAGCGTCCTTTTATTGTTACTCATCCTTTCAGTTCATTCATCAAGTCATATTTAGCCGTTTTGTATGAAAATAACAAAATAACATATTAACATGGATCTTTATACTTGTTAAGTTGTGTTTCAAATGGCTCATTCCTTATTTTTTACACTTGGGCAAATCCTAATTTTGTTGTTATAAGCATGTAGGTTGCTAACTGGTTTAGGCCAAAGCATATAATGTTATTTCAGATGCTAAGAACAATACATGTTGCTCGAACATAAATTTTTATGTTGTCCCACGACTCTTTTTCTGTAAATTATAATAGTTTAGAAAGTAGAGTATTGATGTGTTCAATAGAACAGGAATCTCATTTGTTTGACATAGCCTACTCCAATTAGTTCCAGTTAAAAGCTTAGTTGTTTGTTTATGTTTATAACATTTTAGAACGTGACATTTTTCTTTATGTTCAATTTGCTTGGGAGATTGCAAGTATCCATTTTCTTTTTCTTTCTAAATCTTCACTTTCCTTAACTCTTGGAACTTTATATAGAGTTATTACACTGCTCACAGGGGAGACGCTGGAGTGATGGACTTCACCAGGCTGTCGAAGCAAAAGAAGGATTACCCATACAAAATGAAACGGTCACATTGGCTTCAATCAGCTACCAGAACTTTTTTCTCCAGGTTGGTGTATCCTCCTGTGTTATTTGCATGGGTGCATTTTATGTACCTATGACAGGGCAGTCTTTTCTCACTCTTGGAAGTCTTTTTTATGATTGGCTACAATGTTCAATGTAGTTCCCAAAACTTTGTGGCATGACTGGCACTGCTGCTACTGAGAGCGCTGAATTTGAGAGCATATACAAGCTCAAAGTTACAATTGTTCCCACAAACAAGCCCATGATAAGAAAGGTTCTCTTAAATGCGCGTTTCTTGCTTTTTTTGAACTTTTTTGTTAGATTGACAAATCCATGAAGTGAAAAACAATTGGAAAGTATTTCTCTACTGTAATTTTGCTAAAACCTCGGAGTTTATGATCTTTTTGATTTTTCTTGTTATAATTAAGAGGCCTTTCTAACTTTCATTAATTCGCTGTGTGCCTACATCACAAAGGATGATTCAGATGTAGTGTTCAGGGCAACTACAGGAAAATGGCGAGCAGTTGTAGTAGAAATATCTCGGATGAACAAAACAGGTCGACCGGTGCTTGTTGGCACAACTAGTGTTGAGCAGAGTGATGGATTATCTGAACAGCTTCGTGAAGCTGGGATTCAGCACGAGGTTACTATAAATATGTGATTGATTTTATTGTATTTATCCTTTCTACACAAAGTTAGAAGACTATATCTTATAGTTTTCATGTGCTTGGAAATTGTCGTAATTGATGTAATGTTCTTAAAGGTTCTGAATGCAAAACCAGAAAATGTGGAAAGAGAAGCTGAGATTGTGGCTCAGAGTGGTCGTCTTGGAGCGGTTACAATCGCCACTAACATGGCTGGTCGTGGGACAGACATTATTCTTGGTGGTAATGCAGAATTTATGGCCAGATTGAAGTTACGTGAGATGTTAATGCCAAGGTATCTTCTCTGTTTTAACTTCATGCAATATCCAATATTTGTTGTTTTCTTGGTTTAACTTAGTGCCTTTTGGGATTAAAGCTAGCAAGGAGAAAGCAATATATCATCCTGTACTGTGGTGAACATCATATTATATACCTCAAGTTCTGACCTTTATTTGGAGTTCACTCCGAATACAGATACGAAAACAAACATTTTACACAAATTTTCTTTATGTGATCTATGAAGGCTACCCAAAGCTTAGCATCATATTATAATCAACACATGGGCCTTCCTTCACATTTTACTTTGAACTCGAATACAAACACACATTTACTTGTGATCTACAAAGGCTTCTCAGTGTTCAGAGAATCTACCATAAACTTGACACGGTATGAAAAATGGGATTACATTTATTGTTTTCAAAGAATGCTTGCGTATATGCAAGCTTTAGATGTAATATCTCACCCCCAGTTTAGATGAAGTCGAAAAACTATGTTATAAATTGGCACATGAGAAATGAGATACTGTGGCGCATCTGCATGAGGTTTACTATGATGGCATGTGGAGAAAATACTTAATCATGTGCAAAATATTGGACATTCTTTTTATGGTTGACATTTTCGTAACTGAAAAATTTGATGCAGAGTTGTTAGGCCAGCTGAAGGAGTTTTTGTTTCGGTGAAGAAAGCTCCTCTGAAGAAGAGCTGGAAGGTTGGAGTTAATTTGATTCTACTACCTCATTCTAGCCTTTTTGAGTGTGTATACCTCGTAACCTTTATGTCAACACATCATCTGTCCAGGTGAATGAGAGCCTATTTCCATGCACTCTATCCAAAGAGGTCACTGCATTGGCTGAGGAAGCTGTACAGTTGGCTGCCAAAACATGGGGTCAGAGGTCATTAACTGAGCTTGAAGCAGAAGAGCGGCTGTCATATTCTTGTGAAAAGGTTGACATTTGTATCAGCTGAAACTGCTGATGGGCAATAAAATTTTCAAACCGTATGCTCTTGATGATAACCTACTTGCTAACTGATGACTCTAAAACATGATATCCAGGGTCCTGTTCAGGATGAAGTCATTTCAAAGCTGCGAAGTGCATTTCTAGAAGTTGTTAAAGAATTTAAGGTTTACACCGAGGCAGAAAGAGAAAAGGTAACTGGCATCCTTTATTCATTCCTTATGGAGATGTATGTTTTATTTACATTGAAACAATTTTTCTCATCAGTTTTTCTTTTCTTTCTAAATAATGTCATTTAACTTTTTAGGCCCCACCTTGGCTATTCGAGTTTCTGGCATGGAATATTTTTTAGTTCTATCTTGGCTGTGAATCAGAGCTAATCATGATAACACATTAAATCAGTTTATTCTCAGCTTGCCATCTCTTGTGCACATGCATTGTTTATAGCATATTTTATCATTGTAATGGAATGAAGGAGGTACTTATCCGGGTAAGAGGAAGAATGAAAGAAACAGATGAAAATGAGAAAAACTTCCAAAATCTGTTTGCCTCCATTCTCCTGCTCCCTCTCTTTACTTCATTGACTCGATTGAAACAGAACATTAGTAAATTGCTATCCTATACTGAAGGTAAATTGCTTGCATCCAAAAGTGGCAGCTGGATTGATAACTCTCCACTAACTCAATTCTTGCTTGACCTCCTTTCATTTTTTTAGATATAAAGTCTTTCCTGAGTTTTGATTTCTGCACTTATTCCCTGCTGAATTTCATAAAAAATGGAAATAAAATGAACTCTAGGATGTATGGATGAAGGGCCAAAATCAGAACCCTTATCCTAATGAATGTATAATGAACAATTACCTTTTTGTTTGTGAGAAACAACTTCTTTAGTACAATGACCTGCTTGGAAGCACTCTTCTGTAACCTCCACACGGAAATGAATGAGAACCTGTGGAATTGGGAAAGTTTGTTCCCTTCTTTCAGTCACTTATAATCTTCTTAACATGGTCCTGGCAGGTCGTTTCAGCTGGTGGACTTCATGTTGTGGGTACAGAACGTCATGAGTCACGCCGGATTGACAATCAGGTGTGGTTTTTTTGTTTGCCTTGAGGTCAAGGATGGCGATGAATTACCTCAGTTTCAAACTCTGCTTAGTTTGAACTTTGCATTGCTGTTGTATCTGGCTTCTATTTCACTGTTTTTATATTATAAATACAGCTTCGTGGCCGTAGTGGCAGACAGGGAGATCCTGGAAGTTCTCGTTTCTTTCTTAGCCTTGAAGACAACATATTTCGCATATTTGGTGGAGATCGAATTCAGGTTCTCTCTTCTTTCTAGCATTATTTCTAGTCAGGATTCAGACTTTTAGATGTTATTAATACTGTCGAAACTACTTAGGGTTTGATGAGAGCTTTTAGAGTTGAGGACTTGCCAATTGAATCCAAGATGCTGACAAAAGCACTGGACGAAGCTCAGAGAAAAGTGGAGAATTACTTCTTTGACATTAGAAAGCAATTATTTGATTACGATGAGGTTTTGAACAGCCAAAGAGATAGGGTATACGCCGAGAGGAGGCGAGCCTTAGAATCTGATGATCTCAGATCTCTCCTCATTGAATATGCTGAGTTAACAATGGATGATATTCTAGAGGTTTAAATCTGTTCGACTCTTTTCTGACTAGATGCTTTGATGTGCAACAGCTGTAATAATCGTCGTTGTTATTTATGTAATAGGCAAATATTGGTTCTGATGCTCCCAGAGAAAGCTGGGATTTTGAGAAGCTTATAGCAAAACTCCAACAGTAAGTTGCATCCTTTTCCCTTCTGGTATTGTATAACGTAAACTGAATACACCAAAATTGTGATTCTAGTTGCACCCAACTCAGCTGTGCTAACTTGTTGCATCTCTAGTATCCAGTTTCTATGTGAGGCTGTTAAATCCCTATTGCTTCTTTATTTTCCTTTCAAGGGAATGTTAGCAAAGCTATGCAGTTCAAAATCTTATTATTTCCTGTTGCTCACCTTCTTTTCACGATAACTGTGAGAGAGATCTATTTCAAATATTTAACTCTCCCTTGTTCTTCTTAAAGGTATTGCTTTCTATTGAATGACATTACACCTGATTTGTTGGGAAGTAAATGCACCAATTATGAGGAATTAAGAGATTACCTTCAACTTCGTGGGCGTGAGGCGTACCTGCAAAAACGGGTTAGTTACCTGTGGTCTTACTTCCTATAGAGGCCTGAATTCTAACTATTTTATACTGAAAGATGACTGGATAGTATGATTACAATCCCCTATTTCTACCAAAATTTGGAAATGGTTCAGGTGCTATAGTGTAGTGAAATAATTTCTTATAAAGATCCTTGATGCGTGTATCCTAGTTTCAATTTGCAGAGAAGAGAGATTCAATAAATGCCCAATCTGTTGCCCATATAAATTATTTAATCTGCTTGTTCTCTACGTTATGGACCCTTTTTCTCTCTCTGTTATGCCAGGAAATTGTGGAGAAAGAAGCTCCAGGTTTGATGAAAGATGCAGAAAGGTTCCTGATCTTGACCAACATTGATCGGTTATGGAAGGAACACTTGCAAGCCCTTAAATTTGTTCAGCAGGCTGTTGGTCTACGGGGATATGCACAGAGGGATCCTCTGATTGAGTACAAACTCGAGGGTTATAATCTTTTCATAGAGATGATGGCACGAATAAGAAGGAATGTTATATATTCTATTTACCAGGTATTAGTCAATTGTCATTTGCGCCAAAATCATTTCCAGGGTGCCATGCCTGAAGTGTTTAATTCAATCTTCAGTAGATGTGCATAATATCTTCAAATATTCATATCTATTTTTATATTTCCTCGTTGCACTCTCAGCATTAAAGTCTTTTTCGTGATAGTTTTCTACAGAAGCTGATTACATGGTCTAATTGTATGCCTACTCTTGTCAGTTCAAACCCGTCTTGATGAAGGAACAAAACAATCAACAACTTGACAAAGAAGTTAAGCTTGACACCAATGGAAATGGCAGTGCTAATAATTCAGATCCAGTTACAGCTACCACACCCTCTACATCAGCTGTTGGTAAACAGACGAGCAAGTGAGTGGGATCTTGTTAACCAGTGTATCCATAATGTTGAATTGGGAGTGTTATATATGCACCATTGGTTACGGAATAAGTTCTTATGCTGTTGACGGATCAGAAATTTTGTCAATATAAGTGAAATGTAAAGTGATGTAAATTACTTCACCAAAAAAAAAAGTGATGTAGATTACAGTCACAATCTTCATTTTAGTTGTTGACAACTGCTTTTCAGTTGTTGAAGTCTACTAGAAAATCTTGGATCGCATGAATATCCAATATGTTTTTGAGTTCTTTCACTAGTGGCCGCTCATAACAAATATATGCAATAATGACACTAATGCAATAATAACAAATATATGCAATAATGACACTAATGCAACCAACCAGGTATGGTTTGAAGGCAAGCCAGACTAGAAGTGGAAAATCCTTGGTGTAACAAACACACTACTAGGCTGGATCGAGCAAGGTACGCCCGTGTATGCGTTAATATTGACACGTCCCAACCCCTCCCAAAGTCCATACAGATCGGGAATCACATCCAAAAAGTGGTATATGAAATTAAAAACTCCTTTTGTTTCATTTGCGGATGTATTGGCCACTTTCAAACCGAGTGCAAATCTAATGCCGAAATAACCCCGACGGAGGAGACTCCGATCATACCACCCGCAACCTCCAAAACGCCGCAAAAAAAAGACGACAACGAATGGATAATAATGTCCCGGCGACCAAACCGCCGCTCGCCGGCGTCGGAAAATAACTTGGCTGCGTCTGAAAAAAATAAAAATAATAAAAGTCCTAACCCTAGCCCAGGCCCAACCCCACAAAAACATACAACCCATCCCACCAATTCAATTAATAATCCCCAGGCCCAAAACCGTCCTTCAAAATCCGCCCCACCCAAGCCCACACTCCAACAGCCTAAAATAATAAAACCCACAAATCATAACCCTTCCACTCGGCCCACTGATCACACTACCCAGCCCAACCCAAAAAACAAATCCCCTCCCACAAATGAAGCCCAACCCGTAAGCCCACACCCAGCACCCCACAATAACTCGGTGCACCCCCCCACACACAACCCGCCTACCAATTCCCACCCAATCAGTGTCGCGGTGCACCATGCACCGGACACACCCAATCCCCCACCCCCTGAAACACTCACGGGTGTTAACACCCGTGACTCTGACCGCCCACACCCGCCACGCCGCAACCCGCCACCACAGCCGCCCCACACCGCCCCTAACCTGACACTCCCACTCCCTATAAACACCCTATCTATGCCTAACCCATTTCCCCCAAAAATCGTACAAACCTCCACCACTCCTCCACCACAAAATCCGATCGACACCCCAGCCGGCCACCACCTCCGCCATGCCGCGGCATTCCTCTCAAAACCAATCGCCTCACCCAAGCCGAGCAACACCCCGATCCCCTCACCGCCCACCTCCGACCCTACCCCCGAACCCATGGGACTCCTTCCTGCTCCCCCACCAATACCGCCGACCACCACCACCGCCAATGGTGGTCTCACCACCAGCGTTTCAAACCCCAGCAATCAACCCCCAAACCCTGCCCCTCCGCCTCGGACTTGCCCAGTCAATCCCGAACAGCCGTCCCGTGAATTACCCCATTCATTTTTCACTTTCAGCGCTACCCCCCTTATCAACAGATCCTAATAACCCAACAACCCCGAATTTACACTCTCCCCAACACAACAGAACGAGAACGAGGAATTCCCATCCTACCACCATACCTGGAAGACCTAATCATCTCCCCCCGCCAACTGATGCCACTCCTTTTCCAACACCCGTGGTCTTTTCACAGAATGGTCATTACACTCTCACAAAGCCCATCTCCGACACCCGCCTCACGCGACATACAATACCGGATCAGACTCACTCCGCAGGGAAACGACAGTCACAGGCACCACCGATCACCACAGCACCAAAGAGACCGCGCGACATGCGATCTGATTCACTCTTATGGAGTACAGTCCCATACATTGACACTTCAGTCTCCAATGATACGCATTTTAGCTTGGAATAGCAGGGGAGCAGCCCGTAGAGAGTTCTTGCCAGAGATCAGGGAACTCATCCACCGTCATCAACCAGTGATAGTGGCGATACTAGAAACCAGACTCAGCTATGAACGGTCCATATCCATTGTTCGACAATTACCTTTTTCCGGATACTCTATTGTGTCATCAATCGGTTTTGCAGGTGGCATTTGGCTTCTTTGGCATGCAGAACAAATTACTCTCAACCCCATTGACGAAACTACCAGGACACTACATATGGAAGCAGTTACAATACCACCGACGGAAGCTTTCACATTATCCACAGTGTACAATCCACCACAACAGCAGTTGCAGATGCATGTATGGTCTGAGTTATCGCATTTGGCTAGATCCATCACGTCAGGCTGGCTTGTTTTAGGTGATTTCAATAATATTCTTGTTTCTGATGAGAAATTAGGAGGTCTACCTAAATCCCAAGCAACCATGAATAGATTTAATGATTGTATGCACATTTGTGGGTTACATGATCTAGGTTACATAGGACACTCGTTTACCTGGACCAACCGCCGGGTAGGAGAGGACTTTATAAGTGAACGCCTTGACCGCTTCCTTGCTAACACACATTGGCTCAATAAGTACCCGCATGCCCAAGTCACCCACTTAGCTGCACACTCCTCGGATCATTCACCTCTTTTGTTATCCACCAACCCTCAATACCGCCCACCACGTCGGCAATTTCATTATGAAGTTGCTTGGGATTCTCATCCCTCCTTCGCACCCCTTGTGGCGGACACGTGGCAATCCTTTAGAGTTCTAAACACTAACCCTCTGTTCTCTTCCCAATGCGATCACTTCTCCTCTGTAGCCCGACGCTGGAAATCGAATTGCTTTGGCAACCTCGATAACCAAATCTCTCAGGCCCAACATCTGTTAGCTCATGCCCAATCCATCCTCCACCCCCAAGCATCCCGAGCCTCATTCCGTCGGGAGCAATCCCTACGAACCTACCTCAACCGCCTTCTTGACCAAAAACAGACTTATTGGGCACAAAGGGCAAAAAATCAGTGGATAAAAGATGGCGACAATAATACTAAATTCTATCATGCTTATGCTAGTAAACGTCGCCGTAACAACTCAATCCAAGGTATCCAAACCCTGAGCATGGGTTGGATCACTGACCCCTCACTTATCCTTCAAAACTTTGCACAACATTTCCAATCACCACCGCCTCCAACCTCATCCACTAACTTCCCCTTCAACTCCTTTCCTCTTCCTTCTATTCCCACTAACGCCCATGAAAGCCTATGCGAGATTCCATCTCGCGCCGAAATATGGCAGGCTGTTAAAGGCATTGGCGCTATGAAAGCTCCAGGCCCTGATGGCCTAAACGCCCACTTTTACCAAAAATACTGGAGCAACCTTGCCCCGTCTGTCCAAAGCCTTGTTGAGGACTTCTTTACCCACAAATCCCTCCAACCCAAAATCAATGATACCACCATCATCCTTATTCCCAAGCGCACCAACCCTACCCAGGTCACTCATTACCGTCCTATCAGTCTGTGTAATGTGAGCTACAAGATCATAGCCAAACTTTTGGTCAATCGAATCCGACCATTCTTAAATGATCTTATCTCCCCTTACCAAAATGCGTTTGTCCCAGGGCGCCAAATCACAGACAATATCCTAATGGCACATGAACTGTTACACACACTGCAATCTAAACGGAAAGCCCGAACTGGACATATGGCAATCAAGCTTGATATTGAAAAAGCATATGACAATTTGAGCTGGGATTTCCTTCGCCATACGCTAGAAGCTTTCCAGTTCCCGCCACAGTTTGTCCAATTACTCATGAATTGTGTCACATCTGTATCCTTCAAGGTGGCTGCAAACGGCCATCAATCCAACCCATGGCACCCGACGAGGGGTTTACGACAAGGGGATCCTTTGTCACCTTACCTCTTCATTATGTGCATGGACATGTTCATTCACCTCACTACTCTGTCCACCCAAAACAAACAGTTTGAGGCATTAAGAGCTAGCAAGAACGGACCACAAATCCCTATCCTTAGTTTTGCCGATGACTGTTTCCTTTTCTGCGACACATCACCCCTTACTGTCCAAACCCTTTCACACAACCTACAAACATTTGCCAACGCAGCAGGTCAAACCATCAACTGGGCAAAATCTAAAGTCCTGTTTGCACCCAGTGTTACCCTCACCCGCCGCAATGAGTTGACATACCAACTTAATTTGGCAACTATGGCACCAGATGATAAGTACCTAGGCCTACCGGTCTGGGCTGGTCGCTCAAAAATTCATAACCTTGACCCTCTTATCACTCGAGCATCCACACGGATAGACACTTGGTGTAACCGCCTATTATCTTTCCCAGGACGAAAAACCCTAGCCAAATCCACTCTTACATCCATTCCGTCTCATGCAATGTCTGTCTTCAGACTTCCGCGCACAACTCTATCCAAACTTGAAGCGCGAACCCAAAGATTCATCTGGAATGCAAAAACGGGCAATCGATCCCCGGCCAAAGTGAACTGGGCCACAGTTTGCTTGCCCCCTAAGCTAGGGGGACTTGGCATCCGTAGTCTTCCAGAAATGAATGATGCCTTCCTGCTTAAGTTGGGTTGGCGCCTCCTCACACAACCCGATTCTTTGTGGGCCCAAGTTATGAAAGCTAAATACTATCCCAATTCCCACATCATAGTGGGTAAGGCCAGTGTGCATCACAGTTGGGGCTGGAAATCGATCGTGTCCATCCTCCACCACTTACCAGCATCCTTAAGATGGCACATCTCACGTGGGCACTTACTCAATTTCTGGCTTACTAAGTGGCTCGGAAATTTCACAATTTCTGAGTTTGTACCTAATATCCCTAATCACTTGCTTAACCTCACAGTGGACCAAATCATTAATCCACACACAAGATGCTGGGATCTTACACCTGTGATCGATTCTCTTCCCTCTCATATTATCCTTACCATCCTTGGCACCCCACTACCACTGTCTGACCAACCAGATCACTTTGCATGGGCGTGGTCCCCACACGGTAATTTCTCTATAGGCAGTGCCTACCACATGCTCTCTACAATGAAGTCTAGCATGGTCACTCCAAATCTACCATGGGAAATCATAGATAAAATTAGGGTTAACCCTAGGGTGAGATCCTTTTTCTGGTTACTGAGTCATGGCAAACTACCTACCAGGCAACGCCTATTTATCCAACACCGTGTGCCAGATCCTCTATGCCCAATCTGCCAAACACACCCTGAAACGGTAGAACATCTTTTCTTCTCTTGCCCACGCGTCATAGGCATGGTTCACCGAATCCTTCCATCTTTACCGCCTCTCAATAGTAAACACCCTCTAATCCACAGTGCCACACTCTCCTCAAATCTGCGACATAAATGGATTATTCTGGCATGGGCCATCTGGCGTGTGCGAAATGACATGGTGTTCAACCAGGGACACTTCAACCTATCCACTGTTCAAGCTTTATACAAATACCAGCTACTTAACTACCCTCCGCCAGTACCTTCTCATGAGCCTAACTTTCACCCCATCCCCACCCCGCTCCCACTTAAGTGGACTCCACCACCCATAGGTTATATGCAGCTTAACGTCGATGGCTCCTCATTCGGAAATCCGGGACCGGCAGGTATCGGGGGTATTATCAGGGACCATTTGGGTCACTTTAGAGCAGCATTTTCTGCATCCATAGGTCATACCACAAATAATGTAGCAGAATTCTGGGCCCTACGTGATGGACTTGTCATTACTCACACTCTTAAGATCACACACCTTATTGTTGCCACGGATTCTTTGTTCATGCTCGACTGTCTCACCAGGACTCAGGACCACCCGGCTCACCTAGCGGGTCTTCTTCGGGATATTCAGATGAGCTTGTCTAGCTTCACATCAGTCAGATGCCAGTTCTCCTACCGTGAAATCAATCAGATTGCTGATCATTTGGCCAAACTTGGTTCGTCACAGTGTTCTGCACACCAGGATGTATCATCTATTATCTACACCAGATGGGATACCTGTCCTTCTTGGATGGAGCCACTCCTCCTGTTTGATTTATCTTCTGTTGTTTTTCGTTTATCAGGGTCTTCTACCCCTTGTATTAAGACTGTTATTTTACGTTAAATAAAGTTGTATGGTTCTGTTCAAAAAAAAAACAAACAGTCCAGCTAGAAAGCTTGAACCATACATTTTCACAAAGAAACATAAATTCAATCTCCTTATAATTGATATGATACAACAAGGCAAGCTACCTGCGGTACACTTCTTGGCTATAAACAAATAATTTTTGAAGACATAAATATGTGTGAATAAAGAATCCGATATTTTACATTGACCCAAATCTTATAAATAAACAAGCCCAATTTTGTTTCTCAAAGATTGAGAAATGTAGGTTTTAGTGATTTGCCTATTTATCTTGGAGAAGCCTGACTGTAGTCCCCACTCTTCAAGACGGAGCACAAAGCCTGTCTGGATATATAAGTTTCCAGTTCTCTGGACACTTGAGTCAGCTTCAAATCAAAATCACCTTTGTGCCTACCAGGATGTTGTATTGGAGAACCGGAATGTCGTCTTCTTGGACTTGAAAATTGGCCAGGTGAATTTAAGAGCCTGGTTTTTGAAACGATTAGAGGAGGCTTCAAGCCTACTATGTCATTCTCTGGTTTCATAAGTGGTCCACTTTTGGTTTCCAGAGGTAAAGGTTTCAGTGAATCACTTTCTTCTCCCATCTGCTTATTATGTCTCACAAGTTTTTCCCTTGCTTTTTCAGCGGCAAGTAGAGCTTTGTCTCGGCTTAAGTTTATTAGCTTCCATGGATCAATGCTTGCACGAAAACCTTGCTTTTTATTGTTTGAGTTGGATGAATCGGAATCATCATCTATCCTTATGACCAACTTTTGTGGGTTCTGAAAAGATATCCAATTATTGTGACAATTGATGATCCCGAATTATAACTTCCAGTAGTGTAAACTGAAAAGAAAACGTACATGTACATACCTGATCTATCTTTCCATCTTTGCATATAATTCGTGACATCCGTGATGCAGGCTTTGGAGGTGAATCAAACTCATCGCTTTCATCAGAAGAAAAGTCTGAATTTTCAAACATTTCTCGTTCCATGGACTCGTTTTCTGCTTTCATTGCTAAAATGTAATCATATGTTGAGATTCCCTGTTCAAGAAAGCGATATTTATCTAAATGTCGAGAAATTAAAACAAAAGAGCTCAACATTTTGAAATAGTCTCTTTAAGTCCCACCATAAGTCCTTTCCTTTATCAGTTAATCGATATCAATCATTTATTCGCTGCAATAGCTAGTTACAGGGCCAACAGGATTCATCAACTTCAACAAAAATAACCAGTCATTATGTTACATTTGAGGATAGCAAGTATCAGTAAACCTATGACATACAAGAGAAGACCTTGACGTTCCTTTTGCTAGTTCAAGTCTATAAACTGAGAAAATGTATCATAAAAAGATTCATATGCATCATATTGAAAGAAGAAAACCTGAAACGCATACATATCCCTGCTATACCTTTCTGATGAGAACTATGTGAAAGAAAAAAAGTTGTCCCAATGCTGCAGTGCTATAGCCAACCAGCAAAGCCAACAGAAGCTGTGAGTTAAAAACTCGAATAGTTAAGATGAATCCTGTGCTTGAGAAAGGGTTTCAAAAAGAAGAGTAGGACGAATATTACAGAAAGGGCGGCCAGAACTCCTCTAGGGAAGTTCACATAATGTCTTCTGTTTAGCTCCTGTTCTATCGCATTGCTATCAGCAAAGCACCTAACAAAAACTGCTATGGCCGTTCCTCCTTCTACAGTAAGCTGTCAAGAACAAGATCATTCAGCAGGTGGACGCGTGAGGATGGAAAATTATTGAAAGATAAGCGCAGATTAATCACTAAAACAAAACAGACTAACCATTATCAACACGAAAATCATCAAAAGGATGAAGGTTGTATAATTCTTTTTCCCAACGCAGTTGTTCAACCACTGAAACAGTTAACAAAAGATGGAAATTCTCCATTAAAGGATGGCATGTTTAATGTAATAATGAAGTTGAATGAAATTCTTTATCAAAGCTAATATACATGTCTCTTACTCTGCAGTGGTGGTCAAACCCCTCAACACAACGGTTGCAAGTCCTGCAATGTTTGCTGTACTTGTTAACCTGTCGAGTGGAATATTGAAAGATTTTCATAGCTAGCTAAAAGAGATGCATGAAATTAACTTATACTATCGGCGATATTCAATACAAAAGTTCTGTGCTACAACATAAAATTAGTGACACCTCAAAGTCACAAAGAGAGCAAAATGAAACTTCGTCGTCTTTTGGATTAGGCGCCAGAGAATCATCCTTGAGGACAAGGGGAAAATGGATCAGAGGCTCCATTTGAATGCTAGAGTTCCAAGGATCTAGGTATTTCCTTCTTATGCAAGTCCTTAGGATCTTCCGCTCCATCCTTGCGAAGAATCTCCGCACGATCCTGCTGAAGACCTGCACCATGTTGAGCTTCGAAAGGCCAATCATATGGCCCTTTCTCTTCCTTTTCCTAAACCTAAATCTGCTTTTGTCGCTCGGATCAATGGCAACACACCTCATAAAAAGAAGAGCAACACAAAGTACCTATAAAAAGCACAAAATCAGCGTGCTATCCCCCAACACAACAAGGCAGCAGGTACTGGAGATAGTGTGCGAAGATTGCGTTAGTTTACCGTAAAGGTAAAGACTGTATTGACAGTAATCTCCGCGACTCTGTTGCCTAGGAAAAGCCCCAAAAAGCAGTAAAATGCAGCAACCAGGAAACAGTAAACTGCCATTCCCACAATCTGCAACAATTGAGGAAATACATTGTTTCAAAGCTAATACTTCTGTACAAAGTCAAATCGATCTCCTTGTAATATTCCATTTCATATGCGAAAATACGGTCAAATGCTTGATATCGAAGTGAACGGAGACGCAGAGCTACTGAATTAGTGTTCAAGTGTTCTAATTACTGAGCAGCTAAAAGAAAACGACGACGATTAGATATTCGCAGAATCGAATCGTAATTTGTTAAAAGTGCTAAAAGTTACCTGCAGAGGATGGAGAGGGCGCTGCCATCCATGGCGTCTCGATACGATGGAGCTGATTGACATTTCAGCTCTTAGAGTTAGTTCTAATTCGACTAAATCTTTTCAGCTCGATGATGCAATATGTTTATCGGCACATAGAGAAGAAAAAAGTAAAAACAAAACCAACGGTCGAATCTAGCACCCTCCTCTTTCTTTGTTTGAATTTCAAATATTATTGTTACTAACTAGACGTTAGTGGGCTACGGCTATATGAAGTCCTTGCGGCCCAAGCCCACTAACTAGCTCCTTAGCCCTATCCGTAGATTTTTGTTGGATGCGGAATTAAAAAAAAGAATAGTGAACACTGAATACACTTGGATACTAGGATGTATTTATATGTCTTTAGCAATAATGCCTCTTGTCTTGAGTTAATTAAAGAATCTATGATGTGATCTTCTTAATCATCGAGCCTCGTCGGATTTAGTTTTGAGGATAAATAGATTTTTACCCCTTGATTTTAGTATAATTACGAAAATATTCTCTATTGTTTGAATAATTACATGAACATCTCCTAAAATTGGAAAAAATGAACATCAAGACAGATTTGAGGTTTATGTTATTACAGAAGAACCTCCTAAGTATGAAAAATATCACAGACTAGCAAATAAACTTACATGTGTATAGTATTTTTGAAGTTTCGAGGGTGTTTTCGTAATTGTTTGAACGATAAGAAAGGCTTATGCAATTAGACTAAACTTCATTTAACTTTATAAGAGAAAGTCCGATGTAATTAGACAGTTGAAGACAACAATCCCCTCCAACCCCAATATGTGTCTTTACATGCGTGTTTGGTGTGGTTGAAGCACAATTTTATCCTGCAAAGTTGTCATTTTGCGTTTCGAAGAAATTGCATTTTATTGATTCTATAGATCAAAGTTTCTTTTGTTTTTTTCAAAAATTACCCAAACATTTCCATTTTTGATTCTATGGAAAAGAAATATGCAATATTTTCCACATATATTGTGCTCACAATTTTTACGAAATTTCCGAAACATATCGAAAAGATCTTGAAACATTGTGAAAAATTTCTAATATTTAAAGCACCGAAACATAATGGCGAAGCGAAACTTTGATCCATTTGTATCATACGTATAATGTTTACTAGTTTGTTTTCTATAAGATCCAAACAGGTCAAATAGCGCCAATATTCACACTACTTTCTTGTTTTGTTGCATCAGTAATTGTTGTTAGGCATAAATTAGAATCTTATCTTGTTGCATCAGTAATTGTTGTTAGGCATAAATTACGATATTATATCTTTATATGAAAACAGCACAACTTTTTAGCGATCAATACCATAATCTCAGCTTCAGTGTATGATAGGACAATTAGTAGCGGACCGGCGTTAGTGTTTTCTTTAATCTCCGCGAATGAGAGCCCCGCGACGGCTGCACTGTTTGTCAACTTGTCATACTATTTTGGGACCAGTAATAAAAGTTTTGATATAAATTTTAAATGCCTATTTGGTATTTTTTATATAGAGTAGAATATAGCTATATATCTTGGTAAGATTTTTGATTTATGCAAAAGCGTTAATGATAACTGATGAGTGATGAGTAACCAATTAATAGCTACTTTTGCGGTGGGACTCAATTAAGCTACACTTTTCATAATAAAATTTGCTAATAATTAATAAAATCGTTTGATGTATATCTGTTACATGGTGGATTCATTTTTTCTAGTACACGAGCATAATCACCATATTGTTAGTGTTATATATAATAGAAATATAATAAGCTTGTGCAATAAATGAATTAATTAGCTATAAAGAATATCTAAAAATCTTTTAAAGAATGCGTATAAATTTCAAAACCAAAATAGAGAACTTGCGATTTTTCAAAAATGTGGCTCACTATCCTTTGGTTCGCATTTTTACCTGTATACACCATTAATCGAATTAGCTCGATCATTATTTTTGGGGAGAATTACACAAACACCCCCTGAGGTATGGGCTAATTGCACAGACACCCCTCATGTTTGAGAAATTACACAAACACCCCCTATAGTATGCATCTCATTACACAAACACCCTTTGTAGTGTGTTTTTTTAATCGAATATACACACTTATGGTGTTGGATCATAATTTCAATAATGATGTGATGACTAACTTACAAAATCTTTCGAAATATACCTTATTTTTAATGTTTTTTTTATTTTCTAAAACAGAATAAATGAGACTTATTTTCTATCGTTTTAGCAATTTTAGTTTATTTTTCATTTATTTTACAATATAAACGAGAGACGGAAATTTAAATTCAGCAAAACATAACAAATTGCGAAATTTGTTTTATCACAGGGGGTGTTTGTGTAATTTCCCAAACATGAGGGGGTGTCTGTGTAATTAGCCCATATCTCAGGGGTGTTTGTGTAATTCTCCCTTTTTTTGTAACCCTCACGACCACGAGACCCTAATTTATTATATCTTTTTGTATTTGAAGTTATTTAAACAAAATATGTTATACACATATACATATAGTCAAGAAGAAAAATATAAATGTCTTTCTTCAAATATATTAATATTCAATATATAGGAATCTTAGTTTTCTTAAATAAACCACACTCATATACAGTAAAATGCTTAATCAAGTATAAAGACGCATATAGAGCTTATTTGTCTACATATATCAAAATGATGGTTTAAGCATGGATCAAAGTTTCGGTTTCGATGTATGTTTCGATCTTCTAAATATTAGAAATATTTCATAGTTTTTCGGAAGTTTTTCGACGCGTTCCGAAAATTTCGTAAAAGCTACAGTTGTAACGAAATCGGAAACTACTTCTCAGTTTCGTTTCGACTAAGTGAAAAAAGGAAACGTTTCGGTGGTTTTCGAAGAAATGTATGTTAATTTTGATCCATGGGTTTAAGTACTTGAAGGATTTCACACTGAATCAAGGAGTTCTCTAGAGGTTGGGGATTCGATGGTTTCGGTGGAAATAAATCTAAAATCGAATGCCAAATTTGGTGAAACTGAAAATAGGAGAGACCCTTATGGCTTTTAGCCAAACTTAAGAGAGATACCAATTCAATAACGACGCAAGACTTCGCAATTTAGTCCTCTTGTATGAAAATGGTGGATTTTGGCTAAACTTACTAATCTAGATTTGGTGAGTGGTAATCTAAATGCACGTATAGTGGTGCCGATAATGTTACAGAAGATTTGAGTTGACAACTTCAAGCAAAGCTAATAATGCGGTGTGTCCACATTTCCACTACCGTGAGACTTTGTCAAATGAACATTTTAAACTCTAATCATTTGTCACATTAATGCAGCACCACTCTAGCTTCATTGTGAAATAATGAAGTGAACATATAAGTACTACACCACGTTCATATGCGCTTATTCAGATCTGACCAATTCAACTCATAAAAAAACTAATAAAGCATAAATTGACCGCTGACTTTCTCACTTTTATAATTCACGACAAATCGACGAGTTTGACGGTATCATTTTCATTTTTCACACTCATGCATACAAACTTACAAAGTGGTACTACCATTATATATACAAGCCTAGATGCTCAACTATTGCATCAATCGGTCAACTTCGAATAATATCATGTCGTATTCTCTAACGAAACTTGTAATACTATTCGCTTTCAATTTGTCATTGCTCGCAAACCTCTGCTATGGTTCAAGATGCATTTCATCATTAGTAACCGAACAGCTCTTTAACTCAATCTTCCTACACAAGGACGACACCGTATGCCCCGCTAACGGTTTCTACACGTACAACTCGTTCGTGGAAGCGACGAGATGCTTCCCGAGATTTGGCAACATTGGCAACCCCACCACAAGGAGGCGTGAAGTGGCCGCATTCTTGGCACAAGTCTCGCACGAGACCACCGGAGGATGGGCCACTGCGCCCGACGGCCCATACGCGTGGGGTCTGTGCTTCAAGGAGGAAATTAGTCCTCAGAGCAATTACTGCGATTCGACCAACACTCAGTGGCCTTGCGTCAAGGGAAAATCTTACCATGGAAGAGGTCCCATTCAACTATCTTGGTATGTATTTGTTATATATCTATATACTTAGTTTTATTCTGTTTAATTGTCACTACTTCTAGAGAATGTGTATAAACCCACAAAGACACTGAATACGGATACAGCAAGATAGGAGCACAAGAATTTATATGATTAACTTATGTATATATTATAGTCGTCGAGATACGAATCTGTCTTTATATAAACTTATTATGCATAAGGTACATATAATTAGGTTTAAATATACTTAAACAATAAGAAGAGAAAAAATTAAAAAAAAATTTACAATATCTTTGAAAAGTTCTATAAAAGAAATCTTATATATTGCATTTATCTATTGTAAGCCAATATTGACTATCAATACAACAAAAAAGTATAATAATAGATTACATGAAAATAATAAATTGTTTAGAGCAATTTAGTAAATAAGATTTTAGTTACAAAGCTAACAAGTGAAGAACAGTCATAAGAAAACAAATATTAATCAAAGTTCTTGTCCGTCTCTACTCATATTTATTAATCAAATTTTAGAATTAATGTTTGAAATATAGTAGATGTTTATTGTATGGTGGATAAGGTCAAAAATGAACGTCCTTCATTTGTGTTTGATACTGCGTCGTTAAGTGTAACTTATTTTGAAATAAATATATGTCAAAGACACTGCATAAGATGGTTTTTAGAATTATTTGTGCAATTTCTTCAATAAATCATCAGTCCCTACTTGTTATAGAATGTAAAAAACTTAATTACAAAATCATGATTTATAGGAACTACAACTATGGGCCAGCAGGAAAAGCGTTGAGATTTGATGGCCTACAAAACCCTGAACTAGTTTCCAACAACTCCGTCATCGCATGGAAGACCGCCCTCTGGTTTTGGATGACCGAGCAGAGGCCGAAGCCATCATGTCACGACGTGATGGTCGGACGGTATGTCCCAACAGCGGCCGATATAGCTGCCAATCGGACGGCGGGTTATGGATTGGTAACGAACATCATCAATGGAGGACTCGAGTGTGGAATCCCCACGGATGGACGTGTTAGCGATCGGGTTGGATATTTTCAACGATACGCTGCCCTTTTTAATGTCAGCACCGGTCCGAACTTGGACTGCCAATATCAGCAACACTATTGAATATTATTCATGCATAAATATTATAGTATAGCTTAGAAGATCATAAGTTGGTTGAGTGATCTCATTGAGACATTGAACTTTTAAGCATGATGTTTGAATAATTGCGCATTCTTTGTCACGTTCTTCCCACTAACTTGCGTGTGTTTGTCCGTTAATGCAGAAGCCCTTTCCCACTAACTAGCGTGTTTGTCCATTTCGTGGAGCATATATGTGTATGATGATTGATTAAGCTTAATTATTATTGTTGATGTAAATCTAGATGAAGAATGTGATTATAAATCATAAATCTCGTTTTATCTTAGTTATATACAAGGCCGGTCGCCGGCCTCCGCTACCATGTGTGTGTATATATATATAGATAGATAGATGGTGAAATATATTTTTATTTAATACTATACCCGGATTTGTTTTCTTCTATTCTTCGATTTTCATATCGTAACTTCTTAATAATTAATACGTAGTTTGTCATTCTAGTTTCTAAATCTTGTTTTTGTTGTTCTAGTCTAATCTTCTTTAAATAATATAAAATAGGGTCAAAAGCATCAAAATCACTATCTATAATATATGTGCAACTACCCCATAACTTTTGAAAATTTACCCCCCAAACTAAATTGCCCCTCAGTCATTGATCAACCGTTTGATTTGGACACCTTACTATATTTTCTTCCAGATTTAGTGTAGCTCATATGGCAGTTCATATTAAGGATCCTACCTAGTTTAGGAGTCCCACATAGTTTAGAAGTGTTATTTATTCTCTCTTGTACTTAGTATATATATCTCCTATGTAACTTGTAACCTTCTTGAGTTGAATACAATAATCATTCACACATATTACAATTCTCTATATGGTATCACTAAGCCAGGGTAAGTCTCTCACGAGCTCCTCTTAAAATCCTAAAAACAGTCGTCGTTCTCCATCGTCTCCATGACAGGCTCCTCACCTGAATCTGGCAGCGCTTCAACTGATGTCTCCACCCCGTCCTCCTCTTCTCCTCCTGTCCCACCGATCATTCCGATCACGACGAACACACATATTAAAATCACCCTTACCACCTCTAATTATCCGTCTTGGCGCGCTCATGTTCATGCACTACTGACGGTTTTAGGCTTGCGAAGTTCCTTGATCCCGACTTCATTCCTCCTGCCCCTGATACGACCGAATTTGATTACTGGTATCATCAGGATCAACTCCTTCTTTCGGCGTTAATTGGTTCTCTTGATGCTGACGTTGTTCCACTTGTCTCCGCTACACGCACTGCCCTTGATGTGTGGACAACTCTTGGTCGTGCGTTTGCCAGCCGCTCTCGGGCGCAAGTCATGCAACTCAAGTATGATCTTGCTCATGCATCCCTCGGTTCTCAGACCGTGAGTGAGTTTCTTCGTGATATTAAACAAAAAGTTGATGAATTAGGGCTTATTGACGGGGTTCCATCCAATGACGATGTTACCTTATACATCTTGGATGGTCTTGGTGCTGGTTATCGTGAAATCGCATCTTCTATTCGTGCCCGTGAAAATTCAATCTCGTTTGCTGATCTTCATGATATGCTAGTGGGTCAAGAAGCATATCTCAAACGTCTTGAGGCCTCTTCAATGAATCTCGTTGCAATGGCGAACAATACGACTGCCCCGTCGTCCAACTCCTCGCGTGGCCAGTCCAACAATCGCGGTAGGGGCTATGGTGGTCGCGGCTACAGTCAGAATGGTAGGGGCAATCGCGGTAGGGGCTATGGCAAACGCGGTCGCGGTCAGTTCTACCAAAACTATGGTCGGGGATCTTTTCCGCAACAGCAGCAATTTTCCGGACCACCGGTTCAGTGCCAACTGTGTGGTGCTCCGGGCCACACTGTCCCTTCTTGTCCACAAAGGTATCAACCTGCAGCATATATGACTCACTCGCCCAATCACGGCCCCACTCCGGGTTCATGGCTCGTTGATTCAGGAGCCTCTCATAGTCTTGCCGCTGATGTTAGCCAGATGTCGCTTCACTCTGAGTACGATGGCACTGATGAGGTTGCACTCGCTGATGGTTCTGGTATGGAAATCACTCACACAGGCACATCCGTTTTATCTTTTCCTTCTCGCCAGTTTATCATCCCTAATGTTTTATGCACACCTTCTGCCACTCAAAATTTACTTTCGGTTCATAACTTTACTAAAGCTAACAATGTCTCTCTCGAATTTTTCCCCTCTTATTTTGTTGTGAAGGATCAGGTTACGGGGGCGCAAGTGGCTCGCGGCACGTGTCGTAATGGCGTTTACTACATTCGAGTTCCTTCCCACTCTTTACGGTCTTTCGCAAATTTTGTGTCAATAGGTGTCCGTAGTTCTTTAGATGTCTGGCATGCTCGCCTGGGTCATCCGTCTATAGGTACTAGTAGTTCTGTTATCTCCAAGTTTCGTTTACCAGTGTCGTCTCATGTGTCTACTTTATCTAAAAGTTGTGAGTCCTGTGCTGTGAGCAAATCTCATAAACTCCCATTTTTTGAATCATCACTAAAATCAATTCGTCCTTTACATTATATATTTACTGTTGTTTGGGGGCCTGTTTCGCCGAGTGTGGATGGCTACAAGTACTATTTATTATTTGTGGATCATTTTTTTAAATATTGCTGGCTCTTTCCTCTCACGACTAAATCTCAAGTTGCCACCATATTTCCTCAATTTAAAGCACTTGTCGAAAAACAATTCTCGTTCCCTATACAAAACGTTTATAGTGACAATGGGGGGGGGGGGGGAGTTTATTGCCTTGCGTTCCTTCTTTAACTCTAATGGGATTAGTTGGTTAACCACAGCTCCACATACACCCCAACAAAATGGTGTTTCTGAGCGTCGTCATCGTCACATCCTTAAAACCGGTCGCGCCCTTCTCCACTTCTCTCATCTTCCTTTTGAGTTTTGGTCTTTCGCCCTTCAAACCGCGGTATACCTCATAAACCGCCTCCCTACTCCCCTCTTATCTGGTCGTAGTCCTTTTGAGTCACTCTTTCGTCGTCCACCTAACTATCTCAAGTTACGGGTTTTTGGTTGTCTATGCTTTCCTTGGTTAAAATGATACTCACATAGTAAACTCGAGTTTCCCTCTCGTCCGTGTCTTTTCCTGGGTTACTGTTCATCTCAAAGTGCTTACCGTTGCATGGACATCCATACCCGTCGCATCTTTATCTCTCGTCATGTCAAGTTTCACAAAACTTCCTTTCCACAACTTTCGCTGATCTCTCCTTCTGGTTCTCGGCCTCCGATTCTCTCACCCGTTGATACTCCTTTATTTTTATCATCCGAGCCATCTCGGCTCCCTTCTTCTTCCGTGCCTCGGTCGTCCTCTCCATTATCGCCACTGCACGTGTCCACGCCGCACACCCCAGCCTCGGTCCCACACAGCGCTTCACCATCTTCTTCCACTTCTTTGCCCACCCAGCCAAGTGATTCTGTCTCAGGACCACCAGCAGCGCCCTTACCTGCTGTCCAGCGCACTCATGGTATGTGAACCAGGGCTCAGGATGGTATTTTTTGGCCCAAAGCACTTTCTGCTTCCCGTCATCCGCTTCCTGCTGACACTGAGCCCACTTGTGTTTCCCAGGCTCTTAGTAGTCCTCTTTGGCGTGATGCTATGTCTACAGAGTTCACGGCACTCCTTGATCATGGCACTTGAAATCTTGTTCCTCCTTCTTCTGATCAGAATGTTATTGGGTGCAAGTGGGTCTTTTGGATTAAACGTAAGCCTGATGGTTCTGTTGATAAATTCAAGGCTCGTCGTGTTGCCAAGGGCTTTCATCAGCACCCTGGGGTTGACTATACTGAGACGTTTAGTCCGTGGTAAAACCAGTTACTATCCGGAGTGTTCTTTCTATTGCTCTGTTTCACTCTTGGCCGCTTCGCCAATTGGACATCAGCAATGCTTGTCTTCACGGTGATCTCCGTGAACCAGTGTTTATGCAGCAGCCGCCAGGTTTTATTGATAGCCAGTTTCCTCATCATGTTTGCCGGCTGCGCAAATCTTTATATCGCTTATGCAGGCACCTCGGGCTTGGTATCATGCCCTCAGCTCGGCGCTCTTGGACTTCGGGTTTCGGCAATCCACGGCCGACACCTCCCTATTCACGTATACTCGGGGGTCTGTTGTTCTCTATATTTTGGTCTATGTGGATGATCTCATTCTCACGGGCTCCTGCTCTTCCACTCTTTCCAGGGTCACTGATCACATTCGTCAGCGTTTCGCGGTTAAGGATCTTGGTGTTTTGTCTTACTTTCTTGGTACTGAGGTTGCTTCTTGCAAAGAGGGTCTCTTTCTTTCTCAGCACAAATACACCGTGGAGTTATTGCGTCGCCATCGTCTGGATGGCGTCAAGCCTTTTTCACACCGTCTGCCGCTAAAGCGGCTACCGTTCCTTCGTCCTTTCTGGAGGATCCTTCTGAGTTTAGGCAAGCTATTGGTGGCCTTCAATATATGGCCTTGACTCGTCCGGATATTGCTTTTACAGTTAGTCGGTTAGCTCAGTCCATGAAGTCTCCGACTGATCAGGATTGGTGTGCTGTTAAGCGTCTATTTCGTTATCTGAAGGGTACGGTTCATCACGGCCTCCTTCTCCACAAACCTAGCGATCTCTCTATCACTGCATACTCTGATTCGAATTTTGGCGGTAGTGTTTCTGATGGCAAGTCTACCTCTGCCTATGTCGTTTATCTGGGCCAAAATCCCATCTCCTGGCGCTCGAAGAAGCAAACTGGCGTTGCCCGCTCGTCAACAGAAGCCGAATATCGAGCCCTTGCCGCCGCTGCAGCCGAGGTTTGTTGGATCAAACTTTTGTTTCATGATCTTCGTATTCGCTGCCTCACCGTCCCTCGCCTTTTGTGTGATAATATCAGTGCTGCCCGTCTTGCCTTGCATCCTGTGCTTCATTCTCGTATGAAACACATCACCTTGGATCTTCACTTTGTTCGTGACCTCACAGAAAATGGTGTGTTGCGTGTTTCACATGTCAACACTTTGGATCAGTTTGCCGACGTTCTAACTAAGTCTCTTCCTCGAACTCGTTTTGAGCTCCTCCGTTCCAAAATCTCTGTTGCCGATGGAACGTCGATTTTGCGGGGGCGTATTAAGGATCCTACCTAGTTTAGGAGTCCCACATAGTTTAGAAGTGTTATTTATTCTCTCTTGTACTTAGTATATATATCTCCTATGTAACTTGTAACCTTCTTGAGTTGAATACAATAATCATTCACACATATTACAATTCTCTATAGTTCACACATTTTTCTTAATTTGAGGTGTATATTGTAATTTTTCGTAGGTTATAGGAGTAAACCGTACACAGTTAATAAATTGGGGGTTTACTGCATTTTTCATCGAAAACAACATTTGAATATATTTTTTCTTTTCTGGTAGGATCTAAACTTTTCTCCAAAATACCTTTTTCCAAGTAACATTCAAGAGTGTATTTTAGATAAGAAAATTAATGAGACAAAATTATAGACTAACTAAAAAACTTACTCAAAGATTTGATAATAATTTGATTCTCTCGCAAAGCACACGAGACAGCTAAAGATGTCTAAATGATAATAAAATAGAAAATTCCTAATGGATATGCAACTATCTCAAGGTTATTGTGATATGTTATTTGTATCTATTTATGTAGCTTTACTTAAATTTGACAAAACGCAACCTACAAGAGCAAAATCGAACTACCACGACTTAAAAAACCACATTTGGACATGATACAAGCTGCATAGCCACTATTTATGATATCCCCTTAACTAATTTTGCATTTTTGCCTTTTATTGCTTTAGTTAGTAGAGACTAATCACTTATAGTTGGTACAAGTTTTAGATTTTTGTAAGAATTGTGCAAAAGATCCTTAACCTACATAATTGAACATCCTTACTTTTTGATAGATTACAATACCAACTAATTCTACTCCTTAAAATCCAGTGTTGTTAGAAATTTACCCCAGAGAGGCTTTTCCAGGGCATTTTGACCCCGAAAAGGCCCCTCGACAATGTTTTGGGTTTTAGGTTTCATGGAACTTACGTCGGGTGATTTAAGACTTACACTCGAGAGGGTTTATTGAGAGTTTAGAAAAATATTTTTATGCACCTTATATAAATTTGTAAACAAAATTTGTTTCATAATTTTATACGAACATAATATTTATTTTTAACATATTAACTCATTCTTTTAGTCTATATAATTCTAATTTATACTATGGATATATTTAACAAAAAATTAATATTAAAGTCATGGAGCTTGCGTCCTATGCCTCAGAGCTTATACGCTGCCTTTAAGCCTGTAAAACGCACGGCTTACTCCCAATGCCTTTATATCCCTATTTTTATTATACATTGAAATTCTAATTTAATTGGACTCACAGGACTACACAGTTGATACAATAATAGAATAATAGAAGGATTTTGACATAACATTTATCTAAGGGATAATTACAGTAACGCCTCCTGAGGTTCGGTGTAATTCCAGAGATCATCTCTATGGTTTGAAAAATTATAGAGACCACTCATGAGGTTGGAAAACTTACAGAAATCTCCCCTCTAGAACTTAAGGGTTGATTGGAGTGTTATTTATGATAATATTATGCATGCCATACTTACATATATCCATGAAGTTTAGTATAATTATATAATAAATCTTTTGGTTTTGAGAAATTAAAAAAATACTCTAAATAATTTTAGAAACTACTATATTATAAACTAAAATACAAACATTGTCTAAATTAAAACATTTTAATTTGAAAATAAGTTTTAAAATTTAATCCAAAATATATTTTCGAATCAAAATATTTAACTTTTAGTTCTTATTTTTATTTTTTAGGGAAAATATCTGTCAAAAAGTCAACGAACTATTTATCTTATGCTCTTTTTCTCGTTGCAATTGTAACCTAACAATTAATTTTAGCAATAGAAGAAATAACACGCTGAAAACTGTTTTCAGGTTGAAACTTGAAAGAAGGGTAATACTCCAAAAGTTTGGAAGCTGCAGCAAAGGCTATTTGGCTTGCTTGCTTTGTCAAAAAGTTCAACAAAACTTGCTTTTTTCTTTTACCGAACGCTTCTTTTTGTTGTTGTGATAAGCTGAAAATTCCGTGGCTATAGATATAGTATTTAATATGGAACTGTGATGAAATCTAGGAGACTACTAAAAGTAAAACAAAAACGAAAAAGGAAAATTAAAATATTTAGATTGAATTTTAAAATTTACGTAATTTCTTTTTTAATATTTTTAGCTAGTAATATAATAGTTTCTAAAGTTATTTGGAGTATTTTTTTATTATTATTCAAGCATCAAAGATTATTTTTTAATTAAACCAGTGTAAGAATAATAAACATAATAATATCAAAAATGATATCCAAACAACCCTTAAGGTGTAAGGGCAGGTTTTGTGTGTTTTCGAAGCTCAGGGGTAGTCTATGTAATTTCTCAAACTACAAGAGTGGTCTCTATAATTATACCAAACCTCGTGTTACTGTAATTATTCCTTGATCTAGTGTCCATGTAAATGTTTGTTTCCATCATATTCAGAGTACTTTAAACAGATTAAGATACCTATGTTTTTGTGATCATATACCATTACAGTTTTAACAGACAGTTTATGTTGAGCACAACAACAAAACTCTCAATCCAACAGCTCAACCATGTCTCTGGCAAACAATAATTATTGCACGACAAATATTTGAAGAACTGCAGTCGTTTGGCAAGTATAAAATTTAGAGGTATCCAGTTACACCAGTAAAACCTCACCCTAATATATACCAATTCTTGCAGATGGACAGCATATGTATATATTTACAAACACCTGAACATCATTAAATCGACTCATATCATCCAATTCTAGTTCTTATGCAAACAATTTATCTTTATACATATTACAATATTGTTTCGACATGTTTCCTAGTCATCATCTATCAATTCTAAGGTTATTGCAAAGATGACCGAGTTCAGGCCTTGCATCCATCCAAGAACTGAATTTCACCTCCGTTGCTGCTTCACGAGTGCTATAGAGATAGGATCTAAAAGCGATCAGGAAGAAGTATCGCCTGCACCAATAGTTATATAGGAAGTTAAATAAATGTAGTCAAACACCAAACAAGTATACCTAGTGCTTCATGATAGAGTAAGGTGCAGGGTACAAACACAAATCACAGCTATAATCGGGCAACAAGCATATGCTATAGATCGAAAGATCCTAAAGTTGACCAAAAGATATAAGTAGAGAGAATAACCAAAATAATTGGTGGATGACAAAAAGGAAGCAATAGTGTAATGTGCAAGGTATAGAAACATTCACGTTGCAAACAATGAGACCATGAATATTTACTGGGACCAACCTTAAAGCCTTGGTACCCATATCGACAAGGGATGCTCTCTGTTCTTCGTTATCACTTGATAACTTCTCAAGTTCCTTGGTGTAGTACAGGATATCATCTCTCAAATGTCCAGCCCCTGCACACCTTTAAAAGAGGAATGAGTTCAACCACTGAAAAATGGAATTTAAGAACAATGATTTAAAGAAGGGTAAAATGCATTAAACCCCCCCAACCTATTGCCCATGTGCGGTTTGTCCCCCAACCTATGGAAAGTTACAACATACCCCCTAACCTGTCAAAAAGTGTGCTAATTGCCCCCTGAGTAGTTGATCAACCGTCCAATTTGGAAACCTTTCTACATTTTCGGCCGTTACATTTGGTCTCAGAGGGCACTTCGCACATTTTGAATAAGTTGGGCGGTACATTGCAACTTTTCATAGGTTGCGGGCAAACCGCGCATGAGCAATATGTTGGGGGGTTTGATGCATTTAACCCTTAAAAGAAAATGTTCTTTTTTCAGCTGTTACAAGCATTAATACAAATGGTAGCAATGCTAATCATACCAAAGAAATGGTATCTTCTTTGTTTTTCCAAGCATACTTCATAAATCTGATTTCTTTAACTTTCCAAATACTTCTCTATACCCATTCGAATAACGTAATCAAATTACTCAGATCATTTATTATAATTCCTTGTTCTTAGAGTTATTATTTACTAAAACAATATCACAAATATTAAGTAAATAGTTCGCTTGTTGCATTAAAGATCAGGGTAGAATTGAAGATCACAAATTGGACAACTGATTCAAGACGGAGATGGTATATTACTTGATTGGCCCTCAAGCCACAACTCTTAAAACCAAGCTTGGTACATCAAAGATGAACGGCTTTGGCAGTATGAAGAAGGTGAGCTAAATAAAACGTTTAATGCTTAGACTCTCGAAGTTTTTGTGATTCGGAGCTCAGACCATGCACTCATTTAGTTGCTTAGACATACATGAACATAGCAAGAAGTACTCTTTCAAGGCAGGGAAAAGAAGATCATACTTATCTATAACAGAGTCCACGGATGCCTTGCTCTCAGGGCCATGAACAAGAACTCTAATTAGGCTCAGGATGTCCCTGTAATCGCCCATTTTGCGTGCTTCATCATCAGAACTCACATATACTTTCATTGAAATAGATGGGTGTGGACCGCCAAGCATAGGTAGTGGTATATGTGATCTGGATACGGCTTCCGCTTCGAGTTTTACACAAATGATAGCCATAGCATAAGCAACCCCTCCGAATCCGGTGTGTGATACAAAAAGATAAGACCCTGCAGCGCTGTCAAGAGGAAAAAAGTTCAATAGAAATATCTTTAGTGTCCAGGATATCATTGGGAGGTGAGAAGAGTATATCACAATCATTTACATTCTTAGATGCACATTGACAATTATTAAAGATATTTACGGACTACCTGGGTGCTGAAAATGACACGCAGTCAAAATGTAAAAGTAGACTCATAATATATACTAAACCAGACTTCAGATCTGGTTTCCCAAAAATGGATTTTACAACTATCTGAGACAAGGAAATACATCCCCTTACAATATACCATAGAGAGTTTCAACAGAAAAGACAACTTATGACATGTTTGATCTCTGCGTAATCAAATGAGCAAATAGAATTGTGCATAACACTATTTGATAAACCAAATGTGAAGATATAGGATGTTAAGGAAAACAAAACTTTTTGCACCAATTAATAATTCACAATGTCTGTTGGCTAAATATTCAATGGCCACCCAGATAATAAAATTTAAGAGAAAAAACATCTTTGTTGGGAAGACTACAGTAAGAGTTCAGGACCAATTTGCACTTATCACCCCGATGCCTGTTTTGAAAACATAACTAAAAATTGACAGTTACAAACCAGCTAATATGCAGCTAGAAACCAATACTTACTCATCCTTGCAGTGCTGGATAGAATCAACATCTGAAGCAAGAGCGTCTCTCTCTCTGGTTAATGGGATTCTCCAATATACTACATTGTACCCTTCACGCTTCAGAGCTGCATATACCTCCGCAGGAGTCTTCACATCATCAACAAAAATATTCTCCCAATACCCTATGACACTGGCCTGTTTTAGTGAGGGGTTATATTCTTCACGGTGTAAAAGCATTCGACCACCAGATTGCCTAATCTCAGATATTATATCTTCTTTCAAGCGTGCTTCCATATGTTCCACCTGTAAAACAAAGTATGACAAGTAATTGAAGTCTGTTTTACTGTAAGATGTTTCATGTTACGAACAACATTTTGCAATGATGGCATACCACTGGACCAGTGATTCCTACGTGCTTGAGTGTTTCAACTGGCTTATTTAGTTCCCGAAGTACAAAAGGAGTGTTATTGATATAAACAACAGCCTCTTCCCGTAAATCAGCTACAACTACTTTCTGAGGAGAATTGCCTTTTGCTTTGGGTTTCGCATCTAAGTAGGCCAACATTTCTTCTGCACCTACAGTGGTTGGGGTTGCCATGCTGTACACAGGATATTCATCCACCTTCAAAAAAGTAGCAAAGCAAGATATACTTGGTGTTCAGTTATAGGAAATATCGCAGTAAGATACAAACTAGTTGCAAAGATGCTAAATCGGCATGGTGAATTAGCTTATACATAATGAAGTCTTAAAATTGGTAACTAAAAATACTAAGGTAGAAATTTAGGCAAGTCAGTGTATACAGCCTAATATAGTTTTTCGACGGTGGTGTACACAAAATATTATATGGAAATCATCGCTCGACATCATTACTTAAGTGGCTTGCTGTCTTTTACATACAGGTGAATTTTGTTCGACAATTTAACTTCACCCTGCATAAATGTTTCAATGCAAAGTTATCTTGGTATTTAAGGCTTACCACATATATATTTGATAATCTCCTAATTTTTGTACAGCTATGAGACGTACATATAGTTCGAGACTTGAAGTTCATTCATAGGTACCTTGAAGACATGTGGTGCACCATGGATTTGTATGAGGCTTGAAGTCCTCTGGCCAGGATAGAAATACATCTTAAGAATAGAACCTTTCCCCAAAACTGAACCATTACGATCCTTCACAATTGCCTCCATCACAGCATCCCCATGTTGAGATTCATGTTGTGCTCTCAATTCCTCCTGCAACCAGAAAACTTACAGTTAACCTGAAGGTAAAGAGACGGATGCAACTTGAAAGATTTTGTATGTTGAGAGAATATATACAGGAACGGTAAAGAATCGGCCAGGCTTTAATCTGATGGACCATTTCATTGCTTCAACCTCTGGTCTTTGATGCAACCACTTCTTAAAAGTCATTCTTGACTCTCCTTGTCCACAAAATCCATCAAATGCTTCGCTTCCTAGATATGCTGCAAAAGCAATCAAACGGAAATAACGCTCCAAATACTCAGCACCACGGTTTAATGCTACTCTCCTTTCTCTATGCTCAACATGCTGCTGATTAAATAGCTGTCTGTATTGCAAGACAGCTTGTCGTATATTCTGCAGCGCTGAACATCGATCAATTATAGCATCTAATGCTTCTCGACATTCCACCCCGTTATCGAATAATCTTGTAATCTTCCATAGCAATAGGATGTCATTTATCCCGAATGCATGACTTGAATCTTCGGCTGCCTTATTCTTTGGACAAGTAGAAATTAAAGCGGAAACATGATCTTCACTTTCATTATGACTGCTATGGCACAACTCTTCCTGCGATGTATCATCAACTAACACTCTAATAGGCCTCCCATGATTGATTCGGAGTTTGAGAAGGCAGGCGATCACAGTACCCGTAGTTGTCCTACCAATTCCCATCTGTAAAAACATTAAGCATAAGTGAAGCACCAAGTACAGGTAGTTAATCGATATACATCAGAAAAGCTGAAATGATCCATGATACCTAGATAAGAACTTAAAAAACATTGTACCTGGCAATTAAAAACAAAAGCCGTGTCCTTGGAAGCAGATACAATATTCAAAGCCAGCATATCAAAGTCGGAACTTTTCGGAGCTTTTCCATCAGTGATGGGCACACGAGCATATTTGATGCGGAAACCTTCATCCTGGAAACACTTAAATACCTCTCTTGGAGTCTGAACAACATGAGAGCTCACTTGTTCCCAAGCATCATATATTTGTCCATCATCAGTTTCATGGATGACCATGATAGCACCCTGATAACGTGCAGCTTCTCTCAAAATATCATCCTTCAATCGAGCTTCCATCCTTTCGACTCTTTCACAATCAATTCCCTTGAGACAAGTATCTTAGAACATCAGTCCAGAAAACTATTTTGGTAGTATGAACAAAAAGAAAGATGATTATATTAACATCATGCTTCTGTAAGTTAGATAGCAAAAACAATAGAGTGAATTCGAAACAGCCAAAAATATAAAAATAAATAAAAATTTATAAACAATACAAGTGAATATGTTCGAGGGCATTTGCAGGACCAGATTCGTTTTCTTCTGTACATAAATCATTGGTTTTAAGTTCTGCAAGAGATTCACTCAAGAGGAAACAAATAACGCATTAAAATGTGTATACAATTCAAAGGAGGCAAGAAGCACAAAAGCAGGACCAATTTCTATACACCTTTAGACTGCCAATTCCATCCTTATCCCAGGCAAGGAGAAAACAAGATTAAGTGTAACCATTTCACTTTCATTCTTGAGGTACTTCAGTTATAACAGCATACACATGACTATTAAACCAGCGCATATCTACGAAGCTTTGTATTAATATATCATGAGTATTGGTGGACCAGGCTTAGAATCGAGGAGAGTTTCATCATATTACCAAGTTAAAAACAAAAGATATGAAAAGACTGCAACAACAGAAACTGAACAGCCATTTGACTTTTAACCATAGCAAAATCAAATTTTTAGGGCCAATATCCAAAGTGACGTCTTTACTTACATGGAAACATATCGATGCTTTGAAGGGAAAAAAAACTAATGCAGCTTAAAGGAACTGATTAATAACACATTGTTTTGGTCCTATTGAAAATGATAGCATCAAGGTGATGCAGTCACGAGATACCAAGATCCACAGCATTGGTTATTTACAGGCTACAAGCTGTAAATCATATTTTGCTGGTCAAAGCAGTTACCAATGTGCACCCTCTTCCAGCATCTTTGAGAAGGAAAAATAGAAAAAAATGAATTTATGAAATAAATCATACTATCAAGTTCTGGGGGTAAATGCATCAGCATACAAATTGCCAAACTTGGAAAGTCGGCTCATTCAAGAATCAAAGAACATGATGTAATACCGTGTATTCCAGCATATTTTTGTATGGTCTTTCAACTTCACGAAGTACAAATGGTTTTCCATTAACGTAAACTACAGGTTCTTCTCTCATATTGTGCCAAAATACCGGACAGTCACCATTTGAGCTTCCAATCTTTTGGATGACTGAACGGATTCCATCAACAGTTGGATTAGCAACCCCATAAACTTGAAATCCCGGAATTTTTCTAAAGTTAGGAGCACCCTCCACTCTTTCTGGCAAACATGGATGTTGACAACCAGGACAGTGGTCACTTTTAAGAACAGTTTGACTTCCTAAAACCTCCCCGTTTCTTAATGCAGCAACTTGGCTCATCTCGGAAGGGCGATTATCAGCGGATTCAGCACTTTTTGGGAGTGACAGTTTTCTATTTGTATAACCAAGTGCTCCCATTGGATTTCTCCTTAACAATCTGCACATGACAAAATGTTTGATTAATACAGAAGGGAATCACATAGATCACAGTTCACACTAGCATTGTCCAGGCTCTGGAGCAAGTGGAACTTATATTAGGAAAAACTAAAATTTGGTGATGTCGTCAAAGTGAATACATATAGGCAGAGCAGGTCGCCTCAAGTAAATATGTAAGGAAAAAAAAGATGAAACTTGATACTCAACAGAAAATAATCAAAGTACAGAGCTCCGCAGAGTGATGAAAGATAATGAGAACTGAAAGCCTGTAGCTGAATCTAAATTTAAGAAATCAGCAAACGGAAATTGTTAACTGTTACTATACACTGCTAAACAATAACCATAGAACATTATGTAAGAGAAAATAAAAATCTTGAGTTGTTCCAACAAGCAAAGCTTGCATTTGATGTCTTAGTCAAGTGACTGATTATTTATTGAACTCAAACAATACACAACACTAGACGTCTAAGATATGGAGAACCACTCCAGAAAACCCCTTTTATGTGTAATACTAAACAAACCCAGGCTCCTACAACAAAATCCTCATATTGAAAGAACTCGGCTGCAAGAAAAAAGTTTGGAAATGTTTTAGACTCCAAACAATGTCCAAAAAAGTTTTTGTATCAGCTTCTTTCAGCGGTGTTCTCTAGAAATTCCATTTGGGGTGGAGAAGAATGTGCGAATAGTATAAATAAAAGGAGTTGCAGAATCATCAAAGATTTATGAAAACTCATCAAAACAGTGTCTAAAAGAAGATTTATAGCGCTTGGGGTCCTAAGAAGAATTAGAAAAGCTATTTCCACAACATGTATTCAATCTTAATAAGATTAATTCCCTATATTTCCATCCTTGATTCCATATCCCAATCTAAACATAATATCCATTTTAACTTTTCTGGCAACACAATATCATTCACAAGCATATAACATACAACCTTATCGTGTAGATAAACAGTAAATTCATATACAATTTTAGACGAAGTAACAAGAATAATAAAATAGAAACAAAGTCAGACTAATCTAAATCAATAAGACTCGTGCATTATTTCTCACCGTGTTCATAAACTCCTCTTACATATTATTAATAGCATAATTATACTCAACTTAGAGCCTTATGCTGTCCAAAATTCACTCGATATATCTCCACAAACCACGGAATAAGCAATCAGGGAAACTGATATGAAGAGCTTTCACTTACTCTATTTACAATCATTCCAATCTTGACAATACAACATTCGACTGGTGCAACCTTCTTGGCATGACACCAGTAAAAAATACAATTGTTTCAGGGGAAAGTTGTTCTTCAATCGCCAGTTTCCATTTTCTTGCAGTAAATTTATTAGTTTGATGACATTACAATTTCACAATACCAAATATCTCCCTTATCTTTACATATGAGGGAATTTCTTCGACCTTTTCAAATCTGAAATCATTTTTAGCTAAAATTAATGTAATTGTACAGAGAAGTCCTGCGATGATGTGCTCATAACTGGACCGAAACACTTGACTGTTTGCTGGTTTCATAACATTTGGTGAAAATAACTGAAGTTTCATCTGATATCAATTCTTCTTGCTTGAAAACTCTGTTGTATTATATTTAAAACAGCAGACCAACTTAAACATAATATGTATCCCCCATGTTTCTTCTCATCAAGAAAAGTCAAAAACTTGTGTTTTTGCAATTGCATTACCAAAGAATAACAGCTATTATACATACTTCACTCTTACATAAGGAGATTTTGCTGTACAACCACCTGAATATCATCTGTCATAATTGAATGAGCTCATAACATAATGTAACCACTTGTGCAAAGAATTTGATCATTACCTACGAAGTACACTGTAAAGCTCTGGCCTCTCTCTCATCCACTCAGTGAAGCTGCATTGGCCAGGTGACATTGAATGAAGCTCGCCTCTATACATTTGAAGATATACAGAGAAACAAATAAGGAAATAATATCTCTCCAAGTACTCCACAAAAAAGGATAGGGATGCTTCCTTCTTCATTTCATCAGCTTGATGCAAAATACTACTTCGGTAACTAGCAATAGATTCCCGTAGATTCTGCAATAAGAACCACAAATGCATCGATACAAGCTATTAATTCCAATATCAGAAGGCATTATATTATATCAAATAGTTGTTCCAACTAGCACTGGACGAGTACCCATAAGAAAAATACCGAGACCTACCTGCATAGAGGAACATTTGTCGATCACTCCATCAACCTGCCGTTTACCTTCAGCACCACCCTTCAAGATATTATTAGTCAATATGCATTCGGGTATAGAATCGTTACTTGCCAAACTATGGAAGTAAGAACATGATATTCTTTGTACCTCTAAAACCCGCACCAGGCTTCTAATAACTGCATATTCTCCTCGACGAATAGACTCCTCCGAATTTGGCAAATCATCATTTATGCTAGAACTGTAATCAGTAACTTTTCCCATAGAATTGGTCCTTGGAATACCTATATATGAATAGATTAGATGTATAGTATAGCTCCCACATTAAATGGGATGGGCAAAGAAGAGATAATAATGAGTTCTTCTTCCTCTTAAAGCTACTGACATAAAGTGGCACCCCAGGGGTGACAGATGAAAAACAGCACACCAGAAGCCAGTTCACATAGACAACAAAAGTATTGAGGGTTCACAACCTGAACAAGATTTTTATTTATCAAAATATAAATTATGCCTAATATAGTTCAAGTATCTTGCCTAAAACTCCAATCTTCGTGAAGGAGAAAAAGATTCCATTTTAGGAAATGAGACGTTTATTCCGAACACCCAAAAGGAGATGTTCACATTAAATTGCCGAGACAAATACTTAACGATCATTCTAATTAGAACTTCCAAAATGAGTATACAAAAGGTCTGGCAAGATGAGAAAATCTACTGCACTTCATAGGCATATCCCTTGGAGACTTGATAAATAATTTATGCGCTGACAAGAATAAGCTAATATTTTGGCAAATGATCAAGTTAAAATCAAGATTGTAACCGTAAATGACAAGACTTTTTGCAATAAGGACATAATTATTGTAGCTCTTTAGTAACCAAGCATTGACCAAGCAGCCACAATGCAAGATATCCTCAACCTTCTGAAACGGCAAGTTACTCTCCAAGCCAAGGTGAGATACTTCATTTTTAAGCCGTAAAAATGATTACTACCAGCAAGATAGTATACCTCTATCATCTCATATATCAACATGAAAACTGCTATAGTAACTGTAAATGCACTCATATCATTTTCCCTGTCAAGGTCTTGTTACCATGTCGCTGATATATGAGGAACAAATTAATCTGTACGCTGATATATCATAAATGATAACTACCAGCAAGATAGTATACCTCAATCATCTCATATACCAGAAGAACACATTAATCTGTAATTCTCATAGAGTGATGTATCCTTAGCACAAATTACCAAAGAGAGTGGCCAAATTGAATAATGGAACTATTCTATTTCTTTAATACCGGACACTGGATTTTTAACTTGCCGCCATGTGCTCGTCAGACTCCAAAAGTTGAGACATGGTCAACAAGAGGTTCCACTACATAGACTAAGCGCAATCTTTTATAAGTATTCACTCTTTTTCTTACCATGTCCTCTTGGTCGTAGGATCATTCGGCGACTTCATTGCCCATGGATATGTGCTTTAGGACTAAACAAAAATAATAATATTCACCACCTCCTCTTTTTTGAAATCAACTAATCATCGATGACATTATTTTACCTAATTGATAAGATAACCCTTGACAAAGTAAAAGGAAGAAAGAGACTCGTATATCTTGGACATAGCTTGTAGAGATAACTAACTGGACTGTGTTCTTAAGAGATATAGCGCATCTTCAATCATCAACTCCTACGGCAAGTTGACCAACATAAACAAGATACTCCTTCAGAGTTGGGAGTCATAAGAAGTGGAGCAAATAGCACTTATAGTAAGAAGCGTGTAAAATCTCACATATTACAGCAATACATGCTAACTATCCATCATAACACTCCATTTTGAATCTCTTAAAACAAGTCCATTACTTGTGTTGCATCACTACATACAAAATTAAATGCCCTCACTTGATTTTAGTAATAATTTGTTCCTTCACATACAAACAAAGTGAGATTTGATTAAATTTAAATCTGCCTGTTTTATATGAACAAAGCATAAGATCACACTATAAATTCCTAAATTCTAACAACCTTATTTGTTGTTGGGCCAGAAAAGCGCTCTCATAAATACGAAGGCTGCTATATTGCTTTAAGTTTCAAGAATAAATTATTTTATCAAAATATCTTCCACATTTTTCAAGATGAGACCTAACTATATAAAACAAAAACGATCCAGGAGAGGAAAATAATGGAGGGAAGAAACACATGCAGGATTTTATTACACTTAAATGTTTAGATATGAATTACCTTATCAAGTGAAAGTGACTGCTGAAAGAAAATTAACGTTCTCAAACACTGAAGATTACATCAGAATTCAAGTAAAAGTACAAACAGAAAATGGATATACATGTCTCTTTCAACAAGTCTTTACTTTTAATAGAAGTTATTGTATTTTACAATTGAAGACTGTCTTTTTTCTTTCCAATAGCAGCTGGGCCTACTCCTGGTACATCGTAGGATCATAAATAGATAGTCTTCATAATCCAGTTATTATAAGAATCAATAGTACACTATTTTTTTTTTAAGATTACAATAGCTTAAAATATAATTTTCTAAAACTTTGCATATCGCTTCCTATTAAATTCCGTAACTCGGGAAATCCAGCACTGCACATATAAGTACTTCTCTCCATTTAACAATAAGGTTGTAACATCGAGATAATAGTACAATATCCCATGTGCCATGCCTATAGGGAATTACTCTATGTAGAAAAGAACTGAAGCAAGTAACTCCTGTAATTCCGAAAACAGAAACACCCAAGATAAATAAATAATCTTATATTGGGAGATTGAAACTTTCTCCCAGATGGGTAATGCAATTCATAGCAACAGAAAGGAGGTTAATTCTCTTTTAGTTCTTTAATATTTTTTAATACTATGATGATATAATTGTGTTTTACGGAAAAAGAGAAGAGAAAAAAAAAGCCTGCGGACTCAAGTAGTCAGAATGCTTGGGTACAAATATCACAATTCGTTTTTAATGATGTAAACTATAAATTGCTCGAGCTACTTTCAATAACTCTCTTTTGTGTATAAACTTTATGCACTTGGATCTGTAACAATCCAAATCACTTAAGTTTATGGAAAATACTGTTTTGTAGCACTGATCATTAGCGCAGATCAGCCCCGCCAAAGATTGACATTCTGTTTTTTCCAAAATCATCACATATTACTATATTAGTGATTAATGAACAATAAAAGGCTCATCCTCCCTATTTTCAATTAACTTACAGTGAACTCTGCGAATTTTATCCCAGGGGCTTAATGATCGATATCTGAAATTTCTCCATTAGATGTAACATAATACAACTCTATTCATTTGTAGTACCAAAGCATATAAGAAAACAAAAAACAGGCAGATAATTGGCATCACATTTGCTAGAGAAGAGCCAAAGAAACACACAATCATTAAGCATACCAAGAAGATACTTGACCTGAGCAAGTATAGCATTGACAAGAACCAAAAAAAATCTAATCTCAACTTGGTTCTTGCTTGCATGTATTATGGGTTACAAAGTATGGGTTTTGAGAAAATAAAAAATGCATGAAATAGTCGAAAATACGAAGCACAAATTACAGCAAAAAATTTCGAGACATGAAAAGAAAAAAGACCACCTGAAGCTCCAATCCGATTAATATAAATCAGCGTAGCAATCACCATCCCAGTGGTTGTTCGTCCACGCCCCATTTGGCAATTAAATACAATCTCAGTCTTTATGTTAGCTTGAGAAATCTTTTCGACCTACAATAAATGACAAAATAAAGAAGTGTAACAATGACATCTCCAAATGTATTAAAAGACCAAATTCAAAGCAACATGTCGAAAGGAATTAATTTATTAACCATATTACTTTCACAGACAAAACCATCATCACGATAAGTGAGAGATAGTGGGCATACTTTGTAATTGTGCTTAGAGAACAACAAATACACATTGCCAAAGTTTTTGGTGCAAAGCACCCATAATCTTGCAACAAAATTCACATAATCTTCTGCACATCAAAACTTTTTGCGGACTTGTATGTCAACACGAGAAAATAAAGGTTAAGACTTCAAGCCACGAGTAACTTTCTTTTGGAACTAGAAATTTTCAGACAGATTTTTCACAGTTACAACACTGTTAACAATCTTCAGCAAATTGAGGGTTCTGACCAAAAACGTAAAGGAAAGGCCACAAGTTGCCCAAGCACTGTATCTTTAGGATACCTTAAGGTCATGCAACACAAATACTAGAATATTGCATCATGCACGTTCATTTGCTCGTTTAGCCACACTTTTAGTTTGCGTTCTCGTAACTCGATGGAACAGCAAATAAATATCAAAAAGTTTTTGGATATTTATCACAGGGAAATTGTAGCTTATTGCTTCTTGCCTAGTACATTTGATTTATACTATTTCCATTTAGTATAATAAATGAGACAAAAATTTGTATATGGTCCTTACCAACTTAGCAACTTTAAAAGAAATTATCAAGAAAAGCATTATGGGAGACGTTTATAAAGAAGAGAGTCCCCACCTAGTATATGCATGAGGAGTTGTAAGAAACATCTAATTTGATATGGTTTTAACAAATATTTCCTCAATCACTATTGGCTTGCACCAGGGATTAGCTTTAAGTCCACTATTGTCTGTGACGGTGATTGATGAGTTCACTAGAGCTATCCAGGATGAGGTAAATGTAGTTTGGTGATGATATTCTCCTAATCATCGAGACAAGGTATGAGTTAATAACAAACTGGAGCTATAGAGATCTTGAAATCTCAAGATTTTAGATAGTAGGTCTATATTTGAATATGTAAAGTGCATGTTCACTATAGAGAGGACTTGAGTAACACTTAATGGACAAAAGATCATTGAACACTAGGTTTTGAAACATCACCTCTATTTTTAGAACAACAGGAAACTCGATCGTGATGTCAACTATAGAATTCAATTAGCTAAATGAAATGGAAAGCGCAATAGAGTTATCTTGCGACCGTAACTTTCTGATAAAACTGAGAGAAACAGATAAAAAATTTAAGCAATGATTAAGGCGCCATTATCATACGATTCTAAACACTGGCTCACAAGCAATAATGTTCACTATAGATGGTTGTGACCAAAATGCACATGATCAAGGACGAATTTGCGTGAATTCCTTTTACCTCTCAACAAATCAAATTTTCTTAATATTATTTACATAAAGAGATCAAATGAGAGCAAGCAGGCATGTTATGCTAGAGTAGACCAATGGGGTAGATAGCATCTGCGTCCCCATCAAATAGTCTAAATCCATTCTGCATCTAAAAGGTTGAGCATCTTCTATGGGCCAAACGTATGTGTAATTTTCATGAAAAATAGACCAAGTTTGAATGGGCGGTCTTAAACAGCTTTTAGATATTATGATCCACTTTTGCAGTAGAAGTCATCATGATTTAAGGTCCAATTTTGTCGCTATCTAGAAAGACCGAATTGGTGGCTTCTGAGCATTGCTTGTGACATATGACTGAAATTAATGGTCTGACAAATCACACATTGAGATTTAGCAGCAATGATACTATAGGCAACTTGAAGAATGAAGTTAATGCTTTAACCAGTAATGTTAGATTCAACTAAACTGAGATAGGATACTAACCAGAATATCAAAATCCTGCTCTTTTGGAGATTTTTCATCCGTGACAGGAACACGTTCATAGTCAACAAGGTACTGCTGTGTCAATTCCTCATACACCTAGCTTGGATAAATGTATAAGAACAGTGTAGGCCAATACCTTATGTATCTTTTTATATTCTCAGTTATTTCAGCAAATATGCATACCTCTAGTGGAGTTTTAACAGAACCATGTGAAATGGGTTCCCACTGATCCACCATCTGACCATCTGGTAGTTCATCGGTTACAAGGATTTTATTTCCATATCTGTTTAGTCAGGTGTTTGCATGAAATTCAATCCCATACAGAATGAGCACGGCCATAAGAACAAGCAAACTATAACTACTACAGATACAAAGAATAATAAGCAAATAGATATAAAGTACCTAGCAGCTTCGGTGAGGACATCTTCTTTCAATCTATGTTCCATTTGCTCAACCCTGACCCTGTTAATACCCTACTTTTTATTTGACAAACAAATATCAAAGAAGAGCTTGACTGTAAAATCAGACTTGAAACAGAGCAAGTAAAGAAAACATGCTGAGTTTAAAAGCCAAGAATCTGAAAACAGCCAGTTTAACAAAAATTAAGGTGTCATGTTAAGAAATGAGAGGCAACAGCCTGTAGGAACTTTGCCAATTTCGATAAATCCCTATTGAAGAACTTCCTATATAGGCTTCAGAAGTGAGGGACAGACTAGCCTAGGGATGTGTGGAAAAGGTCATTATACCTCAAGATGATAGTGTATGTGATGATGGGTAAATACTCCAAATCCTGTATGTGCGTTTTCCTTTAAACCGTGAATACTCGATTTTTACACTAGTTTCTTAAACAGTTAGCTCTGTTGTTATCCCTGAATGGATCCACATTCACATGGATTCTGCATTTAAGGAGCATCATGAAACATACAAATTGATCCGGTGGATGACATATTTCAAAAAAAAAACACGAGGCTCTAGAGAGTTGTGATAAGGCACCAAAATGATTAAGAAGAGACAAACTTCGACAGAAATTCATAAATATAAGAGGAAATAAGGAAGAATTATGAAAGCCTTTCAAATAGAACAATCACAAAAAGTAGGCAAAAGGAAGTCCTTATAACAGCCATATGTCAATGCTAAAAGTTGGCAGCCCTACAAAAGAAACCAGGAACATACAAACTGGTCCTTCATTCCTCTTTTGTTTTTTTGGTTTTAGAGTTTAAAGAATTTACACCAATCCAGCAAATAAATATTTCAAGTCCTGCTTAAAGAAGTTGTCCTGGGAATCACTTCATGCATTTCCATGAGAAAAGTGTAATAAGTAACAAAATTATTATCACCCCCTCAACCTACTTAGCTACACGAAATAGCTTGTACACAAGTGCAAGAGGTAAAACAAGATTTCAGTGGCATTACGTACCGTATATTCAAGATTTGAAAAGGGCTGCTCCACATCACGAAGAACAAAAGGCCGAGTATTTATGTAAATCACCTGTTTCATTTTGAAAGGAAAATAACTGTAATGGAACGTGCAAACAGTTCTACAAAAAATTCTTTCAAACCATATGGTTATTTTCTAAGTCCTAGCACTCAAAACATGCAAACTACTCAAAAAATACACAAAAGTCCAGTATCTAACATTTCACTTTAATGCTTGGCAACACAACCTCTGCCTACAAAGTTAATATAGGCACCATTGCATTTTCCATTAAAGATAATTCTACAGTTCACAAGAAATTACAGGAGAAAGACACACGAAAATAAGCAAATACAGTTACTGTACGACTTGCTTTCAACAGGAAACCTCATCTCTGTCTCACTGTCTAACATCCCAAACATTTACGAGTTCAAGTCTCCAGTCAATCTTCAACTAGGACTAAAAGGTATTAATTTGAGGTCTTTTCATTTAATTTCACAAAATCAAATCATAAGCACATCGTCAAACTCCTAATATAAGTTTGTGTATCCTATTCTGTTAAAGAGTAGTTAAAGTATGAGAGCTTATAGACTTCTACTGCAACCCTTTACGCAATATATAAAGCCTGAGGAGAAGTAATATCAATTACTCATGGATTACCCCTGATCCCACATTTTACTTCTGCAGCTATTTAGTCCAAGATTTGTCTAGATCAACTAAGAGAGAAGGTAATGAGCAAGATTGTTGTCTAAGAACAAGCAATAAATGAGCATGTGTACGAGTGTAGACACGCACACACCAATATTATGTACTTCAAAAATAAATTGATTTTTTCCAAAAGAAATATTTGAAATCAAAATAGCATGATAACACATCACTTTTCTAAAATGATAACTATATGCTGCAGAGAAAGAGAAGCGACACAAGGCATGCACTCTTCAATTCATGCTGCACATATTCAGTAATCCAAATCCTTCAACATTCATATAAATTCCGATATCAGAAGCTGCATTCAGAAGAAATAACAGAAACATAAATAACTCAATGCAAACACAATACCGGTTCCTCACGAAGGTTTATCCAAAGGACACGAGCTTGACCCGCTGTCATGTGAGCCCCAATGTAGTTGAGAACATTCCGTATTCCATCAATGGTCGGAATAGCGACACCATGAACAGGCAACAAGTCAGCCTACATAGCAAACAGTAACAAGAAGAGAAATAAGATAAGCTACAATAAGCAAAAATGATTAATCATCCACAAAAGCGAATTGATGAAAAGAAACAATAACAAACATGAATTAAGATCATACTCAAATGTAACGCGACCAAATCGTTACAAACTACGTGATACTCAAAATATGAAATCGAGCAGTACACGCATCCTAAACCTCGAATTTACAAAATAAGAGAAGCAAAAAACCTTGCGATAATTGGGAGCGCCATCGATATTCGGAACCAATCGCTTGTTGTGACAACCAGGAAAATGGTCGCTCTTGAGAATGGTCTTTTTACCAAGAACAGATCCATCTCTCTGTTTCATCACCTGCTCCGGCTCTTTTGGTATCATCGACATTCTAACCATTAATTAATTAATCCAACACTCTCACAAATCACCAAAAACAACTACTCACAAAAAACCCTTGATTTTACAACACAATTACAAAAAATTCCCCGATTATCACGAGGAACAAATGATATCAATTTTTTCCCCTCAGTTCGCACAATTTGAAATAGGAAGATAGAGTGGAGCAATTAGGTACACGAAAGAAAAGATTTAGAGATTTTGTATTCTAGTGTGAGAGAGTAGCAAAAGCAAATTCATCTCATCCTCAAACAATACAAACAAAATGAGGAGAAAGAGAATATTATTATGCTTCAGCAATTGATTGATTATTCGTTGAATGCATTCAGAAATGATAACGTGCGCCTCTGCTACTATGTACCGCCACCAGCACAAACTCGCTTACAGATAACACTAGTACAGAATATGCTTTTTTTCTGTAATTGGACAATCTGACTGGATGGAGGAGTGGACTTTTTTTTATTTATATTTATTTTCTTCTTTTATTACTTATCGAAAACAAAGATGCTTTTATTCGGTTATTCCATTTTTGGGAGTTTTAAATTGACTACTCAATTTTCCGTTTCATGATTAGTTTGTTTAATTATTCCAATTTGCGGTTTTGGATCTAGTTAGTTGGGTCTTTAGTGATAGCCAGTAATTCCTTTTTGGGATATAAGATGAAAATGATGTACACAATTCCGGTTTATAGAAAAATTTAATTTTTATATTTTTCTACATGTAATGCAAAAAGGGACAGGATGTGTGTTTCTATTTAGTAATTAAAATATAAAGTATTTTTCTGTAGGTCAAATTCTTTTAGGCGGATTCACATACACAATTTGGTATTGGCTATGAAATTATGAACGAGAACGACAAGTCAAAAATGAATTCTCCTCTATACGTATTTGTTTAATGTTCTATAAATTATGTCGTATAACTATCATAAAAGTTAACTTTAGTCGCCCACATGTTTCATATGGTTGTTCTAGATCAAGAGTTTCAAGCCCACCATTGGAGCACACGTAGATCTATATCCCACATGCCTAAACCATCATTTCACAATTTATACGCATCTTCTTCTATTTAATAACTGTTACATTTAATTTCGTATAAATAGCTCCAATTTTTTTTACCTTACATTGTTTCATGTTACCAAACGTTCTCTGCAACACATGCACATTTCTTTACTATACTCATCTTTAAACTTGATGTCCACAACAAAAAGGATTAACTTAAATCCTACACTTAAATCAAATTTATTCCTATTCACCATGTTGTAGACAGTTAGTAGGTAATAAGATAGCGACGAGGAACTTTAAATTGTTTGATGATTTTGAACGTACACGGTACATACATGACAAGTAGTGAGACTTAACACTTAACAGTTATGACTTATGACGACATCATTCGTGTAAACCACTAATAAATTACAACAAGCACTTAAGCAATTAGTCATTACAATATATGATGTGAATTGATGCTGATCCGGTATGGATTAGAATGAGGCGTCACGAGGAACATCTTCTAGTTGTTGGGCGTAGTTAGTGATGATCAAGTTTCGTGAAGAAGGGATCCCTGCAACTACATCTTCTTCAATGCCACACTCGTTTGTTCCCCTTCTAATCATGAAATAGCCATCCTGCAAAACACAAACACCTTCAGTTAATTCTTCAAGTTTTGTTATATCATCTTCAACAGCAAAAGACACAGAAAATGCTGTAACAAGACGAAGAAAATTAAAGATGTCAAGGATTAGTAATTACGTCGCCCCAGCTTCTGTTCCATTGATTTGCCAGTAGCTGCAGAAACAAGCGAAAGCTTAGCAAATCATCAAAATACTACCTCATATTTGAATCTTAAAGATGTTAGAAATCCAACTAAAGTACCCAATAATCCTCCCCAGCATCAGTAGTTCCCCATCCAATCAGCTTTACAGCATGACCTCCCATCACATCGCCTGTCACGTGTTTGTAGACGCCCGACTTGTAATGAGCGAAATCCTGCAACTCATCAAGATTTAGCCGACTGATAACAATTTAAGCAAGCAGGAGAATGAAACAAGAGAGGATAACATGACCGAGAGCTTTAAGAGAGTTTTGGAATTGAAATAAGAAACAGAAACATGAAGCAAAAGATCTTTAGGATAACCCCCAAGACAATTAAGCTGCCTCACAAGTTGACTTTTAAGCTGTATACCAATTTCCCTGCCTAATGACTAAAGCAAGAATTTCTAACCTTAAAGGTCTTTGCAAACTCCTAAAAATAAACTAAAATCAGCTTTTTCGTTGCACAAGTACTTCTGGGTGTTAGCAAAGCTAGCTTTTATGGTTATAAAACTTTTTTTAAGCTACATATCCCCATATGAAAGCTGGTATGGACCTGTTGTCTTTTTAAATAAAATAATAAGAGTTTTCAGCTCCTAGATGAATTTCTCAAACACCCCCAAGTTATAAAACTGCTTTTGAAGCTTAACTGAACCTCTACTTTTTAATCTTCAAACCACACACTTTCTCGTGTATAGCAACCAACAACAAGAACGTGAACAAAATTTTATGATCAACCCAAAAGTAAAGAATAATATCATTTCCCTTCTTTTACCTCGTACACAGTGAAAGAGACCTCAACTGGTCCATTCATAAGAATTTCTGCCATAATACTGTATGGATCAGAACTGATTCTATATGCATCGTTACTGAAGTGCTTTGACTCTTCCCAGAGCAGGTTCTCCTTTTTGCACTTTTTCTCGCACTTTGGGGTGGGGAATGCAGGCTCACAACCAGGATGGGAACATCCAGTGTCATCAAAGTAAGGATCACACTGGCAGACAAAAGTTGATCAGTATTCGAGTATGTACTTGCAATATATGCAAACTTGAAGGGCAACCACAGGGGAGCAACTATGTCAAGGAACCAACAACAATTTGCTGAAAAAAGGATTGCTATGGCACAGCATTTCCTATATGTTTCCTACAACAAGGAGAACAGTACCTCTTCAGTAACAACACCACTATGGACAAAGTACCGCCATGCTCTAATGGGGTATCCTCCATCACAACCATCACCACACAGAATGCCACAACATGCTAGGAGATCATTGGCCGAGAGAGAAATATTCTGCAAAAGGAAGAGTGAAGGTAGTGTTTATGCTTTTTTTTTCTTCATAAAATAAAAGTTGTCACATAAGATATAAAATGCAAGGATTTATAGATTAACCATTCCGAAATGAATGCAGAACCGATCAGAGAGCGCTTCAGCAGCACCAAATGCCCAACAAGAACCACAATGCCCCTATAAAGTAGAAACGCGGGTCAGCTACAAGTTCTGCAAAGACCATGTGATCATAACCAAACAAATCTTGTCAACTAAGAAAAGAAAGTTACCTGATCTTTGATTTGAGATATTTCAATGGACAGAATGAACAGAAATCAAGATAGAAAAAGAATAAGTATCATTAGCACATCTCTGATGGAAAAAATAACTCAAAAAGGACCAAGTAACTGACCAAGAATTTGTCCAATTGTGATACACTGAGGCCAAGCTGATCGTGCATCAAATGTTTTGGGTAACTTGAGTCCTCTTTTGTGGCTAATGACAGATACACTCTTTAAAACATGCTCTGGTGTTGGTTTGACTCCAAGAAGGTGTGTAAATTGACCAACCTGGGGATCAAGTCATGTCAGCGATTTGCTTCCATCTATTCTTTTATTTATTTATCAGGGGTCATGGATGTGGAGTACGAACAGACTAAACAAGGCAATCAATTGTCATTCTAATGACACTTACAGTATAATTGGCAAATCTAGGGTTCATAGAAGCTTTCCATCCAGCTTGAGCATTATCATTAATTCTTTTAACAATGGACTCCTGCATGATAACATTGCAATTCAATCTCACTACCAAGTAAAACTTTTTTGTGTTTTCAGTTAGTACAGGTACCTGTAGAATCTTAGATTCAAGTTTCAGCTGAATGTTTGATTTTCCAGCAATCACCTGCAGAAGAAAATTTCCAAGTGTTTGTGAATGTGTTGGAGATGGTATATTTACACACACACAGAACACCCATGGATGCTGCAATGTAGGACAGTTTTGGGAGCACCATGCATTTACAGAAACTAAGAGGAACATAGGAAAGTCATAATAACCAATAGACTGGTTTTCTTGAATTTTCCTTTAAAACTATATGGATGAATGTGAACATTGGTTTAAAAATTTCCTAGGTTCAAAGTTTAAGAAGCAACACGGTTCACATTGATGTCTACGCTCTGTGAGGAAACCATACTCTGGAAGCACAGAGAGAAGGGTAAACAAATATTTCTCCAGGAATTGATTGACATCAAAAACCCAAAATAGCTTTGCCAGTTGCGCAAAACTATAGTTTATCTCATACCAGGAATAGATAATAAGTTAGAACCTCGCTACCATATAAAACTAGGACGACCAAAAATAGCTAGAAAGAAAAGTTGGTGGTATGATGGTATTCAAGCAAATATTTTTCCAACAATGGCTCCCACTAGAAATACAGCATACAGAATTAATTGTTTCAACGATTAACAACTATGTAGCAATAATGCTAATCAAATCTCTAAGAATCTCACGAGAGGCCATGCGTCAACTTTGACATTGACTAGATTCATATCCCAAGCATCTATACTATCACAATTCTGTATTCTCAAGCTGGATCTTAGTACTTTCAGTTTTCGAAAAATAACAAGTCTAAGCCATCCAAGTGGAAATGTCGACGGAAACTGAAACGCAACTGGAATTAACTTCTAGAACTTCTTCCTTTCATTCCATTAGCATCAAAAACTCTTTCTACTGGTCGAAAATAACTGCTTCCTACTACACTTCAACACACCTGTTAGTGCTAATAAAATCTTCGAATTACGTCCCCTCCGCAGTTATTGACTCCTCCCAAACATTTCTTTAGACAGGAGTCTGGAAAAAACTAAAACCTCCCAGAAACACGAAGCTTCCCACCGCAATTGATATTGGACTTTCCTATACATATTCCTAATTCAAACCTCCGTTAAAAATTCATCCAAATATAAATTCGTCAGTGCCTGGCTCCCAATCAAAAAGCCATCTTAAAACGCGATCATTTCTGAAGATGTCAATCCTCTCTATAAGCTTGAGCTTTTAGTGAGAACGGCATTCAACATGGTATCAGAGCTGAGGAAAAGAGGAGGTCCTGGATTCGAATCCCACCACCACCCACTTAACAAAAATAGCACGTGTTAACAAAAAGATTTACGGCCTGCACGTGAGGGGGCGTGTTGGAGATTATATACATAAATATATAAATGTCAATCCTCTGTACAAGCTTGAGCTTTTAGTGAGAACGGCATTCAATAATTTCACGAGCTACATATTTTTCAGAGATCACACACTCTTAAACGTGTAAATTGCTTAAAAAGGTAAAATTATGTCAATCCAAGAAGAACTGATCGGTTTGAGGGCAACATGGCAACGGTACTAGGTACTTTATTGCTCAAAATGGAAGGAAAAACAAACGATAAAATCAATTGGATCATGAAAATGAAAGCATATGATGAGAAATTGACATGAAATTAATCGATATAGAGAAGAGTATATGCAACGAACGAACCTGTAGCTGTATCGCTAAGATAGCAGCCAGAAGAATCAAGGAGGAGAATATTGTGATCCCGGCTGAATCTGCCATTCTTGTCCAGTAAGAAACGTTTGAAGCTACGATTGGCTAGCTTTGGTGTTGTATCTATCTATATTTATAATTGCGTCACATCAGACAAATATGGGCTCGACCAGGACGGTTTTAGATATTTTTATCTCCTCACTTCAATTATTGATGAGTGTAAGCTAATCATACCTCATCGAGAACATTTATGTGAATATTTTTAATTATAGTCCTACAATATGGTCTTACTTTACTTTTGATTATCAATTTTTGTACTTAGATAGCAAAATTACTAATTTGGACTTTTAAATGTCACATTCGACGTGAGTGATCAAATGAGATTTTGATAATTTTAAGGATCAAATGCATGCACTTTAAATGACCAAAAATGCATATAATAGTAGTAGGCCTCGAAAGACCAAAATACAAATGAATATATTTCTTTTGATGGATTAGGTACTCCCATCACATGTATAGATTTCACTAGTATAATCATAACCGTCTAAGTTCACTGCCTTAACGTATACGTAAATATCAATATTTCGAATGCAAAATGTAAGGCGACTTGTGATCACTTATTCTTATTCATAGTACATATCAAATATCTTTAAAGTGACGCACATGTAAGACGACTTGTGATCACCTGGTGGTGAACTTTATTAACTTTATTGTAACTAACTTGTTTGTAAAGTGTTCAAGATAAACTAAATATATTACAAGTACAAAGACAAAAGTTAAAGCGACGCACATGCCCACAATTTATTTTTGTAATTGAAATTTGGATACGTATTTAAGTCAAAACTTTCACCAATAACTTATTAAATAATATTTTATTATTTTTATTATTATTATTAAAGATTTAAACTGTATTTAAATTACCCTCCTCTCATATGCTTATTCTGTAAACTCCTCAGGCTCATTCAGTGGACATGTCTTACCTTCCCCTCTGAATTTTGTGTATTTGTCGCCCACTCTCAACTCCGAAGAATTATTACATGCAAATTACAAGAAGATAGTGATGGGACAATACAAGCTCCTATACCCTCATGTTGTCAAATTTAGTTATATATTAAAACTTATGACTGCAATTATTTTATGTATTTAGGTAATGTTTGGTTCCGTTGATGTTGTAATATGACTTTTTACTAAATGGCTGTTTAAAAACTCTAATATTACATGCGAGATACTGTAAAGCTGTTTGGTTTGGCTGTATATTTCGGTTATTAGGTAAAGTTAATTTTAGTAACATCGTTTGGTGCATGTGTTAAAATAATGTGTAGCGGGAAATTTCCATTTTTGCCCCTGACGTCTTTTCATCTATAGAGCCCCCCACCCTTCGATTTTCGGGGTTTAATTGCTCCATTTTCTCCCAAAATCACATTCAGATCTCTCTCTCAAACCCTAATTGCGAAGAACACACAATCGTTTTTTGGTGGAATTAGAGGTAAAATCTCCACTTGTTTCCTCTTTGATTTTACTCCTACATTCTCGGTTTAACAAATTTCCTTCTTTGCATGTCGATTTAGGGTTCACCGTGGAAAAACCTCGTCGTTAGTCTCGAACCTGACAAAGTACGGGCTTGTGACTTGGAGAAGTTGAATTTTTTCCCTTATTATTAAATGCTCCGACTGTGACTTTGGTTGTGCGAAGCCTATGTTGTTTTTTTCGGTTGTTGATGTTGTGATCGTTTGATTTATGTTTGATAATTGATGTCATTTGTTTATCACTTGTGTGGATCGAGTACGTGATGGTAGTGTGTGATTATTTTGTTGAGGAAACGCAGTGAAAATGGTGTGTGTGGTGTGTCTCCTTGATTATCTTTGATTATGTATTTCTTAGTTACTATATTTTGGTGATTCTCCGATTAAAAACGCAGTTCTGTCCACATTAGGAGTGATTAAGTGCCATTCGTTTATACCCACTGTCCACATGATTTTAGTGTACATATTTGTTACACCAACTAGTTTGCATGGGGGTACAGAACTGGAAACTGTTAAGTTTATTGATGAAAATGTATAATATTGTGTAATTGTTGTATGAGAATTGCTTGTTAGTTGTTTCTAGTGGCAAATTTTATTATATGTGATTAGTGTATCTCAATGTAAGAACCAGATGAAAGGATGGTTGTTATTACCAGTAGGGAATTGAAAACCTTATTACTTGATTTCACCCTAGTATTTGCATTAGGTAATTAGTAGTATATGGTAATTCCTTGAAAAGAAACTTAGCTCTGTCCTGAGGAGTGATTAAGTGCAAAGTATAGAAATCTATAACAACAAATGTCCAAGTAGGTTAGTGCATACATCTGTTGAATCAAGTAGTTTGGAAATGGTACAGAACTGAGTTAAATTTGGGTATAAATAGGAAAATGTAACCCCTTGTGTCATAGTTAGATGAGAATTAGTTGGTACTTGTTTTAAATTGGAAAATGTTATATATGGTAGGAGATTATCATTTCAAATAGGGAATTGGTTAGGTTATTAATTGGCAGGAAATTATAGGCCATTAATTGTTAGCCAATACTTTAGTTTCTTGTGTAGATGCTGACACCATACACCATCCAATGCATTTGTGGTCATGGAACAATGCTTTATCGTAAAGCTGGTCCTAACGCCCAATTTGCCGGTTATTACTACTACATTTGTCCATTGCACAACAAACACTCCAACTGGTTTATTTTGGCGGACCAGTTGCATGAACACCAATACAATCACATTCCCAAGGTTCCAACTCAACCACCCACTGCCTCATCCTCAACTGCAGATGAAGGCAACCACACAATGCAATCGAACTCAAACATGGACAATCCACAATCCACTACCAACTCCTTTAGCTACCCACAGTCCGTCACTTAACGTGTTACAGTTGCAGATTCAATCAACAGTGGACCTATAGAGCAGCCAAACACTATTGTTGCCCCCCTCTCCCATTCACTATCCCATGTAGATGATAGATTGGTAGCTAGGGTAGCACTATTCTGTTGTTGTGTGTAATGGTGTATTTTTTTCCTCTTTGTTATGTCTTTCATGGCAATGACCTTAATTTTCATTGCCAAGTAGTTGGATTATTGTACTTGTTAAGACTGCTTTGAACCAGAATCAGCTATGTATGAATGTTTCAAATAATGAATTTTATTGTCCATCCAACTATTCTAAGTCTTTCCTATTCCGGTGTGGGATATATTCAATCTTATTTGTCATGGATTTGTGTAAAGTTGTTGTGTATTAGTTGTATCAGTTTATGAAATTGTTTTTCATATATTAGTTGCTAACATGATTGCTAACATGTCGTTTGAAATTGCTAGATGCCTATGACTAGGACACAATAGATTAAGAGTTGCTTTGAAGCGCCCGACTTCGGTGAACGGGGTACCTATTTTGTGCTGAGGTTCCTATTGTATAGCACTGATAGGTTCGATGGACTGGAGACTGTTCAAGGAATGGAGGATGCTATAAGGTATGTGCATCGGCGCTACGTGGACCGCAATGTTCGTTGTTATTCTGTCGAAGCCATTAAGGAGAAGGTCATTGCTCTGAGGCGCCGCTACACGATGTTCAACCGCTTCGTCACTCTACCAGGCGTCTACTACGACGATTACACCCACGAGATAATTGCATTTGGTGAAGAATACAACGACTAAATGCGCAGGGTAATCCCTCTATTATGAATAGTATGTTGTGTACTCTTGTTTTAGTTTAATTATTCGATGCTGATCATGTTATTTGCATCGTTTAGCACGAGAATGTCATTGAGAAGTACTTCAGGCTTTATGGCTTCCCTTACTATGAAATGCACCAGATGGCGTTCGATGTCCGCAGAGCTGCCTTGTTTGAGGAAGAGAGGATTGGGACTTTAACCCATCTTTTGGAACTCATTGAGAGTGACACTGAAGAGGACGAAGCTGGCGACATTGCTGGGGAAAATGGAGCTGGAGCTGATGATGGATCGGACGACGACGGGACCGTTACTCAGGCTTGAGGTTTGGAGGTTGGGCAGCTTATAGCTTTAGCTAGGTATTAAGTATTTGGAGGTCTATGAACCCCAAAGAACAACAATTTATGATATCTTTTGGCATGAATTATCATTAGTACATTATCTATGTTATTATGGCATGTAATATAATTGTTGGATGATTAGTATGGTAGTGTAGGAGCATGGTCATAATATTGTCGAGCATTCACTGTAGATGGGTTCAATTTTGGTGTTTTGTGGATGAAATCCATTCTGCATGTGTAATTGTATATTATATTAATGACTGACATGCTTTAGTGTACTTCTTTTGGAATCAAATGTCCCTTCCCCCTTTTGTTTGACATAAAGTTTGAATTGTATTTTGTAATGTACTGATCACTATTCACTTTTGTAATGGAATATATTCTTTTTCCTTTCCCATCATGACACCATCTGACATTAGAAAAATTCAACTCATCATTTTTACGTAAATAGATTGGAATGATATGTCTTCACCTACATAAATGCAACACTCCTTTATTTTTATCAACCATCTTCCAAATTTGTGAGTTTACATTTTAAAACTCTCCACAAATATGCCTGCTGCTAACGAAACACAAAAAAAATTGTTCTATGGCGACGATTAGACCGAGGAGTTGGATGAAACGCTACTAAACGTTTTGAAAGAACAGTGTTGCTTGTACTACGGGTGCGTGCCTTTGAACAATTCCAAATTCCTAAATATGATCGTTGATAATGCTGCTGACACCGTTAACTACATTCACGACACGAAGTTCACAAGTGATGAGATACTTATGCGGTTCGAGAACCTTGCGGCAAGGCACCAATGCTTCAGGATGATTCTTGGGCATGCCGACGTCCTTTGAGATTTTCCTAAGAATGTCGTTTACTCAACCGATCCTGCTGGGAAACTTGTATAGCGGTTTGTGTATTCGAGAGACAACAATTTATTTTAAAAAAAATGAAATAGTAGTTATGATAATAATTTATTATTTTATTCTTATACAAATTAGGAAAATTCATTGGCCGTTGCGTACAAGGAGAATGGAGAGTTTGCATGGTGTGATTTGGAAATGCTATTCGGGATTGTGCCGGTTCACGCCAAAGTCTACAAGCCACGGCCACCAAGAACTAGCAAGGAGATATCGAAGCGACTAGTAAGAAATAAATAACTCTCGCCTAATTCTCGTGTTCTTTGTTATGCTAACCTTTGATTACACTATAATTTTAAACATTTTGTAATAGAGAGGAAGAATGGAGAGAAATGCAATCCCCGAAATGGGTGCACGGTTGTTAGTGACCGGTTGTCCGATACGAATGGTGTTAACCGCGTCGTTGAGGTTGCAAGCCCGAAAAATATGAAGGCGGCCGATTCATCGGGTGGTGGTGCCGCTACGAGTTCCCAAGCCTCATGCTCCGCCAAGTCATGGGAGTTCTAAGCATTGTTATTTTCATGAACGGGTTTTTATGCATCGGCATGTAACGAAATAATTTGGAACTTGTCCGTAGTCTTCTTGTGTCGAGGTTGCATGTTTATTAGTTGGGTTCCGTTTATTACGTGGTCTGTCGTCGTCTTTTGTATTTTATCCATTGCTTAGTATTTGTTATTGTTCAATTTTCGCATGATAGTTGCGTTCATGATTTGTTTTCCGCTAAACTATGTTGTGCCCTCTATTACGCTGGTAAATTTTTGTAAATTTCTAGTCGTTAATAGTTTGCATTGACACTAAGGCTCCGATTGTTTCCAAGGAAAATGAGGGAAAAGGAAAAAAAAATTGGAAAATGAGGATTTCAGGAAAACTTCCATGAAAAATAAAATTTTCCTCTCTTTTCCATGTGATTGGCATGCCATTAGTTTTCCGAGAAAATTTTATACTTAATTTGCTTACTCATCATATTAAACAATGTAAAAACTGTTATTATTCTTTCAAACTTAATTTTTTCAATAAAACTCATATTAAGTTTATATTTTTTCTTAAAATTAATTTATGTTTTATTTTTTATTTTTAAAAAAAAATCCTTTATAACTTCTTGAAGAGTAAAGTTAGTTTATTTAATATAATTTAAATTTGCAAGTACTATTAATATATTGAAACGAAACAACACAAACAAAACAAATTTTAATCAAGAGAACCTTCAAATAATATGATTATTCAAATGTTGCCCTGAAGAAGACAAAATATAGTACCTAAAACATTAAACAAGATTATAGATTAAATTAAAATAATAATAATAATTTATTAAAGATGATAAATAACTAGAATAAAAAACAAAAAACAAAAAATAAATAAAGAAGTATTGCCTGAGAGTTGAAGAAGATGTATTGGTGGAAAACATTGAACTTACAAGTGTTTATATAGATTCCAAATTGGTGGGAATATGAAATTTTGAGAACTAGAATTTTTTTCAAAAAGGATTGAATTTTCCCACATTTTGTGTTGGAGGGAAATCAAAAATTTTGAGGATGATATTCTTTAATTACATTTGCTTCCACAAAGAAATCCGTATGTGAATTAGAATAAGTTTTAGATAATTTTTGGAGAGAAATCAAAATTTTTGAATTGTAATAATGTTAGATAAAGATTCAAAAAAGATTTTCCTATCTTTTCCTATCTTTTCCAAAATTTTCCATGGTACCAATCACTTGGAAAATAAAATTTTCCAATATTTTTTTTCTTTTCCCTCATTTTCTTTGGAAACAATCGGAGCCTAATGTAAATTTAAATAAGGAAAACGGGTTTTATAAATACCCTTTTTAGTAGTTATGGAGCGAAGACTATACCACATTGATAAATATGACAAAGAAGATGAAAAACTAAACTGCAATTATAAAAAATGAAAAAGCGACATATTTTTCAATTTATCGAAATGCATTGAGAATGGTGCATTCGAAGAACAGTTTAATTGGAGCCAAAATCTAGGCGTATAACATATTTTTCAAAACTTCTCCACAAGTCGCACATAAAAAGTAGAATGATATAATCGCCAACATTCACAAAAAAGTATGCATAGCAAAGCACCAACAATAACGTAATCGCCGTCATTCAATGCCTAAAACATGTTAACCAAAGCAGCAATAATTATATAGTGACTAACTTCACATATAATAAACAGGAACTCACCAAGACTGCCATAATACCAAAATAAACGGGGAGTTTCCCGATAGCCAATAACTTAAGACATGCACATGGGCGAAACTAGAAAAAAATGTGCAGCAACCGGCCACGCCCACATACTCTTACATAGTTGACACACCCCTAGATAGGCGCATAGTACTTCTCGATAGTGTTTGTGCCGCATAAATATACACGTAACAGCACTACATGATATAGTAGTTCATTCACCAAAACGAACATCAAAATAATTAAACAAGTTAGTTTGATAATGTTTGTTTACCACCACGAGACACTTACCAATGCATCAACGCACCGCCTTCTTCTTCAGCAGCATCTTCAAGTACTTTGTCCTTTGTGCCTCGGGCATGTTGAAGAAGATGTCTGCGTCCTCCGGTGAGTGGGCCAGTTTGTGTGCCAGAACCATGCGTTGGTCATCGTCGATGTCCGGAATATCCTCCAGTGTAGCGTATATATTCTTCCGCTGTGCAGCCGCCTCTTCCTCGTGGGTCCTTGGTTTCACTACGAGCTCGGCTATGCGATCTATTCCATCCTGCGTCTTCTTAATAAACTCATCCATGTATGGAGGGACTTCAGGAGCGGCATTGTCGGAAAGCGAAGAGGACTTCCTCTTCTTCACCCCCTTCTCCTTTTTTATCTTCTTGTATAGCATTTTGGCATCAAAAGCTGGTGGGCCTGGAATAGGCAGGTCATTGTCTCCCGCCCCCTCGTACGAGTCCAAGTCAATCGGGTTTTGTTGAGATTGTGAACTAACGTTTGCGCCGGATGATTGATCTGTTCCAGAAGATCCCAGATGGTGGTTGTTCAACAACTCCTGCACAGCAGCAACGACATCCTCGGCTCCAGCCCCGGTCGCCCGGTCTTTTCCAAACACATCGACCCACTCGTCATAGAACGGAAATCGCTTCATGCGATAACTTGCCATATAAGGATGCACCTACAAAGCAGTTCACAAATTATTAGATAATGTATGAAAATACGCACAATATACGGATGTATGGACCATTTCACTACTGTTTTCGAACACTATGTTCTGTGCTAGTAGTTTTATAGTGATTCTTAGATATAACGTTTAATTAACAGATAATTGTGAGAAGTGGAGGTAAATTACCAGAATGTACTCTTCCCAGAACTCCTCTCTTTCAACCTCAATCATCTTCATTTTTTCACCTAGCCATGCCCCTCCTCCACTCCCGTCGAACAACGAATACAAGTGCGAATAGGTCTTTTTCCACACAGTGAGTTTGGACTTCACTTGTGGATCCCCACGAATGTCCATGTTGGAGAGAACCTTCTTTATCAAAACCTCGAGCTGAACCAAATAGCATGCCTTGAAAGCATTGTCCACCTTAAGGCCTCGCCCCTTCAATTCCTTCAGTGCACCCAGCAAAGCAAGCTCTTCCTTCTTGTTCCACACCCGGCGACACTTTCCGGATTTCCCCTTGCCCTTATCTGTTGGCTTTGTCGGGTTCGAGCTGCAGCTAGAGGCCTCCATTTCTACATCCAAAATATGAAATACAAAGAGTTAATTTTTTTGTTTAATTGCACTCACCCAAAACAGCACAAGTTAACAAACTACGCACCCATCACAACTACAGGTTCGAAGCACATGTGATAAATCTAATGTCACAATCACAAGCTCACGTATTAACAAACAACTCCAACATGAGGTGTTGGCAACAAAAGTACTCAAACAACATAGAGTACAAATACACATAGTAATAATAATATGAATCCGTAAACGAAAACTGAAACAGTTAAAACGACTCTCCAAACATCGACTTTATGTTCACAAGTTATTAGGTTCTTTTGTTTTTCATCAATTATCCCCTAGTTCCGAGTTGCACGCCATTCTTCCCACATATTAATGGCAAGCGCATCTCGAAAATTGTTCCAAGCGGGTGAATTTGTAAGTCCATCCACAAACTCTTCAGGAGCATCATCTTCTGAATCGGAGTCACTCGAGGAGCTATCAAAGGGATCATTTGGCATGGTACTCTTGATGAAATTGTGCAACAACGCACATGCCATGATTATCCTATTCTGGATCTTCAATGGATATTCAGAAGGGCGCTTTAGTATCTTCCACCAGTTTTTTAGTCGACCAAATGCTCACTCAATAATACTTCGAGCACGGATGTGCTTCATGTTAAAGAACTCCTCGTGATCATGTGGGGTTGCCCTTCCCTCCTCCCATTCCTTCAAATTGTATCTACGGCCCGGTACGGTGCTAAGAAGCCATCACAATTAGCGTAGCCAGCATCCACGAGGTAGTAATTACCTGAAACATAAGTAATACATTATATTAGAAATTTTATAAAGTTTTTGTTGTACACAATAAGCATGATAAATATATTTTGACACATATGTTACCTTGCGGAACTTGTAGGCCACTGGGGGGTGGCTTGTATACAGCATCTCGCAGCACCCGTCCATTGGCGACAGATCCTTCCCACCCGCACAATAGATACACGAACCACATTCTAGTGTCGCAAACTCTAAGTACATTTACTGAAACCCTACCCTTCCTAGACCTATACCTTGCGTGCTCTACTACTGGGGCGGTAACATCGATAAGGGTACCGTCCAACGCACCCAAACAACCCTGCACAATAAGTCATGTAGTATAGTCGCGTCTTTACGAAGTTACGATTAATTTGTAAAAGGCATTACTGACAATAAAGATATACATACCTGAAAACACCTCCACGGCTCTTCTTCATTGTCATTCTGCTCCGACACGGGCGTGGGAGTGACCAACAATAACTGATTACACTTTAGGAGTGCATCAAGGACCTTCCTAAAGTATCGACTAACAGTTTGACCCGAACGTTGCCAATAAAATCCAATAGTTCTATTTGTGGTATGATGTCCCAAAATCCTCAAAAACAGGGATACTTGTTCCCTTATGGTAACACACTTCTCGTCCCGTAAACCACCAACTCCCTCTAACAACCAACACAACTTATTAAAATTGTAACGATCCATTCGTAACTGGCTCAAGCAATGCACATCACTCAAACCAGTCAGTTTATCCATATGGGTATTGATATCTCCCATCTTTGCAAAAGCTATATCTAATAGGTCTACGCCGGCGGTTGTTCCGTAGTTGTCTTTGGTGATTATGCACTAGCATCATAAACATCACAACTCTAGCCCTCAGAACTATTAGCTCCAAGAGAACTAAAATCAATGTTTTCCTCCATTCATCCATCTGACACACATCAATTTTAGAGTTATGAGTGTTTACTATGATATACTGCCTATTTCAAAAAAACCTACTGCATTATACACCAACAAATCACACCAAACTAATTTAAGTGGATATTCAAAGATTGGTCTAACTCAGAAATCACTAGATCACAACTACACTCTTGTAAGTTTTTTGATTATATGGCAGTACAAGTCTCACCTTAATGCACAAATAATACCAAAAAATCTACCCACCTCAAGCCTATAAGCATGTGCAGTGTAATGTACTTATAGTAGGACAATGAATCAACTATTCCATTGTGAGCTTGTTCAAGGGTGTTGGGGGGGGGGGGGGGGGGTATACTAGTAGCTTAATGGGGCTTAAGACTGCATTCTACATATCATCCTTCAATCAAAAAAAAATTCATATTCATATGTAGTTTATTTATGGTAGGTAAACCACATTATTTGCCATTCAAACAAAAGAAATTGAAATGTAGACATTAGATATGCAATAAAAAGGACATAAGTATTGTTTTTAAGTACCATTATAACAACCCCTATAAAAAATCTTGTTCATTCAAACCAAAATACACATATCTTCAACAAACACACACACACAACCTACAGTTTTGGTAATAAGGACAGATTGCTAGATGTTTATAAGGTAATATATTATGTATCAAAACTTATGTTACAACCCATCTAACTAAACAAATCAGCATACAAATCCTGAGAAAACACTTGTTTAACCTACCTTATAGTTCTAAAACCTACTGTAAATAACATTTACCCACCACCTATCAGAATATCAACACCACAGTTTCAACATTTCGACAAAAACTCATGTAGTTCACACACTTAACGCAACAACTGCTTTCCACAAAGACATATTCAAAACAAGATGCATATCTTCGTACCACCACTGAAAACCCCCAAAACATATAAAACGCAATGAACACATATGAAATCCATATGACAAAAAAACACTCGGCCTCAACACAACAACAACAAATACGAACAAATACGGTTTATTAACACCAGGGTTTGCGAATTTACCTTGTTCGTAGTGAAATCGTTGCGAATCGCCCACTAAAATCCTGCTTGTTCTTCGTCACAATCAACCCGCGAAATCTCCTGCAGAAAAACTAGGGAATTAGAAAGCTTCATACAAAAACAAAAGTATTGAACTATATTACAATAAGGAATGAGAAGACGCACGCAATTGAGAAGTTTGAGATTTTTTGCGCTTGAGACGAAGAACCGCGAACCCTAGTTTTTCAGATTTTTGGATTTTGGGGGTTTTATGTTTTTTGGATCTGTGAAATCGGGCAAAGTGTAAAAGCGCAAGAACGATTTTTAAAAAAACGATTTCGGGTTCTAAATTAAGGGTATAATGGTCATTTCCCATGTGGGACCCCCGTGTGTAAAATCGTGGATAAAATTATCTTAGGGGGGTGAGATGATAATCCGAGTTTTAAGCCGCTACAGTGCCGGGCTGTAGCGCGTTTGGCAAAAAACCCAAAAAAATTATCCAGCGAAGTGTGCACTAGATGACGATGGATTATGAATTTATCCATCGTCATCCACGAAACCAAACACCACCTTAACATTACAATTTTAGGATGACATAACACAATTATCACCACGTGATCCATTTAAAAAATATGTTTGGTCACTAATGTTATTGACAAATGGGGATTTGACATCCAATTATTTAAGCATTCTAAATTTAATTTGTTTGATGCCTCGCGTCATCCCAGGTGAAATGTTATTTCCTCAACTTGTTGTCCCTTTTTCTTGTTTGCGGAAGGGAGCAAGACTAATAACAGCATAGTCAACAAGAACGAACTTTTAACTATTCTTAACGAAAAAGACATTGAAACTGTTGCACCATGATTCGGGGAAAACCTCAATCTGTCCCGACTTCAAAGCAGAAACAGAACAGAGAGTACATAAATAAACTGCTGATTGATACTATATTGGGTTGTCTTTTTCAAAATAAAACAAAAAATGTAATGTTACAAATCCTCAAACTGCAGACCACAAACGTGCTCTTCTATCTCCGTGTCACACGCTGTCTTTCTCGTTTCCGAAAGCGGTTCAGCATGAGCTCATCAGTGGCAGCTTGCCTTCGGGTTGCACCATCTGGCGCTGAATCAGGATGTCTAGACTCCAGTCCATGACCATCAGCGCCCTTCTTATCCTTGTGAACCTCTGGATGGTCTGAAGAAATATGTAACACGGAAGTCAATATCTATCTAATTAACATTACCAAAAAAGAGATTATTTAATTCCTTCACCAGGGTGATCGACACTGCAGCAAATGCAATTAAAACTAAGACAACATCATGAAGGCAGCATTGGGAGTTGCATTCTAAGTTTGGATGGACTCAGAAGGCTAACACAAACATTACTTTAAGGTCAAATAGCCTGATTAACCACTGAAGTAATGCTTTGGCATGGATAACAATGGTGGTCAAAGGACGTGGTCTGAACACTAAGCTCAAAGAAAGCAACTCTGGCAATTTACAGTGACTTGAAAAAGGACTTCGATTTGCCAGTTATGGAACACATAAAGGCGTGGGGGAAACCAGCAGTAACACCCTAATCTATTTATATTAGCTTTAGAACAAATGACAATTAGGTGATATTTGTCTGGCAAGTGAAATTTGGAAAGTAATACTAACTCAAAATTGCATGTATAATTTTCACTGATCAAGAAATAAGATTCTTTCACAGAGGGAAACAACTGCAGGAATTTGGAATCCTAAACCAATCTCAAGACCACATTCTGAGTACTCATTCCAGGAATTGTACCAAAAAGGCCCTTTCACCATTTGCTTCTACTCTCTAAACCAACCGTCTCCTTCTCATCACTCCCAGCGTCCGTTTACTTTGCTTCATGAAACTACACTAGCATAGCATCTACCCCAGGACAGCAGAGAGGCAGCCCTTGCAGAATAAGGTTAAATTATCCAGCAGACCAGCACCTATTACTTGCTATGAAACCAGCAAGCTTCTAAATATTTTAACTCTTAACATTTATCACAGTCAATATGCATCACCATCAGTTAAAATGAGGTGTTAAGAATATTTAACAGTTTGGTTTAAACTGAATGAAAAAGTAATAAGTTCCCAAAGCAGGTCGCTAGGAAGCATTACTGATCTAATGACGGGTATAAGGTACACAAGGACCAAGTTCCGAAAGCGGATTTTACAAAGTGGCACAGGTATGATCCAGTAAAAAAAAAAAAAGTGGGACGGGTATGATACCAAGAGATGTCCATATGAAGCCTAACAAGCTCACTTTCACACACTCACAAGCAACCGAAGAGATAGATGGTCATAAACAGTATCCAAATTTGGGTGTCTCTGAGCTATAGAGCAGGCACAAGGGGATATATTACTCTAGAATACGGTTGACTTCGTTGTTGCACAGTGAGTGGTGTAAGAAAAAATAGAACCCACCTTTTCTAAGTTTCTCAGCATAGTCCTTGCCCCGTTGGGAAAAGTCAGCACTAAAACTTGACGGAATGCCCGAATCGGCTTTTGCACGACCCACAAGCCTCTTTTCCTGTAAGAGCTTTTTTGCAGCTTCGGTTTCCTCGATATTTTTTAATTTGTATCTGCAGAGAAGTAAGTATTATAATAAAGCAGTCAACTCCAAAGCCAGATATTGAAAAATATTCTTGCTTTTTTAATTTCCCTCTGTTATTAATGATTTGAGCACATAAAAGAAATAACAGAGCCAAAAAAGAAAAAAAAAAAGAACTTTCAAAATGAAAGAACGTTTTCTAGAACTGAAGATTCATATTTCATAAGATTGATATATCTTCATTTGAGCAAAACAGAGGAAAGAAACCTATCTCACTGAAAAAACATGTTGAAAATTAGTTCGGGGCTCATGAATGATTTAACTCTTAAGTGTTCACAGAAGAAAACATTTAGATGTTCACTCTCTCTGAGTTAGATATACAGGTTCTTTTTCGTGAGACTTATGAAGAGTCATGCTAAAATGTGTCAGGTAGCATACCTGCAATGCTATTTACGACAGTAAGAACAAATACTTTCCAAGTGATTGAAAAACAAATATTCTAGACACAAGATAGTTAAGCATACTCTATAGGGAGCTGAATTTCTGCAATTCCTGTCGTCCACTGGGTAGAGCTTTCCTCTGAATTTCGCTTCTTCACCTGAGAAACAAATAAAATGGAATTCATGATAAAATCCTCATGCACAAACCAAAAGGGGCAACATTTCAGCAAATCTTATATGGACAAAGGGCAAACAGATACCCAACTATTTCAGCAGATCACGTTTGATTCAAATAAAGATACTCATACTCTCATATAGCGAGAACAAGGTTTGTGATATGCAGTTGAAACTATGGCTTTTTTATTTCTATTTGTTTCATATTAACTCCCCAGAATATGTTCCAATTTAAAAGCAAAAGATCTACTATGAATTGTAGATCCATGGTTCAAAATAAAAGGTCTGGTTCCCGGGCTTGATATTGGGCTAAAAGGCCAATAAAAAGTAAATTCACAGATGAAACCTTAATGTTCTCTTTCTCATTCAGTCATTCTCTTCTTTGGTTAATTCATCTGTAGCACAACTCTAGTGCTTTAATAATTTATGTTTCATCACAACTTGACTGTCTTACTGCATAATATTGCGTGAAAACACCCCCATCTTCGTGGTGAACATGCAGGGTAGAGGATCGAAGCTATGCTAGCATTCCTCAAAGGTAGAAGGTTGGACCCGTGAAGAGGCAGTTATCAGTCCGCTCAGAGAAACTTGGACTGTCAACTAATACTAGATAAGTTGACCTTATCTGTTCTATTTAACCTTTTTCACCAGCATGAACCTCTATCTGGAACCAGCATAAACCTGCAAAGATCTATTTTATGAACATTTTGACTCGTCAACTACTACCACACCAAGAACCAACCTGTCCCCCATCTTTTCCCAACTTCACAACACTTCCATATAACAGTCACCATCTGACACCTTCTTCGGTCTTGAACTTGCCTATTACCTTTTGTCAACTGAAATTTCATTTACAACCCCAGAAACCACAAACGCCATGGTATAAAGTATCAGCAGGGTAGAGCTCTAATTTCTTACTCAAATTAGATTCAAGATTTACTATTAGAAGATTCAAGATTCAAGATTCAAGATTCAAGATTCAAGATTCAAGATTCAAGATTCAAGATTCAAGATTCAAATTAGAAGACCATGGGCTAAGATTTTGAAATTCAATCATATCTGAACTCTCCTACATTGATTGCACAAAAAAATGCAATTATTCCTTCTACAGGTAATTTTCACTCTGCAAATAAAATCTGCATCTGTAAAACTAGTGTCTCCATTGATGCAGAACTCTTCTTTTCCATATCAACTGTTTTATGCATTTAAGCTGGTGAATGGAAGAGTTATAATAAGCAAATTTGCACATACAACATTCTTTTGACCATTACAGTTATATCACATCAAAGAGTCATAGACAGAGAGATAATATAATCCTTTTAAAACATGTCTAAATCTTAGAAGTGTATCTGAATTTTGCAACAAAAAGGCTCGTTATATGCCTCAGCACCCACCACTTCTTGGTCAGTTAACCTATGTGTTCATCATTCTCTTCTACTGCTGTCTACCTGATATCAGTTGACTAGTTCTAAACAAATCACATCCCAAAAAAAAAAAGAAGAAGGAAACCAACAAGGTATTGAGGATTTATCAAATTCTAATTTTTTCCAATACAATGTAGATATTTGTATTGATAAACACATTCGAGTGGAATGGCCATGTAGATATTTATAGATAAACGCATTCAAATGAATAGGCCAGTTATTTCAGCGTCCCAACAAATCACAAGATTCGTTAAATTTGTTAGCGTTCACAGATGGAAGAGTAAAAGTATGCTTCTGTTTTAAACAACATTTGGTAATGGCAAACATCACAAGACACACACTATGAACTAGTAAGTTTTGGCCAAGATCAGTCAGGTGCAGCTAAAGAAAACTTTGAAGTTGATCACTGATACAACCCTTACGACGCATGGTATAAGGACAAGTTGAAAAAAAAAAAAACTAGCAGACAGGAATCCATCATAAAAATATGAGTGAGGGATAGTCTTATAATGAGAAAACTGTTCACAGTTAACCAACAGTCCATAGTGATGATCTCAGCACCTTGCTTTGCAGGAATTATTAGAATTTGTATTCGGAGCAAAAATCAAAAAGACAAAAATGAAAAGTAGAGGAAATTGTATATCACTCACTTTCAGATGCTCTGGGATTTTATACAATTCATCCTCTGCACGTTTAACCTCATTTTCAACTTGGTTCTCTAAATCAATGTTCTTTCCCTTTTTCTTTGCCAATTCTTGCTCAACATACCTCAACCTGCCCGATACATTTGAGAAAAAACAGAAGAACGATAAGTAGACAAACAACTGTTAACACCTCTGCACATTCATTAATCAAACTACAAACATTGATTCCTTCTTTTTAAATTGCCAATTTTCGTAATATTTCTAAGACATATTTTGTTTGTCCAATAAGATTATTATAGTGGCCTATATCCAAATTGATTTGTTTTTGTGCTAACTACTTTTAATGATGAAGGCAAACAAAGGGAATTGATTTTGATCTCTTTCTGTTAATTCACTATACGAAAATTTAATAAAAATGAAAATTGCAAAAATCCAACTACACCTGTACAGTGTCAGCTTGGGCCTTGGGATGCGAGATAACAGATCGCACTACGCCATATATATTCATTCAAAATTATAAGGTAACTTGATTTAATGAGTCATCACAACTCCACCAAATTCCGACCAATACGTTCCATGTCCCAACCTCTGCAAGGCTCTTGATTTAACTAACAAACATATGCTTGTTAGGGAGCCTTTAAAGTCTTTGCACATGCATCATTACTTCATTTTCCAATTAAGATGAAGTGAGAGTTTGAAATTGGACTGTTTAGCTATTCACGGAAAAAAAAAAGAAGCAATTTCTAAAACAGTAGGCATTGTATTAATCTCTAATGAGAGACCTCCTGCTTCCACCAAACCCATGTTTTACTCCATACGCTAACTAAATCCACTATAAAAGACCAATAATGCAGATGACATAAACCGTGCAACGTTGGAGAACGTGTTTCATTTTGACTAATAGAAACGGATAATTCAATTTATGTCTAGTTTCTAACATATAAAGTACCCACAACAACCATAACAGAAGAATACACCGCAAACGTTGCATCACAAATAAGAACACGATAACATAAATAATAAATATAACATACAAGCCACAATCGCGATGCTTTAGCAAAGCCCAAACTGGCCAGACCATTTGATCAGACCAACACATTTGGCCACAAATGTGATGGAGGAGTAGCATAAAAACTAATCACCAACACAAGAACACACAACACTAACACGAGAATGCACACGGAAGCAAAGTAGCCAAGTTTATTTCAAAATGTCGGAGGAGAAAAACTAGATAATGAAATGCAAATGTAAAATAAAATAGACAGACATACATATTAGGGTCCTCCTCCATGACAGCAGTTTCTTGAGCAAAAGTGTCTTGCAGAACCAGCTCGTCCTTCTCCGCATCGCCTTCGACTTTATCGTTAGCTTTTCGATTCAACCCACCCGTGCTCCCAATGCCGCCACCGTTGTTGTTGTTGGCACCTGAAGCGGCGGGGATCGGTAACGCCGGTATTCCCGATTTCTTCTCTCTCTGTCTCTGCAGGAATTTAACCTCCTCTAAGGCCAAAGCCAATCTAATCCAACACATTTTTTGTCAGCGTTTTCTTGTGTACGATACGACGAATACAGCAGAATCAACGAGAAGAAGAAGTAAAAATCAATAGCAATAGAAACTCACCTTTTCTCGTGGTCGGCATCTTCGTCTTCGTGTTCGTCCTCTACTACACTTCGTTTTCGAAAATTCTTATTGTTCTTCATTGAATTTTGCTTCAATTCAATAAATCACCTCCGTCTACTTGTTGTATGTATGGGATAATTATTACATCTTCCGCCCTTTTGTTAAGCCCTCCGTGAGGGTTTTCTAATTTGATTAGCTAATATTTAGCGGTCTAGGGGAGATATATAAGTTTTTTGATAAATATGTAAGTTAAATAGTTTCTTATGAGTTGTAAAAAATGAATACTCACTCACCCTGTAGTAGTGAATCGGATCTAACATAGAATCGGTAATGTTATTGTATACTGATTAAATCTGGTAAATCGATTCAATTATTAGTTTTTTTTTAATAATAGAACATGTATTAAAATTTAACGCGCACTGTTTTAGTACAAGCAAAAGGGGAGCGGATGCAGCGAGAAGTGACCGAATGTAAATCATAGTACAAAATAGGGGTTAGCCATGCAGGGCAAGTATCCCAAACTGTAACGCCCCTAAAAATTGGAAGAAAATAAAAGTAATTTCGAATTTTCATTTTAGTACTTGAACTTTTGAAAATATGATTTTGACCCCTAAAGTTTTGAAAAAGTTACAATTTAGTCCTAGGTTATTTTGAATCAGCCATAAACGTTTTGTAGACACTATATTTGTTTCAAATTGATTATGATATGTTCTAATTTGTATAATTATTCTATGTTTGATTTTTAAATGAACTTATCGCTTTTATTTTACGATATAGTCGTCCATTGGTTCTTGACCGGTTATAACTTAAATAAAGGTTAAAGATTTTAATCATAAGGTTTTCTTGCTCTTAGAACATTGATTTCAAATCTCTTTTGCATTGAAATTTTTTGAATTTATCGACCATGTGGTAAAAGTTTGATTTAAACCTAAATTACCTCAAGTTTTTACGTAAAGTGATATATGCATAAAGTAATATTAAAAATTTATTTTTATATTTCATTTACAGCTATATAACAGCCCATACAGCTGGAGAGAGCTAATACATCTGATTGGAGATAAAATAAAATATTCAAGTTAGACAAAAATGGGTATACCTATTTACTCCATGTCTCCAATTCTTGTCCATATAATATTCACCATCTTCAACAATTTTTCTACACTTATCCTTTCCGAATTTCTTCTCATTTCCTTCTGCAAAATTTCTCTACTTGACGTCTAGTTTACAATAAAAATTGTTTCAGCCTTTAATTCTTCTTCCTCGTCCTTAAGAATCCTCAAAACCGAAATCTATAGAAACTGTCAGTTTCGGTACTGAAACTTTGGAAATCCGAAAACCATATCAACACTTTGAATCTTTCTCTGAAATTTTTACCACATACTTATTATTGTGTAAGCTAACTTTCATGTTCAGAAACCTTCTTCAAAACAAGTCATTTAAGGGGTCTAAAAATTAGAAATACGTACCACTGTCCAGAAAATCCGAAAACAGCTCCTAGCTTTCATGATTTATTTAAAATACCAAACCTTGTCCTATTGATCTGATTTTTAAACTACATACTCTTCATGATGTTTAAGATTGAACCCCTCAACCAATTTCATATTATCATATCGGTTGAAAGTCCGATTGAAGGTGAATCTAAGATTGTTACAGTTTTCTGCTTATATTTGCATAAACATTTTGATTAACCAATATATGTTACAAAAGCTACACAAATCATGAAATTAATCATTAATATTGACTCATTACATACTACTAATGATGTTGGATCAGTTGATCATAATTTAGAATCGTGTTTAATAATTTTTATGGATTTTGCAACATTTAGAAGACATGTAGTTTGTTTTACGGTTGATCTTTCAATTTCTTTAACTTTAATTGAAGTATTGTGTTTATCTTGTGATCTAATCATCTAATCTAGTTTATTAGCATGATAAGTATTCTGGAAACATTAATTTTAATTAGATCTAAATGTTTACAATTTATTTTAATTGTTATTAGGGATATATGCAATATTATGTAATTTTATACTAATAACTATAAGAAAATTAGCTTTTACCAAAGTTATACATATGATATGATTTTATTCAAGGGCTTACTGAAGTATTTGTTCAAATGTTAAGATCATGGTAAAATTTTTGGATTGAGATTATTATTTAATAAGTAATTTACAAGAATTTTGTTAAGAATAATTGTTTTAAAAAGGTTTAAATATGCATTGAAAATATATATGTTTGTTAATATGAAATATGTTATTAATAAATTTGAAATGGAGACTTTAATAATAATTTTGTAAATTGATTTAGTCTTCAACTTGTTACTTTGAAATGGTAAATCCCATTATTTACATTTTTACGTCATAGTTAATGTTAAAAATAGGTAAATGTGGAATTTGTCCCGAATTAACAATAATTAGATATTTAACTAAACTTCTTTAAATATGACAAGTATTGAAAATATATGTTTATTGTTGTAAATTTATGAGCAAACAATTGATTATATCTTTTTGATTCATTTAAGGTTCGACAATTATCGACGTTAATCAAGAATTTTCCACACGGTAAAAGGTGAGGTTTGATTCCTGATTTGTTCAAAACCCCGTTTGGCATCCGGCCCTGAGAAACTTGGACATAACAATTGTGATTCTTTGTTTCGAATCACGAGCAACATTCTATCACCATTTTAATGCTTTTATTTAAAATTGTTAATTCTTTACATAATCAGTTTTCCTGCCCATTGTTAAATCAAATCTCATTTAAATCATAATCGGGAATTTTTTTCATAATCATAATTAACCTGATATCATGATTATCCAATCAATTCTTGAATTGTGCAACGAGCAACGAACTATGTTCGGCCTATGTAGCTCAAAAACGAGCAACGGATATTGTCCGGGTTACTAGCTCATCTGATAATTCTGTTTCACCCATTGGGACGCCTTTGGGAAGTTGGGCCCAGAGATTGAAAGGATTTACTGCTGGGCAGCAAAGGGCTGTCGGTTTGAGTAATTCTGATTAATACCCATTCTGTCTAAGCGCCGCTTGCAGTCAGGAGTTGGTTGTGACCTGTGTGTTAGACTGGCATGTACTCGAGCATGTCTTCTGTTCTGTTGCGAGGTAGCTCCTCGTAGGGAGGTATACGGTTGAATTTCGGAGCTAAGGTTGGATCTGTTATATGTAATTGCACAAGTTCATTTTCTCATTCTTCTGAATACTCCAGTATTATCGTTAAAACCGATAATTTCAGTTCAGTGATGCAGATGTAACTATTCTGGTCATTCGTGTTCGTTTTGTTCTGATTTACTGTTTGATTATTGTCATGTTCTAAGAATCTCACTGAGTCATCAAAGACTTACTCCTCTTTTGTTCTATATGTCCCTTTCTCAGAGTAAGATTGGTATAGCAGCACGGATGGAACGAATGATCAACAAGTCTGCTTTTGGAAACTTTGCAAAAATTGTTAAGTGTTTGATTTTGTATTTACATCATATTAAAATTGTAAAATGTATTTGTATTCCAAAGACTTCCGCTGTATTTAAAGTAAAGATATTTTATAGTGCTATGGTTTTGATCCTGGTCAGTGAGACCCCTTCCTATGAGCTACAGTTCGGTTTGAGTTGAGTTTGTTAGGTGGCCAACACCGGACCAACTCGGATCGGATTGTGACTCGTGGGGCGCGGTCCTCACACAAACACACAAAACAGAAGCAAAGATGTTGCGGCCGAGGTTGAGTTGGAACTGCGAGTTCGCCTGTGATGAAGCACCCATCTTTGCCAAGTAGTCCGTCACCGCATTCAATTTGCTATAACAAAAGGTGCTCGTAGCCGCTGTAAAGCTAGTCAGAAGTATCCATATCTTCTGCAAAAGGCCTTCCAAGTGGGCGGGAGGGTCCACGGTCCTGTCCAGACAATGAAGAAGGAGTAACGAATCAGTGTGAATCATAAGGTGTGTGTAATGCATGTCCCTAGCTAAACAAAGTCCCTCCCTGAGAGCCTAAATTCTGCATGGTTGTTAGTAGTATGCCCTAGGGTTCAAGAAAGCGGCTAAGAATGATCCCTCTGCGTTCCTGAATACTCCTCTGTAACCTGCTGATCCCGGGTTTCCAAAGGCTGAACCATCAATGTTTAACTGAACGTACCCAAAAAACAAGGTGTGAGAATACATCGGTGTGCTTGACCTTCTTTGGGTTGGGAGAAGGGTCCTGTTATTATCCGAGTAACTTTGATGAATTTGTTGGATTCTTGCTTCAGTAATGGGTTCGTTATGGAAAATCACCCCATTTCTGGCTTGCCACACTGTCCATAGGAACGTCACACAGTTAGTACGTGTCATCGGGTTCATTTTTGCTATAAGTACCAGCGGACAGGAAAATTGAGCTCTTTCCAGGATAGGACACATGGTTGTTCGGTATGCTGATAAGTTGCCGCATCTTGTAAACAGGTGCTCCTGAGTTTCTGGTTCTTCATTACATAGGGGGCATAATGGTGATGGCACAACATATTTAGCAAAAAGACGGGCACTGGTAGGTAGAGCGTCGTGGCATAGTAACCAGATAAAGAACCTAATTCTCGGTAGCGTTTTTAGTTTCCATATTATGGGCCACGGGAGTCTTGGTTCAGAAACCATGATTTGTTGGCTCAAGATGTAGTCATAGGCGCTTGTGACTGAGAATTTTTCGGTCGGCGTCCAGGCCCAAGTTAAGTTATCGTTGGTGTTGGGGTGGCCAATCTCCGTTCCTTGAATTTGGGCTATGATTTCAGGCGGCAGGTAAATGTGGATCGAGTGCAGCTGCCAAGATCTCGTATTGGAGTCGACCAGGTCGCTAATTGAGAGGTGTTGTAGCTCAGTGGGTATGTTAGCGACGTACTCAACGATCGTGAAATTTCCTAGCCGCTTAGTGTACCTGAAATTTAGGTTAAATCCAGAGCTGATAATCCATCTCATTGCACCCGAGATGTACTTAAGGATTGAAGTTATGGATTTCCACGCCCACGCTATTCTGGGGCTTGCTGCGGGCCAGAAGGATGTGATTGTTAGGGAAGTACTTGGCCTTGTAAACTTTTGCCCATAGGGAATCGTGATCCATCATGAGGTGCCAACCGAGTTCTATCAAGAAGGCTTCATTGAGCTGTGAGAGGCGTCTAATTCCCAAGCCACCCATTGCTTTTGGTAGAGTTACCGTGTTCCAACCAACTTTTGCTCTGGCCTTACCAGTCGCGGATGAGTTCCATATGAATCTCTTGGCTAATGTTTCCAGTTGGTTCAGAGTTGTTAGGGGCAGGCGGAAAACCGACATGGCATTCAATTATTAGTTAAACCGGTTAAATATGTATTTTTGTAGTGTATAAACAATATGTAGTGGCTATAAATTGTTATGTATTCTAACTGTATAATTATTGCTATTGATGTACCATATTTTGGTACTGCCACGTCATAATATTCGATATAATATCTGAGCATATTTCGGGATTATTATGCCACGTCAACACCATTATTTTTTAATGCAAAATTACAATTCAAAGCAAAACTCAAAATTAGGCCTGTGCAGGCCCAATTTAGAGTTATTCAGGGCCCAAGTCAACTTATAATTCTACTTGGAATGGACTTCTAGCTAAGGAAGGACTCTAAGTGATATATAAAGGGGAGGAGAACTTATAATCCTACTTGGAATGTACTTTTAGCTAAGGAAGGACTCTAAGTAGTATATAAAGGAGTCATATTCATCATTCACAGGAGGAAGTTTTGGAGAGTCAATCCCGAGCTGTATTTCGACTAGTGAATTCGAGCTATCAATTCAAGTCCAAATTCGATTAATCTTATATATCTGGAAAGCCTCTCAAGTCTAGTTTCCAAATCAAAAAACGGATCTAGATTCCGAGGTCTAGAGAAGGAGATATAACAAAAACGGTGAGACTGCACAAAGCTGAAGAATAGGTCGAAATTCGACCTATTTGGCCTATTTCGACCTATTTGGCCAAATTCGACCTATTTGGCCTATTTCGACCTATTTGGCCAAATTCGATCTATTTGGCCTATTTCGACCTATTTGGCCTATTTCGCCCTATTTGGCCAAATTCGACCTATTTGGCCCAAATTCGACCTATTTGAGGCCCAATTCGACCTATTTGAAGGCCCAATTCGAGCTATTTCAAAATAGCTCTAATTCGACCTATTTTGAGTCATAGTTCTACTTGGATTGCACTTCTAGCTGAATAAGGACTCTTATTACTATATAAGGGGGTCCCATGCCTCATTCTAAGGTACGTTTTTATTTTCTAGCATCTAATTTCGAGCTATATACATCGAATTCGAGCTATAGAGCAATAATTCGAGCTATATTGCAATAGCTCTTGTTCGATCTATATAGAGTGTATTTCGAGCTATTTGAGAGTAATTCGATCTATTCGAGTTTTCTCATCACGGTTCTCAATACCATTTCGAGGTGTGCTAATTCGACCTATAGAGCTCAAATTCGACCTATTTGAGTAATTTCGAGCTATAATTTCGAGCTATTGTCTCTGACGACAATACCTCAAATTCCGACCTATCTGACTTGAGCGTCGGAGTGCCTTCGCCGGAGGAGGCACCGGCTTAGTTTACGTGTGGTGTTGAGTGCAGGTTCTGAACTCAAAAGCTGCTTAAGCATCCAGCAGGAACTAAAGCAGTCTGACGTGGAGTGTTGGAGAGCGGACACGTATCCAGACGAAAATACCTCACATCAGCTATTATTATTTAATATTTGCTATTGGTATTGTTAAAGTTATTATTAGTTTTATTTTTGATATGTATCCAATAAGCCTAAATGATATATATACACAATGATATATAAACATAATAATAAATTACAAATTAATTGTATTTATATAAAAATAAACATAAGTAAAAACTCTTAGCAACTTATATAATCTCAATAAGCATTAAGGGTGTTCGTTGGTGGATTTGGACGGGTTGTCGTTGAAAATATAACTATAACCAAAATTTGTGGGTTGCCAATTTTTCAACCCAAGCGAAGTTAGGAACTAAACTATGCATGTGGCAGGTTGGGCGGGTGACAAGTTTAAATTATGAAGAAAAATAGCAATATTTCGGTTTAAAAACAAAAATATAACCTAATTTGTATTCTAAAAAACAACAACAAAAAAACACTATAACCTAATAAAAAACACTTAAACCACAACATAACTTAATTAAAATAACAATACAAGTATGCAAACGAATATTTTGTTTGCATAAATTATAAATAACATTTTAAAATCGATCTACAATAAAAAAAATACAACTATCGAACAACACAAAAATAACAAAAAATATATATATGTTCAAAAACAATCAACAAAACATAGTCCACTAAACGCGTTTAACATTTAAGTTTTTGAACATTAATAAAGAACAATAATCAAACATTGATAATTAAGTCGAGATAGAGGTGGTTGGATGGTGATAACAAACTGGTGGTAAATCTATTTGACTTCCGAAAACTTTCCTTACTCCCTCATTGTTCTACAGGTTTTTGGCAATTTACCTCCTCGTGTTATGTTAAATTGATAAATTACCTCATCGTGAAAAATAAATAGGTAAATTACCCCCATGTGATTTTAAAAATTGGCACACCACCACCCTCTATTTTTTTAGTGTATTTTTTATATTTAATGATAAAAAAACCTTTGTTATTTCTAATATTTTCTTTTCTATAATTTCAAATTTGATTATAACTTTCTTTAAAAAATAAGTAAAAGTATAAAAAGAATATTATAAAACATACAGATTCTGAAATCCTAACTTATTTTTAAATTTTTTAGTTTTAGCTTTTGTATTTTTTAACAAGTTAAAGTAATAAAGGGTATAATTGTCTTTTTCACCTAAAAAACTATCCCCACTCTTAAATTTGAGCAAGTGAACTACACCTCCCTATATAAGGAGGTAATTTGCCAATTTTTTAAATCGTTGGGGGGTAATTTGCCTATTTATTTTTCATAGGGGGTTGATTTGCCAATTTAACATAACACATGGGAAATTGTCAAATCCTTAGAATTCTACAAATATACAAACTAGGGATGTATGTGGAAGGGTTGGTGTGGGTTGTATTTAAGATAATGACTACCCAGATTTTACGGGTTGCCAATTTGTCGACTCAAGCGGATGAAGTTATAAAATAAACCTAACAAGCATGATCACATAATATTATCATAGATCATGTAATTTTTTTGAGAATTTAAATTAATAATTAAAATCTCATAAAAACAAAGATTTTATACTAACATTCAAATACTAAAATTTTATATATTCACTAATTTTGAAAATTCAGAATTAGAATTTTTTTTCTTTATTTTATTACTTTCGGATTTCCCCTTTAATTATTAACTATATCAGTTATGAATGACCATAAGTTTCTCTTTTTTTCATAATTATCTATTTTCTATATCATTAAATGACAATATTCCTTTTCAAATATCCCCAACAACAACAACATCATCTTGCGCTGGTTTGGTTTACTGGTTAAACTAGTGAACTGGCTGGCGCTTCATATTGGTTTCGCCTGCTTTTCAGGCAATTTGGTTTTTGAGCCCTCCGCAGACCGAACGAAGGCCGATCATTGGTTGGACCAATTGGATCGGTCAGTTTGATCCGATTTCAATAATACTATCTATTATATATTAAGGGATATTACAACTACACCCATAAGGTTTGATATAATTACGGAAATCACCACTGAGGTTGAGAAATTACAGGCAAAACCCCTGTACTTACACAAACCTTACAAATAAGTTCAAAAATAAATAAAAAAAATTCGATCCGATTTCAATAATAATATCCTTGCTTTGATAACTAGAAAATGAAATAAAAAAATTAAAAGTACACTCAAACGTGTCGGACACGACCTTCAAGTGTCCAACATGGTGTTCGTAATAACTTTGATTTATTTATTTACCAACATTCCACATGGCATGTCCGACACACTTCGGTGTTGGGTGGGTATTCCACACGTGTTCGACATTGCATTAGCTAATTTTTAAAAGTGTTGGTGCATTCATCACAAATGCAGACTTACAACTTGTATAACATAAACGACTATTCTCATACTCATATTCTCGTGTTGTTATATATATATATATATATATATATATATATATATATATATATATATATATATATATATATATATATATATATATATATATATATATATATATATATATATACATACATACTGGGTAGTCAAGTGCGGAGCGAATAACTGTTGAGAGCATTTAAGTAGTAAGCCCATCAGAATCTGTTTTTGATATGAAATGGGTATATCCATAGGTTTCTAATTCATATTTATGAGATGATAAAATCTGGCAAAAGCTATGCCAAGAATCGGTTCACATAGGAATGGACATATTGGTTCGCGAGGGTATTAATATATCTAACACAAAATTTAAATGTGAAAAATTATCTTCTAAAAAAGAAAATATTGAATGAATTGATCGTAAATTCTGAGATTTTACTATCTTTTTATTTTTTCCTTCTCGAGAAGATATTAATCGTAGAGAAAATAGAATTTCCACTATAAATGCAAACCCCTCTGATATGATTTGATAATACAAATTTTTGTTGCGCCCCAAAAATGGGTTCATTTTGGCCATGGTACTAAAAAATGGAATCCTAAAATGGCACCATATATATCTCGGCAAAGCGTAAATGTATTTGATGTGTCAAATCTCGGTATCGTCATATCTTAAAATTCGGTATCATATCTACGGGATTATTTCGGAATATTACGCCACGACAACACCATTAATTTTTAATGCAAAATTACAATTTAAGGCAAAACTCAAAATTAGGCCATGCAGGCCCAATTTTGAGTTATTTGGGGCCCAATTCGAATTTCACAAGCCCAATTCGAATTTCACAAGCCCAATTCGAGTTGTTCCAGGCCCAACTCGAGCTGTTTCTAGTTCATTCGAGTTATTTCTTTGCAGGTCATTCGAGTTATTTAGTGGAGGTCATTCGAGTTATTTTCTAGGAATCCTAGTTTGACTTATTCAACTCATAGTTCAACTCGGAGTGCACTTCTAGCTGAATGAGGACTCTTATGCCTATATAAAGGGATCCCATTCTTCATTCTAAGGTACGTTTTACATTATTCCAAGCTCTAAGTTCGAGTTATATAAGTCGACCTCGACCTATTCCTCAAGCTCATTCGAGTTGTTCGTCAATAGCTCGAGTTCGACCTATTTTGGTTTGCATTCGAGTTGTTTTGTTTTGTGTTATTCGACTTGTTTGACACAGTTCATTTGACTTGTTTGGCCATTCACATTCGACTTATTGCTTTCTGCTTATTCGACTTATAGCTCTCAGTTCATTCGACCTATTTTACTTAGTTCATTCGACTTGTTGCCTAGCTGAACAAGATCTCATATTCCGATCCGTCTGACTTGAGCATCAGAATGCTTTCGCCGGAGAAGGCACCGACTTAGTTCACGTTTGGTGTTGAGTGCAGGTTCCGAACTCAAAAGCTGCTTGAGCATCTAGCAGGAACTGAAGCAGTCTGACGTGGAGTGTTGGAGGGAGGACACATATCCAGACGAAAATACCCCACATCAGTGGCGCCGTCTGTGGGAACCACTAAACGCACTTAGAAGCAGACATCAACACTAATTCAATGGCTCATCGCAAGGCCGCAGAGAAGAACGGAATGGCTGGGAGAACAAGATCACAGAGGGAAGATGAGAATCGAGTAACTGACGCATCTGAACACACTTCGGTAGCTGCTCCCAATGCCCCTCTGGATCAAACCCGCACTATGACAGACCAACCAGTAGTGCCTCCGGTAGAACAACCATTGTTGAATCCTGCACAACTGACTCAGATTATGACAGCATTATAGCAGACCATGGTACCAATAATCATGCAACAACTGGCCAACTCTGATTGCAGCAAAACGTTCCAGCACCAGAAGCACGACAGACATCAACACAGCAAGAAAGGTCTCATCACACACAACGTCGAGCTGATTCAGGACAACAACAATCAAGGATGACAAGACAAACACGGAGGGATCCATCACCTTCCCAAGAACGCAGAAACCCGCGTTCAATAAAGGCTGCAGGGAACAAGGCTCCAAGCCGGGCAAATGACAAGGGAGGAGAAGTCAATTCTAAGTGGAGAGATTCTGAAGATCAACCTGCAGCTAGTCATACGACATCCAGGAATAGAGACCATCGTGAAAAAATGAAACCAAGGCCGGAACCAGTAATCGCTGAAAATATTCCATTAACCGAGCCACCAACTCCATTTTCTGAAGCGATTGGCAAGTTGACACTGAAGGTGGGAGTCAGACTTCCTGACATGAAGAAATACGATGGAACAACTGATCCTGCAACACATTATGATGACTTGGATCTCGAGCTGCAGATTCTGGGGTACCATGAGAATTTAAGGGCGAATCTAATTTCACTAAGCTTAAGGGGAACTGCTAAAGAATGGTTCAAAAACTTGAAGTCTCATTCGATTGAATCAGCTGAACAATTCAAAAGCATGTTCGTTAAGAAGTTTGCCATTTATCGCTTAAAGAAGAAGTCTCCAAGTACTTTGTTCAATATCTACATGAAGCCAGGGGAGACGCTGGGAAAATATATAGAACGTCTGAATTTGGAAATTGGAAGAGTGAATGCTCCCACCGTGGACTTGGTTATCTCGGTGTTGCAAAACCGTTGCCAGAGTGCAAAGCTGATTGAAGTGCTAACTTGGGACGCTCCTGATTCGATAGAGCAAGTAATGGATCTCGCCAATAAAGTGGTTGAGGTGGAGGAGATCACCATAAATCAAGGATTAACAGACATGCCAGAAATTCCTAGAGGAAAGGAAAATAAAGACTGGAGGAGAGATCCTAGGGGGAAAGATCGTGAGCACAACCGACAACCTTTCAAGAGGTTCGATAATTGGACTCCTTTGAAGAAACCAATTGGCGAAATTTATGCGATAGTAGGGGATAAGGAGAGGTTCAGATCTCCAAGACCCATGGTGCAAACTGAAGAGATGAAGCAATCCAAAAAATATTGTAAGTTCCACCGACAAAATGGACATACCACTAACGATTGCAGGGCTTTGAGAATGGAGATTGAACGGCTCATTCTCGAGGGCAAGCTTATTGAATATGTATTGGAAAATAGGCAACCAAGGGATGAGAAATTAGCGGGTGGACGAAAGCGAAGTCGTTCCCCAAAAGAAAAGAAGGACGAACCTAGAAGAAGGAGGGGTAACGGTAACGATGATATCGAAAACGGAGTAAATGTGATTGCCGGAGGACCCACATGTGCGGATTCGACCAAAAGCAGGAAAGGGATTTCACGTGATATATACAGTATGAGCGTTTGAAACGTCCAGAGATAGACCTGGTCTTTGCAGTAGACAAAATGGATACAAAGATCACATTCGATGATAGCGACTTTGATAGCTTATCCTCACAAGCTAAGGAGGCTCAATACTTGAATTACCCAATGGTGGTTACCGCGGTGATTGCAAATCACGCTGTAAGAAGAATAATGGTAGATAATGGATGCTCATCTAACATTATCTTCATGGATGCCTTACAACAAATAAAGCTTGGACAGTACGAGATCTCGGAGGTGAATTCACCTCTATTAGGATTTGGCGGAAGTGAAGTCAAGCCTGTTGGAAGAATAATGCTACCAATATCTTTTGGTGTCAATCCAAAGAGGAGAACTTTAAATGTGGAATATCTCATTGTTGATATGCCATTTGCGTACAATGTGCTAATTGGAAGACCAGGAATAACCGCATTTGCTATGATTATTTCAACAGTTCATCAGAAGATAAAATTTCCAACTCCTGGGGGAGTCGCAGAGTTGACAACGAACTATCGTGATTCATGGAGTTGTTATGTTACATCAACAAAACCTGCCAAGGCAAAAACTGCACCTGACATAGCTCTGATTGAAGCTCAAGATGCGGGGACACCACAAGTCACAGGGAGTAAAGATATTGAGATGATGCTAGCAGCACAAGAAGATCAGCAGGAAATCACTGAAGATTCTGATGTTCCCATGAAGGGAGTTGAACTGAAACCAGTAAAGGAAGAAAGAGAGGATAAAACCACTTTGCGTTACAAGAAACAATTGCAGATCGAACGCATGAAGCCTTCTGGAGAATTCAAGGAAGTTATTTTAATGGATAATGAGCCGGAGAAGATCATCAAAATCGGAAGTGAACTGCCAATGGAGATGGAGAAAGCGTTGATAGCATGTTTGCAGAGAAATTTTGATGTATTTGCATGGACTGATTTGGATTTAAAAGGCATAGATCCACGAGTTGCAGTACACCATCTCAATGTCAATCCAAATGCAAGACCAGTTCGGCAGAAGAAGAGACATTTCAGTGATGAGAAGAATAAAGCGGCAGAAATGGAAGTACAAACAAAGTTAGCAGCGGGTCACATATTTGAAGTTCAATATTCAGAATGGTTAAGCAATGTCGTGCTAGTGCCAAAGAAACCAACCATATGGCGTATGTGTGTGGACTACACGGATTTAAACAAACATTGTCCACGAGATCCTTTCCCATTGCCTAGGATTGATCTTGTGGTTGATTCGACAGCAGGATGTGCACTACTTAGCCTTTGTGATGCATAGAGTGGTTTTCATCAAATCTTGATGGCGGTCAAAGATCAGCACAAAACCGCATTCATAACAGACAGGGGGATATTCTGTTACAGAGTAATGCCATTTGGATTAAAGAACGCAAGAGCAACATTTCAGAGGCTGGTTGCGAAGATGTTTTACCATCAAATAGGTAAGACAATGGAGGTCTACATAGATGACATGCTTATCAAAAGTTTAAGGGCGGAAGACCATGTTAAGCATCTTGAAGAAGCTTTCGGGATCATGAGGCAGTACGGGATGAAGTTAAATCCAAAGAAGTGTACATTCGGAGTCAAAGCGAGAAAATTTCTAGGCTTCATGGTAAATGAAAGGGGCATAGAAGCAAACCCGGATAAGATCAAAGCTATAATGGATTTGCCATCTCCCAAATCGGTTCGTGAAGTCCAACGATTGGTGGGGAGAGTAACGGCACTCAGTCGTTTTATATCACATTCCGCGGAGAAAAGTTTGCCTTTCTTCAAGAAGTTAAGAAAAACGCCAAAGTTTACCTGGACGGAGGATTGTGAGGAGGCATTTCGTCAACTGAAGACTTACCTTACAACGCCACCACTATTGTCAAAGCCCAAGGATAACGAAATATTATATCTCTATTTAGCTGTAACGAAGAATTCACTCAGCACAGTCTTGGTCCGAGAAGAAGATAGGAAACATCTGCCAATTTATTACGTGAGCAAAGTTTTGAACGGAGCAGAACTCAATTATTTGGAGATTGAGAAGTTGGCATACGCATTGGTGATAACTGCAAGGAAACTAAGACCATACTTTCAGTCACACCTAGTCACAGTACTTACAAATCAACCATTGAAGCAGGTCATGGCAAAGCCAGAAACATCAGGCAGGTTGGTCAAGTGGGCAATCGAGCTAGGAGAATATGGTTTGTAGTACTTACCAAAAACTGCAATCAAAGCACAAAGACTGGCGGATTTTGTCGCAGAAACTATCTCGGAAGCAGAACCGTCAATTGATGTGGCTATGGTGACGGAAAGCAGTCAAAAGGATGAGACCAGGGCAGCAAAGGAGATTTGGACTCTACACGTGGACGGATCCTCCACAGTTGATGCAGGAGGTGCAGGAATTTACATAAGGTCGGCAGATGGAAGAGAATTCGATTATGCCATTAGATTGAATTTTCAAGTCACAAATAATCAAGTAGAGTATGAAGCCATGCTAGCCGGTATTCAAATGGCAAAATCGCTTGGGATAACTAAACTTATGGCATTCACAGACTCTCAATTAATTGCGAATCAATTTGAGGGTAGATACGAAGCTAAGGAGGCGGCAATAGTAAAGTACCTTGAAAAGCTGAAGGAGGCGACATCTAGCTTTGAGACATTCACTATATCACAGATTCCTCAATGGGAGAATGAACGGGCCGACTCATTATCAAGATTTGCAAGCACTGCAGAAGTCTTTCTGGAGAGACGAGTAACATTGTTGGCCGCAAACCAACCCTCAATTAGCAAAGGCCTGGAGTCAACGACAACGCAAGCCCTAGATTACGTTTTGCCTGTAGAAGTCGAGGCGTGTTGGAAGGATGAAATAATAGACTATCTACAAAACGGAAAATTACCAACTGATTCACAAGCTGTGAGAAGACTCAAATATAAATCAGCGAGATTCACCATGTTTAATGGAGAACTTTACAAAAGATCTTTTGAGGGACCACTCTTAAGATGTTTGTCACCCACCCAGGCGAAGCAAGTCTTGAGGGAAATTCACGAAGGAAGCTGTGGAAATCATTCCGGAGGGCGGTCCTTGGCACAGAAGATACTCCGACAAGGATACTTTTGGCCAACGATTATGAGAGATTCAATGGATTATACTAGGAGGTGTAGAAGTTGTCAACTACACGCAAAAATCATTCATACACCTGCACAACCAATGACAATCGTGAGCTATGGATGTCCCTTTGATCAATGGGGAATAGACATTGTAGGACCAATGCCAGTGGCGTCCGGCGGAAGGAAATGGCTGTTGGTGGCGGTTGAATACTACACCAAGTGGGTTGAGGCTGAAGCACTTGTGACAATAACAGAGACCAATGTGAAGAAGTTCATCTGGAAGAACATTGTGTGCAGGTTCGGAATCCTAAGGGTACTAATATCAGACAATGGAAGACAATTCCAGGGATTCAAGATTCAAGATTGGTGCAAGGATATGAAGATTGAGCAGAGATTCACATCTGTCACGCACCCAGAAGCTAATGGGCAAGTTGAGGCCACAAACAACACACTCGTGAAGAGTTTGGAGAAAAGGTTGCAAGGTGAAGGAGGAAATTGGGCAGACGAGTTGCCAGGAATATTATGGGCATATCGCACGACACCACGAACTTCTACGGGCAAAACTCCGTATTTGTTAACGTATGGTTCAGAAGCAGTAATACCCGCGGAGATCGGAATGCCAACTTATCGAATCGTCACATATAATGAGGAACAAGCACTAAGAGCTAGACAAATGGACCTCGAGCTAATAGGAGCAACAAGGGAAGAAGCCTACCAACACACTCAAGCTTACAAATCCATGATGGCAAAAGCATATGACAACAAAGTTCGTTTCAGAAACTTTCAAGTGGGGGACTTGGTCCTAAGGAAAGTAGAAGCCACCAAGCATGTGGGGAAATTAAAGCCAAATTGGGAAGGACCATACAGAGTGGAAAAAGCAAGCGCAGAAGGATACTATTATTTACAAGAATTGGGAGGAAGGACATTGTCACGCCCTTGGAACGTCAAGAATTTGAGAAGGTTTTACAGTTAGAAGAGCTAGCAGAACAACAGGCTGAGTGGCAAGTTAGGACCGTAGTTTCAATGCTTTATTTACTTATTCTTTTACAAATTACGAGTCTCGACGCAAGAGCTCCAATTGTAATACTTAGCAGTGAACTACGGGGACTTGATTCCTAGCCACCTATACATGGCGGGATACGTAGGCAACTCGGAAGTTCATCGAGCTCAGTCCCAAAACTTATAAAATTTCATATTTTATTTAAGTTTGGTTGTTTGTCTACGTCATATTAACATTCTTATCAACACAAGTATTAACAGACAAATCGTAAGACGAGCATTGCGCCTCGCAATTTGTCCGTAAGCCGAGCATTATGCCTCGCAGACAGTCCGTAAGTCGAGCACTGTGCCTCGCAGACAATACGTAAGACGAGCATTGTGCCTCGCAGACGTTCAGTAGGTCGAGCATGGTGCCTCATTGCCTATCCGTAAGACGAGCATTGTGCCTCGCAACCTATTCGTGAGACGAGCATTGCGCCTCGCAATTTGTCCGTAAGCCGAGCATTATGCCTCGCAGACAGTCCGTAAGTCGAGCACTGTGCCTCGCAGACAATTCGTAAGACGAGCATTGTGCCTCGCAGACGTTCAGTAGGTTGAGCATGGTGCCTCACCGCCTATCCGTAAGACGAGCATTGTGCCTCGCAACCCATTCGTAAGACGAGCATTGCGTCTCGCAGTCCGTCCGTAAGTCGAGCGTTATGCCTCGCAGACAGTCTGTAAGTTGAGCACTGTGTCTCGCAGACTATTCATAAGACGAGCATTGTGTCTCGCGGAATCAAAGTAAGACGAGCATTGCGTCTCGCAGTCTCCTCAAAAGATGATCACTTAACAAGATGTATGATCAAAATCATAACAAAGACACAATCTTATCACCAAAAGGATGACTACAAAACTCGACAAAACTTGGCACAGAAAATAAAGGAACACAAAGACATTTCCAAACATCAAATATCTATTAAAGCAAAGGATAAGCGCAACAATGACGCAATGTCAACAGGAATATACTAAACAAATATCAACACCACAAGGACAAAATGTTAGAATGTGCAGAAAAAAGATAGTGGCACACAGGCCCAAAAAATCACAGCAGGCTGGCCTAACAACTACTCAGCTATTTCTTCAAACGGAGGCCAACCGACTTCAATGCACCTCGACTCTGTCGGGCAATATCCTCCATCGACTCATTCAGCGGGGACATATCATCCTCAGGACGCACCCGGACCGGAGCAGGAGCAGGCTCAGAAACAGCAACGGCACCAGGATCAGCTCCGGGGTCAGGAGATGGCACTGAGATAGTCATAAGGTCAGCAGAAGCAAGAGGAACCCGCAAGGGCATGTCGACAGGAACAGAGGAAGGCAGAAGTTCTCCCTCCTCGGGAACCTCACTTGAAGAAACCTGCACGCGAGGAACTCTAGAAGTAGAAGCAACAGCAGCAGCACGCGAAGCAGCTTCCTTCTTAGCTCTGGCTCTCGCCTGCGCTCGTAGGTGATCGCGGAGCCAGACAGATCTCATCCGTAGTACGCACTGGAAAGTCTTAGAAGCACCAACGCTCTCAGTCTCTGAACCATCCTCGTCATCTGAGTCTTGCACTCCTTCAGCAAGTCGATCAAGGATATCAAACTCTTCCTTCTTGCGATCAGGAACGAAGCCATCTTTGCGCTCCACATCATCCAAGGCATAATCGTATCCCTTAGATAAATCAAAACCTCTGTGCACAGTACAGATGGTTCCCCAGGCGGCAGAGCGAAAGAATTCAGCAACCGCTGCAACTTTATCATCTGCTGATAAACCCTGCAACACGACAAGAACAAGAAAGTCTAAATAAGGCAATTACGTACTAAAATCATGATAAAAGGAAAGAGGCGAAAGAGAACCTCGGCCTTAGCCCGATCGTAGCCAATCTGCTCGGAGGTAGCCGCTCGCGCTAGTGCCGCATCACGCTCATCCTCCACAACCTTCAAACGAGCAGCTAAAGCAGTGAGCTCCCCCTTGGTGCGGATTTCTTTCATTCCTAAGTCGTCCTTGGCACGCTAAAGCTTGTCAAAGTCCTTGGATAACGCCTTCAGCTTGGCTTCACTTGCAGCATGAGCCTCTTTGGACTTCTTCAATTCTGCCTGTGCCAACCGGAGCTCCTCCACGACGCATTTCATGGAGGCTTCTACCTCACGAGTCTTCTTCTTGGCTTGCTCTTCCAGAATCTGAGCCTGCGATGCGGTAGACTTGTAATGGTCCAATCGAGAGTTGTACTCGGCTCGGGCATCATTAAAGATGTCAAAATTCTCCACCATGGTCTGCATATTCATCATCGCCTGAAAATCAAAGGTGGGAAAGGGTCAAGACAAGTATTTCGAAGACTAAAAGAAGTTATTAAAAGTAAAACACCAATATCACTTACAGTAGAGAAAGATAGAGCAGTGCGGCTACACAAGCCTTCAGGACCAACTTCTTCAAAGTACCTCTTCCTGTCAAAGGAAGAAAGGAAGCCCTTGCAAACACTCATGGCAGCAGTGTCAGTCAGCTTGTAATAGCCAACATTCATGGAAGCGTGAGGTATCTCTTCGACATTGATAGCCAGGTCATCAGAAGTATATATATTAGAATCGTCATGAGCAGGGCGCTTCTCGCGGCGGCGGTCATCTGAAGGTGCAGGGCGTTAGCGTGCATTTGGATTTGGACCAACAAGATTGCCCTCACGCACCGCTCAAATCACTGCAGGGTTGCGTTCCCGACCGCTAGCAGTAGTCAAAGGTGTAGGAGCCGGCTGCGAGGATCCGCCAGTCGTATTACTCCTAGAGCTCAGAGGTGGAACCGCGGATGAAGGAGCACTAGGTAACGAGGTGCCAGCAGGAGATGTAACAGTACCAGGGGCAGTCGCTTCAGAATAAGAAGGGACAACAGCAGGAGCAGGTTCTGGGACTCCAGTCTCGGCAGCGGCACTACCGGATGCCAGATCCTCAAATACCTCCCGCATAGCAGCGAGCTTACGCTTTGATTTGCTGATAACCATCTTTTCTGCAAGAAGCAAACAACAAAGGTAAGTATAATATTGCAAAGTATAAGAATGACTTGGTAAAAGAGACAAGCAGGAATAAAAGACAAATATACCAAAATCAACTGTTCCCTTATACGGAACGAAGAATGGTGTTCTTTGTCAGGAACGACGGAGTACCCCCCAGCACGAAGAATGGTGTTCTTTGTCAGGGACGATGCATCAAACTTATGACTCCTCAACATGAGTATGTCATCAGAAGATAAAGAGGCAGGAGGACACCGGGGAGCTTGAGCTCCATCAGTCCAGTCTCGCCTAAAGTTGAACTCTCCAGGCGTTGACTCTTTAATATAGAACCACTGATTCTTCCACTCTTTCCCGAAACTAGACTGGAGGCCAGTTAGGAAACTATTGTTCTTCCTAGCAGTCAAGAAATAAAAACCCGCATCCTCACCAGTCGTTCTAAATTTGCTAAGGAACATTTGGAAGAAAGAATCAGCAGTGCATGGTAACTTGTATACCCTCATCAAAATAATAAAGGCATGAATGATACAGTAGGTATTGGGAGTGAAATGGGATGGACAAGAAGGCAAACGAAGCAGAATTTGTCGAACTACATCATGAAGTGGAAATCTAAGCCCACAAGAAAGGAAATTGTGAAAGATGGTCAAACAGCCAGGAGGAGGAGTGTCTAATCGATCTTCAGGACCAGGAAAGATAATCTCATACGTTTCAGGTACATCATACATAGACCTATAGTATGAGGCTCCATGGGTGTTCATGGGACGAATACCAGCAAAGTTTAAAAGGTTATTCATAGGAGAGGGAGCGTCAAGATTTATACCCTCTTCAGCTAATTCCTGCATAGTTTCATCTACAATACTATCATTCACCTCTAAGGGAACAAGAACGTTTGATACACCGTCTATGGCGGTCGGTTCAGAAATGTTAGTCAGAAACCCATCATCAGAATGATCTAAAATGTTCACTTCCTTATCAGAACCTTGGGCATTAGAAGATGAAGCGTCACTATCAGACTCCCCACTACTCGATGTTGACCCAGACCCAGAGCCCGATGACTCGACGACATCAGGAACACCTAAAGAGCTAGTGGTTTCCATGTCTGACTCAGAAGCCATTATAATACTAAGTAGGAAGAAGTTAGTGATTACCGGTTCTAGGGTTTAAATCAATGACTCTTTCAAATTCAGGATCACGCCTCTCGTAGGACCTTTCCGCTGGAACAAATATTCTGGGGGCACCCGGAACTGGGATTCTAGCGGGACGAGAAGGTCGGGTCGAACGTGTTGGGAAACGCTCACGATCGGCAGTGGCACGTGTGGATTGTGGATGGCGTTCGAAGTATGAAGGTGGTTCGCGGTGAGAGCGATGCTGATTTGAACGGGCCGTCGTGAGGAATCTGCATGAAAATTCGTTGCACGAATCAGCTCGTAAAAGTTTGAAAAATTTCAGAAAAATTTTCTAAGGTTTATAGCTCGAATACAAGGTATTCGACCTATGGCAATAAGTCGAAAATAAACATCATGGTGGGTGGTTCGACTTATCGAGTTATTTGTTATAGCTCGATTACAAACACTTTCGGCATATAGCACATAAGTCGAAAGTAAATCTTGACGAGCATAGTTCGACTTATCGAGGTATTATCGAGTTATTTCACTTATCAAAATTTCTAGAAGTGATTCATGCAATTTCGAGTTATCATCCTTTGTAATCGAGTTATATGCCTAGTTCGAGCTATACCTTTGAAGAATCGAGTTATTTTATGATATATTCGAGTTATTTGGACCTTCTCAGTGTATTCGAGCTATTTCTGTTCGAGTTATTTTTCAAAATCTGATGATGCGATGACTCGGTGCGGCGGGTATTTATAGAAGCGATCAGCGGTGAAATTACCGATATACCCTTGACTCGAGCTATAGCTCATTCGAGCTATAGTTCATTCGACTTATTTTTCAGACGACAATTTTTCGAAGTTTTTTCTCAAGATTTGGGTTTTGCAGTTTCACGGGCCCGACTCGTTGCACGATTACCGGGATTCTTACACTATTTTAGTTTGAATGACCAATGTCTTCACACATTACTCTTCCAAATTGAGGGACTCCATGATGTGTCAAATCTCGGTATCGTCATATCTTAAAATTCGGTATCATATCTACGGGATTATTTCGGAATATTACGCCACGACAACACCATTAATTTTTAATGCAAAATTACAATTTAAGGCAAAACTCACAATTAGGCCATGCAGGCCCAATTTTGAGTTATTTGGGGCCCAATTCGAATTTCACAAGCCCAATTCGAGTTGTTCCAGGCCCAACTCGAGCTGTTTCTAGTTCATTCGAGTTATTTCTTTGCAGGTCATTCGAGTTATTTAGTGGAGGTCATTCGAGTTATTTTCTAGGAATCCTAGTTTGACTTATTCAACTCATAGTTCAACTTGGAGTGCACTTCTAGCTGAATAAGGACTCTTATGCCTACATAAAGGGATCCCATTCTTCATTCTAAGGTACGTTTTACATTATTCCAAGCTCTAAGTTCGAGTTATATAAGTCGACCTCGACCTATTCCTCAAGCTCATTCGAGTTGTTCGTCAATAGCTCGAGTTCGACCTATTTTGGTTTGCATTCGAGTTGTTTTGTTCTGTGTTATTCGACTTGTTTGACACAGTTCATTCGACTTATTGCTTTCTGCTTATTCGACTTATAGCTCTCAGTTCATTCGACCTATTTTACTCAGTTCATTCGACTTGTTGCCTAGCTGAACAAGATCTCATATTCCGATCCGTCTGACTTGAGCGTCGGAGTGCCTTCGCCGGAGAAGGCACCGGCTTAGTTCACGTTTGGTGTTGAGTGCAGGTTCCGAACTCAAAAGCTGCTTGAGCATCTAGCAGGAACTGAAGCAGTCTGACGTGGAGTGTTGGAGGGAGGACACATATCGAGACGAAAATACCCCACATCAGTATTCATATTGCAAATCTGACTAGAACTGCTCGTTTTTTATCCGAAGCCTGCGATTTGTTTTTTGTATACATATATATATATATGTATGTATGTATGCATATATTAGGAAATAATGAAAGATGCATGTTTTTTTTTTTTTTGTTTGTTTTTACTTTAGAAAAGAATTTTAATATTTGTTGGAACTTCGAATAGTTTATATAATAAAAATAATAAGATAAAATTGATATACAAAAAGCGCTTTTATGTTCCTTAAAATTAATAAATTTATAGTCGCACATATAAAATGTAAATTATACGAAAATGATATATGTGCATTGCTATAATGTTTTATGTTTCTTTGTAAATATCTTTTCTGTTTTGTAGAATAAGAAGATGAACCCTGATGGTTATGGCAAATACAATAGTTTTGATTTAATTTATATAAGTATTTATCATAATCACAACCTTTGATAATTCAACGTGTGCTAAGATGCTCCGTTTTATGATTCTCATGTTTTTGGCTAGATCTAATGTCTGTTATTTAAGTTAAACTAACAACTACTATTTTCTTGCTCACACATATTATTGTCTGCAATAATAATAATAATAACAAAAATAATAACAATAAATAATTATGATAAATCTTTCCAAGTCAAGAAACTTTTTCAAATATCATCATATTTTTTAGTAATACTTAAATAAGAGTTGGTTAACACAGTATAAGAAGAATAATAAGTTTATGTTCAAATACAACACGCACTAAAATATAACTTATTTTTTTAGTACTATTTCTTTTTTATATAGCACAAACAAAATATAACTTCATTTTTTAAGTATCATTTCCTTTCTGGGATAAGCAACGGAGCACATGATTTAAAGTTGATGATCATATTTCAAAAAGGTTGAAAGTAATCATGTCAAAAACATAAGTGATTATTCTTCGGCTATCACACAGTTTCTGTTAATGACTATGTAAGTTGCTCTAATTAATGACTTGATTAAGTTTCTTTAGATTACTTTGTTAGTTAGATGTATAATGTGCAATGTATTTGCACGAGGTCTGAAGAGGATTGCAAGCATAGAAGCAATAAATAGTTGTCAAAACAATAAAGACTTGACTCTCATTAATAGAATAGAAGAAAAAGATCAGAGGATGAAATGCTTGCGACCAAACAGGTCACATTATTACAAAACTGAATGAAAAGAAAATAACAAAATTTGGCCTTTACAGGTTTGATTACATGAATTGCAACAGCCAAGCTCTGTTGTTCTATCCACTCTACAGAGATGTCCCTCTTCTCCCTTTATTATTAATGAAAATATAAAAAAGAAAAAATTTTCATTTTATCAAGAGACACCTATCACTATTTTGGTGCCTAAATAATTTGTTTAGGGGGCAAAAAGAAAAACAAAAAACAGACCATACTTAGTTATAAACTAGTTATGAAATTAAGCAGGTGTGATGCATGCATGGAATTACTGTTTCAAAACGGGAGAAGGTCGCCTATGCGCCTCATTGAAAGCACCGCAGAGGATTTGTGCTTTGGGCAAATCGTACTCAGCCTTGTTGGGAATGACTTCGGCTGCTTTAACGCTGAAGTACAGTTGCTGTCCCAAGTAGAACCTCACCTGCATTTCTGATCTCAAATTCCACAAACCAGCATTGTCGAATGTTGTGACAACGGCGGCCCATGATTTAGGATAGACCTGAATGGTGTTCCTGCTAACTGCATCCTCTAAATTGTAGTACTGCCTCTTCTCAGGAGTCCACCTCCCTGGCTCGATAGCCACTGCAAAGAAAGAGTATCCATCCAAGTGATAAGCCTGCATGTTCTTCCCGCGGTTCTCGAATATGATCTCAACGAATTGCCTGAACTTAACATTGACCACACTAGGCGCAATAATCATCTCCTGCTTCTCAGTCACCGCAAGATCGTAGATCAGACTCTTAGGCTTCTTGCCAAAGTATTCGTAAAGCTTGATTGGGGTTTCAGTGTCCTGGTGCGAAACATTGTTGATAGCGAACCTAAGGGTCCCGTTCTCAGTAGAGAAGGAGTTCTTGATCTTGATGGTGCGGTCAATCTTGATTTTTCCATAGTGGTATGAGCCTTGTGGGTTTGGGCGAGCAGCGCTGGCAGTAAGGTTCCACCTGAATGAGCGGAACTGGTTAATAGACCACACGATACCTTCCTGGCCCTCAGGCGGTGGTGGTGGGAGCTTTGCAGAGGAAACAACGCCTTTAGCATTGCTGTAGCGGATGACAGCAACGGCTGTCAGCGGTTTCTTGGAGAACCTGCTCGAGGCGACAAAGTGATAGTTCTTAGGTTTTTGGTCAGCAGTCACTAGAACCGACATGCATTGACCCACGTGAATGTCGAGAGAGTCGTAGATGTTTTGGACAGTGTGTGATCCTTCTATCTCGACAAGCTTCATGGTGTGGCCTTCCAACCTGAAGTTGATTGAAGTCTTGGTTCCAACGTTGCAAACCCTGTATCTGTAAGTCTTGGTAGGCTCCATTGTGAAGAGTGGCTTGCGTTTAATGCCACCAACCACGTCAGATCTGCCATTAATTTGGATGCCGTCGGGTAGGCCAATGCCGTTGCCGAACTTGAGCATAGTTCGGATGGACTTGTGGCCAAAATTGTACCAGTCTCCAAGGACAATTGCCATTTCGTCAGCAGGTCTATCGAACGGAATGGGGATTTGTGGGCGGCTGTGAACTTCGAAGATTCCAAAGGCGCCGGCTGTGCGCTGGAGGCCGGTGGTTGGGAAGTAAAAGTACGTGCCTATTTGATCCTTGGCCTGGAAACTATAGGTGTAGTTAGTGCCAGGTTGAATTGGGCACATAGTCATTGGTGTCCCGTCTTGCCACGAGTTCTTGCGCTGTTGTATGCCTGACCATGTGAAAAGTAAAGGTTCGTCGAGGTTGTTGAAAACGTTAATGACGATGTTGTTGTTGGTGGTGCAATTAATCTTGGGGCCTGGGAATTGGCCATTGATGAGGATACCAATCTTAGGGACACCCAAAGGGGCGATCTGGCCGTATGTGACGTTCCAATCCAAGAAAAGGTAAGGGTCGCCGGCCATCGCGCCCACTGCGGCGAGGCATAGAAGCAATGCCACGTGATGCATTCCCATGGCTTTTATATTAATTGCACTCCAATGAATTCTCCTCGGGAGAGTACTACAATAGATCTTGTTTTTGTTTTCTATTTGCCAAGAAGAAGAGGAAGAAAGGTGGTTGTTCTTCTTCTTCTAGCAATAGAATAACTCTAGTGAGGTGCTTCATTTTATATGAGGGAAAGGAGGGGTGTGTCCGTCCGTTTGTCCGTGTTCTTGTTCTTCAAGTCTTTGATTTATTTTCTTCCGTTCATCCTTTACTGCTTTATCCGTCTTTTGCTCCCAAATTTCTCGAGTTCATGAGAAGAATATACACCATATATAAGTCCTAGCTAGTTAATGATGTGGAAAAACAATTTGGGAAATATAATCTCACTTTAATATTTTTCGATTATATAAGGCACTCATATCTCTACATATTTATAAGTTATAACTTAAAACACCGTTGACAAGACCTACAGTTTGTAAAATTGTACTATTGAATTCACAAGTTAATAGCAAAAACTATCCATGTGTTATTTTTTAATTTACAAAAAACTCCAATCTCCTTATTTTTAACAAAAGAACCTACGTATTATAAAGTCAATAGCAAAGCCCCGCGGTGCAGTTCTAAGTGAAATCACACGCGCCTCATATGCAATTATGTATGGAGTTTTGAGGTGAAGTTACAGTTTTGCTCTTATTTTCTTCTCATAAATGCAATTTGTCAAAACAATTATGAATTAACCCCCCACCCCAAAAGAAAAATATAATAATAATAATAATAATAATAATAACAATAATAAATAAAGCAGATGGTTACAGTGCACACCCCATCAATGGTGATTTCTTTCCAACCTTCAATGTTACAATACATCCCTCACAACCCTACCTCTCGCCATTGCCATTTTCCTGTTAACTCGTGAATTTGAATGGTTTCCTCAAGCTGAACTAGTTATAATTGCGCCACTAAATGTTTACTTTTGCTCTTCATACGCCACTAAATATTTCAACTCCTCCTTCATAATCCATATGCCCATTATGAACGGGGAGGTGAATGTCGGGTTCCACCCAGAGAGGACTACAACTGCCCCAAGATTTTCAAGCCCTATATATATATATAAAAGAAATTCTACAAAAAATTTTAAATCTAGCAACAAAACTACAAGGTATAAAAAATTTCATTCAATGCATATCATACATAAAACAATACTTATTATCTTTAAAATAATAAATCTCCCAGCCTAAAAACAAACAAAGCGGGCTTTTGCCCCACCTGCTGCTATCTTTGAGAAACCAAATGAAGATCAATTAGTACTAGCTATTACGGATAAAGATTGATCTTCCTTGTATATCTCTTTAGAATATTTATATATCTCTTTAGAATATTTGTTTTGATTAGTTTTCCTTGTAGATAGAGTTTGCCATACTTTGTACTCTTTATATATACGTTCAATGAAACTCATCACTAATCAATGTGGTTTTACATATTCACATGGTATCAGCCAAAAATTAGGGTTCTTAAACTCCTTTTTCGATCCTCATGGCTGACTCTTCTCTTCCCTTCTCGACCATGATCCACATGATCATTATCAAGCTTTCTTCCAAAAACTATCTTCCTTGGAAGAGTCAAATCGTTCCACTCCTCTCTTGCCAAAACCTTTTCGGTTTTCTTGATGGAACCAACCAATGCCCGTCGCCCACAACTCGTACCGATGGTGCATCCGATCCTACACCAAATTCGGCTTACTTTGAATGGCGTGCTCAGGATCAACGCCTCCTTAGTCTTCTTTTTTCCTCTCTTACGGAAGAGGCTTTGGCCGAGGCTATTGGCTGCGTATGGTTGGCGCTTGAAGCTGCGTTCAGTCATAACTCCAAGCAACGCGAGCTTCGCCTTAAGGATGATCTTCAACTCATGAAGAAAGGGAGTCGTACTGTACCTGAATTCTCCCGAGATTTTAAATCTCTATGTGATCAACTTGCGGCCATTGGTCGTCCCGTTGATGATACCGACAAAGCTCACTGGTTTTTGCGAGGATTAGGTCCAAATTTCTCGAGTTTTTTGGCAGCACAAATGGCTCTCTCACCGCTGCCGTCTTTCACTGATCTTGTTCCGAAGGCCGAGAGTTTTGAGATTTTCCAACACTCAATTGAGAATGCCACCCCTGCTTCGGCAGACTTTGTGGCACATTCCAACTCCAACAACTCTCGTTCCAATCCCTCTAACAACTCCTCCCGCGGTCGTGGTGGTGGTCGCGGTGGGGGTCGTGGTGGTGGTGGTCGTGGTCGGAACAATGGACGGAACTATATTTCTTGTTGTCAAATTTGCAAAATTAAAGGCCACACTGCTGATCGTTGTTGCAAGAGTTATGATCGTGATGCAAATCCTAGCGCTGCAAATTCGGCCGAAGCTTTTAATGCTTCTTGTTCTGTCTCCAACAACAATGTGTCTGATTGGTATGTTGATTCCGGTGCGTCGGCACACATGACATCGTCTTCTGGCAATCTTGACTCTGTTGCTCCATATCAGGGTAAGCATCGCGTTGTTGTTGGTAATGGCACTTCACTACAAATTTCACATGTTGGCTCTCGTCATATTTCTCACGATTTTAATCTCTCTGATGTGCTCGTTGTTCCACATCTTACCAAGAATCTTTTGTCTATCAGCAAGTTAACTCACGATTATCCTGTTGAGCTTATTTTTACTAATGATTCGTTCGCGTTCAGAACAAAGTTACAGGAACTTTACTAGCGACAGGCCGTCGTGAAGCGGGACTTTATGTTTTGGAGAAGGGACATTTGGCTCTTGTTTCCGCTGTCCGTCGTGGTCGTCTCACTGGTTCCTTTGAGTTGTGGCATGCTAGGCTTGGTCATGTTGCTCATAAAGTTATCTCTTTATTAAATAAACAAGGACATTTGTCTGTTACGTCCTTGCTCCCTTGTCCTTCTTTATGTTCTACTTGTCAATTAGCAAAAAGTAGTCGTTTACCATTTTTTGTTAATGAACAACGATCTTCGCACGTTTTGGATTTAGTACATTGTGACATTTGGGGACCTGCTCCTATTACTTCAAATGCTGGTTTTCGTTACTATGTGCTTTTTGTGGATGATTACTCTCGTTTTACTTGGTTATATCCGTTGCGCACCAAATCCAAATTTTTTGATGTCTTTATGAATTTTCAGAAACTTGTTAAAAATCAATTCGTTTGTCGCATTAAAATATTTCAAAGTGATGGAGGTGGTGAATTCACAAGGATTCGGTCTAAAAATCACTTGGAAACTTGTGGCATTCATCATCGCCTCTCATGTCCGTATACTCCTGCCCAAAATGGTCGGGCCAAACGCAAACACCGGCATGTTACTGAGACTGGGTTGGCTATGCTTTTCCACTCTAATGCTCCATCTATTTTCTGGTTTGAGGCTTTTTGCAGTGCTACTTATACTATTAATCGTTTGCCAACTCCAGTCATTGGCGGTGTCTCCCCGTTTGAAATTCTATTTGGCGTCGTTCCGGACTATGCGAACTTTCATCCATTTGGCTGTCGGGTTTATCCTTGTCTCCGTGCATCAAATTTGAACAAATTTGAACCCCGCAGTCGTGCGTGCATATTTCTTGGCTTTAGTTCAAATCACAAGGGATTTCGTTGTTTGGATCCGTCTACTTCGCGAGTTTATATTACTCGCTATGCCAAATTTGGCGAACTTTCGTTCCCTTTTTCGGATTCTTCCTAGTCTTAATCGCCTTCGACATTGGATTTCAGCACTTTCAACGATTCAGGTTGATAGATCTTTAAGTCTAATACTTTACGTTTTAAGCAGTAGTTGCGATACCTAGTCTAGATAGATAAGTAAGACAGGTATATAAGACAGTAAAGTAAGACAACAGATTTTAACGTGGTTCGGACTATGTCCTACATCCACGAGGCTTTCGCCTGAATCAAACTTCTTTCAACGGACAAAAGTTATTACACCAACTGGTTTTACTCTAACACCGAATCCCTCTAATGTTGATACCACCGGAACCTTTTTTGCGTCTACTCCGTTTGACCCGTAAGACCAAAACTCCCGTAGTGATCTTCTTATGAGAATGCTTCCAAGCGAACTGCACGTACATATAGATCCCTCTAACTGGCGCAATCCTTTCCCGTTGAACTCCCTTCAACTCTTGTCAGCTTCTCACGTTCTTGATGTAACTCAAGAGGGCGAAAACTAAGAAATCAAAATAAAAGAGAACACCTAAAGATGTATATTTTGTTACACGAGTGTTCTACATTGATTCATAGGATTTCTACTATTTATAGGATAGCTCTCCTTGAATCTCGGCCAGTCTCCATATCCAGTCGAGACATGATCTTTCCAAATATATCCGAATCTTTCCATGATAAGGCGATTCTTCCTTTTGATAAGTCTTTGTTTCCGTTTGATAAGATCTTCATGATCTTCGTATATTCTGCACACCAAAGACAAAGAAGAACTCCACAAGGAATAGATTACTAAAGGATATAATAAAGAGTTTGATAAAGATTAACTTTCCATAAGATAAGATACTATAAGATCAAGTTAAATCTTTACAAATTTACCTAAATATTCACTCGTCTAAAACAAGATAATTACCATATAATAATGAGCGAATAATTAAGTAAATAAATCAAAGTAAATAAAACCGAGTTTTCCTTTAAAATAATTTTGCAAACAAGGAAATAAAATCTAGTTGGACCTGGCAGTCCTGACTGTTCAACCGAGTTTGAAAGGTGTCGGACTTGCGGTCCTAACAATCTCCCCCAATTGACTTGTTTGGCAAAAACACTTTTAAATCCCAAGGAAAATGTAGACATGCTGAAATAAAACAAGTTAGTAAGAGATAGGCACATAAATCAACTAACGAGTCTCGACAGCAATAAAAACGTGTTGCAACAGCGGTGCAACACTCCGCAAAACAACTTAAAAATAATAAGCAGTTAAATCATTGTTCTTAAGCGGAATAATAAAAACAAAGTAAAATAAAAACAAGATAAAACAGCAGCAGCCGTTGAAATCTCCCCCATTCTTCAAGACTCTCCCATCCTACATATTCTGTTTTACTCCCCCATTTTGCCAGAACTAGTCAATGCTTTGCCGCTAATTGGGCAAGGGACTGGTTCATGGACTCCAACAGTGTAATGACTTGGGCAAGTTGCGACTGGATGGTGTCGAGACTCTCCTGGGGAACAGACGGTCCAGCTTCATTATCCCTGGCAGTTGGGACAGGTCGCCGGATCGGAGAACCAAGTAGAGCTTGAACAAGGTGACTCGGGGCATGATAAGGCTTAGGGCGGCTCGTCATCTTATCCTTCGAGACCCGGATATCCATTTGAGATGTGAGCGTGCGGTACATCAAGGATGGATAGCCTAAGGTCATCTTAACCTTGTGGTCGAATGCTTCAAGTTGTAAACGCTCAAAGACCAGTTTCCCAAGATTAATGGGAGCATTCGAACCAATACGGAATAAGACAGAAGCAGTTAACGGATTAACAGTAGAAGTATGGGACATCGGGTACCAATTTCTTACCATTATACCGTAGATCAGACCATACCATGGAAGAAGGGAACCTCGCTGTAGATTTCCATTCTTTGGCCACTTCATGGGTTGGCCGGTTATGGTTGACGCGACTGCATCCATGTTTGCTTCCAGTTTCAGCTCGGAGTCGCGATCGGTTTGTGCGTCAGGAGACCCCAACTGCATGTTCAGAATTTGAGGACTGATCTTGAAGATGAACTTCCTTACAAATGCTGAATGTTCCTTGGCAGAGCCCGGAACGCCTAGTTGAGTATCCAGATTGGCATAGTACTCGTGCACAATCTGGGTTACAAATGGTTGTACCCTGCGAGTGGATTCAAGAAACCCTCTCCCTTCCAAAAACTCGATAACATTCGTACCCTCATAAGAATCGTTATGAAGTTGGACTTCACGAACAGGAATACGACCAGTGAGAGGAGTATACCTGAGTTTGGCATGAGAAGTGTAAAACCTGTCGGAGAATGCCTTCGTCACCCTGAAAGGCTCATCGGACGGTAAGATACGGGGAGGGACGGCGTAACCTCCTTCAGCTTCTTCTTCAGCCTGGGCGTGACTGCCTTCCTCAGAGGCCGACTGGTCGCCTGACTGGTTGTCCTGATCAGACAAGGACTGAGCTGATCGTTTCTGCTGTTTACGGACAGGGCTGGAATCTGAGTCAGAGAGCTCGATTGGAGCAGAGTCCGAGGCAGCAGGAGCGGATCGGGGACGTTTGGAAACAGGAATCTTGGTACGGGTCCCGACTCGGCTCGCGACACCCTCTGCAACAGGTTTGGACTTTTGGCGAGCAGATGGGGTTCGCTTCGGAGGTTGAGCCTTCTGCTTCCCTTCGGCCGCGGCGGTGTGGCAGCGAGAGGATGCAGGAACATGTGCAGTTGACGGCGAAGCGTCTTCCGACATGGGAACAGAGTGCGAGTCATCCAAAGGAGGAGAGAACTCGCGTGCCTGAGGAGAAGTGGCATGGGGTGGTGACTCTGTTGCCGGTGGTGGTGGTGAGGTGTCTTGCGACGGCGCATCGGAAGATGGCGGTGGAACAAAGTCCGCCGGAATTCCGATTTGGAGGGGCATTGGTTGCAAGACTTGGGCCAACTCGTTGCCCGTGGTGGATGCACTGTCATGGTCGACTGGTGGGGTCGACTGCGAAGATTCTCCTGATGACTTAGATTTCACCATGTTAAATATTTTCTTGATAAACGTAGGTAAGAAAGAAGACATAAACACAAACTCACACACCAAAAAATAAACACACTAGAGAGAGAGGTAGAAGAATGCGTGAGATATTAAGATATATAAATAGATGAAATCAAATCAATGTCATATCTTCCATAATCATTATCCACAACTTCCCATAAGTGATAGGACTCTTACCAAGACTAATCAAGGAAAGATTCCAACAATAACACGCAACTCAATCTCTATGAAAATAAAACGCGGCAAAGCATAGGCGGGAAAAATAAATTCATGCCGAAATTAAACATATCGCGTTTTAAAGACAAAATAAAATAAAAATTAAAACAAATTAAAACACAAATTAAAAGAAACAAACAGAAAGTAACTCAGCAAATTACTCACATAACTTAATGAGGACCGATTCAACTGGTGTAAGTGGATGTCGAGACACCCTGTCATGACAGACTATAAGACTGAGTATAAAACAGGTCGGAACTGAAGCATACTCATGAACCAGATGAATACATTAAAATGTGTGTGTGTGAATTCTCATATGATAAACAGATGAAAGGGAAGCGAATTTGAAAGGGGCAAAAATCGTTTTGCAAGATATCTCTTTTCAAACAATACAATTGCACCTTGTACACACTTTGAGCCTTTTGCATAGAGGTAGCTTTCGCACATAACTTTATATAGAATATGGTAGCTCTTTTCAGTTTTGTGATGACCGTGAAATATGAATTGAATGCTTTCACACATATTCATTGAGTTTAGGCAGCTTTTTCCTCCATATATTTTTCTTTTGAAGCACTTTTTCTTTTGGCTCATGCTCTCTTTGTTCTTTTCTTTTCATAACTCTTTTGAACACTCATACTTTTCTTTTCAGCTCAATTCTTCTGTTTTTAAAGTGATGAGGTACCAAAAGTGGACAATGTCCATGTCAAAGAGATTATAAAAATAAATTAAAAACAAAAATTGCCCGTTGCAAAATCCTTCGATTTCACTGATTTAACTGAGGGAAAGATGTGCACTGTGTATCAATGCAGTTCTAAGTACGCTCCAGAACTGGCTGTCCAACAGGTCTGCAAGTAAGTCATGACAGTTAGTTCAACAAATAAAAACATCTCAGTTAAATCGGGCACGCGACCAGTGCTTAGTGAAGACAAATGCCGAGAGACTTTCTGAGGGTCTCAAAGCGTTGTGAATCCAGGGCTTTAGTAAAAATATCAGCAAATTATCTTTCAGTCGCGACATGTTTAAGGACAACAGATTTGTTTCAACCAGCTCACGTATGTAGTGATGTCGGATATCAATATGCTTAGTACGAGAGTGCTGGACAGGATTTTTAGCAATGTTAATAGCACTAGTATTGTCACAAAAAACAAGTAGTTCACTTTGCACAATACCGTAGTCGTTGAGCATTTGTTGCATCCAAACTAGTTGGGCACAACAGCTTCCAGCTGCAATATATTCAGCTTCAGCAGTAGACAACGATATGGAGTTCTGTTTTTTGCTATACCAAGAAACAAGATTGTTTCCTACATAGAAACATCCTCCAGTTGTGCTTTTTCTGTCGTCTGCACATCCGGCCCAGTCAGCATCACTGTATCCTGCAAGATTTAAATTTGTATCAAACGAGTAGCTTAGTCCAAAATCTGCAGTTCCACTAACATAACAAATTATTCGTTTAACAGCACGAAGATGTGACTCTTTGGGATTTGCTTGATAACGAGCACAAACACCAACGCTAAAACAAATATCAGGACGAGTCGCAGTAAGGTACAGGAGACTCCCTATCATGCTTCGATAGAGACTAGGGTCTATGGAGTTTCCTTCAGTGTCGAGAGCAAGCTTATCGTTAGTTCCCATAGGTGTTCTTAGGGATTTTGCAGTTTCAACCCCAAAATGTTTCACAAGATTCCGAGCATATTTTGATTGGGATATGAATAACCCATCGGATCCTTGTTTGACCTGCAAGCCAAGAAAGTATGTTAGTTCACCAACCATACTCATTTCAAACTCTTTCTTCATAAGATTGATGAAGTCCCCCAACTGGTCTTCTGAGGTGGATCCAAACACTATGTCATCAACGTAAATTTGTGCAATTAACATATGAGTTGAGACATGTTTAACAAATAAAGTTTTGTCCACTCCTCCCCTAGTATATCCATTCTCAATGAGATAAATTGTAAGTCTTTCATACCAAGCACGAGGTGCTTGTTTCAATCCATACAATGCCTTTTTAAGTTTAAACACATGTGAGGGATGGTGAGGGTCCACGAAACCTTTTGGTTGTTCAACAAACACTTCTTCATTAAGAAAACCATTTAGAAAGGCACTTTTAACATCCATTTGAAAAAGTTTGAATTGAAGAACACATGCAATAGCAAACAAGAGACGAATCGATTCAAGTCGTGCGACAGGAGCAAATGTTTCATCATAATCTATGCCCTCGACTTGTGTATACCCTTGAGCGACTAGTCTAGCTTTGTTTCTCACAATGTTACCGGATTCATCAGATTTATTTTTAAAGATCCATTTTGTTCCGATTACATTAATGTTGGATGGTCGGGGAACTAGTTCCCACACATTATTTCTAACAAACTGACCAAGCTCATCTTGCATCGCTTCAATCCATGCATCTTCCAATAAAGCCTCTTTTACATTCTTTGGTTCAATTTGAGAAGTAAAACAAGCATGATGGAGCATCTGATCATACCTTTTTCGTGGTAAATTACGAGTACGGATACCTTCAGACAAATCACCTATGATTGATTCAGTAGGGTGATTCTTCCTGATTCTGGTGGATGGACCAACCGAAACAGGTTCTGGAGATTGATCAGATCCTTCTGACTCTGGGTACATTTCGGACTCTTGAAGTGTTTCTGCCTGATTTTCAGGTGTCGTGTCTGGAGTCACGACTGGAGTCACAACTGGTTGGGCAACTGGTTCATGACTGCACTCATCATCACTACATGAGCTATGCTTTTCTTGATTTCCAATAAATGATTGAATTTCACGCTCCTGTGAGGTGTCGGAGAAATCCCTGGAGTCATCAAATTCAACATTAGAGGTCTCAATAACAGTTTGAGTTCTTAGAATAAGCACTCTATAAGCACGACTGTTATTGGAATAACCAAGAAAAATACCAAGGTCACTTTTGGATTGGAACTTATTCAAGTGTTCTCGATCTTTGAGTACAAAACATGTGCAACCAAAGATATGAAAGAATTTAACATTGGGTTTCTTACCTTTCCACAGCTCATATGAGGTTGAGGATGTACCTGGTCGGAGGTAAGTGTGGTTGATGATAAACATGCTGTGTTTACCGCTTCTGCCCAGTGACGCATGGGTAGTCTCTTTGAGTTTAACATGACTCGAGCCATTTCAAGTAATGTTCTATTTTTCCTCTCAACCACTCCATTTTGTTGCGGAGTTTTGGGTGATGAAAACTCATGAGAGATACCATATTCTTCACAAAACTTAGAGAACAATGAATTTTCAAATTCCTTACCATGATCACTTCTTATTCTTTTAATTTTCAGATCTTTATCATTCATCATATTAACACTTAGTGCTTTAAAAACTTCAAATGTTTCAGATTTTTCTTTTAAGAATTTTACCCAAGTAAATCGTGAAAAATCATCAACACAATTAAATATGTACCTTTTACCCCCTGTACTTTCTGTCTGAACTGGTCCGACAAGGTCCATATGAAGAAGTTCAAGTATGCGTGATGTGATTGAATGATTACCTGTAGGATGATTACCTTTCTTTTGCTTACCACGAAGACATAGTTCGCATTTTTGTGATGGTTTAGAACTCAAATCTGGAAGACCTATGACAGCTTTGGATCGGCGGAGCTTGATCAACAGTTTGTAGTTCACATGTCCCATTCTTTGGTGCCACAGTTCAGTGTGATCTGAGGAACTGAATAAGCATGTAAGCTGTTTTGATGGTAGTCGCGACTGCATAAGAGTGTAACAATTTTCTGCAGTTCATTTTCCAGTGAGAACACACTTGTCTTGACCATTCACAACCCGACAATCTCCTTTTGTGAAGTGAACATACAAATCTTGATCACATAACTGACTAATGCTGATCAGGTTTTGTTTAAGTCCAATAACATGATACACATTTCGGATCTTGGGAAACCCTTTGATGTTGAGAGTTCCTCTTGCGACAATTTGACCTTTTTTACCATTTCCAAACTGAACTGTTCCTCTTGGATCAGCAACATAATTTGTCAAGATGTCTTTGTTCCCCGTCATGTGTCTCGAGCATGCATTGTCAAAATACCAACAATCAGGTGAGCCATGTTCAATAGAAGAGTAAGCATATGACACATTATGATAATTTGGACGTTCCACCCAAATTTGCTTTGGATTTTTAACACTTCCATTTTTCACTGATTGCTCTTGAGTCTTCTTAGCTGTTGTGACTCGTTTTGGGGACATCCTTGGAGAATGACCATTGAATGATGATTCCCTAAATTGATAGCAATATGGACGAATGTGTCCTTCAACACCACAATGATGGCAAACGGGAATGAACTTGTCATAAGAATTACCAGAATGTGAGATATCAAAATATGAGTTCTTTCTAGAATTCTTACTTGCATTCTTTCTTGATTGTGAAACACTTTTTGCTAGAGAATGATTAAATTGAGACTCATTTGTTGCAAACCCAAGTCCTGCACGATCTCTCGTTGGTTTTTGATTTTCCAACACATGGTCCAATTTTTCTGTTCCAGAACTAAGAAGTTTCACATTCTTTCTGACCGCAGCAAGTTCTGCTTGAACATCTTGGTGCAGTCGCTCAAACAGGTTGGCTGTCTCTTTGGCTCCTTCCACAGCGGTTTTAAGCGCTTTATTTTCTCTCTTGGGATCAGTATTTTGATTTTGTAATTCACGAACTTTCTGCTCAAGTGATGCATTTGAATGTGGTATGCTGTGACCCTTGGACTTGATTAATTCTTCCAGCTCGGCAATTCTAATAGTTCCAGCTTTTCATTTATCGGCCAAGATAAGATGATTTTTGCCAAGAACTTCTGGATCAATTTCCTCATCATCAGATTCTGAATATTCATTATAGTCATCCTTTCCTGTCTTGACAGATGAGGAGTCCTGTCTGATGATTGAGGTAAAAGAAAAAGTGGATTGAAGGTGACCTTCCTGCATTGAACATTTCTTCCTTTTCTTTTGACAATAAGATCATTAGCAGCGGAAGTATAAAACGAATTATCAGAGTATGAGGAAGACATGTTCATACCTTCAATGTCCATCAAATCTGCAAGATCTAATAAAACCAAAATCTCACCAATGAAGTAGGTGATAGGCTCTTGATGCCAATTGATAGATCTTTAAGTCTAATACTTTACGTTTTAAGCAGTAGTTGCGATACCTAGTCTAGATAGATAAGTAAGACAGGTATATAAGACAGTAAAGTAAGACAACAGATTTTAACGTGGTTCGGACTGTGTCCTACATCCACGAGGCTTTCGCCTGAATCAAACTTCTTTCAACGAACAAAAGTTATTACACCAACTGGTTTTACTCTAACACCGAATCCCTCTAATGTTGATACCACCGGAACCTTTTTTGCGTCTACTCCGTTTGACCCGTAAGACCAAAACTCCCGTAGAGATCTTCTTATGAGAATGCTTCCAAGCGAACTGCACGTACGTATAGATCCCTCTAACTGGCGGAATCCTTTCCCGTTGAACTCCCTTCAACTCTTGTCGGCTTCTCACGTTCTTGATGTAACTCAAGAGGGCGAAAACTAAGAAATCAAAATAAAAGAGAACACCTAAAGATGTATATTTTGTTACACGAGTGTTCTACATTGATTCCTAGGATTTCTACTATTTATAGGATAGCTCTCCTGAAAGATCTCCTTGAATCTCGGCCAGTCTCCATATCCAGTCGAGACAGGATCTTTCCAAATATATCCGAATCTTTCCATGATAAGGCGATTCTTCCTTTTTGATAAGTCTTTGTTTCTGTTTGATAAGATCTTCATGATCTTCGTATATTCTGCACACCAAAGACAAAGAAGAACTCCACAAGGAATAGATTACTAAAGGATATAATAAAGAGTTTGATAAAGATTAACTTTCCATAAGATAAGATACTATAAGATCAAGTTAAATCTTTACAAACTTACCTAAATATTCACTCGTCTAAAACAAGATAATTACCATATAATAATGAGCGAATAATTAAGTAAATAAATCAAAGTAAATAAAACCGAGTTTTCCTTTAAAATAATTTTGCAAACAAGGAAATAAAATCTAGTTGGACCTGGCAGTCCTGACTGTTCAACCGAGTTTGAAAGGTGTCGGACTTGCGGTCCTAACACAGGTGTTGCGCCATCTCGCTCACCGTCTCCTGCCAATTCCCCTGCTGATTCCCAACCTTCTTTGCCGCAGCCATGTCCGATTTGCCCTGATGAGCAGCGTCCTATGGCCGACATGGGTGAGCAGCCTGTTGCTGCTGCTACCGTGCCTCCTCCGCCAGCTTCGGTTGTTCCGGTCCCTCCCTCTCATCCTATGGTTACTCGAGCACGTGCTGGAATTTTTAAGCCGCGATATCCTGCTTATTTTGCTGATTCTTCCACCTCTGGACTGCTCTCGGCTCTTTTCAGCAATTCTGAGCCGAAAGGTTTCAAATCGGCTGCTAAACATCCTCATTGGTTGGCGGCTATGGACGATGAGATTGCAGCCCTAAAATCTAATAACACGTGGGATCTTGTTCCGCGACCAGTTGATGCAAATGTGGTCGGCTCTAAATGGGTATTTCGCACGAAGTTTTGCTCGGATGGTTCTATTGAGCGTCACAAAGCTCGCCTTGTTGCTCAAGGCTTCACTCAAGTCCCGAGTCTTGATTATCATATGACTTTCAGTCCAGTTGTCAAAGCAACAATCGTTCGCATCGTTCTATCTCTTGCCGTCTTACATCAGTGGCCGCTTCGCCAACTTGATGTCAAGAACGCTTCTTGAATGGTTTTTTCATCTGAAACAGTCTTTATGGAGCAGCCTCCGGGTTATTCAGATTCTCGTCATCCCGATCACGTTTGTCGCCTCAAGAAAGCACTTTATGGCCTCAAGCAAGCACCTCGTGCTTGGTTTCAGCGCTTCAGTGCCTTTCTTCTCAAACTTGGGTTTACTTGTAGTCGTGCGGATACTTCTTTGTTTGTTCTTCGCTCAGGTTCTGCCATCATTTACCTTCTCCTTTATGTTGACGACATCATTGTTACGGGCAATGACTCGTCTCTTCTTCAGCGTCTTATCTCGCGCATTCATTGTGAATTCGCCATTAAAGATCTTGGCAAATTAAGTTATTTTTTGGGGTTGGAAGTTCGCTATACTTTCGATGGCTTATTTTTGAGCCAATCAAAATTATGCTCACGATATTCTCTCTCGTGCGGATCTCACTAACAGCAAGCCTATGCCAACTCCTATGCTTGTTAGTCACCGTTTAACTGCCACGGGTTCTCCATTTTCTGATCCAACAAAGTATCGCTCTCTTGTAGGTGCCTTGTAGTATTTGACGATTACTCGTCCCGACCTCACCTTTGCCGTTAATTCGGTTAGTTAGTTTTTGCAATCTTCTACCGATGATCATTTTCAGGCAGTTAAACGCATACTCCGCTATGTTAAGGGCACGATTTCCTTTGGTTTACGATTTTCTGGAAATTCCACTCCTTCCATTCTTGCCTACTCGGATGCTGATTGGGCCAGCTGCACGGAGACGCATCGCTCTACTTTCGGTTACTCCATTTTCCTCGGACTGAATCTCGTTTCTTGGAGTGCAAAGAAATAGCTGACAGTCTCTCGGTCTAGCTGTGAATCTGAATATGGTGCTCTAGCTAACACCGCTTCTGAGGTTATTTGGCTATCTCACTTACTTCGTGATCTCGGTGTTGTGCTTTCCTCGTCGCCTGTTCTCTTATGCGACAGCAAGAGTGCTATATTTCTTTCTAATAATCCAGTTGCTCATAAGCGTGCCAAACACATTGATCTGGACTATCATTTCGTTCGTGAGCTTATTAGTACGGGCAAACTTTCCACGCAATACATCCCTACTCATCTTCAAATTGCCGATGTTTTTACCAAAAGTTTGTCCAAACCACTCTTCACATTTTTTCGCTCCAAGCTTCGCGTCGTTCCTTGTCCCACGCTTAGCTTGATTGGGGGTGGAGGGGGGGGGGGGGGGGTATTACGGATAAAGATTGATCTTCCTTGTATATCTCTTTAGAATATTTGTATATCTCTTTAGAATATTTGTTTTGATTAGTTTTCCTTGTAGATAGAGTTTGCCATACTTTGTACTCTTTATATATACGTTCAAGAAACTCACCACTAATCAATGTGGTTTTCACATATGCACACTAGCTACAGTAACTAAAGTATTCAAATATTATAGGAAAAATATATATATATATATTAATTCATACAAACACACAATATTTTATATTTTCAGTCATTGAAAAACTAGTAATATTAAAAAATTTGTGTGTTCTCTTTATTTTTTAATTAAAACAAAAGCCGAAGATTCTTTAAAACTAAGAAAGATATTTTGGAGGTCTCATAAAATGACAAAAATATGGTATTTGACTATTTTCTCTCAAGTGGAAGAATGAATTTAGGTAATTTGAAGTTTTTGTTCAACAATTGAGTTGCAAAAACAACTGAATTCATTAACTTAAAAGTTGGCGAAAACATCAATGTCATAGTATTCAATTCTGCAGTGAGCTTAGTTGTTAGACTTGAGAGTGCAGAAACTTGATCTGCATTGTGTATATATGTAGTGTATAAGGAGAAGATGCAAGTTAGACTCAAGAAAGCCGTTTCTTCTCTTGTAAAACCCTGAGATTCTTGAATAAAACTATGATCACGTCCTTGGATGTAGGCTAAGACCACATTTTTTTTTTTTGGATTGAGGCAAAGAGAAATGAATTAACAAAAATAGGAGTACAAGCTCCAATATCTCGTAATTCGAAGCTACAATCACCATCTAGTCATCAAAATAGTTCAAGAAAACAACTAGGTTACTAGACCTGTCATCGAATGAGAAAGTAAAATAAGAGGACGTAGCTTTAAGCAAGACAAGACTTAACTTGAATCACCTCCATTGTTCTTGTCGACTTTCTCTATTCTTCATTGAATTCTCTTTTGTTTCTAGCATACCATAGTGCCCATATAATATGAAACAAGACTAAAATCCATTTATGTCTCGCTCTAATCTTCGGATAAAGGCCCTCAAATCGCAAGAAATCTTCCAGAGGACTGTTATGTGATGTTGTTCTAATACCAAGCCCAAGAGAACATGAAACCCAAAATATAAATGAGAAGGGGCATTGGAAAAATGGTTCGAGGCTAAGATCACGTTGAGTAGTGTACCAAGTAAAAACTTGTTTTGCTCATGTGCATGTGCGTTCTTTACACATTACAATAGAGGGATTGTTACTTAATCTCAATGAATTAGTGCAATGGGCATGGAGCGATAAACCATAGCAACTGCTAAATTTGATGTGGAGAAATTTACAAGGCAAAATGATTTTGGGTTATGGTGACTGAAATATGAGCTCTTCTTGTACAACTAATCCTGTTAGATGCATTTGATGAAGAAAATATATAACAAGACAAGTATAAGAAGGCAAAAAAGATGGTGCTTGAAAAGACACGCATGGCAATCATCCTAAGTCTCAGAGATAAAGTGTTAGAATAAGTATCAAAAGAGAGATTTGCAGCTGAAGTGTGGTTGGAACTCGAGACCTTAAACATGGAAAAATCTTTAGTAAATTCCTCTACTTGAAACAAGCTCTGTATTCCTTTAGGAGGCAGTAAGATAGGTGGATTAAAGAACAAATGTATGATTTTGATAAATGAATCTAGTTGAAGAAAAAAATTGATGTTTCACTTGATGAAGAGGATCAAGTTATGCCACTATAGAGTTCTTTACCTAAATCTCATAGTCATCTTAAAGAAACTCTCGTATATGATAGAGAATCACTAGGTTTAGATGAAGTACATTCTGCCTTGAGTTCTAAGTACTTGAGGAGAGGAAAGGCAAGAGGGTTCCTCTTAGTGGCTAAGGATTGATAAATATAGAAGGAAAACACCACAAGAAGGATAACAAGGCTGATAAAAAGAAAGATGAAACACCTCAAAATGATAGCAATAATCCTAAGAAGTGGTATCATTATCACAAGGAGGGACATATAAGGAGATTCTTCCTTGAGAGACTGAAAAAGAAAGCCTGTGCTGCTATAGCACAAAACAGCTATGAGTCACCTGATATGTCTATGGTATCAGAAAAGAAATCCAGAAGCAGAGTGGATGATGGACTCAGGGTGCTTATCCCATAATACACCAAGGGAAGCATGATTTGAAGATCTTGAAGAGCAAGAAATATGATAACTGGTGTTGTTTGGTTGTAACAAAATTATGCAAGATAACAAGGATTGGATCTATATGGTTCAAATTACATGATGGTTGAACTAGGGTTTTGAAAAAAAAAGTAAGATATGTGCCTGATTTGAAGATAAACTTGAACTCACTTGGTGAGCTAGATAAAAAATGTTTTGCTTCAAAGGTCATAGACTCTAAAAGTTTTTGAAGGAGGAAAAAATGTCAAGAGAGGATCTAGAAGGAATGACATGTATACTCTTGAAGGTAATGTAATACAAGGATCCCCGGCTCTAGTAATTAGCTCAAAACAATTAACAACTGAGCTATATTATAGAAGCATAACTCATGTTAGTGAGAAAGTTTTGCTTGACAATATCACGACATTGAACTAAGGGAACTTTGGATTGCATTCATGCTGACTTATGGGTGGAATCTAGAACCCCTTCACACTCTCGAACAAGGTATTTTTGTGTTTAGTTGAACTATTCAAGAAAAAATATAGGTGTATAGTCTGAAATCTAAGTATGAACTATTTCTTACCCTTAGGACTTAGCTATCTCTGACCGAAAACGAGACAGAGAAAATACTTTAGAGGATAAGAACAAATAATGGACTTAGAGTAGTTCAATAACTTTTGTCAAACTCATAGTATTTGTAGACACATAACATATCCAGAACAACTCAACAAAATGATGGTCATGTTGAGAGATTCAAAATAACTATTCTTAAGAGAGTAAGACGCATCTGTAAATGTATCTCTACCGAAGAGTTTTCCCGCAGAAAGTGTTATAACTATTGCATACGTGATTAATAGATGTCTTTCATCTGCATTAGGTATGAAAACTTTCTTTATGTGGTCTGAACATGCACCCTACACGAGTACGCTAAAAGTACTTGGATGTGTTGCTTATGCTTAAACCAAACAAGATAAGCTTGAACCAAGATCACTTAAGTGCATGTTTATAGAATATCCTGATATGGTTAAACGATATAAACAATGGTAGCCATAATAAATGTATTGTGAGTAGGGATATTGAATTCAAGGAAGATGAGATGGCTTATAAAACTAAGCAACCATGTGGAGATACAACTTATAAATTTTAAAGAGAGAACCTTTTAAGAAGTAATCAAATTGAGGTGAAGTCGGGTGGAGTAGAACCTCAATTTCATGCTGAAGATTGGAAGTCTGAAGATGAAGAGCAAGAAGTTTAAAAAACTAATACTCCTCAGCAACATGATGTGGTTGATCATCGATAAGATGAATCATATATGCTCACGAAAGACACAATTAAGAGACAAGCTAAGCCTCCTGTCAGGTATGGCTATGTGGATCTTCTAGCATACTCTTTGGTAGCTGCCACCGAAGTGTTGGATGAAGAACCCGAACACTACAAAGATGCAAATCCTAGAAAGGGTAAAGACAAACAGTTAGAAGCAATGTACGAGGAGATGAATTCTTTAAAGCTTAACACTTGAGAATTGGTAAGGTTTCTTCTTGTTCAAAGGTGGTTAGCTTCAGGTAGATTTTCATGAGAATACTACCACGTGGTGAAAAAGGCACATACAAAGCTAGATTAGTAGCTCGAGGGTTCACACAAAGAGAGGGAGTAGACTACAATGAAGTGTTCTTTCATGTAGTAAAATACAAATTCACAAGACTCTTTCTGTATATGGTAGCAAAGTTTAACTTAAAACTTGATCAACTTGATGTTAAAAACCACATTACTGTATGGAGAACTTAGGAAAATTATAACGATGAAGCAACCTGCAAGTTTCAAAGTTAAAGAAAATAAGGATCATGTATGCAAACTAAATAGAGTTCTATATGGGTTGAAACAATCTCCTAAACAATGGAACAATTGGTTTTTATGAGTCTATGGCTCAAGTTGATTTTAATAGAAGCGAGTATGACGACTATGTATATTTTAAATTCAATGCTGAAGGAAAGTTTGCAATTCTTTTGTTGTATGTGAATGACTTACTCCAACCAAAGCAACAAACTTTGAATGGTGACTGCCACAAGGATTCTAGGGATGGAAATTAATAGAAACAGAGACAACGGAGTGTTGTTTTTGTCACAGAAGACATACTTAAAGAAAGTACTTGAGAAGTTTAGCATGACAAATGCAAAATCTGTAAGCGATCCAATGTCACAACAATTTAAGTTGAGCAATGATCAGTCACCAATTAATGGAGAAGATAAAGAATATATGCTAAGTTTTTCCTATGCACTTGTAGTAGGATCTTTGATGTATGCCAAGGTGTGCACAAGGTCTAATCTAGCCTACTTAGTGAGTATTATAAGTAGGTCTATGCCAAATCGAGAAGAGATGCATTCGAAGGCTTTGAATTTGATTTTGAGATACATAAAATGCCCTATAAGCAAGGCATTAGCTTATGGTGAGGCTAAGAACTAGAGCACTAAAACTGAGGGACTCGTTGACTCTGATTATGCACGATGATTAGATACAAGAAAATCATCCACATGTCTTGTATTTGCTATAGGTTGAAAGTCCATGAGGTGAAAAACAAGTTTGCAAAAGGTAATAGTTCTGTCAGTTGTAGAGGCATAGTACAGTGCCTTAACTGAACCTGTGAAACAAGCCTTATGACTTGAAGAAGGCAGAGAATTCAAGTTTCAAGATGCGGTTATCACAGTGCATTGTGATAACTAAAGTTTCATTTACTTTTGAAAGAACCAAATGTAACATGAAATGAAAAGACAAAATATGTGGATATTAAACTACATTTTGGGAGGGAGGTTGTTGCCAAATGAGGTGTAAAGGTGAAGAAGGTTCTTACAAAACAAAATCCCTCAGATACGATCATTAAGGTTCTATGAGACCATAAATTCAACTTCTATTTGGAGTCGATTCAGTTGATAAATGCTACAATTAATTAGAGTTGTTTTAATTAACAAACAATTAACTAATATATCAATAGATCGTGAAATAAATAATCAATACAAATGATCCTAGAGCTTATGTTTTTGTAGAATCTTCTTATGTTTATTTTAATTATTATTAATGGATTTCTCGAGTTTTTGTATTCAATCTAGGTCTTCCTTATGTTGTCTTTAGTAGCATTTCCATGGACATAAAGCTTACATTAGTTTCTAAATTCCCTAAATATGTATTACCATTCACAATGAATTTTATAGAGTAAAACATGTTAAACTTCATGAGAAACCTTTTTTGATGCAACACAGTTCATGTGTTGGATTTCTTCACTAACATGTAGGCTACAGTTCAATATTTATGATAATAATCTGTATAATTCCGTAGTCTAGTACTCTAGTTTATATACAAAAGTTAATCAATCAATACACTAATAACTTAATATATCACGACATTAATAAGAATACAAAGTTCAAAAAGTCGCGATTCTAGCTATTTCTTAAGTCTAGGAATAACAATTGCTCATTGCCGCACAAATTGATGAACACAAACTAAACAACCATATATTGATAAGCCTAGACAGAAGAATAGAAGAGGATCAATCCAATGATGTTTCTCCTTGATCATGCTTGAATGTTATGAGATCTTGAGTTTCTACTTGCTGTGTTTTTTTAGGATATTTCAAATTTATTTAATTTTTTTCTGCGTTTTGTAATTCTAGCTGTATAATTTTGATGACCAAAACCCTGATAATTGCTAATTCTAACTACTTCTCTCTTTTGGGTTTATCTTGTCTTATTTATAGTTGAGATTTAATTTTCCTAAAAAATGTGTTGATACCCTTCACTATAATTC